>JALGPY010000006.1:9007676-11507676 GCA_023055425.1 Linanthus parryae | reverse complement strand
AAAGAAAGTAGTGATAGTAAGGTCAGGAAGGTTGCCAAGAAGAGCATGAAGAAGAAGACGAAGAGAAGTGAGAAATATGATAGTGAGTTGGAGTTATCAGAGGGTATATCTTCGTGGGAGAGTTGGCATGATAATACGTATGTGATTGGGAAGGGGTCGGAGTCAACAATCTATTCAGATGCATCGGACAAAGATGAATTCTGGCGCGTTGACACAGCTTCTTCTTTTCCAAATAATTGGACCTGTACTTATCATCACGGCACAAAGAAGAAAAAGAAAGTTAAAGGCAAAGGCAGTGAAGGTTCGCGGAGGAAGAAAGCGAATTCTCCACCGGATGGTACAGAAGAGCAGGGTGGGAAGAGGAAGAAGAGAGATGATAGCGTTGTTGGTTCGTCCCAGAAGAAGCCGAAGGTGTAGAAGGTCTTGCATCTTCCGGTATTCTGTTCCAGTCAACTGTAGTTTGATGTTAGTTTTTATCATGAGTATGATGATGTTGGGGAATGTTTAGGTTGGATTAGTTATGCAAACCTATGTAATCGTGGAGTATATTTTATCTATGAATGCAGTTTTTTATTTCAGTTAATTTAATGTTTGTTTACATTGGTTTGTTGTCCAATCTGAAACACGCATCATTTAGAAGTTTGCATATAACATCAATGAATTTATTGTATCAGAGTAATTATAGCATAGTAGATGAATGATAAATCAGAATATGGAATCATAGCAGTTTTAAGCATTTCTAATGATGGATTGAGCGGAACGTAGTAAGTTACGAAGCAGTTTTGCTGTGGTTACAATGGCGTGATTATGTACTTGTGTTATCCGGTCTCGACCAATACGTACATTTGATGCCAGAAATAGTTTATTTTCAATAGATTTAGTGATCGTAAATTTGACGTGTTAATTATTAATATGTTTGGAGGCAAGCGTAGATATACAGTACGATGTATTCGCAAGATTATATTTACAGCTTTGCTGACCCTTCAGTGCAAGAGAACTCGAAAATACGACTGGATAGCAATCTTCTCAAATGGGTAAATAAAATGAAATAACAGCTCTTAAGTGAGTGAATTAGAAACTCTTCACATAACTATTATTTATTTGAACATCAAAATTAGAAAATAACATGCATCGAGGGACGTAATTGCTGTAGCTTGTGTCTTGAGAGGAGGTTTAATGCTTACAAATTTCTAACTTGTCCTCGGCAATTAGATCTTGAACAATATTTGGAGCATCAAATAATATTTTGTAACGATCACTTTGTCATGACTGAAGATTGTCGGGATATCAGATTGCATTAATCTGTGTGGTTTTGTTCTTTTCCCTCTCCCTTGTTTTTAACATCCCCTTCATTGATAAGTCACATGTTTTACGGTGTTAAATGGAGTTCACTGGTATTCACTGTACGTCGTCAGTTCATACCACTGGTGCTACAATGTATATTAGTTGATGTTTTATACATCAGACATATGACGGATAATGGAAGCAATGCACTGTGAATTAGTAGAACAATTTCATCGTGACCTAATAATGAGCCGTTTGATCAGGCAACGTATATTAGTTGACATATGGGTTTTTGGGCTTGAATTGACCAGGAATCAGGTCATTACATTTATATCAATGTTATAATATAAATAAATTAAGTTAACTAACAATGACAAGTGAAACACAAACTATTCACATAGCTGTTAGTTATTTGAAGATGAGAATTACAGAATACAACGGATAGAGCAACGTAATTGTTGTAAAGATGAGATTGCATTAGTCTGTGTCAGTTGAGGAGGTGTAACGCTTACAACTTTCTAATTTGTCCTCAACAATTAGATCTTGAATAATATCTGGAGCATCATATAATATTTTGAAACGATCACTTTGTTGAGATCCCATAGAGGCAAGCTGCTGTGCGACACTGTTGTCCAGTTTTTCGATAGGGATCAAGGCTATTTTCATGCGTCTGAGCAATGCATATCCATCATGGATCTCCTGCCTCATTGATAGTGGAGCAGTAGTCTGCAGATGAAAGATTTTGCTGGCCTCATAGTTGGAAGTCTCAATCTTGATTTCTTTCCACTCATTTTCATAAGCCGAATGAATACCTTGATAAATTGCCCACAGCTCACTTTCCAATTGAGAGACCCCATCAATTCTTCCTATGAAACCAAGCTGCCAGTTTTCATTGTCATCGCGGCAGACACCACCGATTCCACCGGTATTGGTTACCGGTGAGATGAAACCATGCACACTTATCCTTATAACTCCTTCAAGGTAGAGAAATGAGTATTAAGATATATATCAGGTTTATATTTTAATTAATGTCGAAGAAAACATGATATGTCGTTTGCTAACTAATATCATAGAATATTGTGGCCGTATTACATTTTGAAAGTACCGTAGATAGCAAAACATGGTAACAAACTTACTGCGAGGAGTCAAAATCGGAGGCGGAGGTGTTTCTTGAAATCGAGTTGCTGCTGTAACAAACTGCGAGAGTGATGGACTTGAAGCTGAGGAGCTTGCAATAGTTTCATTACTGCTTACTTCTTCCTCAGAGACTGCTCTTCTGTGTCTTGACATTGTAGCTGTTTATTCTATGAATAGATAGTTTATGTTCCTTGTTATGTTGAATAATGGATCTATAGGTTTGATATAGAAGAGTTGAGGTGAAATGCATGACAGATAATGCCAGATAAAACAGGACAATTGGTCCGTGACTTTGCCAGGCAATTTGTTTCTTTTAATTTGACTGTTTATACATTCACCACTCAGTCACTGTCATTGGATTCATATATGGTATGAATGTGTGTATGGACAACAACAGTTCCGTAAACTATGCTCTCATTGTTCACATGTATGACAGAGGGTTTTTATTATAAGTGGTATGAATATGTGTATATAGGATGCTGACTCTCTGTGTAAACGCTATCTAACATGTGCAAACTGATGCCATATCCAAAACACTGAAGTTACTGAAGTTTTTCATTAACAGGTGTCCTTCATTACAGGTTCAGATTATAGTCGGTCATCGACGAAAGAAATTGTGTAAATATTAAATTGACTGAGGACGTTGTAACATTATAACGGCAGATATGATTTCTTCATATCGTTTTATTATTACTTGCGGTAAAAGCAGAAAGCGGTACAATTTATAACATAACAGAACAAAGAGGAAACATCATTGTGAACAGTGCAATGCACTGTAGCAGCAATGTGACAAACATTCGGCCGTCTTATTCTTCAGATACTGAGCAGCATTATCTTCGACTGTGCATGGAATATCAATCTGTTTACCATGCATACTGAACTTCTTTCACAACCCATTTAGTTACCCTGTGGTTGTTTGGCGGCGTGCATTTGAACACACGAACATACACATTGTCATTTGCATTTTCCATGTTCAAGCCAACCAGTAGAGCTTCTTGTTCCTGAGAAAATAATGCCGTTATTTGTGTATTACATAACTATGAGCAGCTGTATATTTCATATGAGTAAGTACCGCGCTGTGGTTGTAGTTGTTCGGGGCAAATTAGGTAATACCTGTGGTGTCATTGTTGCTAGATTTTCAGCTGTGTTTCGGAGAAGGGTCTCCGCAGCCTGGCCGAAAATCATTACATCCATTATTCAAGTGTCATCTCGCAGTTCCACTATAAGGCGGCATCTGTGAAAATGGTATGTAATCATATTATACATGAATGTACATGTGATGTGTCAATTGGTAGTGTGCAATTGTAACCAATGAATTTTGTTAATTTTAATGCATTCATCAGGTGTGAAATAATTAACCTGGGGCTTGTGTCGCATTGTATGTCATTAAATACGAGACAGTATGGACGTCGACGTTCACGATTGCAACGGTTACATGCATTGAACCAAGTGGTTTGACTTGTCGGAAAGATACGTGTTGATACCCTAAGCCAAGCTTCTTCATACATAGGCTTCTCAGTGTTGGATGAGGCCGGAGAAACAGAAATCAGAACGATGCATTATGAAATAAAGAAGTTTGAATGAAGTTAAATTATGATTAAGAAGAGAGATTGGAAACCAAAGGGCCGGTACATGCAAGAAGAAGAATTCCGTTAAAGATTGTATGTAGAAAATACTTATTGTAAATTCCGAAGATGAAAGTATATGCAGATCAAAAATATTAACACATAGATGGATAGCCTGGAATTTTACTGATTCTGTGATAACAATAATTTGAGGTTTTCTAACTTTACCAGTGACGCACGAACATCTGCAATCTTGGACGGCATCATCTTCAGTATACAACAGATTTGTTAGTTGTATATTGATTCAACTTCTGAATCTGAATTGTATTGCTTGCAATTTGATACTGATTGTAGACATGGGAAGCAGTTCTTATATAGTTAGGTCTTGTATACCTGTGGTCACATATTCTGCAATCTATAATTAATGTAATTTCTAAATTCGATGTAACCATTGCAAGTTGAATTTTCATCCTGTTATTTCCTATGTGTTGATCATGTCTTGAATTGACAATTCACATTTGTAGTTAATTTATTGTGCAATTTGCAGAGATGGTCACATGATCACAATTACTTCTGCACTATCTGATCAGCAAGTGCATTCCAAGAGGGTTCATATATCAATGAGATATTTGGAAGCTTCTTACCTATTTGCATCTGAAATTGAAAAGAGATGCTCTGTAGAGACCTCTGCCAACCGTTCAATATCTGTGACTTTGTGTGTGCAGATTCAGTATGTGAGCAGATGTAGTTCATGTTCATGATGTGGTAGATATTACAACAAATGCATTATTTGAAGTTTGCATGTGTGGAATCTCGAGGCATTGAATTGTACAACAGCATGTGAGTGTTAGAGTCTGATATTATAGTCTGATAGTATTCAATCCAATTTGACATTTGAAATACTGTTGTTATTTGTGTGCAAGATTTGCCTTTATTATTACTACAGCTGGAATTGTTGAGGTAGGTTGTGATTGAACATGCCAATTTCAGTTGAAATAAAAGGTAACAGAGATTGTTACTTTGATATGTCACAATATATATGAAACATAATGTAACTTAATGCATTAGATATTAAGCACACCATAGCATGATGCATGTCATCAAAGTTATAGTTACATTGCAACATTAGTTTGTTATGTTTTTGCAAAGATAATAACATAGAATAATACTGGAACAGGTTGACAGAATGACGATGTTTAAAGAAATGTCTGGATATTCTTAGTACAGAGTACTGGCATACGTTGAGACTATGCTGGAAACACTTTCACCCTAAATTTAGGCATGCTCGAATCAACTAATTCCACGGCACATGCATCCCCAGTACGTACATTAGCGCTTCTGGCAAATTGATACCAAGACACTCGTCTCTTATCGCTGTTCTCTCCACCTGGGTATTTGCAACGGCAAGTCCAAGTTGTATTACCAGAAGTCCCTGTAATGTACACAACTGTTGTCCGCTCTTTCAAGTATGCCCTGCTGAACTTAATTGGTATATTCTGTAATGTAAACATGAGATTGTCAGTCGCTATCGTTGCAATTGAATACAATGCCGTTGTAAATTAAATTTAACATTGAAAGTTTACCAGTCCGCCAGAAGATTCCAAATGGGACTTCTGTATTTCAACAGCGAAACATGGCTTGTTGCAGTGAGCCTTGTAAGAATTAGCCTTATTCAATGCACGAGTAGCTGCACACTTTCTTGCATTCAGGATAGAACCTCCAGCACTGTAATTTAACTCTGATGTACCGAGACCATAGATTGTCACTTTGAATTTGGAATGTCCCTCATACTTGAAAGTCAACATGTGCCCGAATGAGAGCGAATAATGAGCTGCAAATTCCTTCCACCCTGTTGTCAAATATATGTCGTTACCTCTACTTTTCATTTTTATCTCCCACACTCGGCCATCTGGGACTACAAGCTCTGCATTAATTCCAAGATCGGATCGATGATGTTCCACAAAGTCATCTGGCAGTCGCTGCAGTGAATAGATGCTTGAAATCTTTAATAAAACCATCTCTTATTAAAATTAATATTAGTGTTATTCAATCCAATTTCTTTCTAAAAGACACACATATACATGTGTATATATGCACACATATATATGTGACTTAAGGCCTACCAAGTTGTTGTTGTCTTCATCTCGATCCGTGATAACTCGGAAGAATTTCATTTCCAGATAGCTGCAAGAGGAATATAGTAATCTGTATTACTGAATGTGGTACAGAGGAGACGATCTTAAACATATGCATGTTAATGCGTTCTCTTCATTTATGCTACATCAGCAATCGGTTGATCAGAAGTTGTGATATGGGGGTTGAAATACATGTATGATTATTTACTGAAACTACGAATGATTAATGTACGTGTGAGTTCATTTGCACGAGATATTTTCTGAGCCACATCGTAATGAATTCACAGACTGATGCTATTTGTTTATAACTCTTCGTACGTAAAAGAAAAATCTTCAGTCAAAACTATCTGGTAGAAATTAAGTGCACTTAACATGATTCAATATGAACTGTTTTTGGTTTACGGAGTTACACCAATAAGTTTTGTGTTTAGTGACCTGTTATGTTACCAAAATTGAGATATCTGGACTACTGTAAATTTGTACTAAATAATCAGTATTTCAGTAGTGGGAAGCCTATATGTATTGGTATAATGACGTTCCATATGACTCAGTGGCCTATATGTATTGGGTAAATTATGGTTGCTATTTTACGCGTAAGCTAAATTGTATATACCTGCAAAGGCTGTCTTTCGAAGCTGATCTATTAGTGAGATTAACAACAGTAGATCCATGAATCTTGTACTTACAATTATTGCTATAATCACATTCCACATGACTACAATTTAATCTATTAGTCAGATTAACAACATTAAATTCATGAATCTTGTACTTACAATTTCACAACATTTTTTATCCTAATCATTTTTTTTTTAATTTATTCTTTCTTCTTTATTTTTTTTTTTTTTTTACTCTCATTATCCAGCCAAATATACCAATGTGTGTCTTCAATTGAAACTAAAGATGAACCTCTTATCAACAAATATATCTATTTCCATTGTGTACCAATCAGACAGATTTCGTCGCTATGTGGAGTGTACTATTTATAGATCAAGACATTGGTAGCAGATCTGGAATAGAAATCACTAATATAACATATGAAAACAGTAGCACCCGATAAATGCCAATCATTTGTTCAGAAAAGGGACTGAATATGAGTAATATAGATTTCTTCCTGTGAGCGATTACACAGATAAAGAAGATGCTATTTGGAATCAGGTACCTGTAGAGTGAACTTGTGAGTCGCTGAGATCTGATGAATGAAGTTGGAGGATTCCCGACCTAAACAATCACGAATAGGAATACTGTGAATAAGTAGATCGCTGTGACAAATACGGTATGATATCCAGTACCTGTTCGAAATTATCATTGCGATATAAGTTGTAATACCTGTTAGAGAAAAGTTAGAAATCACGGGAGATTTGGCTTGGAGGATGAAGTTGAAAGGCCTTCTTACCAGCACAAAAAAGTTGGGTAGTTGTAAATGTAGGATGTGGATGTTGTTTTTTCAAATCATAAAGTTATCTCTGCTTTTGAGGTATCAGTGATAAATTTTAATAATGTTATTTTTCATTGTATTTCACAAATTGGGTGTCCATAGACACTATATTGGCTGTCATGTGTAATAATCTTGATCAAGGTTTTTGCTTACTGACATTATTTTTTAATGTTCTGAACTAATGAATTTCATCTAGTTCAAATGGAAGTTGTTGGAAAGAAAAAAAGATGCACATCAAAACGGAAGGAGAAGAAGTTGAAAGAAGGGGGAAAAGAAAAATCCAGGGAAAAAAAAAAAGAATAAAAAAATTAAAAAAAAGAGTGGAAAAATAGAGTGCCAAAAAAGAAAGAAAAAAGGAAAGAGATGTTATAAGTTGTTGACATCCCAAAATTATGAGGCATAAGTTACTACGAAATGGCTGCAACATGAAATTGCAAGAGTACCGTAAAAACAACATTTAAAATCAAACATCCAGAATATGTTAACAGATTCATTTTCTACTAATCCTCTCCTGCGGTTGTTGGAGATCGTTTTCGCTTGGATCCCGATGATGACGTGCCGGATGTTACCGACCGCCGACTGGCAATGCTCATTCGCTGCAGTTTTTCAAGAAATTGCATCTGGATCTCGAGCTGCTGTTGCTTGAGAAAGGTTACTTTTCCCAGTATTTGTATTTGACGCTCCACTCGTTGAATTTCCTTTTCAGTATCTGTGATCATTTCATCAATATTTTTACCACTGTTGAATATTTTGCGACAGATAGCTGCTCCCTCGGCCCTTCCTCTTGGGATGCTGCGTGTTTCCTCGGTTACGTTTTGCTCATTTCCGGTGTTACGGCAGCTTTCCATTGAAATATATCTGTCGTAATTTCAATAATCACAAAATGAAATAAGGTATATATATTGTAATGGTGAGTTGTTGCAGTATATAACTTACTAACGTGGATTACGAGCACAACACACGTGGTTGACCTGGCAATACAGAAGTGGACACTAACCTTGCATCCAGATTATACTTCTCTTATTTATCTGCACATTGTAAAATAAGTTTGTTAGATTTGTGTATGTGGAAACAATATCTTCAATTTATGCTAGTATATAATGGTTACCTTGAAGTGTTGCTCGGCAAATAGTTGAAATTGTGGAATACTAATTTATATGTGTTCTTTTAACTTGGTCTCCAAGAAATTTCAGACTTCTATTGACAAGTGTCGACAACCAGATCTTTTACTTTTTAGGAATACCAATCACAGTATAGGTGTATTGGGTGAGCTGATGCATTGGTTCGTACAAAGTCATGATTGTCAAGCAGAATTTAGCAGCCACATGTGTGGCATGCATGGAACCTGTGCTGTTGCCTCATGTAATTGCTTACTCACATTGCCTTGAATTATCTATCCCAATGTGCTGCATTCATTTCAATAGCAGTAGGGATATCTATTCTTTCTAACTGTTTCCTACTTTCTGGCTAGAAGCCATAAATTACCACATATTCTAATTAATATAAGAAATATTAGTCATAGTATTATTGCAATTTCGTGGAATGTAGCTATAAATTTGATACGTTGCATTTCTGATGATTTGTGGGCGTATTCATTAGAAAGTGTAGTACAGATAACAAAATAAATTGATTTTTGTGCATATGTCTTAATATATGTAATTAGATGTATATTATATTATACACAGCAACAATTGATTTGTCTGGGATAGTACTTCAGTTTATATACAGCTCCATTCCCAGATGAATTCATTGTGTAAATAAGTAGATTCGTGTAAATATTGAACGGAGTATTATAAAAGACCTTTTTTTTTTTGTTTTTTTATTTCTTTTTTTTCTCTTTTATTGTAATTTCCTTTTTGGTGAGTGAACACTACTTAGCCAAATTCCAATGTGAACGTGGATTGGTAAGAGTATCTGAATTCGCCGAAATTAACAACATTACATTACACAAATTATTCATGATGCTAGTGTTACAAAATGAACCAGGTACAAATGCTAGAACCGGTTACTACGCTCTACGGTATGTTTTCCCTTTTTTTTCTTGCTCGACAATATCCTGAACACGTTCAGGTAGACCCGTTGTTTCGAATGCATAACATCCATCGTGATGTTTGAAAGCTACACAGAGTGCATCTGCCGCAGAGTTACCTTCACGATGGATGAATGTTATCAAACATGATTTGAATTTTTTTTGTAGTTCTTTAATTTCTTCGATTTCGGCACAAACGTCTTCTGGGAAAACATGAGAACACACACCAGTTATGTGGTCAATAATGTTTTTAGCATCGCCCTCTGCCCATATATCAAGCCAGTTCCGATCTAATGCATACTTCAAACCTTTGCACAGTGTTGATGCCTCTGCAAAGTCAGAGTTCTTCTCATGCTCAATTTCAGCGAAGGCATACACACAATCTCCTGCACAATTCCGATATAGACCAGCACGAACTATGGTTGGCCAGGTTGGACGTTTGTAGTCGCAGTAGAATCCCCCATCGAAATTTAGTTTAATGATATGTTTTGCAGGAGGTGACCAGTGGATTCTAAGAGATGACGTAGATGGGGAGCGGATCTTCTTGCTAGTTGAAGAAGAGGATCCAGTTTCATTGCCGTTACCTGGGTTCGTAAAAGTATGATGACCTGGTGTAGAACTCAAATATGGATTCTGTTGTCTCGGAGGAGGCAAGTTTTCGAGGAAGAATATACATTCATCATCAGCATTGTCCGAAGCATAGGTTGATTGCAGATCACTTTGGTATACCAAAGCTTGCTCAGTGATTTGCGGAAGGCAATCTGATGTGTGGGTAGGGAAATGTAAAGGTATTAATACTTGATGGTCTGGTATTGGAATTGGTGAACCATAATTCTATGGTGAGGCTGAGTATGAATGTGATTGAGGGTGAATATTTGATGAAAGAGGGGAGTACTGATACTGGGGAGATGCAATGGAGTTGTAATAATTATATTGTGGAGGGGAATTTGGTACGGGAATACCTGTATTGTATGAACCATGGAGGAAATCTGTACAAGTAGGCGGCGATGCATAGAAGACTGGTGACCCTGGACTTCGCATTGGGGGACTGTTCCAGTGACAATTTTGCGGACTGTGAGAAAGTGCTACACCAACACCGTAAGCTGCATGCATAAATTCGTTGCCACTGGGAGGCGATGCACGAAAAATTGGTGATGTCGGGCTGTGAATAACGTGAAATTGGTGATTTCCGGCATCATACATTGTGTTTCCAGTCATTGGATGATAGGGTGAGCTCATGTTAGGCTGCACTGTGTTGTTGGGTGAGAAGATGTGAACATAGCTCCCAGCTGGGATGCTTATTGCAGTGGTGGGAAGGTCTGTTAGCAAGGTGGTTAAATTCCAGCAAGAATGCTCTTCATCAGAATTGTAGCCTGACATGGTGAATAGATTGAGAAATAGTTCATGAAATGCTTACAGTCAATCTTGTAACATTATATAGGAGACCTAGAAAGTGCAGGCCTTTGAAGTCATCTTGAAGCATGTGTACTAAATGTAGACAAGAATATTTTGTGTTGCTTATGAAATCTAATAACTGATGGAACTCTTTTTTTTTTTTTTTAATTTTTTTTTTTTTTTTTTTTTGGTTTTTTCACTTTTCTTTTTTTCCTCTTTCTATCTTCCTCACCAAAATTTCCAAGGATTGTTTATTGTTCTTACTCTGTGTACAAGCTATTATAGTATACATATGTATTAGTATTATATCCCTGCAACTGTAACTTGTTGTAATATGGAATATCAGTTTAATTGACTGCAATTGTAAACATGGAGAACTTAATATAGATTAATATTAAACGTAAGGCAGAGGACGAATCTGTTCGAAGATGCAATAGTTTTTGGGAAAAAAAGGGGGGGGGGAAGGGGGGAGGGGGGGCAAAAGGCAGGGAGATAACAATGGAACATTACCATGATGTTATCTCCTTGCATTTTTTCCAGCTGAACAAAAGTTGTAGTGCTGGTGGATCACATCAGAGCTTCTATTGTAGTAATGCTTCTATGTACACATGTGGTTGCATACTTGATCTGCAGTTGGGCGCATACACTGGCATTGTGTTCAACTATGCCGTCTCCACTTGGCGAACATTCCATTTGTTGACCCTTCTGCGGTTCGTGCTTGTAGAGCCAGCAAGTCGAAAATAGAACATGTTCTTAACACTTGACTCATTAGCTTTAAGTAATAGCTCCTTGTGTTCCTGAAATGAATCAATGTTTTGTAGTTAGCACTATCTTCACAAAGCACACTAACATATGAACCATAACATTAATAAACTATCGAATCAAGCCTTAAGTGTAGCGAGCATACATCTCCTGTCATTGCTGACAATATAACAGCACTTTTCTTCAGGACAGCCTCGACACCATGTCCGAAAACGACAACATTCAGCTCTCCAGTGTCATCTCCAATTTGGACTTCTAGACGACCCCTACAAAGCAAAAACGAATGTATTCAAAACTTTTTTTCTATCTGCGGTTTTTTTTTTTTTTTTTTTTGGGAGAAAAAAAGTTTTCCTCTTTTTGTTTTATTCCCAATCTTCTGTTTCAGAGTTGCTCTTCTATATTTGGTCACTGGAGATTGAATATACAGCTGAAGTTGGATAGAAGAGAATTATATCAAATTACCATGGTACGGAAGTGCAATCAGAATTGTGGCAACCAGAACAGTTGAATTTCTCTCCAGTTACATAGCTCGTTGCACGAGTACACTTACTGCAAGAATGGTACCACGGTCTCTGTGTTTCAGGTAAGGCAAGAACTGAAACTTTCACCCAGATATCAGTGTCTGCAGACTGCAGGATATATCTAGAGGACTGTCAACGGACATAACAATAAATTCCCAACAATACGATAACTACACAAACAAATTCCCAACAATACAAACTAAGGTGGACAAAATACCGGTTTTTCTGGGAGGTCTGCAATCTTTGACAACTTGAATTCAGTATTCTTTGTCTTAGGATTCTTCTGTGCCAACAATAATTCAGGATTCCTCAGTTTATCAATCTTCTGATAATTCGCATCACGCCTACACGAGAGAAACAGATATGAGATTAAATGTGGGAAATATATCATGTTGTCGCAATTGGAAACTGTATAAATAGTTGTATTCATATACCAGTCAATCAACTCATCAACTCTTGGATCCTCGATATTGTGCAGGAACATAGTGGACATTGTTGTCCTCAGAGAAAAATCTACAAACACATGTACAGCAATTACATGAATATAATGTTATGCAAGCTATGTTTTCGTGTAATGCAGTCATATTTCCATTCCGTTCATAATCTTGTAATTCCATACTCATTAATACTGATGTTAAGGGAAAGTTACCCAGATATGTTGTTGAACACACATTCGTTGCAATTATAACTGGATGAGCACTGGCCAGTATATTTAGTTTATCTCCTTCTGTTGTGGTTGCATCATCCCATAAGGATAAACAAACTGGGACACCGCTGAAATGATATATGTAAATATAGCCTTCAATAATTGCACGCACCAGGAAGCAACACTTGAACACTACGTAATACCAAACAATGCTCAGAGGCAGGGTACTTACGAGTCGTCCAGAACAATGACATCCCTCACTCGAGCACGACCTGCTGAATCTTTTCGGGGTACTGTCTTTGTGGACATTACAGCAATGACGATGACAGCAACATCTATGATCATAGTGAAATACAAACAATACAAATAGAAGTGTGTATTTATTATGGGGAAACATTTAACACTTTATATTAATATGAAATATCTATGTGCAAATTATGCAAAGCAGTGCATATGACCTACCAAATTTCTCACGGGAATTCACCAGAGTGCGAGCTTCTTCCAGACTTTTCAAATTATAGTTGCTGCCACAGCCCTCGTCCACCTTATCTTCAATTGCGGTTACCTCCATTTCTTTGTTAAGCACAAGGGAGAAATCATGATCTATGTAACGGTACTTCGGATTAACAGGTCGCACAACACCATTGCTAAACCAGTACGAATGATAGACATGTAACTTGTTGTCGAAGTTGGGTATATCTGCATCAAATGATGTTGCCTGGATCTGTTTTCCCTGCAACTTGAATAAAAAATTATTGAACGTGGAAACCGAAAGATTGAGAATAACAATTGTGAACACAGCAGCAACAGCACACTACATTTGCAAAATAAAAGAAACAAACAGTCAGATTATTTGATCAATATCTTTGCATAAATTTAATTACAACCTCACTGTCACAGAGCACAAAACGCTGGTACTTTGTGTTGGAAGCCTTTCCTGTCAATATTCGTGATTTCTCGGCCACCCGCAGTCGGAGTTTCCATTCTTTGCATTCATCCGTCAATTCAGACAACTTCAAAGTTTTACCTTCCATGATTTCAATGAATTCCTACAAAAGACATTTGAATTGTGTTAGTATATAAGATATCAAGATTTTTAACTAATGATCAAGTCTGTTTCAGGTGACATTATATTATATTACTGCACACCACATGAGTGGCATCTCCGCATGATGAAACCGGCAAGCACTAACCATGAATGGAATTTAAAATGTGCTGTGTACGCGAGTTGCTCTATGCAACAGATCTTTATACACAACATTTCGTGTTGTGCAATTAAATTGAATCCCGTCAATTGGTTCGATTAACACTTTAACTGCAGACCCTAACTTGGCTCTGGATAATGCCACATACAGTTGACCATGCGAGAATACAGGTTGCGGTAGGTAAACACCAACACGTTTCAGAGTTTGGCCCTGCGACTTGTTGATGGTCATAGCGAAGCATAATCGAACTGGAAATTGTTTACGCTCAAATTCTATGGGATAGTGATCTGTTTGGGACGGTCTGAGCGGGATTCGAGGAATGAACACGGATTTCCCTTTATTTGGACCGACTGCAATCTCAGCATATATTACATTAGGCAACAACTCCTTGCAAATAAGTTTGACACCATTTGACAATCCAGATGACGGGTCAAGGTTGCGTAGCAACATTAGTGGACAACCTGGCTTCAATTCTAAGTGGTGAGGTGGGATCCCATTGGGAGTTAGTGTATGCAGGAATTCTACTGGATGAGTCGACTGATTCTCTGGCAGAGATCGATCGAAGCTATTATATGTATGGGACTGCCCTGGAAATCTACTCAGCAAAATTTCATTGACTCGGTCTACGCAGTCATTCCGAGGAGTTAGAATTGCTCTTTCGGTAAGGTACCGCGGGTCCAAACAGTCAGATTGGAAATTGCAGTATACATCTTTAATAAACAAATCTATTGACATGCTTTCATCAATAAATGGCACAATCATTGATTTTGGCAACTCTATTGTCGCTTCATCAACATCCTGCACACTACCATTTCCAATCGACAAGAGAAATTGGCAGAAGGTAGGATCGTCAACAGCACGCATATTTTCCGTTAGATAAAGCAAATGCATACTGGCCCATAGAGGTGAGTCAACAATGCTGTTGGAGATACATTCCTCCTTAGTAGCACGCACCGTGACAGGCAGCACCTGCCTGAAATCACCTCCAAAGACCACGACCTTACCTCCAAATAGCGATTCATTGGAACATATATCGCGTAGCATACATTCAAAAGCCTCTATATTCTGCTTCTTCGCCATCGTCACCTCATCCCATATGATAACTTTGGCCTCACGAATAAGGTGAGCAAGAGCTGTCTGTTTTCCAATGTTGCATGTATTCTTATCCGTGGTATCCAAGGGGAGCTTGAAGCGAGAGTGCGCAGTTCTTCCACCAGGCAAGTTTGAGGCTGCAATACCAGTGCTAGCAGTAGCCAGAGCAATCCCTCCACTACTGCGGACATATGCCAGCAGAGCTCTGTACAGGAAAGTTTTCCCCGTGCCACCTGGTCCGTCGACGAAGAAACATCCACCTTTGAGTTCGTCGATGTGATTTGTGATTATTTTGTAAGCTGCTGATTGCGCGTTATTTAGCTGGTCGATGGCAGCCACATCTTCGGCTGGAATCGGCACTGCCAATTCCTCTTCAATTTCCCGATTCACGGAACTCATTTCCTCACTCTGACTAACTGGTAACGAAGTAATGAAATCAATCAATTGTCTCCCCATTGCCTCTAGAAATATATTCACTCCTTTAACAGTTCTGAATAGAATTTGAGCTTCATTCCATCTCCTCTCTTTCCGGAAATCTTCAGATAGATTCATATACATCCGATCCCACAAAGACCGTGGATTGCCTGGCTGGCAGTACACAAGGATAGTGGCAAATAAACGCCGCAATGTTTGCGGCATTTGAAAAGTCGCAGCTTCTTCTAAACAATCTTCAAGTGCTGTGTCTTTTTCCAGCAGACCGAGTTTCTCACATGCCTCACGATATGATTCACATATGTGATTCCTCACTGTTCGCAGCTGCTCGTATGATTCAGCACCTCGGACATGAGTCAGTAATAATCGGAGAAAAAAGCGGTCTCCCTCCGAAGGATTAGCAGCAACAATACGTCCAATACTGTAGCCCTTCTTCCGAGGCTCCCAGCATAAATTTGTCTTATTCCACACGTAATGTTGTGGGAATTCACTATACAACCAACGCTTTGCACTTTTGTCACGCTTATTTGTTTCGAAATATTCCGTCAACATTGTTTTTGCGTACTTCTTATCCGCTGCAATGTATGGAAGCTTCGTATATTTGTCGAAGGAAATAGATTGCATGCCAGGGAGGTGAAGTGGAAGTGCAATTACAGAAGGATACATCTCGTTGAGCGGGAAACTGTAAATACGCCATGCAGCCTCAGGAGGTGAAATCCACCTGGCAGACTGAAAGGCTGCAATTTCATCAATACCACTTGTTTGATTTGACACAAGCTGGAATGCAATTTTATCGTGCCCTTTGTAAATATACTTGTACAGATATTTAACTGCCTTGATTGTTGAGCAAATCTCGACATTTATGTGGCAGTCATATTTCGCCAGCAAATATGGATTGTAAGGCACGACCCATCTATTATCAAGAGTGGCTCCGCGAACCTCAACAGTGCGACCGTTGCGCTGTCGGCGATAAATAGCAAACGAATTATCACCAGTTCTTGTGGCATTGCAAAAATCCCGGGGATATCTGTTCTTGCATCCAGTACGAGGCCGCATACATACATTGTTCTTGTTGTGTTCACCACAAGGACCGTGCATCATATGCCTGACAACGGCATTGTAGAGATGAGGATTGACCTCAGGATCAGGAATTTCAGCTGAGATATACCTGTCATACTCATCAGGTTGCATCAATTTCGCAAACTTTTTGAGAATCAGTAAGAAATGCACATGTGGAAGACCACGTTTCTGATACTCGATGACATACGTATAAGCTGCAATCGGTCCAAGAATTTCTCGTTCAACTAAATCACGTTTCAGCTCAACTACCTTCGCACGGAAAATCCGAGCTACTAAATCCGGTCGATTCGATGCTTCCTCATGAGGCAAGAGCTCATCTTGGATTTCAGACCATCTAGGATTGCAAGTCATCGTCACAAAGTAATCAGGCTTTCCAAACTGACGCACGAGGGCCATTGCATCCTGATAACGACGCTTCATATCTCGTGGTCCCCCAACAAATGAAGGCGGTAGAACAACATGACGACCAATGTTCTCAGGATTCGTTTCTCCTGCTGCCAGACTATCAATTATACCTCGATAAAGTTCTGCACGAATATCATCTTGGTTGAAGCGCACATAGTCAAGTCGACTTGTTTCCAATTTGATGTACATGTCAACAATATATTGTTGAAGCAGACGACCAAAAAATAAAATCGAGGAATGCCGCATGCTTCGAATTTGCAAACGATAGCAGTAGTACTGCCGACAAGTCACAGTTGGAATCTCTGACTCTGCATCCTCTTTACCTGCATCGACCCAAATAACAGTTAAAAAATGATGTAAATATGTCTGCATAGAAGAGAAGATTCTGTCATTGAAGAACATTGGGCATGTGCAAACCTGAACGTCGCTTCTTCTTCTTCGGCCCTTTGGCGGGACTATTCTTTGCAGGTTTCTTCTCAATACCAGTATGCCAACCAGGTTGACCATAAGGGAACATAATCGGGTACTGTAGTGGGTCGTAGCAACCCAAGTGGTACTTGATTGGTTCTGGCCCACCCTTCTTTCGCTGTACCAAGATATCACGCGAATACTTGCCTGCACGATATTCATCATCTATCCAAATGCCGGCAACCTGATCTGAAGTAGGCATGTTATGGGTTCTCTGATCCAATCCAGGATCACACCGAATACGTATATCACAGTCCATGAGATCAGGGGTTTCAGACATTGATTGGAATTTTTCATTATAGGGATTTGATTTCAGGATGTCACTCAGGTAAGCAATAATAGATGGATCAACATTGCTGAACGTCTGAGATCGACAATGTAATTGATAAGCAGGATCGTAAAAATATAATTGCAGATATCGAGGTGTCTCCTCACCAGGGTCGAGGTTATTGATGTAATGATATATTTGACCCTGAACCCTGAATGTATAAATTCCTTTGCTGTTCTTGAGGATTTCACGATCATTCTTCACGCCCATGGATGTGAAAGAAAATAAACTGTTGTATGCACGAATCGAAGTTCTGAATTCCTGACTTGTTGCATTATCCGACAGTAGCAATGCAGCCAGTGTATCAGGAATTTCATGTGCAGCAAGAACAATTCGGCCCGAACTGCAGCAAAATCCATCTGGTTCATACGCAAAAAGTTTGGCCTGGCAATGAGGGCATATCCTTGGCTGGGGTAGCCGGCTCGGTTCACAGGGAGGAGGGGGGGGATCACGTTGCCACTTCTTTCTACGCTTCTTCTCTGCAAGACAGACACATTGAAAATAATAATCAATACTGTGAACAGACAAGAGGGGGAGTATCATGAAATCAGTAGTAGTATAATACTCACTCGATGGTTTAGCGCCAGTGGAAGTACCAGCAGGATGCTTGCTGGACTCACTTGACAATGAGCATGATGAACCACCTTCACCAATAGTCTTCGATGATGTAGGAATGTCAGATGATGATTCAGTTGCAGCATAGCGAAATAAGCCAGGTGGAAATGAATCATGCGCTGTGCGAGAACACGGAGCAGTAGTCACGCTAGAAGGAGCAAATGCCAGCCCATGATTCTGCTGACCGTTGTACACATCCAGAGCAGTGACACAGAAACCATGACGCACAACAATCCGGGAAGATCCGGAATGTGGCGTTAGCTGTGCAGTTGCTGTGGACGGAGGCAATGAGGTACCAACTGCATTGGTGGAGGCTGGAGTGCAATGTTTTGACGGGAGACATGCAATGCCACGTCTACGTAATCTCTGAGACGGAACTTTCCCCGTTCCACTGTGCTTTCGTTGCGAATCACACTGAGGCCGAGGCACAACAGTTTGCTCCTCTCCTCTGCATTCTCGATTATTGTTTGGACTCACACTGCTTCTGTTTTCACATACTGGAGAAGCACTTGAATTAACTTTTGACGGTCTACCTCTCTTCCGACAGTTTCTTGAAGTTGCCACGCTACTCGCTGCTTTGTCTGCATTAGCAACATTACAGCTTACGTCTTCTCCATCACGAACAACAGCTCTAGGTGTCTGATTTTGTTCATTATGTACTTCTTTACCACCGCTTCCAGGCAACAAAGTTGGCCGATGAGTTACTGCTTCCGAATAATTAAATTGTGAACCATAGGAATGCACAATGTCAACCGATGATTCTCCATGAGTGATGTTTGCACTGTCACAATCACAGGAGCAGCCTCATGAGCAGTGGACGAATCTTCCCTCTCACAGCTATAGCAACCTTTTGTTGATATGGTGAATGAATTTACCTGATCACGGAAAAAATGATTGGCTACAACCTTCGAGCTGTTTGGGACTGTTGAATCTTTGGTTCCCTGCAATTTTTTCTGAAGACCACTGGGATCATTGTGTGAAGTTGCACTCGATCCATTCTTCCGAGGTCTTCCTCTTATGCGACATTCACTACGAGCCCCAGGTGAAATATGTACAGCAGTTATCCCTGTCACATCATCTCCAGTGACCGGACAATCACCGACACCAAGCTTACTCACTGGTTCAGTTGCAGTACAGTGGCGAACATCATTGCCTGTAACTTCACCACAACACCTGCGGTCAGCAGTTGGAGTTACAGAAGAAGAATCAATTCGTCCTCGCAATACCTGATTCAATGCATCAGAACACATAGGTTGCATGACATTGGAACAGTCAGCAGCAACACCTGAATTTCCACTAATAACATTGGCGACCTGCAGTTTTTCGGGGGGGGTAGGTGCTCTAGGAGTAGCTGATGTGCCATCTCCGGCACCGGATGTGTTAGACGGTGCACTTACAGCAGTGGATTCTATGTGTTCACGGAAAAATTGATTCCGCACTACCGCCTTAACATCACACATTAAGGCACCGTTCTCTCGCTCCGGCCCATGTCCAGGCTGGACAGTTAGCCTTTCTGAAATTGCAACAGCTTCATTTTTCCGAGGTCTGCCTCTTCTACCGCATCCACGCCCAGTCTTGCATGATAGTTGTTCAGCAGATATCCCACATTCAATATTTTCAACATCGGAACCATTCCTACCAGCAACGACAGTCATTGCAACACTACAAGATTCGGACGGTCTGACTTGCCTGGCATCGCAACCGACAACATCAGCCAATGAACTTTGAGAAATAACATCAGAAACCTCCCGTATTTCAATCACGGGAGACATCGGAATGGACTGCTGTGTTACATTTGAGGGAGACGATATAACAGTATTAGATGGACCACCCCCAGTGGAAGGATTGTGCACCAGTTTGGACACACCAGCTATTTCTATTTGATCACGGAAAAAATGGTTGCTGGCACGCGGGACATTATCAAATACTTTTGGATTGTTGTCTCGCTCCGTCCTTCCTCCAACTCCATCATTGACCTTATGCAGAGGCAAATCAGCTTCGGCTTTCCGGGGTCTTCCTCTTCTACCACGACCACGACGACCCCCCCCTGAAATCTCTGAAGCAGATGTCCCATTGACAGCATTTGCAATTTCAAAACAATCTACCGCATTAAGTCCACTAACTACACCTCTACATGATCCAGTACTTTCGAAGTGACGAACATCATTATCTGGGACTTCACCTCCTTCTCTGAAAACCTGAATTATTGCATCGGAACACATAGATTGCATAATAGCGGAACAATTAACATGAGCACATGAATTTCCGCTAATAACATCACTAACCTGCTGTTTTACGGAAGGGGGAGTTGCTGTAGGAGTGACTGAGGAACTCCCCCCAGCGGAGGCTATGGCAACCGGTTCAGCAACAGCATTGCCCTCTACCTGTTCACGCAAAAATTTATTCTGCACAGTCGCAGTAAGTTCAGATGTTGTTGCACCAGCAGCATCTTTGCGAGGACGCCCTCTTCTACCACGGCCACGACCACTACGGTCCACAGTTCGTCCACCGCCTACATTATCACCATCAGGCAGTGCGAACGATGCATCAGTAGTGCCAGCATATACAGGATGGATAACAGTCAATGGTGATACATCATTTCCACCAGGAACTAAATTCCTACTCACTCCAGCATCCTGCAATGATTCTGATTCAGCAGGTAATGCAAGTTTCCCTGTGTTAACTAACTCTGGCGTTGCCTGATGGCTATTGCATAGACCGTGTGAAGTTACGACAACTGCATTCTTTCGAGGCCGCCCTCTCCCGCCGCGGCCACGAGCACCAGAGCTTGCAATTCTACCACTGCTTAGTTGATCAACTGGAGCCAATCTGCAAGACTGACCATTTGTACTATCACATGCAGTACTGATAAGAGCTGGCGGCTGTGATGTCACAACGCCGGGACATTCAATCTCTCCCTCACCCAGGGAATTTCCGCGCAATCCGGAAGCTTGCAATGCTTCCGATTCAGTGACCGGTGGAGTCTTGTGTGTATTAGTAGCATACATACCTATATTGTAAATCATTACTCAGGACAGACCACAACAAATCTACAATCGAAGAATTTTTGTGATGCACCGAATGGTCGACTTTTTCCCATTTTTTGGGACTTTGGTTCTAAACTTCCATCTACCTCGTTCTGCAACGGTCTGCTGCCGTTAGTGAATACACACTTAACTCAGTTCAAGCTACTTCAAAATATACTTATTCACTGACAAAACTCAAGTGACGCACATGTTCTAACATAACATATTCATCACCAGTAATGACATTTATCTTTTTAACATACATCCCATATTATATCATATTAACGATCATATTGTACAAATCACACAAACAAATATGAACTCATAGAATTTTAACCATCGAATAGAATTACGGCCACATAACAACATATAAAGTTCGCACATCACTAATAAAACAAGCTATGGCCAGCATTTTGAACGACAGTACCCGCATCATTTCAGAAATTGCAGAGAAGAACCTGTGATTTGGAAACAGCAATGCTAATACAGCTACCACTCAGCCCAATAGCTCCTTCAAGGTTGCTGAAAAACCAGATAAACCCAGATGACAAATTCAAAAGGAAAATTTTAACGAAAAAGAAGGAGGAAAATTTAGATAATCCCTGGATTTCAATCATGCCATGGAACAAACCATTCATTCAAACATCTTACCAGGAAAACAGTTCACAATGCGGTCCAATGAACTCGTCACAACCAGCAACACATCTGTAACGCCACAAACCAGCTGGAACAGATAACGTAATGCAATTAAACATGGGATATTCAAAGACAGTGAATCAAACAAACAACAGTCTAACCAAATTTTGTCCCCGGCACGATATACATAAAACAATAGATACAAAAGTTGATCACAAACAGGGCAATTTTGTTATGATATACGATCTACAAGCTGCTGAATAGCAGGACACAATACAGTCGGTTAATTACCAAATCATTGGTATTTAATAACACCCAACTCCCACATACAACGCCGTATTACACCAAACCATAAACATTTAATAGGGGACCTACAAACTGCAATGGATCTGTACATGCAACTGTAGTAGAACACCTATGTACATAGAATAAACCAAATCATCAGCATTTAATAACACCAGACCACCATACCAAACCCAATCTGACCACAAACTACACAAATTTTATCCCACAACCAGAAACTGTACCCAGTCTGAACATGCAACTCCTCCACTCAACCTCCAAACGAAAAATAATTTAAACAGTGAGAAAAATGCTGCCAAACCATAAACATTTAGTAGGGGACCTACAAACTGCAATGGATCTATACATGCAACTGTAGTGGAACACCTATGTACATAGAATAAACCAAATCATCAGCATTTAATAACACCAGACCACCATACCAAACCCAATCTGACCACAAACTACACACATTTTATCCCACAACCAGAAACTGTACCCAGTCTGAACATGCAACTCCTCCACTCAACCTCCAAACGAAAAATAAATTAAACAGTGAGTAAAATGCTGCGAAAATATAACTGATCAATTTATTAAGACAAGGAAGTACTATCGAGAAATAGAAACAAACCATTCCACACACCTTACATCAAAATTCATACATGCAACCCCAACAGTGAACCTTTGAAGCAGGAAAATGAAGAAGAAGAGAAAGCATAGAATTTAAAAGGGAAAAAAAAACAAAAGAAAAAATACAGGGGACAAATGCATGCCAAAACAGGGAGAGAGCTTTGCACATACCAGGAAAGAGATCGAAGAGAGTAGACAGTGGGAGAATGGAGACATCCTCTCATTAAACCCACGAGAATGTTGCGACACGTGTAAGCTGTGTAACAGCAGCTCACGTCAGAATAGTGGCTGGAACAGTAAATGTACTTGGGCTCCAAGCAACAGAAGGCGGTGCTAAGCCCACCAATGAGCACCGACACAGAGCGAGGGCAAAGTTCTGAGGGAGAAGACGATCAAATTACCTCAACCACTCACTATAATCGCCGTTCTAGAAAGCCTGAATGAGCAAGGGCAAAATGGACGGATAACAAATAAAAAAATTCTACATCAATTTGATGACATCTCCATGAATCTAACAAAAGCTATTTTTTTTCCTATCAATTTCACATGCGCATCAAAAACATATGGAAATACCACGGTTGAAATGGTCATTATGGAAGGAAGCATGTTCAAGATGAAATAACCCTTTAACCAACATAGAGTATATTAAATAATTTAAAACTACACCTAAAATCACTTAATACGAAAGTAACTACCTAAAACTGTTGATGGCAAAAGTACCTCTGCTAAATTTAGACAGCTCAATCTTGAACTTGTGATCACTCTCTGACTACACAGTGTGTACGTCGCCAGGCGACGCAACCCTAAACATCTAGCCGACACAACCCTAAACGTCGCATATTTCTTCTGATCCTCTAATGAAGAATAAGCATCTCTCTCATGTACACGAAAACAGGCTTAAGATGAAATAACCCTCTAACGAAATACTTTATCATCTGAGGTACAGCAAGTACCAAGGGCGTACATAGAAATAGCTTGTAAATTGGCATGTAATGAACAATTTAAAGGTGCGCCTGAAATAACTTCTTACAAAAGAACCTAACATAGGCTATTTTTTACTATCAATTTCACATCTGCATCCAACTAAGTAGACGATATTACGTCCACCAAATATGAAACCCACACCGAAACATTTGCCAAAACCATGGTTGAAATAACCCTCTAACAAAATACTGTGTCATCTGAAATACAGTGAGTAGCAAGGGCATAGATAGAAATTAAGATCAACTGACATGTAATGAACAATTTGAAACCCACACCGAAACATTTGCAAAAACCATGGTTGAAATAACTCTCTAACGAAATACTTTAGCATCTGAAATACAGCGAGCAGCAAGAGCGTAGATAGAAATTAAGAGAAATTGACATGTAATAAACAATTTTAAGCTATTTTTTCCAACAAATTTACATCTACATCCAAGTCACACAACCAATTTACAGCAACGAAATGTATTGAGGGCATCCCATAAAGCAGAAACACCAGGGGCAGGACCGGAAGTTAATAGATTCTATTTTTTCCATCTAATTTACATGTGCATCCAAAGCACACCACGAAATTACAGCCACAGACTGTATTCAGGATAACTAATAAAGAGACCACAGCAGGGGCAGAACTGGAAGTTAACTGAATCTATTTTTCCCAACAAATTTACATCTAAATCCAACCACTGCCCCAAAATTACAACGAATAAATCCATGGAAAAAAACCAGTAAATGACAAATAGCAGGGGCACAACCGGAAGTTATCAAAAGTTATTTTTTTCATCGAATTTACGTATCGATCCGAAGCACAACACGAAATTACAGCCACCAACTCTATTCAGGATAGGTAATAAAGAGACAACAGCAGGGACAGAACAGGAAGTTAACTGAATCTATTTTTTCCAACAAATTTACATGTATATCCAACGACTGCACCAAAATTACAACCACTACATCCATTGAAAGCAACCAGTAAATGACAAATAGCAGGGGCAGAACCGGAAGTTATCAAACTTTATTTTTTTTCATCGAATTTACGCATGGGTCCAGACCGGAAAACATAATTACATAACGATGCCATTATGGCCTCAGTAAAATACCGGTCCACAGAAGGGCAACACAGACATTTCAATCTGAAATAAATTGTGAACAGTGACGAAGAACGACGTGGCAAAACACCGTTGGAGGAAAATGGCGGCAAACCCACATGCAAGCCAATCAATGGTCCACGGTGTGCAAAACGCCTAGCTGGCAAAGTGGCCATATCTCCTTTTATTATAGGTAGTATGATATCATAATAACAACTACATTGGATCACTCGTGTTAAATGTAATTTCTTAGTGACATGATCTTTTACAGCACTTTTCGAGCATCAGCCTCTACATGTTTTAGCTAAACCACTTTATTGAAGCACTTTTGACTAATTAAAACTTGTTCTCAAAAGATTAATTGATTGACAAATTTGACCAAACTACCCTTTCCGGAGTTGGGGTGAATTGTCATATACGTGGATGTTTTCGTATTTGGTCGTACCAGTAGTAAAAAATAGCCATACAGACTGGATAAGTGCAAAGGAAATGATGGCTTAACAAAGATAATTACTAAGTTCTACAAATTAAAGAGGTTTACGGATCTTAGCATGAATCCTAGTCATCCGACACGTGTCATGCCAAGTGTTACATTTAAGTCTTTTTTATTTATTAATTATAATTGCAATAATTAGCAACTGTTTTTTTTCACCTACGCACTACTTAGAAAACCCGAATTGACAGTCTATTAAGGAAAAAACTAATAGACAATCTTTGAATTTCTCAAAGTTTAGAAATCAATAGTTCAATATGCGTGCTCTATCAACTCAATTACACCTAAATTCAATTAAGATTATTGAGTTTGCGTAAAAGTCACTTGTTCTTGTCTGAAACATGAATCAAGTTGTGCACCAAAATATCTATGACATCGAAAACCATTGGCTAATTGGTTCAATTCCATCTTAGACCACATGAACACAACTCTCAAATGATTAAAATGATAATATCTGAAAGGGGCCGTTTTCTTTGGTTTTCTCTTCCTAACTACACACCATGAATGTGATGTCTCACTTTAAATTAAATTCTTAAAAACATTTTTTCAAGAATAGACAGCTTTAATTATTGCATGTAGAGGGGATATTCTTCTCTAATCACATCAAGGATTAAGGCTAGGTGTGATTAGAGGCATTGGAATAAAATCTTTGATCCAGTTTTCTCCTCTTAGGTACACTAATATACTAATTAGTTTGTACAATCTGACAAGTAATTAGTTTGACCTGATGTGATTTGCTTTGGAGAAACTAAAAATTGGAGTAGTGCTGAGTATTGAAACATAACTGAGCATTAAATTGTCATTTTCAATCTAATTTCATGGATCGTAGTAGTAGCCAAATATGTAGAAGAAAGTGTCGCGCCTAATTGTGTTGTTAAGGTTATTTTGTGTACGCAATAACATGAATTAGAAAGTGATTGTTCTAATCACGATATCTTCATCACTGTGCAAGTGCTTAAAACGTGAATATAATTACGTTACATCGCACTAATAACATATAGTCAAATTTAAAAATGCAACTACAATATAGCTGTAAACCATTAAAATAAGATCACGAAATCTTCACCACGATGAAGGTGCTTAAAACGTGAATACAATTACGTTACAGTTCACTGATAACGTGTAGCCAAATTTAAAAATACAACTATTTTATAGCTGTAAACCACTAAAGTAAACGGTAAAATCGCAAACAAATGAGATCTTCACTACGATGCAGGTGCTTAAAACGTGGATACAATTACGTTACAGCTTACTAATAACGTATAGTCAAATTTAAAAATACAATCACTATATAGCTGTAAACCATTAAAATAGAACGTTAAATTTAGAGCAAAAGAGCACAATATTTCACTCGCCTCTACCGCAATTTAGAAATGCGTGGTTGGAGTCTTTCTGATGAAAATATTTTTATGCGTTATATTATCTTCTACGCGATACACATATACATTTTTTTTGTCAGAATACACATATACTAAGGGCTTGTTTAAAATCCATTGAAAATTTTGACAATTCGATTTATAATTAATATAAGTGAGTAATTTAGCTGAAATTATGTAATACAATTTTGATCATTTGACATAATCTAAATATGTTTTATGTGATCATTTGATCATTCGATTATGTAATACAATTTAGCTGTAATATATGCTTAGAATCTACATAAATGTTTAACTATCATTACACTTTTAAAATAATTTTGTGAAATTCTCCGTTGCAAAATCCCAAAATTTTCAACTCAAAATTCTGAACGATATATATTGCAAGTTTGCAACCGGTTAAAACACAAATATTTTCGCCTATATTTTGATTAAAATTTGCGGATGCCAAACATGCACTAATGAGTTACATGAGACTTGAGAGAGTGTTGTTGTATTTAATGCTAATCCCTTTCCTTAAACCAACATTCGTGGTCCCCACGCTCTAACCTGAAGCGCGTGGAGTCCCAATCGTCTTCACACACCTTCCCTACCATAAATACCTCCCTCTCAGCCGAAATCGCAACAACTTTCCATTTCTCCTCTCCGGCCACCACCACTCTCTCAAATGGCGAATCATCCTACGTGTCCGTACACAACCTGACCAACAACAACAACAACCTCCTCTTATCTCTCTCTCTCTCTCTCTCGATTTCTCTCTCCTTTTTCCGGCGACCTGAAACGACGACGTAATGGGTGGTGCTAGTTCCTCGTCGTTTGTCTCCTCCGAATCCGACGCCGAGGCTAATTCACCGAAGCTGAGGCTCGGGGACGTGCCGGAGAGCTGTATCGCTCTGGTGCTGGCCCATTTCGACCCGCCGGAGATCTGCAAGCTGGCGAGGCTGAACCGGGCGTTTCGCGGCGCATCGTCGGCGGATTTCATATGGGATAAGAAATTGCCGTCGAATTATGGCTATATTGTTGATAAATTGGTTGGTGAGGAGGGGGAGCTGGGTGGGTTGTTGAAGAAGGATTTGTATGGTCGGCTTTCCAGACCCGTGAGCTTCGACGCCGGTACCAAGGTCCGTCTCTCTCTCTCTCTCGATATCTCTCTCGATTCTCGTCGATTTTAGAAATGGGTTTTGGAGATTGGGGCTTTTAGTTCTCTCTGTCTCTGTCTCTCTCGATATCTCTCGATCTCTCTCGATTCTGTCTCTCTCTCTCTCTCTCTCTCTCTCTCTCTCTCGATCTCTCTCGATTCTGTCTCTCTCTCTCTCTCTCTCTCTCTCTCTCTCTCTCTCTCTCTCTCTCTCTCTCTCTCTCTCTCTCTCTCTCTCTCTCTCGTCGATTTCAGAAATGGGGTTTTGGAGAAATTTGTGTTGATGATGAATTTGGGGTTCTGGTTCTCTCTCTCTCTCTATTCTGTCTCTCTCTCTTAATCTCTCTCTCTCCCTCAATCTCTCTCTCTCGCTCTCGATTCTGTCTCTCTCTCTCGTTGATTTTAGGAATGGGGGTTTGGAAATTGGGGGTTTTAGTTCTCTCTCTCTCTCTCTCTCTCGATCTCTCTCGTGGATTTGAGAAATGGGGTTTTGGGGGAATTTGTGTTTGATGATTATTTGGTGGTTTTTGCAGGAGATTTGGCTGGATAAGGCCTCAGGTGGGGTTTGTCTCTCGATATCTTCAAAGGCTTTGGCGATCACCGGAATCGATGATCGGAGATACTGGAATCATATTCCGACCGAGGAATCTAGGTGAGATATTTTTTCATTCCGGATACTTTTAGCCCAGCATTTTGTCCTTTCCTTCTTTGTCATACTCCAAAACAATATGATATGAACAAAAATGGAACTGATAGTGGATTACATAGGATTTGTTGAGGAAATACTGGTTTGGCTTGGAAAAACTTGAAGATCATACTCATATAGTCATATGTAGCACCCAAAATCCTTCTAAATCGTCCGTTTTGCATCGATGAAGCGGGTTTGATTAGCTCCAATGACACAAATCATAAGAGTGCTCGTGTCTTTGTGGCGAAGTTCGAGTCTCGTCACTTATTATCTCACGAATAGCTAGGTAGAATGATTAAAGATTTTGATAAAGAGAAAGCAAATGCTGCCACTGTACACTGCATAGATATTGTAGGTTGACATGTTCTTTACTACTCGAGCCGTGTTTTTCTTTGATTACTTCATGTTTAGGGTGACAATTTTAGTGCCTCTTTGTCTCCCGCGGTCTCCTTTGATCTCCATCCATTCTATTGAAGAGCCAATCAAAAAGTTTCCCGAGTTGAGAACCCCTAGGCTTGTTCCTGGGACACTAGGTCTAGGCTAGCGAGTTAGTTTTATAGGATAACCGTTAAAGGTGTTTCATGTTACCCAAGTAGGGTATTAGATTGGTTTCAAGAGCTATTTGTCCATGAGATATGGATGTGATATCAAGAATCCATGGATATGAAACTGTAAAAACTTGATCTTTAGCAACAGAACAACACACAAGCCCAGCTTAGGCAGCACAGACATTTTCACCCATCTTCTGAGGTAGGAGTTTTATTCAATAATCATCTTGGCATGATGCTAGATGAACACTCAAATCCAAAGTACTATGGAAGGCTCCTGATGACAAATCATAATAGTGTTCTCGTGTGTTTGTCGTCCATCTCAACTCAACAACCTCTATTCTGCTACTTAATTGGGTTGGAATTGGCATCATTGTGGAGTTGTTCGTTGCACTCAAATTTGTGGGATCTTTGTTAGAGTTGGATTCTTTTATTGGATGGATTCAAGAGACTTGTTTGTCTAATCCAACTGATAATAGAAGATTTTAACAAACTAGTTGTAATTCAAGAGTTCAAGGCCAAGTATTAACCCTTTTAGATAGCGAAGTCACGTAATAATTGGAAGATCATTGGTCGAATGGTGGTAATATTACCAGGGTTTAGATTCTATCCTTGCCCCATAGTATGAAGACAAATCAGAGTAAAGTCACTAGCTTAGGTTGTTCATGTCATCTCTTGCCCATTTGCTTGCTTCTGGGATGCTCATTTTTTTTAGAAAGGATACTCGGTTTTATAATGTTTTATCTGACCATATTCAGTTATAAGGTTTCGGCTCCTTAAAAGTAGCAAGTGATCAAATGATTCATGTTACCTTACAGGTTTCCTACAGTAGCATACCTTCAACAAATATGGTGGTTCGAAGTCGCAGGAGAAGTGGAATTTCAACTGCCTCCAGGAAAATACAGCTTGTTCTTCAGAATCCATCTGGGGAAGCCAGCCAAGAAACTAGGCCGTCGGATCTGCAATCCTGATCAAATCCATGGATGGAACATCAAGCCAGCTCAGCTGCAGCTGACAACCTCGGACGGACAACATGCCGTATCACGCCCTTTTCTGGACACGCCCGGTGTTTGGATACATTACCATGCTGGTGATTTTGTTGTCAACAAGGCCAATGAATCAACAAAGGTCAAGTTTTCGATGATGCAGATCGATTGCACTCACACCAAAGGTGGTCTCTGCCTAGATTCTGTTCTCATATGCCCAAGTAGTGTAGGGAAAGAGCTTAGATCTTCGTCGTAGCTAGTTGTTGTTAGAAACAAATTATGTGGAAGTAGAGAAGAAGGAAGAAGAAGAAGCGCAGGTTGGTGTAAGTTTTTTTTTCCGGGTTCACCATTGTTTGCATATAGTTTGTTTGTGAAACAAATCTGTATTGTTGTTCTCGTGTAATCCCCCTGTGAGGCTTTTTGCATTTTGAGATGCTTCTTCTGTGTACATATTTTATGTGCAAGTTGAGTGATCGTAGTAGTTCTTGTTCTGCTGGAATATGCTACTATGTTACAATTTGGAGTTCTCAATAATTTTTTGAATTAGAGAAGAGTTTATGTCAAAGGATGTATACGCAAAATACTCATTTCTCCTAATATATTGCTTAGTAAGTTCAGTACTTCAGTTCACTTCAGTTCAGTTCTTAGAGGTGTTCAGTGTTTAGTACTAGTAGCTATGGCTTGAGGCTGAAAGCCTGGAATGATGGACTTGTCTTTTGACCATAGTGGTCAAAAAAATGTGTACATCTTTTTGAGATAACACTATTGTACACCTATAGTACATATATTAGTCTCCTCCAGCTGACGAAATCGTCCAGCTGAATCCGAGCCGTCTATCTGAATCGTGATATAGCAACACTGATGCTCATCATTTACCCACTAACGGGGTGTTAGCGTCGTCTTCTTTTGTTAAAAAACATGTTACTCAAACTGGAAGGGTGATAGTGTCTTTACATCGAACTCGAGGACAGCATTTCTTTTTTATCCAACTGCATTTTCACTAAACAGAATCAGTATGTCTACTTCTAGTCATCTCCAGCTGAATGATCAATCTGAGCTTTTCTGGAGGTCTGTCACAGCAATGAACGACAACTGTACCATTGTGTTCACAACTTGGTTTTTGCCTTCCTTCAAAATTCATTTGAGATTGAGCTCACTTTCAGCTAAAGCTTTCTTGATGTCATCCCTTAACACCAAAATTTCTCAATTTGAAGGTTTAATAGAATGAACCTGGTTTAACATATATATAAATTGTCACATTCTGTAGTGGCCTTCCTAATCTCCAAAACTTGGAGATCATAACACACCCTCCTGAGTGTATGTGCTTCGATATGGGGTGCAGAGATAGTCCTTAACTTGAACCAATTACCACCTTCCAATTGAACCTTATTGTTTCTCAGAATTCATCATCCAATTCCTTCGTTAGTAGTCATGTTCCAAGTTGAATCACAATTGACTTTAAGCTCGTGAACTTCGGAACTTAACCACCTATAGCAGTTGTTAGATTTATGTCCTTGAGTTCTTTGTATGTGATGAAAATCCAAAATGGCTAGCTCGAATCTCTTTAAGACATTTCTCGGTTCAGGAACTCGGTTGTTGAAAGTGCAAAATATTCTAAGAAGCTAAATTGACCATACTCCACATATTTGTCTTCAATTATTTTATCCAGAAGCAACTTCACCTTATCATTTAGACAGACTTGTATAGTTGCTAATTGGTTTAGCTCATTTGCGTCCAAGGGGCCTAATCCAAACAAAAAGAGTTTAACCCATTCACATCTAAAAATGAAGAGCTAGGTTTGTCAATAACCTTCTTCAAGCTCTTCTTTTCCTGTTCCAAAGCCTTGTAGTAGCCTTATTTTGTATTGTAGTCACTTGTCTTTGATCATCTCTAGATTTTTATGTCCTGCTCTTTATTTCCAAAAATGTGAACTTTGCATATTTCTTCAACTATAACTTGGGGAAACATGTTCTTCACCGGTGGAACTCTCCGACTCCTTGTTTGATGATATAAAAAAGAGTCGGTACTATTTGTTAACTGTTTGATTGTTTTACTTTTACCTGCAACCCATGAATCCAAATATCTTCATAGCAGTCAATCAATTTTCCACTGTCACAAGCCACATTGTACCACTTTTTTGATGATGTCCCTCCCTGCAATAACACTTCTCTGTTTTTTTCCTAGAAGAGCCATTTTTATACTCCCTGTGGTTGCTTTCAATGAGATTAGGTGGTTTGTTGCGGAGGTTAAGCATCTTATTCAAAGTGGCAATGGTGGAGCGGTGGAACACAGTCGTGGAACTGCGAATTCGGTAGCTCACGCGATAGTCAGGTGGGGTTTACAGAACAAGAGTTGGGCTTCATTTTTAGTAGATCCTCCTCCATGGATTCGGTCTGGGCCAAATCAAGATAGGAGAGACATGAGCTTGAGGCCCAACTCTTAAATTATGTATGTCTCTTTTTTTTCGGATGGTTAGGCTTAGGTCGATATTCCCCTTGGAGTCTGATTTTAATATATGCGGGATAATGCCGCCCTACTTTCCGAGTAAGTTCTTTAAAAAGAAAGTTTTAAGAAGAAAAACTAAATTATATTTTAGAAGATAGACTAAATAAATTTTGAATAATATTACTCGAAACTTTTCAAAACTACAAAATGACCACAAGGTATTTCATGTGAATGATAAAAATTATGGCCCCCTCTCGACAAAATCATGGCTCCGACTAAAGATTGATATATGAATCTAGATTTTTATTAATATCTTTTTTGTCATAAGCTTATTAATTTTTCTTACCGTTAATGCTTTTTTAAGGGATACCGTAAGTGAAATTGAACAAAATGAAAAGTAGTATGCATGTTCCAAGTTCTTCCATTGCTGACTGTTTGCTAAGTACGGACAGAAATCAAAGCTACAAGTGGATTTCTCAATTGAAACTAGCATCAGATAATCAGTGGAACTTCCCTCTTATTGAGCAGCTGTTCCCCAAATGGTTATGTGATCAACTCAGACAGGAGGCTAGTAATAGTGTTAATAGAGATCATCAAGCAGACAACCCTCTCTGGCAAGCCTCTTCAAATGGGATCTACACTGTTAGATCTGCATATAATCTACAAAACTACAACAACTCTTCTCCAAATCTTTCCTCAAAAAAGATAACTTTCAAGCCTATCTCCTTCTCTCCACAATGGAGAAAATTTTGGTCTTCTGGTCTCCCAGCTAATATCCTGCATCTGTTTTGGAGAATTATTACAGATTCTCTCCCTTGTCTTGCTAACATTCATCTTAGAGTTAACTCAATTAGTCCTATGTGTCCGGTCTGTCTTCAACAGCCTGAAACTGAGCACCATATTTTTGTTTCTTGTAATGTGGCTCTGAGAGTGTGGAATAGGGCTCCTCTCCCCTCCTCATGTAAGCCTTTAGGACATTCTCACTTACAAACTTGGCTGCTAAATTGGATAAAAAAGAAGAAAGTTCTAATTAAAGTTACAAACTGGCACTGGATTCCTGCCATCTTCTGGATTCTCTGGATTACCAGAAATAAACGACTTTTTGATGATTACAGTCCCCAGGAGGCCCAGCTCTTCTTGCAAATAGAGGCCTTGGCAAACTGCATTCTAGCTACTCTGACTAATTAGTGGATCTTCTTTTGTAGCTGCTTCTGAAAAGTGGGTTGAGGTTGCAGTTCTCCCAGGTGCCCCAAGCTGGATGCCAAGCCACTCTCAGGCTGCCTCTTCAGCTGCTTTGGTACCAGTGTCTGAAGCTTCCCCTCTTGCTGTGTTGCCACCAGAGTTTGGTCAGAGTTCTGCTGGTTTTTCAGGCTCAGACTCTAAGACTCCAGCATCATTTATCCCTTTGGAAAGTTCATCAGCTGCAGCGTCAAATGATGCCATTGAAGTTTTTGCTGAACACTCCTCCTTGCCGCCTATTCCAGGAGATGAGCTCATGTCAGCCATCATCCCTTTCATTGATGGTTAATCTTTCAAACTGCAAGGAAGTGTCCCAGAGGTCTCTAAATTGTTGCTGTTCTAGTGTTGGCACTCCAGGCTCTATCATGAATGGTTTCTTTTCTGTAACCCTTTGAATGCTCCAGTTTGAACTCTATGTTTTGTTCGGGTCTGTGTTTATTTTGTTAGTGTCTGTGTTTAGTTTCTGTGTGGTTTGTTTGCTTTGAGCTTTGGCTGCTCCTAGCTCTTAGTGTCTATGTTGGTTTAAGAGTTTGTGTTTGGATAGTTTAGCTAGCTTGAGTCTACTAGAAGGCTGGCTATCAGTTTTAGTTTATTGTACTTGCTATATGTTTAATGAAGTTCTCAATATTCCCGCAAAAAAAAAACCATCATGAAGAAGAAAAGAATATTTACAAAGTTTATTTATTTTATTTTTTTTGAGAAAAGTTTATTTATCTTTCAATCACATAAGAACCCACAATCCTTATGTTCTGTTCGGTGAATACAACCTGCTCTAGTAAAATAACTTACTTTCTGATACGGGTCAAACGTATCTTCGCCAAACATATTATTTGATTAGTTACTTAATTATTACTTAGTATTATTTATTAGCTAGTTCATTTATTTAAATAGCTTGATTAGTTTATTTAAATAATGATCGGGCCTTGTCAAGCCCGTTAGAGTCTAGGGTTAGGGTTTGCTTTATCTATTTAAACAAGTTGTAATCTCTAGTTATTTTTATCGAATGAATTGATTATTGAGAAAAATCTTTGTTCGGTCAACTAGTAGTTGTTAGGAAAAGCGCCGTAGGCTAAAAGCTACGTGGTCAAGTTTTGTAGATTTTCACAAAATCGTCAACCCCGTTACCTTCACGGTAACACTTTCCATATCAGAAATAGTAGTACTATATTTGACATCCTTGCAACTGAAAATGTCAACATGAAACAATTGAGATATCTCCCAAGTTCAAGCTCCAGCCAAACGTGAAAACAACTTCAAGCTACTGTACTTCATACTCTCAACCCAAAAGTTGTTGAGCAATTAATGATCCAATTTATTGAGAAGTAATTGTAGGGAAAGAAATTGTCTGATGGAAAGACTACGTAAGTAGTACTATTTTTTTATCTTTTTTTTTAGTTGCAAAGTATTGGTACTACTAAATTTATAACATGTCCTAATAAAAAAGTAAAATAAAATAAAGATTGAAACATGCTCAGCACCAGGAGAGCAGGAGGTCAGATAATTGAAATTCGGCATATTTTGAGGGTAAGGCATTTTCGGGTTATCTCTAATAGGATTGTCTCTATATTTGTTACTTCTATTTCTTATGACCTGGGAACCAGCATGGTTAAACCTTCTATTTATTGAAAAGCCTGCAAAATCATATTAAAGGCGTAAACCAGACTCATAAAATCGAGTTGACATGCTTGCAGTTGAAGATGTCAGTAGACAATTTTGAATTGACTCAGTGCTCGAATTCAATGTCTATAGACAAATGCTTAAACATATAAGAATGCAAACCCTACCAACTTAATTATATTGTCGTTGAAGTGGTTCATATTACATATCCTAACATTATAATATCACTATTACAATGACACATTATATCAAATTATTGATAATCACGGATTTGATCAAAATTTAACCGTTTTTAATATCACCATGGACGGACACACTGGGAGAGAACTTGACGCTTGAGTTTCTAGACACAATTTAGATTACGTTTAAATTTTAAAAAGAATCAAGATATTGATTAGTCACATGAAAATAATCTCGAGTCTCGACATTTGCTAATGAGATAGAGGACGAGTAATTCAAGTAAAGGTGGACGTTAGAAGTGTCAGATATTCATTTTTTTGACTTAATGGTTCCGTACATTATATATTGGGGTTGTTCGCATTTCCTAAATTAAGTAGGATTGTAAGTTTGTAACTCATCTAATTTTCGATGTTTGGGTGATATAGATTAGTGTACATATTTTGTTCGATGTTGGAACCCCATTTTTTTTTTTTGGAGAAAGGAACTCCAATTTTTAATTATAAGATTTTGGATTGATTATATATCTAAAAATATCAAATTTGAAATCTTAAGATTTAAAATAATGTTCAGGGTATTACTTTCTTTGTCAGGAAATAAATCAAGAATCCTATTTTTCTAATTCAGTGATGAGCTTTTGAATTAAAACAAAACATCGGGTCTATGTTTTTCAAAATAGGACGCCGACTTCTTACAAAAATAAAACTCGATTTAATTAAATCTTGAATCTTATTTTAATAAAGTAGGGTTTGAATTACAAAAAAATTGACTTCAAAGTCTCACACCACTCTTTCTATGAAACATAACCATTCTATAGCTTAAGAGATCGGATCGGGTTTCATCCTGTTGATCCAAATTGGATCCGTAGATCCATATAATACGTGGTCGGATCGGATTCGGATCGGATCCGACTTGGGTTTGCAATAAAATACAAAAAATAACATAAGAAATAAACACTGTTTCATACGCTAAGGCATGTTCTCAAGTTATGAAGCCTAAAACACAACAGAAATAGCTTTGTAGGTTAGAATTACTAATGTATTCTTCTTGGAAGTGAAAGTGGGGAGTTAATATGAATATATTTGTAAAACATATATACGTCCGATCGGATCGGGTCGGAACCCGGTGGATCTGCCCTTAGATCAAAATCCAGATCCAAATCCGATCGGATCTGGCTTTCCAGATCCAAATCCGATCCATTTTCAATTGGATCGGATTTGGATCCGATCCATTCGGCCCGGATCGCTCGGATCGCTCGGATTGGATCATATTGCCATCGCTATCCTCATATGCTCCTCCTCTCTTCTTCTCCTGTATTTGATTTATTGTGTTCACAACGGTAATTTCAGTCACTTTAACAAATTAATTAATACGTTATTTATCAAAAAAATCCTTATTAAATGTACATAGTTATATGATTGTTTGTTGCTCAAAAAAATTACATGGTTGTTTAATAAAGAAAAGTGGTAGAGCGTTGGAAACTCCTGCATTGAGTCTCGGGTTCAAACGCAGGTCAAGACAAAACAATTTTTCAAAAAAACAAAAAAAAAAACTACGAAAAAGAACTACGACTTTAGGGACTGAAACGGCAAATTAGGATAAGTTTTTTCCACGTCATTGGTAGGTAAAATTGGCTATGGATGTAACTGTAAACAGAAGAAACACAGAGAAAAATTGTCGGAATTTTTCAGAGAAAATCCACAAGAAAAATCGAGTTTTTTTATGATTCAAAACTCATCCCTAAATAGAAGTATTTTTTCGTTTTTTGCAACACAGACCAGAAAGCTGAGATCTTTTCTTGTCTGCAAAATTGTTCCTACAAGAAGTGGCCGATAATCGCCGCTCGTCATTGTAATCTTTAGGGTTTTGTTCTTCGCTTCAGCTTTCTGCAACACCAGAGGTAAAAAAAACAGGACCTTTCGTACCCTTCTTGTTTTCCCCTTTCTTGGGTCAATCTGATCTATTTGATTTCTAGCTTACCCTCGTCGTTTGAACTTTCAATCAAGGCGTTGACGCATGTATTCTTGTTAAAAGCTTCAACTTTGCATCTGGGTTTTGTCCAATTTTGTTGAATTTTTTTTCTCAGAAATGTCTTGGCTTGTCTTATGGGGGGGGGGGGGTGAATTGGGAGTAGTACAATTTCAAATTCTCTGTTTCAATTTGCTGCCTTGAATCATGTTTCTAATATGGGTTTATGTGAAAATCTGGGCTTTCAATTTCAAACTTAATGTGCATGCACTAGGGTTTGTCAAATATCAGTACAGACTTTTTAATTTTTGGGGATTTTGCATTCATGAATGAGTGTTTTATGTCTGCGAATTTCTGCTGTGCTAGTTATCGTGTCCGAATTTAGTGTTGAGTGCTGTATGCGACTCTTTTGCAGTTCCGATGCATGTGGTTGAACTCCTATAAGTAACATTTTAACGTTTTTGTAAATGTTTTGTTGGGTTGAAGATTGGTTTATAAATGGAGTCTCGCATAGATTTCTTGCAATGGCTTCAAGTAGACATGGCACTGAAGATCCTCTCATGCCTGGATGATCCTGCTGATCTCATTCGTGCTGGTGCTGTTTCGCGCTTCTGGCACAGTTTTGGTGAGTAGAATGGTCTCTTAGTTATCTTTTATGTTGCCATTATAAACAGCATGATTTCTTTTGGTTAATATCTTGACCTGTTTTAACCGTATGCAGTACTGTATTTGTTCATAACGCCATGTATACGGTTGGATTATAAGGTTGTTTAGCAGGATGCTGCTTCTTTGGCATATGATCCATGGTTATTGCAGCATGCTTCATTTCTTCTTAAGATACTAGCATGATCTGGCCAAAGTACTTCAAATAGATTGTCGTGCACTATATGATCCAAATGTCAGGCCAAATATTTTTATGCAGGTGGATCTATTTCCACCTGCCTTTTGGATGGAGACAAAAGCGTGTGCTCATTAGGCGCTCATCTAATTGCACATAGTTAATCCTCACATGAAAATATTTTGACTTCTGGGTAGGTGATAACTGATATAGTTTCCTACTTGCACTTTCTTAATCATTCGGAAAACTACATACTAAAAGGAAACAACAAACAAAGAAAGAGAACAAACAAAACAAACATAAAAAAATCAATACAAAGCCCTAGATGTTAAAGCTGTTACTAAGCATGTCATCAAAAACAGTCTCTTTGATAGCCTCGGGTGGAGTGCTGAAATCTGCAAATCCTGTGGTTGGAAACAACCCATTCTTGCAAGCATGTCAGCACATTTGTTCTTCTCCGTAGGAATGTGAGTGATCTTACTGTCGGACAGAGTCAGTAAGTTTCTGATGTCAGGAATGAGGGTGTATCTGCTGTATCGGGTGATCATCTTTGGTGATAAGCATGACTGCCTCAAATGAGTCAGTTTCCACATCAATGTCTCCGAAACTGCCAGAGTACATAAAATGGAAGTTCCTTTGTAGATGGCAAAGATTTCAGCTTGTGTAACCTTTGTGTCAGCAGAATTTCCAGTGAAGCTCAAAATGTATGTGCCTCTTCCATCTCTTAAAATGCCTCCAAAACCTGTTCCTCCCGCATCAGGATACAGGCTAGAATATATGTTCAGCTATAAAGTTCCTGCACAAGGAGGGCACCAGTTAGTACTGACCTTTGTTGCTACCTGAGATTTTACCATTGAAGACAAAAGCATGATGAACCTCTGTAGCAAACACAACAGATTCAAAGATACAAGACATGTCCCGTGTCTTTGTTCGTGAAACATTTATGTTTATTTGTTTCCAATAATCCATAAGGTCGCCGAAAGCACCTCTTTCCATGTGAGCTCTTGATAGGCTGGTCTGTTATCCGTCAAGTTCTTCTCAATCCAAACATTAAGATCAAGATTTTAGTGAGATGCAATCCAGTCATCTCTCTTAATGAGATTCCAGATCCTTTTGAGTACACAGTCTCTAAAAATGTGGTTGAGATTTTCAGCATGAAAGAGACACCTGGGGCATTTACCATAACCTACTTGCAATTTATGTTTCCTCAGGTTCTGTACATTCTCCTGCTTGTGTATATGTAAAACCATCACCGTGTATTAAACGATTCGACAATGGCTCTAGGTAAACGAGATAATCCTGGAAGTCAAGCGTAAGAATTGGCTTGAATTAGTTAAATACTCCAGTACTCTAGGAAATAAGAGAGAATATAAATTATTTGAACTCTAGATATGACTTTTGTACCACTAGTTTGTGTCAAGAACCCTACACAAATTTATTACATTTTTATACTATCCTACTCACATTAATATTTAACTGGAGGTTTACCTTATCAATATTGAAAGGCTAACATTCAACTTATGGTTTGGCATCTAAATTTTACTTGGTTACTTCGGTAATGAAACTTGTTGTTTAATTCAAGAAAAGAGAAGTGAAAAAAGGGAAAATGAAAATGTCCAAGCAAGGTATGCACATTATTTGTTACAAGCGATGAGTGTATGTTCGCGTACAACATTGCATATAATTATCTGTATTTTATATAGAGTGATTTCTAAGACCATTTATAGCCTCTTTCGTGTGTCTAATACTCTACTCTAAGGGCTCTACTTTACTTATACACCGTATACATACACATTTAATTTACTACTGGAGATATACCACATTCGTTCACGTAATTAACCTGAGGAATGTACCACATACAAACATATGTGATTAACTGCTACTCCCTTTGTCTGAATTCATAACTTCTGCTATCCTTTCTTTGGACGTCCCAGAATGATATTTTTTGTCTTTGTTAAATATTTAGCTTCTTTGTTTGGCATTTTGTCACAAAAAACAATAATTTTCTAAGGTTGATGATCCTTGCGGATAAGGGTATGGGATATGCGGATCTGGCCTCCTTCCATAAAGCACTTAAATCATCGTCAGATAGCAATTCATTTGTTGGTTTCTTCTTTCCACTTGCCTCCTTCATTTAATTGTCTAAAACCTGATTTCAAAGTTGTCACCAGAGTTGCGTTTAAATCTCGTTGACCATTTCTCTAACCTCACTGACATGTTCCTCTTTCTTATTGATTCATTAGTCACAAGTACTCGCGTATCTTGGTCAAAATAATCATAAGGTTTAGGTTTAGTATAAGAACACAAATATGTAAAATAATTGCAATGACACTGTATCCTGCACCCGTGCCCAAAAATTGGACATTTTACGAGTCCCCGAATCCTGATTTTCCGCAAGGGGCATATCCGAAGTCCAGGTAACCTAGTAACTGAAACATAGATTCATCTTTTTATTGGACATTGCAATGTAAAAAGTACCAACAAAAAATTAAGCAATTGTAGAGTCAAACGGCTCTCTTAAATCTATGTCCAGTCAAACTGGACAAATAATTTCGGAGGGTGGGATTATTATGTTTTTAATTGAATTTCGTCTACATACACACATATCATATGATTAAGCGGATTTATTTGAAACAGACATGTTATTTCCTCCAAAAATATACCATTTACATTCACTTGTTAATCACTCGACTGAACTAAACCATCATATGCAAACATACAACCAAATCACCTGTAGAAATATGTCATACATACATATGTAATTACGTCTATTCATCGACATATTTATATTAGAACCACGACAAACGGGATCATCAGCTTAATAAACTTCAGGTGTATAAATTTATTCCGTATTTATTGTATTATCTTTGTAAATAAGAACATTGTAATATAGAATATCAGTGTCTGTTTTTCCTCAATTGCCATTTTCTCCGTTTGCATCTCTCTCAAGTATCACGCACGTGCCTGGCCTTCAATCGAAAAGTATGCCTTAGAGCATGTTGCTGGACCACTCCACTTTATAGCTAGATATGACAAAAGACGGGTAACTTAAATAGCTGAAAGGAGATAAGATCTCTGTACTTGACAGGTAAAAGTAGAACCCCTATGACAGGAGTTCAAGAACGGGCCCAGAATTGACTATTTTAATGTTTGGTTAGACACTTATCTCCATTGTCTGTGGTTTCGGCCGTATATACCGGGCACTTCTTGGCATTGATTTGTTTGACTAAGGCTCTGTTTGGTTGGCAGTAAAATGTTATACAAGGGAAAATATTTTAAGCGTAAAATGTTTTGTGTGAAAATGCTTTCCCTGTAATTATTTTCTTGTGTTTGGTTGACTCTTTCCAAAATAGTGGGCCGTGGCGGAAATGGCAGTGATGGGTGGCGGTGTAGGTGGGTGGCGGTGATGGGTCGTGGTGGTGTTAGTATGACTTGTTGTGCTCCTTCACTGTCCGGAAAATGACTTACAGATTTGAAATGTGTAATTCATTTTACATCATTTGAGGGAAAACATTTTACAGGAAAACATTTTACTTCCAACCAAACAGCACCAAAATACCAAAACAAGGGAAAACAGTTTACAGGAAAATGTTTTACCACCAACCAAACGGAGCCTAAGTACCTGTTAATATATTGGATCACGTAAGTAACACATACGGAATCTTCCATAATAAAATCACCGATCCAAAGCAAAGATCAAGATATACTGTCAATTGAATTTATTGGTTTGTAGACAGGGGCGGAGACATGCATTACCCAGGGGTGGCACTCTGCCCCCCCCCCCCCCCCCCCCGAAATTAATCACTATCAGTTCAGCCCCTCTGTATCAATTCTTGGCCCGGCTGACTTGATTTCCTAGCTCCGCCGCTGTTTCTAGATACTTCATGACTTAAACAATTAATGAGAATTCGGTATAAAAGCTCCAAAATTTTGAATATACTATTAATTGAAGCTCCACCTCAACCATGAGTCTGAAGGAGGCGAATTTGGGCTATATGTTGGCTAAAGGATCAATGTGTACCAGATAGTGCATGAATGTCTAGCTAAGAGTCCAGCTATTTCTAAAATGAGAAGAACCCCTCCTAAGCCAAGCCGTCAAAACTTCTTATTTGATGTCGTATAGTGCCCTCCCAAGCCCCAAGCCGCTAATTGGACCTGAGCCAGCACGATAAACTACGGACATAAGCAACCATCAGCAAGTTAATGCTTCCAGCGCGGATGAATATCATGATGCATGGGTTTACTGCTCGAATTCTCCCTGTTTTCCTTATGCAGAAATATGATTGCGCCTCCCTAGGCTTAGTGTTGTTCGAATTGAAGCTGTTTTCTTCGCATGTTTTGCTATCCTATGACATACACATGGATTCTCAACTGGACACTGCCCTTTGAAATCAGCCTATGTTGAGCTAAGATCAGGAAGACAGGAACCTTCTTAATCTCACTTGTTAATGCGGTAACTGTGTCAAAGAAGTTGTCATGAAAGAATGCTTGTTGAGAAATCTGTGCAAATTGGAGGATAAATAATTTGGCAAAAGCTGGGTTAATGATGCGGTGGACAAATATGAAAGTGTTGGGTTGGTATGCACTGCAATTAACTTTTCAGTTGGCAAAGTGACCATAACTGGTAACATGCACGGACATTTGAAAATTTTGTAATAATGAGTCTGTTCTGGAAGCAACAAAGGGTTAGACCACGATCACAAACTAGTTCTTAGCTCTTATTATCATTTATCATGATATCTTTTGCTGCAAAAACACATGAAGCATGCTTAAGAGTCATGGTTATGTGGGAAAATGATGGCACTGATTAATCATGTTGGTCTTAGCCATGCTAGCTATGCAGATTGTTCATTTTTTGCTGTGGTAGTATGCTTACTTGCTTACAGAATATGAGACGATGCGGTAGATATGGAGCTTTCTGAATATATTTTCTGGACACCCCTTGTGATTTGGCATTACCACGTCAACTACCCCTGTTGTTTTGTCATATAATGCTGACACCCCTTCTGCTGCCAGAACATATAAGACTGAGTACCCTTGGACTAACAACCCTTCAGTCAAAAGGGTTGAAATTGTGATGCCATCATTTTAGGCCCTCGATATTGCCGTGCTGCCCATTCAATATTTTAAGGCTAAATTATCCTTCATGTCATGACTAATTTCCTCCAATGTGAAGAGGAAATAGGTCGCTGGAGATGTACAAAGCGTTGTTGTTTTGGGGAATAACCATAGCCACCGCCCTAAAAGCCCTCCAACACCTCCACTACCCAAACCCAAAATGGTGACTTCCCTTATCCTCTTCTCTGTTTCAAACGCCAAACTCCAAACCATTGAATGCCCCCCACCACTGTCATTAGAGCCCCCAGCCCACAATTGTCACAAATCCAATCCAATTCCATAAACATACTCCTTTCTCACAGACAAACTACCTTCGACCTCCAAAAACTCTGAGAAATCAACGATTAAACCTTCCACCTCTACGTAGTTTGCAACTTTACCAAGGATTTTGTTTTCTTTAGCTAGACGCCTCTGACCATGACCTCTTTTCAACTCTTGATGTTGCCCCAAAACTGATGAAACTAGGCCTGACCATGGTATTTTCATATTTTGGGTTCAAATTGCAATTTGGTTACCCATGGCCATGAATCTCTGGAAGATAAATGCAAAATAGTCATCATTTTTTTATTTGGGTTAAGAAAGAGAGAAACTTGGTGGTAATGGTAGCGCGGATGTGGGTTATTGAACTTTGCTAGGGTTCGACGGCGTCAATTGGAGCCTTTTTATGTAGTGTCAACTGAGGGTTTTTTCGAAATGATCGCGGTTTGATTTAGGGGAACACAAGTATATATATAGTGGTGGTTGAGAAGTTATTAGAAGATTGGATGATGGGTCTCTGAACAATGGCCTGTTGTGGCAATGGTGGTGGCTGAGAAGAGAGAACGGGTATGGATGGTGAGGACTGAAAAATGGGTTAGTGGCGGTCGCATTGGTTTTGTTTCGGTGGGGAAAAGCTTAGAGAGAGAAATCGTTTCGTCACAGAAGGGAGATGAGGCAAACGACAGAAGATAAAAACAAATTTGACATTTAATAAAAAAGATAAACCTTGTACCACAAAAAAAAAAAAAAAAAAAAGAAGAAGAAGAAGAAGAAGAAGAACCTAGTACACTATAAATTGTTTCATGAATTGTATATACGTAATGAGGGCTGCTATGCTTCACCCTTATTTGTCACCCTTGATTTCGCCGCCTATGTGTTAAGATATGATTGTTGATAATTATCTAATTTGATATCTTTCTAAAATCCTACCACCAATTGGGAACCCCACATGGGCAGTGAAATTAAAGGTGAAGAAAAATATGTCACGCATACCATTTCCCATACATAATCGGCAGACCGCGATCACCGCTAGTTAACAGCGGGGGTGTTAGTGTTATATGTCAAACATCAGGACTAGCTAGTGGGCCGTTTGCATGTTTACCCACATGCTCCAAGTAATAATGACATTGTATGATGTGGTGCACTTTATTTATCATGTCAAAGTACCATACTCACTACTTTCTTCTTGCTTAGTACCCTCCAATCCTCCTCTATGACCTTTCCCCCAGCCGTCATTATCACTTTGGATATCTATGTTTGCTTGCTGATTTTTTAACATCTTCTGTAATTTGAAACATATCTTAAGCATATAATGCAAAGTATTAAGTTTGGTTGCGGACTTTCTATTTTGTTTTGCAATTTATACGCCGTTTGGTTTATTTTGCAATTTTGCATATCACACTCCTGATATGGTTGCGGGCTTTCCAGAACTCCCTTCTGGTCTGAACAATGAGGTATCGTTCCCTCAAACTGATGACTTTCTTGCCATGCAGTGATTTCAAATGGGCTTTGCAAGAATTTAGGCGTGAGATTGTTCCCTCAGTTATGCAATGTAGCTCTCGTTACTGAACCTGACGGTGAAAGGAAAGGACGTGCTAATGGTGAATCCAGTAATTCTGCCGAAAGGGAAGCTCGCGAAAGGGAACACAGGGCCTATGCCTTCCTAGTTCGAGCTCTAACAACATTCACTCCAAGTGGTTGTGTAGAAGAAGCAGTCAGTGCTTCCAGCACTGATAATTATCCAGAAGAAAGCATCCGCAATACTCTGGATCCAAGAGATAGAGTTCTAAGGAGAGCTTCATATTGGTCAAGCAAAGGGCAGAGTGATCCTGCAGTGCCCGAGACTTTAATATATAAATTGATCTCCAATCTCTGTGTTGTTAGTGAGATCAGTGTACAACCATTCAAAGGTTGTCACCTTTGTCAATGACTTCTGCTCCTTGCATTTAGATGACTTTTGATTTATGGGTTATCTTCTTTGTTTGTGTCTCCAGCCTTTTTTCAACAAGACGATCCTATATACTCAGCAAAATCTATTCGGTTTCGAACTGGTCATCCTAAGTCTAATCTGGACCTTGAGAATGAATTCAAGGACTTGCCTTTGCAATTTGATGCCGATGACAAGTTTGTATGGACGTACACTTCACAGGAGTTTCCGATGGTCCAGGTGAGATTTTGACCTGAAATGGGTCCTTTTTCTCGAATATAGATGGCTCTGCAGTGGAGATAGGTTGTCCTCTGGTTATAAAATATCCCAGTGATAGTCATGTTTCACTTGATAGATAATGAAAATGAACCAGTTCGGTGGATCTGGTTAGAGAGGGCTGATTTCTGTTTCTTGGTTCTGTCATGTCCTACACAGGAAAATCGTTTGCAAAAATTCAAGCTTCCGGAGCCCGTACTTTGCATTGGTGGATTTCTAAAGATTGAACTGCTGGGTAGAACTCAGAGACAAGAGATGGATGGCTTATTTTACATATGGTTAGTGCAGTTATTTCTTGGTAAATCAATATTGTGAGTGTCTTATGCACACATTTAATACGCTTTACTATCATATGGGTTTACTCATATTTTACTTTCAAATGTGTCATGTTTTTTACATTTAGCTTTCTGAGGCTAGGACCGTATGCCATTTCGCCTTAACAACTTCATTTTTACTTTTGTATTCTCGTGTACGGAAAAGGCCAGTCTTACAAAGTCTCTCATGAGTGGTGGTGACTCTTTCGTCAGATCCAGATATATCTTCTCATCTCAACCTTTAACCACTTAACTTTGCTCAATTCATTTTAGAAATTCAAGTTAAGCTCTTGATATAAACAAAAATAAGGGTGTCAAGATTTTATTTGATTCCACTTAATAACTATATTTCTTTTAGAACAAATATGAAGTCATATGATTAATTTTAGAAGAGGCTTTAAAAGTTTTTGAGACAAATTTTGTATGATCTTTTGAGGATGTTGTAATTTTAGAAAGTATAGTGGCTTTTCTGCTCTGCCGCTACTGGCAGTGCTGCACGAGGTTGTTCATTCAAGGGTTTGTACCTGTTGGAGTGTCTCAGTCTAGAAATTCACTCGGAAGATTAATGAAATTGAGGTCAAAGATGCTCGGAAGAAAATCAAAAGTGGGGGAAGCTGGGACCAGAGGGTATTCCTATCAAAGTTTGGAAGTTTTAGGTGAAAGAGGCAGGGGCGGCTTTAAGCCTTTGAAGTTGTTGCTTAGGGCACCAAAAAACTAGGGGCACCATATTTTCAAAAATTTAGGCATTATGTTTAAATAAATCTACTCCAAGTACATAATAAATATGTTAATCTTGATAATTATTGGAAATCAATTCGTTTTCAATCATTACCACTTATCAGTTGAGAGTTTGCATCAATCTACTCGTTTGACTTTCGTTTTCCCAGATTCCTCACTCTTCTCCCCATTCTTGATTGTGGATTGTGATCCTCATCCAATATATTCTCCTAAAATCTCTCTAAAACGTTTTCTCTTCCCTAGCAAATGGTTTCCCTCATGACTTCGTTTAAACGTGCAATAAATCTTCGGTTACATATAGAACTTCGTTTCTAAGATCACAAAATTAGTATAGGAACTATAGGGTCTAAATAAGCAATTAGAGATGTCCTAGCTTCTAGTAGCTTCTCAGTATTCTATATAAACAGATGTAATCTGTCAGTATTATTATTCAATACAATATTCTGTTCTATAATTAGATTTGAGTGAATAGCTGCCTACAATCACTAAGCCTCAGGCATAGGGTTTTCAGATTTCTAATTTGCAGATTTTTTCGGTCTCACCATCTTTATTGTCCGGAATTAACTTTTACTACTGGTATTATGATTCCAGAGTACCTCAGTTACAAGAATACAATGGAAACATTTAGTAATTTATTTTATTTGTTTCTTGAGGAAAGAAACATCTAACTTCAAATTGCATATGTAGTTATGTACGCTCTCCAAGTTTGATTATTACGTTCATCTCTATAAATTTGTTCAGTTAATTCTTGTTGATAGCCAATGAATTCGTCCGATTGTGCCACAAATTGCACGGATTTGCTCCAGTTTGAGCAACAATGGCTTCACCAATTTGTTTAGGTGTAAACTGAGAATTTTTTATCCACTGCTCTTTTAGTGCATTATTATTACATCTCAATTTGAATGAATCATTATCTTAGTTATTTTTTCTATTTAGAATTGAAATTTCGACAAACTAGGATTTTCCTCATCTTTCAATAAATATGAATGTAGATAGTTTACTCTCTACTCCCTCCGTTCCTCCAGAATCTTCACAAAATATGAAAACTGCTTCATTAAAAACCAAGTGAAAAACAAACCAACTGGCCCCCACTCATTCATTAATTCCTAATCTCTCCCATCCCTTATTTCTCTGGTTTAACACCACCATGAATACCATCACCCCGAACACCATCACCCAGAATCACCATGAGTAGAATCTAAAAAAAATACAACATTTGCAGAACCACCATAACAGATTTTGGATTACAGACACACAATAAAAAAAAAAAAAAAGAAGAAAAAAAAAAGAGAAAACTAACAACAATTAGAGTGTAGAAGAAACAGAATCTAATGCAACAAAAATAAAATCTAACAGTTTTAGAGCAAAAAATAAGAGGGAGAATCGATCTACCAGAGGAGCAGAACAAGAAGAAGAGGAAAGAAGAAGAGCAGGACGAGTAGGACGCAGCTGCCGCCGTACGAAGGAAGCCGCCGCCATGGTCGAACCAGCCGCTGCTGAACGACACCGACGGTGATTTTCAGAGTGTAGATCTTCGATCTCTTCTTCTCGCCTCCGGCAGCGGCGCGGCGTTAAGGAGATCCTCAGCAGACGACGAAGACGGACAGAGAGATGGAGATGAGCAGATCGATGGTGGAGATGGGGATGGAGCCGATCAATCTCCTCCCTCCGTCTCTCTCTCTTTCTCTTGTCGGAAGATGGGGATGGAGTCTTCTCATCTTGAAATGACCCTGACATTATGCATTCATTTTAAATTTTACATTCATATGTATAGAATGAAGGGGGTGTGCTATTCGCTTAGGGCACCGATAAACCTAGAGCCAGCCCTGGAAAGAGGGGTAGTATGGCTGACTTAATATATTGAAGGTGGTTAGGCACATTACAAGGGAGCATTTATAAGTGCGAGGAAGGTGGGAGGAGAAACCAAAGACTTCCACATAACAGTAGGTTTACACCAACTGTCAGCTGTAAGTCCGCACATGTTCTCACTTAGGTAATGGATGAGTAAGAGTATCCAAGAGGAAACCCCGTGGTGCATGCTATCTGCAGACAATGTAGTTTTGATCGATGAAACAAGAAGTGGGCAAAACAGTAATATAGAGGGATACTTATAGATCTTACGGTTTTAGGATTAGTTGGATCAAGACTGAGTATACGGAGTAAAACCTTTAGCGGTCAGCTGGCGGTAGGAGTGGTGCAATAATTGCTGGTGGCCACGAGGTGCCAAAGAAAGGATCATTTTAGATAGATATCTTGGGTGATTTTATGTAGTGATGGAGAGATAGATGATGATGTTACCCATAAGAGTGCATTTGGAGTATTGTGTGTAGGATCCCTGCTGGGTTGCGAGGTTCAAGGCTAACTTCTATGAAACTGCTTTAAGACCTACATTGATGTATGGAACAGGACAAAGTGTTGGCTTTGAAGAAAAAATACAATAAAAAAATATGTAGCAGAAATGAGAATTCCAAGTGGACGAGAGATGTTCTAAGGAAAGATAAGATACGCAATTATAGAAGACAAAATGATTGAAAATCGTTTGTGGTGGTTTGGTCATGTTTATGGTAGGCCGTTGGATGCACTGTTCAGGAGATGTGATACTGTTTAGAACAACGGTGGTAGACGAGGGATGGGAGACCAAAGCGAACATGGGTACAGACAATAAGACACGAGTTAGTCAAATGAAACCTAAGGGACGAAATGAGTTTGGACAAACGCAAATGAAGAAGATTGATCCATGTAGCCAGGGGCGGATCCATATTCTTAAAAATTGCAATTTGACCCTGTATTTTGTCCAATAAATTCGTATGAGCCCCCACTGAAATTGAGCAATAACTCCCATTATTTATGTTTATTCATCAAAATATCTTTCTTTTTTTTAAAAAATTTAGCCCCCACATCCGCCTCTGCATGTAGCTGACCCTATCCTGGTTAATCTGGGGAAAAGGGTCGTTGTTGGTTGTGAATTGTCTGTCTCTCATAGATATGCATTGTGATGACATTCATATATATTGGTACTGTATTTCTTAAGGAAAAGTGGGAAGATTATATCATTACTTGCCAATTCAGTCCTTAACTCAGCTCCAATTTTGTATGCAGTGTTTCTCATGCTGAAGTCACAGGGCAATCGCTGTTTCCAGCATTTGATATCGAAATTCTGGAACCATTTGGATCTTTCGCACTGAAATACTATCCTGAGCACCGGAATCACCCGCCGCCGACTTCTCCTTACGGTGCGCTCTTGAGCAGGCAAAACCTGTTGCAAGAGAACTTGAGGGGGTTGGAGCAACTGCTGAATTTGTTGCATGGAAATGTAGAGAATCTTCAACACCCCGATGAGTGGTTAGAAGAAAATCAACATGTTTACGACGACGAAGACGATCCTGAGGAGGACGACGACGATGATGATGATCCTGAGCAATGACACAGTTCTAGTTCTTATGTAAAGTCCGCCTCTGTAAGCTTTATGTTTTAGCTCCGTCTGGGGAATAATTTTTGAGAACTGCTTTGACGACCTCACAGGTGGGAAGCGAGTGGTTATGCCAGATTAAACTTCTTTTTCTGCTTTGATCATGAACTTCCGGTTGATTGCTGCAGAGCCCTGAGTTTCTTAGCGATGTCGTAAAATATGAATACTTTTTAAGTTTATTTTCTGCCGTCTTTTGATCACCGTGTTTATGTAGAATTTAAATTCGACATTTCATGTTTTTTTTTTTTTTTTGGAAAGTCTGAATTTATAATAAGAGGCTCAGTTTTTGTTGGCCATGTACATAGAACATCTCTCATTGAGCTAGCACTCCATTTGCATGTAGGGTCTCAGTTAGTTTAGCTGTGCGAGAAGTTATGACTGCTTTATCATTCTCACATCATTCTCCACATGTAATCAAGAAAAAGTGGAGATAGGTCGATAAGAACACGCCTTGTGAAAAGTCTCGAGTAATACAGAGATATATTAGTCGATTATAACTGTAGGCCGTCACCACAACGGGGTATATAACTTGGAACTTCAACTATTCTAGCAAACCTAAGAAAACTCGTGGCTAGAACATCAAACTACACAAAGCAAAAGACCAATACCACTCTGTCTCTGCTCTTTATTCCTAATTTGACTTTTGTCACTATCCGAGTCACTTTGACCCGGTGATTTGAATAGCAAACCGATGCAAATTTTTGATAATTTTTCATGGTGTTGTAGAGTAAAAGTTGCTCCATAATACAGTAAAAAAAAATTGTAAAAAAAATCGTATTATGTTGCTATCCAAATCACTCGGTCAAAGTGATCTAGATACGAGTCAAAAAGTCAGATTGCGAACAAAGAGCATAGACGGGGTGGTATAAGATAGACTAACATGAGGCCCGCAAGTAGGGCTGGCCGTCAGCCTAGTGGCCCTACTAACCCACCCAACTCAGTCCGGGAATTTCCGGGCTTGGGTTTAAAAAATTCACCCCGCCATGAGCCGGCTTGAAATTTGAACCCGACTAACTTATGGGTTAGGCTTGGGTTATGTGACTTTGGCCCAAGCCCAGCCCTGCCCGAACTCTATTATATTTATTATTTATATATAAATTTACTAAAAATATGTATATATACTTATCTATATAAGTCTACTCTATAAATTACACATTAAATATGTTATGTATTGTTGAAAGGTGTTAAAGTCGTCTAATGTCTTGATTGATAGTTGTTCGTAAAGTAATATTTAAGTGTCTTATAATTATTATTTTAATCATTGATTTTAGTTTTCATAAGTTAAATTAATATTTTGGCTTGTGGTTGTGTGTGTGTGTTTTGTTCTAAAGGAAGTATATTAGCACCCAAAACCAACAAAATCAATAAAGAAATACATCAAAACTAAGAATCCTCACAGAGGAATTTTCTTAGAGCATCTGGAGGATGATACACCCAATCCACTCTCAATAACCTACTCGCACAAGATCTAGCTACATAATCAGCCATTTTGTTGGCATATCTATCAATCCATCTGACTTTACTCCTGCACATTTGCAGAGCTATCTTGAGGTCTTCAATGATCTTAATCACTTCAATAGGAGGAGCTTCCTCACGATTAATCACCTTCACAACTTGTGACCGTCAACTTCAAATCCACACTGCGATTCGCAGAGCTAGTCCTTCAGCTTGAAGAACACTACTAGTCATAACTCTGCAGGCTTCTCCATCCACCATTGCACCTTCATAATATCTAGCCACCCACCCAGAAGCAATACAACCAGTAGAAATTTTCCAAGAAGCATCACTATTAATCTTAATTTCATCCTTCTAAGGGGGTTCCCAACATTTGGTTCTGCATTTCTTCACACTACTAATCTTTTTCACACTCTTCTCCACTTCTATGCTTTTCATAAACTCAAATCTCCAGCTCAGAGCACTGTGCACTACTCCTGGATCAATTATGCCTTCATTGAAACAGAAGTTGTTTCTATGATTCCATATGCACCAAGCCACGAAAATGACTTATTCCCAGAACTCATTTTTAATAGCACCTTCTTCAATATCTTTATTGACACTCCTAGACAACCCTTTGCACTGAAGTGATGCATCTCAGATCTTATATACTAAGCAGACATGTCCCAAACCACACAGTCTCTAGCCATAAGCGACCAGACAGCAGATGAGCTTCATCTTCTATGGCAACATCACACACTCTACAGTTAGCTGATCTATTGTGCTTCCTCTTGCTCAAATTAGCATTACAAGGTAGAGCACTAGAGATGACTCTCCACCAGAAGATATGGAGTTTAGGAGGCAGCTGAAGAGACCAAATGAAGGCTTTTTCTTTGTTATCAACCTGGCTAGGTCAACATTTGTACACCTCCCTCCTTTTCTTTATCCTTCCTTCTGCAGCCAACCTCTCCGTTGTTCTATACCCAGACTTTGACAGTGTATTGGCCTCCACTAGTCCATTTCCACACCACAGTCTCTGTCTGATCAGAGAGTGAAATAGGCACTTGCAACACAGAGTTCAAATCATATCTGGAAAGCACATTCCTCAATGGGACAATGTTCCAAGCTTTAAGGTATTAATAAAGACCTGAACTTTGCAGCTAGGAGGAGGGGAATGGGTACCTGGGCTATCCACCAAGCCATTCTCTTTGGAGATCACCCAGTTGTCTTTATAGAATTCCACTTCCTTACCATTGCCAATTACCCATCTCATGTCTTCTTCTAGCATTCTTCTAGCCTTAAGTATGCTATTCCACACATGAGAGACACCCATGTCTTTAGGAGCATTCCAAAAGCTGTGATGGGCATGATAAAGTGTTTTCATAACCACTGCACAAAGGCTTTCAGGGTGTTGGCCAATCCTCCACCCCTGTTTAGCCACTAGAGCCTCATTAAAGCTCCTAAGATTTTTAAAACCCATACCACCTTCATCTTTCCTTTTCAACATTGTATCCTAAGCCACCCATGCTAGCTTTTGCTCCCATGGGTCATTACCCCACCAAAACATGGCTTTAATCATTCTATTGAAGAAATTTATGAGATGAAGAAGAATACACATAAGATAGCTTGGTAAAGCTTGAATGACAGCTTTGAGGAAAACTTCCTTCCCGCCTGGAAATAGCAATAAATGCTTCTACCCAAGTAGTTTCTTGTTCACTTTCTTGCATATCTGATCCACCACATCAGTTCTAGCTTCACCCCAAAACAAAGGGGTTCCAAGATAAAATAGTAGCACTTTGATCGATAGGTTGCATATGAACCAAATCTCCAATATCTTTCTTTACATCATCCCCCACACTCTCGGAGTACAAAATCCAACATTTATTGGGGTTCATAAACAGCCCAGAGGCTCTACTAAAATTGTTGCACACTTCAAGAAAATTTCCCACTTCATCCTTGTCGGCTCTTTGAAAAATCATTACATCATCTGAAAATTTGCCACTTCATCCTTGCCTGAGGTTGGGTTGAGTTTAGATATTTTTTATAATGTTACGGGCTTGGGCTTGAGTCTCAGCCCGATTGGCGACTTGGGTTGGGCCTGGGTTCGCCCTTTAGACATTCAGCCCGGTTCAGCCCGACCCAACCTGACCCAGCCCGCCCCATGGCCCGGCCTGCCAGCAAGTGATAGACCTTATCACACATAAATAATCACAACTCTTGGATAGGAATGGGCTTCCATGGACCACAGATAGAAGCATATTGAGCCAGTCAGGATGGTGGTGGTAAGTGCACCCACAGGAGGCTCCAGAACCACCGGGCAAACTGGTGGGAAGAGAGGGCTAGAGACGGTGGCGGGGTGGCAGATTGCGGTGGCAAACACTGAATCGAAATGCCAACAAAACACTAAAACTATCCTGTTGTTACGGAGGCTAATTGCTTGCTGGTTGGAAGTTACACCTGCAATTGAGAAAGAAAAGCCAACCAAAATCGCCCTAATAAGATTTCCCCTTAGGGGGATTCGTGGAATGAGGACGGATGAATACTGGCCGCTTGAGAAAGATCTACGAAAACAGAGACAGAGCTACTGCTAATCTGATTTCCCCTTAAGGGAGATCGGGCGGCAGAGAAGGTTTCTTTTGCAGGGCACTCATTATCAAACCAATCAGTCTTGAAGCAGAGTAGAGTTGCTATGTCCTAGGAAATGAGAAATCAACAACCTTTCTCAGAATGTGGCTTTCTTGACATAACAAAGTACATGACTAATATAGAGAGTACCATATAAATTCCATCCAATATAATGGAACCGTATCATATTCTTATGTTCGTACTAGAACAGTGCGAGAAGAATATTATTACTACTACGTTCAAGGGAACAACAGAAGAAGAAGCACCGAAACATCAAATATTCAAACACTGAATGGTTGGTTATTCAAACACAGAAAGCTTCTTCGGGCACGAGCTTCTCCTTTCAGGATGACTTGGTCTTTGGAGGAGGCGATGGCAGCAACTGCAGTTGGAGGAAACAAAATCATTAATGAGAACTTCTACGCGTGATTTTGAAAGCAGGACTAATGCACATATTTTACCAGCTCTGTAGTTTTTACAGTCTTTAGGAACTTGTATTCACAAAATAAGTAGAAATTTACGAATGCATGTGTAGAGAGGTGACTGGTTTGCAAATTTAATATATACAATTTAGTAATTAAATTCTCATAAATTTGAGGCAATTGGAGCCTTGTACCAAACCTCAAACAGCTGCTTAACATTTTAGAGGGTTCAACACAGACTTCTTCCCAATATACTGCTACAGCTGTTATTTTAGGCCATAACATTTTGCTGCCATTAGTATGGAAAAAACTGGGGCAGATACACAAATGGTTGACTCTTCTATAGTTCTATCTGCTTTTTTAGGCATCCAAGAACAGAGCATGATACTTAATGAAATGAAACGTCACCACTACCACTATCAAAACATTCAAGAACAGTCGGGGAAAGATTCAATGTAAATTCAATAACATGTACACCAGTGCAAGAGTTCGTAATTGGCCAGGGCATTCATGTACTTAATGACATGACGCTACTATCAACACATTCAAATATAGGGGCATTAGTGGAGTTTTTAAAAAATTAGGGGGGGGGGGGGGGGGGGGGGGGGGGGAGTGCCACGCCTTGTCCTTAGACGCCCCTGACCATAGAGCCATAAATTTAATAGAAAAGCATATAGTGTACCTGATAGCAGGAGATGAGAGAGGTGACGAATCCGAGGCCTCCTGTGACACGAGGTGTGATTTTCTTGGGTGCAAGTTGGAGAAGCCCAGCTGCAACCACTATATCTATGGCTGATTTAATCAGGGCCAGAGACCTCTCATTTGACTTCTTAAGTTTACTACGATAAGCCTCATCCTGCATAAAAGGGCGCATCAAAACCTGTAGGTAACTTAAAACATCAATTATAATCTAGAATACATTTTCATGTGCAACCTTATATTTGTCACTATTCTTGAGATCCTTCTCCAACTTCTTCAGTGATGCAGAAAGACGTCCGATTTCTCCAATCTGAATCGAATACCAAAGAGCTATATCAGAGCATGTCAAGAATATAAAACTGAAAATATTCTAATTCTCAAGCTAATTGAGTATGGTTCTATAACGGTATAAGCGATTACTACTAGTACAATCTTTATCAGAGGGATTTCCTTGATTAAATTATGCGCTTTTTCTTCCCTTGTCCACATATACTTCTAGGAGTAGCAGCACAGTGAAGTTAATACAGAGAAGAAAAGAGTCGGACCTCAACCAATGTAGTGCATACTGAAGAACCCATCCAACAGAAGAGAGAGATCCTGCCAAGTAGCTCTGCACGTTCCTTGTTCTGAATTTAAGGAACACGAATGACTTCATTTCAAAAGAATTTCTGAGGGAAACTTATAAATAATGTAATGAAGTTCATTAGAGTACCTTGTAAATGCCTGACCTACCGAGCCAGACAATTTGATCAAGGAACAAGAAAGTAGACAACAGGGCATTTTTCGACTGGAAAAAGCATCATGGTCAGAAAACGATGAAATGTAGCAAACTGTGGATAATTCAAAGTGTCAAGACAGTGTCAGTTTTATACCTTTCCTAGCAATACAAGCGGAAGTGGAGTTCCTTGAGGAGTTGGACTAATAAGTGCATGTAAGTCATTGACAAACTGCGAAAAAATAAAGTTACAGATAATCAGAAGGACAATACACAATTCAAATTAATACAGGGCAGATTCTACAAAACCTGCTTGAATTAAGCAAGAGAAACATTATTCCACAGTAGTGCAGAGGTGGTCTGACAGTGAAGAGGTTTTGAACTCAGTTCATTACATAATTCCTGGACATAGGCGTTAGACCTGACCTTGAAAAGACGGAAGACTTTCCTTGCCAAGCTAGTTGATTTATCAACATTTTGGGCTGTTCCTGGCTGTCCGTTACTCACAAATTTTGAACCATATTGGATAGCCCTGCATATCTTATCCCTGGCTTCAGCTTTGTTCAAATAGAGAACTGCAAGGGCAAGTTCCGACCTGGCTACGTCTAGCGTACTCATATTTCCTCAGTATATCTGAGGATAAAGAAAGCTGCTTGGTTAACTCCAATCAAGCGAACAAAAGGACATTACACTTATGCAAACCTTTTTCATTTTTTTATTAGATAGGATACACCTCCTCATACAAAGTCACAAGTTTTGTTAACAAAAATAATTCAGAACCATGTGTGCAAACACATGATGACCGGCTAAGGTAAATAAGAATCCCCAATAATCATTGTTGTAAATTTCTACTTACACTTTGGCCAGGCCAACGAAATGTGTCTGAAAGATGAATCCCAAATATCCATATAGGAAAACATGTGGTGTACAAAAGATTTGACAAGTAGAGAGGCCGTGTTCTGATCCTTACCGCTAGAAATTATCCCATGGGGCACTAGATCAACATAATTCGATGATTCATACACAAAATTTATTTAAGAAAATATGTTCGACTCCTGGCACATGTTCATTGAAACTGTCATTACCCAAGGCATGAACACCTACTACCTGGAGCTTTAGTAAATAGATACTTTATATGCACAGCTCATCCTGAGAGAGTGACAGGTATTGCAAGAAACAAGTGAAGCACTACTTCTACACAAGACATTGGTGATTGAAGTGGTGGAGAATCACATTGCCAGGATCAGAAACATACAAGCAGTGGCTATTTTCCTATGAAATATATATAACCCATCATTCCTATTTCTTTGCTTTGAGATCTTTCAATAAACCTTCGGCAACAATCACACGGGCTAACACAGCAACTCCTCGATAGTTTTAGGCCCCACACCAAAACTACTAAACTCTAGCTCTGTCCTTTTCATCATCTTACTACTTCTTCCCCTAGAAAGTTGGGAAGTTTCCTCAAGAAGTCCACGAACTAAGCTTTAATCAACCAACTTTTTAAGGAAATTCTCAGGATCTTTTGCTTTCTGGCTTAAAGTTATAACTTTAGCAGTTCAACAAGGAGTTCAAGAACTTAGCTTTGCTCAAACCACTTTTTAATGATAATTTGGACTATAGGTTGCTTTTCCGGTGAAAAGATACTACTAATAGAAGAAAATAGAGGTTTCATGTAAAAAATGAGAGCTTTATGTAAAAATAATTGAGACTTTAGCAGTTCAAGAACGAATTGAAGTATACAAAGCCTACAAATTTCCTCCTCAAAGCTTGGGGGCACCCTAATTGAGGGTACCCTCTTCCACAATAAGACACTGTGAAACTCAGCTTCACTAAAAACTGAAGCTCATAGTAAAGAAATTTTGATCAGAGCTAAAACTACTACAACCACCGGGGAAACCAAAGTCAACCTATCAAAAAAATCACTCCTTTACACGAACCGATCAATTCAATCGTGAAGAAATTAGATCACAGACCACAGGACCGAATCATCAATCCCAAATTCAACATCAAAAGGCAAAAAAGGATGTACCTGAACAGAGAACTCAAAAAAAAAATCGAGGAAAGAACAAGCCCTAGGGTTTCAAAAGTCGGCCGTACAAATAAGGGTGTTTCTGGAAAAAGACGATTACGATGAAGAAGGAGAGGGATGTTACCGGGGGGTGTGCCGAGAGCTGCTTCTGTTCTGCCTCGAAATCCACCACTGTTCTCTGTGTGATGGCGTCAATCACATCAAATGAAATCCTCAAAATGATAAAGTTTCTGTGACAAAGGCTTGTTTGGTCATCTCCTCCTCTCTCATTCCTTTGTTACGAACAAACAAACAAACAAATCTCCACAAACAAACAAATCTCCAATCTCACAGGTGTTGAGATGCGATTATAACCGTCGATTTCCAATAGTCAGACCATACTGTGGACCCCTAACGTCGTGGCTGCCATAACTATCATGATCTTAACCCTTGTTTTCTAATCCAACGGCAGTTATGTGGGGGATGTACGATAAGAGATTAGGTAAAAGACAATCACCGCCCCTATAATATGAAGAAAATACATATTGGTCTCCTGACAATCACCGCCCCTAGAATAAGAGTTACTCTACAACACCTATGAAAACATTATTTAAAAATTACAAAGCTTTGTTATCTAAATCATCGGGTGACCCAGCGAATAGTGATAAAAGTTTAAATAGTGCAAAAGAAATGGGACGGAGTGGTATCTTCTTCCGTTCCGACTTGGTATCCGATAACGGCTTACTCACTCTACCCCTTTTTTCCTAAAAAATGAATCTTGCACGAAAGTGCCTCTTTCTGCCACCTACAAAATGTGAAATTTAAATTGAACAATCGGGGTTGCTTGGACGTCTAAGTTGTACTATCTCTCTCCCGTCAGATTCTTCATACTCTACTATTCACTAGTTTATTTGGATCCGATGATGTACTTAGCAATACAATGAAAGGATTTGACAATTTTTTCATTGTGTTGTAGTTGAGAGTTTATTCCACAACAACACCAAACTTTTGCATCGTATACTGGTCAAATTACCGGGTCAAATAACCCTGAAAAATCGACGTATGAAGAATATGGCGGGATAGAGATAGTACTATTGACACTGTAGTAGATTCGAAATCAATTTTTTTTTGTGACCAACTTACTTGCATATCATACTAGCATAATCTCGCATTTTGTTAGTAAAAAAAATAAATTTATTACAAACATCCTAAAAAAACTAGAAAAAAAAAGGGTGTGAGGACTGAGCAGTAACTCAGAGTAACTGATGCATAAACAATTCCCGGTATAGTACACCAAAAATGTGTTTCAGCACAGCCCAAAACAGCAGAAATGCAGTCAAGAGAGACGAAGACAACACGATAAGAGAAGATAAAAAACATTATACATTTAGTTGTCTTAAGACGGACCATTTTTATCGATTTCTACATAGTTTCATACAGCTTATGAAACAACAAAAATTTACATTACAGAGAAGAAGAAAACTTATGAATTTACCTATTTCCTGCTGAACAAACTCCTCAACTTCCCTCTTTCGAGACGTTCCAGAAGCTTCTTCGCGCCCGGCACGTCCATCTCCGTCAGCTTCTTCAAGTACCCGATCGCCCCATAAGACACCATCAGTTTCTTGCACTTCTTACTCGAAGAAAGAACCAACAAGCACGAAACAGCATACTTCTTCGCCGTATTCTGAGGACTCGGATCCAGCAACTGAACCAGATTAGGCACGCTCTTATGGTTCCTCTTCACTTCCGTCCGGTTATTCGAAAAAGTAGCCAAACTCGCCACCGCTTGTGCCGCCACTTCTCTAGCGGAGTTCGTCTTTGCCGCCAGCATCCCAACCAGAAGAGGTATACAACCGGCTTCTCCGACGAGCTTTTTTATTTCCATTGAGCCGCAAATCCGGCAAATTGCTGATGCGGCGGCTTGGTGGGCCCCGGGTGAGCCGGATCTCAAGACGTGAACCAAACGCGGTATTAGACCTTGGGAAACGAAAGCGTCGACGGGAGCCGAGCCGATCAAGTTCCGAACCGCTGCCACCGGGGACTCTTGCGGCAAGGGACCGTCGAGGTACTCCAGCAAGGCGCGGATCCCGCCTTCCGATACGACGCTCCTCCGAAGCGTCTCGTTGCTCGAGGTGAGATTCTGTAAGCACTCTGCGGCGTATTCTTTCGACCCCAATAGGATCCCGCAATCCAGGACGTTGATCATGACCTTCACGATCCCTTCCTCTGCAAGATTTTGCCGTACTTCCGGCACGGCGGATAGATTCTTGAGCGTACAAGCGGCAGCCGCCTGAGAGACCGAGTCGCCAAATTGGCAAACCTCAATTAACGGCCGGACACCGCCGTGGCCCGCTACGGAACGGGCGGTTTCCGGCGACATCGACAGTCTTTGGAGCGAGATAGCCGCCTTCTCTTTACCGACCGTACTTCCGGACTCCAAGAGCCGTATAAGTGGTGGAAGAACACTTTCCGAAACGAGCCAATTCTCGCAGTTGCCGGACTCGGCCAACGAGCAAATTACGGTAATAGCCTTCTCGCGAATCCGGTGAGAAGTCGCGGTGAGCAATTGCACCAAAGCCGAGATATTGGTCCGTCCGATGACCGCCAAAACCGCCTTTTCATCCTCTTGCATGACTTCAACAAGTGTGTCGAGAGCTTTGTGTTTAGCTTCCAAGTGACCTATCTGAAGCCTGGCGAGTAATTCCCTGATATCGCTATTAGAAGTTTCGGGATCAGACGAAGAAGAAGCACATGTGACTTCACCTAACACACCGGTCTTGATCAAGAGACCGCAATCTCTCAAGTTCAAATCCAATTTTCCCGATAAAGCGTCGAGATCGCTCTGCATCTGAAGCTTCCCTTCATACTTCTCCTTCAGGCACATTTCGGCTAGTTCAATTGCTTCTTTCAGTGTCTTCGAAACTGATTCAAGCTGCTCTTTACAAAGGGTGTTCTTTGCAAAACATGGATGGCTAGATAAATCCGATAACCGCAAAGGCAATTGCTCGAGCTTCGATAGTATCATCTTCCACCTACCCAGAAAACCCTTGACCTCCTTCGCCTTGTTGATTGCCACAGGAACCAGCTCTTGTACATGTGATAGCAGCTCTTGTGTAGACAACAAATCGCTAGAAACATCACTACCGCCTTCTTCAACCATTATTCTCAACAAGCGTACGGATCAAATTGGAAACTTGAACTGCAGAAATCAAGAAATCATTCAATGAGCCTAATTGAATGGAACTGAAAACAAGGTAAGAACTTTATTCACAAAATTGATCTGGGCATGAACTGAATTGGGTACCAATTCAATGAACAAATTGGAAACTTGAACTGCAGAAATCAAGAAATCCCTCAATCACCTTGATGTGAGCCTAATTGAATGGAACTGATCAAAAGCTAGGAACTTTATTCACTAATTTGATCTGGGTATGAACTGAATTGGGTACCAAGTCAATGATCTCCCAAGTCCCAAGGGTCTAAAAGGAACTGTTAATGGAACAAATGATTGCAAAAGAGAGGAGTAGAGTTTAAAGAATCCCAACCAAACCTTCCAAGAAATGTCCAAGATGAGAATAGAAATAGTGCAAGCTATCATTCATGATATGGATAGAAAAATAAAAGCTTGTGGAGTAGTTGCAATCATAAGATTTTAAATCAAAATTGTATTTTTCATTAACAAAAAAAATAAGGGAAAAAGAGGGAGCTATCATTTTAGGAGCTTCAAGAATCTTTCTTGATCATCACATTCATATATAGTTCAATCACTGAAAACACGATCCGACCAACAAATACTTAATACCTAATGAGCCCCCCACGGGACCTCTCGAAAGCCCTAGTCAAGTGATGATTCAGAATAGACTCAAATGAAACAATGGCTCACAAACAATAATCAATTCCAAAAGACATACTAACCTTTACTTAATGTGCACCTAATAATTGTGGTCAATTGCGGCAGCCATGGGGTGTCGGTGACAAACACCAATCCCACAAGTGAAGTAACATAGCAACTACCAAGAATTAGGGTTCTTGTCAATGGCATTAGTGGAAAGCTAAAACCTAGAACTAATTAACTTACTCCTCTCAAGTCTCAACCATGGTATTGCATCCATGACTAGTAAGCAAATGCCTTTTTTCTCTTTTTTTTTTTTCTTTTGTTTTCTTATTGGAGGTAATGATAAATTAAGATGAATTAGATCTGATGCAGTGGCCAACTTAAGATAAGATTCTTACAAGATTAGAGACTTTGCTTTGAAGAGAAGACAGGAGAGGAGAGTCTCAATCACCCCCAGTTGTATAGACCTAAAAGTAGTAGAGTGTATTCAAATCCATGAAATGGGACCAAGGCAAGTGCATTTAAACTACACATACAGTTTGGTGAAAAGATGATTCAGAAACACAAGTACCTAAAATTGATTGCCTCCTCTCACTATCATCCACAGCCCATAAGCACTAGTACTAACAGCACACCAAAAACAAAAACAAAAAAATTGAGCAATCCACTGCACAAAAGTCACATTCAGAAACCCACAAAAAAATTGTAAGAAGATTGAAACATACAACAACCAATGAACACTTATTAAGAAAATAAAGAACATACCTTTATTCGGAATAAATAAGGCTAAATCTTGATTCAAGAATCAATCTTTACTACTCAAATCTTGATTCAAGAATCAATCTTTACTACTACTCATAAACATGAAATTCATCTCTATCTCTCTCTGTGGTTGAAGACCCAGAGCAGGGTTTGATGAGAAAAGGGGTTGAAGAAGAAGAAGAAGATCAAACGGTCACAGTGAATTAAAGAAATGGAGAGAATCAGAAAGAATCTTGAAATTTTGGGAGAAGATGGTAAAGTTTGAAAATTTATGGATCGCAAGAGAACAAACCGCATTCAAAAATCAAATCTTTACTTCAACTCTCTCTCTCTTAATAGAAGGAAATGTCAGAAGCTGGTTTCTCTCTAGAGTGGAGTAAAATACTCTGAACTGAGATGGTGTTAGAGAGAGAGAGATGGGGGTTGTTTGGGACCAATTTTGAAGTTAAACCTCGAACAAGAGATGGGGATCCAACGGCTGTGGGGAGGGTGTACAGTAAATCCAGCCGTTAGATTAGTCCTCATTTGAAAAGAAAATTGAATTTTGTAAAGTCATTGAGGTGTACACGTGGAGGGTAGTGCCACGTGTGTGGTGGGGACTGTGTAAATTTTACTTTTGAAAAAAAGTTGATTGTCATCGTCATGGTTGTACGTGTAAATGTGGCGTGACATGGGGGCGCGGAAATGACCATTAGCCCCATGTAAAAAAGATTTATTTCGTTTTTTTTTAAGGATATTTATTTCGTTTCTAAAAGCAAATAAAAACTTTTATTTGAAAGATGAAAAATTGAATCCTACAAAAAAAAGATGACAAATTGCTTTACTTGAATAGAAAAGATGAAAATTTGCATTCAGGGCATGTTGGGAAACTCTTGTATCGAAACAGTATTTTAATATGCAGCTAGGGTGGTAGTTCAAATAGTGGGGCGTTGGAAATCCATACATGAGGTTCCGGGTTCAAGTCCGGTCGACGAAAAAAATAATTTCTCAAAAAATAATATTTTAATAAAGGGTAAAAGACCTGATAATTGGCTTAATACCACCCGCTACCCTGACGTGTGAAAAAAGACACTTTGCTACATGTCTAAAAGTGGGGCGTAAAATTATTTGTTCTTCTTTTGTACTTGGGTTAGAGAGATGTGGAAGTTATCATTTCTGAAATTTATTATTCCCGATCAATATCTCCCAACTGAGCTGGAGTTAAGAAAGCTCCTCCTGACTTTGAATTCTATTCAAGGATCTCTGACTTCATTCATCTCTGGGGAGACTTAGAAGTCTCAAAACATAGAAGTTTCAAAACCAAGAGAATTTTTAGTGGATACTATTATTTCAATACCGATTGAAAATTTTTACGAATAGAATGAATCGCCCAACCTCGGGTGAGGAAACAAGCCTACAGAGCTTGAGAGCACCTACAATACGCCGCTTGAAAATGAACACGGATATCTAGATTTCACCAAGATTAGGGTTGTATGTGGCAGCGAAATGATTATAAATTGATATGGAGACTGTGAGAATGTTTCTTTTTCTAATACCTCATCTCCGGAAACTCACTCATCAAAAAAAGTATTGACAAAGAGATATGCGCTAAAATTCGCTATGGAATACGGGTTTCTGGGTTGATACTCAAAACTGATATAATTAAATAAATACCATATTTCATCTCAAAAGAGAAAAATAATAATAGGAAGGAACATTATAGAGACCCTTGACCTATCATTGAACCATATCATTAAGGGCATCTCCAACCATGAGGGGTGAGGGGGATGGGCAAAATAGGACCATGTCCAATCATGAGGAGGGAGAGGGATGGTGGGGATGGTTATGGTGCATTTCCCCCTAACTTCCCCCTCTCCCTCCCCCTCCATTATAGCTAATTAATCCCATTTGGAGATATATATTTGTATATACATATATATATTGAAAATCAATTTTGAGATATGTTAATTACACTTAATACTATTTTATTTATAATATGTATTTTAAATTATGATTAATATATTTTAATTATTATCTTATTACAAAAAACAAAAAATATTATTTCAATTATTGAACAAAAAATTTACGAAAAACTATCGTTACTTTATTTTGTTGTCAATTTGATATTTATTATTATTTTTTTATAATTAGAAACTATATTTATTAAATATTTTAAAACACGGTTAAAATGTCTATTTAATCACAACTAGAATAAGACAAAGACAAATAAAATAAAATGGGATTAAAAAAATAATACAACATAACTAAAACGATTCCAAATACAGTATTCAGATTTATTTTTATCACTATTAATAATTTATTTTTAAATTATTAAATATATTTAAAAATAAACTTAATTATGTGAATGGAGGGAGAAATGCGACATTGTTAGACATGGCCTAATAACATTTAATTTAAAATGTTTTAACCAAAACTACTTTTCAATTTTTAATATAAATTAAAAACAATCACTATATAGTGGTTTAAATAAATTTTTTAGAGATAAAAATCAGTTTCTCCACCAAAAATTATTCTATCAAACTGAATGTGAATTAGCTGATTGATGATTTGCTAGCTTTTGACACGGAAATCAGAGTAGGCATTTTGGGACAGCGAAACAAGATTGGATTGGGGATCGGTAAAGCCATCAGGCGTGCCGGTGGGTTTTGGGACCTTTTGGGCCTTCTCATGTCACATTTTACAAATTTCCTCGGAGTTGATGCCCCTAAAATCGCGGGCCCTACTCATAGATTCTCTCTCTATCTCCAAACTCACACCAAAGGACAACGAGAAGGTACCAAACACTACTTAGCAAGCCCACAAAAAACAATCTGATCTGACCCATTTTGGTTGACTTTTATTTTCTTATGGGCAATAGTGGGCCTCCCCATATTGCTTCACTGGCCCAGTCCAGTAGTTAAGAGGGTTACTTTATGAGGCCCGGAGTTTGAATTTCGGAGGAATTTAAGAGCTGTATGTCAACCTTCTCAACTACTTATGTCCTGTTTGTGATAGTCAATCAGAAGTTGAGTTTCATATTTTTTTGAAATGTGCTTGGGTTCAGCCAGTTTGGTTCTCTATTGGCTTAAATATAGCTAATGTTAGTCAGTTTGAAGGTGCATTCCAGAAATGGCAGCATTCTATGTTGGAGGTGGATAAACCTGTTACTCATTCAGAGGAGTTTTTGGAAAGGCTGGTGATTTCTTGCTGGATAATTTGGAAGAGCAGAAATGCTGTTATTTTTAATCAACATAAGCCAAATCCGTCTCTAGCTGTGAGAGACATTAGGTATTTTCATGGTCTCTACCTCTCTTCTTTATCTACAGAGAAGTCTGATAAAGCTCTTCATTTACCTAAAGTGGTAGAGGTGAAATGGCACCCACCAGATTTAGATGAGCTTAAATGTAATGTTGATGCATCTTGGGATAGCTCTTCTACTCTTATGACTGCTGCTTGGATTGTGAGAGATAATTCTGGTACTATGGTTGATAGTGGGTGGCTGAAATGCTCTCCCAAGTCTGCTCTTGAAGCTGAAGCACTGGCTTTAAAGTGATTGCAAGGAGCTTGTGGATATGGTTGCTAGAAAATATGGGGTTTTTTGGGAGGTTTTTGACATTGTCAATGACATCTTCAATCTGGATGTTGACAATAAGCCCCAGGTTTTTTGGATTAGTAGGAAAGCCAATGCTGTGGCTGATATATTAGCTAGGAAAATCCAGAAAAGTGTGGGTTCTGGTAGTAAGTGTTGGTAGATGCTAGTTTTGTAAGAGCTTTAGCTCATGACTGTGTTGGTTTTGTTTGTTAATGAAAATTTTGATTGCCAAAAAAAAAACCTTCTCAACTGCTGGTACGAGTTTATTAGTCTGTATTTTCTCACCGACGTAATATATCTGTAGTGTGATTTACACACTATTGCACTAGATTTGGATTTTATCATGTACACTTTAGAATAGTAGCATTTGTGAATTCTCACGCCATCAACTAAAAGAAAAAGTTAATAGAAAATAGAGAAAAGATCGAATAATACAAAAGTAATCTTGTGTTGGATCTGTGAAGACTAAAGAGTTGTTAGAACATCTCCAATAGGTTATTTATATGGCGGTTATTTTTAAAATATAAATAAGATGGAAAAAATATTATCTCCAATAGGCTCTGTATTCCGCTCTTTATTTTAACGGATAGTTATCCGCTTTCTACATTTAACGAGCGGGATCAATAACTTCGTGTATTCTTTAACAATGTTCTTAGCGGTTATGTCCGGAATCCTTTAACATTATCTTACAAGAAATATTGAGAATGTGACACGTGTTATTTAGCTAATCATTTAACTAACACTTTCGGAGCACAAACCAAAATTTTAGAATATCTAAAATAGAAATGTTCAATTTTTATCAAATTAAAAATAACTTTAAGCTAGTACTACTGGAGATGCTCTATGGTGACATTTACTAACAGATCACTAAAAATTTTGCGATGCAATTCTCGAATCTCTAAACTATTGACAAACGCAATAAAGCTTTGACAAATTATTTCATGATAAACTTAACGTAACATCTGTACACACCTACAAAAACTATTATTGTTTTATTTTTTTTCCTCTAGTCTTTTATATTTTCTTGTGGTTTCTTCCTTTTTTTTAGTAACAAGATACAGAAAAAGTTTATATGCTATTACATTTCACCGTTATTGTACGAGAAATTGCTAAAAGTAGGCGGAACCATAACCGAAGAAGCAACCTTAAATCTCTTAACACACCTAACCGAGTCCTGAGAGCAATACCCGGACGCACCCGGATCCGGACTACCCGCCCAATTCAAACCCGCCATTCCACTTTGATCTCGAAGCCCAAGTTGCTCATCACCACCAAGAAACCCTTCAACTTCCCCAAGATCCGGCCCGTCCAAACCCAACCCGTATTGTCTCAACCCGACCCACTCATTGGTAAGATCCGACACTCTTGAAGTAGTAGTAGTAGTACTAGTAGAAGTAGTACTTGATCCGGTTGATTCTTCCACATGGGGCACAATAACACTTGGTTGCACCACCTTCTCAATATTCTTCAATGCCATAGGACTAATTTGGTACTGATTGCTGTAGCCCCTAAATTGGAAGACACTAGCAAATGTCATTTGGTCACTTACCCTATTTTTGCATGACTTATTGTCTGATGACCTAGCCATAACACTCTCCAAATTCTTGCTCAGTTTTGCCCTCAATGAAGAGAAGCATTGGTCCGGTGGCCCGAACCGGCTAGGGTTCACCGGGGCAAAATTGGTTCGCGCGTTCTCGCCACGTAGGGTCCGGGCAGCTTCGTCGTAGGCCCGGGCAGCCTCTTCCGGGGTGTCATATGTTCCAAGCCATAGTCTTACTCTTTGGGACGAATCCTTGATCTCCGCCACCCATCGCCCGGATGGCCGTTGTCGTACGCCGACAAATCGACGTACGGGGAACTTTGTTGGCGGTGATGTGGCGGCGGTTGTGGCGGTCGCAGTGGTGATCTTGGTGGTTTGAGAAATGGCAGCCATTGGGAGGGGGTTGGTCATTGGTTTGTGGTGATGAGTTTTGAATTTTTTGTTTTTTGTTTTTTGTTTGGGGATTTGTTGAAGGGGAGGTTCTTATATATAGGGGAAAGAGAAAGTTGTTCTATGGTTGCAGTGAAATACAAATAAGCATTAGAGGACACTGATCTGGCATTAGAAAATGGTCTCATTCCAGTATGGGATTGTATGATTTCTATAGAATATGCTTTCTCAAATATTTTTGTTTGTACCTCACTTTTAGTTGGTGATGTACTTGAAAAATAACTCAGCTTTGTGAAAGTTTAAATGCAAAATCTAGCTAACTAGAGTGGCAGAGACAGAAAATTGAACAAAGTGAAGCACAATTTATATTATTTTAAAGAAATTAAAGAAAATATATGAATACAATACGAATATCGAACATTACTGTATCTATTACAAATGTGTTAATATTACAAAATTAGGATGATATTATAGTCAATTTTGAAAACATTGGAGAGACAAATACCACTTTATGCCTCAATGTTGGCTAGCTCATACGCGAAAGTATTAAATTTCTATTTTTGGAACAACTTGCTATGTAAATTTCAGATGAGTTCAATTAAAAGCTTAGCTATAAACGAGAGCCAAACCAACACAATTGAGTCTTTGAGGAACCCAAAACATTACTCTCCTTAACTGAATTCTTTTATTTTGTCCAATCCTTAACTGAATTCAGATAACTTGATTTGCGAGTCGCTAGTGAGAAGTGACGACTTTGAATGTCTTTCTTTTGTTTTATGATATCACACGAGACGGTATATTATCTGATAATATTTATCTGATCGATTTGAAAGAGCTCCACTACCTTGAGATGAGATCAGAGAGAAGCTGACAAATGTGAAGGCGGTCTAGATCTGTCAATTAGCTAAAGAAGACTGATTTAGGACGTTAATTTTAACAATTTAAAACTCCAGCGGGAAAGTTCAGTTCAATTGCTAGTGATGTGGGGTTAAGATAAACCCATAGGATTATATACTATAATTAGGTTTTAGAATGATTTGTGGAGCCCCAATTTGCATAAAATTGTCCTTTCCATTGTTTGCATCTCACTTCCCAAATTACCCTCAAACATGAAGTACATAATCAGTGTTAAAACACGATTAGTATTTTGTTTAGTGGAAGATAATGAAGGGTATTTGGGTGACCAGAGTTGGACTTGGTATTATTGCATCCTTTGATTCCATACATTTACATTCCTACAAGAATGGAGGCTTAGAGATTTGGTGTTTTGCTATGTGGATTTTGTGGATGTACACTTTTGTCGATAAATTAGTGTTACTTAGCACTTAAACGTCTTCTAAACTTTGATAATATCATCGTTTAAGAAACGACGACCTAGTCACTGTCTTCACCACTAATCAGTGCTGAAGAAGAGCCAATTATGTTCCCTGTCTTCACCACTAATCAGTGCTGAAGAAGAGCCAATTATGTTCCCCTTGTTGGTTAACACTTCTGCATAGTGACTATTCTTCCTAATCACGTCAAATCATCAGACTAGTCGCTATTCTCTAAGGCCTCGTTTGGGTAGAGGGTATGGTATGTAGGGATAAGGCTTATGTTGGATATGAGCAAGGATATGAATGCTGTCTGATAAGCCCTGATAAGATATGCTGGTTGTCCGTGTTTGGGTGCTGTCGGATATGATGCAGGATATGAAGGAGGATATCTGCCAAAATGACTGTAATACCCTCAGTAATGTTATTTTGTATAAAAGATTGTATATTTCAATCTTATGTGGAAAAATGTATAGAAAATGTTTTAGTATCTATGCATATATTTTAGGCTTAATTACTTAATGGATACCCCCTGTATAGTGAAACTATCACATTCCACTACCCACTATCAAAACTTGCTAATAATGTTCCCCATTTGTAATATATTAGTCACTTTCAAACTGGGAAAAAAATTGCGTCCATCACTTAACGGAACAAGGCGTTAGTTGTCTTTGAAATCCTTTTGTTCAAGGGTTAAATTGTCAATAGACTTTAATTGATGAACACTAAGATCATCATAAAAATCACCACCACAGCCACCACCATCACCGCCACATATAACCAGAACCCGACCACCCCACCACCATCACCGCCACATGAACCCAGAATCCGGCCACCCCGCTGGCCCGCCCCTATCTCAACTCTCTGTGGAAACTGGCAAAATCCAGATCTAATCAACCAACCCACTTCAAATTCCTTCTACTTCATCCTCTAAACCATCAATTTACTTCTCAAACAACCCCTTTCACACACAATCACTTCAAACCCATTTCAATCCAACTCATTTCTATCCCCACAGCCCATGATAATCTTCCAATTTCATCACCCACGATCTCAACCCAACAATCCAACCTCAAGATTATCCAAAATCTGAGGAAATAAAGCCTCAACACGATAAAAAAAGGTGGATGAAACCTCAAGTTCCCTGCTGTTACATGACTCTCACACATGTAGTTTCTAGTTACCCGATCTTGGAACTCACAGCGACGACTTTTCCTCTTCTTCTCCTCTTCCCTCTGATGACGCCGCCTCCCCGCATATTCACAAATGAAAACACCATAAGATAACATAAACAAGATCAAACCTAATAAAAAAATCATCTTTTTTGTTAGAGAACATAGCACAAAAGACCACAGTACAAGAACAGTGGAAGAGATTTAGAGAAGGTACTTGCAAAGGCGAATATGGGTTATAAGGTCGGCATAAAGGTTAATTCTAAAAAGGCTGGCATAATGGTCCGCGTTTCTGTGGATTTGAGCGGAGATGGTAACTGGGTCAGGGGCGGCAGTTTAGGGTTTCTGGGTTGGGAGACAACTGATGAGAGAGAGAGAGAGAGTATGTTTTAGTGTTCAACAGAGAAGGGCGGTGATGTATCCAAGGGAAATAGAAGAGATTGAAGGAGGGAGGGAGAGACCGAGTGAGAGAGAGCGATTGAGAGAGACACGTAAGATTGAGTCCATATATCCCTTATCTTCTTCTTCTTCTTCTTCTTCTTCTTCTTCTTCTTCTTCTTCTTCTTCTTCTTCTTCTTCCTTTATTTACCTTTCTTTTTTTAATTTTTTCAATGTTAAATTTATTATTTTGGCATTGACGATTTTGACCTTATTGGGATGATGGTGTTTGGATGGAAATTTTTCCCAGTTTGAAAGTGACTTATTTATTACAAATGGGGAACGTTATCAGCGAGTTTTGATAGTGGGTAGTGCAATGTGATAGTTTCACTATACTGGGGGTATCCATTAAGTAATTAAGCCTATATTTTAATACTCTTTTTTCGACACAATAGTGACGTTGTCAAAATGTATGCAAAATGTATATTAATGCGCGAAATAAACTTGTTGTAACATGCAAACATGACAAATATGCATGGATACAACATGACCATAGCAAAGTATGGAGTATAAATTACTAGTACTTATTGGCATATTGACATGGCGTTACAAAACTTACAATAAATAAGTTATATTAAACTAACGAAATTTCAGCAAGCACGGTAAAATGTCTTCATCTCTATCTCAACCATACATATTCAAATAAAGTTATGCAATCCCAAAATAATAGTCATCAAAGGACCTCCTCCGAAATTATAATTATCAATCCCAAAATCGTAGTTATCAATCCTAAAATGATAGGGTTTGGGGACAAGGGTAGAAAATTAGATAGTTTGTGTGGATATTTTTGTCAACCTACTAACTTCCTAATATGCTATATTTTCTTATCCGATCTTATACCTTCATGTTGGTGGTATAAAATTTGTTCATTAAAATCTCAATCAGCATAAAACAACATAACTTATCCCCTATCTTATCCGGCACCCAAACACTTTATAAAAAAAAGGAGATGGCATAACTTATCTTATGCTCCCTCCTTATCCTCTACCCAAACGAGGCCTAAGGGACATAGTGAAAATATCCTAAAATTGCTTGAATCATAATCATTTTTGCGCGCTAGCGCCAAGTATTATTGAGAGAAAGCGGATTTTATTTTGAGAAAAAGAGAAAGCGAGAAGTCAATTAATATAACATGCGTGAAATGACTTGAATCAGAATTACTTTGCATGCTACCGCCAAGTATTATTGAGAGAAAGTGAGAATTTAATATTGAAATGTGCAATAAGAAAGATCGTCTTGTAAAATGTAACGATTTATGTTCAACATTTCATTGAAATTGTCACATGTTCAGTATGTTCCGTGTGAGAATGTTAATCACTTATAGTATTATCTTTAGAAATCAAGACTGCAAAAATACATAACCGCGGTACTTTGATTTAGTCAACAAATCAATTTGATTTTATTTGTTTGTATTTGGAGATGAGAACAACCCACCAACTAAATACACAAAACAAAACTTGTGGAGGTGGGCAGGGTTTGCTAACTTGCTACTACATTAATCAAATTAATTAACTTGTCTTTGTCATAGAATGATGCTAAGTGTTGTTAAATAGTGTATGTTACATCAATTATGGAAGATGATTCAATTATGGAAGATGATGAAATGTTAACTAGAGCAATTAGAGCAATAATACACATCTAAACTTGCAAGTTTGGGTGAAAAGGTGTCTAATGGAAGCTGAATTGTTTCGATTTCTCTTGCTAATTGTAGATACGTGATGACCACGAGAACTATGCTTTGCCTTATTAGTTAGCACTATATAAGTTCCACTAGTTAATGACACTTCTTACATCCAGATATTATATTCAAATCATTTGTCATTCACTTAGTGCTCTCCTCCATAATTACTCTCCTTCAATAATTATGGATAATTTTTTTTTTGAAATGTTTATGCAATTTGGTTTTTCATCTGGGTAGTGATTCTTATAAAGCAAAAAGTTATTCTTACAAAGTCACTAACTTCGTTTGTGCAACTTTATTGGTCCAAATGAAGTTAGTGGCTCTGTAAGAATAAATTTTTGCTTTGTAAGAATCATTACCCTTTTCATCTGGGTGGCTAATGTAAAGTGGAGGCAGGGAACTTCTTCAAAAGTTTAAATAGTTTCACGAGGATTTAGTTGAAAAGCTTCCGTTATGAGGTATAGCTTCCTTCCAACATTCGTTGTTTGTGTAGGCATGATGTGCTTATTATGTACTATAGGCCTCCTAGATGTTTTCTTTACTCTAGTGGGTCATGTTTAATGCCCCACACGTTGTACTTTACGGGTTGAGGTTCCATAAAAAAATTTAAAATTAGCACACATAGTATTTTAATCTTTTTCAAGGGGTTGATTGAGTTGGTAAAATACTCAGATTGATCTTGGTGATTGAATCAGAACATGATTTATTTGGTGCGCAAGTAAGAGTGGTGGTTACAAATTTGTCTAACAACAACGATAATAAGAAAATGATAACAATAATGTGTACATATATATATATGTATATATATATATATATATATATACGTATTATCTCCATCTCGCTTTGCCCCTCAACAGTCACGCGCCTCTTCTAACTCAAAATTTACAGTGCTCTTATAAAAACAAGCAACATTTAAATTACATATTCTGCTAAAATGCTCCTCCCTTAATCAATTCCTCACCCATAGCACTCCTAACTTATAAAAACTTGCGGGATTTGTGAGTCCATTTCTTATTCTTTGAAAATATGATAGTAGTGTCACTCATTGATGCACTTTAGACCGTCATAACCAATTTCATACATCCATTCAATTTTCGACTTTCCGTGACAAGTCAGAATCCACTGCATTATCATATATTGGAACAATTAACTGTAATATATTAACAATTTTTAAATTTTGACACGTATCAAAAAATGTTTGATAAAGAAACTTCAATCTATATTCTGTTCAAATACGGGACCATGCTTAAAAATAGAAAAAGCATATTAAAAATCCTTTTAACGATTGTTTTTAATAATTAAAAAAAGTTATAAAGAACAATAAGAAAAATTGCATATTAGAATATCTTATTTTAAAAGGCTAATTTTAACAATCTTGTTTAAACAATTTGCAACCAAAAAAAAAAAAAGCAATTTTGTTTAAGTTTTTTAGTTTAAAATGAAAAACAGGAGACAAATCAACATAAGATTCTGTGTCCAGTGGGAGAGAAGAAGAATCCAACCAAAGCTGGATCTTTTTTTCTCTTTTAACCGTCCCTGTGACACTTAAAATCAACATAGTATTGCTGTGGTTGTTGTTCTTGGAGTAGTAACTTAAAGAAACCACCTTTGCCGTTTGATTTCTCTAAAAAACCAAACATGGTGGAACCCACTGTATACACAATTCCAAAGAGCAAGAAAACGGAACCAGTCCATTTCTCTCTCATCCACACCCCCTCCTCTCATGGCTCTCTCACTGGCCTTGGACTACTTCCACATGGCTACTTCTGTTCTTGGTTCTATCCCTTGTGAATCTTTGATCTCCAATTAGGGTTTGTTCTTTCTTTCTTGAAATCTTGAGCTTTTCTGACTTGGGTTTTTTTGTTTCAGTAGCCTTTCTTGAAAAAAATTGCATCTTTTGATGATTTGGGATCTGGGTTTTGATGTTCTTTGATTCTAGCCTTGTTTGCTTCATGGGTTTCTTGAATTGGGTTGTGTAGTGGTTGCTCTTCCAATCTTTTTTCAAGAATTAGCTTCTTTTCATTCCAAGATGAACTTTTCCTGATCTGTGCTTGACTTGTAATCTTGGTGTTCTTTCAATTGCTGGTTGGGGCTCTATTGAGAGAGTCAATTGAAGCAAAGGGTGGATTCACTGGAAATGTTTGGTTCAGGGATGAATTTGATAACTACAATCATAGGGTTTGGGATGAGTGCAACTTTTATTGTGTTTGTCTGCACCAGACTGATTTGTGGGAGGTTTAGGAATGACGAATCGAGGCGAATGCTCGATATCGAATCGAGTATTGATCTTGGACAGGTAAATCTTGACCTTGGATGCTGGTTTTTTAGCTCTTCAGATGAACTTTTTCTTGGTTCTCTAAATTTGCACACTCACTGTTTGATAAAAGTCCTCAACTTCTAGTCAATTTGAAACTTGTGTGTTTGCTGCACTTGAAGTGGACTCTCATTTGTCTCAACAGGTCCTTGTGCATAGCATATAAACCAGCTTCCACTCTTTACTGTAGTTGTAAAAGGGATAGAGAACACATCAATTATTTGAAAGAAAATGTACCCCTTGTTTGGTATCAGCTGAAAGTCTGAAAAATCAGCTGAAAATAATCTAGGTGAAAAATCCTGCTGAACTAAAAATCACAATTTGTTTGGTATGAGCTGAAATTATAGATCACTAATCCATTTAACAAAATTTATAGAGCTCTATAGTCAAGTAACAGAATACACCTATTTATAATTGAACTATGCTCATGCTAATGTAAAAAAAAATATATATATCAAAATTACTTTTTATAGATTCGTAACCCCCAATTTTGGAGATTCTACAATTGCACAGAGATTATTCTAATCTGCAAATTATCAGCTTTTAATTTGTAGTCATAACAAATGAGATTGTTGAAAGGAGGCTGATTTTAATCCAATTGGAATAAAATTGGCTATACCAAACAGGCACTTAATACATCATAAATTCAGAGCTTTGTCATAACCCGTAAACAAGATTAACTTTTTTGAATGACATTGCACGATATGCAACGCGAGTCATACAACTCTCCTTGAGAAGTAGAACAAAAAACCTGTTTTTTTCACTGTTAGAGCGACGTGTTCCCATTCTTGAATTTGGGATTTTTCCAACTTGTTACTGATTTGTTTTGTGAGAAACATTGAAAGGATGGGTTCATTCAGCTAGCGCTAACAATCTAGTAATCTAGTTGCAGTTTCATCTTTCAAAGGCCTTTTAGCTTAATTTGCATGAGACGGCGCTTGTTATTTCAACGATTACTAGAAATACAACTTTTGATTGTTCATCCTTCTTGTGACAGCCAGAGCATTACCGAAATACTGGCCTTCAGCCAGTTGTTGTTGCTGCAATTCCTACAATGAAATTCGACCGCGAGGCATTTGGTTCCGATGACGATGCAACGTAAGGCTCTCTACTTCTTACACATCGACATGTTGTAAATTTCTCTCTAAAATCTAAATTATGCGCTTGCATTCTAAATACCCCATGCTGCTGATATATATGGTATCTGCCTGTGTGCGATGTGCCTCTCTTAACCTATATAGGAGCCCATAATCGCCCTGTACTACCAATTTGTATTACAAGGTTCAAATAGGAGAATGTTGTATTCCTTGTCTGAATTTGACATTGGCTAAAAAGCTCGCTAAAGGTAGGTTTTAATTAACCCATGTAAACATAGACGCAATGCATTCTAAAAACAATGCTAGGAGATCGGATTCGTACCTGTTGGTGTCACATTTTTTAGTTGGGTAAAAGGTTGAACCTTCACTGGCTTCACATTCATGATTAGTGCTAAGAAGCACAAATACGGATATGGGTGTCGGATACGATACAGGAACGGACACAAGACTTCATTTTCTAAAAAAATGAGGATACGACACGACACGACAGGGTACGTCAACATTATTGTATATATATTTATAACTTAAAAACCACGGAAAAACATAGATTAAGTATAAGAATGAGAACAGAAAGAGGAGTAGCTTACATGGGTTCGAGTTTGACAAGATGTTTTTGGGAAAATCCTTGTAGTTGTCGCATGTGAGAATTTTAAAACCTCTCTTTTGAACTTATCGTCTAAAAGGCAAACCTTTCATATATCGAGCCCTCAATTCATCATATTTATTATATCTACTTTAGCTTAATTATATTTTAACACATTTATGGTTAAAATATTTCATAACACAACCCTGTGAAAGTCTAGTAAACACAAAGGGACGCCTTTTGTTTCTCAATAAGTGTCCGGTCTAATAAAATTCTCTAAAATACCTAGACACGCCAGCCAGAGTGTCTTGGCACATATTTTGGAGCGTCTCAGTGTCCCAAGTGTCCGACACGGATGAGGCCCATGTTTTGGAGTGTTCTTGCTCCCAAACCCTGTTCCACTTTACTGAGTGCTGTTATGCAGTGGCACACACACACTATTATCCTTAAAAGATGCTTTTGATCCGAAGGGAAACACATACGATGTACCAATCCGTATCTTTCCGTGATTTTTCAGGTGCACGATATGTTTAGAGGAGTACCAACAGAAGGAAGTAATCCGGATCCTGCCCCAGTGTGGCCACAACTTTCATGTATCCTGCATCGATATATGGCTAAGGAAGCAGTCTACCTGCCCAGTTTGCCGGCTCCCCTTGCACGACACTCTCGACATCAAACACGCAATGCAACCAGAATCTGGCACCGCACCGTCCGCTGGTGATTCGTCAGAGATTGAGATTTCAGTCGATCACTCGCAACAATGGCTTCTTCCGATTGGAGATCGGTCCGAAAGAAACGGTATCGAACCGAGGAGTAATACCAACACTGGATCTGTGAGCGGAAACCCGGAGATTGTTATTACTAGTGTAGAAGCGGAAGCAAGATAGTGTATGTTTCTGCTGAGAATTCACCTGGCTTCAACATACACTAGTAGTAGTAGTTAGTGGAGGCCTATAGAGGGGTCTGCATTGTGAGTTTCATCTTTATACTATAGTAAGATATACTAGTAGCAGATACTAATGATTGTACCATTATGTGCAAATCCTTTTTGTGGATTTGGTTGTATATACACAAGAGCACATGATACTTCAGTTGCATTTTTACTCCTTTGGATTGCTGACTGCCAACTGGGTCATGTTTCCTTTTGTTTTTGCCTTTTCACTTCTTTTGTGTGACAATGAAAGGTAGGAGTATTAATGAACAATGAACTTAAGTTACAGCAGTAGAGCTGGTTAATTATTTGCAAATCACTGGTGTGCTGTTCATGTGAACTGTGAAGAATGGCTATCAGCTTTGTACGCCAGGTTCAAGGTTCTAACTTCAAACCTCGTACGGTAAGTCATACAGATTAACACTAAAACACTAAACTACTCATTGCTTGATCCATATAACACGGATAGTACATGCTTACCTTGACGCACCATGCATGCTTGAATCAAGGATTTAAATAACGGTATCGGTCGACGTAACGGTATCGGCCCGTGTCGGACAAACCATGGAAATCGGGAACTAAACGCGTCAATGTTAACCAAGGGTATCGCCCGGTATCGGAACGTATCACCCGAAAACCGGGGCGTATCGCCCGTTATCCGAGCGAAACGGTCCGTATCGGACGTTATGTACGTGAATCGGGTCCACACGTACCGTACCGGGTGAACCGGTTTCGGTGCCTACCGATACCGTTCTGTATCCCCCGATACGTTACGATATGCCCCGTTACTTGAATCTTTGGATTGAATATATGGGCATCTGTCTAGATTATTGGAATTCAAGGGCTGCCTATAGACCTTCTCAGTTGCGAACTTATCAGTTAGTATTTTTTTCAGACTGATTTACCTTTCTAGTGTGGTTAGTATTTTTTTAAGATCGTGGATTTCTTTTTCTCGAAAAAAAAAGAAAATCTAAAAAAAAAAACGAAAAAGAAAAGAAATTATGTAGAAAAAGGGAAAAAGAGGCAAGGCAACTGCTAAAATTCAATCTTTCTTTCCCAGTCGCAGCTACTACTGTAACTTTATCTGTTGCAGAGAGAGAGAATGGTTGGTTATGGAGGAGCGATTTCTATGAGCTCGTCCTTGTTTTCCCTGCCTCGCCATCGTCGTCCCTTCTCCATCAAACGCACTCCATTCACTACTGGTTAGTACAGAAATACCCCTCCCTCTCTGTTTCTCCAAATTCACTAAGCTTGCACCATAAACCCTATCCAATATGCTTCAAATGGGTTCATTTTTTTATGGGTTTCAATTAAATTTGATTTCTAGTTTAGGGTTTGTTGTTTACTTAGTTGTTCTAAACAGGGTTACTTTTTAACCTGCATTTGGTGAATTGCCCCAAATCAGATGCTCAATTGTCATAAAGTTTCTTACAATGTCAATTTTTTGGAGTAACTTAAATTCTCTGTGAGGCATTGATTATTGAAGCAAATAAGTGAAGTAGCATTTTGATTTCTGTTGGAACTATTCATTGTTGATCAGATGAGGCTATAACAATTTCAGTAGTCCTAAATTTGTTTGAATTAGGTTCTTCCGCCATTGTTATATACTTATATGTTAGTGTCTGAAGCGAGCCACGCCCCTTTTACAGAAATTATGAACGCTGCAAGGAAATGGTATTCATCTCGGAAAAACATTGAACGAAATTGAAGATTTATAACAAAAAATAAATTTTCAATTTCTCAACTAATGCACTAGGGCAATAGCTAGAAAACCACACTAGATATGCTCGCAACTGAGAAGGCCATTAGGCAGCTCCTCAGGTTTCTCCAAGTTGACTAGCACGTCGAAATTACATCCTAGGCAAGTCATGTGTCTAGAAATGGGTATGTTTACCCCTAATGTCTACACTGGGTGTCTGAAGGCTACTCTATGCAACCTGACCATCACACACTACCATAGACTAAGCCTTTGGTTCATCGTTGTTACTCGTCTCAAATATATGCATTTCAGGCAAAGACTTTCGAAGTAGTAAGTCCTGATTCTGAGTCACTTTGGTTATCTAGAGAAAACCTGCAATAGGTAGTTTAGTCTTTGTTTTGGTCAGAATTTATGTTCGTCTCTTTTCTCTCTGAATCAAAGTAAATTTTATATTGATGTTTTCATTGGGCTTCGTTATTGGGCAGTGGCAGCTACGAGTGATGATCCAATCAGGGAGTGGATTCTGTCAGAAGGACAAGCTACAAAGATAACAGGGATCAGTCCCATTGGCGGTGGTTGCATTAATCTTGCCAGTCGTTATGATACTGATGCAGGTCCATTTTTTGTCAAAACAAACAGGTAGATCAGTTGAGCTTAGAATGTCCAAACTTAACAAGGCTTCAGAATCACCATATGCTTATGAATGGGTTGGATGTACAGAAACATTGACATTAGTGGATGAGATAATAGAAACTTTTAAGCGCTTAAAGATCTTGTTCTCATCACTTCAACTGGTAGTGTTGCGTAAAATATAAGCTCTATGAATTTCAATGGATGAACAAGTTATATACTGAAGGTTTATATACCTAATTACAAGGATGTTATTATGAGAGTGACTTTTCTGTCTTAGTGGTGCAGCATTCTACTTCCTTAGATGCCATTGACATTTCTATGTACAAGCATGTAAAAGTTGTCTCATGGCTTCCATAGCTCCATGTGTTTTGGTTGATTCTTCATAAAAATATACTTATGGAATAGCAGAATATGTTTTTTACGCCTCCTAAATTTAGGTATTGGAAAAGCTAATACTGGGTTTCGATAGTTATTCTTTCGACATGCATGTTTTCCCCCCTTCCATGAGTGGTGAAGAATATGTTATACTGATCTGGTCTAGATTTCTCTTCAAAAACTTATCAGGAGTGTGGGACCATCAATGTTTGAGGGCGAGGCTTTAGGCCTGGGTGCTATGTACGAAACAAAATCAATCCGAGTGCCGAGACCATTTAAGGTGATGAAATTTGAGTAATCAGTGTACTGCATTTCTTAAAAAAATATCTAGTCATAGTCAATATATTAACATGTGTCCTTGATGTGGCTGCAGGACTGTAGATAACTTACCTACCTTTTAAATGCACTGTAGGTTGGAGCCCTACCTACAGGTGGCTCGTACATTATTATGGAATTCATTGAGTTTGGCAGATCAAGAGGCGATCAGGTGAATTGTGAAACTCTTATTTGACTTGATGATGGTGGCAATGGTTTTCCACATGATTCGTGAGTCTTGATCAGTCATTGCTCCCCAGTCTGTTTTAGGGAGGAAGCTTGCAGAAATGCATAAAGCAGCAAAGTCCGATAAGGGTTTCGGTTTTGATGTCGATAATACAATTGGCAGGTGAGTCACCTCTCTATCTCTCTCTCACCCACAGATGGATGTGTGTTTTATGCACTCGCATGCATGCAAAAACTCAATGTGGAGTTCCACTTAGAAACCTAAGGCTAAGGGTGCCTAGAACACGCCACAGATATTTTGTAAAGACCTGATACGAAGAAAGATAGTATTACTGTATTTCCTACAGTTTTTGACTTTTCGTTTTAATAAGTTCACGTATGCGTGTAGTACTCCACAGATAAATACTTGGACATCGGACTGGATTGAGTTTTATGCAAAGCATAGATTGGGATATCAACTAAAGTTGGCACGAGATCAGTATGGTGATTCTACTATGTATGAAAAAGGTGATTTTCTAACATTGAGCACAGTTTCTTTTTCAGCAGAATCATAATTCATAGTGGAATGTCAACCTAGATTGCAACACCCCGTATCGCTAGGATTCCGTCTCAGTCTCCCACACTTGAGCATTGCATACGTGCCAAAAGATTTTTCAAATCTCCATCTGGTGCGGCACTTTCTTTTATTGTGACATGCCAGGGCACATATCACTGTTAGACACTTCTACAAAATTCCCCGTATTTTTATGTATTTCTGATATCTATATTAGACATCACTGCTAGGTGGAATTTATTTAATTATTTTCAATTTTTTCATGTACATTTAATGAGTGATTGTAACATATGCTATCTCATTTTTACGAAAATCTGTGCATCTGCATGCTCCAGAGATGTCTATCAATTGTAATCAACTCGTTTGTCATTTCTAACAGGACAAAGACTGGCCAATAATATCCGTCCTCTCTTTAAAGATGTTGTGATTGAACCATGCTTACTGCATGGTGACTTATGGAGTGGCAATATCAGTTCGGATAAAAATGGCGAGCCTGTCATACTTGATCCTGCTTGTTATTGTAAGTTGATTTTGATTTACATTACTGTTGTATAGCTTTTTGCATGCAAATTTATTATCGAGTTTTTGATATGACATCCTTTTAGAATATCACAATATCCCTTAAAAATCATGGTTATTATGAATGATACAAGTTGAGATTTCTGCACTGAAATACTTGCCATATGAATGTTCCATGGTTGCTGTTTAAAGGCAGCATGAGTAAGAAGTCGATGTTGCTGATATGTGTTGGTAATATATGAGACTATGCATGGGAGAAAGACTGAAGTTGATGTTTCTGAAATGTGTTTGATTTACATTTTCTGGTTAATGTTGTTTAAAGGCAGCGTGAACCAGAAAAAAATGTATAAAACAGAAGAGGTTACAGTTTTCTGGTGATAAAATTTTGGGGTACAACCTTAGGTCAGTTATTGTTTAGTACAAGAATAGCCGCCTGGCTACTCAGACTAATATGATTGGTTCTCACTAAGGATGGATCAATTATGTTTTGAAGCATGCATTGTTAGTTAGTAAAATCTACTCCCTCCATACCGCCCTTAATATCATGTTCTACTTCCTTTGTCTTCTGCGGAGACTTCTCATGGAACTTATAATTTTAAATTTTGTAATATTTCTGGAATGTGGAGTGGGATTATGAACTAGTCTACTATTTTAACTGTGAAACACGATTTAGGGCTTCTGGAAAAGGAAGGGAAAATAGCAGTGGGGGATGATAGAGACCGGGAACACCTAAGCCCTTTCAACTAATTCAAGCATCACGTTCATGGCATATTTAGGGGATGACAATCACGATGTGTGAAGAAAACCCAAACCACTTGAAACTCAATTCAATGAACAAACTAAAAATTACAGGGATTCCGACTAAGCAACGCATACTAGGGACGAAGAAGGAAAAAGAAAATAGAGAAGAAGAAGACGAGAGATAGCTGAAACTGATCTGCGTACCTCCAAAACCCTAATCCCAAAAACACCCTGCCTCCACCACCTTTGGTTCGCCCCTTTTATTCACATTCCAAAACTGTCATTCCGGAAACACTATCTAGGATGTTGTCATTAGACCCTTTAATTTCTGTCCCAAATTCACTTTCACCCTCTGGACTCTATCATTACCCCCCCCCCCCCCCCCCCCCCCCCCCCCCCCCCCCCCTCTTTATAAGAGCAACATTGAAGCTAGCTGAATCTGGTGACCATGACTAATGCTTCCATCAGCAACTTTAATGATTCTGCATAATGGCCACATGAGAATTAATCAAAAACAAATTGTGTTTGTCCATGGAAGAGTTGGGGCTCCAATGCTGGTCGCCAACAGGAAATCTGAGTAACGAGGAGAACGAGCAGAGAAGCTGTGAATATCAAGTATGTTGAACCAACAATGTGGCTCATTTGCTAAGTTTGGCCATTTGCAGCAACCATAAGTAGAGGTATGAACAGGCACCAAGTTTTACTTCGCGTGAACCTTCACATGATATTGTATTAGACCTCAAATATCATTCTACATGAGCTACCATAATTTCTCAGAATATTCCTGCAACTAGTTCTTGCGCTCTGACAAGATTAGTTCATACACAGCCTAAACAATCAGCATAGAGTGAAGGTAGGTTGCAAAGATAAAAACGATGTCTCTATACCCTCTTGACAAAGGAAGTTGACCACTTTGTAATCCCAAATTAAATTTCCCACGTGTGTATCTACTTACTGGTATAACTATAGAGCATATCACCAAATCAACCTGGTCATCCTTTGGGGTAAGTTCTGACACAAATGAATGTCGGGGGAACTCTCATTTCCGACATACGAGTATCTGACACTAGCATAGTGAAACTGATCTGCAGACCGAGGCGCCCCTCCCTAACCCTAATCGCCGGAACAGGCTGTCTCCCATCGAGTATAGTTTGCCCCATTTATTCATGTTCCAAAACCCTCATTCCAGAAACACTATTTAGGTGTTGCTTTGTCTGAATCCCTGTAATTTGACAGTTCGTTGAATTGAGTTTCTAGTGATTTTGGCTCTTCATCAACGTGCTTGGCATGCAAATGTTGGACTCAGTACCCTGCCATTTTCTGCTTCTGCTAAGCTTGGCCACTGTTTTAGATTTTAATTCTCTGTTCTTCAAAGGGGCTTCGTAATTCACCCTTCCAATGTACCCCAAATAAAAGCAATTAGTATATATCTTTTGGACGTGCTTCGTATTTAGAGCAGACTATGTCATTGAAAGAGCAAAATTCTGAATAAAAGATCAGTGTTCAATGAGGAGGAATCAACTTCAGGGTTTTCCATGAAAACTCAATGCCGTTTCTGATTAAGCATAATTCTTTAGTTGAAGATGTGATCTTCTTGCATCTTCGACTTATGCTGTGTTTGGATTAAAAGTTTGATTTGCTTCCCATTTTATTGATGCTGGAGAAGAAGGGAATGTCTTACTTTTATTTTGTTGCCCACACTTCTCTTCCATGCCGTGAATACATATTATTATTCAAAATTCAAAAACAGCATGTTGACAGTCGACTTGCTTGCCTTCATAAACTTGTCGTGATAAAAACCATTTAATTTTGTTCAGATGGCCATAATGAGGCGGAATTCGGTATGTCATGGTGTGCTGGTTTTGGTGGATCTTTCTACAGCGCCTATTTTGAGGTATATCCATATACCTGTTCTTCATAAAACCAAGTTAAGCTAAAACTGTAAGAACGCACCAATGTTTTATCTTTGCATTTGCTTCTGAAATTTCTTATGCATCTCTATGACAGTAGCGGTCTCACCCAGGGACATAGCTTTATTGTGGCGAAACATAACCCAAAAACCTATTATCTAGTTTTAAGATAAACAATTATAGATAAGTAATGTTAACCTCTTGTAGAGCAGAAACTGTTAAAAATTGAACGGAATTTCTCCAAATGAATTGAACAAATATAAAAAAGGGGAAAATGGAATTTCTCATAATTCCGCCTTATTATGGCCATCTGAACAGAATTGAAAGGTTTTATCAGTACGACCTGTAGGAGTAATTTCACGCCCTGTTCCTAAAGGATTGGGGTTCAAAATGAAGAGCTTTAGATTGGCTTGGAAACTGGGTTTTTTCCGCTGCGAAAAGAGAAGTTAAGGAATATAATATTTGGGCAACATAGACAACAAGAAAAGAACGAATGTAATGAAAATGACCTTGAAAATTTTAACTAAAAATACAAAAAATGAGAGAAAATACTACTATGTCTTTGGAGCAGGGGTTCTTCTCATCTGATTCTAAACTGATTTGGTGATTAGCAAGTTCTTAACTTTTCCCATTTCATTCTGCTTTACGTCACTTTGAAACTATAATGATACCTTAAGAGTGACCATGTCCGATGTCTTCAATTTGTTCTTCATCAATCATTCATTGATCTTTCTATAAATGTCTCCCATCTTCAGGTGATGCCCAAACAACCAGGTTTTGACAAGAGATTTGATTTGTATCTGCTCTACCACTACTTGAACCATTACAACCTTTTCGGTTCGGGTTACCGGTCGTCTGCCCTGTCCATCATCGAGGACTACCTACGGACATTAAATGTTTAGGCGAACATTTGTATCAAAACCACGAACTGATATTACAATGCCAATCAACTCTCTGCAGGATCTGTTTTTTTGGCCAAGAACTAAACTATCTGTATGTTGAGTTAATTTATGTTCATGAATACAGCTTCTGTACAAATTTCAGCAGAAAATAAATATACATTCCAATTTTAGCAATTCCAGTGAACTGTTTAATTGCTATTGTCGAAAAATGTCGCGTCAAAACCACCCCCAGACGATATGTGAGGGATTGTATTGCTTGTTGCAGGCAAAAAGCTCTCCAGATCACGTTCTAACGACGATATCGACTGCATAGAGTCTTCCACTATAAGTAGTGACCTTTTTTCCTCACTGCCTTCAGTAGGAAGATTACCCTCTTCTTCCTCTTCTTCTATTACATGGTTGCAGGCAGGGGCTGTTTGGGCCGGGTCCAGGTCTTGTTCGGGAGAGACCGAATCCAGTAAGCTCGAAACCAATGATTCTATGTCGCATTCATTGGTTGAGCCGAGACCTGAATCGAAGGATCCAGGAATTGCTGGATCGCCCAGGACCGAATCAAATGATCCGATTTTAGCAAATGTATCGGTTGAGCCAAGAATTGTTTCATGATGTTCAGGGACTGTCTGGCTTGAACCGAATGATCTAGTGCTGCGGGCCTGGGTCGAGCCACCTGAATTAAGTGATCCAATGTCATAAGAACCGTTTGTTTCCAGATTTGGTTCGAGAGGGGCAGGTTCGACCTGCCCCACGAGGACCGATTTCTCGTCACCTGTAACATTGGATCAAGAAAGTGTTCAGGCAATTGTTTTCCTAGGAGCCTGCTAAGTGCTACCTTTGTTTCTTCTGTATCAGTCTACTTCACTTTTTGTTATTCACCGGGTCACTTTGACCCGGTGATTTGATTAGCAAAACGATACAAAAATTTGGTAACATTTGCATGGTTTTGTAGAGTAAACTTTAGTCAACAATACCATGGAAAAATTGCCTAAAATTACATCGCTTTACTATCTAAATCACTGAGTCAGTGAACCCGTTACGGGTTGAAAGTCAAATCAGGACTATACAGAAGAAACGGGGATAGTATGTTGGCATTTCATGAAACTGCTAACAAGAAACTACCTGATAGCCTGAAGCCGACAAATGTACCCATCAGAGTACCTGAACTCGGACCCTCCGGTTGTGTCAGGTTGAGCCGAGGAACGGATTGTAACATTCCCCTGTCGAAACTGCTTTGCCCGTTCGGCCCGACGGGTCGGCCCAGAGGAGAAAAACTGTGACCATATGGGTGTTGGAGGCTTCTCTGGTTGCTCCTTGCAGCAAGAAATTGTTGATGTAGTACAGAGTTTGTAGAATTTGATGACTCAAAGAGAGGGTTGCAAACACCTGGTGGAGAGTTGAAGAGTCTCTGCCTTTCAGCTTCAATCACTGACTTCTTGTGTTTCTGTAGATGGCTTGCAACATGTGCTCTTGTAAGCCCTGGCACATCCATGATCTCTGCAATTCTCTTTGGAAATGCCCCTGACAATGCAAAAACCATAAGAGAGAGAGAGAGAGAGAGAGAGAGAGAGAGAGAGAGAGAGAGATCAGTCACTTACTGTCAAAGCCCAATTCTTCAATTGCTTCCAAGAACTTCCTGTGCAATGTATCTGTCCATAGAATTCTCTTCTTCTTGCCACTAGGGTTTGAGTCTTCTCTTGAACTATTCTCACTCTCATCATCACCATTTTCTTGGTTTTGATCCCTGGAATTCGTTCTGCTTCGCCTCCGGCTTGCGCGATTTTCTTCATAATCCAACCTCAAAGCATCATCCCAGTGTCGATCACTGTTTCTCCTGGCCGATTTCTCTCTGGCCAATGCGTACTCCCAAAGTTTTGTAAATTTGCTCGCGCTCAATGTCTCCAAAAAGTATAATTTTGCGCAAACGTTTGTGCACGTCAACCCGAATTTGTTCTCATTTGAAGAAATTGCTGCATTTAGACAAAAATAAGTATGCAAATTAGAATTTTGCGAGTTATTTTCTTTACTTAATTCCCATGGAAATGAAAAAAAAAAACATTTTTTAATAAAGACGGCTTACAGATTACTGGAAGTTTGATTTCCTTCTCGATGAACTCGATGATCTCTGCACCGTTTGTATCTGACCGATTGATATCTGTTACGACAGCATCAAAACCATCTTTCTTCTCGCAAATCGCATGAAGAACATGAACGATATTTTTGAACTTCAAAGCTGAGAACCATAAAAACACAGTATTAGTATTCAATATGATCGAATAGAATTGAAATAAATGCAATAAAGTCGATAGATACCCTCATAGTGACAGCAGAATCGAAGCATTTCAGCCAAGACTATACGATGAAGAGGATCATCACGCACAACCAACGCACAGATTTTCTTCATATTCGAAGATTGAGATGAGGAAATTCTTCTACAATTCATGCTCATTCCCGATGACAAATGATTCGATTCCTTGAGAGCTTTTTTATAGACTCATTTGATAACTTGTAAAGGTGGTGTACAAAACAATACAAATATCATCTATGCTACATGACTTTCCGGTTATTTGAATGAGTTTCATGCATGTACATGCGACAGATAGAATATTTCTCTTTATAGTAAAACTTATGTCGCTGGGGTGTGAACTACATGGGCTTACTCGTGTTATCTGTATCTTTTGGAGAAATTGATGAACTTAGAATCTTTTTCCCAGCGGTGTCATGACTGGTTTCTTAACAAGGAAACAATGTGAAATAGCGCAAACGAGTACAATGAATCATCAATTTTGTTTGCTATTTAAGGTTTACTACGAGGGGGGAAAAATAATAACAATTGCAGAGGAAACCAAGGGCTTAGTCAGTATGTGGTACAGTAAGGCACGCTCCTCGCTATTTAAGAAAAATAATAATACTGATACCCTTATTTCGAACATGAATTAATATTAGTGACTTTGAGCAAAACTATAAAATTAACAGTGATGAATCTTATGGTGACTGGTTTAACTATATGTAATAGGTAAGTAACAAGATTATATCTTCTCACAAAATTCTAAAAGAAGAACAGAATTGTGAAGAAGTTATCGTTCATTGGCTCTAGAGTATATGCATTTTGAAATGAAAATGCAACATTTTGTCACGTGTTGAAATTTTCTCGGACTAATACAGCTCAGGAGACAGCTCCAGTTCAACTAGTTAGATCTTAGATCGACCATAGTCTTATATACTAAAAACAAATGACAATTAAGTAACGAACTAACGATTAATGTGCTTATGAGAGTATCGAGAACTTGGTCAACCAGTAAATACGTAGTTTATGCACTTTGCTTAACTTAGCTCTACTTGCCAATTTTGTCATAAGTAATTTAAGTAAAAGAACACCCAACTTGATAGTCAACTATATTTAAGTATTGCAGTTTAAAGAAAACTATATTTAAGTATTGTCATATAAATAATTAATCATGATTTTGGATGGAATTACACTTTAGTCCCTAATTCGATGTTATTTCTTTTTCTTTTTTTTTTTTTTTGAGGAAAAGGAACTAAATTAAAGCCAACGAAAATTAGGGTACAGGAATGCCATTATCTGCATTTAATAACTCCCTCACCCACTCCGGTTCAACTTCCCATACCACCTCAGTACCCGTGTCTGGTGCCAGCTGCGCCACATGGTCTGCCACGCGGTTGGCTTCCCGAGGGACAGCGCATGCTTTGACTGTCTTCATCCGAAGCGGTTCCTTCATCATCTCCATTACTTCTCCAGAGTTCGAGTAGTCTTCCCAGTCTCCTCCTTTGATTGCTCGGTCAATTCGCTTCGTTACCACCGTTGAATCTCCTTCCAAGATGAGTCGATCCAATCCTCTCGCCGCAGCGATTCGTAAGCCCAATCTAGCAGCTCTCAGCTCCGCCTCCAATGGTGATTCACACCTGCTGAGATCTTGGGCACCAGCTATCACAAATTTCCCAAACTCGTCTCTAATGATGACTCCGGCCTTCGATCTGTGTGTGATGGGGTTGAAGGCTCCATCGTAGTTGATTTTGACCCAACCTTGCGGTGGTTTGACCCAGGAAGTTGCTTTTTCTAGTTTAGGTATGTTCCTCCGATCTGTCGCAAATGCCTCTTCAATTTCTTCAAATCTATCTATGACTTCTTCTGGTATCTTCTTTAGATCAGAGATTTCGCCTTGAAAGACGCATTTGTTTCTGCAGATCCAAATCTCCCAGAGAGTAAGACAGAAAAGCATTTGATGCTTTGTGGTTTGGTGAGTGAACTGTTCTTGGATCCATTCCTTCGTCTTCGGGTTCTCCATCTGTTTGGTGAAATCAGTTCCGAAGAGGCTTTCCCAGATTGGTCTCGTATTTTTGCACCGTTGAAAGAGGTGTCGGCTCGAATCTTCCTGCTTTTGGCAAAGGGGACATGGTCCCGTTTTTGTAATCCCACGCCTTGCCAAATTCCGGCTTGTTGCTAAACTGTCGAAGTTTGCACGCCACACAAAGTGTTTTATTTTGGAGGGGATTCGAAGTGACCAGACTCCTTCAATTGGATCCTTCCCCTTCTCAGATGATTCTGTAAGTGCCACTCCTTCCTTTTCTTTTGCTTTCCTGTACCCAGATTTCACCCTGTAAATGCCATCGTTTTCATAGTGCCAAATTAGTCTGTCCTGTCTTCTACTTTCTGGTAGTTGGATATCCATCACATCTGCTGCATCCCACGGCTTTAGCACTTGGTTGATTTTGCTCACATTCCAGTTCTTTGTTTCTGGAATAATCAGTTCTTTGACATACATATTTGCTGTTTCAGGGGTCTTTGTTATCAAGGAGAACCCATCTTCCCGAGGTATCCATCTTTCATGGACTTTTACACTGGAGCCGTCACCTACCTTCCATCTCAGTCCGTAATTCAGAAGCTTCCTCCCCTCGAGGATACTGCGCCAGGCGTATGACTGGTTGTTGCCTAGCTCAGCCTCTAGAAAGGTTTTATTGTCGAAATATTTTGCTCTCAGCACCCTGGACAATATTGACTCCGGTCTTTGGATGATCCGCCAGCTTTGTTTAGCAAGCATGGCCCTGTTGAATATCTTGAGGTCACGAAAAGCTAAGCCTCCTTCTTTTTTATGTTTCTGCATTTGGTTCCACGCAACCCACGCGATTCCCCTTTCCTGATTCGTCTTACTCCACCAGAACTGCCTAATGATCGCCTCCATTCTTTCGCAGATACCGTCCGGAAGCTTAAAACATGACATGGCGTACGTTGGGATGGCCTCTGCAATTGTTCTAATCAATATCTCTTTTCCTCCTGGAGTAAGTGTACGTTCCTTCCACCCTTTCAAAACTGTGCTTAATCTTTCGAGTAGTTTGTTGAAAGACACTGATTTATTCCTCCCCATCGTGGTAGGGAGTCCGAGGTAGCTGTCATACTTGGAGACCTCCACCATACCACACGACTCAAGGATTTGATTCTTCGTAGCAGCCGTGACTTTTGCCGAGAACACTATCGCTGATTTCTCAACGTTAATTTTCTGTCCCGATGCTTTGCTGTAAATATGTATGATCTGTAGTAGTGTAGCTAGGTCCTCCAGTTTAGCCTGTACAAAAAACAAACTATCGTCAGCAAAAAAGAGGTGGGAGACCTCCGGTCCCCCTCGCGAGGCTGTGACTGCTGCTAACTCCCCCCTTCTAACTGCAGCGGACACAGATCTCGAAAGTACTTCACTGCAAATTAGGAAGAGGTACGGGGACAACGGACACCCCTGCCTCAACCCTCTCTCAGGGATAACATTCCCTGTGATGGCACCATTTCTTATAAAACTGAACTGGACCGAATCTAAGCAATTAGAGACCTGACCAACAAACTTTGGTCCAAAGCCGAGCCGAATGAGAGTTTCTCTAAGAAACCTCCATTCCACGCGATCGTAGGCTTTACTCATGTCCACCTTTAACGCCAAATACCCTTTCTTCCCCTTCTTACGCGTTTTGAGTGAATGGATCATCTCAAAAGCTGTGAGAATGTTGTCCGAGATTAGGCGACCTGGCACGAAGGCGCTTTGATTCTCACTAATAATGTTAGGGAGCACTCTTTTTAACCGATTGGCCATTGCTTTAGCGACAATTTTATAGATAGTAGTACAGAGACTAATGGGCCGAAAGTCACCTGGCTTGCGCGGCTGTTTCACCTTTGGAATCATGGCTAGCAGGGTATGGTTGTGGTCAGCTAGGCTTCCGCCATTATTTAGAATTCCCAAGCAAGTAGAGGTGACACTGTCGCCAACTATATGCCAGTATCTTTGAAAGAAACCAGCGTTAAACCCGTCTATACCTGGTGCCTTGTCCGGTGCCATCATAAAAAGTGCATCTTTAACTTCTGCTGCCGTGTACCCCATCTCCATAGAGTTCCGTTCCTCATAAGTAATACTTTGTTGGACGTCTTCCAGAGCTGTCTGGATATCGACATCAGTGGCCTGGTCCGTACGAAATATACTCAAAAATTGGTCCTCAAGAATTTTAGTTACCTCCTCTTCGTCTGTTATCCATCTCCCCTCAGCGTCCTCAAACCCTTCAATAGTGTTTTTAGCTCTCCGGATTGTAGCCCGTTTGTGAAAAAACCTGGTATTTCGGTCTCCGTACTTGAGCCACTCAACCCTTGACCTTTGCCTCCACATAATCTCCTCATTGACTAGGAGGGAGTTATATCTTTGCTCGACTTGCTTCTTCCTCCTCCACCTGTCTTTGGATGCTGGTAGTTGCCATAAACTTTCCAGCTCTTTCCTGCATTCCAACTTCTGTTTTTTGACTGACCCAAACACTGTTTTATCCCAAACCTTGCATCCCCTCCCCAATATGCTCAAACGATTCTGTAACTCTACCCCCCGTGTACTTTCCCAACTTTCCTGAATAAAGTTGTCAAAATCCTCGTGTTTCTGCCACATTTGTTCGAACTGAAAACGTCTTCCACTGCTCACTCGTGTGCCCCCACCCCAATGCAGACATAACGGCCTGTGGTCCGAGTTCGGCCAGGTCAGATTCGTAACCCGCGCCCCTCTGTGCTCGTCTCGCCATTTCACTGTTGCCACTACACGGTCCAGTCTTTCTCGTATGTTCCCCTTATCCCTGTTGTTATCCCACGTAAACGCTCCCCCTTGGAAGCCCAAATCATGAAGTTCAAGTTCGTTGAGCACTCCTTTGAAATCAGCAACCTGGCTGTAAGTGACTTCTTTGCCCCCCTGTTTCTCTTCCTCTGACATAATGGCATTGAAATCGCCCATTACCACCCAAGCTTCGTTTGGACTAATCCTCAGCCGTCGTAGGAGTTCCCAGGAGAACTTTCTATCCTCCTTGACCGGGCTGCCGTAGAAGCCTGTGAAGTGCCACGACTTGCCTCCTTCTTCCGCAACTATGACATCGATATGGTGAATCGTGGACTGCCTCACCGTAACACTTAGTGAGTCTTTCCACATTAACCCTAGTCCTCCTTTTGTTCCGTTCGGATCCACGAAGAACCCCTTTGCATACCCAATCTTTTTGCATACTTTTATCATAGTTTTCCGGTTCACTTTGGTTTCCATCAAGAAAACCATATCGGGTCCTTGTTGCTTCACTAAGTCATGAAGCGATAGGACCGTGCAGGGGTTCCCAAGCCCCCGCACGTTCCAGCTAAGGACATTCATTGTGCCTGGCGGGGCTGCTGGGCAGCCGCCGCCAATTTTGCGTTTAGAGATTTAGAGGCTCTCACCGCCTTGTTATCTGACTGAATCGCCTTCTCCTCAGCACCTTTCCCCGCCCTTATTGCACCTAGGTATCGTCGCTCCATCTCCAATTGTTTGTTTCTCTTTGCATTCTCTTGAACTTGGACCGTGTTTGGGCTCATGTCTGGGGCAGTTTTCCTTTTTGGGGATGCAGGCCGGACTTCCACCGGATCCTGAATTTCCTTCCCCGTGTTTGTAGAGCGGGTTCTTTGCTCCATCTCCTTCGGCTGTGTTGGCCCCGTGGCCATCTCATGGGTTCCGTTAGACTTCCCCGACTGCACTTCCCCCTCTGTATTCGAATCTGTTCCCACCCGAGTGCCTTCTGGGTTCTTTTCCACCGTCTCTTGATGTGCAGTTTGGTTCGCCACTTCTTTCTCACTTATAGGATCCTCTGCCATCGTTTCCTCCAGGTTCTGGTTAAGATCGAAGGTGCCCGCACTATTGCCCGTGTTGTTCCTTTTCTGCACCGATTCCTTCCCATTTGTGTCTGTTTCCCTTCCTTTAGTAGTCTTCGTTGTGTTGCTTCGGCCCTTCTTTGGTGGCTGGAATAGCATCCAGTCACCATAACCCGCCACCTCCTCCGGGTCAATTGAACTCAATTGATTACAAATGTTGCTGTGATGGTCCAGATACCCACACCATTTGCAGACAGACGGGATCCTTTCATACTTGAAATCCAACCACGTTCTCTCCTTCTTGATGTTCACATACACTCCCCTAGGCAGGGCTTCGAATAATGGCATACGGACCCGAACCCTCACGTAATTCTCCAGCCCCTCGCTGTCAACCCTAGGATCCGACTCCAGAATTTCACCCACATTCTTCACTGCTTTCCTTCCAGCATCCTCAGTGGTTAGGTGGATGGGAAGGTGGTGAACCTGTATCCACACATCCATAGTTTCAAACCTAGGGTTTTCCGTTTCATCCCCCAAAACCCACGGTTTTAGCATCAATATTGCACCTTCAAAGGACCACGGTCCACCCGAGGAGATACGATCCCTCAGGTTTTTGTTTGGGAATTTCAGCAAAAAGGTATTCCTACTAGCATAGTAGAAATCTATTTGATCTCCTTTTGTCCATATACGACGAAAGAAAGCTTTGACTGATCTAGGGTTTACCTCAATACCCGTGAGAAGCTTGGCGATCAGGCACCATTCGAACCCCTGCTCCGCCTTGCTGCAAAACTCGTCTTCAAACTCGATCTCGGTAGTCTCTTTCGGCGTTAGCCGGAGAGTCTCGAATACGGCCGTCGTTTCGTCCATCGTCTAGGGTTTCCGTCTCCACAGTATGCGGAGAGACTTTTCAAGTTAATTCGATGTTATTTCTAGTGCTACTACCTCTCGTAGTGCCAGATACCGCACGTACACGCAGTGTGATTTATGAATGCACGTGCAAAATCCCCCAAAGTGGTCAATCGATCATTAATACAAAAAGTAAATAGTAAGTTTTTTCCTAAAAAAAATAATATTAAGTTTTCTTTTGAAAATTTAATTGTATAAAAAATGTTATTTATTTTTTTAAAATATTTGTATTATACCGCCTCCGTTGCTTATCTAAGTCCTCATTTTGACTCTAACCACTATTCACCCGGTCACTTTGATCCGGTGATTTGGATAGCAAACGTTACGATTATTTGATAATATTTTTATGGTATTGTAGATTAATTTCTACTTTACAACACCATGAAAAAAATATACAAAATTACATCGTTTTACTATCTAAATTACCTGGTCATAGTGACCCAGTTACGGGTTAAAAAATAAAAATGATGACTTGGAGAAGAAACTTGGTAGTAGCTATTACCGCTGTTTCACCATCATCTTCCTAGTTTGACTGTTTCACTCGTAACTATGTCACTTTGATCCGGCGATTTGGATATCAAAATGATGCAATTTTTTGGTGAACTTTTCATGTTGCTGAACAGTAAACTTTACCCAACAAAACTATGAACAGATTACCAACTTCTTGTATCCTTTTGCTAATTAATGTAGGGTTTTTGATGCAGGTAACACAGCAGAATAACAAAAGTTAATCATGCTCAAAGCCCTCCACGGATCACAGGTAAACATTCATAACATGATGAGGGATAACGAATTGTGTATCTTGTTTGTGTGATCACTTTGAAGAATTGTGTCCTCGTCTCTATGGATATCCACACCTAGGATTGCAGCTGGAATCCTTCTCCACGTCAAGTGCTAGCAACAGAAGGAGGCAAGAGATCACGCAACACGGAGCACCAAAGGACTTCGTGCCACAAGGGGTGGCCGACGGCTGGGGCTTCGGCACTAGCTAGTCTCTCCCTCCTTGCTTTGTTATCTCACACAATAATGACTCTTGTCTTAGGAAATAATAAGCTAGGTCCCCTTATATAGTTAATAACTCTTATTAACTACAAATTTGTCCCAATACTAATCGTGTCAATACACAGATTAGTCCACCTTGTACATTAGTTCTACTAACTTTGTTTGTGGTTGCGTTTTTATCCTTTTGATTAATTAGTCATACTAATTACTATCCAAATTCAGTTTAATCCATAAGGTATGTGACCCCATATGTTTCTACTTAGTTGACAGTAACAATTACAAACATAGAGCGATGCCTAGCAACACATCTATGCCACCCAACTAATAGAAAAGTCAGTGATCCGACAAACCATGTGCCCAATGTTACCGCGTGTCCCTTTGTCTCCATATCCGGATTGGACACGAGACATAACTGTCACACTCGTATATCCAATCCATAGTATCTCGGTCTTGGGAATAGGCTTATCTATACATATAACATCAATATCTCCATATTCATATATCTGAGTTGGCCAGACATTCCATAAGCACTACCCCTCGAGTGGCCGTGCTCTCATTATGTGGGTGTGGAGGGGGGGGGGAAATCTTCTCTTCATCACTACCATCTCTAAGCTTGCTTCCTATCATGCACGATGACTATCTTTATAGTTACCAAGTTACGGTGTAACGTTTGATAATATCAAAACATGATATTTCACAACTAGAGTATCTAGTGACTTCAAGTTCAAGGATTACAACACCATTAGCACTACAAGAAGCACTTGTGACACTGACATAATCTAATGTATCCTTCTCGTTGTGGGTCAATCCAATATGCCGTTACTCCTAATGCATATCAATGTGTTAGACTTGATATCTCCAAATCAATCTACCCACGTATTAGTCTGTAGTGATTGTCATATTAATCCATATAATGGACTAAGTATATTTAAGATAAACAACACATTGCAATCTAAGGACTTCATTATATTAAATATCTCCATAAATAATAAATAAATAATCTAACCAAAATAATGCTCGTACTAAATATAGATTACCTCTAGGCATCTACTCCCACAATTAAACCACTCGGTCAATGTAACCGATGAATAGTAGTAGAAGTCAAACTAGGAAGAAGCTGGGGAGACGAATGGAGTCCATTAGTAATGTAATGTTGATAACTCTCTATTAGAGTTATATTTCTTGCATATTTTATATCGTTTTGCGTGATTCTCGGGTTGAAATATGAGTTTTACATTATGAATGTTGAGAAAACGTAGAAAGTAGAGTTTTTAGCACTTTATTGTTAATCCGGGCGTTTCGATGCATATTTCGATGTTATTTGTCAAATATAATCGCTTGGTATGGTTGTTCATGTTGTCTTGACAGGAAAGGATGCTAAACGATGGCTAGGAGGCATGAAACGAACTTCGGAAGCAAAGCAAACTCGAGAGGAAGCAAGAGAAGCAAAGTCGAAGGAGCAAAAGTGACCAATCTCCACTATTTTGATTGTATCTCGAGTTCTACAATGAATTTTGGAGTGAGACCAGTGAAAAATGAAAGTAGAGTCAAAGAGCTTTCCAACGATAGGTCACGGAGCTAAAACGGAGATCGGACGAGAGAGATATGGTCCGTCAAAGATTGCAAAAAGGGTGAAAACGGGTCTGCTGGAAAATAAGAACAAAAATCATGTTCACACGAACACGGTTTGCACGAACAGTCGGGTGTTCGCGAACAGAGAGGCCAGACGCATTTTTTTGGGTTTTTTTTTTGGTGATTTCTTAAAATTTTGAAGGCTCTAACCTATTTTCAACGTATTGGGACAATCCTAAGGAGGTATTCACACATATTTGGAGTCTCGAGAGCTGGAGAAGACGGGAGAACAAGCTTGGAGCAAGGATCATCAATTACATTGAAGATTTTAGCGTTTGATCTTCGTTTCTTCATATTTTCTTCATGAAATCTATGATTTTGATCATGTTGAACAATATTATGTCTAGCTAAACACTTTAAGCTAGGTGATTGATGGAAAACTAGGGTTTGTTGGATGATTTTCCGGATTTTGGACTTGATGCATGCTTTTGCTTAAATTCTATGAACGTTCTTGTTAGCTTATCTATTCTTGTACTTATTTATTAATGTTCTTGGCTTGATCACCCGTAGAATATTACTTATTGATAGGGTTGCACGAAAGTGAGCTCATTGAGACGTGTTAAAGAATAGTTTAGGTGATCTTGTAGTTTCTTGAGACCGAGAGGAGATAGAAACTTGATTAATCGTGTGAGGGTAGTTTCGGTTGATTTTGTTAGAACTTAGTGAATTCGGTGGACCGACAGGACCCGGTGAGCGAGCCTAACAAATCAACTAGAGTGTAATTGTAGACGGAGGTGGACCGAGAGGACCCGAAGGCTATTTATTGCAGAAATTCACGTGAGATTGAGAGAAGATCGTGATGAGTATTACCCGGTATAATTAGAACGTGCGTAGAGTGTTTCAAGCGCAACCCGGAAATCGTTAACAACCCTAGGGACCATCAATGGCCTAGTTCTTCCTTATTAATCGTATTCAATCACAAGTTATCTTCGTTTAAAAGTGAAATTTCCACAAAAATATTTAGCTTAGTTGTTATTTAGTTTAAGTCACTTGTTTGTGGGTGACGAACCTTCAAATCAAACACTTTTTACAGGTTACTTAGGTATCATAAATTTAATTATTAATTAGCTAATAATCGTCTATTTCCCTTGGGTTCGATACTCGGAGTCGTAAAATACTCCACTTACTACTTGACAGTATACTTGCGTTTAAGCGCGTTAAGAATTCGCGTCAAATGTCTACCTCTTTGAAAAAGTTAGAAAGTGTTAGGTGGCAGTTGTAGTTCTTTCACAAGTATCGGAAGCTAGTTTAAAAACAAGGCTTTTTGCCTTTCACAAATCAAATAATTACAAATGTCTTTTACAACTGATGTGTGATAACTACTAATAAAAAGTTGAAGGAGAGTCTTTGCGTAAACCCGAGCTAGCCATGGAGTCCGGCAGTCGAACAATGAAGGCACGGTCATCGTACACATTGTAGGAGGACCATGTTGTGATTTTCAAGGATGTCTTTTTCATCGAGGAAGAAGGTATTGGAAAGTTGTATGATCAGAGTTTTTCAAGCAACAAGCCATGTGAATGGATGGGCTATGAAAGATTTGTTCCAAAGATCAGTAATAAAGGGGATAAAGTAAGGTCTTTAATGTGGGTTTTAATATTTTTACCTCTAAGTTTTCGGAAGACAAGCCACAACTAGATAAGGGCGGCCTTGGATCTTCCAGATAACAACCATGAATCCTCGAAGAACAAACTGAAGGGGTAATCGTCAATTTTGACACATGGATATAGGTTTCACGACAGCTCCTCCTAAAACAACGTTGGGTTGGAACATACGAGCGCTAGACAACCCTCGAATGTTTTCTCTCTTCACAACAAAGTGAGAAGTTACTGCCGAGGTTAAGTCTTCTCAAGGAGACTAGGCTAACTAATAGTGAGATAGAAACATAAAAATCAATGTTTCAAGTCAGGTCTAAATGGGAGCAGCAAAGCATGCAAAGGGGTCCAGAGCTCCCATGAGGTGAAAATTCTAAATTGAAGGTTCAATCATATTCCAGTTATCACATTTATTGATGGGTGGATGAGGAGGAAAATAATCGGTCATGGAAGTTAATCGGTTTATGCGAAAATCCAGTGGCCAGTGAGAGAAAACATTCATAGAGCTCCTAAAATACATAAAGAACAACAATGATGCATTTGGCGGGTGGCAGGGAATATCAATGCTATTAGAAGAACATTTAGGAGAAGAAAGGGGGGAGTCGTTTCAACATAAGAGGCCTAACATGTCTCCTTTAGGCTCTTTATAATAACATGCTAATCAATTTGGGTTTCCAAGGACAAAAACTCATATGGACAAGTAACCCTCCTAATAGGAAAGTAATATAGGGTGCTTTGATAAGTAAGCAGATATCATTGAATGTTGATGGAGATGTTTCAATCCACTCAGGTCAATCATTTAGTGGCCCCAGTGTCGAACCACATCCTGATTCAAGTCAAGTAGAAAGCGCAAGATCGTCATGTCAATAAACAATAACGGAGTTTCGAGTTTGAGTATGCGTTTTCTTAAAATTTGGAGTGTGCGTTACAGTGGTTGAAAGTTTGTAGGAGACCATGGCAGCGTAGGTACCCTTACATGCCCAATTAAGGGAATTAACCGGTAATTTGCGGGAATTGGAAAAAACAGTGATGTGGAATATGTCCAAAATTATCCATTAATAATCAAGTCTCAAACTTGGAGTCCTCCGACATTTAGGGTATCACAAAGTGAACACCGCCGGAGCTTGGGCCCATCGGAGTCAAAGAGTCTGGGACTGCGCAGTCATCAGGGACTCGAACGATCATTACATAGCATGTTTTTTTTTTTCTAACCAACTCCATTCAGATCAAAGTCTTGAAGAAACGGAATCTATAGATCTTATAGAAGGGATAAAGTTCGCCATGAAAATGAGTCTTACAAAACTCGGAAGTGTAGATAGTCGGATGGTGGTGGTAAAGGAGATGGATAATCATGGAGGGGAAAAGTGAATTGATTTCTCGAAAAATAGTGTCACTGTAGCTAATATAGTGGAGTTGCTTCGGGAAGTAGCTCACATCCATGCAAGACACACACTTTCAATAGATCAAAGATCAAACGTGGATTAAAAAATAAGATCAATTGAGCGAGAAACGTTGTTAAAAATGATGTAATGAGCATTTCCAACCCAAATTCAGCTAATTAATAAAAGACAGACCAGTTTTTTCTAAAAAGAAAATAGGTTAGAAGGAGTTAGGTGACAATTTCGTTCTTTCACAAGTCTCAAAAGTAAGTTAAAAACAAGGTTTTCCCTTTCACAAAATCAAATAACTACAAATATGCTTCAAGCTAACTGATGTGAGATATGGTATGTCAAGTAATCTCACATTCACATTCCAAATGACAACAAACTTCTTTCACCCAGTCACATATCAGATGACCACAAACTTCTTTCACCCAGTCACATATCAAATGACCACAAACTTCTTTCACCTTACCCTAACGTGGGATAAATTTAAAAGAAGGGACGACTGAATCAACACATTCTCTCTACATGTTGGCATACTAAGAATTATCAGTCACCAAAGGATGTCGGTTTCAACTTTCAAGGCATTGTTGTTGCAGTACTTAGACCTGTTAACCATAAGAATTTCCACCTATTAGAAATTTTGGCTTCGTGCCATGGCATAAGGGACTAATTCTAACATATTTCGGACTTGTACAACACAAGGTATATGAAATTTCACTAACTTCTGTCAATCGTATAATTTACAGTAATCTGTAATTTGTGGTGCATAGATAGAGTATTACCACATCATTTACATTGAAGAATATAACAATTACTCGAGCACGAGGAACTGAGGAATAATAGAATTGTCCTTTTGTACTTAAAGTTAGGGATGCCTCTAAGAAAGTGCAAGGCTCAGTATGACTTATTTGTTCATAGGACTTGTTTGGCACTACATGCCATGTGCTTATAGTAACTTCATTTATGATCACCATATGTTGCTTCAAACCCTTTCTTGGGCAGGCTTCAAACTTCCCACATGGCAAACAATTTCTTGAAGAAACAATTAAGTGGATCAAGGTCACCACTTCATAGCAGTAAATCACCAGATCATACTACCCGAGAAGATTTTTTGCGCCAGAAAATTATCCTAATAACTCACTAATACTGTTTCTTCCGAATTTGATTTTTAGAGGTCATTTGACCCGATAATTTGGTTAACAGAACGATGCAAGAATTTTGTAATATTTTTATGGTGCTGTAGAGAAAAGTTTGCTCTCGACCATAAAAGAGTTGCTAATTCAACATTTTGCTAATCAAATGAGCGGATTAAAATGACCCGATGAATAATGCATTAAACAACTAGGGAAAAACGGAGGAAGAATAAAATTATGTCGAGCAATTGTCATGTTGCCCGGAGCTACAATTATCCCAATCACTCACAAATACTGTATAAAATTATGGTTGGACGATTGGTTATGTCACCCGGACCTAATTATTCATAGGTACCGTACAAATAATTAGTGCAATTTTATATAGTTTTGTGAGTTCGTCTCGTTTTTATATACTTTTCTAAGAGAATCTCGTTTTTATATTAATGATATCCAGAGTATTACACATAAATAGTAGTGACATTTATATTTTGCCTAAAAAAACATTTATATTTCAGAGATAATTAATAGTTTGGTATGCTATCACTATCGGACCCTTTTACATAAGTGTAAAGATTTGAAATAATATCTGTACCAAATGAAATAAATATTTTCTTTGGATAAGAATATAAGATCAACGTAGCGTAAAAGACACTTTCACCCCCTCAAGTTACACACAATGACATTTTACCCCCTTTTTGTTTAGAAAATGACATTTTTTTCTTTTTAGTGCGTCAAATCCACGACACTTACACCCGCTGATCATGTTATTCCATATTTTAAGATAATTGTTCTAAAATTACAATCAGTGACAGACCGTCACCCCCATACTAAATTACTAATATTGTCACATTTAGAGAGGGTAGATTTAGTGTATTCTTTTATCACCAGCAACAAAATGATCCCCCCAAAGAAGCCTTCTCTTCGCTGTCGTGTAATTCGGCACACTTGAAGTGTGGGAAAGTGTCCTTTACCAAACTACAATGGATGAGAGTGCCTTTGCATCAAAGTTGAAGGGGTGAAAATGAAATGCTCTGACCTTAAAGTCAAACAACGTGTTGGTAGTGTTTGACTGTAGTAAATGATCACATGATACGCTACTAATCACATGATTTACCACGCGGAGCCGACGGTGGAGCTAAGTCGTAATGTGTGTGCAACCGCTGTATGCTAATACTTCCCTCGGTGTGATTGCGCTGTCGGTCCTCACAATTTAAGGGAATTCAACTTTAGAGGTGTGGAACTTTACTCCCTATCATTTGCGTACACAACATTTTGAAGGAGAAAGATGGATGAGAGCTCAAAAAAGATTGGATAGGCTTTGTTATGATATAAACTTACTCTGCGTTTGCACCTGATTTCTGCTAAATTTCTTTTGGGATTATGAAAATATTCGATTGCAAGTTAAAAAAACTATGGTTATCTACTATTTTCATTTACAAAGTTTTGTTTGTCACCTAAACCACAAAATGCCTTGCTGACTGACTGACAAGCTAGTATTGGTTCAAAGAGTTCAACAGTGAAGTAGTTCAAAGAGTTCAACAGTGAACTAGACTCTAGAATTTCTAAATCAATACTATGTTGTATTTTTTGATGATACATTTCTCCATAGTCCATCATCCCGTCCTGAAACATTGTTATTCTTCAATTTTAAAACTGTAAAAGTTGTCTTTTTGGTATGAATAAAAGGTGCTTTCGCCCTCTTAGGTTAGACACATAGATACTTTAGCCTCTTTTAGTTTTCAGAATAACTCTTTTATATTTTTATCATGTCAAATTTCACACTTACACTCACTTGTTGTATCATTCCATACTATAAGACGCCAAATTTCTTTTAAAACCATTATTAGTGACAAACTCCTTCCCAGACTAATGTCATGACAATTAGGGAGTGTACGTGTCCTGAAACTTAGTACACTTGGGAAGGAGGTGAAAGTGTCGTTTACCCTTTTATTTTTCTGAAGTGAAGGGCTAGCAGCTAGGGTGGTAGCTCAAATGGTAGAATGTTGGAAGCTTCTGCATGAGGTCTTATGACAAAACAATTTCTCAAAAAGTGGAGGGCTAGAGTGAGGTTTTAGATAAAGTTAAGGGTATTTTGAGTAAACCTCTTTCTTTTCCCAAATTTGCCATTTTGCACCCCCACTTGTAGAAGAGAAGACCCAATAGAGCCCTATAAAAAGCCAAAACCCTCTGCCAACAAGTCCTTCTCCTTCCAAAAACCCATCCCCTCCGAAACACCAGAGACCTGGTCTCTCTCTCTCTCTCTCTCTCTCTCTCTCTGTTAAGACTCCTATAAACAATTGCTTAACGTAATCGTTCAAACACAGAGTACCCATTCAAGCTCTGTTCTTGCTCTGGCTCGGTCCAATAGTCAACATGCAAGCGTTGAACACACCAAAGATTCAGACTTTGATTTCTCTATGACCCCAAAAAAACCCCTTTCTTGAATAGTCTCTCCCAAAGCTGCGATCTTGAAAATGAAGAACGAAGAGCAGGCTCGGACTCTGTTCGGTATCTCACTCTCGACCCGACCCGTTTGGCAGCAATTCCTCATCTGCTCTTCTGGGTTCTTCTTCGGCTACCTCGTTAATGGAGTCTGTGAGGTATAATCTTGAAAAAACCCAATAAAGTTGCAACAAAATCGGTTAAAGATTGCTTTTTTAAGTATGGGTATTGTTTTTATTTGGTGGGATTTGGGAGCAAATCAATCACTTTCTTTTGTTTCTTGTTTCTGCAAAGTTTAATTTTTGTGGGTTGTTTTTTATTTGGCTTTCTTGCTAACCAAACAGGGGAGAGATGTTCGTATGTTGGTATTGTGATTTTTTACCATTTTTAGTGAGGTATATTGTAACTGACTAGCTCTTGTGATTTTGATTCTTTTGGCCTGATTTGATTTGGAGGTTTTATGATTTCACTATCAAATTATCAATGAAAAAATTTATATGCATGTGCCTTTAATGCCCTTTTCTGCAGAAATCCCCTAATTTTGAAGTACCATATCAGATATGGATTGTTTGACTTAATTACCACCATTGTTGCTGGCTTGATGAAATCCCAATATTTCTCATCAGATAAAATTTTCAGTTTTTTTCTTGATATTTGTGTACTTTTTTAGTGAAAGTTGTGACTTGATTAGAGCAACTTTTGGATCTATAGAATGTAGATGCATTCTTGGAGCAAAGAGTCTCGAAACAATATAATCACTGATTCATGAATTGAACTCGTATTTTGAACTTACTTTATGCTTTATTTGAGGAATCTGTAAGCCAATTAAAATATTATGCATTGATTTTCAGTGGTATTTGTTTATTTACTCGATATAATTACGCGATTCGAGCATTTTGTGGATCTGTAGAGTGTCGATGCGTTCATTAATTCTCAACTTGAATCCTATTTTTGAACATTTTTGTTATTTTAAATTTCAGGAATATGTGTACAACAGGCTCCAATTCAGGTAAATCTCATTTCTAAGCGCTTCCTTACGAACGACGTTCGGTTTTATATCTTTGTGTCTAGTTTATTAATCGATCCGTGTTGACTTTCTGCAGTTATGGTTGGTACTTTACCTTTGTCCAAGGTTGGGTTTATGTTATTCTTATTTACTTACAAGGTTTCACCCCTAAACAAATGGTGAATCCATGGAAGACTTACGTGCAACTCTCCGCCGTCCTTATGGGTTCACATGGACTTACCAAGGGGTCATTGGCTTTTCTCAATTACCCGGCTCAGCTTATGTTCAAATCAACAAAGGTAAGAGCCTGTTTGGTATCCGTTTAAAAACAATAAAATAGTGAAAAAAACATGCTTAAAAACACGTTTTAAAGCATAATCAAAAAAACTGTTTGACATGTGCTGAAAAACAGTGTCTAAAATCATTAACACATTCGGCAACATTACAAAATTTCAATGTTAATTTGCTTGGATATCATTTTTACGTACAACACTGACATATTTATTACTTTATGCCCCCAGTCAGAGTTGAAACGTCTTGAACCACCATTAGTATGAAACAACACCAAAAAACATCAATGTTGCTGTTTCCATATACAACTATTTTTCAGCATGTTTTTGTTTTAAACAGGCAAAAAAACAGCGCTGCCAAATGAGTTTCTCGAAAAAACAGTGTTTTTGATCAATTTGTTTGAAAAGCGGGACCAAACATGCACTAAGATATGTATGTCGTTTTCTTTTTTTATTTGATCTTGACGCGCATTGGTATTTGTGGGGGTTTAGGTGCTTCCTGTGATGGTAATGGGTGCATTCATACCCGGTCTCCGACGTAAATACCCGCTTCACGAATACCTTTCGGCGGTGCTTCTAGTGATTGGTTTGATCCTTTTCACTTTAGCGGATGCGCAATCTTCACCCAACTTTAGCATGATTGGTGTTGTGATGGTAGTCGGTGCTCTGATTATGGATTCCTTCTTGGGAAACCTGCAAGAAGCCATCTTTAAGATGAATCCCGAAACATCTCAGGTGGGTGGCATTTAAAATGTGAAGTCGTAGAAGCATGATAAAAGATTTGTGGCTTTTACGGTTAAAGTTTATGCTTCCTTTTTGTCTTTTTCTTTTGGATAGATGGAGATGCTGTTTTGCTCGACTTTGGTGGGTATGCCTTTCTTGATCCCACCAATGCTCGTCACTGGAGAGTTATTCAGAGCATGGAGTTCTTGTTCCAAGGTAAAATGATAATTGTCTCTTGCATCCTCATGTTTACGTGTTGTTGGTCATTTGAATTCCATCATAATTCTGTTTTTTTCATGGAAAAACTATGCCGCAGTTGATATTTAAGTCCTACCTATCTTTCGACTAAGTGGTTATATTTTCTGGTCACAAGAACTAGTAGAATTTTTCGGCTCTTTTTATGAGATGGGAAATACAAAGGGAAATGGTTCTCCTTCTCACTTTGATTCATCAAACCCAGGTTTTGGAAACAAAACCTTGGAAGCATTTGATTACCTAGTCAATAACATTGGTCTGTTTCCAAGCTATGCCTTCAATGTCAAGAACTAAAGTTTTTAGGAATGTTTTCTTATGAGGGGAGATGCAAAAAAATTCTAACAAAGTTGTAGAATTACGTAAATAACATTGTTAGAATTAAGTGCACAATGTGGCTGGCATTTCTGGTAGCAGAAAAATAGGTTAATTTGGTATTTTGCTTCTTAAGGTGTGGGAAAGCATTGAAGTAGCAACATCCTTTTATGCATCTTAGGTGTTTTACGCATTTCTTGTGTTGTTGTCCCTGCAGCATCCTTACGTGTATGGCGTGCTGATATTTGAAGCAATGGCTACATTTGTTGGCCAAGTCTCTGTACTTTCTCTCATTGCCATTTTCGGAGCGGCTACAACTGCTATGGTAGGTTATTTGCTCTTCCTTGTGGCTCTTCACACACACACATTCCAGTATTTGATAGGTTGCTTTTAATCTTCACCAATTGAAAAAAAAAAGAATGATTTCACAATTTCACGTCAAATACAAGTATAAGATTTTTCTTGTAATTCTCCTTTTCCCAAACATAACTACTTTCAGGAAAGAACTAGCCACCCGAGTAAAGTATTAAAACACAACCATAAATTTGTTATCTTTCCACGTTTTGGATTATAGAGGATTTCTTTGTTATCTTTCCAAGTTAAAGAAGTAGAAGAACAAACACTTCAAAATGCGATTTTCATCTCTAAATAAGATAAGGGGTCATGTTGAATATAGAAGACCTCATGATACCTGTAACCCGTGACTATACTAAGGGTGCGTTTGGTAATGCTTCCCACAGCGTGAAAGGTGCTTTGAGGCAACGAAAAGCTGTTTTTAAATGTTTGTTAAATGTCAACTTCATCCGTCGTTGTCCAACATCAGGGTTGTCCAACATCAGGGTTGCTTTCTGAAACATGATTTTCAATAGATGCTTCTTCAACCGATTACAACTTTGCAATTTCTCAGAAGGTCAATAATTATCTTTAGAGAACCGGAATGCGTCAATTTTGTTTCCGGATCAGGTTTATTTGATTTTGCCAAAACACCCACTCGTACCCTCTCACTCCCAATCTGCACGACCAAACAACATGTCATCTAAAATTCATAGCAACTTCGCCACGGACTCTTAAGTGCCAAATTTAGCTTCCAGTGGAATTTTATCAAAAAGAAGTAAAACACGAGTTGGTTCATTCATGAGGAAAACCAATGATTTGATTTCATTGCATTCCCTTATTACAATTTAACTTTTGTGACAGGTGACTACGGCCAGAAAAGCAGTAACCCTGCTTCTGTCATACTTGATATTTACAAAGCCTTTGACGGAGCAGCACGGAAGTGGGCTTCTACTGATAGCCATGGGAATCGTATTGAAGCTTTTGCCTGAAAACAAACCCTCTAATAAACCTAGAGGCTCTCCGGCTAATTCAGTTTCTATGACCACCAGCATACAGAATTCTTCATATAGTGATGGTAACAGAAACCGGGAAACTGAAGAAGAAGATGAAGAGAGAAGGCCTTTGGTCTGATGCTTTTTAGCTTAAGTTAAAATTTTAAGAACATTATGAAGTGTAAAAGTCGAATTATCATTGCGTTTCGTGGTTGGCATATATGTTGTTAGAAGTTTTTAGTCATGGGGTTTTCTTTATATATAGAAGTATAAGTTTATAGAATGAGTGCGATATAAGCTTTGCATCTTTGGGTTGCCGTATTCTTTAACAGAGTTGAAAGTTACCGATGGGGTTCATTTTTGTGTACTGGTGTAAAATTTCTTTGATTTTCTTTTGTTGCAGTCTGTCAACTGTCCATGAGCAATCGGATTTTTTCCTCCGAGGGAAGTTCATTTATGTCATGGATTGGTTTTTTAAGGCCATTGCGAGCACCTAATCTGATATGACCGGCTTTTACAAAGTTTAACAAAATTTAACCCAAAATTGTCTCTGTTATTTGAGCAAAAATAATTCATTAAGAAGAGTTCGGATCCTCTGTATCCTTTGTGTATATTCTTTGGTATATTTCATATCTTTTTATTCAATTTAGTTGTTTCAAAATTATATTAAATTGATTAAAAAAATATATAATATACCAATCATAGTAAAGATACAGAGAAAGATCTGGACTCCATTAAAAATAGGGGTCAATCCTAAAAGGTCATTCGAGATCTTGAGCCCAAATAGGGACTTGATTGTAGCAAGACATGTCTTCATCCTCTAAATCTTTCTAGCTTGTTGCCTTCTCGGACAAAGAAAAGAAATCTTGAAGTCTTGAAAGGTTGAAATCAGTTTGTTGCATTTATCTGGATAGTTTTTCATATCCGCTAAAGCCTGCCTAAAATTGTCCATGTTTTTGTTTTTAATATTATGAAGCTATTAGTACTATGGTATTAGGCTAATACTATAGTACTAATTCATGGCCATGTGGCTGCCCAACGAGAATACATGTCATCTTTGACTTGTACTCCACAAGTATTATTTTATATCACCACCTACATATTTATAACATGGTCACGGGTCAATGAGCTAAGTGGTTTGGAGGTCACAATGAGGTTTGTCGCATGCGGTGACTTCTCTTACTCGCATGCGTCTCTCGTATGTGTATATGGAAACTCCGAAGACCTTTCTATACATGTGGATTGACAGGTACTCTACAAGGAGAAGGTACATCACCGGGAACGGTTATGTAATTTCTCATAACTGTCCCTCTGGACTAGTATTTATTTATAGAAATACCATCCTCTTGTTAGAGGTTCAAATCAATTAAGGTTTTGAGCTTACTGCAAGTCTCTCTCTTAGACAACATATTTGGCTCATTATGATTCTTTATCACTTGTGATCTTTGTGCTCCTTTTATTTGGAAATACATTTAGATCGTTGTTGTTATATTTAGTAATGCAAGTATAGTGTGTAATCTCTTCATTATTGTCCCGTATCTACATCGGTGAACAGCATACAACGACCAAAGTCCATTCAATCATAACTCATCCTGAAGACGGTGAAGCTTGGGTTCAACAAAATCAGCCACCATAGGCTTGAGATTAAAATTTGCACCCCGATCAACATATGGGTTTATTTTTGGTTATGAAGTTTGGAACGACCCGTCTCGACCCGAGCTCCCCGTTAAGTTTGCTATAAATACATAAGTATACATGTAGTATCTATGTAAGTGTTCTGTATAAATTTTGAGTCAAATATCCCAAGTTAATACAAGAATGTATAAAGTATTATTGAATATGACAGTCGTCCAGTATCGTGACTAATGATAATACTTGTTTGAAAAGTACCGTATTTAAAAAAAAAATACATTCTCTTCCATTTTCATTGACCTCCAAAGATAACCAATCTTCCTCTGCCGATTCAAACGACTTAACAGTAGTGTCACGCTCGATCTTCACCACAAATTGACAGTGAAAATGTCTTTTGACCTCCAATATCGTGTGGCTGAAAGTGTTAATGTATTTTCCTCGACGATAATTCTTGACAACCACTACAAGTTTAAAATGGATATGAGAGACCAGTTGAGACACACTACCGCAAGTCGACGGAATAAGACCGCACAAAGGCACAAAAGAGAGAGAGAGAGAGCATATCCATATCATCATGGTCCAGATATTCTGTATCCTTTGCGTGTATCCTTCCATGTATCTTTACTATGATTGGTATATTTCACATTTTTTAATTCAACTTAATTGTTTCAAAATTCTATCAAATCGAATTAAACTATATGAAATATACCAATCATAGTAAGGATACATGGAAGGATACACACAAATGATACAAATGATATAGATTCATCATTAAATGGGCTTGTAATATAAATTCATCATTGAATGGGCTTGGATTTGAGTTTTGGCCCGACCTGTTAGTGGGTTGGGCTCTGGTTCAAAAATTTGGCCTGCTTTCTGTTCTTACGCCGAACTAGAAGAGTGGCTAGTGTAACTGACCGTTCAATTTGCTCTCTCTGCGTACAGTTGAAGCAAATCATCACCGCCCAATTTGATTGTTGCCTATAAAACCACCACCCAATCAAACAAACAAACAAACCATCCGTCAATTTCAAGACACAACGCAGACGCAGAAACAAAAAAACCTCTTCAATTTCAGATCCGAAGCTTTTCAAACAAACCTCTTCAAACAAACAAACAATGGCCTCCTTGGCGGAAAAGTGGAACATAGATCAGAATTCGTGGTCTCCGTCTTCGTCTCCTTCCTATTGGCCGTGGGATCCTCCTGTCTTTCCAAACCCTAGCGATGATGTTTCCTCCGCAGCCGATACTATCTCGCTGCCCTCGAAACCTATCTTCGGAGAACCACATCCATATAAGCCGTTGAATCACGGCGGCTCTCGCGTCTTTGTAGAATCCACCCTTTATTCCTCCGTCTACGATTCAATGCCGTGGGCGAATGCCGCCGCTCAAGACCGTCGCTCTTACGCCCCGAAACCCCTCTTCATAGGTCGGAAGTCCCGTGCCTCGTCTCCAAACCCTAGCACTGGTTCGATAAATTCTTCATGTCCCTCACCAACACCAGTAGTCCGCAGCGGAGGAGGATCTGTGTCGATTATTACTCCTCCGCCGCCTTCAAAAGGTCATAATGCTGCAACGATATGGAAAGATGTAAAGAAAAACGAGCCCATACTAAACCACTCTGATGATGCTATTAATGAGGAAAACTCCCCAAAGCTTTCGCGATTCACAGTGTTAATGGAGGAGGACGAGGCTACTGCAAAAGAATCGACCGAATACAGAATGGAGGCCGCTGAGTCGCGCTTCAGGAAAGTTCTGATTGATGTTACGGAGAACAGACCGGGGTCTGGCGTTGTGTCGTACTCCATGCACAGCGAGGACTGCTTGAAATTCGACTGTTATCTTTCAGAGGAGGAGTTCTGGTGCTTCATGGCAACAGGAAGAAGGAATGTGGTGATGTCTATTATGAGACAGGACTTTGAATTTGGACCTGCACCGAGTGAAGACGAGTTGAACAAGACAATTGCTGCGATAGCTGAACGTGTAGGTACTTCGCTGCCGATGTGAAGAATGGAATCCGAAAGCGAAGGTTCACCCGCTGTTTGGCGGCGGGGGCAGCAGTGTTTGCCATTCGAACCTTTGATTCTTCGATTGGATTAATGAATATTCAGCCGTGGATCAGTTGCCAAGATGTCAATCTTTGAAAGGCGAAAACTCGTGAAGCTGCTAAGCATGTTGAACTAGATAATGCACTCTTCAGTTGTTTCTTTGTACTACTTTTACGGTTGTTATCTTTGTAGTCGGAATGGATTGACGTTTTCATCTATTGAATATAGTGTTACTCAATGCGTCTCTCACTTATATTGCAGTATATTCTACATATATACTTTATAGAAAAAGGAATGATGAGTAACACTCTTTTCTGTCAATGCGTTTGTGTTGTTTAAATTATGCTCATCATACAAGTTCGAAAACCACCAATGCCCAGACTTCAACCGCCACATTCAGATGCAGACCACCACCACACAAATGTCAGAAATACTTCAGCCATTCGTGTAGCAAAAAGTTTACATCCAAACAGTGCCATTATTTGGAAACCCATCCGTTCAAATCCTGTCATTTTAAACTTAAGTAACAATTTTATAAATTCTTCATCCAAAGTCCAAGCACACAACTAGTAAATTACTTTGTGACACAGCGAATACAAAAGATTTGTTGGGCTATAATTACTAGTATGGCCTTACATTTTTGAAATTAAGCAACATTGATATAGAGAGAGTTAAAGCATCGGAGGAGGAACAACAAATCGGCATAGAACTGGATCTTGGCGATGATTCGAAGATCATTTCTTTGAAGACTCGATGTCTCTTCGCTAAGATTTGGATGAAAAGAGAGGAAATGGCAAATACTTTAAAATGGACTACTATATGAAAAGCATGCAGAATCCCAGCTTGGAGCACCTGTTCAACTGTGATGTTGCTATATGTGTCTGGTTCCAATTAAGTGGCTAACTTAAGGACTGAAAACATGGCTCCAGTATTTATTTAACTATGATCCTGAACCCCAGAGCTGAACTATGTGCTGAAACTATGAAGGTGGAAGATTGGCAACTGTGCTTATGTGCTGTTATCTGAAAGAATACGGAAGCTGATAAATGATAGTAGATTATTCAGAAAAGTTGATATCAACAACATTTAGGCCCTGATAGAAGAGTTAGGAAGAGTATGGTGTGAAGAACCATGGTTTCTAAAACCGGACCGGACCGGCAGTCCGACCGGTCATATCTGGGTCGGCCAGTCCGATTAGCCAATCGGATCGCCTACCCATAAACTTGTCAAATTCGGTCAAAACCGGCCGGTTTACGGCATAACCGTGAATTAGGTCATGCGATGGGCTGTAATAGCCATCACTTGATGAGTATTACAATAAATTTCACTAATTTAATCTAACTCTGTTAATGATTGGAGGCTATTTGTCTCAAAATGAAAATGCAAAATTTTTTCTATGAAATTGAAAGTACTAGAAGTTTAGTATCACAAGTGTCAAATTGTATATAGATTCAGTGCCATTTGTCCTTAACTCGTAAACATAGGCAATCAATGCAAGGGTATATTTTAACTTTTGGGCTTTAATAGTTTTATATGCAGGGCACTTCTCTAATACTTTTGAGGCATACAAATATACAATGAAAATTTTTGTATCATTAGGACTTTTATCACTATTCACTGGATCACTTTGACCTAGTAATTTTGGATAGCGAAAATTTGTAATTTTTAGATAATTTTTTCGAAGTGTTGTAGAGTAATTTTTATTCTACAAGACAATAAAAAAATTATCAAAAAATTGTATCATTTTGCGATCCAAATCACCAGGTCAAAATGACCCAATTACGAGTGAAAAAAGTCCAATGGTGCATTTCAGCTGGGACAGAGTGGTACTGATACACCCAGTATCGTACCAGTAGCTTGAGAGAGGCTACGAATCTCTACCAGTAGTTCGTGACACTACGAAAAACTACGAAAAGACAGTGAAAATAAACAAAACTCAAAATAATTCATTCATCTCATAGCAAAATAAAGATGAACCCTAGGACCTATAAATACTAAATGTTTTAGGTAAATACTCTCAAGACCCCTAAATAATGAAAAAGTGCAATAATTGACCCCTACTAATAAATTAATATAAATAACGTCCTACTACTGACTACTTAGGCACGTAGTCGTTGAGATACTTTGGCGGAGCACGGTTCCGTTCCTCACGACGCAGGCCCGTCTCGGTATTCTTGTCCTCCGGTAGATATGTGCCCGTATCAACTCCCCCCTGTAGACAATCGCATTGTCCTCAATGCGAAGTCCATCATAGTGATCGTTGTCGTCAGAGCCCATATACAAGTACTTGCTGTTGCACGTGTGCTGCCCCTTGACAAATTTCTGACCACATTTGAAACACAACCCATTCGCGTACCTTTCCTGGCGCTCGGCAGTAGTCAGCTGGCGACGTGGTGGTGCCGACGCCGCTGTGGGATCTAGTGACGATACCGATGAAAAAGGGCTAAGCGCTGCGGACGGCATTCGAATCGACTCCAGCTCACGGGCTAGCGAAAAAGCTTCCGCTAAGGTTTGAGGCTTGCGCAACCCTAATTCACGTCCCAGTGGTGGCTTGAGACCGGAAGAAAAAATAGATATCAAATGCTGATCGGGTGCTGCTGTAATTCTGTTCATCAATCGTTCAAACTCGGTCTGAAAAGCAAGAACTGAAGTTTCCTGGCGTAACTTTGACAACTCCCCAAAATAATCATGATAAATATTGTTATCAAAGCGAAGTTTGACCTCGTCAACAAAAGCTTGCCAGCTTGCAAAAGAGAAATTATTTTGGCGATACCGAAACCAATCGGCGGCATCACCGTCTAACAATACCCCTACTAACTGTAGTCGATCATCCGGCGGAACGCGATAATACTGAAAATATTTCTCAACTTTAAAAAGCCAATTATGCGGGTCAATACCTGAAAATTTTGGGGCGTCGAACCGAAGCTTGTGATTACGTGTGTCCGTATCCATCTGATTGGTCTGACCTGGAAGAATAGGCGGAACCCAAGGAAGAGGTTGACCCAAAACAGACCCCTGGCCCATATATGGTGTATTACCCAAAACAGTGGGTTGACCCATAAGTGCTGGTGGGCCTGGGCAATGAGGAAGCCCAATATCATAAGTTGGACCCGTGAGAATCCCAGGAGCAGCTGCTGGGTTCGCAGGAGTCGTCGGCGACTGAAATTGGTGAAAGGCGGAGATGGCGTTTGGCTGCTGTTAGGGCATCGAGGGAAGGGCGGTGGCGGAGTAAGCGTGCAGTGGCGCAGATGGCTGAAGCAACGCCTGGATGGCGGCGGCGTAGGAAGCAACCATCGACTGGATCTGGCCCTGGTTTGCCGGTTGCTGAAACGCGACCTGTGGGTTCGCCGGAGTGTTGATTGGCGCCCGGGGAAACCCTAGGGAGGAAGGCGGCGCCGACGACAGTTGGTGGTTCACTGTCGGGAACGGCACGGGTAAGAATTGCGTCTGGTTGTGATTCAGCGACGCAATAGGTAAGACGGTGGGTTGCCGTGGTTTTCGATCGGAAAAGAGAGAGGGGGTTGGGGCGGTGAAGGACGAATACGGGTTTGGGGGTTGTGCGAGCTGGGTCGGTGTCAATGGCGGCTGTGGCGGATCGGAAAACAGGGGAGGGATGTGGGTCGTGGTTACTGGGTTTTGTGGGTTCGGCGGTGGTGCAGAGGACACCGGAAGCGAGGTCGTCGCCGGAGCTGAGGAAGACGGCGGCAACGTCGTGCGATCCTCCAGGCGTGAGATCCGGTGACCCATACTCGTCTCCAAAGTCGTGATTTGATTCTGCAAATCAATTGATGGCGGAAGACGGGCATCCAGTGCCGTCTGCAACTTCTCATCGAGGGAGGTTTCCAATTCAGCTTTGAAGGTTGCGAACTTGGCATCCAACTTTTCCATGATTCGATCAAGCAAATCAGCAGTAACGGGCGAGTTCGACATGATATTTCACCGGCTGAGAACGGTGAATCGTGATGAAAGCACCAATGATACACCCAGTATCGTACCAGTAGCTTGAGAGAGGCTACGAATCTCTACCAGTAGTTCGTGACACTACGAAAAACTACGAAAAGACAGTGAAAATAAACAAAACTCAAAATAATTCATTCATCTCATAGCAAAATAAAGCTAAACCCTAGGTCCTATAAATACTAAATGTTTTAGGTAAATACTCTCAAGACCCCTAAATAATGAAAAAGTGCAATAATTGACCCCTACTAATAAATTAATATAAATAACGTCCTACTACTGACTACTTAGGCACGTAGTCGTTGAGATATTTTGACGGAGCACGGTTCCGTTCCTCACGACGCAGGCCCGTCTCGGTATTCTTGTCCTCCGGTAGATATGTGCCCGTATCAGGTACATAACATTTTGGCTGTTGAAGACTAGCCATTTGTCTTTTTGTTCATTATACACGGTGGGTAGCAGCAGCAATAAAACCTAACCAGTAAAAAATAAATTCATCCTCACCTAATGTCATTATTCTCTCACCCACCATCGCAACTACTACCATGCATTTATCTCTCAACCCCATTATCTTCTTTCTCAACCCTTACATTTTTTGTTCATTCATCTCCGAAACCCTCCTAAAATCTCAATTTGCCTCAACAACTCAACTCAGTCGACCTAGATCCGCCCTCGTCTGCTTCCGGTGGTGTGGAGAAAGCTATGGCGCCTAGTTCATCCGGTAACAATAATCATCTTTCTCTATGACAAATATTGACATTGTCACCACCTATGATGTCTTTTTGGCTTATTTTTCATGCCTTTTTCCGTTTTGTTTATTACACAGGTTTGATTGGTAGAGATTGAATGAGATTGATGGCATGAATGGATTCGAAGATATTTATCTGAGGTACGTAGTTCCTTCTTGTAGTCCTACAGTATTACTCTTTTTGCTAGTGTATTTTTGTCATAATAATATTTTTGAATCAGTATGAGTTTGGAGCATGACCTTGTAAAGACCGGAATCTCCAGTGCAATCAATTTAAGCAAAATACTAACTAAATTATGCTGCCATATTTTGAGAAGATATTCATTATCACGCTGGTATAGTGATGTGGTACCACGTGTGTCTTTATTAGTTGATTGAACATAATTAAAGTTTAGTGATTGTTGATCTTACCATATTTTATACACCACTACATGAAATGTATATATGTAATTCTTAAAATAAATCATCCGTGGTACTACCACCGTCATTGCGTCACTTTGACCCGGTAATTTGATTAGCAAAAAGATACACGAATTTGGTAATATTTGCATGACCTTGTAGAAAAATTTTACTCTACAATACTATGAAAAAACTGACAAAAAATTACATCATTTTGATATCCAAATCACCGAGTCAAAGTGACCCAACTACGGGTAAAAAAGTGAAGAAACAGAGGTAGTAGTAATTATTGATGCTGCTGTTTGGATATCACGGTTTAAGAATTTGGTTTAGTAAAAGTTGAGGCTTTTAGATTTTTTTTTCATTCCATCTCAAATTCAGTGGTCGGGCTTCATTTCCAAAATCACAAAAAAAGTTTTGTAAGCTCAAAACCTTAATTAAATTGGGTATCCAAATACTAGTTGAATTTTTTCATCTCAAAATTAATGAAGTTATCCTCACAATTATACTGTTCTGTCAACTTATTGTATATTTTATCATGTTATCAACTGTCCAAGTTTTGTAAATGTTGTCATTTTAACAATGTCTTAATATATAGCGAAAGCAAGGATGATGAATGTATGAGGTACATTACGTACAATTCTAACATTCATCTTTTGGTATTTGCTCAAATTAGTACCTCCTCAATGCCAAATCGAGAGTGTGTCCGAGTAGACTTTACATAGCTTTTTAAAATACTATGAATTTTACTTGGTACATTTGCTGCTTTATAGGGTACTTTTTATTGGAAAATGAAAATGTAATGATTTGAAAATGGTATGTTGGGAAGTAAACTGAAAAGCTAGAAATTTGTGGTGGTATTTGACACTTACTACTATTTTGGTATTTCCATCTGAAGAACGGAAAAGACACTCAAAGTTTTGTGGGACTGAGGTAGTAATGTTAGGTTAAGATACTTCTATTGTCTCAATTAAATCAATGCAATTCATTCACAATGATGCAGCACCAAGAACGAAACAAAATGAATTACACACATTTAACAAACTCTGTTACCAAAATCTTTTATTAAGTTACTAAATTAGATAAAATCCTAGATAACTTAAGATAGCTTGTCTTCATCAGCATCACACATTCAACAATAATGCAAAGAAAAACCGTCCTCGTAGTCATTTTCTCTCTACATGAGATAATTCGAGTATAAGGCATCCTAGACAACGAAGTCAAATAATTGAAATCGTATCAGTTCTAACGGAAATTTGGCTTAAACTTGATATAAATAGTTGAGTTTGATATATATTTAGTAAGCACTGCATTAAATATGGATACATTAGTTCACCACTCAAATGTACGAGTGAAAAAGAAAAGAAAATTGAGAAATCTCGTCCGATTGAATGAAGTAAAAAACATGTACAGTTGTTACTGATCTCTTGAAGTAGAGTTCTTAAAACTCAATAGCGAGTTAGGTTTTTTCTATTATTTGGGTGTTGGGAACATGAGATTATTCTACTTGGGCTCGAAATGGAATGTTAGGTTGTTGTGCTTGTAGATTGAATCTGGTTTAAGAGTCCTATTAAATTACTTTGCAAGACGGAAGCGTCTTCTAGATTCGGTAGGGTGTCGAATAGCCACGGACACATCAAGATTATTGTTTCCACCATTCTATTTCCTTTGAGCTATTACTCAATTTTTTGGGGGAAAACATGCTGAGATGAGCCGATTTATTTGTGCGTAACTTACCGTTGTCTTTGTTTATAGAGTGTCACTGGATAAAACATACTTCGCCCGTGTCTTGTGTTATCCGTCCGGTGGCTATTGGTGTTCTTGCTCACTTGATGGGAAAATAACGGTATATTTTCATTCACGATGTTTCATTTATTTTTTGGACTTCTATCAGATTTCCTTAAGTTGTGTTCTTTCCTGTCAGATTTATAGTGGCACCAGATTTCCACAGGAGATTTATACGCACCCATCACGTGCAGGTATCTATTATCTCATCTCTTGATGCCCATTTACTGGAATCACTTGTTTAACATTGTCTGGAATTCTTCTACTTGCTGCTCTCTAAACTTGGCTGGGGAGTGATTTTTGATGATAAGTCTCTCTGGTGTGATGTTATCAGAAAGAAGTATGTCAAAATGATAATTTTTGTAACATCGATAAGAGGGCTGTAGGCTCTGCTATTTGGAGAGGCATTTGGCAAACAAGAAAATTGTTTGCTAAAAACACTGCTTGGAATGTTGGTAATGGCAACATTGGCAAATCCCTCAACATAATCGATAATCACACCAAAGTGGCTAGTATCATTGTGAATGGAGATGAAATATTGAGCTGTACCATATTCATATCCCCCCTCATATTTACAATTCCATCACAACCAGTCACCACTGCTATTTCTAGTGTCCCATATGATGACACCCCCTTCTGGAAAGGAACAAATCAAGGTGACTTTTCAGCCTATGCTACTTATGCAAGTATTGATCATGAGAATGTTGACAGATATGACATCAACAGTAGTATTTGGATCAAAGTTTGGAAACTCAAAGTTCCAAACAAGCTTTTGCTTTTATTCGGCTTCTTATCCATCAAAAACTCATGACCAATGAGAATAGATGGAAAATAGACATGACTATCAATAATTCTTGTAGTATTTGCAAAAGTTTTGTTGAGTCTCATGAACACCTGTTTAGATATTGCAATGATGTTTTTCAAATTTGTGAACAAATTTGGAATATTGACTGGATGGATAAGAGCAGAAATAAGAACTTCAATGAGTGGATATCTTGGAATCTTAGGCCAAACATTCTTTTTGGTAGCTATGATCAGAGTATTTGTTTGTTAATACTTTGTGGGGAATCTAGCTTAGAAGAATTAATCTTGTTTTTAATGGTAAATTGGATTTTGTAGCTGAATGTATTCAAAAACTGAAAAGATACTATTGGGTCATACATGGAGCTTTCTCAAACTCTTTATCTCTATCAATTTTCACCTTCTTAACCCTAATTCTTGCTGGTTGTCCCATCTGTAGGCTATTTGAAGCTTAATGTGGATGGATGCATGAGACTGGATTCAGGCAAAGCTGGGATGGGAGGAGTTTTTAGAGATAACCATGGTGACTGGAAGCTCGGTTTATTATGGTCTCCTTGGTAAATGCTCAAGTCTTGAAGCTGAAATTTGGAGTATTTATAGGGGCATTAATGTGGCTTTTCATAGAAACTGGAAGAATCCGCACATTGAAAGTGATTGTTTCAATGCTGTGAAGATCTTCAACCAGGAGAAGGAAGGACTTGCTTCTATGCATAGCCAAATCCGTGATGAAATTTACCTATTGAACAGACTCAATTGTATTAACACCAATATCACTAGAGACTCCAATGAAGTTGCTAATCGTCTTTCAAATCTTGGGTGTGGAGCAGAATGAAGATCTGAAGATCCTTTAGGATGTCCCTGAAGCTTCCAAAAGCTTGAGCATTACTGACAAGCTTGGAATACGCATGTTCATCTAGTTTGGATGTGGTTGTTTGTTGTTTTGTTGTTTATGTACTTGTAATGTTTGAACATTTTCCGAAGTATAAAAAAAAACTGACGAATAATTTCTTCCAGGGTTTTTGGTAGATTTACGACATTCACGATGCAGAAGAGAACAAACTCCTTTTGAGCTCGTTAATTGACCAGTCCCATCAGCCCGCTTTAATTGGAAGGGTAAGTGTTAAAAAAGTCTAATAAAAAATGTTATCATCTAAACTAAATTAGATGCATGTCTGGTGCTTTGATATAAAGACGGAAAGTACTGTAACATGTTAAGTGATGGAGCTCTCTGTCACATTCGGGAACAATTTTTGTGCTAGCCTTGGATTGAGCTCATGGGAAAAGAAGGGGTAGTAGGAAGATAGTGTTGTTAGAAGTAGGAAGATATTATGAACACTGCTTGGTGGAAGAGGGGAGTGAATGAATACTTAGAGAAAGTATAGAACAATATGTGGAAGAACTTCAATATATTACAAAGAACACTTGATAGAAGACTTAATAGGAGAGACTTAAGACACTTGCATTATGTTAGAGTATATCCCCCTGTTTATATGTAGTGTAGGAGGATTCAAGATTATATCATCTAGTAAACTCTCCAACTATAAACATCCTATATATTTTTTAAGACCATTCTAGAGATACTCATTACACAACTATTCTATATGCTTCCACCATTTTACTAGCTAATTACATTGGATGGACCCACTAAATAACTAATATAATAAATGATTGTTATTTAGGCTAAATCAAATCTAGCCTCCAACACCCCCTCTCCTTAAACTTGATTTAGCATTTAGCTTGAAAGGGTGAAATTAAATCTTCTTGAGATCCATCTCCTTCGAATGGTATGACCTTCAATGCTATCTCCAATCTCCAAGGATGTGAGAATCTTGAACCACTTTTTCTTTGAGATTTGATACTTTTTCTTGACATTCTTGAATTTTTCACGATCTATGACCTCCTTGTTATGAACTTTCTCCCTTGCATCAAAGAATTGCTTCATGCTCACCCATCCCGTGTAGAGTGGAGAATTGTCCAATCCAAATAGCAAAGAGTGTGTTTCCACTTATTCATGATGTTGTTCATGGATTGGCTTGAATTCATTTCTCATCTTTTCAACCACATAATAATTATCTACCCTCTCTTTATTTACTCAATAACAAAAATTTTGGAGTTGGTAGACATCAACTTTTGTTGGCTATTTTCTTTGAGCTCCTTCAAGATGTAACCTCCAATGTATTGAGGTGGAAAACGTTGCTTTAATGTCACGTTGGTCTTCATGCTCCTCAACCACGTTCATGTTGAAGGCACTATATCGAAATTTGTAAGTGCGATGGTCCGTGAGAAAGATCTTATCCTTACTTGACACAATAGGTTGAAGTTACATCCATAATCTATATGGAGATTTGTAATCTCATATGTTTTAATAATGTGCTCTTGGTGCGCCATCAACAAAGTGTGATCTTTCCCTTGCACATATTTTGTGCTATTATGACACTCGAAAGCATAATGACCAAAATCATGACCACAATAACTATTGAGATTACAACAAACTCAGGGGTATTTCTTAGAATATTTATGAATAAGCTAGTTCCTTTTGTAATAAGTAGTAAGTTTTGTTTCTGCATATCATTAGAGGACAGGTGTCATCATTTAATTGGTGCTCCTTTTCTTCTGTAACAAATCAAGTATAACTTTCCCTTTTGCTGCTGCAATTCGATTTTATGAAGAACAGTTTGATTCTTCATCTTCAATTCTTCTTCTGTGTTTTCTATCCTAAATTCTAATATGGTATCAGAGCCTGGTTGCTCTTCGTCAATTTCTCTTACGTTCTTTATTTGAGCTCGATTTCTCTGAAATCACTTATTCCTGGGTTTCATCTGTTTTAGATTTTATCTCTGAATTTGTTCCTCTTCCATGGCGATGCCGGGAGTTCTTGCTGTATCTGGTGGACGTGGTGTCGATTCTTCGTCACCCTATTTCTTATCTACTGGAGACAATCCCGGTCATCTCTTAGTCAGTCAAATTCTGACGGGTGACAATTATTATCCATGGGTCAGATCCTTGAAGGTTGCATTAATGGCCAAGCACAAACTGGTCTTCGTTGATGGATCTTTACCATGTCCAGAAACCAACTCACCGGACTTTCTTCTTTGGACTCGCTGTGATAGTATGGTAATCTCTTGGCTTTTAAATTTTGTCTTCAAATAAATTGGTTGTAGTGTGGTATATAGATCCACTTATCGTGAGATTTGGATCGATTTACAGGAGCGTTTTGCTCAGAGGAATAAACCTAGAATCTATCAGCTATCATATAGAATCTCTTCTCTTAGGCAGGGAGATATGAACGTTACTGGGTATTTCACAAAACTAAGAACTCTTTGGGATGAGATGTCTAATTACAAGTGTCTCCCTACTTTTTCATGTGGTACCATGACTGCTTTTCTTGCTATGGCTGAGGAAGATAGAATTATGCAGTTCCTCATGGGTTTGAATGAGCAATTTGGTCCTGTTAGAGAACAGATTTTGCTTCTAGACCCTTTACCCTCCATGAATCATGTGTTTGCTAAAGTTATTCAACAGGAATGTCAAATGGAAATTAGTGCAGTCTCTCCAAACATTGCTCAAAATGCTTCAGTGATGGTTGGAAACACTGTAAATTTTGCAGCTGCTTCTCTTCTGGGTACAGGACCTCAACACCCTCCTCCCAAAAAAATTTCTGCTTATGCAGGAACTGGTAATTTCAGAGCTCATAACAAGGAAAAATTAATTTGCACTTATTGTGGGGCTACTGGACATATCAAGGAGAAATGTTGGAAGCTCCATGGTTACCCACCAAACTATAAACCAAAATCCTATAATAAATCACAGGCACATAGTGTGATTTCTTCACAACAACAACCTACAGAAAAGAAGGATCAAAATATTATGTTCTCTCCAGCACAGTGTCAACAAATAGCTTCCTTGATCAGCTCTCAGCTACAGCAGTCAAGCTCAATGCACCAAGTGACAGTGGTTCTGTTTCTCCTTATGATCACTCTTCTATAGCTAGTGTTGGATATGATAGTCCTATTCATCAACTTCACAGAGGTGATTCCACATCAAATATTCACTTTATGGGAGGAATAACTAGCACTTACTCTTTGCAAACAACATTGGACAATGGCTATTTAACTGAATTTGATACTTGGATTATTGATAGTGGTGCAACAGACCACATGTGTTCAAAAATTGGATGGTTTTCTGAAGCTATTCCTGTTCAAAACACTTTTGTACACTTGCCTAATGGGAAGAAGGTGAAGGTGACTCATGTTGGAAAGGTACTTCTGAACAGCTACATTGTTTTGGAGAAGGTATTATGTGGGCCTGATTTTCAGTTTAATCTAGTATCCATGACACAATTAGCCAAAACCTCTCAATGTACTTTTCTATGTGATGCACACTCATGCAAGATTTATGACAAATCACAGCATTCACTTTTAGGGGAAGGTATTGAAAAGGGTGGTCTCTATTTTCTTGAGCTACATATGAAGGCATCTAACAAGATGACAGCCAATGTTTTGTTCACACCTGATCTGCCTATTGCAGCCACTGAGGTATGGCATATGAGACTTGGACATCTCTCTCATAAGAAGTTTAACAAATTGTGCACCAAGCTGAAGTGTGCAAGCATTCCATCCACCACTGGTTGCCAAATATTTCCTTTGGCAAAACAAAAGAGGCTCAAGTTCCCTAATTTCAATCACATTTGTGATGAACCCTTTGCTCTCTTACACATTGACACTTGGGGACCTTACAGAGTGGCTACCTATAATGGTCACAGGTTCTTTCTAACCCTAGTTGATGATGCCACAAGAACTACTTGGATCTATTTGATGAAACACAAGTCAGAAGCAGCAGACATAATCCCACAGTTCTACACTTATGTTCAGACTCAGTATCAGCACTCTATCAAGAAGATCATATCTGATCAAGCACCAGACTTAGAGTTGAAATATTTTTGTGCAAAGAATGGAATTCTTCATGAGTTCAATTGTGTGGCCACTCCTCAAGAAAATTCCATTGTGGAAAGAAAACACCAACACATTTTGAATGTAGCTAGAGCTCTTAAATTCCAGAGTTGTTTACCAGCAAATTTTTGGGGTGATTGTGTGTTGACTGCAGTTTACATCATCAACAGATTACCATCCACAAGACTCAAGTTCAAATCACCATTTGAGCTTCTTCATGGCAAAAGTCCAGATTACACTCAATTTAGAGTCTTTGGTTGTTTGGCTTATGCTTCAACCTTAGCACACAACAGAAGCAAATTTGACTCTAGGGCTGTGAAGTGTGTCTTCTTGGGATATGTGCATGTAATCAAAGGATACAAACTATATGACATCTCATCATCAAATTTCCTCATTTCCAGGGATGTGGTATTTCATGAAGGTGTATTCCCTTTTTCTGGTGAAAATCCAATTGAAAACAATTTTTTGCAGCAACACAGTCTACCAAATGAGGTGTCTGATATTTTTCTTGAACTCTCTCATGAGTTTTCAGCTCCCAGTACACCTGTGGAGACCACACATTTGTCAAATGTTTCTCTACCATCAACTCATGTTCATCCTCAAAATGTTAAACACTCATCCAGAATCACAAAGCAGCCACCACATTTGAAGGACTATATACTTTCTCATCCAAGAGTCAGAGCTGGCAGTGCTTACACTTATGATATTGCTCATCATATGCACATTCCACATCAATCATATTTGATTCAATTCAGTGACCAAGAGCCAGCATCCTATACAGAAGCAACTCAGTCACCACATTGAATTCATGCTATGAAACAAGAACTTTCAGCACTAGAAGCCAATCAAACATGGTTTTTGACTAATCTTCCTAGTGGACAGAAACCCATAGGTTGCAAATGGGTTTATAAAGTAAAATATAGAGCCAATGGTAAAGTTGAAAGACACAAGGCAAGGCTTGTGGCCAAAGGTTACACACAAGTGGAAGGCATAGACTTCACAGAAACCTTCTCCCCTGTGGCAAAATTGCCAACTTTAAAGTGTTTATTGGCTTTCTCAGTTGTTTACAACTGGCATCTTCTTCAGGTAGATGTCAACAATGCCTTTTTGCATGGTGACCTAGCTGAGGAGGTGTATATGTCTCTTCCAAAAGGATATGCAGCTCTCTCTGGTTTGGATGTCACACATCTCTCTTCTTCAACTGTTTGCAAACTCAAGAAGGCTATTTATGGTTTGAGACAAGCATCTAGGCAATGGTTTGAGAAATTCTCTCAAACACTGCTAAAGATGGGTTTTTCTCAGTGCAAGAGTGACTACTCTGTATTCATAAGAAGATCAGGTAACAAGCTTGTCATTCTACTAGTTTATGTTGATGATATTATCCTTATAGGGAATGATTTGGATGTTCTAAATGAGTTCAAAATATTATTGGACAATGCTTTCAAGTTAAAATATCTTGGAGAAATAAATTATTTTCAGGGTTTTGAGTTCACACAGACCAAAAAGGGTCTATATATGCATCAACAGATGTTTGCTATATCCTTGCTTCAAGACAGTGGGTACTTGAACTGTAAGCCAGCTGCATCACCCATGGTTCCTCAAACACATCTGAGTTCTCAAGAAAGTGATTTGTTAAATGAGACAGAATCTACAGTTTACAGAAAGCTTATAGGAAAGCTCTTGCATTTGTGAAATACTAGACCAGATTTGAGTTTTGCTGTCAATAAACTCAGTCAATACATTTGCCAACCCACCAAGAATCATATGATAGCCTTGCATCATGTATTGAGGTACATTAAAGAAAGTCCTGGACAAAGAATTTTGTTTCCAACACAGTCTAATATTCACATCTCAGCTTATTCAGATTCGGATTGGGGAGGATGTATTGACACTAGAAGATCAACCACTGGGGTTCTGGTGTATATTGGTAATTCTCTTGTCTCCTGGAAATCAAAGAAGCAAAGAATCGTTTCTAAAAGCTCTGCAGAAGCATAGTATAGAGCTTTGGCAATGACTGCATGTGAGATACAATGGATAATGTCCTTGCTACAAGAGTTATGTATTCACAGCACTACTTCTCCAGTTATCTATTGTGACAGTAGTTCAGCAATCCAGATTGCAAATAATCCAGTTTAACATGAGAAGACCAAACACATTGGTCTTGACTGTCATCTTATAAGAGATATGGTACAAGAGAAAATTGTCCAGTTGCAGATTGTCAGAAGTGAAGACCAGTTAGCAGACATGCTCACAAAACCCTTGGCAGCTCCTCTATTCAACTCTCTGGTAAGCAAGTTAGGAGTGGTGAAATACCCCACTCCAACTTGAGAGGGGGTATTGAGATTACAACAAACTCAGGGGTATTTCTTAGAATATTTATGAATAAGCTAGTTCCTTTTGTAATAAGTAGTAAGTTTTGTTTCTGCATATCATTAGAGGACATGTGTCATCACTTAATTGGTGCTCCTTTTCTTCTGTAACAAACCAAGTATAACTTTCCCTTTTTCTGCTGCAATTCGATTTTATGAAGAACAGTTTGATTCTTCATCTTCAATTCTTCTTATGTGTTTTCTATCCTAAATTCTAATAATAACAATTAACTTGAGACTTTTTATAACCTTTTATTGGATCAATATGTCTTTCCGATTCTCGCGGTGAATAAGAATTATGATCCCTTTCATCTTGATAAACTTGATTGTCACCTCTTTTTGTGTTTCTTCCTCCTCTTTGATTTACTCCATGTCCTCTTTGCAATTTGTAATTGCCATAGCTTTCTTCTCTCCTCCAACTTAGATCACTTTGTAGCACTATGGATTCATCATCGTGTTTTCTCATCTTTATTCTTTTCTCATGAGCTTGTAAGGATTCTATAAGTTCATCAATAGATAACTTGCTAACATCTCTACATTTTTCAATGACTACAACAACATGCTCAAAATTGTGATGCAAAGAGCGCCATATTTTCTCAATAATGTCAGTATCATTTAAATTTTAATCTCAATATTTCTTCATTTGTTTAGAAATAACAAAAAACTGTAGAGAATTAATTCGAAATTATTTTTGAATCTGTTAGCAATTGGTGCGCCCATGTGGGGTGCCCAATGCAATTAACATAACCTTATGGGGTTAGTTGCACTAACACATAAACTAGAGGGGTTAGTAGCTAAGGCTCAAACCCTAGGGGTTTATGTGCAAACCTAGGAGAAGTTTTGCCTATATAAAGAGGTAGCCTCCTACACATGAGATATGAGATCATTGGCTATTCCATACAGAAAAGTCTCTCTGTCTAGATTCATACTAGTTGTAGAGAACCCTAGTCTCTCTCCAACTTCATCCAAGGAGGTGGAACGTGGTGTGGAAATCAGTGTTCGTCCTCGAGATTCGCACTCGATTGGTGGGAGCAAGATCAAGGAGTAGGCGCGTGAAAGCAAGCAACAAACCGATCATCCGCTGCACTAAGGAGCTTAGGAAGACAAGGTAAACACATGAATATTCCGCTTTAGTTCATGTTGTTGATCTGAGCATGTTAGATCCTTCCTGCCCTTCAGAATCTTCATATGGATTCGAAGATGTGTATCTAATGCATGTAGTTCCTTCTTATAGTACTACAGCATTACTCTTTTTGCTATTATATTTTTGTCTTAATAATATTTTTGATAACAAATCAGTATAAAAAACAAGCATGACATTATAAAGACCGGGCAATCAATTTAAGCAATACCCCATATATGTGCAACAACAACTCTTGATTCATATTATTTAATGATGAGGCTGTTTGGATTTCCGGTTTAAGAATTTGGTTTAGTAAAGTTAAGGTGGTTGGATAATTAATTTATTTTTTGATTTTAACTCAAATTCAGTGGTCGGGCTCCAATTCAAAAACCACAAGAAGTTGTAAACTCAAAATCATAAAAAATAAAAATAAAAATTTGGGTACACAAATACTAGTTGAATTCTCTTAAATTTTGTCATGCTCTAAGGTTGGCAGAAAATATTCACTACAATGATAGTCCGTCCCTGCATCAATCCACCAGCTATGTACTGAAGCATCTGAACTTTACCCCACCGACTTGAAGAGGATTTGTAGGGCCTTGTCGATCTTGTTCATACGAAAGCTTATTATTGTAAATGGCTGATATGAACATTTTTTTGGTGGATTTGGATTTTTTATTTTCAAGTCGTAGCTTAGTAGTTTAGAATTGGTGGAAGAAAAAAAATGGTTTGAGTGGATTTTTTGTGTTTGTTTTTTTATCAATTCATGAAAATCGATAATAATGTCATCTCTAAACAAGAATACTGTCAAATCACTGATTTTCATTAATATAAGTAATAAGTCAATAAATAGTCAAAATGAGAAAAATTACAACTTTCACTAAACAACAAAACGGTCTCATTACCGACACTATTTTTTTTTTAATAAATTCATATACTCCCTCCGTTCCTCCAATTTCTTCAAACTTTTCTTTTTTGGCGTTCCTCCAGTTTCTTCAATCTTTTCAAAAAATGAGACTTTTAACAACAAAAATACCATCTTACCCTTAATAAAGAAAACACCAATCCATCTCTCATACCCTCCCTAACCTACCCAAACACAAACTACAACCCTAAACTACCCAGACCCACTATACACATAACACATCTCACAGCCACCCATCTCCCTCTCCCTTATCTGTTCATCTCTCCTCTTCAACCTCCCTCTTTCTCGCCCTCTCTGTCCCCAATAGTCGTTCAATGTCTTTTCTTTTTTGCACAAAAACCACACATTTATATGATATTAGCCGGAAGAAAAAGATACTATTGAAAAACTTCAAATCAAAACCACAAACAATAGCAGAAAACAAACGAGAAGAAGAACTCAGTTTCCATAACCATTCGAGAGAGAAATTACAGAAAATGAAGAATGAACTCTCTGATCTAAAATCAGAGCTAAGTTCATTACTTAAGAGGGAAAGAAATAAACCCTAACGGAACGGAAAGTTTCAACCAATTATTACAAGCCACGTAGGCCACCGTTATAACTGCTAAACCATTTCAAAAGAGAAAGCCAAAACGACATCGTTCTAATAACTAATAAGAAAAAGAAATTGCGGAACGCCCCCTTTACCCATCAAGGGTGTAGATTAGAACGCCCAAGAAGATCGAACGGCAACTGCTGCAAATGAGTTCATGTCATCAGTTTGAACTCTATTGCAGTTTGGTCCATGATCAAATGGACATGATCTTCAATACGCCCCCTCAAGTTGGGTGGGAGTGAAGAGAACACCCAACTTGCTAAAGAGAACAGAGAACTGAGCTGGAGCAAGAGGCTTAGTAAGAAAATCAGCCAACTGCAATGAAGTATTGAGATGTTTAAGCACAAGTTCACCAGCTTGAACCTTGTCACTAATAAGATGGCATTCCAGATCAATATGCTTGGTCTTTTCATGCAAAATAAGATTAGCAGCTATGTGCATAGCTGAAGCACTGTCACAGTAAACCATTGGAGCTGAAGAAAGGTGAAAACCCAGTTCCAAAAGAAAAGATTCTAACCACTTGATTTCACAAGAAATAGCTGACAAACATCTATATTCAGCCTCTGCTGAACTCTTGGCAACAACTGTCTGTTTCTTAGACTTCCAGCTGATCAAAGAATTACCAAGAAAAACCAGAAAACCAGATGTGTATCTTCTAGTATCCAGACATCCTCCCCAATCTGAATCTGCATAACCAGTAAGAAGCAAACTAAATGCAGAAGGAAAAAGTATACCTTGAAGCAGTTCCTTTGAGGTATCTCAAAATATGATGCACTGTAGAAAGATGATGATTTGTAGGATGACTAACAAATTGACTTAACTTGTGCACAGCAAAACACAGATCAGGCCTAGTGTTACACAGATATAACAATTTTCCAATGAGCTGTCTGTAAGTAGATGCAGCTTGATCATTGAGTGAAGTACCTATGTGCATACTTAACTTGATCGAAGCAGCCATGGGAGTAGTAGCCAATTTGCACTCCAAATAACCAGAATTTGACAGAATCTCATAGGCAAATTTCTGTTGACTGAGAAAAATTCCAGAAGAACATTAATGAACTTCAAAATCCAAGAAGAAAGGCAATGTACCTAGATCTTTGAGCTTGAATGAGGTACTCAAAATTGTCTTGAAGTGATGTAGAACAGAGGCATGAGTACCAATTAGCACTATATCACCTACATACACCAGACGCTATGTCTTGATGGCATCATCCAAATGCACAAGGAGAGTGTAATCTGATTTACACTGCACAAAACCAAGAGATAGCACTGTTTCAGAATATTTAAGAAACCATTGTCTGGAGGCTTGTTTTAAGCCATATCAGGACTTCTGCAACTTGCAAACTGCATTGGGAATAGCCAATTCATCTGGAGAGAGTGAAAGACCCTCTGGAATAGTCATGTAAACTTCTTCTGTTAAAACACCATGCAAGAAAGCATTGTTAATATCCAGTTGTAAAATTTCCCATTTATGTGCAGAAGCTAAACTGATCAGTACTCTGAGAGTGGTAAGTTTAGCTACAGGTGAAAAAGTTTCAAAGTAGTATATCCCAGCTGTTTGTGTGTATCCCTTGGCCACCAATCTTGCCTTAAACATATCAATTTGACCATCACTTCTGTACTTGATTCTATACACCCATTTGCAGCCAATCTTGTGATGTCCTGAATGTAAAGTAGTTAATGACCACGTATCATTGTCTTTCAAACGGCGTGGAGTTTAGCTCCTCCACCACCAAACACTAATGTTATCGGCAACAAATGGGTCTTCAATACCAAGTACCACGATGATGGGACTATTTTTTGTTACAAATCCCGCATTGTTGACAAAGGGTTTCACCAAACGCAGGGCCTTGACTACGATGAAACCTTTAGTTCTGTAGTTAAACACGCAATTGTGCCCTGCATTATGGGATTTGTGCCCCATTTTTTGTCATTATAACAATTAGACATGCAAAATGCATTCTTGCACGACTTTTTATGTGAAATAGTTTATATGCAACAACCTACCGATTTTGTTGATCTAAAGTTTCCAGAACATGTGTGCAAACTCCACACATTGATATATAACCTCAAACAAGCCCATCGGACAGGGTTTTAATGTTGTACCACTTATTTATTTTCTCTTACCAAAATGTCACTTACCTTCAGGTTCTCACCGACGCCGATTGCGGCGGTGGTCCAACAAACCGATGCAGCACTACCAGCTTGGTTTTGTTTCTTGGGCCTAATCCATACATTTGGCCTCTATGAAACAACGGTGGCCCATTCTTCGACTGGTACTGACTATCAGGCCAAGCTCATCGGCTGTTGATATTTCTTTGTTTTAACTTCTATTTTATGATCTACACTTTTTATCCCTCAACCTCCACTCATTTGGACTAATAACCTATTTGCATTAATCCTTTATTTCAATCTCACACAAAGCACATTTAATTTTGATTTTCGTTATGTACATGAAATAAATATTCGAAAAGAACTTATTGTCTATTTTGTTTCCAGTGCAGATCAAGATGCGGACATCTTTACCAAATCTCTAGTTGCTGCTTAGTTTGAAAGCTTCGAGAATAAACTGATGGTTCGACCGCCACCATCAACTTAACAAGGGATAATAGCAAGCCTATCTTATGGACATGAAGCCCAAAGTCTTCCATTGAAGCCCAGATATCATCAACAATTGCAACCCAATCTATTTATGTAAAATCATCTGTATATAAAGGTAATCTTGTCTTTCCACTGTCTAGACCTAGCCCTAAACTGTATCCTATCGTTAGATCTATTTCCGTACAAATTCTACAGTTGAATTTACTGTACATATCTTCTCGTGTCTGTCGTATTAGGGTCATGGATTGAACATTGTACAAATATGCAAACGCTGCTTCCTTGCTTCTCTTTTATCTATGTATTCATCTTCAGAAATCCCAAGGGTTCTTTCACATACTTGGTATGTTTCTTCTGAATCGTCCCATCTGGCTTTAAGATGACTAGTGTACTAGAAACATTAAGGAGACACGAATGTTGTATTACTTTTCAAATTCATATTATGATAGATTTTAAATAACTCAATAATATCTGAACAAACCTATTAAGTGGGAACAATTCTAGAAAATACAAAAAATTAAGATGACAAACAGGAAGAAGTGGACGCATGACATCTACTTGGCAAGAGGGAATGTGTTCTATTATATTACAATTTTTACTCAAGTTCTTTATGTTTTACATTACTGATCAATTCACAGTACTTGCTCGAGATGCTCTTAGATTGACACCATGTAACTCTTAGGTCATCTCCAACCATTCGAGGGGAGGGGGAGGGAAAAAACGGATAAAAATAGAATTCAAGCCCAACCATGTGAGGGAAGGGGATGGGGAGGGGGTGTTATGTGAAGAAATTTTGCCTTGGGTATGGGATGGTTAGGGGAGATCTCCCTATGGACATGCTCACATCCAAGACAAAATTTCCCCCCATAGCACCCATCCCAATCCCCCTCCCCTCACATGGTTGGACTTCAACCCTACTTTTATACGTTTCCCCCCTCCCCACACCTCGAATGGTTGGAGATGCCCTTAGGTTCCCGAAATTTTTACGTGTCTTTAAGTTGGGTAAACTAATTAGAGTAACTTGAAGTTACTATCATAAGTTAAAATAAAAGAAAGATTAAAGGGAAGAAAAAAAACAAAAAAAAAAAACAAAATTATATAAACTTTTGGGGTGTTTTTTTAGTTATGTAAAGTTAAATTTAGTCATATTCAACCGACGCTACCCTTTTCCTATATTTACCATCTATCTCTCCTCGTCCTTTCTTTCATCTTCTCCATCTGCTAACCCTAGGGTTTCACATCAAATCGTTCGGAACTAGTTTCTCTGCAAATCGTTATCTCGAAGGCTATTCAATCGACCTCAGGTTTGCTATTTCTCGCCGTTTCCTCATACGTCTCTGCAATCAAGCGATCTTTTTAATCGGCGTTGTTTAGTTTTAGTTTTTTCTTCGATTTGCCGTCAATGGAGTCCCAATCCGTCGCACTATCTCCGAAGATCGTCGGACCGATTGATTTTGCTTCTCCATGGCGGTATATTAGAGTTTCATTGTTTAGGGTTTGGGAATTTTGGATCTTTTTTCGGTTTAGTTTTTCGTACCTTTTGTCTCGTGGAATGATCGCTCTTGTGATGGGAGATCAACGATTAATTGGATTTGACGTGCACTGAGAAGGATAATTAGGGTTTGACAGAATCGTTCGATTTTGGGGGTTATTGGGTTTGAATGTCATGTTCTTATGTACCTGTCTGCAATCAGTGGATCTTCTTATATGTTTACTCTGTGTGTTTCTTACTTCATCACCATGAATGGGAGCTATTGCAGTCAGTTGCAAGATGATCAGTTGACTTCCAATGGTTTCGCCCCCATTGCTCGATAGTTAGAGTTTTAATCATTACCGGATAGTTAGAGTTATGCGGTATGAGAACATCAATGACGGAGGATTAAGCGTTATTGGGATTGAGGGTGGATGAGAACAGTGAAGTAGGAATTTGATTTGTTTGATCTGGGTTCTTCTGTAGAGTCTCTCAGAGGTGGAGAACGATAGAGATTTTAGCACCTTCGTCTGAAGGAATGTTTCTATTCGGCGTCATCTCTGTGATTAATTGGTATGTAATGTTCTTTTCTATATAGCATGGATACGAATGTAACAAAGAGGATATCGGTTTTCAAGAGGGTGCCCGTGTGCACCTATTGGCTTGCTGGTAACTGCCGCAGAAACCCATGCAAATTCTTGCACTCCGGATTGTCTCCTCAGTCACAACCGCAGAAACCAGCCAAACAGTCTACAAATGGCCGCGCAAACACTTGGACGAGGGCTCCAACCACAGTTAGCAACAAGCCTTCAGTTTTCAGTAGGGTCACTGGACCTGAACATAATGGGCGCGGAAAGGTCCAAGAGAAGAAGAAACAGAATGGAATTCTGCGAGCAGCATTGGCTTCCTTGCAACAGCCCAATGAGTGTCAAGATCACCAATTGAAGACCTTGAAAAGGAGTATCAATGATCATGCCATTGAATCACCCCCTGCAAGTTTAGAGACAGGGTCTGAATGTAGATATCCTAGAAAGGCCCTAAAAAATGGGAAACCAAGCAGCGATTTTCTTGTAAAATCGCTTCCATCACAGCAGGCTAAGCAGCTTCAAGATCAGTATCCTAAACTTCAGCAGAAGAGTGGAAGCAGTTGTCACAATGTCTCTCCCATTTCAACTGCCGAGAGGGAATCTGTGGATAAATGCCCTGTAAAGGCCCCAATAACTGTCTGCAACGACTGGCTTTCAGGAAGTTGTGCACAGGGTCAGAATTGCGAGCTCTTGCATTCATGGTTTTCTGGCTCTGGCTTTTCGATGTTGGCAAAGTTAGATGGGCATAGTGAGGTAATTGCTCACATCGAATTCCTTTTCCTTTGCGTTATTCATATATTTATTTGGGACATCGTTGTTGAGTTGAGCTGATTTAGTTGTGTAACATGCATGGTCTTTGTTACAGGTTGTCACTGGGATTGCTCTTCCGTCAAACTCTGACAAACTCTATTCAGGTGGCAAGGACAGATCTCTCCGGGTGTGGGATTGCAATAGTGGTCAGGTTTGTATCAAACTTCATGTTTTGACTTCATAAACTCTGATAATCTATTTGACCGATTGATTGATTGCTTTACAACTTGATGTTAATTGTTCTTGATGTAGTGCGTACATGTGGTCGATCTATTGGAAGAAGTTGGATCTTTGTTGAGTGAAGGTCCATGGTTGTTCGCAGGCTTCCCAAATGCTGTTAAGGTATCCTGTTTCAACTTATTATGGCATTTTCTTGCCTATTTGGATGTTATGTTATGGTTGTGATGCAATTGATTTTTTTTTTCAGGGATGGAATTTGAGCACTCTCACTGAACTAACTCTTACTGGACCAGTGGGGCAAGTTTATGCCATGGCTGAGGGCAATGATCTGCTTTTTGCTGGTACAGAGGTGAGTATTATTCATGCTTCTTTTCTGATAATTGAGCGTCTCCATCTAATCTATCATTCAAAATGTGTAGAAAGGCCTAAGCTGCTCCCTTATATTTGTGTAATATTAGACTTGTACATTTAACTTATTGTGCTAGTATTTTCTTTTGTTGAAATATTTTAGATTATGCTGCCGATCTGTTCTAAAGTGGTATACCAATTTCCTTACCAGGATGGCACTGTATTGGCATGGAGATTCAGTTCCTTAACTAATGACCCTGAGCTGGTTGCATCACTGAAGGGGCATAGCAGGGCTGTGGTTTCTCTTATGGTCTCTCTTGTTATTGGAGCTAATAGACTATACTCTGGTTCTGTTGACAACACAATTAGAGTAAGTTGGTGTCAGTCTTGTTGTTTAACAAAATGTGTTCCATCTTATTGCTTGTTTGTTAATAACTTTTTACTGTTGCATTTGTTGTCATAGGTGTGGGATCTTGACACCTTGATGTGTATACAAACACTTAATGGCCATAAAGGTGTTGTGACATCCGTAATCGGCTGGGATAGCTATCTGCTATCTTGTTCATTGGATGGAACGATAAAGGTCTGGGCAACATCAGAAAGCGGAGACATAGAAGTGGTTTTTACACTCAGTGACGAGCCTGTATGTTTCTGAATGTCTTTCTCTCTCTTTCTTGATGCCCGTTTGTACGAGTTACTTGTTTTAACACTGGCCTGAATTCTCCTACTTGCTGTTTGTGAGCTGATGGATGATTTTTTTCAGGGGTTTATGGCGCTCTGTGGCATCTCCGATGCAGAAGCTAAGCCTATTCTGCTGAGCTCGTCTTGTGACAATTCTGTCCGTCTATATGACTTGCCAACGTAAGTGCTAAAACTTGAAACTGTTTAGAGTACCCAAATCTCTGCCATCTGAAATTTGACAAGACTGTCTACTTTTCCAATAAAGATTGAATGGCGTCTAAAATGTCATCTATGATAAATTTGGCAACACTGATCATCTATAATAAGGCGTTAGGCAGACACCTCCCAACCCTAACACACATCCTGTATTTCACTCCCATGTCTACCTGATCACCTATTTATCCACTGGGAGTGAATACCCTCGCTATCATGCTTCACCTAATCAATGTCCAGGGGCGGAGCCAACATGCGCCCTACCCAAAACTTCGGAAAACTACAATTTTACCCTGTGATGTATGAAAGTTCAAATTCTGCCCTTAATAGCGAAAGTGCCTCACGTCCGTCGCAATCACATATATTATCTTTACCCCTTCTGATCATCTCTCTGGTTTTGGATCTAGACCTGATGATCATGTCATATTTTTGTTCAGGTTTACCGAAAGAGGAAGACTATTCTCGAAACAAGAAGTACGATCTATTCAGACTGGTCCTGGGGGTCTGTTCTTCACAGGAGATGCATCGGGACAACTTACAGTCTGGAAATTGGCCGGATAAGTGAAGCAGCTGTGGCTTCATAAAGCTCTCTCTGTATATACATATTATGAGATGCCCTCTGAATTCATAGTAGCTGATGAGTGGAAATCGCCAATGCCAAATCCATTCCTAGAATAACAGAGGCAGAAGCACTACCACAATTTTCCTTGGCATCAGGAGATGGAAAAGTCGCTAGTAAAGATACACGCAATTCGTAGTATATTTTTTTCGCCCCAAATTGGTGGCGTCGTTTCGGTGGTAGAAGTGATAGAAAGAAGGCTTTTTCCCTCCAAATATGTAAAATGCCAAAACCTTCCATTGCCGTTGAAGGCAAATCTAATTTTATGGATGGAACTGTATTTCTGTTCCAGTTTTCGGAATTTGTTTCGTGTACGTGTTCTTTTCATTCCATGTTTTTGCACCAGCAGCCTACAAGCCACCTCTCCAAAAGCAATGCATGATGGGTCATGGGTAAGCTTCTTCTGAATTGATTGAAGAAGCTGCCTTTTGGGTTCATCCATGATCTACCTTATCTTTTTTGTTGTTTACCCAGAAATAGACAACATTTCCCTAATTGGTTTACCTATCTTTAAGGATTAGGTTTTAGCTGTGTCCAGAAAGCTGATTCAGGTTGATAAACTTATGAAAAGCACACCAACATTCGTGGGCTTTAAAAAAAAAAAAAAAAAAAAAAAAAAAAGCTCCTTACTGTGCGGCCTCAGCATGGAGTTCCAGTCACCCTCCATGCCATATGACTACACATCAAAACCAACAAACACGAGAAGGGTGTTATTTAAAGATGTACTGAGTTTTGAGTTTTCTTTGCTTTTCTCTTGTTGTTCAGCCAATAAGTTTCTCTTACCATGAATCAGTATCTAATATACTGGAAAACTTTTGTGAGGCAAATCTCTTCTTTGATTTGAAAGTGAACAAAACCAGATTAAGAGCCCGTTTGGTAATGCTTTTGCTTTCTAGAACGTTGCTTTTCAAATTCAAAAGCAGTATTTTTGTGTTTGGTAAAGTTTTGGTTTTCTGCTTTCTAGAAAGCAACTGCTTCCCCACAGCAGCTTTTGAAAAGCAGGGGAGGGGTTGCTTTCTATGACCTGCTTTTTGATTAATTTATCGTTTGACATCATTATCCATTAATAAATATAATAATATATTATTGTAATAGTACTGTTTATTATATCATGTCTGAAATGGTCGTTTTAACATTAACGGAAAGTCTAAAGCACTATTTACCAAACACAAAATGTCAAAAGTGCTTTTCAACAGCAGATTTTATACGGAGTTTACCAAACACCTTTTGTGTAGATTCTCACAGCAGCTTTCTCACAGTGCTTTCTACACAGTAGTAGTCTTAAGCGCATCGTTTGTTGTAGTTTTCTTGTGCAACTACGTTATCTGTCTACCTTCTACCTTAAGAGGTAGTTACAAAATCCACCTACCGGGCACATTTTGTTGTTTCATCACGTTTTCAAGAAATTATATCAATTATCATAATTGTAATTCATACTAAAATGAGAAAATTATATTTTTAAGTATTCTAAAAAAAATCGTTTTAATCGAAAGCAGTCATCGAATAAAACTATGAATACGTTACGAAATTGTCTTAATTAAGTATTGGGTAGCAAATTGAATCAAATCCTTAAAAAGAGAAGAAAAACCACCACCACACGAGAAAGTTTCCCACAAGGAAAAAAAGATTACTATTAACAGTTACAAGAACACATTCAAAAGCCTTAATAAAAGCAGAGTCGTTTTTCTTGCATTGTTTCAATTCTTAATTATGGAAAAGAGTAATTAAAAGACTTGACAAAAAATGAAAGAAGAAGTCTCTTGACACTTATCGTGTGTCGTCACCAAATCTAACCTCTCTCTCCCCCACTTACCTACAAACCTCCCCCACCTCTCACACATTCCATCTCCATCTCTCTCTCTCTCTCTCTCTCTCTCTCTCTCTCTCTCCATGGCAGAAGCATCTTCATGGTATTGTTCTCTCCTTTTTCTTGCTCTGTTGATGCTGAGCTCTTTAGGTGATGATGATAAGGAGGACCTCTACTACTCTGTGATGGACCATGGTGATGATGATCTTGAGCTTTTTGGTGGAGGCAACCACCGCATCACCGCCGCCGCCAAGAGGCCGTGCGACGAGATATATGTGGTGGGAGAAGGAGAGACACTGCATAGCATAAGTGACAAGTGTGGTGATCCTTACATAGTTGAGCAGAACCCTCATATTCATGACCCTGATGATGTCTTCCCTGGACTTGTCATCAAGATCACTCCCCCTCTTTCCAAACCCTAGCTTTGCAATCCCCTATAGTATACCACTAACAACAATAAATTTGGCCTTTTCTTTTCTAAGTTATGTTTTGTGGTTTACATTTGTGTTGTGTAGTTTGAAATAATTTGATGTTTTCAAAAATGTAAAAAAGATTTTATATGATCAGATGAAACAATTGAAGTCATGGCATATAGAAGTGTTTGATATACTATTGTATTATTCCTTCTTGCATAAAATGTGTGTAAATATAAATTGACATATAAAGGACATGTTAGATCACTACCGATATGTTCTGTTTGAGTAATCCCTGCTTATTCATATTTCACTATTGTCATTTTAGTTTGAAGCATTAGAGATGTTTATGATCAAAGGAAACAGTTGAACTTGTGGTATACTTAAGTGTCTGATTTATTGTTGTATCTCCGTCTTACATAAGAAATGTGTATGAAATTTGGCGTATAAATGACATGTCACATGTTAGATCACCACCAATATGTTCCATTTGAGCGATCTCACCTTATGTTAATCGTATTTTACTATTGGCATTTTAGTGTGAAGCATTGTGAGACCAACAACTTGTGGATCCACCATGGTCAACTCTTTGTTAATTGCACTTCTTAAATCAGAAATTAAGATGACTAAATTATAAATAATGTAAGACTATGTGAAGGGATCGAGTGGGGGAAGAAAGTAGCAACACTACAAGATGAGTACTGACCTTTTCAATGAGATTGTGATGGACTGGGTTGACCAAGAACATGAATTAAATCCATTTAACGACAAAAATGTTACTACTACTGTATATTGTTGTATTGACCAAAATAATTATCACGTCTAAAACTTTTCTAAGTATGTTTAGAGGTGGAAACTTGTGTTTGTAGATTGTGATATTTGTATAGCGTTTGAAGTCCCTGCATGAGGTCACAAATTCGAATCCGGCTATATGATGTAATTCTAAAAAAAGAGAAAAAGTAGTAACAAACTAGAGATTGTTTGGATACCAGTTTAGACACATGAAAAACAGTTTGAAAAATTGCTAAAATCTGAGTATAAAAAACTTATAAAATATCTATCTCTAAACTATCTGGGACAACTTCTCAAAAAAAATGTCTGTGACACGGGCAAAAAGATAACAAACCAAACGTGTTTTGATGGCAAACTACCACATGGTTTATGCACTGCAATTTAAATAGTGTGATTACTAAGTCATATCTTCTTCAATACTGGTGAATTCTACGAACTTGGTTATCGTGTCAATCTTATCAAATCGGTTATTAACAAGATTTAGTTGTGTCAACAACCGAGCGTGCTAATTTTGTGTCGTGTGCATCTCCAATACGTTATGTAAATTACTTGTTTTAGGCAAATTATAAATAAGGTAGTAAAATGTACACTCTAATAGCAAAGGCATATTGATCGCAAAACACAAAATAGGCATCCAGGCCAAATTTGGGGATGATTTTTTTGTTAGGCAAAACAGTTTTTCTCTCCTATTTACATGGGTTATGATATGTTTTCTAAGTTTTCTCCATGATTTTCACTATTTTCTCTCAAAATGCCAACTATTTTAAAATAAAATCTATATATTAAATCAAGCATGTCTTACTTTTTCCTAACCGATATTGGAGAAGACCCTAAAAAATTCTTATCTATTATACAAAAGAACGATTTTATCAAAAAAAAAAACCCTGATATTTTCCTACTAGTATTGGAAATACTCGTAGCTCTCTACTTGTCATGTCCGTTTTGCCGCACTAAAAGGTTCAAGCCCAAATAAAAGGATTTAACAAATTTGCTTTTGTTTTGTACAGAACCTCGGCCCATCAAACATAGGCTGGGTCAACCAGTTTTAGGGCAATAAAGATAAGCCCCGGCACAAAGCCTATCATACTACAACTTCCTATAATCCTAAGACCTAAAACCTTGATCCTCAATTCCTTCCAGCCGTGGTCCGCTACTTTTCCTCTTCTTCTATTTCCACTAATTTATACAATTAAAAAGAAATCTACAAAGTAAATGGGTGCTAGCTCAAGTAGTAGTTAGGGATGCAGACGGTTCGGTTTGGTCCGGTTTGAGCAAAAAAATCGAACAGCAACGGTTTGGTTTAATTTCGGTTCGGTTTTGCCTCAGTTTCGGTTTTAAGAGGTTCGGTTCGGTTTAAACTGACGGTTCACATATTAATACACGTTATTACTTAAAAAATATTTTTTAATCTAAAAATGGTAGAAATTATGTAAAAAAAAAAAAAAAAATCTAATATAGAGACTAAAGTAAACTCAATCAATCTACAACCATTTGCCTGGTTTTCTTTGAATCTTTTACGCGAAATTCAGGCATGAACTATAGGGAATATGAACGTAATTTCAACATTCTACATGAAAGAATAGTAATATTATGTTTATGGTACAAGAAATATTCAATACGTTTTAAACTGTTTAGTGCTGTAACCGGTTCGGTGTAGTTCAGTTTGTGTACGGTTTGTGCTCGGTTCGGTTTACTTCGGTTCGATTCGGTTTGCCGGTCTCCCAGTTTGAATTTGCACCCCTAAGTGATAGAGTGTCTAAAAGCCCCTGCTTGAGGTCTCGGGTTCAAACCCGGTATACGAGAACATGTAAGACTAAAGAAATCTACATAATTCACAATAACCTAAAAAATAATCAACTTTTAGAACATCTGATCAGAGACATCAATTCTTATATCGTTTTCCTAATCAAATCACCAGGTCAATGTGACCCAGTGGTCAATGTGACCAGTGAATAGTGATAAAAATTAAATAAAAAATTACTGGTGAAATCGAGTAAGTACATTTTTTTTAGAATTGTATGTTTGAAATTTGAATTACTGGTGAAATCGAGTAAGTACTAATTTTTTTTTAAATTATATGTTTGCCATCTACTGAATTTGACCGAGAACCTCATGCAAGAGTTTTTAAACGCTCTGTCATTTGAACAAACACCTATTTTAATTATCACAATATAGAAATGACATGCACGTGGTTAGGTCCTGATGTTTAGTTGATAGTAAAAGTTTGTGATGTAAAAGGCCACCAAAAAACAGGATTGAATGTTAACCGTGCGAGACCATAATTGTGTAAACCATAATTGTAGATAGCTATGGAAAATTGATAATCACCACAAATGTGAAGCATTCAAATTCAGTTTAATGCGCTCTCTTCTAAAGTATGAAATAACGTCAATGTCATATTGGGTGCTTACTTGAATAGCGAATGAATCGCTTGTTTAGATTGAGGAGGACTAATGCCGCAATAATTTAACGTCAACAACAGGGTAGGCTTAAGGGGAAGGCAGGCAGGTAGGGACAGTCGCTTTAGACATCTGAGTTGGTTGGAGCCTGTAAATTACTACTAAGAGTTACCACCCTAGTTCCCTCTCTATCTATCCGGTTTGACTTTTGCAACTATTTATTGAGTCATTTTGACTATTTGATTTGATTAGTTAAACGATACAAAATTTGATAATCTTTTCATGTTGTTGAGTAAAGCTAAACTCTACAATATCATGACAAAATTATAAAAAAATGTATTATTTTATTATCCAGATATCAGGGTCAAAGTGACCCGGTTACGGATAAAAATGTCAAACTGGAAAGAAATAGAGGGAGCGGAGAGAGGAGAGAGTAATGTTGATTATATGTTTTAAATAGATATTAACATTGGACTAAGTAGTTTGATGATAGATAATATTCCTGTAAAATATGTAACTCATACTCAATTCTCACGCAGGTCATTTCATTTTTTATAAACATTAACTTAAATCAAAAAGATAATTCTTTTTTTATTAAATTTCGACACACAATTTTTATTTGCCTTTATAAGTCCATTACCGCCCTGCATCAAAAATTTCGAAACGAAATTGTTATTTGCCTGTATAAGTCCATTACCGCCCTGCATCAAAGTTAACACTGTAATAGGAGTAAAGACACCGTCACCCCTCCCTCGCCGTCACAAGTTTGACACAGACACTTTCACCCCTTCCAGTTTGCGAGACGGTGCTTTCACATAACTAATGGTTTCACTGTTCATAAATGTAATTGTAGCATGATATCAATCTGTAGATTTGGCAACGATGGATTATAAGGGGCTGAACTCAGCCAACTCATTCTGAGAGTGACCAAATATTAGTGGGTTGACAAGATAACGGGCTTGGACCACGGGCTATTGTACTAGTGCCATAAATAATGAAGTACAATAATTTGCTTGTTATCAATTTTTATTTTGAGAATCCACTTGTTATCAGTTATTGTCAAAAAGAAATTAAGGAGATCACCGTCACTCAATAAAGTTGTGGTCATTCTTGCTTGGACTCTAATATTATTTAGAGGATGAAATAAGTTCCTGCATGAGATCCCGGGTTCAAGTTCGGTATACGACAAAAATAATTTCTAAAAACAAAAAAAATATATGATGCTAACCAGTCTTGACAAGAAATTACAGTTTTTTTCATGATTTGATCTCTCCTTAGTATCCCCACTTAAAACACACACCATCTAGGGTTTTTTCTCTAGAGAGAAAAAGCGACCCGGAAAGCAGCCGCCAAACCCTAACCCTAGGGAGGCGAGATGGCTCACGAACACCATGATCACCGGCGATTTTCGAAGCGAACTGCGGAAGAAGAAGAAGTAGTTGTTACGTTTGAGAAGGAGTATTGTGAAAACGCAGCAAAAGATTTCACGCACTGCCTCATTGGAAGTTTCATGGGAAGTAAACAGGTGAACGGAGGGGAGATGGTTCAATTCTTCCAACGAATATGGATCGATGGCGACAAGGTCAGCTTCTTTGAAATCAGAACCAACATGTTCATCATTCGATTTCCAACAGAGGCGTGCATGAAGAGGGTGCTCGGAGGAGGTCCCTGGTCTTTCGAGGGACAAATTATGAGGCTGCACCACTGGGAGATTGGTATGGACACAGATCAGATGGAGCTTAATACGATTGACGTCTGGATACAGGTTCTACAATTGCCGATCCACCTGGTTAAGGAAGACTCCGGAGTAAAGGCAGTCAAAGCCTATGGCGAAGTCCTGGATTCAGATCCACATACGTATTATGATGAACTGTCCAATTATGTAAGGGTACGCACTCGAATCCGCTGCGACAAACCTCTACGCAGAGGCATCTACATCTGCACAGACAAAGGAAAAACTTGGCTCGATTTCCGATACGAACGCGTACCAAGGGTTTGCCAATGGTGTGGAAAGTTAGATCACACCAGCAGCGAATGCAACGAAAAACAGACTAAACTCGATGAAGGCGAAGAACCGGGCTACGGTAACTGGTTGATCTTTCAACCTCCCCCGAAGAGAAAGGATTCGGGGAATAGATTGACTCCACAGAGGACTACGCAGAAAAAAGGGGAAAATAAAAGGACGGAGGAGATGAAGAGAGCTGAACCCCAAACCGACGAAACCAACCAAATGGATACTGAAGGAACAAATCCACATGAGGTACACAAGGATACAGGGGAGAAACCAAAGCAAGGGGAAGAAGCTATAGCCGAGTCAGTTCAAAAGGCTGGCAATCCGCTTGAAACAGACGCAGCACACCAAGGCAGTAACCAAGGGGTGGCTGCCATGGTAAGTAATCTCGAGACCAACAGCAGCCAACAGGAGCCGCGTCGGGATGGCTCTGGAACCGATCTACGTGTGAATGTGGGGCATAATTGGAAGGACGCGGCTAGGAAAGCAATGCAAGCAAGGGAGAAAGCCCCCTCATCACCAAAACGCAAGGTAGGAGATAATTTCGCCTTGAGCCCTCCACCGAGCAACGACAGCAGCTCCAAAGGGGGTATCAAGAGTAGAGCCATAAACCTGGAGAAGAAGATGATGGCAGCACTGGGGAATAAAAACACGGGGGATGAAAGCTCTCCTACACCCAATAATGCGAAAACGGCGGCACCTGGGATCCAGGGCCGCCGAGCACAATGAGTCTCCTAAGCTGGAACGTACGTGGGCTGGGGAAGCCACGTGCGGTCCGAGCTTTGAAGGAGCAGTTGAGGCTCTTATCCCCAAATATCGTCTTTCTTATGGAGACGAAACTCAACAAAGCCGAGATGGAGAAAGTGCAGGAAAAGGTGCAGTATGCAAGCGGAGTTTTCAGAGAAGCGCATGATAGAAGGGGAGGTTTAGCACTACTTTGGAATTCCAAGGTAAACATTAAGCTAATTAAGTTTTCTGACTATCATATTAACGCTATCGTAGAAGAAGAAGGAGGTTTCGCTTGGAAACTAACAGGTTTTTATGGCGACCCCAAACGAGAGCAAAGGCATAATTCATGGGAACTTCTAAGGAGGATCAAACCCGAACCGAGCATGCCATGGCTAATCTGCGGGGATTTCAATGAGATAAGGACAAATCTCGAGAAAGAAGGAGGTAGAGAAAGGATTTTTAGTCAAATGCAAGCTTTTAATAATGTTTTGCAAGAGCTAGGTCTCATCGATCTGGGATTTTCAGGCCCGGATTACACTTGGTCTAATAACCAAGAGGAAGAAACACATATTAGAGTCCGGCTAGACAGGGTCGTAGCCACTGTGGATTGGATGGAAAATTACCCCGGCACGAAAGTCACTCATCATACCGGGCTTCAGTCAGACCACAGACCGCTGCTCGTTGAGTGGAGCGGTATTAATATGAATCGCAAAAAACAAAGGAGATTCTTCTATGAAAAGATGTGTAATTTACATGAAGACTTCAAGGGAGAAATTGAGAACTGCTGGAAGGGTTTTGAAGAACAAGATATCAGTACAAAGTTGAGCAGACTGGCAGGTCATTGTCGCAAGTGGAACCGAAATATATTCGGTAGTGTGAAGAAGCAAATACAAGATCTCAGGGCTAGAAAAGATGAACTAGAATGCATAGCCCAAACCAACTCTGTCCGTGAAGAGTTGTACTGGATCCAGGAGAAATACGAGGAAATTCTCAGAAGGGAGGAGATTATGTGGTCACAAAGGGCGAGAACCAATTGGCTCAAATATGGGGATCGCAACACAAGATTTTTCCACAATAAAGCCTCTATTAGGAGGGCACGCAACAACTTTAAAGGCATTGAGAATGACAGCGGTACTTGGATCACCTCAGATGAGGAGGTTACCACATGCTTTGAAAAGCACTTTGGAAGCATCCTTACTTCAGATAAGCCCAACCTAGAAGACATCACAGCCATTGTTAACCAGGTCCAATCAACCATCGATGCAGAGATGGCGATGGCGCTGGACTCAGACTTTACGCCAAAGGAAGTGTCGGATGCTTTATTCAGCATGAGCCCGGACAAAGCCCCGGGAAAAGACGGTTTTTCGGCCGGATTCTATCAGAAACATTGGGACGTTGTTGGAAGAGAAGTCACAAAAACATGTCTTACAGTTTTAAATGGAGGAGCAGAACTGGGCAGTCTTAACCACACAGTACTGGCCCTAATTCCTAAGTCGAAACAGCCGCGGAAACCAATTGATTACAGACCTATTAGTCTGTGTTCGGTAATTTACAAAGTAATAGCTAAAGCTGTTGCTAATCGTATTAAAAGGGCCCTCGATCAAGTAGTCTCAGAAAATCAATCGGCGTTCATCCCGGGAAGACTTATCACTGATAACATACTTACGGCTTTTGAAGTTATACACACGTTAAAGACGAGAAAGAAGGGGAAGAAAGGGTCACTTGCGCTTAATGTGGATATGTCTAAAGCATATGACCGAATCGAATGGTCGTTTCTATGTGAGACCTTAAAACGAATGGGTTCGGCCCTAATATCAGTTCTATCATTATGCGGTGTGTCTCGACAGTCGAGTATGAATTTGTCCGCGATGGGAGCCTGTCCGGAAAAATTATCCCAGAAAGGGGCTTAAGGCAGGGGTGCCCCCTATCCCCATACCTCTTTGTTCTTTGTTCGGAGGTGCTTTCGAGTGCTGTTACATCTGCTATAAAGTCTAAGCGACTCGCCGGTGTAACAGCATCCCGGGGAGGACCAGTGGTCTCCCATTTATTTTTTGCTGATGATTCTATCTTCTTTTTACATGCAAATACAAGCGAAATACAAAAATTACAAAATCTATCCTCGGAGACTACTGCAAAGCTTCTGGACAGTTGATTAACTTTGAGAAATCAGCAATAGTCTTTTCGCCAAATGTACCGGATGCAGTAAAGGCAGAGATCAAGAGCCAGTGTGGAGTACCTGAAACGGACAAGCACGAAAGATATCTCGGATTACCAACTACAATTGGTAAGCAAAAAATCACAACTTTTTCCCACCTCCTAGACAGACTTGATAGCAGGTTAAAGGGTTGGAAGGAGAAATCACTATCTGTGGGAGGTAAAGAAGTACTCATTAAAGCCGTTGCTAATGCAGTACCTAGCTATGCCATGTCTTGCTTTAAATTACCAGAGGGTATTTGCAACAAAATTGAAAGTAAAATTCGACAGTTTTGGTGGAGTAACTCAAAAAAGGACAGAGGCATTTGCTGGTTAAATTGGAACAGAGTTCAGAGGTCTATGGAGCAGGGAGGTTTAGCATTCAGAGATTTTAAAGTGTTTAATCAAGCTATGCTAGCCAAGCAGGCATGGCGGATTCTTGACAAGCCACAGTCACTAGTAAGTAGAATGATGAAAGCTAAATATTATCCCAACAATGAGTTTCTGTATGCTAAGGAGGGTAACTCACCAAGCTTCGCGTGGCGAAGTATCATTCACGGCAGAAGACTACTTACAAAGGGACTACCCTGGCAAATTGGTGACGGCAAATTTGCCCAGATGACATCCCCATGGCTATGTCGAGAGCCGTCTTTCAAGCTGACCACAGACAACAGTATGCTTAACTACATGAAAGTCTCAGAGTTCATCAATGAAGAAAGCAATCAATGGAACAAAGACAAGCTTACGGAGTACCTTACAAAAACGGACATTGAAGAGGTCATTCAAATACAACTCCCAACGCAGCAAACAGGGGACACAATTAGATGGCATTACTCCGATAACGGCATTTACACAGTAAAATCCGGTTACCGATTAGGGATGAGCCTGAAGGACAATCAAGAAAATTTAGGGGAAAGCTCAGAGTTGAAACAGAGGGCTTTTGCAGGCTTGTGGAAACAAAAATTGGAAAGGAAAATCACCCATTTTGTGTGGAGAGCTGCTCAGAACATAATCCCTACTGCAGAGAACCTGAGGAAAAGAGGTATTAGAGCGGACGAACGCTGTTGTGCTTGTGGTAAAAGCCCAGAAACGACGATCCATGTTTTATTCAACTGCAACGTGGCCTCCTCGGTGTGGATGATGTCAGGGGGCCAACACCTCCTGCAAGATACGAACGCGGAAATCTCAGAAAGAGTCAAAGCAGACATCTCAAGATTAAAAGGGGATCAATTGAAGCAGTATTGCATAACTATGTGGGGGATCTGGCAAGGGAGAAACTCTCTCAAATTCAGAAACCAACCCATAGATCCAGAAACAACAACAAAGCTGATTCAAAGGAAAATAAAGGAGCAAGATCTAATCAGGAAAGAGGTACTTAGCTTGGAATCAGCCACAACAGAACAAGACACAGAGGAACCAACAAAGGACGAGCTCTTCCTCCACTTCGACGCAGGATGGAACCCAATCAACGGAAGCTCCACAGTCGGCTATGTCCTCAGATCTAGAAATGGAACATGTCTTTTAGCAGGAGCAGCTCCGGGCCCTAGAAGCGAAAGCGCCAGACATGCAGAGGCAGAAGTGTGTCTACAAGCAGTCAAAGCAAGCTTCCGATGGAGATCCCACAAGATCCGTTTGGTAGGCGATGCATCTCAGGTGATTTTGGATCTGAATCAAGGCTTGGCGGGGAGACGAACGCGTGAAGAGGGAGGTTTGAGAAGCACGATGAATGAGCTGTTTCAGTCTTTGATGAATTTCACCAATATCAAGTGTGAAGCCTGGGGAAGAGAAAGAAATAAAGTGGCTCATCAATTGGCCTCCCACGCGTCCCTCTCTGGGGAAAGTAACGTGTGGTCTGTAGATTTCCCATTATGGCTAGCTAAATGTTTGGATAAGGATGTAATGCTCCCACTTTAATTGGTTTCTTTTAATAAAGCAATTTTCTCAAAAAAAAAAAAAAAAAAAAACACTCACACCATCTTGTGTGTTACCATAATTTGAATAGTGGTGCTTTGAAATGCATTCACAATCAAACTCAACCACCACTTTCCATGGCCAAATTCATCAAATGCCTCATAACCACACTTCTATGTATAGTTCCTACTAGGGCTAGCCATGGCCGGGCTGCATTGCGTTGGGTCGAGCCGAAACAATCAAGCCCAACCCAACCCATTGACCAGGCCAACACTCGAACCAAAGCCCGACCCATCTGAAAAATATTAAACCCAAACCCAACCTGCTCGGGCCAATATTAATTCATTTATTGTTTTAAATAATAACATAAAAACTTAAAAAAGTTAATTAATGTTACTTTACATACAAATATTGTTGAAATTAATCGTGTATTAAGACATATAGCTATTTTGAACAATTTTTTTCTATATAAACTAATTAACATTATATGTTAAACTCATCTTTTGTAATATACGTGTTGTTGCATATGCATGTATACTTATTTATGTTAATACATACAAATAGTATACATAAAGTGTTCGGGTTGGGCCGAGCTGAGTTGTGCCAAAAGTACGAAACTTAAACCCAACTCATATGTTGGTCGGACTGAAATATTTATTTCAAGTCCGCTGGCTGAGAATGATCGAACCCAAACTCTTAATATCATGAGCTGGGTTGAGCAGGTTAGTCAGGTCACTGGGCCGATGACTAGCCCTAGTTCCCTTAGCAAAAGCTAAGCATGACAAACAATAGCAATAATGTCGATGGATTGTGAAAGTCATGTCTACTGATGCCAAAAGCCCCAAACACACTAAGCTAAGTAGTTAGTGAATGCATCCCTGATTATTGAACTTCCTCCTTTCCTTTTTAAATCTTCCAACATTTGTTTGAAAGTGTCGATTTGCAAATTTGGAGAGACTGAAAGTACTACTTATTGGTCTTCGCGGGTGTGAGCTGGTCAATCGGGGCTACATTAGCCTGGTTTACAATTGTTTCTTAACTTGTATTACTAGTATGCTATTGTACTTGAAGAGTAAATAACTACACATTAACACAAACATGCATTAGAAGTTTTTCTCTGTTCGGTTTTCTGTGCCCAACGGTTAAGTTCTCTTCTCTTCTGAGGTCTCTCTTGGGGGAGATCTCCGATGGCTTCGGATCCAGGCGAGGCATGTACCGGCCTTAACCCCTCCTCTATTTCCCCTCCTTCTATCGGCGATTCAATGGCGGTCGATCCCTCGACCATGGTCTCTGTCTTAAAAGCCTCAGTTGAGGCTTTGGGCATCTCCGATTCGATGATGTCCGAACCCAATTTGGGTAGTTCGATGATGGCTGAACCCAAGTTGGGCAGCCCGAATCCTTTGACCTCTGGTTATGTGTCGGATTCTAATCCATCTAAGAATGAAGTGAACATTCAATATGTTCCGCCGTCTTACATTAGGGCCCTGGTTGGGGTCAATGAAAGAGAAAAGTATTTCGATCTGGGTTCCGATAAGATCGGAAAAAATGAGATCTTAAAACCAGAAGAAGTTGAGATCATTCGAGGCACTGATGAAAATCCCACGACTGCACATGTTAATTTCTCTGAGGATTTCTTGGCTAAGATCAGGGAGCCTTGGAGAAATCATCTTATTATTAGACCTTTGGGTCACAAAATAGCTGAATTCAAGCTTATCCCTAGGCTCAAAGAGCTATGGAGGCCACAGGGCAATATTACTCACAGAGATCTGGGAAAAGGGTTTTTCCTAATGAATTTTGATCTTCAGATTGATTACAATCGGGCTCTCACTGGAGGACCCTGGATTGTTTTTGATCACTATCTTCTTGTCCAGAAATGGACTCCGGACTTCAAAGTCTCGGAAGCTAATGAACATAAATCCGCTGTTTGGGCTAGAGTGCTTGAACTCCCAAGCGAATATTACCGGGAAGATTGCTTGCATTCCGTTGCTAGCGCCATTGGCCTCCCGCTTAAACTTGACTTTACCACTGCTAACTTTGATCGTGGCCTTTTCGCGCGTGTTTGTGTTGAAATTGATCTCTTAAAACCGCTTATTGCGGATGTTTGTGTTGGCAATAAGAGTTACTCTGTTGAATATGAACATCTTCATCTTGTTTGCTTTGGATGTGGCAGGGCCGGGCATAGCCGAAATTTCTGCAACATGAAAGGGAAGCTGGAAACCAACATCACTGAAGGGAGCTCAAAAGTGCAAAAAAATGAAGAGGAGAAGGAAGAGTGGAAACAGGAACATTACAACAATAGATTCACTAGTGAAGTGAATCCTCCTGGCCCAAGAGGTCCAGGCCCTTGGACTTATGTGACCCATAAGAAGAACACGAAGCCCAATCATAAAGGTAAGCCCAGTAATTTTGCTAATAGATTTAATGGTTTGAAGGAGCCCAAAATGCAAGATGGAGGAGGAAGACCTAAGCCCAATCACAATCAGGGTATTTTGGGAGCCCAACCCAGTACTGCTGGACAATTTGGACCCGGGTATGGATCAGCCCAAGGTCATGTCAATAATAGGCCGGGTAATGAAAGAAAAAACCCTAAGTACCCAAGCAAGGAGACTCCATCTATGCCGTTTACAACTAGCACACCTTCAACGGTTGAGATTTGTTCTCACTCGGATAAGGATCGGAACACTCTGGATTTAGCCAATGAGAAGCAGGCCTTATCTTCCACGGTCTCCTCCAGTATTCAACCCCCCTGTTCTGCGTTGGGTAAAGAGAAAGGAAAAGATGTGATGGAGGAAGACGGAAACACGACTTATCATAAAGAGCAAAGCCTTGGAGAAGATGTTTCATCTTTGTTTGATCAGTCAGCTAACCCCAAAGTTGGTTCTTTGTGGTTTCCGCCAAGCAATAAACAACCCTCCGTTCCCCTCCCTCTCAATCTCCAATCTGGATCTTCTGGTTATTTGAGTAGTCATCCCCGGAAAGTGCAAAAAGCAAATCGAAGAAATTCACCCTACCATGGAGCTAGAAGTAAAAACAGAGAGATTGGGGAGAGGCAAGACTCAATTTCTGATGGATCGGAAAGGAATTCAGGCAACGGTGGTGAAAACTCCATGGCTGATGGAGTTCATAGATCTGCAAGTTTACCGTATGGAGTCGGAGAACATGGACCCATCGCTACTGGGAGTCGAAGCGAAGAACTGGCTATCCCTAGCGGAGCTGAAGCAGCGCCTAGTGGGGATTGCTAAAGCTGAGGGTTTCCGTTTCACTGCAGAGTTTCGCATGATAGAGTCAACTAATGTGCTGTTTTGGAACTGTAGAGGTACAAAGAACAAAACTTTCAAGAACAATTTTAAGTTTCTGAAAAGAAATTTCAAATTCGATGTTGTGGTTCTGCTTGAAACAAAGGTGTGTATTGAGGATATGGGGAATTTCTTCGTTAATCAAGGGTTTGCTGAGAATCATCACGTGAACCCCCAGGGTAGAGCCGGAGGAATTTGGCTCTTGTGGAACTCCCTTGAGGTTGATGTTACTCTTATCGACAGCCACCCTCAAGCCATCCACGCCAAAATCAAGAAAACTCATTTTGAGGATTGGATCCTTTCGGCTGTGTACGCTAGTCCGGTGGATACTAACAGGACAGCCCTCTGGGATGATATCCGTATCAAAGCTGCGAGCATTGTTGAACCCTGGCTGCTCGCTGGGGATTTTAACGATTACACCGGCGACTCGGAGAGACGCAGTTTCACTCCGAATAAAAATCTGAGGAAGAATATGAAGTTTCTGGGAAATATCAGTGACTGCAACCTGCTTGACCTGGGTCACAGTGGGCCGGCCATGACCTGGAGCAACAAAAGGCACGGGCTTGCCAATACCCAAGAGAAGCTGGATCGGGCTCTCTGTAATGTCAGTTGGAAACTCGCGTACCCTAACAGTTTGGTTTCGTGTCTTCCCCGTACTTACTCGGACCATTCGCCGATGCTTTTGGAGACGCAAGGTATGTCCGTCCCCAGAAGTTCTAAGCCATTCAGGTTCGAAATTTTTTGGCTCTCTCACCCGGATTTCTTTAATGTCATCAAAAACAATTGGAATGTTTGCTCTGATATCTGTGTTTCGCTTCAGTCTATCAAAACTGTGTTATTGGATTGGAACAAAAAAGAATTTGGTAACATTCACAAGAGGAAAAGATTAGTCCTTGCTCGTATTGGTGGTATTCAAAAAATTTTAAGTACCAGATATGTTCATGATCTCTTTCTGTTGGAAAAGGACTTAATCACGGAGTTTAACTCTATTCTGGATCAAGAAGAATCCCTGTGGTACCAAAAGTCTAGAATTAAATGGTTTTTAGAAGGGGAAAAAAATACTAAGTTTTTTCATCTTTCTACACTTATGCGTAGAAGACGTAATTCTATTAACATGCTCAAGAATGAGAACAATATGTGGCTTTCTGATGCTAACCTCCTCAAAGAGCATGTGCTTTCCTATTACATCTCTTTGTATAAACAGGAAGGTTCCGAAGGGGTCTGTGAGATGAACTACCTGTTCTCAGGCAGAACTGTTTCTGAGGACGAGAATGAGAATCTCATGGCCCCTTGACTGATAGTATTATTTTCAAGTCGCTTAAAGGCATCAATAAAAATAGAGCGCCGGGTCCGGATGGTTTTAACGCTGCGTTCTTTCAAGAATGCTGGGATACGGTGGGAAGGGATGTGTGTGACACGGTCAAAAAAGTGTTTTATGAGTTATCCATCCCTTTGGAGATGAACAACACGTTTATCTCCCTCATCCCCAAGATTAGTAACCCTGAGACCATTAAACAATTCCGGCCTATTGGGTTGTGTAACGTGACCTACAAAGTGGCCTCCAAAATCATCGTTGATAGGATTAGGCCTCTCATGAATTTCCTTATATCTCCCACCCAAAGTAGTTTTATTCCGGGTAGATCCACTTGTGATAATGTCATTTTGGTCCAAGAGATGATCCACTCTTTAACAAAAAAGAAAGGCAAAGTCGGAGCCATGATTGTTAAAATCGATCTTGAGAAAGCCTATGACAGACTTTCTTGGAAGTTTATTGAGGAAACTCTTAATTTTTTCAAATTTGATCCCTCTATTATTACTCTTATTATGAGCTGTGTTAGTTCTGTGAGATTTTCTGTCCTTTGGAATGGGGAAGCCCTCCCGTATTTTCAGGCGGAAAGGGGGCTTCGGCAAGGGGATCCGTTGTCCCCTTACCTTTTTGTGCTTTGCCTCGAAAGGTTGTCTAGAATGATTGATCAAGTTCAAAATCAGGGTCTTTGGAAAGGGGTGAAAATTTCCAATAGAAGTACTCCGCTCACTCATCTTTTCTTCGCGGATGATATGCTTCTTTTCTCTCAAACTAATAGTATTTCCATTGAATTTGTGAATCAGGTCCTTTTTGATTTCTGTGCCATTTCTGGGCAAAAAGTTAATCTGGAGAAATCTAAAATTTTCTGTCCCCCAATGTTAAACCTGCTACTGCTTTCTCCATTAGACATAAGCTTGGCATCCCCATTACGGTCAATCTTGGTAAGTATCTTGGCATTAATCTCAATTCTGAGAGAGTTGGGAAAGTTAAATTCAATGAGCTTATTGAGAAATTTTATGTCAAGTTGGCCGGTTGGAAAGCTTCTATGCTTTCTGTGGCGGGTAGAACCACACTCATTAATTCGGTTACGACGTCCCTCCCGGTTTATACGATGCAAACCCAGAACATCCCTTCTTATGTCTGTAACCTGTTTGATAAGATCAATAGAGGCTTTCTTTGGGGGGACACGGAAAATAAAAAGAAAATGCATTGTATTAATTGGGATACTGTTTGTCTCCTTAAGAAAAATGGGGGTTTAGGCATTAGAGGTATGAAGAATCAAAATAGAGCCCTCTTCGCTAAGTTAGGTTGGAACATTATTAACAATCATGAGGCGTTGTGGGTGAAGTGCCTTAGAGAAAAATATCTTGTTAATCATAATATCTTTAATTGGCCAAAGAAAAAAGATGGTACCCCCACCTGGAAAGGTATTGTGGATGTGGGTAAACTTATTAAGAAGTATTATCAATGGACCATTGGTAATGGTTGTGATGTTTCTATTTGGAATGATTATTGGGTGGGTGATTTTACTCTTAAAGAAAAATACCCCCTGGTGCAGTTTGATGATTGTCTCACTGTTAATAACCTTATTGATAACAATCGCACTTGGAATCTTTCGATTCTCCATAATATTATTTCTGTGGAGCACTTGAACTCCATTCTGGCTAAGGCCATCCCTTTGGATCCCTCTACCACTGACAAGTTAAATTGGATGGGGTCTGGTAAGGGGTCTTTTTCTGTTTCTGATGCGTATAACTGTATTGCGAGAAAAAATGAGTATTCTCCTTTGGATTGGGCTTGGATTTGGAAGCTCAAAGTGCCGTATAAATTCTCTTTTTTTATCTGGAAAGTCAGACACTATAAATTAATCACTAATGTTGAAAGATTTATTAGAGGTCTAACTTCGGATGATTCTTGTCCTCACTGTCCAGGTATCAGTGAGGATCAGAATCGCTTATTTAGAAGCTGTCCAAATAGCTTAGCTATATGGTCAGTGATCTTCCCACCCCAGTGGCTTTCCTCTCTTAATCAAGCAAATTTTCTTCAGTGGTTTGATGCTAATTGCAAAGAAAGTTGTAGTATTAGTTATAACCACACTGTGTTATTCCTGTGTGGCTGTTGGAATATTTGGATTAATCGCAATAATTTTTGCTTTAATCAGGTTTCCACCAACACCAGTGTGAGTAAAACTAATATTCACCGACTCACTGAAGAGATTTGCTATGCTTTTGGTAACAGGAGAAGGTTGGGGAGTGGGATGGATAGATTAAATTCTAATTGGATTCCTCCCCTTACAGGTACATTGAAGCTTAATACGGACGGGAGTAAGAAAGGGGAGCACGGCATTGCTGGCTTTGGAGGGGTCCTCCGTGATGAAGAGGGTCAGTGGATCCAAGGATATATGGGTCAAATTGGTTATAGTTCGGTGCTTGAAGTGGAGCTTTGGGGTATTCATAGAGGGCTGGTCATGATTCACCAAATGAGCCTCCATGATATTCATATTGAGTCAGACTCTGCAGATGCAATCAATGTTATCAACAAGGAGATCCCCTCAAATTTCCCATTTGCTGTCATTACTAGCGAGATCAAAGTTCTCATCAACGGCTGTAGGTGCACCATCAAACATATCCCGAGAGAGATGAATCAACTTGCTGACGCGTTCGCCAAAAAGGGTGGTAATCAGAATGAGACCTTGGTTGTTCTGGACAACCCCCCCCCCTGACCTGAACCAACTGGTGATCAGAGACATGATGGCTAAAGGCAACATCAACTAGGGCCATGTAGTTTCTCACTGGTTCTTTTGTTTTCTGTTGTTCTTTTCTGTTGTTTGTTTTCCTTTATGTACTCTGGACGATCAAAAAAAAAAAAGAAGAGTAAATAACTGGATAGTGCAACACTATTTATATGCAAACAAAAAATATTGTAATTTCTTCTTTTTTGAATTCTTATTGTGTCCGGGCCAACTTGCGCGCACATCGACTAAATTAACAAGATCTTAAGAATTATTTGCCGTAGTGAGGGTTGAACATGAAACCTCGAGAAGAATAAACCCCTAAGTCCCAAACTTCCATTACTAAGTCAACCTCCTAGGATCCCATATGTTTTTGTCAGGGGGAGACAAATCTTCCCAAAATGTATGAATCACCAAATGGCATTTTACCTCTTACAATAAAGTCATTTTTTAAACTTTTTGACCTCATGTTATGAGGTCCAGCCATCTACCCAGTGGCAGAGCAAAAATCGAACCATGAAGCACAATTAAATACAACAAATTCCTCATAATGTCACTATTTCATAGAATTTTTTAGAGTGTTGGTGAAAAATTATTATTCCAGTCAGGACATTTATATATCTATTATATACAAGGGTCTCCTTTTAACAGAAAAAATTATGATATACAAGTGTGCTAGTATTATAGAATTATAATATGACTAGAGTATTGCCCGTGCCCGAAGGCACTATCCCTAAATTGGATAATTTTTGAATTTAAAGATGTTTTTTTAAATGAATTTAGAGGTGTTATAAAAAAATATTTAAAATATGGTGAAAAAAATAAATAACAACTTCCAAGTATGGGATGAGCATTACGTGGGAATCACTCACAATCTATCTCCTATTAATTAGGCATGTAGTTGAAAAAAACATCTATTAATTTAGTTAGGGATGTCCAAAGAGAGTGGGTAATTAGAGATGTAATAAGTAGGTGAGATCTAATGGTGGAGATGAGGTTGATTTAATCTAACGGTTGAAAAATCATAGTTAGTTAAACCTAATGTAGTTGAGAAAAATATCTCTCCTATTAGGGATGTCCAAAAAGAGTGGGTAGTTAGGGATGTCCAAGGAGAGTGAGTAGTTAGAGATGTAATAAGTAGGTGAGATCTAATGGTGGGGATTGGATTGATTTCATCTAACGGTTGAAAAATCAAAAGTTAGTTAAACCATGCTATTTTATAATATAGACTAGGGATTGCCCGTGCCCGAGGGCACTACCTGAAAAAACACGTTTCACCTATTACAATGTCATAAATAAAATGAGTACTTTTATCCACAACTACGGGCAGAAAACAAATACAACATACATATTTGTATTAAATAATTAGGAACAAAAGAAGCTCTTTTTTATAATTAGGATAAAAAGAGTAGGTAGTTAAGTAGGTAGTTAAGTAGTGGGTAGTTAAGTGAGTGGTAGGTGGGATCTAAGGGTTGGGGTTGATTCAATCTAACGGTTGAAAAAAAGTCAACCGTCCTATTTTATAGAGTAGATGACGGGTTCTAATGATGGACTTTGGACCAATGCCTTGTATCTATAAGTTGTGCCAAAATTTTGTTAGTATATCTTTTAAGGTTATGTTGTTGTAGATAGTCCAAATTCTAGTCCAGATCCACAACTACGTGGCCAGATCAATAGTCTACAGCACCTCAGCATGCGTCATACACATCAAATCATGACATGTCAACATATAGGGACCTTAACACAGAATCGTATATGTACAAACGCAACTCTATTGTTTTTAGGGTAACCACAATGCAAGTCCTGATCACATGTTATAAATGGAAGTCAACTTCCAGCTTTAGCTCAATCTACTTTATTTAACTTTCAGGTAATGTGACATTTTGGAAGCCATCAATTTTATGACAATAATGCACCTGCTTTTCTCTATTTAATTGTACCTTTTACTTCATCTGAACTATAATTATTTGGAGAGTTTTAGAGCAGGTAAAGCTTTTGTTTTTCCTCTGTTCGATCACCCCTTCGTGGTTCTCTTGGGAAAAAAGGACAAAGGTGATGCAAAAGAGACAGGTGCCAGACTGCTATAGAGTGGGACATACATTGGGGTTAGGAGTTAAGGACACAATGGCCTCATCCACTCCACATATATGATGACCCTTCTCATGCCCTGAAGGGAGTACTCCAAGTCTCTCCATTTCTCCTCTCCTCACCTCTCTCCCTCTCTGCACCTCTTACTAGTAGCATAGTTAGAAGTTTTCGGTTCTTTATTCCGAGTGTTGAAGGCAGAACTTGGTCCCAACAGAGCTTTGCTATCTCTCACATGTTTGCCTCTATGCCATCAATAGCTCTGTAATGTAAGTTTTTCTCAATAATAATAGCAACATCGAAATATCTGTATATAGACATAGTTATAATTATTTTACTGATTTGTCACTGACTGCAACACGAACTAACTTTCTATTGAAAATAGTAAAACCATTGACTTTTTCATTACAACATATTGTCACTTGTTCGAGTGCTGGATCACGACCGGCTAAGAAATACGTTTACTGAACTAGTTTGTTTCTGCCTAATTTTACTCAAATGGTTTTTTGAGTTGTTGCTCAAGTAAGTGCGCTACATATATGTCCGCAGTTCTCTCTTTCACTCTCTCTATATATATGTATGTGTGTGTATGTATTTATGTTAGCCGTATTATTTATTATTTTTTAGTTTTGATCATTAAACAGTCAACGAGTCTGGATAAAGTATAGTTCTTTTTCATCACCAACAATAATCTTTAATTTGGCCAATATTTAGGTATGGTGGATATTTGCACCACATTTTACACGGGTAATTTATATTTTGTTCTCCCAAGTTATGATAAATATGCAATAAGTATCCTCACCGTTCATCAATTGACATGAAATATCCCTTATTTGTGTCATAATATTTACACAAATTATCTTTCTGTTATCAACCGTTTAATGGCAATGAGACCGTGGAGTACATGTGTGGAAATATTTTTCATTCCCCTAGTGCCCTCCAAGGGGCTGTGTTAGCCATTTTGACCTATACATGGTAAATATTTTATTGACTTGTGCAATACCACCACCATCACATTTTCAACCTGCTAACATTTACTATCTCTGTGACTATATCAACAAAGCTCAGACCAACTGCACCATCAAACTGAGAAGCTGACCAATTATCCAACATAATACGATTGGCGTCGATTTGGGGTTTGTTGAAAAGAATGATAGAGAGATAGAGAGATGGAGAGAGGAGTAAGATGTTGAATAAAATGCCATGGGCAAAAGTGTAATTTCACGTTGTCCGTCAACTTTCATTACAATCAATCCTTCTAAAAATTAGGGTATTTCGTGTCAGTTCGTGAACAATGAACGTAGACTTTATCTATTTACCATAATACAGAGGTACGAGGTGTAAGTTAACTATTTTTCTCCCTTTATTGGAGGAGATTTTTTTTAGTGCTCCAAAATAGCACCACGTGGTGCTCTACAGCCAATTAAAGAGTACTAACACTTAACCACACTCATTGGTTATAGAGCACTAAAAGAATTCTCATGTTGGAGATGCTATGAGGACAATCACTAAGTGCATGTTTGGTATCGTTGATTTTAATCAAATTGGAAATTGGATTAAAATCGACATCTTTTCAACAATTTTGTTCGTTATGTCAGCAAATTAAAATAATCTCTGCGCAATTATAGAATCTCTAAAATTGGGGATTATGCAGTTTAAAATCTCTAAAAACATAAATTTGATATATATTTTTTTACATTAGCATAATCACTGTACAGTCATCGACACGTGTATTCAATTGCTTGACTTTAGAGCTCCTTAAATTTTGTCAAATGGATCAAGTTTGTGATCTATAATTTCAGCTCCTACCAAACAAATAGTGATTATGAGTTAAGTTGAATTTTCTTTTCAGATTATTTTCGGCTGATTATTGAGATTTTCAGCTGGTACCAAACAGGCGAAATAGTGGAGGAGTTTTTCACAAAACTGATCTTGTTGGAGCCGACTAAAACGAAAAAAAAAAAAATCCACCGATGAACAAATACAAATCTAGACTCGTTTAGAAACCGACGGTAGTACTGTTTGTTCTTGGGGATAAAACCGACACTACTACCGTCGGTTTTAAGCTTTTTCAGGACTGAGTTAAAACCGACGATTTTAAGAACCGATGGTATGAACCTAGGTTTTGAGGCATGAAAACCGATTGTAGAAAAGTCGGTTGTTTTACTTAGTACCACTGGTTCTTAAGAACCAATTGTCAGAATCTCGTTTTCCAGTCTGACCTGCAAATGGTAAAACCGACAGTGTTAATCTTGGTTTTGACCTCAAGAACCGAGTCTAGTACCATCGGTTTCTAAACGAGTCTAGATTTGTATTTGTTCCTCGATTGGGGTTTCTTCCGTTTTAGTCGGCTCCAACAAAGACCAATTTTGTGAAAAACTCAATACTGGAGGGAGGTAAATGCATAATATTAACAAAACTCTGATAGTGGAGGAGAGAAACCAGGAAAATTATAACGGTCATGAGAGTGAGAGAGAGAGAGAGCTCATCTCTGTCGTCGACGAGGGCTGGGCCTCTGTGGAGACGCCACGGTTCCTACCGCCGATAGGTTTGCTGGCAGCGCCTCACGTGCCTTCCCCGAACCCTCACGTGCCTCTCTTCACTGCTTCTTCTGCATACGACAACACTCTCTCTCTCTCAGTCATTGGGACTACTAACTTCTTCAACACCGACTCTCTCCGATTCTATCTACCAACAGTCACTAATTCCCCTTTTTCCTGTTGTGGGTTTATCGCCAATTTGTCTACAACACAACCCCCATAAAAACCCCCAATTCGTTTCGCATTCCAGCATTATGTGACACAAACCCTTGTTTTTTTCACAGCAATTTTGCTATTTTGAGGTTAGTATTTTGCTGATATTCGCTTCTTCGTGTTTGATTAGCACTGTTTCTGTCGTTCTGTGAAATGGGTTGAACTCGGAATTGAACTTCAATGGGGGTGTGCTTCTGATTTCTGAAGTTCACCCCAAGTAGTGCCCTTTTGATTGTAACCCTTATTCATTTTAGGGGCTAAAGAAAAACCCATTAAGATCTTTATGTTTTTTATGAGATTTTGTTACAGAAAGAGTCAAATCACTGAAAGAGTTCTAATGCCTTTTTGGTTTGCAACAGACTATTGTTGTGTAAGTTCTTCAAAAGATGGTCGCTTTTGGTAAGAAGCTGAGGGAATCTCAAATTCAAGAATGGCAAAGGTATGTTTTAGGAGCTTCTTCATACACATGTTATAGAGCTTCATATAATCAGTCTATGTGCTTAATTTTGACTTTTCATTGTTTCGACACTGCATAAACAAGTTCATGTTGTAAGTGAAGATTTTGTTTCTTTTCTATGCATGTTAAGTTGCTTACTTGCCACGATTTCTATCTTTCTTCTTAGATAGTATATGATTGGAACCGAATCTAGGCCAGTAAATGACAATAAGCTCTATAACTATCTTCTAAATGTGTTACTATTGTGGTTTACGTTGAAATACACCCCAACTATCTATTTAACACGTGTATCTATTGTTTAACATTGCTTAATATTAGAGATAAGTTTTCAAGATAACCACCTCGAACGTGGATGCTTACCATTCTGGTCCCTTGATATTCGTGACTTCCGTGTATTAGTTCAACCTAGGAACGACCAGTCCCTCTTTGGACTACTTCCAAAGAAAAGAAAGTCCAAAAAGTCGAATATTGTCGTTTTGATGAGTGCGGAAAGCCAAAAGAATATTGGGTGATTTCTAGCCATTGATATCTTTCAAATCTAATGACTAGTTCTGAAACACCATTACTCATAGGAATAGTTAAACGCCCTCCGTCCTTAGTACATATATTGACGGACTGTGCTGCTCTCTTTTTTGCTACACCTTAACGTTTGACTATTAGAAAGCCTCAGAAAAATTGGCCCCCCTAGTGGTTCTGGCGGGGCACCAATTTTGATGCAACCCTTTCTAGTTTGTACGATTCTAAATCATGATGAAGAATACTGGATACATAAACTCAACAACAGAAACTAGAATTTGAGTAATTTGTCTATATCGATAAATAGAATCTATAATGCATGTGAATTTCTATTTCTGGTCACCGAGTTTCTATTATTGCGCATAAAAGCTGAAAAACTGTCTTGCTTGCTATGGTGGTGTATTCAGTTACCCTCTTCATATTCTCAGTGTGCATATGATTTTTTGATTGATTCCAGATATTACATTAACTATAAGCTACTTAAGAGGAAAGTAAAACAGTATGCTCAACAAAGTGAAGTTGGAGCTCCGGATCAGTATCATATGCTCAAGGATTTCTCAAGGATGCTGGATATACAGGTATTATAATGCCTATAAACGCTCTTTTTGGTTTAAACGGATAACCCCGAATACGTTATTCGATGCAATTTTAGCTTAATGTTGAACTTTTAGGGACTTGACAACTGGCAAGGGCTCAGATTCACCTATCCCTTGTTTATCAACCGCCCTATTAGGAGCAAATGTAATGGATTCGACTTTTGTACAACTCTATGAGTTGTGGGTTGTATCATAATTCTTGCAACACTTTTCTACTGGACTGAAGTTTATAGTAAACTGGCACAATCCTAGGTAACGATGAAACCTGTTAGGCCCAGGAATTTGGAAATACGAGAGTACAAGAAAGGCCTAGTTGAACTCAAGTAGGAGGGCTAAGCATGTCTTGCTGTGTACAAGAGAAGTATTGGGGTTAGTGATCTTTGTGGCCATGCATGCTCTTAGTATTGTATTGTTGTATGAAATGCTGTAGTAATTTTTTGGTAATTTTTTGGAAACCTTTTGAAGGTGCTTCAATATTTACTCTCTGTACGATATGTGGTATTTTTTTACAGTCTCCGAAAGGTTGCTAAAATAACAGAGAAGTTATGGAAATGTTCCCAACAAAAATTGTAACAAACTTGTGTTTTTTAATCAAATTCATGCATAAACGAGTCACCTATTATTTTAGCAAGTCCTCGCAAAAGTTTGAAATTTACATCTCCTATCTCCACGGTTGTTGATTTTCTTACAATATATTTTGCTTAGATTTTATTTCATGACCTTTCCATGCAGGAATAATAGGTTTGCTATCTTTAGATTTTTTGGGTGATAAAGAAACGAGTAATAAGTTTCTTCTTAACAATTTCAGATTGAAAAGATCGTGTTGTTTTTGTTGGAACAACAAGGGCTACTCGCCAAACGGTTATCAATGCTTGGGGGGCTGCACAATGCTCTTCCTCAGAATCCAGACGCCTCGGAAATATCTGAACTTCAAGAAGGATACAGGGAAGTTGTGCGAGATCTTTTAAAGCTTCTCTTCTTTGTCGAGATGAACTCCATTGGTCTCCGTAAGATATTGAAGAAGTTTGACAAACAACTAGGATTTAAGTTCACAAAGTACTATGTGAAAACCCGAGCAAATCATCCCTATTCTCAGCTCAGACAAGTGTTCAGGCACGTGGTAATGCCTACAAACCAGACCCACTATCTAAGTTGATGTGTGTGTGTGTGTGTGTGGGCTAACGGAACAAACTTAACATGCAGGGTATTGTGGCTGTTTTAGGAGCAATATCTCGCAATCTTGCAGATCTTCAAGAAGAGGGCGCTCCGGTATCTATATATGATCGCCCTGGAGTTCATCTACCGGTTTGTGCTAGCATCACTTTTTTGAACTTGTCCCCAAAGTTATACTCTCCATAATGTGATCCCAGTAAAAACTGTGAATGCTGCATCTCAGAGTAATTGTTAGGTTTTATAGTTCATCGCTATTTCTTAAATTTTTCACATGTTATACTGCCATTTTCTGGCTTGTTTTTATTCCTAGCATTACATATGAGATTCTTTCTAATGACGAGAGGACCCATAGCCGCTAGCCCCAGGGTGCACAATGGGTAACCCCTGTTCATGTGTAGCCTTAAAACTTTGGACTCTCGAGTGTTAAAGCACAGTGTCCGATACGATACGGGAACAGACACAGGATACATCAGTTTCTAAAAAAATGAGGATACGACACGGCAGGGATACATCAACATTATTAATATGTTTTTATTTACATTTGAATTTTTATACTGATAGATGATATAATATTGGTTCAACTTTTTAAATATTTTTATTGCTTAAATATAATGAAAAGTCATATATTAAGTATGGGAATGAGAATAAAAAAGTCATATATTCTTAGTACTTCTTTCAAAAATAAAGTATAAGAATTAGAAGAGAGAGGAATAGCTACGTGGGTTTGCGTTTGATGAGTTGTGTTTGGGAAAACCGTTGAAGTTGTCACGTGGGAGAACTTAAAACCTCGCTGGAACTTTTCGTTTGAAAGGGCAACCTTTTCATGTATTGAGCACTCAATTAATCATATATATAATATATTATATCTACTTTAGCTTAGTTATATTTTAAACCAATTAAAATGTTCCAAAACCCATATGAAAGTCTAATAAAATGCTCTCATTAAGTGTCTCTAAGGTGTCCCCCAAGTATCCTCCATGTGTCGGATCTAATAAAATTCTTTAAAATACCTAGACACGCCAGCTGGAGTGTCCGACAAGTATTTTGGAGTGTCGTACGAGTGTCCCGAGTACCCGACACGGATACGGCCCATGTTTAGGAGTATCTGTGCTTCCTTGTTTCCAAGCATCATTACTCGATGGATCTGTGCAGGTCCTGTGGCATATAATATATATTACTGCACTATCCTGAATCTTTTTTTTTTTTTTTTTTTTTCTAAGAGGGAAAATTTTATAGAAGAAAACCGAACTACAAACTTTCCTTGAGCACTAAAGGCTCAAAGATATGCCAGCATCTACTCAAGTCAAAATTACTCCCCTTTTTCAGGGTACTATCTATCTCTTTAACAAATTTATCGGCTAGACTATTTGCTTGTCTATTCACCCATCTAAATTTGACCCTTCTAAACAGAGACAAAGTTTTAGCATCCGTGATGATCCCTTGAATTCTCCAGTTTGTGCAGAGATTTGAATTGAGGGCTTTCACCACTTGTTGATTATCAGCTTCAAAAAAGATTGGCTTATCCTCCCAACAATTTATGCTACTGCAAGCCAGTCTCATGGCCTCTGCTTCTGCAACAATAGGAGAGGAGGTTTTGATCTTTTTCCACCCCTCACCAATCCAGTGTCCATTGTGGTCTCTGCAAATCCAACCAATAATGGAGGAGCTTGACTTCTGGGACCAAGTGGCATCTACATTAATCTTTAGGGAGTTTAAGGGAGGTTTTTCCCAACTTTGCACTCTGTTTGTATTCCTCACCACTTGCATTTGTGCTTCTGGGAATAGGATTTGAATATCACTCCATAAGGCATGCACCCTAGCCAAAGCTGTAGTAGGGTTTGGAGTTTTTTGCTGAAAAATCTTGTCATTTCTGACCAGCCAAATAACCCAGAACACAAACAATTTTTTCCAGATACATTGGAGGTCTCTTGTTTGCAGTGAACTCTTCCCACTCCCTTAAGAACCAAATAGTAAGATTCTGGAGGGAACTAACCTCTGTCATTTTTACAAGGTCTAAGCCAAACCACAAGGCCTCTGTCCAGGCACACTTTGAGAAAAGGTGGACTTCATCTTCATCTTCCTTTTCACACAAACAGCATCTAGGAGAATAATTGGCAATCCTTCTGTGCATATTCACCTTTGTGGCTAAAGAGTTATGCAACAATCTCCACAAGAAAATTTTCAGTTTTGGAGGCATAAAACTATGCCATAACCAACCCCAGAATTTCTTATTTATCACCAGGGAAGAAGAAGGTCTAGTAAAACTTTGGGGTTGAGAAATAGCATTTTTCAGCAAACTCTTTGCTGTAATAGTGCCAGACTTGACTTCAAAATCCCCTGACTGTGACCAAGGCCACCTAATAGTGTCTCTTTTCAGACCATGGTATTGGGATTTGCAAGATTGATAATTTGTCACTTCTATTGAACCAGTTGGTGAGTTGAGCTTCTTTCCAACATTTAGAGACAGGATTAATAAGATCAGCCACCTTCATAGAAATCTGCTCCATGTGCTCTTGTCTGTCAGGTTTCTTTTTTGTACCAGTTTGCAACCAGTTGTCTTCAAAAACATTGACATTTTTCCCATCTCCTATCTGCCACACAGCTCCTTCTTTGAGAATTTTTCTCCCAGCCATTAAACTGTTCCAACACTTTGAACTATTTCTCTTGTTTTGGGCATCCCAGAAAGATCTATTTGGAAAGTAGAGGGCTTTGAGAGTTGAGGCACAAAGAGAGTCTGGATATTTCAAAACCCTCCAAGCTGATTTGGCTAGAAGGGAGAGATTGAAGGCTTTTAAATCTCTAAACCCCAAACCCCCTTCTCTTTTTGGAACAGTCAACTTGTCCTAACTGACCCAACAAATTTTCTGAACTTCCACATTTCCATTCCACCAGAAATTCCTGATAAGGGCTGTTAATTTTTTGCATAAATAATTTGGAAGGAGGGCTATAGACATTGCATAGCAAGGAATAGCTTGAGCAATGGCTTTTAGAAGAACTTCTCTACCTGCAAAACTAAGAGCCTGACTTTTCCACCCTTTCAACTTACTCAGCACTCTTTGATAGATATAATCAAAGACCTGGCCAACTGATCTCCCCCATAAAGCTGGAATACCAAGATAAAAATCATTTGCTTCTATAGCAGGTGCTTGTAAAAGCTGTTCAATTTTCTGTTTTTTCTGCAAACACATATTGGGAGAAAGGAATACCCCTGATTTCTGCAGACTTGTGCTCATACCTGTAGCAGCTTCAAAACAGTGTAGAATCTCCAGAAACTTTCTTATCTCCTTCTCACTAGCTTGTAGGAAGATCAAAGAGTCATCTGCAAATAGCAAATGACTAAGAGGCTGACAATTTCTTTTGAGTTTTATCCCCTCTATCTCCTTTTTCATCATTGCATCTTGCATAAGAGTAGAGAAGCTTTCCATCATTATAACAAACAGATAGGGGGATAAAGGATCCCCCTGTCTAAGACCTCTTTTTTGGCTGGACTATTCCATGAGTGTGGTTGTTAATCTGAATTCTGTACTTCACTGTAGAAACACACTGCATAATAAGAGAGATCCATTTACTATCAAAGCCCAACTTTCTCATCAAAGCTTCCAAGAAATCCCATTCTAGCCTATCATAGGCCTTGCTGAGATCCAACTTTAGAGCTAACCACCCCTTCTTCTTTGCTTTGTGATTTTTTATCCCATGGAAATATTCATGAGCAACCACTATATTATCTTGGATATATCTGGTGGGGATAAAGGCAGATTGCATGGGGGAGATAATGTGGGGAAGAATAACTTTGAGTCTGTTAGATATCACCTTAGCAATGATCTTGTACAAGACTGTACTCAAAGATATAGGTCTATAATGTGCCACCTCCTCTGGGAATTTGACTTTGGGAATAAACACTAGATTGGTAACATTAATACTTTTTAGGAGATGCCCTCTCCTAAAGAAATCCACCACTGCTTCACAAACATCTTTCTTAATATTCTGCCATTGAGTTTGATAAAACAGACCTGTAAAACCATCATACCCTGGTGCTTTTTGAGCTCCTATCTGCTTAACTGCTTCCTCAATTTCCCCCTCAGTAGGGGTTTTGATTAGGCTCTCATTTTGCTCTTCTGTGATCTTCCTCTCTACACAATTCAAAACTGTTTCCCAATTCCTCTCCCCAGTAGCTGAAAATAAATTATTATAATGTTCTGAAAAGAGCTTCCCTATTTCAGAATCTTCAGAAACCCACCTCCCATTCTTATCTTTAATCTTTTGGATCCCATTTCTTCTTCTTCTTTGTAGAGTAGATATGTGGAAGAATCTAATATTCTTGTCCCCTTCTTTTATGTAGTTCACTCTTGACTTATGTTTCCAGTAGATCTCCTCTTTCTCCCACCAACCACTTAACTCTTGTTGCAGGTCTTTAATCCTTCTTTGATTAGCCACACTAGCTGGTAAGGCTTGTACATGTAACAACTCAGATTCTATGCTCTTTATCTTCTTTCTGTTATTGACTTTGTTCTCCTTACTCCACTTAGATAAGTGAGCTCTACACACCTTCAACTTCTGTACCACTCTGAAAGTAGGGGAGCCTTGAGTTTGGAAGTTCCAACTGTTTTGGATAGTAGCTTCACACCCTCCCAAAGTGAGCCAATTTGCATCAAATTTGAAGTTATACTTCTTGGTAGATTTTTTGGAGCTAGTATTCACCAATAAGGGAGCATGGTCTGAACCATTCATGTATTCAAAAAACACAATAGCATTTGTATTTTGTTCCAACCACTCAATTGTACCAAAGACTATCTATCATTTCCCTGATATTGCCAATTTCCCTATTGTTTGACCAAGAGTAAGTAGTACCTTGATTCTTCACTTCAATAAGGTTACAGTCTGAGATAAAGCTTCTGAACCTATTTATCCTCCAAGCCTGTGCCAGCTCTCCTCCTTGTTTCTCTGCTTCATGGAGGTAGTCATTGAAATCTCCAAGTAGGACTAGGGGAGTGGTAATCTGAGAACACAATTGTCTAATTTCTTGCCAAATCTTTTGCCTTTTTGTAGCTTCACAATCACCATAAACCCAGAGCCACCTTTCAGTTCTATTCATCCCAACTTCCACTGATGTAAGAATATAATTTTTGCAGCTAAACTCCACATTAACAGTTAAGTCTTCTACCCACCACAAAGCCAAACCACCTGACTTTCCAAGGGGTTCCACATAATGACTATTTGGATAGCGTAAAGATCTTCTAATCTGGTCCAATTTCTGTGTTTTGTTCTTTGTCTCCATTAAGAAGATCAAAGAGGGACGATGGGTTGATGCCAACCCTCGGAGTCTCTGGACTGTCAGCGGTCGTCCCAACCCCTGACAGTTCCAGCTCAAGGCTAACATTGGTGGTGTGGCTGTTCTAGGCCAGCCACCACCGCCTTTTTCCGGTCCTCTTTCAACTTTTCCCATACCCCTTCGAAGCAGCTCAAAGGATAATCAAGAGCTCGATGGATATCAGCGTTTCCTTCGTACTTTCCCCTAAATTCAGTAACGCATACCTGAAACTCTCCATCTTCATGTGCTTCTCCAATCTCCCATTGAGTTTCTGGTACCACACCTTCTTTGTTTCTCTTGGCTTGCACCTGCTTGATGTATTCCACCTCGGCACAGATCTGATTTGTGAAAGCATCCTTTGTATTTTCTTCCTCTTGATTGTCCAGCAGCCTCCTTCGTTTATCAATCCTTTCTCTATGATTTTGATTTTTGCGTTTGAGATTGATGAATCGGTGAAACACTTTTGAGAGACCCACATCCAGAACCGGGTTACCCGTATTCTCTTTTGGGCTACCATTTTCCAACATCAATAATTTGGGTCGCCCCACCCGTTTTTTGAATTTCTTTGGTTTATCTCTGTAATTTCCTTTTGGGCTAGTTTCGATTTGACTAACCTCGAGGCCGTGTGCTGGCCCAAAGCCTTCCTCCCCGGGACTTTTGGCATTGCTTTCTTCCATGTTGGGCTCTCTGCTTGTGACTTTTGGGCTTGAAGGCTCCTCCACGAAATAGGCCCATTCATTATTTTCAGGGGGAGACCTTGCATCTTCAATTACCGTCTTGCCCTTTAACCCCTCCCTGGCCATTTTGAGAATGTAAGAAGGTTTCACTGTTTCTAGAAGCCTCCTCACCTCCTCTGTCAAATGCGAATTTGGATTAAGCCACGTGCCCTCATCTTGTTGGCTCTTTTCTTTTTGACAGTTTTCTGCCTCCTTCCTCGTACCTTCCTCACGTACCCCCTGATGATTTTTGATTTGATCCACTCGGATATTCTGTGGAAGATGCTTATTCGGTGCCGGGTTGTCCCCACTCGCCTCAGTCGAGTAAGATCCACGCGCCCCTGTTTGCATCTTCTCCGGTGGATTACTCGCCGGTACCGGCTCATTTGATGAAGATTCCGATGAGCTTTTAACGGTTTGGATCGGGTCATCTTCCAGAATAGGTACCCTAACACCCCATCTTTTAATGAATTCTTCATTGTTTTTCTCCAAATACCAATTCGGAATTTCGCTTTTGAAGAACACTTTTCTGGGAGTACCCCTCATCTCCGGACCATATAGGTTGCTGTTTCCCTCATTTGGCCTCGGAAATCGACAGTGGCCGTTGTCATGTCCTATCCGGCCACATCTATAACAGAACAGTCCCAGTTTCTCGTATTTCAGGTCGATTTTGTTTCTTTTACCGTCAATAATGGAGCAGAAACTCTTTTTCAGGGGAGAGTCAACCTTCATCTTTACTTTAAAACGCATGAAGGAACAGCATTGGTTTTCACCCACTGTTTCTTCATCGATCTCCTCCAAACTTCCGATAGATGCTCCTATCTTTTCAGCATTGTTTTTCGTCATTCTATTCGGAGCCAGGCCATGAACTTGAACCCAGAAAGAGATTTCTGAGAAATCAATCTCTTTTAGGGTTTCCCCACTTCTCCATGGTTTTAGCAAGAAGACATGTTCTGCTACCACCCACGGTGTTCCCTTCAAGACCCTCGAGCAATCTCTTTCTTCTCTGAATCTGATGACAAAGTGGTTTTTATTCCAGGCCACCACCTTAATCTTATCTTTGACATTCCAAATACCCGAAATTATGGTTTCGATGGTCTTAGCCGAGAAAGGCTTCTCTGTGAATAACTTTCCTACCAGGGTCGATTCGCTGATCTTCTTCCCTAGATCCGCGTTTTCTTCCAGATCGATCACTAGATCTTCGGCCATTATAGTTTCTGAGGAATGAGGTGAATGAATCGGCAAGAACCACAGAGAAAACTAAGAAAAACAAGAGAGAAACAGGGGAAAAACAAATCAAAGGATCCAAAAATCTCTACTATGAGAGAGAAAGTCACTAAAGGACAGAAAGTCTCATCCCGCAGAAAAATGCAGAGCAATTTCTTAGAGAGAGAAAAATCATAAAGTTTATACTATAAAAACCTATCCTGAATCCTATCTTACCACTTTGGTGTGCATAACCAACTTTGGAACTTTCTAGCCACAAACTACAGTTTATTTTCTTTGTTCAGATTTTTGTTTTACTTCAAAGGATGTAACGGTCATTTTCTCCTTTTGCAGGATCCCATTGTTGCTAAAATAAAATCAGCAGTTGACCGGTTAACAAACTCAACAAGTTTTCTAGATTACCTTGGAAAACATGCACTTATTGTGCAAGATGAGTTACCATCCCCGTCTGATGACACTGATCTTGATGAGGGATATCATTTTATGTCGCTACTTCTGAACTTGATCAATACATTTTTGTATATGGTCAACACATACATTATTGTTCCAACAGCAGACGACTACTCACAAAGCCTTGGGGCTGCTGCTACCCTTTGCGGTGTTGTGATTGGATCAATGGCAATAGCTCAGCTGGTTTCTTCGGTTTACTTCAGCGCATGGTCAAATAAATCATACTTGAGGCCTCTGATATTTAGCAGTGTTGTTCTTTTCGTTGGAAACACATTATATGCTATGGCGTATGATCTTGACTCCATATATGTTCTCCTGATTGGGCGGCTATTTTGTGGGTGAGTTATCTTATATAATCATCTTTTAAGGACTTAAATAAGTTTATATGTAGAAGTTTAATGCATCTTTTTCATAACTTAAAGCCTGTTTAAATTTTTTGGCAGGCATTCTTCCTTTTCCTCTTGAAATTCGTATAATGAAGTTTCTCATAAAATTTATGGAAACTACTATAATACGAAATGTTGCAGTCTAGGAAGATTGTTCGTTCCATCTAGCATAAGATTTAAAAATGGGTTTTCCTTATGTATTGTCAAACAGTTAGGGATACTCTGCATATTATTAGTTAAAAGGGATGCTTTCATGTAACTTGAGGAAGCCTACAATTGATTTCAGGGGTTGGGGCACAGGCTTTACAGTAGTTTTTTATGCTCAAGAGAATTTGCATATGCTGTCAATCCAATTTTATTACAAATTGTATTTAGATATGTCAATAACTGGATATCTTTAAGTATGGATGTGTTACAGGTTTCGAGGCTTGATTTATTATTATTAATAGAAGTTTTTGCAATTTATTCAAGTATGGGCACACAAACTGACCTGCTTGTTGTGCTTTATGTATTTGCCCTGTGTAGGCACTAGACACTCAATGCAGAGTGTTGTGTTTCTGTGGGTTATTGAAGTAAAGCATAAAATAGTTGGGCTTTATAAACTGTAGACCTGTTACAGGGTCCTTGCTAAGTACTATTATCCAATCGATAATGACAATTTATTAGGCAAGTGAACCATCTGCAAGCATTCTTGTTTGTGTGAAGTACACAAATATTAGTACATTCAATAGATAAATATGGTTATATGTCCCATATTATGTATTCAATTGGAATACGTGAAAACTGATGGGAGAGGGAATGACATTTAAAATATATGGAACATACAATCAAACTGTCGTACAAAATGTTCTTCTTTTAGAGTGGGCACGACGTATTCAGGAAGAGAGAAATATAGGATGGTTGAGATACTTAAAAGGAAAATTTTCAGAAAATGTTTAAAAAGGAGATTGATTTATATTAGCAATTCAGTAAAGGGACTTACCAAATTGTGTGTATCATAAGGTTAAAAGAATTGATGTTACACTTAAACTTAGTGTGCTTAATCAAGAAATTGGATCAGGAAAGAAGTTCCTATCAAAGTTCCTCTTGCATTTCGCTTCCCCATGCAGATTATGCAGAGTATAAGAGCACTGCGGCCGATACTTTTTTCCTCAGAACGTTTTAGTTCTTGGCTGAGAAACTTAAACCTTCATACATCTCTTTCTCTTTCTCCACATAAGTTAGGTTGAGACGTTCTTGTTCGTCTTCACGTGTAACCAAAATGAACTGGGTTATCTTTGTCAAAATTGCAGGTTAGGTTCCGCTCGTGCCATTAATCGGCGTTATATTAGTGATTGTGTACCTGTCAAAATCCGAATGCAAGCTTCTGCAGGATTCGTGAGTGCCAGTGCCCTTGGAATGGCCTGTGGTCCTGCTCTTGCTTGCTTACTCCAGACTGAATTTAAGCTCTTCAATCTCACTTTTAATGAAGTTACTCTGCCTGGATGGATTATGGCTCTGGCATGGCTTGTCTACTTAATATTGTTATGGATCTCATTCAAAGAGCCTAAAATTCAAGCTAAAGATGACGCTGGAACACAGGATGCTAATACTGGTGTGTTAAATACTACTCCTCTGCTATTTTTTGTCAACTTTGACTTCTGCCGACTGCATTGTGGTGTCTATATATTTAACCTTTCTGCATCTTCAGTCAATTGATTTCAAGGACATGTCTTCATTTTCAAAGCTACATAAAGCAGGCGAAATCATCACTTTTTTCTCAATGTTTCTGATTCTTGATGTGTGATCTATGTAGGATTGCTTCAAGACGGTGAATCAGAGAATGATATTACTCGGCCTTTGATTGTTAGAGTAGAGAAGAATCAGAATGATGAGGGTGATGAGGAAGAGGAATGTGATATCAGTGAAGAAGCTCCGGAAGAGGCTAGAAGACCCGCCACTTCAATTATGTCTGCGTACAGGTTGCTTACACCTTCTGTGAAGGTATAGGTCTCACTTCAAATTTATACATATTAACTTCAGTTTATAGTAGAATGTATAGTCTTACGAACTCGCACACATTACATGTATGCCGAACATAAAATTTATGAACAAAAATGTCGCAAGATTTTTAGTTCATATGAATTCTCCATTTTGTGGAGGATGGAGAGAATTAGTGAAAATGAAACATGGACATGGCTTCAGAATTTAGATGATTGGGGAACCACTCTTGGCCAACATATTAGTATGGAATTATGGATATCAATTTGAGATCTATCCATCTGCATCTAGTGACGAAATTTTGGAGAAAGTGACAGGTCTATGTTACTCCATTGTTTTAGTTATGCTTATGCTTACAATTTCATTACGACATTGCTAGAAACAGTTGTGTAGAGATATGCTTTTTTTCTGGTAAGGATCGATAAATCCAAAGCAGAGTTCAGTTTAACTTCTGTCCCTGAACTTTGAATCAATGTTTCGGCATTCATCCTTGAACTCTTTGCCTTGTCAAACTTCACTCACTATCATTTAAAAATATAAATGGAAACATCAGAGCAATGTGGGTAATTTTTTTGATAAATGGAAATATCAGTTGACCCATGGAATTCAGACTGAATACATGGCAGATGAGGCTTTAAGGTTCAAACTTGTTTGGCTACGGTCAATGTAGGAAGCTTGTATCCTACGGTCCTTTTATCTTTTGGAGCATATACACATTTCTTATAATATTATGTTGAAGTATATATGTATCTGTTATGCTGATGAGCTTTGTGATCTAACTTCACCTGCAACAATGTTGATCAGGTTCAGCTTCTTATATACTTCATGCTCAAGTATGCCATGGAGATCTTGTTATCAGAATCAAGTGTCATCACGACATATTACTTCAATTGGTCAATTACCAATGTGGCCATCTTTCTTGCATGTCTTGGGCTGACAGTTCTTCCAGTAAATGGTTTTGTAGGAGGCTACATCAGCAACATGTTTGAAGAAAGGTAAATTCTTCCTGTCAACTTGTTTCCTGCCGAATGTAGTAAACTTTGCAACCCGCAAGGGCATATACTAAAATATCAAGAAAATATCTTAGGCTATGTTAGGGTTCCTTTCTGAGCACATGTGTTTTTAATGAATGAATCATCCCACAAGTCATATTTCTACATTGCTACTTTGTACTTAAAGACCATTTTGTTTCCATTTTGAATGTTTCATTTTTGGCGGCTAATTTGTGCAATGAATGTTGTGATGGCAGACAGATTTTACTGGTATCGGAAGTCCTGGTGTTAGTGGGGATAATTCTAAGCTTCCATGTGCTAATGCCTTACTCTGTGCCTCAGTATGTTTGCTCAGCTCTTATAACGTTTGTATCTGCTGAAGTTCTCGAAGGTACTTTTAAATTTATGTCTCTTATCATTTATTCGTTTGCAAAACGTCTTGAGCTTAGTGTAATTGAACTGTGTACCACATTCTTGGGAGAAAGTTATAGTGGGAGTGCGTGATTCAGAGTTGCGTGAGAATCAAAGTCGAAATAGAATGTGAAGAAGATGAGGTTTTGTGTTCCAAGTAGTGCCCGCTTTGAGAGCTTTTGTTTTGAGTGTAGCGTGTGGTTGATGGTTGAGAAGCCTTAATTGGCCAACCCAAAACCCAACTCATTGGGTTCTCAAGCATAAGCGCTAGAACAGAAGTGCCAGTGGCAGCAGACAACATCTGGAAGACCTAAATCACTAGTAGCCTATTACATCCTCAGGAATTGCTTCTTTGTGTCGTCTCAGACCCATACCTGGTTTTATTCTTCCTGTATAACGTTGTTGTTACTTGTACTGATGTAGGTGTGAACTTATCGCTCTTATCTCGGGTCATATCTTCGCGGCTTACGCGTGGGACCTACAATGCTGGGCTACTATCAACTGAAGCTGGAACACTGGCGCGAGTGATTTCAGATGGGACAATAACATTGGCTGGATACTGGGGTATGAACAAGCTCTTAAACATAACCCTCTTGCCATCCCTTGTCATCTGCGTCGTGTCCATTGTCGCGACTTGCCTCACCTATGATTCTCTGTACTGAGGAGGAGCAGCTTGTGGACTCGGGTAGTTCACACAATAAGTGGTTCTGACCTTGTAGGAGCTGAGCTCGTTTTTTGTATATATTGTTCGGCCAGATTTACTCACTCGTATGTATATATATGAATCCGTTGCCTGGAATCTAAGAAATTGTGTACTTATGCATGAGGCATAGCTATGGGTAGTCTAGCTTAGTGTATGCTTGTAATGACATTGCAAGAGATGTTCTCTACTGTAGAACATTTCCTTGTTAAATTCATCTGGTAAGTGTTTATACTGTGTTATCTCTCTTTATTTGTGCGGTTATCTTTGATCCCTCTCAAGTCATGTTTCTTGTATCATTTTTTTCCATGAAATATAGGACTTCGATAGATAGAACATCATACGAAGTTCAAGAATACCAGCAAGGAACGAGGAAGACCCAACAACCGGCTTGTCATCGCTAGCACACTGCTCACATCTTAGCAAAATTCAATAAGCAGATAAACAGTCCGTACAAAGATGAGCATAATTAAAATGGGGTAATAATTCTTACAAAGTAAAATGTTATTCTTACAAAGTCAGTAATTTCATTTGTGTAGTTATTGACCAATGAAATTGCACAAATGAAGTTTTACCAAAAAGGAAAAAAAAATGCACAAATGAAGTTAGTGGCTTTGTAAGAATAACTTTTTGTTTTGTAAGAATCACTATCCTTAAAATGTGTAATAGCACCCATATATTTGTAAGGGTAAAAGACACTGACCACCCCGGAGTTTTGATTAAATTTCACCCCGTTATTCTGACTTTTCAAAAAAAACAGTTTGCACCTTTTTTTGGATGGAGGTTAACGAGTGACTAACAACACGGGAATAAAGACTAATGTACCCCTAAAATGTTATTCGTCACCTCATTTCTAAGCTAATCCCCCCCTCTCTCTCTCTTCCCCCTCTTTCTCTCTATGTTCACAGACACAGTCGATTGGATCCATCTTCTTCTTCTCCTTCTCTCCGCCGCCGCCACCACTGTCCAGGTCCGACAATGATTATTGATTAGCTATCTGAACAATTAGAGCAGATTCTCCTTCACTCCCTCGGTTAGACTGGGGGGGGGGGGGGGGGGGGGGGAGGGGTACATAGATGAACATAATTAAAATGTGTAATAATACCCATATATTTCTAATAGATGGCTAGAAGTTTAAAATAAATGTATCTTTGTGTAAAAGAGGGGTCGTGCTTGTGGCAAGGCACCATGCATTCTTAGCGATCAAGGGTTTGTTGAACCAGCTGAAGTTCAGAAGGCTAAGACTACCCTTAAATTTAGCTTTGCAAAGAAAATTTTCAAGGATGAACTTCAGAGGCCGCTGAGACGACATGGTCCTCCAAAAGCTACCGATCTTATTATTCATTGAAGTAGAACATTTTGGAAGCAGGAAAGTGGAGCCCATGTAGGTCGAAGCTACAAAAATGACAAGTATCAACCTTCCTGCTGCATTCAACAGTTTAGATTTCTCCCTTAAAGGTAACACTAAGTATAGGGTGCATTTGTTATCAATAGGAATATTGAGAAAGTCACAGTAGAGGGTGTCCAGACTGGACTCCACATTTGGAATCATGATGAATGTGAATTTTCCTTCATTGATATATTGTCATGACGCCTCACAAAAACCATCAATAAGAGAGCTCATCCTAGTGTTGTTCTCTAAACTGGGCTTGGGGAAGACAAAGCAGTAATCAGCAAAAAAGATATGTGAGGTAGAGCAACTGTCCTTAGGGAGTTCCAGTCTAGTAGTGACTCCCCGATATTCGGAGGCTTTTCACTTACATGGTAGGGCTTCAAGGATTATGATAAAATTTGGGGACAGTAGAGCTCCTTGCCGGAGCCCAACAGTGGGGCTGAATTAATTAGTGATTTCTCCATTAACAAGGATAGAGAAGGAGATGGTGGTCACACATTGTGAGAGTAGAAAGATCCATCTGTCCGGGAAGCCCATAATAGTGAGAGCCTTAAAGAAACTTTCAATTGACTCTGTCAAAAGCTTTACTCATGTTAACTTGTAAGGCTCCCATATCTAAGCCTGAGTATTGTTGTTTAATCTTCGAGATAATTTCACTGGCAAGGAGGGTGTTATCCACTATGGATATGCCTGGCATGAAAGTCGACTGATGCTCTGAGATAATATTGGGGAGGATAAACTTCATCGGTGAGCCAGGACTTTGGAAATGACTTTATAGATGGTATTGCACAGACTGATAGGGTGAAAGTCATTCGGAGAGGTTGGAGAATCAATCTTAAGGATAAGAGTGATTAAGGTGTGGTTAATTTCTTTCAGCATATGGCCCTAGTTGAGAAAACATAGGACAATTGTAATTGTAGAGGTACCAACTACTTTCCAAGATCGTTGGTTGAAAATATGAGGTAATTCATCCAACCCTGGAGCATTGTAAGACGCTAAGCTGAATAAAAGCACGCATGACCTCATACTGGTCCCTCAACTGAAATTTAACATTGTCAGATTTATTGTCACAACTCAGTGCAAGCTTGCCAGAGTAAATTTTAGGGTTAACTACATTTTATCCCTCATGGTTTGGGGTTTGTGTGAACGACCCACATGATGTTACAAATATTGCAAAATGTTTTGTTTATATGCGCAAGGGGGTATTTTATGTCTGTGTAGCTAAGAAGACTAAAATACCCTTATATATTTAGTCATATTCTCATCATGCCATAACTCTACTTTCGCTGTCTACTCTCTCTTTGAAGAAGAATAAGATAGATAAAGCTGATGAACTTTAAAAAAAAATGAGGGTGATGAACCACCAGCCACCGTCACAAACTCAAGTCAATTGACTCATTCAAGACATACTAATACAAACATTGAAGTTGGCTGAGGAAGGAGAAGGAGATATTACATAACAAAGATCACCCAACTTGAGAAAAAGGAAGAAAAGAGGAATACAAATCACACTTATCTCCTTTCTTCATTGTCCATAAATTAGAACTTAAACCATCTCCAATGGTGGTCTTGGGGCAGCTTGGCGGTGGATTAGAAGTTTCAATAAGGTGGGGAGGTGGTTGGGGGGTGGGGGGGGGGAGTTAATCTGGGTGGGATGGATGGGGGGGGGGGGGGGGCGTGGTCCGTCTGTTTCATGCTTCTCCTCCATCTCTCCTCATTTTCGCCTATTTACTTCTTCTTCTTCTTCTTCTTCTTCTTCTTCTTCTTCTTCTTCTTCTTCTTATTATTATTATTATTATTATTATTATTATTATTATTATTATTATTATTATTATTATTATTATTATTATTATTATTATTATTATTATTATTATTATTATTATTATTTTGCTCGTGGTTGAATGAAAATGGTCATGGAGGAAGAAAACTAGGATATCGCGTGACTAAATGTTGAAGTAAGAGGAAAATTAAGATAAGAGTGGGGAAGTTACATTTCTAATTACCTTGATTTTTTTTTTATTTCGTATTTGAGATAGGAAGTGAAGAGAGAAAATAGGACAAGATGGGGAGAAGTTAATGAGACTATCTATTTTTTCTGAATTATTTTTTCATTAATTTAGTTGCTATATAAGGAAAAATGCATAAGGATAATAAATAGAGAAAATTGAGTGTGATATCTTTCATAATTATCTTGAATTTATTTGCATTTTAAGGTATTATCTTGTAAATTTGTCTTTTCCAGCATAATTTTCAACAATTAATTATCTGTTGAGAATAGAGAGAAGTAATTGGGAGAGACAATAAGAGAGATCTTATTGATGTGTATATAATAGTCTCCAACCCTACACCCTTTATATAGATATTAGAGTGGGCTAATAGGCCTAGCTCTAAAACATAAAACATGGGCTACCCACTATGGTGGATATTCACCCTAAGCCCAAATACAAGTTTCATAACACTCCCCCTTAAATATCACCATGACTATGCCTCGTTAAAAACCTTGTCAAGAAAAACACGGAGGCAAAAATCTATGACTAAGGAAAAGAGTACATTGGTGATGGGAGACCGGTACGGTTTGCCTCGTTAAAATCTTATCACGAAAAACTCAGTGGGAAAAATCGTGATGAAAGAAAAAGAGTACAAACACTAAGAATACCGACTCCCCCTCATGATAGCACCAATCATAAAAGCTCCCTGAGATGGCGCATTCCACACTTTCGGATATGTAGCTTCAATGTTGAGGCTGGCAGTGCTTTCGTAAATAAATCTGCAGGATTCTCACTTGATCGTACTTGCTGAATAGTGACTATGCCTTCCTTTTGAAGCTCATGCGTGTAGAAGAACTTAGGAGAGATGTGTTTGGTACAATCACCTTTAATGAACCCTTCCTTAAGTTGTGTGATGCAAGCGGGCATTGTCTTCATGTAATGGCGTCGGGTATTCTTTGTTGAATGATAATCCACAAGCTTCTTTAACATGATGCACCATTGATCTCAGCCGTACGCATTCTCTGCTAGCTTCATGAATTTCAAAGACACCAGAATGATTTGAAGAAGTTGTTGTCATTGTCTACTTCATTGGTCGCCAAGATATTGCTGTTCCTCCAAAGCTGGATACATCCTGTTTGTGATCTTGCATTGTGTGGATCTGACAAGTAGCCAGCATCTTCATATCCAACTAGAGAAGCATCTGAACCTCTAGGATTGAATAATCCCAAATCAATGGATCCACGCAAGTACCGCAATATGTGCTTAACTCCATACCAATGCCTGCGAGTAGGATTTAAGCTAAACCTGGCCAATAGATTAACGGAAAATGCAATATCTGGCCTAGTATAATTTGCTAAATACATCAAATCACCAATTGCACTAAGATATGGTACTGCAGGACCAAGTAATTCTTCGCCATCCTCTTGTGGACGAAATGGATCATTGTTTATATGAAGTGACCTAACTACCATTGGGGTATTTAATGGATGAGCTTTGTCCATGCTAAATCTCTCAAATATTTTCTTAGTATAATTTGAATGATGAAGTAAAATACCTTCTTTGAAATGCTCGATTTGTAAACCAAGAAAAAAATTAGTCTTTCCCAAATCCTTCATCTCAAATTCTTTTTTCAGGTATGAGGCAGTTTCAATAATCTCTACAGGAGTTCCAACGATATTCAAATCGTCTACATGCAAGTATCACGAATCCCTTAAGAGATTTTTTATGAATATGCAAGGACATAATTTATTATTGGCATACCCTTCTTTCAATAAATATTCACTTAAGCTATTATACCACATCCTTCCAGATTGTTTCAATCCGTACAATGATCTGTGGAGTTTAATTGAATATGTACTACGTGGCTGTGTTGCTTCAGGCAACTTAAATCCTTCAGGGATTTTCATGTAGATATCGTTATCAAGTGACCCATATAGGTATGTTGTCACAACATCCATCAATTGCATGTCCAAATTATCGGTTGCAGCTAAACTTATTAAAAATCGAAAACTTGCCGCATCCATAACTGGCGAGTATGTTTCTTCATAATCAATGCATGGTATCTGCGGGAAACCTTGAGCTACAAGTCGAGCTTTGTATCTTGTAATCTCATTTTTCTCATTGCGTTTCCGCACAAACACCCATTTTGATCCAACGGGTTTCACATCACTTGGAGTTTGAACTACTGGTCCAAACACCTTGCGCTTTGCTAGAGATTTTAATTCAGTTTGTATTGCTTCTTGCCATTTTGGCCAATCCTCACGTCGTTGACACTCATCAACCGATCGTGGTTCGTGTTCGTCACCACTTATCTCAAGTGCAACATTAAAGACAAATGTGTCATTAATGACAACATTGCTTCGGTCCCATATATGTCCGGAACATATGTAATTGATCGAGATCTCTTGATTTTTAGGTACCATTGCCTCTTCAGGGGCTACATTTAGATCAATTATCTTTGGGAACGCATCACCAACACTGGTGTTATCATTTGTTGTCTTTATAGAATCATTTAGATTTACTACAGTTGCTTGATTTATCTTTCTATTTCTAGGAACTAAATCTTTTGAGCCTACAGGTCTTCCACGCTTCTGGAGGGCTCTAGATTCATTCACTTTTATGCTCGAATCTTGTCCTACTGGGACTATTATCCGTGCTAGAGCATTGACAGCTGGTATATCGGATTTTACAACTTTACTTGTATCCACAAATGCATCAGGCATTTCATTTGCTATGCTTTGCATCTTAAGAATTCTTTGGGCTTCTATTTCACACTGTTTAGTTTGTGGATCCATGTGTGATATCGTTGAAGTATTCCAAGAAATTACATGTCGAGCTTCAGGCTCTGACTTGTCTCCCCCTAATTTCGGGAATACTGTCTCATCAAAATGACAGTGTGCAAAGCATGCTTGGAATAAATCCCCTGTTAGGGGTTCCAGATATCTAATAATAGAAGGTGACTCAAACCCAACATAAATACCCAGTCGTCGCTGGGGAACCATCTTAGTACGATGTGGTGGTGCAATAGGAACTTGCACAGCGCACCCAAAAATACGTAGGTGGGAAATATCTGGTGGTTGGCCAAGTACAAGTTGTAAAGGGGAGTTCTTAAGATAAGAAGTAGGTTGCAAGCGAATTAAAGCGGCAGCATGTAAAACAGCATGTCGCCAAACAGAGATGGACAAACTTGTTTTCATCAATAAAGGTTTAGCTATTAATTGAATTCTTTTAATGAAAGATTCAGCTAAACCATTTTGGGTGTGGACATGGGCAACAGGGTGCTCAACATGTATACCAACTGACATGCAATAATCATCAAAATATTGTGATGTGAATTCACCAGCATTATCTAGTCGTATGGACTTGATAGGATGATCAGGGAAATGTGCTCTGAATTTAATAATCATGATCAAAATACGGGCAAAAGCAACATTTCGTGTGGACAACAGACACACATGTGACCATCTACTAGATGCATCTACTAATACAATGAAATAATAAAATAGACCACTAGGTGAATGAATCGGTCCACATATATCTCCTTGAATCCTCTCCAAAAATTTAGGAGATTCAAGGCCAACTTTCATTGGTGAAGGTCGTATTATGAGTTTCTCTTGAGAACACGCATTACATGGGTGTTCATTTGGTAGAAGAATCTTCTAGTTATTTAAGGGATGTCCTATGGAATTCTCAATAATACGTCTTATCATGGTGGCGTCTGGGTGACCAAGTCGATTATGCCAAAGCATAAATTTTTCTGGATCACTTGGTTTCATAACGACATTTATTTCAACTGCTTGGATAGAAGTGTGATATAATCCAGAGGATAAAGCAGGAAATTTTTCTAATACATGCTTCTGGCATGAAGTATTAGAAATAATGCACATATACTCCATATTGTACTCATCGAGAGTTTCAAGATGATATCCGTTGAGACGGATTTCTTTAAGACTTAGCAATTTTCTGCTGGATTTGCTAGAATATAAAGCCTCTTTTATATGGAGTATTGTTCCACCCGGAAAAATAATTGATGCTCTTCCGGAGCCCTCAATTTTACTAGACATATCAGAAATTGTATGTACATTTGCTTGAACTAGTAATAAATTCAAGAAATACTTCTTATGGCGCAATATAGTATGTGTGGTTCCACTATCCACCAAACACGTGTCTTTGCCACTCACCATGATATCTGTTATCACTATATCTTCTGGTCCGGCAGAGCACTTCATGTTGATAACGTGTTGAGAATAGAGAGAAGTGATTGGGAGAGACAATAAGAGAGATCTTATTGTTGTGTATAATAGTCTCCAACCCTGCGCCCTTTATATAGATATTAGGGTGGGATAATAGGCCTACATCTAAAACATAAAACATGGGCTACCCACTATGGTGGATATTCACCCTAAGCCTAAATACAAGTTTCATAACATTATCCTATATGATATGTTATTCTTTTTAGGAAAGTTTATTTTTTTATTCCTACACGATAATTTTTTATTTCTTTTTTTGCAGTTAGTATATATTTATAATTAATATATTTAATTAATGAGTTACGAAAAATACGTAAATTATACATCCAATTAGTATAATAAAATTTCAATTGATGGTGAGTGGATAAGGAGGGAGAGACCTCCTCTGTTGGAGTCTGTATGGCGGTTTTGTGAATATTATAAAGTTAGACAGTGAATCTAGGGAGAGTTTAGGGGTGGGAGAGACCTCAACCATAGGAGATGGTCTTAGACTACTCATTAAATGCTCGAGGAAATGGGAAAAACAAAGAATTAGAAAACTAAACTACTTGTTGGCCTTAGATTTTTCATTCATTGAATGGTATCAACAACAGGTGTAAAAAATTGAACAAAAGAAAATAATGGAACATGCATTGAAAGAGATGTAAATCTAGAGATGTCCATGTCTTCAAAGGTGTGTTTCCATATAAAAATAAAATTAAGAACTTAGCAAGAAATTAAGAGACGTGCTTTAGGAAAGTGTGGAAAATTGAATCTGGTAAACCCGAAGAAGATGGGGGAGGAAGGAGATGAAGAAGTAGCAGCAACAGCAAAACAGGCATCGGCAGACTCCTCCTGCCTCAACCGGCGTCGGGCGATGAGGACCAGCGTCCGGTCGTCCTCCACCGGCTTATGCAATGAGAACCAGATACGTCCAAAATTGGATCGAGAACCAAGAAATAGAAGAGGTAAGTGTACCACCTACAACCCCCAGAGCTGGGGAATCTACGAGAAGATTCCTCAAACTAACGGGAGTGTCCTCTGATAAGGCACAGTAATGCCCCAACAAGGATTTAAACCCAAAGGTTCTGTTACGAGACATAAATAAAGAAATTGACATCTTAAATGTTAAAACGGAAACTTACTATCATACTTTTTGATATATACTTGTGTGATACAAATAGCTAGGTTTGTGTCTATACTCCCGAGTTCCCTTCGCTCTCACATGATATCTAGCATAATTTAATGATTAGCAGAGCTGATTGCATATTCCAGTAACCACATTTTCCGACCGCAATGGCATTTTCTGGTGAAGCTTTTCCCATAATTCGGAGGCTCAAACGGTTTTTGGCGAACTGGAGGTGGTTCTTGGTCTCTCAATTTCATGATTGAAGTGTAGGGTTTTCTGGAAATTGATTGGAAACTTCATCTCCTAAGGTCATTGCGCACCTTCAACAGTAGCAGTTCGAGGTGACGCAGAAGATTGAAGGAGCTATGAGTTTGAACTCCTTTGAAAGGAAACTTCTTTGAATTTTGGTGAAGAAAAGTGAGCGATAAAGGAAGAATTTATTGGAGGGTTAAAGGGGGTGGCTCAGCATATGATGCGCTCTGCCACCTAAGAGGGTGAAGTGTCAAAATTTTATAGTGTAAATGCTATTTGGCTTTGGGGGGGGGGGGTAGTTTTCACAAAGTTAAGGTTAGGTCTTAAAACTACGTATTAAACCCCCTTTCTGAAATTTTTAAGTTTGTCCCTCAACATCCTCTGCATCGTCTCTAGCAACATTTTTCGACATCCTCCTCGACGTCCTCCTCATATTTTTGTTTTTCTTCTTCTTCTTCTTCTTCTTCTTCTTCTTCTTCTTCTTCTTCTTCTTCTTATTCTTCTTCTTCTTCTTCTTCTTTGGATTTTTCTTCTTTCCTCCTCTAGGTCTATTCTCTCACCCTTACACTTTCTCTTCTCTCTCTTTCATAAAATACCCTAAATACTGAGGGTATAATGGAAATTTTGATTTCATTTCTAATAGAGTCCATTAATTTTAGCGGACCGCACAAAGATGAAACCACAAGGCAGTGGTTTGCTACGTTTGGAACCCAGAGATGTCTTTCGAACAAACCCCAAATCAGGGGTTAAATACAGTTTATCCTGGATTTTAAGATAATTTCAATAAAATGAGTATCATCTTTTCAATTAATTTCATTTAGTAATACAAAAGAAAAATTGAGCTGAAAATCTGTTATATCTTAGCAGGGTGGAGTCCACACAAACTGTGGAGTTGATTGTGAAATACTCTGCAACCTTCTACACAACCAATTCATTAAAAATTTCCCTATATTCTACACATTAACAAGTACGCTAGGTAAAAATTATTTTAGCAATAATAGTAGTGTTAGAAATGAAGAAATGATAGACATTATGTCAATATAATAATAAAATCTGATAACGTGTGCAGCTGCTCATTGTCGCCCTTAAAATGTTGAATTTAATAATAATTTTTTTATGTGATACAGGAAGAAGTTTGTTGAATGAATGATGCTATGAATATTCCTTACCCATCCCTATATAAATAGAATTATATGTGGAGATAGTTCATTATGTATACAAATAAACAGGTCCATGCAACTAATACTTAATTTTCTCACAAAGATAGTAGAGTAGGTAATAGTCCCATTTTAAATTACCCTTCGAGTTCCACCAGCTCTGACAACAACAAATTGATGAGAGTCACAAGTTTTTACTTGCACAAAATTCACGTACGAGTTTCACACATAATGTTGGGCATAATCATTTTCATTTTTTCCAATATACAATTCAGCTAACTTTCATCATATATTCACAATGATGTTTAAATAAATGACTTGGAGTAGGATTTTCTGTGCACTACTACTTTTTTTTGTTAGAATCACATAGTCCTAACTAATATTTGCTGGAATACATCATAGAGTATTAGTGAATGAAAAGATCCGGCGATTGAAGGATCCGTATAAAATCCTTTATGAGAAATGTGCCTTCAAAGATACTCGTGACAAGGAACTCTTCCATCTCTCAGAGCAAGTATAGGGGAATGGTGGTCTGAAGTTAAAGAATGAAAAGTCGAACACCTCGTTGAAACGAGGTGCTTCAGAAAGTGGAGTTAATATAATGAATCTAAGAAGGTGAAGAAGGGGTTGATCGAAAGTGATATAATCGACAACTACATAAGATTCATGGAGAGATAAGCAACAAATTTTAATATATCGCTGATCAAATTATCTTAAATACATATTCAGTTAAATGAAAAGAAAAAGAATAAGAGAGCACAACATATTGTGAAATCTAAAACTTCTTATGTTATAAAATGTCAATAAGATATGCAGATTAAACACAGCAAATCACTATATTTTTATGTTTTGGGTAAAAAACAAAACTTTATAGCCCCTTAAGAATCTAGTATAGCGACGCCAGTGCAGCGAGTAAATTCATAATAGAAATGTAATAATGATTAAAGGTATTAAACATGTTCGATAACTATCGACCGGTCCTACCTTTACCTGACTCTGGGTAATTTTTTTTTATGGAATTGGCTAATAGAAGGAACTAATTTAAACATCATCACAGCATGATACAGTGTGTACTTCACAAGTTGCAAAATATCCACTTTCATAGTTTTCGACATGATAACAAGACTCTTTGTTAGACTAAAATAAACAAAGAACGCAAAATAAAAATGTCATATTACGATCAGGCCTACAGAAAGCTAAACATATAGATTAGTATTAGTATCATATGACTACCATATTTAGCGTAACATCCTTCGGCATTGCGCAAGCTCGCGACCACACGCTGGACACAAATCATGTCCTTGCATTGCATACATCTCTTTGGACTTGAACATTAACTGAAACCCAAACATGATTAAACAACATCATTCAGTTACACAAAGTAAAAGTACCGATGACATTGCAGGTTGAATGGGGTGAGATAATTCCAACATAAGAGCATCTCCAATAGATGGTGTATAAACTGTCACAAATAAGCCAAATTTGCCAAAAACCAACTCCAACAGATGGTGCAAAATCTGACATATATTTGCACTTGGCCTATTTTTGAACCAAATCTGGAGTATCTCCAAGAGATGGCCTATAAGTTGTCTTTGGCACAAATTTAGACCAATTTTGCTCAAAAACCAACTCCAACAGCTGGTGCAAAATCTGGCCTAAATTTGAGCCAGACCTATAATTGGACCAGTTATGGCCTAAGAGCATCTCCAACAACAAAACGTTATTTGGACTAAATTTGTTCCTGCCCTAGATTTTACTCCTACACTTTTTGAGTTTTGAGTTGGTGCTCCAGCAGTAGGCCTAAATATAAGCCACCATTAATATTTTAATTACTTTTTAGTTGTCATCATCAAATAATCTGTGGCTCCTGATTAAACTTGATTTCTTTTACACCATGAATAGTAGTCTTTAGTTTTGTTCAAAAAATAGCCCTGGTGTAAATTTAGGCCAGCTTTTACACCAGCTGTTGGAGTTAATTTTTGGGCAAAACTGGCATAAATATAGTCCAAAGAACATTTTTCTCCATCTATTGGAAATGCTCTAGATTAAGGACAATTTGAAGCTGGTGTAAAAAAAACTCCGACTTATTACCCTGCTCCTCCTCCTAATCCTCCATTGCTCCTCAAACGTTCGTATTCACCGTTGCAAAGGAAATTTTATAAATACTTGTCAACAATCAAAGTGAAAAACACAAAAAAATTACAGAAATTACCTTAAACTCGCTTCAATAGTATAATTAATTCAATATTAATTTAATAAAGTGTGATAATTATTAAATATAGCAACATAATTATTTAATAATGAAACTATAAAATAATAAAATAATACTGGTGGCCTATATTTTAGGCAAGCTGCTGGAGCAACAGCTCAAAAATTGCAGGTATAAAATTTAGGCAGATACAAATATAGTCAAGAGCAATTCAACTGTTGGAGATGCTCTAAACCAAAGGCAATTGTACCCTGGTGTAAAAACTAAAAAACCAGTTTTATAGCTCTCATCCTCCTCTACTCTTCTCCTGCAAATTCAACGTTTAGATTTGTGAGTAAACAACGATAATTTCAGAAAGTGTATAAACATAAATGGACTATGAAAGTGAACAAACACAAGAAAAAGTTACAGATTGTTTAATAATGATATGAAATAATTAATTCGTTAATTTTTTGCAAAAATTATTCCGTTATATGTATAGTAACTTGATTGTTTAATAATGAAAACTATGAAATAATAAATAATGGGGTAAAAGACAAAAACCACCCCTCGAGTATGGGTTATATACAAAAACAACCCTCGTATTCGGGGATATACAAAAATCATCCCTGTCAGAGTTAGTGGCTAACGGCACACTAACGGACGAGTTTAAAGACAAAAAATATCCCTAAAATTTTACAAAAGTACCACACTATATATGCCCTTTCCTTCCCTTCACCTGAATTGCTAACCCTAATCCAACCTTATCTCTCTCCTCTCTTCTCTTCCGACATAACCTACCTCCAACCTTATCTTCCTCTCGCTCTATCTTCCAATCTCTCTCAAATTGGGAAACAAATTGAACACAAATGTGGTGCGATTCGTGGTCGATTGACTGTCGAATTTTGATTAGCTAGTTTGGGTTTGAGCTCTGGCGGCGATCTCTTTTATCAGAGTTTCTAGACTGGCGAGGTCGTTCTTCGCCTCGTCTAGAGCCATCGACGGCGGCGGATTGTGTTGCTTCTCTGTAAATCCCTTGATATTCTCCAATTGGGTTTCTGGGTCACTCCCCAATTTCGTCTGAGAATGTGAGGTCTACAAATGTTCTCAATCTAATCCTTCATGATGGTTGCAGTTGTTTTCGGAGGTGTACCGGACCCATAACCGTCATCGCTGAACCCGAGAAGACCGCTATTGTTCCCGTCTGAGGGAGACAACAATGGGGTTGGACCCAAAAGAACCAAACCCAGGTAAGTCTCTTCCAGATCGGATCCATCAGGTAGATTGAGTTCACCTCGCAGAGAAGAGGCACAGTGGTGGAACATCGCCGGTCAATAGCTCCGGTACCGTACCTGGTTCCGACTTTGGTTCCACGGTGCCGTGCCTCCTTCGATGTCCCCTTTGCAGAACCCCCTTCAGTTAGGCGGTCTCGATGGTTGAAGAGGGAATTTACCGGCGTTGACTTCTGTGAACAGGGGAGGAAGATGTATGATACATGAATGTGAGTGCTTGCTGAGATTTCACTTTCTCTCTCCCTTCTTTGTTCGGTTCTCTCTGTCTTCACCCACAAATCTCTCTGAATTTGGACTCTTATTCCTGTCCAACTGCTACTTCCAATCTATAAATGTGAGCTATTTACGCCGAACCCAGATCGCAATTTCTTCGATTTCGATTTCTATTTGTTGGATTTCACTTGTAGCCACCTCTGTTTCTTGATTTTCCTATAATAGGGTCGCAATGGAGAATGGTAGGGAGAGAGTGAGCGGCACGGTATCGGCGACGATTTTGATTTTATCTGATGAGGAGGTGAGTGATATGTGTGGGTTCAAGGTCGGAGGAGATGAGTGATATGTGTTATGCCGAACCCAGAGTGATATGTGTGGTCTCTAATTTTTGATATTGTGAAACTGGTTGGTGGTGTTTTATGTTGAGCTAATTCATTCATAAAAAAAAGTTCAAGCTGGTTGGCTGGCGGGGATGTGGTGGTGGTGGGAGTGATGGCCAAGAACACCAAGAACAAGAGCAAAAACAAAATAAACATAAAAAAACACAAATAAGGGTAAAATGGTCATAAAAAAGACAAATTGCACCCCATACTTACTGATTGTAACAGAAGGGTGCTTTTCTTCTAATGTCCATCCACTGACAATGGTGGTTTTTGTCTCAACATGGGTGATTTTTGTATATCCCCGAACACGAGGGTTTTTTTTGTCTTTGAAGGACGAACATGATCTATCACATACAGATCTACAACATGAATTATAGCGGAAGATTCATGTGTTTACCTTGTCTTCCTTAGCTCCTATGCACAGCGGATGATCGTAGGATGCTTGCTTTCACGTGCCCTTCTTGCTCCCACAGTCTGGCTCCAATCACTAGGACGAAAGCTCTAATCCACACCAAGTTCCACCAATGGAGGCTAGTTAGAGAGAGAGAGTATAGGGTTTATTGTATTATGATCAGCACATGATCTCTACAGTAGTGTGTATTATTATGTCTCTAGCACACATAATAATGTAGGATGCTGTCTCCTTATATAGACAGACTTATACCTAATTGCAACGTTACCCCCTAGGGTTGATGTCCTTGCTACTAACCCCATAAGGTTTGAGCTTGTCTCTCCTAAACCCATAAGTTTAGGATAATTGCATTGGGCACCCCACATGGGCGCACCAAATGCTAACATCTCCCACTCGCACAGTGGGGTTGCACAAATACAGTAGGTCTAGTCTCCCTCAAGCTCCAACTATTATCATCTGCCAAAGTGTTTTGTGGCCTTGGTGTGTGACTCTGAGAGAACCTGCATTTCGGGAGTTCCATACTCTAAACTCATACAAGACGAGCTAGCAGCAGGTGCACTCAACCTCAAGAAATAATGCAATACATATACATATATATATATATATATATATATATATATATCTCGTATCCCCCAGATTCTGTCAATTGTCATCTCGTAGACCATGAGCACCTACCTTGTCCCGAAGGTCGTGCATCAATGAGTCTACATTTCCTTTATTACATTCATATCCTGCATGATCCCATAAGATCTTGTAGGTGGGCCCAATGAAAGTGATAAAGAGCGATGCAATTAGAATATTCCTTTCCATCCATTGTCGATTTGATTCGGAGTCAGCTGCTTTCCTAGCAATGTCCTGGTAGGCCGAATCATTCATAGCCGTGAGGTGTCACGCTAAAGTAGCACCACCGAACCGTCTCTCCGCGACATGGATAAAAGTACTAAGGGTATACAGTGTCAATCATTCTTATATGATCGACGAGGCTCACACGACGAGGAATCTCAGGGACTAGTTCTACTCGCCACCTCATGTCACTCATCAGCACGCGTTATCTCATAAGATGTGCGCCATAGTGTTTGGAATCTAATCAGAGCAAATGTCCTATCCCATAGGGACCACTATACAGATGTAAGTCCAATAGTCCATATGACTATTAACCCGAGTACTGAGTGTTGCACATATGCAATCGAAATCAGTTCTCTCATCTGGCTTTCTCTACGCAGACTATACATGGTTCGGGGTCATAACCATGCTCGAATGACCATAAACCAATCTCACCTTGGAACTTATTCCAATGCGACAAATGAATCCGTCTGACAGGGTCTTGCACTATTGATAGATGTCCAGCTCTTGTCATAGGCCATGCGCCTCATATGACATGAGTCATCATATCATAGGCTTCTAGCACTTATCGGGATTCTGTCTCATCTTCTACTCACCTGGACTATCCAAGATATCGTAAAGGCGGTTGCTCGTGTGAGGGAGACAACCTAGTGTCCACGCGACATGTTCTATGCTAGTACAGGATATGTAAACGTATCATACACGTATCGAATCAACATGCAGCATAACAAATCCAATTAAAATCCAGTTATCAATGTCCCATATGCTCATCAATCATATTGCCAGTGATCGACTACCGAGTCCCAATTTTCTAAATCAATCCACAAAGAGGATTCTTATGTGGTTTAGGAATGGGAGGTGCCTACAATCTGGCCCGTAGTCAATCTACTCCAAGATTACTCTTCAGGTAGTCATTTCACCTTTTGTGAAACAGTACCTTTTTCTATATGCTTAGCCTTATCAAAGTACTGCAGCCGTACGCTAGCACTACAGGTTGGTTGACAGCTCATAAGCTAATCAGAAACCTTTTTATCCAAACATATTTATGTCCGGTGACAGAACAGACAATCGTGCTTCGCTTCCATGATCGATGGAGCGGTTTAATACGATTGTGCAACACTTATGCTGCAGTTCCATGCGATGTCATCTAGCATGGACTATAGCCTGAGGCGGATCCATGTTCATCTAGGTCCCCACCCTAGTCAGCATGCATAGCTAGCTAGTCGAAGCATCATCTCCGATAGTTATAGCACGTGATCCTTCGTATAGAGTATCCTTTTGGTTGCAATCTGGTGTGTTAAGTTAGATTTCCTGAAATCTACTCTTCTGATTACATAAGGTTTGTGGGGTCTCAGTATATACCATAGTATATAGCAGACTCACACTGCATCGGGCACTTTGGTCATTTTGTCAATCTTGTATGGTGTCTTTTAGGGCACATATTCAGGCTCGTAAAATCCTGCAGCGAGCTATAGGAGTATCACATGGCATTGGGTCCATAGCATGGAATCGTTCAGAGTATCTTCTTGTTGTCCGCCTTATGCGTCAATATAAGAAGTCCTTTTGAACGAACGAGAATGCATCCTGACCTACCAATATCCTTCGTCACAAATCGAAAGGATAACCACCCTATAGTGGATGTGAAATAGTCCTTAGACTCTCCTGGCCGATAGTGTGTCATCGATAATAAGTGACATGATTATCTACTCTCTACTACTGAGAGTGATATACAACGGTTTCTTATCCATTAATAAAATACTGCTGACTTAGAGGACTAATTAAGACCATACATGGGCTTGACTAGCTTGCACCCATTTTTTCATCTAATCATACATCTCGAAACCCTGTGGTTGAGTCATACAGATTACCTCTCTGATTTCTCTATTGAGAAATTCAGTCGTCACGTTTATCGAGAATGGAGCCTTATTCCCATCTTCACAACTATTACCGATATCTCTGCAAGTCGTATGCCTTACTATGCTTCCGTCTGTGTCACTCTGACTGACCTTGGAAATCCACTCATTTCCAATAGTCTAATATCCAGTCGGAAAAGTCAACCTAGTCTTAAACTTGGTTGGTCCCTTACATACTCTAACTTTTCCTGGAAAAGGCTACTTTTCATTCTTCATAATTAGGGAACGATGAGGCATAGTATTCTATCCTATCGTTTGTGCAAGGTGATCTTTAAGATCATCCCTTCGATCTCAAACAGTCGATGGGATATGCTCCTACGAGCAATTCCTTTAAATTGGAGGATCATAATTTGCTCTAACCCCTATGGATGGGCACCTCGCTTAGAAAATCACTCCCATTGTCCAAAGGATCCTCGAGGGACTAATTCCTTATAATGGTCTAAGGAACAAGGTATTTTCTAGCGGTTCCTCCATGCTCGCGGAGATCATCATCTCTACGATCATTCCCTTAATTATGGACATCTCCTTATGAGAAATCATATATCTTGTGAATCCATTTGCGTTACACTACTAATTGGCTGTTGCGTCTCGAATACGCAATCCCCTAGAATACTCCGAATAGTATGGGAAGGTATGTTACTCCATGAAGATACATTTCTTCCATCCAGGGTCTTAACTCCTTCTTGTCAGGTGATGAAATATCCTGGGGCAATATCCTAGGTTCATCATTTTCTTGCGTGGTGACTGTAGGGTTTTGATTCATGGATCGCGAAAACGGAAGCATAATCAAACAAACAACCATGCAAAACCCTCCAAGGATCACAAGTCTAGATGCATAACGATAGTGAAGGTAAGAAATCATAAACACACCTTTGGGTTATCCTTGATGACTTCAAACACGAATAGTGTCACGTTCTCTATAGTTGATCCACGCCTAGAGTTGATCCTAGATCTCCAATCTCCTTGGTGCTAGCCCGGAATGAGAGGAGGGTGAAGGAATCACGCAAAACGAGACAAAAGAAAGGGGCTCGGCCCTTCCTTTTGGCCGACGGGGACGAGGGCAGCGGCAAGGGGGGCGTCGGCCTCCTTTGTGGCTTGCTCTCTCTCCTTTTTCTCTCCCACTCTTGTTATGTTCTCTTTAGAGCATAAGTTATGAGGAAGGAAGGAAGGAGGGTCCTTTATATAGTCCAACAACTCCTTGTTAACTACCTAAAGGACTTATTCTAGTCCTACTAGAATTCAATTTAGTCCCTTCCTTGCAAATTAGTCCCTACTAAGTTTGCAAGGGTTTGCAAAGTGATCCTTCTAATTAATTAATCCAATTAATTAATTCCCAAATCTAGTACAACTCTATATAGCGTGTGACCCCATAGGTTCTATCTAGTTGGTAGCAACTCTTTGCTAATATGGAGCGGTTTCTAGCAAAACATCCATTCTAGCCAACTAATAGAATAGTCATCTAGATAACCTTGTACAAGTAATTGTCTCATCCCTTTGCCTCCATATCCGGATTGGACACGAGACATACAAGTCACACTCGTATATCCAATCCCTAGTTTCTCGATCCATGGAATAGCCTTATTCGTGCAAATAACATCAATATCCCATATTGATTTATTTGAGTCTGGCCAGACATTCTATAAGCACTATCCTTCGAGTGGCCTAGGATATTTGCTCCCGTTATGTGGGAGGGGCAAATCCTCTCTACGTCCACTACGATCTCTAAGCTTGCTTCTCATTGTATCCAGTACACGCCTTTATAACTACCCAGTCACGGTGTAGCGTTTAACGCTACCAAGATCACAATGATCCACAACTAGAATATCTAGTGACTTCAAGTCTAAGGATGACAATACCTTTGTACCCGAGAAGCACTTGTGACTTATCATAACATGTATGTAGCCTTCTCGGTGATGGGTCAATCCAGTGCAACATTCCGTAATGCACACCTATGTGTTGGATTGGATATCTCCATATCAATCCAACCCCATACTAGTCTATAGATGATTGTCCCATTTAATCATTATACTTGACTAGGGATATTTAAGATAAACAACACGTTTGTAAATCTAAGGACTTCATTATATTAAATATCCAATAAATAATAAATGAATTTTCTAGCCAAATACAAATTCATACTAAACTAGATTGCCTCTAGGGCATCTATTCCAACAGTCTCCCACTTGCACTAGAGCCAATCTGGCGCATCTCGTATGCCCATACTCCTAGTGTGCCCTTCATGCTTCCACTGCGTGAGAGGCTTTGTAAGCGGGTCTGACAGATTATCATCTGTAGGAATCTTGCATATCCGAACGTCTCCTCTATCGATAATATCTCGAATCAGATGAAACTTCCTGAGCACGTGCTTGGACTTCTGGTGCGATCTGGGTTCCTTTGATTGCGCGATCGCCCCAGTGTTGTCACAGAACAACTCCACTGGATCCGCAATGCTAGGGACCACACCAAGTTCAGAAACAAACTTTCTGATCCAAACAGCCTCCTTTGCTGAGCCATTTGCAGCAATGTACTCAGCCTCTGTTGTAGAATCAGCTACCGTCTCTTGCTTGGAACTCTTCCAGCTCACCGCTGCTCCATTCAGGCAAAACACATATCCCGACTGTGATCTAAAGTCATCTATATCAGTTTGGAAGCTTGCATCAGTGTAACCCCTTACACGCAACTCTTCCTCACCGCCATACATCAAGAAAGCATCTTTAGTCCTTCTCAAGTACTTTAGGATGTTCTTGACAGCAATCCAGTGACTCTCACCTGGATTGGATTGGTATCTGCTTGTCATACTCAAGGAATATGACACATCTGGTCTAGTACATAACATGGCGTACATGATAGACCCTATGGCCGAGGCATAGGGAATCCTACTCATGCGTTCCTTCTCAATCTCATTGGAAGGACAACCATTCTTCGAAAGAGTGATTCCATGTGACATGGGCAAGAATCCTTTCTTGGAATCTTGCATGTTGAACCGTTTCAACACCTTGTCAATATATGTACTTTGACTTAGGCCTAGCAACCTTTTAGATCTATCTCTATAGATCTTTATACCGAGTATATAGGCTGCTTCCCCTAAGTCCTTCATTGAGAAACACTTTCCTAGCCAATCTTTCACAGATTGCAGCATGGGAATGTCGTTTCCAATGAGTAGTATGTCATCTACATACAAGACCAGAAAAGCTACAGAGCTCCCACTAACCTTCTTGTAGACACAAGACTCATCTTCGTTTCTGATAAAGCCAAACTCTTTGACCACCTCATCAAAACGTCGATTCCAACTCCTAGAAGCTTGCTTCAATCCATAAATGGATCGTTGCAGCTTACAGACTTTGTTGGCTTGCTTTGGATCCTCAAAACCCTTCGGTTGTATCATATACACGTCCTCGAGGAGATTCCCATAAAGGAATGCTGTTTTGACATCCATCTGCCAAATCTCATAGTCGTAGTATGCTGCAATTGCAAGTAGGATTCGGATGGATTTGGTCATTGCGACTGGTGAAAAGGTTTCATCATAGTCAATACCATGAATCTGTCTGAATCATTTAGCCACCAATCGGCCCTTATAGGTAATCACATTACCATCCATGTCGATCTTCTTCTTGAAGACCCACTTGCACCCTATGGGCCGCGCCCCATCAGGTGGTTCCACCAAAGTCCATACTTTGTTGGTATACATGGATTCCATCTCGGATCTCATGGCCTCAAGCCACTTCTGCGAGTCTGGGCCATTCATGGCCTCTTCATAGGTAGTAGGCTCATCATCTATGATCATCGTGTCACCGGAATCAGTTACGAGAAGTCCGTACCTCCCGGGTTCCTGGCGCACTCTACTAGATCTACGAAGCTCTTGTGTTACCTGAACAGGTGGATCCACAACTGCTTGTGATTCCTGTTCATGTTCCATAATCGGTTCAGTGATTTGTGGTTCTTGAATTTCTTCAAGTTCTACATTCCTCCCACTTGCTTCTTTAGAGACAAATTCTCTTTCTAGAAACACGCCGGTCCGAGCAACAAACACTTTGTTCTCGGTTGGATTGTAGAAGTAGTATCCCTTAGTTTCCTTAGGGTACCCCACAAATTTACACTTATCCGATTTAGGCCCTAGCTTGTCTGATTGTAAACGTTTTACATAGACATCGCAGCCCCAAATCCTCATGAACGACAGTGTGGGACGCCTCCCACTCCACATCTCATATGGTGTCTTCACGACTGATTTAGATGGAACACGGTTAATGGTGAAAGATGCACTTAATAGAGCGTAGCCCCAAAATGATAATGGAAGATCAGTTTGACACATCATAGACCGAACCATATCCAATAGGGTTCGATTCCTCCTCTCGGACACGCCATTCCATTGTGGCGTTCCGGGTGGAGTGAGTTGGGACACGATCCCACACTCTCTAAGATAGTCGTCAAACTCTTGGCTCAAGTATTCTCCTCCACGATCCGATCGTAGAGCCTTGATACTTTTGCCAAGTTGCTTCTCTACTTCATTCTTGAATTCTTTGAACACTTCAAAGGATTCGGATTTTGCCCTCATAAGGTACACAAATCCATATCTACTGTAATCATCAGTAAATGTAATGAAGTAGACGTAACCACCCCTGGCTGGCGTGGCAAATGGCCCACACACATCGGTATGTATGAGTGCCAATTGCTCACTAGTCCTCTCACCTTTCTTATTGAAAGGGGACTTTGTCATTTTTCCCAATAAACAAGCCTCACATGTCTCATATGATTCAAAATCAAATGAGTCTAGTAATCCATCCTTATGGAGTCTAGATACACGTTTCTCATTTATGTGGCCTAAACGACAATGCCATAAATAAGCAGGATTTAAATCATTTATTTTAATCCGCTTGGTATTAATGTTGTAGACAGGATTGCTTAGATCAAGGACATAAAGTCCATTAAATAATTGCGCACTAAAATAGTGAATATTATTCAAATAAAAGGAACAACAATTGTTCTTTATTGAAATAATAAAACCTTCCTTGTCCAAACAAGAAATAGAAATAATGTTTCTGCTCATAGCAGGCACAAAATAGCAATTATTTAATTCTAAAACTAATCCTGAAGGCAGAGATAGCTCGCACACGCCTATGGCCAACGCATCAACCTTTGCTCCATTCCCAACGCGTAGATCTATCTCCCCTTTAGCCAATCTTTTACTTCTCTTTAGATCCTGCATATTTCGACAAATATGAGATCCACATCCAGTATCTAATACCCATGATGTAGAGACAGTTAAATTGACATCTACAACAAAAATACCTGGTGGTGGTGGAATCACTATTCCAAGCCTCTTGTCCTCCAGATATTTTGGGCAGTTCCTCCTCCAGTGTCCAGGTTGACTACAATAGTGACATTCACCCTTAGTCACGACCTTGGCAATGCCACCAACAGGCTTAAGGGCCTGTTCCTTGGACTTGGCAACTGACTTGCCTTTGCCCTTGGAGGAAGAGGCAAACTTTTTGCCCTTTCCTTTATGCACCATCATAATGGCCTTGCCCTTATCCTTGTTGATGCTCTGTTCAGCCGTCCTCAACATGTTGAGCAAATCTGGCAGCGGTTTAACGATCTCGTTCATGTTATAGTTCATAATGAACTGTCCATAACTCTCGGGCAACGATTGCAACACGAGATCGGTTGCCAACTCTTGGCCGACCGGGAACCCAAGCCGGGCGAGATTCTCCAAGTACCCGATCATTCGGAGTACATGGGGTCCCACTGGGTTCCCTTCTGCCAGATGACATTTGAACAGTGCCTTTGAGACCTCATACCTCTCTACCCTCGCCTGCTCTTGGAAGAGCTGCTTTAGATGTTCGATCATATCGACAACATTCATGTTCTCATGTTGCTTCTGAAGCTCAGAGGTCATGGTGCAAAGCATTAGGCAGGCCGCATCATTAGCGTCATCAACACGCTTTTGATACGCCTTTAAGGCAGCAGGTGTCTGATTCTCTGGACCTTCTGGAACATGCTCCTCTATTGCGTACAATTTCTTCTCTTGCTTGAGAACAATTCTCAAGTTTCTGTACCAATCAAGAAAGTTGGTTCCAGAGAGCTTGTCCTTCTCAAGGACAGATCGTAGGGAATGTTGTGAACTCGATGAGTTGTTTGCCATTTGGAATTCTACAAAAAGGAAAATACGCAAGTTTTAGTATTTGTGAATTTTTGACTATATTTAATAATGACTAGTTTATTAAATATAGCTCCCACTATTTTTCTACGGATTAATAACCCTCAAGATATTAATGCGGAAAATATCCTCATATTTTCTAGTGGTCCAAGATCCATCTTTTTCATCTCCTTATGAGCTTGCTTTGGCAAGTCACCCATAATTTGACTACTTCTTAGGTAGGAACAATTCCAATTGCATCCCATATGCAACTCTTGGTTCAATCGGGCAAATAACTCCTTATTTATCCATCCATATGGATAATCCCAATTGATTGCCTCTAGGTTTCTTAATCAAATTAATAGCCTAGTTGTGTTCAACCTCTTATCTAAACAATTGCACATTGTTACGTGCCATCGCATTCCATCATTATGAACCAAGTCGCCATGCTTTGGCACGCACGAACTTGATAAATAATGATGATAATGAGTGTTTAAATAACGAGAAGGCAAGAACACAATATTTAGAATTTGAGGGATTTTCAATTTTAATTATTTTGTTGATCAATATCAACTAATCTATCTATTTGAGTTTGGGCACAACTCCGAATAATAGATCCGGGTTGTCTAATTATCTTATTATCCTAATTGCTTGCATCATCCATACACCAACCACACAAATAATAAGACAATAAATAAACAACCACAAAACAGAAATTAAACGTGATGTGGATCCTTTTCTAGACTAAGATAATTCCAAGCCAATGGAATTATCTATGAACCCTAAGCACACACATCTCCATGCGTCTTGATCTTTTGGTCCATCCTTCATAGTCATGTGGAATGCTCCATGCTCCATGCTCCATGCTCCATCTTTTGTGGCTTCTTTGGCTTTGGGCTTCTTTTCTCCAATCTTGGCTAACAATCTACTTTATCTAGCACTAGCTAATATCTATACTAAATAAAATAAATCTCACAAGTTGAGAAAAAAAATGGCACGCAGGCCATAAAACCCTAATTAATTATTACAATTAATTGATCAGCTCGCAGGCCGTAAAACCAAACCACAAAATTAAACATCCACATCAAACCACATCCTAAGGCCATATCCAATCACCATGCGATTTGCACATAAACAGTTAAAATCCAATTTTAACGCGCTTAGTCAATTTTAATTGATTTTAGGATTTCTAGGGTTAAAACGGTCCATGGGCCCAACAATCCAATTGCCCGGGCCCAAACAAAGTGAACCATAAGGCCCTAGGGCCGGCCCGGCCCAAAACCCACAAGCTAGGCCCGCGGGTTAGGGCCGCCCGGCCCCTTAGGGCGCCAATCTTGGGCGGCAAGCAAGGGGGCAGTCCCCTAGGAGGCCGAACCTCCTTGTGGAGGTTGTTTCCAAAACAACCTCCTTGCTTGGAGCCCAAGTTTGGTTGTTTCCTTGTTTTGGGAGAACTCCTTCTTCCCCAAGGATGCCCAATCCCTAGATCTAAGATCCTAAAATTTCTCAAACTCACCAATTCATGCATCCAATGCAAAATTGGATCTTGTTATGATCTAATTATTGACAAATTGCATCCCATGCTTGATTTGCCTTGTTTTACGCGATAAACAACAATTTAAGGTGTAAAACAACAAGAATGTAACACATAAACTACGTTTATGCTCTATGACATGTGGCTCTGATACCACTGTAGGGTTTTGATTCATGGATCGCGCAAACGGAAGCATAATCAAACAAACAACCATGCAAAACCCTCCAAGGATCACAAGTCTAGATGCATAACGATAGTGAAGGTAAGAAATCATAAACACACCTTTGGGTTCTCCTTGATGACTTCAAACGCGAATAGTGTCACGTTCTCTATAGTTGATCCACGCCTAGAGTTGATCCTAGATCTCCAATCTCCTTGGTGCTAGCCCGGAATGAGAGGAGGGTGAAGGAATCACGTAAAACGAGACAAAAGAAAGGGGCTCGGCCCTTCCTTTTGGCCGACGGGGACGAGGGCGGCGGCAAGGGGGGCGTCGGCCTCCTTTGTGGCTTGCTCTCTCTCCTTTTTCTCTTCGACTCTTGTTATGTTCTCTTTAGAGCATAAGTTATGAGGAAGGAAGGAAGGAGGGTCCTTTATATAGTCCAACAACTCCTTGTTAACTACCTAAAGGACTTATTCTAGTCCTACTAGAATTCAATTTAGTCCCTTCCTTGCAAATTAGTCCCTACTAAGTTTGCAAGGGTTTGCAAAGTGATCCTTCTAATTAATTAATCCAATTAATTAATTCCCAAATCTAGTACAACTCTATATAGCGTGTGACCCCATAGGTTCTATCTAGTTGGTAGCAACTCTTTGCTAATATGGAGCGGTTTCTAGCAAAACATCCATTCTAGCCAACTAATAGAATAGTCATCTAGACAACCTTGTACAAGTAATTGTCTCATCCCTTTGCCTCCATATCCGGATTGGACACGAGACATACAAGTCACACTCGTATATCCAATCCCTAGTTTATCGATCCATGGAATAGCCTTATTCGTGCAAATAACATCAATATCCCATATTGATTTATTTGAGTCTGGCCAGACATTCTATAAGCACTATCCTTCGAGTGGCCTAGGATATTTGCTCCCGTTATGTGGGAGGGGCAAATCCTCTCTACGTCCACTACGATCTCTAAGCTTGCTTCTCATTGTATCCAGTACACGCCTTTATAACTACCCAGTCACGGTGTAGCGTTTAACGCTACCAAGATCACAATGATCCACAACTAGAATATCTAGTGACTTCAAGTCTAAGGATGACAATACCTTTGTACCCGAGAAGCACTTGTGACTTATCATAACATGTATGTAGCCTTCTCGGTGATGGGTCAATCCAGTGCAACATTCCGTAATGCACACCTATGTGTTGGATCGTGATATCTCCATATCAATCCAACCCCATACTAGTCTATAGATGATTGTCCCATTTAATCATTATACTTGACTAGGGATATTTAAGATAAACAACACGTTTGTAAATCTAAGGACTTCATTATATTAAATATACAATAAATAATAAATTAATTTTCTAGCCAAATACAAATTCATACTAAACTAGATTGCCTCTAGGGCATCTATTCCAACAGTGACTATCATGTCTTCCCCTTCGATGTCAAATCGTCGACGGGGTACGCTCCAACGAGCGCTCCTATGCAAAGAGGGTTCTTCTTCAGCATTATCGTCATATACGATAGGCTGCTCACTAGGTAAGACACTCCCACTGTTCTCAAGATCCACATGAACAATTTCCTCTTGAGTAGTGGTGAAATTGAGTGTCATCTAGAGGTTCCTCTTACTCGTAGAGAATCCCATCTCCACGAGCTTCTCCCTGACTAGGAAAATTTAATTAGCTCATAAGCTGCCGATCCCTATGGCCTAAGGTGACCTCATATAGGTTGCATTTTGGTCCACATCTCGTAGGGCGTAGTGGCTTCAGACTTGGTGGGTATTTGGTTGAGTATATCGACAGCCGTTTAGCAAAGCGTCTCCTCAAGATAGGGAACATGTACTTTGAACATGCTATCATACATCGAACCATCTTCAGGCTGTATCCTATTCCACCTATCCGCCACAACATTCTGTTGCGGGGCATGGGAATAGCCAACTGCCTTACTACTCCTCTCCATCACATAGCTCTTGCTAAGATAGATACTCGCAGTCTCATTCTGGCTAAGGAGATATCCTTTTGTCCAGACGGTTTTCTACCTTTTGTAGATACCTGTCTGAAGCACCCTTGTGCCTCAGACTTATGTGGCCCAAGCACACATAGTTGAGATGCGTACAATAATCTACGAATGTGATGGAACAGTAAGCACCATGTCTTTAGCTATTAACATTTAATGGAACACAAATACAAGAGAATGAATCGTTTGTAAAGACTCAATAATCCTTACTGCTTTACTGGATGGTTTGCCTTTCGCCTTTCGTGTAAGGCAAGAATCACACACAGGTAAGGGTACCCTAGGCATATTCCAAGCAGGCCTACCTTAGCTAGCCTGAACATCCTTTCCTGACATAGTGTGTCTCAATCTAGCGCGCCACATATCAGAATCTTATGTCACAACCCTAGAGATGATATCCAAAGATCCTGAGGCGTTATTCATGCTAGAAAGAGTGCATAACCATTCATAACATGACCAATTCCAAAGTAAAACTGTAACCAAAACAAATTTTGGTGGCTATTCCCTCAAAGATAATCTTATGGATCCTTAGACGAGAAGTTAGTGCCATGTCTGGCCTTCTAGTCTTAGAAAACATTCTTTTCCTCCTTTGCGTTTGCCTGTCTTGGGATATTGGTCATGTACCAATATTTCGCCCTTATTCCCTCATCCTTGCCCCACCTGTTCCACGGTCCTAATACCGGGCTAGGGACTACATCTGCCTATCATACTTCATTCACAGTCTTTTAGCAATCATATATTGCTTAGACTTCAAAAGTATGTTGAACTAGTATTCTAAGCAAGCACTTGGTTGCTTAGATCCTAGAACGGAGCGATGTTTGGTCTTATCAACATCTTGACACTCTCAAAGTGTGTCATATAACGTTTTCATGGCACTTTCATGAAACGTGGCAGATATAGCAACAAATTGCTAATCGGATAACTTAAACATCTCATCATAACGGCATGAGTCTCTGATGCTATAGTTGAGTACTAATCTCAGATACTATAGTCGAGTGCCAAAATTTTATGATTTGAGTTTGATAGTTTAAGGTGGGATTTATGAGTCATTACTCACAACTTTTAATGAGGCAAATGGCTAAGGTGGATCCAAGATTCTTCTTTGGCTCATTCCTACAATCTTTGAATTTCAAAGTGGTCTAGAACTTGCTGATGAGGTCATTTCCCCACCTTGGCATAGCACGCTCTATGATATTATCTTGACTGCCTTCCACTATTGGTTAGCCTAAAGATAATGTTCATGTGCTGCTGTGACAACTATTCATCACAGGTTCGACCATACTTGTAGGTATTTTGACAAACTATGTCAAACGATTTGGTTACATAGTACGATGACTTGTCATATCGTTTATTGTCACCACTTTAGCCTTTACAGTTTCGATTTAGACGCGATTGATCTTGAGACATTGCATAGGAAATTAATACTAGCATTTTCTTAGCTCCGAAATAACATGATACATAGATTAAAATTTCATAGTTCATCATAAGGACTCCACCTAAACCTAGCAGCAATTCTAGGAATCAAATATTGTCACTTATGATTCCCTATTAGTTTCAATCATGTATAACCATGTGAGCTCTTTTGTTTTAGTTCTTTAGCATGCGAGGTTATACAGTTATATCCAATCACACGCAGTTATAACGTATAACAAGCACAACCATAAATAAATATGCAATGGATGTGGCCCCTAATGTGCACTCCCACTATTGAGAGTACGTCTTGAGCAATTCTTGAACTTCTCGCCTCATGGATCTCGCCAATCTCGAGTGCTCCTTGAAGCTTCCCAGTTCATCTCTTTGCTCCATGCACCTCGCGCCATAGCTTTTGGTTTGACCACCTTTCTTGAAGCTTCTAGTCTTCAATCTTCACTAACTATCTTATTTCTAATAAGAAGTAACCTCTAATAGGCGATTTAGATGAGAAGAGAAGACAATAGAGTATGTAGTGAGGCACGACACGCAGGCCGTATTTTAATTGATTACATATTCAAAACCAAAACCAAATATAAAACCATTTAAGCCACATCCATGCATCAAACACATCCATTCAACCCACAACAGCATGTATAATAATAAAATAAACATACTGAAATTTTCTGGAAATTTTCAGAGTTAAAGAATAATTACTGGAAATTAATAAGCAATAAATCAATCAACTAATAAGATCGAAAATTGCTCCCAACTACCTAGGATATCACCTCCTATCTTATAAGGTAGGGAAAAATGTCCTAAGTCTCCATAAAAAATTTGGGCTCAAAACAGTTTGTTTAAGGTCGTCTAACTGCCTCGGGAAGTGTGCTAAACACTAATTAATTAATCTGGAAAATAATAAAATTTTCTGTTTTTCCAATAATTATGAAAAAAATCCCTGAAAATAGGAAATTTAATTCTGAGCATATAGAAAAAAATTTGGCGAAAAATGGTGGCCGGAGGAGGGCTCACGCGCCCACACGCGCGGCCGCGCGTGGGCGAGTCCGCCTCTGTCACGCGCCGACGTCGGCCGAGTGCCACGTCAGCGTGTCACGTGGCATGTCACGTCAGCCCTATGTTGACGTCAGCTACCACGTTACCCTCCACGCCAGATGCCACGTCAGCAGTCCCACGTGGCTGCCACATCATCGCCACATCATGCCACGTCAGCAAGTCCGCCGCCGCCCTTTGGCGCGTGCGGCGTCGGTGGCGCGTGGAGCCCACGCGCCGCCTTCGGCCTCCGTTTCCGGCGATCCATATATCGTTGGAATCGTCTTTCACCCTGATCCCGATTATGTGTTCAAAACTCAATTTTAACATGTTTTGAAAAATCTTTTTACTGCTCAGATCTAACAGTCCAGATTTACACAGTTCCGAATCTTAAAATATTCATAACTAATTCTCTGTTCGTCCAAAAATTATAAAATTTACATTTCTGGAATCCTCGTGAAAAACCCTATCTAACCATATAGGTTTCACTAACAGATTATGAAATTTCAGAAACTCAATTTTCTAAACTGATTCGGGAACGCATAACGAGGCACGAAAAACAAGCCTAAAGCTCTGATACCAATGAAGGACGAACATGATCTATCACATACAGATCTACAACATGAATTATAGCGGAAGATTCATGTGTTTACCTTGTCTTCCTTAGCTCCTATGCACAACGGATGATCGTAGGATGCTTGCTTTCACGTGCCCTTCTTGCTCCCACAGTCTGGCTCCAATCACTAGGACGAAAGCTCTAATCCACACCAAGTTCCACCAATTGAGGCTAGTTAGAGAGAGAGTCTAGGGTTTACTGTATTATGATCAGCACATGATCTCTACAGTAGTGTGTATTATTATGTCTCTAGCACACATAATAATGTAGGAGGCTGTCTCCTTATATAGACAGACTTATACCTAATTGCAACGTTACCCCCTAGGGTTGATGTCCTTGCTACTAACCCCATAAGGTTTGAGCTTGTCTCTCCTAAACCCATAAGTTTAGGATAATTGCATTGGACACCCCACATGGGCGCACCAAATGCTAACAGTCTTTTACCCTAAATAACGAAAACTATGAAAAATATTAATACGACTTTTTGAGTTCAAAAACCAATAAAAATTGTCGAAACTGGAGGACTGGATCGGCACCGGTGTCCTGGTAGAAGAAAACTCGGACTGTTGCATTCAATGTCACTTTCAAGTTGTTTTGGCATCTCGAGACACGTGGCAACCTATGATTGGCTGTCATTAATTATTTTTTGATATTTGATACAAACTAATCCACCACTTCTTCACTCGTCCCCCGGTGTCCTGATTATACCATGACCGGGGCAGCAGAACTTGTAGAAACTGAAGAAAAAGCCCTAACTGATCCAAACAATTATGATTTTGTTCAATAAAACCAGAAAAGCACTCATCCGAACTAACCCAATTCTTTTTGGGTAAAAGACATTAACCACCCCTGAGTTTAGGCTTAATTCCACTCAGCTACCCTGGCTTTTGGAAAAAGACACTTTGCACCTAATTAACGGAATATTCCGTGGACAGAAACCACCCTCTGTTATGTTCTGTTAGAAAAGTGAGTTATTAATTTTTTTCGGACCATATCGCCCTTGTGTATTTTTCTATACTTTTTTTGCCCATGTTAACCATCAAGAACTCCTAGAACATCAACCCAAGAACATCAAGAACACCAAGCCAAGAACATCAAGAACACAAACAACTTCTCAATAAATAAGAATACTAGAAACATTGTACCAAAACTTGTTTATAAATACTAGAAACATAAACTGAAAGTAAAAACATAAATCCAAAATATGAACCTAAAGTACATCCATACTTCAGTCTCCCTACTCAACCCCTCTTGGTCCAGATACAATAGACCAAACAAAAAAGTGAGGATGTTGTTGATGAAGCCGGTTCAAAACTCGATTCCGGAGAGAAGAAGAAGAAGACCCCAAATCCATACTTCACTGTCTTCCTCATCCTCGATATCACTGTTGTCGACGGCTCTCTTACCCATCCTAAAAACACCAAAATGTAGCAAGATGAGCACATAAAGAGTTATATGCCTAATATTTTGCTCCAGTACGGGAATGGTGACAAAAATAAGGAAAAGCAAGCAAACACAAATTCAACTTACACCATGAATACTTCAAAACAATAAAGTTCTAGTAAGGCTTCAATTGCATTTACACAACATGTTTTGCTCAGTTCTAGTAAAAAAGTAAAAATGAAGTAGGCTTCCAGTGACTGTTCAAGAAACTACCAGAGGTCTAGATACATCACAAGCACATAGGCACACATTCAAAAACTTTGATTGGAAAGAATGTAGATTACACTATCTAAACAAGTTGGATCAAAGTCTAGACATGGATATCTTTTCCAAGTTGATTCTACAAAGAAACTAACAAAAGCTGAACATACATTACAATCAATGAGATAAGCAATTAAATTGGACTTAATCCGTTCTCACACAACCTGTTAGAGACAAGCCCATGAAGCCAGTTGGAAAAGTGTTGACCAGCAACAAAGCATCACAGCCGCACAACCCACCTAACCCTGAAGATAAGAAATACCGGCGAGCTTGGCCGGAGCTACCCAGCAACGCAGTTGTTGCAGACCACCTCCGAACAAGATAAAGTCCAGAGCTTGGCCGGAGGCTCTGTTGGTCAAGGCATCTGTAGCCGCCTGGGAAGGGTATTCCGACGCATCAGACGCTGATTAGATCGGCGAGCACCAGATTTGGGCGGCAGTGGATCCCAACGCCAAGAACGAAGCCCAGATATGGGTTTGCCGAGAAGAGGAAGAAGAGGGGGAGAGAGAGAGAGAAACAGAGGGGTCGAGCTATTTGTTGATCCATAGTGACGAAGAAACAGAGGATTGGGGGAGATAGAGGGAGTGGAGCTGTTGTTTCTTCTGCTTCAGATCGATCGAGAGAGAGAAACGGGAGAAGATGAATGAATGAAATAAAAGAGAAGAAGGAAAAAGGGGCGGCTGGTTTCAGAGGAAGAGGGAGAGATGGAAGGGGGATTAGGGTTAGAGAGATGTTAGGGTTATATATAGAGGTAATTTTATAATTTTTTAGGGGTAAAATAGTCTTTTTTGCTGTGCAGCTAGTTAACCGTCAACCTCCATTCAAAAATATGAGCAAAGTGTCTTTTTCCAAAAGTCAGGGTAGCGGTGTGGAATTATGCATAAACTCAGGGGTGGTCAGTGTCTTTTACCCATTCTTTTTGGATGAGTGTGTTTTTCAAGTTCACAGTTTTGTTTTTATTCAATTATGCATCAAATTCCTACAAATTCCTAACTAATTTAGTGTAATTGCAGTTAGTTACCCCGAGTAAGGTCAACTACTCTATTGACGTCAACTTAGGGTAGAGTGCATCTTCTTAAAAAAAAGGTAGAGTGCAAAAGATGAATTCACCTGTTCTATAACAACCCGAGCGGATTACTGTCTCAACAACCTCTTTACTCGTACCATCAGATAAAAATGTTTACGCCTCGAAGGTGCTAGTAATAATCTACAATGTATCAAATATATCACACATTTATTTCACAATATCTCAATGTGAGACGGGATATTACAGTTTTCAAGACCCAATCTTTCAAGTAGTTGTTACGTACTCTAGAATTAATGACGTGTCCGTACTCCAGTTCTTATCGCACATAACATATAATTATTTCATATCACGTGTCATATGTAAGTATAAATTGGAGTACAGACGTATCATTTATTTCAATCTTTCAGTACAGCACCGGACCCGATCTTTGGTTACCCAACTCACTGATTCGGACACACGACTCTGGATCTCTCTGCCCCTCTTTCATCATCATCAGCATTCAATCGAGTTCGATTTCCAACTCTTCTCAGCTTTCTCAATCCGACCCACCAAGTCCCTCCCTCAATCTCTCTATACCCAAATCTCAATTTCCTTGCTTGACGAACACAGACACAGAGAGTGAAGAGAACCATCGATTTTCATGGCTTCAGATCAAGAATTACCGGTGGGTACCATTCAGAACATACTGGACCAAGAGTCTCTCAAGTGGGTCTTCGTCGGTGGCAAAGGAGGCGTCGGAAAAACCACTTGTAGCTCCATCCTCTCAATCCTCTTATCTAGGGTTCGATCCTCTGTTCTCATTATCTCCACCGACCCTGCTCACAATCTCAGCGATGCTTTTCAGCAACGCTTCACCAAGAACCCAACTTTGGTTAATGGGTTTAACAATTTGTATGCCATGGTATGCTTTTCTGCTCTAAAGTTACTGTCTTTCAATTGGGTTCAATTTATCTTGAAGATGTTACAGATACTACTTCTCAATTGCCTTGCAGTTTATACTTAGGTTTATATTTAGAGGGTTGTGGGATTTATTGAACTGCCAACAGTTTATACTTGGGTTGTGGTTGAAGATGTCACAGATACTACTACTACTACTCAATTGCTTTGCAAAAGGTTTTTGAGTTTTTTAGATGGTTGTGGGATTTATTGAACTGCCAACAGTTTATATACATGGGTTGTGGTTGAGGATGGTAGTTGACTGCATGCTTCAAGTCCCCATATGTATTGCCTCTCTTGCTGTTGTTTGTTGGGGGCAAGTTTGCAACTTTGAGGTGGATATGAACACATTAATTTAACAACCATTTAGAATCACCAATGAAGAAGAACACCCATTTTACGACACAGTTCAATAGAAAAAAGTGGAGATTTTATTTGGACTGAATTCCTCCCTAGCGTGGAAGCGTAGAATTTGGCATATCATGTAGTCAAATTGGTACCATGATTTGGTTTCTGCAAATGGTGACCGGAGAACACGCTATCTTTGTTCTGAAGTTTGTCTTATGCATTTACATTGGGCGATTTATACATGAAGCTGATAAGCTGAGTCTTTTGCAGCTCGTTTGAGTGATTTTGTTGCAGATGATTTGCGTGATCAGTTATCTTATAGAAACTTAACTTTCTGCTTGGTCATTGGTCTTATCCATTTGTTATTTAAAATGATTTTTGGCTTGTTCTTTATGTTATTTTGATTTGGTTCCTTGTAGGAGGTAGATCCAACTGTAGAACAAGAAGACCCTCTAGGATCTGATGGCATGGATGGTTTTCTATCAGATTTAGCTAATGCGATTCCCGGAATCGATGAGGCCATGAGTTTTGCAGAGATGCTCAAGTAAGTTGCATGTTTGAATTGATAAATAGCTTTTTAAGTATAATCCTTGTTATCTATCCTTCATGAAACGAACGTGGTCACAAAGATCTTATTTTTATATTGATGAATGCTCAGTTGCTCACTTATAAAATAATGGCTATCAAAATCTTATGGTTCTTAATTGAGTTCACTTGGCCTTCTGATATTTGCAACTAATAATAGAAAAAGAAAGGAGATTTATTAGAATGGTAGTATTGTAAATTTAACAAGTTTGCATAAGAAGCCGGGCATTGTTCAAGAAAGGAGATTTGATAAGAATTGTCACATCGTGCCTTCTCAACTGACACAGACGACAGTGCATTATAAATTCAACTAGACGTTTTATGTACTAACAATTTTGGATAAGAGGTGTGTATCTCCCTGTAGGACTAAAAAGATCTAGAATTAGGAACTGTTTTGGGGCTGGTGGCTGCACCTTCGTTTTAAAAAGAAGTACTAGGATGTGAATTGCATAGGAAAAAACTTGGAGATTTAACTGAATGTTAATAACGGATATCAGGTTATTGGATACTAGTGCAGCCAGCATCCTGGAGCACTACCCTGAAAATGTATGTTTAGTGCCTTCAGACAACTTGTCCACATTTAGTAACGCCCAATAGAATTGTTTGATCCATCTGACAAATGCAATAGGAATTTCTCTAAAAAAGAGTATCATTGACTTGCCCGTGAGGGCACAATTTGAAGAATAATTAGATCAAGTTAATTGTTTTGTACTATTAGAGTATATCACTATATCTCTCTCAAACAAAAGAGAATATTACATTATATCCATTAGTAAGATGTGTCCGCCGAGTTCCACAAAGCCCGGGCAAGCTAACAGGCTCCTAACAAAAACTGGGAACTCCACCAAATTTAAAATTGCAAATACTGAAATTATGTTCTTGGTTTAGAGGGAGAGGGGTTCTTTTGTGTAGAACTCAAGTTTTGCTGTTCTGCATAGTGATGGAGAAGTTGTGCAGAACCCAACTTCTCCATGTAGTTCCTAGCATGGACATCAAATGGAAAATGACCTCTCCCATAAGAATAATAAAAGGCACACAGAAAATTTCTTTTGCGTCGCAGTAAAATTTTTATACATCAAAGTTCAAACACACGAGATTGCTGGAAAATAAATCTGTGTGAATTTCTTCTATGTTTGGTACTCTTGATTGGATTCCTGAAGAACCCACCTCTGATGAATTTGTACCCACCAAGATCTCTGAGGCCTTACTTGAAATACATTTATAAAAGTGTGAATTTTGAAATACGAACATGGTTATCATAAACGGCATAATCTTCTTGATTAATTGTTCCTTGTAACACAGCATGCCCTGACAGGAATGAACATTTCTTGTCAATCCCATGGACAAAAATAATTCATTTTTCCAATTGACAGCTCCAAACTTGTTTTCTTTGCCTCAATGCTCAATTCTTCAAACTGCAACTACATCAAAGACATTGATCGGACGGATCAAGTTGAAGGGGCAACAAAAAGTAAAAGGAATCTACCATACGGTTCTTCAGAGGTCAAAGTTGTCATGTACTTAATGGCCTTTACAAATGCTTAAAAGAAATAAGTCTTTATCAATGCAGACAAATATGATTCTGTCAATATCAAGAGTTTTTCCGATTCAGCCATGAGATTCTTGAGCTGGAGCTTTCGAGCCCACGAGCAGTCTCCCTCAGATTAAAGAGCCAATCAGTTGTCCGATGAAGTCTAAAGCTCTTTGGCGGAAAGTGTTGTGTTGGGATATTCTTTATCCTTTAAGCATTTCAACTTTGTTTAGTACTAAAGGGATTTACTGCATTGTGACTCCAGTATTTTGTTTTGGTCTCTGCTTGCCCTATCTAAAATCTCTTCGTAGCATTAGTAGGGCATTGGCAATTTCCTCAAACGAATCTCTTAATTGCTTGTATTTTACCTTTCGGCAATTGTGGCTTAAAAAGAGTTCAGTTCACATTTATGAAGTCTTTGTCCTACCAGCAGAACCAAGACAAGCCATCTCCTGTCTTCTTTGCTTCCTAATTGTCTTCAATCTCAATCACAAATCCTACTAGTAATTGAACCTCATCGACATTGATTCCAAAATTAAGTAATGCTGGTTTCACCTCGGGCAAAGAGGTCGTCTCTTCAACCCCTTTGGTAGCTAGATCAACACATATCGCAAAAATGAGCACTCATGTCGCTGGAAGTGACCAAGAAGTGTCTTGCTTAAAGGCAATACGAAGAATTAAAAAGATTGTAACCTGTTTTTAATAGCTAACAGTGTGTGTGGGAAAACATTATGGTAGATATACTTCACTGACGTCAAAACTTTCTGAAATGCAAAATTAAGAAAGACTCCAATTAACAAATCATCTTACTGAATCTTACCACCCACAATATAACATACTATGGAATGGTGGGTTAACTCACCAATACCGTATTGCTTCCTCTTGCTTTTGTGGAGAACTTAAGAGAAATGGGATCTTAAGAAGACAAAGCAATCGCCAATGAATTCTGAAGCATTTAGGGGTACATGACCCAAGTGGAATCTCCTTTGGTCATATAAAAAAAATTCCTAATTAAATTTAGGGGGTGCATGATCCTTGGAGTGTCTCGATTGAGTATATTAGGAAATGCGAAGTTAAGATTAAGATTGATACGCACCGTCAATCTTCAATCCCTCTTATTTGAGTCATTTGCAGTAAACCTTTACTCTCTTTCAGTTCAAGATTATCCTTCTTTACATCCTATTCTGTAGTTTACTGTGCAATTGACCATTCTTTAACAATGGTTCTGTAGTTAAGTCCAAAAAGTTCTAATTGAAAAAGAAATGTCATATGCCCAAATCCTGCAAGAATGTATTGATCTCCGTTTCTGAGGGAATTACAAGATCCCTAAAGTCAAGATTCGTGCAATTGTTATTAAAAAATAATATGAGAGAGTTCATCAGGGGATGAAACTACTTCTGGGGTTAAATGTGAAACAAAAATGAAAATCTAAAATTTTAAAAATTATGACATGGCGGATATGAAACAAAAAAGGGATGAAAACATATTGATTTGCAGAAAGAAAAAAAAAAAAAGAAAACAGAAAATGCATGCTCAGTGCTCATGTCACATAAAGGAGAGAGATTAAATACCACAAAGCTCGGGAGGCATCTAAGAAGTTATAGCCTTTCACTACTGAGTTCCAAAGCTGTATGAGAAGAGGAACATATGCTCCCGTATGGAGAGTGATCAAACTTTCATGCGTAGAACATTTTTTTCCCCAAGTACATTGAACATCATCATATAAACGCACAACTACTTTCTACAACTAGGGGGGGGGGGGAGTGAACCCAAGACCTCTCACTCAACAACGAAGGGCCTTTGGGCAACTCACCATTAGGCCACAAGGCTATATATATATATATAGCCTAAATAGACCTCATTGTTAACAGTAGTGCTCATATTGGTAACTCACTATTAACAGAAGTGCTCATAACGGTGATCAACATGGAGTACCGATCTGCCCAGCTCATAGTGCCTTAACAAATCTTGCTCATAATGCCTAAAAATGTGAAAATAATATAAACCCAAGTAAGAAAAAGTATCATGACAAATAGAAGTAGTCAGGGAAGACTTTCTAGCAAAACTAGAACTTTTACCCTGATCTCCATCCCAAGCAACCTGTGAAACAAGTAGACCTTCATTTTGCATACTCCGTCAGTAGTCAGTATAGTTCAACTTGTGAAACAAATAGACTTTCATTTTGCATACTCATTATCTTCCAACTTGTGACAAATAGACCTTCAGTTTGCACACTCATTATCATTCAACTCGTGAAAGAAATATAACTTCATTTGGCATACTCAATAAGTATGTTCCCAACTTTCTTACTTTTGGCCCAAACCTTGGAGGTAGGTGAAGGTGCAATTTTCTAGCAAGCGAAGCTACCTTTAGCCTGAACATGCAAAGCCATCTACTGAAACCGCCCTCATTGTGATCCAAGAAGAACAAACACTAATTCAACCAAAAAACAATCAAACACTCCACATTTTTTAAGTTCAATTATATTGCCCAACAGACTAATGATGCTCTCATTCTCCTATTAGAGCTTCAGTGCTTGGCTTAATCCATTTTTCATAAACACAAGTGGCAGAAAATGTAGTATACCTTCAAAGAAAATCATGGGATTTCCTATTGCTCTAGCAGTAAAATTATTGAGTTTAAAATAGTCATTGAGGGGTCCAGAGAACAAAGGGAAACAAACAAACTAGTGAAACTACTTAACAGAATATCTATTAAAATACCAGACTATTTCCTACACAAGAACAGTGACTTCAGGGTCGGGATTCTACATTCACGTTTCACACCATTCAATTACAATAAAAAAAGATAAGTTCCACTGATTTTGTCTCCAATTTGTACTCCTTTCCTTTAATCAATGAGCAGTGATTTCTGAGTTGCCTCGTGAAAACTGAAAGCAGTTCATGTTCCATAGCAATAAAAAAAAGGAAGGACCACAAGTAGTGCAATTCTGTGTTACTATCTGTTTTGAAACTCTGCATCTTGATCAAAAAATATCTTATCATTTTCACCAAAAGCCAGTTCCTGTAAATATTTTCTCAATTCTGATATTTGATGTAAGAATAGATGGGTTAATGTGGGAACTTGACATTAAGCTTAGTTCCATATTACAAAGAGGTTGTAGAACTCACGATATACATGAAAAAATCCTCACGCCTAAAAGAAACAACCACATCAAAGATTCAGCCTAACAACCTAAGATCACCAGTACTTCTTAAAGATACGTAAACTTCAACATTAAAGGTATACAATAGGATAATGGAAATTAAATAGAAGATTAAGAAAGCAAAGATGCACCTTAAATCTACAACTTCTGAAGTTGAAGTTTCGATCAGTTCCCATCATGATCAGGTTATAGCTTATAATCAGGACCGAACCTTCAAGACAAAAAGTAGCCAAATAAGGAAATGATTTTGAACCCTAAAATGTATCAAGCTCAGCAAGTTATAACCTAATCAAGTGAAAATCCCTCAGAAACAATGAAGTATACACTATAGACTTCATAATACCCTTCTGAATTGATAGTTTCCGAAGAATTAATTGAAAGTTCCCTCCCATCACCAAAAGCATTTTCTTAAGCAACACATTGATTGTATTCTACATAAAACAAAGAAGGAAAATCTCGAAGCACCTTAGATGGACTGAATGTTGTTGAAGGACGGCAGCTGTACGGTGCCCTATTCTTAAAAAGCAAAGCATTCATTAGTGCAAATGATACCCTTATACAAAATTGTGTTAGGCCCAGGGACTTACTAATAAGATCGGTGTACAATTATGGCAAAGTTATCTCCTCTAATCATTATATGAAATCAAATTAGACAAAGATAAAATACAGAGAAGAGTATTAAAACCACCTAAAATAGAAGTTTTTACAACTTACAGAAATTACCATTCGGGCATTTTATCGAACTAATGATATGCACAATATTCAAGCTAACTGATGGACATGTCTGATTCACCATTGCGATTGAGCTCATGAAGCCATCTCGCATTTGCAGGGTTAATAAAATGCAGAGAACATGTACCTCGATGGTGATGGTTGACTTATCAATATTAAAGAGGGAGAGCGAGATTTTGGAGTAAGCGAAGCCTGATTTGACTTCAGGTTGAAGTTGGCAGAGTTAATTTTGTCAGGTGGTGGTGGTACGGTCTGGTGGGAGAGTATAGAGAGAGAGGATTGCATCATAGAATGAGAGTGGTGATGATGAAGTAGAGCTTCGGCTGAGTAGAGAGTACTAAATACCAAAAAGAGGACATTTTAGAATGTCAAAATTCAAATCCACGCACCAGTTTCCAATTGGAGAGCGAAGTTGTCAATCAAATGCATTATTTTTTTCTTTTGCATCTTGGGTATTTCCAACAGAAACTCTAATCCATGTTTTTATCCCATGTCATATTTTTGGGATAAGCTAAGTCTAGCTTGGCTTGTCCCTTCCACAATTTTGGGCGGAGGGAAGGATTTTGAACGCATGTGAAAGAGAACTGGGTTGGCTTGGCAAGTATATATGTGGATTTTGGTGTGAGAAATATACGGCCTTTTGAAGGAATGGAGTCTAATTTGAACAGGCTCTTGCAGATATTTTGGCGGTTTCCTTATTCGTCGATCTTTGGTTCAATGGAGCGATTATTGGAGTTTCTTGAATTGTGGACATTTCTATACTTTTTTGTTAAGTGGGTTGAGGTATAAGAGTTATGTCTCTTCGTTGTGCATGCTCGTGCAAGCTATTTGCTGCAGCACCTCTATCTTCTACTAACTTTAATGTTCATTACCTGATGAAAAGAACTTTCATGTCTGGACTAAATATATAAAGCGACCTAAGATTATCGGTATCAATAATTGTTCAACTGACAGAAAAAATTGAAGCATCCCTGGAATGTGCTTTTTGTAATTATTTCACATCAATGTTATCCTTTTTTCAAATTGCTTAAGTCCGGGGTATATTAGCTTTATATTTCACTCTAATAATACTAAAGAGGCTTTGAAATATGAATTTGCTTGCATGTTTATGTTGTCCTAGATATTAAACTAATGCGAATGATTATGTGTAGAGCACACTTGTATGCAATGTGCAATGTGGGTTATTTGTCAACCTTTTAACACTATTGTTTTAACTGCAGATTAGTTCAGACCATGGATTATTCTGTTATAGTCTTTGATACAGCTCCAACTGGCCATACTCTCCGTCTGTTGCAATTTCCTTCAACTTTGGAGAAGGGGCTTTCCAAAGTGATGGCCTTGAAGAATAATTTTGGCGGCATGATCAGTCAGGTATTGCCAGCACTAAGTTTTTCTTAAATTTAGTTGAAAGGTAACATATCTAGTGTTGTGGAATAGTCAGGCGAATGAAAGTCTACTCTACAAGCTGTAGTATTTCTTAAGGATTTAGGCCAGGAAGGTCTACTTCCATAGACGAAAATAAATAAATTAAGGATTTGTTTTGCACCCCTGCCCGCAAGCCTCTTTTTCAAATACCATCAACGTTTACAATTTAGATTATTCATCGGTTAGGGACCCAGCCTTTAGTTTGTCGCACTTGTCTCCAGTGTTGAAAAAATCTCTCCCTCAATATAGAGATGCCATTAAATTTATAATTCAAATACAGGACATGAGAAGCACATGAGTAAATTGTTTTATAGGTTAGGGTTAGTATAGTAATAAGATAAGTCTGCAAAATTGTTCATGGGCTGTGGCCCGTTAGTTTTCTTGTGTTAGTGAATAATTACTATTAGGCCAGATTTACTCTATGTAAAAAGCATTGTAATGCATCTATGGTTTACTCAGATTTGACAATAAAAAATTCTAGAGCTTTTAGTTACAGTGGATCGTGTGATGCATTCCAAATCCTAAGTGATGCCTACATGAATCCTAGGTGTGATGCCTATGGATATCTAAGTGTGATGCCTAGTCTATTTTCTCCGACTTCCCTATTTCTTCTTCTTTCCTTTATTCTTTATTTGATTATGTGTTTATACTAATAATAAACTGATTTTACACTACCAAGAATTCAGCCAAAACCTTAAAGTTACTGTTTCCACAGCCCCAAAACAGTTTGATAAGTTGCAAGCTCTTTTCCTACATCGCAAATCCCCCATGTTGATGTTCGTCACCTGTTAATGTTCAGTCGTAGTGGTTGATTATCTTGTAGAGTTCTTATATTGCTGTAAGAGTCACACTATTACTTGTCTTGTGACATTTTGATTATGTAAGTGATGATATTTTATTGCTACTGAGCAGATGACTCGACTTTTTGGTATGGGCGATGAATTTGCTGAGGATGCAATTCTGGGGAAGCTTGAGGGCATGAAGGATGTCATTGAACAAGTAAACAGGCAGTTCAAGGATCCAGTAAGATCTTCTACTCGGGTGGCATTTAAACCTAACAATATGCTCGTTCATGACAACTTCAATACAAAAACCACCACATGGTGTTTTGGCTAAAATGCGCACTGTGTTTATTTTCAGTAACTATGACTTTCAAAGCCTAAAATTATGCAAACTGATGCTAACTATTCTGTTGTTCACTAGTTTATTGCCGCTTGGCTGTCTTTCGGCACTCGAAAATGGTCTCAGTATTTCCAAATTTATTACATCGAGTATTCTGCATTAATCCTGGCTTTTCTAAAAATATATATTTTCTATCTTAATTTTTTATATAGAATGAAACTAATATTTTGTTAAATTTTAAGGGTTAGACGGTTAGTGTCACCTGTCTATGTTATGAGCTATTAAATTGCAGAAAGTTGTTTGCTTGCTTTCAACTTTGCTTTGTGGCTTTCTGCCATGCTAAATCCAGGTTTAAGCTCTGCATGAAGATTCTTGTTAGTTAAAAGATAGAAAGTTAATAATTAACTTATAGCAACGATAAATATCGATTGGTACTATCTGGCTCTAAAAGTATGTGCCTTCCCTAAGCATATTCGATATGATGGCATACCATCTTTCACTAAAACTCCCAATTCAGGTAGCAGTCCGCGGTTGCCACTGGTTCAATACAGTGTTACCACAAATCACTCGACCCCCCGCGAATTGCGAATTGGATCGCGCGTTCCGAAACATGGAACACTAGCGATCCAGATCGCTAAATTTGGCGATCCCAGTTTTATTCACTATTTTCACCTAAAGTATCTATGTAGAAGGGAAAATTAAATTTAGATATGTTAACTTACATATATATTTAGAGTATCGACTTTTAAATATTGTATATATTGAGCAGTTTTATTCATGATTTGTGGAAAATGGTAAATCTCCTATAGATGTATCCAAAGAAGCCTACCCTTGGCGTACCGAATTCCATAGGGTATGGCGTTCCGCGATCCCGTTCCCGTTCCACGAACCGGAACGATCCGCGTTCCAGGTAACCTAGGTTCAATATTGTTCTTGAATTGGTAAAGTCTTGCGTTGAAGCTAGGAGGAAATCATTAATTGAATTATTTTGCTTCCTTCATCCCGTTTTGTGTCCACCTTTCCTTAAATGGGTGTCCCAATTACTTCCATCCATTCCTTTTTTACTTTTTTCACTTCCCAAGAGAAGTACCAGTACTGCATAAGACGAGACAAAACGGTGGTACACTAGCAATCCAGAACGGTGAATTTGGCGAACCGATTTTTTCTGACTATTTTCACCTTGGTTCTTTAGATAGGAAGGAAAATTAAAGTTTTAATCTCCTAAGTTATGTACATTACTAGAGTTTTGACTCCAAAATACTGCAGAAATTCATTTCAGTAGTTTGATTGCTCACGATCTTGGAAAAATAATCAAGTTCCTGGCGAAATATCTAAAGAAGCCTACCCCTAGCGCACTGAATTCCGTAGGGTATAGCATTCCGCGTTCCATGAACCGGAGCGATCCACGTTCGAGGCAACAATGGTTCAGCACTAATTCCACCCAATAAAAATGTTTTAGCACTAATAGATTCAGTAAGATTGAAGTTATATATTGCCATGACGTCCACCTAGGTAGGGATGGCCACGGATCGAGTTTGGATCGGATCAGCCTATATCCAAATCCGATCCACTGGGGTTCAGATCAAATCAGATTCCGATCTGATTATCCATCGGTTCATACTTCATAGTGGAAGATATTTTTATTTCATCTAACCTAAGATAATCATGAATTACAACCAAAATTAGATTAATTTTCACTTACTAGTATAAATCGTCAGTTTTATCATAACAAAATCTGATCGGGTTTCACGAATCACAAAACATGCGATCCATATCCGATCCATTTGTAACGAAGCAGAGCGGACCGGTTCCATTAGGGTCGGATCATGCCGGATACCATCGGGTGGGATCCAATTTCCATCCCTACACCTAGGTGAGACTTGGTGGGCAACTACCTGCATTACTTGAGCCTCCTTAAACTCAACATACCAAAGCCTGGCATGACATCTTGCATTCAAAAATTTAATAGGACGCTGGAGTAAAAGGAGGACGTGGGAAAAGCATATATAGTTAATGAAACTCTCCATGTTTCTGGAAAATTAGCATTTCACTCACGAGCATAATAGCCTTGTGTTCTAGGACCCCATGAGGTGATACAAAAACTCTAAAATCATAAGAGTCACTGTAGTGCAGCCGGGTTCTGCTTGAAATTTCTTAAGCTATATCATTCATTGGTAGATAGCAATATTGAGAAGTGCGTGGTTGTTATTTGTGCTTTTTTACTTGTGTTTGTGTTTGTTTCAAGCTCCTTAGCAACGAGAGTTCAAGAGTTGTTTCTTGCAACTCATTATATTGCCATCCATCGTATACATACAAAATTATCTTTGTTAACCCAGTGGTTTTTATTTTTTCTTTTGTTTTTTGTTGGCAGGACATGACAACCTTTGTTTGTGTTTGCATCCCGGAGTTCCTGTCTCTCTACGAAACAGAGAGATTGGTGCAGGAACTCACAAAATTTGAGATAGATACGCACAATATCATTATCAACCAAGTTTTGTATAATGATGAAGGTGATACTCAACGTTGTCCAAAACACAAGAAAATGTCCCAATCGTACTTTTTGCTTGACAAGATAAAGCTAACGTTTAGCTGTTCTTTTTTTGTGATTGTAGCGGTTGAATCTAAGCTGCTCAAAGCTAGAATGCGAATGCAACAAAAGTATATTGATCAATTTTACATGCTTTACGATGATTTTAACATTACTAAGCTGCCGTTACTCCCGGAAGAGGTAAGACAACATTATTAGGATGCTTTAGTTCTCTGTTTTTATCTTTACATGTGTACAAAAATCTGAAATAGTCGTGCACAGAGAGCGAATGTGAAACAATGAGGTCTAGCTTTTTGTTACTAAGGGCATGTTTGGTGTAGGGGTCTAGTTTTTGTTGTCTACTAAGGGCATGTTTGGTGTGGTAGATGAAGAGGGGGTATAGTAATAATAATACAAGGGGTTTGGCGTAGAGACAATTGCAAGGGAGATTCAATAAATACCTCCTTATTGTTAGTAAGGGTTTCTGTGGCTAAAGTTTAATCAGAATTAAGTAATACTCCAACTCCTTATTATCAGGGCCTGTTTGTTTTCCCGCTTGTGGATCCATGATGGGATTCACAAGCCTGAACAGTGCAAGAATGCTGTTTGTTGCTGAAATTGAGTTAGGTATTGGTAACTGGATCCACTCATAAGCCCTGAAACATGGGATTAATAATACTTGTGGTTATTAGGTATTGTATTGGCTTGGTAGTGAAAGTACATACTTGTCCATCCTATATCAAATTTTACCCCTCGTGTTATGTTTCTTTTAATTAAATCCCTATTTTGTGGACCAGTAAGTCATTTTACCGCCAATACTTACTCCAATCCCATAAAAAAAAAACATCTTATTTTCCACTCAACACTATCAATCCCAGTACTGTTAGTCCCGTCACTATTAATACCTCATATCTAAGCCAGAAAACAAACATGCCCTCAGTACTCCGATAATGCTGTTGGCCCCCATGTCTCCCCTAGGTGTAATCCAAGCTTTAAACGTGCCCTAACTTAAAAGTAAGTCTAAAAACTCAACTAAGCTGATAATCTGCGAAGTCGGGTAGTCTAGTGTTCTAATGTAAAAATTCTGGACTTTATTTTTTCATATAGGTTTGTGGGGTGGAACCTTTGAGATCATTCTCGCAACATTTTGTGTCACCGTACCAGCCTCCGGTTGCTGGAGTGGAACAGATGGAGAAGAGGGTAACAACACTGAAGGAACAGTTGAAAGAAGCTGAAGCAGAGCTAGAAAGATTAAGAAAAGGAAAGCAAAAGATCTGATGATAGTTCTCACAAGGGAAACGAAAAAAGATGTATTCCGAGTCTTCTGTTTCTATATCACCCCCTTCAGTTTTTGTTTTTATTTTCTGTTTCTTTCTACTTTTGTATGTTACTTTAACAAGAGAAGCAAGTGGATGTTTTTTTTCTTGTAGATTTAGAAATCAAATATTTATATTACCTTACTCAATTATTTGAGCTTAGAAGAGATTTGTAATACTGGTTGAAATCATGCAATAATTACAAATATTTTGTGTTTTCTGGGTTTCTCCTTGCACTAGTGAAGAACTGTGATGCTGGTTTCACTCTCCCTCATTGCTTGTTTGTGTTTTTATGATAGAAGCATAGAATTTCTCAGCAAAAGCTTCTGCTTCTATTGTTACGATTCAGTTTCTACTTTTATGTGATTTTGTTATGTCTTCAGTTTTGGATCTTTCCAAATATGGAGCCAACTATTTTCTCTCCCTCTTCGTCCCAAGTTAGAATAAATGAACATGTGGGAAAGTTAAGTACTCAACAACTCCACTACAAAATCTCGTATGTTTTGTATACGATTTGAAATTGAGGTGAATCCATAACTTCACTTCAATAACTCAACAAAAATGTAGGACGATAAATTGAATTTGATTTGCCTTTTGCTTAATTTTCCGTCATTGTCTTTGACAGGACAAATGACGCTAAACCTATATGAAGTTGTAACACCTAAACATCCAACATTCTCTATTTTTATAGAAAAGTTCCATGCTCTTTTCATTTCGAGACTAATAGCCTCCAATCATTAGGAGGGTTATATTATATTAATGAAATTTACGAGATGGGTATTACAGCCCCTCATGTGATGGCCATGGCCATTACGGTAAATTTTGCTAATTTAATCTAACCATGATTGGATGCTATTTGTCTCAAAATAAAAAGAGAAAAGAGTTATTGTATATAACTGAAATTGCTTGAGGTTTAGTGTCACAAGTGTCAAACTGCATATAAGTTTAGTGTCATTTGTCCTTGACAAATGAAAGGTGTGTAGTCAGGTTAACAAGAAAAATAATATGGAAGAGAAACATGGTACTTCTTGCTCCGAAGTCAAACTATTTGTGAAACAGTCATGGAAGATCATGGTAGGACTTGCTCTAAAGTCAACTATATATGAAACAGTGAAGGCCCGCAAGCCGCCACTGCCACTGTTGATACAACGTGCGATTGTGAAGCAAGCAAGCAAATATAAATATGACTCAATCTGCAGTTTCATCGTACGTTAAATTGAAACATAAAAAAAGACCACTACTTTTCATTGCCCACATCGACACATAAGAGAATCAAGTTATACATATAGCTTACATATCCCTCTATCTGAATTACAGACGAGTTTTACAGATTAAAATGACTCAGTAAATTCTTTTTCACGTCCACTAAAACATTTTGATGTTAGGACATAGTTTTATATCAGATCACTTGTCTCCTATAAATAAGGGGGTATATGAATAGTAGACACTACTACTAACTACCCTCCATGCAATGTTGAAATGAAGACGACAACATCCTTCTCCTCCAATGTTGTATCAAGCTGCCCACTTAGTTCCCAATCACAGTCGTTCACCAGAACAAGAACACCCGGTCTCCTGCAGACACACACACACAAACAAAAGTAACCATCAATGAAGCCACTGGCAGAGGCTAAATACACAATGAAGCCACCACATTCACAAGAGCCTTAACACTTACACTGTGTCTCCTTTCATGAACATTTCAGGTCTCTCCTTGATCAAATTACCACGAACCCAACCCAGCAATTGTTTCATGGTTAACTGTTAAGAAAAGAAACTACATCACAATGAAGCTATAGTGAAACCTATGAAACCAAACACAAAACTCAGATATGTTGTGCAACTACGAAGCCTATTAAGTAAGAGAGATTTTACCGCATCTTCTCCATCTTGAGGATCTACTTTGACGTTATGGATCTTGACAGAGTCGCAAAGAAGTTCCAACCCTCCACTTCATTAGATTAGCAAGGAAAAGAGAAGATATCAGATCAAACACCATTTGATTGACAATCTTATCCACAAGTATGAAGTAGTAACATAGCATAGACAGTGATGCAAGTGTGCCAACATATAGAGCAATGCACTGATCCGAACCAGGATAATAAGAACTGATGAGACTGGGAACAAGTAGAAACAGTTTTCAAAGGTTGCAGGGTCATGAATCTTTGCTGAAAATTATCTAGTAAAGGATATCCGTGATAGCTCCCTACAAGCAGTGTATTATTTTAGAATCGTGCAGGTGGTGACCGTAATATAAGTGGAACTGGAATAATCTAATCAATTAAAACAAAATTGCTTTTTTTCCAATCAATCGAAATCTGGTATCCATCAATCTGGCTACTGTTATCGCAACAGCTCTTCGCGGGAAACAAACAACCACTATAGTTCAAAGCAATCTATCTATTGATTACTGTTCAATGGGAGTGGGACAACATACGAAATACCTATGAAGTACAAGTTGATCCAAAGGATAACATGAATCCAATTCTTTCTATTCCTTTTAATCTCAAACAATAAAGCACTTGCCCCGTTCCCTCAAGATACACAAAGCACAACGACATTTAATTCGTCAGAAGTGAAAAGAACATGAACATCTTTTAAGGAGCTTGGTTGGTGCAGATTTTCACATGCTTTTTCTTCTGCCAGCTCATCCGCTGCTGGATGACAGAAAAACCATGTTTTGAAACCTTCTAAAGTTTCCAGGAGGGGACTTACGAACCTCACCTATATGAATAGTTTGTGGTCTCAAAGAAGAAATGGATAATTATCTTGTCTTATTGCTCTGCATTTGTGGTTATTTCCCCTAGAGAAGCTTATTCCCATTGTAATACAAAATGGTTTGTTAGTTACACATATATGGGTAACTCTTTAACAGCTTCACTCGTCAAGAATACCAGGATTAAGAGCATGATGTCCATAAACATGTTTTCAGCATCAATTCTCTCACGTTTTGCTATCATATCTCTCATGTTTATTATGCTCTTCATTCATCGGCTATGTTGCATGGAAACGTACACAGAGATGGCAGGAGACGATAAAAACGGCAAATTTTATGAATCAGGAGATGCACGCCGGGTATATATGTGTGAGTGTGTGTCTATATATATGAATGTATATGCATATGTCAAAAATTTAAAGTGAGAAATTTAAAACTAAATACTTTACATAGCAAGATTGAATGAAACTCAACATAGTAACCAGAAAACATACAAATTATTAGGGTGTTTTCTGAAAAAAATAAAATAAAATACAGGAGGTGGAGGTGAAAAACACTGTCTCATGTTTCATGTTTAAATTGTCTTCACCCTAGACGCACAATCTCTTTGACAACTATGTCTAACTCTCTTTCTCTACTTCTCCCCCAAATTGAGACACTTGTCTCAGGCGTATCCCAGGAATTTCGGACCATATTTTATCATTTTTATTTTTGAAACAGCAGGTGTAGTTTCCAAAACGTTGTTCAGGTGTCTCCGAGTTCCGAAACGCAAACGGCACCAGTGATGAGAGTGTCCGTGAAACATAGATCATCAGTAAATCTAAGATATTCTTTGCTAGGTGGCATAAGATCGAATTACTAAGGAGGTACATGTGCTGGCGATCCATACAGAATGACCATTCACAAGCTCGTGAGCACTTCAAATAAGCCTCTCAACTCCAGAGGGTAAATTACTATATCTTACGAAAATCCACCAAAGTGAAAGCATTTGGTTATGGGTTATCATCGGAGAGAGAGATTTCAACCACAGGTCAGTCCATTGAAGTACGAAACTAATAAGACATTGGAGCACATGATAAATTTTATCCCATCTGCATACAGAATTACGATCAGGTCATTTCAGTAAGGGCACTTTATAATTTATATCATTGCTGTGGGTGAAGCTGCCAAACATCATTTAAAGGGGTAAATATTTTTCACAGCTCTTTGAAGTTATTCATCATAGATCACCAGTATTTTTCATATAGGCTCGTGTTTTTACCTTTTACCAATGGAAAGCGTAATAAAAAAAAAAAAAAAAAAAACGGAATTTATTTAGTTATTATTTGGAGGAAACCAAGCTCCAAGAACTCAGTACTCCAGAACAACCGTGTTGCCAACAAACAATTGACTTCAAAATTTCCAGGTAGATTTCATCTTACTTAAACAGCAGAACAATGAATACAACTTTGTTCATGAGGAAACAATAGTATATTTAATTGTCTCAACTACTGAAGACATGGTCTCTGTAATCAGACTAGGATTCCAATGAAAAACATTCCAAGAATCGAACTTTCGGATTGATTGAGATCACCAACCCCCACTTAACAACTCATAATTGAAGAAAACATCAACATATACCAAAAAAATCTCCATAGCTACATCGCAAACATCGATTTGTCTACGCAGTGAAATTGCAAAATCAAACTCAAACCCAGTAAGATCAACAGAACACTAATGCAGAAAAATTAAAAATTTACCCGAATTCAAGAGTCAGCTGCATCTCCACGCAGAAGTCGTTTCAAAACCCTAATTGAGTCGCAGAGACCCCCCAACAGTTCTGGTGACGAAGAAGAAGAACTCTCCTTCCTTCGAGAATTCTTTATTGGGTAAAACTCAACTACACCCCCTCAGTTTTTGTTGATCTTCACTTACACACCTTCTAGTTTGGTAAACATCAATTACATCCCTTATGAGTGATGGCAACGGGTCGGATCCAGATCGGATCAGGCCCTTCCTGATCCAGATCCGACCAGGAAAAATGGGATCCAGATATGATCCAAATCCGTTCAGATCATCACTGGATTCGGAAGTAATCGGATCGGGTTTCAATTAGCAGATCTAAACCCGATCCGTAGATCCATATAGTACGTGGTCGGTACGGATTCAGATCAGATCCTGCTTGAGTTTGCAATAAAATAAATAAAATAACATAAAAAAATGAACACTTTTTCATATGTTGTACGTAAGTTATAAAGTTTAAAAAACAAAAGAAATAGCTTTGTAGGTTGGAGTTATTATAGTATTCTTCTTGTAAGCGGTGGGGTAATAGGGGTATATCTGTAAAGCACACATATACGTCAGATTGGATCAGGTCGGAACAGTGGATCTGCCCTCAGATCCAAATATGTTCGGGTCTGGCTTTCCGGATCCAAATTCGATTCATTTTCAATTGGATCTGATTCAGATCCGATCCATTCGGCTCGGATCGCTCGGATCTCAGATCGGATCAAATCATATTGCCATACCTACTTATGACTACCAAACATGTCCTCACTTACACCCCTTTATGCATTCACTATGCTCGTTCTTATGATAACTTCTCAAAATCAGTTTTTGGACAAACTTACTCTGCAAAGGTCAATCCGGTCCAATATATATTCTTTTTTTTGCGGAAGAAGAAGAACACATCACCTACATACGATTACAGGCATCCTAAAAAACTATCAAGCTACACCTTAGACTAACTACAGACATCCAAAATGAACAAGAAAAGCTACAAAACCGGAGCTAAGACAGAGAGCTCCAAAGCCAATACAAGACATAAGCAACTACCAATACTAGCAGATCATCAAACTAGTGCCAATACATGGAGAACTACCTAGCTAAAAAACACCTAAATCATATAACATCTTCGCCAAGAGCACTTCGATAAGTCGACCCAACTTGAAAGAAGAGCAGAAACATCATACCAACCATAAGCAATAACAATAGCAACTACTAACCCCATGATTGTTGAGGATGAGCTGTCTGTGACATCAATGGCACAAAGAACTTAGATAATGATGGGGTGACTGAAACATGAAAATAAAAACGAGATTTCTTAGCAACATGTGAACACCCATAAGATAGAACCCACGGATCTTTACATCGCCGTTTTATCAGCTGGATCCGATGAGAAACCATTGGTTCATCAATTACCATTTGCTCCGCAAAAGTAGAACTTTCGGCTAATCCACCATTTAAATTCACGAGTCGCACCATTTTCCGCAAAATTTCAGTTAAATCGGGTGTGTTTGCATCAAAGCGACCTTCCTTTGAAGAAGTTTGAGGAACATTATGTGTCCGATCTAGAACTCGAGAGACAGAAACGCGGGGATGAACAGAAGGCCTCTGCCGGTCCTTCGTCTTTCCGAGGAGAAGCCGACGAAAATCAGAATAAGCGACCCGAATTGGACCCGTTTGAGTTCCATGCATTTGTTCAGATCGACGAATCTGTTTCTTATACCATGAAATGTCAACTTGTATCACATGATTCGTCCGTCGGTTCACCAACTTGTAGCCTTCCCTTTCGTTCTTGACACATGTATTCTCCAGGGCATCATTGACGCCCTTGCATGCCATTTGAATCTCTGTTTTCGGAGGCAGGGATAACCGAAAACTAAGAAGTTCCGACCGACTGTACCTACGAACGACCATAGAAGAACGGGAACTGCTGAAGTTCCCATTTTCTTTGAGTCGCTTGGATGTACAAACCTCCACATCCCACAATCGGTGACTTTTTTTGGTGAGTTTTTTCCAGTGAGTGAGTTACCTCGATTTTTTCTTGATGAGAATAGAGACGAGACAACATCCTCTTCCTTTTAGCGCATCGGCTTATTGGAGGTACAAAATCGAACATAGAGCTTATCATAATGATGAAAAAAGGGTAAGTAAGGAGAAGATGAGGGAGGAAATTAATCAAACTGTGAACAAAGAAAGGGGGGGGGGAAACCAGATCAATGAACAAGAAAGACAGATAATGTTAATATGCAATCATTACTGAAGAAGAAAATAAGAGATAAACAAAGATGTATTAAATCAGAACAAACAAAAGCTTGGAAGGAGGAGGGGAGTGAGTGAAAGAGCAAAACAGGGGAATGAAGACGGGAGGAGAACAACGAACAACGGGCAACATAGAGAACAAGGATAAGTAAATTGAAATATGAATAGAAGAGATAAAGCTTTTTTACTGAACAATTTTGAAGATTGTGCATCAAACCCAACAAGAATGACAATGGGTAGAAACCCAGATTACAAACCAAAGCAGAGTAAGAGAGATTGGTAACAGACTTGAAGGAAAGAAGATCGGAATAAGAAAAATCAAGCACAACACCCTCTTGCCTGAGAAAACCAAATGAAACAATGATCCAAGAAACCTTCTTAACAGTAACACAGAGTACTAAAACCAACAGAACCGAGAATGAAAACTTTTACTTGATGGAAGGAATATAGCGAAAACACGACCAGATCTGGAAGATGTGGTCACTACAGAGAGAAAAAATATAGAAAACTATGGAGATTGATGGAGGTAAGCCCGACGGCGGTGGATGAGGCCTGAAGAGACCTCGAAGGGATAAAAATTAGGGTTTTCTAGTGATTGGAGAGAGAGTTTTCTCTCTCTAGAAGCACACCCTCCACTTGTGTCCAATATATATTCTTAACACAAGCAAATATTTGTATTCTATCACACGTTTCATATGAATTTATGAACACGGTGCATCTAATACAAACAAAAATTAAAATTAACTCGAGGTAGAGTATACAAAATTAAGAGTGAATTTTCCTTTATAGCATTTGCAAGGGTAAATATGTCCATAATTTGGAAACTTACGCTACTAACTGACATAGTAAATACATGTAAAATGTGTAAGTGACAACATTTTTTGGTAGTCATAAGGAGTGTAAGTGTTTTTTTCCAAACTAGGAGGGGTGTAAGTGAAGATAAACTAAAACTGAGGGGGCGTAAGCAAAATTACCCTTTTTTATTTGTTAGTCATAAGGAGTGTAAGTGATCTTCACTTACACCTCTTCTAGTTTGGAAAACATTAATTACACCCCTTATGACTACCAAACATGTCCTCACTTACACCCCTCAAAATAAGTTTTTAGGACAAACTTACATTTGCAGAGGCTGTAAAGGTCAATTCAGTCATATATATATATATTATATATATATATAATATATATATATATTATATATATATATATATTCTTAACACAAGTAAAATATTTGTATTCAGTCACATGTTTCAATAGGCATTTATCAACATGATGCAATTACTAGAAGCAAAAACTATGATTAACTCGAGGCAGAGTTTACAAAATTAGGCAAATGGGTGCTAGCTCAGTAGTGGAGCGTGTGAAGCCCCTGCATGAGGTCTTGGGTTCGAACCCGGATATACGATGTAATTCAAAAAAAACGTTTACAATATTAAGGGTGGACTGCCCTTTTATAGCATTTGCAAGGGTAAATATGTCAAAAAAATAATTTGGAAACTTACCCACCAACTGACATAGTAAATATATGTAAAAAGTAGAGTTGTAAGGAAAATCAAATAAACCGGTCAAACCAACCGTACCAAACCGAAATACTTGGTTTTGAATGTTTTTTTTGGATGTTCGGTTTATTAACGGTTCAAATTTTCACAAAGCGGTCTATTTGGTTTGGTTTGTGGTTTGTAAAAATATCACACCGCAACAAACCGAACCGATATGTACTTAACGTACTTTTACTACAATGTATATTGCGTAAATTATGTTAAATAATCTAGAAGCGAGAAACACGAGTAGATAGATTCAATTAAAATGATTGTATTAATCTAATCTTCTCCATTTTGTCTCACGTTTCATAATATTTTCTCTATAAAACGATAGTTGTGTATATTTTTAAGTATATAAAACCTGAAATTCGTTGACAAGTAGTATTATAATATCCATGCCATAATATTTACGCAAACCGACCGCACCGAACCGTTTGGTTTGGTTCGGTTCGGTTTATCTTTTAGAATGGTTTGTTTTGGTTACAAAATTTGTAAACTGATGTATTCGGTTCGGTTTCTGGTTTTAGCAAAAACCGCACCAAACGGATATGCTTACACCCCTAGTAAAAGGGTGTAAGTGACAACATTTTTTGTAGTCACTTACCTGCTTATTTAAAAAAAAAAAACATTTTTTGTAGTCATAAGCGGTGTAAGTGAATTTTTCCAAACTAAGAGGGGTGTAAGTGAAGATCAATTAAAAATGAGGGGGTGTAAGTGAAAATTACCCTTTTTTATTTGGCGATTAATTCAATTTTACCCTCGTAGTGTTACTGACTTTTCAATTTAGTCCCTAGTGCTCCTACTTGCATGAAATTGCACTTTTACCCCCAATATATATTCACAAGTTCATGGAGACTCCCAATGATGATGATGAAATCGATCGAACCAGCGACAGAGAGAGAGAGAGGAGACGAATACTGAAGATTTGAGCTTCGTGGCGACAAACTGGTAGGCGAAACGAGAAGGGTTCCTCTCAGTTTTTGGTGAATTTGGATCGATGGAAGCTTACAAGAGATGGGTGAGGACGAACAAAGACTATGTCCATTCCTTGGAGTCTCTTGCTAATGTAAGCAACAACCCTCTTCTTCATTTATGGTATTCCCCTAGAAAACTGAACAAATTTGGTTTCTTTTCGTGAATTTTATTGCAAACCCATGTTTTGGGATTGGCTGGTTCAATTTATCCACAGAAAGTCAACATGTGTTGTTGTTGTTGTTGTTAAGATTGAATTTTGTTAACTTTTATGCAATTTTTTCTAGTGTTCTTGTGAAGACTGAATTTGAATCTGAAACTCTAACATGATAAGTTTATAGGAGCATTTGTTAATTGTGTGTTGAAGGCTGTTGTGTAGTGGCATGTTATCTATGATTGAAGTATTTGAGGGTTTCAATGAAACATTGAAGAATGATCACTGTAAACTGTCTTTTTAACTCGTGGGTCGATATGGTTATTGAAAAACTGATCTTCATCGTTTGCTTGATGATATTATCCAGGGGCTCACATGGCTACTTCCGGAAAGATTCTCTGAGTCAGAGATAGGACCAGAAGCAGGTTTTGTTCAATTTTGGTAACACTGGGCTTCTTCTTGTTTCCTTATGAATTGCAATGCCTGAGGGATTTGTTTCTTGTTTTTGAAGTGTTTCGGTAAAGGATGAATAGCTAGTGATCTTATTTTATAATTAGCTTTGAGAAAGGATAGGTGCTGGGGTTCCTTAGGTTGATACGCTACATATCTATTTTACATAGCAACATCGACGAATGATTTATAACCAATATTTAGTGATCATAAAATTATTTGAATTTCATTTTCCCTTATCCGTTATCTTTACCATTAAACAATGCTTGCACGCGTGAATGACTCGTTGGAAAACTTGATGTTCTTGACTATGAAAGTCTCAACACAGGTAAGACGGGTAGGCTTCAGTAAGTCATCCTTCAATTGCTCCATTTGGGATAATCACCATTATGCTGAGCTTGCCTCAAAACTATGCTTCAAGTCTTGTACTCCACATGTATTATATCATCTATATAGGGCTGTGAGACAGGGCCCTTCGCACTTGTAGCATAACCTCGGTGTCAAGGAGATAGGTGGTTTGGAGGTCAGAGTGAGGCTCGTCGCGTGCGAGTACTTGTCTCACTCGCATGCGACCCTTGTATGTTGTATAAGAGACCTGCGAGAGCCTCTCTATGTATATGGTTGGCAGTTACTTTATAAGGGGTTATAGAACTGCTCGTAACTGTTCTCTTGAACTAGTATATATGGAGGGGTCATCCTCTTATGAGGAGGTCGGATCTATTAAGGTTTCAAACCTATTGCAAACTGTCTCTTAGACAACATACTTGGCTCATTCTGATTCCTTATTGCTTATGCTCTTTTTGATCCTCTATCTAGAAATACCCGTGGATCGTTGTTGTTGTTGTTTTTGTTGTCATATTTCTACGATAAGCAAGAATACGAGCTTGAGGGATATGGGTGGGCGATCAAATGACTTTATTGTCATTGTACGATTGCACTATTTCATACAGATTATATATATAAATATGTATCATATACCACTTCATATCCTGCCCTAACCAAAAGTAAGAACACAAAATGTCATACCCTACCTTATCCTCTACTAATTCAATCCCACCTCATATCCTATTACGTGTCAAATCCCGCAATTTATTATCCTCAAACCTAGATGACGCCTGGCAGGTTAAAGGGAGAGGATGTATAGCAGGGAAGTTAGATACAGCTTACCTGATGGGAAACATACGCTCCTGGAACTCTAATCACTTGGGAAATTAATATTACTAAAACTCCGGCTTGTACAAGGGGGAGTCTGAGGTATTTCTCCAAACTCTTACTCTATGCACACTTGGAAGATCTTTTTAGTCCTATTGAACCACCACACCCTAAACGAAATGAACGATTTTTTTTTTTTTTTTTTTTTTTTTTTCAAAATTCGCCCCTTGCCCTGACAATTTCCTGAGACTCTGTATGGAGTCTTTAGTACCGTAGAACTAGTAAAAGATCGCCTTTAACACATGTAATCATCGGCAAAAAAATTCATGACACATCTTCTGATCTATAGAATCTTCCTATTCGATCTAATTCCTTAATACCTCTTAATAAAATCAAGCCAACATAGATAAGCTGATAAAGGCGCAAAGATAAACAGAAATGGAGAAAGCAGGTTACATGGGATAACATTTTCTAGACTATGAAAAGTCAACAAGAGCCGAAAATGAGCCAATCAACCTTATCAAATGCCCTCTTCTCAAGTACCTTCAGCATTGCAATGTATTTTCTTCGTGCTTTTTCTGCTTGATATGAAGAATGAGCTAATAAGCTAACACTCCCTCTGTTCCAAATAAGTGATTCTTTTTCTTTTTTTAGTCAGTCCCAAAATAAGTGCCTAACTTTAAAAAACTTGCCTATTTTTTCGCTTTACTTCCCTAATACCTCATACCCTCTTTCGAACTTACTTCTCCACTTCCTCGAAAAGGTCTCAAGTAAGGTAAATGACATGTTAGTAAATCTATTATAAATTCAAAAGCACCTGCTAAAATCCCGTGAAAAGTCAAAGTGACGGAGGAAGTATGCACAATCTGATAGTAATCTACGAGGAAACAAGGAATCAGCTTAATTCAGGTCAAGATGCAGCCAAACCTAGGTGCCGAAAATCCCTTACTAATTCTGGACCATCCTTTTCGGCACAGAAGAGATGTAGTCAAAATTACATCTTTGAGTATGTAACTAGAGTTTTTCAGAAAGGAAGGTACTATAGTAGAAAGTGGTGCCTGAATAAAAGTTCAAAATCGTTGAAATATACCCTGTAACCTATCTGATCTAGGAATATTTCTAGGTCAACTGAGAAAGACGTTTGCTTGACTTCCTCTCAGTGAAAGGTTTTCCGTAAAATGTGTATGTTGCTTTGAGATAATTCACTACCAAAATAACTCGTAGCATACTTTGCTATCATCAATACTTAGCCCTATGGCAAATAAGATATTCAGAGTGACCAGCAATGCTTGCCCTTTTTGAAACTGTTTCAAACTTGATCACCGAATTCAAGTTGTTCAATTCATTACTTTAAAGCTTTTATTTGGATAAAGTTATGGAAATTCTGTGTTATTGTTGCCACAAATGAGACCTATTTTTGTCTCTTCGCCTGAAATGACTCTTCCCTCAGAAGCAAGTAGTTGGATTCATTAGCAAAATTGCTGCTACTTAACAGTTTACGAACCATATTGCAATCCCCTGGTTCTTTCCCCAGCAAACAATGACGATTATCTAAGATACTTTCAGAAAGTTATAATTCTTGACTGTTAATAGTTATTATTAAAATACTCAGCCTGATTGAAATTTTAACGCTATCGTTTCTACACAAATATTCTGATTTATTGATTTTTCAAAACTTATTCTGCAGTAACTGCTGGTTTGGGTATGCTCACCGCCGTTAATGAACATATAATCAGTACAACTCCAAGCCGGTCGAATACTGGAGTTTCAGAGCCGTCTTCCTTCCCTTACTCTTTGTGTATTACATTGTTGAAGGATTTGGAAACTGTTGTTGAAGTTGCGGCACAACATTATATTGGCGATGATAAAAAGTGGAACTTCATCGCTGTTACTGAAGCTACTAAGTATGTGGTAGAACATAAATTACCTCTGAACTAACTTTTTCTAGTAACATAAGAGTGGCATTTTAGTTTGTATGTTTACATTCTTTAGCTTCCATTAAGGTTTGGTTATTTGTCATTTTTTCAGGGTACTTGTTAGGCTAGCTTTATTCAGAAACAGTGGATACAAAATGCTTTTGCATGGAGGTGAGACACCAAATGATGGAGACACTTCAGATGCTTCAAATTCTGAACATAGAATTGGACCTTTGGGAAATCCTGGATTACGTCAGGGTTTTGGTAACGAGAAGAATCAGTGGAATCTTGAAGGAAGGGCACTATCTGCCTTGAACAGGTTTGGTGAAAGTGCAAGGATGGTTTCAGAACCAACATGGTTTAAGAGGGTTCAACACCATCAAACAATCATGGATCCTCCAGGTAACTTTTTTACCTGAAAATACATTGTTGGTCAATATAACACGTCTTGTATCTCTCGTTATTTGTCGCTGTGAATCCCTAACATTGCAACTTGTCATCTAAAAATTGTGTCAACCTCATAGATTTCTGAAATCACTTCAAATTACCCTTCTTTCGCACTTTGCGAGACAAATTGATACCTTTTGGATAATTTTCAAATTGGGTAGAAGACACTTTCAAGTTTCACCCCCCACAAGTTTGATGCAAAGACACTTTCACTCCTTCCAGTTTGGGAAATGACACGTTTACCCCTTCTGTCTGTAAAATTTCATTATATTTACACTCCCCAGTTGTGATATCCTTGGTCTTGGGGCGGTTGTACGTCAATATAGTAGTTTCGGGGACAAATTCGCTCTCTTAGAGTATGATATGACACAGTCGGGGGGTGCAAGTGTCCTCAAGTTTGGAACACAAAAGGGTTAAAAATGTTGTTTTCAAAACTGGAAGGGATGAAAGTGTCTTTTACCCTTTTAAAATATGATAATCCTTCATATGTTAAGGTGGTCAGCAGAATGGGACATCCGTTGTGGGATTACAAACTAATGTATGGGATGGTGTTGTAATCTATGTTCAAGGACTGAATGTTTTGATGTCAATTATGTCTTTTATTGCAGTTCCGGTGGTTGAGGGACCCACTCTTTCGACAATCTTGTCTGAGAAAGGTCTTCCGGGGGCCTTATTTTTGATGGGAGAGGTGATGTTCATAACAAGACCTCTTATTTATGTATTACTGATAAGGAAGTATGGTACTCGGTCATGGTTTCCTTGGTTTGCTTCCCTTGCTGTGGACGTTGCTGGAGTGGGCCTGCTTTCGTCAGTGACCAAATCTTGGCGTAGTCGGAAAGATCAACACTTTCATCTCTCTGTCCCGGAAAAGGATGAGGTGAGAGTTCTGTAAAGTTAAAACGAGTTTTATTTGGGTAAAAGAAACTTTCACCCCCCAGGTTTGATGAAAAGACACTTCCAGTTCTACCACCCTTCGGGGCGTAGTTGAGTTGGTCCGGCTTGCATTCTTAAGGCTTTGGAGCATTTGCCTAGAGGTCTTGAGTTCGAACCTTAGGGTAACCCAAGGGCTGCCTATTGGCCTTTCCAACTGCGAGCTGTCAGCCCGGGTTTTCTCAGGCTGGTTTACCTCTGGTGTGGTTTGCTGGCTATTGCACTAGAGCGAGGATTTATCCAGTGCGCACCCGAAGGGTAACGACTGCGGGTTCCCACGTCATAAAAAAGACACTTCCACCCCCTTACAGTTTGGGAAATTACACTTCCACCCCTCAAGTGTTCCAAATTTCAGGACATCTACACTCCCTAACTGTGACTAAAGCTGCATGTTCAGTTAACCGGAACCTAACCGGTTTCTTCCTAACCGGTCAGTTCTCGGTTCGGTTAACCGGTAGAAACTCTCTTTCGGTTCGGTTAACCGAAACTGATATTTTTCCCATATGTATAACCGAACCGGAACCGTGGGACCGGAACCGGTTCGCTTCGGTTCCGGTTCTGGTAGGACAGTGTTTTTTTTTTTTTCCTGGTCGGTTCTCGGTTAAACAGGCCGGTTCCGGTTACCACTTACCCATGACCGAAAAGATACGGTTCGGTGACCGGTTTCGGTTCTCCTAGGTTCGGTTCGGTTCTCGGTTCCGTATATTCGGTTAACTCGGTTCGGTTTTAACCGGAAACCGCCGGTTAACCGGAACCGAGTGCAGCTCTAAGCCTCTAACTGTGACGCCGTTAGTCTGAGGGAATGGTTTGTCACTAATAATAGTACTTTTTGGGACAAGTTTGCACTTTTAGAGAATGGAATGACCCAACCAGAGGGGTGTAAGTGTCCTGCAGTTTGGCACACTAAATGGATGAAAGTGTCTTTGCGTCAAACTTGATTGGGGGGGGGGGGGGGGGGGGGGTGAGAGTGTATTTTACCCTTTTTATTTCGTTCGAATGTATCAAGAGCATTTTATCTTTCCTATTTCCCTTTGACCGGTTTTTCCTTTTCCTTGTTCGAGTTCCTCCTTTTTGCCACTATAGTACTCTTCTCCTTTTTTATCTTGGTTGTGTGGTTGGTTAGTCGATTAACTACTCAAATGGTTATTGTACAGTTGCGAAGGCGGAAGCTATTGTGGGCACTTTACCTGATGAGAGACCCATTCTTTAACAACTATACAAGGTAATGATGTGACTCCAAGAGATCTCTGTTAGTCTGCAATCCTGTTGATTGATTTAAATGTGCTGATGAATCACATATGTTTCAGGCTGAAGCTCGAAAGCACGGAGAAACTATTGGAGCCTGTTCCTATTGTTGGTCTTCTTACAGGTACTGGTCTATTTCTCGATTTTTTACTGCAGTCTTTTCATGAATTTGAGTTTATTTATTTTATTGTTTTCCGATTTCTAACTTCAAACTTGCGTGCAGGCAAAGTCATCGAACTGATCATTGGAGCCCAAACGCGCTACACTTACATGTCTGGTTCATGATGATGCGAACGCTGCTGCAACTTCTTCTCTCCTGCAAATAGTTTCACTGGCACTAAACTTTCTTGCCAATTTTAGTGCGAAAACATGAAGTACAACCTATGAAGGCTGTATCAAATATTCTGCTGTCTCAATTGAATAAAATGAATGCACTCAATGCATTATCCTCATCGCGATTGCGTCTCTCTCTATCTCTATCTATCCCACAAACACAACTAAAGGATCTTTACTTAGAGTTGCTTAGGAGATAATCATCCAGGGTGCTTCAAGTTCAGGGTTATAATCTCTTTAGATCAGAAACCTGTAATGATGTTTCTTATACTTTTCAAAAATTGTAATATTACACATTATTCCATCTTTCATTTCACTTGTGCCCCTATACACAGAAGTCTGGTTATTTGTCTCATCGGCGTGGATTAGCGTATAGGCTTGTCACGTGGTGAGGCTACTAGACCCAATGAATATTTTCTCGGGCAAAGTAGTCTAGGTTTGGCAATACTCGACCCGTTACGAAGTTAGTAGGTTTGGGTTGACACGAACCCACAATGGGTCAAAAATTGGTCAACCCGAAAGTGAAACGGGAATAAATGGGTCGGATTAGTGACAACCCGCAAAACCCAAAAACGACCTATTTCAACCCGACCAACACAACAATAGACCACTTTTCTACCGTAGTCATTCTCTAAAAAACCAGGCATAATCCTTAAAAAAAGAACGGGTTGAAACAACAATCGACATGAACCAGACACAAAATGTGCGGGTTTGGGTCGACACGAACCCACAATAGGTCAAAAACGGGTTAGTCCGAAAGTGACAGAAAATAAATGGTTGATTTTGGCTCGACCCGCATCTAACCCAACACGACCCGCTTCTAACCCGACATGGCTGAACCCGACACAAAATTAGCGGGTTTGGGTCGACACGAACGTGCAATGGGTCAAAACCGAGTTAACCCGAAAGTGATAGAAAATAAAGGGGTTAATTTTGGCTCGACCCGCTTCTAGCCTAACACCACTCAACCCGCTTCTAACCTGACATGCATCGACCCAAACCGACGGGTTGACCCGCATTGCCAGGCCCACCGTTTAAACTTGATAGCAACAAAGTGGAAACACTTGGAAGCATGAATTAGGGCAACAGCAAGCGCAGTATATGTGGCCAAAGCACTATAACAACTTTATATTCAACCAGATTCAACTGATAACATCTATACAATGCAACATCATATACAAAATTTTACAACGCGTACGCTAATTAGAACACCTCATATATACAAGTCACGCTATCGGTTAGTAAAAATCCACACAAAAAACATCCTCTTTTATTATTATATAGATGTGAACAAGAACAAGCTTACATCAACCGTCGAACAAACCTCAATGAGATTAAAGAGAAATAACTGATGAAATAGTCTTCCCCGAAGGAAGAGCTTCAATGCATCTACTTCACACTCTGGTTGGTAAATTTATATGGTCAAGTTCTCTTGAATCGCGAGGAATGAACCAATGATCTTACCACCCACGTCTGGGAAATTTTCGCAACCTGGAAGGGACCCCACCTTGCCCTTTCGGTCAACTTCAACTGGATACTTGAGAAGGTGTCCTCTCATCTCTGAGACTTCTTCAGCAGCAAACTGGTTCCAGTTGGTCTCGCTCATTGCCCTCACTTTTCTCACACATTCGATACTTTCTGGCCTGGTAAAGGCATCGTCGACTGTTCCCAGATGCTCTGCCCACAACGACATCCTATAGCCATAAACCTGCAAAGCACATATTGTTGTAAAATGGTGACTCTTTTACGAGAGACATTGTTTGTCATGAAAACTAAATGATGAGATAGATTATTAGAGATATCTCAATTATGATGTGACCCCCCAAACTGCAGTAAACAGTAAATAGTAAATAGTAAAAAACTGTTTTTGCAGAGAGACAATCTGACAGAGGGAAATTTAGCTCAAGCGCATCTGGTCCTCTACTACTTCACACCTTTACTTGGGTTTACAGGAGATAGAAAATGCAAAAGGGTCTCTGCCATTCACCCTTGGTTTTAAGGTCCATTGCGTTAATGGAAAAAAGCAAACTAATGAACAACAGTATCCTCAGGCAAATAACAAGCCGTGTGGGCTAGTAATCACTACTAGAAAAGCCCCCTAAAACTGCAGTTTTTTATAAGGCCGGTGGTAAAACCGACATTCATCGTATCAGGTAACGGCAGTTTTGTATGAGTGGTGTAACCGCTAAAGTTTCGTCTGTTATATCTCAATTAAAAGAGTTTTTAGCAGTTTAACCTAGGTAGGCTACATTAATAAATCTCGTCCAGTTTCTTCTTTCAAGAACCATTCACTCAATTAGGTCTGACAGTTTGCTCAAGTCATGGACTCATGGTCTCCATCTTCCTCGTCTGCCACCATCCCTTTGGAGGAAATCACAAGTTCTAATTGGTGCATTCAAGAGTCTGTGATAGACCTCAGATAAATTCTCCTCTATCTCTCCATCACAATGTAGAATTGACCTAAGATACCAACTTTGATTCTTTTTGGCACTGCTTGTCCATCAATTGTCATTGTCTCCTCTTCCACGCTCCTATTGCCACTAATTACATTCTATATATTGTCTTTTGTCCTACTAATCCTAAACCCCTTAAATTCTCTCGCTATAACTTTAATTTCATCGCTCATACCGCACTAGCATTCTTGTACCCAGGAAGGTTAATAAGGGCGTGAACGTTGGAATTTCTCATCTTTGGAAATGTCTAGAACTAAAATATGAACTTTTCAAATGCAAAAACAAGGATGCAATAATTAAAACATGAGAAATAGAAGATAATTGACTGATCACCTCTACTTAGTTAGCAACCGTTGGCACATACAAATGGGATTCCTAATATTTACATGGCTTTGTCATGCCTAATCTGATTATTACCTACCACTTTCTAGGTTCCTCTGGAAAGCAGATTTTGCAACACAGAAAGTGATAATGGAAAGTTAGCTGCTTACAAATAGCAGAAACCTAATGACCTAAATACTAAAAAGGATAAGAAGTCTCTAGAAAATAATAACATAAAATAGAATAAACACAACTTCCATTCAGAGCCAAAAAGAACTTCATTCAAAGCATATTTTTTATTTCCATTCTTTTACTTCAGAAATATGATTCTATATGGAAGTAAAATATGGTCAAGTGAAGAACTTGTTAGAAATTCACTGTTGCAGCCGACCTTCCTGTTAAGTAAGTACTAAATACGGTCCAAAAAGAAATTGAAACTTTCCAAGCACAAGATCCTGTTAACATAAATGATAAAACTGAGCAGTTACCTGCCCATGTGGTGGATTGGATTGATTCCGTGCCCAAGTATGATTTGGCTGGTACGCTCCCATTGCAATCTCAGTGTCTCTCGTGCCTTCCATCGAACGCTGATTGATGTTTGCAGACCCAATTATAACATACTCGTCGTCTACTACCATGCCTTTTGAATGAACATAAATCATAAACCTTCGATTTTTCCGGCTCAATGCCTACAACACCAAATTATAGGCCATGTCAACTAAATCACAAACAAAAAATACCTCAGTTTTGAATTCCTCCAATTCAAATTTCATCAGATTCTTGTTTCCAGATAAACTCCTACTAAACACTATTAATTACTTTCCAGCAATACCATTAAAATCTTCACTTGTAGGGCTATGAAAAACATTATGCATAATACTGATCAGAAAATATTAAAATATACATGAACAAGAGAGACCTGAGGAGTGTTAGGAGCAGAAGCATCGATGCCAATGTCAGACCCTGAAACTTCTCGGTTGCCAAGACAGAAGAAGATCAAATAATCTTGCGGTGTGTATGCATCCTCTAGACCAACCTCTGTTAGAGCCTTGTAAATTGTCGCGTACATCATTTGCATTGTTTTGTACTGTACATTACCGAAACAGTCATTCCACGTTAAGATAAAGTAACAAACTGGTACTTTCTTTTTCTGTTCCTTGTTTTCGAATGAAAATGAAGTTCAAAAACTGAATAGAATAAATACATGGAGAGAGGGAGTTGAAAATATCGTCATATTTTGATATAATTCTGTTACCTAGTTTAGTAACGTCGCCTGTAAAAAGGGTTATTGTACAGTTAATGATTGAGTTGAATACATTATTCTTTTTCCTCTTCCTCCCACTAAATTCTCTGACAGGAAATATTCTAGAACAGAACAAAACCATCGTAAACAAACATTAAGAATGAGGGAGCAGGACATCCAGCCATGTCTGCTTTTAGCTGTAAAATTCGCAAACTGGTTTCCTTCACCAAGGATATGATTGATTCCTCATTAAATAAAACAAGCAGGATCATGAATCTTGATTGACCTCGTATTGACGTGATTTGTAGTATGAACACCCATTTAGACTGTTAACAAATTTAAAATTGGCCAGAACTAGAAGCACTTAAGTGTACTTTCTCGGGTATTTGCAAGAAGATTCAAAAAGTTTGCAAAATATATACATTTGTTTCAGAATAAAGAGGAAACAATAAGTCATACCTCTCTTTTATATGATACTAAAGATTCTTCTACTACAAAGAATAAGAAGCAGCCTTGATTTGATTAATGAACTTCATTTCTACCTACAATAACATGTATAAGCAGCCTTCTCAACCAAAGATGTCCCACTTTTAATTAGGTAACCGTAGGTGTCTTGCTGGAACCTCCGCTAACCCCACGGGGCCCTGAAGTTCACGACCAAAGTAGACATCCAGAAGCCCCGAGAAAGTTGGCTTTCGTGGAGTTTGAACCTTCGACTAAGGAGAGAACAGCCTCAAAACCAAGGCCACCCCTTGGGAAGTTTAAGAGATATCCCATTTTAACCGAATATACTATTCTCTAATAGGATAGAACATAAAGGTGAGTGGTGTGTTAACTCTATTCGTATATAGAAATTATATGTAAAGGATGCTAAGAGAAACACTAGAACTACAAAACAAGTCTTCTTCCAAATGTGTTCGCATCAAGTTTATAGGCTTCAGCAACCTTTATAGAGAGGTCTGTTTGCGACTATCCTTCCATAATACCTTTTTTCTTTGCTTTTCGTTTCATAATTTCGTCGAAGAAAGAATGTTAACTACTTATCTAAATAAGTGCCTTTAGGTACAGGATCATTACCTAGGCAGTGAATCAGTTTCAAACATGCCACAAGAGAACACTATGAATGTTAAAACAAAAGAGGTACTAAAGTATGAATATGCTGCAAACACTTGGTGTAAGAACGAGTCAAGGTTAACCAGACCTGCCAGTGTAAGATTCTTTGTGTAGCCGAGCCAGTGGGATTTCCTTCTGGCCACATTGGAACAACAATATAAGCACAAAACCTTTCATGAGCTCTGATTTTTTCAGCAATCTTAAGGGCAATTTCCATTGGAATCAAATTGTTTGCACCTGCAGTAAGATTATATTCTTAGCTCGTAGAGGAGTCGTTACTGGAAATGAAATAACAAATCTTTATTTTAATTTGACTGGTACAGCTTTTACAAAAAGCTGTAGCTTAACAATCTGTCAAAAAAATGAAAATGGAAGAATCTGGAAAACGGTTAAGCAAGGACTTGAGTCTCAAAAAATTCTAAGAGAGAACTTATGGATATAGTATAGGAGCCAAGTTTATAATGGGAAGGTAGTATTCCCTCTGGTCAGGATAAACAATAGTGAAACTTAAAAGTGTTTATCCAACTGGTCCTGTGAATATGTGTACTAAAACTTCCAATAAGAGTTATCCTCAATCTTTAAAAGCCTGAATAATAAGATTAAGAATCCAATCGTTGCATATAGTGCTGGCTTTCAAGCAACTATAGTGCAAAATAAACGCTGACCTCTAACAGATACAGAACAAATCTGAGAAAAGATCAATTTAATCTGAACATCAAATATTTGTAGAAAAAGAACAATGTCTCTCATTGGAGTAATTCTTATGTACTCCATGGGTATATGAAATGACCGTACTCCAATCCATACAGCACATGACATGTGGAATCCCACTAACTTTTGAATGTAATGATATTCTCTCCTACATGTGTTGCATGGATGGTGTACAGCCACATCATTTCCTCGTACGAATTACTCCACTCATTGACACTGCGCTAGCTTTACCAGATTAGAAAAGAACTAATCATTCTAATAAATGGACATAAGGAAAAATTAAAGGCAGCACAAGGGTCATGAAACCCGACTCCTTATTTTTAAACAAGGCCCCCCTACCATTTGTGGGTTGCTAGCTCATTTGTGACCGTTGTGGGTCATTGTTATATACTGAATATCAAACCAGATGGCAGCCAAATCGATCTCACTTCATTTTGAACTGAGATAAGATCTAGTAAACAGAAACAGGAAAAAACTTAAGTGCAAACCTTTTAAACAGTGATGAGATGAAATTATAATCCCAAGATAGGACCTAAGTTTTATGATTCAACTCCTGGGAAGAACATCAAAAACAGCATAAAACATCTCTCTCTACATGTGAAAATTGATTATGTACCTAAGTCTTTGCAGTTGGCCCAATTGTAGGAAGACCCGATGAAATATTGATTTTCAATATAGATGAAATGTTGAGCACTGCGAATAGCGTGGACGTATGCTGAGTGTATGCTCATGTCAATCAGTACATTCTTTCCACACAAAAGGTTCTGTTCAGAAAATTTGTAGTCAGTTTCATGCTCTCAATTCTATATAACACAAATTTTTCACATAACTAAATTACCCTGTTGCTAGCTTCCTTTGGATCCTTGGGGAAACCACTAACAGAATTGGAATCAATGGAACGAAATATCTGTACATCAAGAGTAGGTTGTCATACACAGGCACAAAAGACCATTTCCAGTTCCCGTAACCTGTTTCATTGAGTATTTAAACTTTACCTGAACATGCCAACCCTCAGGGTCATTCTCACTCAAGCAAGGAGAGTCTGATATACCAATAATATCCGGCATCCTTTCAATCCTAAGTAGAGCATCATCAACAGGTTTTTTTAGCTTTTTAAGGCCATGGGGTTTAGAAGCCTTGAACCACCGCTCCTCAAAATTGGTAAGGACATCATATGCCGCCGGACCATCAATTTTGCAGTGCATGTCATGCCATGGTTCTCTTGGACAACCAACAGTACTCCCCTGTTAAGTGGCAACAACATAAATGACAACTTCCCCCACAACTGAACCAGAAAATAATAGCTATACCAAGAGATATTCATGTGATAGAAACATTGACATCGATTGTTCTCATATCCTCATTCTTTGACTTGGAACTGAAAAGCTTTCACTCACTCAAGCGTTATCATAACGGTAAAAACTTGCCCATAAAAAGGCATAGTCAAAATGAGAAAGAAGCAAGAGTCCTCTTTTGTGCATGAAACTCTTGTCATGACGACTAACAGGTGAAAACTAGGAACTGGTTCCACTTCAACCTTGAGTTAACATGTTAGGTTTGTTAGCAGAACAGTGCAATGTAAAGAAGAAGGATTCTTAGAAGTTACCGCATAGGTGGGGTTGTGATAATCATCTGCATGTATTGTAGACAGAGTCCTAAATATAGGATGTTCGGGAGTATCATATCGTCCATCACACAAATCAAGTCCTCCTAAAAAAGCTACAATTTTTCTTTGATTGCCGCCTGCATCAGCATCCACGATCACTGTCTTCTGATGATGTGTGTAGATTGTTCCAACTTCCTGGAATTTAAATTGTATTAGTTGAATGTTAAATACCACTCATCAATAAGATACTCTCAACAAGATTTTTCATTTGAATCTGGACATAGTATAAGATAGCAGATGAGTAATAATGAAACTTGTTATTCTTTGGAATGGATAAGCAAGATCAGACATTAAATTAAACTTACAATGGCAAGAATGTTATGACACATAACTTACAATGTTCCAAAATATCCCCTTTTACCTTTATGGATGTTACTATATATCCTAGTCAAATTCAAGTTCCACTTTAACCGTTCGTGATGTGGTTACGAATTCTAAAATGGTAGTTAAAAATTTGCTTTGACACATGTCTAGTGACCTTCATACTATCGGAAAAGACTGAAAGATGATGCATTTGAAATAAGACGCAACTAATTACTACAGCGGGAGAAAATAAAAGCATTGTAGCATTTATTTTGAGATGGCACAGAGATAGAACAGGATAAAGCAAAAACGGATTGCTTATATTCATCTTACTTTCTGCTTCACCCAGCTGTGCCTCTTTCCAGCCATGCGGGGACAGAGTATCACTTGCACGGAAGAATGCTTGAAAAAACGCCGAGTTTCTTCATCATGGGTTCCCATTATTCCATCCTGCACTCATGAAGTTTTAGTTATCTAAGATAAGATAAAGATAACATGAAGATGACTGGTAGAGAACAAAACCCTCACTCTTTTAGGAAAGTTCATTTCCAAATTTAGGATAGACCTCAGGATATCAAGCAGGAGACAAATGACATATCAGAAATGAAAAGGACAAACATCAATTAAAATAAAGGGTCACACCATATGTCATATCTTGGTTCAACTCAAAAGAAAAGAAGCCTCAGTCCACTGATTCGGCCTATATGTCTTTAACACAGTATAAAGAAAGATGAACTTGCGTGGAAAGTGTTATGGTTTAACATATGAAATTATAAACCAGGTCTTACATGAAACCACGGCTGATGAAGGCCACATTCATTTTATTCTAATAGCATCCACAAGGGCTAGTTTCTTCTAAGCCGTAGTGAAGATATACATTGAAATTCTAAAAGATGTGGAGTTGATTTATAGATCGAGATGGCAATTTAAGGGTTCCAAGGGAGAGAGCAAGGAGTGTGATGAAAAGAAAAGGTTCCATTTAGATACATTCATTTACCTAACGTACATGTTCAGTAGAGCCTCAACTAGAATTAAAATGGCAAGAGAGAGAAAAGCGAATCCGTAACGTTTACACAGAAGAACGTTGCTTATGCAGATACAAGTTGACCATATGAGATGAGTATGCCAACAGCGATATAGGGATCAAAGAGTAGTTCTTGCCAATGGTTCATTATGTCAACTTCACCGTTCAAGAGATTTGGGTATTGTTGAAGAATAAAGCAGTTACATTATTTTCCATAGTTGTCAAAATCTTCGATTCACGATTCATATACTAAGATTCGACTCGATTCACCATGAATCGATGTGGATCCCTTAGTGAATCTTTAATGGAAAAAATTATTTGAATCCGTATCCCTTAGTGAATCTTACGATTCAGTTGCGATTTAGACCGATTCTACGATTCACCTTCGATTCATCCGAAGGTCTAATTCGATTCGATTTACGATTCACCTTCGATTCATCGGAGGCTCTAGGAGAAGTTTGTATCACCATAAGTCTATGGATCACTAATCGCTAATTCATAAGGAACTATGTTTCAAGGCAACATTTATGTGTGAAAGCATAATTCAACTTGTGACATCCTCCTGCATTGAACATAGAGGTTCAAGATTCTAGCTAGACCTGACAACAACCTTAATATCCCGTCCCACATCGAGATGATGTGGATTAGATGTATATAAGGTGGGGGGTTGTAATAGATCGTCCCACATCAGAGATTTGTTGGTTCAATATCTGGTATATATTATACCTTGTGGATTACTAGTTGTACCTTTGAGGCTAAAGCATTTTTATCTGGTGGTACGGATAAAGAAGTAGTTGGGCCAGTAATCCGCTAGGGTTGTTACTAAAGGTATCAGAGCCAACCCTAGTCCAGCAAGGGCTCCGTGGCAGTGCGCCGCCAGCCAAGGGGATACGTGACTTGGCACACTCGACGAGGATGTCCAGTATATAAGGTGGGGGGATCCTAATATCCCGTCCTACATCGAGATAATGTGGATTAGATGTATATCCCTTCCCACATCAGAGATCTGTAAGTTCGATATCTGGTATATAGTACACCTCATGGATTTACTCCTAGCACTCGACGAGGATGTTGAGTATATAAGGTGGGGTGAATGTAATATCCCGTCCCACATCATCCATGGATAAACTTGTACATCATCCATGGAGGATACCAAAATATTTTTACTTGAACACGAAAGATATTGTTCTGCCACTTTCTATACATGTGGTGATACTATGTTCTTTCTTACTAGTTGTGGATACACGAGTACCATAGGTGACTTATAAAAAAAAGTTTCCTGGACATTAATTTGGATTTTTGTTTAGGTAAAGTTAGTAACCAAAAGTAACAGGAGAAAAGAAAAAATATCATCTTCATATCTCAAGTCGGCTAAAATGAAAGGTTAGGCAGTGATCAATACCCATTTGTACTATGCTGTGGATTTTTTGATACTTTATCATATTTGATGTTGTTTGGGTTGATGCTGCCACGATACTTGAAGTCTTTAAAGTTCGGAACTTAGTCACTTAGAATTGGAAAGCTATGAAGATTTGGCCACTACCCCCCTTACCCATATTATATAGTGGTTTTAATTGAAAGTAAAATTATCATCTCTCTACCAGAGACCTATCTCTGTGCTAGGTAAACAATTCTAATAGTACAATTCTAAATTTGTGCAACCACAATTATAAGAACCCAATATTTTCTTTTTTTTTAACTCCTATACAAGATTTTTCGCAATAGTTCTTACGTGCATAAATTGCATCACCACAAGTTAAATGCAAATGACAAAAAGCAGAGATAATTGGAAGTGCAAGTTGAACGTCAGTGAAAACAATATAGCTGAGACAAAGAGGAGCAATTACTCATTCTTGATGTAATAACAGGGTTGGATAGCTTGAGGACGAACTACAGAGATAGAGCAACATGGATGAAATACAGGGGGGCATACTAACGAGTACTGTCTATTCATATGTTTGAGTTAAGTTGAGAATAATGGTATCAAACATTTAGGACTACATTAAGTCTTCTAAGGAATAGTTATAAGTGTTGGCAGAAGAAATAGGATGGGGACTGAGCTGCAAGCCTGCAAGACAAAAATATCACGGTAATACATTGAAGGAAACAGCATTTGGAAATTTAGGGAAGGAGACTAGTTTTCAACTCTCAACAAAAACTGATAAAACCCACTATGGTATACCTGTGTACATGGTGGACAACCTAATGCACATATCTATCGTCCAGGTTGAGGGTGAAAAAAAGTGTCCTAATATAACATTCATGGAGGCACTTGCAACTGACTTGTGACTTGACTTCAGATAAACTACCCTGGTTCATGTAGCTGTCAAAATAAACGTGAATAAAGTTCTCTTCCTTTTTTTTTGTTCAATTCAAATGTTGATAAATCAGGAGACATATAACAGACACAATATTTTAGTTATTTAAAGAAATACCTTTTTTTTGAGAAATTGTTTTTGTCGTCAACCGGGTTTGAACCCAGGAACTCATGCAAGGGCTTCCAACGCTCTACCACTTAAGCTACCACCCTAGCTGCATTAAAGAAAGAGTCCCGTTCTCACGAACTCGTGTTCATTGATACTATCATGTGAACGTGATGTGGCATCCTCACAGCCACAAATTTCATTTCATTAATGAAGGAAAATCACCCGTGCATATTCATTAAGATTTAGAGTCCTAATAAATGTGTATCTCTTTCATTAGATGAAATTTGTGGCTGTGAGGATGCCACGTCACCTTCTCATGATAGTATCAATGAACACGAGTTCGTGAGAACGGACTCTTAAAGAAATACTTTTTGAGTTAACATTTTGATAAATAACTAGCATTATATATTTTCCTATAGCCTTTATCTATTGAAATGTTGTTATCGCCTCAAAGAGTCAAGTGAACAGTGGATCAAGATATACTAAAAGCAGAATACAAGAAAATGAGTTGCAAGATAGTACGAGGTTAGTACATACAGTTTTGAGACCGAAAATCATGCTCCTTGAGCTAGGGTCATCCCACACCATAAGCAGCACTCTCACCCCTTCTTGCGACTTTGATTTTAGAAGATCCCCCAGTGTGTGATTTGTAGCATAATCACCGTCCCGAACAAGCGTAACTTTATGCCACACTGACCAACCAGTAATATAAATCAACCTGCGTGCCTGGCTTATGGAAGTGTAAATGTCACGCCAGCACTTTCCATGTTCATATTGCATCCCTCCATCAAGCTTGAAATTAGGAAGGTAATTGTCTGGGACATGTGCGTCTTGGTAAAGGGTAACTGTCCCACCTCTCCTTATGGGGAAATAAGTGCCACGAACACCAAAGTAATCAGGACCAGCTCCTACTCCATCACGATAGCTGTTTAACCTCTCTATTGGCGTGTACCGCATTGAGAGACTCAAAACGGCTCCAGGTTTGCAAGGCTTTCCACTATTATTAAGGATGGGATAGACCCCCTTAACTTCAAACCCCAAGTAGATTTGCTCCACCGGAATTCCCACAGTTCCTATTATCTGGGAACCAAAAACATCATTATCTTTCACTACAAAGTGCACCTCGGAAGCATAATGTGCAACTGGAACAGAGAAGTGTTGGTTCCAAAAGGGGTTTTCACTGTTGCTAATCACAAAAGTCCTCCCAATCACAGCATTTACCACCGAAATGGAGACATACGGATCACTAGTAATCTTACTACTGCCTGTATTTCCTTCCACCTTGCCGCTCGCAGGCCGGTTGTTTCCTTGAAATTTGCCAAACATGTCTCCTAGAGTTTTATGAAACATGTCCATGTTTGGAAGGTTGTTGGCCTGGTATAAACAAATATCTAAGTTTCCATGTAGCAGGAGAACTTTAAGAGACCCTTTCCCACTTGAATGTGGCACAATCTGTAAACTCTGACTATGTGGAGACTCGAGGCATGTGGGTGCAGCGTCAAGTGGAGCTGAATAAGTTTCACTGTATCCACTTGAAAATGACGCGTTGGGAAACGCATACATGCTTCCATGACTCTCGTACCTTTCACTTGAACTATGGAGATATGGACGAGAAGTGGATGCCGATTCGGCTGCTGGTGCAGGTGGCGATGCAGGAACTGATGGATTGTTATCCGATATATGGGTATTAGCCAAAAGATTATCTATGGGCGGATACATCGAAGAATTCGAGTAAGGATTATCACTCCCACTATCATGACTCCCCGTCGTCCCATTTCCCAAAGACGGCGGTGCACTATCCTGCCTGTGGTGACCATGAAAACTATTAACCCTCGACGGACCATCGCCATAGCTTTCCGCGGCAACATAAGGCAAAGGCGCAGAGGGTGCGGAGGGTTGATGCTGGTGAAAAGACTGCCCATAAGTGAAACTCCCCTGCTGTTGTAAACTCGGCTGATTATGAGGAACAGCTAAAGGAGGAGGCGGGGATTGGTGGTATGGTGATTGATAGGGTGAAGAACCCGAATGTGGTACCGGCTGAGGATAGTGAGATGGATATGCTGAATACGGCGGAAGAGAGTGGTAATAGGGAGGAGGAGGATGGTGATAGGCAGGAGGTGCGTATGAGACAGGTGGGTATGGGGCAGAACTCGCCGGAGGAGGTGGGTATGGGGCAGAAGTCGACGCAGGAGGTGGGTATTGGCCGGAATTGGGAGGTGGGTATGGGGCAGAAGTGGAAGGAGCAGAACTCGCCGGAGGAGGCGGGTATTGGCCGGAATTGGGAGGTGGGTATTGGCCGGAATTGGGAATAGGAGGTGGGTATTGGGCGGAATTGGGAGGTGGGTATGGGGCAGAAGTGGGAATATGAGGTGGGTAACCATATGGGGGATAATTGTAAGGATTGTAATTAGGGTTATCCATCTTCTGATATCTATCTATCTATATATGTATATACAGAGAAACGCAAATTAATCTAACAGGAGGGTTTCTATAGACATTGTTGCAGATGGATTTTGGACAGAAACGGAAGCTAATATAAAAGGGTATTGTCCCAAAACAGTAATAGATTCAACCCAGAAGAAGATTATCAAAGATTATTAAGGTTTGAAGGCAGAAACCAGATGGGGTTCTTTGTAAACAACCAATGTTACGAATTGATGATTATCTGAAGCAGAAATTTTGGAGGAGTACCTTGAGGGATCGTGGAATCAAATCTTCTGAACGAAGGATGGCTCAGAGAGAGAGAGGTGATTGATCATGAATGATGTCTTCTCTCCTGAAGAAGAGTTAAACAGTTATGGTGATGAACGCGTTTTGGAGTGTATGTGTAATTAAGAAGGGAGGAACTGGGTCATGTTTCCTTTCAAAGAGGGCTTGCTTGTTCGCGTCAATTGAGAAGAAATTTGAGACAGATGCAGAGGGAAACAGATGCTAGGGCTTGTTTGGATACCTCTATTTTACTTGAGACAAAAACTTTTAAATTTAAGTATACTTTTTTAAATATAGTTACGTTATTTCTTACTCTCTTCGTTCCTACAGTTTTTTAAATTGGACGTTCGGTTTTCGGGTATTATTTAGGTCTAGCGATTTGGTTAGCGAAACAAGGCAAGAATTGGTAATTGTAATCGCTACGCTCAAATAATACTTGAAAATTTATTTCGCATAACCTGGAGGAATAGGGGGAGTATTTGTTTTGTTAGGCGCTACCGACATGGGTTTATAGAGAGATTTTACAAAGTCAAGCACGATAATATTTATCATGTGATAATAACTAATAACGTCAAGATTTAATTTTTGGTGCGCGGAAAACAAAATTAAATATAGATGATTTTATTTAATTGAATGAGAGTGGGGCTCAAATTAAATGTAAGTAAAAATAATATAAGAACCATATCAAACAGGCTACTCTAGTATCAAGAGAGATGTGTCTTCTTTATAATACACGTGAACAAGTATATGTGCGCTGAATACACTATGTCGAAAATAAATGTAATAACTCGAATCTGCGCCAGGATTGTGAGACTGATACACTCCCAGAATAACTGAAGATCTCGCAAGGGACATGAGGATTGGAGACTGAAAAAATGTCTCGTTGCAGATGGACGAACTTTTCACATGTGAACTGCTCATGGCTTGTAATAGTCTTGTGTGATCCTATTACATTCATCATGAGCACTTATGGATCATCGTGGCAACGGGCCGTGCCGTGCCGGGCCGTGCCTAAACCCGGTCGTGCCTTGGTGCGGCGGGTTGTGCTCGGGCCGTGTCGAGGGGTAGGGCGGGTCGGGGCGGGCCTGGCCGTGCTAGAATATTTTTGAATCTCGGCATGTGACGGGTTGTAGGCACGCGTGTCGTGAACGGGTCGTGTCGGAGGGGGTCGGAAAGGGGGTTGTTTGTGCGGGTCGTGCACGGCCCGGAGGGGGGGGGGGGGCGGGCTGGGCCGGGTTGGCTAGGGGAGGAACACGACCCGCGCGTGCCACGGGCTAGGCACGCCTGAGTGTGTCGTGTCGTGCCGGGCGGGGGAGGGGGCCGTGCTTGGGGCGTGCCGAGGGCGGGTCGTGCCGGGCCGTGCCAAAGTGGCACGCAGGTCGGCCCGAATTGACACAATGACTTCTGGATGAAACGATGTGTAGTGCTCCTATTTGAAATCATGACAACTAATGTGTTGGATGTCTTGTGCGTTTGTATAATACCGCAAGCCAATACATCAACTTCTCCTAACCGTTACTCTCTTATCATACATATAGGAACTCATTTCTCCATGAACACTAGAGAAATTCTCACAAACCGGATATCACAAAAGAGGTCTCCCTTTTCTAGTCATGATATGCTTTTATTTACATCTCTCATATTTGTCCTCTCAACTTGGTTCATATCTCGAGAAAATATTATATTATTGATATTCTTATCATGTCAAATAATTTACGCATATATTAATATATTCGGCTTTATTCTAAAAAAAATCTATTCGGCTTCACTTACTTATAGGAGCTGATTCAAAGAGGTGAAGTGGAGCTGATGTCAAGCCTATCATCAGCAGGTAGAGAAACGTTGATTAAGGCGGTAATTCAAGCCCTACCAGTTTATGAAATGAACTGTTTCAGTTTACCAAAACTACTATGTCAGAAAATAGAAGCCCTAGCCATCAAGTTTTGGTGGGGAAAAACTGAAAATCAACAAGGAGGACAGTGGATTTCTTGGAAGAATTTAAAGAAGATAGTAGACAAAGGTGGCCTAGGTTTTCGAGACCTACACAATTTTATTAAAGTTCTACTAGGAAAACAATTATGGAGAATTTTACAATCAGACACTCTTCTGAGCAAGGTCTATAGAGCAAAATATTTTGCGGATAAGTCACCACTTGATACGAAGGCAAAACCTAGCGATTCATACGCCTGGAAAAGTATTCTCAGTAGCAAACCCTTGATGAAAAGGGGAATCAGATGGTAAGTAGGAGACGGTAAATCAATAAATATAGATACAGATCCATGGCTCCGTAGACCATACTCTTTCAAGCCAGTTTGTCCAATCGACGGAGATCCGCAAAGAAAAGTAGTAGAGTTCATCACAGAAGAACGACAGTGGGACGAAGAGATGCTTCAACAAAGCTTTATCTCAATAGACGCAGAAGATATAAGGAAATTACCAATCCCATGGGTTCCCAGACCGGATAGATTGATATAGCACCACGCTGAAAATGGGCAGTACAACACGCGCTCCGGTTATGAGGAAGCAATGAAGGTAGAATGGGAATCAGAAAATCTCACATAGGCATCTACTAGCTATGAGAATTCCTTGTACAATCAATATTGGAAAATCAAGCTTCCGAAGAGAATCCTATACACAGGGTGGAGAGCGAGCTTAAATTCTCTGGGAACATCAGATAAACTAAGTAGAATGGGTATGAAAATCAGTGGAGTCTGCCCTTTATGCGAACGGCAAGAGACGATCGACCATTTGATGATGAACTGTAAGTACTCGAAGAAGCTATGGACAAACCTGTTTGGCCCAGATTTCATGAACACCAGAATAACCAATTTTGCTTATTGGTTTCCGGATCGCTGCCAGATGATGAGAGATCTTGAGGTCTAAACCTTTTGTATAGCGATTTGGCCCCTCTGGAAAGAACGAAACATGAGGATCTTTCAACAAAAATTCAAAGGGGTGGAGGAGACAGAAAGATTAGTGAAGGAGTACTTAGCTGAACTCAAATATAAGGAAGAGAAGATCAGATTCAGCCACACAGAGCCACCAAGCAAATGGAAACCACCAGCGACGGCTTGGTTGAAATTAAATGTTGACGGAGCTTGGGACCCGGTGACCGGAAAAAGTGGAGGAGGAGCTGTCATCAGAGACTCAACTGGTCGATTCCTTGCTGGACTGAGCACCCAGTTGAGGACCAAGTCACCGATGGAATCTGAAGCAGCGGTTGTTGTAGCGGGCCTTCGTTTAGTGAGGAGTCAAGGGTTTCGAAGAGTTGAAATGGAGATGGACGCCAAAGTGATAACCTCGAAGATGAAGAATTGGGGAGAGGAAAGTCAAAAGGATGTCCCGGAAGCTGCGGTATACATTGATGTAGCGGTTCATTTACTCCAACCACTTGAAGGAATTACAATCAGACACACGAGGCTTACTGGGAATGCTGTTGCACACGAATTTGCTAGATATGGACTATCACTGCCAAATATGACGATCTGGCCAAACACAGAGCCCAATTGCGCTTTTCAATTTCTTCTTAATGATGTAAATGGTCTAATAGCCCCCCCCCCCCCCCCCCCACGACGATCATTAATCAAGAAGTTGTCTTTTTCTCAAAAAAAACAAAAACAAAAAAAGGTGAAAGTCGGTGCCAAGTATAGCAAAAATTGAGTGTTTCAGAAATGGGACCTAGATGTACAAGCCACTTGCCCAATCTTACTTTTGGACAATTTCCAGACTACTATTACATTGCCTTGATTGGTTATCTTTTTGAGAAATGCTAAGGAAACTCTCCTTATACACTTGGACACTCTCCTCCAAAATGTGCCACTTGTTCCTATTTTCTCTCTACATAACTACATCCCTAACTAATAGGAGAGAGATTGCCAACTAATAGGAGAGAGATTGCAATTGATTTCCATTTCTCACTACCGCAGATTTTTTTCTATTTCACCAAATTTGAAAATGTCATTTTTAGATAACTCTAAAAAAAATTAATACTTCTCTGAAAAAAAATAATGATCATCCCATACTCAGAGATTATTTTTTCCTACCACATTTCTAAATATAATTTTGCATAACTCTAAAAAATATATATTTAATTTTTAAATTGTTTTATCCATCAAGTTGGGCTTATTTTTTTTATAAATAATGTGTTACTTTCAAAAAAAAATCTTCTAAAAAATTTACCACTTCTCTTACCCGTTTTTTTAGGTGTTTCCTTGTTATATCTTTTCATTCTCTCGTATCGAGTAAAAACGATTTTTTTGTGTGTAAATCTATTGTGTTTGCCTCCAAGCTGAAATTTATTTTCGCGTGGGAATTCTGCTCATTTTTTTTTTCAGATTTGCGGTCAAGTGGTAGTTATCAAAATATCTCTTTCTTTTTGAGAAACTTAAGATATTATAAGACTTGTTCAAATTACAATTAAGTCAATGTCCAAAATAATGTGGCATGATATAACTACTTTTACTAACTCCTTACAAAAGAAGGCCAATGAAGTTGTATACAACATTCATCAATCAAAATGATCAAAGAAATACACGAAATTCCACCAACAAGACCTTCTAGATAGTTTTAAGGGGTCAACTATGACTTGTGACATCTTATTTTTCTAGGAAAATAAGTTGATAACCTGCCTTATCCCTTGTTTGGCATTGTAGATTATCATCCAAAAGATGCACTTAATTATTGTGTTATAGGCGGTGGTCTGCACCCGATAACCAGAGATTAATCACCAGGAGACGTAAAGACTATTGGCTCTAAATAAAGTATTTTTTCACACAACTGCACCAAAGTACAATCCATAAATAAGAACCAGGGTAATCAAACTACAATTACAATTTGTAGCTGAAATTTGCATAAATCAATGAATTACATTGTATATAATGTACACTGTAAATTGCATCCTATTGCAGTTTAACAAGTTATTTTTCTTTTTCTTTTTTGTTCTAAACCCTTCAAGCATAAGTTATTTTTCAAGAATCAAGACTATAAACAACAATAGGGCTTCTAACAGTGTACCGTGGACTCTTCCAAGCGATGGAACCAGATACAAAATGCCCTTCTGGAATCGGATGTGCCTTCACCACAACCTTAAAACTCCTCTTCTGCAACGGTTTAGTGAACTCAAGACTCCTTGGTGTCACCGTGATCTCCACCCCCTTTGGAGCTCTGACACTGACATTGTAGACGCACGGACAAGGTCCGACGTTAGTCACTGTCCTTCTGAACACAGTTGTGGTTGGCACTTTACGTTTGCCTTTTAAGGTAAGTTGCATTGTTGGGTAGTTCAAGGCATCGCGGCCAATTCCAGGAACCAAAGTGGAGCAATTAATTGATTTTGTGCCTATTAGAGGCGCCAAGGATGGTCCGGAGAAGCCTTCGTGGCATAGAAACTGGATATAGGACATTTCATCCAAGTCATAGACTAGTCCAGGGTTGACGGCTCTGGCTGGATTCACTTGGCCGGCTCCATACGCGAATTCAGCGTGAGCGTCCACCTTTGAGCTCATTGGTGTCGCTGTATAAAATGAAACAGTCAAACGGTTAGCCAGAATCAGTGGCGGAGTCAGAAAACTGAAACAGCAAGGGAAAAAAACTACGTAATGTACTTTTTTAAGGTTAAAGGTAATAGTGAAAAATTGTGAACTCATACTGGACGTTTGTGTATTTGTTAAAGGGTAAAAGACACTTTCACCCCTTCCAATTTGGAAAACGACACTTTCACCCTTTCAGTGTGCCGAACTTCAAGTAAACTACAACCCCTGACTGACTGTGAACCCGTTAGTCTAGGCTACGTCACTGAAAATAGTTTTGGAGACAAATCCCCCCCCCCCCCCCCCCCAACCCAATCATGCAAAAACTCTATTATACCATTCGGTAACCCCTACATTAAGCATAATATGGGGGGCAGATTTGTCCCAAAAGTTACTTTTAGTGACACATCTCAACTCCAGATTAACGGTGTCACATTGAAGGAGTGAAAGTGTTATTTTCCAAACCAGAAGAGGTGAGAGTGTCCTTCAATCAAACTAGAGGGGGTGAAAGTGTCTTTTACCCTTTGTTAGACGACATTTTTGTCAAAAATTAAAATAATATGAGTAGAAATGAGATTTTAGAAAAGTGAGGGGTGGCACATGCCACCCCGTGCCCCTTAGTAGCTCCACCACTGGTCACAATGGGAGACAGAAAAAAATGGAAAAAACAGGAGGAAATTAACGGTGGGTTTTTATTTTTAACCGGTAATGTAGTTTTAAAAAGGTATTAGTGAAACAATGTTAACTCAGTCAAGACATTTGTGTATTGATCAAATGACACTTTTGTCAAAAAACAAAATAATACGGGTAAAAATGCAAATTTTGAGAAAAGTTAAGTGATTGCAATTGCCACCCTTTGCCCCTTAGTAGCTCCGCCACTGGCCGCAGTAGCAAAAAAATGGAAGAAAACAAGAGGGAGGAGGTGGGTTTTTAACCGGAGGTCATGATGGCGGATCTGATCATTGCGGGCGACCAATCAGGGTGGAAAGACTTGACGTAGGCTGCTACTCCGGAAACGTGTGGGCAGGCCATGGAAGTTCCGGACATGAGTGTAAATTTGGAATGCCGGGTGTCGCCCTTCATCCCAGTAAGCGTCTTCAGTGGCGTAAAAGATGCTAATATGTCTACTCCAGGTGCTGCTATATCAGGCTGTTCCATTGCCACAAAATGAAAGAAAATGCATCAGTATATACATGTTGCTGAATGGGCAAATAGAATTGAATTGTGGTTTTATTCCATAAATATCACATAGATTGAAGTGTTTCAGGAAATTAAATTTCAGACAGCCATGTACCACAAAGCAATTCAGATTAAACTAAGGCTAAAAGATGTCAAGATCTGTTTTTCACAAACTTTTAACATATACCCCTCATGCAATATATGTTGGTTGACAGTGCGATACATGCACTATGAGAGTTGTCAGATAATCCCACGCAATATTCATTTTACTTCATGAGTGTTATATCCAAAAAAATTAGTGTGGTGATGTCAGTAAAATAAAAAAAGCTAGTGCGGCGATTTCAGTAAAATCAATACTGCATGAGAGTTATATCTCAATTCTGATCGTGCATGTATCACACTGTCGGCTAACATATACTGCATGGGGGTCATATGCCAAAACCTAAATGCAATCAATACAGCATCACCCATCGTTCTACGTAAGTTTGTGGGTATGATGCTAAAGTTACAAACCATATATGTTTATGCAAATGCGTACCTTGAGCAAGTTGTTTGATCCGGAACTTGGGCCTCTAGATGAGAATGAAGCGATGAAAGGAGCTGGGATTTTGACTTCATGAGACTTGTATATCACTCCTGATGGTGATCTATAGAGGCAAAATAAAGCAACAGGTAAAGTATGATAATAATTTCAGGTAAGTTGAACATAGAAATAGTACTCTTTATCTTTGTTTGAAGAGGACACTGGTGGTTAATTACCTTGTGGAGTTGAGGTATTTTCTTACAGTGTCTGCTTGAGATGTGTTCAGCTTAGTTGCTGATCCCAGAAAGATTTGGGCATTGTCAAGATAGAATTCGTCTTCAACTATGGTTCCGATTCCTCCAAAATCGTTCACGTTGCTTTCAACTGTTTCACCACCTTCCTTACATAACAAGATCTTCCCCTTCACCTTCCGAGGATCCAAAGATTCTCGATAGCACCAACTTCGGCAAGAAACAAAAATGAGAAAATCAATAGCTTACTTAAACAATTGCACACGTCTAAATTCTGTCTAATTGTATCATTGTGTACTTTAGCACATTGTTTTTCTTAGATACACCACGCATCCACTTCAGCGTTTTCATTTTCACTACATTTTATTATTATAATTCATCTTAATTGCCTGACACTCCGCTCGTACATAAAAAGCAGGTCTTACAATGATTCTATGAGACTTATAGACTATCACACAACACTCTAGATGCAGCTCCTCAACTTCCACCCCACTTTTGCCCTAATGGGTAACATTCATCGTTTCTTTCCATCACTACATAAAATGGACAACACGATTTCTGAAATGATCATTCTTCAACCATGGGCGGATCTATACCTAGAAACTCCGTTTGAGAAAACCAACAAAGAAACGAAAAATAAGACTCCGTTTGGTGGGTGGTAAAACATTTTCCTGTAAAATGTTTTCCCTGCTTTTGGTGTTTTGGTGTTGTTTGGTTGGAAGTAAAATGTTTTCCTGTAAAATATTTTCCCTCAAATGATGTACAATAATTTACACATTTCAAATCCGTAAGCCATTTTCCGGAGAGCGAAGGAACACAACAACAACTCATACTAACACCTCCACCACCACTACCACCTACCTCCACCACGACCCATCGCCACCCACCTTCACCAACACCCATCACTGCCGTTTCCATAACGGCCCACTGTTTTGGCAAGAGTCAACAAAACACGAGAGAATAATAGGGAAAACTTTTTCACACAAAACATTTTAGTATTTTACATGTAATAAAACATTTTATTGCGAACCAAACAGAGCCTTAAAGTAACAATTATTGCTACCTGGCACCAGACGCATCAGAGCCTTTCGCAACTGAACTCCCACTAGCAAGCGGGTACGATTTCTCCTTCGGGTCAACAGTGTTCACTCCAATCCCCTGAAAAAAAAAAAAAAAAAAACAAAGGGGTTATAACAAAAAATCCCAAAAACTCAGGGGCAATTTACGATAAACAGAAAATTACCGATAAAGTTTTTCCATTTCCCAACACCACGTCACTCCTGAACTGCCGATCAATCCCACTCGCAGCCACAGTCAACAGCCACGGCGCGTGGTTAAAAACCGAGCCCAAGCTCGGCCCATCGTTCCCTGCCGAAGCGACGGTGATGATCCCCTTCCTCATGGCGTGGAACGATCCGACGGATATCGAGTCGGCCACGTAGCCAGCGGAGGGCCCACCGATGGAGATGGAGATGACGTCGACGCCGTCGTGGATGGCGGCTTCGAAGCCGGCGAGTAGGTCCATGTCGGTGCAGCCATAGCCCCAGCAGACCTTGTAGGCCGCGACCCTTGCGGAGGGCACCCCGCCCCGAGAAGTGCCCTTCGCGATCCCGAAGAGGCTGGCGTTCGGGACTAGGTTTCCGGCGACGGTGGACGAGGTGTGGGTCCCGTGGCCGTCGGTGTCGAGCGGGGAGAGGACGTCGGTTGGGGACGGCTGTTCGCCGTCTAGCCTGAAGTACTTCGCTCCTATGAGCTTCCTGTAAAATGGTGAAATATTAGGGGTTTGATTGTCATTTCACAAATAGAAAGGGGGGGGGGTGTATTTATTCTAAATCAGTGGTATCTTTCTAATTTTTCAATTAATTTAAGTGTTTTTTTTTTTTTTTTTTTTATTGAAGCTAAGAAATCAGGCTCAAATGCAAGACATGGTATTCAGTGGGACTACCGAAAAACCGGAAAACCGTAACCCGAGCCGAATCGGTTGGTCTGATTTGGAAGCTATTACGGTTCGGTCCAGGTTTACAAAAATCTCAAATCGTATAACACGGTTCAGTTTCGATTTGAGATACCACAAAACCGTAAAACCGAACCGAACAGTTTGTATAGCATATTAGGCTATACAACTACCACACTTAATAACTTCTACACATATATCATATATAGTATGTACCTCAAAACCAAACCGAACTCATTTAGAGCTAGTTTGGGAATGTTGTGGCGGTGCTAGAAAGCAGCTGTGTGAAAATACTATGGAAAATCTACTGTGAATCTTGATAAAATCTTGTTTGATAAATGTAACGTAAAAGCTGCTCTGAAATATTGATATAGAAATTTTGTGTTTGGTAAAAACAACTGTGAAGTTTTTATTTTTTTTATTTTTTTTTTTGAGAACCAACTGTGAAGTTTCTGTGAGAAGATAAAATGACAAAAATATATGACACGTGTCATTTTATATTATTTTTTAGGAAAACACGTGTGATTATCGTAACGGTAACTATTGATATTTAAAAAAATTGTAAGGTTAAAATCGGTTGTAGATAAATTAATCAAAAACACTTTCTGGAAAAACATCTCCCCCCTTGCTTCCTGAAAACTGTCGTGGGTAGGCAAAAATTTATTTTTTCCAAACACACTAAAACTGTTACTACTGTCGGAAAGCAGCTTTGTTGGCAACAGAAGCATTCCCAAACTCACCCTAAATGATTCTGAAAATGATATAATGTTTGCTACTTTATTTTCAAATTGCTTGACATAGAAATTTTAGCAATCATTTGATTGTTGAATGAACTATCAAATTGATAGAGAAATACTATAAGTAAAAGTACAATTTCACCCTTAGAGTGTGATGTCTAGGAAAGAAGATTAGCATGTTTGACAGCAAGGGTGGAGCTAACATGCGGACCGTGTCCTGAATTACGAAAAAACATCACTAATATCCCATTTTGGCACAACATTATAATAATATTATGAAAATATCCCGCATTTTTTTAAAACTTAGGGTTGTGCCCCAGCAATTTCCAATTCCTCTCTCCGGCCCTGCTTGAACGTAACATTTTACAGCATGGAATGAGCTAGCCCTTGTTTGTAACCGACTTTGTCACGTTTGAACCGAGTCTATTGGGTTGATCACAAACATGCGTCGTCCAAGTTATCTGAAATTTTAATGACTAGGCCAACCCCATTCGAGCATATTATCGCATTTGCAAACTATTGCATTGTGTTGAAAAGGATTCAAAAACTTACTTATTGCACCCTGAGAAGTTAGCAGATTTGGCACAACTTCCTTTCCATTTAGCAGGTGGAGGCCCAAAACCTTTGTCTCCAAAGCTCTCTGACTCTGGTGTGATCCCTGCCATCAAAACCAAACAAACAAATTTTCATTTCAGCCCCCAACTTTACCTCAAATTTCAAATTAGCCAAGAAGTTTCAAGTGATCAAAGCGGTATCTATCATTTTGTGTTAAAATTTTGGGAGAACATACTTCAAAAAGCTTATTCTCACACTTATAATTTTGGTAAATTTGAAGTAACAAGAACCTGTATCCAACACGCCAACGATGATATCGCTCTCCAGCTTCAAGTTTCTCTTTGATGCAAGAGGCAACCCGATAAAATCCCATGACTTGGTGGTGTGAAGCTTGTGGTACCGGTTCTTGAACACCGAAAGCACTTCCTCCATACCTAATATATCAAAAATAAAAACCAAACTAAAATATCATTGATTTATAAAAAGAGACCTTTGATTACTAAGAGAAATTTTCATACCCGATAGCTCTTCAGCTTCATCTTCATGTAGCTTTGCAGCGAATGCATTGAAGATTTTGGTGTAGCTATAGACCAGCGATTCCTCAGCATCAAAATCACTGTTTCATCGTACGTAAAAACGACACAACATGTTTCACAACATAAGTTAACTGAAGTTGCAAAAAATGTTCAAAAATTGGATTAAAAAGTTAATTCAATAACCCAGCTCCCAAACAAGGCCCATTTCGTTATCCTAGCTAGCTAGTAGAAGTGTAGAACTAACCTTCCCTTCAAAGTTGACAGGACATTGACATGAGACCTAACTGTGGATTCTGCATCAACTGGTTCATCTCTCAAGAAAACAATGTAGAAGTCCTGCAAAATTTTACACCATGATCCATCAAACATTCAACTATATATACTTGATTTTATCCATCGCGGCGGATAATCTATTCCAAACCTTATTTCCATCTCCCTGGATAGTGGCAAGACTTGTCACGACCGCGGCACAGGCAAGTAAACAATAAAACACGAAAATGGAGTTGGTTTTGGCGTGTCGCGCTTTCAACATGGTTGGAGTATGGCCGGATTCGGATTGTTCCCAAATTGGGATATCTCTATCCTTATAAATAGTAGAGTCTAAGGAGACCAAACATTGGATCGAAACAAGAAAGGGCACTCTACCTTGTAGAAGAAAATAAGGATAAGCCTAAGCCTAGTTGGAGTTGTTTTTATGGTTAAGGTTTCTGTTGGGGCAGACGTAGAAGGAAGTTAAGGCAAGTTTTTTTTCCTACTCTTTGCATACATATGTGGTATGGCTATATGAACGCTGCCCTTTGGCTTTTCTTTTTGTTGGTTGAAAATTTTTATGACAAGTTTTCAGTAGTTTCTTTCATGTTAATTTCAAAGGGCATATTTGTCAAATTGGCTTGTATGTGTAAATATTTCGAACAATGATAACAAGACAGTAACTGTCGATTCATTTTTGAATATATCGTACGCCTTGAGGCTTGAGGAACAAGTAATACTGTAATAGTCTTCTGTAGCCATCACGAATATTTACGAGCAATGTTAGAACTTGAAAGTGTCCGGTGTCAAATTAATGGATCAAGTACTGCCTAATGTTTTACTTCATTTGTGATTTGTCTGAGAAAGAATTGTCCTATTCAGTTTTCAGCGCATTTTCAGAAGATGATTTGACTTGTAAACGTATACAAAAGTGAAATATGAGGAAACATATTAATATGTGAATCGGAAATAAGATTGATTTCTTTTTTACATTTCTTACTTCATGAGAAACAATCACAATCCTTCAAGGGTGTGACCTATGAACAACTTACATAATTTCATGACAAAAGAATATCACATAACAAACAAATAAATTAATTAATATATAAATATGGGGTTTTATGAAGAATTAAGTTGTTTGAGGAGAATAATTGTTGGTTAGAAAATCCTATTCAAAAAGGTCAATTTCTTGGAGACTTGAAACTTTGTATTTTAGCAAAGCTCTTGAATCCTAAGTACTCCTATTAACCATATATAGGTTATCAAAAGCATAAACAAGTTTCTAATATGAACAAAAAGAATAATAGTTAGAGGATGCTTCACATTTGCTTGGATTATAATACAAGTTCTCAACTTGTTACTATTAGTTGCAATCACATCACAAAAACCTTACCTAATATAGTAGTGTAGGAATAGATATTCCTTGTGACTCCCGCACTGTACGATATCGATAAACGTTTCTGATCTCATAACAAGAACTTACACTTTCTGAAAGCAGCCGAGATGGGTAGATACAACCTTGATCTCGTCACTAGGATTTGCACGGTGGAGATCAGTTGAGATTTTATAGTTCAATTCAGAGCAAACTTAAATGTGTATACCGTAGCATACTACGAAGTGGAGAACACACTATAAAGCAGAAGATTTTTGAACCATAAATGCGATAAACATACATTCTACATAATATTGAAAGGACAATATTATGTTTTCTTAGCTTAGAGTGAAATTATGAAACTTCCTGAGATAAAAATGTCTACCATCTCATGTATTTAATATTATTGTTGTTTACGTTTCGCCAGCATCTCTCTGTTTTGGTTTTTATCACAAAATTGCATCATTTTGTTATCTAAATTACCGGATCAAAGTGCAACGCGAATCTATTAGGATCAGGATTCTCTCCATTCCCCTCCAGCCATAAGTGAGGATATATAGTTGGACTAGGAGATTATCCGTGCCCAAGGCCACTTTCCCAATAAAAAAAATCTAAGAAAAAATGATAAGACATAGGATGGAAATATGCATCCACACATATACTTGCCTAAATATTAACTCTTGCAAGAGAGAAAAATTAGGAATTTTGTTTTGCTCAACCACTACAAAAATGGAAGAAGTTAAAGATGTGTGGAGAAAGTGGGGAGAAGTTACAAAAGTGGTGGGTGGTAGGTGAGATCTAGGGCTGGGGTTGATTCAATCTAACGGTTGAAATAAAGTCAACCGTTCTAATTTATAGAATAGATGGGATTATATGACTAATTAAGTTGTTTGAGGAGAATAATTGTTGGTTAGAAAATCCTATTCAAAAAGTCATTTTCTTGGCGACTTGAAACTTTGTATTTTAGCAAAGCTCTTGAATCCTAAGTACTCCTATTAACCATAGGTTAGAAAAAGCATAAACAAGTTCCTAATATGAACAAGAAGAATAATAGTTAGAGGAGGCTTCACCATTTGCTTGGATTATAATACAAGTTCTCAACTTGTTACTATTAGTTGCAATCACATCACAAAAACCTTACCTAATCTAGTAGTGTAGGAATAGATATTCCTTATGACTCCCGCACTGTACGATATCGATAAACGTTTCTGATCTCATCACAAGAACTTACACTTTCTGAAAGCAGCCGAGATGGGTAGATACAACCTTGATCTCGTCACTAGGATTTGCACGGTGGAGATCAGTTGAGATTTTATAGTTCAATTCAGAGCAAACTTAAATGTGTATACCGTAGCATACTACGAAGTGGAGAACACGCTATAAAGCAGAAGATTTTTGAACCATAAAATGCGATAAACATACATTCTACATAATATTGAAATGACAATATTATGTTTTCTTAGCTTAGAGTGAAATTATGAAACTTCCTGAGATAAAAATGTCTACCATCTCATGTATTTAATATTATTGTTGTTTACGTTTCGCCAGCATCTCTCTGTTTTGGTTTTTACCACAAAATTGCATCATTTTGTTATCTAAATTACCGGATCAAAGTGCAACGCGAATCTATTAAGATCAGGATTCTCTTCATTCCCCTCCAGCCATAAGTGAGGATAGTTGGATTCTATAACTAGTCTAAGATCATACCACATCACTGACTAGTGACTATTACGCTTCCCCACTAACACCGTTATTTCTCTATCAAACTGACATTGTTTCATTCTCTCTCTCCTCTTCCAACTTTTCTGATCATCTACCAATTTTTGTGATTTATGTTTTCTAAAAAAAAAGCCTTTTATGATTTATCAATCTTATCTGATAAACCATCGGAAATGGAACAAACATCTTATCTCTTACGACGAGATCCACTTTCTCCCGTCTGCAATGTACAGTGTAAATCAATGAACTCTTCAATTTTGATCAATGGCAATCTGACCAGATTCTGTAATCCGCACATTAATTTGTATACAAAGAACCCTCTGAGTATCATCATGATTTATATTTTCTGAGTTTGTCCCCGATGATGGTTGTTGACGGAGAGGCAAAATGCATAGATACCTTCTTTTACAGAGTTGGGTGGTTCTTCAAACCGCCTTCAATGACAGCAACATAAAGGTTCTAAACCGTCGGCAAAATCTTAATTTCTCCGGCTTCATTATTCATGTCGCACGTAGCCCCAAACATTTCGATAATCAAATCCTTAAACTAATTAATGGTAGATGAAGAGAAGACATCGGTACGACTGAGTGTCCTCGGCGATACTGAAAGGGATGCCTATTTATTTTTTTGGCCCGCTTTTATAAACAAGAAATTTTTATTTGCTCTAAGAGCACCACGTCAGCATGACATGTGGTGGTCTACACCATTCAGTAACTGACACCTATCCCCCACTAGGGTTAACCACTACCCCTATAGGTTATAGAAAAAAAAAACAGATTCCTACATGACTATTTTCTCTCTCCCACTCACCCCACTTCTAGTGTAGATGTCAACATGTGAGTGGAATAGAGCACCACGTTTATAAACAGACCTAACAGACATCTAACGGAGTTAAAAGTCGCTACCTCGCAAATTCCTTCCATGTGTCGAAATTGTAAAATTATAGTCAAACTAGTGGATTGCCCGTGCCCGAGGACACTACCGAAAAAACACGTTTTATAATCGATTTTGCTGGAGGAGAAGATGAAAATAGCGTCCCTGATAATTTTATATGATATACATCAAGTCATGTTCTTACACACTTTTGATCATTACGTAAAATAATCAAAAGGCTGAAAAATTTGTGAGAGGGTAATTTTCAAGTAGTGGGTAGTTAAGTAGTGAGTAGTTAAGTGGGTGGTAGGTGAGATCTAAGGGTTGAAGATTATTTATTTAATTTAAAGGCTGAAAAATCACGAGTTAGTTAAACCGTGTTGTTTTATATAATAGAAGTGAACGGTTGTGATTTGGCGGGAGGGGGCTGGAGGGGAAAGGGCTGGAGCGCATCCTGATCCGATCTATTATGGGGCACTTGCGACTAGGGCTGGCCATGGGCCAGGCTCGGGCCGCGCTCAAGTTTTTTAAGGCCGACCCAAACCCAGCCCAACCCACTGATCGCGCCAACACCTAAGCCTAGGCCCATCCAAATCAGATATTTTTGAGCCCAAGCCCAGCCCACGGGCCAAATACATTATCTGAAATGTAAACCAAAACAAGGAAGCTACCAACTACCAACATAAACAAAGCCAAAAACTAGTTCATGAAGATACAGTAGTGTTTCAACTACATAACGCGGTGACTATTTGAAGAACAAATTTTCAAAAATACCCTAACATTACTTGCAGGTTATGTGTATTTGGATTGTGTTTGCTTCATCTACAACACCTCTGAAGTGTAAAATTATCCAAAGCATGTATATGTATAATTATTGAATGTTAATTATTTATTTATTACGTCATCGGGCCGAGCTGGGCTGGGTTTAGAAGCTCGAACTTAAACCCAACCCATTCCTAGATCGGGCTCGTTTTATTGGCCCAAACCCGCCCTAGGCTGAAATTTTCTGAACCCAAACCCACCCGTACTGGGGGTTGGGCGGGTTAGTCGGGCCGATGGCCAGGCTTACTTGCCACCCACCCCAAGTTTTCAGAACATGCAAACACCTCCCCCGCTTTGATTGATATTTTCAATCGTGCATCTATAAAGAGTATGCACAGTGTCAAGTTGATTATAAGTGCTCCGACGGAGTAGGATTTAGGACAAACATAGGGGACCAATGTGCAATTATGAACTCTCTTCTGCGGAAAACTGGTTGTGAACCCTTGTCGTCGCTAATCAGACGCCGGCGACTATTTGCCGGCCGATGTTCATCTTGGCCGAGACCCATCACGCTTTCCGGGAGCCTAACGGTGGTGATCTGTTGTGGACTGGTGATTGTGCTCCGGCGATGAATTCGAGAGTTGAGTTAGTGTGGAGAATCCCAATTTGCAGGAGAAGAGGAAAATATCTGGTGAAGCGGTCTCTCTGAGGCAAATTAATCTGGGTAAGGAGAAAGCTTTCTCTTTCACTGTGAATTTGCATTTGTAGTAGTATTTGATAACTAGCTCAATCTTGTTATTGTTCAGAATTCATTGTGGCTTCCATAAGCTGTACTGTAAGCAATAGATTATGTAATTTCTCTCAAACGTCATTTCAATTAAAAAAAAATAAAAAAAAAAGAAACCTCTCTCAAATACTACCTCTATTTCGCTGACTTTTCCACTCGTAGCTATATCACTTTGACTCGGTGATTTGGATATCAAAATGTGCAATTTTTTGGTAATCTTTTCATGGTGCTGAAGAGTAAACATTACTCTACAAAACCTTGAAAAGATTACCAAATTCTTGTATCGTTTTGCTAATCAAACCACCGTGTCAACCCGGTCAATAGTGGTAAAAGTCAAACTCGGAAGAAGTTGGCGAAACGGAGGTAGTAGTAAGAAAACCAGTGTAGATTTCGCGTAATAGAGTGAAGAACAATGGCTTTCAATGATTAAATGGTGGTGTCCGCCAAGTTCAAAGAACTTCGGCTCCTTAATAGTTTTACACATGTGAGAGATGTGATATTGAGAATATGAGTTTTCGCTGGAGTTAGATATCGCTTTCGAAACTTTCTATTTCGAATAAATTGAATGCGAGTCTCAGCAATAGAACCCAAGCTATTGCTCTAGAAAGTGGAAAAGCTAGCAACCTTGATGTTGTGTCTTCTCGCGAAGTCGCCCCAATGTACTTTGGGTACTAAGTTAAATGCTTCGGTTTGAGGTGTTTCTAGTAACTTTCGACCTTTCTGAGAAATCACTTCGTGTACACATTAAGTACATTAGTATAGACTTAAAATTCAGATGCATAGTTGATAGATGAATGATTAATTTTAGTTTACATCTTTTCCCTCTGGAGAAGATATCTGTAGTTCTGTTATTTTCCTCGAAACATAACTAGTTTGCAGAAAGAGTGCATAGAAGCATCATGCTTCAACTCACTCTTACGTTTAACAGAGTGTTCCCTCACGTCTTTGTGATGTACTTATACGATTGTAACTTGAAACCACTTGAAGAATCTCCAGTATAGTGGTCAGAGAGATTGCTAAATGTCATTGCCTTACCAGATGGTTTAACTCAGGTGTGGATTAAGTTTTTTGTGAAAACTTAAGAGAACTCCATGAGATAAAAACGGAAGAAGATAAAAGAAGCAAATGTAAAAACTGCGCACAGGGAACTGTATCCTCCTGGGGATGCATCGGGGTCAAGATGAAATTCCCCGGCTTTCCACGGTTTGGTCTATTCAAAGGAGGTGGGTAAAAAGTTTCAGTACCACAATTCACTGTGAACGATGGACCAATTACCGCAACTTGTTGACTGTAAACTGGATTACATGGTTTTCAAACATCGTTCGGTACGTTTTTGAATCATGTATTTTGACAATCCATTGTGTTCCTTGTTACTTGTCATTTCAAATCGTATGGTTGGAAGTTGGAACCTTGGATTATGCTAGGAAACTGAAACAAAATCTTTACGTAGTTCTTTCACTTGCTTGCAACTCGCTAGAAAATTATGGTTTTATCTATCCCCAAGCAAATGAAGGATTCTTACTTCCATTCAACTTCTATTCATTTCTTCTCCTATAAAAATTCTAAATTCGAGCATAGCCAAAAGTTTTTTACACATGAAAATATATTGGGCAAAGTACAAAAACCTCCCCCAAGTTCCCATTCATACCAAAATTTTCCTTGTCATTTCAACGATTATATATACCTCAATGCACATTGCACCCCTTGGTTGACACCTTCACTACAATGGAGCTAGAATGCTATTTTTTTTTACTGGAATCCCCAAATTTCCTGGACCCATAATCTCTCGCAATTTCATCCTCCTATCCCACCACCACCCTCCGCCTCCACCACAAAACATGTCCATCCGTGGTGCTCCATTGTTGGACTGAATATTGGAGGCTTAAGGACCTCCAAAACGTTCAAACCGCTGGGAAAATTTAACCTAAAAGTACCAAGGGTGCCACCCAAACATGGTGGTAGTAGCATGAGGTGTCGGATTTTGTCGATGGGAAAGTGGAAGTTTATCGAATCAATAGTTGCAGAAATAAGGGAGTCATTTTGCTGGTGATGGCAAATACTGTAATCTGTGTTTGGATGGGTGAAGTGTATGTTTATTGACTCAACGGTTACAGATAGGGGAGGGCCATGCATGCCTGTATTCATTGGTCAGAGTGTTAAAAGTGGAAAATTTGCTCAAGTATCTAACTCTATGATTTGCTAAACCTTGGTTAGGAAAGTACTTGTAAAATCTGAAATGAGAAGGTGGCATTGGTAGTAATAGGTAACTCGGGATGTTTCCACTGTCCAAAAATCAAAGTGTTTGCTCTTTCATTACAACAGCGTGGGCTTTATGTTGGCATTCTATTGAGGAGAATCATATCACTGCTATTTGTTGGCATGCCAAATGTACCAAAGAAAGCCAAGAAAAATTGGGGAAAAGAACAATTGAACCAAATGAGACTACGAAGGCTTAACTTCACCGGCAACCATCAATTCAATGAACATGGAGCTGCTATGGTTATGATTCGAAATTCTACATTGAACCCGTTACACCAATCTTAGTAATAATCATTAAGAGCTAATGACAACATCATTGCCTAGACTCTCACACATATAGCTTAACTTCTAGGTATGTAATCTGGGAATAATAAGCCTGTTCCTTGTGCATAATTTTAAGGCAACATGAGACTTTTATGGCATATAACAACCAAACAATATATTTAGCTATAGCCAAAATGACAAGAAAACCGAATGAAGCTAAGATATAAAATAATAAAATATACACATGTGTTATACGTTTAGTGGGACTTCATGGGAGTCTCCTGAGAGCAGATTGCCAACTTTGTACGACAGCGTCTCCAGTTATCAAAACTACATAATTGCTCTGATAATGGAAAATGAAGAAGTATCAAAAAGCTTTTTGTTTGATAGTAAAAAAAAGAAAACATCAATTAAAGATACACAAGACCTTGATTACACGAAGTTCGGTAGCAAGATAAATAATAAAAACTTGTATATTTTTGTACTTTTTTAGCTAGAAAAGCCGGTCGACAGCTCTAATTGTTCTGCAGTAAATGAAAGTACCATAATCATGAATATTTTTTGATCAGTAACTAAATCCAAAAAAACGTCCACAAAGAACCATCAAACATATCAAGTTGAGAACAAACTGGAAAATTCTGGACATTTTCGTTATCACAAACGCCTAGTGGCTAAATCTTCTTCTATCATATAAGTAATTAGTTTTCAGGAGATCTTGAGTAATTCTTCTTATGCAATGTAATATAAGCGGTACTCAAAATTATGGCATTCATCATATCTACGGAGTTGACAAATCACTCAATTTAAAAGCTTAAATTGAAACCAAAATCAAATTTGATAACTCACAAGTAAAGTTCTGAGTTTTGTACCATGCCAGGTTGTCTTAGCCAGTGGAAAGTAATTAATAGGATAAGAAGCCACTTGAAGCCCAAGTGTTAAGAACATTCCAACATTCCATGTAAGGATGGCACACATTAAATCAATTACATTTTCAGACTTTTATTCTGTTAAAAAGGTTTCAGTTAAGAAATCATGCTACAAAAACTTAGGAAAATACCAAATTGCTACCTCATTCCTTCACAAAAGCACATGCTTTGCATCGGATGTAAGAGTTCTTCGTATCTCAATTTCTTCTGTCCAAGTCCATGCTGAAACAGTATACATTTCAAAGAGAATGTCTTTAACAATGGTCTAAAATAACTTTTGGGATCTGTTGGGATGACTCTATCATACTAATGTCGAGACACAAATTATATACAATTGATCAGGATGAACAAAGAATTAAAAGAAAATAAAAGTTCACTCTTTCAAGATTTCATGCTTAGATAGGTGGAATGAAACAGCATGGTAAAAGCTTCCTCCCTGATTATGTTGTCTGGCAGCTCTAGCTACTGTAACAAACCAGAGTTGTGAAACCTTTTTTCATTGAGAATCCCTGTTGCTTATGTAATTTTTACTGAATCAAGAAAGGCCTATATGCTTCCAACAATCCAATTACCATATCTTATTTTATCAGTGACCAAAGCCAGAGGGTTCTCTTATCCGTTTGGAGAAACAGAGACAACAGGAATATTATATTTCAAAAAGAATATAGAAAGCTTCCCCAAGCAGGTTGTATGGAATTGAATGTGGCTTTCTATGATTATAGAAATTGAGAGTACCTGCGCAATTCCAAGAAATTGAGTACATAAAATGGCAGGTACAGTAGGAGAACCTATACGTGCAGCAAAGATGAAGAAAAATCAAACGGTTTCTGAGGAAGCCAACCACTGTCCTGAACCATGGCTATGGGAGTTCCCTGTGCCATGGGCAAGAATTCCAAACTGGTGATCTGTTTTCTGTAGGGAGAACGACTTGCCATGGAGGCAATGGCTCTGTGAGCCTAAGAGTATGTTCACCAGTGCCCCATTGTCTAGGCACCACCTCATTCCAGCTCCAAATATCACTATTCATCTTTCCACCTAGCATGGGTGCCTAAGCAGGGGCTGGGCACTTCAGTGCCCTCCACACTGCTCCAAGGCACTTCAAAGTACCCCAGTGCTCTGCTCATACCCTTTTACCACATGGGCGTCCACATGTCCAAAAACTGAAAATAGCCATTATGAACAGTGTTGTACACACACAATAAGAATTGAAAAATAAATAGAGTGGTGCTTAATACTTATCAAAAACTAGAGTGGTGCTTAATGCATCCAGAGCTTCAATTAGAGTAGTACTTTGCACCTTCATGGATTGCCCTTAATTTTAGAACCTAATCTTCACACTTCCAACACCAAAGAAGAATATTGAAACTTCCATATCTCTGATAAAACATTAACAATATTCATATGTATCTTCAAATGAACATATCCACTTTACTTCGCCTCACCTGTTGCATTCTTTACTTTGTAGGCAGGGACGGTTTAGCACACAACAACATGCTGAATGAGATTCATAATCACTGGAAAACAGGCTGAAGGAGTCAGGATAAAATGTATGGCTGTGCACTCAACTAGAGTTACTAATTCCTCTCGTGTAAGCTGCACTTCCATCGATTTCATGCCCTCAAATAGTAATCTGACAGTAGTTTGTAAAGGCTCATCCAATCCAAAGATTGTATCATATAGTTATACTGCGAGGTTCCCTCTGTCTCTTCCTATAGGAAATATGGCATAAAAGCTTAATCTTTCAGAAATGAACATTATGTTTTGTGTACTATTTAAGCACTAAGCATACTTCTTTCCCTACAGGTTTCAGTTGAGAAGTTGCTTCCCTGTAACGTATGTGAAAATGTTGAATTTTCTGAAGAGATTGGGGTAATTTGTGTCATCTTAGGTCGATTATTTTTCATCTCTCTAGTGACTCCTGGTGCAGTATTTGTTGACCAAGGGCTAATGATTTTGTTTCAGGTAAGACATTTGGCATGATTATCCATAAACAATGTGATTCAGTGATTTCAAGAATGCTGTGGAAGCCTCATGAGCCAGCATATCCAAAGCTCACTAAACACCAATTGAGGAGCATTGAAAAACGGATGAAATTAGAGAGGTTTTGCCTTTCCTCCAACAAAACTAGGTGAACTTTTTTGTTTCCAGTCTCATGTGCCATCACGATGTTCTATACTGACCCATCAAAATTCTTCTGCAGGTAAGAATGGTTATAATGGTGGTTTTGTGCATATGATTCAAGATGCTTTCCTCATCAAGGAGTGAGTTCGGATAGATTGCAAAGGACTTGAGAGGAGCAACTACAAGAAGATATTCTGCGAACTTAGGGTAACATCGCAGCTTTCTGTTATTGCACTTTATGGCTAGAACCTATTATATTTGTTGAAGTCTGCAGTATGCATCCACCTCAACTGTGTTATGTAGATGGAGTTCAGTGGTGTTTTAGTTTAAAAACAAAAGCTTGACTAAACTCAACAGCCCCGATTACGTGAATCTCTTTATATGGTTCAATGCTTTTTATATGTTTATTCATGGAGAACTCGATGGTTAGTAAAGTACCTGTCTGTTAATCAATTTGCATGAAATCCCTTCTTTGAGTAGATTGCCTCCTGCATTTCGGGTGGAGGAGTCTAGTCGCTGGTTTGACTGAGAATAAAGCTATCCCTGTCTGAAACTGCTCTATGGAAAAGCCATATAATTAGAGCTTTGGAAGAAGTTTCTGGAAATAGCTTAGGTGCATCACTGTATCACTTTGGAATCAGAAAAAGCTACTGAATGAAGCTTGCTTGCTTGCTCATTTTATTGGCCATGGAATTCGAAAGAAGAAGATATCCAAATAGAGATAATGGTGTTGTGTAGAGATTAGTTCAGTTGTGTGTCCAGCAGGTGATAACCCGAAGTAAAGAATCTAATGCATGTGCCGTGCTTAAATTTTGTTTCTCGGCCACTCACTGGGTGTTGATTGGTACCGAAAGCCTTACCTGCAACCTCGCCTTGTGGAAGTTGCTCACTGAATAACCAAAAGGGTTATTGCAAGTTTCCGTGGGGAACTATGTGAAACACACCATTGCTATCTCTATTGAAAAAATGAATGCAACATTACTCACAGACACAGTAATGGAGCATGGACCTTCAATGCACCACTCGGTTGACCCTGTGTTTTGACCTATTCAGGCCCTAGTTTGGTTTTAGCTGTGTTTGTCAGCGTCTTGTGCCTTGAATTATGTGGACATGAGAAAAAAAGACGGGTTGATGCTTGTTCTATGCACTGGACAAAGCAGGTGTCTGACTTCAAGACTAGGTTGAGCCGATGAGAAGCTATATCATGTTGCCTAATGGCAGGAGTCTTCCCCTGTCCTTGTAGATTCTTCTTCGTTGCATTCTTTTTAAGCGGTCACTGACATTGAGTACTTGTAGTTGTTCATTATCCTGTATGAGTTCCAACTCGTTTCAGTTAGCAAATCTGTATGTTTTCTTTGAACTTGTAATGCTTCCCATGGTTATACAGGAAGTGGTGCCTGCTATATATCCTGATGACCTTTTCCAAGAAGCAGGTTGTGGTATGGAGTGAAAAAGAATTTTACGCCAATAAAAGACAGTTAGCAGATAATTAATCGGATAATCTGCAGATGTTAGATGTTGATGCCTGTGAACCCAAAATACCAATCTGGAGGAGATGACTAAACTAGTGCTCATTTCAAGTTCATTCACCTACCATCTTTAAAGTTAAAGTTTCGGTTGAGTATACTCTCTGACCAAACTTTATGAAGAAAATATCCCCATTTCCGACATCTTCGTGTAAAACGATGTTTGCGCTGTAGATTTGTAAATAAACCTATCTGGGACAATGGGTTCCCCGCGTTACATGCGGGTTTTCTTTGGTGCACCCCAGATATTGTCTCACAGTCGACAGTTCGATACTAATCCTTCCAGAATGTAGAGATCACTATAGTGGGTTTTTGATATTAAAAGTATAGTTAGTTATGTGAGTATGTCATTTCAGCTCGGCTTACAGTGATTCTAGAAGTTCACCCCAAAAAAGTCATGTTAAGTGTACTATACTTTTTATGAACTGTTAGAGCATCTCCTACAGACGGACCAAATCCCCGCCTAGGACTAAATTTGGTCCAAAACACACAAAATGGTGGTCCAACGGTGGACCAATTACTGGACCCAAATTGGTCCAGCAGGAAGAGGAGGACCAATCTGAAGACTGTACTGTTCACTGGACCAAATATTAAAAAAATCTGATTTATTCATTTGTGTTGACTTTTGTTGTATTGAGATAAAATTTTATTAATAATTAAGCAGAAAAATGCTAATTTCATTATGTTTAACTGTATAATTTTGTTTTACGCTCTTAATTAGATTAAATGGGTCAAATATTATATTATTTTTTGACTTTTTAATTTTTTATCATTAGTATTTTATAACTAATTCACCGGCATTGTTTTTTGTTTTAAATGAAATTTATTTATTTTGATATAAATTTAGTATACAATATAATTATTCGATGGTAAGTAAATAAAACTAATAAAATATTAATGGATGAGCAAATTTGGTCCTCATTGTTGGAACAAAAACTGAAAAGTGGAGGACCAAATTTTGGTCCAGGACCAAATTTAGTCCAAAAGTACAAATAGTTGCTGCCGTCCGTAAGAGATGCTCTTAGTCTCTCACACACACTAGAAGTTTGTAGTGTAAGAAAACAAAGAGGAAAGGAAGGTTTGGAACAGTTAGCTCATCTAACAAATTATTAAAAGCAAACTAGACTTGTAGTGTCTTGTCATCAATGTTCTAACTGGCAATGTTCTTTGTGAGCTAAGAAAGTCATGGGGTGAGTACCAACTACCAGAACCAGAAAGTATCACCACCTTCGTTCCCTCTCTTCCTATCCATTGTGACTTTTTGACTCGTATTTGGGTCACTTTGACCAAGTTATGACCAAGTTATTTGGATCGCAAAACGATGTAATTTTTTGATATTTTTGGATAATTTTTTCAACGTATTATAGAATAACTTTTATTCTACAATACCATGAAAAAGTTAATAAAAAATTGTATCATATTGCAACGTGACCCGGTGAATAGTGACAAAAGTCATAATGGGTAGGAAGAGAGGGAACTGACTAGTAGTATCTAGTTCGGAGGGAGCAACTATTTATGAACACAATTATTTACTACAACTTCTGGTCTCTCTCAATCTTCATCTTTTGACTTTTTCTTCTGACCCGATAATTTGGATTGCCAAATGATGTAATTTTTTAATAATTTTTTTGATGGTGTTGATCGTGCAAAGGTTATCAAATTCTTTCATCGTTATATTAATCAAATCACCAAATTAAAGTGATTCGGTGAATACTAGTAAATGAAAATGAAGATTCACAGAGAACAGAGAAAATAATTGCTTGGAGAATTAATTATCAAGTAGGAGGGATCAATTATTTATGAAATAATTAATTACTCGTTGCTTGGGAAATTATTTACTCTAGTCCTAGTAATGGAGTAATAATAACAACCATTATTTGGTTTTTCAGCAAGATTAGCAGTATTAGTTGGGATTAGATTAAACATTGTTCAAGTATTAGTTAAACTGTGTTGAGTTTCTAAACTAATTTTCATACTAATATTAAATAGTGAAAATATAGTATTTAATAACCTAAATGTCCCCTTCTTACATGAGGGATGAACTAAATTGGACTATTTGTACTTAATACTTAAATAATATTTATCGCACAAAATCAAACACAATTTCTATTTTAACTAATCTGATTCAATACTATCCGACTAATCTAATCCAGTCCACTTCGATTCGACTATGTCAAAAAATGAAACGGGCCATAAAGTTACAAAATATCTTATGGCCTGCTTTAAGAGCTGAAAAGTAAATTTTCTCCTCAGCTCTATTCTTGGCAACGGTTCATTTTCAATTTAATTTTTGATATGTGTAAATGAATTTAATCATGTAGTTTTCAATTTAATTTGTGATATGTTTGTAAATTCTTTATTTTTTTTTTGTTACAATGAGTCCGTGTTTAGTGGCAATTTAGAAATGTTGACAAGGAAGAGTCTAAGTTGGATCCTTGCGTGTACCCTCAATAGATTAAAACTACAAATAATGCACACAAACTTATGTATGGGTGAGAATGATGTAAGCAAATAGGGACAAGATTAAGCCAAGTATGTTCTCAATAGAGAGACAGTAAAGCAATGGGGTTGAGAATCATAAAAGATTTGAACCTCTATGAAGATGATGACGCTCCTATATATACTGGTCTCAGTACAACGGTTACGAGTACTTATATAATTGCACGGAGTCGTTATATAACTGCTTCACATATGTAACCGTCGACCACATATATAGGCGGGTGTATCGCAAGTCTCCTGAGTAATATACAAAGGTCGCATGCAAGTACATGCATAGCTTGCGCCCGACGGACCTTACTCTAGCTTCCAAACCGCCTAAACTTTTAACTCCCGAACATGCAAAAGGTTATATGTGAGAGGGTCATGTCTCACAGCCCCCAAACATATATGCGAGTACATGAGCATTCTTATACAATGCATTTGGAGTAGTGACACATCATACTTGCGAGTGCCATGTGGATAAGTATTAGTACACCTGGATTAAGGTATCTACATTAGCCCCCTTTTGCGCTGAAGCTCACACATGCAAGAATGAGCCCAAAACCCTAACATGTGTGTGAAGATCACTCGTCTACTCAATGATCATAAGCCTAGCCCCATGCTCATTATGAGCTAAGGCTTAAAATATCGTGTCAAAGAACACAAACAAGCTCTTGGTGACGTGTCTAAGCCCACTAAAACACGTTTCAACAATTACCGGGGAGGTTTTATTCTCTTAAATAAATTGGGGATTTGAAAAAACACCGCCATTTTCATTGTCAAGAAAGTCTTCTCATTCAATCCCATGTTCATTGTCAAGTCAAAGCTTAAAGATTGCAGACAGAAGCTAAGGTTTTGGTGCAAGAATAATGATAGGGGGTTGCTCAAGTAAATTTGAGAAAATGAGGCTTCAACTCAAGAGATCATATTGAAGGGGGTAGATGCTGATATGGATGAGCTGCTGAATATTGAAGCCAGGTTGGAGTCTCTCATGGTTGAAGAGGAAATTATATGGAAAGAGAAGTCAAGAGTTAATTGGATGCAAGCTGGTGATCATAATACAAAGTTCTTTCATAACATGGTTAAGCAAAGAAGGAAGCATAATCATATTAATGGAGTGTGTGATGATCAAGACACCTGGTGCAGTGAAAGGCAAGATATAATGCAGTAGTTCCACTCTTTTTACAAGTCTCTTTACACTGAGGATGATGACAGAAACTTAGAACTTGTATTATCAACAGTAAAGAGGAAGGTGAGCAGGAGCATGAACAACTTCTTGACACAAGAATTCAGCAATGAGGAGATTCAGAAGGCTTGTTTTGAGCTCAACCCTGATAAAGCTTCAGGGTATGATGGCTTATGTGTTTTTTCCTTTCAGACTTATTGGTCTATTGTGGGTGATGATATTTGCAAGGCTGTTAGAAACTTTCTAAAATCAAGGAAAATGCTGAAATGCGTCAATATAACACATATTATTCTGCTCCCAAAGAAGAAGAGCCTCACATTGGTGAAGGATTATAGGCCTATAAGCCTTTGCACTGTTTTATACAAGATTCTTGCTAAGTGTTTGGCCAACTGACTGAGAGAGGTTCTGGACAAGATTATTTCTCCAAATCAATCTGCCTTTGTTAAAGATATATTGATGGTGGATAATGTTATGATTGCACAAGAACTTATTCATTTCATTAAAATCAAGAGGAAAGGTCATGGAGATATGGCCATAAAGATTGACATGCTAAAGGCCTTTGACAGAGTTTGCTGGGCTTATCTAGAGGGAATCATGTTCAAACCTGGCTTTTGCAGAAGGTGAGTGCATTGGATAATGACATGTGTGAAGACAGTCAGCTTCAGGGTGATTGTTAATGGTGAATTAAGTGACTACATTATTCCTTCAAGAGGAATAAGACAGGGAGATCCTTTATCTCCTCTCCTATTTGCTATTTGTTCTGAAGGCTTGTCCTCTCTCCTTCATCACTTTGAGAAAAATAAGTGGATCTCAGGAGTTAAAATCTCTAAATTTTGCCCTGCAATTAGTCATTTATTGTTTGCAGATGACTCTATCCTATTTTGTAAAGCTACAATGGCTGACATTTGTGCTATCAATGCAATGCTCAAGTCTTATGAGAAAGCTTCAGGGTAGGCAGTTAATAGAGAAAAGTCTCAACTCTTCTTTAGCCCCGGTACTAGTAATCTTCTCAAAGGCTCCATCCAATTTTATATAAGGACTGATAAAAGCTTCAAATATGGGACTTATATGGGATTGCCAGCTTTAATTGGAAGATCCAACACCAAGATGATCGATTTTCTTAAAGAAAAACTTATGGAAAAATTCTTATCTTGGAGCAGCTTTCATCTTAGTCCAGCAGGTAAAGCAACTTTGATTCAATCTGTCTTAGCAGCTCTGCCCACCTACTCCATGTTCTGCTTCTTATTCCCCATTAAGATTTGCAGTGAGCTTACTCAGATTATTTCCAAATTTTGGTGGGGTGCAAAAAGATTGAGGAGAACAAAATTCATTGGAAAAGTTGGGAGAAACTATGTGTATCTAAAGATTTGGGAGGGCTTGGCTTCTAAAACTTGCATTCTTTTAATCTTGCACTTATTGCAAAACGGTCTTGGAGATTGGTGGCTGATGATAAATCCCTTTTTAATGCTGTTTTTAAAGGCAAATATTTTCATAACAACTCATTTTGGAATGCAAAATGCTACCCTGGTTGCAGCTGGATTTGGAGAGGCCTCATTGCAGGATTGGAAGTCATTAAAAAGGAACTAGATGGAGAATTGGAGGGGGTTCTCTAGTGAAGATCTGGGAGGACCCTTGGATCCCTAGAAGAGAGAACTATTATGTGGAATCAAGTAAGCCCCCTGGTTGCAATTTAATGTTGGTTAGTGAACTCATTAATCATGAGGACAGAATATGGAATTGTGATTTGATTAAGGGTATTGTCTCAGAAGAGGAAGCTAAGCTTATTTTATCTCTTCCTGTTGGAAGTCTATTGTGCGTTGACAAGCTTATTTGAGACTTTACCAACAATGGTGTATTCAAGGTTAACTCTGCATATAAGTTACTGAATGAACCTACTCATGATGTCAGGGGTTCAGGAAGTAGATGTCATATGTGGAGAAAGTTTTGGAATCTTAAAATTCAGCCTAAGATCAAATATTTTTTCTGGAAGTTCTTATCAGGCTCTACCCCAGCGAATGCAGCTCTTAAGAAGAAGGGTATTATAGATGATGATATTTGTAGAAGCTGTGGTGAGCACGTTGAAGATGAGACACATTTATTGAAAAACTGCCCTACTGCTGTGGAAACGTGGAAGCTCTCTCTTCTCAGAATTGATGTCAGAGGTTTTCAAGCAAGCAACCAGCTGGAATGGTGGGAAGAAATTTCCACAATAGCATATTCATCTCCAGATCCGGAAAGGTATCTAAATTTATTTTTGTATTTGTGCTGGGGTATTTGGACAGCCAGGAATGATTGGTTGTTCAACAATATTAAATGGATACCAATCCATATTGCACGAAAAGCAGAAATTAGTTTAAATGAATGTGAAAAGCATAATCCAGTAATTAAGTCTTTGCCCAAGACCCCCCCCTCCGGCTCAGAAACCTCCATATCTATCTGCCACCTTCAATTTGTTTACGGATGCAGCAGTTGACAAGCCTGGTCTCAAATGTGGTGTGGCTGCTATGTGTCTGGACAAAGATGGAAGCTATATTGATGGTCGTAAAGCTCTTAGCTGGGGTGTTACTGATCCAACTATTCTTGAGGCTTGGGTTGTTAGAGATGCGCTTATTTGGAGTCAGAAGCAAAGCTGGAATGATGTCTGCAGTTTTTCATACTGTGAAAGTGTTGTGATATGTTTGAATGCAGATATGGTGCCACCTTCCAGTTTAGCAACCATCATTGATGACTGTTTCAACCTGATAGCTATTTTTTCTTCTTGTTTCTTTGTTCATGTTCCTATTTTTTCATCAATGAAAGCTTAAGTTTTCTGGGAAAAAAAAAAAGAACCGCCATTTTCATCTTTGTCAAGAGCCTTTCTCTCAAGTTGTTCTCACTCTAGCAATTGTTCTCTGCAACTTTGGGGTTCTCTCTCTACATTTTTCTCCATCAAAACTGCAAATCGATTCATTTCGAAGAGCTTTCACCATTTTTGCAGATCTTCAAACATTATCACATGTGTGTAGTCTTCTGGCATTGATATAGATCTAATTTCTTCCTCTTTTCTTCGTTCAAGATGAATCATGAACCAAATGTGAGAAATATTCAGCATAAATTACTAAATTTAGCAGAACGTCAAGACCTGATTCTCCCAATCAGCTCTATTATGCATTGATTCAGTTAATCATGTCAAGATCTAAGAAAAAGCTTGCTGATTTGGAAGAACCCCCTAAGAAATTGTGGAGGAAAGCTCCATAATTTGACAGTTGTGATTTTTATTAGCCTCCGATAAAAAACTAGAATCTACCGATTCCTCAGGATAAAGAGTCTCACACATTATGCCCCATTACAAGTCGTGAACTTGTGCAACAGGAAGTGATGAAATTTTTCGGACTGCTATTGAAGTTGGTAAGTGTCCATAAAACATGAATCTTTTCTGAATCAGAACGATATGATGGAAGAATGAACAATTTATGTATTAACCCACTTTGAAGATCTTCCAAAACTTGCAGGTGTTTATCATGCTATTCGTGCGACTAAAGGATAAAAGTTGGATTTGGATCAAGATATGCTCAATACTCTACAGTCGAGATGGTCTAAGTAATCGCATACCTTTCATTTCTCATGCTTTGAAGCTACTCCCACAAGAATCAAACAAAAAAACGCATTAAAGATATAAGAAATACATGTGTCTGTCTAAGAGCATCTTCAGCATGTAATGCGAAGTGATTTTTTAGGCAAAATTTACAGAACTAGGGTAAAAATTGTAATCCAATAGAACATGCATCTCATCATGCAAAATGAATGCCATGCATCTACCTTGTCGAGTTTGGCGATAATCTTGCCTCGCCATCCTATTTTTATCCTATTTTGTAGGTTTGTTCCTATTTCTTAGACTTGTTCATATGTTTTAGTAGACTTATATTTTTATAAATCTAGTATCATAATAAAAATAAAATATTTTATAAAACCGATATAGCTGAAATGCTTATCTTTTAGCTAGCACTACTGGAATTGGTGATATAATTTGCATGTACATAAAATACAAAATTGTGATTTCATGTATAATTTACACTTCTTTTACCTAACATTGTCTTATTTTGGAATCCAAAATAGTCTATGTTTACTCAAAAAGAAGAAAAGAGAAAAAGGGTTCCGAAGCATGCATGAAACATGCCTAACCAATTTGTTAGTCTGTCGGTAGCTGCAAAGCTCTTCAATGAGAAATTATTGAAGAACAACTAAATGCTAATAATACTACTCATTTGTGATTGGTCAATCTATTCAGCTGTCTTCCGCCTATAGGATGACCTCTCAGATAATTTTGACCCCGTAGTTAGAGTAGTAAAATGATATAGGAAAAATATCTCAAAAAAATGATATAGGAATTTATTGATAATTTTATGTTTTTAAAAATTATCTTCAATTTTTTTTTTTTGAGAAAAAATTATATTCAATTTTCAGTAGTACAAAGTCGTAACTAATGTTGTGTTCATTAAATCTAAAATGATTTGTGTTAATAATTATCTGAAAATTTTCCTTCTGTTCAAATATGTTGGTACCTTTGAGAACTTTTTTAGTACATGTAATTTTACTACTATTTTTTGTCATTAATTTACTTAAATACGTATATACTTTTTTTAGGAGATATATATACTTTTTAACTTCTTCATGATATCATTCTTACTTTGTTAGGATAAATAAAAAAATTGCAACATAATAAATTATAAAAAAGGGAAATCGATATAAAAGTTTGGAAGGTAAAAGTAAAATAGGAGAGCTAAAAAAATATTGTGCAGGTGGGAGCAAGTGCCTTTTTGGATGGACTGTTTAAAAATGAAAACAGGGAATATAATTTGTTTTGGAAAATGTGTGTTTTCTTTTTCTTTTTGTAATTTATGTAGTTAACACATTCACAATTATGATGAATCCATAAAAAATAACTATACCCCGTTGTTCTACTTACAAAAATGATGTTGGAGTAAATTGACACTACTAATAATTTTGCCGGATGTTTTTTATATTATAAACGGCACCTTTTACTACATGCCATTTTTTTTAAAAAAATTATAGGGTTAATGGATACTAAATCTACATTCAAAATACATATTGGGACACCCCCCATGCACTTTTAATTTCCCACTATAACCCCCCTGCAATATACTACATCTGTGGGACAAATAAATTCCCTTCAGTTTTAATTTTTCGATTAACCCCCCTACAACAGGGGCGGAGCCATGTAGGGGCACGGTGGGGCACGTGCCCCCCAAAAAATTTCCGAAAACACTAGATTACCCTTAATTTGTAAAAAAAATTAACCCATTCTGTGTATAAATATAAAAGTGCCCCTCCTGAAACTAATCGTGTGCCCAGCGCAGTGGTAAAATTCTGGGTTAAGAACCTAAGGGACGCAGGTTTGCGTCTTCGAGTCGTCTTCTGGGCGTTTTCTATTTTTTTTCCACAAACAATAAAAAAAATAACAAAATTATAAAATTCTGGGTTAAGAACCTAAGGGACGCATGTTCGAGTCTTCGAGTCGTCTTCTGGGCGTTTTCTATTTTTTTTCCACAAAAAATAAAAAAACAACAAAATTATTACGTGCCTGTGGAGACTCAAACCCAAGTGGCTGAAATCAATATGAGAGCATTTTACCAACTTAGCTAGATCGAATATAACGAGAGTATTGATATTTAATTGTTTTTATCCTCAAATGAGAGTACAAATATTGACTCCACTCCTAGGCGAATTGTGCCCCCCCCCCCCTTCGGTGAAATCCTGGCTCCGCCATTGCCCTACAATATACATATGTGGGACATTTAACCCAAAATTGATAACGGGGTCGACTTACTAACATAAATTCATCATGTGATGGGCTTTGAATTTGTTTTATCTTCATCCATAGATCTAACATGTGAATAGCACGTGACGAATTTCCGTTAAAAATTTGACCCCCGTTATCAATTTGGTTAGTGTCTCATCAATGTATATTGCAGGGCGTTTAGTGGAAAATTGAAACTGTAGGGAGTTATATATTCCAAGAATGTATATTGCAAGGAGTTGTAGTGGAAAATTAAAAGTGCAGAGAGTTTTTGTCCCAAAATATATTTTGCACGATTGTCCATTACCCATTTTTATAAACATAACATGTTTTTTTAGGGGTAAAAAAAATGTTCACCCTCCGACTATGGACAAAAGACATTTTGCCCCCTGATTTATGAAAAAATACATTTTGCACCCGTGTTAACGGATGGAGGGTGGACAGATACCACCCTTCTGTTACAATCTGTTAGTGGAGGGGTGCAAACTGACTTTTTGGGACCATTTTACCCTTATTGATTTTGGACAAATACCACCGTTTTATTACTATTATAGAATTCATCATGTTCTTCATGTTTGGTGTTCATGAGCACCACCACCACCACCACAGTACCAATTCTCCATCAGCACCAACAAGTTCACCACAATTTTCACAAAAAATCAACCTCAAATCAAACCTAGAAATTAACTACTCTTCCTTCACAACCACCCATCCACAATCTCTCTCCCCCTGCTTCTTCTTGCTCTATGTAAATCAGTCACCAACACCATTTACACCACCACTTATGCTACCACCACCAACAAATCCCACCAATACTACTATGTCTCTCTAACCAACCCAAGCTCTAACTAAGTACACCACCATCAGAAAACACACCAACAATGCAACAACAATTCATCGCCACGACATGTCCAAATGAGGCAGAAAAGTTTTGAACCATAATAAAATAAGAAGATTACTAATTCCCTTGTATATGTACCAACAATTGAATGTTGTTGAAATTGCTTGTGGAAATTGAATAATTTTCTCCCACCAAGCCCAGAAAAAGGCAACACACATTCACTCACACACCAGACCCAAAATCATCCCAAAACAGTTGACCTGAATCCCAATAGAACAGATCTTTGAAGAGGATGGATCTCTCGCTGGCGATTCTCGCTCACTTCAGCATACCCAATTGCTGCTCAACCAAGACCATCAAGGGCACAACCACCAACTCAACCCTCTCCACTAGGGATGGCAATATGGTCCGATCCGATCTGTGATCCGAGCGATCCGGTCCGAATGGATCGGATCTAAATCCAATCCAATTGAAAATGGACCGGATTTGGATCTGGAAAGCCAGATCCGATCGGATTTGGATCTGGATTTGGATCTAAGGGCAGATCCACCGGGTTCCGACCCAATCGATCCGACGTATATGTGTGCTTTACAAATATATTCATACTACCTCCCCATATCACTTCCAAGAAGAATACAATAGTAATTCCAACCTACAAAGCTAATTTTGTTGTGTTTTAGGCTTCATAGCTTGCGAACATGCCTTAGCGTATGAAATAGTGTTTATTTCTTATGTTATTTTTTGTATTTCATTGCAAACCCAAGTCGGATCCGAATCCGATTGACCACGTATTATATGGATCTACGGATCGGATTTGGATCAGCTGGATGAAACCCGATCCGATCTGATCCGAATCCGGTGATGATCCGAACGGATCTGGATCGGATCTGGATCCCATTTCTGCTAGTCGGATCTGGATCAGATCTAGCCTGATCCGATCCGAATCCGATCCGTTGCCATCCCTACTCTCCACATATTCTTCTCCCCAGCAACCCTTCTTTGTCTTCTTCTTCTTCCAGATTACCCATAAATTGTACCCCTAAGAACCGAAAGATGGCGGCTTGCATCCATTCTTCAAGAACAGACACCGCTCAGACGAACCCACGCCTGAACGGCTCCGAAGTCGACGACTCCGTCTACAATCGGTGAAATTCTGCCGACCCTGCTTCGCAGATGTTGTTTCCTGCGTACACATTACTCATAATCCCCTCAAGAAAATCGTCCGCAAAACCGCCGCCGACGATCTCTGGCTGAGGATGAGGGTCGAAGCTCAAAAGGACGTCCAGCCAGAACCAACTGAGCAAGACCACGAACTAGTCTAGAGCCGCCGACGAACCACCAAGCCCCCCAAATCAACCAAGCTGTTTTGAATGAGAACCACTTTAAATCAACCTCAAGTGTAACAAGAGGAATCTTCTGTATCAGGTGAAGGAAACGAATTTAGAGGGCAAGGCTGAGGATCTGCGCCGGAAGCTGATTCGAGAGAGAATGGGTTCAGGTGGTTCTATCTATCTATATATATATATATATATATATATATATATATATATATATATATATATATATATATATATATAAGACATAGTAAAGGGAGGTCGCCGGAGGTGCAGTGGTGGCATCTCGGCATGGGTCGCTGCCGGCTTTGCCCGTGGCTTCGGTTGGGTCCTGGTGGTCTAACAAGGAGAGAGAGAGAGACAAAGAGACTGAGGTGGGTGAGGAGAAGTTCAAAGAGAAGAGATGGAGGAAGAAATAAGGTTTGGGTAAGGAAATGAGGAGGAGAATGAAGGAAAGGGAATATATAGTAGGGTAATTTCGTAAATGTTAGGGGTATTTTGTCTTTTTATCTCTCTGTTAGTTAACCGTTACTTTTTAACTCTGATAAGGGTGTAAAATATATTTTTCTATAAATCAGGGGACAATATGTCTTTTGACCATAGTCGGAGGGTGAAAAATGTCTTTTACCCATTTTTAGTTACTCTAAAAAAAACATGTTTCTTTCCCTTGTTTTCATGTTTGCAAACGGATACCAAACGGACCCTATGATAGAAAATATGAGACGGATTAAAGTATTTTTGAAGAGCATCAAACAATCATTATGTTATTGCAGAGGGAGAGAGAGAAATCTCTTTATTTTATTTTTGAAAGATGAGAGAGAGAGACTGAGACAGCCATACCCTACAACTGTGTGTCCTATTTTTGACAAAAAGACTTGCGATTATTTTCCATCATTAAAAGGGTATGTGTTTTCGATCTCTTATTGGCTCTCGCTCAGGGCCCCACGAACGAAGGATAGTGACACCTTTCTAATTTCGTACGGACGAAGTTCTTTTCTATTTTCCTACTCTTACGTCACATAATAAATAAAAATAAAATACGGTATTATACGAGATGCTCACTAGAGATCATTGGGGCATTTCGTAATAGAACCTAAGATTATGCATACAATTATATATTTCTTCTGTTTCGTTTGAAAGTTTTCAATTTGACTTTTCTATCTGTAAACAGTTCAATTTGACCCCATAATTTGGATAGGGCAACTCAATACAATTTTTTCGATGAAACTTTCATTTATGGCAGAGCAAAATAAAAATATTATCAAAAGATTAGATTGTATCGTTTTATTATCCAGTGTATTGCATTGGAGTATTTTATAGTTATACAATTATTTATTAAAATAATTTATATAGAATGAGAGGAGAGAAATAGACAAAAATTAATAAAAAAATATTTTCAGACTTTCGTGTCAGCTCTAAGAAACATTCACACTATTTTTTTTAGAAACACACTTTATTTTAAAAGTGATTATTTATTAATTTTAATAGTTATCCACAAGGAAATATTATTTTTAATATTGATTATTTATTATTTTTAATAATTATCCACAAGACATGTAAAACACTAACGAAGGATGGAAATCAATGACAACAAAAAGAAGGAAAATAGAAAGGACCGAAACTTCAGAAGCAAATCAAGAGCAGGTAGAAAAAATAAGAAGTGTAAGTTGCACCGCGGGACAGTAAACCAGAAACAACAACTTAATTCACCATGTAATTTGAAATTGGTTTGCAAACATGCACTTACAATTTACATTTGAGATGTGCTGAGTTTTTGTCTCGGTGAGAATTACCACTCTGATTTTCTTTTTCTCTCTATTTGTCTTTTTAGACTCGTATGTGGATCACTTTAACTGTGTGATTTGGATCGCAAAATTGTAAATTTTTTTTATTACTCTATAACACAGTGAATAAATTATAAAAAATTACATTATTTTATTATTCAAATGATCGGGTCAAAGTAATCTAGTAAATAATAACAAAAATAAAATGGAGAGAAAAAGAAGAATGTGAGTGACATATTTTATCACATGATATTACTTCGAGATATTTATTGGAGTACATATCTTTTTGTGCTCAACTAGGGAGAGCACTATAATTAGAAAAAGGAAATTTGAGAGATAAACTCATCTGCCAAATATCTTTCCTAGTACAACTACATAAAAATATACCAGTTGTATTTCTTTTAGTTTTCTACATCCAATCAGCAGATAATGTCCATTCAACACCCCTATAGTTTTTTCGAATTTCAACAATTCCCCATAACTTTACCGAGTCTTGGGATATTTTTAGACCATGTTTGGCATGTGTGATACTCATCACAATTAATTCAAAATACGAATTCTTTTGGGTTATGTTCTTTTTTACTATAGATTTCAAATTGAACGTTCATTTTCCATTTACTAGATTTCTTGTAACATCGAATGTTCCGTAGCTGATTTTTTTAGTGTATTGTTATAGTAATAGATGTAAGATGCATCTACTTACCCATAGTTTTCGTTTGGGAACTGAAATCTTAATAGACATATCATCTTGCTTAGGAATTTAGTTTTTTAATCCAACTGTAATTCAGTTTGAATGTTCGAAAATTGGTACTCTTTTTACCAATTCCTACCTGTGGTTGGGACTGTTTGAATGAGCTGAAATAAGTGTGATGTTGAGTTTAAAAACACATTTAATCTGTAGTGTTTGGATATAGTTGATTATTGTTAACAAAGTAATTTTTATGAGATAGTCATGTTCAAACTCGGGACCTAATGCAAGGGTTTCAAACGCTTTTCCAATAAGCTAGCAAAGATTTGCATAAAAAATCCGAAAATCACCCAAACAGTCCCAAAGATCCTGACTTCCGCCCAAGAAAGAATTTCGGCTGAAAATTAGGAAATCCCGATTTAAAGGTGAAATTATGGATTTTTTACTCTTTCTTTTCTCCCTACTCCCTCTCATCCAAACAAGTCCATTCATTGTCTTTAATTTTGTAAAATTAAAGTCGGCACCAAATGATACTACTTGTCTAGAGGGTGTATTTATATGTTGATTTATGTTGTGTGAACTAGACAGTGTCCTGAGCCAACAGCCACAGATTCCATTATCCAAACACGTAGATATTACAGATGTGAGTTTTATCTCTCCAACCAAGTAATTTTTCATGCATAAACGATAGATTCGACCCCGTATTTACAAATTTCTACTTGTGGAAGGATATCTTTTAAACTGAAAAGAAAAGGGTAGGCAATGCAAATTTCTCCACCCCAAACAGTCCCCCATCCATCCCATCAACTTTTTTGTCCATTGTCCAAGTTTCTCTCTCTAAATGAGCAACAAAGACTTTCCAATCTCATCACACCCACTTGTTGTGCTTGCCACAAAAACTCCAACCCTTTTTTCCCTTTCCATTAAGTCTAAATTTGCTATATTTGGTTTCCTCTTGTGGGTTTTACCAAAACAAGCAAAAGGATGATGTTTTTCTCCCAAATATTGTACTCCCTTCTTCCACTTTCAGCTCCTCTTCTCTGGTGGTTTTATTGAATTCAAGAAAGTCAATAAAACAGAGCAAGAGAGAGAGAGAGAGAGCATTGAACTCTCATTATATGATCTGTGGATTGTTTCCATTTTCATGTGTTTTGTCTCAATAAAGTCTCTCTCTGCCTTTTTACCTTCAATTGATGCCTGCAACAAACCCCAAATAAAGCCCAAAACCCAGAAATCATCAAAATCACCTACTTCTCCCCAAAAAGAACCTTTTCTTGTGTCTCTCTCAGATCTTCAATTTTCTCTCATCATACACATCAGATTTCAAAATCCTTCTTCTGGGTATTGTAAGTAAGATCTCTCTCATCTCATATCACCTATTGATTTTTCTGGGTTTTTTGGAATTGACTGTGTATTGTTGTTTCTTGAAGGAGAGAGAGAGAGATGGTGAGAGGGAAGACCCAGATGAGGCGTATAGAGAACGCGACAAGCAGGCAAGTGACTTTCTCAAAGAGGAGGAATGGGCTTCTGAAGAAGGCCTTTGAGCTCTCTGTTCTCTGTGATGCAGAGGTTGGTCTCATTGTCTTCTCTCCTAGAGGAAAGCTCTATGAATTTGCTAGCTCCAGGTAAAGTAATCTCTCTCTCTCTATGGTTGTTAAAGAGATTGAATTTTTATGTGAATTTAGTGATGCTGTGAGTGATATTATTGTGGCCTCCAATGTTTTTGGAGCTGAATTTGAACAGTCATGGAAGTTGTTTCAAGAAAGATATTTTTGAATTGATAGAAGTATCTGTGTTTTTGTGTTGTGTTGTGTGTGTGTTTGTGGGTGCTTTGGGTGGTGTTTTCTCTAAGCAACCACTTGTCAATTCACTAGAGGAAAGTAGGGCATACTTCCTTTATATGAGAGATTATATAATTAGTGTAAACTGTGTAATATTATTGGTATCATATGGCACCAAAATAGTACTGTTCCTTTCGTCGTTCTCTTCATTATTGGTTTCTAGATGATTAATTTATGGTTGTCGACTGTCGACTGAGGACACTGTCCAGATACACTAGATAAATAAATTGGTTGATTTCAAAATATATGTGCTCTTAGGTCCGATACCAACTCACGTACCTCTTGTATCTTCATTCTAATAATCTATGGCTGTGGATTGAGGACACCGCCTAATCACAGTAGAATTTGGTTGGTTTTAAGATAGATGTGCACTTAGGTCTCATACCAACTCAAGTACCTCTTGCATCTTCATCTTCATAATCTATGGCCGTTAACTAAGGGCACTGTTAGTTACACTAGATAAAGTAAAACTTGATGGCTGTTCAAGATAGATATGCACTTAGGTCCGAGACCAACTCAAGTGCTTCTTGTATCTTCAATTTCATCCACATGTATAACTGTAGTAACCGCATTGATGCAGAATTATAGTAAAAAATGCGAATATATAACTCTAACATCACTTTTCCAAAGAAATGTGTCTAAGACTCTTTTCAAACTTTTAGTCACTCATTGGTCATTGATCCTCTATTTTTGGAGTAAAGGTTGTGAACTATTCTATTGAGCCTTTTAAGAAGGTCGGATGGAGGAAAAAAGAAGGTAATGAAAATATGAATGGGGGAGGAAATGAGTTTTGTAAAAATTGATAAGAAAATGCGATCCAAATTTGTAAATTCCTGGTCGTGTAACTTTGAAAACTTTTATGCAAACTCGCTTTTATGCAAACTCGAATAGAAACTTTATCAAATGATGAAGAAATGCGTCTTTCTGGTCATGAGAACTAAGTAAAGCATTGAAACTGCAACGTATTCATGTAATTTATCAATTAACCATGGATGGACCGATGGAGTACACTGTAACTTCCTGAAAGAAGACCTACTAACTACTCATTTCATCACCATTTTTGGTTCAAAATTGCTGTTCAAGTCTTTATCACATGCCGTTAGGAGCATTGTTTCCTAACTGTAGTACATCTAAAGAAGATAACATTAAGGGTTTTATGGTTACATTTTAGGATGAAGGGCTAAGTCTTCTTACTAGATCGCGTCACATGAAATAATAGCCTTAGAATAACAAGTATGCAAGTAGTTTGCTGAAATTTTCAGTTAAGTTGAAATTATTCAGCATAGGATGGTACATATAGTATCACTGCTTATAATTACCAACTTGTGGATTTCAAGGATTTGCATCAATGTATCATAGTAATACTAAAGTTGATGCTCACACTGTACTAGGAAAAGTTTTTAGGCTCCCAAAGTACTAGGATTAAAGTAATCAACATCTATATATGTCACCCTGGAACGAGTAGGAAGAATACAGTCTCCCATCTAGAGGCTAGAATACATTGGAATATTTCGGTTTTACAAATTAAACAAATTGTGCGGAGCAGGATTCATTATTCAACAATTAATACTGAAACTGGGATGCTAAAGCAACTTTTGAACTCTATAGCAAGCAGACGTATGAAACTGGGATTAGGAGTTTGAATTTTGACATTTGCTTGCTTCCCTCGTTCAAAATATTTTTGATAGAAAAGAATTGCAAAGATTCATAGCAAGCAGACGTATGAACTACTCGTTGGAATATTTTTGCATTTCAATTATTTTTGTGTTCACCGTGAAAAAAAAAAAAAAAACTTCACGTGAGTTTTGCTTGAGAGAAAGAATGTTAAACTTCACAAATGGAAATAACCCATTAAAGGGAAGGTCGTAGAAATTTTTGATAGGTTGTCAAAGCTTGTACGAGCTTAGACTGTCCAGGTATACCTTCATAAACGTGATACGAAAATGTGATACAAACTAAATAAACATACACAAATCTATGGATTGTATGCCAGTTAGATGGTACATAAAGTGGTTTTAAAGATTGAAGGTATCATACACCATGTCGGGTTCAAATCTGAACATTTTATCCCTTTGCTCTATAGAATATGTTATCATCCAAAAGAAAAGTGTGTTATCCTTAACAAGCTAAATTAAATGAGTAAGAGGACCGATGCCGTTACAAAGCAACCTGTAATTACATATATTTCAAGCTTTATCTAGTTTCCTAGTTTTGTATTCACTTGGTCTTGCACTGTTATAAGTACTATTCATATTCGGTATGTTTACGTCATACTTCTTTCCGTGTGATTGATTTCTTCTTGTTGATGCGAGATGATGTTGCCAATAAACTTCATCTCCCATTAACCTAACATTTGGACACTTCAATTACCATTAATGTCTCCACAGACACTAGGGGAAGAGTAGGGGTTCTTCCTTAAATAAGACTCTCCACAATCGTGGAGGAGGCCGCACCTCGAATCGGGATTAAGCCCTGCCATAAGGCGGGGGAGGGGGAGGGAGCGTTGCCAATCTGAAGGCGGCGGGGGCAGTGAAGCTCCCGAGCTTACTCGCCTGGCCCACTCGCTGCAGAGCCTTTTTTTTTCCTGTTTTGTTATACGTTAAATGTGGAGATGTTTTAGGGAGCTTGTTTCACTTCATTATAACAAGGACCCTTGATGAAGTTTGGTGTAGATTTTTTAGTTAAACTATAAGAAGACCCAATGGCGGATCTACGATTCTCGATGAGATGGGGCTAATTTACTACATGCCGGTGTATTGAGGAAAAAATGAACTATTTGATACAGATTCGTGGAGTTCCTTTTGAAGTAGATACATACGAGTATTTTATTAACTTAATTGAGGCAAAGATAACTGAAATATCGATTACTATCTCATAGTACTGTTAAAAATGTACTTTTTATTTATTGAAATAAGTTTCAACAAATTTCTTAATAAGCACCCCGTAAAAAATTAATTATGGGATCAGTACAAACTGCAAAGAGTAATATCTCTTCTAAAACATTATTTTGTTTAGAAAAGCCAGTGAATAAAGCAGGTCAACATCTAGAGCTAAAACATTTCTTAAAATTTAAGTGGTTGGAAATTCAAGACATGTGTTCATTGCAATAATCAAATACAGAAAGCAATGAACTAAAAGAGTAAAAGAAGTCCTAAATTGCTTGTCCAAGGATTCGAACATGAGGCCTTATGTGAAAGCAAAAACAAACATTTTACCACCAGATCAATATGCTATCTTTTGTAATTTGTACACCAATTTATAATAATGCTCGCTGTCAGTATATTTGGAAAGAAATATAAACACATATTTATAATACTAATTGCGAAGATTTCAGCTGGGGCGGTAGCCCCACCTGGGCATGATCTGGCTCCACCCCTGAGAAGACCCCTTATGTTGTATATTTTGTTTTATTACACGAAGGACCCAACTCACTAAAGATTGTTTATATTTATATAAATAGGGAGCCAATTCTTGTAGAATATTGTATAATTTCTCTTCTAAATTATACACCCTATTATAACTAATGTTAGTTTGTAATATCATGTGTTATAGTTTACTTTTTGTTGGGAAAACACGGGGTGTTAGGTGTCTTTTTGCCTACATACAAGGGTGCAAAGAATTTTTTACATTATAAATGTAACATCTTTTCATGTCATACCTACGTTGTTGTGAATTAATTCTGAAGTTTATTCTCAAAAGTATAACACGTTAATTAAGATCATATGTGTTGGATAAAATAGCATTAGTCAATAATTGTCCAATTGATGAAAAACATGATTGGGGTGTATTTTTGACTAATGACAAGGGTACTAAAAGTTTTTACATTTAATACGAATAGATTGTAGTGTATGTACATTAAGGTATAATAAAAGGGACGGAATAGTGTTCTAACTGTTGTAGTTATTAGGGTAGGATGGTAAATATTAGAAAAAATAAAATAGTGGGACAAGGTGGGTGAGGGGGATGCCATGATTGTGGATAGTCTAAGAGGAGTGGGAGGGGGGGGGGGGGGGTCACCATAAGATTGACATAAATGTGAGGTTAGAGAAACAAAAATATGCAGGGAATGAATCGCCAGACCCAGTTGTCGGATTTTGGACAATCAGACGCAACAAATACAATAAATTTACTGCATAAAACCCACTAATACCCATGTGAGCATAATCTGATGAATATAGGATTACCTCGGTCGCATTGACTGGTGACGACCACAACGCTGAAGATGAAGCGTCTCTACGGTATCCACACGAACAGATCTACACATGACTCCCTCTTCGCTAGTGCTAGCCCGCTGGAGGAAGATGAACGATTTTGTCTCATAAAATCAGTTGGACTTGGACTGATCCTCTCAGACCCTACCTATTTTTGTATCTGATACGAATAGTGTTGAAAAAGCATAAGCAAACCCAAGCCAGACAAGGGTATTTATAGGGATGAGAGAATTCGACTTGCCCTTTAATCATAACAGTTAGGATTAGTTTGCACTTAAGCTGAGAGAATTCGACTTGTCCTTTAATCCTAACAGTTATGATTAGCTTGCACTTAAGTCCGAAATCTATAATTGCCCTTTAGTCCAACTAATGAGCAATTAATTCCTGTTTGATCCATTCTTATATGTGACGTTGTAGGTTCATAATTACGTTGACAGTAACAATTACAAACATTGATCGTTATCCAGAAATACATTAATACTACCCAAGTAATAGGAATGCCAGTGATCTGACCAACCTCTATGACCAATGTTACTGGTTCATATAATCCATTTGTTTATATATCCACATTAGACACAAGGCATGGAGTGTCACCCTTCTATATTCAATCTGTAATTTCTTGATTTCATGAAAAAGAATTTGACAGACAAATGACATCAATATCTCATATTGACTCATTTGAGCACAGTCATGCATTTTCCCAAGTCTCACTCATCGGGTGGCCATGGATATTTACTCACGTTATGTAGGAGGGGCAAATCATATCTACATCAGTGACACCCCTCAGCATGTTTCATAACATCTTCAATTGTCGTTTTTGTATCAATATTTGATGATATTAAACATGTCACTCTACATCTAGAGAATGTAATAACTTCAAGTCATAGGTTCACAACACTATTGTCACAATGAGATGCACGTGTGACACACACATAACATCCATGTAGTGATCTCATGGTGGGCCAATCTAGTACGCCACTACTCCTAATGAGTACCCATGTGTTGGACTTGATATCTCATATCAATCTACCCACATACTAGTCTCAATGCATTATAGTCCTCCTAATTAACAATAATACTAGACAAGGGATATTTAAGAAAACAACATTTATTCTAAGGATTCCATTATGTCAACATATCTTCATATAAATAACATAATGAATAGAAATGAATGTCACGATAAGATGGCCTCTAGGACATAAACCAACACCACTTACATAGGTGAAGAAAAAAATTTTAAGATCAATGATGATGACATTACAATTTAGAGATAGATAGAGAGTGCAAACACCATTTATATAACCGACATCTCTTTTTAACTAAGTAATTACTTATTTTTATAATTATAACTACTTAATCACGTATTTATTCTCCCAGCTCATATAAACTCACTCCATCACTCAATAAGAAATCAAGACAATATCTTGTTTATATAGTACCACAAATTCTCGCCGAACAATAGAATATTGCTAATCAAGAATGTTAGTATAATCCAATCCATTAAACACTTCTTCTAGAAAAATTCCTTACTTTTTTTGATAAATTAGAAAAATTCCTTACTTGATTCTATATTACTCACCCTAGAATAGTAAACTTGTCATGAAGCACCCTTCACACAACTGTCTCAATGCCCTCCCTGACAGAAGAATGTATGCCGATAATTTAAGTCTTTTCCTCATCAGACATGTTCCGTTAGTTGATTGTTATACCCCTCTTTTCACGGGCAAATTTGACGATCCGTACAATATGAACACCACCACCATCACTGCCGCAACCACCACCATCTGAGACTGAATTCTGGTGACCATTATATATTATGGCAACCATTTTACACCCAACTAAGCTCAATCGCGTCTAGCCCTCCATTCCATCATATTTATGTTTGATCTAGCAAATTAACCAGAATTACCAAAAATTTAACCACCCCCATCGATGAACGTAGATCACAACACACGTCCAACAAATCAGAAAGTAATTCCTTCATAACAAAAGCCAATTCCAATCACTGACCCCAACCTATATCGAATTGTAATCAATTATTACTATGAAATCAAACACTAAATCCACGTCTCTAATCGATCTCTACCCTTCTCCAACCCCCTACTTAGCGCAATTGAGAACAACATGACCATCTCTATCGTCCTCCTTCAACCCTCAAGAGATTAAGAGACAGAGTTAGAAGAGATTGCATGAGGATAATAGTACAATTTAGAGAGAAAGAAGGTGGAAACACCAATTATGTGATCACCATCTCTTGTTTATCTCAAGAACTTTATATGCAACACCCCCACTTTTAACGACCTACCGAATACCGCAGGATTGGAGATCTCGGAGAGTGCCATCCGCATAGGAATTCAATCTTCCATGGAAGGAGTAGAACAAATATGATAGACACTATGAATGTCTAGGATCAATAACAAAACTTACAAATACCAAAAGTTACAAAAATCCAAGTCTTAGGACAAAACAAGTTACAATATAGAAAGGTGATTGTAGAAGCTCAAAAAGCGCTGGCTATACATGTCAAGGACCTGCTAACAGCCCAGGATCCCGTTCTCGCGCGAACACTCAGCTGTGATAGTTTTTAAAACAACAAAGACATTGCAATAAAAACAAAAAATCCCAAACTGAATGAAATATCACCTTAATATATGTAAACATAGGAGTACATAACGAATGAAATATCACCTTAATATATGTAAACATAGGAGTACATAACGAAAGTACATCAAACGGTAAGTTAACAGTAATAAGTTGAGTAAGTAGTTCTTGAGAAATGATTTGTTTCAATTCCCAACACCAATCTCAAAATCAAGTAAAGTCCGTTCCCAAAATTCTTAATTATGACTTAAATTCCAGTTCCGAAACTAGTCCAGTTGCCCCAAAAATTAAATCCTTAGTTTCGATACCCGGGAACAAGTTAACTCCTGTAGAGTTGTACTATGGCCCAGAGTTGAGTCTTGGTTGGCACTCGAGCGGAGTAGGGGAGGATCATACCTCCTATCCTTAACTCAAATAATATTCTCAAGGACTAGGGAGCAACCAAGCTTCATGTATTCCAATCTTCAATAATAAATGATCCAGGTCCACAATATTCTATTCCAGCAAGATGAGATTCCCAAAAGATTTTGAAATCTTTTAAAAAATAGCTGGTTTCAGAAATAGAAATGGAAACGTTAAACAATTTTGAACATAATTATCTTTCAAAAATTATCCATTGAATTCAACGTGAGCAAACATAACACATGTGAATAACATGTATTAAGAATACTAACTCACCCATACAACACAACACTAAACAAATCCATATCAGATCAAGGACGCGAGATTTCCGCTTTCTCACAGTACGACTCAACACAGATAAGAGAAACCGTAATCAAACACATTCCTATCACATAGACTCTCATGAAGGTACACATCTCATGGATACAATGCATGTGAAATGGCCAAAACGCCCCTATATTATTCAGAGAATTGACTATGATACCCTCAAAGTTCTAGACAATTATGTTATAACCCCTCAACACTCAACATTACAACTTAAACATTTCAAAATGCTCAATGTTTCAAAAATTGTCCTTAGGTTGGTCAAAATTTAAAATGCACGTACCAAAGTTTATACAAAATTGCACTTTAGCCCTTAACTTATAAAAGTTACACATGTGTCCCAAAATATATTTCAAAGCGAGATGTGTACTGTGATTGGGAGAGAAAGAGTCCCCTTTGAGCAGGAACCACCTCCATCCCTAAGAAGTGACTCAACATGCCCAAATCTTTGAGACAAAAGCGAGATGCCCATCGCGAGATAAATGTGTCAATGGCTAATGGGTTGTTGCCAATAAGGACAATATTATCCACGTAAATTAAGAAGTATATACATGAACCTTGCTTGGAGCAGTAGAAGAGTGATGAATTAGCTTTGGACTGGCGAAACATTGATTGAAGCATGAAGGTAGAGAGTTCATCATACCATGCGCGTGGAGCTTGCTTGAGACTATATAGGCCTCGACGCAGGCGACATACATGAGGCGACTTGGTGGATCCACGTATCCAGGAGGTTTCCCAATAAAAGAGTTTCTGCTAGGGTGTTGTTTAGGAAGGCATTGTTAATGTCGAGTTTTCTCACCTCCCACCCAAGGAAGAGTGCTAAATTAAGTATAACGCGGACTATCACTGGCTTTGTAACAAGACTAATTGTTTCTGAGTAATCTCGACCAAATTCTTGGGAGTAGCCCTTTGACCGAGGCGAGCTTTGTATCTGTTAATGGTGCCATTCGGCATGCGTTTCACGTGAAAGATCCACTTACACCCCACCATGGGTCGTCCTATATGGGGAACCAAGTCAAAGGTGTGATTCCTCTTGAGCGCTACAAATTCATCATCCATTGCCTTCTTCTAAAGAGGATTGCCTAATGCTTGAGTCAAAAAGTGCGGTTATGGAGTCGGAACAGAGGGATGAACCTTAGCAGAGTTGACAAATGTAGCGTTGTGGTACTTGGGGTTGGATTGAGTGCGCGAGGTGCTAGGATAGGAGGATACTCCTGCTCGATCGCAGTAGCATTTCAATTGTGGCGGGAGAACCTCAGCTCCAATATTCATGGAGCCAGTCTCAAGTGCCAATGTATCATTCGCACACGCGGGTGTGTCAGCTGGTGGAGTGATGACTCCAGTTGCGAGTGGCACACCTATGGGTGCAATCCCCCTCACGGATTGGGTCTGGCAGTGAGACATGCAATGGAAGAGACAACTCTGGTAACGTGGTGGAGGTCATGTACAAGGGGTCAACAGTTGCTTTAGCTGACTCAAATGGAAGATGTGCGAGAGAAATCGCACATGGCGCGAGATATGTAGACGACCAAGATTGGGATCAAAGAATTTGTAGGCATATTGGATGTAGAGTACACCAGAAAGATACATGGTGTTGATCTAGGTTCATGTTTGTGTATCGTGTAAGGACGGAGCCATGGGAAGTAGAGATACCTAATGGGTTGAAGTTTGGTATAGTTGGGAGCAACTTTGAAGAGGATACAATAGGGTGATCTAGATAGGTGGTTTTGGGATCCGGTTGATGACGTAAACTGAGGTTTGAAAGGCATGAGGCAAGAAGTCTAGAGATGAGACGCAGTATTGTGGAGAGACATACCAGTTTCAACAATGTGGCGATGTCTTAGCTCAGTCGTGCCATTGTGCTCGAGGGTGTGAGGCGGAATAATGAGATGGGATATGCCATCGAGATTAATGAACTCGCCATCATTGTCAGAGAAGAAAGGGATGATGGGTTAGGAAAGCTGTTTCTCAACTAAGCGCTTGAATTGAGGAACGATGCTAGAGACTTCTGATTTTCGCTTAAGCGGGTATAGCCATGCATATTTGGTGAAGTGATCAAAGAAGATGACGTCATAGAGATAACCATCGCGAGAGATTTGTTTGGTACTCCAGACATCAATATATATTAACTCAAGCGGGCGAGAGCAGACAATGGTGTTTTGCGTAAATAGCAACTTGTGACTTTTATTGATAGGACATGATACACACAAGAATAGTCTAACTTTAGATATCTCAGTGGATATATTACGTTGACACATTACCTTCAACACTTTATTCGATGGATGACCAAATTTGTAATGGAGGCCGCAGATTTTGGAGACGATTGTGGCATTGAAGAGCATAAAAAACATCGTATCGGTTTTCACTTCGAATGAGAATGGTTCCCGACGTTATGTCCCTTCACAACAAAATGAGAGGAGAAGAATTTAATAGAGACCTTAGTGCGTCAAATCTGAGAGACATCGACAAGGTTGCTATGTAATTGAGGTACACAGAGAAACATTCTTAAGGTGAAGAGGACATAAGGAGGTGGTTAGAGTGGTGTGACGTGAGTGATGGGAAGATTATTACCGTTGCCAAGTCGAATCTCATATGGGCCATTGATAAGAGAGATCTTACCAAGTAGTAGCACTTTGAAAAACTACGATCTCCAGAGAGAAAAGAGGCAGAGGAAGAGAATAAAACTTACTACTGAAAATAAAAATTGTCTCAATGAATACCAAAACATCCTCCTCAGTATAATATATATACTGAGTAAAGTTTTTAAAACTTAAAGTTTCCAAAACCAAAAGTTTCCAAAACCAATTAATGTTAATTAATTAAAAACCCCTAAACTTACTTAATTATTTTAAAAGACTTATTTCTGGAAGTTTCCATAACGTTCAGGCTGGCGTCGAAGGCGCAACCCACGTCGAACGAAGTGGCTCGTTTCTTCTGTCGTGTCCTGCTCGCTTTTTGTCGTGTCCAGTTGGTCTACAGTTGTGTCTTCTGGCGGGTCTAGGCCCGTATCAACCTCCCCCTGTTGACAATCTCCTTGCCCTCAAGGTGATGCTGGGGAAAATGTTGTTGTAGAAAAGCCACTGGTTCCCAAGTTGTAGTCTCCTGAGTGCCGTTGGACCACACCACGAGCCATTGCTCCTCCATGCTCCCTTTGTGCAAAATTTGTCGACTCTTGATTGCTGCAACTGGAATTGTTGACAGCCGATGATCCACGAAATCAGCAGGAAATGATGGTGGAGGAAGAGTATCATCGGAGCTCACAAAACGACGTAAGAGCGAAACGTGAAAGACTGGGTGAATGCGGGCATTGTCGGGCAACTCCAAACGGTAAGCAACGACACCAACTTTCTCAAGAATGCGGAATGGCCCATAATAACGTTGAGACAGTTTGTACGACGGACGCCGGGCGACCGAATGCTGACGATACGACTGAAGGCGCAAAAGAACCATGTCCCCACACTGAATTCTTCCTCACGACGATGGCGATTCGCCCGAAGACGCATGCGATCCTGAGTTGACTGCAGAGTTCGACGCAATTGTTGAAGCAACGCATCACGATCTGCGAGCAATGTTTCGACATCGGGATCTGTTGCGGTCCCAGAAACATACGGGACCAATGGTGGAGGTGGTCGTCCATAAAGAAACTGGAATGGAGTGAACTTCAACCCACTATTAAGAGACGTATTCAACGAATACACGGCCCAGGAGAGAAAATGCGCCCAGCGACTGGGACGATCATGTGTGAATGCACGTAAGTATTGCTCTAAAGAACGATTCACTACCTCTGATTGGCCGTCCTTGTGCGGATGATAAGCGGTACTGCGATGAAGTGAAATGTCGCTTAATTTCAACACATATGTCCAAAAGGAACTCAAAACACTGGGTCTCGATCAGAGACAATAAACGAAGGGAACCCATAAAGTTTAAGGGACCAAAGTGAGCATATTTGGACAAGCGGTCTACGACTACGAGAATGGCAGTATAGCCGCGATAAGGAGGCAGCCCCGTGATAAAATCCATAGATATTTCATCCCATACAAATCGCGGAATGTGAAGGGGTTGTAATAACCCAGCGGGCGGCTTGGTGGAGTATTTGGTGGTCTGACATATAACACAAGCTGCAACAAAACGACGAACATCGTCCTTCATCTTAGGCCAATAAAAGGACGAAGCCAAGCGATGGAAAGTACGCTCGACCCCAGGGTGCCCAGCCACTGGAGAAGAATGGCACTCTTCGAGTAATTGGTGTTTTAACGTGGACTGTGACCCTAAACACAAACGATGTCGGTAATAGAGGTATCCTTGATAAACAGAGAATGGAGCTGCTAAACGACCCTCGCGGGCGACAGTATGGAGTTCCAAAAGATTAGGAAATGTTTGATTTTCTTGTAACAAGGTCGTGAGAAAGGCTGGCGGAGGTTGTACGTATGTAGCCAGTAGTGCTGCATCGCTCTCATCGCGACGTGAAAGAGCATCAGCCACTTTGTTACTTGTCTAGTCTTATATTCGATGCGGAAACGGTATCCCAAGAGCTTTCGGACATAAAACTGCTGATCGGGAGTCTGATTAACCTGGTGAAATAGGTCGGTGAGACTGCGCTGGTCAGTGCAAATAACGAATTCGCGCCCCAGCAAATATTGGCGCCACTTCTGAACCGCCTTAACCATAGTTTTCAAAACCGGACCGGACCGGCCGGACCGGCCGGTTCGACCGGTTCGACCGGTTCGACCGGTGAACCGGTGGGTGACCGGTCCGGTTTAGCTAACGGACCGTAGATGCAGTGAACCGGTCAAAACCGGTCAAAAACCGCCGGTTTTCACCGAACCGGCGAACCGGCCGGTTCTCACCGGTTTTGACGGTTTTTGCACAAATTGCAGCAGCCGCCGATCTTCCACCAACAACGCCGCCACCGTCGATGTATAGCCGCTGCGAACGAAACCACGACCGCCAAAGATGGGTAGATCACCAGATCTTACAGATCTAGAAGTAGAATTAAGAAGGAGAAGAAGCAGGTGAAGAAGAGGAAGAAGAAAAGGGGAAGCCGCCGCCAGGGTCGCAGCCATCTCCGTCATCACCGTCGTCCTCGTCATCTCCTTCGTCTCCTCTCTGTCCCATCCACCTCTCTCCCTCCCTCCCTCACGCCCTCTCCCTCCCTCCCTCACGCCCTTCTCTCTTTCTCTCTCTGCCGTACTTCTCTCTTTCTCTCTCTCTCGTCTGTGTTTGTGTGTGTGTGTGGGTAATGTGAGAGAGGGTAAAGTCAGGTAACAGGTTTAGAGAGTTGGTAGGGGAAAATGTAATGGGGTAAAACTGTAAAAGTGAGTAAAAATTTATTAAATAATGAAAGTATGAAAAATAATTAATATATATTATTAATATTGTTTAGATCGACCCCTACAGACCTACACTGTTCTACTATTTGCTTTAAGTAGTGTTCCATTGAATAAATATTGTTTATATGATTTGTAAAGTTCCCAGCAATACCAAAAAAATATATATATATATAAATAAAAAGTGTTTACATAATTTTGTTATAAGTAAAAATTAGTACTTCAAAAATGTAACAACATTAAATAAAGCTTCAAATTGAAACATTCAAGTCTTTTTATTGGCTATTTTTCATTATATTTTCTACTTTTGTATAAATAATAATAAATATATAATATTAATAAACATGCAATTGAACCGGTCCGACCACCGGTCCGACCGGTCCGACCATGAACCGGTGCCTCACCGGTTCGATGGCCGGTCCGGTTTTTAAAACTTTGGCCTTAACTAACGCATATAATTCCCTATGATAGGCGGATGTAGGACGACGCCGTTTCCCTAGTTTCCTACTGAAAAATGCCACTGGGTTGTTGCCTTATAACAATACCGCTCCAACTCTGACCCCAGAAGCATCAGTCTCGAGCACAAACGTTTTGGAAAAATTCGAGAGTTGCAGAAAAGGAGCTTGACAAATAGCGGTTTTGAGATCCTCAAAAGTCGTGCTAGCAAGGTCTATCCACACAAACGTGTCTTGCTTCAATAAATCAGTTAGCGGGGCAGCAAGAACCGCATAGTGTCGCACAAACTGCCGATAATACCCTGTGAGGCCAAGGAAACCACGTAATTGCTTGACTGTTTTGGGCACATGCCAAGCTGACATGGCCGAAATCTTCGTGGGATCGGCGCGTAGGACACCGGCTGAGATATGATGCCCCAAATACTCAATGGACTCTTGACAGAACAGACATTTAGATAATTTCACATAGAATTGGTTCTCGTGAAGCAACTGCAGGATCTTTGCCAAATGTTCCGCATGTAGATCTAGGGAAGTACTGTAAATCAAAATATCGTCAAAGAATACCAGAATAAACTTACGGAGATATGGCTGAAAGAGCTTGTTCATACAAGCTTGAAAAGTGGACGGCGCATTCGTGAGACCGAACGGCATAAACATAAACTCAAAATGACCTTCATGTGTGCAGAAAGACGTCTTGTAAACATCCCGTTGGTGCATGCAGATCTGATGATACCCTGCCCGTAAATCGATTTTGGTAAAGAGCGTTGCCGCGCCTAACTCGTCAAACAGCTCATCGGCCGTGGGAATCGGAAAATGGTCAGGGACTGTTACATCATTAAGAGCACAGTAATCCACACGGAAGGGAAAAGTGTCATATTTCTTTTTAACCGACAAAACCGGGGAAGAGAACATACTTCGGCTTTGTTGGATCAATCCCTGGCTCATCATCGCACACACTTGGTTCTCCAGCTCTGTTTTCTGAAAGTGGGGATACCGATAGGGTTTGACATGAACTGGTGATGTACCAAGCTGCAGATAAATCCTATGATCGAAGAAACGTCGTGGCGGTAATGAGATAGGAGTGTTAAAAACCTCCTGATAATGGTGCAAGACGTCAATAATGTTGGAGGGTAATTGTTCGAGCAAGCTTAAGGGTGCTGAATGATCCACGTCCTCCGCGAGAGAACAACATACAATCTCGTATGAATCGCTAACCACATCTGCTGTCTGCATTGCTTGGAGTGAGGACAAGGAGACAAGTTTGGGAGCAACGTCCTGTCCTCGCAATGTGATGTTGTCAGCATCGCAGGCAAATTTCATAGTCAGATTCGCATAATTGGTGGTAATGTCACCCAATAAGCAGAGCCACTGTACTCCAAGTACCACCTGAGCCCCATGAATGGAAAGAATGAATAGATCAACGACAAACATATGCCCTTGCATCGTTAGCTCAACAGAAGAACACATACTGATGCAGTGAAGATAATCGGCAACTGAAGTGATTCTGCTACGCTTGGATGGATGAAGTTATGGGTGGAACCTCCATCGATCAATACCTGAATTGCTTGGTTATGAATAGTTCCCTGAAGCCGCAAAGAACTTGGCTTACTGCCGGTAGCCATGCTGTTAAGGCTGGAGATATCGCCTGAATAGACGGTGTCCTCCGGAACACTCTCACTTACCACCTCTAGTTCAGGCATGCTCTCATCAACGTCAGCGAACATGACCTGTAAGGTAGCGTCGCACCGATGCCCTTTGAACCACTTTTTATCACACTTGTAACAAAGTCCTTGAGCCAATTTCTCGCGAGCCTCATCCCTATTGAGGCGCCAAATGGGTGGGGTATTGTTTATCTTTAACCCGACTGGTGTGGGCAATAATATTGTTGTGGTAGGAACGAATGTTGTCTGTGTATTACCGAAAACAGCCGGCGGTCATGGGGTCCATGATCGGCGTTGCTGGGCAGAGAGGGCTGAAACTGTCTCTGTCAACGTAGCATCTAATTCTCGTGCCAGGGAGAATGCCTGGTAAGAGATCTGGGCTGACGGAGTTCCAGTTCACGGTTTAATGGAGATTTGAGACCTGCGCTAAACAGAGAGATGAGTTGTGATTCCGATGTGGGCCCAATACGATTCAATAGTTTTTTGAATTCGGTTTGATATGCAAGAACAGTGGTCTGCTGCGTGAGTTTAGCAAGGGTACCAAAGTAATCTCGATAATTATCCGGCTCAAAACGCACCTTAACTTTGTCTAGAAACGCATACCAAGAATTGAAAAGATAATTTTGCTTCCTGTACCTGAACCAATCTGCAGCGTCACCGGCTAAGAAGACACCGACGAGATTGAGTCAGTTCTCTAGCAGAACGTGATAAAAATTAAAATACTCCTCGACTTTAAAAGCCCACGTATGGGGTCAGATCCAGAAAATTTTGGCGGATCGACTCGTAGTTTGGGACCATGATCGTCAGCTGGAAACGAATTTGGTCTGCGCATCCCATCCCGCGTGTCGAAATTGTTGGGGTGCTGGTTTGGAGCAACATATGCTGCGTCGCGGCGGACCGTACTGGTCGGAACCATACGTGGCGAACTGCCTGTGTGTGCCAACCGGTTAACCCGATGGCCGGCCTGGTAATCGAGACCAGGGGGTCGAAATCCGCCGTCAAGTGGAACGACATAGGGTCCCTGTTGAAAACCCTACTGGTCGTGGTATCCTTGCGCAACCCCGAGGCTGTTCCCTGACCCGAATCCGGTCGCAGAACCACTGGGGTTCTGCGGTTTGGAGACGTTTGACGGCGCCTGAGTGGTGGCGGCCGAGTCCGTCACTGATGGTGAGGTGGGCCGTGTTTTGGCAGCGGCGGAGTCGGATTTGAGATTCCCCAGTCAGGACTGGACGTCGGTAAGCGAGGTTATGAGCTCTGTTATGGCGGCGAGAACTTTGGCCATGTCGTCTGCCATAGTTGATATTTGTTAACAACGAAAGCACCAGTTGATAAGAGAGATCTTACCAAGTAGTAGCACTTTGAGAAGCTACGATCTCCAGGGAGAAAAGAGGTAGAGGAAGAGAATAAAACTTACTACTGAAAATAATAATTGTCTCAATGCCAAAACATCCTCCTCGGTATAATATATATACTGAGTTAAGTTTCCAAAACCAAAAGTTTCCTAAACCAGTTAATGCTAATTACTTAAAAACCCCTAAACTTGCTTAATTATTTTAAAAGACTTATTTATGGAAGTTTCCATAACGTTCAGGCTGGCGTCGAAGGCGCAGCCCACGTCGAACGAAGTGGCTCGTTTCTTATGTCGTGTCCTGCTCGCTTTCTGCCGTGTCCGGTTGGTCTACATCCGTGTCTTTTGGCGGGTCTAGGCCCGTATCAGCCATCAGGAGTCATGGAGTGTGTCAAGACCAGGGGTGGCATGATGGGATGCGCCAGTATCAAATATCCAAGATTAAGTGCGATCAGATGGTTCACGAGCTAGGGTCTTGTCTGCGAGTCCTTAATGGCTGGCTGCAGGGTGATTATGCTCGTGGACAAAGCGTGCAAGCTATAGTCACAAAAGACGTGCCCAGAGAAGTTAGAAAGTGGCACACAGTGCGTTTGCGACCAGGTTCCGCGTATTGATCAATGCACCCATGGTTTCACGCAGGGTTCCTAGATGCTCGCTGTCCGTAGCGTGAGACTTATTTTCGTCTTCTGTGATTGAAGTTACCTTCAAAGGGGTCATGTTGTGAGTACTACGAGCAACGTTAATCTGCAGACTGGCGCTGAGTGGTATTGGTTGTAGCAAGGAGAGTGGCGGATTCGATATCCGCGTGTTGAAGGGAGCGCTGGTGGTCTTCAAGTATTGAGGTTAGTTCGAACATTGAGTTATATGTGTTACGAACTCGGAGAGCAGCCACGATGTGAGTGTAATTAGCTCCAACATGATTGATGATGGAGATGAGGAGATCAGTATCTGGAGTGCGTGCAAGAGCCATATCGTTGGCAAAATCTCTTTCATCTCCTTAACATATGAGGCGATTGAGCAGTTATTGTGCGGATTGCAAGCAAGACAATTTTTGAAAGAAAGATAGCGGCCAAGGGGGCTATTCGGTACAGTGGTCCAGGCCTGTAGTGCTATGAAAGCATCGACAATCGGAGGCTTAGCCGGATAAATCTACTAGATAAACTAGGATATAAAAGAAACAATATCATGAATAATATCACTATTAATCTCATTCCTTTACACACAACTTATTCATGAAAACTCCAAATCATGCTAGGTTTTCACCTACACCTTCCTTATTTCATCCCTAACAACTTTCTTAAAGGCATGATTCTCAAAATCAACATAAGGTCATGAAATTCAAGATACCAGATGTTGCAATTGGGGTTCATGAACATGAAGAAGATTTCATGTGATTTTGGGTGTTTGCAGGGCTTGAACAAGCTTAAACATGATTATTATACATGCAGGAACCCTCAATTTCATCCAATTAACACCAGAAGTCATGAATCAAGAAAACCCTAGAAATTGAAACATGCATTCACAATGATGAACAACCAACTTCAGAGGGATCTACAAAAAGGATGTCATGATGCATTGGCTGATGCAATAAACATGAAAGTTGTATATTGAAACACAGAGAATCAACATAAATAAGAAGCAAATCAAACGGCGAGTAAGATATGGAGGTGTTTACATGGCTTAAAATACGGTCGAAAAACTCGACATGCAAGAATCAAAATGATGCATGCACTGATTCTTGGTTGAATTTGATAGAGGGCTCCATTTCCCGGACATGCAAGGATCGCATAGCAAGAACATGATTTGGTGAAGGGATGAAAAATTACCAGCTCAAGAACACATACGAGTTTTTCAGTGGCTGAAAAACTCAAGAAACTGGTGTCCCTGGGCTCGCAATCATGGTAGAAAACAAACTACGGGGCTAAGCTCTCAAACAAACAACAACATGAGAGTTACATGGATATTATAAATAGCTAGGCTTTGATAGTTCTTACCCCAATTCTGAGAATTCTACGCAACCACAGATCAATTGCTGTTGACAGTGGCTTCCTTAGAGTGTTAGGAGGCTATAGTAGCAGCAGGTTTCAGAGAGAGAAAGATTTGGCAAGCGTTTGAGAGATTGAAGTGAAGAACTCTATGAATTTCAATGCGAAAGTGATAAATTACGGGTGTTTGATCTTTGATTGGGCTGTTAGTGGCTAGCTCGTTATTTGTGAGGATTAAGCATGGCCATGCATAAGCTAGGTTAGTGACACCTAATTACAAGGTCATCTAGGAATTAATCAAATATTAGGGACTATCTTGGACTTAACAAGAGTTTTAGGGTTTAAGAAAATTGAAACCAACCCTAAGCTAAAACTAATCACATTTTGATCCCTCCTCTCCTCCACAACTACCATTGCACTAAAGCCCCTACACTTGCACAGACTGCAAAAATGACCCATGAACTGTCAACTGGGGTGTTTCAAAGTATCCAGCAACCTCTCTGCCGAATGTGATGATTATAGCTCATTGTCGGAATGTTGGCAGTCTTAGTTCCAGACCCCTTAGAAGCTCAAGCAAGTCACTTTCACTTTAAACTACTGTAGACTCAGTCTGAACATGAACTTTACTAGAAGCATCCTTAGATTGGTGTGTTAGAAGTTCCAGATAATGGATCTAGAGACTTTAACATCTTAAAGTATCGTGCATGACGGAGAAAAGTATCAAACTTAAGTTATGAAGTCCTAATTTCCAGCCCAAAATTACCAGGTAAATGTGCGTATTTCGCTATCAAAAACAAAATTGAAACAAGGAACATGTTACTAGATACCTAGTGCATGTTTCGCAGGATAATAACATATTACTCATTTCTTAAAAATCCAAGAGCCATGAACACCAACACAGCGAGTGAACAAGAAGTCTCCCACCACTTTTAGCCGAATGAAGAAGAATATTAGTAATTAGAGCAAAATATTAAACAAAAGTAGTATAAGAAGTTGCATGATTCTCACTTTTGTGAATACTATTTGCTAATTGATGTTTTGAGGGCCTTTTGCCTGAGTAAGGGTGAGATTTCATCATCGGATTTTGTAGCTTTAACGAATGCAAACACCTCAACACCGCCATCGAGTTTGACGGCTTCGCTCCTTGTGCTCGATAGCCTTGGCCCTAGAGATGTCCGCCGTCCTTCGCAGTCTGTCACTCCCTTGTGGCTCTGTTCCTCGCTCAATTCCTGATTCTCTCTCTCCTTAGATTTTAGTATAATTTAACTATTGTTGTTATATTGCTTTTTTTGTTTGAATAGGTAATTTTGTAAATTTGAAGATGTGGGATTGATCGAAGTTTGGGTAGCTGGGACTACAACTTAGAATTTGTGGGGGCTCAACTGAACAGAATAGAAAATATAGGATAATAAGGAATTTAGCCAGAATTCAATCACCACCCTTGATAGGAAACTCTTCACCCAAAGATCGTTGTAGGAACTCAATTTCTGCTTACTATTAAATTAGCACACCCCAACATTTCCCATATTTGCATAATCATGACGAATTCCAGTGTAGACATCTTGAATGATCAACGTGAAAATTAGTGTTTTCTTTCCCGTGCCTTGATATGATTTTGAAGTGCTTGTTATTCATTTGCATAAATAAGAGACCGGGGTGTGCATGAAAGACTAGGTTTTTACTTTGTGGACACAAGCATCTTGGACCATGTGTGTGTTTGTGATCCATTTGAATAAGTATGACTGGGCTCGTGTGAGGACCAAAAGGCCTAAACCCATCATTCCATAGGGGTTGACCAACCTACTGTTCTGTGCAGTCGACTTCCCAACAGTGATGCCACCAGTCATCTTTAAGATGGTCTATTTCTTTCCTACTGTGTCCAATGGATGTTATAGGGTTCCTTATAAGTGTTGGAACTTCCCTATAACTCTATCCACATGGTGTGGGCGTCTTTTCCGGAACAATGAAACTGTCTCTATCGATCTATTAAACCCCACAATGACGTTATTAGGAGATTTAGTGAAAATAATGTTCCGGCTCTTCGATTACTAAGTAAACCTGTTTCCGTAACATTTTTTCTCACGCTGTGAACAATTAGCCAAAGACATGAGACTATTTTCTTGGGTATTTTCGACATCTTATAAATAAGGGATGCACATCTATGCATATACAAATTTATGGAGTTTCACATCAAAACCAACAATGATAAAAAGTAGCTCAGGACCTTCAAAACGACACATACAACTTAAAGAATCTAAATGTAGAATAAATACCAACATGCCCACTCAAGGGTGGCATTGCACAAGCTAAACACGTGCAGATCACAAAGAGGTGATAGTTGGCACGTGGGCCACATAATGAGCGCATAACAAATAGTTTATTTTTCGATAACATTAAAAGAATCCACAAAATTCCGCGTCAAAACCAATTAAAGATGAATGGAGTGACCCAAAAGCTTGTAACTTCAAGTACAGCATATGTTGGAAGGACAGATTTAGCAAGCTAGGACTATGTGGACTGAATTACTTATCGTCATTTAAATTCATTTCACTTAATGAAGGTTTATTGAATTGCCATATTAGAAAACATTTGAAGGCGGGTTTAGTGGTAGATGAAGTGACGTGGAATTTTGTGGATTCTTTGTACATCACTCGCTCCACAAAGTGAAGTGAAATATAAGTAGTAGTTGGTACTTAGAACTCTGGTAGGGTTCCTTTGGGTTGAAATCTCAACAAGGCAATGTTCCTAAAGCAACTTTGTTATAATCAATTGCCCCAAGAGTTGATTTACTTGGCTAAGATGTGTTCCTACTGAATGCAAAATCTTGTAATCGAGATTTCAGACTAGCGTGGCCAACCCATTGTCAATAGAAGAAAATAATGGATTCTTAATACCCTAGAATTTCTTCATAAAGCCTCAACGCTGTGGAGTATTCATTGCCCCATAGGTGAAATGAGTTTTTATTTTTCTGCTGGGCTTGATGTTGGCACCTCTTTATGGTAGAACTGTTTCTAGTGGGTTATAGGGTCCTATAGGTCCAAAGGAGTTGTTAGTAATCAATTCTTAGAGATCGTTTCAGTAAGGTGTTACTTCTGCCCACAAAAGAAAAAAAAAAAAAAAAAAAAAATCTTGTGAATTCAGATGTCCTGTTGGGTGCCCTATAACATTTGGGAATCAGTAATTTGTATGTCAGTTAATCAACTACTTGCAAACAATGTTTTCATGTTCTATTATGAGTTTATGATGAGGGAGATTGTTTCTAGTGGTGAGTATTTCGTATCTCATAGGTGGTTTCCCACAAGTGGTAAGCTGTTATTCTTTGCCCATGGGTGAATTCACGAATAGAACTCACCACTGAAAACCAATTTTCAAGGTGACAATGCCCATGTGTTTATTAACCACGCGTGCACCCTTTGAGACAAGACAAAGAATGGTGAGCGTCCAGAGGAAACCCTAGCACATAAAGAAGTGCACAAAGGAAGCAAAAGGGGATTTGGGAGTTCTAACACAATTTCATACCAATTGAATTTCAGTTAATTGATGGTCTCTCATTTATCTTCGCCCTAAGAACACCTGTTCTGCTAGTTATTTCTTCTAGTTAAATAGGCAAACACGATTTGGCGTCCTCTGGAAGGCTCCAACAAATTTGATATATACCATGTTGCATACATATTCGATACATTTTTAAAAAATAAATATAATTTGGTTAAATTGAGTTTGAACGAAAGGAAGTTTAAACTATTGCTCATTTACGTGTTCTTAAATCAGTTTTGCTACTCTATCTGATTTGTATTGGTTATATGATATTTCAGCTTGGCGGACACAATACAACGTTACCGGAAGCACACAAAAGATGTTCAAACTCGCAGCATAGTTCAGCAAGAAGACATACAGGTTGAGAATAAATAAAGCTAATTTATGGGGTTATTTTCTAAGTTCATAAGTCTCACAAAAAACTGTTATTATGAATTGCAGCATTTGAAGACTGAAGCAGAAGAAATGGCGAAGAAGATCGAGGTTCTTGAAGCTTCAAAAAGGTTTGAACGCCTAAAGATCATAAACTCGTCGGTTATTTTGATAAGCTTGATCAAGTTTTTCTTAATTCTGGATTTTTTTTCTGTAAATTTAACAGGAAACTCCTTGGTGAGGGTCTAGGAACATGCTCCATTGAAGAACTGCAAAACATTGAGCAACAGCTGGAGAGGAGTGTAACCACCATCAGGTCAAAAAAGGTTGGTTCATGGATATTTTGTTGAAGATCATCACTCTGCACTTAGCAACAATAAGAAAGAGGGGGGACTTGACTTATACCGATATGACTGTTGTAGGAAAAAGGCAGGATATGAAATTTTGTTATCCAGTGTTCAGTTAGGGCGGGATAAGAAAAAACAAATCCCCCACTTATACCACCTAGATTATAGGAAGAATTTAAACCGAGGTATATGGGAGGATAAGTTATACCAATCTCATGTCCCTTGCCCAAACGAGGGATGCAAACAACCACAGTATAACATAACCTTGTCCCACTCTTTATGAGTACAAGGGTATGCCTCACCTCTTGAGTTGAGAAGACTCCAACACAACTTAACGCATATTTCTACTTCATTTGAATAGATACAATTCGACATTTCTCTATTCTTTCTCTATTTTGTATATTTCTGGTATCGTATCAGCATGTTTCGTGTATATGGCTAAAATAAGCCCATTACTAAACTCTTTTACTCTGCTGCTAATTAGTTTGTTCTTACTTGTACTACAGATGCAGGTTTTCCATGAGCACATTGACAAACTAAAAGAGAAGGTCAGCTAAAAGATTGGGAGTTTTCTGTTAATAGGCTGAAGCTTCAAATGCTTGTTCTTATTGATTACCAGTTACCTAATCATTTTCTTGATTTTCTTTCCTCTACTACAGGAAAAAACCTTAGCAGCTGAAAATGCAATGCTGTGTCATAAGGTAAGAAAAAAAATGTTATCTTCACATTTTCTCAAATACCTTTTCTACATCATAGCGGCACTTCTTACTACCTGGGTGTTTGTTTGGAGAAATAGCCACCCACTGATAATATGAGATCTTACAAGAGTCCTAAAAGTTGCTAATATGTATATTTTGTCCCAGACCGACATAAATCTGCTGCAAGAATCAAATGAGGACACAGATAACATGCCTGGAGACACAGAAAGCAACGAGAATTCAGAAGTTGAAACTGATCTGTTCATCGGGCTACCTGACGGAAGAATCAAGCGCCCGCAGCAGAAATGACATTCTGCCCAGGTTAAGCCTTAGAAGTGAAAATAATAAGTATTATGGATTCCCCTGTCTATTCTAAGCTGCATTTTTATTTTAGGCCTGTGCACGCGATAAAACCTGTGTCGCAAATTTTCAATTCCAGCTTTGACATTAATATGGCCAAAGAGAAGAGTGCTGCAATTGTATGGGCATGTATATTATGCTATAATTTAACAGATCAATGTGCTTTGATTTTCGATATGACTTGAGTGGTGAGTTCCTAGGTCCAATTCTGGGCATTTGATACGTGTTCGTACTTAGTAGTAGCATCATCGGTTTTGGAAGAGCAAAACAGCGCTGAAGTGAAAAAACAGAAAGCTTAAACTACAAAGGAAACCTTCTCCAAGTATGCTATTACAACTACCAGTATGTCTATTTTTTTTATCCAACTCGTTGTTGTTGTTGCATCTAAATATTTTCTACTTTTCTAGATGTTGCCATAAAATCCCTTTTAGTCTGGGTGCGTTATTTGAAGTGTGTGTTTGAGGGTGAAAGGTTTTGTTTCTTAGTTGAAATACTGGGGCTAAATATATACAACAAGGTGGCTGAGAGCTATACATACCTGTGTTTGTGCACGAAATTATACTCTGTAGTTCCCTCACACACACACGCGCGCACACGCATACACACGCACACACCCACAATCAGTTGACTTAGATCCATAGTTTCATTTAGTGGGCTCTAAATGCTTAATTCATAAAAGGTTGAGCGAGCCCAAGAATGTACTGAAGCCCTGGTCCATCACCATTACTTGTTACCACATCACCCATTTACACAGAAGCTTATACAGCCCATGTAAGAGACAAGTTAAATTATCAACTGTAAATACTTGATCAAAGGTCAAAACTCTACAGTCAAAATTAAATATGCAATCAAACATTTGCATTACCAATAAGGCGACTTTTAGTATTTTCGCATCATTGCACTTATGTGGAATTGTACCAGCACTATTTAGCAAATGGTTACACAAATAAGCTTAGAGAGTTTTTCAGACATATATATAGTACTATGTTCTTATGAATATATACTTGCAAAGAGTTCAAAGCAGCCAACCATGGACGAAGTTACTCTCACCAGCCATGCTCCTAGGAACAGATGATTCTCCAGTAACATATTGATACCTGACACAACAAGAAACAAAGATCGGTTCGTAACTTAGCAGTTAAAAAAAAAAAAAAAAAAAAAAATGAGACTAACCCTATCTGTAAGACGGGTTCATTGTCGCAGTCCATTGGATTGGGTTGAGGATTCTGAAGGCCAAAGCTGTTGTTTCCCACTGGAGCTGTGTTATTCCATGAGGAAGGAAGGGATCTAAGTTCTTGCCCTTCGGCCTGGAGCTATACATTTTTAAATAAACATACAGGAAACAATTAGAAACACAACAATTGGTAATGCACTTAACAACCTAAGGCATAGAACTATCTTTTTTAACAGCTTTAGATGAGTACCGAGGACAACTCCAGTGAAACCTTAATCTTTAGCTGCTTGTTCATGTCTCCCAGATGACGCTCCTGCAATTTCAGTCATGAGATGAAGGAATTGTAGTCTAATTACCCTGGGTTAATTCCAAGGAAGTAATTCAATCAATAAGATGTTAAGATTATCACCAATCTGCATATTAATAAATATGACTTGTAGAGTTTCCAGTACTAATGATTTGGTTTGTATGATATATATGCATGCAAAACTTCTTTCATTTGCATATGTAGCCATAAGATGTTAAACTTATCACCAATCTGCGGCATTCAGAAGTCCTAAGTCCTAGTTCCACGCTAAATGTTAGGGATGTCATCTTTTCACAAACGTAGACTGATCGTTCATTACGGCTTACGCACTTACATGTCCTGATTTTATGTCCTACATGGCAACCCCTAGGACAAAATTAAAAACAGATTCATTTATTCACTCTAAAAGGCTTTGGATTCTGTCTTTTACGTAGTGGATGCTGAAGGATATTAGTACAGCAATCAAGCGACTCGAACTTGATCCCACCATCATTCTCCCCGCATATTTAAGATTCCTTAGGGTTGTCCGTAGTATCTGATACCATCCTCATTTAACTGTCAATAATTGATCCACTTCCATGTTTTATCTAAATTCATTCATCACTCCTTAGCTTGACTTAACCAGCCTATCCTCTATAAGTGTAGTTGTGTACATAGGGTTCGAGTTAAGACACACTTGTTCTTTTTGGAAACAAAATTTTATTAAAATAAGGGATCGACACATACAAATGTTGTTTATACATAAACACTGTAGGAACATATTCCCCCGTTTAACACAAACAAGCAACAACTCAAACAACCTTAACGATTTGCATAAAGCAATGCATTTCAACAAGACGTGTTATCTTTTCACTATAAACATCTAGGATTAAGATTTGGTTGTTAGACGGTGCCAGATGTTCTCTTTTCACCTGATGTGGGTTGCAGAACTAGAGAAGTACTGCGATAGTAAAGTATAGAGGGGAAATAAAATGTTGGTATGAATTCGAATAAATACCGCAGACAGTTTATAAGATGGTGAATTAGCCTCCCAGTCTTAATCATACTTTAATTTTCCTTATCCGAAAAACTCTGAGACCTGTGACTGTTAATTAGTATAGGCCTATTGCTTTATGCAACACAGACTACAAGATCATGGCTCTTAGACTGAGGCACCTGTTGGATAGGTTGATCTCTCCTGTCCGGTCCAGCTTCATACCTAGCACAAGAGGTACTGAACTACTGATAATGTTGTCACTGTCGAAAACATAGTACATAATTTCAACACCAGAAGGGCAAAAATGATGGATTTATCCTTAACCTTGATCTTGAAAAAGCTTATGACATGGTGCATAATGTGGAATAGAGTTTTGTCAAAGCCACTTTGGAGCATTTTGACTTTCCCAGTGCCTTTATCAGTGTTATCATGGCTTGCATTTCTTCCTCCTCCATGGCTGTCTTGATCAATGAGGTCGCCTCTGAAACTTTCACCCCATCTAAAGGCATCAGGGTAAGGAGACCCCCTATCTCCTTACACGTTCATTCTCTATATTGAATGGCTCTCAAACAAGATTACTGAAAATGTTGATAGTAAGGACTGGAAGCCTCTTAAGACCTCCTTAAGAGGCCATAACATTTCCCACATGTTCTTTGTTGGTGACCTTCTTCTGTTTGGAAAGGACTCTAGTATTAACTGCTACTTCAGTAGCAGCCTAATCCAAGACTTCTGTACACTTTCTGGCCAACCAACTCTGGCCAATTGTTACTTCTCTGCTAATACCCCAACCACTGTAGCCAATTGTTGTGCCATTATTTTTGGTGTTCAGCAAAGCAACAAGGGTGAATGACACAAACCACCCCTAAGGTATGGCCAAATACCAGGTCAGTAGCCTGTGGTTTGGATAATACCTCAAACCACCCCTCTGTTAGCCTAAATGTGTGACACATTGATACGGGCACGTGCGTGATAGCAGACACGGCAGTACGGGGTAGTGGGAGGAATCGTCGCGAGCCGGGATATCTCAAAGACTATGTGAAGAAATAGTTCGTTATTTATTAGTTAAAGTGTTTATTTTATTAAGTTTATTACTTGGGGGGCTTTAGTGATATTTATTAAATAGTCAGGGGGTTAGGGGTAATTAGCAGTCAACTAGTACTATTTATATGTTGCTTTGGTTCATCTTTTATTTATCGAATAAAAGAATTGCTGAATTGTCTTTGTTCGGTCAAATCCTAGATTTTGGAGAGTGCAAGCCTCTATAGTGCTGCAAGGAGACCGTAGCGTCTACAATAGCTACAATACGATAGCTTAATTGCTATCACACATACAACCCCTCCATCCAATTATGTTCAACCAACAAACCAAACACTATATTTTACACGTTGTCCCTTAATATGTTGGAGTTACAATATTGCCCCTAGGGGTGCAGCGGGTTGAACCCGACCAACCCGAGCCCAGCTCGAACTAAAATAGGGCTCAGGCACGTAGTTTTAGTAATATGGATGGGCTTGGATAGAAATTCTCAGCCTGAACTGCAATTGTGGGCTTGGGCACAAATATTAAACGACGGGCTAACCTGAATTGCCCAATTTTCATGACCACTACCTATAAATATTATATTTTGAGTGAATTATGTAGCATCTCAACATGAATCTACTATTTTTCTTTTGATTATGAGCAATGTTTGTAATATAAGTGTTCTTGAACTTGTTGATTTGTGTTTTTCACTTACAATTTATCATTCTCTTGTGTTTTAAAAAAGTATTAAGTTTAATGTACTAGCCCAAATTCAGCTAGAACCCGAATTGATTTGTATGAATTTGAGCTTGGACGGGTTGACAATGCTCTTAACTCGGACTCGAGCAGCCTCGACAGAACTCGAGCTTGGGCCGGGACAAGGGTGCCAACTCGTTTAGCCCGCACGAGTTGCAGTCCTAATTGCCCCTGAACATTATGCTAAATAACCAAATGAATTATCTTCTTCTATTACCTCTTTCCTTCATTTCCTTCCTACTCCTGCCAAAGCAAACACCTTAGCACACCAGCACCGCCACCAACCCAAAACCCATCACCGCCACCAACCCATCCCTACTCTATTTGCCATAATGAAATTCAAATCCAGCCACACACGGACCTGATCTTTCGGAATAGCCGATTGTACTCAACGCCATCACCAATTCTTCAACACCATTTCCTTCACCACTACTCCCACCAACCACAAATCAAACCTTAAAACCTCACCAAGCACAAATTGAACCAAAATTTTGTTCAATTTGAACCTGCAAATCACGGAAACAAATCAAATTCAAACAAATCAAAATTCTAATTTGATGCCCCAATTGAAGCATCTGAAATCCAGTTCGATACCCCAAATCAAAACATAGGATTCGAGGGTTCTAGCAGATCATCGGTGGTGGGTGTGTTCATGGAGATAAACGATGAAATCTGGGGCTATGAAGATACAAGGGTTCAAGGGTTACACAATGGAAATCGTGGAGATTCAAGGGTTACACAGTCATGGGACTTGATTCGATTACTATTTCCAAGACCACATGCTCCATTTATCTTCCTCAATGCCACCGCAATAAACGACGGTGAAACCCAAAATCGAGCCTACCAGCCTTTCACTTGGATGGCAAAATCTGGGGGTGTGAGTTTTTTGTATGGGATTCGGTTGTGGCAGCGTAGCGGATGAGGGGGCATGGAGATGGTAGGTGAGATGTTGAGAAAGTGGCGACAATGGGAGAGGTGTTGGAAGTGGTTGGTGGCAGCGGTGTCGTGGGTTGCGCTGAAGCAGCAATGAAGAGGGGTTGAGAAGGAGAGAGATGATAGAAGGGATAAGATGACAAGATTTATTTTCATTGTTGAAACTATTAGTTGAGATTTGGAGGGTATAATGGACATTTGCAAAATATGTTCCAAAAAATATAGAAGTATTGAAGTTAATGGAAGGGCGTAATTGTTATTTGCTAAAACTGTTAGCTACCGTTAGACACATGGGTGGTTTGGGGTATTATCCAAATTGCATGGTAGTTATATTGTAATTACCCAAACCATAAGGGTGGTTTATGTCAATTACCCAAGCAACAACCTTAAAACCTACCTACGATGTTCTTTTATTGGAAAGAGACCTACAAAGTTAATTTTCAGTTTATTATTGATAAGCTCGTGACCAAGCTGGGAGGTTGGAAAGCTAGTAAACTCTAGGCAAAGATTCTTGCTTCCTGCTTCTACCCTCAAAGACATTGATACAATCTTCGGACTCTTCTTTGGGAAGGTTCTAGGGAGCGTAAGAAGCTTCACATCGTCAAGTGGAATACAGTGACTAAGCCAATAGATCTTGGAGGGATTGGTTTGAGAAAAGCTATACCCCCTTAACCTTACTCTCCTTGCTAGTCAATTCTAGAGATTTGCTATCAAGCGTGACAAGTTTTGGTGCAGGATCCTTATAGGAAGGTATAATTCAAGCTCCAAAAGAGGTTCTTACATTTGGATCAGTATACAAGCTGAGTTGCTTGATGGCTTTGGTGGTCCCTCCATAAAGGAGACTCAAAATTTTGGTTTGATAAGTGGTGTGAGGATAGAACTTTGAGAAGGCTCGTTGAAGGCCCCTTACCCCTTTTGAATTCAAGCTTTATGTGAGAAATGTTTGGTTGGCCCTTTCCATTGGTCCTAATCAATTCTAACTCCAAATTTCCCATTTCGTTTCCGGTCTTATCGTAGAGACCCGTTTTAACCATAAATGCTCTTTTGATAACAAGCATGAATGGAACCTGGAGAATAATGGGTCTTCTCTTTCAAGTCTTGCCTTGAGCATATTAATAGCTAGAGCCCCTCTTCTCTTGGGTTGGATTTGGAACCTCCCCGTCCCTCCTAAATTATGCTTCTTCTCTGGTGTCCTCGCCCACCAAAATGTTCATACCAATGAAGCTCTCAACCTGATCTTAGCCTATCAAAACAGCCTATGTCATGTTTGTGGTCTATTGGTGAGAACCTTGCCCATATGTTTAGATACTCCCCCTTACTTGGTGACCTTGTGGAACCTGCTTGATCCTCCCAGCAACTTCAGTTAGGACCCCAACACTATCTTCTCCACCTAGTTGTTTGATAATGGCTCTCCTAGTGTTAGCTTAAAAAGCCACTGGCAAAAAAAAAAAAAAAAAAAATCATCTTTGCTTGTTTGAAAATTTGGAAGACCAGAGATAAACTAGTCTTTGGAAGACCAGAGATAAACTAGTCTTTGGGGACTGCACTTCCCCCTCTCCCGCTAGCTTCTTGGGTAAACTAGTCTTTGGGGACTGCACTTCCCCCTCTCCCGCTAGCTTCTTGGGTAAAACCAATAAAGAAGATGTGAACAATTGGCTCTTCTACAATGATGACTACAACATCAGGTCCAAGCATGTGCCTAGATCTTATAGTTGGAAGAAATCGATTGTTAACTGCATCAAGCTGAACACTGATGCAGCCTGGTCCTAGAAAGCGGTAGGGGTGGGAGGTCTGCTGAGAAATCATATTGGAAATTAGATTGCAAGGTTCAGGTGCAAGACTTTCGCATCTTCTCCCATTGCTGCAGAAGCCTTGACTTTGTGTACTGGACTTCCCTTGGCCAATGACCTAAACCTCCCCCCATGTCATTGCTACCACTTATTGCATTGAGTTTGTTAAGATTTTTTGAACTTGTGATCTTTATCATAGTGCTGAGAATATTGTTACGAAGTGCAAACAATTGTCAACTGAATTCTCAAGGTTCTAGCTGAAGCATGAGCAAAAGGACACCAACAAAGTAGTTGATATCATGGCCAAGAATTTTGATCATACTTCTAGTCATAGTAGTTCTTTTCCTTAAATTTCTTCTGTTGTCACAAACACTTATATTTCTGTCTTTGCTCCCCAGTTTAAGGGGAATATTTTGCTTGAGGATTGAAGGGGCAGTTCCTCCCCAAGTTTGGATGTTGTGCCTTAGTCTATTCTAATAGAATCCCTTTCATAACAAAAAATGAAAAAAAAAATGGACTGCGACCCACGACTCACGATATCACTTCTCGAGTCGGAAAACTAATTCTTACACCACGTTTGCACATTTATCCCAACTTGCACGATTCTAACCACTTCTTCGTTTTGTTTTAGTAGCACAGCACAAGCGCCAAATTAATTTTTGGGATCCACACTCCAAGCTCATTGCATGAAAGACTCTATGTGCTATCTTGAGATTTTTTGTTTTTTGTACAAATAATTACTCCTACTTGGTACTCACAAACCTTTTGAAGGAGCTCAGCTTGAAAGATTGAGCTCTTTAGTTGACTAGCCTAAGTCAAGCTCGAGCCGCGCTTGAACCTACACATGTATTTTAGAGCCGATCTTGAGCCTGACATGTCAAGCTCGAAAAGCAGCTCGAGTTAAGCCTGTGTTAAGCATTATTCAACGAGCTACGCGCGCACCAGGTAGCTTTCACCTCGACTCGGCTCGTTTTCCCCTAGTTAAATTAGATTTTTAAATGTATAATTATCATATATTCTATGTTAATTTGGTGGTAACTCATTTTTTGCCTACTCGACCAAAGTTTGAATCGTACGAATGAAGAATCTGAAGATTTTGAGTTTTTATCAACCTTTTACTAAACTAAACATTGTTAAGATAACAAAATATAATATATCTTAATATAATAATATATTTTTTCTCAAAATCATTGTAAGTACACATTTTTTCTTTAATTTGGGGCATCCAATTCATTACCCCCTTTAGGCACCTCTACATCTAGGGCCGGTTTTGTCTGGTTACGTCTGTGGTGGACATGATCGTGCCATCGCAAGTCACTGATTTCCACCATGCCGCTTCTACGCTTACACAATTATCTGGAAATTTTCATTCAACTCCATATTTTCTTCACCTTCCATCACACTAGACAGGGATCATAGGATTACACATGATCCTAAAATAAATTGGCTCTTGGGTTGTTTCATTTGATTCTATCAAAGGTTGTTGGATCATGTCATCTAATATGATTATTCACTGATATTTGACACATATTTTCATCCAACTCGCCTAGAAAGTCTTCAGCTGCTAACTTTCCTAAACGTATCTGTTTACAACTTTTACCAGTGACAGTTCTAACAAGTGTTTTCTCAAGTGAGCTTAAGTTTCGTGATAATTTAACGTATTCATATTCCATATGAAAAGGTGTATTGGTTATCCAAAACAGCACTACTCGTTCTAGTCACATTCTTACACAAACTCAGAAAAGGCATTAGGTTACTAGTAAGCTAGGTTTTTAGTAAGTTAAAGCGCCAATTAAACTTTGAAGTCTTCAACAAACTCATGTTTTTTTTTTTTTTGAAATGTTCAACCAACTCATGTTGGGCTGTATAAGGTCTTGCTGCTAAAAAAAAGAGAAAAAGAAAAAGCTCAGAAGCTACATCAGTTTGCTAACCTTTCTCCTGAGCTCCTCCATTTGTTCCAGCATTATCTGAGCCTGCAAAAAAGTAAATAAATATTTGAGGATAGAGTTGCATCAAATTGATACGGAGGAAAACTTATTGAAGCTTGCTTATAATAAATCACTCTTAAGAGTGGTATGCCATTTTATACGAAGATGTGAGCTTTTAAAGCATATTCGTTAAGTTTTAATGGGAAACATTTTATAGCTTTATAGTGAAATTCTAATTATTCTAGTATGGAATGAGTAAATCAAATGTTTTGATACAATCATATTCAAAATAGAACAAAAGAATGTGAACTTTTCGACTAAAAAAACGATTAGTTTTAGATGTTAGATATGCTGATATACAAAATAAACAATCTTTTTAGCCATTCTAGAGGATGGTCATGAGAAATCACCATATCATGAGTTAAGTTAGTACTTTCTCTTTTGACTCTAAAAAGAAAATGTACATTCATATTACTATAATTAAATGTTTTGATAGTATTATGGACTGAGTAAATCAAATGTATTGTTACATTAATATTCAACAAAAAACAAAAGAATGTGAAACTTTTCGACTCAAAAACCGATTAGTTTTAGATGTTAGATATGCTGATAAACAATATAAACAATTTTTTAGCCATTCTAGAGTATTGTCATGAGAAATCACCTTATCATGAGTTAAGTCAGTACTTTCTCTTTTGACTCCAAAAATAAATGTACATTTTAGGCTTTGGTCGATCATGGCTTCCTTCTTGGAAATGAACAAAAAAGCTGAAATAAAATAGTGAGAAATCTGTTGAAGTACCTTCCTTTGCCTAGTTTGTGCAAGAGCCCCTTCCAGCTGTTTCTCAAGATTCTGCAACTCTTTCACACTTAAGGGTCCAAGATCTTCTCCAAGCAAGTGTCTTCAAACATGTTAAATTGTTTTTTTAGTTACTAAAATCATACGAAAAATTCAAATAAACTAACTAAGATTTTGACCTTATTCCAAATTAATTAAGTGCAATCATTCTTGAATATGTTCATAGAATTATAGGCATAGCAAAACCAGAAACTACCTAACCTTTGAGTTCGCTGAAGGGATTCGTATTTACTCTTTAGCTTTGAAACCTCTTGGTACCAGCTCTGTGCCATCATTCCAAATAAACACAGATTTATAATTAGAATGGCTTTAACAAGTTGAGTCATAACTTGCTAGAATAAGAATTGCTCGCATAAACCTCGCTTAACATAAGTGCAACTTTTCCAACAAATCACATCAAGTTTATCTAAAGAGACGACAAGAGAGCAAACCTGAGTTTCACATTCGACAGTGTTGTCGTGAGAATTAAAGCAGCTACGTTGGTACCTCTCGAGTGTCTTGGTCATTCTGCCACAACGAGAGAACCTTTATTTAATGTCATATTATATTTTTTATTAACCAGAATATCGGTCAGATTGCCCTATGCATGCACTACTGGAAAGAAAGAAAAAATTACATTCATCTGAAATTGTGAATGAGGAAATTTGCAATTAAACGACCATAAACATCAAGAATAGAAGTGGGAAAATTTAATTGTGTCTATAATTCTATATATGTGTAGCTTGATTTATCCTCAAGAAAGAAAGAAAAAAAGAACATGAGAAGCTGTGTGTTTATCGAGTAATTATTCTCTGAAATACATATTGTTATTAAAAAATGTACACATTTCGTGCAGAATGATTATCATGCTGTCTTTTAAACAGTGGTACAATAAATTTTGAACAAATGATTTGGCTAGCAAAACACAATCAGTAACTAGTTAGTCTTTTCAGCGCTGTTCAGCTAGATAAATACTTATTTGTATTACTTTGTTCATGAAATAGTTTCTCTAAAATATTTGAAATAACAACAATATAAGCACAACAAGAGGAGAGTAAGCATGAAACAAAATCAATAATCAAACTGGTCTCTGTGATGTCAAATCATCAGAACTTACCACATGAGCAAAACACATCCTAAAAACCATGAGACAATTAGGCTAACTGTATTCAGGTGGGTACTAAAACACCATACTAATTCCCAACATTATTGACCTAAATTGGCCTTTAAAGGAGTATACGATTTCCTTACAAAACCTAAACAAAAAGGCTTAGAAAACGAAAACATACGCATAGATCCAGAAGCTAATAAGCATAAATAAGCTTAATTAAAGTAACTTCTCTGATGGCTGAAGAAAAAAAAAAGAGAGGAAGAGAGTACCGAATCGGAAGCTGAGAACAGCAAAACCTCGAAACTCCGTTGGATTCAAAGACATACATGGAAAGGCCATTATTGAAAGGCTTGAAGACGAGAGCTCTAGAGAGAGAATGAAAACCAACCAAATCGGTGAAAAATATAAAACTTCCAGATCCAACCACCGCTTCTTGGAAAGACAAATTCTAAAAATCCTCTGGATATTCTACTGTTTTCTGAAACCCTAGATCTTACACGACGGATCAAAGAGGGTCATGACGAAACCCCAATCGTTATTCTCTGATCTCTGCCTCCATATTTCCAGAAATCGAAACAAATAAATAAAAAAATAACGAAAGGTGTCGATTGTCCATTGGTGAGAAACAGAAACCGCCTCTGGAAGAACACCAACTCATCAACCAATGGCAGATTAAAAAAAAAAATCTCTTCGTAAGAAGACAAAATAAAGAAGAGGAGAGAGAAGAAGAGCTATGAATTGGACTACAAAACCAAAGGAATTTAACAACTCTCGGCAGAGTGGCGAAATTCACGGAAAGCGAGGAATGAGGAAAGTGAGTTAGGGAATCACCCGGCGCTGCCGAACTCGTAGAGCTTGCCGCGGCTGGAGAAGATGATGAGAGCGACCTCAGCGTCGCAGAGGACGGAGAGCTCGTAGGCCTTCTTGAGCAAACCATTCCTGCGTTTGGAAAAAGTCACTTGACGGTTGATCTTGTTCTCGATCCTCTTCAGCTCCACTCTTCCTCTCCCCATCTCTCTCTAATGGAAAAATGGCTTCTAGTGAGTGAGCTGAGAGAGAACTGAGAGATGATGATGGTGTTGTTGCATATAAGTCTCTATTTTGTTCACTCTCTTTTTTTTTTTCTCTCTGTAGTGGTACTAGTAGTAGTAGTACTAGTGTTTGTTGAATTGCTTCTTCGGCTGATAATGCAAGCACAGGCAAGGAAAGGAAAAGGAAGAAAGCGCTCTCTCTCTCCTTTTTTCTTGCAACAAAATGGAAAATTTGACTATTGCCCTTTTTGAGCCTCTTCTTTTGTTCTCTCCCTACCTATCTCTTTCAGTTTCTTGTCTCACGCGCCTTCAACCAATGACGATGATGAACAGAAGCTAAGACGTGAAGGAAGTTCGAAATTCTTGAGTTGAGAGGGGTGGGGATGATATTATTCGAGAATATTAAACAGTGCCATGATGATATCTGTTGACTGTTGGACTTCTTTCATTTCTCCTGATTTCTCAACGTCTTTCTTTATGTTTTGACTGTTGTTATTATTTAATGTGTCACTTTGACCCTGTGACTTCGTTAGGTAAATAATTTAATTTTTTGATAATTTTTTCAAATTGCTGTAGAGTAAAACATGTTCTATTAGACGGTGAAAAAATTCCCAAAAAGTCGTATCGTACTGTGATCTAAATCACCCGGTCAAAGTGACTCAGATACAAGTTAAAAAGTCAAACCGTGGAGAAAGAGGCGATACGGAAAAAATAGTATTTTTTGAAAAGACCGTGTTAGATTAAAATCTCTCCACTGCAACTACGATATGAACTCAAATTGCTAGTTGTAAGCGCTGCCATATACCAAAATGCTAATTCATAAGTTTTTCTACGAAACAGTAATAAAACGTTGAGGTAAGATGACAAGTTTTTCAATGTGGGATGTGACATCACGAACTTCTTCAGTTATCACAGTACTAAAGCAAACAATTTGTGTTATCTTGCGATTTGCAGAAGAGCTTTGAAGATCCATGCTTGCTACTGCTTGTTCCACGGGCGGAGGGAGTATTTGAACAGATTAGGGCACAATTTTTTCCAATGCACCTTTTAAATAGAGGTGGTGCATTTTTGTAATTTTAGCAAGGGCACAACTGAATATATTGTCAAAATTTGGGGGTACGAGTGTAGTTTTCAAACCTAGGTGAGGCTTATGGTGCCATATGCTACATCCGCCCCTTGCTTCTTCGGGATTGGCTTCACTGATATGTTGGGCTGTTTACTTCAGCGTCATATTGAGCTAGTATGCATATATGGTTTGCAATTACTCTTTTGCATGTTGTTACAGTACGTATATGCGAGTATCAAACAAAAATTATGTCATAAACTGGCAGCACACACGGGATGCCCATAACAATGACCGGAGAATTAAGCTATGTTATTGAATTTTATTGAGCTAATTAATAAAAAATCTGAAAATAAAGAACGAGAGGAAGACAAAGATGGTCATGACACTTCATCACCGAACTGTAAATTTTTATTTGAGGGCCGACCATCAATCTCTTTCCTTTTGCTTTTGGCACGCCTAAGGGATTTATATTTGGGAGATTTACCAAATTTAACAAGTTACACGTTATGGAGGAATTGTAGTAAGTTGTATGAACATATTTAGGCTACTAGTCACGATGAATATTATTATTTACTTGTTTAGTGCTAATATCGGTGTCTGTGTGTGACGCACACCGTGCTGTGTTGTCATTACATATTGATGGTATTAACAAGGAATAATAATTATTCGATTAGGTTGGTTGTTTGTACATATTAGGTTGATGTCTTTTGGTGGACATTAATGTTGGGACAAGTTGAGTGTTATGGTGGAGTACCTCCATGGCAATATGGCAGGTGATCACACTACTAACTAAGTACTACTACTACTTTGGAATCAATTCAATTTGGTTTCAGAACCCTATCGATATACCTCTTAGAGTGGTCCAGTTAAACATTTTACTATATTAGACTAAACTTGATATCTTACAATGCATAATTAGCAAACCCTAGAGAATCACCAACAAACTCCTCTCTCTCTCTCCCAAACATGATAAGATTTCAACTTCAGTACGCAAAATTAGTGACTGATTGGCAAACCATGTTTTTAAACAAATCTATCTTAAAATCACTTTTTTTAAGGAATTTGTAGTTTTAATCAAAACATGTTCAGAATACTGTTTTAATTTGTAAACGGAGGAAACGCAACAATTGCATCTTTGCTTTGTCGGACATGTTATTAGATTAATTCAAGGAAATCCTGGTAATCCCAGCAAGTAGAGCCAACTACCCTATTCGATTATGGAGGAGCACAAACTTATTGCAATTTCCATCTGTCTCTCTAATGAGTCCTCCTATATGGAGTTACAAAATGTTATTGCACAAAATCGTAGTAGTAGTTATTATTTGTGGAAAATTGCTTGAAAGAAAAGGACTGTTGGGTGAGAGAGAGGGAGGGCAAGGAATAGTACAGAGGGAATTGATCAGGTGGCTATGATCAATCTTTTCTATCATCTCAATATCAATATTCAATATCACCATCATCGTGTCACGAGCAAGGTGTAGTACCAACCACTTGGGACCCTTGTCAAGGCCATGTCTAATGGCTAGTTTGGGTGTTTGCTAAGACATGAGGATCTGGTTTTTCAACATGTTGTAGCCAGTGATATCATCGATGCAACTGCTCTAACAAAAGAAAGTTGCATTTTAGAGAAATAGATTATGTTTGTCAATGGCTCAATGTCATGATTTATAGGTTCACATAGAGCTTGTTTAACGACCAAAGTCATCTCTAATTGTAATAAACTAATTTTCTGACTCAGTTGTATCGGACGAACTTTTAATAGACCAAAGGCCTACAACATTAAATGGACTAAAATCCTAAAAATTATTCAAGCTTGCGGAAAGCGCCAACATAGTATTCTTGTAATTTAGAATTCTAAGAACAATTCAGTGGACGGAATTTAATTGAACTTTCATACTAAGAAAAAAAAAATCAAATAGCAGAATTAATAATTTCAATCCACAAAAAGAAGATGTTGTCCGTTGGCATCGCACTCGTGACTCTTTTTAGAATGTGATTTCCACTCAAAATAAGTCGTAAATTGATCATTAATTTGCTTTCAGTTCTGCATCTTATTTTTTGAACTGTTCGAATCTGTTTTTTTTTTCTTCGTCGATGCTTTTCATGAAATTCTCCCTAAGACAATCTTGTACATTTTAAGGAAGTTTTTTTTCTTTTTGAGAAATAATTTTAAGGAAGTTATGAGTGAGGGCATAGGAAAGATCTCAATGGTCGAGGATGGGCTTAATAGTTCAAATTCTTTTTTGTCAATTACGTTTACTAATATTTCTCAAAAAAATGTTATGTGTAGTAATGTTCGAGCCTGAATCATAGTTTTATATTAGTGACACAGTCATAGAACAAAGGAAATTTGACCCGGGTTTGAACCACGGACCCCGTGCTATTCGATGAAAACGCCACAGTTATTTTGCGGAGTGTGACGTATCGTTGAAGTTGCCCAAGTATAATCTAACTGTAACTTTGTTCAAAGAGAGACCAGTGAGTGACAAAGTGTCCAAGTATAATCTAACTATTATGCTAATTTATGTATTTATCAAATCATATCCAATAATAGTGTATTCCCCTTCATTAATTAGCATGAAATTATATTCCCATGGCCATGCAAAAATAACCATGAACAAATGAGTGTACAAGTACATACCACTACCATGGATGTGAAAATTCCCCAGAATTGGTTCCAACAATTACAGGAAAATCAACTAACTCTGTTAACAATAGAGGAGACTAGATAATAATGAAACTGCAACATCCTATATATGTTTGTAACCTTGTATAGCAGCTAGTGGAGTTGCTGTTGCAGACTTGCACATGGAGTAGTAGTATGAAGCTTCAGAGAGCCTGATGAGAAGTACCCACTCTACCTATAATGGACCATAACAAGAAGAGGTACCACTAGCAATTAACCATATATTTTCACAGTGACATTATAGCTAGAGGAAATGGGTCTGCAAAATTGGAAAATAAAAAATAGCTATGTTAAGTAGTTCAAATGAGAAATGAATATTAACCGTCACTATTTTACCAGCGCAGTTCAGTCGTTATTCTTGTGTTTTAAACTTAGGTTTTTAAGTAGAAAATTATTTTGCTGCCAAAAAGGTTTCAATTAATTAAGAACATTGATCTCTCAAAAAAAATTAAGAACATTGATCTCAAAAAATAAAATTAAGAACATTGAATTTGGCAGCTTGTAAAGTCCCTTGATACTCAAACATGAATAATCTTTCTGCGCTTTGGAAAACGACGTTTGAAGATATCTCCATGCATGATTTATATCCGTAAATCTTAAGTTATCGTGCGGTCCCTGTTGCTGTGTCCACTTTTTTTTTGGAGAAAGACATTTTGAAGATACTTATCATGTGTGTGTGTTAGAGTTTGCGACCACGGCTTTTTGGGTTTGGAGAAAGTAAATTTGTGTTCTACAAATACGACATCTTAATCATATAAATTAAGTGAGAAAAATATATCAAAGATTGCAACTTGCCGAACGGATCATTGAATTAGGTCTGCATTTTTCCTTCTACGTCTGAATTCCTTCAAATTCAACATCTACATATAAATCACTCTTGCTCTTCCAATCTTGAGCCATAATTGTGCTTTTTCATAATATTTCTTTTCATTCTTTTTTAGGGTGCATAGGGTTTAGGACCTGAGACCGGCTTCCGGTAGCAGTGGTGGGGCTAGGAATTGGCCAAGACGGGGCACAATCTAACACATCAGCTAAGAAGGGATGTGGATTTGATCATTAGATCCATTTATTGGAAACTTGGGGTGGGGCAAGTTACGCATGTACCCCTAATAGACGTCGCCCCTTTTCCGGTAGGATGCAGATTTGCATTCCATCACAATATTTTCTTCAAATTATGTAAACAGAGATAAAATCATGCACGTCACTATGGCCTCATTTGGATAGAGGATATGATATATAGGGATAAGATTTATGATAAGATATGAGCAAGGATTTGAATGTTGTCGGATTAAGGACCTAGTTTTTTTACCATTTACTTAAAACATCATATTGCAAATCAAATTAAAGTACAACCTAACTATAAATCGAGTGTCCAGGGGTTTGAACTTGGACATCAAGGGCCTTTCCACTTGTTCGGATCTAGCTTCGATATATCATGATGCAGTGAAGCCAGGTGCTCATTTAGGACTTTGTGCAAGTATGAACTCTTAAATCAAAACTTTTTCTAACGGGAAAATTTTATTTGTCACGTCCGCAGTTGAAGAGGTCAACATGAAGTCGCTGAATTCTAGAGTTTGAAATCAAGACAAGCGCCCAATGACTAGACTTACTAATGCAAACTCGCCCAGCTCAACTACACCTTAAATGTTAGCTTTTTGTATTTGACAAGACACAGTGAAGTGTTTCCATGCATGTAAATAATGACACTGTGGCATGCGGCAAAGTAATTAGTAGTATACTTGGTCTGTTTCGTCAGTCTTTCTCGTTGACTTTAAGGGTCCATTTGACCAACCAATTTAGCTAGCAATATGATATAAAAAATTTAATCATTTTTTCATGATATTATTGTATTGAGAAAGGTCTACAATATTATGAAACGATTAACATATTTCGTATCACATTATTAACTAAATTAGTCGGTCAAAGCGGCCCTTAAAATCAACTTAGAAGAGGTGATGAGAGACCGAATCAATGCACAAAACATGGAAACAATAAAAGGTCAGCAAAAGGAATGTGATCATCTTAGTTTTAAAAGAATCACATATAACTATATAAGCATATGATTTCCTTATATTTGTGGGTACCTACATGTAGTTCTGCCATGAGACGAGCCCCATTTGGTGGAGAAACACCCATCCACCATTTGTGACCCTAGTGAAATTACTAGGCTGAGGTGGTGATAATGGTGGTGGTTAGGACTTTCCTTTTATGGAAGGTCTTGATGGTGGAAAAAGAAGTGTTTGAATACACTTCTGTCTATTTTTAACCAATCTCTTCTTTTCAGCAACAAAAGCTATCAACCAAAGAGTGGGGACCCAGTCATGGAGTGTGTAGTCAAATTGAGCCAGTTTTGGAACTATTCTTGTGTAGTAGATCTTTCTCAATTGTTATAGTTTTTTCACTTATGTGTTGTGTTGTTGAAGTTAGATTTTTGAAAAGGTTGTTGAAGTTAGATGGTAGAAGAAAATGGCTATGAAGAGGATAACAACCCATGTACTACTATATTTATAAAAAGTGGCACTGTCTTGCCAGCTTATGATGTACTACTTTTCTTGCTCAATATTTAGAGCATGTTAATATTGGGGACCATGGTTTTCAAACCTTGCTTAATGTTTTCAAAGAATTGTCGGGTAAAGATATATACAATTCTGCACACAGCCAGATACATCGTACAATCGTCCAACTATGTTATGTGATTTTGGTAATTTTCGTGCGACTTGAATGACAACCAACATCATCATAAGAACAATTACGATTTTATATTTTAACTTGCTCAAATTATGTGTTGGGTGTGGAGCCACGCAGGGGCGGAGCCAACTCGCGGCACGGGTAGGCACGTGTCCTACCCAAAATTTTGAAAAACTGAGATTTTTACAATTTTACCATGTAATTTGTAAAAAGTTCAAATTGTGCCCTTGTCAAAATAATAATTGTGCCCTAAGTATTTTGAATACATTGCAAGAGTGCCCTAAGTGTTTCGAATACCTGGCTTCGCCCCTGGAGCCACGGATGTATTCATGCATGTCAAACAACCCGCGTCGAGTGAGTGACAAAGTGAATTTTTATTGAAGTCTTAAACAGGAATTAAACCAATCGTCGTCAGACCGTTTAAAAAATAAGCGGTGCATTAATCAGGTTCATCCACCCTACGCTGCTTGGGAGGCTCAAACTCCCGGCTCAGGGCCCTAACCACTAGACTAAACAGTTAGTTTGTGTGTTTATGTTTAGGTAAAAGTTTTGAGCTTGGATCTTTCGGTGTTTTGAGCCTGTGGTAAAACATTGCTGGCCCAATAGTGAAGATAGACATGCATGTACTTTATACTTCACATGATGGATGTGGCCCAAATGAATTCATAGGCCTCTTTCTTTTCTTTTTCTTTTTGATAAATACCTCTTTCTTTTCTGAGAACTTAGGCCTACTTGTCTATTCTTCCCATTATGGCATTGTGATGCACATATGTATGTCTTTCGCGATTTAGCTGCAAAGAGTTGGGTGCACTTTGAGATTCTTAGTAGGAAATTCCTCTTGGTGCAAGGGATTCAGAATGCACCAGGAAGACAAGCAAGCAATCGCCGTGTACTAGAAGGTGGATTGAAACTTATAAATAATTAAAATAAGAACAAAAAACACATAAAGATGAACGGCATTCTGAAGAAAATAACAAAAACGCATCATGTACATTGAAAACCTCTCAACCCAACACAACGTGGGCTAGGATTACAGTCCTACATCCACAAGCTCATACCACCGGGCACGGTGTAGATATATCAACATAAAAATAGTTCGGATGTAAGACTATAATCGTATTTGTAAGTTAATATATTCTAAAAAAAATAGTTTTGTCGTGCTTTATGATAGTTTTATGGTATATGGTTGCGGTTGAGGCCGTCTGCTTGGGTTTGGAGCTCAAATGCCCACGTTTGGTTCTGAAAGGGGATGCGAAATGTTTGATTGATCAATTCAATCGGACCAGAACATGCTCAACCAGGGATGATCTGACAGCAGTCGGATTGACACTGGAAGAGCTGGTAGAACGTAGTCGTTGTTTCACCGACTTTGAGATGCTGTTCAGCAGTCGGTCTACCAACATTGCAGCAAAACGCCTTGGCGAGCAGGAGAAGGGCGAGCTAGGCATTGGGCTCCTTCAACTTGCCCAGAAAATTACTCTTCGATTGTTACCACTGGTTTGGTCTGGATTTGTACCGAAGTAAATTTCCCAATCGAAACCCATCACCACTTGCTCTCTTTGAATCGTTTCCATACCGCTCATCTGTTCACGAAATTCATCGTTTTTGAGAGGGTTGATGTTCGATTGTGAGAAAAGATCGATTGTTAACCCTATTTCAGTTTTTCTGAAAATGGACACTTTTAGCTCTGAGCGTTTTTTTTTTTTTTCTGGAGATGGTTACTGTTTGTGCCCTACTTTGATTTTTTTTGAAATGGGTACTGGTTTTTTCAAGAAAGTGGCTCATTTGTTTGTCTCATAATTTGCCCGCTCTATTAGGCGATCATGAATTTAGTCTATAATTTAGTTCCTGAGAAATTGTTACTTTTATGGCGGGGCCATTAGTTTTGCAGCCATTGTTAGTGTAGTCTTCTTTGCCTGTTTTCAATTATTGATCTGAGCATGTTGTTGTTTGTGTTTGTTGTTGTTATTGTGTTGGTGATTGAGATTCAGCGGCGGTGGTGTTATTGGTGGGAATTTAGTGGTGGTGGTGCTGGTGGGGATTCAGTGGTGGTGGTGATGTGTTGCTAATGGGGATTTGGTGGTGGTAAATGTGGTGGTCAAGGACATCTAGAATGGCGGAACATCAAGAACATGAACATAAAAATACAAATAGGGACAAAATGGTCATTCAACAGTCAGATTGCACCCCATGCTAACTGATTGTAACATAAGTGTGGTATTTGTCCACCCTCTATCCACCGAGAGCTTGTTTGGTATCCGTTTAAAAACAAGAAAAACGGCGAAAAGAAACGTGTTGAAAAAGCACGTTAAAAAACAGAATCAAAAAACTGTTTGATATCCGTTAAAAACATTGTTTAAAATCAAAATCACATTTGGCAACATCACTAAATTTCAATGTTAAATTGCTTGAATATCATTTTAACGTACAATACTAACATATATGTGATACTTTTTTCATCTAATCATAGTTTAAATGTCTTTAAACACCAATAGTATGAAAAAATCACCAAAAAACCACATTTGCTGTTTTTTAAACTCATTTGGCATGTCTTTATTTTAAAAACAGGCAAAAAATTGTATATATCCTGTTTTTAATCACATTTGGCAAAAAAATTGTATTTTTGGCATGCCTGTTTTTATTTTTTATTTTTTTTTAAAGCATGCCAAATACACTGTTTTTAATCAAACTTGTTTAAAAGTATTTTGCAAAAACTTGTTTAAAAATAGGATAACCGGGTAATTGTCTCTGACATGGGGTAATTGTATATATCTAAACAAGAGGGGTGTATTTGTATTTAACTCATACTCGAACACCCGCTTGCACTAAAAGTAGTCGCGACAGTGAAGGGAGCAAGAAGAGAGTTCTCAGCAGAAACCCTTCCGGAGTATTCACTAGACAGAGCACGGCGACTGAGATGGCCGGAGAAGCACCGAGAAGACAAGGCAGACCACTTCCTCCGCCGCCGCCGAGAGGTGGTGGTCCTCTTCCTCCTCCGCCGCCTAAAGGCGGCCCTCGTTTCGAACCCGTCGATCGCGAGAAGGTTCACTACCCTCCACTTCGCTTCTTATACATGAAATTTTTCTCAAATTGACTATTTTGATCCTGATTATACATGATATGTACTTAAATTTACGAGATTTGTAGCGTTTGGCAAATTTATTAAGCACTCTATGCTCGGGGTTGTTCTTAGGGTTTGTTTTACTCACTACCTCCTTTTGAAGTGAATTTATCCCTTTTTATTTCCTCATAGATAATATTTCTGCCTGTGAGCCTGCACGTTATCTCTTCGCCATACTGTTAGTTCTCGAAGAGTTCTGATTATTGATTATTTTCAAATAACTGCTTTTGGTAATTCTGTTCAATATTTGAATTAATTTTGGTTGGCGCAATGTTAAGGTCTATGGCATTATGTGTGTGATGCCCCTGAGGTCAAATGTTCAATGCCCATGAAGACCATTTTTTCTTGAACATAACCATTAGAAATGGTGGTTGTGCCAGGGGCATTCAACCGACCTTCTGCGGGTCTTGTAGATTTAGTATAGATGCTCACGAGCTGATCCAGACACCGAAGAACTTCTATAAATTAAAATGTTCGGTATTAGAATCAAAGCTGACCGCGGACTTAAAAATACCTCTATCTAAGATGCGCAAATTTGGGATGCTAGGAGAGATGAGAAATAAGTTTTTTTTTTTTTTTCTCGTACTAGTCTACTCTGTGTAACAATCAATTTTTTTCGAGAGCTGTAACAATCAATTTAGTTATGTAAGAATCAACTCCCTCATATATTTTGATTAACTTTGGTTGGCACAGTGTTAAGGTCTATGGCCTTATGTGTGTGCTGCCCCTGAGGTCAAATGTTCAATGCCCACGAAGACAAATTTTTCCTGAACATAGCCATTAGAAATGGTCTTTCAACCGACCTTCAGCGGGTCTTGTAAATTGAGTATAGGTGCTAACTAGCTGACCCGGACACCGAGTTCGATAAATAAAAATGTTCGGTATTAGAATCAAGGCTGACCGTGGACTCTAAAACTACCTCGATCTGAGGATGGGAAGATGCGCAAATTTGGGATTCTAGGAGAGATGAAAAATAAGGTTTGTATTTCTCATACCACTCTGTCTCCTCTCTTTAGCCCCATGGCGGCTGGGTGGGGTTTATAAGAGAGGAGGCTCAATGACAATAATGTCCATGTGCTTTATTTTAAACTACAACAATACCAGCAATCACATCACCTTTTTAGAGAAAGTGGCCCAACTTTATTGAGTGTAATCTGGTCTTTTCTGTTGTTTAAGGTTACCCGATTTGGAAATGGGGTGACAGAGAAGAGACGTCCCAAAATAGAAAATGGGGCTAAAGAGAAAAGACTGAGTGGTACTAGTCTATTCAAACGCAAGACGAGCTAAGAGTACATATGAATTGAAATCAGCTGAAGTTGAATTCTATTGTTATTTATTAAAACGACCATCAGTGCAGATGCATGAAGTGATCCTGCGTTATGTATATGTTAATATGGAGTAATATAAAATGACTTTGGAGTATAGAGTATCTAGCGCATTTTTGCTAGACATATCAGAAGAGTGATTTGTATGTTACATATAATCAAAAGAATTTTGGATTGCATTCTTCATACAGTGCAGCCAAGAGTAGTTGGATATTTTCTGTAACCCTTCCCTGGTGGTGTCCATCATTTGGCACCTTTTGAGTTTGAAGTTCAAAAAGTGAGTGTTAAAGGAAGATACAAACTAGAAATTTTTGAGTGGTTCATCTCGACCTAGGACAAGCATGGTGGCTATGATATATTGATTTCTGACTAGAAGTGTAGGTAAATGAGTTGATCTGAAGAAAAATGACTGTATACCTATAATGTGACCTCAAAAATGCATTTATGCTCTTGAGTTAGCAATTTAATCCTCTAAGAGAGAGAAGAAAGGAGCACTAGGTTATAAACTTATAATACTGTTACCACTATCTCGAAGTTGCTCACACGGTGGTGTTGTGGTATTTAATGATCTATACTCTCTCCATTCCACAAAAATGGTCAAATTTCTATTTGAACTATTTACCAAATTGAGTTTCCAGTTATACATTCTAAAGGTATACAATTTCATAGAGATTTTTGTCCTGCAAAAGATTATTTTAATTGTCTTGGGAACAGAGAGATAGGGGATAGTTAGTTGAATTATAGGAGTTTCAGAATTGGATAGTTTAATGGGACGGAGGGAGTTGATATCTGGACTGCGGAAGTTCTTAAATGGAAAGTTTATGAAGAATGATATCAAATCTGAGCACTGAACAAGGCTGGAGTGTAAGGTAACAATTTGGGGAATAGGAGCAAGGTTGATAGCTTGAGATTGTCATCTTCACCCTACTTAACTGGAGTGTACCACATCTTAAACTGAAAGTTCCTGAACCACTAGCAATTTGTGAGGTATGAGAGAGTTTTTAGATGTAATTTAGTCCCTCTGCAAGAGAGGCTCTGTGCTTCACATATGGGAAACAAATAACAATGTCACATTATTTGTTATTTAAATAAAGATCAGTATTTTGATTTTTTGATTGGAGGACTCGCTAAAAAGTGCTTGATTGAGCTTGCAATGTGAAATGATTGAAATAAGTTCATTAGTTTCTCTTAAATAGAGAATGGGGAACAATCTGTTAATTTGAGCTGGTTCAAGAGTATCAGTTACAGAAGATGGAAGAATTGTTCTGGGTTTCCAACCACCAAAGTCAATGCATTATGTATATGATAGATGATTAGGTTGCATGCACATCTTTCCATATGAATTACATGTAAATTCTCCTTACATACCTGGCAGATGATTTAAGTTTTATGACCGTGTCACTACGGGCAGCCAGGATGCTCTTACTATTTAGTGTTTGTTCAATTTTTCTCATATTGACATGAATTGCTATTTGTTTATTGATATGCAGACTTGTCCTTTGCTGCTTCGAGTATTCACTAAGGTATGTTTATCTTATGAACACTTTATGTCCCTTGTATTATGATTCTTATGCATCATGAGTTTTAGCTGGAATTTGCCATTTCATTCTCATGAACTCCGCCTTCTATAGCAAAGCAATGGACCAGATTAAGAGTTTTCCTGATTTTCTCATCCTTGTGGCATAGGTGGTGTATTAAATTGGAAGGTGTCTGTGGTGCCTGAAGTGCCATGATTAGGCAATGAGCTTTTTTGCTACGACTGTTGCATCATTGTTAACCTATGTTTGCTATCAAGGAAAGAATGCATGCAAGTAACTTTTTTTCTGTTAAAAAAAAAGGAACTTTTTTTCTATACTTTTTTTAATTAAATAAATGAAAGAAAGGCATCACTGTTGCGTAATTGTTAAACTATGTTAACCTATGTTTGCTATCAAGGAAAGAATGCATGCAAGTAACTTTTTTTCTGTTAAAAAAAAGGAACTTTTTTTCTTTACTTTTTTAATTAAGTGAAAGAAAGGCATCACTGTTGCGTAATTGTTAAACTATGTTTTGCTGTCAAGGAAGGAATGAATGCATGCAAGTATTTTAATTAAATGAAAGAAGGGTATCTATTTATTGACACATAGTTACATCATCTTTTTTTTTTTTTTTTTTTTTTTTTTTTTGAGGAAAGTTACATCATCTCTTTTATAGTGTTTTGGACCTTCATAGTTGCTTGACATTCTGGACTTGAGAACTGGAGAATCAATCAGTCTACTTCAGTCACTATAGTCCTATGAACTGTATATGTGCATGCTCGTCTTCACCATTATGAGTTCCTGTATGTCATATTGTTCTGTGCTAGCTACTTTTTGTCAAGCTGTTGTTATCTTTATATTTTAATTGATCGCAACTGTTGAAATTAAAAATAAAGTGATAAATGAAAGCACACCTTGCATTGTCTACAGAGCGGAGGTCATCATACTGATGCTGACTTTTCGGTTAGAGGCAAGGAGCCAAAAGATGAGGTCCAAATATACACGTGGCAGGACGCAACTCTGCGCGAGTTAACTGATCTGGTATATTGAAATTTGATTATATGCTCTTCCATTCTTTGCCTTTTCTCTTTAACTGTGTGGGTCTGGGTGTCCCTAGGACAAGATGCCTGTGTGTTCAATTTAATTGAAATGTGTCCATACTTCCAAACCCTTCATATATGAAGAGAGAAGATTCAACACTCTGATATTTGAATTTTAGCTTTCTCAAGTTTGCACAACACAATGATGTAGCAAGTTCACTCTCATTTGGGTGGATATGAGGCTTATAAGCGATTTTTTTGGCTCCACGCTCTTGTTTGTGAAGTGAAACCATAGCTGTCCGAATCTTACGATTCGCAATCTGTATCATACGTTTCGATTTGATTCCCATGAAACGACGTGAATCCCATAGTGAATTAAATGGATAAATTTTATCTGTATCCCGATTCAAGAGACGATTCCGCTGCGATTGAAACTGATTCGTACTATTCACAATCTCATCCAAATGTCTAATTGAGTTAGAGCTCAGTCTAAGAAATAATACTTCCGACCGCAGTTTTCAATATCTAGATCCTACATATAGATTCGTGGCATGTCCTGCTGGATCTGAATCTCAGAATCATATCGTGAATCGTAAGATTCTACAGTTCTATAAGAGTTAGTAAATTTTAATGCCATAATTACTCAAACATTGCCGTTACCAATTTTCTACGAAAGAAACATGTGAATTCATTTACTTGGGACCTTGTATTTCATTTTGACAAATTTGAGAGGCTGAAAGTGTAACCACAGAGCAAAAGGACGTGTTTGATCAAAGATGAGTTGATCACAATTTTGATAGTGATAAGAGAAAAGGTTTCAGAATGTGGGCATGATCTAAACGTGAAGAAAAACTAACTAAATCAATTGCTACTCCTTGTCTCTCATAGAATGTTACTTAATATATGATGTAAACTCTTAATCTGTGGGTACTTTGCATTCAAACAGCTCGGGTTGGGTTGATAGCACCTGAATAAGCAAGAACCCAATAAACTTTGGGCTCATTCTCCTCTTAGTAAATATCCAAAAGGTCATTTGCAGAGTCTCGCTTGGATCATAAAATCGGATGTGATTGTAGGATTCCACTAGTAGAATACATGGGATTCTATGAGTTTGGTATTCACATGGAATCGAGATCGGCTATGCCTTCAAGGATCATAGGAATTGTAGGATCCAGATAGGGAGTTTGACAACATCTAGCTTTTTTAGCAAGATATGTTAGTTTTAAAATGACTACTACTTTTTTCTTAAGTCCAATGCTAACAACTTTCTATTATTTTCATTCTCCTTGACATCTTGTACTCCTTGCTCCACTTGCTTCCTATATTTTCATTATCTTATCTTATCTTTTAGACGTATGAAAATTTTAATCACTAGTTAGGGATGTGAGTAATAATTTGAGCTTTCTTTTCCATAAAATGAGAACATGTTATTCTATCTACTTAACAATATTGCAAAAGTATCTTTGCGTTTCACGATTCGGTTCACGATTCAGTGAAGGTGAATTGCGATTTGTCTACCGAATCTCAGTTTGTCAACTATGAGTGAAACTGAAGTCCGAATTAAAGTTTATTCTTGTTAAAAGAACCACTATGAAAATCTTGGAGTGAACCCATATAAACCTTGAAATGTTAGTAGTTGCTACTTAAATAAACGCTGAAGTAGTGAAAATTATTGGGACATTATTAATTTTGGTAAGAATTGCACTCTTCGCTTGACCTCTTGGGTTAAATGGATTTTTTAAATCCTAGTAACAATGATGTACATTTGGAAAGTAGCAGTGATGTATTTTTACTTAAAACTTATTAAATGAGATTCTCCTTGTAAAGGTTGTCACATTTGAAATCACCAAATTTCTCTGGAGAAATCAGAGCTAATACCATTATGTACTTGAGCTCGGTATTCCCAAGAACACAAGGATTGTAGACCACGATCCTTCCTACTACCTTCCTCAACTACTCAGGTACTGAGGGATGATTGTACGTTACAGTTTTGAAAAAGCCTCTTTAAGTGATCCGAAGTCTGGACCTAGAAATTTAAACATCATGACCTTATTCTTTAGCATACTGACCATTCTACAATTATGCTGATATAGTTAGACGCTAAGAACAATATTTCAATACAGTATACTAGAGAGAGCTTGGAATGTCAATTTCTTCCTGGATAAACACTCTTCAAACTTCAAATTTTCCGTTGGATTAACAGCCACAAAAGAAACCCTTCACATGTCCTCGAATTCATCTGTAATTAATTGTTCCTATAAGTCACTGTGTGTAAGGATTTTCTCTGCTAGATGATGAGTTTTCTGTATAAGATATTTTATCATTAACCTCGCTTTGGAGACATTGACTATCCGACTATGATAACTAGTAAATTTGAAACATGCAATGCGTATGCAAATGAGATTAAAAATTTGACATGCTTATTATAGTTGATGTAAGCCCTTGATAGATCTTCTCCTCAATGATTTTTTCATGCAGACCGTGATTTACTTGAGTATCGATGAAAATTAATAATCGATGTTGAAAAACATGGGAATTCTTAATGCCGATAAAATCTTGCATCAGCATCAGTGAAATTTGTACGCAAACCACAATGTATCAGTATTGTTCTGTTGCATAAATCAGTGCTTGGATCTGTGTTTCTTGGAAAAGCCTCAATGAAATTCTTCAGAGTCTCAAATTGGATGAGCCAGCTAGGCTTTATAGTCAGTATTGAACTCAGTGGCTCGGATAGGTTCCCAAACAGCTTACTTGTACCATTTCTCATTTAAAAGGATGGAGCAATGTAAGAACTGTTAAAGATGAGCTCTGGCATGACCCTCTTTCCGTATCTGGTCAAGATGCCTTCTCCAAATAGCTTGGTACTTGTATACATATATTCTTCTGTAGAAGTTGCTTTGAAGTCGGCATGTCTTACAGTGATTCTGTGTCCCATGCAGGTGAAAGAGGTGGCCCCAGAGGCAAGAAGGCGAGATGCTACATTGTCATTTGCATTCGTATATCCTGATAAAAACGGGCGATTCGTGGTTAAAGAGGTGATGTGTTTATATATGTATGCCCTGTTGTGTTTGAATATATGGCTTAAATTTTTGGGCTGAAGTCCTTTTTTGGTGGTACGCTCAAACATTGCCTCACTCCTGCTTCAATGTTTAGAATCCAATGGGACATATATGTTAGTTTGTGGTTGTAGTCCCAGTTTAGTGGAAATGTCACATTCCAACGAGCCCACTTTCAAAATAGCCTCACCGCAACCCCACTTTAAAGAAACTAGTCCATGTCCAAGTCCAACTTAAAAAGAAAATGTTAGTAATTAAGCTGTAGATGAACACATTTTGTGGTAACATGTGAAATGGTGTATGGATTTGAAATTCTATGAAATGGGTTTTTCTTTGTTTGTCCTTCATGCCCCTTTTGCATGTCATGGTGGACTAAAATGGAATTAAGTTTACTTGCTTGTTTCATGTAGCACATCTGTACTGAATGTTAGATGTTAAAACTTTGATTTTATATCAAAATGCTGTCCTAGTGAGGTTGCTTGTTCACATAATTCAACAAATATCCGGTTTTCACTCTCCGAAGACCATACTTTTTAGTCCTTTTCTTTATGAATCTACCTGGTTGTGTGGATCACGGCGACATCTCTTCATCAGTGCCAGCTCTTGGAAGATTATTTTACACACTTTGTCGTTTGTATACTTGTTGAGTAGTCACACACTGAGAGTTTACAAAATAAATCTTCAATTACTAAAATTGTGGAGTACTCCCTTCATTGCCTATGGATTCTTACAAATTTGGATCTGTTATTATTCGGATGCAGTAACCTTCTGTGATACCTTTTCTTCTCCAATATATCTCGGACGCAGTAACCTTCTGTGATACCTTTTTTTCTCCAATATATCATGACAGGGTGAACCTATCCTCACTGGGATGCTTAGCCTCTTCCTAATCCTTTCTTCCAACATGTACGCATACCCACATTGGATACCTAGCCAAACAAGGACCTAGTAATCTGCAGTCCAGTGTGTGTATGTTTCCTAAGAGACATATTGGTTCCGTAATTGTGTAGTGCCATTCACCATCCTTTTGATCAACTAGTTCAATAATAAGTATAATGCTGTGCGAACTTAGGCTCTGTTTGGTTGGTGGTAAAACATATTCCTGTAAAATGTTTCCCTTGTTTTGGTGTTTTGGTGCTGTTTGGTTGGAGGCAAAATATTTTCCTGTAAAATGTTTTCCCTCAAATGATGTAAAATGATTCACATTTCAAATCTGTAAGCGATTCTCCGAAGAGTGAAGGAGCACAACAACAACTCATACTAACACCTCCACCACCAATAACCACCACTACCACCTACCTCCACCACGACCCATCACCGCCACCGATCACCGACGCTGCCGTCACGGCCCACTGTTTTAGCAAGTGTCAACCAAACACGATAAAATAATTGTAGAGAACTTTTTCACACAATATTTTACGTGTAGAATATTTTCCTTTGTAAAACATTCTACTGTGAACCAAACAGAGTCTTACTGTTGCCATGCTGTTGTGAATTGTGATGTAGGTGGGAAGAACCTTTTCTTATCCAAATGGGCGGCGACCTGACAGCGGTAGCCAAACACTTGCAGCTCTAAGCTTCCAGGTACAACATCATCTCCAGTCGCCTGCTTATGGTCTCTCCTCTTTATCATTGGTGTTTGGTATTAGTAAACTAACTCGACTTCTGATGGTGATATTTGCAGATAGGAGATTACTTGGATGTTGCAATTCTTTGAGAAAGCTGCCAGTGTGTTTAGCAATCGATATTGAGCATTATGTTTTTTGTAGCCTATGCTTGATCACTCGCGAATGTTCCCTTTTTAGTCCCCGTGTAAAACTGATTTCTCGAATTGATGCTTCATGTGCATTTCACTCCTGATTCTTGCTTTCCTGGAAACTGTGTTGGAACAATTCAGATCTGTATGGCCTGTTTAACTCGTCATTCTTAGGAATTGCTTTTTTACCTGCTCTAAATTGTCGGTTTATTTTGGTATATCCCACTTAAAATGTGAGCTCAGGTGACATGTGTTCAATTGTCAAGTGATTTTATGCTCCTCCTAGCATTTTAGTCGCTTCAACTTATCATGTCATCATATTTGTGTGCTTGTAATGCTCTAACACAATGATTGAGCCAAGATAAATTACCCATCACTTGCATCAGGTGCGGGTGACGGGATATGAATTTATAGGATAAACAATGGTAGATTTCACTCACATTCACGTCTTAGTCATAGCTGCACTCGGTTCGGTTTAACTGCCAGCTTTTGGTTAAAACCAAACTGAATAACCGACGAAACGAGAGCCGAAAAATCTAACCGACATACTGTAACCGAAGCCAAGCCGGACCCAATTAAATTCAGCCTCGGTTCGGTCCCTAATTTTGGTTAACCGAACCCGAACCGGCGGTAACCCGAATATTTGAATGCGGTGACCGTTGTCGAGTTGTCACATCACGGTCAGAGTCCGTTTTTTATCACCCGTCGGGTGCCCCCCCCCCCCCCCCCCCCCCCCCCCCCAAAACACACACACACACACACACACACACACACACACTTCTTCTACAAATACCCAATACATCACCCTCATTTTTCCACACTCAAACTCATCCATCACTCTCCAATTTCTTGCATAATTCTTCACTAAAAGTCATCACACTCTCCAATTTTCTCATACTTCCTCACACAATAATTTACTTCAAATTCTCTTAATTCCTCGGTTCTCAACGAAAAATTTCTCTCATTCCTCCTCAATTGTGAAGCAACGATCAAACAATACATCAAACTTCTTTGTCCTACTCATTCCTCCTCCAAGAATTGCTCTTGGAGTTTGTAAGTTCTAATTTTTGTTGAGCATTTTACTTGTTTTATTTCTTGTACTTTTTAGCTGTTTGCTATAGTTAATTTTAATTTTAATCTAATCTATTTAAGAAAAAATGACTTCAACCCGCAATATAGAAATTGATCTTAGTAATGTCGAGAAGTAATGGGTGTAGGCGCCGGTTTGTATTTTGATGGAGAAGAAAATGACCCGACTCTAGGAACAAATAAAAGAACTCGTAAAGGCAAACAAAAAAGTCCCTTTTGGAATTTTATGGAAAAAATAGAAGATGACTTAGACGATGATGGTGCACCCAAATTTAAAGCCGTTTGTAATCTTTGTAAGCAAAATTGCACTTTCATAAAACCGGTGGATCATGGTCAATTAAGAAGCATTTACGAACCGCACACCAACTTTTGTTAGAAACACAACCCGAAGGTACCGAGTTTGTCCAAACCCAAATTTAATATAGCGCTCAAGGTAATTTAGTTCCTTTTATATATGATTCGGCAACGGCACAAAAAGCAATAGCCTATTACATTACCGCTATCGAAAAACCTATTAGTATGGCCGACGATCCCGATTTTATAAAAATGATTAATACTGCGTTTTGTCCCACTCATAAACGAATTGGTAGAAATACTACTACGAACGATATATATGATTTATACAATGAGAGGAAAGCGGGAATTATTCAAAGTTTGGAAACTTTAGTTTTACAATTGCTTGCACATCCGATATGTGGACTGATAGAGACGAAAAATGATATATTTGTGTCACCGCACATTACATTGACCGGATTGGATTTTACAAAAACGTGTAATTGGTTTTCGTCAAGTTCCATATCCTCAAAATGGCTTAAACATGGGAGATACTATTGTGGATATTTTTAATGAGTGGGGCTTTAAATGATAGTTTGATTTCTCATATTCAAACAATGTTCTCAACACCCCGTGGTGAGAGTCTTGGACACATCCTATGTGTATGTCACATTATTAATTTAATTGTACAAGATGATTCAAAAGCACTAAGAGAACATGTAAGCCCTATTCGCGAAGCTATTCACTTGATTACGTCTTCACCCCAACAAACAAAGCGATTTTTGGATATTTGTTTTGAAAGCAAGATGAGAAGAAGGAAGTTTACAATTGATTGTAGAACAAGATGGAATTCAACGTACTTGATGTTACATAGTGTTATTGGGTACGAGCAACTTATCTCACGGTTTGTGAATGACTATAACTTGCCGGCAATTTCCGTAACTAGTTTTGATTGGAGAGTTGAGGAGGCCTTGGGAAATTTTCTTGAACCATTTTATACCGCCACCAAATTTGCATCGGGTGTTTATTATCCAACCACTTTCCATTTTATTCCACAACTAGTTCTTATTAGTGAAGCTTTTAAAAATGCTAGGGATAATATTGTTGTAGGCAAAAGCAATTGCGCCTATGGAAGAAAAAATTCTCAAATATTTTGAAGACATGCCTATGGAATTTTGTTTCGGTAGTATTTTTTACCCAAGGCTAAGGTTGAGACAATGGAGTTTATGCTAGATCAAATTAACGATAACACGAGTCATAGTATTACACCATGTATTGAGAGTGTTAAAACAAGTCTTAATTTTATGTTTGAAAAATATGTCGCTGGGTATGGTAAGGGTAAGGCAACACTTGATTTCTTATATAAGAGTAGACAATCCACCCCCATCGGAACCGGATTTTCAGAATTAATGTTGTTCCTTAACACTAATTTTTTGACACAACTATCCGAGGAAGAACTAGAAAACATAGACGTACTCGCTTGGTGGAAGCAACAAGAATCAACATATCCTATTATTTTTCGATTATGGCACGTGATGTACTAACCCCGCCAGTTTCTACAACGCCTTCAAAAACAACCTTTAGTGTAGGTAAAAGAGTGTTGTCGGAGAAAAGGGCGTTTCACTTCAGAGATGTTGGAGGTTCTCATATGCGCAAATGATTGGAACAATGCCAAAAAACACATACAGGATGTTCTCCCTTTGGACGTCGCAGTGGACCAATTATTCCAAAACTTAGAATTATGCGAGGACGAATCGGAAAATGAAGGAGCCTATACGATGAGACGAAAAATCGATACCATTATTGTGGTTCTTTTCAATAAGTTAATAGAGACAGTGTATTTCTCAAAAAAAAAATGTTAATAGACAACGTAAGTTAGAAAAAAATGCAAATGATAGATAGTTGAGTGGGTGCCAACCTAGTTGGGATGTATTTACACTATAGTGATGCAAGTTCTTCTAACATTTTATATTTATGATTAATAATACAAGTTTGTTTTCTTTGTTAGGATTACTTGGCTAATTTTATGTGTTTAGTATCATTAAAGCATACAAGAAAGTCAAAAAAATTCAGGGACAAGCAAAATAGATATAAAAAGAAAAGAATTTCCTAGAACCTGTATGTACCGAGAACCGGCCCAAATAAGTGAACCGGTTCCGGTCTTACGGTCCCTGTTCGGTCCTAGGTATTTGAAAAAGTCCAGTTCCGATTAAACGGAATCAAATAGTTACAATTACCGGTTAACCGAACCGAGAACCGACCGGTTAACACAGAAGCGGTTCGGTTCTGGTTTCGGTTAACCGAATATACAACTTTATCTAGGACACATATATACTTGCAATCATCACTTAAACTCCATCTGTGTCCCTATTGTCACTTATGCCTTCTCTGTGTACTTCCTTAAGAAATAGGCATGTACGTTCTCAAGCTAATTTTTTGGGACATGTTAGCACTCCGAGAGTATCAATCGGCCATGGAGACCATCATTGCCATCACCGTCACTATCTACTGTGTCAACACAATCTAATTCGAACCAATTTGTTTGTTTTGCATAGAGGCAATTCACCAACACATTTTAATTGGTTTTCTCAATTATTGTTTTGTCACTATCTACTGTGTCAACACAATCTAATTCGAACCAATTTGTTTGTTTTGCATAGAGGCAATTCACCAACACATTTTAATTGGTTTTCTCAATTATTATTTTGTTACCTTTGTTCCAATGAACATCACCCGCTGCTTATGACATGTTCGACTTTTCAGACTCTTATTTTGAGAATTACATCAAATCTTACGTTTAGTTGGGTTCGAACTCGAGATATCATGTAGGGAGTTCAAGTGCTATGCCATTGAGCTAGCATCCATTTGCACTGACAGGATTGAACTGGACTAAGTTTAATTAGCCGGATTGGACTACAATAGATTAGTCTTTGGTTTTGTTAGTTCTACAAATCATCCATTGTAACTAATCCACTTATATAGGCATGACTATTCATGTTAGAAAGTAGTACTTACAACTAAATGTGCCATTAAAGGCTTGTAATTAGTTAATTTCCACTAACGACATCCCTCTTTTATTCGTTGCTCTCAAGTGTGTCTCAACTAACTAACACAAGGAACTCACGCCATATTAATTTTATCATTTAACAATCGTGCCTCACCTAAATAATACACATCGCTGTATTTATGATGAACCTATGATTCAAGTTAATTAGAAGGGTGAAAGACACTTGAACCACCTCTAGTTTGATTGAAGGACACTTTCACCCTTCTAGTTTGGAAAATGACACTCTCACCCCTCACTGTGCCAAATTTTTGAAAATTTACACCTCTTACCGTGACGTTGTTAGCTTGGAGTAAGACCCTGTCATTTAAACATATTTTTTGTGACAGATTCGCCCCCAAATTATGAAAAGTATGGCGGTTATCCAAGGGCATATATGTAACAACCTGAACGGATTACTTTCCCAACAACTTCTGTATCCGTATAACCGGATAAAGATGATTAACCCTAGAATGTGCTAGTAGTAATCAACAAGGTGTACTATATGTCATATGTCAAACTCACAAGTCTTTAATGCGGGACGGGCCACCTTATATACTTGACCTCCTCGTCGAGTGTGCCTACTCACGTATTCCCATGGCAGGTGGCTCACATCCACAGAGTCCTTGCGGAACCAGGAACAACTCTAATACCATTTATAACGACCCGAGCGGGTTAATGTCCCTACAACTTTTCTATATGTTCCAACGGGTAAAGACGCTTAAGCATTGAAGATTTGAAGGTGCTGCTAGTAATCTACAAGTTGTACTACATACCATATGTGAAACTCAAAAGTCTCAACGTAGGATAGGATATAGCAGTATAGACTTTTGCGTGACATGGAGGAAAAATTTGTCTCAAAACACCAACTCTTAGACTAACGACGTCACAACGAGTCAACGAAACACTTACGGGGTATCAGTTTTGACACACAGAAGGGCTGAAAGTGCCCATTCCTAAACTGGAAGGGGTGAAAGCTTCCTTAAAACGAACTTGAGGAGGGTGAAAGTGTCTTTTATCCTAAATAGAGAAACGGAGAAGGGAGTGTTTGAAGCCCGAAACTCCAGAAATCCAGATCTCCCCTCTTCTTCTTCTTCTTCTTCTTCTTCACTGCTTCCTTCCTTCTGGCTTCAGCCTAGGGCACAACTAATCTCACATTGCACCATCGATCTCTGCAAACGCTTTCACTGTCACCGCTCATGGATTTCTACTAGCAAACGCCTCCCACCGACGCCGAATCTGGAGTGTTTGTTTCCTTTTCTGATTTGTTCTCCTTGTAATCGCCTTCTTTTAATCTCTCTTCTCTTCAATTTTTTTTCTCTATCTAGTTCGTTCTTCATCGTTTTCGTCTCTCTCTGGTGAGATTTTTTGCAGGTTTCTGAGAGGCGATGGCTACGAGGAGGGGAGTTTACGGTGCCGGAACTCCGAGGATCGGCAGAGACGGCGACGGATCTCGGTTTCCGGTTGCGCTCGTAGTCCTGTGTTTGCTCCTCGCGCCGATGGTTTTCTTCGTCGGACGGGGACTGTATACTTCGTCTCCGATAGGTCCGTCAGTCTACTTTATGATGCTTTATTGTTTGATTCCCGCAATTTATTTATAGCACCGGTTTGACTTTTAGACTCGTATCTGGGTCACTTTGACCGGGTGATTGGGATAGCAAAACGATGCTATTTTTTGATAATTTTTTCACCGTGTTATAGAGCAACTTTTACACTATAACGCCATGAAAAAATTTTCAAAAAATCGCATCGTTTTGCTACTCAAATCACCGGGTCAAAGTGACCCAGTGAATAGTGACAAAAGTCAAAATGGTGTGATAGAGAAGAAACGGAGGTAGTACTTGATTGCTGATATGTGAATTAAGAGGATTGAAGGTGATATTAGTTGTTGCTCTTGTTGTTAGAATGGATTCATGTTAATTAGATTTTACCTGGTGAATAGCTATGCGATTTTTCGACAGGGACTGATTTGTTAGGGTGGGCATAGTTGCCAATAGGGAATCTATATGTGGCTCTACACATGGATACTTAACACTGATTTAAGTCGTATATACGAGCTCACCTTCCCCTAGTCTTTTTTGGTGTCCGATGATTCTTGTTCTCCAGTCTCTACTTTATAAGCCTGATGCTATAGTTATGGGATTAGCTTCTCGGGGAGAGTTACGTAGGGTCACATTAGCTATGGGGTTTTACCTGCTGAATAGCTATGGGATTTTTCGACAGGGACTGATTTTTTAGGGTGGGTAGATTTGTTAAGTTGCCTATAGGGAATCTATATGTGGCTCTATACATGGATACTCAACACTGATTTACGTCGTATATACTAGCTCATCCTCCCCCAACCTTTTTTGGTGTTTCTCTACTTTATAAGCCTGATGCTATAGTTATGGAATTAGCTTCTCTGAGTTAGTTTTGCTTGCTTTCAGGGAATAGTTACGTAGGATTACATTAGCTTCTTTGAGTTGGTTTTGCTTGCTTTCGGGAGAGAGTTACGTAGGAATTTTCATTTAGATGCATAAGATCAAATATCTGGACTTTTCACTTTCTGGGAAGAATGCAGAAGTAAACAATTCACTAAAAGTAGAGGCATGTTGAGCGTCATGGTGGGCCATATGAAGAGAGATGAGGACCTAGGAAATTGTATGTGATTGGAAGAGATTGATGCTCTACCCAAAGAAGCTATGAATGGCATTTTGCTTTCATGCCGTTGCACTATCACAACCTCAAAAGTGTATTGACATTTTGTTCGAATAATGCTTGGATCAGTACCTTTAATGCACCTGCATTGATGAAGGACCAGAATGGGTCATTTGCTTATAAGTAGGAATAATTGTCGCTCACTTTAATAAGTTGATGAGGTGCCACTGTTTGGAAATATTAATCATAATTGAAAATCAATATTTGGGGAGGTGACTTCCTAGTATTTAAGAATTAAGAATGCTTAATGCAGGTATGTGGATCTGGTTATAATCGAGAGTTTGGGCATGGAGTTGGTGCTGACAAACAATTCGCTCAGTCAAATCTTGGGGGAGATTGTCCATGCTTGTCATTGTGGTAATAAACTAGGAAATATAAATGGGGCTATGTCTATTGTTTAGTGTTGGTAAGATTTACTTAGAATTGGTAGGATTAACTCACATCATGGGAAACTTATGCTGAATGACTTGTCATCAGTTAGTGTTAGGGCTTGAGGTCTGGAAGCAGTTCATTATTCCTGCTACTCATATTTCCGCATCGTTGGATGCTCAGCAGAACTTGAAGTCTTCTTTTGTGTGGGAACATTAGAATTAGATGCTATGGAATCTGGATTCTATGTTGTCATTTTTGACGGTAAACTTTGCATAGTCTGTTATAGTACAGTAAAATCGGCATTGTCTGCTATTGTATGGAATACTACATCAGTTTCGTGTCACAAATCACTGTAAGATATATGTCACTTTCCTTTCTGCCTAGCCGTGAGCTGGTGCCCTTGGTTTGGCTTTTACGAGAAACTGCTTTTCGGGCTGCCTAATTTTGCAGCATTAAGTGGGGTCATTCTTGTTAATCTATTGCAATGTATAAACATGATCAAATAATACACATATTACTGGTTAGACTACATTCATCAAACTTAGGTAGATATTTTATTGTTTAGACCAGGGTTCGCAATCTCCAAACTGGATTGCACATTCCCAATCGCCGTTGCTAGCGATCCACAAAGGAGATGTCAGCATTCTCTCCATACAAAAACACATCATGGCGGGATTAAAGAAGAAGGATCAACGGAATCCATCGTCGTCGCATTCGGCATTTGGGTTCAATCGTTGATTTTTTTCATAGACCGCTTTGCCTAACGTCATTGTTGGATCTTCACTATTGAGTGAAGATCCATCATCCAGGAAGTCGTGCAGAGAGAGAGAGAGGGTGATCCTTTTCAGTTCTCCTATTTTATTAATTTATACCTTAGGAGAGGAAAATGTCATTTTCATTAAGGCTAGGTAGAAGTATGGGCACACAGAATTTAAGAAAAGGAAAATTATAATCTCCAAAGTATAATATCCGACTTAACTGTTTTCAACATTCAATATAAAACTAGCTTAGATTCTGCTTATATAACCTGTAAAAGTGTACCTAAGCGCACAATACTCTTTTACATGGCTACCGTGAAGTATGTTTCATTCTGAATAACATGATACTGGAAGGAGATTGCTTGCTTCCATGTACTCATGTAAAGCAGATACTTGGTTTGCTTTAATTTTCAATATGCCTGATTGTGAGATTAAAGCTAATGATGTCATCCTTTTGCGTGTGTAGTTTCTACCAAAGTGTTCAGACATAAGGGTTACTGGTTAGTATGTGGTGTCTCCAAAAGTTAGGAGACTGATAATCTAATTAGCTAAACGTGATTTTGTTCAAGGGAACATTACCTATCTGTGTGTTGGCTGATTATTGAGAGATTCGGGCGTTAAGTTAGGGTTGCATGTTAAGATGGCCTATTTGTTTATAACCTATCCTTGCATAATTTAGTAATGTAATTGTATGTCCTAGGAAACTGTTGTATGACTACCCTGCATTGTAATTTGTCTTGTTAATATGAAATTATCACTCAAGTAAACTTTGACCACGCCATATCGCTTTATCTTTTGTTGACGCGTTGTGTTTGTGCTTTCACCGTGACATTATTTATCATTTTGTTAAGCAGATACATTTTCTTTTGCAGATGAGAGTGATAGTACGAATAGATCTACTCTAGAGGTAACACCTTTTCCTGTCTCTACATATATTTGTTTATGCACACACTCACACACACTTACAATATGGAGCTGAAGAAATTATTGGTTGCGCAGGACAGGGATTGGAGAGAAAGAGTTGCTTTACAACATGTTAAGTCCCTCTTCTCAAAGGAGGTATGTCTAAATTGCTTTTAGTGTGGTTAGTTGTCTATCCAGTTTTAGATTTTATGGGTATCTTTAGCGTTACTTTTTATTTTATGGTATTTATGAGGATACTTATTAGAATGTTCTCTTAGGTGATTGATGTCATCACATCAAACATAAATGAAGAAGGGCCATTGAGCCTTGATTCTTTCAGGAAAAACAATTTGTCTGCTTCTTGGAGAGGTATCGAGCTAGAATCAGCTGATGAGAACAAATCTACTTCGAGTGAGGTCAGGGTGACTGTCTTTATATCACATGCTCATTTTTCCAGTTCAGAGCTATTGTTTTCCGAATTTGACATTACTATATTGTTTGATTCTTTCTTAAAGAGCCAAGTAGCTGCAAACATCAAGCAAGATGTCCCTAGTGACAAACATGATGATTTATCAGGTTTTCATCTCTTAGACAGTTAACATTACTGTAAATTACGAGCTTGATAACCTAAGGTAAGTTTCATGTAACTACTAGTTTTTGCAGATGATCGTTTTGACTCTGTTGATACACCTTCAAAACATGCCAGAAGGGTAGGAATCATTTTCTATCTTTGATCTATGTTCTTCCTTATTTTTCTTTTTGTCATGTGAGTTTTTATTGTGTATTTAATCTTGTGTAGCAACTGATAGAAAAAAGAAGGGAGAAGCGTGCTTCTGACTTGGTAAAACAAGATGATGAAGTAATTATTAAGCTTGAAAATGCGGCAATTGAACGTTCCAAATCAGTTGACTCAGCAGTTCTAGGAAAATACAGCATTTGGAGAAAAGAAAACGAGAATGAGAATTCTGATTCAACGGTTCGCTTACTACGAGACCAAATTATCATGGCCAGGGTCTACATAAGCATTGCAAATATGAAAAACAAGCGGCAGTTTGCTCAAGAACTCCAGAATCGGCTCAAAGAAAGTCAGCGTGCTTTAGGAGAGGCTGGTACGGATTCAGATCTACCTCGCAGGTAATGTATTGATAGAATTGTCCATCCTTTGCTTGTCATCCTGTTCTACATATTAGTTGGTCTGGTACTTATTCTCACAAAAAAATTCTACAGTGCACCAGAAAAAATCAAAGCCATGGGCCAATTGCTCTCAAAAGCTAGGGAGCAACTGTTTGATTGCAAGCTGGTCACTGGGAAGTTGAGAGCGATGCTTCAAACAGCGGATGAACAAGTTAGGAGCTTGAAGAAGCAGAGCACTTTCCTTAGCCAGTTAGCGGCTAAGACCATTCCAAATGGGATACACTGCTTATCCATGCGCTTAACCATAGATTACCATCTGCTTCCACTTGAGAAAAGAAAGTTCCCCAAAAGTGAGAATCTGGAAAATCCAAAGTTGTACCATTATGCACTCTTCTCTGATAATGTCTTGGCTGCATCTGTCGTTGTGAACTCAACCATTATGAATGCCAAGGTAGGTTACATCTATAAAATGTCTCTTCAGGATTTTGAGCTACTTTAAGCATCGTTATGACTTTTGTGAAATTGTCTTACGTTAGAGCTTTTTGAGATGAAATATTCATTGGTGACCACTGTGATTTAAATTACATTCAATACGGATTGATCTAATACTTTAAGCAATTGATTTCTAAGAAAAATATACTTGAAAAATGTTGCAGTAATTTAGTTTGTCTGCATGTTGACTTTCCGGAAGAAATTTATTTTTAGGATGTATTCTCAATAGCGAAGAAATTTTGACCTTGGCTCCAATTTGGTGTTCGATGCCAACTAATTTAATCATCTTTACCTGCTCATCTGATGTTGTCTTTTTAATTGTGTTACAGGAACCGGAAAAGCATGTTTTCCATCTTGTTTCTGATAAACTGAACTTTGGAGCCATGACTATGTGGTTTCTGCTGAACCCTCCAGGCAAAGCCACCATCCATGTTGAAAATGTTGATGAGTTTAAGTGGCTTAATGCATCCTATTGTCCAGTTCTTAAGCAGCTTGAGTCTGCAGCCATGAAGGCATACTATTTCAAGCCTGATCATACCACTACTGCTGGCTCTGCTAATCTGAAGTATAGGAACCCAAAGTACCTCTCAATGCTCAACCATCTCAGATTTTATCTGCCCCAGGTTTATCCCAAGCTGGATAAGATCCTATTTCTCGATGATGACATAGTAGTGCAAAAGGACTTGGCAGGTCTGTGGTCGGTTGATCTTAAAGGAAATGTGAATGGTGCAGTGGAAACCTGCGGTGAGAGCTTTCACCGTTTCGACAAGTATCTTAACTTTTCAAATCCTAACATCTCAAGAAACTTTGATCCAAATGCCTGTGGGTGGGCATATGGGATGAATATTTTCGATCTTAAGGAGTGGAAAAAGAAAGATATTACCGGCATATATCACAAGTGGCAGAATATGGTCAGTCCCGTTCCTCTTTCCTCCGTTAAGCCCTGCATTTTAGTTTTCTCTGTCGAAACTTTTAATATGTGCATTATGCAATTATATATCAATATATCATTCACTTCAACAGCTGCATTGGCTAGTTTGTTATTTCCTGGGGAACAGTTGAATAGTGTCTCTTGGGACTCACAATAGGCAGCTGTTACTTGCTAAGTAATACCCCTGTCCCGCCAAGGTTGTCCATTTTTCCTTTTTGGGATTTCCCAAGAAGGTTGCCCATTTTCTGTTTAAAGTGTTTTTTTTTTTTTTTTTTTTTTTTTTTTTTTTTTTTTTTTTTTTTTTTTTCTCGAGAGAATTCTGTTTAAAGGTTTGAAATATCATGGAACCATCATTACCCAAAAATATATAACAAAATTAGTCTTGGAACATGAAAAAGAGAGAATAGTTATGGAAATAACCTGCTGAATTTTGAATTGTGGTGCACTAACTGGATGTCTCCTTCAAATTTCGGTGTTCCGAAAAATGGACAACCTTTGCAGGATAGAGGGATATTAGAACAGTAGGTTCCTGTTTTCTGTTCTTGGTATGTGACAGTGATATGAAAATGAGGATTCAACTTGAATGGGTTGTTCCCCCATAGTGCATAGGTTCTGTTTTTGCAGATTTGGGTTTTTATGTTGAGTCCTGTGTATACTCTTGCCGAAGATATGCATTTGTTTAAGTTGAGCTTTTGTACTTAATTCATGTCTGTCTTTGTGGTACTAGAATGAAGAGCGGAACCTCTGGAAGCTTGGAACTTTACCTCCAGGGTTGATGACATTCTATCGCATGACACATCCTCTTGATAAGTCGTGGCACGTACTTGGTCTGGGGTATAATCCAAGCATTGATCGTTCAGAAATTGAGAATGCAGCTGTTATACACTATAATGGAAATATGAAGCCATGGCTAGAATTGGCAATGACAAAGTATCGGCCTTATTGGACCAAGTATATCAAGTATGATCACCCGTACCTTCGCAGGTGCAATCTGAGTGAATGAATGGTCTTCAGATACCAAGGTACATCAGATCTTCCCCTCACCTGTCTCTTATGACCCAGTTGAAATTTTCTGGTTATACAAATTGAATTTGATTGAGAACAAGACCTTCTATCTTCCCATGCTATGTTTCTCTTTCCTGTACAATTTGTTGGTTGCCTTTTCAGCGATTCAGATTTCTACACCTTCACCCAAGAACTACAATTACTGTCATGTAACAGCCTTCTCATCAACTTATCAAGATTCCTGATATATGAGAAGTAAAACTCTTTATATTTGATGTGGGTATGAATACACTTCAACTTAAACGATGATTTTGTGGCGAAAGAATACACGCAAGACTCAAAATTTTGTGCTAAAGAACCTGACTGCAGCTTGCACATTTTTGTCATTTAATCGAATGAGTTAAAAAATTGAATCCTAGACTGGTACATGATTGTACCAGCCTTGAGTATTTTGATTTAACTTTTTCCGAGATAGCTTGCCGGAGCTAAACTCTTCTTTCTGCGATGCAGAAGTGTGTCTTAAGAAATCAATCCATTTTCTACAGTTGTATGCGTCTGGTTTCCTAGTAGTTTCTTCGCCAAACTGGATAAAGGTTGAATTGCTTTTTTACTTGGTATGCTAAATGTATCTTCCGATCCTCTAGTGTTTTTTATTTCAAATTTACGGATTTCCCAGAGAACTGAGCCTGTCTTTGACCTGGTGTATGTGCACATTGATGAGGTGCCCTCAGGGCGCATATGTGATAGTTGAACGGCACTTTTGTGCCCATCTCACTAACATATCTTCAATTTACAGACCCAATGCATATGATATCTCAGTCATGGACATGCTCTTTGAAATTTATACGTGGCTTGAGCCATTTTGTTGTTACCAACTGGTTTTGAGAGCTAAATTAAAAAGTGAAAAGGCACCCTCCAAAATACATGAGTTGTGTATTTGAATACTCCACGAGATACAATGCAACCTTGAAGCAGTGTAAGAAAGGTTGACAAATTATGGACTAAAAGACCTCAATGGAAGACTTGGTATGAAACAGGCCAGTTATCCCAAGTCTCGTATAATCTTGTCTTTTTTCCTTTGCGTTCTTGAAGTGACTTCTTTTTCTCGCTGTGACTTCCTCCTACCTCTTTTGATTTAACATAACCTGGCATGATATTCTTAAGCTCTGTCCATTTAGTTAAGAAGGTAAAGCACAGTGTTTATATTTGTTGGAATATTACATAACAAACCGGCTTGAACATTTAATCTTGGAAAGGGGATTGGGAACGTGTGGTAGCTTTTAGAGCATGCTGCTTTTGAGATGTTCGGATTACACATGTATTCTTGATCTTCTTTTTGTATGGAGTGGATACTAAAATAAGTGCATTTTTTAGAATGTGATCTCGTTTCCTTATTTTTCTGAAAGTTGCTCCACTGCTTTCTGTAACAGTGTTTTGTCCGAACGTGTGCCCAACCAAGACTAAATAGCCACAAAGGAGCATGAATGTGACATGAAATTTGGACGAATCTCGAATTCTCTGGAAGAACTTGTGGATGTGACCTGACGTGCTGTTTATTTGAGCTCCCTTAGGAAATGGGCAAAAGGATAGTGGAAATATGAAAATGTATTTTAATGCTCTTTATTTAACTTTTTTTTGTTCACTTCTCTTTTCTCTCTTTGTGCCATCATTTGATATATTTATTGGTCTGATAGGTTAAGTGCATGGCAGTCATATGCCATCTTACAAAACCCACAATGTGACTAGGACTTTGTAGGGGATCTGTTAATTTTTCTGTAGAGATGGGTTCATATTGAGTTTAATATTCAGTCAGTGCTAACTGGTGGTACGCTGCCTTGTTGATTTTCCAATGGTTATATATGGAATTCGAATTAAATTCTGAAGTAGTTTTCCGTCGCTTAACAGTTTAGAATTGGTGAAGGCCAAAAGGGCTCAAAGCTTAAAGTGACATCATAATTTGGAGGACAGTGCATTTCCTTTTTCCAGTAATTTCTATAGTTCATATATTCCTGTCTTGTGTTTGGTTAGTTGTTGCTAGGACAATATCTGGTAGTCTCTTCGCCTTATCGGTATCAAATGCTTCAAGAAGAGTGGTGTACTCGACCCTTACACTTGTAATGCCATTAGTTAAGCACCTCTGCCTGAACATTCTATGTGATGTTTGAAGTGGATTGCAACTGTTGGATTATCTTATGATGACATTAGGATTTCAAGCATCAAGAAGCAATGTGTCTTTGTGTGTATGATGACACTTAGATTTTATTGTGTTCTTTTTTTTTTGGGGTTCATACAGATCCTATTCTGGATCTTTTTTGCATGAAGATATGTCATCCTTCGTTACATGATACTTGTTCCTAAACAGTGAAGTACAAATCAGGTCTCCTTTTAACTTGGTAAGCAAGAGCCAATGGCTTGAGGTTGCAGTTGCCTTCCCTGATTAGTTGTGTCGCTAGAAGAAATCTTTCTATGTCTTGTGTTAGATTGGTCGTGTCGCTAGAACATATTTGGTAGTCTCTTCACTTTATTGGTAGCTATTGCTGGGAGATTTCTTCATTTGGTCACTCTAACAACAAGAGTGGTGCACTCAGGCTGGACACTTGTAACACCAGTAGTGCTGCGCGCGAATGTTCTTTGTGATGTTTGAAATGTATTTGCCAACTTTGTGATTATTGGAGAGGTATACAGATGACACATTGTTAGAAGCCTTTGGAATTTCAAGCAACAGGAACCACCAATGTGCTCTTCTGAGCATGGTGGTTACTGGTTAGAATTATTTCATCTAATTGCTCCGGGTGTCGGTTGAATTTTATGATATTTGCTTCATATAGATATCTTCTTTTGGATTTTTTTTGGCATGTAGACACATCATCACGTGCAATTATTTATTCATTGCATGATAGTTTGTTCTTAACAATCATAGTACAAATCTGTTCCATCCAACTGATAGGTCTCCTCTCAACTTGTAAGAAAGAGCCAATGACCTGGGGTTGCAGTTGCCCACCTTCATCAACAGAAGCTCCTTTTGAAAGGTACTTCAACAACCACTTCTGAGTTCTTTCTGGTGTCTCCTTTGGTAGGGTTGTGATTTGATTCTATGCTGTTATGATATATCTCTCTTTATTATCTTCGCTATGTTTTCTCCACAAAGTAGCCTTTCTTTTTTATCCCCCACTTTGACCCCCCCCCCCCCCCCCCCCCCCCCCCCCCCCCCCCTTTTCAACTCCTGTTTCTGTTTCTTGATGACTCATGATCAGTTTAGATGTACTCGAGTTCCCCCAATAAGGTATAAGAACAAAGTACTCCCGATTCCCACCGCATATCAAGATTCAAATCTGTGGGATCTTAAACATGGTTTCCCACTACATGATTCAGTAGTGGTGGACGCGTGTTGACTCTTGATTGATTTGTTTTTCTAGATAAGGATTCGTACTGTGTTTAGATAAAAATCCGTCGAAGCTCCTAGAGCTTGTTGGGTCTATGACTGGCATATATAAGTTGAGTGTACTTATTAGCTGGATCGTACTGGTTGTTGAGATTTATCATCACCACGTAGTAGCAGTTCATTGGTTTTGCCCTATTCAATCTAGTTTATGATTAGAGACATGATTAATACAGTTTCGCAATTTGGTTGTTAAGATAGTTCTATGAGTTACTGATGTGATGGACTAATTAGAGCATCACATGCCCTACTTCAATTTTCTTTTCCTAGAACATACATGTAGAATTTGACACTGGAGAGGATGGAAAGAACTCATCTGAGAGAGTGAAAGCGACCACCATCAGGGGCGGATCCAGGAATTAGCTAGAGTGGGGGCTTAATTAGAACAGTTAAACAAAATACGTATAAAATCAAAAATTTGTAAGTTGAGTGGGGGCTAGAGTGTAATTTTTGTAAAACCGAACTGAAAAATCTAAACAAAATAAGGGTAAAATTTCAATTTGTAAAGTTGAGTGGGTGCATCCGCCCTTGACCACCATGATTTGTGAACCTGACGGGGGGAAAACATGAGTTTAGGACGTCATCTTTGTCGCTCCATTTTAGTGAATCAAGACTAAAAAATGGAGTTAGGTTATAGGTTTATTGTGTTCTCTAATATTTTATGTCTCGAGGTCTACTTTTCTATCTTTGCAAAGAATAGTAAGATAATTGGCATTGAGTCGACATGAGGGAAAGAATGGCTACATATATCCTACTATTGTAAAGCGACAGTGTGGTAGTGCAAGATGGTGTCATACCACAACAATTTGTAATTTGGATGCCTCAGGACAGGCTAGTGTAAGACAAGAACCAACATGCTTTTGGAGATCTTGCACTAAGGAAAGTAGACTAACGTATCACTCAGTTACCGGCTGAATTTGTCATGCTTGTTTGTTTTCTGGACACATAAGGTAGTCAAGTTGGGTTGATATCGCGGGTGATGAGATGTGTACCAACAATTTAAGGCACTCCCTCGAGCATCAAGTCATCCCTGACAACTCGAGATTAAAGTTGTAGCACGTAGGAGCATGTTCACGTGTGAGGAATTAGGGCAGGGGTTCTAGGTTAAGACGCTGTTTATACTTTTTTTTTTGGCAAAGTTATGTGTGTCAACTACATGGTTAGAACGTCTCCAGTTAGATCTGACCATGACCAGACTCGGTACTAGGTTTAGTTGGACTAAGTTGCCTATTATTCTTTAGGATTTCTGTCTTGGTTAATGTATCCTCATGTTGCTACCGTGGATATGAATTGTTTTCTAATTGGTGCATTGAATGACCTATGATGCACATAGCGAGTCCAAATCTCCTGTTCCCTATATGTGTTCCCTTCTCTGTTCCCTGTATGTAATTGGTTGTACTAATTATGTCAATTATATTACTAATGTAGACAATAATTAGTCAATTAGTAAGAAACATTTTAAAAGGAAATACAATTAATTAAATTTATCAGTTTCCAGAATAAAATACAGAATCAATCAATAATTCTTGCTCACTTTGATGAAGTTCCCACCATTCACCATTTTCATAAAATTTTCACGATGTTTTTTATTTTTCCATGAATTCATGGGTTATGATGCGTTTCTCATTAATATTTTCAGTAGTGTATGTTGGTAATCATATGGAGAACAAAAAAAATCCAAACTAAAGCAATCTCCCATAACATCTCAATGGAAAAGAGCAATCTTCTATACATTGTCAAATTAAGTCTTTGTGTCTGATTTTGACGTTAAGTTTTTTTGTTAGATTATATAATTGATTCATTCACTTTTTTTTTTTGAAAAGTATTGATTCATTCACTTTATTGTTCATACATAATTTTAAAACTGAGAACTTCCATTCTATAAGAAAAAAAACTAAAATCTTCTTCTTTTCTTTAGAATCAAACTGAAATATTCTCCGTCCACATTATGAAAGAATCGAAATCTATGAACAATTTTCTCAAAAAAAATAAATCATTGAACGGTACTGTATTTTGGTAATTTTGAAATTGTTAAAACTACATTAACTACGTTTCCTTTTAAAATAATTTCTAATATAAACACATTTTATTGTGTACATCGATACTATGATTGTTATAATGAGTACAACCACTTACATATAGGGAACACAGGAGGGAACATATAAAGGGAATAGGAGATTTGGACTCGCACATAGCCAAATCATCTCAAATGGTTCTCTCCCACTTTGTCTTCTATAGGTGCAAAGTTAACTTTAACTCACTGAGTTATGAGTCGAGTCTACCTAGTTTACATGAGTCTACCTTGTCAAATGGAACCCACTAAATTTTGCTTGTTTGTCAAAAGCTGAATGGCGCGCCGCGCGCCCCATAGTTTTAAAAACCGGACCGGACCGGTCGGTTCGACCGGTCGGACCGGCGAACCGGGCCCAGACCGGTCCGGTTCAGTGACAAGACCGGGCATGCAGAAGAACCGGGCCACATCATCCGAACCGGCGGTTCAACCGCCGAACCGGTCGGTTGATGACCGGCCCGGTTCTTTAATTAAAAGAAAATTCCTGCAGCTGGTGAGAATCGAACAGCCAACCTCCATTAAAGAGGCAAGCCACGCTTACCACCACGCCAAGGAGCCTTTATTGCTCTACTATAGCACTAAAAATACTTAACACCTTTTTGGATTATAAGTAACCAAATTCCAGTCACTTCTTTTTTATGTTTATTTATTTTTTGTTTCTTTCTCTTTTCAAGAGCTCCAATATAAGTATAATGGTTTGCCAAAGTATTTTATCCGTAACTTATATTGTGAAATTGAAATTAATCATATAAATTTATAATTTCACGACCATAAATGTCTATTGCTCCCATAAAAATTATTATTAAAAAAATGAAAATGTGTTCCTTGAAAAATAGACACGATTTTATTTGTCAACTAAATGAATTCTAAAAAGTTATGGCGAATTGTATATAAATCTCAACATATATTTGGTAATATCAATCAACATTTTTTATATTTATTATAAACCTCCAAATATATTTGTTGTTGACAATAGTTTAGTTATTTTTGTGTGTTTGTTTATTTTTGTATACATAGCTATTACTATAAAAAAATGTTATAACGCTGCTCAAGGTTCAAACTAAAATATTCAAGTATTTTTTGGCTATTTTCCATTATATATACTATTTTTGAAATACAAAATAATAACATATATATTATTTAATAAACGTGCAATTAAACCGGTCCGACCACCGGTTCGACCAGTCCGACCACCGGTTCGACCGGTCCGACCATGAACCGGTGCCTCACAGGTTCGTTGGCCGGTCCGGTTTTAAAAACTTTGGCGCGCCCCACCACATAGGCATGCCACAGTGGTGGGGCTAGCCCCAATGAATACTTTCTCGTTTGGAAAACTTAGTTTCCGGAGTGGGTTAAGTTAATTACAATTGAGCCTGTTTTAATCTATTCTATGAGCTATAGTTATTTATTTGTTTGAAAAATTAAATGTACACGATCTCTGTATTTTTTTGTCTAAATTCCGTAATTGGACTTGCAGCCTATGACGGAGGCACAAAATTGAAACATTCAATTCATAGTATTTTTTTACTTTACGAGTATTAGTGAGAAAATATGATATCGACCGAGATATCTATGTTTATTATAACTGATATTTTGTTATGTATCATTATGATAGTTAAAAGAATCATATCATTATGGTTAGTAGTTAAATTTGAAAATAATCGTGGGAGTCAACAACTCTCACACCCTTGAAATATATGAGCATTGACTTTTGTGGTCCGCACTGCCCTTCATATTTGGAGGATAGTGGTATATTTAGCTTTCTTGAATGTAAATCAGTGTCTTTTTCTCGTCTAAAGTTATAAATTCAATATGTATGTATATTTTTGAAATTTATGATGTTCTAACTTTTGTGGTCTGCACTGTTCTCCTTATTTAGAAATATTGTGATGTGCTTATTTTTCGTCAACGCATATCACTGTCTAAAGTAATGAAAACTATTTGTAATCTATGCATTAGTGTTATTCATGCACTGTAATTAAACAAACGTGTGAAGCTGTCTGTATGATTACAATTGTTGGACATTGTTGGACGGACCCAATTTTTTTTAGGGGTAAAGTAAAAGTAAGAAGAATCTAAAATTATACTGCACCTGTCTGAAAGAGTGTCAGTCTATTTTTAATCATTTTAAGGAGACGGTTTGACGAGCAAAATGATATTGAAACTTATTATTCTTATAAAAATAACATGACATTCATTTAGGACGGAGGGAGTCGTAATTATTTTTCATTCAAATATGTTTTTGTAAAATCTAATACTTTCTAACAATTATAATTTCAAAAAGAGAGTTATAATTTGACTATCAATACCAATCTTAATATCTATCTTCAAAATTCTACTACACTTAATAACTTAATAAGTTTGCAGACACAAAATAGAAATAGCCGCTACTTCAGATGAACCATAAAAAATTTATAATATTTTACGAATGTACTTAAATCTAAATCAAGCTATGAGGATTAAGAAGAGAACTAAAACAAAAATATGTAAGTACAACATAATCATAATCTACAGACTCTAGAGGTCTACATTGTTGAAATAGTATCCAATTATTCGATTCACTCACATACATATTAAATAGCTAGTTCTCAAAACCAACCCAGGGGGGCCATGACCCCTGCTTGAATGCACTTGGGTCCGTACCTGATCATTATCAATCTTAATATCTAACTTTAGAATTCTACTACACTTAATTATTTAATAAGTTTGTAGACACACAATCGAAATAGCCTCTACTTCAGATCAACCATAAAAAAATATAATCTTTTATGAATATCTTTAAATCTAAATCAGGCTATGAGGATTAAGATGAGAATTGAAACAAAAATATGTAATAACATAATCGGAGTCCACAGACTTGGGGGGGGGGGGGGCACATTGTTGAAATAGTACCCAATTCTTCAATTTCTCTACATACATATCAAGGTAGTTCTCAAAACCAATCCAATGCACATGAGTCCGTCCCTGATCGGTACCAATCTTAATATCTAACTTCAAAATTCTACTACACTTAATAACTTAATAAGTTTGCAGATACAAAATTGAAATAACCTCTTCAGATCAACCATAAAATTATAAAATTTTATAAAATTATAAAATTTCATGAATGTCCTTAAATCTAAATCAAGCCATGAGGATTTACAAGAGAATTGAAACAAAAATATGTAATTACAACATAATCATAGTCCACACAGACTCTAGGTGGGCCACATTATTGAAATAATACCCAATTCTTCAATTTCACTCATATACATATCAAATAGCTGTTCTCACAACCAACCCAAGGTGGGCCATAGCCCCTGGTTGAATGCACAATGGTCCGTCCCTGGTTGGACATGATTCAACTCTTCGAAAAGCTTGTGGGAGCGTACAAACCCAGAGCCACATAACATGTCGTCCCTTGACAGATTTTATGTCTTTGTAGATTAGGATTAAATATCAATAGGACATTAGTGGTATATATAAATAGAGATTTATTGTTACAGGAATCACAATATTATGATTCTCAAAAAAAAAAAAATCATAATATTTGGGTATTGGTAAAACTTGGAAAGAATCGCGGGGTTTTGTAACTGTCACCCCTCGTCCTTACATGACCTTTGTGGTTGCACTGCATTCCTTATTTGGAGGATAGTAGTATATTTGTTGTTTTTGAATGCGAATCACTATATTTTGGGTAAAAGACAAAAATCACCCCTTGAGTATGGAGTATATACAAAAAAGCCCCTCGTGTTCGGGGATATACAAAGACCACCCCTGTAGAGACAAAAACCACCCCTGTCAGTGGATGGACGTTAGACGAAAAGCACCCTTCTGTTACAATCAATTAATATGGGGTGCAATTTGTCTTTTTTATGACCATTTTGCCCCTAATTGTATTTTCTTTAATGTTCTTGATGTTCTTGGTGTTCTTGAGCACCTATCTTGATGTTCTTAACCACCACCACCACTACGCGACCACAACAACAATAACAAAACCGCCACCAAAACAAACAAATAACAATTTCTATCATTGCCATGGCTGCAAAATCTCCTCCACCTCCACTACCACCACCACCACCACCACCACCACCACCACCAACAACAACAACAACCTTCAGAAATCAACCACCACCACCATCACTCCATGAAAATGCTCCTGAAGCTCATCCTTCAGCTTCAACCATCACCATTACCACCCAATTCCTAAACCTACAACTGATTGACCACAAGAACCTGCAAAAGAGCTCATCCTCAGCTTCAACCATCACCATTACCACCCAATTCTTCACCTACACCTACACCTACAACTGATTGACCACAAGAACCTGCAAACAACCACCAGTACCCACCTGAATCTGGACAAGTCAGCAATAGAAAACATCACTTGCATCCAAAATTGGATACATCATCTCATTTGGAAAAATCGCAAAGAAGTACTCAAACTCAACTGACGAAAACCCAAATCAAAATCCAACCCTGAACCCTAAAGTTCGCGAACCAAATTTGCAGTTTTGGGCTGAAGAACCAGGGCTTATCTCTCGCCCTCTTCCATCTGCTTCACTTGAAGAACCAGGGACCGGCGAGTCAGGCTTTCAGCTAAAACCAGGGACCGCATCGTGACAGAGAAAGCAGAGAGAGAGAGAGAGGAACGAAGATGCGCCGGCAAGACTCACATCAGCCGGAGCAGGGGCATCGCCGGAGCAGGAAAATAGGTATGAAGAAAAAGGCCGCGGCAAACGAATCATCGGCTCAGATCTGGTTTCTCAGGTGGCTCAGGGGCATCGTCGATTGAACCGGAGAAGACGGCGGACGGCGAAGGTATGTGAAGGCTGGTGGTGCAAATCACGGCGCCGAAGCAAATCACGGCGAAGAAATGGAAGGCTGGTTCAACTGTTCCTCATCGCCGCCGCCGTCGTCCGCCGTCTTCTCTGGTTCAATCGACGACGGCTCGGAGCTGGGTTTCTCAGGTTGCTCAGGGGCATCATCGATTGAACCAGAGAAGACGGCTCAGAGCTGGGTATGAAGAATAAGGGGAAGAAGCCGATGGTATGTGAAGGCTGGTGGTGAAAATCACGGCGCCGAAGTAAATCACGGCGAAGAAATGGACGAATCTGGAGATGAGAGGGACACAGTTGGATCTGGGTCAGTGAAGAGAGGAAGAGGGTAGAGAGAGAGATAAAAGAGGGGCTGTTAGGGTTAGAAATGAGAGGTGAGGAGAAAAAGTGTTTTTATAGCAGTGTAATTTTTCTTGGAGGTGAGGGTACATATGTCTTTTTGCCCCTCCGTTAGTTGCCGTTAGTCTCCGTTAACTGACAGGGGTGGTCTTTGTATATCCCCGAACACGAGGGGTTTTTTTTTATATATCCCATACTCGAGGGGTGGTTTTTGTCTTTTACCCCTATATTTTTTGTCTGAAGTTTATGATTAGACATGCCGTACTCTTGAATTTATGACGTGGAAAATAATTTTGGGGTGTGCACTGTTCTCCTTTAGATTATAGTGACATGTTTGTCTTTCTTGAAAGCAAATCACTGTCTACCAGTCCGTCCCAGCTCTTTCTTTCCATCTGACTTTTTTTACTCGTATCTGGGTCACTTTGACCGGGTGATTTGGATAGCAAAATGATACGATTTTTTGATAATTTTTCCCCATATTATAGAGCACCTTTTACTCTACAACACCATGAAAAACTTATCAAAAAATTACATCGGTTTGCTATTCAAATCACCGGGTCAAAATGACCCAGTGAATAGTGACAAAAGTCAAATTGGGAAGAAAGAGCTGGGACAGAGTGGTATGCATTAGCGTTGCTCATGCATAATTATTGAAAAACGTGTGAAGCTGTGGTTGTATGATTACAATTGTTGGACATAATTCATTATGGGAAAAGCTTGTGGGAGCATTCAAATCCAAAGCCACAGAAAATGTCCCATGTCAAATTGGAGAAAGTATTCATTGGGGCTAGCCCCACCACTGTGGCATACCTGCGTGGTGGGGCGCACCATTCAGCTTTTGACAAACAAACAAAATTTGGTGGGTTCCATCTGACTATTGCATATTTGTCGAAAACTAAATGGCGCGCCCCACCACGCAGGCATGCCACAGTGGTGGGGCTAGCCCCAATGAATACTTTCTCGTCAAATTGATGTCTTTTGTAGACTAGGATTAAATAGTAATAAATGGGTCATTAGTAGTTCAAAAACAATGGGTCATTAGTGGTTTACTTAACTTATTCTAATGGGTTCAAAAGAGTTCAAATGGAGAAACAAAACAAAGCCCTACATCAACACAATTGGTGTCTTTCAAAAGAGTAAAAAAATAGAGGATAAAATCCAAATTGGTCGCATTTTGGTATCCAATAACTCTCTCATCTACATAATAAGCTATGGAGAATAAGCTATACTCAAATGTAACATAGTATGGAGTGGCTTATTCCCACAATATCTTAGGAGCTGAATACTTCATAATAAGACAATCTCAACCATTCAAACTCAGGGAATTGTCATATTTTTTGTGGTCGTGCCCTCGGACACATGTTATAAACTAGTTCAAAATAAGACATTGACACATTTATGCACTTGCACTTTATTATAGTAATGTCCATGTCGTTCCTATTCTCCCTTTTTGTTGATAGAAAGGGCACGCTTCCAACAGTGGACTCTTACACCACTCTTATGTTAGGATTTATCACGTCGAAATCTCGCGCAAAGGAAATCAAGCACGATCACTTAACGAGCACGCGATATGGAGGACGAGAAAATAAAGAACATGATATTTAACGTGCTTCGGCAAGTTGCCTACGTGCACGGGGCAAGAAAGAATTTTCACTAGTACGAAAACCGTACACCCACAATTCTCTCTACAAGCCTCTCAACTCTCCTACACACTAAACATGTGTGTCACTCTAAGTTGAACTGATGAATAAAACAATAGCTAGCACCTCTATTTATACTAAACTAGAGGAGGTGGAAAAGCCCACTAAGCCCAAGCTATCACCTCCTCAGAGATCACCTCCTTAGAGGATAAATCAGACGCATTGGTTCGAGATAAACCCACCATCTTACCCAATTGGTTTCTCAAAATCACACCTAAAACCATTAATGAGAAAATAACGAAAACACAGGATGCCGTGTACCCAAAATTCTATAATATTTAAAAGGAATTATTATTTTTCTAAAATAGAATAAACCTATTGGTGTCTTATCTTTTATTAGTAAGTTTAGGGTAACTTTTTGAGAATAATCTCTCTCTAGAGACTCTCTCTAGACGAGGTCAACAAAAACACTAATTGGCTGCGAGATGGCGACAGAAGAGCCTGACGGTTGGCTCGATAAGATCCAACTGGCGTAAGAGGAGAGCAAGTCAGCCATGATTTCCAACGAAGTTTGCATGAAGGTTAAGAAAGGTGGGAACACCGCCTCACTGGAAAGTTTGTGGGAACCGATGTGATATATGGGAGAGCCATGAAAGAGTTGTTCCGGCGACTCTGGTTCCCAGAATAAGATATGATAGTTATGGAAGAAAAACCGAACTTGTTCAAGTTCCCCAACCGAGAAACAAAATAAAGGGTCATTTCAAGTGGACTTTGGAGTTTTGACGACCAAATTTTACTCTTATCGGACTAGAATATTGCACACAACGTGGACGAGGCCATGTTCAAATGTATTATAGTCTAGATTCAGATTAAAGGAATACCACTTCATCTTCTTCATGAAAATGTCAACTCCCTAACATGAGCGTTAATTGTGGACGTTCAAAGAGTAACAGTGCACATCGAAGGAGAATCCAAAGATAGATGTGTTCGAGTACGAACAAGAGTCAAAACCTACAACCCTATGAGGAGGTGAGCATATGAGAAAACTGAGGAAGGGGACAACCTATGTGTGGATCTCTTTTATGAGAGAATCACTAGAGTTTGTCAGTGGTGTGGTTCTGTTGACCACGATACAACTGGTTGCTTTGGTAGAACTAGTCGGATTGAAGCCAATCAATCCCCTGGTTATGGAGAGTGGCACCTCCGAAGGCATGGGCATATGAGAAAGTAAAATGATTCAACCACCAACGACGAGAAGCAAAAAAAAAAAAAAAAATGAGGAGTCCACGCCGACGATCATCCGCGGGCCTAGTAGACCTAACAGAGATAAGGTCGACGGAAGTCAACATAAATCCTCACAGTCAGTGTAAGACACGAGTATCCCGAATTTAGGGGAATTCTGATCGTGGAAACAGTTTGAGAGGAAAGGAGATATGTGCGGATATGAAAACCCAACCATTTTTTCTGGACTTGCTATCCCATTCAAAATACATTACCCGAATTCCAGGGGATATGTGGCGACAATCTTACGGAAGTGAAAATCCCAAAGAAAGTCATATTTGGAGCATATAAACAACATAGGAAATGAGCTAACATCAAAGCACAATAAAAAAGAAAAGAAGTAGAGAAAACCCAGCCCGGAAAAAACAACAACGCGGACGAAGCTATTATCGGCAAAAGAAAATTAAATGAGAAAATTGTGCCCACTGATGAAGGGTTTGTTATAGGAGGAGGAAAGAGAAACTGTGGGTCACCTATGATTGCTACTAAAGAACATGAGGACGTCGCGATGTGAGAAGCAGAGGAAGGGGAAGCTAGGAACGAGTGATGAACCATTGCTATTGGCAGAGGGTGTTGTGCTACCCCGCCAGGAGAAAACGGAACGTAGGGGGTTAAAACCCCCCAAAATGTTCTAAGCCTTCACGACCTAGGGAAGGAAAGACGTTCCAATTTGGTGTTACTTATGGAAACGAAGTTGTATGCTCAAAAGATCAAAGTTATTAGGAGGAAAGTTGGAATTGGGAATGAAATTTTCTGTAGCTGTGATGGAAAAAAGGGGGCTTAGCCCTCTTGTGGGAGGCCAACACTCATGTGTCCCTCAAATTGTTTTCGAGATACCACATAGACTGCTTTGTTTTGTTTAGGCGACGAAAATATTTGGAACTTCAATGGGTTCTACGGGAATCCGGATAAAGGTGAGACACACTTGTCGTGGACGCTTCTCACGAGATTAAAGCCACTAGGAGATGCTCCATGGTGTGTTTTGAGAGATTTAGATGAAGTCTTAACCCAATCTGAGAAAGAAGGAGACATCTGAATGAATCCAAGGCATATGATTGTTGGGTTTTGATTCATGGATCGCACAACGGAAGCATAATCAAACAAAAAAGCCATGCAAAACCCTCCAAGGATCACAATTCAAGAGGCATAACGATGGTAAGGGTTAGAAATCATAAACACACCTTTGGGTTCTCCTTGATGACTTCAAACGCGAATAATGTCACGTTCTCTATAGTTGATCCACGCCTAGAGTTGATCCTAGATCTCCCAAACTCCTTGGTGCTAGCCCGGAATAGGAAGAGGAAGAAGAAATCACGTAAAACGAGACCCAAAGGAGGGTCTCGGCCTCCTTTGGCCGACAGGGACGGGGCGGCGGCAAGGGGGCGGTTCGGGCCTCCTTGTTGCTTGCTCTCTCTCCTTTGTTCTCTCCCACTCTTGTTATGTTCACTTAATGAGCATAAGTTATGTGGGAAGGAAGGAAGGAAGGTCCTTTATATAGTCCAACAACTCCTTGTTAACTACCTAAAGGACTTATTCTAGTCCAACTAGAATTCAATTTAGTCCCTTCCTTGCAAATTAGTCCCTACTAAGTTTGCAAGGTTTTGCAAAGTGATCCTTCTAATTAATTAATCCAATTAATTAATTCCCAAATCTAGTTCAACTCTATATAGCGTGTGACCCCATAGGTTCTATCTAGTTGGTAGCAACTATTTGCTAATATGGAGCGGTCTCTAGCAAAACATCCATTCTAGCCAACTAATAGAATAGTCATCTTGACAACCTTTGTACAAGTAATTGTCTCATCCCTTTGTCTCTATATCCAGATTGGACACGAGACATACAAGTCACACTCGTATATCCAATCCATAGTTTCTCGATCCATGGGAGTAGCCTTATTCGTGCAAATAACATCAATATCCCATATTGATTTATTTGAGTCTGGCCAGACATTCTATAAGCACTATCCCTCGAGTGGCCTAGGATATTTGCTCCCGTTATGTGGGAGGGACAAATCCTCTCTACGTCCACTACGATCTCTAAGCTTGCTTCTTATTGTATCCAGTACACGCCTTTATAACTACCCAGTTACGGTGTAGCGTTTAACGCTACCAAGATCACAATAATCCACAACTAGATTATCTAGTGACTTCAAGTCTAAGGATGACAATACCATTGCACCGCGAGAAGCGCTTGTGACTTAACATAACGTGTATGTAGCCTTCTCGGAGATGGGTCAATCCAGTGCAACATTCTGTAATGCACACCTATGTGTTGGATCGTGATATCTCCATATCAATCCAACCCCATACTAGTCTATAGATGATTGTCCCATTTAATCATTATACTCGACTAGGGATATTTAAGATAAACAACACAATTGTAAATCTAAGGACTTCATTATATTAAATATCCAATAAATAATAAATGAATTTTCTAGCCATATACAAATTCATACTAAACTAGATTGCCTCTAGGGCATCTATTCCAACAGTCTCCCACTTGCACTAGAGCCAATCTGGCGCATCTCGTATGCCCATACTCCTAGTGTGCCCTTCATGCTTCCACTGCGTGAGAGGCTTCGTAAGCGGATCTGACAGATTATCATCTGTAGGAATCTTGCATATCCGAACGTCTCCTCTATCGATAATATCTCGAATCAGATGAAACTTCCTGAGCACGTGCTTGGACTTCCGGTGCGATCTGGGTTCCTTTGATTGCGCGATCGCCCCAGTGTTGTCGCAGAACAACTCCACTGGATCCGCAATGCTAGGGACCACACCAAGTTCAGAAACAAACTTTCTGATCCAAACAGCCTCTTTTGCTGCGCCATTTGCAGCAATGTACTCAGCCTCTGTTGTAGAATCAGCTACCGTCTCTTGCTTGGAACTCTTCCAGCTCACCGCTGCTCCATTCAGGCAAAACACATATCCCGATTGTGATCTAAAGTCATCTCTGTCGGTTTGGAAGCTTGCATCAGTGTAACCCCTTACACGCAACTCTTCCTCACCGCCAAATATCAAGAAGGCATCCTTTGTTCTTCTCAAGTGCTTTAGGATGTTCTTGACTGCAATCCAGTGACTCTCACCCGGATTGGATTGGTATCTGCTTGTCATACTCAAGGCATATGACACATCTGGTCTAGTACATAACATGGCGTACATGATAGATCCTATGGTCGAGGCATAGAGCATTCTACTCATGCGTTCCTTCTCAATCTCATTGGAAGGACAACCACTCTTCGAAAGAGTGATTCCATGTGACATGGGCAAGAATCCCTTCTTGGAATCTTCCATGTTGAACCGTTTCAACACCTTGTCAATATATGTACTTTGAATTAGGCCTAGCAACCTTTTAGATCTATCCCTATAGATCTTTATACCGAGTATATAGGCTGCTTCCCCTAAGTCTTTCATTGAGAAACACTTTCCTAGCCAATCTTTCACAGATTGCAGCATGGGAATGTCGTTTCCAATGAGTAGTATGTCATCCACATACAAGACCAGAAAATCTACAGAGCTCCCACTAACCTTCTTGTAGACACAAGACTCATCTTCGTTTCTGATGAAGCCAAACTCTTTGACCACTTCATCAAAACGTCGATTCCAACTCCTAGAAGCTTGCTTCAATCCATAAATGGACCGTTGTAGCTTACAGACTTTGTTGGTTTGCTTTGGATCCTCAAAACCCTCCGGCTGTATCATATACACGTCCTCGAGGAGATTCCCATAAAGAAATGCTGTTTTGACATCCATCTGCCAAATCTCATAGTCGTGGTATGCTGCAATCGCAAGTAGGATTCGGATGGATTTGGTCATAGCGACTGGTGAAAAGGTTTCATCATAGTCAATACCATGAATCTGTCTGAATCCTTTAGCCACCAATCGGACCTTATAGGTAATCACATTACCATCCATGTCGATCTTCTTCTTGAAAACCCACTTGCACCCTATGGGCCGCGCCTATCAGGTGGTTCCACCAAAGTCCATACTTTGTTGGTATACATGGATTCCATCTCGGATCTCATGGCTTCCAGCCACTTCTGAGAGTCTGGGCCACTCATGGCCTCCTCGTAGGTAGTAGGCTCATCATCTATGAGCATCGTGTCACCGGAATCGGTTACGAGAAGTCCATACCTCTCGGGTTCCTGGCGCACTCTACTAGATCTACGAAGCTCTTGCGTTACCTGAACAGGTTGCTCCACAACTGCTTGTGGTTCCTGTTCATGTTCCATAATCGGTTCAGTGATTTGTGATTCTTGAACCTCTTCAAGTTCTACATTCCTCCCACTTGCTTCTTTAGAGACAAACTCTCTTTCTAGAAACACGCCGGTCCGAGCAACAAACACTTTGTTCTCGGTTGGATTGTAGAAGTAGTAACCCTTAGTTTCCTTAGGGTACCCCACAAATTTACACTTATCCGATTTAGGCCCTAGCTTGTCTGATTGTAAACGTTTTACATAGACATCGCAGCCCCAAATCCTCATGAACGACAGTGTGGGACGCCTCCCACTCCATATCTCATATGGTGTCTTAATGACTGATTTAGATGGAACACGGTTAATGGTGAAAGCTGCACTTAATAGAGCGTAGCCCCAAAATGATAATGGAAGATCGGTTTGACACATCATAGATCGAACCATATCCAATAGGGTTCGATTCCTCCTCTCGGAAACGCCATTCCATTGTGGCGTTCCGGGTGGAGTGAGTTGGGACACGATCCCACACTCTCTAAGATAGTCGTCAAACTCTTGGCTTAAGTATTCTCCTCCACGGTCCGATCGTAGAGCTTTTATACTTTTGCCAAGTTGCTTTTCTACTTCATTCTTGAATTCTTTGAACACTTCAAAGGATTCGGATTTTGCCCTCATAAGGTACACAAATCCATATCTACTGTAATCATCAGTAAAAGTAATGAAGTAGACATAACCACCCCTGGCAGGCGTGGCAAATGGCCCACACACATCGGTATGTATGAGCGCCAATTGCTCACTAGTCCTCTCACCTTTCTTATTGAAAGGGGACTTTGTCATTTTTCCCAATAAACAAGCCTCACATGTCTCATATGATTCAAAATCAAATGAGTCTAGTAATCCATCCTTATGGAGTCTAGATACACGTTTCTCATTTATGTGGCCTAAACGACAGTGCCATAAATAAGTAGGATTTAAATCATTTATTTTAATCCGCTTGGTATTAATGTTGCAGACAGGATTGCTTAGATCAAGGACATAAAATCCATTAAATAATTGCGCACTAAAATAGTGAATATTATTCAAATAAAAGGAACAACAATTGTTCTTTATTGAAATAATAAAACCATCATTGTCCAAACAAGAAATAGAAATAATGTTTCTGCTCATAGCAGGCACAAAATAGCAATTATTTAATTCTAAAACTAATCCTGAAGGCAGAGATAGCTCGCACACGCCTATGGCCAACGCAGCAACCTTTGCTCTATTAGCAACGCGCAGATCTACCTCTCCTTTAGCCAATCTTCTACTTCTCTTTAGATCCTGCATATTTCGGCAAATATGAGATCCACATCCAGTATCTAATACCCATGATGTAGAGACAGTTAAATTGACATCTACAACAAAAATACCTGGTGGTGGTGGAATCACTATTCCAAGCCTCTTGTCCTCCAGGTATTTTGGGCAGTTCCTCCTCCAGTGTCCAGGCTGACTGCAATAGTGACACTCACCTTTAGTCACGGCCTTGGCAATGCCACCAACAGGCTTAAGGGCAGGTTCCTTGGACTTGGCAACTGACTTGCCTTTGCCCTTGGAGGAAGAGGCAAACCTTTTGCCCTTTCCTTTCTGTACCATCATAATGGCCTTGCCCTTACCCTTGTTGATGCTCTGTTCAGCCGTCCTCAACATATTGAGTAAATCTGGCAGTGGTTTAACGATCTCGTTCATGTTATAGTTCATAATGAACTGTCCATAACTCTCGGGCAACGATTGCAACACGAGATCGGTTGCCAACTCTTGGCCGACCGGGAACCCTAGTCGGGCGAGATTCTCCAAGTACCCGATCATTCGGAGTACATGGGGTCCCACCGGGTTCCCTTCTGCCATATGACATTTGAACAGTGCCTTTGAGACCTCATACCTCTCTACCCTCGCCTGCTCTTGGAAGAGCTACTTTAGATGTTCGATCATATCGACAGCATTCATGTTTTCGTGTTGCTTCTGAAGCTCGGAAGTCATGGTGCAAAGCATAAGGCAGGCCGCATCATTAGCGTCATCAACACGCTTTTGATACGCCTTTAAGGCAGCAGGTGTTTGGTTCTCTGGACCATCTGGAACATGCTCCTCTATTGCGTACAGTTTCTTCTCTTGCTTGAGAACAATTCTCAAGTTTCTGTACCAATCAAGAAAGTTGGTTCCAGAGAGCTTGTCCTTCTCAAGGACAGATCGTAGGGAATGTTGTGAACTCGATGAGTTGTTTGCCATTTGGAATTCTACAAAAAGGAAAATACGCAAGTTTTAGTATTTGTGAATTTTTGACTATATTCAATAATGGCTAGTTTATCAAATATAGCTCCCACTATTTTTCTACGGATTAATAACTCTCAAGATATTAATGCGGAAAATATCCTTATATTTTCTAGTGGGCCAAGATCCATCTTTCATCTCCTTATGAGCTTGCTTTGGCAAGTCACCCATAATTAGACTACTTTAGGTAGGAACAATTCCAATTGCATCCCATATGCAACTCTTGGTTCAATCGGGCAAATAACTCCTTATTTATCCATCCATATGGATAATCCCAATTGATTGCCTCTAGGTTTCTTAATCAAATTAATAGCCTAGTTGTATTCAACCTCTTATCTAAACAATTGCACATTGTTACGTGCCATCGCATTCCATCATTATGAACCAAGTCGCCATGCTTTGGCACGCACGAGCTTGATAAATAATGATGATAATGAGTGTTTAAATAACGAGAAGGCAAGAACACAATATTTGAATTTTGAGGGATTTTAAATTCAATTCTTAATTGTTTTGTTGATCAATATCAACTAATCTATCTATTTGAGTTTGGGCACAACTCCAAATAATAGATCCGGTTTGTGTAATTATCTTATTATCCTAATTGCATGCATCATCCATACACCAATCACACAAATAATAAGACAATAAAATAAACAACCACAAAACAAAAATTAAACGTGATGTGGATATGACCTTTTCTAGACTAAGATAATTCCAAGCCAGTGGAATTATTTATGAACCCTAAAGCAAACACATCTCCATGCGTCTTGATCTTTTGGTCCATCCTTCATAGTCTTGTGGAATGCTCCATGCTCCATGCTCCATCTTTTGTGGCTTCTTTGGCTTTGGGCTTCTTTTCTCCAATCTTGGCTAACAATCTACTTTATCTAGCACTAGCTAATATTTATACTAAATAAAATAAATCTCACATGTTGAGAAAAAATTGGCACGCAGGCCATAAAACCCTAATTAATTATTACAATTAATTGATCAGCTCGCAGTCCGTAAAACCAAACCACAAAATTAAACATCCACATCAAACCACATCCTAAGGCCATATCCAATCACCATGCGATTTGCACATAAACAGTTAAAATCCAATTATAACGCGCTTGGTCAATTTTAATTGATTTTAGGATTTCTAGGGTTAAAAGGGTCCATGGGCCCAACAATCAAATTGCCCGGGCCCAACAAAGTGAAGCACAAGGCCCTAGGGCCGGCCCGGCCCAAAACTCACAAGGCTAGGCCCGCGGGTTAGGGCTGCCCGGCCCCTAGGGCGGCCAATCTTGGGCGGCAAGCAAGGGGGAGGTCCCTAGGGGGGCCGAACCTCCTTATGGGAGTTGTTTCCAAAACAACTCCCTTGCTTGGTGCCCAAGTTTGGTTGTTTCCTTGTTTTGGGAGAACTCCTTCTTCCCCAAGGATGCCCAAACCCTAGATCTAAGATCCTAAAATTTCTCAAACTCACCAATTCATGCATCCAATGCAAAAATTGGATCTTGTTATGATTAATTATTGACAAATTGCATCCCATGCTTGATTTGTCTTGTTTTACGCGATAAACAATCAAATTAAGGTGTAAAACAACAAAAACGTAACACATAAACCACGTTTATGCTCTACGACCTGTGGCTCTGATACCACTATTGGGTTTTGATTCATGGATCGCACAACGGAAGCATAATCAAACAAAAAAGCCATGCAAAACCCTCCAAGGATCACAAGCAAGAGGCATAACGATGGTAAGGGTTAGAAATCATAAACACACCTTTGGGTTCTCCTTGATGACTTCAAACGCGAATAATGTCACGTTCTCTATAGTTGATCCACGCCTAGAGTTGATCCTAGATCTCCCAAACTCCTTGGTGCTAGCCCGGAATAGGAAGAGGAAGAAGAAATCACGCAAAACGAGACCCAAAGGAGGGTCTCGGCCTCCTTTGGCTGACGGGGACGGGGCGGCGGCAAGGGGGCGTTCGGGCCTCCTTGTTGCTTGCTCTCTCTCCTTTGTTCTCTCCCACTCTTGTTATGTTCACTTAATGAGCATAAGTTATGTGAGAAGGAAGAAAGGAAGGTCCTTTATATAGTCCAACAACTCCTTGTTAACTACCTAAAGGACTTATTCTAGTCCAACTAGAATTCAATTTAGTCCCTTCCTTGTAAATTAGTCCCTACTAAGTTTGCAAGGTTTTGCAAAGTGATCCTTCTAATTAATTAATCCAATTAATTAATTCCCAAATCTAGTTCAACTCTATATAGCGTGTGACCCCATAGGTTCTATCTAGTTGGTAGCAACTATTTGCTAATATGGAGCGGTCTCTAGCAAAACATCCATTCTAGCCAACTAATAGAATAGTCATCTTGACAACATTTGTACAAGTAATTGTCTCATCCCTTTGTCTCTATATCCGGATTGGACACGAGACATACAAGTCACACTCGTATATCCAATCCATAGTTTCTCGATCCATGGGAGTAGCCTTATTCGTGCAAATAACATCAATATCTCATATTGATTTATTTGAGTCTGGCCAGACATTCTATAAGCACTATCCCTCGAGTGGCCTAGGATATTTGCTCCCGTTATGTGGGAGGGACAAATCCTCTCTACGTCCACTACGATCTCTAAGCTTGCTTCTTATTGTATCCAGTACACGCCTTTATAACTACCCAGTTACGGTGTAGCGTTTAACGCTACCAAGATCACAATAATCCACAACTAGATTATCTAGTGACTTCAAGTCTAAGGATGACAATACCATTGCACCGCGAGAAGCGCTTGTGACTTAACATAACGTGTATGTAGCCTTCTCGGAGATGGGTCAATCCAGTGCAACATTCCATAATGCACACCTATGTGTTGGATCGTGATATCTCCATATCAATCCAACCCCATACTAGTCTATAGATGATTGTCCCATTTAATCATTATACTCGACTAGGGATATTTAAGATAAACAACACAATTGTAAATCTAAGGACTTCATTATATTAAATATCCAATAAATAATAAATGAATTTTCTAGCCATATACAAATTCATACTAAACTAGATTGCCTCTAGGGCATCTATTTCAACAATGATGGCTTTCAAGAATGCACTATAAGAGTGCGTGTTGACTGATCTGGCTATACCTGGAACAGTAATCAAGTTGTCGACCATAAGTACAACCTTGAGTTGGGGGACTATATTTTCATTGCTCAGGTAAACCATCTTGTTTCCCCCACATCAGACCCACTGTTGGGCAAGAGGAATATCGAACTACTGTTGGGCAAGAGGAACAAAGACTGGCACCTAGAAGCAAAAAGGAGGTTCAACTTCGAATATGTATGGCTCCACTATCAAGATTGCGAGGAAGAAGTTAAGAGGGAGTGGACCTTTGGCAGAAGCTCTAGATTCATGGCAGTTAAACTTGAGGAAAGCGCTTATGACTTTAAGAAATGGGGAAATGAAGTGTACAATAAAATGAAGCTGGAGGGTTACTAACTTAAGAAGGATATTGCAGCACTAGTTGACAAGAAAATAAAAACAGATGAGGTGGCTAACAAACTGGGAAAGGAAAATACAATCTCAAACAACTACTCTATTTTGAGAAGGAAATGTGGATGCAAATGCCGCATGTTCAGTGGTTGAAGCACAGTGAAAAATACACAAATTTTTCTATCAAAAGACTGCAATATGAACGGCAAGGAACTCTATCGAAGGGATGGAAGATGGTATTAGACAGTTGAAAAATGAAGATGCAGAAATCTTCAAATGCTTCACTTGTTACTTTGAGGGTATTTTCAGTTCGGAAAACCCTAGTGACGAGCAAGTGGATGGGATGCTAAGATGTAACAACCTGTATTTTACTCTAAGGGAATTGTAGTAATTTGACATGTCATATAGATTATTCGAGAATGAGAGAACATATTAATTCAATATTAAAATATATGTCCTAGCGTAGCGTTCGTTTATTATTATTTTAATAAATTAATTTATTCTGATAATCGTTCTTTTAAAGATTCCCTTTTATTTTAAATAATAAGTCTATTACAAAATATTTAGATTTTATAAATTTTGACAGATAATCCCTTCACAGTTTCGTCTCGCTGACACTTAGCTACATGCAATATTGGTTTTACCACTTATCGTCTCTGTAGTTTGTAAAAATGCGACATTTATGTCAAATTGACAAACACCGTTAACAATAATACTAGACTAGGGATATTTAAGAATACAAAATTTATTATAGGACTTCATTATGTCAATATATCTCCATACAGATAACAGAGTGAATATAAAATCCTTATAAATGTCACAATAAATAGATTGTCACAAGGTTATAATCCAACAATGACTTCCATGGGTATTAAGTCCCATAAATCCGTACTTCATGGCAGGGACTTCCTAGGGCTAAGGTCATTTAAGTTCGTACTTCAGGGCATGACTTCCTTGGGCTAAGGTCCCTTAGATCCGTACTTCAGGGCATGACTTCCTTGGGATATGGTACCTGAAATCTCGGGACTTTGTGTGCTCCAATTCCTTTTGCCGTAGGCTGGAGTAGAACATCTAGTACTACTCTTCTGGCTTACAATCTTAAGGGGGTGTCGTCACCTAAGGTCTAGTTGGCTATACATATGATGAATGACACATTCAAACCACAAGTGCACGATCGTTGTGTGCTATAATATCGAAAAATTGAACCCAAGAGACCCCATTTAACTAGTTAAGATGATTAATCCTAATGTGTGCAGAAATCGAATTTGTTTTTTCTAAAATACAGACTGAAAGTAAACAAAGATTAAAGATTGTGAATGTGAACATATAAAATGTCTTAAGATTGAATAGAGGAGAGGTTATCAGGACACCTCGTTGTGGTGGTGGTGGTGGTGGGGGGGGATGGGGTTCTAGGGTTTACTACCAAACATGTTCTATGATTTATGAAATACCGAAGAGATAATCTTGTCAAACGAGCAAACTTAAATCACTGAGTCACCAAGCAATCATTGTATGTATAAGGTGAATTGAAACCGAGTTACCCATTAAAGTTGCCGAGTTACCAAGCGCACGATACGATTAGGTGATATTTTCACTTTTCCGATCAACAGTTATTAAACCTAACAATTGTTAATTAATTTCTGGCTACCAAAACGTCTTGCAAATATCTAGATAAGATCAAGGGAATGGAACGATCATAACAAGTAATTTGCAACAATTAAGTCGATAAACATAAATCAAAAGTCATAAAACCCCAAATTCGATAGTCAAACCCTAACCCCAACTCGAGTCATGATACAAAAAAATTTAGCTACTCATAATTATGATTACAACAAATAAATTCAATGAAATCATCAAACGAGCGAATTGAAATTGATGTTCATTTTGTTCGTGCGAACATCAGCCTTTCTGCAGCAGTTGGAACCTCTTCTCTTTGTGAAAATAAGATAGGAACTTGCACGAATTCATGTGAACTTCTTTCTCCTCTCGATTGCAGCTGCTGATTTCTTCTCTTTATTGCACTATTTAGTGCGAATACGATATGATTCGTACGAATCCTTCAACACTCAACTCATTGTTTCTTTTTTGCATCTCCTCCCTTCGTCTTCCTTGGCCCTTTTCACGAGCTTCTAGCGTTTCAGATGTTCGTTCTCGCACTGTTATCATTTCCGAGCCTCTATAACCCGAAACACCCAAAACTAAACATACAGAGATTATATGTGACTTATAAATGCTCAAATAAATACGAGAATGCCCAGACTCAAGAAATATGCAGATAAAACTCAAATTCTCGATTATTTCACTATAACGACCAAACACGCACCAGAATGCATCGTGAATCACTCAAAACGACAATACAAACTATAAATATAACTTTGTGTTGGGAATCAGGGGTGCCTTGAATGTACTCGGTCTTGGTGAGGAGTTGGCAATGAAGCGGGGGAAGAAACGGATCAAACGGAGGAGCACGAGACGAAGAGAACAAGCTGACGGATCAGGGTCTTCGTGAGAAGAGAATCGTCTTCGTGCGAAGAGCCTTCGTGCGTGCGAAGACAAATTGTCTTCGTGCGATGGTCTCCGTGTGAAGACTTCGCTGGAGGCGACCAGAGAGTTGTTTACTTGTTCGTTAGCTCGATTTTTGGTATTTATTTGGGCACAAACTATATAGTATGCCGATATAGAGGCTATAGGTCGTGCTCTACATTGTGCGGGTTGTATTCGTGGGTTTCTCTCAATAAAATCGGGGTTTTTCGGGTCGTGGAGGTAGCTAGCTCATTGCTAGTGAACCACATTATATCGGGTGTGCTTTTGTGTTCTTGTTTCATCTATTCTATCGTTCTCTAAGCTCTGCCCGAATCATAACACTCTAGATATGGGGTTACCAATGACTAGCGGGAAGGAAAATCGTTCCACAACGCTTGCCAGAGAAGTTGCGTTTTCAACACCCCCTATACGCCAGTTTCATATGATACTATTTACCCTGCTCTTCCCTGGTCACTGCGAATTAATAATATGACTTGTTTCATTCCGCGTTTGTGATTGTATGAATATCTCAGTACACGAACGAATTGACTGCTCGTGTAATAACATCTCATAATAGAAATAACTTTTGAGAAACTCCGGTGGTAAGTAAACTCTAATCCATGCACTATGGTATTCATACTTATGCTTTCGAAGTTTAAAGTCTTTAACTTGCACATTCCTAGTTATACTCCGACATTGTTAAAATCTCTTTTAAACTCGAAACTCTACAACATTTCTTATCTATTATGTTTTACATGCTAAGTTGTTTATACACTAAGTTTTTTACTGATACTCTCACTGTGGTGTCAGTGTTCCATTTGAATTCCCACCGCAGGTATATGACTGGTTGCTTGGGGGGGGGGGGGGGAGGGGTTACAGGCTGTAACCACGAACTCGTTCTCTCATGCAAACATTAGAACTTAGAAATTAACCCGAGAGCCATTTTTGTTGTAAAATATCGTTTGTTAAACTCGGTGTCCAGTTTGAAACCAGCCATGAATGTTGTAAACTCTGATCGTAATGAATCAGTAATTGAATATTTCTTTTCATTATTTATTGTTATCACTCTTCGTGTGAAAGGATAAAATCCCGTGCACGTAGACTTTTCCTTTATCTATATACCTTATTCCTTGTACCTTATTATCTAAAAAAGGCCCAAAGGTTTATATGGTAACAATGAGACGAGTATTATGTCTATTTATAATTTCCTTGTTATATGATAATACATTTTTTTCGGAAAGATTGTTTCATGGTAATACTTAATACTGGTACGGTAGAACCATTGCTTGCATTGATATTACTAGAATACATGGATATTACTAGAATGCATTGCGAGTAATATTGTATAGGCGTATAGCTATTTGCATCTGAATGTATTTTGCATCTGAATGCATTAATAAATTTGGTATCGTGTATCAAATTTTACATTCAGACTACCTACCAAATTTGTTACTATGTATTTAGTTTTAATGTAAAACTTAATACATGTTATGAAATATGTTATTGGACTGATGTGAATATCCACCACATAGTTGGGTGTATTTTGTATAATTATATTCTGGTCCAGAAGCCCACCTAATGCCTATATAAGGAGGCTTAGGGTTGGAGAATAATACACATCTTAATACTCTTCTCCCTACATATTGTTTCTCTTTATTTTCTGTCTCTCTCGTCTTCTCGATTCACAACACGTTATCAGCACGATAACGCTCTGGGGTCAGAGTTCTGACAAGATCTCAAAACCTGTCCAATAGCCACGATTTATGTAGATCAGGTCAGTTATTATTTCTTTGTTTTATGAACTGTTGTCTAGTTTGTATTATTTGGATTGAGCCTTCTTTAGGCGTTAGGTGTTCCGGCAGCTGTTATAGCTATTTTCTTTTGTGTGTGGTAATTGGTTAAAGAAGAAAGCATTAAAATAAAGTTGTTAGGTCTTGTTTATGAATAAGCTGCTATGAAATATCCAAACAAACGTGGATACATGTGATGCTATGTTTATTTGCATACAATTAGGAATCAATTTTTTGAACCAACATATGCTAGATATTTTATTGTATCAAATAATTAAAGAATTTCTTTTCGTTCTTGGAGGCTGGAGCGTGGTCAACGTTATTCCTGTTCTTTTTACTACCAACACCTCATTGATGGAAAACGAAAAAGAAATCACCTGCTAACGTGGGCTGATGTAGTATAAGTTTGTTTATTATGTGTTTGTATAGAGGAGAAAGCCCTAGTTCTCCTGCATTTTTTTTACCCTTTTTTTTCTCTTCTGAAACCCAAATCAAAATTTTATAGTCTTCTCCAGTTGGTCTGTTTATTATCATAGTGTTTAACTGCTATGGATCCACTCTTATATACTGTTCATCTCTTTGGAGATTATGTAGACTTATGACGAGGTTTTAATCCACGAGAACTATAAATTGGTCAGTGTTATTGATATCGTAAACAAAAAAAAAACATGTGTTTTCACACCTGAAGTAGTGAATTACAACATGTTTTTATCGTAACCTGAAGTTGCGCCATTATATTTTTATGATCTGAAATCATAATCGGACCATGTTCATACCAGAAGTTATGAACTTTACGCACCTGAAGTTGCGATTTTTTATATGACCCGAAGTCATATTGGATCTCCAGAAGAGGTATGTAAATTACAAAATTAAACCATTTTTTTTTTTCATACCTGAAGTTATGGAACAAGAAAATTGTATCGTAACATGAAGTTGCGACAGTTCTTTATATGACCCGAAGTCATAATTTTAGGTTGCATCTCCTGAAGAGATGTCATATAATTTTCATGTAAACCTCCCGAAGAGGTCACACTTGGTTCATTGAATTTATTTGATCTTATGCATTTTTTTTTGTTACATTTTCTTCTGTTCACGTATTATGGATCGAAAACGAACCTCCTGAAGAGCATTCGTAATAGCCATCGATGTTAAATCTGGCCATGTCATATGTACCCGAAGTTACATATTTACATGATATCACTCATAACCAGCAGTTATGAGTTCATAACCTGAAGTTATGACTTCATAACCTGAAGTTATGAAATACTATAAATAATTATCTCCTGAAGAGATTGCTACAATTCAAATTATGATCCACCCTCCTGAAGAGGTTATATTATGTTTATTTCTTGTATCATATACACATTTATTTTTTTAATCTTGTCTAGCATTTTACCGTTTATATACTTATCATTGATTCAAGCAGAGCATCCAGAAGATGTTCTTAGTCCATAAGGGTTTATTGGACAAACGCATTTTATATGCGTAAAAAGTGATTTTCATACCAGAAGTTATGAAAATAATTGTATAACATGGAGTTATATAATAATGTCAAAAGATCTCCCTGAAGAGAGAATCTACAACCACTCACTTTTAAATGAGAGTATTGACATTTACGTCTCTTTTTGGGTTTCTTGGCGAAACTTTGATTAGAGAACTACGGCGTCCAAGAGATTGCTTATTGTCAATGTTCTTATTTGAATTTGAGGTTTGGTTTACACAAAGTACATATGAGATGATGCCTGAAGCATCAACGAAATATCATTATGGTTATGATCATATTGTTCACGTCATGAGGGGGAGAATAGGTCCTATTACATGACGTGAAGCAAAATAATATTGTCTCTATCGGGTATGTACTATTGTAAGTTTAAAATCCCAACAAGATGGATAGCTTCTTGACTAACGTGTACTAGTTTTGGGTTATACACTTTAAAGCATAAAAGGTTTGCTTGTGTAATTATGTTGATCCTCCAGAAGAGGAACATAAAATCAAAGCATCCAAAATTATGTTGGGAAATGGATATATTGCTCTACAAATTAAGAACACAAGATTCTGGAGAAATCATGGGAGTTCATATATACATCATCAAAATTGGATCAAAACCAACGTTGGTAATTGAATAGCCCTGGAAGAGGCTAGTAGCTCTGGAAGTAGCTAAAGGTACCTGAATACAATATTATGATCCAACTAATAATGATGATACAATTGAGGAAGCGCTATATAAGTCATATGATTATTTTATGGGAAGAATGTTGACTAAATAGTTATTGGCCAAAAGAAAGTCAACAAATGCATAAAAGATTGATGGGGTAAATTTATTGAATATGTAGAGCAAAAATGTGTAGTACTCAAAGTACTAACAACCCCAAGCATAAATTACAACTTATGCATAAACTACATATCCGCTCTTAAGCGTGGGATTTATGTAGATATCATATATTTCCGCTGTTAAGCGTGGGATAAGTTGAGACTACATATCCGCTGGTATGCGTGGGATTTGTGTCGAGGTTCATGTCCGCTTTTAAGTGTGGGACTTGTAAAATGAGAAACATGATATATGGGTCATGATAAATTCTCATTAGTATAATCATCTCGTGGTGAGAATGATGTAATGTTGTACCAGTCTCGGGGACTAAGGAACAACAAAAGATGGTTGAAAAGTAACTAGTTACAATACGATCGTATGAATCACATTTTTGTGGAATTCCATGGAGGTTGGTTTCATGAGAAATATCTTATTTGCCTGAAGCAAATCAAAAGTGTACACTCGCGAGTAGGTTTAGGTGCATATGCATTATATTGATTATGATTGTTAATCGGCTATTTTTAGATTATTGTTTTTGCAATGAATTTTGTTTGTCAGGTACAAGGATATTCCAATGAGGGGGAGATCCAATGAAATGCTAAAAGCGCGGCACTCTTTTTCCTTCGCTACGGTTTTTGTCCCACAGGGTTTTTCCTAGCAAGGTTTTAACGAGGCTTGCGAAGATTATCCAGATGCGTTCCAGAAGAATGTCATCACCAACTGAGCAAATAGGATTCACCGATGTACTCTTTTTCCTTAGTCATTGATTTTTCCCACTGGGTTTTTCATGACAAGGTTTTAATGAGGCATCGTAGTGGTGAATATTCAAGGGGGAGTGTTATGAAATATGTTATTGGACTGATGTGAATATCCACCACATAGTTGGGTGTATTTTGTATAATTATATTCTGGTCCAGAAGCCCACCTAATGCCTATATAAGGAGGCTTAGGGTTGGAGAATAATACACATCTTAATACTCTTCTCCCTACATATTGTTTCTCTTTATTTTCTGTCTCTCTCGTCTTCTCGATTCACAACAATACATTATTACTCATAACATAAAGTACATAGTAATAAAGAATTTGGTAGGTAATTAATTGTAAAATTTGATACATGGGATTAATAATAAAGATTTAATTTAGGTATGTGGTGTTATGTGTATATAAATAGAGGCTCTATGAGCTTCGACAAAAGATAGGACTAAACACACACTCCTCACTAGCACACACACAAAGGTGACATTCCGCATAAGATTCCTACCTTTGTTCACCCGATCTCCCCAATGACCTCCCTTGGCTTCTTTCTCCCCCTCTCCCTCTCCCATTCTTAAATCTCTCTCCCTCCCATCTCTCTCTCATTTTTCTTAAATCTCTCTCACTCATTATCTCTCTCTCTCGTCTCTCTCCAAGCAACAATGACAATGCATCCACCTCTCGCGACCCCGCCGCCAAACACGGCTCAAGAGGACTCCAAAACCCTAGTTTTCGATGCCTCCTACCTAAGCCATGAACTCAACATACCTTCCCAATTCATATGGCCGGAGGGGGAGAAGCCCGACTTCGAGCTCCCGGAGCTTGAGGTCCCACCTATCGACCTCCAAGGGTTCCTCTCGGGCGACCCTCTCGTGGTCTCTAACGCCGCCAAGCTTGTCAATGAGGCATGCTTGAAGCATGGCTTCTTTCTAGTGGTTAACCATGGTGTTAAGCCGGAGCTTATTGAAAAAGCTCACAAGAACATGGACTTGTTCTTTGGGATGGCATTGTCGGATAAGCTGAAAGCTCGGAGGAAGCCGGGAGAGAACTATGGCTACGCGAGTAGCTTCACTGGTAGATTCTCCACCAAGCTTCCATGGAAGGAGACTCTTTCTATTCGTTATTGTGACGAAGAAGAAGCTGCTTGTACGGATGAAAATGATAACAATCCACGGCCAAACACGGTCTTGGATTATTTCTTCAACACATTGGGCCAAGGGTTCGAAGAATCCGGGTAAGAAATGATTAGGCATTCACGAAATGGGTTATTTTTGTGTTTTAGTTCCTATAGTTTAGTGTCATGTTCATTTTAGAATACTCCATTTTTTATCAAGAAACTTCTTCTAAATGTTCAATTTGTGAACCAGACATCTAACTTTATTTACACTTTATACCCATTCTATATCCGGTAAGGGTCTCACTTTCTACTTTCTATTTTTGATAAAGCATCACTCGCTTTCTCTCAACTGATTATTGTAATTTTTCTTCTCATACGAGAAAAGGATCAGTTACATTTCTAAATAAAAAGACGAGGCCATATATCGTAAAACGAATAGAGGAAAGGGGTGTTTGCCAGCAGTTGATCTATGTAGTAAAGAATGGGGATTTTTTCAAAATTATATATTTTTTTTGAGGGAAAACTTCCATTAATTTTTTTTCTTAATTTCAAAATTATAATTTGACTCTGGATTTTGTCCGATAAAATTGTAGCCCCCACTGAAATCGTGCAATAATCTCCATTATTTATGTTTATCTATCAGAATGTCCATATAGTTTAGTGTCATGTTCACTTTTGAACACTCCATTTCTTGATCAAGAAACTTCTTCTAAATGTCCAGACATCTAACTTTATTTTGCACTTTAGACCCATTCTAAATCTGGTAAGGGTCTCGCTTTCTACTTTCTATTTTTGATAAAGCCTCATTCTTTAATTTAGGACCAAGTTGACATGCATCAGAAAGTATGAGCCCAAAAGTAGAATTTACCAAATCTCTCTCTCTCTCTGATTTTTGTATTCTCTTTTGTTTTTGCAGAAGGGTGTATCAAGAATACTGTGAAGCCATGAGCAGTGTGTCTCTTGCTATCATGGAGCTTCTGGGGGTGAGCATAGGGGTTGGTCCATCATTTTTCAGAGATTTCTTTGCAGGGAATGACTCCATAATGAGGCTGAACTACTACCCACCTTGTCAAAAACCAGACCAAACCCTAGGAACTGGTCCTCACTGTGATCCAACCTCTCTAACCATCCTCCACCAAGACCACATCTCTGGCCTCCAAGTCTCTGTTGATGGCAAATGGCACTCCATTCGTCCCAACCCGCATGCTTTCGTCGTCAACATTGGCGATACCTTCACGGTAATACAGATATACAGACTCTGTTCTCTTTCAGCTTTTAAGTCAACTTTTCACAATCCTGTCGTGCTTTCTTTGTGTCTGTCTGTCTGTCTGTCTTATGTAATATTATAATGTTGTTCCTGTACAGGCGTTGTCGAATGGAATTTACAAGAGTTGCTTGCATAGAGCTGTGGTGAACAGTCTATACCCAAGAAAATCAATTGCCTTCTTCCTGTGTCCAAGGAAGGACAAGGTAGTGAGTCCACCCGCCGAGTTGGTAAATGCTGATAACCCGAGGAAGTATCCGGACTTCACGTGGCCGACTCTCCTCGAGTTCACTCAGAAGAATTACAGAGCAGACATGCAAACCCTTGATGCCTTCTCCAACTGGCTGCAGTGCAAAAATAACTGATCAGCATGAGATTTGGGATAGAAGAATATAAGTGAAAGGGTAGAATTGCAATAAGTCAAGTCTTGGGTGTTGTTGGGGGGGGGGGGGGGGGGGGATGTAGTGGAAGAAACTTAGTATGAATAAAGAGCTAAATAAAGCTCACTTTTTTCTTTCTTTGTTTTCTTTTGAACTAGCTAGTTGATGCTAGAATGATGAAGTCTTTAACTTCCATGTATAAAGTTACGTGGAGTAAAAGTTTCCTTTATTTATTTTCCAAAGCCTTATACTCTCAACAATTGTTGCTGTGAAGTAACAGGACAATAATGCCCTGGCTGCATTTTGTCACTTCTCTAACTTTGTAACTTTATTTTTGCAGTAATATTAAGGTTGAACCGCAATCTTAAGGGCCCTTCCCTCATATGCGCATTGGAAATAGTGGATGAAAATCACAAGTTGTGTCTCGGTCAATTAAGATGTCTGAATTGCCAACTGATCAGTCTGAAATGAAAATATGATTCGAACTTCCACACTTCAAGTCGTCATCGCTGCAATCATCACATCACTCTCTCTGGAACATGGCATGATATTACTTATGAGTTAATGCATAATAGTGGATTGAGACACTTCTAGACAGAATTCCAACATTATGAGTGTTGGGATCCATTGATAGGCTTATGTTTATTTTCTCATGGGACGAATCCGAAAGAGATCAGCTAAATTCTTCTTTTGTGGTGGATGGAATGAGTATCAGCCAATGTTGTCAATTATTTGAGGGTCAGTCGTCTCCAACAGAAAAAACATTCCAGTCTAATCAAACTCTAAGTTTTACATATTTCATAAATATATAATAATTAGAGTCAAATTAGTAGTAAATAAAGTAAATGAATACATGCAAAGAAATACATAATAGCTTTCTCAGCCCCATTTTTTATTTGTCTATATTTTAAAATTTACATTCCCCAATAAATTTTATGGAACACTTATATATTCACTTCTCTAAAAAAGAAATAAGACCACAAACTAGAACTACAGGGTTTTTTTATTCTTTTTATTATTATTAACATCCTGTGGTAACACAATCAGTTGCCATTAGCACTCCACCATGGGAAGTGGAAATATCAGTCACAGTAAGCTAAATTTTGTGGGACATATTTCTGTAAAGTATTATTATGACAAAAAATGAATTATTTGTTACAACTTTTGTTGTTGGCTTGTCATTCATAGTATAAAGTACAATAATTAAGATTTAATTAATTGGAGACTGAAAAAGCACATATTGGAGAGAAGATTCAAGAAAAGGAAGAAAAAAAATAAATTTTGAAATCAGTCAAGGGTTTTAACATTGAGAAAGACAAATACAAATTTCACAAAAAGGACAAACAAATCTGCAAACATTTATTTATGCACAATTACCCTAATGTGGTTGAGTTTGGTGTGGGATAAATCCATAGGAAAAGGTAAAATGGAAAATAATAAAATAAATTAAAGTCACTCAAAATAAAATACATTGTATACTCATTGATTACTTGGAACTGTTCATTTCCTTTTTGTACTAATACCAATTAGAAAAAAGTCACTCAAAATAAAATTATGAATTGTCCCCATTCTCTCTTGGACTTATGGCTACCATCTTATTGCAAAATCATTTCTTCTCCGCCCTCGTTGATGTGTAATTGCTTGGATCGTAGTTTTAAGGAAACCAAGAGAACACTGTTCTGCTTTTATCAAGTGAGGTCACTGTTTCACTCCTTTCTAAGATTGACTTGACTATAAGTTTTTTTCCGAGAATATGTCAAAGTAAACAAAACGCCATGGTACAGTGTCACTATTGCCAACCAGAATGCTAAAACTTTGATTCAAAGCTTCACTTGCACTACGGCACCTTAACGCTGGTGAAGATTTTTTTTGCCATTTTACATTTTTGTGTTCTATAGTTTTGTCCAATGTTATCATTTAGCACTATTATGTACGTTGTTCAAAGAAATATCAGTACTTTACCTAGCTTAAATAAAATAAAGCGAGCTAAACTCATTCTTAAGGAAGAAGTTCATATAATTTAAGTTGTTTGCACTATTAATTATTTTTGGAATAGAAAACAATCACTTTCTTTAGTTAGAGAAGTAGTACTGTCCAAACATGAGACATAAAGTTTTGTTCCACAAAAAGGTGTCACATAGAAACTTTAAACTCTCTATCAGCCAATTTAGAAAAAGGTCACTAACTTTTACTTCAATATTTCAAAATCATTTGGAAGCTTGTCCTTATTATTAGCCAATGAAAAATATGAATTCATGAAGTCGTTATCATTACAATTTAGTTGCTATTTAAATCTCTTTGTTACTAATTAAAAATATGGACCTTATCTTTTGCCATAAAAGGTCTTGATTGTGACAAATCTATGGACATAAGGTACCAGAAAAAGATTAGCACAAACCAACATGATGCTGGTAATAACAATATCTTGTTATTCTCACTACTACTACTACTACTACTACTACTAATAATAATAATAATAATAATAATAATAATAATAATAATAATAATAATAATAATAATAATAATAATAATAATAATAATAATATCTTGTTTGATTGCAGGCAACTAGCGAGTGAGTTTGTTGGGTTTTAGCTCCAGCACAGCTACAAGGATGCCAACACAATTGCTCACATGCTGGTTATAGGAAAGCCCTCTCCATCTTGCACTCTGCTGAAGCTGCATGCTATCTATCGTTGTAATACAGTAAAACCTCAATAAATGAATACTCTTGCGACTTGAGAAATTCATTCATTTGGCAAGGTTATTAGTTTAACGACCATTCGTTTAGCCCCTTTGCCCAAGTTGGGGCTGGAGGAAATTATTTATTTGGCGAGCTTATTCGTTTATTGAATAGTAATTTGCCGGGCTATTACTTTGTACAATTGCCTATGTTTTGGTTTTATGACCCTCTAAAATTTGTTGGAGAGGCTTTAATCTTGGATTGTATTGGAAAGGGTTCTGCAGATATACACCTCACACCCCAAGTCATCAGCAGCGGGAGCGGGGGCGCGGCCATATTAAAGAAAATTGCAGTTTTTTTAGAGCGTTGTGAGAGTGCCTATAGATATGTTAATAATAATTTACTATGATTTTGTAAAATATAAATATAGCTAATAAAATTTTTATGTCTAGTGTTTGTTTATATTTTGTAAAATACACTCCTAAGTTTTTTTTTATAGTGATTTGAGTTTCAAGCACTTGCATAATTCACATGTGGTTCATCAGTTTTGAAAGTAGAAACTTGTTAATTTGCCGATTTCCATAGTACAGGTAACTTAGCTTTAGCCAAGTATGATAATATTGGTTTCCAGGTTGATGCCTCTTGTTTTCTTAAGCCTACCATCCATTCCCCTTTGTTCTTCTTTGATAGAAGATTCTTTTTCCCTACTTGAATTGCTTCTTTTTTCCTACTTGAAATGCTCCAGCTCTTGTGTTCTTAATCTTACTCTCTTCTTTTCTCTTGATTATCTCTCGTAGATGATTAGGGTGGCGGTCGTAGAGAACCTCTAAATTATAAATACTTTAACTGCTTTTAAGAACTGAAACCAGAGTCCCACATCGTTAGTTTGATTTAAATTAGTAATGGCATGTGGGCTTAGCTGGCCTGGGTTGCAGTTAGTCAAACACTGGGCCAATTTAAGTTATTATGGTTATTCTAACATCTGCTTCTTTAATTGCTCTTCAAATTTTACTGCTCTTAAGAACTGAAATCAATGGTTGGTAGTCACTGCCAACTCTTTGGGACACATTTGGAGAGAAGCTAAATCAGTTGCTGATAAATTAGCTAAATTTAATAATGAAAATTTGAATGAGAGAGTGATGCTACTCTCTCCTCCCTGGTACGTTGTGTCTTAGATAGTCTATCTTGGGATAGGTTGGAGTTACGTCATATTAGAATGTTGCTGCAAGGGTTGTATCTTCTTTTGTTCACCAAAAAACAGAGGCGGAATCAGGATTTCATCTAAGGGGGGCACAATTCGACTAAATCAGTACTCTTATGTAAAGTTAAATGAAAACTAAAAATTACTATTGAAAGCATTCTGGCGTAGTTGGTAAAGCAATCCCTTCTTGACTTTAGCCACAAGGGTTCGATTCTCTTTGGAGACGTTTATATTTTTTTTGTTTTTAAAATGCTGTGGAAAAAAAACATGAAAGAGCGCAAGAGGTGAATCGAACCTGCGCCAATTAAGTTGAAACCAAAGCATTTTACCAGCTGCGCTAGACGCGCTTCTGTAATGTGGGGGGGGGGGGGGGGGGGGGGGGGGGGGGTGGGGGGGGGGGCGCTTTTAAAATTTATACAGAAGAAAGGTTAATTTTTTTTACAACTTAAGGGTAGTCTAGTGTTTTCGGAAAATTTTTGGGGGGCACGTGGCTCCGCCCCTGCCAAAAAATATATATGTGCTAGTTGCATTAGGTACCATAATAGAACTCATTATAAATTTAGGAGGTTTCATTGACTTGCAGATCGGACTTAAGTTTCAACCGTTATTTATGCATATTATTTATCAGTTCTCACATTTCTTGTGAAAGAACAAAATGGATAGGTATATCGACGGAAAAGTTACGGGGGAAGAAGTAGCCTGGCATGAATTTTTTCATGGCTTTTAGCTCATTTGAACTTCGTGAAAACAAAAAACATGTTTTCTTAAGTATTGTCTCAAGTGAGTGAATATATATATAGAGAGAGAGAGAACACAAGAAACAACAAAATAACAAGGTTGAACAATCTGATATAGGGTTTTCCCAGTTTGGTATAACATTGCTTAACCAGATGATATAAATCATACTACTACTTTTTTTTTGTTTAATCGGAAAACCCTAAATCATACTACTATTAACATTCGAGAAGGTGTTCTTTTGAAGTAGGCTTTGTTTCTTCTAAATCAGACGCACATATGCATTTTTTGTTGTTAATAGTTATGTTTCTTCATCGTCTGTGAGGTTCAATACTCATCCCACGTAGCATCTCGCCACGGCATGCTACAAATTAGTGATTAAAATCATATCCCCTTTCACGTGAGATTGAATGAAGCCAAACATGACAAGTTTTCCGTCACAAAGGCCTTGTTTTTTTTTGGAACTACTCTATATAGTTGGGATCAAACCCTGAACCTCAAATAGAGGCTTGAGATGAGCTACCACTGACATTGCACCTATTTCCCATAAGTGCCTTGTTTAGAAGGAGAGACTTTGTAAAACTCAATTCAAAATTAACCAAAACATCAATCCAAAATGTGCAGGTCCTACATTCTATTTATTTCACAAGTTTAGTTTTCTAAACCATAGGTTGCTTATAACAACAAAATTATTAAAAAGAAATAATGCAAAAAAACTGGAAATGGAATACTCATAAAAAAATTTCCCCACTTCTCATGTTTTTTTCTCTTCCCTTCTTAACTCAATTACAACAAACAACAAGAAGAACAAACTACCCCATATTTCTCTTATTTTTTCTCTTCTATTCTTAAATCTGTTCGACATTCAGCAACCAAAAATAAATAAATAAAATAAGAAAGAAGAAAAAAGGTACAAGGAGGTGGAGCCACACGGGTCGAGGCCGTGCTCGCCTCCCCCGGCCCGGCCCGATCTCAGCATGTTTAATCATCCCCATCCCCACAGCCACCACCACCTCCTTGTTGGATGCACTAATCCACCCACCAGGAGCGGCGGCCACCACCGTTGGAGATGGCTTTAATGGAACAGGAGAGATCAAGGGTTTGTTGGAGAAGAAAGCTTCCAAGTTTGCCGTCATAAGTTTATACAATCCCACAACAGATTCTTCTGTAGAAGAAGCTCGATGTGGTGATAAAACAACATTGTCCATTTCAAACAACTCTTTAGGAGCTTCTGGCTCATTCTCAAACACATCAAGCCCAGCACCTGCAATCTCTCCCTTCACTAAACACTTCACTAACTCCTTCTCATCAATGACAGCCCCGCGTGCAATGTTAATGACGACTCCGTTCTTTCCAAGAGCCAACAAGACTTGGTTGTTGATCATATGAAATGTTTGGTCTGTTAATGTACAACTAATGACTAAGATGTCTGAATTGGTTGCGAGTTCAACAACGTTGTCATAGAAGATGTAAGGAACATCTGGTTTCATCCTCCTTGAGTTGTATGTGACCGAGCATCCAAAGGCCACGAGCCTCTTTGCGACTCTAGAGCCGATACTTCCTAATCCAACGATACCAACCCGCTTGCCTCCCACCTGCACTGTCATACGTAGTATCAAAATGCTCAAGGTCACGTTTGGTGTAAGATGGAACAGGATCAGTGAAATAGTTTTAAATGGAATTGACATTTCGAAAACTCGTCAACTGTACGTGGCATCAAGCGCTCAAACAAATTGACATCTTCAAGTCATATGAATGCCTAACATTAGGTTTTGAAACAGTCAGTCTCAGTGGAGAGATTCTTAGATGCTCAGCTAAGAGTTTCTCCAGTCTCGGACATAAAAACAAAGACACAAACACCCTTCTCTAAAAGATTCAATGTCCATAGCGAGCAAAAAGAGATGAGAACTATAAAATCCACCAATATGTGAGCTATCAAAATGGGCCAGAAGGACTGTCAAACCGCCCGGAGCCACGGTACTCCTGAACCGGCCCTAGCCCGCCCTCCCCATGGTCTGGGCCACATCCAAGTTATTAATACCGGAGAACTGGAACGGCCTGGCCCACCGCATAAACAACCTCGGACCACCCCTTAAGCCCGCCCGCACTAGCCCAGCCCCTTTGAACCGCCAGTTTCTAAGCCAAAATAATTATTTTTGGCTAAATTTCTTATTGCACACCTCCACTTTATTTTTTTATTTTTTTTATTTTTTATTTTTTATTTTTTTTTCGTATGACCGTGGTGTCACCTCGACTATTCCACAAGGCCTGAGGACAGCCGGTTCGATCCCCAGTGGCCCCAAGGATTATTGGTTATCTTGGGGAGCACACCCTTAAGTTCCAAGCTTAAGCCACAAGACCAACCCCTTGGAGTTACCCATCCCCACTTTAAGAACTGTCTTATTGCCCTCTCAGTTGCTAAATGTTTGCAATCTACCTTTCGGTTAAAAAAACCTTCCATACATTATAAGGATCAGAGAGTAAATTTGTCCATCCAAAAATATTAAATTTCATTTTAAAAAAAAAAAACAGAGCATATAAGTAAATTAACAAAATAACAATTAAGTAAAAGAGAGAACATAAAAAGATAGAACAAATCTCTCTCTGATTTCGGATCGAGGCAACCCAGTCCATATAGGTACCTACCGTGCGATTCATTCTCACTCTGTTTTGGTTTCAAACAATTCCAATTGAGTCTTGGTCTCTCTACTTTTGCTTCCATTCTCTGATTTTGGTTCAAGCTGATACAGTGCGATTTGGGTCTCATAATCTCACACTCGTTTTGTGCTCTCTGATAACTCCTCACCAGAAGTTATATTAGATAGTACATTTTAACTGCTTTTTGCGAGTGATTTGAGGGAATTCGGGATGATGTTGTCCACTGGAATGCATGTTTCACGTATTAAAGCTTGGTATGTGATAATGAGAAAATCCGGGCATTTTATGCATTAATTTGATATGTATTCTATCAAATATGATAGTTTGATATTTGTTCGTGTTTGTTTTGAACATGGCATGGTTATGGCGGTGTTTGTTGGAGCATGGAAAGTATCCCGGAGACAAGGAAGCTCGAGAAAAGGCCAAGGAACAAGGGAAAAGAAGAAGAGACTACACTGTGTTCGCACGAAGTGAGAGGAGCTCATTGCCTCCTCGTGCAAAATGCCCCAAATCCAAAGAACACATTTTGTCTTCTCACGAAGTGAAGGAGGTATTCTGCCTCTTCGTGCGTAGAGGGAAGGAGAAGCTGACAACATAATGTCTTCGCACGAATAGAAGAGGAGCTTCTGTGTCTTCATGCGAAGTGGGGAGCAACATGCCATATGACTATGCCTCTTCGCGCAAAGAGAATCACCCTTTGTGCCTCTTCGCACGAAAATGGACGAAACATTCAGCCATTAAGAGTCTCCGTGCCAAGAGAAGGAAGGCCACTGCCTCTTCGCACGAGCTGGGAAGCAAACAGGACGGCCAAAAGGGGCGTCAAAGTGCAATACTTAAACTTGGAATTCATGCCAAGTTTGATATAGGACGACTTAATAGCCTACAATAGAGAAAATTCATCGTTCTTGGAAGTTTGGAGCCATCAAGGAGCAAGAGAAACAACAACGGAAGGCTGAAGATCATCGGAGACGGTCAAATATAACGTTTGCGATTACTTTCTTCCTTCTTCTCTCTATCTAGTACGATGAACTACTTTGTTGGATTTATTGTTAGCATGCATAGCTAAATAATTTACTACGTTTCTATGGACAACCTAGGACTTATGAGATTTATTTCAGGAACTTGTTATGGATTCATGATTCATTTAAATCTAAATGCGATTTGATGATGTTTTCTTCAAGTTTTCTATCTTGATGCTACTTGACGGCCTAATACACTTGCTACAGTAAGGGGTCCGGTCAGGTTGTGCCGAGGCAGTCCTGGGGTTCCAGCTGCTTAGCTGGCTGGGGACCAGCCAGGTTGGGCCGGTGATCCTCCACTCCAACAGGCTGTTTGACAACTCTACCTATATGGCACATTATCCTCTGTGAGATTCGGGGTTTCAACTCAACCAAATTAAGTTGGATGACCAAGTGATGACTGGCTAAGTGGCGGACGCAGAAAATTTATCATGTAGGGGCCAAGTATATAGCACGTTAGACTATAAGAGTTGTTTTCAAATTTTGGAGGGGCCAAAGAGTATTATATTAATGTATATATTAATAATATGAGGGGTGGTAAGTGTAATTTTTGAAATCTTGTGGGGTCCACAGCCCCCCTCAGCCACCCCCTGTGTCCGCCTCTGGGCCTTAACATGGTAAGAGTAGTCGTATGGAAGATACTATTAGTAATAATCGATGCTCAAGGGAACCTACATAAAATTTGATGGTTCGTGCTTGAGATTAAATGTTAGATCAAAAGCAGTGTAAGGTTAAAGTACGAATGCAGAGTTTACAATGTTTTAACATTCAGGCAACTCCAAAACAACAACAACGGCAGTGTTATAGTGTACCATAACGACCTGAGTAAACCTCTAGTGGCCCCGAGATTTTGTATGCTCTAACAACAAGTGACGTGTAGTGAAATTCCAACAAGTGAGGAAGCAACCAATATTGAGTGTGAGGTGATTTACATTGGCATCCCACATTTTCACTCCTTGGCAAGTTATATTAAGAATGAGGAAGCAATCAAAGTAAGGCAATTTGGGCCTTCAAAATAGTGCCAAAGTACGTAGCAGTTAATATTGGGACAAAAAATACCATAACATTGATGACTTGATGCCTTAGAGACCTCATTTTTTTTAGCTAATTGAGGGTTGCCGACACGCTCTCAGCCTCAAATACGAAATGAGGTTTCACGATGTCTCAATGCCACATGAGGTTTTGGGCATTTAAACCTCAAGACGGAAACACAGTTTCATGAACCCTCATTTTGGAATTGAGGTTTCTGAGTGAGTGAGTCGGAGATGTGGGTTCTGAAACATCTCATAATTATGTTCTTGTTATCGTCCCAAATCCCAATATATAGTACCCCCTCCAACCCACAGTTAAAGACTAATCAATCATCAGATCATCCTCAAGATACCTACTACCACCTCCCAGTGCACTATTCACGGGTCAAAATGACCCTCAAAAAGTCAACCAGTAAGATTCAGGAGAAACAGGTGCACAAGTAGTACTTCCTCCGCCTCCCCGGAAATTAAATTACCAAATGATGCAAGAATTTGGTAATCTTTTCATGGTGTGGTATACAACGCCGTGAAAAGATTACCAAAAGAAATTACATCATTTTGCTAATCAAATTACTGGATCAAAATGACATGGTTATGGATTTCTTTCTGACGAGGAAGTACTTATTTATACCTGGTTTGGAATAGTGTTACGTATTCAATTTTTTTATCTGGTTAAAACTAGCAAATACTTCCTCTGTTCTTCCAGATTCTTCACGGTGGACTCTTTTTGAGCATTTTGAACGGTTAGCAACTTTTCACGGTATTGTAGAGTTCAAATTACTCTACAACAAACATAAAAAAATATCAAATTCTTGCATTGTTTTGCTAACCAAATCAACCGGTCAAAATTCTCCAAAACGGTCCACCGTGAAGAATTGGGAGGAACGTAGTAGTAAATGCAAATGCAAAATGAACAGTGAGAGAAAGAGAATGGACCTTCGAACCGGGAGGGTACTCTCCTTGGACCGGCCACATCCCGGCCCGAACGAACCGGTCGGCGGCGCTGATCTTTCTGAGCACATCAATCAACAGCCCAACGGTCATATCAGCCACGTCAGGGGAGAAGGTCTCGCCGGCGTTGGTGACGGAAACTCCCCGGCGGCGGCACTCGGCCAGATCGATGTTGTCGAGGCCGACGCTGGAAGCGACGATGAGGCGGATCGCGGGAATGATACGGAGGATATCGGCGTTGACTTTAGTGTAGCCGTCGTCAATCATTGCCTCGACGGAAGCTGCGTAGGTTCTGACGAATTCTTCGGTGGGGAGTGGGGATTCATATGCCTTGAGGAGCTGGAAGTTGTCGGCGAATTGATCGCCGAAGTAGTCGAAGATCCACGGTCGCTGGAGGACTAGGACCTGCGGTAGCTCCGCCATAGCGTCGTTGACCTGTGACTGTCGTTTTGGATGACTGATGAGTGATGACTGATGAGTGAGTGTGGAAGGTGGAGATTCCTCCAGCAAATGCTTGTTTTATTCCCTGAGCATAAATGGCTAATTTTACCCCCCTTTTGTTTGGTAAAGACACTTTTACTCCCTCTTTTTGGTAAAGGACGATTTCGCCCTCATATGTGTGCTAAACTACATGACATTTTTCTATATATGAGAGTATGAGACTTAGCCTCCGTTTGGTTGGTGGTAAAACATTTTACCTTGTTTTGGTGCTGTTTGGTTAGATGTAAAATATTTTCTTATAAAATGTTTTCCCTCAAATGATGAAAGACAATTTAAGTCGGAGTAGCACAACAACAACTCGTACTAACACCTCAACCACCAATAGCCACCACTACCACTACCACCTACCTCCACCACGACCCTTCACCGCCACCCATCACTGTCACTACCGTCATGGCCCACTGTTTTGACAAGTGTCAACCAAACACGAGAAAATAATTGCAGAGAAAACATTTTCACACAAAATATTTTATGCGCAAAATATTTTCCCTTGTAAAACATTTTACTGCGAACCAAACAGAGCAATGAAACCAAACACGACATAAGAAAACTGAGATACGAAAGAAATCAGTCGCATACATACTTAACATAGGACTGTCATGCTGAATCGATAGTAACATTAATTGTGTCATTGCTTTGCATTGCAAGACATGTACCAAGTGCATGGCGATTCTGCTGTAGAAAGAAATATATGCATATGTACGTGAACCATGACCATCCGTCTCATCAAACTACTCAGGGGCGGAGACAACCTGCGGCCCGTATAAGCATGTGCCATACCCAAATCTTTGAAAAAGTGCAATGTTATCTTATGATATATAAAAATTTAAAATAGTACCTTTGTTATTGCAAACGTACCCCAACAGTTTTGAATACCTGTCTCAGCCCCAGAGACTACTACTGCATGCATGTAGTGGCCTGTGCTTAATATTAGACTTGAACATCAAACTTAATAGGAAAACAAAGAGAAACTATGCAACACTCATAAGGAAAGTGTTTCTGGAACAGGAGAGATCAAGGGCTTGTTTGAGAAGAAAGCTTCCAAGTTTGCCGTCATGAGGTTATACATGTCGAGAAATGATTCTTCCGTAAAAGCTGCTCTGTGCGGTGACAAGACGACGTTATCCATTTGAAACAACTCTTTAGGAGCTTCTGGTTCATTCTCAAACACATCAAGCCCAGCACCTGCAATCTCTCCCTTCAGTAAACACTGCACCAACTCCTTCTCATCAATGACAGCCCCGCGTGCAACGTTAATGATGACTCCGTTCTTTCCCATAGCCGACAAGACTTGGTTGTTGATCATGTGAAATGTTTGGTCTGTTAATGCGCAACTAATGACTAAGACATCTGAATTGATTGCGAGTTCAACAACGTTGTCGTAGAAGATGTAAGGAACCTCTGGTTTTTTCATCCTCGAGTTATATGAGACCGAACATCCAAATGCCACAAGCCTCTTTGCGACTCTAGAGCCGATACTTCCTAATCCAACGATGCCAACCCGCTTGCTTCCCACCTGCATTTGTCATACATAGTATCAAAATGCTCAATCGCCCAAAAGAATTCAATATCTTCTTCAAGTCATATGAATGCCTAACAAGATGTTTCGAACAGTCAAACATCATAGAGAAAAGAGCATCTCCAACAATGTTAAGTAAAAATAATACAATTTATACATAAAACCGCAATACTGCATTTAGCTTATTTTAAACAATATCAAAATGCTCAATCGCCCAAAAGAATTCAATATCTTCTTCAAGTCATATGAATGCCTAACAAGATGTTTCGAACAGTCAAACATCATAGAGAAAAGAGCATCTCCAACAATGTTAAGTAAAAATAATACAATTTATACATAAAACCGCAATACTGCATTTAGCTTATTTTAAACAATATCACCACTCCAGTAATGCTCAACAAAATTGGCGAGGTAGATGCAATACATCTATTTGTATGATGGGATGCATGTTCTGTTAGGGTGCAATTTTTATCCAAGTTATTTACATTTCGCATAAAAAACCAATTTGCATTACCTGCTACAGATGCTCAAGATGCAAAGTTCATCCTCTATTGTGTGATTCAATGTCATGGGGAGAAAGAGATGAGAACTATGAAATCCACCTATATGTAGAGCTATCAAATGAGCCGGAGGTCCGCCAAACCGGCCTGGAACCATAGTGGTCCGGCACAGGCCCAAGTCCGCCCCGACCCAGGTCCCGCCCTGACCGTCCCATCCCGCTTGAACCGCCAATTTCTAAACAATAGTATATTTTTACAAAGTATATATACAATAATGGATGGATATTCATTTAAATAAATTGATGAGCTGGACTGGCCTGGCCCACCTTTGCACCGGTCCGGGCTGGCCCACAGCTTGGCGGTCCTCCCTCCGACGGGCCGGGTCAGACCGTGTGACAGCTCTACCTAAACGTCACATTATCGTCTGCCAGTTCCGCGCTCTCAACTTAACCAGCTTTAAGTTTCATCAAAAACGGTATAAGGTTAATTGAATGTACCAACTACCAAGTTTTCACAATTCACATTAAGTTAGACAGTTACTTGAAATGCAAATGCAATTTTTCAATTTTGCATTCATATGAACAATGAAGGAAGGAAGAGAATATAACAGAAAATATACCTTCGAACCGAGAGGGTATTGTCCTTCGACCGGCCACAGCCCGGCCCGAACGAACCGGTCGGCGGCGCTGATCTTTCTGAGAACATCAATCAACAACCCAACGGCCATATCAGCCACGTCAGGAGAGAAGGTCTCGCCGGCATTGGTGACGGCAACTCCCCGGCGGCGGCACTCGGCCAAATCGATGTTGTCGAGGCCGGCGCTGGAAGCGACAATGAGGCGAATCGCTGGAATAATACGGAGTGTTTCAGCGTTCACCTTGGTGTAGCCGGCGCAAATCATTGCTTCGACTGAAGCTGCGTAGGCTCTGACGAATTCTTCGGTGGGGAGTGGGGATTCCCATGCCTTGAGGAGCTGGAAGTTCTCGGAAAATCGGTCGCCGTAGCGTTTGAAGATCGCCGGTGGCTGGATAACGAGGACCTTTGGGAGCTCCGCCATAGCGGAGGCTTTGACTCGAGAAGAAGATGAATTTGTGGTTTTGACTTTTGAGAGTGATGAATGTGGGGGAGAGTCCCGCAACGAATGCATGTGGTGTACAGCTAACAATTAATGATTGCTTTTGGAAGTGGCCAGCTAACAATTACTGCATCAGTCCCAATTAGCAAAGACGCGATTACCATGACACCTACCACATACTAACTCCTACACCACCACAGTCACCAAAACTGGGTAGTACTACTTATCATGCCTCTGCGGTCCACATAATGTATGTTTTGACTTTTGAGGGTATTAGTAAAAAATATGAACTCAGCCGGGGGATTTGTGTATATGTTGAAGGGTATTTTTGGTCAAAGTCATAACAATAGGGGTAAAATTGCGATTCTGAAAAAGTCATGTCACCCTTTGCCTCTTAGTTGCTCCGCCACTGCTCACAACCACTGCCGCCACTCACGGCCACCACAACCACTGATGCTACGACCACCACCGGTATCCACAACCGCAACAACCCATCACCACCAGCGAATGTATGTAAAAACAAGAATTATTAGTATACTTTATTGGTTACGATTATAGAACTACCACAAATCAAACCGATCAGAATATAGCATCATTTGGTGCTATTTCATTGGTTAGGACAATCTTTGTTTGATCACATGGTTTTGAAATTGACAAAATCGTTTAAAACCAACCGGTCCAAAAAAAGATTGATAAGTAAAAGTTATCTACTAATTACGTACATGGCTTAAAAATTAAGTTTTACACGTTCACACTACCATCATAATTGATTTCTATCAGGCTATTCATCTGTTACAGAAAATTACTTTTATATTTTAAAACTCCAAAAATTATTAATACATTATTGCACATTTTTAACCAAATTAATACATTTTGTCAAATAAAATTTCTAAATTTCCCAACACATTCAACCAGCCCGGTTTGTGCCAAGCAAATAAGTCGAGATTGATTTGGGCTTCACAAATGATTTGGTAGGTTTGGTTGAACATTCTCCAACCTTAACCTATTAGGACTGGTTGAAATATTTGACAAAAATTGATCCAAACCGGTACGTGCTCAGTCGCTCACCCCTATTGAGAGCCGCAACAGATGAGAAAAGTAAGGTGAAGTCATGCAATAATAATAGTAGCATAATTGAAATTGAAGGTGATGCCAACATATAATCCATCAATCTCATTTCATATAATTTAAACAGGGACACGAGATCTCAAGTGCCCAGAAAAAGCCATATATAGCTACTGACAGTAACATGAATCCATCTGGTTACAATGATCGCAAGCAGTGAAATGCCCAGCAACCTATTACCTGCATAAATAGGAGAACTGAATTCAGACATGGTTCGAGAGATTAATCTAATCTTCCTGCAGATGATTTTTTAATCACCGCAGCTGAAGAAAAAAACGAAATATCTTCTTGTTTTGAGTAAAGAAAAAAACGATATCTACATGTTCAGAGACAACCTAATATCTACCAGCAAACTGAATATTTAGCACTGCCAGTGAAGATGAGGTGACGCGAGGGAAAAAAGGCAGAGGACATTGGCTGTGACCAGAGAACAGTGGCCACTGCAAACCAAAGCTTCGACTGAAGCTGCATACATAGGTTGGTTGGGACTTCTTCAGTGGGAACCGGTGATTCCCAAGCCTGGAGGAGTTGGAATTTCAAGCATCTCTGTTGAATTGTTCTTTCTGATCATCCTCGAACAAGTGGGTGGAAATGGGACAGTGACTATGATATGTCCTCCTAGTACCAAACCATTATTAATCAATGAAAAACAGCCCTACCACCAAAGTGTTGACTATGTAGTTGCAGACACTCTCACCAACTGCTGTGCTAAAAAACTACCACTAAGCTAATAAGCACTTGAAATGTAACAGTAACCAACCCCTATCTACTGCCCTAAAGGGGTTGGCCTAGTCATCAGTGGCCTTTGTAGTTTAAGGTATAAGCCATAGGTAAGGGGTTGGCCTAGTAACATGATTGTACTTTTACCTAGTAAATTTGGGATGGGAATTAGGATTTCATAACTTAAGTTTGATACTTTTCTCAGTTATGCACGATACTTTAAGATGTTAAAGTCTCTAGATCCATCATCTGGTTCTTCTAACACATCAATCCAAGGATGCTTCTAGTAAATGCATGTTCAAACTGAGTCTACAGAAGTTTAAAGTGAAAGTGACTAGTCTACAGAAGTTTAAGGTATAAGCCATAGGCCCGATAACTTGGACGATAGCTGCTTTCTATTCGACCTTCTTCCCCTGGACAAAAGTCGACTTATAATTCCAGCATCTTCTACACAAATCTGTATGAAAATCTGGGTTTTTTTCAGTTCATGTCTGATAATTTGAGTGCACAGTCTGTGGTATTGTTGTGCATTCTAGGTAAAAATCTGTATGAACATTCTGACTCTTTTTTGTCTGTAGTGCTTCTAGTTCTACATGTTTTCCAGCAACTTTTGGTTGACAGTATTCTGTATCGTTATCAGGTTCTGACCCCAAGTAAGAGCGAGATGATTTCCGTCATGTTATTGATATTAATTTACGAGGTCTGAATGATAAATGAAACTGTGGGCATGTCTGTCGCTGCCTTCTCTAAAAAAAATAAAAAATAAAAAAAAATTATGGTACGTACACCAGTCAATCTCCCGACTACATTTTACCTGCACACAAAGGAGAGACAGAAAATCATAAAATGTCCCAGAATTGATCTTCCTGCACATGAGTTTACCACACTAATTGATGTAACCGCTGTCTAATGTTTCATAGACAACTGAAGAGCTGACTGATTGATTCAAAGACTAGTTAATAAATATCTTTATGCATCTATACCACAAAAAAATATTTATGCATCTTGTAAGACAGAGTTTTGGAAAAAGATCTCGAGATCACAGATTCATAAGGCGTTACGCTGGTCTGTTCGTATTGCGTTCATAACTTAACAGAAAAACATCCAGAAATTACGCAACATCCTTCAGGGAAAATGATTCTAAGAACCAACCTGAAAATGAGCTGCTGACACAATCCACTCAATCACCCAGAAATGGAGAAAGCAAGGGTTTGTTTGAGAAAAAAGCTTCCAAGTTTCCCGACATCAGGTTAAACAGCTCGAGGAAAGATTCATCGGTGTAAACAGCTCGATGTGGTGACAAGACCACATTATCCATTTCAAGGAGCTCTTTAGGAACTTTTGGTTCATTCTCAAACACATCAAGCCCAGCACCTGCAATCTCTCCCTTCACTAAACACTTCACTAACTCCTTCTCATCAATTACAGCCCCGCGAGCAATGTTAATGACAACTCCATTCTTTCCTAGGGCTAACAAGACTTCTTTGTTGATCATGTGAAATGTTTGGTCTGTTAATGCGCAGCAAATAACCAATATATCAGAGTTGGTTGCAAGTTCAACAATGTTGCCATAGAAATGGTAAGGAACATCTGGTTTCTTCTTCCTCGAATAATATGACACTGGGCATCCAAATGCGACAAGCCTCTTTGCGACTGCCAAGCCAATGCTTCCTAATCCAACGATGCCAACCCGCTTGCCTCCCAACTGCATTGTCAAATCAAAACTGATAAGTCCATGTTTGGTAAGATGGGGATGAAATCATTCTATTTCTGAATAATAATGTTTGCTTGAGTTCCATACATGTATTGTTTATGCATGAAATCTGATGGTTTACATTGTTTGTCACATCAAATAACCTGCACACCTCCTTCTTATCCGATCGTTCCACCCAAAGCATGTGGTAAACCATTTTGTTGTAGAATACAATGTGGTACAAGCTTGGAGCTTATGATAAATGCAGTGCTCTGCTAGAGAGGAATTCTCTATGCAATATGTAACAAATCAGATAATTTGTAGTATTTTGAACAACTCAGTTGTATAGGTTCGTGAATCTGATATGTATCTAATATATCATCCCAAATATTGCTGTCACCACTCATGAGAAGCCATGCGTGGTCAGAAAGCAATTCTTCCTCAATCCGCCCAAATCTCGTGAAAATCTATGTTACCAAGCTTAACAACATTGTAAACAAAAGAAACCATCCTATATAGTACCGCATAGGATGAGAAATAATGTCAAGGTTCTTCCTATTTGATCAAAATACTGTCCAGAAGTGTCATCTATGTCGCTAGACGCCAACCAGAAGTGTCATGTATGTCACCACAAATATCGCAAGCAAAAGCTATCAAACATGTGCAACACAGGTAAAAAAAGTAGTCCTAAGCAATATGTTATATATACATAGTCCCTAGGGCAAAGCGGATGGCCTAGTGTCACTGGCTGATAATTTGGGGCACCCCGGGCTTGTTGAAAAGGTGAATAGTCATTTCCAAAGGATTTCAATGCTGGAATGAGATGATAAGTAGGCAGTAGGGTATAAGTAAACATGCTCTCACACCGCTTTTGTCACATGGGAGTCCACCTGTGCATAAACTCATTACTAAGATGAAGTAATATATATGAGCAGTGACGTGCCTTTGCCTTGCACCAACAACACGGAACAAACAAAAAAACACAAAAAAGTACCAAAACAATATCTTAACTTAGAGCCCTAGTGCCTCAACCGGTGAACATGCCCTGAAGTTGTCAGTCATCTTCCTATCACCGTTGATACTTCAAGTGATATGTAGCAATGAGGTCAGTAGTTCTAGCCCTGACAACACCTTTCCCAATCCCCACCATCCACCATAATAAGAAAATAGAACATCAGGATTTGGCTCCTCCCATCATCAATCTTAGCTGTCAAAATAGCTCAGCCGATTTTCCCCTCGGTGAATTGAAACCCACCCGTTTAATGTATGAGTGGGTATGTTTGGATGAGATGAATTATTGGCTATAGACAGATGTTGACAAAAAAAAGGGATAGACAGATTAAACCCTCAATTAATCATGTTTGTCTGGATTATTTTTTCGACCGGTCCTATAACCGACAGCACGACGCCACATGTCCTCGATCATGAACAGGATCATGTTGGAATTAAGCAGGATTCGGGTAAACTTCACCCGGTCCTGGCCCTACAACCTATAGAAATTCGACACGTGTCATTCGGCGAGAAAATTTCATGTGTTTCACAAACGAGAAATTTTTTAGTGCTCTATTAGAGACTCTACGAATTCAAACTAGATTATTAATCTTTAAATCAAGTCAGTTAAGCAAATGGGTGCTAGCTCAATGGTAGAGCGTTTGAAGACCCTGCATGAAGTTCCGGTTCGAACCGGCTATAAGATGCAATTCTAAAAAAAAAATGCCAGTTAATATTGTCCAGGCTATTTTAACCCAAAATTAAGATTGATTCAATCCTAATTAACTAAGCTAAATAAGAAAATTGACCATTTGGACTATCAGGTCAAACTAAGCCCTTCACCACTGAAAGAGGGTTCAGAGAAATGACCTTGGTACTGACAGGGTATCCTCCATCGATCAGCCACCGTCCGGCTTTCACGAACCGATCGGCGGCCGTGACCTTCCGGAGGACATCAATCAGCATTCCAACCGCTAAATCAGCCACGTCGGGGGAGAAAGTCTCGCCGGCGTAAGCCACGGCGACTCCTCGCCGTCTGCACTCGGCCAAGTCGACGTTGTCCAGGCCAGCGCTGGAGGTGACAATAACGCGAAGCGAAGGAAGAAGGCTGAGGGTGTCAACGTTGACACGAGCGTAGCCGGAGGAGATCACTGCTTGGACAGAGGCCGCGTGGGTTCTGATGAAGTCTTGAGTGGGGATTTGTGATTCCCATGGCTTGAGGAGTTGGTATCTCTCGGCGAATCGGTTCTCGTACATGGCGAAGCTCACCGGTGGAGGATGGAGGACTAGGACTTTTGGGAGCTCCGGCGACATAGCTACCGATGACGACCACCGGTAACTGTGATTATAATTATGTATCCGATCGCCAGATTTAGCGGAGTACTAGTACTGGTAAGTGGTACGTAAAAGACACATTCACCCCTTTGAGTTTGGAAAATGACAGTATTCGTTACTATAATCTTTTTTTTTTTTTTTTTCCTGGAAACTAAAAACAACAAAAGCGCAAAAGGGGCGCACAGCCTAACTAGTTGTTGCTAGGGGTGCAACTTGGGCGGGCTGAACCCGACCAACCCGAGCCCAGCCCGAATTAAATTGGGCCCCAACACATGATTTTTGTAATTTGAACGGGCTTGGACAGAAATTATTAGCCCGAATTGCAATTAGGGTTGGGCTTGGGCACATATATTACACGGCGGGCTAACTCGAATTGCCCGATTCGTATGATCACTACCTAAAAATATTATATTTTGATAAAATTTTGTAGCAGATCTAACATATATATGCTACTTTTCATCGATTATTAGGAATGTTTTTAATCATTATTTTGTTCATGAACTAATTAATTTGTGTTTTTTTTTTTATCAAAAAATATCATTTTCTTGTGTCTTAACAAATGTATTAAGTTTAATGTACTGACCCGAATTCAGCCCGAACCCGAATTGATTTGAACGAATTTGGGCTCGGACGGGTTGATAATTCTCTTAACTCGGGCTGGGCTGGGCTGGGCTTGGGCAGCCTCGAGAGAATTCAGACTCGGGCTTGGACAAGGGTGCCAACCCGTCCAGCCCGCCCAAGTTGCAGTCCTAGTTGTTGACCAACACCATCTCCCTAACCACAATTTCTACTATATCAGTAAGAAGGTCCTTGAGGATGACCGGAATCTCCTTTTGAAGTCTTCCTTTTTTTGCAAGAGCATTAGCAAGGTAGTTAGAGCTTCGTGGGATATGAATTTGCAGTATAGTTACTACTTCTCATCAAAATGCCAATGTCCTCAACCAGGGCTTTGTAAGGGAATTCCGGAGGAATAGTCTTGTCTCCATTGATGTAGGTAATTGCATTCAGAGAGTCACTTTCAATAGTGATGTTCTTCATGTTATCTTAATGGATGATAACCAAGCCGCGATGAATAGCCCATAGCTCAGCTTCAAGCATTGTGCCATGGCCTATCTGCCCCATAAAGCGTTTCACCCACTGACCTTATTCATCTCTCATGGCTCCACCAAATCCTGCCAGTCCATACTCTCCATCTTTACTTCCATTTGTGTTCATCTTGATTTTACCTGAAAAAGATTTTTTTCAATTAGTCTGAGAAATATTGCTAGCCACTGGAGTAAATTGAGAGTCTTTTTTGTGAAAGCAAAACCTCACATCTCCAGCTAATTTATAAATATCAGCTATACTCACTGCATTTGGGATGTCCTTAAGATTAAAAACCTTTTGATTTTTATTTTTCCAAATTGTCCAACATCCGCAAACAAATAAAATAGAATGAGTATAGCTAATAATACAAGAAAGTTTACTATTCTGTGTAAACCAGACAAGAAAGTTAATGCTTTCACTTCTTCTCTCTTCATTTCCAGTAAAATCATTAAAGTCACATGCTAAAGGCCAAGGCTCCACTATGCTACCACAACCGGCTTTGATAGAGTAACTGTTATTATTTTGATGTCATCCGATGGCCACTACTGGTCCAGATTTAGCGTAGAGTACAGGTAAGTGGTAGCAAACCAGTTGGTGGAGACGTAAAAGACACTTTCACCCCTTTTAATTTGGAAAATGACACTATCCGTTACTATTATCTGTTGTTCATCTCTAAATTTACAAGTTCTTTTTTAATAGCTTCCTTGTATGTACTAGGTATATATGTTATTGTGTTTGGCACACAAATGTGCTGGAAGCAACTAGTACATATGATTATTTTCTTATTTTGTCTTGCTTATGTATTATTTTATTTTAGCCACCTTATATGAGTGACAAGCGAGCTCACTTGCTGATATTTGGCCAAAGATACGGTACATGGTTATCTTGCCATTTCATGAATATTTTCATGCATGATGGTCTTGTTATGAAACTTGTTGCAAAAGCTTATTTACCACACATTGTCAAGCAAGGATTTGCATATTCAATCCACATTTTTTATATTAGTGTCATACCTGCATGATGCATCCATGCAAGTATATGGGCAATCTTTTCATTTTAGTTATAGCATTTGGCTGACCTCAAATTAGTACAAAATACATTGTCTCCTTTGAGATGAACACACTACTAGACTCCTGGGATGCTAGTTTCTGTCTAAGGAGACTCAAGAGTGAAAAACTCAGACACAAGCGTTGACTGTCTTGGCCAAAGGTTTTGATTTGCTCATACATTTTTTATTCGGTTAGGAGAAACCTAACTTTCAAGTCTCATACAAGGACAGTCTATATCTTTATATACTACCGGTGTGATTTTTGCGTCTTTTTAGCTACGTGATAATTGTATGGTGATAGATAAATCAAGTTAGTTGTTTGTTGGTGTCGCATGCTATTGTATATTAAAAAATGTTATCCGGTGGACTTTTGTGTCTTTTGGGTTGAGTTTTTGCGTGTGTGGTTGAAAGATTAGTTGACATTAAACAGTTGTTTTATCAAATAATTTTTAATTAAAAGTGTGACAGATCATCACAAGTGCTAAGTGACAGGCAAGTAGATATTATTCGTGTACCTTGCATATTTTCATAAATTAAATATTATATGCACGTTGCTCTTGGAATATGGGAGTGCATGGCGATTTGAATGTGGAGGTACATGTTGTAGGGTTTTGATGCAGGTAACGCAACGGAATAACAAAAATTAATTCTCCTCAAATCCCTCCAAGGATCACAGGCAAGCTATCATAACATGATCAGGGTAGAAGAGGTGTGTACCTGAGTTTGAAAAATCACACGAAGAACAATGTCTTCGTCTCTATGAGTATTCACACCTTGGATATTTGATTGGATTCCTTCCCACCGCGATGTGCTAGCAACGAAAGAAGGAGGCAAGAGATCATGTAAAACGGAGCAAGCCGTGAGCCACAAGGGGTGGCCGACGGCAAGGCTAGGGGGCAGACGGACGGGTTGGGGCTTCGGCCTCAATTCTCTCTCTCTCTCTCTCTCTCTCTCTCTCTCTCTCTCTCTCTCTCTCTCTCTCTCTCTCTCTCTCTCTATCTCTCTCTCTCTCTCTCTCTCTCTCCTTGCTTTATTATGTTCAAATAACAAGCTATGATGTCTTTATACAGTTAATATTTATTAGCTACATAATTGCTCATAATTATGTCTATACATGGATTAGTCCACCTTGCAAACTAGTTCTACTATCTTTGCATGTGGCTGCGTTTAGATCCTTTTAGTTAATTAGTCTCACTAATTAATGCTAATATCCAATTTAATCCATTCGGTGTGTGGCCCCTGACGCGAATTCTTTACGCGCTTAAACGCAAGTATACGGTCAAGTAGTATTAGGAGTATTTTACGACTCCGAGTATCGAACCCAAGGGAATTTACGATTATTAGCTAACTAGAAAGTAATTATAGGAGATCCAAGTAGCCGGTAAAAATGGTGTTTGGTTTTGTAACGTTGTCGCCCACAAACAAGCGACGTAAATTAAAGAGCAAGTAACTAAATATTTGTGTAGGGTTTTCAATTTTTAAACAAAAATAACTTGTGATTTGATTACGATTAATGAGGAAGAACTAGGTAATTGATGTCCCTAGGGTTTTTAATGATTTCCGGAATTATGCATGAAACACTCTACTCACGTTCTAGTTATATCGGGTAATACTCATCACGATCTTCTCTCGATCTCACGTGAATTTGTGTAAATGATAGATTTCGGGTCCTCTCGGTCCACCTCCGTCTATCACTACAATCTAATTGATTTTCTAGACTTGTTCACCGGGTCCTATCGGTCCACCGAATTCACTAAGTTCTAACAAAAATCAATTGAAACTACCCTCACATGATTAATCAAGTTTCTATCTCCTCTCGGTCTCAAGGCATGCGTGACGAATACAAAGGTATGTTAATCAATTTTAATATGCCTACCTTTTCAAAGTTGATTGACTGCACCAGGAACATTGAGGCGCTGGTGGAAAAGATGAAGAAAATATATCTCAATGATTACGCGCCAGCAAGCTCTGGGTTCAAGATTGGGAGATTCAGTTACAAGCGTGGACGGAATGTCGAAGTAAATGTGGTGACGTCCCCCTACAAGCAACAGCGAACCGCGCCTCGAGAGGTGCCACCCATGCCTTGTTCGATCGAAGACGCAATAGACCTTTGTAAGAGGTGGCGAAAAGATGGAATCTTACCAGCACTGGAGCATAAACCTTCTGGAGAGCAATTGCGAGATCCAAGATGGTGCGAATGCCATGGGCAGGTCATGCACCCAACCAAGTAATGCAAGAAGCTCTGATGACTGGTGGACAGAAAGATCAAGGAGGGACAGTTGGTTGTCGACGAACCGGCTAAGGATGTACGCAGCAATCCTTTGCCGTCCCATACGCGACAAGAGCCCAAGGAAAGGAGATAGCCATGATTTAACTGTCCATTTTCTGGAGTGTTCTTGTACTTGTAGGCTTCATTGTTGTGTCGGACTTTCTAGAATGATATCTTGTAAATATCTTAGATCATTAGGGAAGATTCTAGGCCACTCGATCTTAACCGTTAGATTAAATTGTATCTATATCCTTCCAAGGGGAAGGGGCAAGTATAAAAGAGGAAAGACTCATTTGCTCCAAACTAATCCAAGAAGTTGTAAGCTCTTCCCAATGTAATAAAAGCTCTCTTTCCTTCGAGCTAAAAAAGACAGTGAAACGACTTAAGGAAATGAATTCCGGATTAACTAAGGCTTTTGGCAAAGAAGACTTCTTCTTGTATTCAACCAAGGTTTGTTTTCATCGTCATACCTCAGAAACCCCATGTACTACATGAGGATGGGAAGCTTTCGCATAAGAAGGAAAAAGACATTACTAAATGAGGAAACAAATAACAAGACATTTACATTTACATATTAAATATTATTCCCATACAATAGACAAATACCAGCCCGCAAACTTGTTGACTCTCTCCATAATGGCTCGAGCAAGCAACGTAGGCCTCAACAAATGCTCCCGTTTTGCGGTCTTCACGCGAAGGGAGGCTATACGACTACAGACAAAATAAGTATAGTGCAGGATATTCTAACTAAAAAAGGGTAAAAGACACTTTCACCCCCTCTAGTTTCTTTAAAGGACGCTTTCACCCCCTCTAGTTTCAAAAGGGACGCTTTCACCCCTTTAGTGTGAAAGTGCCCTTTCAATGAAACTAGAGGGGGTGAAAGCGTCTTTCAATTAAACTAGAACGGGCGAAAGTGCCTTTTACCCAACTAAAATCTCACATCATCCTTACCTCAGGCCAAAGTGGATATGGAGGCAGTGAAACGGTATCCCCAGGACCAATATCTCGGACCACCCTCTGAATGGTACGCGGAGAAGTGCACGAGTGAACATGATGAAGTAGCAATTCTAGCAAAGACTTCTTGTTGTAGTCCACCAAGGTTGGTTGGGGTGGAAATCGGAAGCATGTTGTGGGAGAAACGAAGATTATAAATAACGGAAAACAACACAGTAAGATTTGCTATCTAGATATGACAACAAAATTTCAAAAAGAATATAAAAATTACAAGGGAAGTGCAAATGATGTTTTTGAGCTATAACGATAAATAGAGACGAAACTCATTTACCTCATTAGATTTCGCAACGCCTTCTGTAAGGTACGCGGAGAATAGGTCTGGTGAATCGGTGGAGGAAGTGATAAAGATGGCGAAAAAGGCTTCTTCGTACCGTCAGCCTCATTTGGTAATGAGAAAGTGGATACAATCATGTGGGAGAAACGAAAAATATAATTGTTGGAAAACAACATTGTTCAAATGATTTGCTATCTAGATATGATAACAAGGTACTAGTGGAAAAGAGGTTTTGGAGCTACAAAAATAAAAAGATACGAGATTCATTTACCTCTCTGAATTCCAGTATGCAATCTGAACTCCCCGAATGGTGCGGGGAGAATAGCTGGTACAGATTGGCGGAGGTAGGGATGAAAACAAAGAGGGCTTCTTCTTGCCGTCCGCTGCGGTTGGTGAGGAAGTGGGAAAAATGATGTGGCAGAAACAAAGAATATAGATAACGGAAAACAACATAGTAAGATTTGCTATCTAGATATGACAACAAAATTTCAAGAAAAATATAAAAATTTAGAAGGGAAGTGCAAAAGAGGCTTTTGAGTTATAACGATAAAAACAGACGGAATTCATTTACCTCACTAGATTTTGCAACGCCTTCTGTAAGGTACACGGAGAATGGGTCCTGGTCCCGCAAGGGCCATGACAAAATAGTATCAGAGCCAATCCTGGTCCCGCAAGGGCCCCGTGACGGTTGGCCGCCAACGAAGGGGATACGTAACAAGGCAGGCTTGACGAGGACATTGAGTATATAAGGTGGGAGGATTGTAATATCCCGTCCCACATCGAGATATTGCTGATTAGATGTATAAATGGTTGGGAGATTGTGATATCATGTCCCACATTGGAGATTAGTAAGTTTGACATATGGTATATTGTAAACATTGTTGATTACTACCAGCAACTTCAAAGCATAAGCATTTTTATCCGGTAGTACAGGTAAAGAAGTTGCTAGGATGGGACGGTAAATCGCTAGGGTTGTTACACTACTCCACCGGAATAAGTCATAAGTCCATCAAAAAAATGAGTCGATAAGTCATGATTGATTTGGATTTCACAAATAATTTGGTAAGTTTATTTAAACATTCTCCAACTTGAACATATTGGGCCTGGTTGAAAGTTTTGACACAACTGATCCAAACTGGTATGCGCTTGGTCGCTCACCCCTTGAGAGCCGCAACAAATGAGAAAAGTAAACTTAAAGACATACAACAATAATAGTAGCATAATTAAAGTTGAAGATGATGTCAGCATATAATCCATCAATCTCATTTCATATTATTAACAGGGACACGAGATCGCAAGTTTCCAGGAAAACCCATTTATAGCTACTGACAATAATATGAATCCATCTGGTTACAATGATCGCAAGCAGTGAAATTTCCAGCTACTTCCTAATACCCGGCATAAAAAAGGAGAGCCAAATTCAGATATGGTTCGAGAGATTAATATAATCTTCCTGCAGATGATTCTTTTTTATCACTACAGCTGAAGAAAATAACGATGTCTACAAGGTCAGAGACAACCTAATAAGTCCCAGCATATTGAATCTTCAGTTGAGCGATAATAGTTGTTTGAAGCAAACGACACAACACGTACGTGTAACATGTAGACTATCGTATGTATATATTATCAGGAGCGAATACACTCATTTCCATCCAGAAGCAGAGAAAAAATCAATGGCGTGTTTGACCTTGGAGTGACCAGTCTGATGGACAAAAGATCCCCATAGATTCGACACCCTTATCCGTAATATGCCATTTGGCACAGGCAGGCCCTAAGGATCAAGAGTCGGGATAACTTGGACGATATAACTGCTTTCTATTCTAACGTCTTCCCTTGGAGAAAATTCGAATCATAATTCCAGCAACATCTTCTACATGAATATGTATGAACATTCTGGCTTTTTCTAGATCACGTCGGATTAAATTTACTTTGTCTGCACTGTTGTGCATTGTTGTGCATTCAGGGGTAACAATCTGTATGAACATTCTGGCTTTTTTTCTTCATGTCTTCCAATAACTTTTGGTTGACAGTATTCTAAGGGTGAGTTTGGGAATGCTTCTGCTGCCAGCACAGCTGCTTTCCGACAGCAGAAGCAGTTTTAGTGTGTTTGGTAAAATTGAAATTTCTGCTTTTCCGGACAGTTTCTGCTGTCCCACAGCAGTTTTCAGGAAGCAAGGGGGGAGATGCTTTTCCAGAAAGTGCTTTTGATTAAATTATCTATACCCGATTTTGACCTTACAATTTTTTAAAATATCAATAGTTATCTTTACGGAAATGACACGCGTCATATATTTTTGTCATTTTATCCTCTCACAGCAACTTCACAGTTGATTTTACCAAACACAAAATTACAATATCAATATTTCACAGCAGCTTTTACATAAAATTTACCAAACAACATTTTATCAAGAACTCACAGCAGCTTTCTACTGTGTTTTCACACAGCAGCTTTCTACCACCGCCACAGCATTCCCAAACTAGCCCTAAATCTCAGACGGTTATCAAGTTCTGACTCAAAGTAAGAGAGATGATTTCGGTCATGTTATTTATTTATATTTTTGCGTGATATTAATTTACAAACGTAAGTTGAAAAGTCTAATGACAAATGAGACTATGGGCATGTCTGGTGAAGGGATAACGAGGGGTACCGTTGTTGTGAAAAACGAAATATGCAGAAAGAAAGAACTAAACACACAAATTTACGTGGTTCGGCAAATCAGCCTACATCCACGGAGTTGCAGAGATTTCACGAAAACAGGCGAAACGTCTCAGAGAAAATTACAAGCGAAATCAGAACGCTTAACATAACATGCTATGAACCCTAAGAACTCTATAAATAGACGACCTATTGAACCGGGCCGGATCCAAACCCAAACGGGTCAAAACGGGTCAAAATATATTTTTCGATGGCAGAGACATGTTCGTGATCGCTACGGCTTCGCTCCACGAATCATGTCTCCCTTTTCGGGTCGTAGCAAAACTGAACCTGGGTTGATTCATAAAACGGGTCGCCCATGAACCAGGGCTCCAACCCAACAACCGTAACAATTCATACTATGAAGGTCTATGAGACTAAACTGATAAGTACCAACAACTGTCGCTAGATTGCAGGCATGTACACCAGTCAATCTCCAAACATCAAATTACCTGCACAAAAAGGACAGACAGAAAATCATAAAATGTCCCATAATTAGTCTTCCTGCACATGAGTTTACCACACTAATTGATGTAACCATAGTCTTATCTTCATGACAACTAAAGAAAGAACTGAGTGATTAACTAAAATATTAGTTAATAAATATCTTTATCGCATATTACCTTCATAAACTTGATCACTTAACTTGACAGAAAAACATCAAGAAATTATGCAACATCCTTCAGGGCAAATGTTTTCAAGAAGAAACCTGAAAAAATGAGCTGCTGACACAATCCACTCAATCACCCAGAAATGGAGAAAGCAAGGGTATGTTTGAGAAAAAAGCTTCCAAGTTTCCCGACATCACGTGAACAACAAAATTCAAAGCCTCGTTAATTCTTTACAAGTCCTCAGGTTTGCCACATTAGCTTCATCACGGCCTCTAAAAACCAAAATCCCAAATTCCAGGACATGTGTACCACTCAACTTCACTCACACACGAGCAACATGCAAAGGTATTACTCGGAAGGCCTACTGCAAAGTAGTTGACGCGACATGGGATGTTGTTTCAAGGAGCAGGAGAATGGGTTCTCTACACCGCAAATGGTGTTCGTAATCATGATGAGTTTTTTACTTTAGTAGCCAAGCAGCCTTAGCGGCCGAAGCAACCACCTTACTGCGTGCTCTTCAATAGTTGCACTTGCACAACAAGCAACACTTTCATACTCGAAAACAATGTATGCAATGCAATTTTCTGAGACTTTCTTCACGATTAAATGAAATCTGCCTCTTTTCCTTCATAAAGAAAACAATATCAGGGACATGTGCAACAATAGGTTCCTCTGTATTATGTATGATCGACATGGAGGTAAATAAATTTTCATAAAATTTCTACACAAATGCCACATAGTCCAGAGTACGTCTTACATTTCATAACAGGAAAACATCGAGAAACTATGCAACACTCTTCAAGGGAAATGTAGAAAACCTGAAAATGAGGTGATGACACAATCCACTCATTAATCCAGAAATGGAGAAAGCAAGGGTTTGCTTGAGAAAAAAGCTTCCAAGTTTCCCGACATCAGGTTAAACAACTCAAGGAAAGATTCCTCAGTAACAACAGCTCGATGTGGTGACAAGACAACATTATCCAACTCAAGGAGCTCCTCAGGAACTTCTGGCTCATTCTCAAACACATCAAGCCCAGCACCTGCAATCTCTCCCGTCACTAAACACTTCACTAACTCATTCTCATCAATGACAGCCCCGCGTGCAATGTTTATGACAACTCCGTTCTTTCCCAGAGCTGACAAGACTTGGTTGTTGATCATATGAAATGTTTGGTCTGTTAATGCGCAGCAAATGACCAAGATATCAGAGTTAGTTGCGAGTTCAACAATGTTGTTGTAGTAGGCGTAAGAAGCTTCTCGTTTCTTCTTCCTTGAATTGTATGAGATTGAGCATCCAAATGCAACAAGCCTCTTTGCTACTTCCATACCGATGCTTCCTAATCCAACAATGCCAACCCGCTTGCCACCCAACTGCATTGTCAAATCCAAAATTGGTAAGCCCATGTTTGGTAAGAGTGAATCTTAAGGATTTTTTTGTTGATACATACAATCTGATGGTTCATGTATAACGTTAAAGAGTAGGAATTGATGGTTTCCGTTGTTGCTCACATCAAATAACCTGTATTCGCTCCTTTTTTCCCGATTATTCCACCCAGCGCATGTAGAAAAAGTTCTGTTGTGGAAGTCTTTATGCAATACTATGTAACAACTTGGATAATTTGTAATTAAAACTAAAAAATGTGGCTTAGTTGAATAAACCCATGAATCTGATATATATCTAATATGTCATCCCAAATATTGCCGCCACCACTCATGAGAAGCCATGCTTGAACAGAAAGCAATTCTTCCTACCATTTTTCTGCAAGTGGAAGGATACGAACGGGGCTTGTGTCTTCCTACTAAGAAATACGATGTTCACTATGAACCATATCCCTAGAATGGCAAAATACTGCAGCACGTGTTCTTGCTAAGTGCATGTTTGGGAACCCCAATTTTTAACCAGTATTGATCAAAATCAGTCATTTGAACTTAATTCCGCTTGTTACCCTGTTTTTCACTTCCGATTAAAATTTATTTTGAACCAAACAATTTGCAGATTATTTATTCTCAAATTTTACAGATCCTCTCAAATTCTGCAGATTATAATCTGCAAATTGAACCAAACAATATGCAGATTATTTATTCTCAAATTATACAGATCCTCTCAAATTCTGCATTGTAATTTTCAACTACTTCAGATTTTCAACCAGCTTATTTTCTCGAATTATTTTCAGCTGGTATCAAACAGGCTCTAAATGCCCTTTTGGGAGAAAAGTTAGTGAGAAATTTAGAAACTGAAAGTGTGTTGAGAACAGGGGCTGATCACCCCATTTGACTCCTCTACTTATATTATGAATGTATCAAAGATATGAAAGCAATTCTTCCTCAAACCTGCCCAAACCTCATGAAACCTTATAACTGATTCATCTGATCAAATATATTGCGCCATAGGAAGCAAAATGATGTCAGGGTTCCTACTTTATCAAAATACATAATTGAACATCTATATCGCCAGCACAGAAGTGCCATTTATGTCACCACAATTCCACGAACATCTTTTTGAGCATTATATTATGTCATGCCCTAAATTCTTACAATCCAACAACTCTATTTTTTTTTTATTGTTGAAAGTTTCAAGAATGGTTTGTCTGTCAATTGACCTTTGTTGGGAGAGGTTAAACCAGCATCGGTATTCATTACAGCTTATAAGGATTAGTCTGTATCTATCGGCTTGGAAGACACCGTCTGGTTCACACCAAAATCATCATTTTCTACAACTACAAGATGCCTACCAAGTGCTTAGTTTTCGAAAGTCGCGGTCACCAAAGCCAGTGATCCAAGGTCTCACAAAACACCTTCCCCACCATCCCCTGGAGAGTACTTCCTCCATTTTTCCGGAAAGTACTCAGTTGACTTTTTTCACCCGTAACTATGTCATTTTTTTTGTGTCAAATGTCACTTTGACCTGGTGATTTGGATAGCAAAAACGATGCAATTTCATGGTAATTTTTTCGTGTTCTAGAAAAAACTTTAGTCTACAATACAATGAAAAGATTATTAAAAATGCTTGCATTGTTTTGTTAATAAATCATGGGGTGAAGGTGACCGGTGAATTAAGCTAAAACTACATGGAATTATTTTAGATTGAATTGAACTATTGAACTAGTAGTAGTGTTCTTCACCATTTCTTTGTGCTCTAAAGAGCTTCGCTCATTGGTAAGGAGACTTGTGATCTGTTTGGTTCGCAGTAAAATGTTTTACAAGGGAAAATATTTTACGCGTAAAATGTTGTGTAAAAAAGTTTTCCCTGTAATTATTTTCTCGTGTTTGGTTGACTCTTGCCAAAACAGTGGCTCGTAACGGAAATGGCACTGATGGGTGGCGGTGATGGGTCGTGATGGAGGTAGGTGGCAGTGGTGGAGGAGGTGTTAGTATGAGTTGTTGTTGTGTTCCTTCACTCTCCGGAAAACGGCTTACGGATTTGAAATGTGTAAATCATTTTACATCATTTGTGGGAAAACATCTTACTTCTAACCAAACAACACCAAAACAAAGGAAAATGTTTTAGAGTTAAAATGTTTTACCACCAACCAAACGGTAAAACATTGAGGAGGAGGGTACTATAGGGAAATCACCTTGGTAGCGAGAGGGTATTCGCCATCGACCGGCCACCGCCGGCCACGGACAAACCGGTCGGCGGCGCTGATCTTTCTGAGAACATCAATCAGAAGTCCAATCGCCGTATCAGCAACGTCAGGGGAGAAGATTTTGCCGGCGTTGGCGACGGCGATTCCTCGGCGGCGGCACTCCGTCAAGTCGATGTTATCGAGGCCAGCGCTGGAGGTGACAATAAGGCCAAGCGAAGGAAGTAGGCGGAGCGTGTCGGCGGTGACTGTTGTGTAGCCGGCGCAGATCATTGCTTCGACGGAAGCCGCGTGGGTTTTGAGGAATTCTTCGGTGGGGAGTGGGGATTCCCATGCCTTGAGGAGTTGGAATTTATTGGAGAATTGATCGCCGTAGTAGTCGACGATCGTTGGTGGCTGGAGGACGATGACTTTACGGAGCTCCGCCATAGCTAGCGACGGCGACGGCGACGACCACCGGCGTTGGTGGGATAATTCTCCTTCAGCAGATGCAGATGTGAACTATGTAAGTGAAAGTCAAACCATTTGAGCATCTACTGTAGGAGAAAATTTTAGATACTCACACACTTTATTACACATGTCAAAGTGTGAGTGGAATTGAGCACCACGTGTGATTTGCTCTATGAGAGCATCTAAGAATTGCTCGTTTATATGATGTTCAATGTACTAGGGTGTATACGAACCGAGTCGAACCGAATATCGGTTGTTTGGGTTTGATTTTTAAAATTAGAACGAACACGAATTTGAGCCGGACCGTTTTTAGGCTGTTTGAGTTTGTTTTATTACATTTTATGCGAACCCAATTCGAACACGAGACTGCAATCGAGCCCACAATTAAAGAAATATTAATGTAATTTTGTGTCGATATTAAACATATTTTAATCTTTATATTTTACGATATATTTTTCTCAATGATCTCTTTTAAATATACCATAAAACTATCATAAAGCGGAACAAAAGAAAAAAGTTTTAATATATATTCACCTACGAATATTCAATAATCGTCTTGTCCTTGTAAAAATACATATAAAATGTGCAAATAAAAATTGTTCACGAACAAACGAGCCAAAGTTTGTGTTTGTTTGTTTATTAATCGAACAAAATCTAATGTTTGAGTTTGTTTGTTTATTTTTTCGAACCGAATACGAGCGAGTTTTTGGCGAACCGAACACGGTTCGCGTTCATTACAGCCCTATGTACTAGTACAAGGAGTGGCAAATATTACCAACTTTCGTCGCGTAAAAAGACACTTTCTCTCCGCCAGGTTTGATGCAAAGACACTTTCACTACTTAATGATACTTCCAACACTTCGGTGTTCCAAACTTCAGAACACTCATAACTATATTTTATTTTTTCAAGTTTAGGGTTGGGGGGGGGGTGGGCACTTCACAAATACCCTTCTTTTTCTTTGTTTCGGCCTAAAATCAACAAGGAGAACAGCATAACCAATAGAATATGAGTTAAGAAAGAAAAAGGTACAAGCTAGCAAGCTCAGAGTGTGCAGTCAAATGTTCGACTTCCTTCTTCGACTTTGTCATGTCATACACTAAGGCCCTGTTGTTTTTTAGCTTACATGTGGGTGATTCGGAATGCTGGGATTAATAGTGAAGGAATTATTAGTGGTGAGATTCACAGTGCTGAGTGGGATATAAGATGGTGTTTGTTTAAGCTTTGGATTGTAGATGGATAACCGTCCAAATGAAAACTGTACCCAACATAATTATTATCAAAAGGGTAAAAGACAAAAATCACCCTCCATTTCTGGGGAAAATACCATTTGTCCCATGATATATGGTGAAAATACCATTTACACCCCTGTCAGTGGCTGGAGGCTAACGGAGGGACGAAAAGACAAAAATACCCATGATGTGTTAAAAATTACCCCACTATAAATACCTTTTCTCCTCAACCTTCTTCCTTACTCTCTTTCTCCTTCTCTCTCTCTCCCCCTCTTCCTTGCCGCTTCCACTGTCGGGAATCCACACCCTCTGCCTCTCCTCTCGATCTTCTCCTCACGACAGAGGGCAGTTTGTGGCAGCTGAAGAAGTATATGCGAAACAAGAAGTTGATTGAGGAATCGATGGTGACGTCAGAGGTTTTGACGTCAAAATATAGGCCTTTCATCCCACCTACCAACAACGCCACAGATCCACCGCCCCGCTGGAGTCAATCGGTGCCATCTTAACCGGAGAAGATCTCCTCTGTCCCTCACTTCGACCAGCAGATCGATGAAATACCCCGTTTTGTGACTACGGGTATTTTGTGATATTATTATAAGTGTTGGGAAGTTAATGTAATTATACAGAGTTAATTATAATGCTTTGAGAGTTTGCGGGGAACTTTGTGACTTTAATCAAAAGTTTTAGTGTCTTTTACTTGAGTTTGGGGGAGGTGTTTGTCTTTTGGCAAAACTAAGGGGAAATAAGTGTCTTTTGACCTAAATTTTCTTCCTACATAAAAGTTTCCTAATCCAAGAGGGTTTCCTACTTATGAAGTTAATTTTATTTCCAACTCTCATAAAAACCCTCACTCTCCCTATTTTTTCTAGTCTCTCCCTCACGTCCCTCACTCTCTACCCGTCCCTCTCTCACTCTCTCTCGTCCCTCTACCCGACGGCAGCCACCCACCGCCGCCGCCGCTCTCTCTCTTTTCCGGCAAGGTAACTCTCTCTCTCTCTCTCTCTCTCTCTCTCTCTCTCTCTCTCTCTCTCTCTCTCTCTCTCTCTTTTTCTCTTTTTCTTTCTTTCTCTCTTTATTTTTCTTCTCTCTCTCCGTCCGCCTCTATGGGCGGCGGGTTTGAGAAGTTTTGTTTCTTCTTCTCTTTTCTCTTGTTGATCGCTTGATCTTGTGATCACTTGTTCATGATTCATGTATGTTGCATGTAATCTTTAAATTTCAGTTTGTTATTGTTAGGATCATTGTTCATGGATTCGTAAGATTGATTATCAAGTTTTAGGGTTTATCATGTTCTTGGGTGTTGGGAAGAAACCCTAGTTGAAAGAGAAGTTTGATTGACTGATTTGGGAGTTTGAATGATCATAATAGGTGGATAACAATCTGATTTGAATGTGGGAATCATGTTATATTAGGTTTGGTATGATTATAGGATGAACTAGATGCTTGGGGGAAAAGTTTCATGAAGATTGACAATTCCCGTATTGATATTTTGAATGAAGTTGGAAACTTGAAACTAGTGTAACTTTTGATTCAGGAATCGAAATTAAGATCCATTTGAGGCTAAACTTATTATTTCAAACGTTTTGAATTCAATGGAACTGTTTTTAGACCATGATCTGTTTGGGAAACTGGAGTAATAAATTTGGTGGAGTTATGATAGATTATGTATGCTTTAGGTTAGGGGATTTTGAAGCAAAGCTTTGGGCTTCTTTTGGACCATGAATTGAATGAGATGTTGGGGAAGTGTTAGAACCCTAAACCGTGGACTATCATATGCATGTAATTAGTATAACAAGTATATTACTAGAATATTGGTTTGATTAGCATATTGTTATGTGTAGGTAACGAGTTCGTCGACGACGAGTACGTAGAGTACGTTGATTGATTGCTATTGTTGGAATTTGCTTTGAGGTAAGTAAATGTGCCAATCCTAGTGTGCTTATCTCTTTCGTGTCAAACGAATACTTTGATTTGTTACGTCTCAAAATGTGTTTATGCACTACATGACTTGGAATATGTGATTTCTACTTGTTAAATGTTTTTGATGAAAACATCACCATGATAATGAATGAACTATAACGTAAAGTGGAAGATGTTGTGCGGGACTCTATTATTCTCTTTGGGCGGTGTTGGCTGTGGTCCCGTCTCTTTTTGATCCGGTTGCAAGTCCCCGGATAGCGGCATGTACTCACTCCTCTGGCCGGCGTAGTCTTAGGGGGGTGTCGACACTTAAGGTCATGGAAGCTGTGGTTTATTTGGTTTTCCCCGTCACAACGAATTAATAATGGATTTGTTTGGTTTTGTTAACGGAATGAAGTTAACACTGGATTTGGATTTTTCCTAATGATTATGGAATTGGTTTGAAAAAATATAATGGAAATTGGTTGGAAATATATTATGGAATTGGGAACTCTTATGTTTTAATACAAGAGTCAACTTTGTTACCGCTGTGTTTGCGAAGAACTCCTACTTGCAAATGAGTCATTGTTTTATAACTATCCATCATCGTTTTACATGTTTGGATGTTTGCTTACCAGTATTTCAATGCTGATTTTGTACTGTGGTGTTTTTTTTTTATTCCGCACCACAGGTCTAGAAGAAGGTTATCTAGCATAGAAGGGGACGCGCATCACATGGAACATTAGTAGTAGTATTTCATTTGAAATTGAACTCTTTAGTAGTTTGAACACTTTAGTTGTTTTGCCGTTTTGTGGCTAGGACGAAGGTTTATCGTAATACATTGTTTTAATTGGATTTAATTTAATATTGTGGATGTTTTGTGCTTGCGAACCATGTTATAAAATCTCCTTGTATCCGGGCTCCTCTCGGGTACGGAGTGACATCCCCGGGTCTCCAGCTTGGGCCATTTGGGGGTGTTTTAGATATCATCGGATTCCCCATATGAACCACAAACTAAAGACGGAATCTTCAGCAACCAGTAACACATGGTGGAAGGACTCGGGAGACAAACTCCGGTGAGTTGCACAATCACCTCCGACAAAGGGGTTTCATCAGACTCACCAATCATTGAGGAATCGACGATGACGTCGGAGGTTTTGACGTCGTTGACAGGCTTGCAGGAAGGAGGGATTTTCCGGCTGACGTAGTCGAGGAGGCGACGATTGATGGTTTCGTCTTAGCGGTAAATTGCAAAGGATATGAGACGCGTAGATCAAACTTAGCTTCAATGACAGGTTTGGACCTTTGCCGTTGTTACTTCCACGTTCAGGTATCATTTTTACCCTCAATCGAACCCTAGCCAACGATCCCAGAAAGGAAGCTCCGATTCATCCTTCGATTTGGTGGTCCATTAGGTATGTAGGTGGTAAATTGGTTCAATGGGTATGTGTTACAGTGGCTGTAATGGTGGATTGAGTAGTTTGTTAGGAGATGGAGTTCAGGTTTTGTGGTGTTTAGGTGAACAGGCAGTGGAGTGGGCTGGTAATTGAGGATGAAAGTTAATGGTGATAGTTGCTGAATTCAGCAGGTGGATTGGTGAAGGGTGTGAAGGAGAATGGTGGGTAGGAGGTTATTGTGGTGGTTCAAGGAGTTTATGGCTGCTGATTTGAGGCAGATGTTGAGGAGTTTTTGGGTTGTGTTCTTATTTGGGGAAGAATGCAGTGGTTGTTGGTGGTGGTGGTAGTTGTGTAGAAACGGGTATGTTTTGGTTATTATTATGTTTGTTGATTGTTGTTGTTGAAATTGTTGTTGTTTGTGGTGTTTGGTGGTGGTGGTGATGGTGGTGGGGATTCGGTGGTGGTGATGGTGGTGGGGATTCAGTGGTGGTGATGGTGGAGATTTTGTGGTAGTGGAGGTGGTGCTCAAGAACACCAAGAACATCAAGAGCATGATGAACACTATATTAAAAAAAAAAAAAAAAAAAAAAAAAATTTGTGGTATTCGTCCACAATCAATAAGGGTAAAATAGTCACAAAAAATCAATTTGTACCCCTCTACTAACGGATTGTAACAGAAGGGTGGTATCTGTCCATCCTCCATCCACTGACAGGGGTGCAAATGATATTTTCACCATAAATCTTGGGACAAATGGTATTTTTTTCATAAATGGATGGTGGTTTTTGTCTCTTACCCTTATCAAAATTCTATTAAAGACACTTTGTATAAGGGTACTTCGGGAACTTTAAACCAAAGCACATGGCTCCTTCTTTTAGACCGGGGGAACTAGGTATGAGATAAATTGCTTGTGGTTCACTAATAGTGAGTAAGTGGCGGGCCCCCTTATTCCCATCCTGAGACTTAATTAATGTGTTCTGTCCTACACATGCTAAGAGGAAAAACAAACAGGGACTAAGAGAACGAACGTGTCCCCAAAACTATAGTAACGGGAAACCACACTCGGATAGAAGGGGTTAAACTTTGATTCCCCAAATGAGAAGTTGTGAAATTGTATTTCTTTTATCAAAACTTTTTAGGAGCGAAAGTGTCTTTTACCCACTCTCGTCCCATCCAAAAAGCATCCACCACACACTCTCTCTACAAGTTATGCTCAAGTAGTTTGACTTCTCTCAACGCCGGTGGTGTCGGTGGTGGCCGCCGTCGCTAGCTATGGCGGAGTTCCGTAAAGTCATAGTCCTGAAGCCACCGTGGATCTTCGACTACTACGGCGATCAATTCTCGGAGAAATTCCAACTCCTCAAGGCATGGGAATCCCCACTCCCCACTGAAGAATTTGACAGGTACCTGTCCTGGTGCTCTTCGCCGGCGGTGAGAATCCGCCGGCCGTCCTCTGTTCTCAAATCAAAGATGAAGGAAACGGAAGAAAAACTGGAAAAATTGAATGGAAAATAAAATTGATACTGTTCATTTCCTTTCCTTGTTACAACTAATACCCCCTTTATACACAAGGGGGTAGAAAACGCAATTAACAACAAGTTCTGGTAACTAGATGTAGAAAAATAAAATAGGTAACTGTCGCTGACAAGGACGGACACGTAGGCGAAGATGACACACTCCCCTCCAATAGCGTGATGCCACGTAACCCATTCCGGAACAACGTCGTTACTCTTATTGAAATAACCCAACGGTAAAAGAAGGAACAATCGAGATCATGACAGTCCCTTTCCCTTGAAATTTTCCATGTCCTCATGGAAAGAGAGAAGGAAATTGGGAACGGACTAAAACCTCGTCCTCCCAAGTAGCCTCCTCGGGTACAGTATCAGCCCAATGCACCAACACCTGTGGAATAGAAACACTGTCTCGCATGACAGTCCTGTGGCTGAGAAGAGCGAGGGGTTCAGTAAGGAGCTGACCGTCAGGACTCTGAAATGGCAATGTCTGTTGAGCCTTAGTGTGGTTGCCCAGCTGCTTTTTGAGGAGAGAGACATGGAAGACTGGATGCATTTTAGCATGTGGAGGCAAGGCCAATTTATAAGCAACTTTTCCCACCTTCTCAAGAATTTGGAAAGGCCCATAATATTTAGCTGATAGCTTGTGAGCTCTAGAGTGCTGGAGAGAGCTTTGTTTATGTGGTTGCAGCCTGAGGTAAACCCAATCCATGATCTCAAAGGTCCTCTCTGATCGGTGCTGGTCAGCAAAGAATTTCATCCTGGCTTGGGCATTCTTCAAATTGTCTTGTAACAGTAGAATCACCTTATGCCTATCTTGCACAAACTTGTTGACCTCTTCACTCTGTTCACTTGGTGGAAGCTGAGTTGAGGAGGGGGGTAACCATATAAAGCAAAGAAGGGGGTGCTCTGCAAGCTGGTGTGGTAGTTGGTGTTATACCAGTATTCTGCTAATCCCAACCATTTAGTCCACCTGTGTGGTCTATCACTGGTAACACACCTAAGATAGGTTTCTAGACATTGGTTCACCCTCTCTGTCTGGCCATCGGTTTGGGGGTGATAGGCAGTGTTGTGGACTAATGTGGAATTTAAGAGCTTAAAGAGTGTTTGCCAAAAAACACTCAAGAAGATGGGATCTCTATCTGAGAGCAAGGTAGTAGGAAGGCCATGTAATTTGTGGATATTGTCAAAAAATACCTGAGCGACAGCGGCTGCAGTAAAGGGGTAGGTGAGAGCAATGAAATGGGCATACTTGGTGAGCCTATCAACCACCACTAAGATGGCTTCCTTCCCATTTGACTTGGGTAAGCCAACTATGAAATCCATACTGATATCCGTCCACGGCTTATCTGGTATCGGAAGTGGCTGCAGAAGGCCAGGGTAGGAAACGTGCTCACTCTTCATCTTCTGGCAAATGTCATAAGCTAGAACCCAGTCCTTGATGTCCTTCTTCATGCCTCCCCAAAAAAAATGGTGTTGCACCCTTTTATAAGTACCTAGGATGCCAGAATGCCCTCCGACTGCAGTGTCATGCCCTTGCTGAATTATATCTTTTCTCAGGTTTGAGTGAGTGCCCACATACACTTGATGTTGCTTCCACACCAAGTCATTTTAGAGAGTGTAGATACCATTACCTGCCTTGGGATCTGCTAATAGCTTTTGTATCCATCCTTGTACCCAAGCATCCCCTTGGTAAGAGGCCTTAACTGATTGAACCCACTGTGGCTGAACCACGGTCATAGCTAGGCACTGTGTAGTGTCCTCTTGTTCTTCAGGTAGCCTCGAGAGAGCATCAGCAGCTAAGTTGTCCTTCCCTTTCTTGTAGGAGATGGTGTAGTCCAATCCAATGAGTTTGGAGAGCCACTTGTATTGGAGAGAAGTGTTGAGCTTTTGCTCTAGGAAGAACTTGATGCTTTGATGGTCCGTTTTGATCACAAATGGTACTCCCTCCACATAAGATCTCCATTTAGTTACTGCTTGAGTGACAGCCATCAACTCTTTTTCATAAGTGGATAAGCCTTGGTGCTGTGGGGATAAAGCCTTGCTGTAATAGGCAATAGGGTGATCACGTTGCATCAACACCGCCCCAATTCCCGAATTGCAGGCATCAGTCTCAATAATGAAAGGTTGGGTAAAATCTGGCATGGCTAGTACTGGGGTGGATGTCATTGCCTTCTTGAGCAGGTTGAAGGCTTCCTCAGCTGTGGGCGACCAAGAGAACTGCCCTTTCTTTAATAATTCTGTCAAGGGTTTGCTAATCACCCCATATTGCTTCACAAATCTCCTGTAATACCCAGTTAAGCCCAAGAACCCTCTGAGACCCTTGAGGTTTTTTGGAATAGGCCATTGCTGCATACATTGTATCTTGGTAGGGTCCGCTGCTACCCCTTCCGCCGAGATGACGTGACCCAAGTACTCCATACTATCTAGCCCAAAGGCACATTTAGACCTCTTTGCAAATAGGGAGTTTTCTCTGAGTGAGGTAAGAACTGTTCTCAAATGCTGCAGATGAGAACTCAGGCAAGGACTGTAGACCAAGATGTCATCAAAGAAAACTAACACGAACTTCCTGAGGTATGGTCTGAGCACTTCATTCATCATTGTAATACCCCGTCTAGTTATTAGGGGCAAAATAGTAAATTAATAAGTTAAATAACTATTAAGTTCTAAATAATGATTTTACCCGACATTTTACCCAAAAGAAAATAGACAACCTCTAGCACACACGAGTCATTATAAGTCTAAATAATATTTGGTTTGATAATTTATTGAGTTGCTTAGATAATTATATCAATTATATGGCAAATAGATAATTTCATAAATGAAATTTAAGCGCGGGTAATAGTTTGGGATTTAGTGGGGGGAATTCGTGTATTAGTTTTAAAAAATAAAAATAAATACGATAATGTCGTACGTCATAACTCTAGCTACTCGTACACCTAGAACACTAGATTTCTCAAACTAGTGATGCACCCAATACACTAGATACCACTAGCATAGTGGTACGACCACCCTACCTTAGACTTTCTCATGCTTCATCTTCTCCTACAAGATTTTCAACCTTCGGGAAGAATCTCCTACCACCTACATCACCGCCACAATCACCAACCGCCCTCTCCAGCCTTGGGCTCCAAGTAAAGTGAGCTTTAAAAGCTCCTCACCCCCCAGCGACCACACCACAGCCACCCTCCATCGCCACCATCATCTCCATCATCAACGCCACCACTACCCTCGGCACCACCATGGTTGAAGTAAACCCACTCAACCCAGCCCTCTCTCTCTCTCTCCCTCATCTCCCTTTCTCTCTGTCTTAAACAGAGCAGCAGCCCCAGCTCCAAACAGCGGCCCAAGGCCGCCTCTGCCGCCGTCGGGGAACCACCGGGGAGCAAACCCACCATCACCACTTGCAAGCCTCGTCAAACAAGAAACCCAGCTGCAGCCCTTTCTCTCTTCCTCTCTGCATCTCACTGCCCTCAGGATCACAGCAGAAGAGGGTGGCAACAGCAACCACCCACCGCCGCAGCCACCAGCAGCTGCCTTTTCCCGTCGGGAACCACCACCGAGAGGCCACCCAAAAGACAAACCCACCACCACCACCTTCGTTCTCTCTTTCTACCCTCTGTCTCATTCCCCTCTCTGCCCAGAACAGAGGCTTACAGCAGCAGACTCACCGGAGAACAGAACACCCATCGACGGTTGGCCGGACCTCCATTATTTCCGGCGACCCTTTTCGTCCAAGCTCCACAACAGCAGCCACCCCCCCCCCCTCCAATTGATTCCAGAAGACTCCTAGAGGGCCGACCAGATCAGTAGGAGGGTCAAACAAGGCGGAGGAAGCCATTAAATCCGGCGGTGAGCTTCATCACCGGCGACGACGCAGTGCTCTTCGACCCGACTCATAACTCGACCGTTTCGAGCGATTCTTGGTTCCGGTATGCACTACTCTTTGCCGTGAGTTGATTTATGTAGACAAAATCATGTCTTACTTGCTCAATCCGAGTTTAGATCGATGCAATTGAAGTGTTGTTGAAATGGGGGTTAAAGTGTCTTTTTGGAAACTTTATAACATGATAAAGTGGGGTGTTGGTTGTGTTTTCTGAAACCTATAGGGGGGCTGCATTAGTGTTATATTATATATACATTATTGTTTTGTTTAAAGATTATATATAAGTATTTCCCTAAATATTATTTCAAATAAAAATAAAGTGGAAATTGGTTGGTACTAAAAATATGTTTTGGGTGTAATAAATTATTTTCTTGAACAAAATAAGCTAAAAGAGATATTTGGAGGAATATATATAAATATTATGACTCTTTTGTTTAAATAAATAGCGAGTTTGGAATAGTTTCTCATCAAACTTTTATTAAGAATTAAATAACTATTTATAGATATAGAAAATGCTATTTTCATTGTGATATTATGCTTATTACTAATAAATATCACTTTTGTTGTTATAACTCAAATTAGTTCTTTAAGTATAAATTCATCTTTAGCTCACATTTTCTAATTAGCCACTTTTAAATAATAATAATAATAATAATAATAATAATAATAATAATAATAATAATAATAATAATAATAATAATAAAACTTATCTTCTAAAGTAGATATGCGGCTTCGTTTATAGAAAATCATGGCTAGATAATAAAACGATGGAAATTTAGCTAGCGGGTTTGGGTTGGTATAAAGAAAAATACTCTTTAAGACTTATAGCATTTTATTTGAATATTTATTGACGTAGAAGATACGACTTGTAGGCGACGTCTTTGTAAACCCGAGCCATTGCTAGGACGTGCTTTGCTACGGAAATAAGGTAAGTGAACATGCCAAGCCTTGCGTGCCAAGCTCCTTTCGTGTCGTAATGTGATTTCTAATACATGTCTCAAAATGTGTTTGTTATTTATTTACATGTTTTTATTTGAGATTTGCTTACGTTTTAAAGAAGTTGCTTTGACTTTATATTGTCACACGAAAAGCTAATAATGCGTAATAACGTAAAGTGGAAAGAGTTGTGCGGGAGAAGCTTATTATTGTCGAGCTCGTCTCGGCCCGTGGTTATTTTATTATTGTCGAGCTTGTCTCGGCCCGTGGTTATTATTTTACTATTGTCGAGCTTGTCTCGGCCCGTGGTTATTATTTTATTATTGTCGAGCTTGACTCGGCCCGTGGTTATTATTGTCGAGCTTGACTCGGCCCGTGGTTATTATCGCTCCATGTACTCACCTCTCTGGCCGCAAGAAGTCTTAGGGGGCTGCCGGCAGTTAAGGTCATGGTTGCTAGTGATAGAATAGTGGATTCTTCCCCGTATCAACAAAGTTAATAACACAGTTTCCATGAGATTTGGTTATTTAAGAAAGAGAAGAAGAAAGAGATTGGGACTGATGCTCCCCTTTTGAAAGTTGAGAAAGGAAGATCAAAATAAAGAGAATTTTATAAGTGTCCTTACTGGATGCATCAGGTTCAGTTTCACAGTTCTACAATTATTATTTGAGTTCCTGAGTTACTCTGCAAGTTTACGTTTTTATGAATTACTTCCTCTTTGGATTTATTGTGAAAATAAAATTATGCTTCGTCTTCCGATTTACGAGCTTGGGTGTCACTTACTCAGTATTTCCATGCTGACTTTGAAACTGCGGTTCCTGTTTCCTTCCCACCGCAGGTTTAGGAGCTGAAGACTAAGGTGTAGCTGGGTGCGGGACTCACTTAGATGGATTTCATCACGAGTTGAAGCTAGTTAGTCATCAAGAATAATGTAGTAGTTTGATAACGCTTGTGTAATATCTAGAGACTATGAGATGTTTAATATTATGTAATAAATAAAGATTTTGGGATGTTATGCTTTTGATATTCCACCGTTACTCTTAGCATCGCCCTCCCGGGCTTCCGGTCCGGAACGGAAGGCTTGGGAATTCACGGGCTGTTGCAGGTGGTATCAGAGCGTTCGTTCCAGTATAAAACCTGTAGGGTAACTTAAAATGAACATAGGGCAAGATAATTAAAAATTGGAAAAGCCGTTGGGGTTATGGGTAGCCTAGGCCCTGATTATCTCCGTCCTTATATTTTAGTATTGCTTTGCTTGATAGAACTTCCTTGATGAATCTTATCACTGTGATAGAAATTGAGGGGTATGGATTAGATTTCAGATTATGAAAGAAGTACTGTATTATTTGATGAGACAAGTTATTAGCAAGGACTGATACTCCTGTAATGAGGGAAAGAGATGTGAAAATTGAATTCTGAATTGTGCTTGAGAAGATAAGTTATATGTGTATGACTGAGAATAGATATATGCTGCGTATTCTGATATGGGTTGGTTGTGTGTTCATTACTACTTGATTGTTGGATAGATAATTATCCTATAATTGAGTATGAATTATAGAAGACAGACTGCGAATTGTGAATGACCTGTTGTTTTGATTGAGATTGCCAAGCTATACGTAAGATTCCGATGTGTGACAGACTAGGTCATACTCGGTGGATTGATAGATGTGCATTATTAAGAAAATATAAACCCTTGAGACGTGCTTAGCTTTGAAACTTAGCAACCGAATAAGATTGTGGCCACTTAAGTAGATAGACGCGATTACGACTTTATTTGGTGTTATGATTGCTTGCTATTATTGTTGTGTGAAATTACTTAGCCATATAATTTTGTTAGATAATTGCTTGTTAGATGATCTGAGTATCATGATTAGTAGCTTGATTTTAGCTTCGAGGACGAAGCTCTGTTTAAGGGGGGAAGGATGTAATACCCCGTCTAGTTATTAGGGGCAAAATAGTAAATTAATAAGTTAAATAACTATTAAGTTCTAAATAATGATTTTACCCGACATTTTACCCAAAAGAAAATAGACAACCTCTAGCACACACGAGTCATTATAAGTCTAAATAATATTTGGTTTGATAATTTATTGAGTTGCTTAGATAATTATATCAATTATATGGCAAATAGATAATTTCAGAAATGAAATTTAAGCGCGGGTAATAGTTTGGGATTTAGTGGGGGGAATTCGTGTATTAGTTTAAAAAAAAAAAAAAAAAAAAAAAAAAAACGATAATGTCGTACGTCATAACTCTAGCTACTCGTACACCTAGAACACTAGATTTCTCAAACTAGTGATGCACCCAATACACTAGATACCACTAGCATAGTGGTACGACCACCCTACCTTAGACTTTCTCATGCTTCATCTTCTCCTACAAGATTTTCAACCTTCGGGAAGAATCTCCTACCACCTACATCACCGCCACAATCACCAACCGCCCTCTCCAGCCTTGGGCTCCAAGTAAAGTGAGCTTTAAAAGCTCCTCACCCCCCAGCGACCACACCACAGCCACCCTCCATCGCCACCATCATCTCCATCATCAACGCCACCACTACCCTCGGCACCACCATGGTTGAAGTAAACCCACTCAACCCAGCCCTCTCTCTCTCTCTCCCTCATCTCCCTTTCTCTCTGTCTTAAACAGAGCAGCAGCCCCAGCTCCAAACAGCGGCCCAAGGCCGCCTCTGCCGCCGTCGGGGAACCACCGGGGAGCAAACCCACCATCACCACTTGCAAGCCTCGTCAAACAAGAAACCCAGCTGCAGCCCTTTCTCTCTTCCTCTCTGCATCTCACTGCCCTCAGGATCACAGCAGAAGAGGGTGGCAACAGCAACCACCCACCGCCGCAGCCACCAGCAGCTGCCTTTTCCCGTCGGGAACCACCACCGAGAGGCCACCCAAAAGACAAACCCACCACCACCACCTTCGTTCTCTCTTTCTACCCTCTGTCTCATTCCCCTCTCTGCCCAGAACAGAGGCTTACAGCAGCAGACTCACCGGAGAACAGAACACCCATCGACGGTTGGCCGGACCTCCATTATTTCCGGCGACCCTTTTCGTCCAAGCTCCACAACAGCAGCCACCCCCCCTCCAATTGATTCCAGAAGACTCCTAGAGGGCCGACCAGATCAGTAGGAGGGTCAAACAAGGCGGAGGAAGCCATTAAATCCGGCGGTGAGCTTCATCACCGGCGACGACGCAGTGCTCTTCGACCCGACTCATAACTCGACCGTTTCGAGCGATTCTTGGTTCCGGTATGCACTACTCTTTGCCGTGAGTTGATTTATGTAGACAAAATCATGTCTTACTTGCTCAATCCGAGTTTAGATCGATGCAATTGAAGTGTTGTTGAAATGGGGGTTAAAGTGTCTTTTTGGAAACTTTATAACATGATAAAGTGGGGTGTTGGTTGTGTTTTCTGAAACCTATAGGGGGGCTGCATTAGTGTTATAGTATATATACATTATTGTTTTGTTTAAAGATTATATATAAGTATTTCCCTAAATATTATTTCAAATAAAAATAAAGTGGAAATTGGTTGGTACTAAAAATATGTTTTGGGTGTAATAAATTATTTTCTTGAACAAAATAAGCTAAAAGAGATATTTGGAGGAATATATATAAATATTATGACTCTTTTGTTTAAATAAATAGCGAGTTTGGAATAGTTTCTCATCAAACTTTTATTAAGAATTAAATAACTATTTATAGATATAGAAAATGCTATTTTCATTGTGATATTATGCTTATTACTAATAAATATCACTTTTGTTGTTATAACTCAAATTAGTTCTTTAAGTATAAATTCATCTTTAGCTCACATTTTCTAATTAGCCACTTTTAAATAATAATAATAATAATAATAATAATAATAATAATAATAATAAAACTTATCTTCTAAAGTAGATATGCGGCTTCGTTTATAGAAAATCATGGCTAGATAATAAAACGATGGAAATTTAGCTAGCGGGTTTGGGTTGGTATAAAGAAAAATACTCTTTAAGACTTATAGCATTTTATTTGAATATTTATTGACGTAGAAGATACGACTTGTAGGCGACGTCTTTGTAAACCCGAGCCATTGCTAGGACGTGCTTTGCTACGGAAATAAGGTAAGTGAACATGCCAAGCCTTGCGTGCCAAGCTCCTTTCGTGTCGTAATGTGATTTCTAATACATGTCTCAAAATGTGTTTGTTATTTATTTACATGTTTTTATTTGAGATTTGCTTACGTTTTAAAGAAGTTGCTTTGACTTTATATTGTCACACGAAAAGCTAATAATGCGTAATAACGTAAAGTGGAAAGAGTTGTGCGGGAGAAGCTTATTATTGTCGAGCTCGTCTCGGCCCGTGGTTATTTTATTATTGTCGAGCTTGTCTCGGCCCGTGGTTATTATTTTACTATTGTCGAGCTTGTCTCGGCCCGTGGTTATTATTTTATTATTGTCGAGCTTGACTCGGCCCGTGGTTATTATTGTCGAGCTTGACTCGGCCCGTGGTTATTATCGCTCCATGTACTCACCTCTCTGGCCGCAAGAAGTCTTAGGGGGCTGCCGGCAGTTAAGGTCATGGTTGCTAGTGATAGAATAGTGGATTCTTCCCCGTATCAACAAAGTTAATAACACAGTTTCCATGAGATTTGGTTATTTAAGAAAGAGAAGAAGAAAGAGATTGGGACTGATGCTCCCCTTTTGAAAGTTGAGAAAGGAAGATCAAAATAAAGAGAATTTTATAAGTGTCCTTACTGGATGCATCAGGTTCAGTTTCACAGTTCTACAACTATTATTTGAGTTCCTGAGTTACTCTGCAAGTTTACGTTTTTATGAATTACTTCCTCTTTGGATTTATTGTGAAAATAAAATTATGCTTCGTCTTCCGATTTACGAGCTTGGGTGTCACTTACTCAGTATTTCCATGCTGACTTTGAAACTGCGGTTCCTGTTTCCTTCCCACCGCAGGTTTAGGAGCTGAAGACTAAGGTGTAGCTGGGTGCGGGACTCACTTAGATGGATTTCATCACGAGTTGAAGCTAGTTAGTCATCAAGAATAATGTAGTAGTTTGATAACGCTTGTGTAATATCTAGAGACTATGAGATGTTTAATATTATGTAATAAATAAAGATTTTGGGATGTTATGCTTTTGATATTCCACCGTTACTCTTAGCATCGCCCTCCCGGGCTTCCGGTCCGGAACGGAAGGCTTGGGAATTCACGGGCTGTTGCAGGTGGTATCAGAGCGTTCGTTCCAGTATAAAACATGTAGGGTAACTTAAAATGAACATAGGGCAAGATAATTAAAAATTGGAAAAGCCGTTGGGGTTATGGGTAGCCTAGGCCCTGATTATCTCCGTCCTTATATTTTAGTATTGCTTTGCTTGATAGAACTTCCTTGATGAATCTTATCACTGTGATAGAAATTGAGGGGTATGGATTAGATTTCAGATTATGAAAGAAGTACTGTATTATTTGATGAGACAAGTTATTAGCAAGGACTGATACTCCTGTAATGAGGGAAAGAGATGTGAAAATTGAATTCTGAATTGTGCTTGAGAAGATAAGTTATATGTGTATGACTGAGAATAGATATATGCTGCGTATTCTGATATGGGTTGGTTGTGTGTTCATTACTACTTGATTGTTGGATAGATAATTATCCTATAATTGAGTATGAATTATAGAAGACAGACTGCGAATTGTGAATGACCTGTTGTTTTGATTGAGATTGCCAAGCTATACGTAAGATTCCGATGTGTGACAGACTAGGTCATACTCGGTGGATTGATAGATGTGCATTATTAAGAAAATATAAACCCTTGAGACGTGCTTAGCTTTGAAACTTAGCAACCGAATAAGATTGTGGCCACTTAAGTAGATAGACGCGATTACGACTTTATTTGGTGTTATGATTGCTTGCTATTATTGTTGTGTGAAATTACTTAGCCATATAATTTTGTTAGATAATTGCTTGTTAGATGATCTGAGTATCATGATTAGTAGCTTGATTTTAGCTTCGAGGACGAAGCTCTGTTTAAGGGGGGAAGGATGTAATACCCCGTCTAGTTATTAGGGGCAAAATAGTAAATTAATAAGTTAAATAACTATTAAGTTCTAAATAATGATTTTACCCGACATTTTACCCAAAAGAAAATAGACAACCTCTAGCACACACGAGTCATTATAAGTCTAAATAATATTTGGTTTGATAATTTATTGAGTTGCTTAGATAATTATATCAATTATATGGCAAATAGATAATTTCAGAAATGAAATTTAAGCGCGGGTAATAGTTTGGGATTTAGTGGGGGGAATTCGTGTATTAGTTTAAAAAAAAAAAAAAAAAAAAAAAAAACGATAATGTCGTACGTCATAACTCTAGCTACTCGTACACCTAGAACACTAGATTTCTCAAACTAGTGATGCACCCAATACACTAGATACCACTAGCATAGTGGTACGACCACCCTACCTTAGACTTTCTCATGCTTCATCTTCTCCTACAAGATTTTCAACCTTCGGGAAGAATCTCCTACCACCTACATCACCGCCACAATCACCAACCGCCCTCTCCAGCCTTGGGCTCCAAGTAAAGTGAGCTTTAAAAGCTCCTCACCCCCCAGCGACCACACCACAGCCACCCTCCATCGCCACCATCATCTCCATCATCAACGCCACCACTACCCTCGGCACCACCATGGTTGAAGTAAACCCACTCAACCCAGCCCTCTCTCTCTCTCTCCCTCATCTCCCTTTCTCTCTGTCTTAAACAGAGCAGCAGCCCCAGCTCCAAACAGCGGCCCAAGGCCGCCTCTGCCGCCGTCGGGGAACCACCGGGGAGCAAACCCACCATCACCACTTGCAAGCTTCGTCAAACAAGAAACCCAGCTGCAGCCCTTTCTCTCTTCCTCTCTGCATCTCACTGCCCTCAGGATCACAGCAGAAGAGGGTGGCAACAACAACCACCCACCGCCGCAGCCACCAGCAGCTGCCTTTTCCCGTCGGGAACCACCACCGAGAGGCCACCCAAAAGACAAACCCACCACCACCACCTTCGTTCTCTCTTTCTACCCTCTGTCTCATTCCCCTCTCTGCCCAGAACAGAGGCTTACAGCAGCAGACTCACCGGAGAACAGAACACCCATCGACGGTTGGCCGGACCTCCATTATTTCCGGCGACCCTTTTCGTCCAAGCTCCACAACAGCAGCCACCCCCCCCTCCAATTGATTCCAGAAGACTCCTAGAGGGCCGACCAGATCAGTAGGAGGGTCAAACAAGGCGGAGGAAGCCATTAAATCCGGCGGTGAGCTTCATCACCGGCGACGACGCAGTGCTCTTCAACCCGACTCATAACTCGACCGTTTCGAGCGATTCTTGGTTCCGGTATGCACTACTCTTTGCCGTGAGTTGATTTATGTAGACAAAATCATGTCTTACTTCCTCAATCCGAGTTTAGATCGATGCAATTGAAGTGTTGTTGAAATGGGGGTTAAAGTGTCTTTTTGGAAACTTTATAACATGATAAAGTGGGGTGTTGGTTGTGTTTTCTGAAACCTATAGGGGGGCTGCATTAGTGTTATATTATATATACATTATTGTTTTGTTTAAAGATTATATATAAGTATTTCCCTAAATATTATTTCAAATAAAAATAAAGTGGAAATTGGTTGGTACTAAAAATATGTTTTGGGTGTAATAAATTATTTTCTTGAACAAAATAAGCTAAAAGAGATATTTGGAGGAATATATATAAATATTATGACTCTTTTGTTTAAATAAATAGCGAGTTTGGAATAGTTTCTCATCAAACTTTTATTAAGAATTAAATAACTATTTATAGATATAGAAAATGCTATTTTCATTGTGATATTATGCTTATTACTAATAAATATCACTTTTGTTGTTATAACTCAAATTAGTTCTTTAAGTATAAATTCATCTTTAGCTCACATTTTCTAATTAGCCACTTTTAAATAATAATAATAATAATAATAATAATAATAATAATAATAATAAAACTTATCTTCTAAAGTAGATATGCGGCTTCGTTTATAGAAAATCATGGCTAGATAATAAAACGATGGAAATTTAGCTAGCGGGTTTGGGTTGGTATAAAGAAAAATACTCTTTAAGACTTATAGCATTTTATTTGAATATTTATTGACGTAGAAGATACGACTTGTAGGCGACGTCTTTGTAAACCCGAGCCATTGCTAGGACGTGCTTTGCTACGGAAATAAGGTAAGTGAACATGCCAAGCCTTGCATGCCAAGCTCCTTTCGTGTCGTAATGTGATTTCTAATACATGTCTCAAAATGTGTTTGTTATTTATTTACATGTTTTTATTTGAGATTTGCTTACGTTTTAAAGAAGTTGCTTTGACTTTATATTGTCACACGAAAAGCTAATAATGCGTAATAACGTAAAGTGGAAAGAGTTGTGCGGGAGAAGCTTATTATTGTCGAGCTCGTCTCGGCCCGTGGTTATTTTATTATTGTCGAGCTTGTCTCGGCCCGTGGTTATTATTTTACTATTGTCGAGCTTGTCTCGGCCCGTGGTTATTATTTTATTATTGTCGAGCTTGACTCGGCCCGTGGTTATTATTGTCGAGCTTGACTCGGCCCGTGGTTATTATCGCTCCATGTACTCACCTCTCTGGCCGCAAGAAGTCTTAGGGGGCTGCCGGCAGTTAAGGTCATGGTTGCTAGTGATAGAATAGTGGATTCTTCCCCGTATCAACAAAGTTAATAACACAGTTTCCATGATATTTGGTTATTTAAGAAAGAGAAGAAGAAAGAGATTGGGACTGATGCTCCCCTTTTGAAAGTTGAGAAAGGAAGATCAAAATAAAGAGAATTTTATAAGTGTCTTTACTGGATGCATCAGGTTCAGTTTCACAGTTCTACAATTATTATTTGAGTTCCTGAGTTACTCTGCAAGTTTACGTTTTTATGAATTACTTCCTCTTTGGATTTATTGTGAAAATAAAATTATGCTTCGTCTTCCGATTTACGAGCTTGGGTGTCACTTACTCAGTATTTCCATGCTGACTTTGAAACTGCGGTTCCTGTTTCCTTCCCACCGCAGGTTTAGGAGCTGAAGACTAAGGTGTAGCTGGGTGCGGGACTCACTTAGATGGATTTCATCACGAGTTGAAGCTAGTTAGTCATCAAGAATAATGTAGTAGTTTGATAACGCTTGTGTAATATCTAGAGACTATGAGATGTTTAATATTATGTAATAAATAAAGATTTTGGGATGTTATGCTTTTGATATTCCACCGTTACTCTTAGCATCGCCCTCCCGGGCTTCCGGTCCGGAACGGAAGGCTTGGGAATTCACGGGCTGTTGCAGGTGGTATCAGAGCGTTCGTTCCAGTATAAAACCTGTAGGGTAACTTAAAATGAACATAGGGCAAGATAATTAAAAATTGGAAAAGCCGTTGGGGTTATGGGTAGCCTAGGCCCTGATTATCTCCGTCCTTATATTTTAGTATTGCTTTGCTTGATAGAACTTCCTTGATGAATCTTATCACTGTGATAGAAATTGAGGGGTATGGATTAGATTTCAGATTATGAAAGAAGTACTGTATTATTTGATGAGACAAGTTATTAGCAAGGACTGATACTCCTGTAATGAGGGAAAGAGATGTGAAAATTGAATTCTGAATTGTGCTTGAGAAGATAAGTTATATGTGTATGACTGAGAATAGATATATGCTGCGTATTCTGATATGGGTTGGTTGTGTGTTCATTACTACTTGATTGTTGGATAGATAATTATCCTATAATTGAGTATGAATTATAGAAGACAGACTGCGAATTGTGAATGACCTGTTGTTTTGATTAAGATTGCCAAGCTATACGTAAGATTCCGATGTGTGACAGACTAGGTCATACTCGGTGGATTGATAGATGTGCATTATTAAGAAAATATAAACCCTTGAGACGTGCTTAGCTTTGAAACTTAGCAACCGAATAAGATTGTGGCCACTTAAGTAGATAGACGCGATTACGACTTTATTTGGTGTTATGATTGCTTGCTATTATTGTTGTGTGAAATTACTTAGCCATATAATTTTGTTAGATAATTGCTTGTTAGATGATCTGAGTATCATGATTAGTAGCTTGATTTTAGCTTCGAGGACGAAGCTCTGTTTAAGGGGGGAAGGATGTAATACCCCGTCTAGTTATTAGGGGCAAAATAGTAAATTAATAAGTTAAATAACTATTAAGTTCTAAATAATGATTTTACCCGACATTTTACCCAAAAGAAAATAGACAACCTCTAGCACACACGAGTCATTATAAGTCTAAATAATATTTGGTTTGATAATTTATTGAGTTGCTTAGATAATTATATCAATTATATGGCAAATAGATAATTTCAGAAATGAAATTTAAGCGCGGGTAATAGTTTGGGATTTAGTGGGGGGAATTCGTGTATTAGTTTAAAAAAAAAAAAAAAAAAAAAAAAAAACGATAATGTCGTACGTCATAACTCTAGCTACTCGTACACCTAGAACACTAGATTTCTCAAACTAGTGATGCACCCAATACACTAGATACCACTAGCATAGTGGTACGACCACCCTACCTTAGACTTTCTCATGCTTCATCTTCTCCTACAAGATTTTCAACCTTCGGGAAGAATCTCCTACCACCTACATCACCACCACAATCACCAACCGCCCTCTCCAGCCTTGGGCTCCAAGTAAAGTGAGCTTTAAAAGCTCCTCACCCCCCAGCGACCACACCACAGCCACCCTCCATCGCCACCATCATCTCCATCATCAACGCCACCACTACCCTCGACACCACCATGGTTGAAGTAAACCCACTCAACCCAGCCCTCTCTCTCTCTCCCTCATCTCCCTTTCTCTCTGTCTTAAACAGAGCAGCAGCCCCAGCTCCAAACAGCGGCCCAAGGCCGCCTCTGCCGCCGTCGGGGAACCACCGGGGAGCAAACCCACCATCACCACTTGCAAGCCTCGTCAAACAAGAAACCCAGCTGCAGCCCTTTCTCTCTTCCTCTCTGCATCTCACTGCCCTCAGGATCACAGCAGAAGAGGGTGGCAACAGCAACCACCCACCGCCGCAGCCACCAGCAGCTGCCTTTTCCCGTCGGGAACCACCACCGAGAGGCCACCCAAAAGACAAACCCACCACCACCACCTTCGTTCTCTCTTTCTACCCTCTGTCTCATTCCCCTCTCTGCCCAGAACAGAGGCTTACAGCAGCAGACTCACCGGAGAACAGAACACCCATCGACGGTTGGCCGGACCTCCATTATTTCCGGCGACCCTTTTCGTCCAAGCTCCACAACAGCAGCCACCCCCCCCCTCCAATTGATTCCAGAAGACTCCTAGAGGGCCGACCAGATCAGTAGGAGGGTCAAACAAGGCGGAGGAAGCCATTAAATCCGGCGGTGAGCTTCATCACCGGCGACGACGCAGTGCTCTTCGACCCGACTCATAACTCGACCGTTTCGAGCGATTCTTGGTTCCGGTATGCACTACTCTTTGCCGTGAGTTGATTTATGTAGACAAAATCATGTCTTACTTGCTCAATCCGAGTTTAGATCGATGCAATTGAAGTGTTGTTGAAATGGGGGTTAAAGTGTCTTTTTGGAAACTTTATAACATGATAAAGTGGGGTGTTGGTTGTGTTTTCTGAAACCTATAGGGGGGCTGCATTAGTGTTATATTATATATACATTATTGTTTTGTTTAAAGATTATATATAAGTATTTCCCTAAATATTATTTCAAATAAAAATAAAGTGGAAATTGGTTGGTACTAAAAATATGTTTTGGGTGTAATAAATTATTTTCTTGAACAAAATAAGCTAAAAGAGATATTTGGAGGAATATATATAAATATTATGACTCTTTTGTTTAAATAAATAGCGAGTTTGGAATAGTTTCTCATCAAACTTTTATTAAGAATTAAATAACTATTTATAGATATAGAAAATGCTATTTTCATTGTGATATTATGCTTATTACTAATAAATATCACTTTTGTTGTTATAACTCAAATTAGTTCTTTAAGTATAAATTCATCTTTAGCTCACATTTTCTAATTAGCCACTTTTAAATAATAATAATAATAATAATAATAATAATAATAATAATAATAAAACTTATCTTCTAAAGTAGATATGCGGCTTCGTTTATAGAAAATCATGGCTAGATAATAAAACGATGGAAATTTAGCTAGCGGGTTTGGGTTGGTATAAAGAAAAATACTCTTTAAGACTTATAGCATTTTATTTGAATATTTATTGACGTAGAAGATACGACTTGTAGGCGACGTCTTTGTAAACCCGAGCCATTGCTAGGACGTGCTTTGCTACGGAAATAAGGTAAGTGAACATGCCAAGCCTTGCGTGCCAAGCTCCTTTCGTGTCGTAATGTGATTTCTAATACATGTCTCAAAATGTGTTTGTTATTTATTTACATGTTTTTATTTGAGATTTGCTTACGTTTTAAAGAAGTTGCTTTGACTTTATATTGTCACACGAAAAGCTAATAATGCGTAATAACGTAAAGTGGAAAGAGTTGTGCGGGAGAAGCTTATTATTGTCGAGCTCGTCTCGGCCCGTGGTTATTTTATTATTGTCGAGCTTGTCTCGGCCCGTGGTTATTATTTTACTATTGTCGAGCTTGTCTCGGCCCGTGGTTATTATTTTATTATTGTCGAGCTTGACTCGGCCCGTGGTTATTATTGTCGAGCTTGACTCGGCCCGTGGTTATTATCGCTCCATGTACTCACCTCTCTGGCCGCAAGAAGTCTTAGGGGGCTGCCGGCAGTTAAGGTCATGGTTGCTAGTGATAGAATAGTGGATTCTTCCCCGTATCAACAAAGTTAATAACACAGTTTCCATGAGATTTGGTTATTTAAGAAAGAGAAGAAGAAAGAGATTGGGACTGATGCTCCCCTTTTGAAAGTTGAGAAAGGAAGATCAAAATAAAGAGAATTTTATAAGTGTCTTTACTGGATGCATCAGGTTCAGTTTCACAGTTCTACAATTATTATTTGAGTTCCTGAGTTACTCTGCAAGTTTACGTTTTTATGAATTACTTCCTCTTTGGATTTATTGTGAAAATAAAATTATGCTTCGTCTTCCGATTTACGAGCTTGGGTGTCACTTACTCAGTATTTCCATGCTGACTTTGAAACTGCGGTTCCTGTTTCCTTCCCACCGCAGGTTTAGGAGCTGAAGACTAAGGTGTAGCTGGGTGCGGGACTCACTTAGATGGATTTCATCACGAGTTGAAGCTAGTTAGTCATCAAGAATAATGTAGTAGTTTGATAACGCTTGTGTAATATCTAGAGACTATGAGATGTTTAATATTATGTAATAAATAAAGATTTTGGGATGTTATGCTTTTGATATTCCACCGTTACTCTTAGCATCGCCCTCCCGGGCTTCCGGTCCGGAACGGAAGGCTTGGGAATTCACGGGCTGTTGCAGGTGGTATCAGAGCGTTCGTTCCAGTATAAAACCTGTAGGGTAACTTAAAATGAACATAGGGCAAGATAATTAAAAATTGGAAAAGCCGTTGGGGTTATGGGTAGCCTAGGCCCTGATTATCTCCGTCCTTATATTTTAGTATTGCTTTGCTTGATAGAACTTCCTTGATGAATCTTATCACTGTGATAGAAATTGAGGGGTATGGATTAGATTTCAGATTATGAAAGAAGTACTGTATTATTTGATGAGACAAGTTATTAGCAAGGACTGATACTCCTGTAATGAGGGAAAGAGATGTGAAAATTGAATTCTGAATTGTGCTTGAGAAGATAAGTTATATGTGTATGACTGAGAATAGATATATGCTGCGTATTCTGATATGGGTTGGTTGTGTGTTCATTACTACTTGATTGTTGGATAGATAATTATCCTATAATTGAGTATGAATTATAGAAGACAGACTGCGAATTGTGAATGACCTGTTGTTTTGATTGAGATTGCCAAGCTATACGTAAGATTCCGATGTGTGACAGACTAGGTCATACTCGGTGGATTGATAGATGTGCATTATTAAGAAAATATAAACCCTTGAGACGTGCTTAGCTTTGAAACTTAGCAACCGAATAAGATTGTGGCCACTTAAGTAGATAGACGCGATTACGACTTTATTTGGTGTTATGATTGCTTGCTATTATTGTTGTGTGAAATTACTTAGCCATATAATTTTGTTAGATAATTGCTTGTTAGATGATCTGAGTATCATGATTAGTAGCTTGATTTTAGCTTCGAGGACGAAGCTCTGTTTAAGGGGGGAAGGATGTAATACCCCGTCTAGTTATTAGGGGCAAAATAGTAAATTAATAAGTTAAATAACTATTAAGTTCTAAATAATGATTTTACCCGACATTTTACCCAAAAGAAAATAGACAACCTCTAGCACACACGAGTCATTATAAGTCTAAATAATATTTGGTTTGATAATTTATTGAGTTGCTTAGATAATTATATCAATTATATGGCAAATAGATAATTTCAGAAATGAAATTTAAGCGCGGGTAATAGTTTGGGATTTAGTGGGGGGAATTCGTGTATTAGTTTAAAAAAAAAAAATACGATAATGTCGTACGTCATAACTCTAGCTACTCGTACACCTAGAACACTAGATTTCTCAAACTAGTGATGCACCCAATACACTAGATACCACTAGCATAGTGGTACGACCACCCTACCTTAGACTTTCTCATGCTTCATCTTCTCCTACAAGATTTTCAACCTTCGGGAAGAATCTCCTACCACCTACATCACCGCCACAATCACCAACCGCCCTCTCCAGCCTTGGGCTCCAAGTAAAGTGAGCTTTAAAAGCTCCTCACCCCCCAGCGACCACACCACAGCCACCCTCCATCGCCACCATCATCTCCATCATCAACGCCACCACTACCCTCGACACCACCATGGTTGAAGTAAACCCACTCAACCCAGCCCTCTCTCTCTCTCTCCCTCATCTCCCTTTCTCTCTGTCTTAAACAGAGCAGCAGCCCCAGCTCCAAACAGCGGCCCAAGGCCGCCTCTGCCGCCGTCGGGGAACCACCGGGGAGCAAACCCACCATCACCACTTGCAAGCCTCGTCAAACAAGAAACCCAGCTGCAGCCCTTTCTCTCTTCCTCTCTGCATCTCACTGCCCTCAGGATCACAGCAGAAGAGGGTGGCAACAGCAACCACCCACCGCCGCAGCCACCAGCAGCTGCCTTTTCCCGTCGGGAACCACCACCGAGAGGCCACCCAAAAGACAAACCCACCACCACCACCTTCGTTCTCTCTTTCTACCCTCTGTCTCATTCCCCTCTCTGCCCAGAACAGAGGCTTACAGCAGCAGACTCACCGGAGAACAGAACACCCATCGACGGTTGGCCGGACCTCCATTATTTCCGGCGACCCTTTTCGTCCAAGCTCCACAACAGCAGCCACCCCCCCCTCCAATTGATTCCAGAAGACTCCTAGAGGGCCGACCAGATCAGTAGGAGGGTCAAACAAGGCGGAGGAAGCCATTAAATCCGGCGGTGAGCTTCATCACCGGCGACGACGCAGTGCTCTTCGACCCGACTCATAACTCGACCGTTTCGAGCGATTCTTGGTTCCGGTATGCACTACTCTTTGCCGTGAGTTGATTTATGTAGACAAAATCATGTCTTACTTGCTCAATCCGAGTTTAGATCGATGCAATTGAAGTGTTGTTGAAATGGGGGTTAAAGTGTCTTTTTGGAAACTTTATAACATGATAAAGTGGGGTGTTGGTTGTGTTTTCTGAAACCTATAGGGGGGCTGCATTAGTGTTATATTATATATACATTATTGTTTTGTTTAAAGATTATATATAAGTATTTCCCTAAATATTATTTCAAATAAAAATAAAGTGGAAATTGGTTGGTACTAAAAATATGTTTTGGGTGTAATAAATTATTTTCTTGAACAAAATAAGCTAAAAGAGATATTTGGAGGAATATATATAAATATTATGACTCTTTTGTTTAAATAAATAGCGAGTTTGGAATAGTTTCTCATCAAACTTTTATTAAGAATTAAATAACTATTTATAGATATAGAAAATGCTATTTTCATTGTGATATTATGCTTATTACTAATAAATATCACTTTTGTTGTTATAACTCAAATTAGTTCTTTAAGTATAAATTCATCTTTAGCTCACATTTTCTAATTAGCCACTTTTAAATAATAATAATAATAATAATAATAATAATAATAATAATAATAATAATAATAATAATAATAATAAAACTTATCTTCTAAAGTAGATATGCGGCTTCGTTTATAGAAAATCATGGCTAGATAATAAAACGATGGAAATTTAGCTAGCGGGTTTGGGTTGGTATAAAGAAAAATACTCTTTAAGACTTATAGCATTTTATTTGAATATTTATTGACGTAGAAGATACGACTTGTAGGCGACGTCTTTGTAAACCCGAGCCATTGCTAGGACGTGCTTTGCTACGGAAATAAGGTAAGTGAACATGCCAAGCCTTGCGTGCCAAGCTCCTTTCGTGTCGTAATGTGATTTCTAATACATGTCTCAAAATGTGTTTGTTATTTATTTACATGTTTTTATTTGAGATTTGCTTACGTTTTAAAGAAGTTGCTTTGACTTTATATTGTCACACGAAAAGCTAATAATGCGTAATAACGTAAAGTGGAAAGAGTTGTGCGGGAGAAGCTTATTATTGTCGAGCTCGTCTCGGCCCGTGGTTATTTTATTATTGTCGAGCTTGTCTCGGCCCGTGGTTATTATTTTACTATTGTCGAGCTTGTCTCGGCCCGTGGTTATTATTTTATTATTGTCGAGCTTGACTCGGCCCGTGGTTATTATTGTCGAGCTTGACTCGGCCCGTGGTTATTATCGCTCCATGTACTCACCTCTCTGGCCGCAAGAAGTCTTAGGGGGCTGCCGGCAGTTAAGGTCATGGTTGCTAGTGATAGAATAGTGGATTCTTCCCCGTATCAACAAAGTTAATAACACAGTTTCCATGAGATTTGGTTATTTAAGAAAGAGAAGAAGAAAGAGATTGGGACTGATGCTCCCCTTTTGAAAGTTGAGAAAGGAAGATCAAAATAAAGAGAATTTTATAAGTGTCCTTACTGGATGCATCAGGTTCAGTTTCACAGTTCTACAGTTATTATTTGAGTTCCTGAGTTACTCTGCAAGTTTACGTTTTTATGAATTACTTCCTCTTTGGATTTATTGTGAAAATAAAATTATGCTTCGTCTTCCGATTTACGAGCTTGGGTGTCACTTACTCAGTATTTCCATGCTGACTTTGAAACTGCGGTTCCTGTTTCCTTCCCACCGCAGGTTTAGGAGCTGAAGACTAAGGTGTAGCTGGGTGCGGGACTCACTTAGATGGATTTCATCACGAGTTGAAGCTAGTTAGTCATCAAGAATAATGTAGTAGTTTGATAACGCTTGTGTAATATCTAGAGACTATGAGATGTTTATGTTGGAATAGATGCCCTAGAGGCAATCTAGTTTAGTATGAATTTGTAATTGGCTAGAAATTCATTTATTATTTATTGGATATTTAATATAATGAAGTCCTTAGATTTACAATCGTGTTGTTTATCTTAAATATCCCTAGTCAAGTATAATGATTAAATGGGACAATCATCTATAGACTAGTATGGGGTTGGATTGATATGGAGATATCACGATCCAACACATAGGTGTGCATTACGGAATGTTGCACTGGATTGACCCATCACCGAGAAGGCTACATACACGTTATGTTGAGTCACAAGTGCTTCTCGGGTACAATGGTATTGTCATCCTTAGACTTGAAGTCACTAGATATTCTAGTTGTGGATCATTGTGATCTTGGTAGCGTTAAACGCTACACCGTAACTGGGTAGTTATAAAGGCGTGTACTGGATACAATAAGAAGCAAGCTTAGAGATCGTAGTGGACGTAGAGAGGATTTGCCCCTCCCACATAACGGGAGCGAATATCCAAGGCCACTCGAGGATAGTGCTTATAGAATGTCTGGCCAGACTCAAATAAATCAATATATGGGATATTGATGTTATTTGCACGAATAAGGCTATTCCATGGATCGAGAAACTAGGGATTGGATATACGAGTGTGACTTGTATGTCTCGTGTCTAATCCGGATATGGAGGCAAAGGGATGAGACAATTACTTGTACGAGGTTGTCTAGATGACTATTCTATTAGTTGGCTAGAATGGATGTTTTGCTAGAAACCGCTCCATATTAGCAAAGAGTTGCTACCAACTAGATAGAACCTATGGGGTCACACGCTATATAGAGTTGTACTAGATTATGGAATTAATTAATTGGATTAATTAATTAGAAGGATCACTTTGCAAACCCTTGCAAACTTAGTAGGGACTAATTTGCAAGGAAGGGACTAAATTGAATTCTAGTAGGACTAGAATAAGTCCTTTAGGTAGTTAACAAGGAGTTGTTGGACTATATAAAGGACCCTCCTCCTTCCTTCCCTACACACTTTATGCTCTAAGAGAGAACATAACAAGAGTAGGAGAGAACAAAGGAGAGAGAGAGCAAGCCACAAGAGGGACGCCGCCCCCTTACCGCCGCCCCCTTGTCCCCGACGCCACAAGGGTGCCGAACCCCTTTTGGTGTCTCGTTTTGCGTGATTTCTTCACCCTCCTTTCAATCCGGGCTAGCACCAAGGTGATTGGAGATCTAGGAACAACTCTAGGCGTGGATCAACTATAGAGAACGTGACACTATTCGCGTTTGAAGTCATCAAGGAGAACCCAAAGGTGTGTTTATGATTTCTTACCTTTACTATCGTTATGCATCTAGACTTGTGATCCTTGGAGGGTTTTGCATGGTTATTTGTTTGATTATGCTTCCGTTTGCGCGATCCATGAATCAAAACCCTACAGTGGTATCAGAGCCACAGGTCATAGAGCATAAACGTAGTTTATGTGTTACATTCTTGTTGTTTTACACCTTAATTTGTTGTTTATCGCGTAAAACAAGACAAATCAAGCATTGGATGCAATTTGTCAAAGAATTAATCATAACAAGACCCAATTATTGCATTGGATGCATGAATTGGTGAGTTTGAGAAATTTTAGGATTTTAGATCTAGGGTTTGGGCATCCTTGGGGAAGAAGGAGTTCTCCCACAACAAGGAAACAACCAAACTTGGGCTCCAAGCAAGGAGGTTGTTTTGGAAACAACCTCCACAAGGAAGGTTCGGCCCCCTAGGGGACCGCCCCCTTGCTTGCCGCCCAAGCTTGGCGCCCTATGGGGCCGGGCGGCCCTAACCCGCGGGCCTAGCTTGCGGGTTTTGGGCCGGGCCGGCCCTAGGGCTTTATGGTTCACTTATTTGGGCCCGGGCAATTGGATTGTTGGGCCCATGGACCGTTTTAACCCTAGAAATCCTAAAATCAATTAAAATTGACCAAGCGCGTTAAAATTGGATTTTAACTGTTTATGTGCAAATCGCATGGTGATTGGATATGGCCTTAGGATGTGGTTTGATGTGGATGTTTAATTTTGTGGTTTGGTTTTACGGCCTGCGAGCCGATCAATTAATTGTAATAATTAATTAGGGTTTTATGGCCTGCGTGCCATTTTTTTTTTCTCAACTTGTGAGATTTATTTTATTTAGTATAGATATTAGCTAGTGCTAGATAAAGTAGATTGTTAGCCAAGATTGGAGAAAAGAAGCCCAAAGCCAAAAGAAGCCACAAAAGATGGAGCATGGAGCATGGAGCACACCACATGACTATGAAGGATGGACCAAAAGATCAAGACGCATGGAGATGTGTTTGTTTAGGGTTCATAGATAATTCCATTGGCTTGGAATTATCTTAGTCTAGAAAAGGCCATATCCACATCACGTTTAATTTCTGTTTTGTGGTTGTTTATTTATTGTCTTATTATTTGTGTGGTTGGTGTATGGATGATGCATGCAATTAGGATAATAAGATAATTAGACAACCCGGATCTATTATTTGGAGTTGTGCCCAAACTCAAATAGATAGATTAGTTGATATTGATCAACAAAATAATTAAAATTGAATTGAAAATCCCTCAAATTTTAAAATATTGTGTTCTTGCCTTCTCGTTATTTAAACACTCATTATCATCATTATTTATCAAGTTCGTGCGTGCCAAAGCATGGCGACTTGGTTCATAATGATGGAATGCGATGGCACGTAACAATGTGCAATTGTTTAGATAAGAGGTTGAGCACAACTAGGCTATTAATTTGATTAAGAAATCTAGAGGCAATCAATTGGGATTATCCATATGGATGGATAAATAAGGAGTTATTTGCCCAATTGAACCAAGAGTTGCATATGGGATGCAATTGGAATTGTTCCTACCTAAGAAGTAATCGAATTATGGGTGACTTGCCAAAGCAAGCTCATAAGGAGATGAAAAAGATGGATCTTGGCCCACTAGAAAATATAAGGATATTTTCCGCATTAATATCTTGAGGGTTATTAATCCGTAGTAAAATAGTGGGAGCTATATTTAATAAACTAGCCATTATTAAATATAGTCAAAAATTCACAAATACTAAAACTTGCGTATTTTCCTTTTGTAGAATTCCAAATGGCAAACAACTCATCGAGTTCACAACATTCCCTACGATCTGTCCTTGAGAAGGACAAGCTCTCAGGAACCAACTTTCTCGATTGGTACAGAAACTTGAGAATTGTTCTCAAGCAAGAGAAAAAGCTGTACGCAATAGAGGAGCAAGTTCCAGAAGGTCCAGAGAATCAGACACCTGCTGCCCTAAAGGCGTATCAAAAGCGTGTTGATGACGCTAATGATGCGGCCTGCCTAATGCTTTGCACCATGACCTCTGAGCTTCAGAAGCAACATGAGAACATGAATGCTGTCGATATGATCGAACATCTAAAGCAGCTCTTCCAAGAGCAGGCGAGGGTAGAGAGGTATGAGGTCTCAAAAGGCACTGTTCAAATGTCATCTGGCAGAAGGGAACCCAGTGGGACCCCATGTACTCCGAATGATCGGGTACTTGGAGAATCTCGCCAGGCTTGGGTTCCCGGTCGGCCAAGAGTTGGCAACCGATCTCGTGTTGCAATCGTTGCCCGAGAGTTATGGACAGTTCATTATGAACTATAACATGAACGAGATCGTTAAACCACTGCCAGATTTGCTCAACATGTTGAGGACGGCTGAACAGAGCATCAACAAGGGTAAGGGCAAGGCCATTATGATGGTGCATAAAGGAAAGGGTAAAAAGTTTGCCTCTTCCTCCAAGGGCAAAGGCAAGTCAGTTGCTAAGTCCAAGGAACAAGCCCTTAAGCCTGTTGGTGGGATTGCCAAGGTCGTGACTAAGGGTGAATGTCACTACTGTAGTCAACCTGGACACTGGAGGAGGAACTGCCCAAAATATCTGGAGGACAAGCGGCTTGGAATAGTGATTCCACCACCACCAGGTATTTTTGTTGTAGATGTCAATTTAACTGTCTCTACATCATGGGTATTAGATACTGGATGTGGATCTCATATTTGTCGAAATATGCAGGATCTAAAGAGAAGTAAAAGATTGGCTAAAGGGGAGGTAGATCTGCGCGTTGGGAATGGAGCAAAGGTTGCTGCGTTGGCCATAGGCGTTTGCGAGCTATCTCTGCCTTCAGGATTAGTTTTAGAATTAAATAATTGCTATTTTGTGCCTGCTATGAGCAGAAACATTATTTCTATTTCTTGTTTGGACAAGGAAGGTTTTATTATTTCAATAAAGAACAATTGTTGTTCCTTTTATTTGAATAATATTCACTATTTTAGTGCGCAATTATTTAATGGACTTTATGTCCTTGATCTAAGTAATCCTGTCTACAACATTAATACCAAGCGGATTAAAATAAATGATTTAAATCCTGCTTATTTATGGCATTGTCGTTTAGGCCACATAAATGAGAAACGTGTATCTAGACTCCATAAGGATGGATTGCTAGACTCATTTGATTTTGAATCATATGAGACATGTGAGGCTTGTTTATTGGGAAAAATGACAAAGTCCCCTTTCAATAAGAAAGGTGAGAGGACTAGTGAGCAATTGGCACTCATACATACCGATGTGTGTGGGCCATTTGCCACGCCTGCCAGGGGTGGTTATGTCTACTTCATTACGTTTACTGATGATTACAGTAGATATGGATTTGTGTACCTTATGAGGGCAAAATCTGAATCCTTTGAAGTGTTCAAAGAATTCAAGAATGAAGTAGAGAAGCAACTTGGCAAAAGTATCAAGGCTCTACGATCGGATCGTGGAGGAGAATACTTGAGCCAAGAGTTTGACGACTATCTTAGAGAGTGTGGGATCGTGTCCCAACTCACTCCACCCGGAACGCCACAATGGAATGGCGTGTCCGAGAGGAGGAATCGAACCCTATTGGATATGGTTCGGTCTATGATGTGTCAAACCGATCTTCCATTATCGTTTTGGGGCTACGCTCTATTAAGTGCAGCTTTTACCATTAACCGTGTTCCATCTAAATCAGTCATGAAGACACCATATGAGATGTGGAGTGGGAGGCGTCCCACACTGTCGTTCATGAGGATTTGGGGCTGCGATGTCTATGTAAAACGTTTACAATCAGACAAGCTAGGGCCTAAATCGGATAAGTGTAAATTTGTGGGGTACCCTAAGGAAACTAAGGGATACTACTTCTACAATCCAACCGAGAACAAAGTGTTTGTTGCTCGGACCGGCGTGTTTCTAGAAAGAGAGTTTGTCTCTAAAGAAGCAAGTGGGAGGAATGTAGAACTTGAAGAAATTCAAGAACCACAAATTACTGAACCGATTATGGAACATGAACAGGAATCACAAGCAGTTGTGGATCCACCTGTTCAGGTAACACAAGAGCTTCGTAGATCTAGTAGAGTGCGCCAGGAACCCAAGAGGTATGGACTTCTCGTAACTGATTCCGGTGACACGATGCTCATAGATGATGAGCCTACTACCTATGAAGAGGCCATGAATGGCCCAGACTCGCAGAAGTGGCTTGAGGCCATGAGATCTGAGATGGAATCCATGTATACCAACAAAGTATGGACTTTGGTGGAACCACCTGATGGGGCGCGGCCCATAGGGTGCAAGTGGGTCTTCAAGAAGAAGATCGACATGGATGGTAATGTGATTACCTATAAGGGCCGATTGGTGGCTAAAGGATTCAGACAGATTCATGGTATTGACTATGATGAAACCTTTTCACCAGTCGCTATGACCAAATCCATCCGAATCCTACTTGCGATTGCAGCATACTACGACTATGAGATTTGGCAGATGGATGTCAAAACAGCATTCCTTTATGGGAATCTCCTCGAGGACGTGTATATGATACAGCCGGAGGGTTTTGAGGATCCAAAGCAAGCCAACAAAGTCTGTAAACTGCAACGATCCATTTATGGATTGAAGCAAGCTTCTAGGAGTTGGAATCGACGTTTTGATGAAGTGGTCAAAGAGTTTGGCTTCATCAGAAACGAAGATGAGTCTTGTGTCTACAAGAAGGTTAGTGGGAGCTCTGTAGCTTTTCTGGTCTTGTATGTGGATGACATACTACTCATTGGAAACGACATTCCCATGCTGCAATCTGTGAAAGATTGGCTAGGAAAGTGTTTCTCAATGAAAGACTTAGGGGAAGCAGCCTATATACTCGGTATAAAGATCTATAGAGATAGATCTAAGAGGTTGCTAGGCCTAAGTCAAAGTACATATATTGACAAGGTGTTGAAACGGTTCAACATGCAAGATTCCAAAAGGGGATTCTTGCCCATGTCACATGGAATCACTCTTTCGAAGAGTGGTTGTCCTTCCAATGAGATTGAGAAGGAACGCATGAGTAGGATTCCCTATGCCTCGGCCATAGGATCCATCATGTACGCCATGTTATGTACTAGACCAGATGTGTCATATGCCTTGAGTATGACAAGCAGATACCAATCCAATCCGGGTGAGAGTCACTGGATTGCTGTCAAGAACATCCTAAAGTACTTGAGAAGAACTAAGGATGCTTTCTTGATGTTTGGCGGTGAGGAAGAGTTGCGTGTAAGGGGTTACACTGATGCAAGCTTCCAAACCGATAGAGATGACTTTAGATCACAGTCGGGATATGTGTTTTGCCTGAATGGAGCAGCGGTGAGCTGGAAGAGTTCCAAGCAAGAGACGGTAGCTGATTCTACAACAGAGGCTGAGTACATTGCTGCAAATGGCGCAGCAAAGGAGGCTGTTTGGATCAGAAAGTTTGTTTCTGAACTTGGTGTGGTCCCTAGCATTGCGGATCCAGTGGAGTTGTTTTGTGACAACACCGGGGCGATCGCGCAATCAAAGGAACCCAGGTCGCACCAGAAGTCCAAGCACGTGCTCAGGAAGTTTCATCTGATTCGAGATATTATCGATAGAGGAGACGTTCGGATATGCAAGATTCCTACAGATGATAATCTGTCAGACCCGCTTACGAAGCCTCTCACGCAGTGGAAGCATGAAGGGCACACTAGGAGTATGGGCATACGAGATGCGCCAGATTGGCTCTAGTGCAAGTGGGAGACTGTTGGAATAGATGCCCTAGAGGCAATCTAGTTTAGTATGAATTTGTAATTGGCTAGAAATTCATTTATTATTTATTGGATATTTAATATAATGAAGTCCTTAGATTTACAATCGTGTTGTTTATCTTAAATATCCCTAGTCAAGTATAATGATTAAATGGGACAATCATCTATAGACTAGTATGGGGTTGGATTGATATGGAGATATCACGATCCAACACATAGGTGTGCATTACGGAATGTTGCACTGGATTGACCCATCACCGAGAAGGCTACATACACGTTATGTTGAGTCACAAGTGCTTCTCGGGTACAATGGTATTGTCATCCTTAGACTTGAAGTCACTAGATATTCTAGTTGTGGATCATTGTGATCTTGGTAGCGTTAAACGCTACACCGTAACTGGGTAGTTATAAAGGCGTGTACTGGATACAATAAGAAGCAAGCTTAGAGATCGTAGTGGACGTAGAGAGGATTTGCCCCTCCCACATAACGGGAGCGAATATCCAAGGCCACTCGAGGATAGTGCTTATAGAATGTCTGGCCAGACTCAAATAAATCAATATATGGGATATTGATGTTATTTGCACGAATAAGGCTATTCCATGGATCGAGAAACTAGGGATTGGATATACGAGTGTGACTTGTATGTCTCGTGTCTAATCCGGATATGGAGGCAAAGGGATGAGACAATTACTTGTACGAGGTTGTCTAGATGACTATTCTATTAGTTGGCTAGAATGGATGTTTTGCTAGAAACCGCTCCATATTAGCAAAGAGTTGCTACCAACTAGATAGAACCTATGGGGTCACACGCTATATAGAGTTGTACTAGATTATGGAATTAATTAATTGGATTAATTAATTAGAAGGATCACTTTGCAAACCCTTGCAAACTTAGTAGGGACTAATTTGCAAGGAAGGGACTAAATTGAATTCTAGTAGGACTAGAATAAGTCCTTTAGGTAGTTAACAAGGAGTTGTTGGACTATATAAAGGACCCTCCTCCTTCCTTCCCTACACACTTTATGCTCTAAGAGAGAACATAACAAGAGTAGGAGAGAACAAAGGAGAGAGAGAGCAAGCCACAAGAGGGACGCCGCCCCCTTGCCGCCGCCCCCTTGTCCCCGACGCCACAAGGGTGCCGAACCCCTTTTGGTGTCTCGTTTTGCGTGATTTCTTCACCCTCCTTTCAATCCGGGCTAGCACCAAGGTGATTGGAGATCTAGGAACAACTCTAGGCGTGGATCAACTATAGAGAACGTGACACTATTCGCGTTTGAAGTCATCAAGGAGAACCCAAAGGTGTGTTTATGATTTCTTACCTTTACTATCGTTATGCATCTAGACTTGTGATCCTTGGAGGGTTTTGCATGGTTATTTGTTTGATTATGCTTCCGTTTGCGCGATCCATGAATCAAAACCCTACAGTTTAATATTATGTAATAAATAAAGATTTTGGGATGTTATGCTTTTGATATTCCACCGTTACTCTTAGCATCGCCCTCCCGGGCTTCCGGTCCGGAACGGAAGGCTTGGGAATTCACGGGCTGTTGCAATCATAGCTTGAAAAGAGGCTGGGGCATTGGTTAACCCAAAGGGCATTACCTGAAATTCGTAGTGGCCACTATGAGTTCTGAAAGCAGTTTTGTGAGTATCTTCAGGCCGCATCCGGATTTGATGGTATCCAGCTCTTAAATCCAACTTGGAGAAGAGGGTGGCTCCATGGAGCTCATCGAGGAGCTCATCTATGATCGGTATGGGGTACTTGTCCTTGATGGTTTGGCTGTTGAGCTCCCGGTAATCCACACAAAACCGCCAGCTGCCATCTTTCTTCTTAACCAACAAAACAGGGGACGCAAAAGAACTGACACTGGGTGTAATGACTTCACTGCCCAACATCTCATTTACCATTCTCTCTATTTCTGCCTTTTGAAAGTGAGGGTACCTGTAAGGTCTAATGCTGACGGGTACTGCCCCTTCCACCAGTGGTATAGCATGGTCAAATGGCCGCTTGGGAGGTAGCCGTGTTGGTTCTCTAAAAACATCTTCAAACTCTTCAAGAACTGCTTGTATCTGTGGATGGGGAGTACTGTCTTCGGATGGAACTGGAGTGAGGGACCTGAGCATTCCCCACATGGCATTACAGTTTGCGGAAATGTAATTGATGAATCCTTGCCCACTAATGCTCCTGAGAGATGGTGCTTGCCTTCCTTCTGTGACCTCTTGCCATTTCACCTCCCTGCCCTTGTAGTGAAATCCTAAGGTGAGGTGGTTAAAGTCCATGTGTACTGGACTAATGGTCTTTAGCCATTGGGTTCCCAGGACTGCATCACATCCTCCCAAGGGTAATATCCTCATCTCAGTGGTAAACTCCTGGCCATCTGTCTTCCAAGTGAAGGAGGAGCACTTGTGAGTACTCATAACTGTACCACCATCCGCTACTGTGACCAACATAGGCTTAGTTTCTTGGAGCTGGCACCCGACTTTCATTGCTGTGTGTAAGTCCAGGAAGTTGTGTGTGCTGCCGCTATCAATAAGAATAGTGATATGGTTCCGCTGGACTTGTCCCTTTACCCTCAAGGTTTCATGAGTAGCACTACCTGATAATGCATTGAGGGTAATTTGCATTGGTATTTCTGGTTCAGCCGGTGGTGCTTCTTCTGTCTCATAGTGATCGAACAGCTCAACTTCCTCACCTGTAGCTAGGGCCTCGCCCATAATCAAATAGAGTTGGGGCCTCCTGCATTTGTGCCCAGGAGTGTAGGTGTCCTCACAATAATAACATAGATTCTTCTCTCTTCGCACCCTCATTTCTTCAGGAGTAATCCTTTTTACTGGCATTCTGGGAGTGGTGGATACCGGAGGAGTAGTGTAGGACCTCTGAGGTGAAGCTGGTATAGTAGTGGACTTGGGTGTTGTGATGGTGGTGGAAGGCCATTTGGGGTACTTGTTCTTCTTGGAATGCATCTCCTGTTTGCTTTCTTGCATCTTAGCCATACGGATGGCTTGTGTGAGGGTTGTGGGGTTCGCAATTTGCACATCCATTTGGATTTCTTCCTTGAGGCCACTAATAAAACTTTCAACAAACCATTCCTCCCCCAAAAACTGCCCCCCTTTGTTCATGACGAGTGCTCGGAGCTCTTCAAACCTCAGTAGATATTCAGCAACCGTGCCGGTTTGATGTACTTTATTGAAAGCACCAACAACATTATGAAACCCATAATCATTGTATCTCGTGACTAACTCTTGTGCAAACACCTCCCAAGTGATTCCCCAATTTGATTGTATGAAAGACTTAAACCAAAATTTAGGTACCCCTTCAAAGTATACCGAAGCAAACAATACCTTGTTTTCGGGTGGTACATTGCCAATTAGGAAGCACACTTCCACCTGCTGCAGCCAACCGTGCACATCCGACCCATCAAACTTGGGTATTTCCAGCCTAGGAACTTGGAAGCCAGCTAGCCACGGTGGTCTTCCCATTGGGTTTGTTTCCTGTCTGGTACCATACCCAGCATAAGCCTGATGGGGGTTAGCATATGCCCCTGGGTATAAGGGAGTGTATTGAGGGGGTGGAGCCTGCTGTGAGGTGCTAGGTTGGTAGAAGGGAAAATAATTGGGTACTGGCTGTGAGGTGGTGAATCTGTGGGTTTGAGCTGTGGGTATGGTGGAGTATATGGGTTGTGCCAGAGGGGTTGGGAAAGTAGGGGGGTGTAAATTCTGGGTGGTGAATTGGTGGGGGGAGATTGACGGAAAGGGCCTGGTGGTGTTGGGGGTGGAGAAAGGGGCCTGATTCTGGCTGTGGTGGGAAACTTGAAACCCAGGCGGACTGGTCAAGCTGCCGTCGGCGGTCGGAGGTGGTGGGTCGAACCTCGGAGCCGGAGGTAGGGTTCGGGCGCGGGGATGGCTCGTGTTGGAGCGTTCCAATTCAGATACCCCGTCCGACGATTTCTCCTTCCCTGCGTCCAGATTCCGGCGATTCGTGATGTAGAAATACTCCTCAAGCCTTCCTCTCAGTCCGTCGAGTTGCTCGGTGAGGCTCTCTTTCATCGCCGCTTGTTGCTCGCTGAGTTCACGCACCGTCGAATCAATGTGGTTGAGGCGACTCGCCAGCTCGTCGACGCGGACCATGGTGTCTGAAACCCTAAGGTCTTGGGCTCTGATACCAGTTGACAGGTACCTGTCCTGGTGCTCTTCGCCGGCGGTGAGAATCCGCCGGCCGTCCTCTGTTCTCAAATCAAAGATGAAGGAAACGGAAGAAAAACTGGAAAAATTGAATGGAAAATAAAATTGATACTGTTCATTTCCTTTCCTTGTTACAACTGATACCCCCTTTATACACAAGGGGGTAGAAAATGCAATTAACAACAAGTTCTGGTAACTAGATGTAGAAAAATAAAATAGGTAACTGTCGCTGACAAGGACGGACACGTTAGCGAAGATGACACACTCCCCTCCAATAGCGTGATGCCACGTAACCCATTCCGGAACAACGTCGTTACTCTTATTGAAATAACCCAACGGTAAAAGAAGGAACAATCGAGATCATGACAGAATTCCTCAAAACCTACGCGGCTTCCGTCGAGGCAATGATCTGCGCCAGCCACACAACAGTCACCGCCGACACTCTCCGCCTACTTCCTTCGCTTCGCCTTATTGTCACCTCCAGCGCTGGCCTCGATAACATCGACTTATCGGAGTGTTGCCGCCGAGGAATCGCCGTCGCCAACGCCGGCGAAATCTTCTCCCCTGACGTTGCTGATACGGCTGTTGGGCTTCTGATTGATGTCCTCAGAAAGATCAGCGCCGCCGACCGGTTCGTTCGTGGCCGGCGGTGGCCGGTCGATGGCGAATACCCTCTCGGTACCAACGTGATTTCTCTATAGTACCCTCCTCTTCTATGGCGTAGACCCTCCTCTTCTATGGCGTAGTTTCTTTTTGGCTAAATTAGGCCGGAGGTACCCAAAGTTTGCCAAAACGAGCAAGTAGGTACCCAAATTTCAAAATCAAGCACCACAGGTCTCACACTTTGATTTTCGAGCAAGTAGGTACCCTTCCGTTAACTTTCCGTTAACATTGGACCGAAAATTGTAAAAAGACTTTTGTACCCCTTATTTTCACCTCCAACTTTTTTTTAAAATACAAGTTTTACTAAAAATCTAAAAAAAGTTAAAAAAATAAATTTTAATTTAATAATTTGATATATGTAAGATAATGCAATATATTTTATCAAAATTACATATTTTTACATCATTTCAAGATATGAAATATGTTTTTATTAACACATATCCGTCAATATTAAAGTCTTTAATTTTTTTAATAGTGATTAAAAAGAATCTCAAATTTCATAATTTCATGTATTTTTGAAGAAAAAATAACATAAAGTATATTTTTTTTTTTACATTTTATACAATAGTCTCTTTTACATTTGCATGAAAAATACAAAACATTACAATAAAAAACTTCTCAAGAATGTCTGGTATCAACTCTTGTGTAAGTTGTTAAAATACACAAAAATACTTGTATGTTATTTTTTATTAAAAAATACATGTGAAATTATGAAATTTTGAGGTTTTTTTTAAAAGTTGTAAAAAAAAAAGCTAAAGACTTTAAGATTGACGGATATATGTTAATGAAAACATTTTTCATATCTTGAAATGATGTAAAAATATGTAATTTTGATGAAATATATTGCATTATCTTACATATATCAAATTATTAAATAAACTTTTTTGAAATTTTTAAATTTTTAGTAAAACTTGTATTTTTACAAAAAAATATGAGGTAAAAATAAGGGGTATAAAAGTCTTTTTACGATTTTCCGTCCAAAGTTAACGGAAAGTTAACGGAAGGGTACCTACTTGCTCGAAAATCCAAAGTTTGAGACCTGCGGTGCTCGATTTTGAAATTTGGGTACCTACTTGCTCGTTTTGACAAACTTTGGGTACCTCCGGTGCAATTTAGCCTTTCTTTTTTGTTTTTTAAGGGCTTAGTTTTGGAATGCTGTGGCGGTGGTAGAAAGTTGTTGCGTGAAAACACTGTAGAAAGCTGCTATGAGTTTTTGATAAAATGTTGTTTGGTAAATATTATGTAGAAGTTGCTGTGAAATATTGATATAGTAATTTTGTGTTTGGTAAAATCAACTGTGAAGTTGCTGTGAGAGTGTAAAATGACAAAAATATATGACACGTGTTATTTCCGAAAAGATAACTATTGATATTTTAAAAAATTGTAAGGTTAAAATCGGTTGTAGATAAATTAATCAAAAGCATTTTCTGAAAAAGCATCTCTCCCCTTGCTTCATGAAAATTGTTGTGGGACAGCAGAAACTGTCCGGAAAAGCAGAAATTTCATTTTACCAAACACACTAAAACTGCTTCCGCTATCGGAAAGCAGCTATGCTGGCAGCACAAGCATTCCCAAACCCACCCTAAGGCTCCGTTTGGTTGGTGGTTTTCCTTGTTTTGGTGTTTTGGTGCTTTTTGGTTGGAAGTAAAATGTTTTCCTGTAGAATGATGTAAAATGATTTACACATTTCAAATCCGTAAGCCATTTTCTGGAGAGTGAAGGAGCACAACAACTCATACTAACACCTCCACCACCACTACCACCTACCTCCACCACGACCCATCACCGCCACTCATCACTGCCAAACACGAGAAAATAAATGCAGGGAAAACTTTTTCACACAAAACATTTTACGCGTAAAAACATTTTACTACAACCAAACAGAGCTAAGTGTCCAAACCAATGAGCCAAGCTTTTTAGAGCACAAAGAAATGTGAAGAACGCTACTACTAGTTCAATAGTTCAATTCAATCTAAGATAATTCTATCTAGCTTAATTTAGAATGATGATGAATTGATGACCAGTATTTATTTTCGCCACAGAAAACATATACTTCATCTGTTTCGCAAGAAAGTACACATTTTGACTTTTATCACTATCTACCCGCTCAAAGTGACCCGCTGATTTGATTAGCAAAAACGATGCAAAAATTTGATAATCTTTTCATGGTATTGTAGAGGAAAGTTTTCTCTACAACACCACGAAAAATTACTAAAAGTTACATCGTTTATCCAAATCACCGGGTCAAAGTGACATAGTTACGAGTGAAAAAATCAACTGAGTACTTTACGGAGAAATGGAGGAAGTACTCTCTAGGGGATGGCGGGGAAGGTGTTTTGTCAGACCTTGGATCATTGACTTTGGTGACCGCGACTTTCGAAAACTAAGCACTTGGTAGGCATCTTGTAGTTGTAGAAAATGAATGATTTTGGTGTAAACCAGACGGTGTCTCCCAAGCCGATAGATATAGACTAATCCTTATAAGCTGTAATGAATACCGTTGCCGGTTTAACCTCTCCCAACAAAGGTCAATCGACAGACGAACCATTCTTGAAACTTTCAACAAGAAAAAAGAAAGAGTTGTTGGATTGTAAGAATTTAGGGCATGGCATAATATAATGCTCAAAATTTACCCATGTTGCCTTTATTTGTGAGCTTGTGCTTGCACAACTTGTAACAAAGATGTTCATGGCATTGTGGTGACATAAATGACACTTCTGGCCGGCGATATAGATGTTCAGTTATGTATAAAGTAGGGATCCTTACATCATGGTTCATCCTATGGCTTAATATATTTGATCAGATGAATCAGGACGGTTTCTTATGTTCATAATGGTGTTGTACTTCTTCTTTTTTTTCCAAAAGGGCATTCAGCAAAAACATATGCTGCAATAGTATGCATTATAGGGATATGATTCACTGTGAACATTGTATTTCTTAGTAGGAGGACACAAGCCTCATTCCTATCCCTCCATTTCCAGTACACTGGTAGGGAGAACTGTTTTCTACATGCGATAGGTGGAACAACAATTGAGAAAAATGAGCACATACAGGTTATTTGATGTTAGAAACAATGCAAACCATCAATTCCTACTTTAACCTTATACATGAACCATCGGATTTGATTTATAAGCAATATAAATCCTTAAGATTCACTCTTACCAAACCTGGCCTCACCAATTTTTGATTTGACAATGCAGTTGGGAGGCAAGCGGGTTGGCATTGTTGGATTAGGAAGCATCGGTTTGGAAGTTGCAAAGAGACTTGCCGCATTTGGATGCTCAGTCTCGTATAATTCAAGGAAGAAGAAACCAGAAGCTCCTTACCCCTTCTACAGCAGCATTATTGACTCGCAACCAATTCTGATATCCTGGTCATTTGCTGCGCATTAACAGACCAAACATTTCATATGATCAACAACCAAGTCTTGTCAGCTCTGGGAAAGAACGGAGTTGTCATTAACATCGCACGCGGGGCTGTCATTGATGAGAAGGAGTTAGTGAAGTGTTTAGTGAAGGGAGAGATTGCAGGTGCTGGGCTTGATGTGTTTGAGAATGAGCCAGAAGTTCCTGAAGAGCTCCTTGAGTTGGATAATGTCGTCCTATCGCCACATCGAGGTGTTGTTACTGAAGAATCTTTCCTCGAGTTGTTTAACCTGATGTCGGGAAACCTGGAAGCTTTTTTCTCAAGCAAACCCTTGCTTTCTCCATTTCTGGATTAATGAGGGGATTGTGTAAGCAGCTCATTTCCCAGGTTTCAACATTTTCCCTGAAGAATGTTGCGCATGTCTCTGACATTGTTTTTTATTGGAGGAAAAGAGATATATTTCATTTAATCGTGAAAAAGGTTACAACAAATTCACTGCATACATTGTTTTCGACTAAGAAGGAAAACCCCCCTAGCACACTCCCCTTCTTGTTGTGACAAATTCATTTTGTGTGTTTTCGAGGAAGAAACCCGCTTACACATGTTTGTTTGGGTTAAGCCAAACTTGACCCTTTGTTCGGGTTTAACTCTTCCCTTGCTTCTTGTAATTGTAGGTTTACATGATATTTTGGGTGCTAGAAAACTCCAAGAACGAACAAATCAGGACTTTACCAACTTCTATCGGCCAAAAGACGTTTACACTTTCTTGTTTGGGAAATGACACTTTCAACACTTATGCGCTCCAAACTTCAGGACACTTATACCCTCTATTTTTTCAAGTTCGGGGCACAACCGGGTTATAAAGGAAAGGGTCCCCGCTTCACACCTACCCTTGTTTTTCTTTGCTTCGCCGTGAAGTCAACAAGGAGAACATAAGTCATAGAATAAGAGCCGTAAGAAAGAAGGTCCAAGACTAGCAAATCTCGAAATATTGAATGTGCATTGGTGTCACTTCTTGGGTTGCGCATTCAATATTTCGAGATTTGGATTTGCCTTTCCACATTAGGGTAAAAGTTGTCTTGCTGTAACTATTCCACTTAATCCTTCTTCGCGTCTCTGTTATCTCTTCAATGCAATGATTAATATTTTAGCCCACACTTTTTAGGAGAGTCACAAAACCCTCAGCTATCTTAGTATATAATTATCGCATGTGCATCTTCATTTGGGCATATGTTTGTGTGTGTTACAGTTCAATGAAATCTTAATAGTTCCAACGAGGAAAACCAAACACAACATTAACGGAACGACTTACGAAATGGATTTTGGATTAACAAATGTAATCTCGCAAGTGCTGGAAAAAAGTGATGATAAGAGAAAACAGTCGAAGAAGTACATTCCCACAGAAGAGTTGTTGGCACTTGGCATTGCACCTCTGACAGTGTTTTGATGCATTCAATGCGACATGTTGCAAGAAGCGCAGTTTTTTCAGCACACCATAAGGTTGATTCAATTTATTTAGATTTTGCGGATTTTAAACTCCTGTAGCTTGTATCATCAGCAAACCAAGCGCCAAAATCATACAATTGTCCACACGAGGTCATCAATTCGTCACAACAAAACATTTTTGATTTCCACAAACTTCTACATTTCAGAAACGAGTCTTTTCCATCCCTTGCATTACCAAACATGTAACGATCGCATTCATTCTTATTTTAGGTCTCAATCAACACTCACAATGCTTTATCGACAACAAATCCCATGTCATCCACATCAAGTCCTCGGGTTGAAATCTCCACAAAAAGGGTTCCCATGAGGCATGCACGTGATTGAAGTCAAAACTGATATTACATACACTAATACATATAAATTATATATAAACAAAACAAGAACGTAGTCTGATTCTAGCAATTTACAGGCTAGATATGCAAACATCGAAATCTTAATACCACAAAAGAGTTGCAGACAAGAGTGAGACTCAACTAGGAGGAACATACGGCTCAAATAGTGTCACACAAGGATTCGGATCGTACTGCATTATTTCAGCAGCGCGTTCAAATTCTTCCCTCAGCACTTTGATGCTAAACTTGTCCACCACTCGACCCAGATCATGAGAGGTCTCAAATGGATCTTCTATGCATATCAGGTGCCGGTCGTTTCCAACCCTCCTCGTCCAGTCCTTAAGCCGCTTGCTGTTAAAAAAATATACAAAAACATGCAAACCAATATAAAACAACTGAAAAGCTCACTCTAATTTCTTAGAAGAAAGCAACTACATCATCATTGCATGTCGACTCCTTGATAGGAAGACTCCAAGAATCAGCAAACAAGGATTCAAACTTGAAAGGCCTACCCATATACCAAATCACCAAGACTGGGGACGAAACAAAAACTTTACATATTTCTAAGCCATCAACAACATTTTACACATACCGAGAAGTCCGCTCACTTTAGGTAGCAGGACTGAGAGCGGGCTTGGGAGAGCTACCAATGGATATACACAAAACCACATGGTTAAATCAGTTTATGTTTCAAATAAGGTCGATGGCACCCCCCCCAATAGGCTGTGAAAACCCATTTTTACTTCAACTGTGTAATATTATTCAAGAAAGCAAGTTACTATAAGAAAACAATCAAGATTTGTAGATGCTTATAAACTCTTCAGCTGCACACCATCTCCACCTAGATCTCTAAAACTTTTTTAAAGGATAGTTGGGGTATCTTCTTCCACCAGCATCAGCACATCACTTTGAGTCTATGACAATAGGTGGGTTTAAGTTTCAGCGTGGCTATTACAACAGATGGGTGTGACTTCTCTAGGAGCTTCATATTCCAACTAGATTCTTTCCATAGGTGTCTTTGTCAATTCCATGTTTGTGCTTTCGGTTCTATAGGGAATGGCTATAAGATAAATTGGGGAAACCCAGGACCTACGATGAGAAAAAGAGAGGACTTCGGTACCGATAAGCACAGTGATAGGAGACTATGACACATCTATTAGGTGATGTGTGGTTTGGGGTCGGTTCTCTTAGGTGACCTGTGGTTTGAGAAGTTGCACCTAACTGACCTGTGGTATCTAAGCTCTTTCCGTCCAAAATATGTTAAAATACTAATTCAAAATCGCAAGAAAATAAAATAAAAGAGAGAGAGAGAGAGAGAGAGAGAGAGAGAGAGAGGGAGAGAGAGAGCTGAGGAATACTCAGAAAAGGGAGAAAGACTCTCCCACCCAATTATATAAGTAAACACCGTGAAGACCTCAACCCTCCCACTCTATACGTGAAACGGGATCTGGCAGTGGGTCTCTGTGGTGGTGTTTTAGGGTTGCAACGGCAGTGGCTGGGTTCGGGTGTGGCAATGAAGGTGATCGGCTTCAATGGACGGATTTGTTGGTCGCGATTCTGGGTTTGTGAGCTCTGGTGGCTGACTTGGGTTGGTGAATGGTGGCTGGTGGGTGTCTTTTTTTGGATAAAATAAACAGTCAAATAGTGGGTGTCAGTCCCACTTCTTTCTTCTGAAATTTGAAAAGGAACGATTCTTATCATATTCAAATTGTTTTCAACCCAAAATTGGTTCGAACATTAGTTTCAGATTCAGGACTACGGTGTATTTGAACTCGGTTTTGCACAAGAGTGAATTGGTTTTGGTCAATTTAGGATTAATACGAGCCGAACTGTGGCTTGGCTCTCTGTTCCGCAGGACTGCAACCGGGCCAATGCAGACCCATTAGTTCAGATGGTGGGTTTTAATTGATTTTGAGCAAGGATTCCATTGGTGGTTGTTGATTATATTGGTGGCTGCTGCTGTGTACCGAATATTGCTCCAGGTATAAATTTTAGTAAGACCGACACTCTTGATGGACACGAGGGTCTTCAAACAGTTCCCTTCAGTTTGTCGATCGCTTAGAACTTTTGTTCCACATAGCACTTGAGTTCTTTCGCGTACTTCCGTAATGGGAGCATTTTTATGGACCAGCCTATGCATAAGAATTTTGTAGTTTCTTCAAGTCTTCTTCCTGTTTACAACCATCCATATCGGCCAAGCTAGTTATCACGAAATCCTTAGCTCTACCTTGCAAGAAACAACAGATCAGTACTTCAAGAAACACGTTTTTTTCTGGTACCGTTTTGAGTCAATTTATTCCGATTTAGTTCTCATTCGCACTTGCCTACAGAGTGTCTACCTCAGTTATTTTCCTTGATGTTTAACCCCTACGAACCAGTGCATATTTGACCAATTGAATTGGTGATTTATGGAATATAACCATTATTGCATCCTCCCTCTAGTTATACAACGAATGACGTGTCAAGATTATCATTTTTACTTTACTGTTTCCGTACAGTTGTGACATTATCATTTTTACTTTACTGTTTCCGTACAGTTGGCTAAACATGATTCGCATGTTTCTCAGGTGAATTGTCTTTAGATATACGTGCATTCGTCCACGTCATGGATTTTTTTCTGAAATGTTTTTACCCTTCTACCTCCCTTTTAGTTAACTATAATTGGTCACTGCTCATTTAGAGTTTGAGAGCCTGTAATAGGCATTAAGTATTAGTTGGCTATGGAACAACAGAGAACAATATAATAGTACTAATTACCACCCTGACCGAGAGCATACATGTTCAATGACAAATGTGGATAGTACCACAGTATCACATGTCTGCTGTTGATTAGAATCTATAACTAAACCATAGATTGTAGTATGTATTGCGAAAACTGGTCGCAGAAGGGAGGGAAACCTTCTGACTGAACATGTACATGCATATGTTATTGTAGGTAAAAGGTCAAAGCTAGTAAGTACATGGATTAATATGCTTATTGATAATGATTATTATAAAGCCCCACAAGATAAATGTGCAAATAGGATATGACTACATACTAGTATTCCTATTGTACTCTATTTACCTACTGTATTTACCGCGCAATCATATGCGAAACGAAGAACGCTGTCCATCTCCCAAACCAACATTATACGTTTAGCCGACAGTATGAGCTGTATGACGGTAGCATCACTACCGCCCTTACACCAACTATATTATATAGCTTTTGTGAAACAAGTTTATTTGGGTTCTTTTTTCTTTTTATCTATTAAGCATAGAATTCTCTTTGAAATATAGTCTCTTGCACTTATAAGAACATATGTCCAATCAACTCATAAATGGGAGGTCATATATATGCATAATCTACCTCAAAACAAGCCGTGATACACAAGAAATCACCGTCCAAGACCTAACTGAACATTTTGAGAATCATTCTAACTCTATAAAAGCTATTTCTCCGGCAGAATCTAGGTCCAGTAGCTCTTCTAGTCCTTCAGAAGCAGAGAGAAAGGTGACAGAACAGAAGCAGAGAGATTAAAAGAATAGGAAGGACTAGGAGTTCGTTCTGTAAATATAGAGGAACAACATTGAGTGAACTCAGTGAGTTGACTCACCAATATATTGAATTAACAAATTGTGCAATATCAGCTGACCATCGGGCATAGCCAGGTTATCAGTTATCATAAAACACTTTCGTAGTCTGAGGATGTTTGTCATTTTCTAATCTACTATAACAGCTTCTATAGCCGGACAGGCATGCAAAGATCTGTAAACCGACCCCCTATAAGTTATATTTTTAAAGAACAAAACCCTTTTTACTATAGAAGCTTTAAACATACATTCTCAAATCAAGTGATAAATACTTATACAGCATTAATAGGTGAGAAATAACGGACATAGATTATAGAAGATATTTGCAGAAATAGAGTACATTCAATGTACATACACGAAGTAGACACTCTGAAGTTAAATATTAAATTAAATAATAGCCACAAACACTTTGTACAAAACTAGACTTGATTGGTCACGCACCCGCACCGGATGCTTCTGGGTGCTTCGTGGGTGCTGTGGATAAGGCAGGGTCATTTTTTAAAGTTTTAGTTGAGAGGTCTTCCAAATACAACTAGAATTTTACAAAGAAACGTGCATCTATGTGAACATTTGTAACCCTTAGATTACTCAGCTCTCCGCAGCTAAGAACAGCGTCATGAAGAGATTATATTATTGATATAGTAAACTTGTATCTTCGAATGTGTGTATGAATTTATATTCGATTATAACTTGATCCCTATTATTGTTGTTATTATATTAGTATCATGGCATCACTAATAATATCAGATAAAAATATAAATAATGTGGCAGCGCCCCCGCCGCACCCGCACCCAGTTCCCGAACTGGCACACGCACCACACCGCACCCGCACTCGTGCTACATAGTCAATGCGACGTAGACTGAACTATAGATTATCCCATATGGTAAGACAACGATCTCACATCACAAGATACTATTAAATATTGACATGTATACACAGGACTATCAAAACAACATGACATCATTTAACAATGACCAAAATATAAATGGACAACAGAACAACTCATGTCACAATTTTCCAAGGCTAATCCTATAAAATGATGTAGTTCACATATGACATGCCATGTGAAACTTAAACAAAAATAATTACATGTGACATTCAGCGAGTAGAGTAACTCACCTGATTGTGCATCCTGTTCTGACAGATATGACATCGTTGGTGTAATCATGACAATATGCCCAATAATTGAAGAACCCCCATACCAACTGAGCAATACTTTCTCTATTACGTGATCCAAAAGCAGATAGTTTTTCCACTTGATCAAAAAAAGAGCATTCGGTATTGTCAACGGTAACAGCATAGGTAATCTCCATGTTCTGGAAAGCCACAAGGAAGACAAAATTAAGAAAGGCTAATAGCTTCATATCCAATTTAGATGCAACAGGATACAAAGAGACTAATATCATGAAAACATAAGGGAAGCAAAAGGAAATGCAGGGAAATTCATATTGACGTTCGTATAACTTAATTTAGAAACCCGATTCAAAAGAGAGGAAAAGGCCGTGTGACTTACTCTGTTTTGATAATAGAGTTCCATTGTTGGGTTATTCATCTTTAATCACATATCAAGTGCATTTGTTTTGCGTCTCAGCCAAGGTTTACACAAACGCAATTGAGCTATATATATATATATATATATATATATATATATATATATATATATATATATATATAAATTGAGCTATATATATATATACATAACTTTCATGAATCCAGTTGAGATCCATTTGAGATCAAGGCTCTAAATCTATTAAACGGAAGGTCGGGGAGATATCATAGGATAAGAAGGGCTCGAATAGTTAGTATTGTGTAGTTAGAGATCTTGATCATTAAGTAAATTGTTGCTTACCGACCTTGAACGAAATAATTCAATGGTAGCTCACCATTCTTCTTTGGTGATAAATGGGTAAGTCAACAAGGCTTGAAAAATGTAAGGGGTATTATGGTCTTCACAACTAAATTGTGGCGTAACAAGCTATTTTACTGGTGTAAGAATCACCTCCTTAGATGAATATCTTTAGAATCAATTGTAATTCTACTATACCCCTACACCCGCGTCCAAATTTTGGATACTTCTTAGCGAATCCATGTATCCTACTCTTAAGCAAGTTCACGAACCGACCTAGGAATGCGATACTCACAACGAGTCAAAATAACATAGGTTTTATGAGAAACTGGTGAAGGATATCTAACGTAATTGAAGGTCGAACATTATAGTGCCAGGTTAATTGAAATACAATTGTTCTGAATGTGTTTAAGATAGATTGAGAATAAATCAAAAGGAGGTAGCAATAAGAAAAATGTGAAAGAAATATCCCCTCATCACCAAATGAAGTATGTGTTTTAAGATGACAACTAGTGTTGATGTTGGAAGCAATGGAGAGTAAGCAAACCTGTAAACAGGGAAGGATGGCAGGTTTGCGCTGTTGTAAGAAATGAATGCACATTAAAACATACCTGAGAAATCATAGTATTAGCAACTCCATCCATATAGGTATAGGAATATATAAAATGTGATGGTTAAGGAATCTGTACTCACGCATAACTAGACAGTGTTCCATGGTATGTCTCATTCACTCTTCTTGATTTAGCCCAATGTTTCACAATGTATGCTAACTGTTGCAGCCTAGCATCTATTTTTGCATAATCCCGCAGAAGCTTTGTATTCACAACGGCCAACACATTGTTGATGCAAATGTCACAAGATATACCAGTGCCTGGATCCATCAGCTTCACTATTGGAACCCTTGCACGAGTCAGAGCCTGCGTAATAAGTTAACTACATTAGCATAGTTGAGTTAAGATTTCTGACTTTTATCTAACAGATTATGTGAAAGTACCATTCAACTGAAACCCGATGAACAATTAAGAAAAGAAGATGACGAGCAGATTGTCAACAAATTTGAAGTTCATGAAGCATGGATATAGACATTGGTGTTGGACACAAATCATTTACAGAAACGAAACCATCATATTTCATAAATTGAGAAAACACAATCCAACAAGAATTTATCTATTTCAAATGTCCATACGTGGCAATTTATCAAATTAGTATATTCATGAACAAAAGTTGCGACTCGCCATGACATGCTCCTCGTGTAAGCCTTGAAATACATCATAGGCTGAGGACTCTCGGAAAATTTCCAGTACATTCCAATAAGAACAAAGTGCTGTAATCTCTTCTCAGTGTTATCACCACATTACAAATATGGTAGAGTTTAAACGACAACAGCAACATTAAAATACGAGTATGCTAGAGAAGTGGATAATTTACCTGCACATTTTGCAGGTCATCAGACTGCAGTATGTCTGCCAGCTTTAGCAAAACTTCACATTTGTCTACATCTGGATCTTCAATTCGAAGGCACACATCAATGTCACTTTTCGATACCCCAAATGAGTTAGCACATGACCCATATAAATACAGCCGCGCATCAGGCCACTCCTTTTTTACAAGTTTCTCCAATAACGTCATAAGTTGCTTTTGCCTTGCCTTTTCTTCATCGGGTGGTATCAGAGACTCGTATATAGCAAGGAAAGAAGGGCTTAACCTGTCTATGTCACTCCGACATCTATCGTGTCTTTTGTAATTCCTCATCTTCTGACCAAGTACCCTCTGTCCTCTAGTATCTGATCTGTAGTCCTGATTGCAGAAAGGAAAGTTGAGCTGTCAAGCTAATTCAAACACGAGAACAAAAGGCAAAGGTAGAACAAGCCACATAGAGGTTAGCACTCCTGCACCCCAAGCACACAAAGTAAATTTGAACAGAGAAATAAAATTTAGACAAAAGACATGGAAGACAAGACAACCGCCTTGGGGATAAGTAAACTATTTATTTTGTGGCCTACATGTACTTATGGAACACCCATCTCAAGGGAGATAAAAGATAATAACACTCGCCTGATAATTTAAAAATACATTTTTTACATCACCCTTCTCTATACCTCTCCGCAGCTCATATCCCACGATCTGGAGCTACCCTCATCTTACACGGGCATTTGTGATAGTAGGACAGTCCTTCTCCCAAGACCCACATTCTCCAATTCTCTAAATAGCAGTATACATCACTACTCCCACAACTTCACCACCAATAATAAACCTGCCATCCTTCGCATTACCAAACCCCAACTTTCAGCAAAAGAGAGCCATCACACAAAGAAACAACACATCGAAGTTACACAAAGAAAAACGACTCTTGCTAAAACCCCAAAGTTTGCAGAAAGTTTGTCAACACTTCCTCTACTACTTCTACACCTGAGCCTATCTCTTCAGGCATTATTCAATGGTGATGGGGATGAATGCCTGGAATGGGGAAATTTAGCGAACATTGGAATAACGGTTCACGCCGAAGGTTTAATGTGATGTCAGACCGTAGAAAACCAATAGTCCTGACCCGTGAGGTGTTGGGCACAGGGTTACAAGAATTCGCTAATTGGGAAGCGAATGGCAATCAATATCGCACAACTCCAAACGCAATTTGTTGCCAATTTGATTCTTGAATTTGGGCGAGAAGGAAATCTGACAATTCTCTAAATAGCAGTAATATAAAAAGCCTCAAATTGCAGTTCCATAATCTACACTAATACAAAAAGGGTAAAAGACACTGACCACCCCTGACTTTAGGATTAATTCCTCTCAGCTACCCTGTGTTTTGGAAAAAGACACTCCGCACCTTTTTTTGGATGGAGGCTAACTATTAACTAACAGCAAGAGAAAAAAGACTATTTTACCCCTGAAATTTTATAAAATTACCCCCTATTTATTATCCTAACCCCCTCTCTCTTTCATTTGTAACCCTAATCCTTTCTCCCTCTTCCCCCTCTTTCTCTCTTCCAAACCCAGCAGCAACACAGCCGCCTCCCTCCCTCTCCATCTTTTTCTTCTCCTTCTCTCTTCCGCAATCGTCGTGCCACCGTCGCCGTCGACCAGATCCCGTATGCCCCCTGGCCTACTCCCCCATCAGTAACCAAATCGATCTGGTAGATGGAACGAGGAGAGGCCGCCACCAACGCCGCCTGTTTGAAACCCTAAGCCGCCACTAACGCCGTCTGTGTCTCTGCCAAGGCCGTCGGCTCTCCCTCCCTCTCTCTGAATCACGAGTCTACTCTCTCATTTGTAACAAAATCGAACCCAGTAGACCCCAACCAGATCTAGTCGAACCAATAAACTCGCCGCCCCAGGAATCACGAGTCTACTCTCTCAGTTGTTCGTCGGCTCTCTCTCCCTCTTTCTGAAGAAATGTTTCGATCTGGTTGGTGTTATGCCAACGAACAAATGGAATCGACGAGAAGAGTGTATTGCCTCTGGTTTGAATTTGTTGTTCAAAATTAACTGTTGTGTTCAATTTGAAACGTGATTGGGTTCAATTTTGTCACTTCCGTATTGAAATTATGAATGTTGTCTCCCTAATGGAGATTTGGGTTTGCAGCAGGGACTTTGCAAGGTGGTTGAAGCTTCTGATTGGACTTATTCTATTTTCTGGCAGGTCTCCAAATCGAGATCGGGCGATTCGGCCTTGATATGGGGTGATGGTCATTGTAGCGAACCTAGGGAAGTGAGGTTGTGAACAGAAATGGTGGTTCAGAGGATAGGAAATTGGAGGAAGGGGATAAGAAAAAGAGTGTTTTGCAGAAGCTTCATGCTTGCTTTGGAGGATCTGAGGAAGACAACTAGGCCGCGAATCTGGAATCGGGTTCTGATGTTGAGATGTTCTATCTCACATCCATGTACTATTGCTTCCCATTCGAGCCCTTCGCAATCATTCAACACTGGTAGAGTCATGTGGCTTTTTGATAGCAAGCAAGAGTTGTTGGGAACATTACAAATCAAGGTCATATCTAGCCGATTTGATTCCAGACAGTGGTTTTGTCACACTAAAAGCACTAAAAGCAGGAGTTGTGGAGATTGGTTCGGTCAAGTCAGTAGCCGAAGATCAAAGCGTGATTCTAATGATCATGAACACATTTGGAGGTCCATTGCCTGCGCAACCAAAAGCTGCATCTAAAATATTTGGGCGCGAACTCAGTCTCAATGCTTCTAGGTCACTTTTTTTTATATACAATAGTGAAGGATTCAAGTTCTGGTCTTGAAGGATCCAACATCCCAATTAGTTGTATGGATTGTTATATTTTGAAGTTGCAAATTCATGATGTTCATGTTCTCAATATTCAAGAACACCAAACAAGGGATAAGGTCCAAAAGTTCCAAAAAAATAAATAATAAAAATCCAAAAATTACACAGGGGCAATATGGTCCAAAAAAATTCAATCAGCAACTTTTCTAACGGAACATAACAGAAGCTGTTAAGTGTCCACAGAATATTCCGTTAAATGGGTGCAAATTGTCTTTTTCCAAAAGTCAGGGTAGCTGAGAGGAATTAATCCTAAAGTCAGAGGTGGTCAGTGTCTTTTACCCATATAAAAAACCAACGCCGAGTTTGGTGAAATCAAATTTCGGGCCCGTCATATTTTCACGTTTCCGGAAATATCCCTCAAAAGATTATTTATTACTCACCTACAAGTTGTTAGGACAAATTATCATATGGGTTTAATTGTCAAATAGAGATCGACTCCCACCACTCCCACTACCTCACTATTACCCCCACTACCTAAATGAATTTTTCCACCTATTACCATGAAGCCCACGTCTCTGTCTCTCTCCTAAACTACCATCATGAATGTTTCTTTCAAACCCCAGCCCACAACATTCACCCTCACTCCAGCTAACTCTTTCTCAAACTTTCACACTCCCTCTCACTAACTCTTTCTCAGACCAATTTGTTCATTGTCCTGCTCGCTGCCATTACCGACTCCTTTCTATGCTCCCGGCACAGTTTGACGATTGCTTTGTCACTTTCTTCACTAGCAACTTTTATTTTACAGAAAGACAATTAGCCAAAATATTTCTTCAATCATTATGTCAGCTTCAGCTGGAGGGTTCGAAGTATTGTTGGCACGATCATCCCGTAAAATCTTACCAATTCGGAAGTATAGCATCGTCATTACATTTAAGTTGCAACGGTATGTTTCTTTTGCTCATTCAAGTCTGGCATTTGTTCTTTCTATAGGTCTTTCAGTAACGTACATGGATCGCGTGTACCAACTATTTTCATGTAAAATTTTCATTTAGTATGCTATATTTCAAGTTATAGTCTTTATGGCAGACGCATCGCGTGTGCCCATTATGCTAGTATAATCTATATAACATGCATACACCTGGATCCGAACTTGCAATTAATATGATGTTGGTAGTCTTTTTCCAGCTGTTAAGGGCTTGGAATCTTCAAGATGAAATGATAGAGCTGCGACGGAGGACCGCACTGGAGTCTCGCATGAAGTGCACGAAGATGAGAAATTGGAATAACGGTTCACGCCAGAGGTTGAGAAATATTAGGATAACATGATTCAGTGGTTTGATAGGGATTGATGGGTATAAACGTGAAACTAATTGCTAGGTTAGTGGGATTGTGGTTGGAAATCTAATTACGTACTTTCGGTGTACCGTCTATAGGATACATACCTCAATTAAAACATTAAAGCAGTCAAAATACAATTATTTCAATGTATATATCATTAAGGAACGTAATTTAAGAAAAAATCACCAATACATTTTGTCAACGACTTCTTTAGGGACGTAACAAGAAACAATTACCAAATATACTCATTTACACTAAAATGCGAAATTTTGTTTTCATAAGAGACTTGAATTGGTAGGAAGTTACTGGAGTTGCATTGTAATTAATTATTTCTAATTTATTTTGTTTTTGCAATTCATGCTATGAGAAAACATTTCTTAAAATGGTACCCCAGGCGCACTGCAAAGTCGTGAAGCGAAATCTGAAACAACTTGGCGATCCAAAGAAAACTAACCCTAGCGTCCCGGGAACCAGACACCCTAGCACATCGCGTACCGCACCCGTCCCGCGAATAGCAATGAACTGCGATCTAGGTAACTTTGGATGAGGTTGAGGAAATATTGGGTATGGTGGTAAAGCTCAGTTTTGGTAAGGCAAGGGACAGTTAAATCATTTATACCACAACATAATGCACTGCAAAGAGCAGAATAACTAAGACCACTACATATATTTTGGATTCTCAAGACACAAGTTCCTCGTGTATTTCCATCATTCCTTCGTACAACAGCAGCAGCAACGACAGGCTTTAATTGTCCAAACTCGTTTCCTCCCTTATATTTAATTTGACTAAGTTGTCTTTCATGTCTTTACCAAGGTTTGTTTTGGTCTCTCTCTTCTACCACCGTCGATCTGAACTATCACTTCTCTTAACCGGGGCATCCAACGGCCCACAATACGCATAACCAAGCCACCTCAAATGATTCTCACATTTGAGATTTTGACTTCTATAGGTGCAGCGTCTAGATTCATTCTAATCGGGTCATTGCGTATCATATCTTTCCTTGTCATGTCCTCCCTCATCTCCAACACTCTGATGGCCACTAAATTTACATACAATAATGTTCATGTTTGGATGCGAGAGATTGTGAGATGAAATACTATCTCGCAATCTGAAATTCAAAAGCTACAATCTCAAGAATCTCACACAAATCCAGAACCCTGATTTTGAAATTAGGGCTCCGGAACTTTCGAAACCGGAACTCTTATTTCCAAAACAGGGTTTTGGATTTGTGTGCGTGGTTGCTCCTAATTGGATCCCTGCAATTCTTAAAACAGGGTTCCGGGTTTGATATAAGCTGAAGCTATAATCTCCCATATCCAAACAACCAAGGAGCTAATAATCTCACTTAATCTAGCTCATCCAAACAACCCCAACAATCTCGGTTTTGTATTCTAGATTTTCACTCATAAATCTAACTTACTTTTTAGCCCACTCCTTATTTCCTCGATTGAAACTACATCGTGTGCAACCAACATGTACCACAGGTTGATACTCTTGTAACCCCATCCATCACCAAAGTTAACATGTATGGACATAACGCCAATCTTCGATGCTCTTGTTTCTCTCCAAGACTTTCCACATTAACTCTTGGGACCCTACATGAGGGTTCTCCAAATCCATAAACTCCTAAATGGAGCTCATTCCATTTTCTCTATTATTCTTCATTAAACACCTAAGTAGGAGTATGGCCTCCATAGCCCATCTTCCCCGAATTAGGGTAATTGTTCTCATGTCGTAATCTGCTCTCAGTTACACAATCCCAATGCTTTTCACTGTGACTCATAAGTTAAACACCTTGATAATAAGAGCAACATTAAATGTCTCCCTTGTCATAAATAGAACCACCAATGTACTCTTCCAGCATTCTTCTTATACTTCAAAATTTAATGAAATAAACTGATCAACCATACTATGCCTTTCTCACCTAGAGACTTCGATGCGTCGATAGGAATTCCCCCATTTTATCCTACAGCTTTCCTCCCGCTGATTTTCCACAAATTCTGTTTTATTCAAGTTCATAGGTAGTGACAAAGGTCTACACTGGCTGTTAACCTAACGATGCTTCATTGATGTCTTAATTGACTAAAATTAATGCTTACTTCTAGGCAATATCAGATGGTACTAAGCAGTTATATAGTAAGGGAAAGAGAAAACCTTTTTTCTTACTATACTCGAACAATAAACTTTTTTACCTTATCACGATGCTGGCGTTGCTTCCCATTGCTCTTCTGAGCAGATCCATCCTCTAACACGAGAGAATCCCCAATACGCTCAGCCAAATCATCAGTTTCACTTTGAATTGGACCACCACCTTGCGGCACATTATCTTGCAACCTATTTTCACCCATTCTAGCATTTAGCTTTCTCAGGGAATCTTCAAAGTCAGATGCTGAAACTGAGTGCAGATTACTCCCAGCTGGTGGACCAGGGGACTCCATCTGACTGCTCAATCTCCGTTCAAATAGCATATCGCCCCGAATTTTCCCATGCTCAGCCAAGAATCTATTATCTCTCTCATCCCTGTGGTTCAACTCACTGTAACTGCTCATTCTATTGTTCACATTGCGCTCAATACTTCTGTTATCTGATTCAAACCTCCCAAAATTACTCGGCTTGTTCTGGAAACCCGGAGGCGGCCTCCTTACTTCCGGCGAAGAAGCTCCTCCCCTGAAACCCACTCCGCCGATAACGCCTATCCTCCGGTCTTGCTCTGGATTCCGAGAACCATGAAAATTCGCCGGCATTGCTCTATTCGAATTGTGTGAATTCTGGAAACTACCATCCAATCCATTGAATCCCCAATTCCCCTCTTGATTTTCTCTCAACAACCCATCGAATCCAGCCCCAATTGCTGCATTCCCCCTCTGTAAACCCTCGTTACTCCGAAATTCACCGGAGAAAGTACCAAACATAATATTCCTCTCATGTTGATGAGTCGATTGACTCGAACCAGGAGGAAACCCTAGCTTTCTCTCCTCCTCCAATCGCCGGTAATTGTGCGGGAGATTCAACTGCGGAGACCAAGTGTTGTGGTTAGGGTTAGGGTTAGGGTTAGGGTTTTGGGGAAAACCCTGGAGGAAGAAATTGTGAGGGGCAAAAGGAGGTGAGTGAGACCATGGAGGGAGAGGAGGAGGGTGATTGGAGAGATCGTGACCGTTGGATGGGAACGACGGTCCGACGGCTGCAACCGCCGGATCGTGAGACAGATTCTCCGGCTGAGCTGGCGGTTGGTGCGGTGGTCGGCGGAGCAATTGGAGGAGGAAATCGCCGCCGTCGGAAGCCGGAGAAGTGAGTAAAGTGTGGTCACCTCCAGCGCCGTTCATGGAAGCTGAAGAGGTTCGGCGACTGGTGGTGTGGGAGGTTAGAGAGGGAGAGACATGTGAATCGAAATCCAACTCGTTGCTGATAGCCAAGATTGATTGATTGCTAGTAGTATAGATCGAAGTCAAGCTGATCTCGGTAAGCGGAAAGGTTTTGGTATATTATGTTAGCCTCCCTTGTACTTTTCGGTATTTGCAATACTCTGCAAAATCCGTATTTTCGTTATTACGGTCTTGAAAAAGTTCTGGCCAAAATTTTAAGTTCGAGCCCAATATTTTTAAGAAATTATTTAGACCAAGGCCTAATATTTTCGGGCTGGACTGGGAGGGGTTTTCGGGTCACCGGGGGCTTAACTTTGATTAAATTCTTACATAAAAGGACATGAAGTTTGTATAATGCAAATTTTAGTAAAATGTATGATGAAACCATATTGTCGGACAAAAACATGAATGAGAAACGGAAGCAAGTCTTTTCTTAAAGAAAATACAGTCATGTGTATTCATGCATGTCGTGCATGTAAAAAGAACATAACTACTACATGAGTTTATAGTTATAGATATTTCTACATTCCAAAATTCTTAAATATCAGGATCTCAAAGGCATTGTTAAGGTAGACTGATTTTTCAGTGTCAGTCGCCTTTGATAACAGGTTATCGGTTAACATTTTTAAAGTTTATCGAATTCTCAAATCTCTTATAAATGGCTGAAAAAACTCCAATCAATCTCTTATAGTAGTAAACTTGAGACAACTGTTTTTGTGGTATTGTCTCTCACAAGTCGAAAGCATATGTCGAGTCCACATCTCAACAACAAATCATGAAGGTAAGTGAATCTGGTCACTTCACATCTCCATTTCATTTTTAGTAAACTCGGCACATTAAATGTGTTTGGACTTGGGATGGTCATTCGGGCCGTCAAAGCGGGTCTAAACTCGCACCCGCCCTGCACTAAATAATCTCTAGACACTACATGTGCAGGTATGGGGTGGGGCGGGGGCGGTCCAAATTGCGGATTACTATGAGTAGGAGTATGTGCGGGTTTTGGTGCAAGTTAAGTGAGGGTAGAGTAGAAACTCACTGCATTCACGCCTCTCTCTCTCGGTCTCTTTCAACCTTCTCGCCTTTACTCTGTCTCTCTCTCTCTCTCTCTCTCTCTCTCTCTATCAAGCGGCGTCCGTCAAAATCCAGACTCGTTGTCGACCACCCGATCAAATTCCTCTTCAATCAAACTCCTCTTCGAGCGAACTCCTCTTCGATGGAAGGCTCTCTCAATCAACAAGCGACGACTGAAAACGGATCAAACTCTCTCAATCGAACAAAACCTTGTGTATTAGTATTCCTATTCATTTACCAAGTCATAAGGCTTGTTTGTGTAGCTAAAAATCTTGATAGATAATAATCCTTGACTAATATATTTGTTATTAGCATGCATTATTATGCTTGTGAATCTGATTTTAAAATGTTAAAGCATGATTCTTTCTTCTTTATAGCTTGCACCAATATCAAATTAAAGTGAAAACCATAACGTTGTGTCTGGCTTAGAATGTCTCTGTACCTGTAATTTCATATTTCAAATTAATGTATTAAATCATCAAAGCAACGAACTGAGACGTGAATGTTCTGACCCGAGATTGAGGTTTGAAGTCTTTATGGAACAAAAGTGTCAGAACATGAAATGCATAATCAGATGCATTACCACATGTGATCACTGTATCATTGACATGACAATGAACATGTATCCATCAGGACAACCATGAACGGACTTGAGCAACGTCCTTACATTGTTGATCTCACTAAGCAACATACACCACGAACTCGAGAAATACCTCGTATATTATTCTTCATAGTGAAACCATACTCCAAATTGAAGTTAAAGATATAAACTGACCAGTTGAGAAAATGTAATCATTGGGAAATTCACATGGTATCACCCACAAAGGAGCTTGTAAATTAAAGGAGTATTACTAGTATGAGAATCATTGGTCACATGCTGTATTTCTTTTACTAGAGATACTGGAATAATTGTGTTTTATTAGAGATGTTGGTTATTTTAATTATTGTTATTTGATTTGATATTTAGTTATTTTGAATTGTCGTTATTCAACTTGTATTAGTTCTTGAATATGCTATTTGTTGCAAACTTGTAAAATGAATTTGTATTGATGTCATTAGACTTAAAGTAGTTTGTTGATACTGCATAGTTGAAGTTCTAAGCGGGCCTTGATGGGGTTGCGCATGTGTGCAGGCTGAATCGGGCCGAACTTGAATGGGGTGCGGGTCAGTGTACAGTAACTTGCAGAGCGAGCCTTACAGCGGGTGGGCATACTGTTGGGCATAGCGGGTCGGGTCGGGTTTAACAAATTATGGTCCGACCCGCCTCGATTGTCATCCCTAGTCACGAGGAGTCCCTATTTCTTCCTTCCTGAAGATTAAGAAGTGTCATTCAATGGAGTAAAAATAACATTTGCTGAAACTCTCGTGCACAAGATATTTTATGTTATTGTCGATGCTCTACAAAAGCGGATGCTTAGTGATCAGATAGATTGTTTTACATTATACTTCAATGTGCAAGATATATTTTGTACTTATTTATTATAGATTAACGTTTAATACGGTAGAAATATCACGATTACTTAGTCCACATTGATTGTTTGTCCGTAATAAGGAAGTCACATTTTGTCACTTTAATCAATGAGTTCGTATCTCACCACCTATATATTAAGGTTATTAGGATTATTATAGGATCTTCAATTAGTATAATGCTTTTACGATGTCATGCCAAATTACGAAACTTGATTAGCTCCAACAGAATTGTGTAATTTTTGCACTATGTTTTTTATTGTGCCAAACAAGTGTAAAATGTAGCAGTACTTAGGTATCGAAGAAAATATTCCAAGATGACACATTATTTTATTTGTTCACGCACTTTTGTTGAAACGCAAGAATTTGCACATTCAAGTTCACATTTTACTTTTTTCATACTTTATATGGTCTATAACTTTCGCATGGACTATACAATTGCTCAAGATCGAGAAGAACCAATTAAACGGGCTTTGCTACTATTTAGAGTTCTTACATGTGTGAAAAAACTTGATAATACACCTAATCACATATCAAGTAACGGTAGAGCGGTTCATCTTGTTTTGACAAGATTGTAGTAGAATAGCTTCATAATGATTTACAGTGTGTTATAAATCATTGTATGTGTGTACTATGTTTGTCAAAAGTGTATATATTAAATACTAACGCGCTCCAACCGCAAGTATACGGTCGTCAAGTGTAGTATTATCTGGAGTCTGGGAATATCAATCCCTACAAACTTCGCTAACTAGCGAATAAGTGAACCTAGTGTCGGCTGAAAGTTGGATTTATTTATCTAAACTACGAGCTGATTTAAATGGAAGCAAGAGAATTAGGAAAGCAACACATTGAATTGCGTTAAGATTCAAATAACGAAGAGAATATCATGATGCATCGTTCGGGGGGTTTGCTAGGATTTCGTATCGAGAGAATTATGCACTTCATGAAACACTGATGAATTTGTCTGACGAATGAGCAACAGACAACTACCGTATCACAAAGTTCTAACTACCCTAAACGTGCACTACGAGTCAAGTTCTACCATTTGTTCTCAATAAACGGCTCCGAGTTACCAAGCGCGCGATACGGTCGAGTGATTGTTTCCCGATTAACAATTATCGAGCTATCAGACAAGTGTTAACTAAACCCTAGCAAATAAGATGTTTCATATCCGCTAGGTTGCATGAACGAGCACAATACAATCATAACAATTTAAAATCATCAATTAAGTCGTGTAACATGAATTACAATGACGTAAAATTCATAATTCCCTATAAAAATCCTAATCCCAAGCTTGGGTCCCGATACAAACAAAATTTCTACTCATAATACAATGAATAAATTCATTGAACTCGTCAAGAACGAGAGAAGTTGAGAGTTTAGAGTTATCAAACGTATGATCCTCGCTCCAGCCGTGCTCCAAAGCTTCAAACTGTTCCTCTAGCCTTGTTATGTTTTTTTCCCCAATGTATTCCTCATTTAGAATATGATATAAGTATTGTTATAACCTTAGAAAACGTTTAAGACACAAATTATTGATAATTACGCTAATCCCCCACAAAATCCATCGTGCCCCTTTGTACTCAGTTCGTGCAAACACTTCATGTGTTCGTACGAAAACATTATGTCCCTGCGAAGATGTGTGGCTTATACCTCTATTCGTGGAAATCAATGGTGCACATTGTGTATTCCTGCAATTAGATGTATTAGTGTGAATTTGCTGCTTGAGTTCGTGCGAATTTGTTGTCTGAGTTCGTGCGAATTAATGCTCACTGCAGTTGCTATAATCACCCTCTGTTCGTGCAAAAATCACCGGAATTTTCACAAATTCCTATAAATTCATTGATGCTCGAACGTCATCTTCTTCACTCCTTTTACTCAGTAATTGCACGAAATACTGAGAGCTTCATACGAATTATGTAGAATTTTGTTGTTGCCTGGACTTTTTGTTTCTCTGCGGCGGCGACCATGACTGGTGATCGTGGATCGCAGTTTTAGCTGGAGTTCACTAACTGTTGTTGTTGTTTTTGTTGTTGTTCCCCTTCAATTCCTGTGAAATGCCCAAGGATTTCGGGCGAAATCCTGTTCAAGTTTCTCCTCTCTGTTGCGTACCAGCTTGTTAATGTTTCCTAGCAGTACTTTGTGCGAATTGGATCGAATATTTGCACAAATACATGTCATCGGCCTCTTGCCTCAACAGTAATCTGGTTCGTTTTCTCTTCCTACAAGAAATTCATGTGAATTGCTTGAGTGTTCATGTGAAATCACGCAGGTCCGACTTCATGTTTCTTCATCAACTCATTGCTAATCCATTGCAAGTTATTTTCCCAAGTTCTACACACTTTTTCGAAGTTCGTTCACGCATCCAATCCATGTCTTGAGCCTCCAATATCTATAACACAAGATACTAAATATATCGATGTCAAATGTGATATAACAACGCTCAAATATAATCGTGAAATGCCCTGACTCTACAATTATGCACACAAAGCTTGACTGTACAAATGTTTCAGTAACATGGCCATTCACTCGTCAAAATGTCTTGAAAGTTGTGCAAAACGATTAATATTCAACTATAAATATAAATAAAATTATGGATTTATCAAATACCACGTGCCAGATCAGTGCTTCTAACCAGTATCAATTTTAAATAGATCATGATCTTATTGACAAATAAATTGAAATTATTACAATCTCCTTCACACAGTCCTCCTCAAAACCCAACACTCGCTCAGTAGTACAAAGGATAAAAAACAATGATGAAACAATAAACCTAAGAAGCATTTTATGAGGTGAGAGGTCTATCTAGGTGAGTGACATGTAATTCTATTTAGGGCCATTGACACTAAACCTACTTGCAGTATACATTTTGTGACACTAAACCACCCACAGTTTCGATTTGCCACCACAACCCCCTGCACTTATGTATACAGGGACACTTCACCCCAATTTAGTAACGGTATTAAAAAATCTAATGGAAGCATGGATATTTGTGTAATTTCACACATAAATCAAAGAAAAATATAAAGAAAATGAGAAACTAAATCAAACAAAACACAAAGAAGAAGGAAAAATAACAAAATACAAAGAGTATGAAGATACTACGATGGAGAAGAAGAAGAACTCAGCAGAACCCACCAAGCCACCCTCCGCATCTCTATATTCCCTTATGTTCTTTGGCGCTCTCTCTCTCTGTCTATCTCTCTCTCTCTTTCACAATTCGCTCCCTGTCTTTTCCTCTCTATGTTTTTTATTTTCAAAAATCCCCCAAATCAAAACCATATTCACACAGCCAAGGAAAAAGCCACAACCACCATTGCCGCTTCAATTCGAACCCAGATCCGGGTCAGGGTTTGCGAAGAACAAGCCTTTGATTTCGATCGAGGTTTGAGGCGGTCGCTGGAGCAGGGTGAGGGTCGGCTGAACAGAGAAACGATGGTGGCAAGTGTTTGAAGAACGGGTTCGGGTTGGTGTTTTCTGCGGTCGATGATGCAGTCGTTAATGGGAATGACCGACGGGGCTGTGCTGTTTGGCGAGGTGGATTCCGATTGTGGTTCTGGGCTGAGACTTCGTCAGAATTAATGTGTGTGTTCGCCGGTTTCCATGGGGGTTCGGAGATGGACTCCATCAAATTGGGGTGGTTGTGCGTCTGCAGTGCTGATTTCCATCTGGGGTATGTGATTTCAGGTCCTATGAATCGGGTGGGTTTTGTGGTATATGGGTTGAAGAAGACGGCGGGGGTCAGAGATTGATGGTGGATGTGGGTTTGTTTTGTTGTTAATGAGAGGCTGCTGTGATGCTCTGTTTTGGGTAGAAGCAATTGTGGGTAGCTGCCAAGAATGAAGGAGAGGTGGAGTGGAAGAAGAACGTTCAGTGTCTAGAAGGTGGAGGCGCCTCATTGTTTTACACTATTTTCTTCTTCATCTGATATTTCTTCATCTTTTGTTTTACTTTTTCACATTTATTTGTTTTATTTTATTATTGGGAATTACTTAAAAGCCCATGCTTCCGTTATATTTTTTAACACCGTTCCCAAAATTGGGGTGAAGTGTCCCTGTATACATAAGTGCAGGGGGTTGTGGTGGCAAATTGAAACTTTGGGTGGTTTAGTGTCACAAAATGTATACTGCAGGTAGGTTTAGTGTCAATGACCCTTCTATTTATAAGTTTTCTTGAGATGCCTATTGTATTGTGGTGTATTTTCCCCTTCTCTTACACTATATATGATGTGACAATTCTTCGATTTTGAATAGGGAACGCACTAGATATTCAGGAACGGATCATGAAAATAACTAACATACAATGCCAGGTTACTTTATTGAAAACAACAAGTAGGAAAAAACTAATCATGAGTAATTAATCTAGTACCGAAAAAGCGAGCTACTATCTATATCACATGAACACACTAACGTACTCTCTTTCTCTAAAAATTGTACTTTATAAGAAAGATATGTATATTGAAGTACATAACATAATTATTCTTTAAAAAAACTCAAAGGCAATGAACACCCTCAAATGTAGGTAAAAATACACTTGTATCTTCGTTAATTCCACTTTACCTCTTCATAACGAAAAGTCTTAGGACACATAGCACCCTTCTGTCATATTTCGTCCGTAAAATCACTTTTTAGTAATTTTTAACTATTTTGTCCCCAATGTGAATAAAAGTCCATTATATCCTTAAGCAACTAACAAAATTACATCACCCACCAACAACAAAACTCTATTCCTCTTTGAATTCAAAACAACAATAACATTGAGAAAAGTTGTCCACGTTCACACGTTCAAGAGATATTTATAAATAATGTCATAAAATTTTTTTGTTTGAAGGAAATACTGCAATAGTTGCACTACTTTATTATGCACTCTACGAAGTAGTATTACACGAAACAAACATTACAGTAGACCCAATCAATAATACATCGCCTTAGAACAAAATAACCTTATCGGAAGAAGATAAAACTTTATTTAGAACATCATAACATAAAAGTATTAGCTAGTTAGTGCACATTCCAGAGCTTCATACTTACTTACTTACTTCCGCAACTACTGTCACCGAGAGCTTCATAATCGAACACATTTTCTTTATAAACATTATTCTTCCAGTAGTCTATATCTCAATCTAGAAGTGCTCCGTTGGCGATACAAAAATTATTCGGAACTAATTCATTAAGGACAACAATTATCCTATTCTTTAGTCTATCATTATTGAAAGAGTTAATGTGACTGAACAAATCTCTTGTGTACTTGAAGAATCCATATATAGTGCGATGATAGTTTTTCAATTTTTTGTATACTAACCGCCTGCCATTTGCTGCTCTAATGGTCGGTTGTCAAATGCAGTTTTCGTCCAGACATGTACCGTAAAAATATTCGTCCTCCTCAACAAGGTCTTGATATAATGACACAATTTATGCACGCATCCACATAAAAAGGGGGTAATGTACATGATAAAAGTGATCCACCTGCTTTAAAAAAAATAAAAAAGAATATGAAATAACAATGAGCGAGGGTTGCAGATAAACTTAATCGCACAATGATGATAATCATGCTTACACTTTGTAAAAAAGTATTTTAATAGCCTCACGAAAGTCTTCCCGATTCATCCCCTAATAGGTCACGGATCCCTGCACATATTACAGCAAATCGTTGAATTGGCTAATTGCAACTGCTAAATCGTCGGGAAATATAAACCTTATTATCTACGGATGATGACCACGGATGACTAATATGGCATCTGGATCGGGTTTGAACACTGCATTTTGGAAATGCTGGCACACTATGAACTAAGTATGAACGAGATTGCTGAAGCAAAGATACAAAAAATAACATTGTTAAATTAAATAAAGTTGGACGAACAAGTTGAATACCAACAGATATAAAATGGGTATTACGTACCGCATCATATTTGTACGCTCTTCAATAGGAAAAACTTCTGGTCTTGCCCGCGATCCGACCCATTCATACAATGTTTTTCATGTATATTTAAAAATCAGTCCATGTTTACCTCCAGTTTTTTTACACAGACAAAATACATCTTCCGCAGTGGGAAAAACTTTTAAGGCAAATTGTACAGATAGACTCTTGTATATCAGGTTCAAATGTTACGTACACCACTTCCCCGAGATGGAAAGTGACCATTCCATGTAACTCTTTTTTCGCACGCCAACATGTTGCTCTTGATTATTAGGAGACAACTCAAAAACATCATAGTAAGACATCTGTTAAGTTTGAATATGTGAATAACCTTGTGACATGATGCCCTTATGTATATGGCTAAATTGCATCGGTGCTACCATAGGTTTGTTTTTGTATTGGTATGATTCCCATAGTTTCAATTGCACCATCCACATTTTCATGGTTTCGGACGGAGGTAATGGATGTTGAAAACTCACTAAATGCGGTTGTTGTGGTTACCCCTTAATTCTTGTGAAATGGCCAAGGATTTCGTGCAAAATCCTGTCCAGGATTTTTCTCTCTGATGCGAACTAGCTTGTTGATGTTTCCTAGAAGTATTTCGTGCGAAAGGGATCAGGTATTCGCCCAAATACCTGTCCTTGGCCTCTTGCCTCAGCTACAATCTGGTTAGTTGTGTGAACTGCTTGAGTGTTCATGCAAAATCATGCAGCCCCGACTCTATGTTTCTTCATTCAACTCCTTGCTTCTCCATTGCTAGACATTTTTCCAAGCTATACACGCTTTTTTTGAAGTTCATTCCCGAAACCAATCCATTCTTTGAGCCTCCAGTATCTATAACACAAGATAAACATACTGAGATCAAATGTGATATAGAAACACTCAAATATAATCGCGGAAACACCCAAACTCTACATATTTGCACATAAAGCTCAATTATACAAATGTTTCAACAATATGACAATTCTTTAATCAACACGTCTTGAAAATTGCACAAACGATGAATATTCAACTGTAGATATAAATACGATTACCGGGACCACGTGCAAGATACGTGCTTCTAACTAGTATAAATTTTTAATAGATCGCAATCTTCTTTACAAATAAAATGACACTATTACAGTCTTCTTCAAATAGTCATACTAAAAACCCAACACTCACTCAGTAGTACAACGAATTAAAACAATGATGAAACAATAAATCTTAGAGGATTTTTGTGAGGTGTGAGGTGGTCGGCCTTGAGCAGCGGTGGTGGTGGGTTTTTGGCTTCGGTTCGAAGGTCACAATGGTAAGAGGTGCGAGAGAGAGACAACTGCAACAGTGCTGGCGAACAGGGCGGCTACGGTGGAGGCATCGGGCCAGAGCTCCAGCCGACGTCAAGGCTGCTGCTGCTGCTGCTACCATTGTTGCTGCTACTGTTTCTAGTTGATGGAGATTGGAGGGGGAGCTGTGTGGATGTTTGTTTGTGTTGGTGTCTGTGTTCGGGGAAAACAGAAACATAGATGGGGATAGTGATGATGGTATGTTGTTGTTGTTGTTGTTGTTGTGTGGTTCCGCTTGAGAGAGAGAAATGGTAAGAGGGATGGTTGTTGGGGTTAGAAATGAGGATGATGAGGAGAATAAAGGAGTTATATAGTAGCGTAATTTTGCATCAATGTTAGGTGTGAAATTATATTTTCACACAATCCGTTAGGGTTTGTCAATTATGAGGGAGCAAAGTGGAATTATCCAAAACACATGGGGCCAAAATGTATTTTTACCTAAACTTGAGGGTGGTTATTGACTTTACCCTAAAAAAGTTATGACAATTATGTCCTATATATATTATTTGAAGTTATTTTTTGTAGAATACATTAAGAATGTGACACGTTTTATTTAGCTATATATTTACATTTAAAAGAAACATACATACTTATTTCATACTTATGTGACACAAGCTGTGGTCTAAACTACATGCCCGTATTGTGGATCTAGCAGGCAGTGTCTTGAGGGAGATAGTGGGCTCCATGCCCAATATTGTGGGTCCAGAGGCCTGTATGTGATAGACAAGCAAAAGACATGCCACATTTATTGGTCGCGTGTGCAAGGAGATTGCTCGTTACTCGGAGATGGGAGAGTGATTTTCACTGTGGTTAATGTAGTGTATTGCTACTGATATTTGCTAATGTTAGCCAACTGCCCTACTTCTCCTTATATCTCAAGAAAAAAAGGCATATCCATGTTGGAACACTATAATTTCAACAAATAGTTTAAGCGAGCTTCAATAGCTTCGGGGGCTATGTAGGTGTAAAGAAAGTTATTTTTATTTTATTCGATGTAAATTAGTTATTTTATTTATCCCTAAATAAAATAACTAATGAAGCTGCTACCGGGTGAGGTGGCTCATAAGTACGCTGCTGCTAGTACTAATCTAAATGCAACTTCACAAAGTTGATTTTGGGTTCTTGATGCTACGCACAAAATCATGTACATCATCAACAAGAGATTTAGCCTTTGTGAGATCATGCAACTCTGCGCTATGTTCTCCATCTTCATAAAACATGACAACTACGTCCACGCCACCTGACTCCAACATCTTTGCAAACTCTTTTTGCCGATCAACTAGAGGGTCCCCGCCGTGCATACGAATCAAACACTTAGGGAGTCGTCTGATAATCTCATTGTGAGACCCACTAATCATCGGACAAGAAAAGAGGTGGTCACGATTAGCTCCTTCCGGTAAAGAGATGGTCCACACCATATCACACACAGCCAGAGGGGCGACCCGAACATTAACCAACCTCAATTCCGATTCCGTCCTTTTGGACCCACCAAAGAAGGGCTGGTTCAATATCAACCCTTGGATCTTTACCGGAGAGATATCAAGTTCCATAGCACGTTGAGCCACGGTGTAAGTGATATTTCCCCCGGAACTGGACTCCATCAGAAAACACGTGGAGAAATCAGCCGCATCTTTAAACCACTCATCAGTGCCGTTGATACCACGGGCCTGGTCACACGCCCACTTGACAGCGTCCAAAAATCATCATACGCTGCCGGGAGACGGCGCTTGGTAGCGAGACGGTACTCAACGGCAACGACGAAAGCCGGTGTGGCGGAGGATATGGCAGCGCAAAGGTCATGAAAGGGTTTCGAGGTGGCGCCGAAACGAATGAACGCACCGCCGTAGGAGTCGATAATGAGTGGAAGATTGGTCTCCAGAGGGAGATGGCGTGGGCGGAAGAGGCGGAGGAAAGTTTTGGTGGTGGCATTGATGGGTATGTCTTTGGAAAGAGTGATTAATTCGAAGCCGTAATCAAATAGTACTTTCTCGTCGGGACCTGAGGGTTAAGTTGGGTATTGCCAGAGCCTAGTGAGTGAGCCGTCCAAGTTGGGAGCAATTCTCAGGAACTTGTAAGGATCCACGGGAGATGTTTAACTGAATGATTAGCAAAAATTTGCCAAACACATTATTTATAGTGGGGGTAGGGAAAGCAAATTTCAAGAAGTTTCACGCGTGAACATTTTATTTTAGTGGTCAGGATAGATAGGAGGCTGGTTAATTACATTTTCTTTTTTTTGAGAAATTGTTTTGTTGTCAACCGGGTTTGAACCCGGGACCTCATGCAGTGGCTTCCAACGCTCTACCACTTGAGCTACCACCCTAGCACCTGAATTACATTTCATGATTATAGCATATGGAGTATAGGCTATAGTAGTAGGAGGCTCGTTACTGTCTAATGCACACATTTCTCATTAATCAAGTCATAAATTGTGGCTGTTGGATATTAACTGTACCTAATTGTGAGGTGGTTGTCGCATTACCTACATTCAATATAGCATGATGTCTTTGACGAATGACGAATGGCAAAAAAATGTACATCCATTTCCTCTTCAAAATCAAAAAAAATATCCTAAAAAAAAAGATGTGTTCAAATAGCATTATTTAAATTCAATCTTTCTCAGAGTTAAAGTATTTTGAAAAAATAAAATGAATCATTCAAATAAATGCAATTTATACATTTCTATACCGGTTACGGACTACCATTTACGCCATAAATTAATAAGTAAGATCTCTAAAACTTTTGCAGGGGCTGCTACTGTATAAAAGTTCGACGAATTTCAATAGAATCTATCTATACCTCTCTACCTATAAAAGAAGATACCGCACACACATCAGCTCCACATCAGCCATTTTTCATGCGTGGATCAGTAGCGGCCTGCCAACACAGCTGGATTTTTCTGTGTAAATGTAAACTACCTAATTGCCCTTGCCTTGCCTCCCCATTTGCATCTCTATCAAATAGAAGTCTGTTGTTTCCTAAAAAAAAGGAGTCTACTGCGTCTAGCAAGGGCATTTTTGGTGGCCCAACTGTTCACCCACGCGGAGGGCTTTCAAGAAAAGAACCTTTTGTGGCTTTTTGCTTCGGCATCGCGAAGCTTTGTAAATTTTAGTGCTTTACTCCAGATGCAGAGAGAGAAGCGACAATGTCGGATTACCTTTCCCAAGAGGTTGTGACCGATGTACTCTTCGCACAAGTTCAGGTGCGTATGCAAATCATGGTGTTCTCTTATAAAAAGCCCCGATTTCATCAAGATCCACCTCAGCCAGGACAAAAACGGCAAGTTTCAGCAGCAGAAGAAGCTTCTTCTGACGAGATACATGTCTCCGAGCTCAAGAAATGAACAATATTCATGGCATTATGAGAGTGCTGATTGATTTTGATGAGTATGCTGTAATCAATTTCCCCTTTAGAGCTGGGGTCTACTTCAATGTTGTGGGGTTTGCAATGGCCTAATTTGTCTCTCTGATGACCATTTTGCCCATTTGGGTACCATAATCATATGGAACCCTGCAATTACAAGGTTTTTGAAACTTCTTATCCAATACATTTATTGTTTTTACTTTATATTTTTACCATTTAGAACAATTATTATTGTTATTTTTATTTAAAGGGTGTTCCTAACGGAGTTGCTACAGAAAAGAAAGGAAGCAAGCGCCCTCACGCGGATAAGAGATGTGTTCCCACTTCCGCCTCTATTCCCAGTTTACTCCTTGTTGTGGCTTTCATGTTCTGTACATAAACTATACTCCGTTTCACTCCTTGTTTGTTGGTTTATTTATTTGTTTTTATGTTATAATTTTTTGTTCAACAAAAGAATCACTTGGCAAAAATGATTTTCCCTAAAAAAATGATTGATAAGTTCATTCACTATCCATGGCATGTTCTTGCAGAGACTAAACACGGCCCACATTTGCTTAGTTTGTTATTGCGTGATTGGGTGAAGGAATTTCTGATGCTACATGTTATCTGTTGTAATTGAGGCATTCAAGACATGAAACATGTTATGGAACCTGAACTTCTACTTGTTCTTCATTTAGAAGATTTACATCACCTAGAAGCTTAGAAGCCTCATGGTATGTTCTGTATTGGCTGTGACTAAGGGACCCTGAGGAGGATAACTCAGCAGGTACTTGCCATCATAGCTTTAAAAATCGGACCAGACCGGCCGGTTAACCGGTTCGTAATTCAAACCGCTTATGCAAGAACCGGTCAAAGCCGGTCAAAAACCGGCCGGTCTTGTAGTTCAGCCGGTAAACCGGTCGGGTTAAAACCGGTCGGTTTATAATAAATAGGAAAAATTGTTGCACGAGTGGGAATCAAACGGAGACGTAGTGATACAGGCGGATCGGGAGGTTGCAAGTGGTGGCGGCGTTGGCCAGAAATCGGACGGCGAAGTTGAGTTTCTGCCGTCATTTTCTATCACCTTCTCAAGCTCCTCTTTGACGACAGAAAATCGAGCAATGAAGACGAAGACCTCTCTGTCAATGAATCAGGGCTTCTCCTCTTTTCCTTTTTTTTAGTGAAAACTTGAAACTGATTGCAATGTCGACAGAGCTTTGAAGCAGCGGAGAAATGGTAGAAATGAAGTGGAGAGAAAGTAAATCATTTATCATGCTGCCTCTTAGAGCATCTCCAATAGTCAATGTTAAAAGTTAGCTATATTTTACCTAAAAACGTGATTATGTATTTTAACTAACAAGATTTTTTCGCACCTGCTCCAACAATGCAAATGTAAATTTTAGCTAAAATAATTTTTAACTGTTTTATTAATTAATTTTTTTTCTTACTTTTGATAATCATGATTTATATATGACAAACATGTCATATTTTTTTGGGATAAAAGGATTACTTTTTTTTTTTGAGGAATGGGATAAAAGGATTCTATAACTTAAGGATATATCTTTCAAAAAATAAGGGCAGCATACCAAAATTTTGAAAAAAGATTTTATTTTAACTTTTTTTTTAAATAAGCCGTCTACATTTAAAAAAAAAGAGTCCTTACTGTTCTGAAAAAACAAAGAGACCTTTTTCCTCAAAAAAAGAACAAGGAGTCCTACATAAAATCAATGTACTAAATTTCTTACTAATATTCGGAATTTATTTAATTGAAATGATAAGTTGTTGAAATACCCAATAATAATGGTCTAAAATGTAGGGGTGGTGATGCGGATAAAGACAGTTATTATTTCAAGTTAATAAGATTTTAGTTATTTATCTTGATTAGGAGATCAGTCAGTTAGTTTTGTTAGGATATTATCTTTTAGGAATTATCTTGTTTAGAGTTTAGTTGAGTTTATCTTATTCATGGTCTATTTTGTTAGGACTTTTAGGTTTGAAAGGAGTCTATTACAATTGCCTATTTAAAAGGGTTCCAGTATTTCATTTGCTTTGAGCTTTTTATGATTAAATAATATTGATTTCTCCTCACGTTTGAGTTGAGCATTTTTAGAATCGTTGTGATTCAATTCTTCTTGGTGCATTCTGCATCATTTTGGTATCAGAGCCAAAAATTCGACCGGTCTGCTGCCTTGCTCTATCGCTACTTGTCAAACCACCGTTGTTACTGCTCTTTTGAAGAATTGCTCAAAAATCTTACCGTACATATCAAATACACTTGTCTGCCATATCGAGGGGGTCTTCCGGCTTCACCACCGACGGCATTGCCACAGTCCGCAGCGACAAACAGCCAGCGCCGCTGTAGCACCAGGTGGCGGTCACAAATCTCTTTAGATTCTCGCCGAATATGAGACCAGAGACCCGATTGCGCCACCAGGCATCTCAATTTCCCTCACAACCGTCGGCCTGTCCTATGTCAATCGCCACCAGCGCCGTCACAAGCGGCGTTTCCATCACTGGCGGGCAACGAAGCCAACACAGCTTTGTCCTTACAGTCGATCATACCAGAATAGTGAACACAGTGACGACTGTTCCATCGCTACTATTGCCTACTCCAACAACGCGTTTGATCCGTTCACAACCGGAACCCCAGGCGAACTCTACCATTTGCCGATGCCGCCACTTCACCTAGCCCCTGTTCTTTCCCCACAGCCGCTACCCTTGACCCTGTCTGCGTTTCCTTCTCTATGCAACCCAACAGATAACAAAACCAGCCCCTGAAACCCCTATTTTGCCCCTGTTAACCAACAAAACCCCTATTTTTACTCCCTGCTATTAACCTAGCCAATATTTACAAGCCCAACCACCAGTTAAACCCCAGTAGCCCAACTGTTACAGCCCATACTTTTGCGTTAACAACACAGCTTCTTCATTTGTTTTCAGCCCATCAACTTCAGCCAAAAACAAAAAGAATTAACTTCATTAATTGGCAAATCTCGTCTACGGATTTTTGTCACAAACTGGCTCATATTCTCTGAATATTGGGTCAAGACTTCGGCTCATATCCTTTGGATTTTGGGTGACCTTATTTGGCTTAATTTTTTCGACCTACTCAGCTTCAATTCCCTCACGAATTTTGAGTTAGCACATGAGTGGATACTCCTTCATCTCATGCAAGGCAACGTGTTGAATTTGCGACCGAGTTGGTTTAAACTGCAACCATGTTGGCTCAAGGAAAAAGAGTTCCCCGAGCAATTGGAAGATGTTGCAAATAAGTTGTTGCACTTACCATCATCAACTCATGAGGTTCTCTATCTACTTGATCAAGTCAGGAATTTGCTAAGTAGAGTGTGTCAATCCCAATTTGAGGAGTTGCGTGAGGTACTATGTCCATATGCGAATGCGTTAATTCAAGATAAACTTATGGAGCATTCGGACAACGATGTGAAAATTGCAGCTATCTCTTGCATTTGTGAATTTACAAGGATTACTGCTCCGGACCTTCCATATGCTGACGACCAGATCAAGAGAATTTTCAAGCTCACCATATGTTCATTTGGGGTTTTATCAAATCCCTCAAGCTACTCGTACACCAAAGCAACTGGTATTCTTAACGTCATTGCAAGTTCTGAGCTATTCATTATAATGTTGGATTTGGACTGTGACGATTTAATCATTGTCATGTTTCACTTATTTCTCACATCTATCTCGTCCAAGCAGCCTCAATCGGTGTTTGATGACATGGAGTATATTATGAGCACTATTCTCAAAGAAAGTGATGACATATCATTCGAGCTGATTGCTCCTCTTCTAACTTGCATGGAAGAGAGCGGCCCTGAAGTTACAGAGAGCGCTCAGGTATTGGCTAAGAAAGTTTTTGACCATTGTTCAACAAGACTCACTCCGTACTTGGAGGAAATTAATAAGAAGAGTGCATCCAAAGGCGAAGCACCGTGTAAAAATAGTACATGTGACAAAATTGTTGATCATTGTGGTCTCACTTTTATAGAATCGACCTAGGCTCTCGACACAATAACTCCTAATCCTCATGTCTCATATCCATATGCTCTTCGGATACCTAAGCATGTTCAGACATTTCAAAGATGGGGTATTATTTCTATCCAATCAAGCAAGTATGTTATGCTTTGACCTATCAATCATTTCAAAGGTACTCAATTCTATCTTGATGGTTGGTCACTTAACCCCTTTGTGATATACTGCATCGAGTCTCGTGTGAATGCTCCTAGGATAGTCGAGGAGATTCACTTTGGCCTATGTCTTGTTCGTAACTCTTACGAGGCGTCTTTTCAGAAAGAGCAATGTACTCTAGCTCTAAATTTCATTGATTTTCTGACAAGTATGATCATTTGAGCTTGAGTCCTAATTTCCAGCCTCAAGTGGACAAGTGCATTGTTGATATGATAACGGGTCCTGCTTGCTTACTTTCTCAAGATATCCAGGAAATTAAACAGCCACATGAAACCATTGATCACAAGTATTTCCGTCCATCTCGAGACATGATATGGAAGTATCTCGTCTACTGGAAAAACTGTCCATACAACTTATTGCTTGATAGTAATTCGAGTTATTTTTATCATTTGGAGAATCGTCGCAAATCTTTTGTTCCATGGGATTTGATAAAGTATTTGGTCCATTGGAAAAGTCAACAGAAAAATTAGCTTACGAAGATTCTTGGAAAAACTTAGTCCATTGGAATGGTCGTCCAGACTTTCTCATTCGTGATGCTTTTTGGAAATACGTGGTGCACTGGAAGAGTCGTCTCAACACAATCTGTTTAACTCTCCGGAGTAGAGTTTTTTTCGGCGGAGGAGAATGATGCGGACAAAGACAGTTATTATTTCAAGTTAATAAGGTTTTAGTTATTTATTTTGATTAGGATATCAGTGAGTTAGTTTTGTTAGGATATTATCTTTTAGGAATTATGTTATTTAGAGTTTAGCTGAGTTTATCTTATTCATGGTCTATCTTGTTAGGACTTTTAGGTTGGTTAGGAGTCTATTACTATTGCCTATTTAAAAGGGCTCCAGTATTTCATTTGTTTTTAGCTTTTTATGATTGAATAATATTGATTTCTCCTCACATTAGAGTTGAGCATTTTTACTGAATCGTTGTGATTCAATTCTTCTTGGTGCATTCTGCATCAGGTGGTGGGGAAGAAAGCCGTTGAAAGACAATTTGAGAAAGGAAAAAATCTAGCCAGAGAAATTTTCACCCGCTACATGTAGCGAGGATGATACATATCCGCTACTTTAGCGAGTAGAATAACGAGTCCGTCGGGGCGAGATTTTTAAATTTTTTTACAAGTTATCTAATATTTAGCTAAGAGGATAAATTTACATTATCCATTGGAGATGCTCTTAGTGCGTAGGGTTCCTCATTATGGTGTAAAATATGTTTGCGACCAAAATGCCCTTTAACATGGGCTGGTCAAGTTGGCCTTTCAGCTTTGTATCATTTAGGGGTTTTTAATCCCTTAATCAGGCCCATTGATAAATAGCGAGGATGATACATATCCGCTACTTTAGCGAGTAGAATAACGAGTCCGTTGGGGCGAGATTTTTGAAATTTTTCACAAGTTATCTAATATTTAGCTAAGAGGATAAATTTACATTATCCATTGGAGATGCTCTTAGTGTGTAGGGTTCCTCATTATGGTGTAAAATATGTTTGCGACCAAAATGCCCTTTAACATGGGCTGGTCAAGTTGGCCTTTCAGCTTTGTATCATTTATGGGTTTTTAATCCCTTAATCAGGCCCATTGATAAATATATTACAATATTTATTGCAAAAAAAAGTCAATTGCTATAAATTATTGAATTCCAAGTAAATTTCAAATCAAAACATTCAATGAATTTTTGACTAGTTTCATTACATTTACTATCTTTTCATTTTTGTATAAAAACTAATATATGTGTGTGTATTCATAAATTCTCAATATATATATATATATATATATATATAAACGTGTGATTGAACCGGTCTGACCACCGGTCTAACCGGCCCGACCATGAACCGGTGCATCACCGGTTCGATGACCGGCCCGGTTCTAAAAACATTGCTTGCCATCACCCAGCTGCATAACTATGTTAATAAAAACATGTTTCATGTCTTAAAATAATGTAAAAATATGTAAATTTGACGAAATATATTGCATTATCTTACATATATTAAATTATTAAATTAAATTATATTATTTTTAACTTTTTAAGATTTGTTAGGAAAACTTGTATTATAAAAAAGTTTTGAGGTGAAAATAAGGGGTACAATATTCTTTTTATATTTTTCGGTCCAATATTAACGGAAAGTTAACGGAAGAGTATCCACTTGCTGGAAAATCAAAAATTTAGGACCCGTGATGCTCGATTTTGAAATATGGATACCCACTTGTCTGGTTTGTAAAATATGGGTACATCTGGTGCAATTTAGCCCTTTTTTATTGTGTTTTGGACCTCACGCCGGTGGACTCCTCATAAATCCGGTGGCTTGGTTGTGTGAAGGACAAAACAAATTAATATCAACCAATAATGGTCAACTCTTGTCTCATTATGTCAAATTATTTTGAACTAGGGGATATTCCGTGCCCAAGTGCGCTACCCTCTCCCCTCCCCCCAAAAAAAATATTATAATGGTTCACTGTTGATGAATTAAAACTGCATATTTTAGTATGTTAACGAACTCTTCTTAACTTGCTAATATGTGTAACTTATGTATTTTATCTCTCTTTCTAGACTTATGCTTGTTTTCGTAGTTTTGGTTGTTTTCTCTCATTTTGTAGGCAAAGACGTGATTTAGAACGCAAGGGGCTAGTTGAGAAAGCTTGAAATGAGGAATTGAGAGGCTTTGGAGGGGCCAAGAGAAGTGAAGAAGGAATTTGAAGGCTTAATTTGAAGAAGTCAAGTGATAAAGAGGCTAAATTTGAAGACAAAGCAACTAATTTGCAAGTTAAAGTGAAGATTTGAAGACCTATTTGAGAAGACAAGAGAAGAATATGGGGTCGTTATTGAAGATTTAGAAGAAAAGATGTCAAAATTAGAGTCAAAAGTCAAAGTCAAGGGCCAAAGTCAAGTGTTATAATGTTTAGAGGTCTCATGTGAAGAGATTTTAACGGAATGGGGAGCTAAAGGCAAGTTTATAAAGTTTTTAAGGACTAAAGAGATGAGTGTTTAACGGATTGGGGGTCAGATTGCCATTTTCAGAGGGTTTTAAGTAAGAGACGGGGTATATTAAAAGGTTTCAGCAAGCTAGGGGGGAGCCGGGTGCAATTTCACCGAACCAGCTCACCCCCAGCTCGTCCTCTCTCTCTCCTCGACGCCACAAAGAAGAAACCCACGTTCTCCTCCATTGTTGCTTCACCCAAGCTCTTCAAAGCTTCACCCCGACCTCAATTCTTCACAAAATTGGCTAAAATTGGTCCCAAAACGCTCCTAAGACCGAGCTCTACCTAAATATCCTATCAATTCGGCCCAAGACAAAGAAAATCAAAAAGCCCCAACTCGACCTAGGGTTCATGAAGGTTCCAAAAATCAATGATAGAGATGGATTGAGATTAATTGGAGGGTGGGGATTCATCCTTGGAGGCCAAGAAACCCTTACCAACCGCCTATATAAGCCGAACTTGAAGATTGAAGAGCCTCTCTCTCACCTCACGAAATTTCTAAGACAAACCCTTGCCTCTCTCTCTTCTCTCTCGGCCTTGGCCAATTTTCTGGGTAGTTCTTGGTGATTCCGTGTTCGTTTTGAGCAAATTCGGAGCCAAGAACACCTAAGGGAAGAGTTGGGTTAGATTCAAGGTTGTTCTTCATAGTGTTCTTCATTGTTCTTAGTTTGTTCTTCATTTATTGAGTTACTTGGCTAATTTTAGTTGATGATTTTGGGTTACTTGGCTATTAGTAGTTGATTTATTGTAGCTTGGAATCAAATTTAGTAGTACGAATCAAGTATTAGTGACTTTGTTCATCATTTTGAGTTGAAATTGGGGAATAACTTGTGTATTCTTGAGTTGGAACTTGAATTGAATGAGAATGTTCATGAATATGCTTGATATCTCTTGTGTTTCTCTCTTAGACATGAGTAGCTAAGTTTGTTGTTGGCTGAAGTTGATGAATCTAGGTGTGTTGGGTGTGGATTCAATTGTTAAAATCAATGAGTTGAGAAGTTCCTCTTGTGATTCATGATTCAACAAGTGTTGGAATACAAATCCGATTTGTAGCTTCATCTTGTATGTGGATTCATACTTGAATACACATACTTGATAGTTGATACAACTTAGGTTTGGATTCCACTAGTGTTCCTCATGAATCATACTTGGATTTGACATTAGAATCCACACATCTCCTTGTAATATCATTTGGGTGTTGGATTCATGCACAACACTCCTAGATGATTCAACTAAGACCAACTATTTTTCTCAATCCTACAAACTATTTTCAAGTTTTAGATTCTCTTTAAGTATTTTCTTAGTTTCTTTAAATTGTTAAACAAAATCCTTGCTCCATCAAGTTTCTCTTGGTGGATTTCGAAGCTTGGCTAGCTATAAAGCCTATGAGAAATTTGCCTTTTAATTTTTAGCTAGTTGCTTAGTAGTTCACTAGTTAGCTTAGAGTGTTTATTCTCTTTCCCAATCCTTGTGGAAATCGACCCCGTTCTTACTCGGGTACTACTTGTAGCGATATCCTATACTTGGGATTCGAACGAACATTCACCAATTATAAACCACCCGAAGAAAGATGAAAAAATTAATCCACTTATGAACAAAATAGAAATGAAAATTGATTTTATTTTTCGACGATTATTAGCCTTTAATCAATTATTTGAAAAATGGTGCTGATAACTACACAAGTAAAAAAGTTTCTTACGGAATAATTTAGCTGGCGGTGACCATTTTACCCCTATATAATTGGTATTCTTTACACTCCCTCCAAACCCTTTATTCGAGGTCTCAATTCCCAAAAGCTTTCTACCCTCTCTCTCGTCCTTTCTTGTGCATTGTCTGACCTCAGAAAATAGAAAATTACATACGTCAACTACACATTCAAACAGAGATCACCGGTGAAAACTTGTATTCCTCAAAATTACTTTCTCCCCTCTTAACTCATGTCCTTTACTCTTTGTTGTATGCTTAATATATTCTAGCTTCCAACACAATCACATCTCTCTGAATCTCTCTAGCTAATTCAATGTTCTTCATTCCAACATTAACACGAAGAATCGCGGGAGCTCACTAGTTAATCATCAGTTATCTAGATATTTTCTGCATATAAAAAAGTGTTCCTCAAGATCAGAAATTGACATCTGTATTTAACCAAAACTCATTCAACATCTTCGATGTTCGTCTACTATAGAGTATGACTTGAATTCCGAGACCTCTAATTTTGTTCTTCTTCAGTTTGGTCGGTTGTATTCATATTCCGGTTCTTATTTTTGCAGAGCATTCAAGTCTTTCAATTCTAAAGAAGGCCTCGGTTCATGTTTTTGCACCAAAAATATTTCTTTCCTTCAAATCACAATAGTGTTAGTACTATGGCAGTTCGGTCGATTTGGGGAAACATAGGTGTTAGTGGGTTGGATTAAATGGTTTCAAGATGGGCCGACCCGCGTGCCAATTTGGCCCGCTCCGGCCCGCTCTAAACACGCCCCAAGCACGGCCCGCTCCACCCGCCGGCACGGCACGGCCCGCTCAGAGGCGTGCTCAACTCGTGGCACGTCCGGGTCACGTTCCTCCCCTATCCAACCTCCCCGGCCGTGCACGACCCGCACAAACAAGGCCCCTCCAACAAGACGTGTGCATGGCCCGCTCCCTACAGCCCGACACATGGCGAATTTCTAGATTTTTCGAGCACGGCATGGTCTGGCCCGCCCTACCCATCAGCACGGCCCGTCCCCAGCCCGTCGTACCTCGGCACGGCGCGCTGCCACCATGAGTTGGATTGTCTAGGCGAAACGAATACGAGTGCTGGTGTAGAGGATTGCGAGACAGTTTGTGGTGGCTTGTGTTTGGTGAAAGGAATCGCGTGGTAGTGAGGTCCAAAGGTGCTTGTGGTCGCCGGTGGCTGGGTGACACTCTTGTGGCGTGAAGGTTGAGAAACAAGAATGGGGATAAGAGAGAGAGATAATATGATGGAGGAGAGAGATTCTCAAAATTGTAAGTGGGTGTATAAATTAGGGACCACATTTTCATAATTGTAAGGGTAATATTGTCTCCACAACATAATACTTGTGCAAGAAGCTTTTTTTACTTGTGTAATTATCATTTCCCTTGAAAAATTTGTATGATTATTACATATTATTACATGAAAAATATGTATGGTTAATTCGACTGCTTTTCCGAGAGAGAGGGTAAGTTTACAAGTAGTGGGTAGGGATGGCAACGGGTCGGATCTGGATCAGGTCGGGCACTTTCCTATCCAGATCCGACCAGGAGAAATGGGATCCAGATCCGTTCGGATCGTCACCCGATTCGGATCGGATTGGATCGGGTTTCATTCATCCGATCCAAATCTGATCCGTAGATCCATATAGTACGTGGTCGGATTGGATTCGAATCGGATCAGGCTCAGAGTTATAATAAAATATGAGAAATAACATAAAAGATAAACACTATTTCAAACGCTAAAGCATGTTTGTAAGTTACGAAGCCTAAAACACAAAAGAAATGGCTTTGCAGGTTGGAGTTACTATTGTATTCTTCTTGAAAGTGTAAGTAAGGAGGTAATAGGGGTATATTTGTAAAGTACACATATACGTCGGATCGGCCCTCCGATCCAAATCCAGATCCAAATCCGATCGGGTCTGGCTTTCTGGATCCAAATCTGATCCATTTTCAATTGGCTCGGATTCGGATATGATCCATTCGGCACGGATTGCTCGGATCTCAGATCCGATCGGATCATATTGCCCTCCCTAGTAGTGGGGTTCTAAAAGTGGGTTTTAGAATCATCTCTAAATTTTTTGGAATTCTAACTACAAGTGAGTTGTATGTAAGATCTAAGGGCTGAGGTTGATTTAATCTGAAGGCTGAAATATATTATAAAGTGAAACTATGCTATTTTATAAAATAGAAGTGACAACATAAGTATTAGTGGGGTTTCTTGTACCCGGGTACCGTTCTTGAACCGCTTCTCCGGATTCAATAAATTTTTTTGGTTTTTAAAATCCAAAAACTTATATTGATATTTTATATACAAAAAAAACTAATTTAGCCAACTACCTCAATGTCAGCTAAAAGAATTATAATGACTGTTTTTTTATCACTCACTTTCAAATGCTTCAAAATGTGCAAGTTAAGCGTTAGGGCTTGATACTCTCCCTATCGCCACACAAGAAATAAATAGAGATAGTTATGGAAACAACTTATTTTTTTAGAGTATTTTATTTCCATTCTTACTAGGAGGGCGGATCCAAAAAATAAAAAACCACATTGTCGGAGGGTTAGAACCCCAATCAAGATTGATTTGAAATTACACAGAATCGGGCCACTACACTGCTAAGAGTAGCTATGAATTATTCAAAGATCTTGAGGAAAGGAAGAATAAAGAACAGTACGGTGGAGCTTCGTCAAAAATGCCAAAACAGCTGGGATTCACTATGGAAGCTCAAAATTCCAAAAAAACAAATCTTCCTCTTTTGGAGAGGAGTAAACTGGAGCTTACCATTGAGGGAGAGACTTAGAAGGAGAGGAGTGGTCACATATTCAAATTGCAGCTTCTGCCATTCCAAAGTGGAAAATGAAGAACACCTATTCATCCATTGCCCTTACGCCAAAAAAGTGTGGTCCTTGCTCCTCCCCCAACACCGTCCAGCGAACCAGGGAGGGAGCTTCTCAGGATGGGCTTCAAATGTGCTGATGGATTCAAACACAAAAGTCAAAGAAAGGCTTCTGATTGGTACATGCATCATTTGGAATCACCGCAACAAATGGATTTTTGAAAACAAAATCACAGATCCCGAAGGAGATGTTAGAGAGGGGCTAAATAACTTTATCTCTGTTCCAAACACTACTGCAGAAGGACATGGGGGAAGCGCCGACTTAGACCTTGTCTCCCACAACTCCTCGACGGCGGAAACCACCGGAGGGGTGGTCGGTGGTGTGCGCCGATGCAGCTTGGAACCCCCAAAGGAGGAAAGCGGCAGTGGGCATCGTAGTCACCGATTGGAGGGGTGTCTTCATTGCCGGTAAGTCACAAATGACCCCTTTTAGATCATCAATGAAGGAAGCAGAAGCAGAGGCAATGAAACTGGGAATTCAGTTTGCAATCCAACACAAACGAAGCAAAATTTGGATAGAATCAGATTCATCCACCCCGGTGAGAGAAGTGAATAGATCTCTCCAGAATAACGAAGATGAAGGAGACGGTTCGGAGTGTGGAAAAGTAATTGAAGAAATTAAAGTCCTCCTCACCAACTTCGATGAAGCAGCAGTGGTTCATACGCCGCGTGTCTACACGAGCTGTGCGCATCAAATGGCAGGACAGGCGATGACAAAGCAGGAAAATAATACTTGGGTGGACCTCCCTCCCTCTTGGGCTTGTACTTTCATTCAAAATGATGTACTGGGCTACACTATAAGCCCACCTAATAGTGGTTCGGTTTAATACACCACTTTTCTCAAAAAATAAAAATAAAAAAAACCCAATCAAGTCTTCAGAATTTTAATTTCACCCTTATTTTGTATAGTATTTTTTATTTAGTCTTATAAATTGCACTCCAACCCCACTCAATTTTCAAAATCAAATTTTACACTTAGTTTATTTTTTCTAATTTAACCCTCACTCTAAAAAATCATGAATTCCTGCTTATTAGCATAGTTTATCCTTTATTTCTATATTTTAATAAATATTATAGACAAGTAGGGCGATGAAGCTGCTAAGTGACGCAAACTTCACAAAGCTGATTTAGGGCTCTTGAGGCTACGCACAAAGTCATGTACATAATCAAGAAGAGATTTTGCCTTTGTGAGATCAAACAACTCCACGCTATGACCTCCATCTTCATGAAACACGACAACCACGTGCACGCCATGTGACTCCAACATCTTCACAAACTCTTTTTGCCTATCAATTAGCGGGTCCCCCATATACCCCCGAACCAAACACTGCGGCAGCCGTCCAATCATCTCGTTGTGGGAACCACTAATCATCGGAAAACAAAACGGATGGTCATGATCAGCTCCCTCCGACAAAGCCAGTGTCCACATCCGATCGACGGCAGCCAGAGGTGCGACCCGGTCGTCGACAAACCTCAGTTCTGACTCCGTCCTCTTGGACCCACCAAAGATCGGCTGGTTCAATATCAGCCCTTGGATCTTCACTGTAGAGATATCAAGATCGAGGGCACGTTGAGCCACGGTGTAGGCTATATTGGCCCCAGAACACGACCCCATCAGAAGACACGTGGAGAAATCAGTAGAGTCTTTTAACCACTCATCGGTGCCGTTGATACCACGGGCTTGGTCACGCACCCACTTGACGGCATCTTAAACGTCGTCGTACGCTGCCGGGAGACGGTGCTCGGGAGCGAGACGGTAATCGACGGAGACGATGAGAGCCGGAGTGGCGGCGGATATGGCTGCGCAAAGTTGATGAAAGGGCTTGGAGGTGGCGCTGAAGCGTATGAATCCGCCACCGTGGGCGTCGATGATGAGTGGGAGATTGGTCTCCGGAGGGAGACTGCGGGGGCGGAAGAGGCGGAGGAAAGTTTTGGTGGTGGCATTGAGGGGTATGTCTTTGGTGAGAGTGATTGATTCCACGCCGGAATCAAATTGTGCTTTGTCGTCGGGATTTGCCGGCTGAGTTGGGAATTTCCAGAGCCTGGTGAGTGAGCCGTCCGAGTTGGGAACGATTCGGAGGAACTTGTAAGGATCCATGGAAGAGGTTTAACTGGAATGATCAGCAACTCCACTCGTTTGCCAAATTAATTTGCTGAATCACTATTTATAAGGGAAAGAGAAGAGTTAATTAATCAATCATTTGTGCCTTACATAAAATAAACGGTGATCATGAGTAAATAATTAATCAATCATTTGTCACTCTTGTTTTTTGTTTGCAGGTCTGTGTTTTTCTTATGTACCACTCCGTCCCATTTTTAACGCACCATTTGACTTTTTCACCTCTAACTGGATCACTTTGACCTGGTGATTTAGATTGCAAAACGATATAATTTTTCAATAATTTTTTATGGTATTGTAGAATAAGAGCTACTCTACAACACTACGAAAAAATTATATAAAAATTGTAAAGTTTTGCTATTAAAATCATCGGGTCAAAGTGACCCAGTAAATAGTGATAACAGTCCAAATAGTGCAAAAGAGGTGGGACAGAGTGATACACATCATTCTGTTATTGTGCATTCACATTTTCTTTAATTGGATTATGAATGGAAATTTATTATTATGCTATTTAAATAAAGTAGTGTTTAATTGGATTATGGACTGCATGGGTGCAAGTTAAGTTTATACTCAAACTGGTAAACACCGTGATTTTTGTTGTGTATAATCCTTAAAACAATTTGAGTACTAGTATGTGACACCTCCAAATCTCTCGGTTGGCCGAATTGCAAGTTTTAAAAGTGTACTCTATCCGAGATGATGGGCCTCATTGAAAATGAATTAGAGCCTCCGTCACTGATGATGGGCTATCAGTGGCCCCTGTCACTGATAGCAGTTTTTAAAACAGATTTGCTTTCTTATAGTAAAAATTTGCCCTAAGAAATTTCACACGCTTAAGGTGTGAAATTGTCTTTTCCCCAAACTAGAAAGGGTGAAGGGTCTTTATGTCAAACCTTGGTGGAGGGTAAAACTGTCTTTTACGGGTGGATGAAAGACACTTTCACCACTCATGTTTATCGCACAAACACGGTCTCCCCTTTAGTTTGAGAAATGACACTATTGTTCACCAAAATTTCATGAAACCTACATTTCCTTAGTGTGTTACTCCATAACTCTAAAAGGACTAAATTTGTCACGAATCTACTATCACTGATTAGCCCCCGCCTCCAGACTAACACTGTCACCGTCAATCGGTTACACAGATAAGGGGGAAACGTATACTCTCCCACCCATATTAGAAGGGTTGAAAGTGTCGTGGTGAGTCAACATTGCGTAAACATTTCATGTTTAACTGTCATTATTACAAAATAGCTTAGTTGATACAGATATGTGCTTCCTCAAAATTAAATAACGCAGATTCATTTAAATGCACATTCTTATAGCACATTCATATTTTCTAAAATAAGGATGCACATTTCTTATAGCATGATTTACATTCATTTAAATAAATGTAATTTGTACAGTTATACTGTTTTACACCACCAATAGTTAAACTAAAATATCAAATAAATTTACAAACAAATCAATGAGATGAACAAGAACAGCGAGAACAAAAGAAATAATTATAACCGCAGTAATGTCTCTACATGACTACAACTATGTGCGAGGCTCATTGTAGAGTACGGTCATTGGAAGCCAACCAATAGATAGGAACTTGACATTTCCGTTTCAACTAGGTATTTACATGGGTCACTCTTGTTTGCACGTATGTGTTTTTCTTATGTACACTATTTTGTGATTGTGCATTCAAATTTTCTTTAATTGGATTATGAATGTAATTTTATTATTATGCAATTTGAATAAAGTGTTTAATTGGATGACGAACTGCATGGGTGCAAGTTAAATTTATACTCAGTGGTAAACACCATGATTTTTGTTGTGTATAATCCGTAAAACAATTTTAGTAGTAGGATGTAACACCTCCACTTCTCTCGGTTGGCCAAATCGCAAAAGTGTCCTAGTGTCCTCTGCCCGAGGTGATAAGCATCATCGGGATTGGAGTAGAGCATCGGTTCTAGGTTAGTGTGACCATCCGATTCTAAAAATAAATAATAGTTAAGAACTTTGAACATTTTTGAAATTTTACAATTGGCTAAGACAACTCAATTTGGTAGTAATAAATAAGCAAACAAGCCACAAAAAAGTTGGAGGTACTTACGTGTTGTTGAACTAGTTTTATGCCTTGTTGATTAACTGTTAAGTAACTGAGACTTGAACTATGTAGAAATTATCGTTCTACTCATATGTTGGTTAATTTATGAACATGCTTTGTTACATCGATATGTTTTGTCGTGTGATGCGTATCCATGCCCCTTTATTTGATTATATTCATTTGTTGACATGAAAGTATCGATATTTTGACTTACCCGACCCTAAGACCCTTCTTTCTCGTTGGCCCTAATGGCGTATACGAAGTTTACCAATATTAAAAGGATCATAAATGAAATAACCCGTATTTCATTATAAGGTTAAAATTGTATTTTAGAGACTTTGAGGGAAAATATTACGAGTAAAGAGTCTTTAAAAGGAGCTATTGTAAATTAATTAGAAGTTCAAAACTATTTGGAGTAGTATAAAGTTTTTTTGAGAACTGAGTTGTATAAAGTTGATGTGGACTAAATTGAATTAGTTCAGGTGGTTATGGAATTGTTTTTTTTTTTAAACCAAAATCCAAACTTCAAACTAATTGAACATAGATAGTGTAAGTGTCCTCAACGTGCCCGCAGGCCAGCCAAATCATTTAAACTTTAGAACAAAACATTTTCTTCCGTTGTGCCTGTGAACGAACCATCATCATCATAGGAGAGCCTCGTAGAAATCTGCGAAGACGGCCCTTTCTTTCTTCTCAGATCTGAATTCTTGGTCTTTTTTCTTCTGAGGTGAAGAAATCTCCAAAATATTGTCTGCTAGTAGTTTCCGAATTTTACTGACCGCTTCTTTTTTCTTATCAGGTGAAGAAGAAATCTCCTGACCAATTTCTGCTAGTTGTTTCAGAACTTCACTGACCGCCCCTTTTTTCTTCGAAATCTCCAAAGCATTGTCTGCTAGTTTCAGAACTTCACTGACCGTCAGAACTTCACTGACCGCCCCTTTTTTCTTCTCAGGTGAAGAAGAAATCTCCAAACCATTGTTCGGTACATGATCATCACGTAATTGCCTGTCAAGGGTCTTAAGATCTCGAACCCACAAAGATTTAGAAGATGCTTTCATCAAGTCAATAACGTCGGCAATCTTTTGATTCCTCAAGCCAATAACTTTTTTGACAATCTCTCCAACATCAACCTTATCAGCAGCAGCAGTCAGTTTTTCTTCACAACCAAGCAGTGACCCCAACTCCCCTACAAGATTCTCAGCAAGAGCTTTCTTCCTCTTCTCATAGAACTCGAGCCTAAGATGAGAGAACTCCTCAATAATCTGTTCAGGGGTATCGTATTTTTTAATCTCGCCTTTTGAATCAAACAGGTACATACTGCCTGTACTGATTGTTGTTGTAAGATTGAATTTCTTTAGCTTGCTCTCTTCACTTACTTGCTCGTCCATCTCTACGGACAAAACAAGTTTCAGGTCCACAACAGTGCCGTCACCGTGATTTGAATCAACCTCGATGAAATCCTCCTCCCCAGCACTACATGTCAATTTCCTCATGTACTCTCCAGTCCATTGTCCGACAGGAAGCTCTGTTACATGAAAGGTAGTATTGTCGATATTCTCTACCTTCCCAGCACAAGTGAAGCTAACTCCACCGCCTTCCTCGTGGGTTGCTGATTTTGTAATGGTGCCTTTGAACCCCTTGTACCAAGGAACCATAGGTTCCATAGGCTCACGGTTCAATAAATGCATTATGTTAGCGATAATGTCACTTGGTTTGTATTTTGGTATGCAGGTCCTCCATCCGTCACTTGTTCCTTCACCCCCATTGACTAACACGGTTGGTATGATAGGCATGTACCAAGTAGGTTCAATAGAACGCCCACGCCCACGCCCAAATTCGCTCTGGCGGTAAAGAAGGCTGTCATCATCCTTGTGGAACAGATATCTTGTAATTGGAGAAAGCACGACATACAAGCAATTGCTACCCGCGTGATATTTGCCACCGTGAAAACGATTTCCAAAATCACCATAACGTTGTTCCAGGAGGTTTATGTTGTTACTTCCCACGATAATTTGTGCCAAGTCAATGGTAGAACTTATTAAACTCGCCACCCCGTAATGGTGATCTGTTTGCCACAAGGCGTTAGTAGCGATCTCACTAACTGATAATGGCTCCACAAGGTTCAACTTCAAACAGACGAACAGAACTTTCCTCTGACATGGTTTTAAGCCATCAACCATTGATGGAATCTCCCGCCGAAGCTTGGCCATTGGAAACAATATCAGCTCATTGTTAACAAAATCACTGTACTTGATTCTTGGCATCTCATTCCGATGAAGGTAAGTGCCCAGCTTGAACTTTAGGAGCCAATCCTTCCTCTTCTCAATATCCTTGCTGAAAGGAAGTTTAATTGCATCAACATCTTTCTCATCTTCCCACAGAAACTCTTTCTTATGATTATCGAGATCACTGAAATATTCCTTCACTCCCTCTTTTGTCCATGATCCCAACCCCTGACGATATTTTCTGATATCCCAAGTATCCGTGTTACGTCCTACGCGTCTTATCCAAGATTCATACTCTGGCCTGGAATAGAAGGACATTACCGCGCCATTCCGGTCAGTAGCCTTCGCGATGGGTATCATGGGATCTACTAAGAAGGACCTCATCCTTAGTAGGGAGGGCCAGCGTGAATGAATAAAGTTAATCAGCAGCCCTTTCAAATATGACCCATCATCGTCCGCCTGATCAGTCATGATCATCAAATGACCATATCTCAAAGATTTCACACTGTTGTATACTATTCCGTGTTGCAGACCGAGGATCGTCTCAATGTGTCGGAATTCTACATTCCTCTCAAATAGTTTATCATATTTATCTACGCTCACATTGAGCAATTCTTTCCTCAACGAGTACACCCCATAATAATCTCGACCGACGACATAAACTCCAAGCACCGCAAAGCACTTGGCTGCATCTCCCACTGTCAATATCAAAGTGCATTTATCAGAATTGTCTCCTCCGGCCTCGCGAGCATCAACCAGGTTCGAAACTCCTGTGACCCTTTGTTTCTTGTCCCCATCTGTTTTCTTAAGATCCTTGCTTTGCTTAAAGTTTTCCAAATGTAGGAGGGTGGATTTCTCGACTTTCTTCAGGAACTTTGGTGTTAGCTCACATTTGGACCCAAAACTGTTTCGACAAGTTATCAGTGTCTCTTTTGTTGGGGAATCGAACGCAGGAGGGATGTCAATCAGAGAATTGACAAAAACCCACAAGCAATTTTTAACTGTGTCAGCTGTGATGATAGCATTCGTGTTCTTCTTATTTGCAACAGCCATTAAGTGGTCACTAATCTGGTCAGTAACATAATCAACATGAGTACCACCCTTGATTGTGGCAACCCCGTTAACAAAGCTGACCTGCTGAAACTGTCCTTCACTGAGGCTAACACATATTTCCCACCCATCACCGGACGTCTCAGCAATCCTTGGGAGGCAAGTTGGGTCTGATCTAGACTTTGAAGCAGCTTGAAGATAGAGACTGACATAGTCAGTGAAGGAATTCACTGGAACGCATTTCCCATCAAGCTCAACCTTGACTGATTTACCAAGAATACCTGCCATGTCAACCACTCTTTTCTTCATCAGGGCAACAACATCAACCTCCAGTTCAGTCATGTTGAAATTTGCCAAGTAAGGTTTAAACGAGACTACTGTCCAGAATTCACTTCCCTCGGAGCACGTGTTTTCCATGTGGTTGCGGAGTACCTTAACAAAAAATAGACAACAGTACATGCTTGCAGGTTAGTATCTACATGACTGCATTTTGCAAATTATCATAAACAACATTGCTCATATTCATGGGTTTTAAATGTTGAATGTTAAGGATCCGTGGGGTTCCACCTCAAAACCAGTTGGCAATGAGGGGAGTAGCCCAGGACATTTATTAGTTATTTTAACTGTTCTTGAAGGTTCGATGTGGGACATCTTAATACGCCCCCTCACGTGTATGCATTCGTGGAATGTTACACGTGGAAATCATTTTGTCGGCTTACGAATCGGCGACATAGTGGACCGGACAGTGTAGGAAGGTTCCTACAGGCTCTGATACCATGTTAAGGATCCGTGGAGTTCCACCTCAAAACCAATTGGCAATGAGGGGAGTAGCTCATGACGCTTATTAGCTATTTTAATTGTTCTTGAAAGTCCGATGTGGGACATCTTAATATTGAACACCCCCATGATAACCAAAAACTCTTCCACATAAAACCCCATATATATACATACATTCAACACCAAACTCAAAATTGCAATGATAGTGCGAATAGAGTGAGTGACTGCGAGCAATAAGTTAAGAAAAAACAACCGTATCTAACTCTTACAGAGAGATTCGTCCCATAACACAAACAGCAAGCAAGAATTCATGATAGGAGGCAATCACCAAAAAAATTATAATGTGCTAAGGACAATATTTTTTTTTTCAACAAACAAACATTAAATATAAACCCGCAGAGATCAACAGACAATATTACAACACGGTATTAAAAAAAATCAAAAAGCATACCTCACACTTAATCTCCAGCGTCCCACTCCCGTTATCATTGCAGTTAATATGGCCAAGCTCATAAATATCGGCATGTTGAAAACCACATATATAGTTGACGTAAACACTAATAAGGTTATGATCCACATCAATCGTGACCTTCAATGAGTTCAAATACCTCCTGTTAGCCGCCGCAGTTTTAACGATGATCTCGTCGAAGATGTTGTACAGAGCTGCAACATAAGACACTGATCGGTAAACCATCTCGTCGTTTTCGTAGACCCATTGCGTCTGGGTGTGCTTCTCAACCGACCCGATCTCGGGCACGGTCAACTTCACGTAGCTTACCTCCATGCTTTTTCCAGATCCGGAGGCCGCGGATTTGAGCGCCGCTGAAGAGAGATTTCGGGGTTGTTTTCCACACAGCACGACTCCAATGAGAGATGGGTGTTTTGGAATTGTTTAAAAACCTTGGAGTCATTTTCCTAATCTTATTCTTTTTCTTCTTCTCCTACCCGTGCTCCCCCCTCCTCTTTGTCTCTCTCCCGTGCCTTGGACCCGCCACCGCCGTACGTCGGCATTCTTTGACTCTCGTTTTCTCTTTTGTGTTTGTGAGTTCTTTATCTTTTATTCTCTTAATCTCAATCTCAAACCTCTTTAATCTCTATGATGATCACAAAGAGATTTATAGCTAAGACTATATTATTGTGACGTCTGGTTTTCAGTAACACCGTTGAAATCATCGTTACTATCCTATTACCGATATGTGAATCAAGTTCCATTCTTCATTTCAATACTTCAATCTTCAGATTCATATTGTTTGTCTCCATCATTCATGAAGTTGTAGAATCAATAGTTAATTTTTAGCATTAATTATGTTCATAGTTTATGGCAAAACCCTAGTCTTTGGAGGGGATGTTTAATTAGGTGATTGGATGATCTTAGTATGTGGGTAATAACTTGATATAAAGTGCGTAATCGTTGTACGTTGAAAGGACCTCAAGACGGGATGATTAAATAGATATTTTGGAGGTTAGTTTATGTGAAAATCCTGAATTTTAGTATTAGCGACGGATGAAATTGTAGTTAATTCTAGCAGAATTCTGACTAGTGATGTTAAAATAAGCATATCTTTTGATCTGGGAATTGAAATTCAAATCCGTTTGATGCTAGACTTTTTTTCAGAGCGTTTTAGATCTAGTGAGACTATTTCTGAATCTTGATCTGTTTCGGAAGTTGGAGTAATAAATTAGTGAAGTTATGTTGGGTTACGTGCATATTAGTTAGTGGGCTTTTGGAGCAAGTGTTGGATTGTGTTTTGGAGAATGGATTAAGTGGTGACCTATATACATTGAAATCAACCTAGTAGGGCCAATGATTTCATTAACGAAGGATACATCAAGTACTACTAGGAAGTAATTTGCTTTCCTTGTGAATCAATGTGAGTTGATATGTCATGCCTTGAGCTTTATCTTCTTTCGTGTCTACACGATATTTTATTACTACGTCTCAAAATGTGTTTCATGGTTACATGCTTTAATCGGAAGTTGATTTTTTTTACTTGAAGTATTCTTTTTGAGAATCACATGGAACATGTATTAATGTTAATGACGTAAAATAGAAAGAGTTGTACGGAGATTAATAACATGACAAGAGCAATTGACGGTTTGACTTTAGTCATCCGACTTCTTTATTTAGCTGTTGACCGTTTGACTTCATTTCGACTTCTTTATTTAGCAGTTGTCGTGCTGACTTCGGTCACCGACTTCTTTATTTTTAATATATACTCAGTCGTTAATGAGCCCCGAGTCGTTCTAGTACTCACATCTCTGACCGTTTGAGTTTTGGGGTAGGGGGTCGACACTTAAGGTCTAGGGCCAGATGTATTGATGTTGGTTACTCTTCTCCGTATAACAAAGTAAAGTGCAACATAGTGTTTGTTGAAGTATATGTTTCCTTTCTTGAAAAGAGTAACGAGAATGTTTTGGAAGGAATTGTTTTGACAAGTATAAAGAAGTAAAGAAAGTGGATGCGTTTAAAGTGTTGTTTTATTTCAAATACTCTTATTATTTCTTTTCAATCAATACTTATCATTCCAATTCGTGTTTACATGCTTGGGTATATCTCACTCAGTATTTGTTGCTGATTTTGAAACTGTGGTGTCATTTATTTTCTTTCCACACCATAGGTTCCGGTGACGGAGGCATGAACTAGTGGGAGCGTTTCACTTTTATACAGCTTAGTAAGAATCACACAAACAATTAGACTTTCAGTACATTGGTAATGTTTATGCCCGGTTTGTGGCGTTAGATGTTGAATAATTTACTTCTAAGTATTGTTAATTAAGAATCACGCAAACAATTAGACTTTCAGTACAATGTGGTAGGAATTCTTGAGTGCGGAGTGGCATCTTTTGAAATCCCAAGGGGTGGAATTTGGGGTGTTACAATGAACCCGAGGAAAACCCTGAGGAGGGAGCCGATCACATGAAAAGAAGAGGGACCAGAGGACTAGCTAGTCGTGAATGGCGAGATTAATTTCATACACGAAGACGACCATGGGAGGAAGGGAGACGTAGGCCATGAATGCATAATTGACGATAAGCACGACTCTCCGATCAGTATCTTTTCCCCTAGAGTTATCTATTATTCTTTCTTATTTACAAGTGAGGACGATAAGGCTATTGTACGGATGCCCATATTGTCTTGATTTTTAAATACCTCATGTGCGTTAGAACCTCATACTTTCACGTGAATTAGTTTGCATTCTCATAAAGTATGTAGTCTTATATTTCAAAATCATTCTTAAACTTCGGGGGGGGGGGGGGGGGGGCGAAACTATATTTTAAGGGGGAGATGTTGAAAAAGTTCAAAACCCGGACTTAAATAGATGAAAAATTCTAATTTTGTAAAATATAAACCCCCCACCCCAAAAAAAAAATACTCTAAATTATAAATTATAAATAAAAAACACGCGATGAAAAAATAATAACACAAATCGGGTGTAGAATGAGGTCCTAATGATTAAAGGAAATGTTACTGAAAATAAGTAAACTAACAATTTTTGAGCTATTTACAGCAAGTTTTGGCCAAATTAGCATGGTGCTCGTGAGGTAGTCACGAGTTCTTCTTAGAATATCGATTCTAGTCAAAATAATGTACAGCTTGACCCCGCTCTTCAAGCCTTCAACTCTGTCTTGATTTTGCGTCCAGACCGAAACTGTTTCTCTGAAGCTAACACATAATTACACCAAATTCATCATGCATCATTCACCCCTTCTTCAAAAGAACTCGTCATCTAGTTCAATTTAGGCTCAAGAAAGATATGGTCCACGAAGAATGGATCGCTATAGCAAGATGGCAACTTTATTGGCGAAATAATAGTCTTCACTATTTCAATTATAACATCTTCATCCCGAATAGCAATATTTGACGAGAATAAAACTTGTCATGATAAGTTTTTCTCACAACCATCTTTTGCTTGTCGGAGCTTGCTAGAGGGCCGTAAAGTCCTTGGGAAATGGGGCAAATACTCATGTGTTTACAGATCTATGGATGCCAAGGCCCGAAACATTGTCACCCATAACCAAAAATTGGCTAAGAATGTTATCTTTTTTTAACTTGGAGGGTATTCAGAAGTATTATCCCAAAAGAAGAAAATTTATTTTCACTGAGAAACCAGATCGAAACACAAGTTGACCCCATACTGAACCACACTCACATGGTTGACTTTGGAGAACTCATAACACTACCAACAAAACCCAGAACATCGGTTGGTAATTATCAATAAAATTACAATTTTTAGACAGGCATAATCATTTAACAAATCATGGCCATGGAAACACAGACAACAACGCATGAAAGCAAAAATCACAAATATCAGAACTTGAAAGAAAAATTGTAAGGTAAAAGGCATACCTTTTATCCAAGGTTAGATAGAATAAGAATTATAGTTGAGTCGTCAGGTCTTGCGAGAAGGTTTAACTGTTCTTGAAGAGATTATCGCCCCCACATACATTGTGTTGGGATGCCGGCGATGATTCTTCCAGGATAAAACAGCTCCAATCTTCTTTTTCACAGAAACGCTGAAAATCAACGGCGATCAGCACCTCAGTTCGCCAGAAGAATTCACCAGCATAATGGATTTTTCGCAGAGAGAGAGAGAGAGAGAGAGAAAATCAGAAGCTATTTTTCGCAACAAGCGAGCTATACATCAGAACATTTCAGTTTTGATACACAAAACAAAACCGATACATTAATCTCCATTAATTACCAATTAATACGGTCAAAACCGTTTTAATTCAATTAACACTAACACCCATTAATTAAAAATTAAACTGGTGTGTAATTGAATCAAACTGATTTATAATCTCACGCCCGGTCGCGAGACACCAAGACATTTCTCCCAATCGCCCTTCGACCGGGTCCGGTCCGACCCGAGGCGAGGACGGCGGCGCGCGCGTGTGTGTGCGCGCGCGAGGCACACACGAACACCATGGACCACCACACACCTTAGTAGTTGTACACTACTCTTGTGTGTGATACCATATAAAGCCACCAACCTCCTTTGTGAGTATCAATGTGGGACTATTTTGCTTTCTTGGTTTCAAGCTCTTTCAAGCTACCAAGTTCACTTCAATTTCTCTATGGATTACACTAAGAAAATGACTTAGATCCATACATCAAAATTTCAGTCCTCGTTACGAGGAAAAATTTCCATATTGTTAAAACCTGAAATTTATATCAGGCGAACACAAAATCGTGCTCCAAAAATTCTATTTTCTAACAATCCCCCACAAATCCATACAGAAATGCATACATGATTCAGAGTTGGTACCCTTCCGGGTTTGAACCCTCCTGAGTCCTCTACTTCGATGACTACCTGATTCAGATGGAATGTTTCACCTTGAATCTTAATCCGTCTCGTGTAATCATGTTCCATAGACGAAGAAAAGTCAAAGGCTACGGTGCCAATCTACGGCTTTGAGACATTAATGGTCTTGTCTCGATCCTGTTCGTCGATTGCTTCAAGGAATAACCCATTCCTCTAATTGCGACCGCACAATTACATTCGCTAAGGTGGGCATCTCCAGAGATGACTGCCACCATCTCGTCAAAAGACTTGACCCCATTCAGAGTTAGAATAACTCTTGCTACACTGGCAGTGTCAGTACCTTTTAGGTTTACAGGGATAGACTCCGATACAAATGTATCATCTATGTAGAAAAGGTACTACCAGTTCATTCTCACAGCTTGTTATTACCAAATTGAATACACTTTCGAGGGATATCCTCCCATGTGTATTGGGTTCACACTGTTGATGAACTATGATGGGTTGTCAGTCCCATCCCCAACCTCGACTTAAGGACCACTGTATGTTCCAGTCCTTTAGTCAAAGGATCAGCTATATTATTCTGAGTTCCTATGAACTCAACAGCTATACTTTGTACTCCTAATCTTGTCGATAGTCGTTCAACTATCACAATGAATAGCCATAACAGGAAGTAGTTTGCTTACTACAGGTATAGCGTACATAAGTCCGTGTAACCATTCAGCCTCCGTCCCCGTGGCATCAAGCACACACAACTCAGCCTCAAAAGTAGACCGAGTTACAATAGTCTGTTTGGTCGACTTTCAGGATATTGCTCCACCTGCCAAGGTGAACACATATCCAGTCACTCCATTGGAACCAGAATTCTTAGCTATCCAACTTGCCTCACTGTACCCCTCAAGTACACTAGGGAATCTCCTATAGTGTAAACTTAGTTACATTGTGCCTTTCAGATATCTAAGCACTCTATCAAGAGCATCCCAATGAGTTCTGTTTGGACAACAGTATATCTAGCCAACTTACACATAGAGTATGAAATATCTGGTCTAGTACAGTTAGCAAGATACTGCAAACTCCCAATAATCTGAGAATACCTTAATTGAGACACACGTACACCTGAAGGATTCTTGACTAAGGCAATTGATAACTCCTTAATAAGAGTCATCCTATATACACTTTATATTCTCATTTGTGTGCGTTTCAGTGTAAAGTGACAAATTTCGGGCTTATTTGAGAAGAAAATGAGTTTTATGATGTTTTAGAGCTTAAACGTACAATCCGGGCGTTTCTTGAATAGTTTTACTTATGATTTGTATGATTTTGTCACATTTGATCTTTGTGGTAGTGTTCGTGTTGTGATTTATAGGAACATTGCATGAGGAGAGCAATTGGAGAGAAGAAACGAGCTTCGGAAGTCAAGAAGAAGCAAGAGAAGCAAAGTTGGAGGAGCAGAATTGACCATCCTTCACAATTTTGATGATATCTTGAGTTCTACAAAACCTGATATAGTGAGATTGGTGCCAAATGAAATTAGACTCAAAGATCTTTCCAACGGTAGGTGACGGAGCTCAATGAAAGGTCAGACGAGAAAGATATGGTCCGGCGAAGTTGACACAAAAACGAAGAAAAGCTGGTAAAGTTTCACTGGACCAGTGTGCACTCTTCTTATTGTATCTGGAGTTACGCATACAATTTTGGAGCAAGGCCTACGCCATTAGAAATTAGACATCCAGGGCTTTCCAACGATATAAGATAGGCCCAAAACGAAGTCCGGATGAGGTAGAAAAGGCCCGCGCAAGATCAGCTTATGAAATCTGTCCGGGAATTACAAACTGGAGGGGCTGAAGTGCAAATTCGGCCAACGTTCATTAAAAAACGTGCCCAGGCCTTATGAAACGTCTTCTCAGCCCTAGAACACAGTAGGACGCTGCTGGAGGAAGGGAGGAGACAGCTCCCAAGCCATTGGAGAGCTCGGATTCCCGCCGGATCAAGGATTCATCGTTTGATCTCTCTATCTCTCTTGTTTTGGATGAATACTTGGAAATTCTTCGTTGTATTCCCAACTATGAGTAGCTAAACTTTCTATTCGGGATATCTCATATGTAGCTAGGGTTTGAACACCATGTTGGTGATTTATGAATCTTTTTCATGCTTTTAGCTTAATTGAATGTGTTTTTCTTAGCTATGCTTGATTTATGTACTTAATTCTATCGTTTCTATTGTTTGAGCTCTCAATACGATGATTATAGGTATAGGATGTTAGAGGAATCAACATTCTCTACCCGGAAACTTGAATCAAGCACTAGCCGTATCTAGGGTTGAGGAATCTTGCTAGTTAGCTAGAACTAAGAGTAGACCACAAGAACATAATGCTTATTTGAACTTGAGTAGGTTAGAGAAATCAGGTACAAGAATTTGAATATAGGCTTTGGTTGAGGAATCTTCAAAGCATAGGTGCTCGTTTGGCTAAGTAAAAGACGTTCGTGTTACTAGAACATAAATCATAAGTGGTGTGAGATCCCTAGTGAACCCGAAGAGATATCCTGATACTTATCCCTCGTATTAATCTCAATTTTAATAATTAGCTTGTTATAATTACTTTCTTAGAATAGTCAAACAAACTCAATTACTTTCCCACATTAAAGTTAATCATCCTAATTCGTTCACGAGAAGTCCTTTGGGTTCGACAAACCCGGATTTACCGGATATTACTACACACGACGGCCATACACTTGTGGTTGAATTGTGTCAGCAATTTTAGGATCATAGGGTGTACTAGCGATTCTACACTGTGAATAACCATATTTCTCAAGTATGGATTTCTCTATATAATGAGACTGAGATAAGGTTATTCCCTCAGCTGACTGAGTCAACTTTAGTCCAAGAATCACACTAGCCTAACCCATATCCTTAATCTCAAAATGCCTCTTTAAGAAAGCTTTTGTCTCATTAATAATCTCAATATTGGTTCCAAATAATAAAATATCATCCACATATAGGCATAAGATCAAACATTCACTACCCTTAACTTTGGTGTAGACACACATGTCACTTTCATTAATAATAAAACCGAACGGTAATACAGTTTCATCAAACTTTTTATGTCAATCCATGGGAGCTTGTTTCAAGCCGTATATGGACTTGATTAACTTGCATACTTTCCTTTCATTTCCTGATGCAACAAAACCCTCATGATGGTCCATATAAATCTCTTCTTCAAGATCACCATGAAGAAAAGCTGTCTTAACATCCATCTGATGGATGATAAGACCATGGACTTACGCCAATGCTATAAGCATTCAGATTGTTGTCATCGTAGAAACTGGAGAGTACGTATCAAATTAATCAATGCCTTACCTTTGCCTAAAAACGTTAGCAACCAGTCTAGCCTTGTACTTATCTATTGACCCGTCAGGGTTCAACTTCCTCTTAAAGATCCATCTGCACCCGATAGTAGATCACGCGGGAGGGAGATCAACTAACTCCCATGTTCCATTCGAAACAATAGATTCAATTTCACTCTTTATAGAGCCCTTCCAGTGCCTAGATTCAGAAGAATACATAGTCTGCCGGAAAGTTAAAGGTTCGTCCTCGATATTGTAAGTGACAAAATCACTTCCAAAATCCTTGACTACCTTTGCACGCCTACTCCTTCTTGGTTCCTCTACTTCCTCATGGACAGATCTACTACTCGATTCCGCCCCCACATTTGTTATCTTTTCCACATGATCAGGAATAGAACTCGAGGTATGAGATGGTCTTTGTTAGTAGTATCTTGAGGTATACTAGTCTTCATAGGGTAGATATCTTCAAAGAATGTTACATCGTGAAATTCAACTATCGTGTTTGCCACTATACCGTCTATGTCAGATTTTACCACTAAAAAATTCATAGCCGTAGTGGTTTCTAGATAGCCCAAAAAGATACAATCAACAGTCTTAGGACCTAGCTTCTTCCTCTTGTGTACAGGTACAAGTACCTTAGCAAGACACCCCCACACACGAAGATAGTTAAGACTAGTCTTCCTGCCCTTCCATAACTCACAGGGTGTTTTATCCATGTGTTTCCGAGGGACTCTATTCAGAATATGGCAAGTCGTATTTAAAGCCTCTCCCCACATGTATTTAGGCAACCCAGAGTTTGAAAGCATACTGTTAATCATATCTTCAAACGTTCTGTTCTTTCGCTCAGTAACCTCATTAGACTCAGGTGTGTATGGAGGAGTAACTTCATGAATTATTCCATTGTTTGCACAAAATTCATCAAAAGTGTTACTCGTATACTCACCATCTCTATCGGATCTCGAACGTTTAAATACCTTACCAGTTTGTTTTTCAACTTCAGTTCTATAAATAATGAATTTATTAAGTGTTTCATCCTTATGTTTAAGTAAACAAACATAACAATATCTACTATAATCATCTATAAAGGTAATGAAGTATCTAAATTGGTCATTAGTTAACACGCCACTAAATTCACAAGTGTCCGTGTGTACTAAATTTAACAAGTCTGAATCCCTCACAACATTATGAAAAGGTTTTGTTGTTTGCTTAGCAGACACACATACTTGACATTTAAAATTCTTTTCTATGGTGTGTTTAGGAATCAGCTCTAAATTCATCATATTTTTAAGAGCACCAAAATTTAAGTGACCAAATCTAGCATGCCGTAAATTTGATGATTCAATACAATTAACAGAATGAGTAATATCATTAGCCAAAGTACCCAAAACGGGCTCAGCATTGATTACAAATAAACCATCCGACAAATAACCCTTGCCAATAAATGTACCAGTATGAATAAGAACTACTCCCTCCGTACTGAAATGTTTTTCTTGTTTGACTTTCACACATATTAAGGTAGTGGAAAAAATTGTTAAAAAGATCATGCACTACCAATATTACCCTTGCATATTAATGATGGTAGTACATGCGAGGCCATACAAAAAGAATAAAGTAATTAGTTAGTGGAGGGTAAGAATGGAGAAAGTGGTGTTAAAAGGTGGTTGTCTTTCCAAAGAAGACACAATTTTGGGACAAGCCAAAAGGGCAAACAAGACAAACATTCCGGGACGGAGGGAGTACTTTATTACACTTAAAAGAAATTTCAAAACCACTAGACACTAAACGGCTTCCACTTATTATATTTCTAAGAACATCAGGAACATGATGCACTCTCGTCGGGGATAGAATACAACCCGAAGGGAACTTTAGGTCAACGTTTCCTATTCCAAGTACTTGAGCGGCACTCTTGTTCCCCGTCGTCACTGTCATGCCACGACTCTGTTGATAAGATACAAGTAAACTAATGTCAGCACAAATATGCACATTAGCTCCAGTATCAACCATTCATTTGACAGAAATGTGGAAAATAGCGCAGGGTTGTAGGTAACATACTGGTCAACGTCGGTTTCAGAAGCAACAGCTTCACCAACAACCATGTTCACCACTGGCCTACTTGTGGTTCCAAGCACAGCATTCGCTTGCGCTACCACCTCGGTTTTCTATGCTTTCTTTTTAGGGCAGTCCTTACTGAAATGTCCAACATGCCCACAAGACCAAAAAGGTTTGTTTGCCTTTGGTTTCTTGGCCTTGACTTTTTCATCTTTAGATTTATCACTTTCATCATTCTTAGCAACATTTTTCCTTTTCTTTTCAACAATAACTACATTCACCTTCGCGCTACCATGTTCACTTGGCATCACATGTCCCTGTTTGGATTTGTGTTGTTCTTGCACCGAGATGTCCAACATAAGGTTAGTCCATGTGATTCTCCTTTCTGTCTTTTCAGGAAGAGACAAAAATCTTACCAAGACTTTGGGAGCTTTTCAATCACACACATAACCAAAAACTTTTCAGGGAGGTCCATACCATACTCCTTCAAAGCATGCACTATCATCTCGGACTCATTCACTTGCTCAATCATGGACTTATTGTCCACCAGTTTGAAGTCAAGAAACTTAGACACGGTATACTTTTCCAAACCTTGTGAGTCAGTATTATGTGTCTCATTTAGCTTTTCCCATAAGAGTTTTGCGGTGTAGGAATCTGATGACTAAACATCAAACATAATGTTCGGTAGAGCAGCCAGAATAGCCGCCCTAGCCACCCCGTCTTTCTCATCCCACTTCGCAAAAGCCTTAACCGAATCATCTTTTTCTTGATCCACAACTGGTTTCTTATACTCCACAACAGGCCACAGACCCTTTATAGTTAACCACAGTTTCAGCTTTTTCTCCCAACGAGAAAAGCTGACGCCTCCATTGATTTTTTTTGGTAAATGATAGCTCCTCACTAGGAGTTATCGGTTTACCCAATTTGAGGGGTATTTTCGTCCTAAATGAGCGTTTTAGTCGATTTCTGCCCCGTTTGACTCAGGAATTCACGGTTTAGTGTTTTTATCTCCTAGACGCATAAACTGCTTTATTTCACGCATATCGAGATATGATCACGGGTTTTGTTTCGTGTCATTGATGCAGGGACAGGACTTGTGCAGGAGCCGGAAAAGAAGCAGGCATGCGGGTGAAGGATCCAAGGAGGCTGAGAAGCCGAGCATTCAAGTCGAGAAGATTGGCACGTTTCCCGAGGAAGATTGGCACGCATCCCGAGGAGCCTGGCACGCATCCCGAGGCATCCCGAGCAGATTTGCACGCATCCCGAGACAGACGAAACACACTCCGAGAAGATCAGCAGTCATCCCGAGACATCCCGAGGAGCCTGGTACGCACCCCGAGACATCCGAGGAGTCTGGTACGCATCCCGAGGCATCCCGAGGAGTTTGGCGCGCAAACCGAGGAGGCAGCTACCTACGCTGCTAGCTACGCAGCTAGCTACGCAGGTAGCTACGCAGCTACCTACGCAGTTAGCTGCGCAGCTACCTACGCAGCCAAGTACGCAGCTACCTACGCAGCTAGCTACGCAGCCAACTACGCAGGTAGCTACGCAGCTATCTTACGCAGTTGGCCCGTTTCCCGAGGCGGTGGCAGACGACCCGTTTCCCGAGGCGGTTTCGACCCAGTGGCAGTTTCGTAATTTCGGCAGTTTCCAGAAACGTCTTCAGCACTATATAAAGACTCGTCCAGTGCTCATCACAAAGAGACAACACAATTCTCAGCACAACAACTTACTGAAGGAGATCGCAGAGCACTCTCGGTGAGCACGGAAGCAGGAATTCAGACTCTACAGCACGCGTTTGATTTCACTATCTCTCTTATTCAGAAACGTTGTTATTTAATTATGTCACTTAGTAGCTAAACCTTTTACCTAGGTTCTCGGTGAACCTAGGGTTTCGTATCCAGATTTTATTATAGACGTTTGATTATGGATTCATGATTGTTATCTTAAATTCAGCAGCTTTATCTGTTATTCTGTCTTTGACTGTTATCGTATATGCATGATCGGAGTCGCGAACCAGAATTGCTATAGACCCGAGCCTGTAGGTGAAAACGTCAGGTTAGGGTTAGTAAGAAAAGACAGGATTTAGTACCTTACCCTGTTAGACCGACCAGAGAAAGGGAGATAGGGCTAGCATTGAAAAACGTGAGACCAACTGTTGAAGAATCTGACCCGGGCCATTAGGACAGGTTAGAAACCCTAACAGGCTTAGAACGAGACTGCAGACTTAGGCAGCTTAACAGGAATCCGAACGTCTGCAGGATCGAGATTACGTGTGGAATCTGAAAGGTCACTGCACAACTGGTACGTTGCACAGATAACGAGACTGCTGAGTGTTTTCATATCAACCCGAAAAACGTAAAATCTGTAGAAACCCTAGGGTATCCCGGAGCCTAGTTCTCACCTATTATCGTCACAACCGATTCAACTTATTTCAGAAACCGTCACAAAAAATATTTACGTTTACGTTTTTAATTTCTGTTTTTAGTTTAGTAAACTGCAATCACAACCTACTCCTCCTTGTTACTACACTCGGTTAACCGAAACTGACAACGTGAGTAAACCCGAAATAGTCCTCGTGGGAACGATCACCCGAGTCTAATTACACCCGGTATTACAAGATTCGTACACTTGCGACAGCACGTTAGTTTGCGCATCAGTAAACCAGTCAATTCAACAGCTTGTGGAAAACTGTAAGTGGCCCAATCAATAGCCACATCAGATGCAGAAGAACCGTCAACGATTTTCTCAGTTTCGCTAATAATTTTGTTAAATAAATAACGGATAATCTCTTCAAGATTGTTGGTAATTATCACTAAAATTATAAATTTTAGACAAGCATAATCATTTAACAAATCATGGCCATGGAAAAACTGGCAACAACGCATGAAGTGACACAATTTCTTACATGTATATGCAAGTGCACGATCGAAGTAATAAAGAACGAGTATTGAAACTCAGGTTGTCGAATCCACAATGACAGTCTTGATATTATTTAGTTAAACAATTAATTTAAAGTCAAGTAACTGGAGGAAAAATTTGTGATTTAAGAGTTCGTCACCCTTAAACAAGTGACTGAAATTAAATAAACGAACTAAACTAATATTTTTGTGATTTTTGTTTAATGATGTGAATTATCAACTGATAAAGAGGATACTAGGTTCTATACGCATCCCCTAGATAAATTCACTTTCCCAGATTGCACTGAGAAACACATAATCTAAACTACGATCTTGATCACATAAATGCTCATACAATCTTCTGTCGATCTCATGTAAGACTACGCTAAAATTTCACTGTCGTTATCTATCGATCCATAAACTGTATCACCTAGCATGCTCTACGATCAATTCTATGTAACGACCCAAACCCTAACACTTCTCCTGTCGGTCCATCACGATACGAGGTTTGCTTTCATTCTTTATTCTAGGCTAATTGTTTTCACCTATCAGTCCATCAATTTTCACCAAGTAGCAACTATAGTTCACGACGCTACAATTGCATAAAATAAAGTACAAGAATGAAAGAAGAACGCAATCTGGATTATATTAAGATGACAAGTTCAGGAAATCAAAGTCTCACAATCCGGAAAAGTTTCATGACCTAGGTTCAAACTTATGAACCTAGCAAAGTAATTTAGCTAGCTAACGTTTACAATAAATAAATCCATTCTAACCATCAAACGAGAGATAGTAGAGAGAGTTTAGAAATATCAAACGGAATCAAAGCTCCGGCGCGAATTCGAGCTCCACCCTTGCTTTCACCTTCTTCTTTCTTTTCTCCTGATCTGCGTTCTTGCCTCGAATGCCCAATCTAAACAGTCTCCCTTTCTCTAAATCAGACCTAGTAGGTTGCTAGAAGTAATTCCTCTTTTATTTTATTTGTTTGTTTTTGCACTTTAGCCCCTCCAAGATGGTGGGAACTTCTCCTCAATCCTTGGGCTCTCAAATAACAAACCCACGCAGCTTTTTCTCTTCAAAAATAGCGGCTTCTTTTACAATGATCTGATCGTACGATCATGTGAACTGATCGCATAAAAGCAGTGAGTTGTAGCTCTTTTTCATCCGAAATTTTGCTAAGTAATGGCCTCTGATCCCACGACCTGAGATGGTGATCGTGTGATCACCTGAGTTTTCTTGCGGCTGTTTTCTTTAATCTTTTTCCTTGCTTCTGCGCCTTCTTCTTTCTTGCTGCTTGATTTCCGGATTCTTGCGGTCTTGCGCTGCTACTCTGTTTTGCAGCCAGAAATTGAGCCTCTGGTTTGGTCTGTGATTGGTTCAAATCATGGTTGAAGCCTTGTGGCTGCTGGGACTTATTGGGTCGCGTTTATGGTTGTTTTTGATGGTGAATCAATCGGTACTGGGTCTGATTGCAGGTGGTTGTGGTGGCTGCTGGTGATTGTCTAATGGTTGCAGGACGGTGATGTTGGTGTGGGTCGTGGTTGAGGTAATGGTGATGGTTTATGTGCTGTATTGTTGGTGGTAGTGATTGTGAAGTAACAGTGGTGATGATTAGCAGGTTGGGTTGGTTTTTGTAGAATGGCTGGTAATATAGGAGGATGTTGGTGATTATTTAGGGATTGGGTATTAGGTTGCATTGTTACTGGATATAGATAGGTTGGTGTCATGGTGATTTGAAGGCAGGTGGGTTTAGTTATGAACTGGGTATTGGTTATCTTGTTGATGAAGGTATTGGTTCAGGTGGGTGTAGGATTAGATGGTGATTCAGGAGGTTATGTAGAAGCTAATATCATTTGGGAGTTTTGTAATGGAGTTTAGTCTGTGGGTATGAAGGGTCTGATGGTTTAGAGAAGGATAGATGGTTGTAGTTATGGGTTGTTATCCACGTTACGTGGACTCTTGTAAATCGCCGCCGTACCCGTGTCGATACGATATGACACTGGTGTGGGTATGGGATGTGCGGCGTCACTCTCTAATCCATTGAGAGTTTGTGTTTTATTGTTTTAGTTAGTCGTTTATTCTAGTTTTGCAAGTCACTCTCTAATCCTCCTCTCCTTGTGGATTCGACCCCGTTCTTACTCGGGTACTACTTAGAACGATATTCCTATACTTGGGAATTATCGCGAACAAGTTTTTGGCGCCGTTGCCGGGGAGAGGCTAGGCTTTGGATTTGATTTGCTTTCTTAGTTAGTTTGTTAGTAGTTTGTTTTTGACATTTTCTCTAGTTGTATTGTGGTTAGTTAAGCTTGTGAGATTCAAGAGGGCTTGTGAAATTCATCAAGTACCTCTCATCTACTTGCTTGGAAAAAATGTCTCATGAACATTTTGGACTTGGTGAGAGGCCTAGTGTTCCTTACTACTATGCATTTACTAGACATGAAAATCATTCTAAGGAATCAATGCGTTCCAAACGTGAGCGTGCTTACAATAATGGTGATTATTTTCCTAAGAATGATTATTCTTGGCATGATAGTAGGACACTTTACACATCTCATGCTTCTTGTGCACAATCACCTCCCTCAAACACTTACTCTCATGATTCTTGCACTTATCAATATAATGATATGACGGGTGAATCAAGAGGAGTGAATTACTTTGAGAGGGAAGATTATATGAATAAGGAACTAGAGAGGCCTATAAGTAGTTCTCTTGAGGAAACAATGCAAAAATATTTTCAAGGCACAAAAGAACTAGTAGAAGCATTTTCTCACTTGGCCGATAAAGTGGAATCGTTATATTCAAAATCTCATGATGATGGGTCTCTTGCATATAGCTCTTACTCTTCACAAGACTCGCCATCATATGAGTCTCAAGTTCTCACTCACACACATCACAAGTCTATTGAAGACCAAAATTTGGATGATGTGTTTGATGATGGAGTTGTTGCCACTAGGATAGGTGATTGTATTCATTTCTCATTCGCACATTCTAAAGAAGCATGTGATAGTGATGTTGGTAGTGAAATTGATGTTTTTGATGATGACACTTCAATCCATGACATGAGTGAAGTCATTTTGGATGACTCACATAGTGACAAATGTGAGGAGGATTCACAAAATGAAAACCACTCATGTGATGAGTTAGAAGTCAAATTGGATGCTACCATTCATGAAGGAAATGTTATTTTGTCTAGTGCTTATGAAGAGTCTAATATTCACCATAGTCCCAATGATCATGAGCATCATTTTTTTTTGTGATGACTTAGAGGACACTCTAGGAGAACCCTCTTCACGAGAGATTGAGGAGAGATTCTTAGCACAATTTGACCAAGAGTCAAGCGAGCTCACTTTGGAAAATTACAATTTTTTGTATGATTGTGAGTCCCTCGCATCTCTCCTCATTGAAGGGGACGTCGATTTTGAGGCGGAGGAGGAGAAATTCTTGGCACAATTTGACCAAGCGTCAAGCGAGCTTATTTTGGAAGATGTGCCTAAGGGTTTGGATGTGGCTTCATATTCTCAAATTATTTTAACTCCCACTTGTGAAGCCACATCCCCAAATCCATATGACTTATTTAAAATTGATAAGGTTGAGGATTCACAAGTTGCCCATATTTCTCAAGTTGTGATTTCAAGTAAAAATTTGGCAACTTATGAAGACCCATTCTATGATTCATGTCAATTGAGGATTTCAAACCCTTTTCTCAAGATGATGCAAGACATAACAACTTGCTCTAACTTTATTGTTAGATTTTGCTTGCATCTCTTATTCATCTTTTGTGTCTTGCCCCTACTTCTCCTATCTATTCTAATTAATGAATCAAACTTTTTAAGGGAGAAGTACTTTTCTAAGAATGAAGTAAGGGCATGGCATGGAAAGAAATTTCCAAGATTGGGGGTGGGATAGAATCATTTCCATTGTTCCACCTCCCTAGTTGTAAATAAATAAATTAGTTTAACTCTATTTCTTGCATTTTTTTTTTCTTTTCTATGAACATTTTGTAGGTTGCTCTTGGAGAAGGACTTGTGCTTGGTGGCCATGAAAGCTAAAATGAGGTCTATCTATCCCTTATCTCTTATATGAACTTGTATGCTCTTCCATTGTTCTCACACATTGAGGACAATGTGACATTTTAGTTGGGGGGTGGGAAGTAGATTTTATTTCTTGCTTAAATGGTTACTAACATGATTTTTCTTCATTAGTGATTTACATGAAAAATACAAAAAAAATGAAAAATTTGAAAAAATCCAAAAAATTGAAGAAAACAAAAATTGAAAAATTAAAAAATGTGTGAACCTTTCATGAGAAGCATCACTCATTCTCCGTGTCAAACCATAGATATTTTTTTTATTCTTCTTTCTTTGGTAGTTTTATTTTCACCTTTCATCTTGAGTCTAGATTTTATTTTCTTATTTGATAGCTTTATTGAGTCGTAGAAAGTCGTAGTTGAGTCACTTATTTCAAAAAAATAAAAAAAATGAAAAATGAAAAAAAAAAATGATGAGAAAAGTGAAAAGGGGGAATTTTAGGAAGCTAGATGTTTTCAAAAAATGAAATTTCTTAGTCCATGTTCTTTTTATTTTTATTTTAGAAAGGAATTCTTTGCTTATACTCAATACATCTACACCAATATCCCACATTCCGCGACATCATGCGTTCTCACAAAGCGACACACTAAATTTACGTTTCATGTTTAAGTCCTTCAAGCTAAGTTGATCACATAAACTTTGACGTCTTCTACTTTTGATAAATGGTGCATTTTCTAAAGCTATTTGAACTTCACAAAAAGATTTTTCTCTATTCGTTTTTGCGGTGGAAACATGTAGCCCATTGGAGTGGTGGTTACCAATGACACCCCATGCGATGTCTAAGAAATAGAGGGGTGTCCGGGGATAATGTTACGTCACCACCTAGATAGCTCCCTTGGTTTAGCTTAAAAAGCCCACTCGCTTGTTTATTCCTCTTTTTGTTGTGGGTCTTGGAGAGCCTTGGATTTGTGGTTAAATAAATAAATAAATAAATAAAAAAGAAAAAAGAAAAAAAAGAGAAATCATGATAAATCGCACCATCTACCAAAAATCCACAAAAGGATCATACAAGCCCACAACCACATCCCCATTCTAAAACTCGTTTTTGTTCAAAGCTTTGGAAGTCCATCCTACATGGGTGCTTTTGAATAAGTATGAGAATGTCTAGTTTCATGTGATCCTTATTTTTGAAGGCATACTTTCTCGCAAATTGGACTTAATTTAACAAGTTTTGTGGTTCGCATGAGTCACCTTCTACCAAACACCGCTCACATTTGTATGAGTATATGCTTAGACGTCCTTAGGCTTCTTTCTCAATCTTCTTGGACTTTGAGAATTTATTTGAGGAGACATTTGTGCATTCTTCTTTTTCCCCCACAAAAAAAAACTAAAATTAGCTAGTAATCTTTAGGATTTTATTTTCTTTGAGTTCTCACTTAGGATAGATAATGTGTGTGTGCGTTTTTTGTAAATATTTGAGTTTAGTTTAGAATTGAGTCAAGCCTTGTCTAGTTGAGTGTGTGTCTCTCATGATTGGTTTTTCACTAAATTTCAACTCATATCGCTCTCTTTGCTCGAGGACGAGCAAAAGGCTAGTTGGGGGGTGTGTTAACGACATAAAATTGCATGTTTTAGTATGTTAATGAACTCTTCATAACTTGCTAATATGTGTAATTTATTTATTTTATCTCTTTTTCTAGACTTATGCTTGTTTTCGTAGTTTTGGTTGTTTTTTACCTAATTTTGTAGGTGAAGACGTGCTTTAAAACGCAAGAGGCGAGCTAGGGGGAGTTTAAACGATGAATTTGAAGAGGATTTGCGGCTCGAGAGCCATGAAGAAGGGACTTGGAGGACTTAATTTGAAGGGATTTGAAGATTTGAGAGGCCAAGATTGAAGACAAACCAAGTAAGAAGGCCAAAGTTACATAAAAGGGGCTTGATTGAAGTCATTTTGACGGAATTGGGGACCTAAATGGAGTTTTTGGAACCTCACAATGGCTGCCTTGAAACATTTCTAACGGATCTGGGGTCTATTTGTAGTATTCTAAAATGTTTTAAGAGGAGATGGGGGTATTTTAAAAGGTATCAGCAACTATAGGGGGAGCCGAGTGGAATTTCGGCAAAAACATTTAACAGCTCACGGCTTACTCTCTCTCTCCCCGACTGAAACACGCACGAACCAGAGCCTTCTATGAGAGCTCGAAGAAGCTTCTTCCACCCTCTCACCCGACCACGTTTCTGCACCAAATCGCACGAACCCGGTACCAAAATGCTCCCCAGCCCAAGCTCTATCTACCCATGCCCTCAAATCGGCCCAAGAACAAAGCAATAAAAAAGCCCTAATTTCTAGGGTTCATGAGGACGACGGAAATCGACGATAAAGAAGGTTTGGCATCAATTCAACGGGGGATATGAATCCTTGGAGGCTACGAAACACATCCCCAAAGTCTATATAAAGCAAGCTTGAAGAAATTTTGGGGACTCTTCTCTCTCGGACGGACGGACGGGACTGCTCTGTTCGCCTCTGTTTCTCCTCTCTCTCTCTGATTTCGCCTTCTTCTGGGTTGTTCTTGAGCTCTCTAAGGGCCAAGAACGAGAAAGAGGAAGAGAGGGAGAGAGGAGCTGTGGTTTTTGATCCGATTTTGGACGAATTTTGGGGCTGTTTAGTGCTCTGTTCTTGAGCACTGTGAGTGCTCTGTTCTGGGTTGATTACTCAGTAGCAGCAGCAGTAGTCACAGTAGCAGTAGCAATTCACAGTAGCTTTCTTTGCAATTGCTTCACTAGTTTGTAGCTTAGTTGTGTTTTTGGGTATTTTTGTTTAGTTTTGTGTATTTGAATCAAGTGGTAGTTGATGTATTGAGGTTGAATTGGTGAAAACAAGAGTTGGATTCAAGTATGATGAATGAAATGATATTTCTCTTTAGCTCTCTTGAATCTATAATGTCTAGCTAATTCAATTTGCTTGGGTGATTTGGGACTATCTAGTGCCCTAATCCTCTTATTGATTCAAGTTGAACTTCAAGGATGAATGGGTTGAATTGGGTTCACTTGAATGCTTAGTGCAATATTTAGATTTCTCTTGTTGAAGTATTTGATGCATTGAATAGGTAGATGTGCGAATACTTTTGACGTGTTTGATTTGAAGTTGCAATTGAGTGAGAGGAACTCGTCAATCCTAACTTTGAGAAATCGAGTTCTAGTTAGGTGATTTGAGTGAGAATTTACAAATCTCATTTGTTGCTTGATCTTTCATGTGGAAACACCCATGTGTGTTTACATATGGTTGATGCTTGAAACACTTGAAATTTGGAGGATCTCATTTGAATAGCCTCTTTAGTGCTTGATTAGCGTGTTGGATTTACACACTTCTCTTGTCGTGAGTTGGATTGTATGAGCAATCACTTCTTGAGATACTTGTCTTGTGGATTGACAGATGCGAATTGAGAATCGGGCTTGAATATAATAGGAGGATTGGTCACTAGAGAAACCGATGATCCCTAGCCCTCATTACTTGGTATTTCGCTTAGTTTCTTGAATCGTAGCTCTAGTAGTCGTTTACTTTGTTCTTAAACTCAAACCTCAAACTTGCTCCATCAATTGATTTTGGTGGATTTGAATAGCTTGGCAAGCTTTAAAGCCATTGAGAGTTTGTGTTTTATTGTTTTAGTTAGTCGTTTATTCTAGTTTTGCAAGTCACTCTCTAATCCTCCTCTCCTTGTGGATTCGACCCCGTTCTTACTCGGGTACTACTTAGAACGATATTCGTATACTTGGGAATTATCGCGAACAAACACCGAGCGGGGAATCACAGCGAAATCAACACAAAAAAGGGTAAAGAACTAAGGCTCGAATCTCTCCAGAGTTCTGTAATATTCAATGATCAAAAACGATCTCCAAAAAATTACCCACAAGTCGCGTATAAATTGCTGAAAATTATAATTATTCAAATATAGTAAAAATCCTAAAAACAATGCTAAATAATAATACTAACCTAATAAAACACTCGGCTAGAAGATTTACCTAAATCGGGTTCAAATCAAAATCCTAATTAATAAATAAATGTTCTAAAATTTATAAAAATGGCGATTTCGACCATTAAACAGTTAGTTTTGGCCAAATCAAGGCGGTACCCGTGATAAATTACGGGTTGTTTTTAGAAAATCGTTTTCAGCCAAAATTATGTATGGTTCGACCCGAAACTTCAATTTTTCAATTCTTCCCATGATTTTGCGTTTTGACCGAAACTGCTTTTCTGGATGCAGCTGATTAATTCTCCAACTTTTTCCTGCATCAGTCACCCCCTCTTCAAAAGAACTCGTCCTCGAGTTCAATATAGGCTCTTGAAAGATGTGAGGGACCATAAACTGATCACAATAAAAAGATTGCGGCTTGAGCCGAAAAATCACGGACTCTTCTAATTCAGTTCCCACCAATTCATCATCAACTTGATAAGATATAATTGATTGAGAAATTACTGGAGATGAATCTGAAATTACCTCATAACGAATCGACACTTCTGAAGTATGCTTGTCATCCTCCACAATCAACTCTTCCTCATCATCTCCATAATCGTCATAAACTGGTGGCTTAGTCCAATCCACCTCATAATTAGATGAAGACGAATTGCCCTCATAAAAGATATCTCCATAGGAAGTATCTTCAAATTTCTCTCCAACAAGTTCATCAACTTCACGAAAATAATTGAACATCAGGTTGTACCGTACCTGAGTAATCAGAGAGATCATTCTTCAAACTCACTCCTCCATAACGCTCGCTCCAACCATCGGAATTGCCGTTGTAGTGGATCTCGAACGCGGGCTGCGAGTAACGATCAAAGACCTTGCGATCTTTGCAATCCAGCGCCGCCAAGCGTTAGGTTAACTTGCAACTTGTCGCTGCAAATCCCGCAATGCTAGGCGCTGGGCTAACACGTCAATCTGCCTCTGCAGATCCCGTTGTTGCCTTTGAGATCTTTTATCATCATAACGTCTTGGACGTTACGTCTCCGTTGGGGGGCTTCCTCAGTCAGAACCTGCCCGCAGCCGCCAGGACGTCCACGCACCATCGTTAATGATGATCTTCCTCCCACGTCGAACTTGCTCTGATACCAAACTGACGTCGGGTTAAACACCGAGCGGGGAATCACAGCGGAATCAACACAAAAAAGGGTAAATAACTAGGGCTCGAAGCTATCTAGAGTTCTGTAGTATTCAATGATTAAAAACTCTACAAAAAAATTCTCACAAACCAGGTATAAATAGGTGAAAATTATAATTATTCCAAATATAGTAAAAATCCTAAAAATAATGCTAAATAATAAGACTAGCCTAATAAAACACCCAGCTAGAAGATTTACCCTAATCGGAGTCAAATCAAAATCATAATTAATAAAAAATGTTCTGAAAAATATAAAACTGGAGGTTTCAACTGTTAAACAGTCGATTTTGGCCAAATCAAGGTGGTGCCCGTGAAAAATCACGGGTTGTTTTTAGAATATTGTTTTCGGTCAAAGTTATGTATGGTTCGACCTGAATCTTCAATCCTTCAATTCTGCCCCTGATTCTGCGTTTTGACCGAAACTGCTTTTCTGGACGCAACTGATTAATTCTGCAACTTTTTCCTGCATCAATTTTGGAGGTTGAAGAGTGCTGGTGATTTGTGGCTAAGGTTTAATGGTGATTAGGTGGTTAATTGGGTGAAATGGTTTGCAGGTCATGATTTATTGGTGAATTTGGTTTGTGGAGGAAGGCTAAAGCTCGCAGCAAATTATTCCCATTCGCTCTCGTCCATTCTTTGGCCATTGTCCGAGCTTTGCTTCAGCTTCCGAAGTTTTTTTCGTTTTCGTTGCACGCTCCGAGCCTCCGGTACCTGAGAATCAAACAACAACAAATACCGGCGTAAAATGTGTCAATTATTGCTCAAATCAACTTGAAAACGCCCAGACTAGACAATTAAGCAACTTAAGCTCTAACTCACAAAGTCCTCATTATCATAGCGGAAATCTCATAATTTTAACCCGGAATGCACGCAAAACGATAAAAAATATAGAAGAAATATAACTCTATACAGAGTTATCATGAAGGCAAAAATCACAAATATCAGAATAGGAAAGAAAAACTGTAAGGTAAAAGGCATACCTCTTATCCAAGGTTAGATAGAATAAGAATTACAGCTGAGTCGTCAGGTCTTGCGAGAAGGCCTAACTGTTCTTGAAGAGATTATTGCCCCCACTTATACTGTGTTGGGATGTCGGCGATGATTCTTCCAAGATGAAACAGCTCCGATCTTATTTGTCAAAGCAACGCTGAAGGTCAACGGCGATCAGCACCTCAGTTAGCCAGAACTAAACACGAGCAGAATAGATTTTTCGGAGAGAGAGAGAGAGATAGAGAGAGAGAGAGAGAGAAAATCAGAAGCTATTTTTCGCAACAAGCAAGCTATGCATCAAAACATTACGGTTTTGATACACAAAAAAAAAAAAAAAAACTGATGCATTAATCTCCATTAATTCCCAATTAATACGGTTGTAGATAGTGCATTCTGATCAGATCCTTCATTGTCTGCGTGGGAGCCACCAGCACATCCAAAGGTTATACATATACACTCTATCATATCTCTGTATGCAAGCTTATCCACTTGGGAGCTGTGAGACAGGGCCACCCGCGATACCAATCACACGGGATTTGTAGGGACTTAGTGGTTTGGAGGCTAGAGTAAGGGATGTCGCGCGAGAGCAACAACCACGCTCGCGCGCGACCCTTAGTAAATGCCTGAGAGATTCAAGGATTACATGTCCCATAAATGCGGTCGATCTCATAACGGTTCCTGCATATACGGAACTGATGCGTAACGTGTCCTATATATACGGTCGAACGTGCCGTTATGAGGCTAGCATTAAGCCGCCATTTATGGGCGCATTAACCCCTCATAACGGTCACTTCCCCACTATATATATAGGAACGTTTGCCTTCTATAGCAACCCTTGAATCATTTGGCTAACTTGATATACTGTCTCTCTCTCAAGAACAGTTACAAGTGCTTACTCTCTCCCTACTCACTACCCTTCATCTATCTGTGTTCTTGTTCTGATCCCCTTTTTGAGGTGTACACTTATATCTCTCTCCGGGATTTCCTCGTACACAACGGTCAAAATCATTTTAATAATTAAAAATTAAATTGGTGTGTAATTGAATCAAAACTGATTTATAACCTCACACCAGGTCACCTCACGTACGCGAGACGCTTCTCCCAAATCGCCCTTCGGCCCGACCCGAACCGACCTGGCAGTGTCGGCGGCGCGCGCGCGTGTGTGTGCGCGCGAGGCACACAAGAACACCATGGACCACCACACACCTTAGTAGTTGGACTATTTTGCTTTCTTGGTTTCACTTCAATTTCTCTATGGATTACACTAAGAAAATGAATTAGATCCATACATGAAAATTTTAGTCCCCATTACGAGGAATAATTTCCATATTGTTAAAACTTGAAATTAATATCAGGAGCACACAAAATCGTGCTCCAAAAATTACATTTTCTAACAACATCATCATATAGAGCTTTAGCCTTCAGTGGAACAAACAATTCCACACCATGAAACCCATCTTCATCAAACTTTTCCACCACGTGCACGCCACATGAATTCAACATCTTTCCAAACTCCTTATGTCGATCCACGAATGGGTCCCCGCCGTGGGTACGCTGCTACCGAATGAACTGGCTCATGGGTACGCTGCTGCTAGTACTAATCTAAATGCAAACTTCACAAAGCTGATTTCGGGTTCTTGACGCTACGCACAAAATCATGTACATCATCAACAAGATATTTAGCCTTTGTGAGATCATACAACTTTGCGCTATGTTCTCCATCTTCATAAAACATGACAACCACGTGCACACTATGTGACTCCAACATCTTTACAAACTCTTTTTGCCTATCAACTAGAGGGTCCCAGCCGTATATACGAACCAAACACTTAGGGAGCCGTCCGGTAATCTCGTTGTGGAACCAACTAATCATCGGACAACAAAAGGGATGGTCATGATTAGCTCCCTCCGGTAGAGCGAGGGTCCACACCAGATCACATGAAGCCAGAGGCGCGACCCGGTCATCAACCAACCTCAATTCCGATTCCGTCCTTTTGGACCCACCAAAGAATGGCTGATTCATTATCAGCCCTTAGATCTTCACCAGAGAGATATCAAGTTCCAGAGCACGTTTGTAATACCCCGTATTTAAATTAAGGGTTATTTGGTCATTTCGAAAAAATATTTGAAAATTTTGAGAAATTTATATTTCAAACTTATTAATGACTTTTCTTAATTTTAAAATATAAGGATGTCATTTGACTTCTATGAGGATATATATTTTTAATTTGGTGTTATTATGTAGTTTTTGAAACATAGATGATACTATATGAAACTCATTTTGTATATCTAGGACATACTTGTAGTTTTCTAAAAGTGATTTATACAAAGTGTTTTATTTAAAATAATTTGGATATTTTATAATTTATGAAAGCTATCTTTTAAGTGTTAGCTATTAATTGAATTTTTTTTTCACCTGACACGATCTCCGCAAGTGTACGGTTGTCGTGTGTAGTAATATCCGGTAAATCCGGGTTTGTCGAACCCAAAGGACTTCTCGTGAACGAATTAGGATGATTAACTTTAATGTGGGCAAGTAATTGAGTTTGTTTGACTAATCTAAGAAAGTAAGTAACAAGCTAATTATTAAAATTGAGATTAATATGTGGGATAAGCATCAGGATATCTCTTCGGTTCACTAGGGATCTCACACCATTAATGATTTACGTTCTAGTAACACGAATGTACTCTACTTAGCCAAACGAGCACATTTACCTTGAAGATTCCTCAACCAAAGCCTATAGTTAAACTCACGTACCTGATTCCTCTAGCCTACTCAAGTTTAACTACGCATTATGTTCTCTTGATCTACTCTTAGTTCTTAGCCAACTAGCAAGATTCCTCAATCCTAGATACAGCTAGTGCATGATTCAAGTTCCAGCAACGAATATTGATTCCTCTAACATTCATCACCTAGATCAACCATATTGCTACGTCTAACAATATGAAAGATAGATTAAACTCATGAATCAAGCATAACTAAACAAAACACATTCTATTAAGCATAGAAGCATGAAACAAGATCCATAAATCACCAAACGTGGTGTTCAAACCCTAGCTACCTATGAGATATCCCGAATAGAAGATTTAGCTACTAACACACATGATCAAAGTACAAAGTTTATTGATCATCAACAAAAGTAGAGAAGAGAACAGAATAGAAAATCAAACGATGGTCTCCAAGCTCCCAAGAAAGCTCCTCTTCTCTCCAATGGCGGCCCCTTCATGAATCTCTCAGCCCTAGGTCGTTCTCTCCTATTAAACCCGTTCCTTCTTTCAAGTTTTTAAAAATTACACTTTTTACCCCTTTTCTAATCACGTCAGATCTACTAATGTGATCTTGGGATCACAATTTGTGATCCTAGGATCACCTTTTTTAGTTGTAGAGTCACGGTGATCTTCTATGTGGTCTTGCACATGATCTTGTGATCATAGAATCATCTTTTTTTAATTGTAGGATCACGTTGATCTTCCATGTGGTCTTGCACTTGATCTTGTGATCACAATTTGTGATCCTCTACTTCCAGTGAGTTGCTTCCTTTCACTCCTCTTGAATTTTTGGCCAAGTCTTTTTCTCCTCTTAGCTTCTACTCTCCTTTGTCCATTCTCTCATGCATTCCTTGAGTTTCTTTCTGTCCGAAGTTCGCTTCCGCTCCAAAATCCGCACTCCAAGCTTCCGGTCCCTGAGATCCACAACACGAACAAATACCGAAAGATCAAATGCGACAAATAAAGCCTAAAACATGCATAAAACGCCCGGATTACACAATGAAGTCTAAATACTCAAGTATGCTCAAAACATATAAGAATTTGTCAATTTCTCATACAAATCTCTCTAAACGCACGCAAATCAGTGGTGAATCCTATAAGAATATAACTCCTAATATGGAGTTATCAAATACCCCCACACTTACCATTTGCGCGTCCCGAGCAAAGTCTCATCTACTGCATTTAATTGTCTACTAGCCGACACGACTCAAACGACTCTAACACGACTCACGACACAAGTAATGCAGCAAGATGGTGCAATGCAAATCTATACTCGATCTTAAACACATAAAAGCTTTTAACTTATTTGTTTTTGTGAGATCAGACAATTTCAATAACATAGACTGATGCTCATGGATGATGAAAACATTAGATAAGAGGTGTGAAGCGCAACTAAACTCGACAACAAGTAAATCCCCATAGTTAGTATAGAAAGCTTAACTTTACTATCAAGAATGAACTACCTCTTCATGTGTGCCGATAAAAATAAGAGGCTAATCAAGGCTAAGCCACGTTCATAGTCCGAGCTCCTATTCCGCTAACGGTTTAGAATGTTGAGGCTTAGGGTTAAAAGGATAATTATGTAGTAACAAGTTCTAAGCGTCACATTCTCACATTAAACCCCACATCTCACACACCCTCACCACGATGATAGAAACCGCAACCCAAAACTCACCGTCTCCGGCCCTCGATCCCCAGTACAATAACGATCTCCGCGGCCACCATGGCGATACGTGCACGAAATGCAAACCGTCGTTAACGAACTAGTAACTTTCCACCACTCAATTTCCAATAAGCTCAAATTTATTCCTTTATTCCATATCTCCTTTTTTTTCTCTCTTTGTTTTTTTTTTCTGTTTTTTCTCATTCCTTTTTTTTTCATCTCTCAATATAACAAAATGTCGTAAAAGTAACCGAGTGGTCTTCCAAGAATCCAGCAAAGCAAGCATGTTAAGGAAAGGAAATAGACGATCCAATGAATGCATATCACAAGTAAAATTCATCTCCCCCTAACTCAATGAAGTACACGGTGTCACCAAACAAAGCCGCCAAATAGTCAAAGCGCGTGTGTAGGGATGTAGTCGTCAGAAGCTCAATCTCGATGTCCGTAGTCAAAAGTCGACATCCCCACACTAGAATGTAAACATGCCCTCTCTCAAGTAATTAAATGTATGTAAGTCCTGTGCCTAATCCAACCGATCCTCCTACACCGTGATGATGAAAAGAAACGATACCTAGCACGATCCACCAATTAGGATCAACCACCCCATTGTTGTGCGGATTAGACGTCACGCACTCACGGCTCTCCACAACTGTGTCCATGGTGTAGTGACATGGAACACCGCCACACCGAAGTGCGCAAGCCTACTCACTCACCCTCGCATCCCCTCGAAGATATGTAATAATACGCAAGCGATCATGTAGAACTCACAAGCATATGCAGTACAACTCTCCCTCATCAAACCACCTCAACTATGACCCCCTCGTGACGCACTAAAGTGGTGATTCTAAACGATTTATGATGAAGGCCAAGAATCGTCACCCTAGGTCAAGAGGTTATGAATAAAACCAAGGTTCAAATTAGACTTTCTAATGGTCCTACAAGGTGAGATCTATCAAGCAGTGAGTGCTCTAATACGCATCCTCGCACAGCTGTTCTGTGTGCCACTACGAGGCGGGCTGGCGACTACCTAAGACGTACACATGAACGTTCGGCTTGTTTAGCAAACACCAAGCTCAACTCTTGTAGAGAACAACACACACTTTAGCTTTTAAAATTCAATTTAGTTTAAAACTAGGTAGGCATTCCCGTAACGAGATTCTCTCTATACTTACTAGGGGAACTAAAAGTGTCATTCTCGGTCAAAATTCACACCCTATGCCTAAAGTTTTCACATCACACTATATCAACCAAGCCTAAGCTTCTTTCAATTGCCCTTTCTCAAAATTTTCATTTTTTTTTTAAATTTTTTCATAAGTCTTAACTCTACATGCAAGGCTTTGACACGGAAAAAAAATGACTCTACACAGTTCAACTCTTTGGTGGGTAGACTCAATTATTTAAAAGTGCAAACTGTATATAAATCTACCACTACACAATACGAAAATATAATTAAAAATAAGACATAAACCACAATACTGACTCACAATACAATCTAAACACACTCTACATGTAACTGGCTATGCAAGACACATTGGCTAGTAAATAGTTAAACCACCCCCACACTGAATGCTTCATTGTCCTCAACGAGTTTAGAGATCATGCAAGAGAACTCCACTATCAATGTGAAAGGCCAGTAGATGAGATGGATCATGACATATACTAAATATAAGAAGCACATAATTCAGCAAAAGAAAAAGATACTCACAACCACCTCAAGGGTGGGGACAAAATCGCGTCAAGCAGTCCCCAAGCACAGTAGTGGCGCCACCATGCTCCTAACGGTCAGTGTGTTCTCGCACACCGGGGTAGACTGCCCTCCTCTGCTAAAATCTGTGTCTTGGAGAATCCCCAACTCGCATACACGAGCCCCTATGACGGTCATGTGTGCCATGGCACACCGGGGTAGATTCTCCCATATCCTGCTCAAATATGTCACTAGAAAACATCATTAGTCCCTCTCTCTCATCTCTCCAAAATAAATAAACAAAACACACGCAACTGTATTAAAAACTAACTCCCTAACCTAATGCAAATAAATAGGTTGGGTTACCTCCCAACAAGCGCCTTGTAATTTAAGGTCGACGACCCGACCCAGTTACCTCAGACATGAGACTTTTCTCTCCACTTTTTCTTCTTCCACCATCGCTTTTCCCTTTGTCTCTTCTCAAGTAAGAATTCATGAGATGCATATGGTGCAAAGAAATATAAGTTGTTAGCCGCCACATGCCTCACTCTACCTTTCCTCTTCTTCTTCTTCTTCCAATTCTTCAAAATTACAGTCGTCGAGGATTGGCCATTTGAATATAGCATCTCAAGTGGAACGGCTTCAACAATAAGTTCTGACTTTCCTGCTTCCTTCCCTAGCTCTTATCTCGGAATCGCGGGTGGCAAGTCACGTATTACGTAAAATTGGGGTCTTTTCTCTTCCTTGTGCGATTCGCCCAATTTTATGATATCCAAGAGATATGGACTAGGCGGAGGAACTTCTTGATACATGTCCTTGCAAAAATCTCCATGCAGTAATTCCTTAGCTTCATGACTTTCTTCCTCAAAGAAAATATCTTCAGTGGGCCATAAGCTTGCGATGTCCACACTCTCCCATTCATGCCATGGCTCCGGAATTATGCGAGGCACAAGTTGTATAGGCTTCACAATATCATCCCAATCTGAGTCCGAATCCGATTCTGAAGCAGCCCGAGGATCTATTACTTCATGATGAACAGTATTATAGACATAGACCTCTGAGGTTTCTTTGTCTTCCTCTTCGCACTCCTCAACTAAGTCAGGAATAATGCTACTTGGCCCATCGTCATTATCTGCATATGCCAATGCACTCGAAAGTTTTGCCAAGTGTTGTCCCTTCAGCTCGAGAGTTTCATCCATCCTATTAATCCCTTCCTCCATTCGGTCCATACTAGCTATCAAAAGCTTCAATATTTCTTTCCTCTCCGCATCTTCTTGATTGCAAGGAGGAGGGGTGTACATATCTCCATAGGAGTAGTACAGTGAATAGCCTGGAGCTTGCCCATAGAAATTCTGCCCCCACATGATCACCACGATACCTGCACAATAATTCGCTAGGAAGCAGGTGAGATCAACCAATAAATAAATAAAAGAAAAAAAAATAAAATTCCCTAAAGTTAATATTTCTAACTAATTCAACCGAAGTCCCCGGCAACGGCGCCAAAAACTTGACACGATCTCCGCAAGTGTACGGTTGTCGTGTGTAGTAATATCCGGTAAATCCGGGTTTGTCGAACCCAAAGGACTTCTCGTGAACGAATTAGGATGATTAACTTTAATGTGGGCAAGTAATTGAGTTTGTTTGACTAATCTAAGAAAGTAAGTAACAAGCTAATTATTAAAATTGAGATTAATATGTGGGATAAGCATCAGGATATCTCTTCGGTTCACTAGGGATCTCACACCATTAATGATTTACGTTCTAGTAACACGAATGTACTCTACTTAGCCAAACGAGCACATTTACCTTGAAGATTCCTCAACCAAAGCCTATAGTTAAACTCACGTACCTGATTCCTCTAGCCTACTCAAGTTTAACTACGCATTATGTTCTCTTGATCTACTCTTAGTTCTTAGCCAACTAGCAAGATTCCTCAATCCTAGATACAGCTAGTGCATGATTCAAGTTCCAGCAACGAATATTGATTCCTCTAACATTCATCACCTAGATCAACCATATTGCTACGTCTAACAATATGAAAGATAGATTAAACTCATGAATCAAGCATAACTAAACAAAACACATTCTATTAAGCATAGAAGCATGAAACAAGATCCATAAATCACCAAACGTGGTGTTCAAACCCTAGCTACCTATGAGATATCCCGAATAGAAGATTTAGCTACTAACACACATGATCAAAGTACAAAGTTTATTGATCATCAACAAAAGTAGAGAAGAGAAGAGAATAGAAAATCAAACGATGGTCTCCAAGCTCCCAAGAAAGCTCCTCTTCTCTCCAATGGCGGCCCCTTCATGAATCTCTCAGCCCTAGGTCGTTCTCTCCTATTAAACCCGTTCCTTCTTTCAAGTTTTTAAAAATTACACTTTTTACCCCTTTTCTAATCACGTCAGATCTACTAATGTGATCTTGGGATCACAATTTGTGATCCTAGGATCACCTTTTTTAGTTGTAGAGTCACGGTGATCTTCTATGTGGTCTTGCACATGATCTTGTGATCATAGGATCACCTTTTTTTAATTGTAGGATCACGTTGATCTTCCATGTGGTCTTGCACTTGATCTTGTGATCACAATTTGTGATCCTCTACTTCCAGTGAGTTGCTTCCTTTCACTCCTCTTGAATTTTTGGCCAAGTCTTTTTCTCCTCTTAGCTTCTACTCTCCTTTGTCCATTCTCTCATGCATTCCTTGAGTTTCTTTCTGTCCGAAGTTCGCTTCCGCTCCAAAATCCGCACTCCAAGCTTCCGGCCCCTGAGATCCACAACACGAACAAATACCGAAAGATCAAATGCGACAAATAAAGCCTAAAACATGCATAAAACGCCCGGATTACACAATGAAGTCTAAATACTCAAGTATGCTCAAAACATATAAGAATTTGTCAATTTCTCATACAAATCTCTCTAAACGCACGCAAATCAGTGGTGAATCCTATAAGAATATAACTCCTAATATGGAGTTATCATCACCCCTCAATTTTGGACTTTCATCATCACCCATCAACTCTTTATTTTATATTTACATCCCAATTTCTTCATACACTACTTTGGTCACTCCCATTAAAATAAGAGATCATAGTTATTCAATCTATGTATGTATTCATCCCCTTGTTGCATCAACACCCCATCACCATCACTCTTTGCCTACATCTCTCATTTTTTTTACATCTTTTCATTCTCCTCAAGAACAATCAATGAAACTCTCACCAACCTCCACCATCAAGGCATCAAACCCATCTTTCTTTCGCAATTCCTCATTTGTTTTTCTCTTCAAGAGCACTCATACTAGCTCTATTCTCTCTCTCAAAACCCCATTCCCTTTTTCGGGTGTTGACTTCACAAAAACTTAATCAAAACTCATTTTTATGGTCTCCAAACCATGGAAAACTTGATTCCAAGGGTTATATCACCATGGAGGGGAGTTATTCTACCATTCTACTCATGGATTAATGGCCAATTTCACTCATTTCCTCACAATTTTCTTGAATATTGGGGTAACATTTCTTCTAGTCTTCAATTCATTCATGCATGTCCATCTTTTGCTTTGATTGATGAAACTTCATCTTAGTTTTCTTCATCTACATGCTTGATTCTTCATTTCCATGGTTAGATCATGTGATTGACTCCAAAATTTTGACTATTTCATGAAACTCACACTAAAACTTATATGCACTTTGTAAATTTCTTGGTAGTTGCACTTGCATGTCAAGAACACTATGATAATTTGTGTCAAGAGCATATAAAAATCTTAATTCATGCTTAAAATGATGTTATTTGGGTGAAAATCAAGTTTTTATAAGTTGCATGTATCATTAAAACCATTCTTGTTGATTTTTGAAAAAAATGCATGTCCATACAATCTGACCAGTTTGTGAAAAACATATATTATCTCTAAATTTTGTCTCTGTGAAATTTTTAAATCTTACATATTCTAAAACTAGACTCAAAGAGGGTCATTTTGAAAGAAAATTCAACTCCATATCCTTTTTGGTTAAGGAGATATGCTCATTCTAAGTTGCATGTTTTCTGAAACTCTGTTTTTGGTCAAGTTTTACAATTTTTGTTAAAAATCTCATTTCCAGCAACTTATGGCACCAAATCTTTCTTGTGATGAAACTAGACGCATAGGGTATTCATTCTAGAGAATATGAGCATTTTTCCTATTCTCCAAGTAGTAGTAATTGTTCTTCAAAGTTGAAACTTTCTGCCAAACTTGTCTCTGCATAGCAGTGTTTGTTATTTTTGTAACTTGAGTTTTATAATAGCTATGCATGATTTTCTCGATGTTTCTGAAATTAGACACATATAGGTTCATCATAAATTAATTTAAAGATTTTAGGAGATGATTTTATATAGTATATATGGCTCCAAAGTCAGAGCTACAATTCTGTCCAGAATTGTAGTTTCACATTTTTTTTAGAAAACTTGAATTTTTGAACTTCTAGGTGTTTTGTTGGACTTATTTTGATAATTAAACATCATTATGTGAATTAGTGACATTTAAGACTATTTGGCATGTAGGTTTGCATTTTTACTATAAATGTGTAAATTGGTTATAACGAGTACGTCATACGTGTGATTGTAGACATCGACGCCGTAGGAGAGAGCGGTTGTCGTCGGAGTGCTAGGCTTAGTTTCTTAATTTTGATTGTGCTTCATCTCAGTGGTAAGTACATATGTACGACCTTTTCATATCAAAATGTGTGCATGTGTTTGATGTTTCAAATGAATGCTTGTTATATGAAGAAGTATGAGAATGCATGTTTTCCACTCGAATGTTGTTAAACTATTTTATTCATCTCCTTTTAGAACTCTCGGAAATTACTTGTGAAATGTTGATATTCTGATTCTGATTATGTGAAAGAGAAGAAATAAAATACCTCTAATAGACTTAGGACGATGTACAGAGTACTGTTATTAATGTGAGGCGTTAAGCTATCCTCCACTTTCTTATGGCTAAGACCATTGAAGCAATGCTTCTTATTATTGGATAGAACGTTAATGTTCACAAATCCGCCCCGATGAGCCAAAATGTATCAAGATATTGAGGCCAAGGGATTTATAGAGATATAGAGTGCTACTTATACTTGTAAGGGTCACTACGGTATAAGGGTGTCGACACTTAAGGCCTTTTAGCTAATGTTGTGAGCGGGGTTGACGAATGGGCTCCCTTAACGCTCGGGTGAAATAGGGTTTGATAGACCCTAGAAGGAACCCTTAGTGATTATTTCGTGATCCCTCTGTCTACATCGATCCTGCTGGTGGCTCTAGACATGCCTCAGCTAAACTTAACAATTAAATTGGAAGTGAAAGAAAGTTTGATTACTCTATTGATGTTGCTTGTGGCTCTTGATTGCCTAATCTAATCAAATGATTTGAAAAGCTTTGGCTACTTGTGTTTTAATATCATTATCAGGTCAAATGGACTTGTTTACTGTTGATATTCTACTTGTTTAAGAATATGTTGACTACTTGTGGTTTATAAATGTTTTAAAGATGATGGTTCTCGCTACGCGGTTACTCATAAATGTTTCGAATTGTTCCAGCTCTTTTGCTCATTGATTTTCAAATCTCTTTATTTTCTTCAACTCATGCTTCCGTTCCACTCGTTGCTTTACATGTCGTAGTGTGTATTTACTCAGTATTTACTGATCATTTCTTCAAAACTGCGTCGGCTTTTGCCATTTTAAAACCGCAGGTCATCACTCAAGGTGGGGGATGGGAACGCGGAACGAGATAAAGACGTTTAGATTAAGTTAGAGTAGATAACATAGATTATTTCAAAAACATTATATTTGTAATCTTATCTTCTCAAGATTGCCGTATTTATTAAATAAAATGTAATATTCGTAACTATATTTCCACTTTTGGTTATCGATTGTCTCTTTAACCCTGAACCGAGATCCCGGATCGTTTCAGATGGTATCAGAGCATCGGTTCTCCGGTTAATGAGACTTTTCGATTTCCCTAAGTAGATAAAAAAGAAAGATACCACGTATTCAAAATTTTAAAATTGATTAGGATATCTCAATTTGGTAATAACAAAGTAAGCAAGCCGCAGGGGATTTTGGGGTACTTACGTATTCTTAAACACGATTTGTACCGTACTTGTTGATTAACTGTTACTTGCTAATTGGTATGTGCTCCATGCGGAATCTACTTGCTTATTTATATGTTTGCTATCCATTGAGCATATTTGCTTACTCTATAGAAATGATTTATCATTGTCGTGTGATTCGTATCCGCGTTCGCTTTATTGGTTATGTTATTTTGTCGACGAGAGAGTAACGACGCTTTGACTTAGAAGAACATGAGACCATTCGTTTCATACCTTTGAGTGCGACTTTTAAGATAATACCTTATTTTGTTTCATTTTGAGTTAATTCGACTTGGTCGTTTCCAAAATTAGAAAGTTTTGACCCAAAAAAAAGGTAATAGTTTTTAAAAAAAAAGTTTTGGAAAAAAAAATGTTGGGTGTCGAGATACCAAATGCCAAGTGATGTTTACCACTTTGTTTAGCAGTCCGCTGGCGTGACTCTTAGTACGACGGTACTATGATTTGTACCCGCTGTGTAGACTAAGTTGGAACATTTGAAACACATTCGAGTTGTGATGGATAGACACATTGTGTGACGACACATAGTGTTCTTTTCTCCCTCGTATGCGTGGAACACTTTAGGTTATTGGTGTATCTTATCCTATAACGGTAAGACAATATTTTTTAACGCGGATGAGCCAAGTAAAATGACATGTTAGTTGCGATCAAAGTACTTTGTGTCTATAAATTTCAAGATTTGTTTAAACGCTAGAAAATTTTCGAATTGGCTTTCTAAACGTGATAACTTGTATGTTGGTCTAGACCTTTCAAAATTTGGTGTCAACCTTCGACTGGAGTTAATTGTATTTTAACCCCTACTATAATACGAGTGAATAGAGACTTTACCGACCGAGAGCTCGTTCTCGTTAATATAAGTGTTGCATATGCATCAACCTTGCATACAATTAGCATGTGCATTGGCATTGCAAACAACTCTCATGTGCATTAGTTGCATTCTCGTGAAGCATGTCGTAGTTTTACAAAAAAAAATAAAAAAATCTTAAGCTTCGGGGACGAAGCTTCATTTTAAGGGGGATATAATGTAATACCCCGTATTTAAGTTAATGGTTATTTGGTCATTTCGGAAAAATATTTGAAAATTTTGAGAAATTTATATTTCAAACTTATTAATGACTTTTCTTAATTTTAAAATATAAGGATGTCATTTGACTTCTATGAGGATATATATTTTTAATTTGGGGTTATTATGTAGTTTTTGAAACATAGATGATACTATATGAAACTCATTTTGTATATCTAGGACATACTTGTAGTTTTCTAAAAGTGATTTATACAAAGTGTTTTATTTAAAATAATTTGGATATTTTATAATTTATGAAAGTTATCTTTTAAGTGTTAGCTATTAATTGAATTTTTTTTCACCCCTCAATTTTTGACTTTCATCATCACCCATCAACTCTTTATTTTATATTTACATCCCAATTTCTTCATACACTACTTTGGTCAATCCCATTAAAATAAAAGATTATAGTTATTCAATCTATGTATGTATTCATCCCCTTGTTGCATCAACACCCCATCACCACCACTCTTTGCCTACATCTCTCATTTTTTTTTACATCTTTTCATTCTCCTCAAGAACAATCAATGAAACTCTCACCAACCTCCACCATCAAGGCATCAACCCCATCTTTCTTTCACAATTCCTCATTTGTTTTTCTCTTCAAGAGCACTCATACTAGCTCTATTCTCTCTCTCAAAACCCCATTCCCTTTTATGGGTGTTGACTTCACAAAAACTTCATCAAAATTCATTTTTATGGTCTCCAACCCATGGAAAACATGATTCCAAGGGTTATATCACTATGGAGGGGAGTTATTCTACCATTCTACTCATGGATTAATGGCCAATTTCACTCATTTCCTCACAATTTTCTTGAATATTGGGGTAACATTTCTTCTAGTCTTCAATTCATTCATGCATGTCCATCTTTTGCTTTGATTGATGAAACTTCATCTTAGTTTTCTTCATCTACATGCTTGATTCTTCATTTCCATGGTTAGATCATGTGATTGACTCCAAAATTTTGACTATTTCATGAAACTCACTCTAAAACTCATATGCACTTTGTAAATTTTTTGGTAGTTGCACTTGCATGTCAAGAACACTATGATAATTTGTGTCAATAGCATATAAAAATCTTAATTCATGCTTAAAATGATGTTTTTTGGGTGAAAATCAAGTTTTTATAAGTTGCATGTATCATTAAAACCATTCTTGTTGATTTTTGAAAAAATGCATGTTCATACAATCTCACCAGTTTGTGAAAAACGTATATTATCTCTAAATTTTGTCTCTGTGGAATTTTTCTTACATATTCTAAAACTAGACTCAAAGAGGGTCATTTTGAAAGAAAAATTCAACTCCATATCCTTTTTGGTTAGGGAGATATGCTCCTTCTAAGTTGCATGTTTTCTGAAACTCTGTTTTTGGTCAAGTTTTACAATTTTTGTTAAAAATCTCATTTCCAGAAACTTATGGCACCAAATCTTTCTTGTGATGAAACTAGACGCATAGGGTATTCACTCTGGAGAATATGGGCATTTTTCCTATTCGCCAAGTAGTAGTAATTGTTCTTCAAAGTTGAAACTTTCTGCCAAACTTGTATCTGCATAGCAGTGTTTGTTATTTTTGTGACTTGAGTTTTATAATAGCTATGCATGATTTTCTTGATGTTTCTGAAAGTAGACACATATAAGTTCATCATACATTAATTTAAAGATTTTAGGAGATGATTTTATATAGTATATATGGCTCCAAAGTCAGAGCTACAATTCTGTCCAGAATTGTAGTTTCACATTTTTTAGAAAACTTGAATTTTTAAACTTCTAGGTGTTTTGTTGGACTTATTTTGATAATTAAACATCATTATATGTGCATTAGTGACATTTAAGACTATTTGGCATGTAGGTTTGCATTTTTACTATAAATGTGTAAATTGGTTATAACGAGTACGTCATACGTGTGATTGTAGACATCGACCCTGTAGGAGAGAGCGGTTGTCGTCGGAGTGCTAGGCTTAGTTTCTTAATTTTGATTGTGCTTCATCTCAGTGGTAAGTACATATGTACGACCTTTTCATATCAAAAGGTGTGCATGTGTTTGATGTTTCAAATGAATGCTTGTTATATGAAGAAGTATGAGAATGCATGTTTTCCACTCGAATGTTGTTAAACTATTTTATTTATCTCCTTTTAGAACTCTCGGAAATTACTTGTGAAATGTTGATATTCTGATTCTGGTTATGTGAAAGAGAAGAAATAAAAAACCTCTAATAGACTTAGGACGATGTACAGAGTACTGTTGTAGATACTGCTTTATGACATGGCAGATCTAGGCCACGTGGCAACCATCCAGCACACCATATTGTGCTCCATACACACTGGATCACCAGCCGCGCTGATCCATGTGGGGGCTGCGAGACAGAGCCCTCGCATACCACTGCACGGGACTTGTAGGGACTTTGTGGTTTGGAGGCTAGAGTAAGCCCTGTCGCGTGCGAGCCAAGCCCACGCGCGACCTTTAGTAACTGTTTTGAGAGATCTATGGCACGAGCTCCCTAGACCCGGTCAATCCGGTCAAACCCGGTCAATCCGGTCAAACCCGGTCAACCTCGTAACGGTTCCGGTACTCGCGCACCACGTGCTCTAACGGTTCCTATATACTCGGACGAACGTGCCGTTATGGTTAAGCTAATTAAGCCGCCATCAATGGGCGCATTAACCACACTACAACGGTCACGTTCTCCAGTATATATACATCGTTAACCTTTCCATACAAAGGAGGACACACTGCCATACGCGGAAGCTCTGCCAAACCTCTGTCTCTCTCTCAGACATTGCTACTGACTTGCTCTCTCCCTACACACACCCCTATTCTTCCTGTGCGATCCTTGATCCACTACGTACGGTGTACACGGAGATCTCCCTGCCGGAATCTCTTGTGCACATTTTGGTGAACCCGACGTGAAACTTACCAGCAAAAGCAACCATGTCTCAGGAGGATGATGTCAGCAACCGGTCGCCTTCCACCGAAACTCCCTCGGGAGACGAAGTCCGCCGTACTCCGACGACTCCCGGCGAGGCACCAACTTTGGAGTCTTTGGACGCCACTGTCCAAAGTCAGGCAAAAGCTCTCAAGTCTCAATCTGCGCAGTTGGAGCGGATCTTGGCCGTTCTGGGCACCCTTGCGCCAAATCCTCCACCAGGTACCGCCACCCCTCAGGGGGGAGGAACCCCTACTGCTCCAGGATTGGGAGTATCGGCCACGCCTCCCAACCCTCATCTGCAAACTCCACCGTCAGCCGCGCAGCTGCCTTCGATCCAAGGATCAACAGCGCAAATGCTACCCCCTGCTGCTCACGCCTCTCAGCCCACGGCTTTGGCGTCTAACCCAACTTTGCAGTACACTCTGCCTCCACCGGCGACCATATGGGGAAACGCGGGTAGCCAATACACTCCCAATCCTCCGGCGACATATGTGTCGCCACCGCCTACGGCAGCCCCTCCGGCAGCTACCGAGGGAAGCCTCCCAGAATGCATGACGTCCTTGCAGAAGCGCGTGGACTCCATCCTAGCTCATCAATCGCTCGCGGATACCATCATCCCGAAGCTAGACAACGATCCACCCATTCCACGAGAGATCTATCTCATGCCTAACCCGGCAGGGTACAAGGCTCCCAAATGGGACAAGTTCGAAGACGTCAATGGAAACGCTCATGAGCATGTCATGCGTTTCATCGATGTCATGGGTCCATACGGAGCTGATCCCAAACTGCTGATGCGAGAGTTCCCAAAGACTCTTGGGAATGTAGCATACAAATGGTACCGGACGTTGGAGCCCGGATCTGTGAAGACTTGGGACGACATGGTCCAGAAGTTCTACACCAAGTTCTTCCAGATGGAAGAAAAGGTGACGATGATCCATCTCTCGCGGATGTATCAGAAACGCGAGGAAGATGGAATCACTTTCATCAAGAAATTCAGAGCGAAGTCCTTGGAGTGCAAGGATCCCATGCTCGAAAGCCGGCTCGTAGAGATATGCCTGCAGTGCATGCGAGATGAGTACAAGAGCATGCTAATCAATTTGCAAACACCCACGTTTTCAAAGCTCATCGAGTGCACGATGAACATCGAGCCCATCGTCGAGAGACAGAGAAAGAAGAGCGCTCCAGAACGACCTGCGAGCGGCACCACCTACAAGATCGGCAGATTCGGCTACAAGCGAGGACGCGAAGCTGAGGTCAATGCAATTTCGCCCCAGAAGCAAGCAAAAGTTACAAACTTCGACGCACCGCCCCTGCCATGCTCGGTGGAGGAGGCAAGCGATCTCTGCAGACAGTGGCGTAAGGACGGCGTCCTCCCACCGCTCGAGAAAGCACCCTCCAAGGAGATGACGAGGGACCCTAAGTGGTGCGAATACCACGGCAAGGTCATGCACCCCACAGCCGAGTGCAAGAAGCTCAGATTCGCACTCGATCAGAAGATGAAGAGCGGCGAACTCATCGTCAGCGACCATCGGAAGGATGTGCGCAACAACCCGCTGCCTGCCCATACAGATTCGGGCTCAAAAGGCAAAGAGGTCGCCATGATCTCGATAGTTGACTTGGAAGAAGTCGCAGAGGATGGTCTGCCCATCGTTGCTGAAGTCCATGAAGATGAAGACTACAGCATGGACACGGAAGATGAGCGTGCCGACCGCATGAAAGGGTCGCACGGCTTCGACAGATTCTTCAACGAGATGAACTTCTCCGAAAAATGTCGAGCGGACATGACAAAAGCAATCTTAAGGGTAGCAGAGGACTACGAGGAGGACCTCGTGGTCTCCAACGGGAAAGTCGTCAGGGCGTCCCGTTCCACAGAAAAGATTATGACCTTTTCTGCCAGCGATAAAAAGACAGATGCGAGCCACCAGAGGCCCCTGTACGTGACCGCCATCATCAACGGCGTCGAATTCAAGCGAGCATTCGTCGATGGAGGAGCAGCGGTCAATGTTGTTCCACTCCACACACTGAAGCTAGCAGGGATCCCCGAGCACAAGGTAGTCAAGCGTCCATCCCCGCTGGTGGGATTCGGAAGCGATTCCAGAATGACGATCGGGTGGATCCGCTTGGGCGTTCAGATCGGCAAAATCAAGTGCTCGGCGAAGTTCTATGTCATAGACGCGAACACCACATACCACATGATCATAGGTCGGGCCTGGATTCATCGCTTTGACGCAATCCCTTCAACGGCTCACCAAGTGATGAAAGCTATCTGGAACGACAGGATTGTCGAGATACCGGCCTCAACTAACCCGTTCAATTTGGACGAAGCGCATCTCAGCGAGGCGGTGTGGTTCACCGAGATGGCGGACGAGCAAACACCCGGACCATTCAACCCTACTCCTTTACCTCTCTGGGAGGACATCAAGGACCAGTCACCTGCAGGCGTGATGGTGACAAGGGGAGACACCGAAGAAAAGCCGCCTACCCACGAAGAGGCGCCGCGCATCGCATATCATCGCAAGAGTGTTTACACTCTGAAGAGGATCGCAAAGCACGACCCCGAGGGCAAGGAGATAGAGAGCTTCTACGCCAACGGGAAGAAATGCTATCGCATATGAAGGTGCGCGGGGACGTCCTCACACGGGCATGGGGATGTCCCTGGGCAAATCAATCAAATCGAGCAAGTTGCGCTCACAGAAGAGCCAACACAGGGCACTCCAGAGGAGAAACTTAAAGAAGCCCCCGAATGCATGGAAGACAGGCCAAGACCACAAAAGCAAGAGCTTAAGGAAGTGTTCCTCAGCCCGAACGAGGAAAAGAAAAGACCAGTCTTCCTGAGTGCGGACCTCACAAGCGAAGAGGAACAAGGACTGCTGCAGCTCCTAACTGAATACAAGGACGTGTTCGCATGGGAATACGACGAGATGCCGGGTCTGGACACGAGCATCACCATGCACCGTTTAGACATCATCCCAGGGTCTAAACCGGTCAAGCAAAGCACCAGAAGCTTTAGGCCAGAGCTCAACGTGAAGATCAAACAGGAGATTGTCAAACTCCTAGATGCCAAGTTCATAGAGCCCAATCACCATCCCACATGGTTGGCCAACATCGTGCCAGTGGTGAAGAAGAACGGACAGCTCCGCATCTGCGTGGACTTCCGAGATCTTAATCGCTTCTGTCCTAAGGACGATTTCCCATTGCCTAACATCGATTTGCTCATTGATTCAACAGCAGGCCATCGCATGTTCAGTTTCATGGACGGCTTCAGCGGGTACAATCAAATCAAGATGGATCCCGAAGATGCAAGGAAAACTGCATTCATCACTCCCGTGGGGGTATTCAACTATACGGTAATGCCATTCGGTCTTAAGAATGCAGGCGCAACCTATCAGCGGGCCATGATGGCCCTATTCCACGACATGATGCACAAAGAAGTGGAATTCTATGTGGATGACCTGGTAGTCAAATCCAGGCATGAAGCAGATCACCTTGCAGACCTGCGAAAGGTATTCAACAGATGCAGGAGCTTTCAACTGAAAACGAACCCCATGAAATGCGCATTCGGCGTGACTTCGGGGAAGTTTCTGGGATGCGTAGTCCATCGCCAAGGGATCGAGCCTGACCCTGCGAAAGTGTCAGCCATCACCAGCATGATGCCACCTCAAGACCAAAGTACCTTGAAAACATTTTTGGGAAAATTGTCATATCTGCGGAGATTCATCCCAGCAATCGCTGAAATCACATGCTGCTTCAGCACTCTCCTCAAGAAGGACGCCGTGTACAACTGGGCTCCTGATCACGAAGCCGCATTCGAAAAGCTAAAGGAGCTACTCACATCCCCAAAGATAATGATCGCGCCTCAACTGGGATCGCCGCTTCTGCTATACCTTACATCGACAAGGAAATCTATAGGAGCGCTCTTGGCTCAGATCTATGAGGGACAAGAGAGGCCTATCTATTACATCTCTCGCATTGTGCAGCCTGCTGAATCAAGGTACACGGACATCGAACGTCATTGCCTTGCTTTATTCTTCGTAATAGAGAAGTTGAGACACTATTTTGCATCGCACAAAGTAGTGGTGGTCACCAAAAGCGACCCCATAAGATACCTGCTAACTCACACTACTCCGGGCGGGAGATTGGCGAAATGGTACATGACCATCTCTCAATACGATATCACATGCGTAAAACCAAGAGCGATCAAGTCGCAGGCGGTAGCAGATCTGCTGGCACAGTTTCCTGACAACAGTCACGAACCTGTGATCGAGGAAGAACTCGAAGGCCCTGAAATCTACGCGATCGACGTGCCCTATTGGACCCTCCACTTTGATGGTTCGTCAACCAGAAAAGGTGGAGGCATTGGGATAGTCTTGACAAAGCCGGACGGGGAAGTCATACAGATGTCCGCAAAACTCAACTTCGCAGTCACGAACAACGAGGCAGAATACGAGGCTCTGATCGCGGGACTCCGTGCGGCGAAAGCTTTGGAAGTGAGCAACTTAACAGTCATGGGAGATTCCAAACTGATTGTTAAACAGGCCTCAGGCGAATATGGTTTAAAGGAGATCAACCTCCTGCCATACCGCACCCTAGTGCAAAAGCTGATGCAGCAATTCTGCGACGTGAAATACGAGCACAAACCCCGAGCGGACAACAGGCATGCAGACGCCTTAGCAACTCTGGGATCTAAGGTCAGCATAGACAAATGCCCCGCAAGGATTTCTATCGAAGTGCGAACATCGTCGGCATTAACAGAAGATGCGTGCGACGATGAACACATGGATGACGCAGACTGGCGAAAAGCAATCTTGCAAGCTATTGCGAAAGGCACCAGTAGCGAAAGCTGGGTACTCACGAAAGGATACTGCATCCACGACAACACCCTTTACTACAAGGGTCCTGGAGGAATACTCATGCGTTGCGTCTCTGAGCAAGAGGGACAACAGCTGTTAGAAAAGATTCACCAACACGCTTGCGGAGAAAGCGAGGTGTCAATCTACAGGAAAGCTCAGAGATATGGCATCCATTGGCCAAGCATGTCTACAGCCGCAGCCCTGATACAAGGGAAGTGCGAAAGTTGCGCACTAATCAAAGATTCTCTACTTGTCGCTCTAATCGACGACGACACAGACTGGAGAAAGCCATTGTTTGAATTCCTCACCAAGGGCACTGCACCCGAATCGAGAAAAGAGGCAGACAAATTGAAGAGGAAAGCTTCTCGATATGTGGTTCAAGAAAATCTGCTTTGGCGAAAAGGTCACGAAGGCAACTTGCTGCGATGCCTAGACGATAGGGAAGCACAAGAAGTCATGGACCTCTCCCATCAGGTGGAACACCAGGGAGGTGCGAAATTATGCAGACAACTCCTCTCAATCGGATACTTCTGGCCCACGATGGAAGTCGATTGCCGCACCAAGGTGCGACGCTGCCAAGAATGCCAATTCAAAGGGAACCTAGTGCACGCTCCTGCCGTGGATCTACATGCATTAGGGACGCCATGGCCATTTCATACATGGGCTCTGGACTTCATTGGCCCCATCCGACCAACGTCACATGGGAACCATTTCATTCTCACTGCAACCGAACTGTTCACCAAATGGGTGGAAGCAATACCACTGAAGACGGCAAACGCGCTGGCTGTGGTTAACTTCATCCAGGAAAACATCGTATGCAGGTTCGGAATCCCAAATACTATTCTTTCAGATAACGGTACTCCTTTTGTTAATCGTCAGGTAGCTACCAAACTCGCGGAGTACAATATCAGACAAATATGCTCCACCCCCTATTATCCAAAGGGAAATGGACAAGCCGAAGCGACTAACAAAACGCTGTTGCGAATTCTGAGCAAGATGGTCGCAGATGACCACAAGAAGTGGGCTGACTCCCTTAACATAGCTCTGTGGGCCTACAGAACTTCTCCAAGGACACCTACAGGGGCCTCGCCATTTCTACTATGTTATGGGGCCGAAGCTGTGGTACCTGCGGAGGTCAGAGTCAATTCGGCAAGGCTGGCCTTCCACGCACTCTATGAAAATCAACGCGATCATGATTTAGTCTTGCTGGAAGAAAAGCGAGAACAAGCCAAAAGGACTAACAAGCGGTACCAAGAGAGAATCGCTCGCGCCTATAACAAGACAGTCCAGCGACGGGATTTCGCAGTTGGCGACCTGGTCCTGCGCGCATCTGATCACTGCATGCGAGAGGCAACCCACCCAAAGTTCGCAGCTAATTGGGAGGGACCCTTCGAAGTCACAGAAGTCTTCGATAGCGGCTACTGCAGCATACGAAGGTTGCACGGCACAACCTCAACTCCAAGCTCAGTCAACATGCGCTGGATCAAGAAGTACTATCCCTGACTTCTCTTATTTCATACGTTTTATGATAACGTTGCTTAATGTCTCATGTGGCTACGATATTCGCAATCTCCTCTCCCATATGAGAGGATTGTAATCCTATCTCTCCCATATGAGAATGTCATAATAAAAGAATTCTCCCAAATGAGAAGTTCACATTTATTAGCTGTTTATATCGCTTATCTAATTTGTTACAACTGTTAACAATGATTTATTCGCTTCAATAGTAACAAATGTAAACACGATCTTAATTGATCATCAAAGCCTATCTCATATGATAGCAAACGCGATCTCAATTGATCATCAAAGCCTATCTCTTACGATAGCGAACGCGATCTTAAATGATCATCAAAGCCTATCTCTTACGATAGCGAACGCGATCTTAATTGATCATCAAAGCCTATCTCATATGATAGCAAACGCGATCTCAATTGATCATCAAAGCCTATCTCTTACGATAGCGAACGCGATCTTAAATGGTCATCAAAGCCTATCTCTTACGATAGCGAACGCGATCTTAATTGATCATCAAAGCCTATCTCATATGATAGCAAACGCGATCTCAATTGATCATCAAAGCCTATCTCTTACGATAGCGAACGCGATCTTAAATGATCATCAAAGCCTATCTCTTACGATAGCGAACGCGATCTTAATTGATCATCAAAGCCTATCTCATATGATAGCAAACGCGATCTCAATCGATCATCTAAAGCCTATCTTTTACGATAGCAGCCAAACACAAACGCGATCTTAATTGATCATCTAAAGCCCATCTCCTACGATGGCAGCCACTACAAATGTGATCTTAATCGATCATCTAAAGCCTATCTCTTACGATAGCAACTAAATACAAATGCGATCTTAAGTGATCATCTAAAGCCCATCTCCTACGATGGCAGCCAATACAAATGTGATCTTAATCGATCATCTAAAGCCTATCTCTTACGATAGCAGCTACACGCGAACGCGATCTTAAGTGATCATCTAAAGCCCATCTCCTACGATGGCAGCCACTACAAATGTGATCTTAAGTGATCATTAAAGCCTATCTCTTGCGATAGCAGCCAAATGCAAATGCGATCTTAAGTGATCATTAAAGCCTATCTCTTACGATAGCAGCCAAACGCAAATGCGACCTTAAGTGATCATCTAAAGCCTATCTCTCATGGTAGCAATCACATGCAAATGCGATCTTAAGTGATCATTAAAGCCTATCTCTTGCGATAGCAGCCAAATGCAAATGCGATTTTAAGTGATCATTAAAGCCTATCTCTTGCGATAGCAGCCAAACGCAAATGCGATCTTAAGTGATCATCTAAAGCCTATCTCTCATGGTAGCAATCAAATACAAATACGATCTTAAGTGATCATTAAAGCCTATCTCTTGCGATAGCACCCAAACGAAAACACGATCTTACATGATCATCCAAAGTCTATCTTTTGCGATAGCAGCGGAATGCAAAAACGATCTCAATCGATCATCTAACGCCTATCTCTTGAGATAGCGGGCTATACAGATGCGATCTTATAATGATCTTCTCAAGCCTATCTGATACGATAGCAATTTTGGTTAATTATCCAAACCTGTCTGATGTGATGGCAACACGAGTGCAGAGTCACCTTATTAGATCTTCTAAAGATCTGTCTGCTGTGATAGCAGTTTATGCGAGAAAATATCTCAAACAAAGCCTATCTTCTATGATAGCAATTTGCACAGCTCAACGATCTTGATTGATCTCTGGAAAATTATCTGGAACGATAACAACGTTGTGAACGTGATCTCATACGATTTACAACGACCAACTACAAGCCCATCCGTCAAGATGGCACAGCTGCGAAATTACGATCTCGAATGATCTAGCGAAATATCTGACATCGCATATGTGAAATCATTACATGGCATTATGCAAGGCAAAACAAGCCGAAACGCATGCGAAATTGTATTTTGTTGCAAAGAGAGCAAATAGTACAAAAGCTATATATCAGTATGAGTCAAATGACTTACAATTTATCTATCTAGATAGCAGCTTACAAGCGAAAAGCTCGCATCTAACTACACAGCCAACATGGCTTACAATACATTCGAAAAATGGCTGATAAGCCAGCAGAGAAACGCGATACGGAAACCCGGACTGCAAAGAATGAACCGCCCTGGCTTCAAGCGCCGGCTACACGATGCCCAAATCTGTGGGTGACATCTGTAGCAAAGGGGATCTCGCTCTGAAAAGAGCCACATGAAACCATACGCTCGACATTCCGCTATCCGACAAGACCGTTGTCAGATAGGCTCCCCATAACATTTGCCCAAGGAGCCACCGATTCCGGCGATCTACAGGCAAGCAGAAGCTCCAAAGGGCAAGGGCTCCTTGTAGACGGGGATGAACGCGACGGTTCATCACCCCGGGCTCACAAACATGAAAGTGACGGATTCTTCTTCGGAGATGCTGAAGAAGAATTCCGCCGTTCATTACGAGACGGTAGCACGGTCACTACGGCGCTACACCTCGCCACGAGGCGGCCGGAAACATGACCTGCACACATAATACACGAAGAAATTTCTTCGAACACACATGAGGTATTATCTGCATCCTCTTTATGACGGTTATAAACGGCAATAAGCCTCATAAAGTGGATCTTGGAAACTATTTCTATGGCACAAAGCGCAAACTCAGGATTCAAAACTTGAAGTTGCCATGAATCAACGAAAAGCAAGCGTTGAAGCCAGCAGTCGCAAGGACTCACGGCAAAGCACATGTTTGGGATAGAAGAACCCAAATGGCAAAGACAGGGTTTATATAGGCCCTGTGGAGACTCTTCGGTCGCCTAAGATGAGTCAGCAAAATTCAAAAAGAGGGTAAGTTCAATCACTTACGCCTAGAAAAGCGGTAACAATCAATTACCCTACTAAAGGCTACGACGATTCGGTTGCGTATCCTAATAAATGACGGATAGTCATGATTCGGATGGACTTCCCAACGGAAGCGTGCTTATCTGCCGAGAAATTAGCGCGAAAATCAAGCAAAGAATCAATTGCTGATGTCATAATTGGATATGCACAGAAATGTCCAATCAAATCCCGAAAGGGGCAAAACGGGCAAACTCATTGTTTGTTGTTAAAAAAGAAGGGGGAGAAACCCTAGCAACATTACATTAATGTTTCAAAATATTACATTAATGTCTCAACCATTTTCCTGTTTTCTTTTCAAAATTCGAAAAGTCAAAACAAATTTTTGACTAAGGAGTCCTGGGGCTCGAACTGCTCGATCAGCCTCTCCACTTGTTGCACTTCTTGCTTTAGTTGCTCGCACTTGGCATTCATTTCATGATACAGCTTCAAAGCTTCATCAACCTTTTGCTTCTGCTGCTCCACCTTCTGCATCTCAGCTGCGAGATTCTGGTGCCCGAGATTCAGAGTTACAGCTGCGCGAATCAGTGTAACTCTGTCCTTGAGGAATTTGAAACCAAGTCTGCCTTGGACTTTGAGCACGAGATTTTGGCACATGCCACACAGCAATTCGGCACTCTGGGCCGAAATGGTTGCAGGTGTAGCCGCGCACAGCTGCTCTAGTAGCCAGATGGCTTCAGTAAGGAATAGCCTCCTGTCAAAAGGACTAATCTCCAGACACCTCACAAACGATCGGGGGTATCTGAGGCGCATCCGAACCACCCAGTCTACATCGGTTTGCTTCAAACCTGAGACATCAAAAACAAGTCATGATGTCAAAACTCGCAAGCAAATAATGCGACGTGCGAATGGTAAAATCTCTGCTTACCAGTGCCTTCCAGAATTTCATGAATAGAGGGAATGCGAGCCACCGGGTTGTTCGAAGACTGCCCTCGCTCCATGGCTCTCCTATCAGCTGCGAGCTCCAAACTCTCATAGTTAGGAGGAAGAGTGTAGGCCGCACCAGCTGCGACTACATTCCCAACCTGCGAGCCCCAAATACTCCACGCAGGAATAGGTGCTTCCGGTTCAGTCATCGCCGGAGGCAAGGGGACAGCCGAAGTCGCTGGACGGACACTCCCAGATGCGAAAATATTAGCATCACTTGTCCTTTCTTCCTCACCGCCAGTACGGACACCTTCGTCCATCGGCACAGCATCAGCTTCGACATCATCGGAAAGTTCGATGACATCCTCGAGATGCTCACTCACGTGTCCAGCAGCTGCGACGGGCTTCTCGGTATGGGAGCTCGAAATTGGAACATGGGATGCAGAAGGCTGACTTCTCTGCTCCAGCTCAGGCTCCTCAGCATAACCTGCGATACCGAATGCGATAATATGAGGTAACTTGTGTTATAAGTTATTTCACTATCTTTACTAAAGCTAAGAATAAGCACCTCCACGCGAAGGTGGGATTGAGGTATCCTCATCATACACTAGGGACGTGGAAACGTGCCCTATCAGTGTATCCTCACTAAGCAAATCTTTAAGAGAAGCGTGACCTGGGACGCGAGTAAACCAGTCATGATTTTGCCTCAAGTGACTAAAGCCTAGTATGCGCATATCACTCAAAATAATTACCTGAGGGTTCTCCGCATTTGCTTACCAACCAACGGCGAATGTCAGGCTTTGACACACCGTGCTTTAACGCACCCACAATTACATCTCTATAAGTAACTGCGAGATTGAAGATCTCACCTTTATCGCCACCTGCGATCTCTGCGAAGTCCGCTTGGACTTGCTCTAGCTCTGCTGTGTCCTCTCCAGGGACCTCATCTTCCTCCTCCACATGAGGAGCCACTTCTTCGGGAAGCTCGTCTTCCTCGCCAGCTGGACGCGCTAAGTCGTCAACATGCCGCTCCTCGAGGCTCCGCTGTTTCACAAGCTCGAGTTCCTCTTCCTCTCGCTGCCTTCTTCTTTCAGCAGCCTCCGCGGCTGTCCTCCGGGATTCAGCAAGAACATCCTCGCTTATGGGATCATCTGAAACGCCAGAGTGGGCATCTCTCTTTTGCCTCTTGGCCACGAGGCCACCAACGGCTTCATCATCATCATCTGCGAATACAAAATTGGTTCAAAGAAAAGAACTGCACAGAAGTCATGATAAAGGGCAAGGAGATGCGACGGAAGTACCTCCTGATTCTTCCTCGCACATCACAACTGTTGCTTCTTCATCACTTGCCTGGGGCTCCTGTCTCTCTTCCTCCTCTTGATTGAATGGAACGAAAGTCTCAACTGCGAGATCTTTTCGCACTTTGCTGGGCATACGACCCTTGCCTTTGTCCTTGATGGAAAGGGACCTCACTGGGGGAGAAGCTGGAGCGCTCCTAGGGGAAGAAATCGTAATCCCCTTTTGCCTAGGTCTCTTCGCTCTCGGCGCCGCAGTCGCCGGAGGGGACGGGTCACCTCTAGGAGGAGACGGAGCCGAAGGGTTGTCTATCAGCGAGTCAGCAAAGGTGTTCATGACTCCGCGAACTTTTGTTTCGACCTCGGCATCCATCCTCCATGCTAGCCGATACGACTCCCCCCTCCTTCTGGTGGCAACAATGGTATCCACCAGCGATTTGGAACGGTCACCAGCTGCGAACCTCCGCACATGACACTAGACAATACAGAACCAAAAAGCATCAGTGCAAGCAAATCAAAGAGCTCAAAGCACACAAGGAAACTGCTTACCTCAGCAAACGCCTTGCTATATTTGATGACCTGCGTGTCGCCCTTCTTGATTGCATTGACCTGCTCCTTAATGAAGGCAATCGGGGCACAAATGATTCTCGCGGTCCAACAACGAGTAGCAACCGTACTCAGACTCGCTCAAACTGCAATTGGGGCGAAACGGAAAAGAGTTTCTCTTGATCAAGGGGGCCCTTCCTGGCTGCGCCGCCGCCTCCGTCTCCATCCTCGTCTGCTGGGCAATCCAGTATGCGATCCAGTTCTGGGAACAACCACCCTTGCGAGTTCCCGCAGGCTGCTCGAAGGGAAGATTGCTCATGAGGACCGTCTTGCACTCCTTTGTCAGCAAGCGCTTGTAGCACCCTCTGACGATAGACTGGGGCCAGATTGATGGGGCCACCGCATCGAAACCAAACTGAGGCGAGACCCGAGTGGGGTCAACATCCACTGTAAGCCTTTCATACCGGGGCGCGAGCTCACGGATGTGCTCTGCAAGTGCAGGAAGAGAACCTCGCAGACACCAGCAAAAGAACTCACGATAGCGCTCGTGGAAATGCGGCCCCTTTTCAAAGAGAAGGTCTTCTGACAAGACCATACCTTTGGAAGGGTATAGCTTTGGAAACCACCGCACGTTCTCGACACGTGTGGCGTAGGGCCTGGCAGTGAACTCCCTTCGTTTGTCGCATATCAAGCTCCAAGTACACTTGGTGTTGCTTGCTCCAAACCATCTCGCAGCTCTCCCGCTGTTGAACGCTTCCGTCTCGCCAGGGGGACACCACTTCTCAAGTGGGAGGGGAGTTGGAGCATAAGACGGCCAGCGCTCGAAAACCCACATTGTCAAAAAGTTGATATTGACAAAGGTCAGAACATCGAGACGGCCGCGCGATTCCCTCATCGCCAGAACCAGCTGGTCCAGCCTATAATATAACGTGCCCAAGACCAAGGGTCCAAGTGCGACCCTCTGGCCAAGAGCGAGCCTCACCGCAAGTGGCAGCACATGGTAGAAGACCCCGTCATGGGGGTGACCATCAATCAGATACCTCGACAGCCAAGCGCAGAGAAAGGCGCAAAGGGTCAAATGATAACCCTTGCCCTCTACATAATTCTCGGCCTCCGGGTCCTCGCTCAAAAGCTTCTTAGTGATGCTGCTGTTTGCATAGTCTCGGAAGAAGTACTGCAACCACTTGTTCCAGGTATTCTTCGCAGACGTATCCACTAGCTGCCAGTTCGGAAGAGGTTTCGTACTGGTCCACCGAGTGGAGATTTTCTTTACCTCTGCTAGGCACTCCTCCATCTGCGCGTACAAGGCCAATTCCGCAGGTGTTCTCAAGTGACTCAAGGGGTCCACCTCGCCCATGGGGGAAAGCTCATACAGCATTTGAACGTCCTCGAGCGTGGGGGCAGCCTCGAACTCAGCAAAGTGAAACGTGTGAGTCGCAGGCGAATAGCGGGACAGAAGGTCTAGAAGCATGGACTGATCCAGCTTCACGGCAGCACCCTTCATAGCACGGACAGCGAAGAAAATGCCGGCTTTATCGAGAGTTTCGGCGTAATTACCCAACACGTGGTCAGTCCACTCATCCATATAGTCCAACTTCTGGACAAACGCCTGAGTAGAAATTGCAGTGTATGGGAAGTGCCCATTCTCGATTCCCAATCGAACCACATCCTCGGAGCCAACTAACTCGAGCAAGGCTGAGTTAACTGGGCGAGTCAGCGTTAACAACTGCTCAATGGGAACAGGATCAGGCATCCTCTTCGCCTTCACCCTCGCGTGGTAAAAATCTTTCCCACCCAGAAAGGGGGCTTTTCGCCACAGAGCCTGCGGAAGCTCCGGCATCTCTTCATCTTCCTTGACGGGTCTGGTTACTCTTGTTTTGGCCATTCCTGCGAAAGGGCAAAAAAAGGGGGGGAGAAATACCACACTTCAGTTTGAATTTTGGAATTCGAGATCTATGCAAAGGAAAGCAGACAGTTCCGGTGCCGATTTTAGAAATTGGGGATTTGCAAGACCCAATATTGTCGAAAGATTAAAAACGAAGCAGGTTTAAAGATCAAAGCCTCTTCACAGATTTCATGGGTTTACAGATTCAACGCAGTTCAAGGCAAACACTGGTAGTTTAAATCAAAAGTAAACGAGGCCAACCTTGTTTCCTTGAAGCCTGCTTGGAGATGCACAATTGAAGAATACGATTTGCAGTCTTGAACTGATGATTGATTATTTGGATCTGCTCCCGAAGATCTCCGGGTACCATTCACTTTAAGAGAAAGAAGCAATGCCTTGCAATGATGGGATACAAGGTATTTATCCAGAAGAATGAAGGGTTGCGTCCCTTCAGTAGTCGAATCGCAACCGTCACCGTCGTGTCGCGCAATCACAGGACGGGCTGACGTCACGCCTAAAACCCTAAAGGTCAGACGGCACGACTCTAGGGGTTTTAGGTCATAATGACACGCACGGGGGCTGAACTTACCCGTATTTGAATTGGTGCGTGACGACGACGCGCATGTTGGTTTCCGCGCATGGAAGCCTATACAGCTACAAGCCTTCACGCGCAGAAAGGGGGCTAATGTAGATACTGCTTTATGACATGGCAGATCTAGGCCACGTGGCAACCATCCAGCACACCATATTGTGCTCCATACACACTGGATCACCAGCCGCGCTGATCCATGTGGGGGCTGCGAGACAGAGCCCTCGCATACCACTGCACGGGACTTGTAGGGACTTTGTGGTTTGGAGGCTAGAGTAAGCCCTGTCGCGTGCGAGCCAAGCCCACGCGCGACCTTTAGTAACTGTTTTGAGAGATCTATGGCACGAGCTCCCTAGACCCGGTCAATCCGGTCAAACCCGGTCAATCCGGTCAAACCCGGTCAACCTCGTAACGGTTCCGGTACTCGCGCACCACGTGCTCTAACGGTTCCTATATACTCGGACGAACGTGCCGTTATGGTTAAGCTAATTAAGCCGCCATCAATGGGCGCATTAACCACACTACAACGGTCACGTTCTCCAGTATATATACATCGTTAACCTTTCCATACAAAGGAGGACACACTGCCATACGCGGAAGCTCTGCCAAACCTCTGTCTCTCTCTCAGACATTGCTACTGACTTGCTCTCTCCCTACACACACCCCTATTCTTCCTGTGCGATCCTTGATCCACTACGTACGGTGTACACGGAGATCTCCCTGCCGGAATCTCTTGTGCACAACTGTTATTAATGGGAGGCGTCAAGCGATCCTCCATTTTCTTATGGCTAAGACCATTGAAGCAATGCTTCTTATTATTGGATAGAACGTTAATGTTCACAAATCCGCCCCGATGAGCCAAAATGTATCTAGATATTGAGGCCAAGGGGTTTATAGAGCTATAGAGTGCTACTTATACTTGTAAGGGTCACTACGGTATAGGGGTGTCGACACTTAAGGCCTTTTAGCTAATGTTGTGAGCGGGGTTGACGAATGGGCTCCCTTAACGCTCGGGTGAAATTGGGTTTGATAGACCCTAGAAGGAACCCTTAGTGATTATTTCGTGATCCCTCTGTCTACATCGATTCTGCTGGTGGCTCTAGACATGCCTCAGCTAAACTTAACAATTAAATTGGAATTGAAAGAAAGTTTGATTACTCTATTGATGTTGTTTGTGGCTCTTGATTTCCTAATCTAATCAAATAATTTGAAAAGCTTTGGCTACTTGTGTTTTAATATCATTATCAGGTCAAATGGACTTGTTTACTGTTGATATTCTACTTGTTTAAGAATATGTTGACTACTTGTGGTTTATAAATGTTTTAAAGATGATGGTTCTCGCTACGCGGTTACTCATAAATGTTCCGAATTGTTCCAGCTCTTTTGCTCACTGATTTTCAAATCTCTTTATTTGCTTCAACTCATGCTTCCGTGCCACTCGTTGCTTTTCATGTCGTAGTGTGTATTTATTCAGTTTTTACTGATCACTTCTTCAAAACTGCTTCGGCTTTTGCCATTTTAAAACCGCAGGTCATCACTCAAGGTGGGGGATGGGAACGCGGAATGAGACAAAGACGTTTAGATTAAGTTAGAGTAGATCACATAGATTATTTCAAACACATTATATTTGTAATCTTATCTTCTCAAGATTGCTGTATTTATTAAATAAAATGTAATATTCGTAACTATATTTCCACTTTTGGTTACCGATTGTCTCTTTAACCCTAAATCGAGATCCCGGGTCGTTTCAACGTTGAGCCACGGTGTATACGATATTTCCCCCAGAACTAGACCCCATCAGAAGACACGTGGAGAAATCAGCCGCATCTTTAAACTACTCATCAGTGTCGTTGATACCACGTGCTTGGTCACGCACCCACTTGACGGCATCCAAAACATCATCATACGCTGCCGGGAGACGGTTCTTGGGAGCGAGACGGTACTCAATGGCAACGACGAAAGCCAGAGTGGCGGAGGATATGGCACTACAAAGGTCATGAAAGGGTTTAGAGGCGGCGCTGAAACGTATGAATCCACCGCCGTGGGCGTCGAATAATGAGTGGAAGATTGGTCCCCGGAGGTAGATGGCGCGGGCAGAATTGGCGGAGGAAAGTTTTGGTGGTGGCATTGAGGGGGTATGTCTTTGGAAATAGTGACCGATTCGACGCTTGAATGAAATTGTACTTTCTTGTCGGGATTTGTGGGTTGAGTTGGGTATTGCCACAGCCTAGTAAGTGAACCGTCTGAGTTGGGAGCAATTCTCAGGGACTTGTAAGGATCCATGGGAGAGGTTTAACTGAATGATCAGCACCAGACGCATTAATTATAGGGGTAAAAGACACTGACCATCCCTGGGTTTAGGGAAAAACCCACAGACCACCCCTGGGTTTTGGATAAAGACACTCCGCACCCTTTCTTGGATGGAGATGGACGGTTAACTAACAACACGAATAAATAGACTATTTTTCCCCTAAAATTTTATAAAATTACCTCTTATATATTACAAGAACCTTTCTCACATTCATTTCTAACCTAATCCCTCTCTCTCTCTTCCCCACTTTCTCTCTTCCCCTCCTACTGTGTAATCAGCGGCCCCTCTTCTCCTTCATCTCCTCATTCATCTTCTCTCCTCTATCTCTCTCTCTCTCTTGATCTGAAACCCAAACCACCAAAAACCCAAACCACCAACCGCACTCCCCCTATATACCGGCGAAGGACGAGGAAGGACGAAGAGGCTGTTGGGTCAACGGCTCCTCATAATGACGGATTGGAGAACGCGTTGGCACCTCCCAGAATAGTGTATTCAGCGGCGGAGGAAGGACGAGGATGAGGGGGCGGGGGAGGACGGCGTCGCCATCGCCGCTTCTTCTTCTTCTTCGTCCTTCCTCTTTCCACCGCAGTCGCCGAAGTTTGCAGATCTAGGAGTCCACTGCCGCAGAAAACGCCACCAGGTCTTCTTCTTCTACTTGTTCTTCCTCCTCTTCTAGTTCGTCCTTCTTCTTCCTCTTTCCAGATCTTCTGTGTGGGGTGACTTTTTCGTATAAGGTTTGTGATGGCGGAGGTGGAGGCGGGGTTGGTGATGGGGTGGCTCGATCTGGTTCTGGGTAAGTAGACGAGTCCATTTGGGGCTCGATTTGATGGTAGCAGTGAATGGGTTTTGGTAGCAGTGAATGCCGCAGCTAGGGTTGAGAAGAATGTGGATAAATATTTGGGGGAGAAAGAGGGGGGATAATACTATTCCTTGATTTGGGGTTGGAGAGCAACAGGTTTGTTGAAGGATTAGGGGGAAGAGATTTAGGTTGGGAGTTCGATTAGAATCTTCGGTTTGGCTCGGAACTTTCGAAACGGAAATCTTTGATTTCATTTTAGGCATCACAAATCATTGAGTTGGCTCAAAGGCTAGATTGAAGTGACAATTGGGAAAAATTCTCTTTCAGCTGACAATTTTGGTGTTCTTAATATTCACCAAGAACATGAACATCAAAAAATATTTGTTCTTGTTATAGTTTGTTCTTGTTATAGTTTGATTTCATCTAAGTTGTATAAAATTTTGTGTGAAACAAGTGTAATGGAAATTTTGATTCTTGTTGACCTTGTACATATATATTTGTTCTTGTTATTTGTAATTGGCAACTAGTTATAGCTTATTTTTTTTAGAATTTTATGGATTTGTTCTTGGTGTTTTTGATGTTTGTATTTTGGATGTTCTTGTTGTTCTTGATGAACAAGGGTAATAAAATTCAAAAAACCACACAGGGGCAATATTGTCCGAAAAAATTCAATCAACAACCTTTTTAACGGAACCTAACAGAAGGGTGCTAACTGTCCATAGAATATTCCGTTAAATGGGTGTGAAGTGTCTTTATCTAAAACCCAGGGGTGGTCTGTGGGTTTTTCCCTAAACTCAGGGGTGGTCAGTGTCTTTTACCCTAATTATAGTGGAGGTGGGGAAAGAAAATTTCAAGAAGTTTTAAGTGTGAACATTTGATTTCAATTGTCATGATAGATAGGAGGCTGGTTAATGATTTTAATGAATGTGATAGATATGAGGCTTATTAATAGATAGGAGGCTTGTTACTGTCTAAGGAACACATTTCTCATAAATCAAGTGATAAATTGTTGTTGTGGATATTAACTATACCCAATTGGGAAGTGATTGTGGCATTACCTAGATTCACTATATATAGCATGATCTACATCATAGTGTCTTTGACTAATGACAGAAAATTTACATCTCAAAATCAAAATAAAACGCGCATCCGTTTTTAATAAATATTCATATAGCATTATTTAAATAAATTCTTTCTCAAAATAACAATTTCAGGTTTTATCTGTAATCTTTGATTCCAATTAATTCAATTTTTTCTTTCTTCTCTTCAGCAATTCGTTTTTCAATACTTCGGTTGTGAGACAGTGCCCCCCGCATAGGTTGCATAGTAACGAGAGTTAAGAGACTTACGACCAATTTGAGAATGCTTCTGCTGCCAGCATAATTGGTTTCCAACAGCAGAAGTAATTTTAGTGCATTTGGTAAAAATATTTTTTTCGACTTTTTGGATAGCTTCTTCCGTCTCACCGCACTTTATCTACAACTGGATTTAACCTTAAAGGTTTGAAAAATCTCAATATTTATCTTTACGTAACTGACCACATGTAATATATTTAGTCACTTTCCTTCTCACAGCAGGTTCATAATTTTTTTACCAAACACGAAGTTACTGTGTCAATGTCTCACAGTAGCTTTCACATAGTATTTACTAAACAATATTTTAACTAAAATTCACAACACCTTTTCCACAGTGATTCTCACACATCAGCTTCTAGCACTGCCACAACATTCTCAAACTAGTCCTAAGTTGTATGGATGTGGGAGAAAGGATTGTAGCATGCGACCATTGTATGTTATATAAGAGACTTGTGAAGACCACTTTGTTTATGCAGTGGACAGTTAATCTATAGGAAGTTATATAACCGCAACTGCTCATAATTATTCTTGTATACAAGAATATATAGAGAGGTCACCATCTTAATAGATATTTAGATACATAGTGGTTCTAGACCAATTGCAAAATGTCCTTATCTATTTTATAAAATAGAACGGTTAACTTTATTTCATCCTTTAGATTGAATCAATCTCAGCCGTTAGATCTCACTTACTTTATGAAAAAAAAAATTAAACACACAACCCCACGAATTAACCACACGCGATCAGGTGAGGAGAGAGAGTTGTTATGAAAATTGTTTAGGTGCATTGGGTGCACCACAAGAGAAGAAAATTTTACTATGATGTTTTTGGTATATGAATAAGTTATAGAAATTATATTACAGACCCCTCAATTTAGAAAATGATAATAAAATTTAGATAACATAAATTAATAAGCCTTATAAAATTAGGAGTATTACACAATATCCGAGTATGAGAATCATACAATACAAATTCTTTTGGGTAGTGGCCTCGGCCACGGGTCATCCCCTAGTTTTATATAACATACTTAGTTTTTTCTTATTCCTTACTGCTTATGATCCTTATGACTTTTACTTGGATACCACTCCATTCTATATCTCTCCCCATTTTTCATTTCAAACGTTCCTTGTCTGACCCCACATTTCTTTTTTTGGCATATTTAATAATAGATAATGACCAATTTGTATTTACAAATAATACTCCACTTATTTTGCACACTATTCTTTTCTTTGTTTGGGCTCTTTCGATAAGGGCCACATGAAAGAAAATATGCATTCCCCTTACATCCTTTCTAAAAGAAGTTGATTATAACATCCTTTCTAAATTTCTGATCTTTTAGAGATTCTTCATTGTTTTTTCTTGATACATGTACCCTAAAAAATCTGGTTGCGTGCTCTGCTAAGAGCTTCCAAACGTTTTTCTCACTCTTCATCGTTTCATCTTCCAGTTGCTTTGGACCTGGCTTTTCTCTTCCCTTCTCTTCCCTCTCTTCTCTTACTTCTTTAATCCAAATTTCTGGTGTCAGAGTGATAGATCCATCTACAAGATCATCATTGTCTCTTTACTGCAAGTGCTAGTTGAAGAAGCAACTCCAGTTCCGAAGACCTAGGTTATCATTAAGCGTGGAAGGTTTTGGCCGACGAATTAAAGACTATGTGCCTCCTCCTATTCATTCTCTTATGCTGTTTTGATCGGAGTAGCCGAAAGTGATTTTTTGGCTGGTCTTGCATGGCTTAACTATGGTTGATTCCCTAACTACGGTTGTTGGGCCGGTGGTAGAGCTACATCAATAGGGTCTCTAATAGTCTTGCATGCCTCCCATCTACACCAATTAGAAACTACTAGGCTAATAGACGTAGAAAAGGTTTAGGGTTTGTGATTGGTTTTATTTTAGGGTTTGCAGGTTTCTTCTCTTTCTCATTTTCTCATCTATGGATCCTCTTTCGCCTGTCTCCAGTCCGGATTACCAAATCTTCAACCCCAATTTCGTTCCCTTACCCCGTCAAGGACCTACAATGTCTGTTAACCCAGTTCTGGTCTCATCCCTTCGAAACCTTTACTTTCATTGGAAAGTTTCTATATGAGAGCCATCTCCCCTCCACAGTGGTGCAAGAAGAGGTGCATGCGAGTTGGGGCACCTTGAATATGGTGGTAGTAGAAAGAAAGAAAAATGTCTTTCTTTTCCACTGCCTAGATCCACAAGACAAGAGTGCCCTAGTCAAGGAAAGTCTGGTTTCTATCAGAGGAAAATCTCTTATGCTAAAAGAGAGAAGTCCTAATCTGGTTCTAGCAGAGGCTGAGTTCCCATCTACGGAGGTGTGGATGCAGGTGCATGGAGTGCCAATGGAGTATTTTGTTTTTCAGTTGGCTGAAGATCTGGGAAGCGGGAGAAGTCCTAGAGATAGACTGTAATGATCAACGGGTGGTGAACATGGATTTCTTTAGAATTCGCATCAGAATAGACCCACATCATCCATTGATGCCGGGGGCTTTTCTTCATTTGCTTGATGGGGAACCAACATGGCTGTATTTCAGGTATGAGAGAATTTTTAAAGTCTGTATGAAGTGTGGACGTATTGGCCATAAGATATCTACATGTGATTGGGAAGATTGGATGGTGATTGATAATCTCAATCAGAGATATCAGGATGCAGGTTATGGTGATGTTGTGCAAGTCATGTTTCAGCACCATTTTCCTTTTTTCTCCTAGACTTAGGGCTTTCAGACTTTTTGGCCCAAATAGATCTACAAAGATAATGGTACATGACCTAAACGAGCCCCTCCAGCAGCTATCTCCTCCTTTTATAGGGGAACACCAAGACCTTGTTTTTAATGTGGACTCTTCCAACTCCCTGTCTTCCAATGAATCTAACACTTCCCCAGTGTCTTTTAACTCCCCCACGTCGGTTCTTTCTCCTTTTATCCCACATTCCCCCGTCCAAACTTAGCAGTCAGGTTGAATGAACCTGCCACCACCTTGGGGGTGCAGCAACAAGCGGCGTTAAGATTGAGATCTTTAATTGCAACGGGAGAAATTTCGGCTGATCGCTTGGGGGGAACTGAAGAGACAATACAGAGGAATGAGAATCAGGTTTTTTTGGGCGATGACAGAGTGGGTCCCACCGCCATGCATGATGTCGTTTCGCCTAGTCCCGAGGTGAATGCACCGGGACCTTCCGTTTCCCGAGGTCAAACAGGGGATGAACTGGTTCAAGGGGAAGATAAAGCGGTTGGGTTCTTTGGGGAAGTGGCTATAAAAGGGAAGCAAGTCATTGCAGGAACATTTTTTGCTCCAATGGAGAGAGGAGAAAGCTCGTGTACGGAGGTTGTCAAAGACAAGGAGGTCACTGGTACTATGCAGCAAACCCAGACTGATACATGCACGGATCTCAAAGAAGCGGAGGAGAAACAGATGAAAGCTCAAACCACGGAGAATCAGAGTTTGGCGATTATTCCGGTGATCGATGCTGAGCCGATTTGTACTTAATCGACTTTTAAAATGGAAATTCCTGATTTTGAAGTTTGGTCAAGTGACGATGATTCTGAGTGAGAGCTGCACCATGAAGCCATGGAGGAGATTATGGAAAAGAAATTGGACATGCTGGAAGCGCTCATTCCGGGCCTTGCGGAGCCGTTAACAAGAGATTATTCAAAGCAGGAGGTGATTGTCATAAGTGATGATGAGGAGGACAAGGAATATCAACAAAAGCAAGGAAATGGAGAGGAAGGCCTGAACAAGAGGGCGGAGGAGCAGATGGAAACTGGGAAACAGGATGGGGTGGTGCCGCCCAAGAAAAGAAAACAGTGGAGGCTTGAGGAATATGAGAAGGTTCACCAGGGTAAGAGATTTCGTTTTTCCCCTTGTTCATCACCTAATTAATCCACCAGGTACATGCACCCTTTGCCCCCCTTTTAAAAAACCTAGATTAGATGTCTTATTAAATGTGGTAGATTATAAGAGGCCCTTGCTTTTGGATTTTTCTCTTGAAAAGAATTGTCCTCTCTCTTCTGATTATGGGTTTAGGCAGGTTGTCCCTAAACAACCTCCAATGGGGCCATTAATTCCATAGCATGGAACTGCAGGGGATTAGGTCAACAACCTGCAGTTCGAGATGTCTTCAAGTTGGCCAATTTAGCTGATCCCTCCTTCCTGTTCTTGTCTGAGACTAAGCACACTGTTAATTTTGTAAATAAAAAACTTAGGAAACTTGGGTTAAAGTCATGTGGGATTGACTCTATGGGCTTATCTGGGGGTTTGTGGCTTGGTTGGAAACCGTCTCTCCAAGTTGACTTGATCTTCTCGACCAAAAATCTGATTCTGTTGAAGGCTGAGCTCCCTCATGCAGGGGCTTGCCTTGTGGGCTTCATTTATGGCCCGCCAAATATGAGGGATAGGGAAGGGTTTTGGGAGGAAATTGAATCCAAAATTTTCCAAGTGACGATTCCCTTTCTTTTGATGGGAGACTTCAATCAAATTCTCACATCACAAGACAAAATGGGTCCAAATAGGCAGATTGACCAAGGGGCCGAAGCCTTAAGGGATCATTTAGGAAACTAGGGTTTAGTGGAGCTTAAGCATATAGGTCCCTAGTTTACTTGGACTAATAATAGGTCTGCCTCAACACCTACCTTTGAGCGTCTTGATCGTGCTTGGATCAATTTTGCTTGGCTAGATCTTTTCCCCTTTAGCACCCAGCAAAACCTAGGTTTCTACTCCTCTGATCATTGCCCCATTAAGGTTACCACCCAGTTCAACATGGCTAAGCCCAGAAGAATCTACAAATTTGAAGCTTGGTGGACTCACCATCAGGCATGTCATGAACTTGTAAAGTTTATCTGGACTTTAGACATCCCTGGATCCCCGCTTTTCAAACTTCAGCAGCGTCTGAAAATTGGAGTTAAAACTTTGAGTTACTGGGCCAAGAATAATGGTTCGTTAACATCCAAAATTGAAAATGCTAGAAAGGACGTTCTGCATTATCATAGCCTTTTACCTGACCCTGAAGCCTTACAGAATTTCTTTGCCTCAAAACAAGCTCTGGATCACTTGCTTGTTGATCAGGAGGTTTACTGGGCTCAAAGAGCTCACTGTAAGTGGCTCAGATATGGGGACAGAAACACAAAATTTTTCCATGCTTCCACCAAGACCAGGAGACATAGGAACCATATTTGGGCCATTAATTCTGAGCAGGGGATTCACCTCACTAAACAAGAGGATATCATGCAAGAACTCCTTAACCACTTTAGGGGCATTTTCCAGCCGACTAGGACTGGCAGGGATACTTGTGATTTCCCCATCCTGGCTCAAATTGGTATTTCTTTAGATCCTTCCCAGGTGCAAATTCTGCAAAAAAAATTTACTGCTAAGGAAGTTTCTCAAGCTGTCTTCTCTATGAGTCCTTTGAAAGCCCCTGGGCCGGATGGCATCCCTCCAATCTTCTACCAGACTTTTTGGCCCATCATTTTCACCTCTGTCACCTCTACTGTCCTCTCCTACCTAAATTCGGGCCATATGCTTAGGGAAACAAATAAAACAATACTGGTCCTCATTCCAAAAAAAAATCACCCACAGATGGTCCAGGATTTCAGACCCATAAGCCTAACTAATGTGATTTATAGGATTATCTCTAAGGTGTTGGCAAACAGGACTAAGAGGGTCATCTCAAAAATTGTTAGATGGAATCAGTCTGGTTTTATCCCGGGGAGGCTTATTCAGGACAATACTGCCATTGCCTCTGACCTCCTTCATTTCATTTCTAAAGGGGCTCATCCAAAGCATGAAGCTTATTGATGTCTTAAAATAGACATGTCTAAGGCTTTTGACAGAGTCAGATGGGATTTCCTTCAATAGACTCTGATAAAGTTTGGTTTCCTAAGTTCCTTCATTAGACTTGTTATGGGGTGTGTCACCACCTCTTCTTTAGCCCTTAACATTAATGGATCCCTCTCTGAATTCTTTACCACTTCACGTGGCTTAAGACAAGGTGATCCCCTTTCCCCCTTTTTGTTTGTCCTTACAGCTGAAGCTCTCTCTTGGGCCCTTGTCAGAGCTGAAGAAAATAAACTTATCAAAGGAATTCAGCACTCTCCTCAGGGGCCCTCCATTACTCATCTTAAATTTTCTGATGATTCTGTTTTCTATTTTAAAATTGAAGATAATACTTGACATAACTTAAAACATATCTTTGAGGATTACGGTCATCAGTCGGGCCAAGGAATTAATTACCATAAATCTGAACTGTCAGTCAGTCCAAATTGCTCTTACCATTCTAAGAGAGTTCTTTCTGCTCATCTTAATATGGACCTTAAAGAGGAAATGGGTAGGTACTTAGGCTTGCCTCTGGATATGGGGATTAGTTCAGAAGCCATTATTAATCAAACAATTACTCAAGTTGAGGGTAGGTGTGCAGGGTGGAAAACATGTTATCTCAACAGAGCTGGAAGAACTACTATAGTTAAATCTGTCCTCACAAGTCTCCTAATCTACCCTTTTTCAAACACTAAGTTCCCGGCTAAAATCCTTAAAAGGATCAATCAGGTTCTTGCCTCTTTCATCTGGAAGAGTTCATCTAGCAAGAAAGTCATTCATTGGGCCTCTTGGAGGCATATGTTTCGTCCTTATGAGATGGGAGGTTTAAATATTAGGTCCCCTGCCCTTATGAATAAGGCCCTCCTAGCAAAACAAGCTTGGAGAATTGCTACGGATAAGTCGAGCTTGATCTATAAATACTTCTCCTCAAGATATTGTAAGAGAAAAGATTTTATTATCAAAAAAAATTTCCCCAAATCTTCTAGGGTCTGGTGTAGTATTTCTTCTGTCAAAACCATTATTAGTCAGGGGCTCCAATGGGATGTTGGGACTGATGAGCTGATTAAGGTTAAAGGGGATAAGTGGATTCCTAATACCCATCCTCTTTCATCTCTTCCAAGCCTCCACACCGAAGATGCTGAGAGCGTAGTGGATTGGATTTACACAGACAGAAATGGAAAAATATGTTGGAAAGAAGAAAAGCTTCATCTTTTGTCAAACTGGCTTGGAAAGCAAATCAAATCCATCCCTCTTGCTAGGACGGATCAGCCTGATACTTATAGATGGGAACCTTCTGGGGTAGGAGACTTTTCTGTGGCCTCCACTTATAGACAATTGGTGAAAGATGACTTCTGTGCCAACCTTGCTGCAGACAAGATTGAGGGGTGGAAGGGAATCATCATTAACTTTCCATGGAAATTTTTTTGGCACCTGAAACTTCCTTTCAAAGTCCTCTTCTTTCTCTGGCAGGTCATAAACAATACGCTTCCCACTAATCTTTCTCTGAGTAAATTTGGGATTTCATCTTCAAAGATGTGTTCCCTTTGTCACAAGCAGGAAGAGAGTATTGATCACCTCTTCATGCAGTGTGCTTTTGTCAAGATCCTTTGGTCCATGTCATCCATCCAAATTTCCCATGAAACTTCCTTTTCTAAATTTTTATCTGACATCATCTCCACTTCAGGCATGCAAGACATACCCATGAGACTCTGTTGGATTGGGGCCATCACCTGGTCTACTTGCTATACAGAAACTCTCTTGTCTTCCAAAGGCAGGATCAGGATGATAGCACAAATCTGGTGTCCCCCACCTACAAAGCTAAAATCCTGGCTAGTCAATTTCTGAAAAATTGGGTTTCCAACTCCATGGGGCTCTCTAATCTAACTCCCAAGAGCAGGGAGGAGAAAGGAAACGAGATTTGGATCCGAGGGGAGGATTGTAGAAGGCACAAAACAGAAGTTTTTGTCTGGATCACTAAGTTTAAAAAAGAAAAGACTCTCCACTGATTTGCAAAGCACTGTGGGAGCATCCTCGACATTCATAATGAACATGCAGAAGGAGACGTGCCCAACATTATCATGGATTCCTTTGTCTCTGCTTTCATCTGCCTTCGTGATAGACATCTAAATCATGTAAATATTTTTGTTAATAATTTGTGTGTTTTCAATCTTCTTCAGCAGCTGCAAGAGACAATCCAGGGAAAGGAGCTGAAGTGGCCAGGGCTTTGGAGAAGGAAGATGGAGGATGTGAAGGCAATTAGCTCTACTCTTTGCAGTTTTTCTTGTATTTTGTCCATGGAAGATTTTAAAAACAGTTTGATGTAAGATAGTTTGTGCTAGTTGGGTTAGGTTTGCTGTGGGCTAGTGTTTATGTCCCATGCTTTTGGATTTGGTTAACTGTTTAGTTTGCTTCCTAATGAATTCTCTCCTTCTTTTCAAAAAAAAAGTTAATACTCCACTTCTCATATCACCACCAATTTTACTCCACTTTTCATATCACCACCAATTTTAGGGTAAAAGACACTGACCACCCCTGATTTTTGGACTAATTCCATACCGCTACCCTGACTTTTGGAAAATGGCACTTTGCACCATTTTTGGATGACGACTAACGATGGATTAACAGCACGAGAAAAAGACCATTATACCCTTGAAATTTTATAAAATTACTCCCTATATATTACCCTTACCCCTCTCCCCCTCATTTCTAACCCTAATCCCTCTCTCTCTCCCCCCTCTTTCTCTCTTCCCCCTCTTGCTGTGAAACACAGCCCCAACCATCTCATCCTTCTTCAGATCTCCATCTTCTTCACACCTCCCTCACCTTCCCTCCCTCCTTGCCGTGGGCTGTTTCGGTCGAAGTCACGGAATACCCATAGCATTGAGAACAAAGGCAGCATCGGCTTTGTTGAAGGGACGCCGTGAGTTGACTTCAAAGAGATGAAGTTAGTCAATTCGATTCTTGACTCTCCTCCTCGTCCTATATTCTCTCTCGATCTGAATCAGAAACACCACAAATTAGTTCAGGAAACCACACAATCAAATCACAACAGCGCCCCCTTTTACAATTGTCAGTGACCTAGTTAGTAAATACTCCGAATTTTTCCGGTTAATACCCGTCCGTACGTATAAATAAAAAATACTTCTGTATTTCGTACTATTGTTGGACCTAAAGAAAAATACTCGAATTTTTTAGCAAAAAAGTTTAATACTCGTATTTCACCTTTTAACGTACAATACTTCCGAATAAAACTTCTTGAAAACAATATTACCGTGAATAAATTATCGTCCAAAATAGTGTAAATTTTAGTAATTAGTTATTATCAAATATTTTCTTACTATTTTCTATTTTAAATATTTATTGTTATAAATATTTACAAGTATTATTATAAAATTTTAAAAATATTAAGTTAAAATAACTATAATTATGTATATGTGTGTGTGTGTATACATGCATCTTGAGTCTTATGTGTTATATTATTAAGTTTTAAGAGTAATGCTATATAGACAGAATTTTAGACATAAACATACTTTCCAAATGTAGTATAATCAATCCCTACTATGGAAACAAACACTTTGGAAACATCAACACATAATTAAAATCACTAAAAGTAGAACTTATGTCTAAAATTCTGTCCAAAATTATGTCCGTTTAGAATTATTCAAGTTTTAAATAATACATGTTTAAGATTAGGGAATGTGTAGTAATTTTTTTTTTTACAGAAGTAGTTTGAATAGTATGATATTATTTTACACGAGTAATTAGTTATGAGTAAATAGTGTAGATATCAGAAATGATAAACAACTGAGAACATGCTTTTATAAATTATTGATAAATATTTCATAAAAATATGAAAAGATGACAATGTGTAACACAAAGAACTCATTATATATGCCAAAATACTAAGAAATGCACCCGTATTTTTAGTTCCGAATGAACAACTAGTATACGAACTATACACGTACACATAGAAAACTCGAATAAATCAAATCGCATATTTTTAAGCCGAGTTTTTGTTAACGTATTTTTAACCTAAAATCGTATAATACACGTACGTACCGTATCACGTTTTATTTCCGTCCCGTATTTTACTAACTATGGTCAGTGAAGACGGCGGCAATGGGGAAAGCCCGGCTGCTGCTGTTGTTCCTAATCGACGGTGATGGGTTCGCTGGAACAAGGGAAACCGACGGAGAGAGAGAGAGAGAGACGAGAGACGGACAGAGCGAACGCGACAGAGGCTGGCGAGGAAACTCCTCGGATTCATCGGACTGACCTGACTGCTGGGTGCTCAAGCGCTGCGTTTGCAGCTTGTTCGACAGTGGCTGGGTCGTCGGAAGGAGGCGACAGTGATGGGGTGGTTTTGCCGGACAATTGCGAGTGAAGATGGTGATGGTTGGTGAAGTGAAAACAGGGGTTGTGGGTTCTCTGGATTCGGCAATCACAGAGGGAGTTGGATGTTGTGGGTTTCCTGTGTCGGCGAGGACGTTGGCAATGAAGACGAAACGAAGGCCACAACAGCGGCAGCGGCGAACCAAATGCCTCGACCAAGGTATGTCGGTTGAAAATTATTTTCGATGAATTTGATGATATTGTCCATGTGCCGTTCATCGCTTGAGAATGATACGAATATTTTTTTTAGGGAAAAAAGAGATTTATTACGGGGTAGTTGTACCCATAAAATCAGAACCGATTACATCGTTAGCCCAAAGGGGCGTTAAAGAATAGAAGCTACAGTCTCCTTCAGATAGGCCTTTACTTGAGAAGAGATGCGCCGCTTTGTTACCTTCTCGATTAACATGTAGAACCTCCACTACTTCGAACTTTGACAACAAGCTTCTTCCATTTTTGATTAAATCACTTAGTTCAGATAGTGCATGGAGCCCCTGGATTCGGCCACTTCTACCATTATTGAATAAGGCTACCCCAACCAGTGAGTCAGTTTCAAGATGAAGCTTTTTGACCTTCATTTCGAGGGAAAATTCCAAGCCAGCAACCATTGCCAACACTTCGGCTATAAGAGGAGTCCGAGCTGGTGGAACTCTGAGAGTGCGTCCCCCACTGAAAGCTTCTGCATTGCTTCGTAGAACCATGCCTAACCCTGTGGCCGTACCAAACTCCTGCCACGAAGCATCACAGTTCATTTTCCTAAACTCGGTCGGCGGTGGAACCCATGTTTTGACCGGTTGTGTTGCTGAGAGGAAATTTTCTTCGAAGAAGCCCCGAAGACGGCATTCTTTGTACCAGGTAGATGCGTTAATTCCTGCGTTGGCAGCTTGTTCCGGCAGAAACTCGACCCCTTCAAAACGCAGCATTTTGGCTGCGCCAAATAGTCCAGATAGCCACGACAAAGTTCTCGCACTGAGCAGTTGGTAAGTCATCCAGAATCTCCATAACCCATTGTCGCATCGGAAGTTTTTTCATTGCCAGAAACTCCCTACCCATAATAATTTCCCACACCTTCTTCGCTTTTTTACACTCAGTAAAGAGGTGATCTTCATCCTCCTGCTTGTGTTTACAACTTTGGCACAGAGTGTCAACAGGTATTCCTCTATGGGCTAGCCTTGTTAGCACAGGTAGGGAGTTATGCAAAATTCGCCAAACCGGGTAAATAAAATTCTTTGGTATACGAAGAGACCAAAGCTTTTGTAATCCTTTTAAATTAACATCACCCGCAGAGGAGGAAGCTAAGGCGTTTGTAATTCGACGCTTCGCTTCATAACCACTTGAAACCGAGTACATCCCATCCTCGTAATGTTTCCAATAGAAGCAATCGAATTCGGCGGAGTGGTGAATAGGGATGGAGCAGATTACCTCCTCGTCGACTTGCCATAATAATTGCTGAATATTGTGCTTGTTCTAACAGCCTGTATTCGGATCAATGAGACAATTAACACGAACATTCTCCCAACCTTGAGGACACGGTGTGATGACTCTATGGGTAGATGGTCGAGGAATTCGGCAATCCCCAAAAATCTTCACATTATTCCCGTTAGTGATTTTCCACATAAGACCCGATTTCACCAAATCTCGACCCGCTAGTAAGCTTCTCAAAGCATAAGAAACTTGAGAATTGTGAGAAGGTTTATAATCGATAATGTTGGAAAGCTTGAAGTATTTTGCTTGAAAGACACGACTTACAAGGCTATTGGGGAACAGAAGAAATCTCCAAGTTTGCTTAGCAAGTAAAGCCACATTAAAGTCGCGAAAATCTCTAAAACCAATTCCGCCTTCAGTCTTTGGTTGCTTTATTTTGTCCCAAGCCACCCAATGCATAGTTTTCTTGTCTTCACTTCCTCCCCACCAGAACCGGTCGAATAATTTTCTCCATGTCTTGGAAAACTTGGATAGGGAGTAGAAAACATCCCATCGCGAAATTAGGGATAGATTGGGCTGCCGCTTTAATAAGGACTTCTTTACCTGCTACTGACAGCAATTTTCCTTTCCAACCTTTAACTTTCTTGCTGATACGTTCAGTGAGATGGCTGAAGTTATAATTCTTCTTTCTTCCAAAAACTGTGGGCAAGCCTAGACTGTTTGACCAGTTGTACTCCACATAGTTGGCTTAGTGTCACCTGATCATACTCATTCACATTATCTGAAAAGACAACGGACGATTTCTCCAAGTTCAGCTTTGTCCAGAGGCAACTTTGTAATCCTGTAAAATAGAATATCTCGTTCATGGTTGCTTTAGTGAAAAGCAAACTGTCGTCCGCGGAGAACAGATGGGATATAACCGGGCCACCTCTGGAGGCCGAAACTCCTGTGAGAATACCCGAATCTACTGCTGCAGAAAGACGACGAGATAGCACCTCACTGACCAGAAGAAACAGGTAAGGAGACAAAGGGCATCCTTGACGAAGTCCTCTTTCTGGAGTAATGTGACCATGTACTTCCCCGTTTACAATCAAACTGTACGTTGGGGTAGTAATACAGTTCATCACAACCAAAGTTTTAAAAACCGGACCGGCCATCGAACCGGGGAGGCACCGGTTCATGGTCGGACCGGTCGGACCGGTGGTCGGACCGGTTCAATCGCACGTTTTAATAATATATTTGTATTATTTTTATACAAAAAACAGTAAATGTTTATTCAAAAATACTCCACTTTTCTTCAAAAAAATACCCCACTTTTACTCTACACTTTACCCACTCATAAATACCCAACCTTCACAAATAAAACTCCCCCAACCTTATCCAATACCCCCCTCTCTTGACCACAGACCCACGGCTCAACACTTGCAGTGAGAAATAAACTCACAGAGGAAACCCACATATCTCCACCTTCTCTTCTCTCTCTCTCTCTCTCTCTCTCTCTCTCTCTCTCTCTCTCTCTCTCTCTCTCTTCTGTGTGTGTGTGTTCGTAGCTGAACGATGCCGTGGAGTTGGCGGATCGAGGGATGGAGAGGAAGATGATTTCGGCGGTGTTGGCAAGGATGAGGAGGCAGGGGAATAGGCCGACGAGGACGCCGGCGGTGTTGGCGGTTCTCCTTCCGGCAGATCGATTCTGCGCCCACCTTCTCTTCTTTTTTTTTTTTTTTTTTCTGCGCCCACCTTCTCTTCTTCTTCTTATCTCTCATATTTTTTTTGAATAAACTGAATTGACCAATTAAACCGGTCGAACCGGTCAAACCGGTTCACTGGTTCAAGCACGAACCGGCCGGTTTTGACCGGTTCTTGACCGGTTCTTGCATGGGCGGTCGAATTAGCTAACCGGACCGGTCATGGGCCGGTTCACCGGTTCAACCGGTCGAACCGGCCGGTCCGGTCCGGTTTTTAAAACTATGATCACAACCCTGATCCATCTGTATCCAAAGCTCATACGTTCCATTACTGCCATTAGGAAATCCCATTCCACTCGGTCATAGGCTTTACTCATGTCTGCTTTAAGCGCAAGAAAACCAGAGTTCCCCTTCTTCTTGTTCTTCATTGTATGGAGAAGCTCAAAAGAAGTAAGACGACCCGGGACAAAGGCACTCTGATTTTCTGAGATCAGCGAATCGAGAATGCCTTTGAGCCGGTTTGCGAGCGTCTTTGTGACAATCTTATAGCTAGTAGAGCAAAGACTGATAGGGCGCAAATCACTAGCCTTGCGGACCTGTTTGACTTTAGGAATAAGAGCAATAAGAGTGTGATTAAACCTGGATATGTCATCCTCGCCATTGAGCAGCTTGATGCAAATATCCTCCACATCCTTACCAACTATAGACTAAAACCGTTGATAAAAAATGGCCGGAAAGCCATCCGGGCCCGGAGCTTATGTGGAAGCCATTTGCTTTATTGAGATCCGAACCTCTTCTACCGTGAATACCTGCTCCATATAGGCTCTCTGATCAACAGTTATGAGATCCACAACTCCCCCTAAAATCGACTCCATCTGATTTCTTGAAGGGGAACTGGTAGTAAAGATATTGTTGAAGTAGCCCTCCAACACCGAAACAACCTGGGCAGGTTCAGATAACCATATCCCTTCATCATTTTTAATCCCCATAATGCGATTCCTGTTGCGTCGAATCGAGGCTTTACGATGAAAATAGCCTGTATTACTATCCCCTTTGCGAATCCATGTGTCTCTAGAGCGTTGCTTCCACATCTCCTCCTCATTTTGAAGGATTTAGAGAATGGTACTACGAAGCTCTCTAGACTCTGAAATAACACTACTCGATTGAGGGCCTACACTGAGTTCTTTCAGTCTGTTCCTCAATTGTGATAGTTGTTTCTTCACACTCCCAAAGACATATCTATCCCATTGCTTCAGCCTTGTTGTGGTGTACCCCAATTTTGCGTCAACTGTTGTACCTGAAACGACCCAAGACTCTGAAACAATCTGTTCGCACCCACTATGGTGAAGCCACATGGCTTCGAATTGGAACCGTCTCTTAACCCGAACATTCCTCAGAATACTCAGGTTCCACGAGACCTCAAGGGGAACGTGGTCCGAAACCTCAGCAACAAGATTTTGTACATTTGCTCTGCCAAACAGGTCAGACCAAGAATCCGTAGCAAGGCATCTGTCAAGTCTCTCTCTGATAGATGCTTCATCACCCTGGTTGTTTGACCAGGTAAACTGTGTACCCGCAAAACCCATATCTCGCAGCAAAAGTTTATCAATAACATTTCTGAAACCTTCAATCTGTCTGAAGGGGGGACTGGTCTTCCCCCTTCCTTCTCTGACACTGAAGAGAAAGCATTGAATGATACGAATATTTGGAACATCTTTTCAGAAAATGGATCCCCAATTTTAAGCGTTTAATTTCTATTGTAATTACTAATTAGTGATAGCGCAAAAACTCCACGAAAAATAATTTTCTGGATCTTAAATAGTATATTTTAGGCACATATTGATACTGATAATGGTGGAAGTGTTGTGGTTTATGATTCAGAATGCAATCGGTGAGACATGTTAATTTTTTTTCTCTGATTTCCAGTTTTATGTTACTCTATGAACCTGCTATCTATTTGATTTTTCTTTCACATACTTAAACATATAAAGACCTGAAATGGTAGATCAGAGTGACTGGTCTTAGTTCTGTAAGTGAACAAAATAGTAGGAGAGTTGATCTTAGTTCTGTAAGTGTACAAAATAGTAGGAGAGTTTTTTTGTGGTCAGTCAGTACATAATTTTTTTGAGAAATTTGTAGGTGTGTTCTTTGTGTTCTTGATGACAAATAATTGACAATATAATCCAAAAATTACATTGGGGCAATATGGTCTTAAATTTGTTTATCTCTTACTTTTTAATGAAACTTAATAGAAGGGTGCTAAATGTCCATAGAATATTTCGTCAAACGGATGCAAAGTGTCTTTTTTCTAAAGTCAGAGTAGCGAAATTGAATTAATCCAAAATGCATGGGTGGTCTGTGTCTTTTACCCCCAATTTTATTGTGGAAGGTCGTGAACAACGGTCAAAAAATCTCATTTCTTAATTCCAATGTCCTTTCTCAATGGGGAGAAAGTAAAGGAACCAAGTGGTACACATTTGTATTGTTGTTGTTGTTCTGTTACAAGTACGTGCAATTATCCTCTTTATTTCTATTCCTTACTTCCTCTGTTTCTTCTCTTTCTTCCACTTTTGAGTTTTACCACTATTCATCAGGCCGCTTTGACCCGATAATTTGATTAGCAGTACGATCTAACTTTTTGGTAAATTTTCATGGTGTTGTACAGTAAACTTTACTCTACAACACCATGAAAAATTACCGAAAAAGTGTATCATTTTGCTATCCAAATCACCGGGTCAAAGTGACATGCCTACGGATGAAAAAGTCAAAGTTGGAAGAAAGAGAGGAAACAGACCAAGTACATACATGTGTCCAACCAACGACATGATTAAAGACAGAGAAGGCTATTCATTCCGGAGCTACCACTTTGTTATCTCTTTCTGTTCATTTGACTTTTTTGACTCGTGTCTAAATCACTTTAACCGGGTGATTTGAATCACAAAACAATACGATTTTTTGATAATTTTTTTTACCATGTGATAGACTAACTTTTACTGTACAACGCCATTAAAAGATTATAAAAAAATTACTTTATTAGCTAAGCGTTTCACTTTCCCTTTCTAAAATAGATAAGCGACGTCTCACTGTCACTATTGAAAAAGGAGAGAAACGAAAAACTCATTACGGGCGGGCTTATAGACCCGTTCTACCTGTCTTCGTCCGAAAGCGAGGACTTAACCCTTGCTTCATCAAGCTCCCTATTTAACTATTTTCGGGCGAAGTGACCAATCCTTTCGCTCAGAAAGAAGAAAGTAGCACGCATCGTCTGTAGATTCAACAAAAGAGCGGAATAGAGTGCTCGAAAAGTCTTACCTATTCTAATTCCATTTTTCCTAGCTTAGCTACACTACCAAAATTCAACTTATTTTCACTCAAAATCTGATTCTAATCTTAGAACCACAATGAAACACAAACAACTTGACTTCCTTAAAAAACAACACAGACTCCATACTGAACCAACACTCACATAGTTGAGTTAGGAGAGTTCACAACAACACTATGAACAAATCCACGAACATCATCATATAACACTTTAGCCTTCTCCGGAACAAACAATTCCACACCATGAAACCCATCTTCATCAAACTTCTCAACCACGTGCACCCCACGTGACTTCAACATTTCCCCAAACTCCCTCTGCCGATCCACCAGTGGGTCCCCACCGTACCCTCTTATCAAACACTTCGGTAGCCGTCCGATCATCTCCTCCCTGGACCCACCACCACCCATAGGATTACCATACTCATGATCGCGATCAGCTCCCTCCGGCAACGCTAGGGCCCACATCAGATCACCGGCTGCCAAAGGCAAGATCCGGTCATTTGCAAACCTCAAATCCGATTCGGTTCTCTTAATCCCACCGAAGAACGGCTGGTTCAATATCAGCCCTCGGATCTTCACCGGTGAGAGATCTAGCTCTAAAGAACGTAAACCCGCGAAGTAGGCGATATTTCCTCCTGAGCTACTTCCCATTAATAGACACGTGGAGTAATCTGCATTGTCTTTAAGCCAGGGTTCTGCTCCATCTGGACCGTTGATTCCTAGCGCTTGGTTGCGAACCCAATGGAGGGCGTCAACGGCGTCGTCGTAGGCTGCCGGAAGGCGGTGCTCCGGCGCGAGGCGGTACTCGACGGAGAGGACGAAGGCGGGGGTGCTGGCGGCGATGGCGGAGCAGGAGTGGTGGAAGACGGCGGAGGTGGCGCTGAAGAGGACGAATCCGCCGCCGTGGAAGTAGATGATGAGGGGGAGCTTGGTGGTTGGTGGGAGGTTTTTGGGGCGGAAGAGGCGGAGGAAGGTGGTGGTGGCGGCGTTGATGGTGATGTCTTTGGAGAGGGTGGTTGAATCGGTGTCGGTGTCGGTGGGGTTTGGGGGTTGAGTTGGTAATGGGTTGAGTCGGGTGAGTGACCCGTCCGAGTTAGGGGCGATTTTGAGGAACTTGTAGGGATCGAAACTGGAATTAGTCATGTTTATTTTTTAGAATGGGAGGAAGAAAGATATGTGGAAACATTATTTAAAGGGCATTTCAAAGATTTCCAATGCTTTGGGAACACCACGCTTATATCAATTTTCAACTACCAATAGTATAAATAACTTGCAATACAATTCTTCATAAAATGTTTGACCGTAACTACAGATACTAGGGTGGTAGTTGAATTAAAGAGCGTTGGAAGTTCCTGCATGAAGTTCCGGATTCAAACTCGGTTGACAACAAAACAACTTATCAAGAAAAAGAAAACACCTGAGCTAGATACGAAATGTCCAAACCAAATCCCAGCCTCACTTGATCTTCCTTTTTAGTTGCAGATAATTCGATCCGAGTTTCTAAGGACCTTCCCTTTTAGTCCATATTTTAGTTGTTTACTTGGTCTGTTTCTTCTCTTTTTTTCACTCTTAACTTTTTCGTCCGTAGTCATGTTACTTTGACCCGGTGATTTGGATAGCAAAACGATACAATTTTTCAGTAATTTTTCATGGAGTAAAGTTTACTGTATAACACTATGGAAATTTACAAAAAAATTACATCGTATTCCTAATCAAATCATCAAGTCAAAACGACCTGATAAATAGTGATAAAAGTTAAAACTGAAAGAAAGAAAAGAAACAATAAATGGAGAAATTTTTGTCTGCTCTAAGAGCAAATACACGTGGTGCTCTAATCAATACAGTACATGACACGTCAGTAAGAAAGAGAATGAGTGACAGACAAAAGAAAGTGAATTCATACATGTTACTAACGTGTCATGTGATGTATTGATTAGAGCACCATGTCATATTTGCTTTTGGAGCAAGCAATAATTACTCCAATAAATGAGTTGGCACTAGACGGTTGAGGTCGAAAAGCATGTGAACATTTCCTGTTTGGTAATCAATCACATTAAATGAGTTAGTTGGCACTAGACGGTTGGACAGAAAGCTACTTCGTCGACTCGGGTACAGAATGGAATTACACAGAGCCTTGGGCAATACTAGGAATAAGAAAAGATGGGGATCATCTGTACAGTATAAACTGGAATTCCATGTTTGCCTTCTACACCTAGAAGCATTCAGATGAGCAGTGTTTTTGAATTCTCTCAGGCATATACATCTGTCACACCTCCATCTGCTTACAGGTACGCTCTCTCGGTTAACTGGTGAGACTCCTCATTCCGATGGGAGATCCAACCACAGTCAAAAAAGAAAACCCAAACAATAATTTTACTACAGATATATCATGAGAAACTCATGTATTGATCGAACTTCGAGGTGTCCACACGTTCTTTCGTTGCTGGTGAAAAAAAAAAAAAAAGTGCTCACACGTTATACCAGGCGCCACGACGTGTGACATCATTGATAAGAATACCTACCTCCCTTTTAATGCCATACTTAACGGTTAGAGCTTTCACTAAGAAAACCAAAGGTGGATGAGCACCACTACTCTACTAGCTGTTTTCTTTGGAAAACTAAGGCTCCATTCAGTTGTAGGGAAAGGATTTTGATGGAAAACAATTTTTTTTTTTTTTTTTTTTTTTTTTTGCCTGTTCAGTTTGAAGGAAAGTTATGGGTCTCACAGATTTTAACTTTCCTCATAGTATTTCAATTCTCGTAAAACACATCCACAAATTTGACAGAATTTCGCCGGAATTTTAGGTTTTAACTTTATTTTCTTGTAAAGTGAACAAACACAAAAACGTAAAATTCATTTTCCTTTCTTTCATTTCCCCGCGAACAACTTTTCTGGACAACTTTCTTGTCAAATGAACACAACCTAAGTGCTAAAGGGTGAAAATGATCATCAATCAATGGAGTAATTATTGCTTGCTCCAAGAATAAATATGACATGGTGCTCTAATTAATACATCATAGGACGCGTCCGGAACATGTAAGAATTCAATTTCTTTGTCTGCCACTCATTTTTTTTCTTCGTGATGTGTCATGTGCTGTATGGTTGGAACAAATTCACATCATTTGCTCTAAGAGCACACAAAAATTTCTCCTATCAATGAGCTTCACCTATTTTTTAGGTGTTTATGTTGAATTTGTGGGTAATGGTTCAAACCCTGACCGGGTTGCTACGCCATGAACAACTCTTTTCAGAACAAATTTAATCATTTTTAAAATGAGCGATTGTATGCTGAGTTGATTCTGCACTGGTGAAAAGCAGTAGTATTTATTTTGTCATATACATAATATATCATTACAATCTAACCGTGATCACATGCATGAACTACAAATGCTCTACCACTAATCCGTGATCACGTATAAGAGTTACAAATGTTCTAGCACTGGACTAGCATTCATTTGCTGAAAAGCACTTTGAGATATCAAAAAAGTAAGTTTAGGTTTTCTCAAAATGAAGAAGTAACTTCAGGTGATTGGCCGGAATTGGAGTTCTCATCCGAGGCCCATCGGGTAACATTGTTGCTGGGGAAGCTGAAGGGATCCCTTGGGGTAACAGTGCATTTGAAATCGAAGCCCAAGCAGCCAATAGAGCAGTAGATCTACTCATCGCAAATGGAATTGAAAACGCATCAATTGCCGGTGATGCTCAGATCTTAACAGAATTGTTACAAAGACCTAGACCTCCAGAACACCTACGAACCGCAGTTCGGAATTTGGCACAGAAAATCGAGGAAAACAGAGGAAGATTTCAACAGTTAACATGGAGTTATCTAGAGAGAGGAAAGAACGAGTCGGCTCACTGGCTTGCACAGAGGGGTTTAAACATAGCTCATAAAGAGACATGGCTATCACACAGATTAGAATGGGAAAGTTCTGGGTTTAGAGTGTAATAGCTATTATTTTTTTGCCATTTTCAATAATATATGGTTTTTTTTTTCTCAAAAAAAAAAAAAAAAAACTTCAGGTGATTGGCAAGCGTCAATTTTAATGTGTTCATAGGACATGGTTTTCTTTTGAGAACTTTTGAGAAAAAATACTTGTGTAGTTTTTGAAAAAACTGATAAGAGGTTACGTTAAATATATTTTTTTCAAATAATTCCCATGCAGCATCATTTAGTCTTCCATTGTTACTTACGTATTTAACGAATGTCATATATTTTAGTAAATTTGTACTTGCTTACGACAGGTTCGTAAATAGATTTTGCCAAACATCATCGTGGTCTTCCAAAAAAAACATCATCCGTGTGATCTAATTGTTTTACACTTGCTTGGTTGTAGCTTGTTACAAGGGGAGCTAACTAAAGGCATGTAGGGCGTAGGGGTGCGATTTCGGTTCGAACCGAACCGGAACCGAACCGGGTGTAGCCGAACCGGTCGGTTTCGGTTCGGTTTTTCGGTTAGCTATGGGTATTCGGTTCGGTTGAATCGGAACCGAATAATTGGGTTCGGCTGGAACCGAACCGGAACCGTTGACCAAAACTGGTTGGTTGACCGGTTCGGTATTGGTTCGGTTCCGGTTCGGAACCGGCCCGGACCGATTAGGACAACACACAAACGGGCATTTTTGTAAAAAATCAAGCCGTTGGACCGGTTTTCGGTTCGGTTCCGGTTCCAACGGTTCCGGTTCGGTTCCGAAAAAAGTAGAAACCGAACCGTAACCGGTATACCCCGGGACCGGGTCGGTTCGGTTCGTCGATTTGTCGGTTCGTTTACGGGCCCTTTTACTCGGTTTGTTTTCTCTCGGTTTCGGTTCAGTTCTCGGGTGAACCGAAACGAATTCGCACCACTAGTAGGGCGGAGTCAAAGACATCGTATAAGCAGAGGCTGGGAAGGAACCGAAACGATTATTTTTTTGAGAATAAACTTTTCATTAAGATAACTGAAATTACTTCATATTTGTTGAAATGCTACAATTGCGAAGCCAACTAGCGACATATGTCCCAACTCATATGGTACCATTGACGCTCTTTGTATACTTGCCCCCTGAGCTCTTCATAAGGTTTGTTCCTGTACCACCTAACTGATTTTGGTCAGAAGAAAATAAACGTTCTCAGAAATTAGTCTAACACGTTTTGTTCTTCAAAAGAATGAAGTTGGCCGCACTGATCCATCCTAATGACGATGACAAATGACACTGTTGCTTTACCAATTCAGAATTAGTTATCTTATCCAATGATTGAATTTGAATAATTGTTAAAAAAGTATAAAAAATAATTCAAGATGTGCAAAGCAAGTGTTAGCAATTGGTGCGCCCATGTGGGGTGCCCAATGCAATTAACATAACCTTATGGGGTTAGTTGCACTAATACATAAACTAGAGGGGTTAGTAGCTAAGGCTCAAACCCTAGGGGTTTATGTGCAAACCTAGGAGAAGTTTTGCCTATATAAAGAGGTAGCCTCCTACACATGAGATATGAGATCATTGATTATTCCATACAGTAAAGTCTCTCTGTCTAGATACATACTAGTTGGAGAGAACCCTAGTCTCTCTCCAACTTCATCCAAGGAGGTGGAACGTGGTGTGGAAATCAGTGTTCGTCCTCGAGATTCGCACTCGATTGGTGGGAGCAAGATCAAGGAGTAGGCGCGTGAAAGCAAGCAACACAACGATCATCCGCTGCACTAAGGAGCTAAGGAAGACAAGGTAAACACATGAATATTCCGCTTTAATTCATGCTGTAGATCTAAGCATGTTAGATCCTTCCTGCCCTTCATTGGTATCAGAGCCCTAGGCTTACTTTTCGTGCCTCGATAAGCGTTCCCGAACCTGTTATAAAAATCGCGTTTCTGAATTTTCATAACCAGTAGACGAAACCTATATGGTTAGGTAGGGTTTTTCACGAGGATTCCAGATATATAAATTTTATATTTTTTGGATTTACGGTGAATTAGTTATGAATTTTCAAAGTTTCGGAACAGTATTAATCTGGACTGCTAGATCCAATAATTAGAACACGGTTTTCAAAAACTTGTTAAAATTGGATTTTGACCACATAATCGGGATCAGGACGAAGAGACGATCACGGGAAAATTTTTCTCGTCGCGATCGGAGCAAGGGAAGGCGGCGCGTGGGCTTCACGCGCCACCGACGCCGCCCCCACGCGCGGCCACGCGCCGCCACGCGCCGCACGCGCCCATGGCTGGCGGCGGCTGCTGACGTGGCCCTAGGGCTGACGTGGCAGATGACGTGGCGGTGCCACGTCAGCAAGTGGCTGACGTGGCGATGACGTGGCAGCCACGTGTCGGCTGACGTGGCAGCTGACGTCAGCATAGGTGCTGACGTGGCATGCCACGTGGCATGCTGACGTGGCACATGGCCGACGTCAGCGCGTGGCGGAGGCGGACGCGCCCACGCGCGGCGGCGCGTGTCGGCGCGTGCGGCCTCCTCCCGCCGTCATTTTTCGTCCGGTTTTTTTCCTAGGGACTCCAAATTAAATTTCCTATTTTATGGGTATTTTTTCATAATTTTTGGAGCGACGGAAAATTTTAGTGATTTCCAGATTAATTAATTAGTGTTTAGCACACTTCCCGAGGCAGTTTGACGACCTTAAACACACTGTTTTGAGCCCAAATTTTTTCTGGAGACTTAGGTCATTTTTCCCTATGTTTTGCCATAGGTGGTGAGACCCTAAGTGATAGGGAGCAATTTTCGATCTTTTTTAGTTGATTAGATTATTGCTTATTAATTTCCAGTAATTATTGCTTAATTCCGGAAATTTCCAGAAAATTCCAGTATGTTTATTATATTGTTATACATGCTGTTGTGGGTTGAATGGATGTGTTTGGTGCATGGATGTGGCATAGATGTTTTATATTTTGGTTTTGGTTTTGGTTTTTGAATATGTAATCAAAATACGGCCTGCGTGTCGTGCCTCTCTACACTCTAGTGTCTTCTCTTCTCATCCACTCGCCTCTATGAGGTTACTTCTTATTAGAAATAAGATAGTTAGTAGAGATTGAAGATTGAAGCTTCAAGAGAGATGGCCAAACCAAAAGCTATGGCGCAAGGTGCATGGAGCAATTAGACGGTCTAATGGAGCCTCAAGCTTGGAGTCCTCAAGTAGGCGAGATGGCGTGAGATGGAGTTCAGGACTTGCTCAAGAAATGCTCTCAATAGTGGGAGTGCACCTTAGGGGCCACATCCATTGCATATTTATTTATGCTTATGCTTGTTTTATGTTATAACTGCGTGTGATTGGATATATATGTTTAACCTCGCATGCTAAAGAACTAAAACAAAAGAGCTCACATGATGACATGATTAAAATTGATAGGAAATCACAAGTGATGAGATTTGATTCCTAGGATATACGCTAGGTTTTGGTGGAGTCCTTGTGAGGAACTATTAAGTTTTAATCGATGTCACATGTTACTTTGGAGCTAAGTAAATGCTAGTGATTAACTTCCACAATGTCTCTATCAATCGTGTCTAAATCGAAACTGTAAAGGCTAAATAGTGACAATAAACGATATGACAAGTCATCGTACTATGTAACCAAATCGTTGGACATAGTTTGTCAAAAATACCTACAAGTATGGTCGAACCTGTGATAAATAGTTGTCACAGCAGCACATGAACATTATCTTTAGGCTAACCAATAGTGGGAGGCAGTCAAGATAAATGTCATAGAGCGTGCTATGCCAAGGTGGGGAAATGACCTCATCAGCAAGTTCAAGACCACTTTGAGATTCAAAGATTGTAGGAATGAGCCAAAGAAGAATCTTGGATCCACCTCAGCCTCATTAAAAGTTGTGAGTAATGACTCATAAATCCCACCTTAAACTATCAAGCTCAAATCATAAAATTTTAGCACTCGACTATAGTCTATGAGATTAGTACTCAACTATAGCTTCTGAGATTCATGCCATTTATGATGAGATGTTTAAGTTATCCGATTAGCAATTTGTTGCTATCTCTGCCACGTTTCATGAAAGTGCCATGAAAACGTTATATGACACACTTTGAGAGTGTCAAGATGTTTGGATGAGACCAAATACCACTCCGTTCTAGGATCTAAGCAATATATGATTGCTAAGCATACTAGTTCGGATACTTTTGAAGTCTAAGCAATATATGATTGCTAAAATACTGTGAATGAAGTATGATAGGCAGATGTAGTCCCTAGCCCGGTATTAGGACCGTGGAACAGGTGGGGCAAGGATAAGGGAATAAGGGCGAGGTATTGGTACATGACCAATATCTCAAGACAGGCAAATGAAAAGGAGGAAAAGGATGTTTTCCTAAGACTAGAAGGCCAGACCTGGTACTGACTTCTCGTCTAAGGATCCATATGATTATCTTTGAGGGAGTAGCCACCAAAATTTGTTTTGGTCACAGTTTTAACTTTGGATATGGTTATATCATGGTGTTTGCGTTCTTAAAATTCTAGCACAAGTGACGCCTCAGAATTCTTGGATGTCAACTTAAGAGTATGACTTAAAGATTCTGATATGTGGCGCGCTAGATTAAGACACACGATGTTCAGGCTAGCTAGGGCAGGCCTGCTTGGATTTTGCCCAAGGTACCCTTCCCTGTGTGTAGTTCTTGCCGGACATGAAAGGCGAAACGCAAACTATCCAGTAGAGCATTAAGGACTACTGAGTCTTTCATACATTATTCATTCTGTTGTTGTGTTCCATTAAATTGTTAAAGCTAAGACATGGTGCTTGCTGTTCCATCACATTCGTAGATGATTGTCCGCGTCTCAACTATGTGTGCTTGGGCCACATAAATCTGAGGCACAAGGGTGCTTCAGACAGGTCTCTACAAAAAGTAGAAAACCGCCTGGATAAAAGGATATGTCCTTGGCCAGAATGAGACTGAAAGTATCTATCTTAGCAAGAGCTATGTGATGGAGAAAAGTAAGGCAGTTGGCTATCCCCACGCCCCAGCAATATGCTGTAGAGGATAAAGAGGATTAGGTTACTGTAAGAGATGGTCTGATGTATGATAGAGCGTGCAAAGTACAAGTTCCCTATTTGGAGGAGACACTTTGCTAAACGACTATCAACATACGCAACCATAAGTCCACCAAGTCTGTAGCCACTACACCCTACGAGACGTGGACCAAAAGGCAACCTGAATGAGGTCACCTTAGGCCATGGGGATCGGCAGCTTATGTACTAACTAAATTTCAAGTCAGGAAGAGGTTCGTTGAGAAATAAGTCTCTACGAAACAAAAGTTTCACTGGATGACACCCCATCCCTGAATAATCAACAGGAAATAGTTCCTACGGATCTCCAGGACAATGGGAGTAACTTGCCTAGTGAACAAGCCCATCATAGATTATGACTATGAGGAGGAACCCTCTTAGCGTGGGAACGTTCCTTGGAGCGTACCCCGTCGATGAATTGACATCGAAAGGAAGACCATAAGGGTCACCACGCAAGAAAATGATGAACCTAGGATATTGCCCTAGGATATTTCATCACCTGATGAGAAGGAATTTAAAGTTAGACCCTAGGTGGAAGAAACGTATCTTCATGGAGTAACGTATCTTCTTATGCTATACGGAGCACTCTAGGGGTTGCGTATTTGAAACGCAATAGCCGATAAGTAGTGTAACATAAATGGATTCACGAGATGTATGATTTCTCATAGAAGATGACCATAATTAAGGGATATGTTCGTAGAGATAATGATCTCCACGAGCATGGAGGAACCGCTGGAAGATACCCTGTTCCTTAGTTGATTATGAGGAATTAGTTCCTCAAGGATCATTCGGACAGTGGGAGTGACTTTCCAGGCAGGGTGCTCCATCCATAAGGGATGAAAGCAAATGATGATCCTCCTATGCAAAGGTATTGCTCATAGGAGCATACCCCATCGACTACTTGAGATCGAATGGGATGATCTTAAGGATCACCTTGCATAAAACGATAGGATAGAATCCTAGTCCTTATCATACCCTAATTATGAAGAATGAATAGTAAGCTTTACAGGATAAATTAGAGTCTATAAAGGGCCAACCGAGTTTAAGGCTAGGTTGGATTTCCAACTGGATGGAAGAACTATTGGAGATTAATGGATTTCCAAGGTCAATCAGAGACCCAGACGGAAGCGTGGTAAGGCATATGACTTGCGTAGAAGCGAATAAGTCTACACTCATTCTGAGAGTAGACATCGACAAATTTGAGTCGATCCGACGAATTTGCGTTGGTACAACAAGGTATCCTTCCCAAGGCTTTGGGTGGTAAGGGTTACGTTGATTCGCTTGATAGCATCAATAGTTGTGGATCCATTCTCGATAGACGTAACGACTGAATTTCTCAATGGAGAAATCCTAGAGGTGACTAAGGTCAAATGCACAGAATGTGTGCAAGCTAACTAAGTCCATATGGGATCTTAGCTATTCCTCTGGACAGTGGTATTTCATCAGGGATCGTTTACTATATGTTTACGATAACAAATGGAAACCGTTGTGTATCACTCTTACTAGTAGAGAGTTGAAGATCACGTCACTTAATATCGATGACACACTATTGGCTAGTGGAGCTTAGGGATTTTTCGAGTCCCCTAAGGAGTAATTGTATTCCTGTAGCACAGCGCATGATTTTACGAGCCTAGGCATGTGCCCTAAAAGACACCATAAAAGAATGACCAAGTGACCAGAGTGCCTGATGCAATATGAGTCTCATATGCACTATGGTGTATACTAAGACCTAGCGATCGCTATGCAATCGGAAGAATTGGATTTCAGGATATTCCAATTTAAGACACAAGGTTGTAACCAGGATACTCTATATGATGGATCACGTGCTATGACTATCGAAGAAGATGCTTCGACTAGTTAGCCACATATGCTAACTAGGGTGGGGACCTAGATGCACTTGGATCCGACTCAGGCTATCGTCCATGCTCGATGATGGACTCGCATGGAACAAATGCAATATAAGTGTTGCATAATCGTATTAGACCGCTCCATTCACCATGGAAGCGAAGCACGATTGCCTGTTCCGCCATAGGGCAGAAATGTGTTTAACTGAGAAGGTTTCTTGTAAGCTTATTAGCTATCGACAAACCGATTACCATGAATAGTGTTAGCATGCGGCTATAACATTGCGGTAAAGACAAACACATAGTCGAGGGTACCATTTCACAAAAGGTGAAATGATTACCTAGAGAGTAATCCTGGAGTGGATCGACCATGGGCCAGGATGTTGGCTCATCCCATTCCTAAACCACATGAGAATCGTCCGTGTGGATCTCTTTAGAGAATTGGGACTTAGTGGTCGATAACTAGCAATATGATTGATGAGCACACGAGACATTGATTAACTGGATTTTAATTGGATTTGTTTTAAGCAGCATGTTATTTTGATACATGTATGATATGTTACATTTCCAGTAATAGCATAGAGCATGTCACGCAGACACTAGGTCGGCTCACTCACACGAGCGACCGCCTTCGCAATATCCTGGATATGTCTGGGTGTGGCGGAAGATGAGACGGAATCCAGATAAGCGCTGAAAGCCTGCGATATGATATGAGATGCCTTCTTCATATGAGCATATGGCCTATGATAAGAGCTTGAAGTCTATCAGTAGAGCTAGGAGCCTGTCAGACGGATTCGACTGTCGCGTTGGAAATAAGTTCCAAGGTGAGGTTGGTTATGGCCAATCGAACATGGTTACTACCCCGAACCATGAATAGTCTGCGTAGAAGAAGCCAGATGCGAGAGCTGATAATTGATCACAATAGTGTGACATGGCAGCACTCGGGCTGGTGGCCATAAGGGCTACCGGATAGACATCTGCATAGTGGTCCTTTTGCAAGGATAAGACATGCGCTCTCATCAGAGTCTAAACACTGTGGCGCATATTTCCCCTTGAATAACGCGCGCTTATGAGTGACCATGAGGTGATGAGTAGAATTAGTCCCTGGGATTCCTCATCGTGTGAGCCTCGTCGATCGTATAAGGATGATTGACACGGTATACCCTTTGTACTTACGTCTGTGTCATGAGGAGACGGGTCGGTGGTGCTACTTTAGCGTGACACCTTACGGCTATGGATGATTCGGCCTTCCGGACACTGCTGGGAAAGCAGCTGAGCCGAATCTGAGTGACACATGTATGTAAGGAAAGATTCTCGTTGCATCGCTCTTTATTATCTTTCATTGGGCCCACCTGCAAGATCTTATGGGATCATGTAGGATATGAAAATATAAAGGAGATGTGGACTCATTGGAGCATGGCCTTCGGGACAAGGCAGGTGTTCATGATCCACGAGATGACAATCGGAGGAATCTGGGGGATACGAGAGTTACGGAGAGCATTATCACTGTTTTATGTTTTAAGGGTGCCTTCCTGCGCTGGCTATACGAGTTTGGTATGTGGATCTCCCGAGAGGGTGCCTTCCCATGCTGGCTATACGAGTTTGGTGTACGGATCTCCCGAAATGCAGGTACTCTCACCGGTCACACGCCACGGCCACACAATACTCTTTTGTAGATGATAGAAAGTTGGAGATTGATGGAGACTGGATGAATTGTGCAACCCCACTGTGCGAGTGGGAGATGTTAGCAATTGGTGCGCCCATGTGGGGTGCCCAATGCAATTAACATAACCTTATGGGGTTAGTTGCACTAATACATAAACTAGAGGGGTTAGTAGCTAAGGCTCAAACCCTAGGGGTTTATGTGCAAACCTAGGAGAAGTTTTGCCTATATAAAGAGGTAGCCTCCTACACATGAGATATGAGATCATTGATTATTCCATACAGTAAAGTCTCTCTGTCTAGATACATACTAGTTGGAGAGAACCCTAGTCTCTCTCCAACTTCATCCAAGGAGGTGGAACGTGGTGTGGAAATCAGTGTTCGTCCTCGAGATTCGCACTCGATTGGTGGGAGCAAGATCAAGGAGTAGGCGCGTGAAAGCAAGCAACACAACGATCATCCGCTGCACTAAGGAGCTAAGGAAGACAAGGTAAACACATGAATATTCCGCTTTAATTCATGCTGTAGATCTAAGCATGTTAGATCCTTCCTGCCCTTCAGCAAGTTTCACGACATTGCGACTTCATAATGGCAGAACAATGTCAACTGGAACTAAGCTACAGATTGTTGCCAATCAGTTAGTTACCAAATTCTGTACCAAATTGCCACTCATCCTATGATAGTAACATAATACTATTAGGGCCGGCCGGCCGGCTTGAAAATGCTGAGGCGTTTTAGTGTAGGAAGTGTTGTGATTTTATTTTTTTATTTTTTTGATAGAAGTAGGAAGTGTTGTGATGAAGCTATTGTAAACATCCCTGAAAAGTGTTTGGTAAACTTTATATACAACGTGCTGTAGAAAACCATTTTTACACTTTGTGTTTGGAAAACTTCATAACATATGACTGCAGATGGTTGCCAGCTCAAGTGGTAGACATGTAGGAAATCTATAGCACCCACACATGACTCGGGTGCGAGTCCCATAGCTATGAGTATGATAGATTACTCAGCTAATATACAAAGAGTACCGAGAATTTCATATAGATACTCCATCACCAACAAGTAATAACGAATCCATACCCACCCGACACTCACCACAACATGTGAAGTTACAGATTGTTCCTCCTATGAAGGGCAACAGCCGTTTTACCCATGCACAGGCAGTGCTGCATAATGCCCAAGTACATATTCTAAAGCTACCGACTACTGTCAAAAACACTAAAGACGTGTCTTTAAAAGCAGCGTCGTAAACTTTTTGGAAACAGAATACAGCTCACTGATGTCTTCTCCATTCAGAACATAAATATTCCAAGAACATCTCAACTTATCCACATAATCTACTAGACTCACCACTATTTTGAAACAATCTTCAAAATATCAGTCAACACAGTGGATGTAGCAATTTAGAACATTGTTGGACATCTATGTTAAGAAATATAGCATTTTTGCTCCATTAAACTTAATTCCAACTTCAATGGGGATGATCATATGATGAAGAATAAGTCTGAGCTACTTGGCTTTCCTCGAGACGTGGGCAACAGAGTCGAATGCTATCTAGTCACACTGAAGCTGAGCATTAGAGACAAGAACGTCTGCTTTCCATGGGAAAAAGGTTCTATAATTCCAAGTGCTTAGGTTTTCTCTTGATAGATGAAACACTACTATGAGCTTTTGCATAATTCAGAAAAAAGTTGAGATTTTGACCTAATTGATTCCCAATTGTACTGAAATCAATGCATACTTTAGCATAAAGCTCTCAATCTGCTTTAAAGGTTAGTAGACAAGTTGAAAAGGGAAACCATTATGGAGACCCCCTAAAGCGATAAAAAAAGCGTCGTGCAACTTCATAACTAAGCAACGTCTATATGCACATAAAAGTATCATCATCAACATTGTGCCTCGGATTCCTGAAATCTAACAACATTGCACTGGCTCAAAGAAGTTTATGCCTCAATCATAGCACTCGAAATCATAAGATTTGGGAAAGTAACATTATTCACATAAACTTGTTGTCATTCTATTTACGCAACCTAAGCATATGAATTGGACATTGAGATTTAGGTCTAATTTGGTAGCAATAGCCAAAGCATGTACATTTTCTATTTCAACAACTTCTACAAGATTTATTAGATACAAAGGACAACTACAAATTGAGAAAAAGCTACAAATTACAACACTATTCAGTCAATTGTCAAATATGGGAGACAAAAGAATCAAATTCAAGACTCACCGGGCCTTTTTCTGCGACTTGAATGGGAAATTAGACGGCGGCGACGGCGAGAACTCGAACGGCAAATGCGGCGGATCGGCCTCACCGGTTAACATCCCCACGATTTCCCTCATGGCGGGCCGTTTAGCCGGAGACCTCTGTAAACACAGGATCGCGATCGTAATACATAACAATGCCTGTTCGCGATCCAGAAACTGGATATTCGCATCGACCAGGTCTAAAAGCTTCCCATTCCTGGCTAGCTGTCTAGCCCAGGAAATTAGATTAGCTCTTTCAAACTCTGACATCGGGGAGGCGGTCACCTGCAGAGGCCGCCTCCCTGATACTAGAACTAGTAATAGGACCCCAAAGCTGTAGACGTCGCATTTATCGGATAACGTGCCGCCACCGCCGTACTCAGGCGCAATATAACAAACGGTTCCTCTCATACTCGGCGTGGAACTAATGCCGCCGCTTTTTGGGATTTCGCCGCTAGCCCAATCTTGGCTATTTCTCCGGCCACTCCTGAATTCGCCGCTGAAACCGTCTAACCACCAGTCCATGCTCCCTCTACTACCTTTGCTCTTCCTCTTCTTTCTCTCCGGCGCTAAATACTCCTCCCTCTGCCACCACATTTCGCCATTGGAACTCGTTTTGGAGCATCTTTTCTTCTTATTCTTCTTGCTCAATTCTTCACAGAACTCCTCCTTCCACCATTCTCGTGGCTTCCTCGTTTTCTTCGGCTTCTGATTCTTATCATCGTCCAACGACACCCACCATTCTAGCTTCCTCCTCTCCTTCTTCTCCGAATTCGGATTGGGGACTAGCTCCCCGCTGTGTTGTCGGTCTCGGTTCCTATCTCTCCCCTTCTTGATCTCGCTCCCAATCCATTCCATCACGTAATCTTTCACTCCAGTGGATTCAGATCCGCCGCATCCCCCGCCATTGTCCTGTTTCCACCACCAGTCCCTACCGGAATCACCCTTTTTCCGGCCATTTCCTTTCTTGTAGCTACTGTCAACACTCGCCCTCTCGAAGCAATACTCGGATACACTCGTCTTGTCTACACCCTCCGATGGGGAGGCCTCCGGTGGGAGAATCTCCGGTGAGAGCGCCGCATCGGAGTCCGTTATCGCAATACAGAAGCTCTCGGGCGACTGGTCCACATTCACCACGCTATCTGCCTCCTCGAGAATCGATCTGTTGTCGTCAACATTGATGCCCATCTCCATCTTATTCGTCAATTTGAGAGAGCTTTCGTTTTCGTTTTCGCCCAATTCAACCGATTCAGCGAATACCTCCTCGGTCAGCACCTGTGCTAAACCGAAGTCAGCAATCTTGGGGTTGAAGTTCACATCTAAAAGTATATTCGACGGCTTAATATCCCCGTGAATAATTGGGGGATTACAGGCAGAGTGAAGGTACAGGATCCCCTTTGCAATGTTGACGACGATTCTGAATCTATTCTTCCAATCCATCACCTCGGGGCACTTCCGCTCTAATAACGCGTCTTGTAAGCTGCCGTTCGGCATGTATTCGTACACAAGCAAGAGTCGCCGCCGCCTGCGGCGGCGCTGGTCGGCGGAGAAGCCGAGTATCGCCACCAGCTGGTCGCAGCAGGCGGTGTCGATTTTTGAGGCGATGGAGAGCTCGTTCTGGAACTCTCTCTCGCCTTGGAGAGACCCGGAAGCGTCCATGAGCTTGACGGCGATTTCCTGGCCGGAGGGGAGAGTTCCCTTGAAGACCGACCCGAACCCGCCTTGGCCGACCCGGTTCGCGGCGGAGAAGCGTGACGTGGCGCGGCGGAGGGCGGAGTAGGAGAAGCGGATCGGGGGTTTTAGATCTGACGGGGCGGTGCGTTTTCGGGAGAGTTTTCGGTAGAGGACGGCGAGGAATACGAGGCAGGCCACGGCGAGAACGGCGGCGACGATTGGTGGGATGATGTTTAACTGGCGGTGGTGGTGGTGGCCGGAGAGTGGAGTCTCCGGTGGTGGTGATGGTTCCGAGAAATCCGGAAACTCCGGCGGTGGTGGAGGTGGTGGTGAGGCCATTGTCGGTGGTGAGGTTTCGGGAGATTGACCTTTGAGTTATAGAATCTCAGTTAGAGATGCATTTGAAAGAGAGAGAAGAGAAGGGACGAGACGACTCTGTTTTTTTTCACCTTTGTTTTATTGGCTGTGTTTTGTTTCTGCTTTATCCTATCGTCTTCTTCTTCTTCTTGTGGCTTGGTTTGTTGTTGCTCTGTTATGTGATTAGCTGAATTACTACCTGTCACTCTCTCTCTCAGTTTCCTCTTGAAATGCACATTGAAGCGGTTTTTATATTTTGGAGGAAATGATACAACCACATGACCGTCATTAGAGGCCATGGGTTGACTAATTATTACTAGTAATCCTCCCTTTTTTACCGTACCCAATCTATGGTAGTTATGAAAATATCCTTGTGGCAATAAATGCCGGGTAAACGACATTTTCACCTCCTCAAGTTTGATGAGAAAACACATTCACCCCTTTAATTTTGGGAAATTACACTTTCACCTCTTATGTCTGTCAAATTTCAAATTATTTATACATTTTAACTGTAACATTGTTAATATGTGGGTGGTTGTCCATCACTATAATAGTTTTGAGGACAAATTCATCATCTTTCGAGTATGATGTGACACCGTCAGGATTTAGCTGACATGTAGAACACAAAAGGGATGAGAGGGTTATTTCCCAAATCGAAAGTGTCTTTGCGTTAAACATGAGGGACGAAAGTGTCCTCTATCCATAAGAAAATTTGACGGTATTATGATGTCATCAGATATCTTTAAACAACACGTTAAATATTAGATACTACTACTATACAAATTGACATTTATTTTAACGCACTATTAACAATGTGTAGACATCAACCTACATATGTAAAAGGTGTGAAATGAGATATTAACATTGAGCAAAATGTGTGAAATTTAATGTTAGTTTCTACACTAACTATATTGTTGTGTGAACTGTGCCAAACTGCAATAATTTTTTCAGGGTTAATCATTATCTTAAAAAATATAGCTGTATTAAATTAGTCAGTAAAAATATGATGTCTAACAAATCTTAACAGAACGAGTATTCCAATGAAGTACTCTACCTTGAGATTCATTATTTGTATCAATCAAGAAGAATTGGTTGTACAAAACTATAAATGGTCTTTAGATATTTCCAGATTAGAAAATGACATGCTCACTCCTTTACAAAGTCAAATTTTAAAACACCTACATTTCTTATTTTGATACTGTTAGCATTGGGCTGAAGGTCCACCACTCATAGTAATTTTAAGGAAAAATTAACCCTCTAAAAATATAGGATGAGACAATTACAGTATATAAATGTTCTAAAATTTGACACCCTTGAGTGGTGATTGTGTCTTTTTTTTTAGATCATAAGAGATGAGAATGCGTCGTGACAAACCTGAGGGGGTTCAAGTGCCTTTTTACCCTTCGTTAAATTTTAACTGCGTTGTAGGTGTAGTTTGTACTCCATCCCAATATGTTGAGGCATGGTCACGTGCACAGACTTGTCCCCAATCGCTATTTTTGGTGCAAGACTACAAGAGGCTGAGTTAGTCGTAGATCCACGCGCTCTGTTAGAGAACGTGGAGTCACGTGACTCGTTAGAGACCTGTTTTTGTTTGATTGTGTGTTTTCGTCCGGTTGTGCTCAGCCGAAACTGACAGCTTTTTAGAGTATGATGGGTGGTTTTGACTTTTTGGGTTTTCAAGTTCTGAGTGGACTCTTTCACTCATAAATGACCATATTGCCCTCTGATCTATTCTCGGCGGTAAACTGAACCGGACAGGTCGATGACACAACCGGTTGACATTGTAGTGACCATATTACCCTCGGTGGATTTGAGATTCTCGAGCTCGTCCTAGAAAGTCGGGAACTATGATGCTTGTCGGGGGCTGACTCGTGAATTTGATATTACCGAGACGGGTATTCCGGGAAAAGTAAAAGAAGTGTGTGGTCATTATGATAAAAAAACAAAACAAAAGATAACGAAGCTTTAACTAACAAATCCACCCAACAAGGCAACTACTAGCAGTATAAAAATGAGTAAAATTACAGGCTCTGCGTATTGGCAAGGATGTTTTTCACCCTGCAGTATGACTGAAAGACATTTTCACAGCTTGTTTGGAAAAGGCCACTTTTAAGTGTGCAAAACTTCAAGAAACATACACTCATATTTTAGTATGACATTTCAAAAAGTAATTTTTGAGTAATTTTTGGTACAATCTTGTCCATAAATTATAAAAAAATAAGGTTTTGCACAAGGAAAATGGACTTTTCTCATGATACAGGAGGTAAATTTGTTTCACTGATTTGTAATAAACTATTTTCAGCGATGTACTCCCCTTTGGACTAATGTTTTCACGATCAAAGGTTCTAAGTTATTAGAAGTTCGGCACATTGAAGGCGTTAAAGTGTCCTTTCCCAAACTAAAGGGGGTGAAAGTGTCCTTCCATTATACTAGAGGGGGTGAAAGTGTATTTTACCATATCGCCAATAGTGGTCATTGTGGTCCTGCAAAGGAGGGTCTCCATCAAAACATGTGGTTATGCTTTCACAAAACAAGGTTAATTAACCTTTTCAATACATTACCATTAGTGGAAGCAGGGAAGAGAAACATATATGGAACAAAAGCAATGGAATTGTAGTATAGAATTAAACTAAAGAGCATTGTTCAAATCATTATTAAAATGGCGTGATCGACTTCGTTTGTGTAAGACAACATTTGTTTTATTGTTAGTCTAACAGTAAATAAGTGCTAGCTCGAATGATAAACACGATCCAGTAAACACCAAAACGAAGGACCATATATAATTAATGGGTAAAAGACAAAAACTACCCCTTGAGTATGGGTTATATACAAAAACAACCTTCGTGTTCGGGGATATACAAAAACCATCCCTGTCGAGACAAAAACCACCCCTGTCAGTGAATGAACGTTAGACGAAAAACACCCTTCTGTTACAATCCGTTTGTATGAGGGTGCAATCTGTCTTCTTTATGACCATTTTGCCCCTATTTGTATTTTTTTTTTTATTTTGTTAATGTTCTTGGTGTTCTTGCCCACCACCACCACATCCCCGCCGCCACCGCCAACTCACCTGCACTACAACCTACTGCTCAAATACACCACTGCCATCCTACACCAGCTCCCTCATCCATTACCTCTAACTCTAAACCATGACCACCCACCTCCACTGCCAACACCCTTAAACACCAACCTGCAGCTCTTTGTCACCAACAAACACAAGCTTCTCACACAACCAGGCTAGACCATCGACCAATTCAAGATACCAAAACCTCCATCACCATAACCATCCTCTCTATTTCAATTCTACCTTCCTCCACCCAACTACAGTAACAACCACACCACTGCTATGTGCTCCATCACCAATTCCCACCAAACTGTCACTCCTCAAACCACCATAGCTAACTTTGCAAACAACTCAAAGTTCACCAATCCACCCACAACATGTTACCTCTCCATCCCTCATACACCATTACTCCACCTCTAACAAGACCACCATGGGCTTGATTTCAATCAAACAAAACTAGAAAAACCCACAATGGGCTTTTATATCTCAGAAATTGCTAAATTGTCAACAACAACCCAGAAATTGCTGGTTCGTAGCCATGGAGAATAGACTCTGCCGATTGGAAACAATGGGCTTTTATCACAAAACCCAGAAATTGCTGGTTCGTGGCCGCTACGTACAGCGGCGGTGGTGCTGGTTCGTGGTGGATGGCGATTCACCAGATCCGCAACCACCCACAGCTTCCAATCGACGGAGAGGACGACAAAGGTGAAGTGGGTGGTTAGTGATTATCTTCTCTACTGTCTTTCCAATCGGACCACCTAGGATGCTCCAGACGGGGAGGAGAAAATAGAACTCTTTGTCGCCGATCTGGAGGCTGTCCTGTGATGAATCGAGTTTGACGGGTGGGTTATCGGGTTGGTGGAGTACACCCTCGACGAAACAACCATTCTTTCCGAGCACTTGGAGGGCGAATCGGCGGCGATTGAAGTCGTAAAAGATGCAGGCATGATTGGCCAAGATCCGCACCACTACTTCGCCATCGTCGCAGTTCTCTTCATTCGCCGATCGGACTCGAATCATGCGGCGGCGCTGGTTCGGTTCCAAACGGAGACAGAGAGAGGGAGACATAGAGAAGGACGGAGAGAGAGGGGAGTACGTTTTCTGGGTTCCTCATTGGCGTCGTCCCTTCCCTCCGGGAAACACTGATTGTCCAAGCTCAAGAGTCCACCACAGATCAGATTCAAGTAGGAGTGAGTAGAGAGAGAGGGGAAAGAGCGTTTAGGGTTAGAATGAGGTGAGAGGAGAAGGAAATGGTTTTATAGCAAGATAATTTTCGTGAAGGCGAGGGTACATATGTCTTTTTGTCTTTCCGTTAGTTGCCGTTAGTCACCGTTAAATGACAAGGGTGGTTTTCGTATATCCCTAAACACGAAGGTTGTTTTTGTATATAAACCATACTCAAGGGGTGGTTTTTGTCTTTTACCCATAATTAATTGACAGTAATAAAAAAAAAACAATGTGATTTCACATTGCGAACTGGTGTTTGAGCCGCGGGAAAAAAATTACCATACTCTAGGCCCATAGATCAGAGCACCAATTTGACTCAAACAAAGAACCTGCACATAGGAAAAGTTCATTATTGGCAAATGGCAAGCGAAAAGCCCATTATTGACAAATAACAAGAAGATTTTTCATGATTTTTCATCTCACGGTTCATGCTACTTAATAGGTTACGCTCTACTACTTAGCTAGCAGCCAATTGTCACCCAAACTAATTTTGATTGATGATGGTTCGGTCCATTTGAATTTTACATGAGAAAGTTATATAATGTACTAGTTTTTTTTTTTTTTTTTTTTTTTTTTTTTTTTTTTTTTTTTTTTTGCAAACTTATTATGTACAGTACTAGTTAAGTACACAATGCATAAATTGAATTTTATAAATATGCATAATTTTCAACTTACTCATCTAAAATTATCTTAAGTGTTCAACTTCAAACTTTATTCTCACATAATTTGAACATTTTTTTTAACAAAATTCATACATGTTTCAAATAAATGTTATAGATTTAACCATCCATTCAACCCAGTCCGAATCGGGCCGCTTGATATGTTTAGTTTGTTTTGAAATGGGTGAGTTTAGGCTGACCCGTATCCAGTGGGTCGGGGCAAACTTTTCGGCAAAACCCGCCCGAGCCTGTCTATTCGTACCCCTAGGGTCTGCTATACTTTTGCGCGTATTCACTCTGCATATTGTGCGGATTTCACTTAATGCTATGTTTTATGCGAGCTTGTTTCTAATTAAGCCTCGTAGATTTTCTATAGTATTATCAGCTTCACTTTCCGATTTGCTCCTGATAGTGAAGTTTAAATGATGACGAATTCGTCAAAGGAAAAATCGTCGTCAGTTGGTGGTGAATATTGAGCTTCTCGCTCTTATGAAGTCGTTTTAAGCGAAAACATCGGAAAACATACCAAAACTTCAAAAGGCAGGCTTTAACTACGGAAATAAATCTAAAAGTTGGCAAACTAAAGTAAGGCCCTGCTTTATTTACCTAAATTTATGCGACTTTTTATCTTTTTTTAGAAAAAGATAAAAAAGTTGTTTACTTTGTGCCTAATAAGTTTTTTAAAAAGTTTTAGTTACCTTTTTAGTAGAAAATGTTGTTTACTTAACTTCCATTTTATCTCCTAAAAAGCAGTTTTAAGGAATAAAAAGATAAAAAAGTTGAAGTTAGAAAAAACTAACTTTTTTTAGTCTTATAAAAGGTAAAAAAGTTATGAGGCATAAATGTTAACGAAAATGACTTGATTATAACTTTTTATATGACTTAAAAAAAGATAAAAAATCAACTAAATTTAGGTAAAGAAAGCGCGGTCTAACTAGACAATGCATGCAATGCCTGAAGAGGAAATAAAATTACAAAAAGTGTGTTTTTGTGTGTAAAAATACAAACGGAATGGGCTCCGTACCATCCTAGTTGGGCCAACCTACAAGCCCATATCCGTAAGGCCCAATATAAATCCGCAAATCACGCGAGTAAACAAACAACGAACAATAAACCGCTCACAACCCAGCGCACGTTAGCAGTGCCACTCAACCCACCGCCACTCGGCTGCCCGATCACCGTGACCGGCGGCGCGTCCGTTACCGACGGCGGAGGAGCGACGTAAGCCGGCGGCGGAGGATGGTTGAGACTCGGCGGGAGACCGAGTCCGTGACTCACCTTGATCTCGAACGCCATTCCTTTGAGACACTGTACACCGTCGTCGGAGTCGGAGAAGTAGTAGTTGGTCCCTTCGATGGTCAGCGGTACGGAGATCGTCTCCAGCTGGCCGAAATCGTTGTTTCCGCCGCCGAACAGGAAGGTGTCGCTGTCTAATGCGTCGTCGGAGCTGCAGCTCCGGTATGTTGACTCGTTGTAGGTCTGGACCACCGAGTGATTCGTGTTCGTGTTGAATACTACACACATAGAAAGCAGAGTAAGAGCTTGTTTGGTATCCGTTTAAAAATAAGTAAACGGTAGAAAAAAAACGTGCTGAAAAAACAAGTTTAAAAACAGAATAAAAAAACTGTTTGTTATCTATTTGAAAACAGTGTTTAAAACGAAAATAAATTTGGCAACATTACTAAATTTCAGTGTTAATTTGCTTGCATATCATTTTTACGTACAATACGGACATATATTTGATATTTTTTTCCATCTAATCATAGTTGAAGTGTTTTTTAAACACCAATAGTATGACAAAGCAAATAAAAAATACCACATTTGTTGTTTTTTTTAACAGATATTTTTCAGTATGTTTTTGTTTTTAAACAGTCCAAACGACAGACGTACCAAATGAGTTAAAAAAAAAACACTCCGTTTTGAATCAAAGTTGATTAAAAACAGGGATGCAAAACATGCACTAAGCATACTCAGAAACTGAATTTTGAAAAATGAATTCACAATCACATCAATTTAATGAGAAAACGCTAAGGCTCTGTTTGGTTTCCAGCAAAATGCTTTACAAGAGAAAATATAGCTTTTCCTACAATTATTTTCTCGTGTTTGGTTGACTCTTGCCAAAACAATGGGCCGACAGAAATTGCAGTGATGGGTGGCGGTGATGTGTCCATGGAGCCTAATCCGTTTAGATCTGGAGAGGATGATTTGGGGCAAATCAATTCAATCACTCCCAATTTCTCCATATTCAATCAAAAACACGAAGAATATTTGCGATTGAATTCAACCAGTGAACCAAATGAAGCATGACTTACTCAAGAAGTCGCCGAGGCTGAAGGTCTCTGCGGCAGCCCATTTAGAGTAATCCGCGGAGCTAGTGTTGGTGGTGGTGTTGAAGAACCAGCCAGAAACGCCACCAACGGTGTGATTCACATACTTCGTGGCGGCCGCCGGAGCAGGAGTGGCGGATTCAACGGCAGTGACAAGCAGAATAGCAGCTAGGTAGACAGCGGCCGCGGCGGTCTTGCCGTCCATTGCTGCTGTAGTAGTAGTATTTTGAAGTCCTGATCTGAGATCTGTGGTGGGGTTGTGTCTCTGTGTGTGTGTTGTGAATGAAGTAGAGAAAAAGGTAGTTGAAGCTGAGGAATGTTTTTAATGGCCTGGTCGTGGATTAAAAAATACTACCATTGGTATCTATCTGGCTGTTTCTTTGTTTGTTTTCCCATTGGAGCCTCACATGTTTGTTGGCAGGCTTCTTCAGATGAGCCTTCACATATTGACACAGACCAAATAGAAATCTCACTGAGAATGAGAGGTATGTTGATTAACACTATTCCATTTAATTGACAGGAGAGTTTGCATTTTTTTGATATTTAATGCACGTTCCTCTGTTTCTTATCTTTCTTCTATTTTTGAATTTTACCACTATTCATCGAACCACTTTGACCCGATGATTTGATTGACAATACGATGTAATCTTTTGGTAAATTTCATGGTGTTGTGCAGTAAGCTTTACTCTACAACACAATGAAAAATTATCGAAAAATTTCATCGTTTTACTATCCAAATCACCGGGTCAAAGCGACATGCCTACTGATGAAAAAGTCAAAACTGAAAAAAATAGAAGAAACCGACCAAGTAATATTTTTGTTCATGGTCACTTGTCGTTAAATCGTACCGATTGCATAAAAAGAGGTGTCGTAAATCATAAGAGCCACTTTAATATAGTAGGCTTGTCCCGTGGTTAAATTTGTTGCTGCCCTAAAATTCGTGACGTTACTTTAACAGGATGTCTGAATATAAGTTACTATGATTGCTTTACTACTTTCTAGTACTACTCCTACTACTAGTTTTCGTAATTAAATCGTTGAGTTAATGGTATCAATTTTTAAATATCATTATTTTTTTGTAACTATGTTTTTGGATAGGTCTAAACATAATTAGCTCAAAATTGCTCTTATGAACAGCAAATCCGGATGTTGGATCAGTTCAGGAGCAAATGTGGTCCTCCTTGTAGTGCAGTTGTTGGAGCTGATTTTTCATGATTTTAGGCCTAACTTAGTCCCGGGATTGCTTTAGTCCAGCTGTTGTAGTTGCTCTAATTAAGTAATACCGGTTAGATGCTTCATCTTTTCTGCAACTTAAGGACTAATTTATTGAACTACTTGCGGTCCAACAATAAATTTGATTAATGTGACCCTCCGTTTGTCCTTTTTCCAAACTTAAGCTCCAGAATTCATACAGTGACAAGTGAAAAGAATTAGAACCACCAATTGGACTGGATAGGTGTTCGCTTTGTAATTTAACACCCACTATTCAATTATTCAGCAATTTTCCACCTTCCATTCAGCTAGACCTACTGAGTCTGAAACTTGATCACTACTGGTACTCATATTTCAAAGGTGGTATCTGCTGACAAGTGAAACTATTTACACATGAAACTGGACGAGCTTTTCATAATGCTAGCTGAGTAAGTCATAATATAAATCAGTCAGCACCAGTTCTGGTATTAGCTTTTTTTGCTGTCAAATAAAAGTTGACACTAAGAGTCTTCAGGGAAATGGTTAATAAGGACACTAAGGGCTAGTTTTGGAATGCTGTGGCGGTGTTAGAAAGCTGTTGTGTGAAAACACTGTGAAATTAATCTGTTGTAGATAAATTAATCAAAAACACATTCTGGAAAAGCATCTCCCCCTTGCTTCGTGAAAACTGTTGTGGGACAACAGAAACTGTTCGAAAAAGCGGAAATTTTAGTTTTACCAAACACACTAAAACTGCTTCTGCTGTCGAAAAACAGTTGTGCTGGCAGCAAAAGCATTCCCAAACTCACCCTAAGTACCAAAAAACAAAACAACACCCGTGAAATGTGGACACTATAAATTTTAGATAAATCTTAAAGAAACAACGCTGATAAGTCAAAACTATTGATACATAATGCACCTGTAAGACTAAAAATATTTGGTGCATTTTTATTTCTAACGAGGCACTGAGAGGAAAAAACAGGTACTTAGAAAATAATGGTCTTGTACATCAAAACAGAAGGAAAATGATATCTCATGCTCGATATTCCCCACATTTGGTAACATATTTATGTAAATGCGGTGTTCATAATTTAGCTCTTAAGAAAATGGATCCTTGAGTGGCTTTATCTTTTGGAATGGTACTTTGAGTCCATTCATATTGTCAATGATAATATGAATAATAGGGGAATAACAGGCTGTTCTTGAAACAAATGACAATAGCGACAAAGATGGGCTATAAATGGAACGAGACAGATACAATTTCCCATTTTAATACAAGTTTATTTATTTAATTAGTAATTTTGTTGTCGTCACACTTTCAACGAGAACCAAATACACGAAGAATGACTCTGTAACTCAAGGGATTATAGGCAGTATACATAGATCACGTAACATGATTATACGAAATTGCATATCCTAGGATAGTAACTCTTATTATTTGAAGTCACCCTTGAGTCGGGATAGCCTTGAGAGGTACAGCCTTTTGTAATGTTAACCCAAACTTCTCACTCATATCCAAATCCTCTCCACTTTCTTCAAGCTACCAGTCAAACGATAAGAAAAGAGAGCCAAGAATCAGATGCAGCATCCTGTAAGCCAGAGGCAATCCTGGACAAATTCTTCTTCCACTCCCAAAAGAAATCAGCTCAAAGTGTTTGCCCTTGAAGTCAATCTCTTGATCAAGGAACCTCTCTGGCATAAATGAATCTGGGTCGGGCCATATGTCCGGGTCTCGGCCCATACCCCATATATTAACAAGTATCTGCATTCTTAGGAACCAAATAGCCACTTATCTCTGTTTTAGCTTCTGATCTGTGGGGAACCATAACTGGGCCTGCTGGATGCAGTCTTGTAGGTAAGGCAACCTCGAGATGTACGATTCTTGCATCATCCAATCCTTGCCAATGATATCTTTGAGCTCGGCTCTAGCCTTTGTCAACTTGTCTGGGTTCTTTAGTAACTACTAACTCAGACATGCCCCATTCACTGTGCTTGAGCTCGAGTCTGCACCTCCAATGTATAAGTCCTAACTGAGAAAAGCACAATCAGAAACCTTTTTCATGCATTCGCAGTTCTTTTTTTTGGAGTGGAACTCCTAATAAACATATGAGGGGAAGATATAAGATCATCTTTAACCCAAGAGTCCAAGAATTCCCAGATCAAACTCCTCCAGTTACGTCTGTCTAAAGCCACTTAGCACTTAGGTTTACTAAATCTTTAGCAGTCGACGGAGGAAATATTGAATGCAAATTTTAAAACTACTAGGATTTAGGGAAATGAGGACACATTTAAAGTACTTACAAGAATTAAGTGCTTAGTTTCATTGATGCTCATCAACGGGGTATCACTTCCTTTATTTAGAAGCGATCCTAGAAAATCCATGCTTGCTGGAGAAGCTGCTTTTCCCTGAGACTCCTTTTCAGAAATGATCTTATCAAACATCACGAACAATTTCTCCATGAGAGATTTCATCTTCCGGTTTACACCCAGTGGGTCAATCAATTTTGGTACTGGGAAGAAGTCTACAGGATTAGGCTTCGAAAAAAGCTCCATTATAGCCCAAACAAGGTCCCTGAGCTCTTTAGAGGAGCCATGCTGGGCAAAATCGGCAGAGAAAAGAGTATTTGAAAGCACATTAACAACTGTGGTAAAAGCAGCTTCTCCAATATACACAGCTCGCCGACTCTGACAACTTTCTTCCACGTAGTCAATCAGCTGTCGTACCTGAAAGGAAGAATTCAGAAAAGTTCAGCGAAAAATTTTAGAAAAGAAAGCATTGTGGTGGGACCGTGGTGTCAATAGGGCCGGCCCACGGTTAAAAACCGCCCTAGCCTGCCCCGAATACACTCAACCCAGCCCCCTCCCACCCCCTAGCCTAGCCCGCCCCTCAACCCGCCCCGGTGCACTTTTTTGCTCGGCTGGACTGGCCCGGCACCCTCATGCACGGAGTTCGGTCCGTCCCCCTCGCTCCATGGTCATTTAAAAAAAATCTAGGTAATTGTCCATTTTACCTCCATTTAAAAAGATGCTATTTTGGGGGTAATTTTGTCAATTCGTTCAAAAATATTAATATATATAGATTAAAAAAATACATTTATTAATATATATCAGATTGCCCTCCCGCCCCTTTAACCCGTGGGGTTTAGGCCCGGGACCGGTCAGGTCTACGTTTACTCCCCATGAACCCGGCCCGGCCGAGCCACCTCCACCCCGGGGCCGCCAACCCGCCCCAGATCCCTCCCCTCCCAGCCTCCTCCACGGCCCGGCCCAGCCCCGTCCTTTGACACCACGAGTTGTCAGACAACAATAATAAGGGACTTTCTGAAGCATGACTGCACCACCTTTTGTTGTCTCAGGTTCAACTTCAGGGTAGAATCGAGACTCTGGATCGAGAAAATGCGCTCTTTGCATAGTCTCCGAAGGTTCCGCCATCGATCCGACACCGGTAACCACTCTATGGAGAAGTGGTGGTGCCCTAGGGCGTGGGCAGAGGTTGGAATTGGCCGGCCAGATAAGACATGGTCGTGCTTCTGTAGCACTTCTTTAGCTAATTTCGGTGAAGAAACTATAATGCTGGTCTTCATTCCCAACTTGAGGGACATCAAAGGGCCATAAATTTTTGAGACAGGATAGTGACTGATGGGGACTTTTGCCAAGTGCTAAAATGTTTCCTATCACTGGAAGAGGGTTCGGCCCTGGAGGCAGTTGGATGGTGCCGCCGCCATTTCGGCCACCTGAACAGGACATGAAGACATGGATAGCTGCCAAAGTAAAGGACAACACAAGAAATAATGAAATTAAATCCATTTTTTCTCCTCTTCCGTGGTATAGTTTCTCTGAATCTGCGATCATATATTCATATTTATAGGATCATCGGGCCTCACACATTTTGTGGTGAGTAAACAAAGACATCCAAAAACTGCTACAGTCTTAACATTTTAGAAGAAAGATATGAACAGACAAGAATTAGGATTCTTGACCTGAATTCAGTTATGTATGAAACACACTGGGTGGACACTTGAGGTTGTCCAGTTCAAATGGATGACATTCGACCATTTATAGCTTTAGAAGGTTCTTATTTAATGAATTATCAAAGTCCTAATATGGCACGTCACTACGAAAAAGTTGAAGATAAAAAGAAGTCGTTATTCTCTTAATTAAACCGTAATCTCTACATGAAAATGCCTTTCTTATCTTCTGACTGCTCTCTTTCATTCTGCTAGCAGGTGGTGATACTTAGTCTTCTAAATGGAGTGTTCCATTTACTTGTTGGGACTTGGGAGACTTCGCAACTTTGAACCTCAGACTTCAGCTCTGGTGCCTCTAGAAGAATTTTCAGTCAACTCAATGCATGATATACTGTATAGCCGATGATTTACTGAATGGGAGTAGTTGAAAGGTGCTACACTTCACCCATGCTTTTCCTTCATTTTCTATATGAAATTTAGTTATTGGTGTTTGATTTAGGGATCTACTAAAGTGCGAGGAATCATCATATAAAACCATATAGGCAATAGGCATGTACTGAATAGATGGGAGCTAAGTAGTAAATATTTCATAAATAGTATCTCATGGATTCTAAAACCATCCTCAGCACATCTTTTAAAGAATGTGAGACTAATTTGATCAGTTAAAGTCCAACAATAGATTGACCGGTGTTATTGAAATCTTACAATGAATTTTAGACAAAAAACTCAAGACACAACCCAGATGTTACAGACAAATAGATATTGAATACCTTTTTTGCGCTAAAGTATTAGTTGAATATTTATTGATACCAAGGCATTGTGTTTCGAGAGGATTACCAATTACACATTTGGAACACATTTTGAATAATATCGTACATCAAAACAAGAAAGAAATTTGAGCCCATGTCCGATTTTCCTTTTAGTCTCAAGCACCATGCAGTGGGAAACACATCCATTCATCTCCCAAATCCTGGCATATCATGAGTTGCAGGATTTTCAGCTAGTGGGAATCTAAGACGCAAGGGTGCGGCTGCGGCAATTTTCTAGAAATTAGGGGTTGCGGGTGCGGGGTGGGTGCGGCGAATTTACGCGCGTGTGTGTACATGTATATACATTTTACATTATTTGTGAGGTATTCAAAAATTAAAACAATAATGGTCCAAATCATATATAAACCAAACACATTAACCATTATACAAGGTAGATAGTACACCTACATTGTTCACAAGCCATACAAGATGCACATCCTTTTGGTCTAACTGTAGTTGTTTTTCAGAAGACCTCTCAACTAAAACTTTCAAATTGACTGTTGTGGACCACAGAATGCACCATCCGGCAAGGGCTACGTTCTCATGGATAGAGAGTCCCAGGAAAAACCATGCCTGTTCAGGGTAGATGATCAATGAAGCCTTAAGATTTCTTTCACAATATAGCTTGTAAGTGAGGAAGCTTAGCGATGTCTGATTCTTCAACTATGCCATCATTTCCAATAACACTCTTGAGCTCGGCTTTAGCTTTTTCATCTTATTGTTAGGGTTCTTTAGTAACTCTGCCACGGCCCATTTGGCTTTGCTTGAAGTTGTGTCGATCTCTGCAATGAACAGATCCTGGTACAAAGCTTGGTTAAAAGATTAATTGAGGAGGCCTAGTTTTTTTATGAAAACACAATTAACACATTTGTAATGGTTGATTTAGAAGCAGAAGTGGTGATGTCTAAGTGTGAATAAAAGTATAGGAAGTCCATTAGTAGGTTCAGTTTCATGAAGAAGGAGCCACCTCTTATCATTCTTTGTGGTTCATAGGAGTAGCTGCTGAATTTAATAAAACACTTTGCACACATTAAGTCTGCATATGGATGAATGAACTGCGTGAACTAATTGTGAAAAAGATGTTTCCCTGAGATCTTAATATCGTACTACCTCCGTTTCTTCTCTATCACACCGTATTGACTTTTGTCACTATTCACCGGGTCACTTTGACCCGGTGATTTGTGTAGCAAAACGATGCAATTTTTTTATAAGTTTTTGATGGCGTTGTAGAGTAAGGGTTGCTCTATAACACAATGAAAAAATTATCAAAAAATCACATCGTTTTGATATTCAAATCACCCGGTCAAAGTGACCCAAATACGAGTCAAAAAGTCAAACCGGTGTGATAGAGAAGAAACGGAGGTAGTAATTTTTTTTATTGAACATACTGGTTATGGAAAACTAAGTCACTATTCTACATAAATAGTTTTCTCCCATCAAATAGCTTTTGGATGGTGATGGTGTTGTGGTATTTTGAAAAAAAGAAAACTACTCTTTGTTTTTAAGGCTCCGGAATCGAAGAAAAACCAAACCAATCCGGACTTTTTTTTTTAATTCTTTTAAATATCCGGCACCCAAGTTTGGATTGCCAGATTTAGGTTTTTGGCTCCTTTTTCTCACAACTTTGCCATGTGGCAAATGCGCATTGGCCAGTAAGCATACCAGGGCTCTCCTTCCTTGGCCACAGCCCTGGTAGTTCTTCGGTTGGTTTATAATTAAAAAATGAATTCATTTAAAAATCGAATGGTACCAGATACAAGAAAACCCTTAAAATTGTCTATCCCAACACCTAGATTTTATTGTACAAAAAACAAAAATACTAACATATCCAGATAGGGTAATAGATTTTCGGGCAATTTTGACACAAGGACACCAAGAAGCAGAGATAAGAGTATAAGACATGGCATGAATCTACCTGTAGAAGAACATAAAATGCCAATGCGTCGCGCCTAAAATGACAAACCGGTTAATCACTTTATTATAGCCACAGCCAAAGTTCCTCACCGCCTCACAACTGAGAAAAACTTCACTTTGGTATGGTTTTTCCTTTCACACACAACCCCCTTTAATTTCTCAAAATTGTTGATCTCTACAAATAAATTTCAACTTCAACTCCGGATTACGAATTTCCCCAATTTCTGAATACGCCGAATTCTTCAATTTCTATGAATTCATTACCAAGCTGGGTGAAAGAGTACACACTTCTGATTGCCCTTCGAAGTCCTGTATTTCATCAATAAATTCTCCCATGTGAGTTTAAAATATAGTTCTAAGTGAAGATTTTCGATTCCTCCAACCAATAACAAAGCAATATCTAGGAAGGCCATGTTTATAGAGATGGAGGGGAGTAACTGACTGATAAAGGTGGACAGCAGGGAAGGAGAATTGGGGAGATAAAGACATATATTCTTGTGCGTGCGACAAGTGATGTACGAGAAAATTAGAGGTCGGGACAGAGAACAAACATGAGAACGAATGAGAAAAGTGGTTGGTATCACAAGCGTCAACCTTTTGCTTATAAATTAAATAGAATGTGTTGGATGGATCAGATGTTCTTCACACTCTTATTCTCAAGCACCAGAGACACATTAGTAGGTCATTGTTCTTCGCTACAGGATTATTTGCTAGCTAGTGGTTATTATTATTCAACTTTTAATTGGAATAGCTTTGAGAGGTACAGTCTTTTGTAGCGTGAATCCAAATGATGCGCTCATATCCATGTCCTCGGGCTTCAGTATTCCCTTGTCAAGCTTCCAATCAAAGGATAAGAGGAGGGAGCCGAGTATAGAATGCACCATCCGGGAACCCAGAGGTTGTCCAGGACACATCCTTCTTCCTGCCCCAAAAGGAATCAACTCAAATTTTTTTGTCCCCCCTATGATGACATCATCATCAACAACATCAAGGAACCTTTCGGGGGTAAACAAAAGTGGGTCCGACCATATGTCAGGGTCTCGGCCCATACCCCACACATTGATAAATACTTGTGCGTTCTTGGGAATGAAGAAGCCGTTTATCACTGCGTCGCCTTGTGCTTTGTGAGGAATTAGGAATGGTATTGGTGGGTGAAGCCTTAAGGTTTCTTTCACAACAGCCTGTAGGTAAGGAAGCTTAGTTATGTCTGATTCTTCCACTATCCCATCATCATTTCCAATAACATTCTTGAGCTCGGCTTTAGCTTTTGCCATCTTGTCGGGGTTCTTGAGTAACTCTGCCATGGCCCATTCAACTGTGCTTGAAACCGTGTCCGTTCCGGCAATGAACAAATCCTGCATACCAAAGGCACAGTGAGAAAATAATAGTAGTAAGTTTAACAAATAAATAGATACATAAAATCTGAAAAATATTTTAGTTCATAGTAATAATAATAATAATAATAATAATAATAATAATAATAATAATAATAATAATAATAATATTGATAATAATAATAATAATAATAGAAAGTTGTTATAAAAAATGGAAAACAACTATTGCTACAAAATGGAAAATGACAAATTACAAAAAAAAAAGTGAATTAGACCACCAAATATAATTAGAAATTTAATTTTGTATAAAAAATATTAAATAAGTGCGTTTCAATTATTATTTTTAATATAATTTTAATAAACATGCAATTCTCTATAAAGGTAAAATCCAAACGATAATTAAAATTATCAAAACGGTAATCAACAAATGCTATCCTTTCTCCCCTCACCACGCTCCCTTGCCACTGCCCTTTCCCTTCCCCTAACTCGGTTGGAGACCCCCTTTCCTCCTCTCCCTTGCCCTCACTCGGTAGGAGGTGCCCTAAGTTTGTCAAAAACAAAAGTTCCATTTGAATGGAACTACACTACTGTATTTATTTTTTCTAACTCACCATAAGAAGGTGCTTTATTTGGACATAATTCAGCTGCCTCCCATCACCCTCTTTACTGAGCTTGAGTAGCATGTCTAGGAAGTCCCCATCATTCGGATCATCTGGTCCCAACTGTGATTTTCTTCCATCAACAATCCCATCGATTATCCCCAACAACCTTTTATGGTAATGTTCTGATTTGCGTATTATACCTGTTTTGAAAAATCGCAAGAAATAACAAATCATGAGTATGTAGGCTATGCGGAGGTCAATGGTGTATGCTAAGGCGTTACAGGACCATGCATGAAAAACGGAGATAGAAGAAATTATGAGTATGTAGGCTATGCGAAGATTATTTGTATGAAAACTCATTCCAAGGCCTATCTTTAAGATAGCAATTTTCTTCACTAAATGGTGCACAATGGACTGGCTGAAAATTCTATCTACTGATACAATTCCTACCACAACGGTGAAGAAGCAAGATTGCACTTCTTGCCTTCTCCAATTATAAACTCAACTCGGACAAGGAAGAAACTGATTGAAGAAGAGAGACATGGCGAAGAGAGCTTGAGTCAAATAACTAGAAAGGGAAGACTCGGTTTATCAAGGTTTTTTTGAGATTTGTTCATGAAGGGACACAATTAATGACAAAAAGTAACTATTGAAATAACAGTCTTCTTGGAATAGCTATGAATTTTACACAACAATAATACCTTGGGGATCCATCCATTTCAGGAGAGGGAAGAAATCTGCAATATTAGCTTGTCCAGCAGTTTCCACTAAAGAAGATACGATTTCGCTGAACTCATCAGCTGATCTAGACCGGTACTCGCACAATTCCCTAGAGAAGAAAGTGGTCGAAATCAAATTAAGCGCTGTTGTAAACGCAGCCCGTCCAATGTCCACAACTTCACCTTCTACGCAACTTTCTTGTACGTAGGCAAGTAGTTGTTGCATCATTTTCTGCCTGATGACCCTGGTGGCGTTGAGGCTTCGTGGGGAGAAAAGGTTTTCTTTGACCGTCTTTCGGAGGTGCCTCCACTGAGCGGTTGGTGGAAGTACTGCCATGGAGAAATCGTGGTGGTTGGCGACCTGTAGAGCGGTCGGAACTGTTCGGCCTGAGAAGATTGTATCCTGTATTTGCAGGACCTCTTTGGCCATTTTTGGAGATGATACGACAATTGTTGTTATGGTCCCTAGCTTAAGGGACATCAAAGGTCCATAAACTTTGGAGAGACGGGATACCGATTCATGGGGTCTTTTGCCAAGGGCCAAGATGTCACCGATTATTGGGAGGCCTCTCGGGCCTGGCGGCAGTCGCGGGGTGTCCTTGTTTCCGGTATTTTTTGAGATATAGGTAAAGACACGAAGAAATAGCCACCATACCAAGGGAAGTAGGAGGAAAATGTATAGAATACCACCCATTACTTGGTTTTTGTTAAAAATGAAGAAGGAACTAAATATCTCTTATCACTCTTTCTTTCTTTATAGGAGTAATTCCAACCGATATCACCTCTCTTTGTATGTTGTTAATGGCATGTAAAAAAGTCTATATAAGACGGCACTTAATTGATTCTTACCTATAAGTCTAAAATGTTTGTGGGTAGACATTTAGTCAATTGTATAAAATTCATGGGTATCTCCATAAAGTTTGTAATGGGTGTGTTCGGATAAGCATAAATAAGATGAGAGTTTATGAGATTATTGGAGTGAGTAGCCGAATGATCATGTTTTTATAAAAACTTTTGATATATATTATAATTTTGTTAAAACTCTATGGGACATGTCAATATGTATGTATGTATTGCTTGTGCATAACCTTCACCTCTAGGGTTTAGCTCACAAATATTTTAAAACTCTTGGTTGAGACCTTGTTTTAGGAAACTCTTCGTTGAGACTGCTCTATCACAATGTGTAATGTTTAAAATAGTTGACATAGAGCAGTCTGAGCTCCCCTCATAGCCCAGTCTCAATCAAGGTCTCAAAACCGGTAACCTGGGGCGGGGACGGGTTAGGGGTTTGTTCGGGGCGGACAGGGCGGGTTTTCTGGAAGGGAAGTCACGATCTCGAGGGGTTTAAAACCCACTAGTTGGGGGTGAATCGGGGCGCCCGGGTCTCGTTAAATACATTTATTTATTTTTAATTATTTCAACTTAATAACTATTTTATTAAATTTACGTAATTATAAATATCAGTTGTACAATAACAAAATTTATTGCTGACATAAAAAAAATGAGTTGGAAGTTAGCCAGTATTTAGTAATACTTAATTGGAAAAGAAAGAGTTAAAATACACCCCTGTGCTTAGGCAAAAAGACACTCACCGGTCCTGTGTTTTGAAAAATTCATCACACCACATCTGTGATGAAAAAAAGTGAGGACACTTAGCACACTTCAATCATATTCCGTTTGAATCATCAAGAACACCATTCTATCATATTGTGTTTTAAGGTGTAAAGTTGTATTTAATAATAATAATAATAATAATAATAATAATAATAATAATAATAATAATAATAATAATAATAATAATAATAATAAAGAAAAGATCAGTAAAAGAAAATTCTACCCAGCCCATCTTGTACTCTGAAGTCTGAACGTATGTTACCAGAAAAATAAAAATAGTCGCGATTCTACGGATCGGGATGCAGTATGTTTTTTATCCAAAACGCAGAAAGCATCGGCATGAACATTTCATTGAGTACATAACTTACATGTATAATTGACTAGTTTTCAGTGGCATTTATTTTTGAAAAAGCTATGTTGTTATTATGACTGGATCCGAGACTGCAAGTATGAAATTACTTTAATTGAAACTGAGGAATCTTTTAGATAAATATAGGAAAAATTGTTCCCAATTAGTATTTTTTGTTCTTAGTAATCGTCCGTACCGCCACCTATTGTGTTTCCTGTTTCCATCCCAGTACCACATCTAGCATGTTTCGGGTAACATAGCTCTGAATTGGTTTGATGAAGTTCTCATGTTTTAGCCGTAGAAATTTAAAGCGTGGGTACTTAGACCAAAAAGATCATTTAATGGTAAACGGCGTTGGAAACGGGTCATAAATGCATTAACAGTTATACCAACTTCTTTATCATCTACACAAGAAAACTCAAAAATAGGTAGAGCAGCTTGGAGACATTTAATTAAAGGCAAACCCATTTGTTAACGTTTTGAATCCGCCTAACCCGCTTGATTGACACCTTTAAGTCTTACCTTCTGAAATGGCATTTTTGTAAAATGAACTTCTTCACAAGATCATTGAAGTCCATTGAAATGCACTTATTTTCGGCTGAATATAAAAACTTCATTTGATAAAAAGATAAGTACATGATTTTATTAGAGGATTACATCAGGATAAGAACCTAACCAAACTAACCAGGAGCAGAGTTGAAACAGCCTTACACAAGGCAATGATCTAACTGGAAAGGATGACAAAAACAAAAAGTCCAATTTCGACGAGGCTGGAACGTCTCTAGTCCAAGCCAAAAGTCGGATGCAAACATGTCAGGCGAACTATATTTGAACATCGATCTTAGCTTTTTGTCTGGAGGGTAATCGCCACAGGAGATATCCCACGATCCCTCAGAACACCTCTTTGTAATCGAAACATACCCCTTTACAGCCACAACACCCAACTCATCTCCACCGCCCATAAGAAATTCACCCAATAGATCATGAGAACTAATTTTTTCATGACTAGTTCTAACCCCATATGATCCATGGGGTTAGCATCCACCATTTCACAATCGAATATAATCTTAGTAGTTGAGGTAATCTGGTGCAAATCGCGAGATTTTGCTGGTGAGAGGTCCGAACTAGCAGATGCATCAAACATTCTTTCGTCACCAGCATGCGCCCTCTTTTATGGATAATCCGAAGGAGCATGTAAACCACGGCCGAAAGAGGTAGAATCAACATGAACCGGGCAACTTCTATAACCGTTCAATAGTTTGCCGTGATTACATATCTTTTAATACCACAAACGATTGGATCATCTTACCTGTCCTCATGTTGAGAAATTGTACTTTATCTCCTTTATTCACCCCACGGGATGCATCCATGAGGCTATTAATCTCTTTCCATGCGTGAACGATGTTGAAGTTCGGTGATTGTGAGAAACGAAGGTATAACAATTCAGATATGGCATATTTTGTGTTTTCTCCTCAGATTTAATTCAAAAATTTATTTTTATTTCCAACAAAAAAACTGCTTCATATTTTTGAAAAAATGCTTCGTATAAAAACTGCTTCGTATAACAAAAAGTCAGTTCTGTAAAAGCATCTCCCCGAATGCTTCCTGAAAGCTACTTCAAGACACCATAAACTGTCCAAAAATAGTAAATTGACAAACACACAAAATATGTTATTCCTACCAGTTGTGCTGACACCAGACTCATTCCCAAACACCGTATATATCACCCTCTTTGTCTCATATAGCTCATAGAATTTTCACATGCATCAGCGGTCTTTTTTTTTTTTTTTTGGGAGAATCTACAGCTGTAGTGAGGCGACATAACTTCGTGTATTATTTAAGTAAGACATCGGGCTCCTAACCCGTAAAATGAAGCTCGTCGGGGGAAATCAGCTGGCACACTAGGTAAAGAGGACTAAGGCAAAGTTCAGCGTGATTCGATAATCCCCAACAAATGATAAAGGGGGCTAAGGCGGGAAAAAATGTTTCTAAGTAGATGGCCGGTAGTGATCCAACAAAAAAAGAAAAATTATGCGAATAGATGATGGAAGAAGCTCACATGTAAAAGGTCTGAAACTAACTCCAAATTCCTCTATTGCACTCTCCGAGCAGAAATATGTAATTTGAGGTCTCTCCGGTACAGGTAGTACTGTAACATGAACATCTCAAAACAAATCAAAATCTCAAACGATATTATCCGAACATTGGCCGAAATTGCCTAAACGATTATTTTGCGCATGAGACCCACCGCTGTTGTAAGGAGCTAAACAAACTAGATCTTCGAGGCCGATGAAGTATGAAAGTGAGAGGGAGGAGGAGAGGTAATGATGATATTTTTATCAATATCAAGGAGATGTTTTTGACACTTTAGATTCGCATTGTTTTTTATATGTGATACCTTTTCTGGAAAGTGAAAAAATTAGTGCTGACTTTCTTTTTAAGAAGAAAATATAGTGTTGACTTTTATGCCATATGGTTAATAAATTAGATTAAATACTAGATTTTGACCCGTGCGATGCACGGCAAAATACTTTATTTCATAAATAAATAGGAAAGTTTCTAATCTTGTTTCAAAAAACTACATGTTTCAAACAGTTGATGTCTTTTATGCATTTCAAATATTACATCCAAAAAAAATAACCAAAAGTATTGACTATCATTTGTACACCTTTTTAATATAATTTATCAATTCCATATTTTTGTTAAGATTAATACTTTTATTTCATAAATAAATAGATTATACTATTTCTTGACTATCATTTTTACTATTGGATTTGACCCAACATTAATTTTGAAGTAAAATTTTGATTATTGTTTGAATTTTATCACTATAAATTTGAAGTTACACATTCCAATTTAGACATGTCCTTCATATTTTGCATTTTATTTTACTCTATCTATCTCTTTTTTAGGAAAGTTTCTAATCTTGGATTTGAAGTCAACATTATTATTCTAAAAAAATGTTTACCTTAAGATCAATACCAATACGAATTTGTCAATCAAAATCAGGTTGAGGCCTCTGATTTCAATTTATAATATTACGTACCTTTTTTTTTTTTTTTTTGAGGAAAATGTGCCTCTACTTTGAAGCCACTGACCACTGATTTCAACTTATAATATTACATTTATACTTTTTTTAGGAAAATATGTTGAAGTAAAATTTTGATTACTTTCGAATTTTATCACTATAAATTTGAAGTTACAGATTCCAATTTAGAAATGTCTTTCCTGTTTTGAATTTTATTTTATTCTATCTATCTTTTTTTTAAGAAAGTTTATAATCCTGAATTTGAAGTCAACATTATTATTCTAAAAATAATTGTTTACCTTCAGATCATTACCAATACGAATTTTCAATCAAAATCAAGTTTTGGCCACCGATTTCAATTTATAATAATAAGTTCCTACTTTTTTATTTTTATTTTGAGGAAAATATGCCTCTACTTTGAAGCCACTAACCACTGATTTCAACTTATAATATTACGTTTCTACTTTTTTTTAGAAAAATATGTTTATTGTTTGAAGACACGGATTCCATGCTTCAAAATTGAATTGTAGCCTAATAATTTTTTTCATACATTTCGATTAGCATTTACAGTTTCAGAAAAATTTTTTCTCTTCCACTTATTTCAATTTGCACCCGCCACTACATTTCATTAAATCTAAGTTTTCATCCTAAAATGGGTATGAAAAAACAATCACTACAAATAAATAATACAGTATGTAACAACTAAGTGGCCTACAACTTTTGTTAGATATTATCTATGAAAAAGATACATACCGTTGTGTTGAACTGTGTCTCTCTAAACAGAAGATTCCGCGTGATGAACATCTTCACCTACACCACGAAAAGAAACGATGTAAGCAACAACTAAACAACCCAGGAGGAAGGCAAATAACATAACAAACATCAATCGATTTTTCTTGTATTACTTATCCGGGGATGGCGAGTGACTCTTTCACGCAAGTGTATGACTTTGGCGGAGGCCATGAGAACTTCACATAGTCAAAGCATCAATTTTGTCAGGAATAATGCACATAGACAAAGCATACGAATGTAAATTCTGAAGGAAAAACTCACCGGATTTGCGGGCTTGTCTTTGCTCATCTAATTTTCTCTTGCGCGCCAACCGACCTAACTTACATTATTGTCTCCGCTCCTCATTTTCGTCCATGACTGGGAGATAAGAGAATGTAGTTGGGAAGATAATTACTGGAGAAAATGTAAACATCAAACACGATTTGAAAGGAAGAATAATACTTCCACTTTTTTTTATGCCAAACACCAAAGACAATTTCTTGCATACTATATGAATGGAAGAGTGATACCTCCATTATATGGGTGAGATTCCTTGCTATTTTGGACCATTTTAGAGACGGAAAGGTGTGGAATTCACCATCAAAACAAAAGATCCAGTTTGGCACCATTTTAATAATTAACGTCACTATTTATGCCATTTAATGGATGTTATTTTATATGGCATGATTCTGCCCTTCAAATTCACATGTACTTTGACATTTCACCGTCCATTTTGGGGACGAAAATTTATGGAATTGACTAATAATTTTATCAATTAAATTATGATTTCCTTCGGCATAAATTTTTTGTTGGAAGTTTCCTTAATGGCTAATAATCTTTGCCAACTAACATCAATAACTTTCCTTTCCAATAAATATGAAACGGGCTCATTTAAATTTACATGTCGGCAAACTTTTCAGATGTGATGTAAATTTAAAGGCGCCAAAATTTTCATTTTCAGTTCAAACTCTGAAGATGTGATTTTAATTTAAATTTCAAGCAATATGTTTTACATGAATTTATTATAATTTCCACGTGGCATTATCTCATGCAAAGTTTGAGCGGACATTCTCAAATAGTATATATTGATTATCCAAATATGAATACATAATATCGGGTGGATGAAGTATAAATTCTACTTTAGCTATGAAAATTTGTTATAGCCACTATTTTAATTATTATGAATTACGTGCAATGCATGGATGGTTTGCTAGTTGGGAATAAAATCATAATCAACATCAATCACCTGAGGATGTGATATCAAAGTCAAACCACCTACCCGGTTGACGACAATTTCTCAAAAAAAAGAGTAAAAGACACTTTACACCCTTCACTTTTGAAGAAATACCAGTATGCTCCCTGACAAATTAGCAATTCATAAAACACCCTTGCAGACTAACAGAGACTAACAGCAATGCAAAAAAGACAATTTTACGCTTAACATTGACTTTTCCTTTTTTTTCGTTACAGAGAGGTATGTGGAATTGTTAATTTGTCATGGAGCACTCTGCTATTGCTTCAAAAGTGAAGGTAGCAAAGTGTCTTTTACCAAACAAAAAAGTCAAACCACCTAACCTAATGTGTTGGCCAAGAACATTGGGCCGAATTCGTTAGGCAGCTAGGTCAACAGAGTGAAAAGACTTATTGATATAAATGTCAAACGTATACCACTCTGTCCCACTTCAAACGCATAATTTGGACTTTTTTCACCCGTAATTGGGTCACTTTGACCCGGTGATTTGGATGGTAAAAATAATCTAAAAAGTGTAAAATTTTGCAATCCAAATCACCGGGTCAAAGTGACCCAGTGAATAATGGTAAAAGGTTGAATGGTGCAAAAGAGGTAGGATGGAGTGGTACTTTTACTATCACATGTGTCAGCAATCACTTCTGTCTCTAGTGAATTTACACCGACCCTTACTGAGCGTTCGTTCAAGGGTGAAAAATGAATAAACGCACAACTTTAGGGGTGGTATATGAATTCATCATAAATCTGCAGCAGTATTTATTTACAATCCTGCGATTGGGTTTTTTGGAGAGGGACTAAGCCAGTGGGCGCAGAGATGAAATCAGAAAAGGGAGACAATGCGTATTTGAAGCTTTTGCAGGCGAAATTTGAGAATTTGTGTGATGAGGATAAGATTGTCATCTTCTTTCAGATGATGTTGGATGAGTGGTACCACGAGTTTGATGAGACATGTAAGAAGAAGCCTTTAGGGAAGCAATATGTGGGATGGTGTGATCAGCACTTACAGCCACTGATCAGAATCTGCAAAGATAAGGTAACTCTACTTAAGTTTCAATACTGTTGATTATGTTTGAGAAGCTGATATAGTGGAGCTGTTTTGAGAAGCTTTGATCTCGCACGTAGAGATTTCAGAAGCTACATTCTTTGAATAAAACTAGGGTTTACGAAAAATAAACTGAACAAGAAAAAACAATTCGTATACCATGAAATGCAAAATGAGACTCAACGGATAAACAGACTCATAACCCTAACCTATACGATTTTGACCTAACGGGTCCGCCCCGTTCTACTAATTAATTAAATAAACATCTAATTAAACTAATTAAATAAATAAACTAACTAACAATTAATTAAGTAATCACATAAATAGTACTAGTTATCTAAATAATAATAATAATAATAATAATAATAATAATAATAATAATAATAATAATAATAATAATAATAATAATAATAATAATAATAATGTTGACCCGGATCATAAGGTTGACCCGTATCAGAAACCTGCTTAGCTCAGCTAGTTTCATCAATCTGATTTCAATCTTTTTTTTTTTCGATACATACATGATAAACAGCATAGTAGTTTCACTTTCATGATTTCATAAAAAAAAAAAAACGAAGTTTCACTTTCATGATTTGGGGGAAGGGTTAAAGATCCACAATTATTTGTATGTTTCACTTCTAATAAAGGTGTTTGGATCCTGGGGGTGTTTGGATATGTGGTTTTTGTTTTTGGTTACATAAGACCGGTAGCAATCCTTAGCATCCAAGCCAATTCATGTTGTGCTCATAGCTGAATTTCATTGTATCATCAATAAAATCAGACTCATTGAATCAACATCTCGTACCTCTCTTAATGGGTGTCCTTTAGGCTATGCTTGGAACTATGAATCTCACTATGAACAATAAAATAAAAGGACTCAAAATCAATTAGCCTAATAGCAGATAGTTGCCAATTTGATTTTAGTCCGTTTTTTATACGTAGAAGACTGTTATAGTCTAAACAGATACTAGTACATGATACATAGTTTCTCTGTGCATACCACTTTCGAATTCATGATTGGAAAGGTGTTCAGGTTAGACCAATGCTCCAACAAGGATAGTAAATGCTAAACCTGATGTCCGAAATTCGTACACTTTACTTCTGCAGTTAATCGAGTTTGGTCCAAAGTCCTCACTTGAAGTTGTTGTTTTAGTCTGATGTTGACGGTGTGTGGATATGTGGATTTTGGTTTTTCAGCATTGTGTGGTATTTTGGATACTTCACTAAGTTAGATAAGACTGGAAGTGTCCGTGCTAATTGATGTAGTGTTCAGACCTGAAGCAGTAAGTGTGGATTAAGGTATCTTCAACATGTTTTGTTGGATGAACAATAAAATTAGACTCATAGAATCAACATCTTGTATACATGTTCTTATACATCCCTTCTTTTGGGAGTTGTAACCATGGATTTCGCTATTATGAAAACACTCGAACATTCAAGTGTTCTATGAAGTACGTACCCAAAATTCTGGACTTTCATTAAGCTCAAACTAGTAAAAAAAATATTGTTTGCCCCATGTTTTTGTTCGTTAGCAAAATATATGATTGCAAGATTATTGGATTTCTCAATTTTCCCTTCATTATCTTTTCTTTACAAAAGCCATTCTTACAAACAGAACCTTAGAGTTACGTTAAGTACTTTCTTGTTCAGCCATGAATTTTGATTTCACCTCACTGAATTTTGATTTATACTGTATATAAGAAACACTTATATTTATCGAGCTGGGATACCTAATCTTAAAGAACCCTGCTACTGCCATTCTTTCGATAAGTGGATAATATAATAAATGGTACACCTGCTGCGCTTCTGAAGTTAATGGAGTCAATGTAACTCTTGATTTGAAGCTGTTTCAAGTGATATGTTGGATGCTTCATGTAGTGTTCAGTACAGTTCATAACCTCATTAAAAGACTTTCTTCTCAATGAAGCTGTAAATAAGAAACAAAGAGAATCCTTTTAATGCAGTTTCGTCGTATAACCCAGAAAAGCATATTTTAATTGAATCAGCATTTTGCATACAAATTGTCAAACCCCTCTCTCAAGTGTTCTGTAGAGTTTTCAGACCATGATATGGGTTTTCGTTCTCATCCATGAATTCAGTTTCGCCATATGCATTTGTTTCTAGATTTGCATGTTTTCACACACAGCCATACTCTTTAAGAGAAGAGACGAGACGAGACCTGTTTCCTTTATTTTTGTTAAGTCTAAGGACTAAATTGTAATTAGAAGTTTACCAAAGTTCAGGGGTTATTCTGTTATTACTAGAAGCTCTGTTAGTTGCAGAAAATGTGGTGTTAAATACATGTAATAGAGTTTGTTACATCATAATGAAAATATTAGCTGTTCATCTTCTCTCTCTCTTCTTCTCTCTCCTGTTCTTCATTTCTGGTAAAGTTCACATGGTATCAGAGCCTTCGATCTTCCAAATTGGCCATGAATTCTTCGTCTCTCGCTCCAAATCTTCAGTTCTTCATCAGTAATTTTCACCATCTGATTCCTATTAAGCTTGATTTGACGAATTATGGCGTCTGGCGTTTGCAGTGTGAAAGTGCCCTAGCTGCGAGCTCTCTCTACGACCGTGTTCTATCTTCTTCGTCTCCGGTTGCAGAATTGGTTGATTCATCTGGTCATCGCTCTGCAAATCCGTCGTATTCGCTGTGGTTTACGGAGGATTCATATCTTCGGAGTTGTCTTCTAGCAACTCTCACCCCTGCGGTTCTGGTTCAATTGAAACATGCTGCTACTGCTTCTGAATTGTGGTCGTTTCTTGAGTCCAAATTCACCAAGCTTAGTGCCTCTGAGGTATACAATTTGCGTTCTATTCTTCATAATCTCAAGAAAACTCCAACACAAACTGTTCAAGAATTTCTTGTTTCTATCAAAAATCTTACTGATCAATTGGCTATGGCTGGATCTCCGGTTGATAAGTCTGATGTTGTGTTCTATTCACTTCAAGGTTTACCTGCTGAATTCAATTCTATCAAACCTGTTATTAGAAATCTGCCTCTATCCTTGGATGTTGATGAAATACATGCTAGAATTTTGTCTGAGTCTGTTCATTTGGATATTGAACATAAGTCTCTCCTATCTGAATCTGCACCACCTCTTGCTATGGTGGCTCACACAAATTATTCACACTACAAACCTTCTAAAAAGAATTGGAACAACAAGTTTGGTGCATCTTCTAGTGGTTCTTCTACTTATTCAAGACCTTCTGGCTCTCACAAGTTTAGTGAATCAGCTTCTCCTAATTGGAATTCCAAGCCAAGGTCTGCTATGGTGGTTAACTGTCAAATTTGTAATAAAGATGGACATACAGCCCTCACATGTTGGCACAGATTCAAAGAGGGATATCAACCAAGAGCTAACTATGCCTCATCTACTACCTCTTCTAGATCACCTTGGATATTTGATTCTGGTGCTACAGAACACCTTACTAGTAATGTGCAGGCTCTTAATAACTATGCCTCTTCCTCTCAACACATTGCTTTGGCTGATGGATCTACTACAAATGCTACACACAGGGGGGATGGTATTTTGCCTACTCCTAATGGTACTCTTCTTCTCAATAATATGTTGCTTGTCCCTTCCTTGTCTCATAATCTAATTTCTGTTCAGAAATTAGCTCAAGACAATCATTGTAGAGTCATTTTTGATGAGTCTTTTGTTATTATCCAGGACAAGAGTACTTCTCAAGAAATTTTTAGAGGTCCTGTGTCTCATGGTCTCTACAGCTTTGTTCCTTCTTCTCTTGATGATTCACTATGTAAGTCCTCTCCTACAGCTTATCATGTCTCTTCTTCTTTTTGGCATGCTAGGTTAGGCCACCCCTCTTCTGACATTTCTAAAGCACTTGTCACCAAATATTCCTTAAATGTTTCTCATGTGGCACATTGCTCAGCTTGTTCTCTTGCCAAATCTCACAAACTTTCTTTTCCTCTCACAACTAAGAGGTCTTCTACTCCTCTTGCTTTACTCCATCTAGATGTGTGGGGTCCTAGTCATGTTGTCTCTTCTGCAGGTTATAGATATTACTTCTTAATTGTTGATGATCACACCAGATATTCTTGGCTTTATCAAATGGTTCACAAATCTGAAGTTTTCTCTCTTTTTAGAACTTTTCTTACACAAGTTGAAACTCAGTTTTCTACAAAAGTTGATAGAGTTCATATAGTAAGGACTGATGGAGGTAAAGAATTTGATAATAAATGCTTTCTTGACCTGCTTCAAACTAGAGGTATTTTGTATCACAAAACATGTCCTTATACTCCTGAACACAATGGGGTAGTTGAGAGAAAAAATAGACATGTTTGTGAAACCATGAGAACTCTTTTAACTCATGCCTCTATTCCTCAAAAATTTTGGGTTGAAGCAGCTCTTACTTCTGTCTATCTTATAAATAGACTACCTCTTTCTACTCTTCATTATGTCAGTCCTTATGAGTTGTTGTTTTCTGTTCCTCCTACCTATTCTCATTTAAAGGTGTTTGGGTGTTTGTGTTATCCCTGGACAAAACCCTATTCTTCTAATAAACTAGATGCCAAGTCCATTGCTTGTGTTTTCTTGGGTTATCATTACCCCACTGGTTATAAGTGTCTTGATCCTCTTAGTGGCAAATTTTATTTTTCAAGACATGTGCAATTTCAAAAACATTTGTTTCCTTTTCATAGCACCATGGTAGCTGCAGAGTCCTCTCTATCCTCTAGCACATCTAATCAATCTTCTTTAACAGATACTTTTGCTCCTTCAGCTCCTTTTGTTGACTTGTCTCCATCACTATCAGCTCCCTCTCCTCTCTCTGTTACTTCTTTTGACAATAGTCCATCTCAGTCACCCAGTTCTCCAGCTGTCTCACCTACTCCTGGAGTATTATCTCCTACTTCTGCAGCACCACCTTCTACAGAGTCCTCTATTGTGCCAATCACATCTCACCATCCTATGGTTACAAGGTCCAAGAATGGCATCTCAAAGCCAAAACAGCCATTTAGTTTTCATACTCAGTCTTTGTCTCAGCCAGAAACTGAACCTACATCTGTCAAACAAGCTTTGAAAGACCCTAAATGGTATGCAGCTATGAGTGAAGAATTTGCTGCTCTTCACAAACAGGGTACTTGGACTCTTGTTCCTTCTTCTCCATCTCAGAATTTTGTGGGTTGTAAATGGGTTTTCAAAATCAAAAGACATTCAGATGTCTCAGTGGCAAGATATAAGGCAAGGCTGGTAGCTAAGGGTTTTAGTCAAATTGAAGGAGTTGACTATCAAGAAACTTTTAGCCCAGTGGTCAAAATTCAGACAATAAGATTGGTTTTGTCTCTTGCTTGTCACTTTGATTGGTCTCTAAAGCAGTTTGATGTTACCAATGCCTTCTTACATGGTCCCCTTCTTGAGACAGTGTTTATGATGCAGCCACCTGGCTTTGCAGATAAGGCTCATCCTCAAGCTGTGTGCAAACTTAACAAGGCTTTGTATGGCTTAAAACAGGCTCCTAGGGCCTGGTATCAACTTCTTCACCATTTTCTCCTTGTTCAAGGTTTTGCTACATCTCCTACAGACACTTCTCTCTTCTACAGACACAGTAATGGCAGAATCAGTATTCTTCTTGTTTATGTTGATGACTTGATTCTTACTGGGAATGATCAGTGTTTTAATGACATGCTTGTCCACAAAATGGCTGCTACCTTCTCTATCAAATATTTGGGTTCTCTTTCTTATTTTCTGGGTATGTCTTTTGTCAAGACTTCTTCTGGTTTTCTACTTTCTCAAGCAAAATATGCCAGAGATATTCTGCACAAAGCTGGTTTTCTGGAGTGTAAGCCAGTTGCTACTCCAATGTCTCTTAAAGAGGATGTGTGTTCTGATTTTACTCCTCTATCTGATCCTACTGATTATAGAAGCTTGGTTGGCTCTTTACAGTATCTTACTACTACAAGACCAGATCTCACTCATGCAGTTAATAGTGCTTGTCAGAAAATGCACTCTCCTACTGTTACAGATTTGAAGGCAGTTCATAGGATTTTGAGATATGTGAAGCACACTCTTGATCTGGGTTTGAGATTTACTAAAGGTCCTCTTCAAATGATGGCTTTCTCTGATTCAGACTGGGCTGGTGATTCTGTGGATAGGAAGTCTGTTTCTGGTAGCTGCATTTATCTTGGCAATAATCTTGTGTCATGGAGCTCCAACAAACAACCTTCAGTCTCCAAATCTTCTACAGAAGCCGAGTTTAGAGCTCTGGGAGCTACTGCTTCTGAGGTATTATGGTTAAAAATTCTTCTCGCGGAACTCAGAATTCCTCTGCTTCAGCCTCCTTTATTGTATTGTGATAATATTTCTGCTCTTAAGCTCTCTCTCAATCCAGTTTTACATAGCAAAACCAAGCATATGGAGCTTGATTGCTATTTTGTAAGAGATAGAGTGCAGAAAAATGAATTGCTTGTTGATCACATTCCATCTGAATTCCAGCAAGCTGACTTCTTCACCAAACCTCTTACAGTGGCAAGGTTTGAGTTTTTAAGGTCTAGGTTAGCTGCTCTTGTTCACACTCAAGCTTCTGGATCTTCTGTTTCTGAATCTCCTTCAGCTTGAAGGGGGATGTTAAGTCTAAGGACTAAATTGTAATTAGAAGTTTACCAAAGTTCAGGGGTTATTCTGTTATTACTAGAAGCTCTGTTAGTTGCAGAAAATGTGGTGTTAAATACATGTAATAGAGTTTGTTACATCATAATGAAAATATTAGCTGTTCATCTTCTCTCTCTCTTCTTCTCTCTCCTGTTCTTCATTTCTGGTAAAGTTCACAATTTTATCAACATACAAATGATCAACTGTATCCCGGAACCATTTTACAGGCTCTTCCTAGTTATATGAAGCAAGCATTGCTCATGATTATCAGATGCTGCATCAAGAGAGATTATGAGGCTGCAGGAAACAAATATATCAAACTTAGCATAGGCAATGCACCGTGGCCCGTTGGAGTAACTAGGGTTGGTATTCATGAATGTTCCGACAGTGTTGCCCACAATGAAACATCGCGCAAGTATCTGCAAGCCGTTAAGAAACTGATGACATTCTGCCAGCGCAAGTACCCAAAACTGTCATCTGGAGAAGCCAAACTTGGATTTTTGCTAAAAGACTGCCTCGAAGGGTAGCTAGTTTAGATTATTACTTGTCCTTAATGCTTTGTTTTTCCAGGAAGTTATGCTACAATTATACATAGCTGTTTAAAGCATCCAGTTTTATTTTGTAATCAAGTTTCTTATACCACTATGTTCCCTCTTTTTCTAACCATTTGACTTCTTTGACTCGTATCTGGGTCACTTTGACCGGGTGATTTAGATCATAAAACGATGCGATTTTTGATGATGTTTTCACTCACAACACCATGAAAAGATTATCAAAATATCGCACCATTTTGCTATTTAAATCACCGGGGATCAAAGTGACCTGATGAATAGTGGTAAAAGTCAATTTGGATAGAAAGAAAGGGAACAAAGTGGTAATGCTTATAAGAGCCAGTTTGGTATTGCTTTTGCTTTCGAGAACGAATCTAAAAATAGTATTTTTGTGTTTGGAAAAGTTTTGTTTTTCTGCTTTCTACAAAAGCAACTGCTTCCCCACAGCAGCTTTTGAAAAGCAGGGGAGGGGTTGCTTTCTACGACCTGCTTTTTGATTAATTTATCGTTTGACATCATTATCTATTAACAAATATAAATAATATTTTATTATAATAGTACTATTCATTATATCATGTCTGACACGGTCGTTTTGACATTAACAAAAAGTCTAAAGCACTAATTACCAAAGACGGAATGTCAAAACTGCTTTATAACGGCAGATTTATACAGAGTTTACCAAACACTTTTTGTGTAGATACTCACAGCAGCTTTCTCACAGTGCTTTCTACACAGCAGCTTTCTAAACCGCCACAGCATTACCAAACTAGCCTTAAGTCAGATTTGTGCTCAACCACACAATATGCGAAACAAAACAATCAGAGTCTACCATGTAAAAGATTGTGCAAGGGCGACGATATGTAATTACAACATAAGAAACACTAATCTGGGATATTACTACCCTTTGCTCTAGCTCTACACAATGTATGTCAGCAAACTATGGTTTCACTAAATCTCTAGTCGATCATCGAATCCTCGAAGATAGGATCGAAGTAAAATCTAAAGTTTCCAAATGATGTGAGGCGGCAAAGAATGACATCAGGTTGATCGAGTAGATGTAGGATTTGCACAGAAGCACACTGAGAGACGGCAGACGAGAGAGAGAGAGAATGCTCGATAAGTCCAACTCCAGAAAAACGCTGCCATCAGTAAATCCAGCTATGGTGCAGTCAAGGCTTTGCAAGAAATATAAGTTCAATTTAGTAAGTTTAAAAAATAGAACAGAAAAAAAGGAAAAATAAAACACAAATTATTACTTAAAATTGAAATATACAGAAACCAAGAAATGCACCCATTGTTGTTAGGCTTAATTACTTAATGCAAATTCCCAGTATAGTAAAACTATCACATTGCATTACCTACTTTCAAAACTTGGTGAAAATATATCCCATATGAAATTAATAAGTCAATGTGAAAATGGAAAGATAATTCCGTTCATCACTTGACGGAATAAGCCGTTAGTTGACTTTGTTGTACTTTCATTCAAGGGTAGAATTGTGAATTGACTTCTATCTATCTATATACTACCTATGTTTCTTCTCTTTTCTCTTCGATTGACTTTTTAACCCGTAGTTGGGTCACTTTGACTCGGTGATTTGGATATCAAAACGATGTAATTTTGTCAATTTTTTCGTAGTATTGTAGAGTAAATGTTACTCTACAAGGTCATGCAAATATTATCAAATTCGTGTATCTTTTTGCTAACCAAATCACCGGATCAAAGTTCCCACTCACCAAGGGAAGGTGGAAGGCAAAGGTATGACAAATCTCACGTGTTATGTTACAAATGTTATGATTTTGGTCATTACACTTCCGAGTGTAGAAGTAACACTAACCATGTGCACGAGAAAGTGAATTTTGTTGAAAGAAGTCAAAGGGAAGATCATATGTTGTTGATGGCTCACCAAGAGCATGTTGTTGAAGTTGAGGAGATTACAAAATCTCCAAATGAAATATGGATGAAACTTGACCCCATTGTGTCAAGTAAAGATATGATCTTTCCCACCAACAACGACGAGCTTGATGAGAAGCATGAAGACCAATGAGACATTGACGTAGAAGACATTCAAAATTGCATCGAGAAGGAGGATGTTGAGGCACGTGAGGATCAAGAGAATTGTGTCATGGAAGACAAAAAGGAAGAGAGGACGTTAAAGACTCAAGATGAAGAAGTCCATCAAGACAATGGAGGACAAATGGCGAAGGAGGTCCAAGAAGATAGCCAACAAGAGGTAATGCCTACCCTATCTAAAGATCTTGTCAATGAAGAAATACTCGAAAATCATTTTGCGGTTGACAAGATGGAAAAAGAAATAAAGTAATTCCATAAGGCACAAGTTGGCGAAGTCACAAGACATGCTTTGCAATTTGGAATGAGAAATACATTCGACACCGGATGGGTTAATATGGAGAAGTTCTTTGATGCAAGTGAAGAATTTCGGATGAAGGAGATCAAGTCTCAAATGATGGAGACAAGATGCCATGACCAATTCAAGAGATTGCTCAATAATACAAAGAAGAAGAGCAAGACTTTCAAGAAGAAACAATTCAAGATTCTCACGTCCACGGCTATGGATTTGATGACCACCGCTAGACACGGAGCTCAAAAGAAGACTTAGTTACACCCCTTCAAGCTAAAATGCTAAATAAAGTTTAAGAGGGGGTGTTGGAGATTAAACTTGGGTTTAGCCCAATAAATAAAATGTCCAAGTTGTATTCATTAGTTAGTAATCTAAATGGGTGTAGCCCAATTGTATTAGAAAGCCCAAACTAATAGTTTGTCTAGATTCATTGTATGTCGTAGGAGATTTCTAGAGAAGAAATTGTGTGGAATGCTGTAGAAAGTGTCCTAGATATTTTTGGTGGAAGAAGTTTGTGGAAGGAATGATGCTAGGAATATTCCTTCCACATCCACCTATAAATAGCATGTACTTCCTCCACTTCAATCAAGCCTTATATCAAGTGTCTAAGTGAGTCTTTTATTAAGTCTCTAGAGAGTCATAACAAGTGTCCTATGAACTCTTCTATTAGGACTTCTATGTAAGGTACTAGAGTGTATCTAGTTGTTGTCCTCCACCAATTTGTATCAATCAAATATATTGTTCTCATTCTCTCTCTCAAAGTTTCACCACTTCCATCTTCCACCAAACTAGCCTACTAACCTATTCCTAAAAACCAACAAAGTGATATCAAACCTTCCCAAATCCAACACCGCTATGGTTTTATGAGCTCCTGCGTACGGATGCACAATTTAGAGAGGGAGAAGGAGAGAAGAATACACAACTACTAGAGGGTGAGAAGTCTGCCTATTCTTGAAAAAAGATACTCTTTTTCATACCTTTCAGTGGTGAATTTGATCATCTTCCTCAACAAATCAACTTCCACAGAGACCCGATCATCATCACCAATCTTGTTCAAGATTTGGTCTATCTTCTTGGTGTTTAATCCTCCGAAGGTGCGTTTGTCAAGATCATATGTGAATTCGTAAAATTCATCTATTGTCAACACCATGAGGCATCCTTTGTTGTCCTGTGTTTGAATTCGCAGTACTCCATTGCTGCATATTATGGTTGCAATTGCCGACACCATCGACATTGGCGTCATCACCCCTTTGAGCTTTCTTGCTTGGAGAATCTTGAACTTCAGCATTGTGTGAGAATGGAAATAAATAAATGGGTAGTGGACGGAGGGAGAAGACAATGTGTAGTGAAGATAAGTGGAGAGAGTATTACGATTCTTGCGGCAGTAATTGGATAAAGAAACAGAGCAACAATATTTATACAGAGACGCTGCTCATGTCTCCAATAGGGGAACATTTGCCTTTTAATGTTTTGTAATTTACACTTATCACCCTCGTATCTTTAATGAATTTTAAATAGCTACCTTAAGTGTTTTGAACTTGCAGAAACACTCTTACTATCGTTACTCAGCTTTTCAAAACAAAAATTTCACCATTATTTTTATTATTATTTTCAATCTAACCCTATAAAAATTACACTACATCTCCAAGTTAACTATACAAAATTAAATTTATACATATTCTGTTTAGAATTTTCATTTTTGTAGCCTATAAATAGAAAGAACTTCTTCATTTTCAAAGTGCCCACTACATCTTTTCAAAATTCGGAAAGTGTAGATAGTTCAAAACATAGTCCAAGTCTGCAGTCACTTGGACCAACCAGCAATCCATATTTGTTTACCCAACAGTGCTCCGTGCACACCAAACCATGTCATGTCAGCACACAGGACCATGAGACAGAATCCCAGGCACCTCAGCAACTCACAGGAGTCAGGGAACCTAGTGGTTTGCATGCTGGAACAAGACTAGTCGCAGATGGTTGTCGTTCCATCTGTGACCCTTGTGTATCATAATAGAGACTTGCGTAACATCCTCGGTATATACAACTCGGTATAACGGTCATACGGCATGGTCTTGTCCACGCTCTTCCGAGATCCTCGCCATGACCTGCTTAATGGCTTTAATGAGACTCAATTATCTAATTACGGCCACGTAACCTCCATTATGATCGTTGGGGCTGACCAATATACACAAGGAAGGTATCCTCTTCTTAAGGGCATAGTTAATATCATATTGATTGCCAGTCACACTTTGCAAGTTGTCTCTCTTCTTTGTGATACACTCTGCTTGTTTTCATCCCATTTTCGTTATCATCCCGGGGTTACTATCTCTGCCTACTTGTTAGATTTTGGTTGTGGTTACCCGAAACCTGAACACAGTCACCTAACCCTGTTAGCAAAACCTATCCACATTGGTGAACCTGATGTGAACCAGTTCTCAACAGTAAGGCAAGTAGCCCTAGCAAAACTGACATGGCCGGATAGGATAAACAAATTATGGATGGATCCCAACGACATCACCCCGTACAAGCCTACCAGAGAGTCCAAGCATATCTGTAACACCCCCAAAACCGCCAAACCGGAAGCCCGGGGATGTCACTCCGTACCCGAGATTAAACCCGGATACAAGGAGATTTTATAACAGAATATCCAACCCAAAATCCATAAATAATTAATTGGAACTTTAAAACTTGTCTTGCCACAAACATGGGCATTATCCAACTGAAACTTAAAACTACTTGATGAAATAAATCTAAATGTGAAATTTAAATTACTAAAGTGATGCGTCTCGATTTTCCCCAAAAGTCATGCTTCCAGCTAAACCTGTGGTGCAGAAACAAAAAGAAACACCACAGTTTCCAAAGTCAGCGGAAAATACTGAGTAAGCAACACCCAAGCATGTAAATAGATTATGAAGCAGTTTAAAAATGACACATGAGTTTGAAGAGTAAAGAATTCGAGTAAGAGTATAAGTATGAAATAAGAATTCACAAATATTTTCCTTTATCACTTCACTTGTGGGAAAACATTCCCAAATTCTTTTCACTTTAGTATCTCCATTGGGGAAACATTCCCAAACTTCCTCATTTGTCCAATCGGGACTTCCAATTCTCAATCATAAAGGTCCATCATTCAGAAAACATATATTACTATGTTGACACGGGGAAGATCTACTAATAACTGGCTACCAGACCATAAGTGTCGACACCCCCCTAAGACTTCTTGCGGCCAGTGAGGTAAGTACTGGAGCGAACTCGGGGCGGTTGCGACCGAGCAAAATAAAATAAAAGGGGTCGAGAGACGTAGTCCACATCGACCAAAGCTCAAAATATTGATCCCCGGTACAACTGTTCCACTTTACGTCTTTACGTCTTATTAATCATGTGATAGTTGTGATAGAATCACATTTATAAAATCAGTAAACTTTCTCAAATAAACAGTTCAAGTAGATATTCAAATTTTGAGACAATAAATCACAAAAGCATTTTAGACACGAATGAAGATATGGGCGCTAGGCCTGGCATGATTACCTACCTCAACAAATAGCAATCACAGCAAATCAATCGTAGTATTCGACGTATTCTTCATCGGAGAACTCGTTTCCTACAATTCGATAATATTCTAATCAATTATCGCTAACACAAATACAAACAAGTCCTATATGCAATGCAAGTGTAACCCCCTTATTATTTTCCCAAAATTTAATAATAATAATCATACTATTTCAACACAATATTTAATGTATATTGATTACTATTATAAAACATAACTTACAATATTATCTAATTTTTACTACTATAAAGCATAACCCAAGAGTATTATTTTTCAAAAGATTAACCTTTAAACAAGAAAATAAACTTCCTAAATAAATAATTCTCAAGAATTTTAATAAGGCTTTCAAGCCCTCAAAATTTCTCTTTCAAATTTTGAGTGTAGAGTAGGAAAAAAATAGTTGTCAATGGTGAGATTCGAACCCAAGACCATCTCAATACTAACAGTCAACTTAACCACTGGGCCACAACCCAAATTGTGTTTCTACCCAGATAGTATTCTTATGTATTAACAGTTCACTATTGCTAATAATTAAAAAAAAAACAAACAAACAAAATAAAAACAAAACAGACGGGTTCGTTTCCTTACCCGAATAGAGAACGAAGAGGACGGAGACGATGGTGAAGATGGTGACGACGAAATCGGCGGTGGCTCACGGTGGTGGCGAAGGAGGAGGCGACCGACGGCAAGGGCGGCGGGGAGGACGCCGGAGAAGGCGACGGCGTCGGACAGGGGCGGTCGCGGTCGGGTTCGGTTCTCGGAACCCGACTGGGTTCTTGTTTGGCGATTCGAACGGGAGAGAGAGAGCGAGAGAGGGAGAGATTGGTGGTGGGTTTTTTATGTGAGTTCGTCCCTGATTTCACAGGGTATTATAGGCTTTGATTCGAAGAATCCGACGAAGAGGAGGATTCCTCCGGGTTGATTTTTGATTCCGAATTGGTTCACTATTTTGGGCGAAATCGGTTTCTTGGTGCTAAATACTCGATCTTTGTCGAATAGGGAGTGTATTGAGACGGAATTTGGGAGATTTTGGCGGCGAATTGGTGTTGGTGGTGTTTGGGTCGGAGAAGGAGAAGAGAGAACTCTCCTGTTGCAACCAGGAGAGGGAGAAGATGATGGTTATGGGTAAAAGACACTTTCACCCCCCTTAGTTAGTTAAAAGACACTTTTTACCCACCTGAGTTAGATTAACTGCACTACTTAAGTTACGAAAAAGACACTAAAGCCCCCTAAACTTAAAACAATAAAAATTAACTTTTAAATATTTAAACTAAGACTCATAACTTATACTAACATTATTTTAACACCTAATATGGTTATAAAATACCCGTTTTAATAAACTAAAACTTAATATTTGTTAAAAATACCCATTTCTAAATAACGGGGTATTTCATCCTTCCCCCCTTAAAGAAAACTTCGTCCTCAAAGTTTAAACCAAATTCTAAACAACATTAAGGTATGAGTCTCCACTCTAGGGTATAACTACTAATGACTACTAAATGCAAACCTAATGTCATGTACGATATGCAATATGCTATAAGGGTAACTTAAAATAACGTATCTAAAAATCGAAGGATTACATCCTCTCCCCCTTAGAGGAGTGACGTCCTCGGAACTCAAAATATCTCGTCAAAAGGTGAAGACGCTTCTTCCTCATACCATCCATTTCTTCGACTTGGTAACAATACTTCAATGAAAAAGGGAAATACCACTATTCTATGATAGGCTATCCCGACTAGAATTCCAAAAATTCCACTTTCCTAAAAACTTGAAGATAGGTTCTAAAATAATTTCTAATATTCGAAGAAACTAAAAGACACGAGTCTCAAAAACGCTTCCTTGGCGAGGGTGGGCGGGAAACTACTATCGTCCATGCTAATTATTTAATCTATCACTTCTCCTGGGTCCTGCTCATCACCGCAATCAGCGCAACATTCTCATTTTGTGATGTGGTTGCTGTTGTACCAGTTCCATCGTTGTTGTTGGCATTAGCTGGAGCGTTGTTGGTTCCCCCACTTGACGGTGAACGGCACTCATAAGCGCGATGAACCCTCTTGCCACAATTATTGCAAGTTACTAAGTTTAAACCAAATTCTAAAGGGGGTATTTCATCCTTCCCCCCTTGAAGGAAACTTCGTCCTCGAAGTTTAAACCAAATTCTAAACAACATTAAGGTATGAGTCTCCACTCTAGGGTATAACTACTAATGACTACTAAATGCAAACCTAATGTCATGTAAGATATGCAATATGCTATAAGGGTAACTTAAAATAACGTATCTAAAAATCAAAGGATTACAATATCATCTTCCACTGATCCTGGGACAATGGGAATACAAGCACTGCGGGTCACTATGCACGGCCAACTGAACCAGATGAAACAGGCGATGAATGACATAGAAACTACAAACGCTCAGAGCAGTGATCTGCTGCCTAGATAGATCCTCGCGATATAGACCTCTCTAAATCTGCCAACTCTAAGCTCGAGTCTATAAACACCATCCCCTCCTACGGGGGTACTTCCTTATGGGGTGCATCCTCATCCTTCAGGGGTACCTCCTTAGGCGTATCATTCTCTTCATCCTCCTTCATCAGTACCCCCTTATGGGGTGCCCCTCCTTCCCCAGGGGTCGGTATGAAAGCTATCCAGGAAATTCTCACGGTTTCCAACCTTCAACCAGAAGGAGCACGTCCAATTTCTTCACCGCTACCGCATCAGGGAAGCTCCCAGGCGCAACCCCGGAGAACCAGGAAAACATACCGTATGATCCGCGCCAACCGCAGATGCACAATATCAACACTCGATCGTCCAACGAGGAGCATGTGAGGACCACGCCAACTCCTTCCATGTCTACACTAGAATAGAAGTTGAAAGTTTCATGGAAAGCCACAACTCTGGTCCCAGTGTATTGCCAAGCACGGAATGTTCGCCTCCTAGTCCCATGGATGTGTACCAGATGCCTAACTATGTTGGGTATAAGGCCCCACAATGGGATAAAATTGATGAGCTCAGTGGAAACGCGCATGATCATGTAATGCGGTTCGTCGATCTGCTAGGACTCGACGGTGCAGACAAGAACCTCTCCATCCGAGAGTTCCCCAAATCGTTTGCGATTGTCCCGTACAAATGGTATAGGTTTCTATAGCCGAATTCTATTTGTCCTTAGGCGGCATGGTGAAGAAGTTCTACACCAACTTCGTCCACGTATACGAAAAAGGTTAGAACTGTCCACCTCTCACATATGGTGCATAAGGATGATGAATATGAAGTAACCTTCATAAGAAGGTTTCACCTAAATCCTTAGAATGTGCGGAAGAGATAACTTAGCACAGTTTCGTGGAAATTTACCTCCAAGACATGCGACTAGAATACAAGGAGATGGTAATCAACCACAGCATCCCCACTATCTCCAAATTGATCGAAAGTACCAGAAACATCGAGCCGATTGTGGAGATTAAAATGAAGAAAACCACACATACGCATGGCCAGACACCCTTCAAAGTGAGGAGCTACAACTACAAGCGTGGAAGGGATTCCAAGGTCCATGCAGTCTGCTCCCTGCAGAAATTTCAGAGGACGTCCAGGCCACAACCAGCTTTACCCTAGCCAAATAGTAAAGAAAGGATGGAGTGTTACCAGATTTGGCGAAAACAACGAATAGGGACCAGGCGAGATCCCAAATGGTGCAAATGTTTGAAATGATCTATCGCCCCATGAATTGAATGCAGGAAGTTGAGACAGGCCATAAAGGACAAATTCAGGGAATGAGAGATGCTGATCGAAGGTTCGGCTAAGGATATGCGAGAGAATCCCCTCCCGTCACACTAAGAAGACTCCAGGGATCGGACGTTGCAGCCATATCATATTTGGAGGAATAGAGAAGATGAAGGTACTATAAAAATCCAAGTGGAGGAAGTAGGTGACCAAAACAGCGAGGAGGTCTGTGCGACAATAATGACGTGCATGCCAAAATTCCATTTGTTCAATGATCTGATGGGCTTCTCGCAGCCCTTCCCCATGGAGATGAAAAAAAGGAGTGTTTCGAGGGGCGGAGGTAGTAACACCCCCACCCCTGAGAGATGGGAAATCTACCAGAAGATCCCCTGACTCACGGGATCGTCCTCCGCTAACCCACATAAAAGCCTCAGTAAGAAGTTAAATATTAACTATTCTGTTACGAGACAGAATTAAAGAAGACGAACAGTCTGGAAGCAAAACTTACAATTATACTTGTAAGTATTTACGGTAGATATGTGATACTAACAATTAACTTACAGTTTCTTGTACGCTCACCTGCAGAGTTATTGAAACATTTAGACGATAGGGAATGTCCGATAATCAGTTGTGTACTATATAAATCTTTAAAAATATTAGTTAAAGAGTTTGAAATGATTTACTTATCACTTACACACGTCCAACTCAATATTCCAACGTAGCATCATAGATTAGAAATATAGAGTTAATTGTACTTATAACGCAGATAGTCCATCACCATCCATTATATTGACTCACAACAATAAATCACCAAGGTTAAGTCACCAGTTATTTATACCTCATGTGGTTCATAGCCACCACCACACAATTCCTTATACAGAGGATTTCAATTCCTACTATCCAGAGGGTGGTGGAGACTAGATTGACTACTGACAAGGAAAGAAAACCAATCCTCCCAGACAGACTAGACCTTAAGTGTGCGCACCATACTAGATCATCAATCCAGAGGGTAATACTAGCTGCCCCCAGCTGCGTATAGAGAATACTTAAGGCTGAACTAATGCCCGTAGACCAGGCCCAAGGTGTACAAAAAAGACAATTTAACGTCCGAAGACGATAGTAACCATCCAGGTATCCAAGGATATTCAAATAGAGATTCATAACCATATTACTCATACATGAGAGCTAATATGGCTATTAACTTTATAAAGTGAAGTAATAACATAAGCGTACATATGCTCACCTGATATCCAGCCTAGTATCCTGATTAGCGGAGCTGATTCCATATTCTAGCAACCACTACACTATTCAAGTATGTTTACTATTAACACTTGTCCTCTAAGTGAGTAAGAATGCATTATGCTGATGTCATGATGACTTCCTAGCAATATTTACTATTTTGCCCCGGACAACCAAGTCTTTTCAGTACAGCCCATGACTGAGCCTAGACCTCTTGTGCACAAGAGATTCCGGCGGGGAGACCTCCGTGTACACCGTACGTAGTGGATCAGGGATCGCACAGGAAGAATAGGGGTGTGTGTAGGGAGAGAGTAAGTCAGTAGCAATGTCTGAGAGAGAGACAGAGGTTTGGCAGAGCTTCCGCATATGGCAGTGTTGTTCTCCTTTGTATGGAAAGGTTAACGATGTATATATACTGGAGAACATGACCGTTGTAGTGTGGTTAATGCGCCCATTAATGGCGGCTTAATTAGCTTAACCATAACGGCACGTTCGTCCGAGTATATAGGAACCGTTAGAGCACGTGGTGCGCAAGTACCGGAACCGTTACGAGGTTGACCGGGTTTGACCGGATTGACCGGGTCTAGGGAGCTCGTGCCAGAGATCTCTCAAAACAGTTACTAAAGGTCGCGCGCGGGCTTGGCTCGCACGCGACAGGGCTTACTCTAGCCTCCAAACCACAAGTCCCTACAAGTCCCGTGCAGTGGTATGCGAGGGCTCTGTCTCGCAGCCCCCACATGGATCAGCTCGGCTGGTGATCCTGTGTGTGTGGAGCACAATATGGTGTGCTGGATGGTCGCCACGTGGCCTAGATCTGCCATGTCATAAAGCAGTATCTACATTAGCCCCCTTTCTGCGCGTGAAGGCTCATAGCTGTGTAGGCTTCCATGCGCGGAAACCAACATGCGCGTCGTCGTCACGCACCAATTCAAATACGGGTAGATTCAGCCCCCGTGCGTGTAATTATGACCTAAAACCCCTAGAGTCGTGCCGTCTGACCTTTAGGGTTTTAGGCGTGACGTCAGCCCGTCCTGTGATTGCGCGACACGACGGTGACGGTTGCGATTCGACTACTGAAGGGACGCAACCCTTCATTCTTCTGGATAAATACCTTGTATCCCATCATTGCAGAGCATTGCTCCTTTCTCTTAAAGTGAATGGTACCCGGAGATCTTCGAGAGCAGATCCAAATAATCAATCATCAGTTCAAGACTGCAAATCGTATTCTTCAATTGTGCATCTCCAAGCAAGCTTCAAGGAAACAAGGTTGGCCTCGTTTACTTTTGATTTAAACTATCAGTGTTTGCCTTGAATCGCATTGAATCTGTAAACCCATGAAGTCTGCGAAGAGGCTTTGATCTTTAAACCTGCTTTGTTTTTAATCTTTCAACAATATTGGGTCTTGCAAATCCCCAATTTCTGAAATCGGCACCGGAACTGTCTGCTTTCCTTTGCATAGATCTCGAATTCCAAAATTCAAACTGAAGTGTGGTATTTCTCCCCCCCTTTTTTTTTTGCCCTTTCGCAGGAATGGCCAAAACAAGAGTAACCAGACCCGTCAAGGAAGATGAAGAGATGCCGGAGCTTCCACAGGCTCTGTGGCGAAAAGCCCCCTTTCTGGGTGGGAAAGATTTTTACCACGCGAGGGTGAAGGCGAAGAGGATGCCTGATCCTGTTCCCGTTGAGCAGTTGTTAACGCTGACTCGCCCAGTTAACTCAGCCTTGCTCGAGTTAGTTGGCTCTGAGGATGTGGTTCGATTGGGAATCGAGAATGGGCACTTCCCATACACTGCAATTTCTACTCAGGCGTTTGTCCAGAAGTTGGACTATATGGATGAGTGGACTGACCACGTGTTGGGTAATTACGCCGAAACTCTCGATAAAGCCGGCATTTTCTTCGCTGTCCGTGCTATGAAGGGTGCTGCCGTGAAGCTGGATCAGTCCATGCTTCTAGACCTTCTGTCCCGCTACTCGCCTGCGACTCACACATTTCACTTTGCTGAGTTCGAGGCGGCCCCCACGCTCGAGGACGTTCAAATGCTGTATGAGCTTTCCCCCATGGGCGAGGTGGACCCCTTGAGTCACTTGAGAACACCTGCGGAATTGGCCTTGTACGCGCAGATGGAGGAGTGCCTAGCAGAGGTAAAGAAAATCTCCACTCGGTGGACCAGTACGAAACCTCTTCCGAACTGGCAGCTTGTTGATACGTCTGCGAAGAATACCTGGAACAAGTGGTTGCAGTACTTCTTCCGAGACTATGCGAGCAGCAACATTACTAAGAAGCTTTTGAGCGGAAACCCGAAGGCCGAGAATTACGTAGAGGGCAAGGGTTATCATCTGACCCTTTGCGCCTTTCTTTGTGCTTGGCTGTCGAGGTATCTGATTGATGGTCACCCCCATGACGGGGTCTTCTACCATGTGCTGCCACTTGCGGTGAGGCTCGCTCTTGGCCAGAGAGTCGCGCTCGGACCCTTGGTCTTGGGTACGTTGTATTATAGGCTGGACCAGCTGGTTCTGGCGATGAGGGAATCGCGCGGCCGTCTCGATGTTCTGACCTTTGTCAATATCAGCTTTTTGACAATGTGGGTTTTTGAGCGCTGGCCGTCTTATGCTCCAACTCCCCTCCCACTTGAGAAGTGGTGTCCCCCAGGCGAGACGGAGGCGTTCAACAGCGGGAGAGCTGCGAGATGGTTTGGAGCAAGCAACACCAAGTGTACTTGGAGCTTGATATGCGACAAACGAAGGGAGTTCATTGTCAGGCCCTACGCCACACGTGTCGAGAATGTGCGGTGGTTTCCAAAGCTATACCCTTCCAAAGGTATGGTCTTGTCAGAAGACCTTCTCTTTGAAAAGGGGCCGCATTTCCACGAGCGCTATCGTGAGTTCTTTTGCTGGTGTCTGCGAGGTTCTCTTCCTGCACTTGCAGAGCACATTCGTGAGCTCGCGCCCCGGTATGAAAGGCTTACAGTGGATGTTGACCCCACTCGGGTCTCGCCTCAGTTTGGTTTCGATGCGGTGGCCCCATCAATCTGGCCCCAGTCTATCGTCAGAGGGTGCTACAAGCGCTTGCTGATAAAGGAGTGCAAGACGGTCCTCATGAGCAATCTTCCCTTCGAGCAGCCTGCGGGAACTCGCAAGGGTGGTTGTTCCCAGAACTGGATCGCATACTGGATTGCCCAGCAGACGAGGATGGAGACGGAGGCGGCGGCGCAGCCAGGAAGGGCCCCCTTGATCAAGAGAAACTCTTTTCCGTTTCGCCCCAATTGCAGTTTGAGCGAGTCTGAGTACGGTTGCTACTCGTTGTTGGACCGCGAGAATCATTTGTGCCCCGATTTCATTCTGAAGGAGCAGGTTGATGCAATCAAGAAGGGTGACCCGCAGGTCATCAAATATAGCAAGGCCTTTGCTGAGGTAAGCAGTTTCCTTGTGTGCTTTGAGCTCTTTGATTTGCTTGCACTGATGCTTTTCGTTCTGTACTGTCCAGTGTCATGTGCGGAGGTTCGCAGCTGGTGACCGTTCCAAATCGCTGGTGGATACCATTGTTGCCACCAGAAGGAGGGGGGAGTCGTATCGGCTGGCATGGAGGATGGATGCCGAGGTCGAAACAAAAGTTCGCAGGGTCATGAATACTTTTGCTGACTCGCTGATAGACAACCCTCCGGTTTCGTCTCCTCCTAGAGATGACCCGTCCCCTCCAGCGACTGCGGCGCCGAGAGCGAAGAGACCTAGGCAAAAGGGAATTACGATTTCTTCCCCTAGGAGCGCTCCAGCTTCTCCCCCAGTGAGGTCCCTTTCCATCAAGGACAAAGGCAAGGGTCGTATGCCCAGCAAAGTGCGAAAAGATCTCGCAGTTGAGACTTTCGTTCCATTCAACCAAGAGGAAGAGGAAGAGAGGCAGGAGCCCCAAGCAAATAATGAAGAAGAAGAAGAAGAAGGAACAGTTGTGATGCGCGAGGAAGAGTCAGGAGGTACTTCCGTCGCCTTTCCTTGTCCTTTATCATGACTTTTATGCAGTTCTTTTCTTTGAACCAATTTTGTATTTGCAGATGATGATGATGAAGCCATTGGTGGCCTCGTGGCCAAGAGGCAAAAGAGAGATGCCCATTCTGGCGTTTCAGATGATCCCATAAGCGAGGATGTTCTTGCTGAGTCCCGGAGGACAGCCGCGGAGGCTGCTGAAAGAAGAAGGCAGCGAGAGGAAGAGGAGCTCGAGCTTGTGAAACAGCGAAGCCTCGAGGAGCTGCATGTTGACGACTTAGTGCGTCCAGATGGCGAGGAAGACGAGCTTCCCGAAGAAGTGGCTCCTCATGTGGAGAAGGAAGATGAGGTTCCTGGAGAGGACGTAGCAGAGCTAGAACAAGTCCAAGCGGACTTCGCAGAGATCGCAGGTGGCGATAAAGGTGAGATCTTCAATCTCGCAGTTACTTATAGAGATGTAATTGTGGGTGCGTTAAAGCACGGTGTTTCAAAGCCTGACATTCGCCGTTGGTTGGTAAGCAAATGCGGAGAACCCTCAGGTAATGTTTTTGAGTGATATGCGCATACTAGGCTGTAGCCACTTGAGGCAAAATCATGACTGGTTTACTCGCGTCCCAGGTCATGCTTCTCTTAAGGATTTGCTTGAGGATACACTGATAGGGCACGGTTCCACGTCCCTAGTGTACGATGAGGACACCTCAATCCCACCTTCGCGTGGAGGTGCTTATTCTTAGCTTTAGTAAAGACAGCGAAATAACTTATAACACAAGTTACCTCATATTGTCGCATTTGATATCGCAGGTCATGCTGAGGAACCTGAGCTGGAGCAGAGGAGTGAGCCTTCTGCATCCCATGTTCCCATCTCGAGCTCCCATACTGAGAAGCCCGTCGCGGATGCTGGACACGTAAGTGAGCGTTTCGAAGATGTCATCGAACTCTCCGATGATGTCGAAGCTGACGCTGTGCGGATGGACGAAGGTGTCCGTACCGGTGGTGAGGAAGAAAGGACAAGTGATGCTAATATTTTCGCATCTGGGAGTGTCCGTCCAGCGACTTCGGCTGTCCCCTCGCCTCCGGCGATGACTGAACCGGAAGCGCCTATTCCTGCGTGGAGTATTTGGGGCTCGCAGGTTGGGAATGTTGTCGCAGCTGGTGCGGCCTACACTCTTCCTCCTGATTACGAGAGGTTGGAGCTTGCAGCTGATAGGAGAGCCATGGAGCGAGGGCAGTCTTCGAACAACCCGGTGGCTCGCATTCCCTCTATTCATGAAATTCTGGAAGGCACTGGTAAGCAGAGATTTTACCATTCGCGCGTCGCATTATTTGCTTGCGAGTTTTGACATCATGACTTGCTTTTGATGTCTCAGGTTTGAAGCAAACCGATGTAGACTGGGTGGTTCGAATGCGCCTCAGATACCCCCGATCGTTTGTGAGGTGTCTGGAGATCAGTCCTTTTGACAGGAGGCTATTCCTTACTGAAGCCATCTGGATACTAGAGCAGCTGTGCGCGGCTACACCTGCGACCATTTCGGCCCAGAGTGCTGAATTGCTGTGTGGCATGTGCCAAAATCTCGTGCTCAAAGTCCAAGGCAGACTTGGCTTCAAATTCCTCAAGGACAGAGTTACACTGATTCGCGCAGCTGTAACTCTGAATCTCGGGCACCAAAATCTCGCAGCTGAGATGCAGAAGGTGGAGCGGCAGAAGCAAAAGGTTGATGAAGCTGTAAAGCTGTATCAGGAAATGAATGCCAAGTGCGAGCAACTAAAGCAAGAAGTGCAACAGGTGGAGAGGCTGATCGAGCAGTTCGAGCCCCAGGACTCCTTAGTCAAAAATTTGTTTTGACTTTTCGAATTTTGAAAAGAAAACAGGAAAATGGTTGAGACATTAATGTAATATTTTGAAACATTAATGTAATGTTGCTAGGGTTTCTCCCCCTTCTTTTTTTAACAACAAACAATGAGTTTGCCTGTTTTGCCCCCCTTTTCGGGATTTGATTGGACATTTCTGTGCATATCCAATTATGACATCAGCAATTGATTCTTTGCTTGATTTTCGCGCTAATTTCTCGGCAGGTAAGCACGCTTCCGTTGGGAAGTCCATCCGAATCATGACTATCCGTCATTTATTAGGATACGGAACTGAATCGTCGTATCCTTTAGTAGGGTAATTGATTGTTACCGCTTTTCAAGGCGTAAGTGATTGAACTTACCCTCTTTTTGAATTTGCTGACTCATCTTAAGCAACCGAAGAGTCTCTACAGGGCCTATATAAACCCTGTCTTTGCCATTTGGGTTCTTCATCCCAAACATGTGCTTTGCCGTGAGTCCTTACGACTGCTGGCTTCAACGCTTGTTTTTCGTTGATTCATGGCAACTTCAAGCTTTGAATCCTGAGTTTGCGCTTTGTGTCATAGAAATAGTTTCCAAGATCCACTTTATGAGGCTTATTGCTGTTTATAACCGTCATAAAGAGGATGCAGATAATACCTCATGTGTGTTCGAAGAAATTTCTTCGTGTATTATGTGTGCAGGTCATGTTTCCGGCCGCCTCGTGGCGAGGTGCAGCGCCGTAGTGACCGTGCTACCGTCTCGTAATGAACGGCGGAATTCTCCTCCAGCATCTCCGGAGAAGAATCCGTCACTTTCATGTTTGTGAGCCCGGGGTGACGAACCGTCGCGTTCATCCCCGTCTACAAGGAGCCCTTGCCCTTTGGAGCTTCTGCTTGCCTGTAGATCGCCGGAACCGGTGGCTCCTTGGGCAAATGTTATGGGGAGCCTATCTGACAACGGTCTTGTCGGATAGCAGAATGTCGAGCGTATGGTTTCATGTGGCTCTTTTCAGAGCGAGATCCCCTTTGCTACAGATGTCACCCACAGATTTGGGCATCGTGTAGCCGGCGCTCGAAGCCAGGGCAGTTCATTCTTTGCAGTCCGGGTTTCCGTATCGCGTTTCTGCTGGCTTATCAGCCATTTTTCGAATGTATTGTAAGCCATGTTGGCTGCGTAGTTAGGTGCGAGCTTTTCGCTTGTAAGCTGCTATCTAGATAGATAAATTGTAAGTCATTTGACTCATGATGATAAATAGTATTTGTATCATCTGCTCTTTGCAACAAAATACAATTTCGCATGCGTTTCGGCTCGTTTTGCCTTGCATAATGCCATGTAATGATTTCACATATGCGACATCAATGCGCAGATGTTTCGCTAGATCATTCGAGATCGTACTTTCGCAGCTGTGCCATCTTGACGGATGGGCTTGTAGTTTGTCGTTGTAAATCGTATGAGATCACGTTCACAACGTTGCTATTGTTCCCGATAATTTTCGAGAGATCAATCAAGATCGTTGAGCTGTGCAAATTGCTATCATAGAAGATAGGCTTTGTTTGAGATCGTTTCTCGCATAAACTGCTATCATAGCAGACAGATCTTTAGAAGATCTAATAAGATGATTCTGTACTCGTGTTGCCATCATATCAAACGGGTTTGGATAATTACCCCAAAATTGCTATCGTAACAGATAGGCTTGAGAAGATCATTATAAGATCGCATCTGTATAACCTGCTATCCCAAGAGATAGGCGTTAGATGATCGATTGAGATCATTTTTGTATTTCGCTGCTATCGCAAAAGATAGGCTTTGGATGGTCATGTAAGATCGTATTTTCGTTTGGGTGCTATCGCAAGAGATAGGCTTTAATGATCACTTAAGATCGCATTCGTATTTGATTGCTACCATGAGAGATAGGCTTTAGATGATCACTTAAGATCGCATTTGCGTTTGGCTGCTATCGCAAGAGATAGGCTTTAAATGATCAATTAAGATCGCATTTGCATTTGATTGCTACCATGAGAGATAGGCTTTAGATGACCACTTAAGATCGCATTTGCATTTGATTGCTATCATGAGAGATAGGCTTTAAATGATCAATTAAGATCGCATTTGCATTGGTTGCCATCGTAGGAGATGGGCTTTAGATGATCACTTAAGATCGCATTTGCGTTTTGCTGCTATCGTAAGAGATATGCTTTAATGATCACTTAAGATCGCATTTGCATTTGGCTGCTATCATAAGAGATAGGCTTTAATGATCACTTAAGATCACATTTGTAGTGGCTGCCATCGTAGGAGATGGGCTTTAGATAATCAGTTGAGATCGTGTTTGCTATCGTATGAGATAGGCTTTGATGATCGATTGAGATCGCGTTTGCTATCGTATGAGATAGGCTTTGATGATCGATTGAGATCGCGTTTGCTATCGTGTGAGATAGGCTTTGATGATCAGTTAAGATCGCGTTTGCTATCGTATGAGATAGGCTTTGATGATCGATTAAGATCGCGTTTGCTATCGTGTGAGATAGGCTTTGATGATCAGTTAAGATCGCGTTCGCTATCGTAAGAGATAGGCTTTGGTGATCAGTTAAGATCGTGTTTATATTGATTACTATTGCAGCGCATAAATCATTGTTAACAGTTATAACAAATTAGATAAGCGATATAAACAGCTAAAAAAATGCGAACTTCTCGTTTGGGAGAATTCTTTTATTATGACATTCTCATATGGGAGAGGTAGGATTACAATCCTCTCATATGGGAGAGGAGATTGCGAATATCGTAGCCACATGAGACATTAAGCAACGTTATCATAAAACGTATGAAATTAGAGAAGTCAGGGATAGTACTTCTTGATCCAGCGCATGTTGACTGAGCTTGGAGTTGAGGTTGTGCCGTGCAACCTTCGTATGCTGCAGTAGCCGCTATCGAAGACTTCTGTGACTTCGAAGGGTCCTTCCCAATTAGCTGCGAACTTTGGGTGAGTTGCTTCTCGCATGCAGTGGTCAGATGCGCGCAAGACCAGGTCGCCGACTGCGAAATCCCGTCGCTGGACTGTCTTGTTGTAGGCGCGAGCGATTCTTTCTTGGTACCGCTTGTTAGTCCTTTTGGCTTGCTCTCGCTTTTCTTCCAGCAAGACTAAATCATGATCGCGTTGGTTTTCATAGAGCGCGTGGAAGGCCAGCCTTGCCGAATTGACTCTGACCTCCGCAGGTACCACAGCTTCGGCCCCATAACATAATAGAAATGGCGAGGCCCCTGTGGGTGTCCTTGGAGAAGTTCTGTAGGCCCACAAAGCTATGTTAAGAGAGTCGGCCCACTTCTTATGGTCATCTGCGACCATCTTGCTCAGAATTCTCAGCAGCGTTTTGTTAGTCGCCTCGGCTTGCCCGTTTCCCTTTGGATAATAGGGGGTGGAGCATATTTGCCTAATATTGTACTCCGCGAGTTTGGTAGCTACCTGACGATTAACAAAAGGAGTACCGTTATCTGAGAGAATAGTATTCGGGATTCCGAACCTGCATACGATGTTTTCCTGGATGAAGTTGACCACAGCCAGCGCGTTTGCCGTCTTCAGTGGTATTGCTTCCACCCATTTGGTGAACAGCTCAGTTGCGGTGAGAATGAAATGGTTCCCATGTGACGTTGGTCGGATGGGGCCAATGAAGTCCAAAGCCCATGTGTGAAATGGCCATGGCGTTCCTAGTGCGTGTAGGTCCACGGCGGGAGCGTGCACTAGGTTCCCTTTGAATTGACATTCTTGGCAACGTCGCACCTTGGTGCGGCAATCGGCTTCCATCGTGGGCCAGAAGTATCCGATTGCGAGAAGCTGTCTGCATAATTTCGCACCTCCCTGGTGTTCCACCTGGTGGGAGAGGTCCATGACTTCTTGTGCTCCCCTATCGTCTAGGCATCGCAGCAAGTTGCCTTCGTGACCTTTTCGCCAAAGCAGATTTTCTTGAACCACATATCGAGAAGCTTTCCTCTTCAATTTGTCTGCCTCTTTTCTCGATTCGGGTACAGTGCCCTTGGTGAGGAATTCAAACAATGGCTTTCTCCAGTCTGTGTCGTCGTCGATTAGAGCGACAAGAAGAGAATCTTTGATTAGTGCGCAACTTTCGCACTTCCCTTGTATCAGGGCTGCGGCTGTAGACATGCTTGGCCAATGGATGCCATATCTCTGAGCTTTCCTGTAGATTGACACCTCGCTTTCTCCGCAAGCGTGTTGGTGAATCTTTTCTAGCAGCTGTTGTCCCTCTTGTTCGGAGACACATCGCATGAGTATTCCTCCGGGACCCTTGTAGTAAAGGGTGTTGTCGTGGATACAGTATCCTTTCGTGAGTGCCCAGCTCTCGCTGCTGGTGCCTTTCGCAATAGCTTGCAGGATTGCTTTTCGCCAGTCTGCGTCATCCATGTGTTCGTCGTCGCATGCATCTTCTGTTAATGCCGACGATGTTCGCACTTCGATGGAAATCCTTGCGGGGCATTTGTCTATGCTGACCTTAGATCCCAGAGTTGCTAAGGCGTCTGCATGCCTGTTGTCCGCTCGGGGTTTGTGCTCGTATTTGACGTCGCAGAATTGCTGCATCAGCTTCTGGACTAGGGTACGGTACGGCAGGAGGTTGATCTCCTTTAGACCATATTCGCCCGAGGCCTGCTTAACAATCAGCTTGGAATCTCCCCTGACTGTTAAGTTGCTCACTTCCAAAGCTTTCGCTGCACGGAGCCCCGCGATCAGAGCCTCGTATTCCGCTTCGTTGTTCGTGACTGCGAAGTTGAGTTTTGCGGACATCTGTATGACTTCACCGTCCGGCTTTGTCAAGACTATCCCAATGCCTCCACCTTTTCTGGTTGACGAACCGTCGAAGTGGAGGGTCCAATAGGGCACGTCAATCGCGTATATTTCAGGGCCTTCGAGCTCCTCCTCCATCACAGGTTCGTGACTGTTGTCGGGGAACTGTGCCAACAGATCTGCTACCGCCTGCGACTTGATCGCTTTTGGTTTTACACATGTGATGTCGTATTGAGAGATGGTCATGTACCATTTTGCCAATCTCCCGCCCGGAGTAGTGTGAGTTAGCAAGTATCTTATGGGGTCGCTTTTGGTGACCACCACTACTTTGTGCGATGCAAAATAGTGTCTCAACTTCTCTATCACAAAGAATAAAGCAAGGCAATGACGTTCGATGTCTGTGTACCTTGATTCAGCAGGCTGCACAATGCGAGAGATGTAATAGATAGGCCTCTCTTGGCCCTCATATACCTGGGCCAAGAGTGCTCCTATAGATCTCCTTGTTGATGTAAGATATAGCAGCAGCGGTGATCCCAGTTGAGGCGCGATCATAATCTTTGGGGATGTAAGTATCTCCTTTAGTTTCTCAAATGCGGCTTCGTGGTCAGGAGCCCAGTTGTACGCGGCGTCCTTCTTGAGAAGAGTGCTGAAACAGCATGTGATTTCGGCGATTGCTGGGATGAATCTCCGCAGATATGACAATTTTCCCAAGAATGTTTTCAAGGTACTTTGGTTGTGAGGTGGCGTCATGCTGGTGATGGCTGACACTTTCGCAGGGTCAGGCTCGATCCCTTGGCGATGGACCACGCACCCCAAAAACTTCCCCGAGGTCACGCCGAATGCGCATTTCATGGGGTTCATTTTCAGTTGAAAGCTCCTGCATCTGTTGAATACCTTTCGCAGGTCTGCAAGGTGATCTGCTTCATGCTTGGATTTGACTACCAAGTCATCCACATAAAATTCCACTTCTTTGTGCATCATGTCGTGGAATAGGGCCATCATGGCCCGCTGATAGGTTGCGCCTGCATTCTTAAGACCGAATGGCATTACCGTATAGTTGAATACCCCCACGGGAGTGATGAATGCAGTTTTCCTTGCATCTTCGGGATCCATCTTGATTTGATTGTACCCGCTGAAGCCGTCCATGAAACTGAACATGCGATGGCCTGCCGTTGAATCAATGAGCAAGTCGATATTAGGCAGTGGGAAATCGTCCTTGGGACAGAAACGATTGAGGTCTCGGAAGTCCACGCAGATGCGGAGCTGTCCGTTCTTCTTCACCACTGGCACGATGTTGGCCAACCATGTGGGATGGTGATTTGGCTCTATGAACTTGGCATCTAGGAGTTTGACGATCTCCTGTTTGATCTTCACGTTGAGCTCTGGCCTGAAGCTTCTGGTGCTTTGCTTGACCGGTTTAGACCCTGGGATGACGTCTAAACGGTGCATAGTGATGCTCGTGTCTAGACCTGGCATCTCATCGTATTCCCATGCGAATACATCCTTGTACTCAGTTAGGAGCTGCAGCAGCCCTTGTTCCTCTTCGCTTGTGAGGTCCGCACTCAGGAAGACTGGCCTCCTCTTTTCCTCGTTCGGGCTGAGGAACACTTCCTTTAGCTCTTGCTTTTGTGGTCTTGGCCTGTCTTCCATGCATTCGGGCGCTTCTTTGAGTTTCTCGTCTGAAACGATCTGTGTTGGCTCTTCTGTCAGCGCAACTTGTTTGATTCGACTGATTTGCCCAGGGACACCCCCATGCCCGTGTGAGGACGTCCCCGCGCACCTTCATATGCGATAGCATTTCTTCCCGTTGGCGTAGAAGCTCTCTATCTCCTTGCCCTCGGGGTCGTGTTTTGCGATCCTCTTCAGAGTGTACACACTCTTGCGGTGATATGCGATGCGCGGCGCCTCTTCGTGAATAGGCGGCGTTTCCTTGGTATCTCCTCTTGTTACCATCACGCCTGCAGGTGACTGGTCCTTGATGTCCTCCCAGAGAGGTAAAGGAGTGGGGTTGAATGGTCCGGGTGTTTGCTCGTCCGCCATCTCGGTGAACCACACCGCCTCGCTGAGATGTGCTTCGTCCAAGTTGAACGGGTTGGTTGAGGCCGGTATTTCGACAATCCTGTCGTTCCAGATAGCTTTCATCATCTGGTGAGCCGTGGAAGGGATTGCGTCGAAGCGATGAATCCAGGCTCGACCGATGATCATGTGATATGTGGTGTTCGCATCTATGACGTAGAACTTCGCCGAACACTTGATTTTGCCAATCTGAACGCCTAGGCGGATCCATCCGATTGTCATCCTAGAGTCGCTCCCGAATCCCACTAGCGGGGATGGACGCTTGACCACCTTGTGCTCGGGGATCCCTGCTAGCTTCAGCGTGTGGAGTGGAACAACATTGACCGCTGCTCCTCCATCGACGAATGCTCGCTTAAATTCGACGCCGTTGATGATGGCGGTCACGTACAGGGGCCTCTGGTGGCTCGCATCTGTCTTCTTGTCGCTGGCAGAAAAGGTCATGATCTTTTCTGTAGGACGGGACGCCCTGATGACTTTCCCGTTGGAGACTACGAGCTCCTCTTCGTAGTCCTCCGCTATCCTTAAGATTGCTTTTGTCATATCCGATCGGCATCTTTCTGAGAAGTTCATCTCATCGAAGAATTTGCTGAAGCCGTGCGACCCTTTCATGCGGTCGGCACGCTCATCCTCCGTATCCATGCTATAGTCTTCCTCTTCATGGACTTCAGCAACGATGGGTAGACCATCCTCTGCGACTTCTTCTAAGTCTACTATCGAGATCATGGCGACCTCCTTGCCCTTTGAGCCCGAATCTGTATGGGCAGGCAGCGGGTTGTTGCGCACGTCCTTCCGGTGGTCGCTGACGATGAGTTCGCCGTTCTTCGTCTTCTGGTCGAACGCGAATCTGAGCTTCTTGCACTCGGCCGTGGGGTGCATGACTTTGCCGTGGTATTCACACCACTTGGGGTCCCTCGTCATCTCCTTGGAGGGTGCTTTCTCAAGCGGCGGCAGGATGCCGTCCTTGCGCCACTGTCTGCAGAGATCGCTCGCTTCCTCCACCGAGCATGGCAGAGGCGGTGCGTCGAAGTTTGTAACTTTTGCTTGCTTCTGGGGCGAAACTGCATTGACCTCAGCTTCGCGTCCTCGCTTGTAGCCGAATCTGCCGATCTTGTAGGTGGTGCCACTCGCAGGTCGTTCTGGAGCGCTCTTCTTTCTCTGTCTCTCGACGATGGGCTCGATGTTCATCGTGCACTCGATGAGCTTTGAAAACGTGGGTGTTTGCAAATTGATTAGCATGCTCTTGTACTCATCTCGCATGCACTGCAGGCATATCTCTACGAGCCGGCTTTCGAGCATGGGATCCTTGCACTCCAAGGATTTCGCTCTGAATTTCTTGATGAAAGTGATTCCATCTTCCTCGCGTTTCTGATACATCCGCGAGAGGTGGATCATCGTCACCTTCTCTTCCATCTGGAAGAACTTGGTGTAGAACTTCTGGACCATATCGTCCCAAGTCTTCACAGATCCGGGCTCCAACGTCCGGTACCATTTGTATGCTACATTCCCAAGAGTCTTTGGGAACTCTCGCATCAGCAGTTTGGGATCAGCTCCGTATGGACCCATGACATCAATGAAACGCATGACGTGCTCATGAGCGTTCCCGTTGACGTCCTCGAACTTATCCCATTTGGGAGCTTTGTACCCCGCCGGGTTAGGCATGAGATAGATCTCTCGTGGAATGGGTGGATCGTTGTCTAGCTTCGGGATGATGGTATCCGCGAGCGATTGATGAGCTAGGATGGAGTCCACGCGCTTCTGCAAGGACGTCATGCATTCTGGGAGACTTCCCTCGGTAGCTGCCGGAGGGGTTGCCGTAGGCGGTGGCGACACATATGCCGTCGGGGGATTGGGAGTGTATTGACTGCCCGCGTTTCCCCAAATCGTCGCTGGTGGAGGCAAAGTGTACTGCAAAGTTGGGTTAGACGCCAAAGCCGTGGGCTGAGAGGCGTGAGCGGCAGGGGGTAGCATTTGCGCTGTTGATCCTTGGATCGAAGGCAGCTGCGCGGCTGACGGTGGAGTTTGCAGATGAGGGTTGGGAGGCGTGGCCGACACTCCCAATCCTGGAGCAGTAGGGGTACCTCCTCCCTGAGGGGTGGCGGTACCTGGTGGAGGATTTGGCGCAAGGGTGCCCAGAACGGCCAAGATCCGCTCCAACTGCGCAGATTGAGACTTGAGGGCTTTTGCCTGACTTTGGACAGTGGCGTCCAAAGATTCCAAAGTCGGTGCCTCGCCGGGAGTCGTCGGAGTACGGCGAACTTCGTGTCCCGAGGGAGTTTCGGTGGAAGGCGACCGGTTGCTGACATCATCCTCCTGAGACATGGTTGCTTTTGCTGGTAAGTTTCACGTCGGGTTCACCAAAATGTGCACAAGAGATTCCGGCGGGGAGACCTCCGTGTACACCGTACGTAGTGGATCAGGGATCGCACAGGAAGAATAGGGGTGTGTGTAGGGAGAGAGTAAGTCAGTAGCAATGTCTGAGAGAGAGACAGAGGTTTGGCAGAGCTTCCGCATATGGCAGTGTTGTTCTCCTTTGTATGGAAAGGTTAACGATGTATATATACTGGAGAACATGACCGTTGTAGTGTGGTTAATGCGCCCATTAATGGCGGCTTAATTAGCTTAACCATAACGGCACGTTCGTCCGAGTATATAGGAACCGTTAGAGCACGTGGTGCGCAAGTACCGGAACCGTTACGAGGTTGACCGGGTTTGACCGGATTGACCGGGTCTAGGGAGCTCGTGCCAGAGATCTCTCAAAACAGTTACTAAAGGTCGCGCGCGGGCTTGGCTCGCACGCGACAGGGCTTACTCTAGCCTCCAAACCACAAGTCCCTACAAGTCCCGTGCAGTGGTATGCGAGGGCTCTGTCTCGCAGCCCCCACATGGATCAGCTCGGCTGGTGATCCTGTGTGTGTGGAGCACAATATGGTGTGCTGGATGGTCGCCACGTGGCCTAGATCTGCCATGTCATAAAGCAGTATCTACACCTCTAAATGTGCTATACAAGTCCATTAACATGAAAGCATGATCCATATCCCTCCCCTATGTTCTCAGTATTGAAGTAAACAACTTTCACTTAATTACATTCAGGTCCCTATAGTTTAGCAAAAATGCAGAACTCCCCCCCTCCCATTAATTTTTAATTAATTTTAAACCAGATAGGTACAGACTGACTCCTGATGTCATGAAACTAATACAGAGGTATGAGGTCATGCCCAGAGTTATGATTTGAATGTTCGATTTAAGTTATTACTAAATTACTGGTTTGCCTCTCATATACAGCTCAGTCAGACTAGGGTTCTTAAAAAGCCAAGGTCAAGTTAACCCTTTGACTTAAAATGTTATTCTGAAACACTTTCCAAAAGGGTATTCTGGTCAATTAGGTCATTTGATAAGTCAAATCATAAAATCAAAGTTTTGTCAAAATCTTCTCAACTGGTCAACTTCACACTCAGATTCTTGTCAATTGGAGAAGAGATTGGAGAATATAAAAATAGGGCTTTGATATTGAAGTACTAGGTTCTTAGAACATATTTGATCTCAAAAAGATTCAAAGTATACAAAGAGATAAACTTGGTCAATGTTGGGTTAAATATCTTTTTCCAACACTTAAAATACTTTGAAGAGATTTTCAAGATAGCTACCTTGAGCTTGATTTTTGATAAGTCTATTAGGAATTGGAAAATTCTTTTGAAGGAGTGCTTTGAAGTATTTGAACCATCTTTCAATAGGATAAAGCATATCATGATCTGATCATGTATTGATGAAGTTATGACTGTTCAAAGATGACTGTTTAACCTCACATTTCATACTAAAAAGGGTGTTCAGTCAACTTTATGCTCGTTTTGGAAAATCAATTTATAATTTAAAAAATCTCATAGAACATGAATTGTAGTACTTACAATCAGCTTTACAAAGGAATAAGCATAACACAATTTTTTCAAATATTCAAGAAGTTATGATAGTAAGAAAACAGCTAGTTGATAAGCAATTTCTACACTTAGATATTGAGAGGGTGATTTGAGTATTTTGGAAGTCTGAATTTGAAGATCACATAACCAGCTATACACAGGAGAAGGAAGAAGTTCGTTTCATCAAGTTATGAGCAATTTAGGCCCTGTGAAAGTTGAACAAAATCCTCAGGACAACTGACTGCTGCAAGGAACACGGCTTTGAAATCCTACAAGCAGGTTGACAAACTCGAGCTAGATATACAAATTTATGCTCAAAATTTCAGTTAAGACCAATTCTGTTATACTGCAAGTGCACGGTGTCTATTGTAGTTTTCCTAGTAAGTACTAGATTTTTCGAACCCAAAGAATTGGTATTAGTTAATATTTCAAGATAATCAAACTGATACAGGTGTTTTTTTTGAAGTCTGTAACTAATTCTAATATAACAACTAAAATTTATAAAAACAGCATATAGAGAGGGATCTAAGAGGAAAAGGGATTAGGACTCCTCATAGGTTCCTAAAAAATTCATTAATAATTACTTGTGATCCATGAAACACTGACTTGGTTTAGTTTCAATCATGGCGATCAAGGATGTCCCAATAATACAAACTCCGAGGTTTTTAGAGTGTCTCATGTGAACACAAGAGTAAGGGATTTTCTTGTTTTTTTTAGGGTTTCTAACAATCTCTACTAGTTGGCAACTCTAAAGTACAAATTGATTAACTTTCAAGATTAAGTAGCAATCTCAATCAAGAACGCATTTTTAAGTACATAAATTAAAAAATGAATCCAAACTCAAATCGTTAATTAAGCCTAACAATGGCATGAATCAATAAATTCCAATCAATCATCAAATGAGCATAAAACCCTAGGTACCCAAATCGGGTCCTAGCAAAAAGTCTAGCTAGTCATCACAAGTTTATGAATCAAAGATGACAACTCATGTTCAATAGTAGATAGATAGATTAGAAGTTGCAATCAAAATCGAGTATGATGATGAAATTGTCTTCCATCGTCTCTGTCACAGACGAGAACTCTGTCTTCATTTCTTCAATCTTCCTCCAAGCTTTCTTATAAATCTCCAATGATGTCTTGATCCGCCGCTCTCTATCCATCCCCTTTCTCCAAGAGGAGTGAGATATCTTATCTAATCTCTCCTCCGATCAGTCCCCCTTGATCTGATGGTTCTGCCTTACTTTTATCTGTATTGGGGTGACCAAGGGCTGGTAAAAATCCCAAAATTAAGTATTTCCCGTCAAAACCCGTAGCAGAATATTGGCTCACCGCGGTGGCTTTTTGTTGCTTCTGTGTGTTGACTTCGCGAGGCCGTAACCGATTGAGCTCTACCATATATCGTTGGAAATATCTGGAATCTACTTTCCAATGCCACTGATCTCACCTTTAAATTCCAAGTGAAATCCCATGTTTATCAAAATAGTGCAGATTGTCCATATTTAGACCTTTATTCATCTATTGTTATAGTATTTCTTTGTCTTCTATTGATTTCCTCTCCTCGAGCCTAAGCTCCTCTAATTACGATCATCTTGCATCCTTTGATTAATTCCTTCTATTTGCACTTCATGCTATCGTTTGATTCCGCACCGCCATCACATATTCATGAACTACACTCAACAAACTCTTGACATAACGGTGATGGAAAGAAATGTACTAAAATAATGTAAATATGGGCCAAGTAGCATGAAAACACAATTAGTTCATAAAATGCTAACAAAAGTGAATTTTTTGACATTTCTATCCCTTTTAAGACATTTCCACTCAATATTCCTCACAAATCATAGAAATATGGACTAAAACAATACCTAATTCAGTGTTGTGACAGGTAACTAGATATGAGGGTTACAAGTTGGGTAAAAAAGTCATTAAAGAATTGTAGTTGCTTAAGAACATTAAGACAACAACTTTAATCCAATTTTCAAGACTCTTCGAGTAGGAATCAGGAGATGAAATTTGTTGGTGTAGATGCCCTAGAGGAAATCTTATTTTAGTATGAACATTATTTTGGCTAGAATATTCATTTATTATTTATGGAGATATTTAATATAATGAAGTCCTTAGACTACAATTGTTGTTTATCTTAAATTATCCCTAATCAAATGTATTTATTAGTAGGACAATCACTATGCATGGAGAATAGTATGTGGGTAGATTGATATGGAGATATCAAGTCTAACAAATGGGTATGCATTAGGAGTAATGACATACTGGATTGACCCACCACGAGAAGGTTATATAGGAATTATGTGACTATCACAAGTGCTTCTCGTAGTGACAATGGTGTTAAAGTCACTAGATACTCTAGTTGTGAATTATCATGCTTTGATATCGTCAAACCGTAACTCGGTAACTATAAAAGCGGTAATTGGACATGATATGAAGTAAGCTGAGAGATGGTAGTGACGTAGAGATGATTTTTCCCTCCCACATAATGGGAGCATATATCCGCGGCGACTCAGTGCTTATGGAATGTCTGGCCAGACTCAGATAAATCAATATATGATATTGGTGCTATCTGCTCCAATAACCCTATTCCCAGGATCGAGAAACTATGACTTAGATATACGAGTGTGACATCTATATCATGTGTCTGCTTTAGATATTGTGAAAAATGGAAAATACAACGCGGTAACATTGGTCACATAGGTTAGTTGATTCACTGACTATTTTTTATTAGTTGGGTAGCATTGATGTGTTACTCGACACCGCTTTATGTTTGTAATTGTTACTGCCAACTTAATAGAAACCTGAAGGGTCACGCACCAAAATGATTAAACTGGATATGGACGTTAATTAGTTGGACTAATTAATAATTAAAAGGATCAATGATCACAACGCAACTACATGCAAAATTTGTTTGACTAAATTGCAAACTGGACTAATTTGTGTATGAACATGATTAGTATTGGGACAATTTTGTAGTTAATAAGGAGTTACTAACTATAAAAGGCTAGCCCTGACCCTAATTATTCATAGAATGAAATAATTATAGCAAGGAGAGAGCGCTAAAAGAGGCGCACGACACCCGCTACCCGACGGCAAGAGGCGCGCAACACCCTTTCGACCTCCTTCCTCATTTTTTGCAATCTGCTTGATTTGATCAAGCTCCTTGACGATTCCTTCCCTGCGCTGCTAGCTCAAATCGTAGAGAAGATTTCAGTTTTCAATCCCAAGGTGTGGATATCGTCAAAGACGAGGACACTATTCTTCGTTGTGATCACACAAACTTATAAGGTAAACGTTACTTCCTTTATCACATTATGAGAGCTTAACCTGCGATTCACAAAAGGCTTTGATCAGGAAATTTTTGTACTTAAGCTGCGTAACCTGCATCAAAACCCTATAGAATCCATAGGGAAATTGTAGTCCTAAGTGCCATGAACAGCTAGAAACAAACAGCATTCTCATCGGTTAAACGGAGAGAGAGAGAGAGATGACCGGCCAAAACAACAACTAAACCACATATCAAAGTCATCTCAAATTGTTTTCTTGACATGTTATGGACTTCGAAACGAGTTCTAAATCATGTAAGGGTCACAACCAAGCAACCATAATGAAAACTATCAAGGTTTGAGCTTACACTCTTCCCTCTAGCCATGGTGGTTTTTCAGTGATATGCGTGGCCCAGAAACCGATGATCCACAAATTTAGATGAGATACGAGTTGATTGTGGGTTGTAAAGATTCCCTGGATTACAAGGAGTATGAAGGAAAGGATTATACACGATGAATTTCATCAAATCTTGAGAATTCGGAAGATTAACTCATGTCCTCAGTGCCTCTGTTAGGGAGGGGTTTACCCTTTGAAAAATTTTCTTTATGGTTCGGCTTCTTGGAGATCGGCATGTCATCCGTCCTTGTGTTAGCCCCTTTCTTCCATGCAGGATGGTAGAGGAGGTAATTTTCGTAACCCTAGTTTGTCTTTCCTTGTCTCCCTGTTGAAACTCATCACAGTGAGGGCCATCATGAATAATGGACCCACACCAACAACATACTTCTGGAATCCTCTTGTAACAAAAACCCGCCCAAATTCATTCTTTCCGAATCATATCATGGACTCCTCTAGGAAGCGGTTCTGTGATAGAGAGTTGTCTGTAGAACTCGTTATCCGAGCCGACTATCGTCCTGATACCAGCCCGAGCTTCCAACCCGAATCTTCATTCACGAGTTGTATTGGAAGTCCAGGAAGATGAACCCACTTCGTACTTACTGAAAGCGTCCTCCTTTGTAGGGTTTCTGGGGACCATGGTTGAAGGAGGAGGATCTTTTTGTTGAATATCCACCCCCCCCCCCCCTAAGAAACACACTCCAAAGAGGCTTGGTCTGGGAAACTAAACAAGAAAGTATTGAAGTCTACTTCCAATATTGAGGTTTTATGACCATCCACCCAAATCTTCCTAAATATACCTCGTATCGCCCAGAATTTACTCAGTCTTCTGAGGCAAACATGACTATCAAGCAGTATTGTAAGTTGCTCTATGCTTGATCACATAAGTTATCGTCGAAGAGTACTCTCTGGTTTCTTTTGTCATCATGTCCGTCGAGCTCGGGGAAGCCATCTTCACTATTGACTGCTTACCGTGAATGGTCTTGCGCCACTAGGGTGAGCAAAATTAGAAACGAACAAACAAGTTAGTTGATGATTATATTAGAAGGTAGATTCCTAACTTTGAATTGGAGTAAATAAATAAAACAAATGTTAAAAGAATTTTCCACCCCTCCATTATAGCTACAATACAGATACCTCCCTGCACTATGGTTAAATGCAATTTCGTCCTCTATCAGAAGATGGAGGCAACGTCGCACTAACGGAGGGGAAAAAAGACAAAAGTACCCCTCAGATTTGGCAAAAGCCTCTAACATAACGTTACAAAACATCGATTTGGAGAGTGGGGAATCGATCACTATGTGGATTGGTTACAGGAACTGTGAGGCAAATATCAATGTGTTCTTGAGTTACACCACTCTAAATCTTGAAACCGCTCTTTTAGCTCTTGATTTCAACCACTCTGGTTATGTGAATCAGTTCATGTTTGTGGGTTTCTCTACAATAAAAGCGAGTACTGAGCTCCACCTGATTAAGAATGGGAGCTTCAGAACTTCTGGGTTGTTCTTGGGTGGAGAAGCAAGAAACCCTCACAATGTATCTGCTAATTCAGTGATAACCCACCAGTTTAACTTCCAGGTTCAACCAAAAATCATCACAAAAGATTCGGTTTGGGTTTCGGATTCTCAAGAACTTCAGGGTTGTTCTTTGTGTTCGCTTGAAAACCCAAACTAAATCGTTTGGTTTCCAATTCAGGTGGAAGGTGTTGCTGCTTGAAAACCCTGATGTTACTGAGTTGATGTTCTCTTGATTTTCACCCTTTTTAGGCGATAATGAATTTAATCAGTTGATAAAAGGTGTTGAGAAATTGCAACTTTCCTGACAGGGCGGTTAGTTTTGCAGCCACGGAGGTGCAATTTTTGCCTGTATTCAATTGTCTATCCCAGCCTCTTGTGAGTTGTTGTTGTTGTTGTTGTTGTTGTTGTTTTTGTCGTTGTCGTCATCGTCGTCGTGTTGGTGGTGGGGATTTAGCGGTGGTGGTGGTGTTGTTGTTGGTGGAGATGTGGTGGTGGTGGTGGTGAAGAAGAACACCAAGAACATGAAGCAAGAACACCAAGAACAAGGGACAAAATAGGTGATATGGGCATTTTTGTAATTTGACCTTTCGAATTGTAGAATGGTCACAAAAAAGTCAAATTGCACCCCCCCTACTAACTGATTGTAACAGAAGGGTGGTATCTGTCCACCCTCCAGACGGGGGTAACTATCTCTCTCTGATAGGTGGTATTTGCATTTAACCATAGTGCAGGGGAGTAATGGGCATTTTTGTAATTTGACCTTTCGAATGGTAGAATGGTCACAAAAAGTCAAATTGTAACAGAATGGAGGTATCTGTCCACCCTCCGGACGGGGTAACTATCTCTCTGATAGGTGGTATTTGTATTTAACCATAGTGTAAGGGAGTAATTGTATTTAACTCATAATAGAGGGGTGAATTATCTTTTACCCTAAAAATATACTCCTATTTCTGAAAGTTGTCCAACTTACCCCAACTTCAAGTGCAATCAGGAATTCCAGCTAATGCGGTTTAGGTCTCTGCAGTATTTATACACATGCACTTCATGCAAAATTGCGTACCGCCAATTGAAAGGGAGCTACAGAGAAGAAAGAGAGATGGACATTGTGAAAGATGAGATAAAGAAAAAGCGACACTCTATGGCACGAGACATTGGAGGCAAGAAGTTTTTCAATCGATCAGACATCGAGCGAAAACGCATCCAAATCATTAGAGACCAAGAGAAGCTCGAAGAAAAACCACGACGACGGGGAAATCTGATCCCGAACCCCAAACCAGCTCTGGCCTCAACCTCCCGAACCGAGAAGTAATCCGCCGCCTCCGGTCTCTGAAACACCCCATAACCCTCTTCGGCGAAGACGACGCTTCCAGGCTCGGTAGACTGAAGCGCGTGTTAACCGAAGGTTTGTTCGAGATTGACGAATGCGGCGTTCCAGAGGGAGGTTTATCGGCGGTGGAATTGAAGAAGCTAGGGTTCAGGAGTGGCAGCAAGCGAATGATGAAATCAGAGAATGCGGATGTCAAGCGTTTGAAGGCAAATAATTCTGATGATGATGATGATGAGATTGTGGTATTCTTCAAGAGATTGTGGTATCAGGAGGTTGATGAGATAGATCAGGCATGGAAGAGGACACCCCAAGTGTTAGGATCGACTCGGAGCGATATAACAACGCAACGAAAAGCAAAACGAAATTAAACGAACAAGAACACGACGATTTACGTGGTTCACCAAATTGGCTACATCCACGGTCCACACCCACTTCACTATGATGAACGAATGAAAAGTACACAAGATCTCTCAGCCTCTCTCTGTGATGTGATACCCTAACCCTAGGCTAGGTTAATATTTATATAGAGATAACTAATATGAAATTGCTTGTAAGCCCCTCTAATTTATACTAGGTTACAAAGCTGTCTTCACACTTAACAATCTCCCACTTGAAGACTGATTAACTCTGAGTGTACTTCTCCCAGCTTCAATTCAACATCCTCCATGAGTGTGGACTTGGCCCCTCATCATGCAACTAGGCCAATCGAAGCCGAGCAGGTTCTCAGCTTCTTCAAGGTCACAACCTTGGTAAACATATCCGCAGGATTCTGGCTCGTGTGAATCTTCTCCAATTTGATCACGTCTTTCTCCAATAATGAACGAATGAAGTGATACCTGATGTCAATGTGTTTCGTCCTTGCATGAAAAGTGGAATTCTTCGCCAGATGAATTGCACTGACTGTCACTATACAGCTTACAACTCCTCTGCTTCTTCCCAAGTTCCCTCAAGAAACTCTGTAGCCAAACCATCTCTTTGCACGCTTCCGTAGCTGCTACATATTCGGCTTCAGTAGTAGATAGGGCAACAATTTTCTGCAACCTCGAAACCCAAGTGACTGCTCCACTTCCAAGTGTAAACACATAGCCTGTAGTGCTCTTTCTTCTGTCCACATCACCAGCCATGTCTGAATCAACATACCCCTTCAAACTGATCTCTGACCCGCCATAGCACAAAGCTACATCATGTGTACCTCTCAGATACCTGAAAATCCACTTCACAGCTCTCCAATGCTCCTTACCGGGATTTCTCATGAATCTGCTAACAACTCCCACTGCTTGGGCAATATCTGGACGTGTGCATACCATAGCATACATCAAACTTCCCACAACAGATGCATAAGGAACTTTAGCCATGTAGTTCTTCTCCTCATCTGTAGCTGGCCTCTGGTCTTTCGAAAGTTTGAAGTGACTCGCCAACGGAGTACTCACTGGTTTAGCATCATGCATGTTAAAACTCTTCAAGGCTTTCTGAACATAATCAGCTTGTGACAAAACTAGCTTCTTGCCAATTCTATCCCTGTTGATTCTCATGCCAAGGATTTGCTTCGCAGGTCCCAAATCCTTCATTGAGAACTCTTTAGATAAGCTCTCTTTCAGCTTCTGAATTTCCCTCATGCTTGATCCTGCAACAAGCATATCATCCACATATAACAAGAGAATAGTGTAAGAATTCTTGAACCTCTTGAAGTAGCAACAGTGATCCCCTTGACACTTCTTGTATCCTTGCCTAGACATGAAGTTATCAAACTTCTTGTACCACTGCCTCGGTGCCTGCTTCAAGCCATACAAACTCTTCCTTAGTTTGCACACCATATTCTCTTTACCTGCTGCTTTGTACCCTTGTGGCTGTACCATATAGATGTCTTCTTCTAAATCCCCGTGTAGAAAGGCTGTCTTGACATCTAGTTGCTCAAGGTGAAAATCTTCTACTGCCACAATGCTAAGTACCGTGCGGATGGTGGAAATCTTCACAACTGGAGAGAAGATTTCAGTGAAGTCTACGCCTGCTTTCTGCTGAAATCCTTTCACCACCAGTCTGGCCTTGTACCTCTTTGATCCGTCATGCTCCTCCTTAAGTCTGTAAACCCACTTGTTGTGCAAAGCCTTCTTCCCTCGAGGCAACTCCACAAGATCCCATGTCTTATTGGAGTGGAGGGACTGCATCTCATCATTCATTGCATGCTCCCACTTGACTCTGGCTTCACTCTGAACAGCTTCCTCGAAGCTCTCGGGTTCACAACTATCTGTGAGCAAAAGATATGACAGTGATGATAAATAACGAGCTGGAGTCTGACCTTTAGTCGACCTTCCTGAAACTCTTCGTGTTGGAGCGACCGCTTCAACTTCTGAGCTTTGTACTGGAGCAGGGGCTTCAACTTGTGGTTGGACATCTCCAATCTCAAGCTCTACCGTTTCCTTCTCATCTGAAACCTGTCCCTGTTTCCAATCCTTGTACATAACTGACTCGTTAAATACCACATCCATGCTTCTAACAGCCGTGTGCTTATCGAAATCCCAAAATCGATAGCCAAAACTGTTAATGCCATATCCGATAAACGCGCACTTCTTCGACTTAGGATCTAACTTGGACCTCTGTTCTGCATCAACATGAACATAAGCGGTACATCCAAATGTTCTCAAATGCGACAAACATACCTGTTTTCCTGTCCAAGCTTCCTCAGGCAATCCAAAATCTAGTGCTGTCGATGGACCTCTGTTGATTAAGTATGCAGCTGTGTTCACTGCCTCAGCCCAAAATGACTTAGGCAATCCAGCGTGTATCCTCATGCACCTTGCACGCTCTGTGAGTGTTCTATTCATGCGCTCTGCAACTCCATTCTGTCTAGGCTTGTTTGGAATCGTCTTCTGTCTCTTGATGCCGTCTCTGCGCAGAACTCCTCAAACTCATTGCTGCAATACTCGCCACCATTGTCAGATCTCAAACACTTAAGTTTCCGACCTGTCTCATTCTCAATAGTAGCCTTCCACTTCTTAAACACATCAAACACATCTGATTTGTTCTTTAAGAAGTAAAGCCATAGTTTTCTAGTGGCATCATCAATAAAAGTAACAAAGTAAGACGCACCTCCATTAGAAGCTACATTCGCTGGACCCCATACATCTGTATGCACTAACTCCAACCTGTTGAGCTTTCTACCGCGGCTAACTTTGGTGAAGCTGACTCTCTTCTGCTTCCCGTAGACACAATCCTCGCAAAACTCCAAATCAAGTTCCTTCAAACCCTTGAGCTTGCCTGTTTTGAGCATTATCTGCATGCCCTTCTCACTCATGTGTCCTAGCCTGTGGTGCCAGGTACTTGCGCCAATATCAGAAGACGCGACAGCTATGGTACTGTCCGTTCCTGAAGTCACATACAAAGTACCCTCCTTCTTACCGTGAGCGATCACCATAGATCCTCTTGTTACTTTCCAGGAATCAACTCCAAAAGTAGTTTTGCAACCTGATGCTGCAAGCTGGCCTACCGAGATAAGATTCCTCTTCAACATCGGGACATGTTTGACATCAGTCAACTGCAAAGCTGTTCCATTATCCAAGTTCAATTGGATTTCTCCCTTCCCAACAATCTTACATGCCTCATCGTCTCCGAGATACACCTTCCCGAAATCACCCTGCACGTAATTATGAAGAATATCCATTCTACCTGTCGCATGGAACGAAGCACCAGAATTGACCACCCACACATCCTCCTTTGAGGATACAGATAATATTAATGTTTCAGGATCACTTTCAGAAATATTAATAGAATCATTACCTTTGTGGTTGTCTGACTTCTTCTTGCTCGGATTCTTGCATTCCCTTGCAAAATGTCCGCTTTCACCGCAGTTGTAGCACTCGATGTCCTTAATGTCCTTTTTCTTCCACTTTGACTTTGACTTAGATCGACCTCGACCCTTGTTTCCGTTCTTCCTGTCTGCTGATCTCCCTCTCTGCTCGACATATAGCGCACCATCAGAGGATTTGCTAGATCCACTGCTCTTCCTGCGCATCTCTTCACCGAGTACCGTGCTCACCACGTTGTCGTACCCTAGCTTGTCTTTTCTAGCAGAATTGCTCACAGCAGTCACTACGCCACCCCAACTCTTGGGTAACCTGGACAGAACCAACAGTGCCTTCATCTCATCGTCAAAGCATGTAATCCCGACGGATTCCAACTGGCTTATGACGATGTTCAGCTCGTTCAGGTACTGGGAAACATTACCACTCTCGGCCATCCTCATGTCAAAGAGCTTCTGCATGAGAAACACCTTGTTCGCTGCTGAAGGTTTCTCATACATCTGTGAGAGAGCATCCATCAAACCCTTCGTCGTCGTTTCTTTCGACACATTTAACAGAACTGACGATGCGAGACTCAATCTCACAAGTCCTAGAGCTTTTCTGTCCAAAATCTTCCACTGTTCGTCTTTAATTTCGCTTGGTTTCTTCTCAACTCCGTCCAACGGCAAGTACAAGTCCTTCTGATACAAATAGTCTTCTATCTGCATCTTCCATAGGCTGAAATTCGTCCCGTCGAATTTCTCAATCTTGAATCTTCCGTCGTCCGCCATCACTCCCACTCAAACCGTGCAGAATCTCAACAAACAGACCTGACCAACAGATCCGGAACGTCCAAAAACCCCAAGTTTGACTCCTGTTTCAAGTCAATCGGATTCCTAGATGTCGAGATACGTCCAAAACAATTTTTGACCAAACGCGCGTGATCGAGACACTGAGCTGCGATACCCGCGAAGCACCAGATTGCTTCACCTATGCAGCAACCTTTTCGGCAGCCCCACACACCCTGTGTGTTGTTCTTCCTCACGTGGCCTTGGTTGGAGTAACAAAAGAGCAAAGTACTAACTAAAATAATGGATCAAGCAATTATTAATAGTAGTTGGTATAAGAAAAACCTTGTTGTCTTATGCCTACTCGCGCAACAATTTGTGTGCTTCCTCCAGCCGCAAGCGGCGCACACCAGTCGGTTACGAACAAACCCTTTTCGCCGTAAAAGAAAAAGAAGAGACTCCCTTCTTCTTGCGAGTCAACCACAGTGACGCTATTTTGCTCCGATCGCAAAAAAAAACTTTGATTCTCTGCACAGTTTGGACGTGGCTCTGATACCAGTTGTTAGGATCGACTCGGAGCGATATAACAACGCAACAAAAAGCAAAACGAAATTAAACGAACAAGAACACGACGATTTACGTGGTTCACCAAATTGGCTACATCCACGGTCCACACCCATTTCACTATGATGAACGAATGAAAAGTACACAAGATCTCTCAGCCTCTCTCTGTGATGTGATACCCTAACCCTAGGCTAGGTTAATATTTATATAGAGATAACTAATATGAAATTGCTTGTAAGCCCCTCTAATTTAGATTAGGTTACAAAGCTGTCTTCACACTTAACACCAAGGGCAGCAATTTGTGCGTTTTTGCAAGGAGTGTGATGTGCACTTGCACCCACTGTTCAAATTCTGCAAGAACAAGGTAACTAACTGCTACTTCAATTACAGTGATTTCAATTTAGTTCTTGTTTGGTGTCGCTGTTTTTAAATTTATTTTATTAAAAACACTGCTTTTTTGTTTAGAAACTCAACAGGGAGCGCTTTTTTTTGTCTGTTTAAAAACAAAAACAGGTAGAAAAACAGTTGTTTAAAAAACAAGCATGTTTGTTTTTTTGTGTTCTTTTTCATACTTCCAGTGGTTAAAGATATTCCAACCCTGATTGGATGCACAAAGTAACAAAAAACAACAATGTTTTTTATTTAAAAACCGTTTTTCTGCACATGCCATACGATTTTTAAATTTTGTTTTTAGTCGCGTTTTCTCAGCATTTTTTTCTCTGTTTTTCTTGTTTTTTAATGGATACCAAACAGGCTCTAGTTGAAGTTGATTACTATGTTTGTGAAACCTCTGCTTGCTTGATTGATGAAGATGACGTAACCTGTATTCTTTTTTTTTTTTTTTTTTTTTTTTTTGGAGATGGAACAAAACAATGACATCTATCCTGAATCATTTTTACAGGTTCTTCCTGGTGAGATTTGGCAAGCATTGCTCGTGATGGTAAGATGCTGCAGGAAGAGAGACTATGTGGCTGCAGAAAACGAATATATCAAACTGAGTATAGGCAATGCACCGTGGCCTATTGGTGTAACTATGGTTGGTATTCATGAGCGCTCTGCCAGGGAGAAAATCCACACCAATAGTGTTGCACACATCATGAATGATGAAACAACTCGCAAGTACCTACAAGCTGTCAAGAGACTGATGACATTCTGCCAGCGGAAATATCCAGCCCTGCCATCTAAAGCTGCAGCCGAGTTCAACAGCTTGGCAAACAGTAATAGTGATTTACATTCTGGTTGCTAAGCTCCAGGCAAGGCTTGTCTTGCCTTGCTCGTGCTTAATTACTTTCCTGTAAACTCTTCCAGTTCGCTTTCCTCGTTAAATGATAATCAACTTTTTTTCATTTAGCGCTTTATACATCTCGAAGAATTCTACAACGCTCGGCACCTTAATTACAGTAACGACTACGACCACTGCTACTACTACGACTACCACCATTACCACAACTACTACTACTGCTACCACTACTACTACAGTCAACAACTACTACCACTACTACTGCTACTACCACCACTGCTACGACTACTATACTACTACTACTACCACTACCACGACTACTACCACTGCTACAAGCCTACAACTACCACTACCACTACCACGACTACTAGTGCTACGACTACTACCACTAGTACTACCTCTACTACGAGTACTATATGTTGGGTTTTGACGTAGGTTACGCAGCGGAATAATAAAAATTAATTCCTACTCAAAGCCCACCTAGGATCACAGGAAGAGACATTCATAACATGATGAAGGACATAGAAGATGTGTACCTTTTGGTTTGGGAGATCACACGAAGAATAATGTCCTCGTCTCTACGATTGATCCACGTCTAGAGGTGAGATATAGATTCTTCCTTCTCCTAGTGCTAGCTTGGACCGGAGAAAGAGGAAAGAGCGAATCACGCAACGAGGACAAGAGAGGGGTTCGGCCCTCTCTTTTGGCCGACGGGTAGGGGACGACTAGGAGGGTTCGGCCCTCTTAGCTTGTCTATTGCTCTCTCTTTTGCTCTCTCTCCCACTCACTTATGTTATGAGCATTAGATGTGGGAAAGAAGCTACAACATCCTTTATATAGTCCAACAACTCCTTGTTAACTACATAAAGGCCCTTCCTAGTTCCACATGAACTTGGATTAGTCCATTCCTTGCAAATTAGTCCTACTAAGTTTGCAAGGTGTTGCAAAGTGATCCTTCTAATTAATTAACATATTAATTAATCCCAAATCTAGTTCAACTCTATTTGACGTGTGGCCCCGTAGATTTCTACTTAGTTGGTAGTAACTCATTACTAACATGGAGCGGTGTCTAGCAACACATCCATGCAACCCAACTTATAGAAATAGTCAGTGATCCCGACAAACATCTTGTGCCCAATATCACATATTTCACTATCCCTTTGTCTCCATATCCGGATTGGACACGAGACATAAATAGTCACACTCGTATATCCAATCCATAGTTCCTCGATCCTATGCAAGCAGATAACATCAATATCTCCATATTGATTTATCTTAGTCTGGCCAGACATTCAATAAGCCTCATCCCTCGAGTGGCCGTGGATATTTGCTCCCATTATGTGGGAGGGATAAATCCTCTCTACATTACATGGAAAAATTAATTTGGTAACGGAAGAGCTTCGAATTCGGGGTAAAGTAAGTATAAGGCTTAAACTCGTTTGCGTCGTGATCTTCAATCTCATCTCACAGCTTTGTATAATATGCCTCCGACTGCTAATAATCTGCATCAAATTCATAAAACTATCAAAGATATTAATCTTTTGAATTCTAATGAGGAATTAAAGTGGAGACAACAGTCTAGAGCTATTTGGCTTAAAGAAGGTGATAAAAACACAGTTTTTTTCATAAAATAGCTTCTAATAGAAAAAGAAGAAACCTCATTACTCGTATTCAAAAAGATGATAACTCTTTTTTTACTGAACCTGTTGATATTGGTAATACTTTTGTGGAGTTTTCAAAAATCTTTTTAGTAGTGACAATTGTAGCTTCGATAATGTAGTTAATTCTATTTCCCCTAAAATTGTGCATGCTATGTATGGTGATTTAAACAGACCTTTTACTTCTAACGAGATTATTGCTACTTTACAAGAAATGCATCCCCTCAAAGCGTCGGGGCCATATGGTCTTCCGGCTCTGTTTTATAAAACTTGTGGGATGATATTGGGAATGACGTCATTAAATGCTGTTTAAATTTCCTTAACAATGGGTGCGATATTTCTAGACTAAATGAATCTTGTATTGTCCTTATTTCTAAGAAAAAAGATGCTAATAGGGTGACGGACTACAGACCGATTAGTTTGTGTAATGTTATTTATAAACTTATTTCTAAATCCATTGCTAATAGATTGAGAAATGTTCTTCCTTTTATTATTGACGATTCTCAAAATGCTTTTATTAAACAACGTTTAATTACTGATAATGCTATTATCGCTATGGAAACTCTTCACACTATGCATAACCAAAAGAGTAAAGTTGGGTCTTTTCCGTTAAAATTGGACATGGCAAAAGTTTATGATCGTATCGAATGGGGTTTCTTGCTGCAATTCTTGTTAAAATTGGTTTTCCCAATATGCTTATTCAAAGGATTATGAGTTGTGTGACAATGGTTAGCTTTTCTGTCCTTATTGATGGCCAAAAGACTTCTCTTTTTCACCCTCATAGAGGTCTGCGTCAAGGGGATCCTTTGAGCCTTATCTTTTCGTTATTTGTACTGAAGGGCTGTCTAGTCTTATTAAGCGTGCTATGGATAATAGACTTCTCAAAGGAGTTAAGGCTAGCAGGTATGGGCCGAGTATTTCTCATATTCTTTTTGCAGATGACTGTTTGCTTTTTGAAAAAGCTAATACTAGCAATGCTATTACTCTCCATTCTATTCTTACTCTTTATTGCAATGCTTCTGGCCAAATGATAAATAAAGATAAATCTTCCCTTGTCTTCAGTCCCAATGTTCCTAATAGTATCAAGAGTACTATCTCTGGTATTTTCCAAATTTCTATATCCATTGTTCATGATAAATATTTGGGCTTTCCGGTTATTTTGAGTAGGAATTATTCAAAGTTTTTTTCGGGTCTTACGCAAAGAGTTATGGATAAAACCAAGGATTGGACGAGCAAGTTCTCTCTTTTGGAGGTAAAGAAGTTCTTATTAAATCTATAGCTCAAGCTATTCCTACCTATATTACGTCTATGTATCTTTTACCGATGAATATTTGTGATGAGATTCATAGAATTCTTTCTAGGTTTTGGTGGAATAGCAATGTGGACTCTAAAGGGATTGTTTGGAGAAAATGGAATAAAATGTGTGTCCCTAAAAAAATGGGGGAATGGGTTTCCGGAATTTTCATGCTTTTAATCTCTCTCTTCTTGCCAAGCAAGTTTGGCGTTTATGGAAAGGTTGCTAAGGTTATGGTAGGTAAGTATTATCATTTATCTAATCCCCTCGTCTCTTATCCTACAAATAGATCTTCTTGCATTTGGAAGGGGCTTGTTTTTGCTAGCGATGTTGTTTGAAAGGGATTTAGGCATGGTATTGGTAATGGGTGTAATACCTTGGTTTATCAGAATCGGTGGGTTCCCATAGGGTTAGGTAGGACACCTTTGAGTCAAAATTTTTTGTCTAGCAAAACTCTTGTTAGAGATTTGTTTACAAACTCTGGTGATTGGGATCATAATTTAGTGCACCAACATTTCTCCATGGATGAGGCTGAGGCTATCCTCGATATACCTAGAGCTAATACCACTGGTAGTGATTCTCTAGTTTGGTCTCAAACTAAAGATGGGATTTCTACTGTTCGTTCTGGGAATCATGTTGCTTTTTCTCTGCAAAATCAAAATATTCTCAGCAATATACCTAATTCCAGTAGCAATTCTAATCCTATTTCTATAATCTAGAATATTAAGATACCAAATAAAATTAAATTTTTTCTTTGGCGTCTTTTAAACAACCTTCTGCCTACAAAACAAAACTTAAACCATAAGGGGATTGTTTTACCTGATCTTTGTGCTTTCTATTCTAAATATAGTGAATCCTCTGCTCATTTGATGTTGTATTGCTCCTGGGTTCAACATATTTGGTCCTCCCCTGATCTGCCCTTTCAATTTGTGCCTAAAGATGTTCCCTTGCATATTTGTATCATTGATTTTCTGCATTCTTTAGACAAGAATTGCATAGCTTTGTTTGCCTTTGTGCTGTGGGAAATTTGGTGCTCCGGAAGCTAAAAAATCTTCTAATCTGTTAGTATACCACAACAAATAATGATTACTAATTGCAAAGCTAAAAGTGAAGAATTTGTTGAATCATCTTACACTTGGGTATCTGCTCTTTGTGTAGGAAAAGACCAGATTCAGAAGAGATGTATCGCACCGCCGCAAGGATCCCTTAAAGCAAATTTCGACGGAAGTTCATGCAACTCTTCGAGAACGGCGACCGGAGCGACAGTGGTGCTTAATAGCTTCAGCGAATTTGTCAGAGCATGGACTTATCCTATCCCTTTTCACTCGAATTAAACGATCTTAGAGGCGAATTTTATGAGCCGAGGTCTAGACTTACTCTCTGAATTTGGGTTCAGATCTATGGTGCTGGAAACTGATTCGAAGAGTCTGCAACAAAGTGTGAATGGACGGTTGAAGAAGATGAAAGCCTCCTTGGCTTATGTGTCTCCAGCTGGGTCTGAGAGAAATGTTCTTATCCAAGAGCTTTCTCGAAAATTGCTTATTTTTAATGTTTTTAATGTTTGTTGGGTTCCCAGAGAAGGAAACCAACTAGCTGATAAGTTATGTTTCTATGGTTCAGGAACACCAAATGTATTAACTTGGTGTGTAGTATGTCCTGACTTCGTTTGTAATGAATATTTGGCAGATAAAACTCTGCCCTAAGTCTTTATATGTTCTCTATTTCAAAAAAAAAAAATGTGCGTTTTTTGTTAGTGTCTTTTCGAAAAGGTGCTTCAAGCACCCTTTAGTTCATATAAATAAAAGTATGTCTTTTGTATCAAATTAAGTTTCAGATTTGTGTCTCTCTTCTTCAATCACTTGTCCCGTGTCCGGGTTGGGTTCTAATTTAGGAGAAGACAAGAAGTGCAATCTTGCTTCTTCTCCACCGTGGTAGGCAATGTATCGGTGGGTAGCATTTCCGTGTAACCCATTTTGCACCGTATAGTGGAGGAAATTACTTTCCTAAAGAGAGGTCCTGGACCACCTTAGCCTACACAATTCATCCCTGACCTCCTACAAAAACGATAAGTTCTTCCTTTTTTCTTTCTCCTATTCATGTGTTTTCCGATTCATCTTTTTTACTAACATAATTTTGAAATTGTTTGTAATTAGTGGAATTTCCACAACATAAGGGACATCAAAGGGCCGTAAATTTTGGAGAGATGGATAGCGACAGATGAGGACTTTTTCCAAGTGCTAAGATGTTCCCGAGCACTGGAAGTGGGCGCGGCCCTGGTGGCAGCCTAGCGGTGCCGCCCTTCCGGCCACCGGAATAGGAAATGGATATATAAGTAGCGGTCAATAGAAAGGACACCGAAAGAAATAAGGAAATAAACAAGAGATGGAATCACTTTGGTAAACAACAAGATGGGACAATGGCTTTCTGCTAGTGTCTTGCGCAATCCTCCAACGAAGAGAGATGGATAGGCGCCACAGGTTGAATCCTCAAAACCCCAGCCTCCAATACTCGAAACCCTAGTTGGACAAGAGCTTTAGCTCCTTTATTCAAACAAAGCATATATTATCATCTGCAAGCTAGTTTCCTTTTAAAAGGCATGAATCTTTCAAGAGAAGCTTCCGCCTTTCAAAAAGCTGAATCTTCCAAAAAAAGTTTCATATTGTCTTATTACATCATGAACCCCATAAAAAGAGAAATAATATTAGAGAACCCCAGATTCATAAATCTTTGTCAAAAGACATGATCTGCTTTTGCATCATTCTCTCCCAGTTCAAAGAACTCGACTCTGTTCGAGTTGTCAACTTCGCTTTCATCTTCCATTTCTTTCTCGACAACTAAATGAGCCAATCACAAATCTAATAGCCACAAGAAAGAACTTGCTCTGATACCAATTTGATGCAAACAACACCGGGATAGTTATAGACTATACTTCAATAATAAAACTAAAGCTCAAAAATCTTAAATACATACTATTCACCTGATTTGATAAGAAACTAAAACAGAAACATAAAAAAAAGGAAGAAGGAAGATAGCTTAGTGCTAGTTTCTCGCGCACTCCTGCAGCGAATAGAAACAACAAGATAGGAGAGTGGCTTCGCGCTAGTCTCTCACGCACCCCTGTAGCGAAGAGAGATTGATAGGCGCCACGGGTTGAATCCTCAAAACCCAAGCCTCCAATACTTGAAAGCCTAGCTGAGCACGAGCTTTGCTCTGCACATTTTCTTAAACAAGCATACCTCATCCCTTGCAAGCTAGCTGTCTTTTAAAAGGCCTGAATCTTCCAAGAGAAGATTTTGCCTTTTAAAAAGCTGAATCTTCTAAGAGAAGTTTCAGTTTATTTCTTATTACATCATGAACCTCACAAAAAAAGAATAATATTAGAGAACCACAAAAATCTGTGACAAAATACATGATATGCTTTTGCATCATTCTCTCCCGCTTCGAAAGAACTCGATTCCGTTCGAGTTTCAACTTTGCTTTCATCTGGCGACTAAATGAGCCAATCATCAGTCTAATACAACCCCAATAATGAACTTGCTCTGATACCAAGTTGATGCAAATAGTCCATGTATAATAATAGATGAAACCCAACAAAGCTACATAAATGCAGATTTGCTTTTGCATCAACTACTTTGAAAATTACCTACACTCACTCCCTCCTGTCCTTATGTGATATTGGTTCCTCTTGAAAAAACATAAATAATTGAGGTTTTAACTCATTGTCCACTCCACACACCATGTGGGTATTGGTAATATTTATAAGTATCTTGGGGATATATATTCATAGGGCATTCTCAACCCTCAAGAACACTAGGACTTCCTACTGATGCCTGGATTCCTCCTTCTGCAGGTACAATCAAACTAAATTCTGATGGCAAGAAAGGACACGAACATTAAAAGATAATAGGGTTCTGGTGGAGGGATGCAGTTGCTAAATCAAATACATTTAAAGAGAAGCTAACTCACTTGCCGATGCTCTTGCCAAGAAAGGCATGAATAATGCAAAGGGAGATCCTTGGCATTATGGACAGCCTTCCCGGTGATATCTCTCATTTTGTCGTTAATGATATTATTGCTAGAGTCTGTTGTGGTTTTTATGTTCTTTACTTCTGAATGAGAAAAAATACATATGTAAATAATGGTATTTTAGAAAAATAAAATTATGCATACATACAAGTATGCAATTCCACTTGTAAAACCTTAAATTTTAAATAAAAAATAGTTTATTACGATGAACATGGTTGCTAAATTATCACTATTGAACTTTACATTGTTCCGTCATAGTTAAGCCACACGCATGTCAATAATATTGGCATTTGTACTGTCAGATAACGCTAACATTTAGTCTCGTGATAGAAAAAGGTTTACCAGTGTCACGTTTGATAATCGGTGAAGTTGTTTTCCTTGCTAAATGTATCATATTGCTTTGAAAGGTAACTTATCGTACGATATTATTTTTGATGTAACAGCGGGAGTTTGACTTTTCCTTTCAACTTCATGAATGCCTTACTTTTGAAATAGACTTGCAGATTTTGTTTATAGAAAGAAAAAGTGATGCAGAAAAGGAGATTACATACATCAGTGTAAGAGTGAGATGACATTATCCCACACACTGCCTTATGATTTTGTTGTAAATCCCGAGTCTTCTTTTCCGATTCGTCACTTATGTGAACTGAAGAATTTTAATATGAGAAAAAAGTTTTACTTCTTGAGAGATGTCATGGAAGACACCATCCAGTTCATAGTTCGAGTTATGAAGCTTTAGGCTACTCAAGATGCTGACACAATTTGTTGCTACCACAACAAGGGAGTGGCATTTGCTGATCAACGATCGAAGAGCTTTCAACAATGTTTCAGCTTCAGCTGCAAGTGCCGATTTGCACCTAAGGGAAAAAGGCCTCCTCGTGGTACCTGACACCATCTGCTTTGTAGAAAATCCAAGCTTCAGCACCCCTGAGCGTCTCTTTATCAGATGCCGCGTTGAATCAACAGCATGAGAAGATCCTTGTGGTGCAGTTGTTGTGATTTGAGTAGATTATTGCTGAGATTGATCGGTTCTCTTGTGTTTTGACTTTTTTTTGGTGACTTGTAGCTATAGTGACATCTTTGAGGGTTTGTAGTGAATAAACGATACTTTGAATTTTGTTGTTCATAGTCGCTGAATCCGTGTGAAGCCTGTGCAATAGAATTTGGACAAAATAGGATCCGTCGCCCTTGTTCGGTAGCTGAAAAAGCTAGAAGCAGAGTTGGTATCTAAATGACATTAACTTGATTTTTTCCTTTTTCTTTCCCAAATCTTGAAATGAAGTACACACATTTCGTGTGTGCCTTATCGGTATGCTGATTGTGAAGAACTCACTTGACTATTTTATTCCAAATATGTGCATCCGTAAAGACTTCCAACCACTACACATATATATTATAAAAAATCGATTCATTCCCTTAAACTATCACTTGGATATCAAAAATAACCCCCGACTTCTATTTTGGTCATTTTGAACCCCAAACTGTAACTATCGTCGGGATAGCCATCGCGCAGAAGCCCGGCCGAGAATCTGATCTTGCCGTTGAACGCCGAGATCGCCTCCCTAGGGTTTCCGAGAACTTCGAAATCTTAGGTGTTCCATTTCTACAAAACCATGAAAAAATAACTAAATTTCTGCATGTTTTGCTAATCAAATCACCACGTCAAGTTACCCAATCATATACTAAAGGAGGACATGATTTTACTGTACCAAAATGTAGTTGTGGCATAACATCAGCCTTTGGATTTGGAAAAATCAACGGTAAGAAATTGAATCCATCCAGCTCATTCTCTGACTGATTGAAAACAATTGTTGGTTTCACATGACAGAGACAAGACAGTGGCCTTAGGCCACGGGCTGAGTTACTAGTAAATAATGACAAAAGTCAAACCGAGAAGAAAGAAAAGCGACATGGTAGTACTTTTTAGAGAATTGGGCCCACAAAAGCTTAGACAACTTCAATTTCACTCAAGCATGGGAGGTCTGGTGAGGTACATGATTGGCATGGGAGGTAAAAGTGAAGGGTAATTCTGTCAAAGACAGGAAAGTGAAGTGTGCCCTTCTAGTGATTTTCTTTATTCTTTTCTTTCCGGGGGCATATTTTAGTTTATTTTTTTTTTATCTGAAAAATTTGACTAGTCTCTCGCTCTCTCGGTAGAGGCCTATTCGTTTGCTCAGGCCTGGCGCTCAAGTCGCCTCCTATTTCGTGTCCGTCTCTCACCTTTCTCCGATTCTCTCACCTCCCATTGTTCCCTCTGGTTTCTTCTCTCTTCCGATTCGCCATTTTTTCTCTCTCCACCGCCATTGAAGCCAGAAACATCACACTCGGTCCTCGCACAATCCAGATTCACAAGGTGCGTTCATCTCCGTCTCGAGTTTCTGTTTCCGTATTTCAACGTGATCTGCAATTTTTTTTCTCGCCATGTGGTTCCAGATACGTTGATCTGATGCGAGTTTTGTTGTGTTGTTGTGCGATAACATTGATCTAGAAACCTGTTGAAAATTCTCATTGCTATTCGAGATCTGCAGTTAAAAATGGTGAGGATGTAAGCTAGAAACTGGATAATCTGTGAAAATTGTCTGCTTAATTTGAGTTCCTAGCTTAGGTAAGCAATATTGTGGACTCGTCGGAGCAACATACATTGCTCAATTAAAGTTAGCGTGAGCAATATCGTGGTTGATGATACTCGTGGAAATGTCATTATGTCGAGCTGCTTAGTTTAGGTAAAAGTAGTTAGACACTAAACAGTGTTATGTTTTTCCATATAAGAAACTTAAAGCATTTAAGTGGACATCATGGTTGCATAATAATTAGGAAGTCGAGCTTGGGTTGGATATGCAGTTGTTGCCCGTGCTTATGGTTTTATTTAAAAAAGATCTCCCTATAAGATCAAATTTGCTTTGGTACTTCGACGGAGCAACATTGTGCCAGCAATATGGTGGTTGATGATACTCGTGAAAATGTCATTATGTCGAGCTGCTTAGTTTAGTAAAAATTAACTAAACCTTATTATGTTTTCCCAATTAAGAAAATTAAAGCATTTAAACGGGAATCATGGTTGCATAATAATTAGGAAGTCGAGCTTGGGTTGGATATGCAGTTGCTGCCCGTGCTTATGCTTTTATTTAAAAAAGATCCTCCAAGAAGATCAAATTTGCTTGGTACTTCGAATTTGAAAGTTGGCTGTTCTGAAGTTGAATATTGTACATGACTGTAGGAAAACTTAAAGTGATTGTGCAAGTTTTTGATCTTTTAAGCTTTATCTTGTTCCAGGTGCCGTAGCTTGATTACAGTTCGGATGAGGGTCTACCATCAAAGCTAATAGAAAATTCACTATGGAAAATGAAGAAGCACAAGGACGCGGGGAGAATGTAGATACTCATGTAGGAATTAGTCGAGTAGACGAAAAAGTAGGGATGTCTCATGCGGAGGATACTAATATTACTATAACTAGTGACAAAGAGGGTAGAGAAACTAATATCGCTCCCCAGGGGATTGATTCTTTAGATGCAGTTCCAGATGATGGCCAGTTTGAGCAGGTTAGTTTGAAAGACCAAGGCGGTGATCGGGATTTGACGCAACACTCAAATTCAGAAGGTCTGAGACACTCATTGGGTGGCAGTGAAGAGCCACCAGAGCTTTCAGATGGAAGATATAATATGGAGTTTGATTCTCCCCCAGCTGCAGGGTTGCACCATGAACGCCACAGCTCAAGCCCTGGGCCTGAGAGGCAGACTCTATCTCCCACTGGACAATCTCCATCTGCGGCAAGTCTTGATTCTGCCCCATATTTACTAGGTGATGGCGCTTACTCTCCTGTTGGTTCACCACAAAAACCTAAGCCTAAAGCTGTGGTGCCGAATGTTTCTCCAGAGCTTCTGCATCTAGTTGATTCTGCTATCATGGGGAAACCCGAGAGTTTAGATAAATTGAAGCATGTTGTGAATGGTTTTGAGAGTTTTGGAGACGGAGAGGAGGCTGAGGGAATTGCTTTCCTGGTAGTTGATTCACTTCTTGCCACTATGGGAGGCGTTGAATCTTTTGAAGAGGATGAGGATAACAATCCTCCCAGTGTCATGCTGAATTCCAGAGCTGCCATTGTAGCCGGTGAGCTTATTCCTTGGCTTCCGTGGCAAGGAGATTTGGCGGATCTTATGACCCCAAGGACTCGCATGGTCAGAGGATTGCTTGCCATATTGCGTGCCTGCACAAGAAATAGAGCAATGTGTTCCACAGCTGGTTTGTTGAAAGTTCTTCTGCGATCAGCTGAGAAGATATTTGTCGAAGAGGTTGGGTCAAATGATCAATTGAGATGGGATGGAAGTCCTCTATGCCATTGCATCCAGTACTTAGCTGGGCATTCTGTCAGTGTAACTGATCTGCATTGCTGGTTTCAAGTCATTACAAAAATTATCAATTCTGTATGGGCATCTCGTTTAATGATAGCTTTGGAAAAAGCCATTGGTGGAAAGGAATCAAGAGGTCCAGCATCTACGTTTGAGTTTGATGGTGAGAGCTCTGGTTTGCTCGGACCAGGGGAGAGCCGTTGGCCATTTGCAAATGGATTTGCATTTGCTACATGGATATATATTGAATCTTTTGCAGACACTTTGAACACAGCAACTGCAGCTGCAGCAATTGCTGCTGCTGCTGCAGCTAAATCGGGGAAATCATCAGCGATGTCAGCTGCGGCTGCTGCCAGTGCTCTTGCTGGTGAAGGCACAGCACATATGCCACGGCTATTCAGCTTCTTATCTGCTGATAACCAAGGGATGGAAGCATACTTCCATGCTCAATTTTTGGTGGTTGAAGTCGGTAGTGGGAGGGGGAGGAAGGCTTCCTTGCATTTCACTCATGCATTCAAGCCACAGTGTTGGTATTTCATTGGTCTTGAACATACTTGCAAGCAGGGGTTACTTGGGAAAGCAGAGAGTGAGCTGAGGTTGTACATTGATGGATCCTTGTATGAGACCCGTCCGTTTGAGTTCCCTCGAATCTCAAAACCTCTTGCCTTTTGCTGTATTGGGACTAACCCTCCCCCTACAATCGCTGGTTTACAACGTCGGCGGCGTCAGTGCCCTCTGTTTGCTGAGATGGGGCCTATATACATCTTTAAGGAACCTATTGGTCCAGAGAGAATGACTCGATTGGCTTCTAGAGGAGGGGATGTACTGCCTTCGTTTGGGATTGGGGCAGGATTACCATGGTTAGCAACTAATGATCATTTGCAGAGTATTGCTGAAGAGAGTGCACTTTTGGATGCTGAAATCGGAGGATGCATTCACCTTCTTTATCACCCCAATTTACTTACTGGCCGTTACTGTCCAGATGCTTCTCCTAGTGGTGCTGCAGGTCGGTTAACTTTCTTATATACTTTCTGATACTACATAACTTGAATTTTTTGATTATTATCAGTAATCGAGACGTTTGACAGCATGATATACTCAGTCTCCCGATTTCATCTCTCAATGCTGAGAGGGGTTGTGATTTTCCAATTGCTTGCTTCAAATTCCAATGATTGAAAGTTACAATTGGGACCTTAGTGGGTTGGATTAGTTGGTTTCGCAAGATTCATTGGCCATTTCTAGTTTGAACCTTTAAACTCCTTCATTGAATTATTTATTCATTTGCACTCGGCATTCAATGAATATTTTGTGGACTTATCTTACAATTTTGCATCTTCAGGCACACTCAGAAGACCTGCTGAAGTTCTAGGGCACGTACATGTTGCTACAAGAACGCGCCCGACAGAGGCCCTATGGGCATTGGCTTATGGTGGTCCCATGTCTTTACTTCCAATGGCAGTTAGCAATGTGCATGAGAGCAAGTGGGAACCACAACCAGGGAGTCCATCTTTGTCACTGGCCACAACTACCCTTGCTGCTCCTATATTCAGAATTATTGCGAAGGCGATTCAACACCCTGGCAACAATGAAGAGTTGTCCCGTAGACGAGGTCCTGAAGTGTTATCAAGAATCCTATATTATCTTCTGCAAACTTTGTCTTCCCTTGATAACGGAAAGCGTGATGGAGCGGGTGACGAAGGACTTGTTCTTGCAATAGTCTCTTTATGTCAATCTCAGAAATACAACCACACCTTGAAAGTGCAGCTATTCAGCATGCTCCTACTAGATTTGAAAATCTGGAGTTTATGCAACTATGGACTGCAAAAAAAGCTTTTATCATCACTGGCAGATATGGTTTTCACAGAATCATCTGTGATGCGAGATGCTAATGCTATTCAGATGCTTCTTGATGGCTGCAGGAGATGCTATTGGATTAATCGAGAAAATGATTCGGTGGATACATTTTCTATGACTGATGAAACTCGACCAGTGGGTGAAGTGAACGCTTTGATTGATGAACTGTTAGTGGTGATTGAACTATTAGTAGTTGCAGCTCCACCTTCATTGGCTATGGATGATTTCAACTGTTTACTGGGTTTCATGGTCGATTGTCCGCAACCTAATCAGGTAAAGTTCACCTAACAAACAAGGTCTCGGTGACCGTTCAAAAGGATTTCTTGATCTTCTTAATCTGAACAAGCCTATTTCTTGACAATGAAGTGATCCGTAGAAGTCCTTCCAATCTGATGCTCCATAGGAAATAGGTATTCCCTTTCCATGAACCAAAAGAATTGCTTCCAATAGCATATAGGTGTTCCCATTCCATGAATAGCTTCGTAGACGATGACTGCCCTGCAGTGCTTTAAATTTTAATGACCTATCTAGAGACCAGAGCTTTCTTCTCCTGTGTGAAATTAATATAGAGTATTTACTAAACGAGGATCATAAAGTGAACTCTATTTGAGTGACTAGAGCAAGGTCAATTTTATAGGAATTTTCGGGATCCTTATTGTCCTTCTCACATGAGAGTAAGACTCTCTTCTCATGCTATATTCATACGAGTATCTGAGGAATGAGGATACATCAACCCCTCATTTTTCTTTTTCCCATTTTTTTTGGAGTGAAATCACGTTTATAGTAAAAAGCTGTCCGAGTCATAAAACTGTTGTCATCAATACAGCTCTTATCATAAATTCTGGAAAGTTAGGTACCAAGTTAACCGCCTTACTTTGAAAGGGAAATCTACATGCTGAAGCAGGAAGATTCATTTCCTCTCGTCTCTCATTTCCATTTCCTCCATAATCCATACCCTTTTGAATATTTTTATATTTTGGAGATACTAATTTTCTTCAAAAAGTGAAGAAGGCAATAAATTTTCTAATCAAAATCTTATTTAATGCCTTTAGGCATGGGTTCTTAAGTTAGTTGGTAAACAAATGTTAACTTAAATGGCAATGACTAGGGCCAGGAACTTAAATGTTGCAACCAGAGTGGGGATATGATTGTCAACTACATGGTCGTAACAAGACAATAAAAAAGGCTGTTTTAGTTAAGGTTTTAGGCACTTTTTCTATTTATTGTGATATCTGGCCTGATTGACTTAGCTAAATGTATTGTTTGGAGTTGGATGCACTGAGGTTGATATGATAGGGTGTATGGATTGGGATTCACAGGTTGAATCATGTAGTGTCTGTTTTCTTTCATACGTGGGTAGCACCGTACATGAGAATCAAGAGTTAAATGATTTCACTAACGGAGCCAACGATCATATCCATGCTAAATAACTATAAACTGCATACTGTTCACACTTCACAGGACTAAATGCAGATTTGACTTTCTCAAAGTGCCTTCTCGGTTGATCTTATTATGATGATTCTGTTTTCACAATTTTTTTGTGTCCAGGTGGCTAGGGTGTTGCACCTCATCTATAGGTTGGTGGTACAACCAAATACATCTAGAGCAAAGACATTCGCAGAAGCATTTCTGTCATGTGGAGGGATAGAAACACTTCTTGTCCTGCTTCAGCGGGAAGCAAAATTAAGAGACACTGACCAACCAGACACTTCCATTGAGACTGATGGACCTTCCCTGGGGTCTGAACTAGACAGTAGTACTGTCTACGATGTACTGGAGGAAAAAGAACCGAGTTTGCATGATAATAAGGAGTACACCCCTGATATTGGTGAAGGGAACTCCATTGGCGTCTCAACACGCAGCAGTATTGAGAGGACAACCTCTGCTTCTGAGAACCCTTTATTGAAGAATTTAGGTGGCATAAGCTTTTCTATAAGTGCCGACAATGCAAGGAATAATGTATATAATGTTGACAAAAATGATGGTGTTGTTGCTGGGATTATCCGCCTATTAGGTGCTTTGGTTGCCGCAGGACATCTGAAAATCGATTCACATATTCCTCCTGATGCGACTAGCAACCTTATTGTTTTACATGAGGCTGGTGGTACCATGTTCGATGATAAAGTTTCTCTTCTACTTTTTGCTCTTCAAAAGGCATTCCAAGCTGCACCAAACAGGCTTATGACCAGCAACGTGTATACAGCTTTATTAGGCGCCTCGGTATGATGCTATTCGTTATTTTTAACTGAATTTAATGCATGTAATACTCAAAGCTGCATATATTTCTCCATCTATATTGTTGTATATCATAATGATGGTTGTCTTGATGGTATATGTTCTATGTGAAGTATCCGGATTCCTATCTTACAGTTCTATTCAGTCCACCCATGAAATGATGTGAATCCCTCTGCGAATCTTAATTGGACGATAATTGATTGGAATCCTCATTCAAGAGACTATTCAGTTCCTATATTGACCAACTCATACGATTCACCATCGATTCGGCCAGAGGGTCTAATTGAGTTCGAACCAGTCTAGGAAATAACAATGTTCCCATTTCTATCTGTTCTGCAACACATGCTAGTTTCGAGATGACTAGTACATGTTTCTTAAGGCCAGGACTAATAATTTCCTATTATTTCAATTGTTGGTTTCTTGTGGTTCCTTGCTTACATACATCTTCGTCAACGAAATGTTTCAGATGTATACAACTCCTAATCATTCTTCATGACTGCAATTTTCTAAAACTTTTAGTTTGCGTATCGTTGAAATACGAATATGGTGTTCACACGTGTTATAGCTGTATGGAATATATTAATCTATCGACTTAAAAGGATGTTAGTGAATCTTATCGATTCAAAAGTCCTTTCACGATTCAGTGAAGTTGAATTTCATTTCACTGTCCAAATCTCGATTTGACTACTATTAAAAGAAAAAAACATTTGTTGGTCAGGTTATCTCAGGATACATTCAGAGAAGGTTACAAGTTTTACAGATAATATATAATCAAACACTCTTGCTCCATAAATCATAGGATTTCTATGGATCTTATAGACAGTATAATCATCAAACATTCAACAACATTGGGTAAACATAATTTTTTTTCCTTACATTGCAACTAAGTTAGAGTTAGAAGATTGATATAAACAAACTGCAATGTACATGAAGTGTGAACCATGGACCATAGCCAGGGGCGGAGTTACTTAAGGACAAAAGGTGGCAATTGCCACCCTGACTTTTTGAAAACTCCATTAGCACCCCTCTAATTATAGCTATTTTACACTAAGACCTTTTAGAAAATACATAAATGCCCCGGCTGGAATTAAAAATTTCCGTTACATCCTAATTTTGCCCCGGCTGGTTCGATTTCCTGGCTCCACCATTGACCATAGCTTAAGTTACCACTGGTGCCTTTTTTGTCTTGAGTTGCATGTAGTCAATTTGTTTATGTTTGACCTACCAAACATGGGGAAATGTGTGCTCTTTAGTAGCGATGAAGCTAAATTCTGCATCAATTGATCCTGTTTTAGTTCCCGTATAATTTGTCATGTTACGTCATATCAGTTCCCTCAAGCAGATGGTAAGAGACATCTTCCTTTCACATTGTTTAACAACATTTCTTTTTGATTGTTAGTGTTTACCACACAAGATGTTCATCATCTTTCTTTGTTGGTTGCAATATCTTATAATTAGGGTAAAATGTACAAAAAGAGAAATCCACTGTAACCCTAGAACCAATAACAGGACAGAGGACTTATAATCTTCTAGAAATCCAGAAGATTGCTTTGAGTGAAAATGCCTTCTCCTATCTCAAGAACCTAAAAATACAGTGAGCCCCCGTATATGAACTACAAAATAGTGCTATAATTCAGAAACTGATGCTTAATCCTCGTGATTCACATAACAACACAAGGAATGGTCCTCGAAACCTTCCGCGTCTTTGTACCCAGGCAGACAGCCTCCTAACCCGTAAATGCATTGCAATACATTGGAAGAAGACCAATCCAGGATAACCTAGATACATATGGTCAACATGAAAATTATCATAGCGCAGGGAAATATATTTCATTTCTTGATATGACCTTTTCATGTTCCTCTCATGTTTTGGTTAGATTTAATCAAAGCTTCATTTGTGGGCTTAGAAGTCTGCGAACCTTAAGTTGCATTTATATTCAGCTATTGTTGACTTTCAAGAGAAAATATCTTCATGAACCAATTTCTAGAATTACTTCATCTATCTTCTGGTGCAGTCCTGGAGCTACTTTTACAATACATGATGGCACAGAGTTACGTTTATTTGATTTGTATGTGTGATGTGTGTAACTTCTATTTTCATTTCAGATTAATGCTTCTTCAACGGAAGATGGGCTGAACTTTTATGATTCTGGCCATCGCTTTGAACACTTGCAACTGTTGTTGGTTCTTTTGCGCTCACTCCCATACGCGCCAAGGCCATTTCAGAGTAGGGCGCTGCAGGTAACTATTTTTGTTTGGCCTTCTAAATTACGCAAACTGTGGATTTCCTGTTTGGTTTTCTCTTATATATATCTTTCTAGTATTGGTTGCAAGATGAAAAGATTGCGACACAAACAGTTGTGTAAATGCCTTTTCTGGTTGACAGATATTATAATTTGTATTAGATAATTATTGTGTAGGGCTGGGATCTAAGAAGCATGCATATAAACACTGCCTTTTAGGACAAGTTGGCGTCTTCGCCACGATGATTTTGATAAAACCAAAATTATACACATTTCATGGTATTTACTGTTGTATTTTGTCACATACACAACTTAGTGCTAAGTGTTGAGAAATGTTTTCTCAGTATTTCATATTATGTTCAGTCAGCCTGACAGATAGTGGAAGTTACAAAGTTTTTGCAATTAGTGGAAGTTAGGTAATTGACATTTGTGGAAGTTTTTTCTTGGCAACTGGCAGTTAGTGGAAGTTAGCAGTTAGGATAGGTTACTTTCCTTTATAAACATAGATGTTCCAGATTTCGTTGAGGGAGAATATCAGATTTTCTTCTCTCCTCTTGCCTGTTCATATGATATCAGAGCCATATGGGATCCAAACAACTAGGATAGGCCAGGTATCGCCTAGGAGAGTGCTTGATAGCCACATAGAGTAAATGCCCAATGATGCAAGTTGTGCATTATCGCCCATGGCTTTGCAGATTTACCAAGAGCAATTATTGAAGACTTACTCTTCATTAGTTTGAATCACCATGGCTGGAACTTCTAGTAGGAAGCCCTTTTAGATTCTTTAATCAGAACATTGGAGAATCCGTTATATCAAATGAGTAGGTCTGATGCAGGCCTCATTAAGAAGATGATCCAGCCTATGATGTCCGTGATGCATAAAATTTGTTTATGTCCAAAGAACTGGATATAGCCAGACCGATTTTCATCCGTATCATCCTGCCGGAGATTGTGGTGATTGGAAGGAAATCCACATATTTTCACTACAAGATTGGTGAATTGGCCATTTGATTACCTTATATGCAAGCTGGGTATTCAAGTCTTTCATCGACCCAGCTTGATGAGAGGTGCTGAGAAATGTTTTCTCAGTATTCCAGATTATGTTGTGTCAGCATCGCAGTTTGTGGATTACTAAGTTTAGCATTTAGTGGAAGTTATGGACTTTGACAACTAATGGAAGTTAGGAGAAATTAATTTTCCTTTATAAACATGAATGTGAACTTCCAGATCATGAAGGGAGAATATCAGATTTCTTCTCTCTTCTTTTGTTTGTTCTTAGGAAATAGAAAACCAAGATTATTATTGTCACGAAAAATAAAGTGATTGATAAGCGTAAACCTTGGCGTTTCTGCTTGAGTTTGCTACAAAAAAGTATCTTAACATGTTACTTTCATTGTGTCTAACCAACGAGAAGTTTTTGTTCGCTCTAAGAGCAGATGATGTGGCGTTCTCCAATCCATACAGCACAGGACACAGTTAAGAAACAGAATGGGTGACAGAAAAAAAGTAATGGATATATAACTTTCCTTGTGCTGTATGGATTAGAGCACCTTATTGTTGGGTATCATGTGTGAGCAGTTTGTCCCACATCGGAATGGTGGACATGAGGTTCATGGTTAATATAGTATGATTTGGGCCCTAACTCATAAGGTTGACCTTTTGGGTAAGTAGGTGTCCCAGATCATACTATGGTGCTCCTCTCTCGCGGTGCTTAATCTCCCTACAAGTGGTATCAGTGCCAATGGTTCGTGCGCACTGGCGTGGTGAATCAAGGGTGAGATGTGCGGTGTTCTCATGGATGTGTCTTCCATGAATGGTGGACCAGGTGTTCCTGCAGACGGTTAAATTCCTGTGTTGCTCCAGCAGGTGGTCTGGCAGATGGTGTACCGGTGCACTCTCACAAAGGCGATTCCAAGAAATTCGGCAAATGCTTCCGGGCGAGAGGGAGCATGTTGAAGGGCTCACACATGAAGGGGGAGATTGTTGGGTATCATGTGTGAGCAGTTTGTCCCACATCGGAATGGTGGATATGAGGTTCATGGTTAATAGTATGATTTGGGCCCTAGCTCATAAGGTTGACCTTTTGGGTAAGTGGGTGTCCCAGATCATACTATGGTGCTCCTCTCTCGCGGTGCTTAATCTCCCTACACTTATCAAATCCGTTATTGGAGCTAGCAATAATTACTTGTTGTTTTTTAATAGCAGGACAAGTCAAGCTGTGCGTGACCTGCACCAGAAAGTGTCGGGGAATGACGGTTTCCGATACACACCCTGGTTGGAATGAACCTGAAATGTTTGTTCTCCTTGGAGAGGGATACTTAGCCCGTCTACTCCCTCTGTCCTAGAATAATAGTCATGGTGGAGTTTTCACAAAGTTTAAGACTTAATAAATGTACTAAATTGTCTTTTGTTATATATGTTTAAGTTTTCTTGAAAAGTGAATTAGTGGGAAAGAGAAAATGGCATGTAAGGAAGTAAAGTGAAAAAGTTGATAACTTGTTAAAAGTAGGACAATAATTTTGGACTTCCCTTTCAGGACAATATAACTGGGACAGAGGGAGTATCATTCATTTGTGTTCAAAATAAACTATAGCCATGGGATGAACTAGAAATTAGTTTGTGGAAGAAACACCAGGACTCATACGTCTTGTTATAATGTGACTTTTACTTATCCAAAAAAAAAAGTTAGAATGTGACTTCTGGGAGAGCATAGTTAGAAGGGCCTTTGGTAGTTCGCAGCTACAATTCACAATCTTAATCATGAATGCAAGTTGGATATTTGGGATCCAACAATGATTCTTTGATCGAGTTACTGAGTATAAACCATTTCAGTAACTCTAGTTATTAAAGTTTGATGTTCCATTTTCGAAGTCTTTCCTTTTAGCATCTTATGTCTTGATCTATTTTGTTCATGCATTATGGACCCTTGTGGTATTTTGAGAAGGCATTGTTCACGCTACTTCTGTATTTAGAAGTATTACTAGACGTGACTTGAACCCTTGACTGGTATATATAACATATATTTCGTAGTCTAGAACGACTTCATTGGCTAGTGGCTACTAAAAAGTTGAGTTCTTGTGTCTATGAATTGAGCTAGTACATTCATGACTCTTCGCTACATGCTTCACATAATCCTCAAAACTGGACAAACCAAGCTCCAATTAACATTTCCCCTGGGAGGTACCAATCTTTGTATGAACTGCAACTCGCTTACACCCCTCTTCAAGCCCTATTATTTTGTAGCCTGTTTGAAATATCGAGAAGGTACTTCCCGGAAAGTTTATTGGCATGAGAATAGGATCTTTGAAAACAATCAAAGCCTGTATATGGAATTGATGAGATCGGTGGGTATGTTTTGTTAGACCTGGAACTTACATAGTAACATATTGGTGTTATATTGTACTCTCCCATCCTGCAAAAATGCTCAACATTTCTTTTTGAGGATGTTCCAAATTGGTCATCCACTTACTTTAAGATCCTAAAGTTTGTACGTTGACAATATTATCCAACAAAAGTTATTTTTCTGATAAAAAATAGTTATCTTAATTGCCTTGGAAATACAGAGATGAAATGAATTTGTGTAAATATCACCACCATCCGTGAATCTGGGTGCATTTATTATCCCCTCAAAAAGTTGAAGTTTCAAAATTGGACCTTTTTTTGGGACAGAGGGAGCCAAGGTTATACTTTTGTTACCTGTCAAAGAAATATATGCAGGAATGGTTTTAACTTGCACAATATTACTATTGATTTTATCTATTGCTTTAGTGGTTTGGTTGTAGTATGTTTGGGTGTACGTTGCAAGAAATCCTGGATGACTCTGCCTGTCTTTTTTGTCTTATTTGGATTAAGCCGAATCACCATATCTTCTAGGATGAGATTCCAAGAAACACTTCCAGAGTTTTATTAAGATACTACATTTTCAGCGCGGAACGAAATTCGTAGACACCACATTTGTCAATGGATTCTTTAGAACTACTCGTTGATCAGCTTGTTAAGATTTATTTTCAACTTTTGGTGTTTGTTTTTTAATAGATTTCCTCGCTGTATTTGTTATTCAGAAGTTTGTTGCTGTCTGAACTTTTGTTTATTAGTGTGTTACCGAATGTTGATAAAAGGCCAAACGCTTTCAATGGGTCATGTAGTCTTTGTTGGATTGCTGGTATTGGTAGATAGTGTCATATTTAACTTTTATACTTCTCAATGCTTTTTACCTGACCAGTTGTATACTGATATATTTATGTATTCTATAACAGTTTCTCATTCCAATTCCATTTCAGGATCTTCTAATTTTGGCTTGCAGTCATCCTGAGAACAGAAATAGTCTTACCGCAATGGATGAATGGCCAGAGTGGATATTGGAGATTCTTATATCAAACTATGAGGTGGTTTAACCTTACTTGACACATGTTTTTTTCAGTATCTTCTTTTGTGTATTTAAAGGTATATAAAAGCATGGATTTTGCTAGTAAAAGGATAAAGAAAAAAAAAAGAAAATTCAAGAATCTTTGAAATTATGTATTCTGCTAACTACCAAAAAAAGATCACACACACACACACACACATATATGATGTAAATATACATTGTGTATACACATGCTTTTTTGAACATCTAAAATGTGAAGAAGTGCACAATTAATAAAATGTAGATTTTTATTTTGCATTTTCTTTTCCTGGTAAAACCATTATTCGAAACCTAGCCTTACTGTGTTGGCATGTCCCCTGATGTTTCTTATTTGGATCACTGTTTACAGAAAGGTGCAAGCACTTCAAATTCTTCAAGTCTTGCTGATATTGAAGACTTGATACACAATTTTTTGATAATCATGCTTGAGTACTCGATGCGTCTGAAGGATGGGTGGAAGGTTGGGTTTCTTCTCTCTTATGCATTCTGCTGCCCTACATATATTTTGGCTGTTTGTTTCATATCCATACGTCAGCAACCTTGCAGTAGCTTTTTGTTCTACACTAATTTTTGGCAATAGGTAAAACATTGAGTCTGTTTATGCTCACGTTCTCATATTGAGTATGCCCTTATCTGATCCTCATCCTTTAACCCAAAATTCTAGAACTTGGCACGGTTACATTGATTGTTTAGGATGCCTTGTGGATTCTATTGCGAAGGGTTTATATTTGCAAAACCCGACGCAATTGATTGCATTTTGTGGTTTAAGAGTAGTGGAGTTATTTAAACAGATGGAGCGGATTTTGTTCCCGATTTTGTTATGTCCTTGATAACACCCTATGTGAAAAGCACCAGTACCTTTTGCTCCAGTTATTGTCAGCTTGGCTGGAATTTCAGCATTGAGAGGTTAGTTGGTGGCTTGATGGGTTACTACTTTTTTCCCGCTTTCTATTATTCAAAGATGATGTGGTTCAAAATAATAAAAAAGCTCAGCTTTTATTCACTCATTAACTTTAAATTCCCAGATTTATGTGAATTTAACAAGGACATGCTGATTTTTTTTTTTTTTTTTTTTTTTTTTTTTTTTTTTTTTTTTTTTCTTTCACCATGTAACGGGTCAGTGGAATGCCACAAATGTTCATAGGTATAGTCCTCATGCCACTTCCCAAATGGAAATTGGACAACTCTTGAACATTAAGCATCATCGTAGTATGCTTTACCGAGTAGTTTCAATATGTCTTCTCACCAATGCAATCTATTACTACTAGCTTATATACACACCTCAAAGTTGTAAGTGGTTTGCTGCTTAGTACACCACATTAGATCTCGTCTCCATTCCGAAACCATATGGGATGCATTATTACTACGAAATTGTAATGAAAACTTAAAGTGATACATGTTAAAACTATTGCAACCACCGTCTCTCTTTTACCTAGAATTTTTTGTTCACTTGAAGGCACCATCTTAAATTGGGGTTCACTTGGTGCTGACTTGATAGTGTCTTTTTATTACCCCAGTTTGAATCAGTCCTTTTAAACTTTTTTTGGTTATTACTTCTCTTTGACAGGATATTGAAGCTACAATTCATTGTGCAGAATGGCTTTCTATGGTTGGTGGATCTAGCACAGGAGACCAACGAGCCAGGTAGAATGCTAGATTAATGCAATCGACTTATTGTCATACTCCCTCCATCGCAAAACATTAGTCCACATTGCTTTTGCACATGTATTAAGATGATGCTTTTGACTTGTTAGATTTACTATGTTGTCCTTTGTCATATGTGGTACTTTTATTGAGAAGTGACGAAGTAAGAATTTAAATGAGGGCATGGAGGGAAGTAAAGTGAAAAGTATGTTATTTTTAGGGTCAATTACTTATTGCCCAATCTCAGTTTAGGGTAATGATCCAATTACCACTCCCAGATCTGAAATGTACTTATTGCCACCTTTAATCGTTTATTACAAGCAATCAACAATTGGTGCCATTTTCCATCCAAATACTTGCGTAAGTTAACGATAATGAAGGGTGAAATGGTGGTTACCCGATTGTTCATCTACCTGCCCCTATCTCTTCCAGATATACTCTTCATTCTTTCGTTCCTTCTTATTCTAATTTTCTTTTCTTTTCTTTTCTTTTCTCATTTCTTTTTTATTTTTTATGAAATTTGCTTCTTTGCGTGGAGACTCTACCCCTGTGACAGTTATTAATTTAACGGAAAATTTACCCCAGTTGTTGATTGCTAGCAATCATAAAATGGAGGTGTCAATAAGAGGGTTTTGGAATTCGGGGTGGCAAGTGGATTATTACCCCATACTGGAAGTGGTTAATATGTAATTGACCTTATTTTCATGGAAAGTGGGATATAATTTGGGACACCCATTTTAGGAAACACAGACTAATAAAATGGGACGCAGGGAGTAAGTTAAGAATTGACTTCAGTAAACCCTTTTAAGTGTCTTTTCTTTCTTTATGAGAAGTACTTTGTTGGTAATTTCAACTGTAGAATTACTATCACAGGCAAATACATGATCTTATCACTGACCATTGTCTTCGTTGTTTGAAGACGCGAGGAATCATTGCCAATTTTTAAAAGAAGGTTGCTCGGTGACTTGATGGACTTCGCTGCCAGAGAACTTCAAGTTCAGGTACCTTCTCATTCCAACCTTGCTTTATACCTTGCATACAGTGACATTTTGCGGATCAACCCCCTGAGTCCTGTAAACATTTAAATGGGTGCACAAGATGATTTGGACAAGAAGCCAAATATATAGTCATGTAAATAGTGCTTCTGCAGCTCAATGACTTTGTGAATCCGATGAATGATACTTCTCTTGAAGATTCAGTGGATTTGTGCAAAAATTACCAAGGAAAGGAGAGTGATCATGGCAGGCAATTTTACAATGAGCAGGAGGGTAGGGCTAGGGTAATCAGGATATTTAGACGCTGCCTGATATCCATGTTTGTTAAGAAGGGATAGCAATAGTGAACCCTAAGAACTGGAGGAATGCGATGGAAGTTGAAGTTTGCAAATCAAGGGAATGTGACGTTTCTTCTCTTCACAAAGAGATGACCCAACCCTCCAAGGGATTTGCTCTGAAGACTATTGTTGTATAACAGCTCTGTGAATCATTGATTTATCTGCAGAAGACATTTGGTCTATGTCTATAACCTATAGGAGCCACATACTTAGACATATCTGCTTTGCTGTTCTGGGTCAAGGACACTGGATGATAATGATCATGGGCCCCTACTTGTGAGATGCGAATTCGTTCAAGCACCAACAAGCCGTAGCATCTCAATTTCTTTCAAAGAATTGTGTTTATCATATTTCATCATATCTACAGGTAAATCTCGTAACTACAGCTAAGAGACAATTTAATGGTTCACAATTCGCAATACCAAAGGATGGTTGAAAATTGTGAGACGTTGAGACCTGTACTTAGAAGGGACCATGCCGGGCCTCACTGAGGACATTCTATCTTGGCTTTGAGGGTGATGGCTGTTCTAGGTATGTTGGGGAGAGAGAGAATCTCTAATTATTTGTCCCCAGGTAACTTACCATTTCAATTATGAGCCTGTTTGGTATCAGCGGAAAATTGGCTGAAAGAATTTTGGGTTAAAAATCTAGCTGAACTGAAAATCAAAATCCGTTTGGTATGAGATGAGCTGAAAATGTAGATTACTAATTTGATCAATTTAACAAAGTTTATAGAGATAATTAGTCAATCGCTTGAATACATCCACTTCTAAATGAATTAAGATCATACTAGTGTAAAAAACACATTAAATTTTTTCTTCTGAGATTTTCACCCGCATAATCCCTGATTTTGGAGATTCTACAACTGCACAGAGATTATTTTAATCTGCAGATTTTCGACTTAAAACTTTGTGTCATAACTAACAAAATTAAATTAAAAGTCCCGATTTTAATCAAAACTGATTAAAATCGGTGTTCCCAAACATGCACTAAAGATTTTAATGCACAGGATGAAGAGTGTGTGCCCCCCCCCCCCCCCCACACACACACACACACACACACACACACACACACACACAAATGAGGACGTAATCTTCGGTCCATCGGTATGCATCTGCGTTACAACAACTCACTCGTACCGTAGCAAAGGCGAATGATTCACACCAACTGAAACTTGGGTACACTAGCGATCCGAAACGGTGCATTTGGTAATACAGATTTTTTCACTGTTTTCACCTCGAGTGTTTATAGAGGGGGAAATGCCAAAGCTTTAATCTGCTAAGTTGTATACATTAGTAGGATTTTGACTCCAAAATACTGCAGAATTGAGTAGTTTGATCGCTCATGGTCTCGGAAAATTGATTAAGCTCCTAACGATCTGAAGAAGCCTACCCCTTGCGCACCGAATTCCATAAGGTATAGCGTTCCACATTCCTGATCCACGAACTGGAGTGGCCCGCATGCCAGGTAACATTGTTCTGAGGTATTAGTTACACGCACTATATAAACTAGAGACAAATCTCTCATTTTGTCAGTATGCTATGGACTTCCGTGTGATAATTAGAGAAATTCTACTGTGCAGTTTCTGGTGGATGTCATAGAATTGTGAGGTCTTTGCATCTCTTAGACTTGGATTAAAAATTTGTTTTGTTTGATCATCAATGTTGTACTGATTGATGTGAGAGGAACTGATTCAAAAGCATCTACGTGTTATGCTGGGGGATCTGTTACAGAATCATGTTTCTGGGGTCGTTCAATGGTTACTCTTTGTGTGGGGGCTATGGTGTAAATTTAGACAGAATGTTCTCTTGGAAAATTTAGATTTTTGAGAAGGCAGAAGCTTCTATTGGAAGATTCAGTCCTTTTAAAGGTAAACAGCAGGGAGAGGAATAGGAGGCTGCCCTCTTCTGAAAATGTGCAGAACAAAAGCTCTTTCCAACTAGGGTTTGAAGTTTGAACTATTGGAGGCTTGGGCTCGGAAGATTCACTATGTGGCGTCTACTGCTCTCTTTGTCACAGGAGTGCGTGAGAGATTAGTAGAAAGCCCCTGTTTTATCTTGCTGTTTCTCTTCGCTGCAGGACTGCACAAGAGACTTTCATTGGCTAAATCTTTCCTGATTTCTCAGGATGTTCTATATATATTAGAAGCAGTTTACCTACTGTTAAAAGAGGGTCAAATCTCAGTTGTAATATTCTCCATACCAGCTTCTTTATATCGAGCATAATATACTCTTAGCTTGTTGGCTGTTTGCATCAGGAACAATGATGCTAGTACCCTTCTGTGCCCTGCAATGACTCATAACTTTGTAGTTGCAATACACTCTGAATAATAGAATAAACCATGACCTATCATATAGTATTAACTGAATTTTTAACTAAATAAATGTTATCTCACCAAGGGGGATAAAATGTGTAACATCTATAAAGTTATGTCGAAGAGTTACAGAACAGACACCACTAATATTACATGTTAATTATGGGGTGGAGAAAGAATCCCTGAAGCTTATAAAAATAAGTTCTCTGAAAGTGGTAAAATAGGTCAATTCAAACTGAGGATACGCGAGTGATATAAAGTCAAGGCTCTTGCTGACCTTTATAAAAACAACGTGAGGGGGGAAAATATGTATATCTTTGTATTTCTGGACCTGGTGGCAAATGAGAATTGTTACGTTAAGGAACTACTCAAGCTTCTCAGATATATTATGAAAAAGTTTTGTATTATGGATGTAGTTATTTGGTGGTCATGTTGAAGTACTTGTATTAAAGAAAGATGAGGATCTTATGTTGAGAAGCTAGTATGGATGGAATTTGAGAAAACTTGGAAATATATAGTACAATTATAATTTATGTCTAACCCAGAGTTACCAGAAATCGCTCAACAGGGTGCGATCTGCGATCTAGATCGCGCGATCCCAATTCGGGATCATTCGCGATCCAGATCGCTGTTTCTAGCGATCCCATGTTTTCACACATAGACCTAAGTATTTTAATATCTTTACTCTCTGACCTTTAATTCACAATCGTACCCCTGCTTTTTCTTATGTATGATGGAATTCCCTACAAAATCTTACTCGATAATAAATCAGTAATACTAGGCAATGCTAATATGAGTATATGTATTTAGCAAAATGTTCCCAAAAAGCATTCTTCAAACAAGACAAGCTAATCTTGTTCCAACTAATCGCTCCCAAGAAGCCTACCCCTGGCGAACCGCATTCTTAGCAGACCGCGAATCGCGTTCCCGATCCCGTTCCGCGAACTACAGCGTTCCGCGATCCTGGTAACCTTGGTCTAACCAATGAAACGAAGATTCATTACGTATATATAGAAAGAAAAATGAAGAGGAAAGTTAAGTTTTATTTCATCCCGATATTAACTTTTAAGTGGCAAGGGAAATAGATGACGAGCTGAGGCAAAACCGGTAGTCGTGCTTGAAATGGCTCCATTTGAACTGAACGAAGTTGTGTCGTGGGGAAGAAACAACTGGAGAATTCATCCATGTAACCAAAGAAACAAGGGCTTCTTAAGTTGCATTAATGGATGTGAACGGAGTGTCGAAAAAAAGAAGAAAGTATTCAGGGAGTGTCAAAAAAAAGAAGAAAGTATTCAGGGAGAGGTTGATTAAAGGAAGCAGCCATAGAATTGAACAAAATGATGTTCATTCTTAGATGTTTCCATGGTTGTCAAAATCTCAATCCGGATCTTTAGATCCTACAATTCTACGATCCTTCTCTAAAAAAAAAATCTACGATCCTTCAAGGCATATCCGATCTCGATCCCATGTAAACTCCTTAACTCATAGAATTGCATGTAGACTCCCGATTCAACTAGTGGAATCCTAGAATCACATACGATCTTAGGATCCAAGCTACTCTTCAGAATGACCCTTTGGATCTTTTCAAAGCAGAGAATGGGCTCGGAATTTATTGGGTTCTTTCTTATTTAGGTGCTCTAAACCTAACCCGAGCTGCTTTTATGCAATGTACCCCTCTAAAGGGTTTACACCAAATATTATATAACTTTGTCGTTTGTACGAGAGACAAGGAGTGAAAATTGCTTTAGTTAGTTTTTCCCCATGTGATCATGCCCACAATCTGAAACCTTTTCTCTTATTACTATCAAGATTAAGGTCAACTCATGTTTGATCAAACACGTCCTTTTGCTCTGTGATTTCTACTTTCACCCTCTCAAATTTCAGTTAAAAGGAAATGCGAGGTTCCATGTGAATGAATTCACATGTTTCTTGGCTAGAAAATTGATAAGGAACAACATTTGAGTCGTTGTGGCAATTAAATTTAGTAATTCCTAAAGAGCAGTAAAATCTTAGGATTCACGACGCGATTCTACTATTCCGATCCTGCAGGGTATGCCACGATCCTATGTAGGATCTATATTTTGATAACCTTGGTTGTTTCTACTGGAAACTTTGATTTGGTTTCTGGATAGAAATGTGATCATATACAGTGTCCCGGTATTTGACTCACATCATATATTTGTTGGCAGACTCAAATAATTGCTGCAGCAGCTGCTGGTGTTGCAGCTGAGGGGCTGGCACCAAAAGAGGCTAAGGCAGGAGCAGAAAGTGCTGCCCAACTCTCTGTGGCTTTGGTGGAGAATGCAATTGTGATATTGATGCTTGTTGAAGATCACTTGCGATTGCAAAGTAAACTTAACAGCAGCTCACGTCTACCGGCTGGTTATGTTTCCCCTCTTTCGTTTGTTTCAATTGGTGGACAATCTGTGGAACCAGCAAGTGGTAGAAAATCATCATCTGGTGACTCCCAAGGACTCCCTCTTGATGTATGTATGCAATTTGCATGAACAAACTTCATATAGCTGGTTGGACTATTGTACTGCTTCATTGATTTAAGTCTTTACGTTATCTTCATTGACTGATCTGCCCTGCTTATACTATGCACAGGGCTATGAGCATCTTTTGTTTAAGGCGTTGCCTGTTGCCTAACTTGTTTCTTGAATGCTCCCTTTATTAATCGGCGGTTGCCTTGCCTTTCTGTAATGTTGTTTAGCATGTCATCACTATAATTGTTTGGAGTATATTGTTTTTTAGTGCACAGTTCAGGAAAAAATAGTGGACCAACCTTCTGTAGGACAGCCTTGTCATCTCTTACATTGAAGTCCATGCAATGAACTGTCTGAGACCAGCATATAAAGGCAGTGTTGATAGAAGATGTTGGAAGCCATCTTTTATAAGTTAACTTCTATCGAATGAAAGACCTCACCGCATTTTTCAGGTGTAGAGGTGCAACTGGAGACTGACATGCTTATGTTTTGGTCAAAACGACTACTAGATTTGTCTTTGCTCTTGCAGTGGACATTCTTATAAAGCTGATTCTAGTCTAAATATTGTTCAGTTTGTAGTACTGTTTAAAGTTTCTTAATAATATCAACATGTCACAAAGAAGGCTAAGAGTGTTTGATGGCAGTTATAACCCTTATTATGGATTCAATGGACCCCTTCGCCTAGTACTTGACTATGTCTTGATAAAGAAAGTGGTTTCGAATCTGTATATAGTACAGGTGAAAGCTAAGAAAATGCTCAAAATGGGAACTTTTGATATTTTTGGTCTTACTTACACAATCTAGATTCTTACTATGTGAATCCATGATGGTGTGACAATATGTTATTATTGCGTTTCTAGATCAGATGCCCGTTCAAACCTGGGTTCTTTTGGAGAACATTGCCATAATCAGAAGGAACCAAGTTTTTCATGATGACATTGATTCTATTGTTCCATCACCTTCATGTTGGTACTTATCTTCTTTGACATTAATGGGAGCATAATTTTTACAGGTTCTAGCTACAATGGCTGATTCTAATGGACAAATATCTGCAGCAGTGATGGAACGGCTTACTGCTGCTGCAGCTGCCGAACCTTATGAGTCTGTTAATTGTGCTTTTGTTTCATATGGAAGTTGTGCTATTGATTTAGCTGAGGGTTGGAAATACAGGAGTAGGTTATGGTATGGAGTTGGACTCCCTCCTAAAACAACAGGGTTTGGTGGAGGCGGCAGTGGGTGGGAATCTTGGAGATCTACTTTGGAAAAAGATGCAGATGGGAACTGGATTGAACTCCCTCTAATTAGGAAGTCAGTTTTAATGCTCCAAGCGTTGCTCTTAGATGAGTCTGGACTTGGTGGTGGTCTTGGTATTGGAGGAGGATCTGGAACTGGGATGGGAGGCATGGCGGCTCTCTATCAGTTGCTGGATAGTGACCAACCATTCTTATGCATGCTGCGAATGGTGCTTGTTTCAATGAGGGAAGAAGATGATGGCACAGATGGGATGCTTATGAAGAATATAAACACTGAGGACGGATCATCAGATAAATCACCTCAAAAAATCATGCGCATGTCATCACCAAATAATAGTAGTGCTCGAATGTCACCAAGAAAACCACGGTCGGCATTGATATGGAGGTATGTTGTGTTGATGAACAGGCATTCTGCTTAGTTGTTCTAGTTCTGATATCTCATACTGTTACCTGATTGGTTCTTTTATTTTTCTGACAAAGAAGACAGTGGGTATGTTTTTTGCTGTTGGGAATTTTTATAGCAGTAATGCTGTGCTGCATGAAATTAGTTGCAATAAGTAATAAAACTCATGAATGGAATTGTAAGCGCTTGTTCTGTTGTATACTACTACTTAGGACTCAGATTTCCACACAAATCTGTAACTTTTTCATCCCATCGCCTCGTGTTCTGTTTAAAGTTCAGTTTAACATCACCATGCACTTGAAGAAAGTACAATGTATATGCGTACAACTGAAAGCCACTGTTGAACACTCTGCTTCCTAGAGTTAGTCTCTTGTTGGTCTAAATGAAAAGCAGATGGCTTCTCAGATCTCTAATCCTCTATTTATCTCACTGTTATCCGTCTAGTGCTCGCATTTTCACTTCAGCTGTTCTGTTGTTAATACATAAATAAGAATGATTGTTTGCTAATAGACTGGAAAAGCAAATTAGCCTAACTTTTTTATTTGGTGACTCTATTTACTATCTGAATTTCTATCTGGGGAGACGTAAATTGTGATTGGGACATCAATCGAAGTTTGTTACATTGGTCTAATGGTCTTATGTTCACGGTTATTTCAATAACTTATTTTGGGATTAGGTGTAAAAGTTTTGTTCGGTAAGTTTCCCTCTATGATCTGGTCCAGTTAGTTCAGTGTTGGACATGTTGGTATATTACCAATCCATTTGTCTACACACAGACTTTGGAGTTACTTATTATTTTGCCAGCATTGGCTGCATTGTTTTGTTGATTTTATACCTCTAATCTAGCTTATACTATTATTTACGCTGAACTGATGTTTGGTATATGTTTTACAGTGTACTCTCACCCGTTCTAAACATGCCAATTTCAGAGGCTAAGAGGCAGCGAGTTCTGGTCGCATCATGTGTTCTCTATTCAGAAGTAAGTTCCCATGAAATATTGCCCTTTCTAATTGATTGGCAGGCCAGTAACTTGTTGACTCTTCTGATATGTGTTGTCATCTAGCTTTCTTGACTTGATGTTCATTTCCCGCTGTGTTACTATGATTGTACTTGTGTTTCACAGGTGTGGCATGCTGTCAGCAGGGATCGAAATCCTCTTCGGAAACAATACCTGGAGGGTATCATACCACCTTTTGTTGCTGTCTTGAGAAGATGGCGGCCTCTTTTGGCAGGGATTCATGATCTTGCTATGGCAGATGGGTCAAATCCTCTTAAAGTTGATGATCGTGCACTTGCTGCAGATGCACTGCCGGTAGAGGTTAGTCGACTCCAGCTTTCTATTTATGTAAAGCTCATAGTAGTGCAGGCTATGTCCTGAAAATTTGATTCTAGCTTATGCTTTTAAAAAAAAGAGTAGGTCAGTAAGGACAGAAGGTATGCTCAGATTCAAGTTTTCGATTTATAGGAAAATGGTTATTTCTAATAGGAAAATTAGCTTCAACAAAATTATGAGAACATTCAGGGTGCAGCGTGTTTGTTAGGTTCCGAAGTGTCTATTTAAGAACTTGTACCATTTTGCAATGCATCTTGCTTGGCTGCATATTTATAGTTTAAAACTTCGCATCTAAAATATGTAAATTCAATACTTCTGGTTATAGACTAGTGATGCAAACAGCTAGGAGTTAACTATATATTAATAAAACTAAAGCTCAGAATCTGAAGTACACAATATTTATCCAGATTTGAGAAGATAACTAAACAGAAACATAAAAAACAGGAATAGGAAGATAGCTTCATGCTAGTTTCTCGCGCACTCCTGCAGCGAATAGAAACAGCAAGATTGGATAGTGGCTTTCTGCTAGTCTCTCGCGCACTCCTGCAGCGAAGAGAGATGGATAGGCGCCACGGGTTGAATCCTCAAAACCCAAGCCTCCAATACTTGAAACCCTAGCTGGAAAAGAGCTTTAGCTCCTCACATTTTCTTAAACCAAGCATGCCCTCCTTCTTCTGCAACTTGGTTGCCTCTTAAAAGGTTTGAATCTTCTCGGAGAAGCTTCTACCATTTCAAAAGCGAGTGGAAGAGCTGAAACTTCCAAGAGTAGTTTCTGCCAAAATATTACAAGATAACCCCCTGAAATTTACTTAAGTGACAGCATAGCCATTGGAAAAGTCAACAAAGGCTGCTCTACCAGCCAAGCTTCTGGTTAAGTGAGGGAAGAAAGACAAAAGACCCCTCAAAGCTAAATACACAGGCTAGCTGTTTGGAACTGGCTACAGAGGGGGTGGGGGATGTTGGAAATTAGTATTTCTTACAAAAGTCTGTTAACGGCTAAAACAGTTGAAAAGATAGCCTCCAGTATCTTTATTTGAATAAAAGGCCTTGAAAGTCTGCCTAGGGAAGGAATAGAGTATCTTATAGGAATCTTAGGAAGCATATCCTGGTAGAGGGCGGGACAATGATGGAGATTAATATTTTTGCTGGTCATAAAAGTCTGTTAATGGCTTAAAACATGTATAAAGATAGCCTCTGGTGACATTATTGGAAATATGGCCTTGAAAGTCTGCCTAATACTGGAGTAGCTTTATGAGAAGGCACTGGAGGAGTATCTTATATGAATATTAGGAAGAGATTCCAGTAGGGGTTCGGAAGGGGTGACAGAAAGATGGGATGGCTTTTTTGGGTGCATGAGATGCTTAAAGACTCAATTAAAGTTTTGTGGTTAAAGCTTCACCTAAATGATTATGTGGTGCTTTGGTTTGTTCAAAGTGAACTTCTGTTAGTCTGTAGTTGTACAAATGAGAATGTTACCCTAAATCATGAACTTCAGTACACATTGTTAGTGCTAGGAGGAGGAGGATGTGATTGTTGCCTTATGAAAATTGTAGATTTTCAGTTATTCTTGAAAGGAATTATAACAGATAACATGGTTCCCTTCGGAGCTGGCCGGAAGTCAGAGGTGGGATTTTTTGATTTCGTGTTGAGAGACATTACTTTCACATATAGAAATGGAGAAGGAGACAGAACATCACTTCAGTTATTGGCTTATTGTCGTGCAAGAGACGGAGGAAAATAGTTCACTCCCATAGTTCTTTGTCTACAACATTGATTGCTCAGTACTCTAATTTTTATTCTTAAGAGTACATTGATTTCTCTGGTTTGGGTGGAGAGAAATAGCCAAAACATTTATGCTATGTTTGGAACTTAGAAAATAAGAGGAAAAGGAAAAAGAAGAGAAAATGAAAGGAAACTAGCAAACTTTCATTCTGTTTTCTTTCGATTTTCTTTTGTTTGTTAAGTTAAAGAAAATTAGAAGAAAATTAAATAATAATACTTCAATATATTACAGTGATGCCATGTAAATTGGATTATTATAATTCATACCATAACATTATGTGAAATTGCAGAGTAATCCTCCTCTTTATTCAATCTGACTCAATTACCCATTCAACACCACTGAATCCTGACTACCATCGCCCGCAACAATAGTCACCATCGCCTGAAAACCCACCCACCACCACTACCTCCAACAGCATCACAACTACCGCCATGAACTTTCGCAAAATCACACTAAATAAGGTCCCGACCCATTCAATTTTACAAAATTATTGCTTTCCTGAATGACCTTGTGTTGACGGTCAGCAGACCCAATCTTCAAGTTCGAAACCTTCCGTCAAATCGGTCGCTGATTTTTCCGTAGCGATCGCCGATAACCTTGTTGTTCTGATCGCGAGAACAATTTCTCCATAACGAAGAGAACAAGCCAGATAGGAACTGTTCTCTTGCCTCCTAATCCACATCGTCATTCACGATACTTCAGTTGCCTCCACCAGTCTTTGTTGACTCTGATGATCTCAGTCCACGATTCAACCTGATCGTGAATGAACTTTCTTGTTGCCGCTTGATCTTTTTCAGTTCCAATTCCGGGGTTTTTCATCACCGTCATGTTTGTTGCCGGAAGGCTGCGTCGCTGAGAGAGAGATGAGGTCGGAGAAGGCGCTGGCGCTGTTTCGGTCTGGGGAAGGAGAGAAATTGACGGAAAAAGAACACAAGCAGTTCAGATTTGGAGAACCCGTAAAACATTCCTGAGATTTCCGCCCGCTTTGGACGGAAAATTGATCAGACATTTCCTTCTTAGAAACGTTCTATTAATTTTCCTTTTTTTTTCTCCAATTTCCAAACACAAAAAACATTTCCATGATTTCCTTCTCATTTTCCTACAATTTTTTAAGTTCCAAACATAGCTTTACTAGTAGATCGAGAAATCTGTATGTCTATTATGATCATGATCAAGGTTTTTTTTTTTTTTTTTTTTTTTTTTTTTTTTTTTTTCTCTCTCTTCTTGTTTTGTCTGCTATAATTCAACTTGATTGTCTTTTTCCTCTTTGCCGTAAAGAAATGTTCATACGCCTGTAATTCTGTATAATTGTTCGAAGTTTCTTACTTTCTAGCTGCTCTCCTTTGGAACCTTTAAATGGACAATTTAACTTCTAGCAGTTATTTCAGTAAGAACTATCTTACGAAATAAGTTGGTCTGGGCTGTGCGTCTATTCACCCTCCTGTAGTCAAAGCATTATCTGGCCACATTTGATAAATATTGAATATAGAAGTTAGATAGTATGTCAGTTAACTGTAGAAGTTTTAAATTTAGGGAGCAATTAGGTTTTCATAACTGCTGAAAATATCGTGCAAGGGCATTTTAGTCTCTCTTAAGAATCATCGTGGATTGAATAGAATGTATACACCCTCTATAAGTACAGTTACTAGTTTGATCAGTTTTCTAATAATGTCTAGTCAGTGCTATAATCTGAGGCATCTAGTCGATATATTCAGGCTGCTCTTGCCATGACCTCTCCTGGCTGGGCTGCTGCTTTTGCTTCACCGCCTGCTGCAATGGCATTGGCAATGATTGCGGCTGGAGCTGCAGGTGGGGAAGCCCCGACACCCGTAACAACTACACAGCTTAAGCGGGACTCTTCTTTACTGGAGCGGAAAGCTACTCGGCTTCACACCTTCGCAAGCTTTCAGAAACCTTTGGAGGCACCAAACAAATCGCCGGCCATGCCAAAGGACAAGGCTGCTGCAAAAGCAGCTGCTTTGGCTGCTGCCCGCGATCTTGAACGCAATGCAAAGATTGGTTCTGGAAGAGGTCTCAGTGCAGTGGCAATGGCAACATCTGCACAGAGGAGGAGTAGAAGTGATATGGAGCGTGTAAAGAGATGGAATATTTCTGAAGCCATGGCGATTGCATGGATGGAGTGCTTGCAATCAGTCGAATCAAAATCAGTATACGGGAAAGACTTCAACGCTCTTTCATATAAGTTCATCGCCGTACTTGTGGGAAGTTTAGCATTAGCCAGAAACATGCAACGATCAGAGGTATGATTTATCTCTTACACTTGCTGTAGTAGCACATGGCATATCATAACAAAAATGGTCATTTGATTTCCAGGTAGATAGGCGAACACAAGTGGAAGTGATAGCCTGGCATCGTTTATGTGCTGGAATACGCTCATGGCGCAAACTCATACGTTGCTTAATAGAGATGAAATGTCTTTTTGCTCCCTTTGGAGAACGTATTAGCAATCCTGAACGTGTAAGTTCATGTTGTCACATTCTAACAATTCTTTATGATTTCAATCCATTTTTTATTTGTCAAGACATCATGGTTATGAATATTCAGGTTTTCTGGAAGCTAGACTTTATGGAGAGTTCTTCGAGGATGAGGCGATGCTTGCGGAGGAACTATAGAGGGTCTAGCCATGTGGGTGCTGCGGCAAATTATGAAGACCATGTGGAATTGAAACAGGATAAAGAGAATGTTATAAGTCCGTCTAAAGCATCTATTGTGGCAGTGGAAGCTATCTCATTGGATGGAGTAAATGAGGAAGAAGAACAAGATGCCGCCAATAGTTTAGAGGATAGGACACATGAAATTGAACATGAGAGGGCTGAGCAACCCCTGCAACCATCAGCAGAAACTACAGATCTCCAAGCTACAAGCAGCCAGGATTTGGTGGAGAATCCATCTCCTGTAGCTCCTGGTTATGTTCCTAGTGAACTTGATGAGAGAATCCTTCTTGAGCTTCCATCATCTATGGTTCGTCCATTAAGGATTCTGCGTGGAACCATTCAAGTAAGTCATATTTTCTGCGATTAATATTTGTATTGGTTGGTTACCTGTTTCAAATGACATGCTAGTGTGGTTATCTAGAGTGTTCGGTGTTCACTGACAGTTTTAAATTCTTGTCAACATGTTGATGTCATATCCTACCATCAAGAATCTATCAAACATTGTATAACTCATGACGTCAATTAGAATATGCATGTTTAATGAATGGGAAAAGTCAAATTCATGAAATTGAATGCTAACATGTTGAAATTATGTGTCATACACTGGAAGTTGTAGCTATTATATTGTTCTTGGGGGAATTTGTCTCTGGGGATATTCCTTCCTGTTATTATAGCAGCAGTTTAATCTTGTTATCCAAGTAAATGAAAAACTACTTTTGGCAGATAACGACAAGAAGAATCAATTTTATTGTGGATAACACCGGATGTACGTCTATAGGAGATGGATTGGACTCTGATAGCAGAGTTCAGGAAAGGGATCATAGCTGGTTGATCTCTTCCCTTCACCAAATATACAGCAGAAGGTGAGATGAAACGTTTCACTTAGATTTTTGCTTACATGTTAATTCACTTTTCATTTTCCTTGCGTTTTGTCATAGCGAGCCTTTAATTTGACCATGTAACCTCAATTTTTCCATAGTGGTTTAGCTGCTTTTTAACATGGCAAGGGAAAGATCCTATTATGCTTTTTTAATTTGGATAGTCATTTCTTCTTGTCACTGAAACTGAGATTAGTTACATCATTGGAGTTCTGCTGCAATGGTAGTATTAGTTACATTGTTGTCTCTTTGGTTATAGTGTAAGAAACCTTTTCTTCTCTGGCAAAGATATGGTTCACAAATTCTGCCTTTCTTTCTTTCTACCAGCTGTTGTAATACTTCACGTGCCAATAATTTTTCCTGTCACCTGCTAATACTCTATTGTTTCTTATCAAATTACACATATTTGCCAAAGGTGGATGATCAAACTAGAAAAGTACCAATTCACTAATTTATTTTTTCTATTAAGTTACTGCCACAGTACCATTTCAATCTGTGCACACTCCACATAAGATGCCTTGGCTCAAATTTTCAATGCTCTTGCGCCAAGCGACTCAACTATCTCTACCTTATTTTAATTCTGTGATCTGACATTCAAGTTGATGATAGAATTCTCTTCTATTGTGATAGTCCTTGCAAATACGGGGAGAAGGTGCCCAGGAGAAATCATAGTATATAATGTTGTTTTCAATTGAGGTTGCAAATAAAACAAAGAGTAGTAAAGGGCTACTTTTTCTCTAAACTTCTAGAAGAAGAAGCAATTTCTGAGCTTTCTCAGATAACTAACTTGTAGACCATCATATGAATTGAGGTTGCATTTAATTATTTGACAAGAGAATTTGTATGGTTCGGTACCATGATGAGTTAGTGGTCACAATCCGCCACCACCAGTAAATATTTTGCAGGAACCGCGATAAGTATGTGGTCCATGGAGTACTCACTCTGTCACTCATCTAAAAGACCTACGCATGCCATACGGCATGTACACTGTTTTCACTTTTCAGTAAAATATCCGCGCCACATACAAGAATATAGGCATTAAGGGTAATATGGGTTTCTTATTTTTGTTACAGATATCTCCTGAGAAGAAGTGCACTGGAACTATTTATGGTTGACCGGTCAAACTACTTCTTTGATTTCGGGGTATTAACTTCTGATATATAACGTTTTTTCACGTGTTTGTCATTCTTGTTTTTCGGTTGTAGTGACTTTTCATTTTGTTGTTTTTGCTTCAGAATACCGAGAGCAGAAGAAATGCTTACCGAGCTATTGTTCTTGCACGCCCGCCTCATTTAAACAATGTTTACCTTGCAACCCAGGTTTTATCTCTAGCCTTTCTATTACCAAGATCATTGGCCTTTCATTTCTATCTACATCTGGAATCTAAGCATTTATTCCCTTTTACAGCGACCCGAACAACTTTTGAAGAGAACTCAATTGATGGAGCGTTGGGCTAGGTGGGAGGTATTAATCAAAATTGTGATTTCATTTCATAGTATCTGACCTATTTTATTGCAGTCTGGTTTTCTTTCTACTGAGCCTTGGAGTAAAAAAGCTAACCACCATATCCTCTACAGATTAGCAATTTCGAATACTTGATGCAACTCAACACATTGGCTGGGCGTAGTTATAATGACATAACTCAGGTTTTTCCCTGGACGGCCTATATTTAACGTACTGGGTTTGACTTGTTGTGTTTGTGCTAAGTTTGTTTTCTTCATGTCAGTATCCTGTCTTCCCATGGATTCTTTCTGACTATAGTTCAGAAAGTTTAGATCTTGCTAATTCATCTTCATATCGAGATCTTTCAAAGGTATTTCCATTTTCACTTAGCACCCAGACTTTCGCTGATCTGGACTTTTTCAATCTAACAACTAGCTGGCTTACACTTTCAGCCCGTTGGAGCCCTAAATACTGATCGATTGAAAAAATTTCAAGAGAGATACTCCAGTTTTGATGATCCAGTCATTCCCAAATTCCATTATGGTTCCCATTATTCAAGTGCTGGAGCGGTATGATGTTACCATTAATTATTTGTTACTTCAAGATATTCATAATTTATTCATGCACAGTTAGAAGTGTATATCTGACTTTCTTTTATCGCGTTCATATAGTTAAGCTATATAGCTCTTGATATTATACTGTGTTGATGTTCAAACTCTAACTGAACTGGGCTATCGTTGATGCTACTAGTCATTCTCATATGGCTGTGTTATGTTATGCGCTAGGGATGGATGTCTGTTATTTATGATATTCAATTTCATCTATAGGTAATAGTCATAGTTGTCAAAATCTTACGGTTCACGATTCGTATCCTACGATTCAATTCGATTCACCCATGAAACAATGCCAATCCCTTGGTGAGTCTTTATTGTACAAACAATTCTTTGAATCCCGATTCAAGAGTTCGAATCTTACTATTCAGTTGCTATTCAGACCGATTCTACGATTCACCTTCGATTCATCTTAAAGTATAATTGAGTTGCAGCATCAGTCTAAGAAATATTACTTCCTAGATTTATGTCTGTTTTGCAACATGCATTTGTTTTAAATGACTAGTGCACTTTTCTCAAGTCCAAGCCTAATTATCATTGGCATCTTGTAGTTCCTTGCTCCACATGCTTATCTATATCTAGATTATTATTTATCTTTGAGATGTGTGAAACTCCTAATCACTAGTTACGGATGTGAGTTTCCAATAATTTGAGCTTTCTTTTTGTAAAAATATGAATATTTTGTTCAATAATGTTATAAGCTTTATGAAATATTTTATTATATCTACATAAAAATATTGCAAGCTGAATCTTTACGATTCACGATTCGATTCGATTTATGATTCAGTGAAGCTGAATTTCGATTTACTATCTGAATCCTGATTTCACAACTATGGTAATAGTTATGTTGATGTCCTCAACAATGAGGAAAACCCGTATTCTGAAATCACGTGTTTGGCGTGCGACATGACAATGACGGCAAGGCTTTTTCCCAGCTAGAACGAATAACGAACGAAAAATTATTTTAGAGAAAGTTTAGTGAAAGTCAGTAAAAGATGGTAATGTTTCCATCTCTCGGAAAGGTAAATGGGACAGAAAGTGGATAGTGCCAGCTGCATTCAGGCATAGTCCGTTCTTTTTCTCCTAATGAGACCGAGTGCAAGAGGTTGGTCATCTAGTAAACACGCTGTTATACAATCTGTGTTAAAACCATAAGAAATTACTGTTTACATTGGTGGCTTTATTCGTAAGGAATATGTGACTTGCTTCCTTCGGACCAACTTCGCCTTCTGTTCTTTATTTCTTCATAGTTCATTTCTTCTGTTAATTGCTCTGTTTCCACTGCGAACATTGGGTGCTTATTTTACTGTCATGCCGCTACAATTTTCAAATGCTTTTATGACGTTCCTTTGCGATTTTGTTTTGTCCATCAGGTGTTGTACTATCTTGTTAGAGTGGAGCCATTTACTACCCTTTCAATTCAACTACAAGGTGGGAAATTTGATCATGCCGACAGAATGTTTTCTGACATTGGTGCTACTTGGGATGGAGTTCTAGAAGACATGAGTGATGTTAAGGAATTGGTAAGAACTTAGGAGTTTGGAAGGGAATTCACAATTGGGCAGTTTTCATGCCATGCCAATTTTCATCAAATTGTCTACATTGGCGTTACTTTTCATTTGCATTAACTTATTGACCGAAATATATCAGAGGATATGTAGTACCACTCACGGCCCTCACATCATTCATGTACAGTTTTGCATGTACCATTGCGTTTTGTACTGAACTGTCTTCTTACTTCTTAGGTGCCCGAGTTATTTTACCTCCCAGAAATTCTGACTAATGAGAACTCCATCGACTTTGGTACAACACAGCTTGGACAAAAGCTTGGTATGATTTCATTGTATCAATATTTTGGTATCCTTTAATAGTAGTACAGTTTAAACTGTTTCTTTTTTGAACTGTGTTCACTATAACCCCTTCTCCCTTCCAACTTTTCAGATTCTGTCAAACTGCCTTCTTGGGCTAAAAATCCTATTGATTTTGTTCAAAAGCACCGGTCAGCCCTTGAGAGTGAATATGTTTCTGCACATTTGCATGAATGGATTGATCTCATATTTGGGTAAGTTTAATGTTACTTCTGTAGGAGAGTTATTTCTCTCTTCACCTTGGTTTCTTTTTCCTGTTGACCTGTTGAACTTCCATTTTTTGAGGCAATGCTTAAATTTCTTTGACCTTGACTAGGGGTAGCATTGATCTCTTACTATTGAAAGTCTGTATACTATTTCTTTGAAAGGGCTTATATACAGAGTTGGGATCTTTCAGGTACAAACAACGAGGCAAAGAAGCCATCGCAGCAAATAATGTCTTCTTTTACATCACATATGAAGGGACAGTGGACATTGATAAAATATCAGATCCAGTAAGTTACTGGAGTTTTGTACGAGTTTTTCATATGTTGAATGTGTGTATTAATTTGCGTAAATGTTACCCTCAGAATCAACAACGAGCTACACAAGATCAGATTGCATATTTTGGGCAAACCCCGTCACAACTTCTTACAGTTCCACACATAAGAAAGATGCCACTCGCAGATGTTCTTCACTTGCAGGTAGACCTTGATCAACTTCCACTAAATATTTGTACTTCATGTCGTCTTTGGTCTTTTATTGCATAAAGTGGTTCAGATGCCAGTTTGTTTATTTCTAGTCCTTCCTCAGGCTTTCTTTTCTTGTTCTCTTGACAATGGATGTCGTAGAAATTATGCAACTTTACTAAATTACCAATGAGTTAGAGACTTAGATCTAATCTTCTAATTGCAATCAGGAAACTCAAAATCTATAAAAGTAACAAAATGGTATCATACTGCTTGAAAAATATAAATCCTTCATTATTCGGGGTCAATGATATCTTTCTGTATGAGGCATTTAGTATGTATCACCATTAAATCGTGTACTGAAGTGGTTCGATAAAAAGGTTTTGTGATGATCGATAAAACTCCACCGACAACCATAATTATAAAAAAACAGATGGGAGAATAAACCAGAAACGCACCAGCTGTACAGTTCTCCGGTCCAGTTGCTGGTTTAACTGAATACTATATAATAAATAAATAAACACATTTAGTTAAAAAAAAATTGAATTATGTTGAAATCTGTGTATAATAATCATCTTAAAAGAAAAAATATTAACTTATAGTATGATCAAACAAACGTCCAAACAAAACAAAAAATATATTTTTTTTATTTGATTTCACTTGAAAACTATGGTAATTATTTTGAAAATTATGGTACTTTTAAATCTTTAACAACTACAAATTATATTATGTGCAAGTGAATAGGTTCAATTTACAAGTGAAGAACTTCGTGAATGCAGTCTGAGATAAGGTGGTAATAAAAATATTCACAATATGTTATATATGTGTATTATTACTGCAAGATAGTAGGCAAGGATGTAATCGGTCTGGTGGTTAAGGAATGTGCATGAGATTGAACTATCAGGTTCAAGTCCCGGAGCATACACATTTGTTTTTGTATTGACAACCCGCGCGGGTTTTAGTTGATCCAGGTCACCAATGTCGCAGTTCAACCGTCGCTTTCATTTGTTCCCACTGACTTAATTGCACCCCTGGTCCAACATGTAGCCCGTCCAGACTGGGGCCCGGTTTGCGGTTCAGTTTGTCGGACTGCCTGGTCTGGTTTGAAAACTATGCCTTCAACTGAAAACTTAAACTATGCCTACAACTGAAAACTTGGAGACCTCAATGAAGGATCTCAATCTCATGTTCAAATTAGGTCCATAATGCACTTGAGTAATCTGTTAGTAATTTAGGTTAGATCTCGAGCAGTCATATTTATGTTACTGCAGATTAAGGTTGCAGCATTAAGTTCCTGTTTTTTCAGTTTCATTTGATTTTCGAAGTCCATCAGTTGTTGAAATTCTGGAGTGACTGACAGTTAGTGTTGTTTGTCAGACCATCTTCCGGAACCCTCAAGTGATTAAACCCTATGTCGTTCCGTGCCCAGAATTGTGTAATCTACCTGCTGCCGCTATTCAGGCATCGGCAGATTCTGTCCTAATTGTTGATACAAATGCTCCGGCGGCACACGTTGCACATCACAAGTGGCAGCCAAACACACCAGATGGGCAAGGAATGCCATTTCTTTTCGAACATGGAAAGGCCAACGCTGGCTCTACCAGTGGAACATTCATGCGCATGTTCAAAGGACCAGCTGGATCTAATTCAGAGGAGAAGCATTTTCCGCAAGCACTTGCATATGCTGCTACCGGAATCAGAAGTTCAGCTGTGGTCGCTATAACAAGTGACAAAGAAATCATTACTGGTTAGCTTTCTTCCAGCCAGTTTATTGGTGTATCTTATTCAAGCGCTTTCTAATTTCAAGAAATTAGAAACTATTGCTTCATGAATAGAATAATTGAACTACTTTTAGCCAGTAGTATTACATTTTTTTCACGACGAAGTTTTTTTAATCATAAAAGTTTAGCTTTATTATTTACTAATTAAATATATACTAGACCTTTGCTATCGTATGTTTTAGCCATTGTGATGTTCTGTTGCATGTACTCTGCAATTTGTGAATAAATCTTGTAATCACTAGAAGCTCAAACTTAGTAATCTCTCATCATTGAGGATGTTCATTATATTACGATATTGCTTCCAAATAACTGTGCCATTTCTTTTTGTTGCCTTTATTGACAACATGGGGCTAAACATCCCCAGTTGTATTGCTATACAGCCCTGTCAAAATATATCTTATATATGGGTACACTTTTTTTGCATTTGCTAGGTGGCCATGTGGATAACAGCATCAGACTTATATCATCGGAGGGAGGAAGGACGTTGGAAGTAGCCCGAGGGCATTGCGCACCAGTAACTTGCCTGGCTTTGTCGCCTGATAGCAACTACCTTGTGACTGGATCTAGGGATTCTACGGCGTTAATCTGGAGGATACACAGGGCATCAAGCTCTCATATAAGCAGCTTACCAGAGTCCTCCACTGGCACTGGAACGCCAACTTCCTCCAGTAGTAATACTATAGCAAACATCTTGGCAGATAAAAGCCGGACTCATAGAATTGAGGGTCCCATACATGTTCTTCGTGGACACCTTGGCGAAATTATCTGCTGCTGTGTCAGCTCAGATCTGGGAATTGTTGTCTCATCTTCCAGTTCATCGGATGTTCTGCTACACACAATAAGAAGGGGGCGATTAATCAGAAGGCTGGCTGGTGTGCAGGCCCATGCTCTCTGTATATCATCTGATGGTGTCATAGTTGCTTGGAACAAATCACTTCATACTCTCAGCACCTTCACCATCAATGGAACTATAATAACCAAGGCACAGTTCCCTTTCTCGTGTAGCATTAGTTGCATGGAGGTTTCTATTGATGGAAAGAGTGCTCTGATTGGTTTAAACTCATGTTCGGATGGTGATGAAGCCCGTCGCAATATCGAGGATTTGAAGTCAGGTAAAGCAGGAAGCAGAGATGAGAAGGTTGAAACACATACGGAGATTGATTACAGCGGATTTGTAAATTTTTCGCCTTCAATTTGTTTGGTTGATCTGCACGATCTGACGGTAAGCTAAAGGCAAATTACGAGGCCAGTTTCTGTTGAACTCTCAGCTTAAACTATTTTTCTGTCCCCTTTTATGACATAGACGAGTTGCATTTGAATATCAACCATTTTGAGATACATTAAAAGAGAAGTGCATTGTTTGCTATGCTACTTATATATGCACACACTTTTTCAGAGAAGTCATTTTCTCTTGGCATTTAAAAAGATGGGATTTTGACTTTAAAAGCTTGAACTGTCAAGTTAAATGGATAGCGAATATAGTTCAATTGATAGATAGCTTAGCAAGGTCAGGTATCTAATATTCTTGATAGATGAGGTCAAACATCTACTTGTCTGTCTGTTGGAAGAAGCCACTCACGCACCACACTCGTTTAACATGCTTTTCTAATTAAGGCATTTATTTTTTCTTGCAGGTATTTCATACATTAAAACTGAGTGAAGGAAAAGATATAACTGCTCTTGCTCTCAACAATGACAACACTAATCTTTTGGTCTCAACTGCTGATAAAGAATTAACAATCTTCACAGATCCTGCGGTAAGCTTGATATTCTCTGTGTGTCAAATTTGTTTGTTTCATGATTCCAATTATATTCAAATACTACATTTGTTTGTTTCAATGTTACCAGTGTTTGAATAGGAAAGAACTCCATCATAGCAGCTTATGCAGTAGTTATGACACTTCTTTTTTTTTCTCTCTTAATTCACTAGATTGATTCAATTGATTAAATCTCGCCAACTCTAGAATTATGCAAATTTAAGTGTACTCCCTCTTCCAAATTTCCGTGTCTTGGTGGACTTTCCACTGAATTTAGAAGAAAGATTTGACTTGAGTGTTTCACGTAGGCCTGTGGTACAACTCAACCTGACTGTGACCCGTTAAAGACCCGAATCCGATCCTCCAATGCTGGACCTGAACCCAACTCTTTAGTGATGGACTCGCTTGTTTTAAGACCCCAACCCGGCCCAGATCTCTTTGTAATTTGTAAATCTTTCACAAAATTATCCCGGTTATATTTAATCACTTTTTTTGGGAACTGAAAAAGTAATGGTAGGTATCGGAGTAAAGTGAAAAAGTGTGTTACTTTTTGGTATCAAGACATTAAAACATACGAGTGTATTGTGGGATTGCCTAATTAGGAAAGGAAGACATATAAGCAAGGACAGAGGCAGTAGTAGTTTATCACAAGTAATAATCACCTGTTAGTGTGAGGTTGAACCACACAAACCTGCTGAAACAATAGAACCAATCTTCTTGTGCTAACTAAGTTACTATTAAGTAAAGCTAAATATGTTTTGATTTCCACCAAAAGTTGATCCGATAAATTCTATCCTGTGAACTGGAGTTATTATCACTCAATTAGATTGGAATTCTCACTTGTCCAACTTGTTGATTGAACAATACACACATGAATTAGCTCGAATATACTGGATGCAGATTACATTAAATTAAGGGTAAAAGACACTCTCACCCCCTCAGGTTTGATGCAGAGACACTTTTAACCCTTCTTGTTTTGGAAATGACACATTCACCCCTTTTGTGTTCCAAACATCAGGACACTCACACCCGACTGTCATATCGCACTCTATGAGAGCAAATTTTCCCCGAAACTACTCTAGTGACAGATAACCACCCTCAGACTAACGATGTCACAATTGGGGAGTGTAAATTTATTCTGAAATTTGACAGACATATGGGGTGAAAGTGTCATTTTCCTAACTAGGAGGAGTGAACGTGTCTTTGCATTGAACTTGCAGGGGTCAAATACTCTTTTACCCAATATTTAAGTACCAAAATCTGGTTAGGGAAAATAATATAAAAGGTCAACCTATGAAGCACGGAAACACCGGTGAAGTGCCGTACAGAGATGCTTCGGGGACATAAGGTGTGGGATATATCTTGAAGGTGTCACACATCTTCTACTAATTACTTATGCAAAAATGGGTCCGACAAGGGAGACTAGATGGAAACGTAGCGGCTGATGTGTGTTGCCCCAATGCAGCCCAACCAGAGAAGAGGTGTAGAGAGCACTTACCGTGTCAACTAGTGGAGATGTTTGTTTGTTCTATACCTGTTCGTTCACTCTTTCATTCGTTTGCTCTCTGTATGGTGTGTTTTAAAAGTCCCCCTTGTGGTCTCAAATGATGTGAAATACCTCCCTGTGGTTTGCCTTATGTGCATTTTCTGTGAACTATAATTGAAAAGACCTAAATACCCTTGTATATATATATATATATATATATATATATATATATATCAATTCAACTATTTTCTTCTCTCACTTTCTCTCTCTCCCTCTCTCTCTCTCTCTCTCTCTACATGAAAGTATTAATAACTAAATGAGCTCGAAAGAAAAGAAAAGAAATAGATCTAGTAATTGACCACAACCTAGGACTAGGAAGTGGGTTAGCAAATGTGATGCTCATTCAGATTAATATTATAAATATGCATAGGCGTTACAATTATCAGAGCTGCTGCTTTTGTTTCAAATTTGTAAAGCAGTAGTAAGGTGGTGGAACGTTACTTACTTCATTCGGGAACACTTGAATAGGTTCAACGTGAGAATTTCTGAGAAGTCCTTATAATCAATAGTTTAAATGACCCTGATTGTAACAAGTTGTTATGAATTGCTGCAGTTGAGTTTGAAGGTAGTGGATCACATGCTGAAGCTGGGTTGGCAAGGGGAAGGGTTAATGAAGTGAAGAGTAGTTCTGACCACTGTTTTTTGAGTTGTCGAACTCCACAGATAACTTTGTACAGATGATGAGATACCCATCGACACCGATACTAGGAGAGCAAGCTGGCCGGCCCTTGCTGGAAGGAGACATGACTATAGGACGCGGCTTTCATTGTGTGTAATATATGTACCCCCAAAATAGTGGAACTTGAGATATAGCATACCAGTTTGGAGTGGTAGATTTATTATTTACTACAGGCTTGAGTTGTAAATTTGTTGTCACTTTAGGTCCTTTGATGTAGTAGCCGTGTGAACTCTCTTCATTCTGATTCGGAATTTTTGGAAATCAAGGCAGATGATGGAAATTGTTTGTAACATCATTTTCCACTGCTTCACGAAGGTTTGTTCCACTGCTCATTTATTGGATTTACAGTATGAAGGAACAAATAAGGGCAAATTTCACTTACACGCCATCAGTTCAGAATGATCTTTACTTTCACCGCTCCTAGTTTAAATTTCATTTTGTTAGTTGCTTGGGGAAACTTACGAAATTCAGTTTTTCTGCATATATACCCTTACAGAGGGCTGTAAAGGCAAATCCATTCTGATATGTATTATTAACATGTGAAAAATGTCAAATTATATCACAGATTTGGTATCTGTTTCTGAACATGGTGAGTTATTACAAGCGAATACTCCATAAAACTGTCACATCGCTGAAATAATGTCTTTAACACTCAATTATAGTTAGACCTTTTGTGTAGCTGAGTACCACTCTCCAACCTCTTCCTCCCCATCCTGATTTTGGACTCGTATTTGGGTCACTTTGACCGGATAATTTTGATAGCAAAATGATGCAATTTTTTGATAATTTTTTTGTCGTGTTGTAGAGCAACTTCTACTCTACAACACCATGAAAACATGAATTTTTTTTTATAATATAATTTTATAATATAATTTTTTTTGACATTTTAAAAATTATCAATTTATAGTTTTTCGGTCCAGTTTTTTTTTTTGGTTCGGTTTACTTCGGTTCGATTTAGCTCAGTTCGATTCGGTTTGCCGGTTTGAACTTGCACCCCTAATTTGAACCCATTTCAATCTTCTTATTTTTTTGAAGCAGTAACACCTGATGCTTTTCCTTTGCTTCATTGTTTAATCTCTTTGCAACCATGTTGTGCAGAATCTGAAAAATTGTGGATGAAAGAAGGTGGGGGTGATAAAGAAGAAATAGAATGGAGAAGGAGAAGACCCAGTTATGTTGCTATTGGACAAGAAGATTAACAGAAAACTTGGGCTGCTGCTGCTTCTTCTTCTTCTTCTTCTTCTTCTTTGACTGTGTTGGACAGTTTGTGTAACTGGGTTTTGTTTTATAACCCATAAATTATCACTTTTCATGTAAGTTGATGGGGTTTGTAAATGTTTTGGATTCTACAGATTTGAAATTGGAGGAAAGCTTGAATTTGGTGGGAAAAATTAGCACTCTCACTAATTTTGGGTTGAGTCATCTTCCACTCAGCAATTTCTCTCACTTAAAGAGGGCAAATAAGTATTTCGCTGCGTTTCTAATAAAGTAGCCGTCCCAGTTTTTTCAAGAAATAACTGAGATGGAGGGAGTATTCTTATCTTGAAATGATGTAAAAATATGTAATTTTGATGAAATATATTGCATTATCTTACATATAGACAAATTATAAAATTAAAAGTTTATTATTTTTATTGAGAGTGTAAAGTTTTTAGCTCCGAGTTTCTAGCGTTCCTTCCGTAGGAAACCCTAGTCGACGGCAGCAGCAATGGCGGCGGCGACCTCCGAGAAGAATGCGTCTGAGTTCACGGAGAAAGAGAAACAGATCCTTGTCCTTGATGAGGATTACTGGAAAGAAGGTGAGAAGGATTTCCAGTTCTGTATGATTGGGTCTTTCATGACAACGGAAACGGTGAACAGTAGAAGCATGCGTAATATGCTTCGCCGAGTCTGGAATCGTGGGAATGAAGTTAACATTATTGAGATCACGTTCAATACGTATCTCTTTGCCTTTCCAGATCAACCTTGTTTAGATAGGGTTGCGTCTGGAGGGCCATGGGTTTTCAATGGGAAGATTCTGCTCTTGAAACCCTGGGCTCTAGGTGATCCACTCAATGATGTAGAGTTTGACTCTGTGGATCTTTGGGTCCAGATCAGCAATATCCCCATCCAGATCATGAAGACAAAAACAGGCATGAGGATCATAAACCTAGTAGGAGAAGCCGTAACATCCTCGAGCCAGATTGAAAGCGAGGATGGGGTCAATTACATCCGTATCCGAGGCCGTTTTCCAATAATGGAACCCCTCCCACGGGGAGTCCACATCCAGGGCAAAGATAAACCAATATGGCTCGACTTCAAGTATGAGAGGCTCCCATCTATCTGCAGTTGGTGTGGATGCATAGATCATGAAGGGATGGATTGTGATGCAGTCCCCCGTGATATCCAAGAGACCTCTGAGCCAGGATATGGTTCCTGGCTTTTGTGCCATCCAAAGAAAGCGAAGGTGAAGCTAAGCAGCCCACCCCCGCCACAAGACAGGACGACGGAAGGTACAATGGGTGAAGAGGTTAACGAAGAACCAATGATAACGCCCGAATAGGGGTTATCTTATAGCTCGGTTTTTGTGCATTTGTGCCGGAAAACTCACATTTTAGCCCATTTTCACCCTCGGAACGCCTCGGTTTTAGGAACGAGACAGTTACTTGCTCTTTATAAATTTCTGCATTTTCCGTACTTTATTTGGATATGATCGCGGGTGTGTTCATGTTGTCTATGCAGGAACAGGGCCCGGGAATGCAGCAGGAATGGATCGGGAATGCAGCAGGAGGCAAACAGAGGCAGAAAAGAGCACCCTGCCTTGCTGTCTGCGTATAATACGCAGACCCTGCGTAAAATACGCGGGCAGCAAGGAGGGAGAGGGGTTTTGGACAGATTTTCTCCCCTGTCTGCGTATTATACGCAGAAAATACGCAGAAAATACGCAGAGTGAGGAGGTTGGCAAGCAAGATGGGTCCCTGTCTGCGTATTATACGCAGGAAATACGCAGAAAATACGCAGACAGCAAGCACAAAGTGGAGAAAAAGCAGCAGGAGAAGACCCTGTCTGCGTATATACGCAGCCTGACAGCACAAAAACTGGGGCGGTTTCGGGCAGTGGCAGTTTCGTAAATATTGACAAGTTCCAGAAATTCGCCAGCACTATAAAAAGACTCGTCCAGACTTGTTTTGAAGACACAACACACAAGACCATTCATCCAAGGACAAGTCTGAGCAACCCGGGAGAGCACGGAAGCACTCATCCAGATCCGAAGACTTAGTTTGATCTTAATCTCTCTTTTAAATTCAGAAACTTTGTTATTTAGTTATGTCGTTTAGTAGCTAAACCTTTTACCTAGGTTCTCGGTGAACCTAGGGTTTCGTTTTCAGACATTATTCTGCAGTTTGAGTATGAATTCATGATCTCGTTATCTTAATTCAGCAGTATTATCAGTTATTCTGTCTTTGATTATATCTGTTTATGCATGATCGGAGTCGCGAACCAGAATTGCTATAGACCCGAGCCTGTAGGTGAAAACGTCAGGTTAGGGTTAGGAAGAAAATACAGGATTTAGTACCTTACCCTGATAGACCGACCAGAGAAAGGGAGATAGGGCTAGCCAAAACGTATAGACCAACTGTTAGAGAATTTGACCCGGGCCATCAGGACAGGTTAGAAACCCTAGCAGACTTAGAACGAGACTGCAGACTTAGGCAGCTTAACAGGAACCCGAAAGTCTGTAGGATCGTGACAGCGTGTGGAATCTGAAAGGTTACTGCACAATCGGTACGTGGCACGGATAATTAAAACTGCTGAGTGTTTTCATATCGGACCGAAGAATATAATTCTGAAGAAACCCTAGGGGATCCTGGACCTAGTATTCCAAACCCTAGATTTACAACTTTCAAGATTTTCAGAAAACGTCACAAAAAATATTTGCGTTTTGTTTTGTTTATTTTTAGTTTATAGTTAGTCACAATCTCAAACTACTCCTCCTTTTACACTCTGGAAGTAAAACTGATTTCTCGAAAAACCCGAAATAGTCCTCGTGGGAACGATCACCCGAGCTTAATTACGCCCGGTATTACAAGATTCGTATACTTGCGAACAGCACGTTAGTTTGCGCATCAAGTTTTTGGCGCCGTTGCCGGGGACTTTTTAGGGTTAATTTAGTTATCATAATTAGTTTTCGGAGTTTTTATTTTTCAGTTTCGTTATTTTTCTTGTATCTCACTGCTTTTTGAATCTGCGTTTTTCAGGACTGTTCAGTTGATGCCCAGATTGCCTCGCAGTTTGGTAACACCACTCGACAACCCGGAAAAACTGTATACCGAACAGAACCGCAGAAACCGAGAAAGCAGGATGGCAACCAACCAGAGAGATCCACCCGAGAACACCGAAGTCGGTGGACAGGAACGAGAGACACGTACCCCAGCCCAGATGGCTCGGTACATTGAGGAACTTGTCACAGCGGGACTTGCTGCCCGAAGCAACCAGAGAACATATAACCGATCTGGAAAGGCGTTGGTGGAGAATTTCGAAGTCCCCACCGGGGGGCATGAGCGAGCTATTGTGGTGCCCGAGATCACCGCCGAGCACTTTGACATCAAACCATCCACCATCCAGACGGTACAAACTCTCTGCCTGTTTCATGGCAGGGCCGACGAAGACCCGAACGATTTTATCGGGAAATTCGAAGATTACTGCAACAAGGTCAGATACAAGGGGGTAGAAGCAGAGGCACTCATGCTGATCTTATTTCCATACTGTCTTTACGGAGTAGCCAAAGACTGGCTCGAATCCCGACCACCCCGATCCATCACCACATGGGAGGAGTGTGTCGCAGATTTTCTGGCAAAGTTCTATCCCGCCTCCCGAGTCATACAGTTACAGAGCGAGATCCTGTCATTCAGGCAGAAGATGGGGGAGACGGTGGTGGACGCATGGGACAGGCTTATGAGATTGGTCAAACGGTGCCCGAACCACGGTTTTGGAGACGCGAAAATCCTGCAGGTTTTCTACCATGCCCTAGACAGGGAGAACGCCGACAGGATTGACAGAGAGGCCGGGGGAAACTTCTTGTATCACGTGGACAAAGAAGGTGCGTATGACCTGATGAAGCAGTTGGCCAAGCAGGATACCCGACTGTTTGACGATCGCAGGATGGCAGCTAGAGCCGAACCCGCAGAGGATGACCGGATAGACAATCTGGCCAGGATCGTTCATGACTTGGTCACGAAAGTCTACTCGGATAAGAAGACTGTTGCAACAGTCGAAGAACCTGATCTGGACGCAGCCATTGAGGAGCTAAGGACCGAAGACACCAACTACGTACAGCAGCAGTGGGACCCGAGCCGGTACCGACCGGGTACGAGAGACCATCCCGGGTTTCGGTACGGAAACCCAAACGCAGCAGTTTATGCACCGGGATTCCAGAACAGGCCACCAGCCCAGCAGGCTGGACCGGCCCAGCAGGCTCAGTCAGTCCCATCCGCGCAGCAGTACGACGCCCAGATGAAAGAGATCAAGTCCATGTTCCGGACCATGGAGTCCCGGTTCAAGCACATGGACGCCCTGACAGCCGACATGCAGACGACCAAAACGTCGCTACGTGCTTTGGAGGTACAAGTGGGGCAGTTAGCACAACAGCTAACGGAGAGACAGCAAGGAAACTTGCCCTCGAATACAGTGAATAATCCACGTGCTCAGATCAATGCTATCACCACTCGGAGTGGAGTAGCACTGCAGGATCCACCGTACCCTAGCCACGCACGCGCAGAAAAGTCGAAAGAAGTAGAACGCAAACTGTCTGGCCGGGATAACAGCTCAGTCGACCGCCCCCAGCCGAAGGGCTCGGTTGAGAAGGATGCAGTGCAGAATGAGACAGATGCAGAAACGGTACCTTTCTCCAAGGAGGTACCATACCCCTTGAAGACGCGAAAGAGGGACGATAGCAAGGACTACGCCAGGTTTCTCGAGATGTTCAAGCAGCTGCAGATTAACATACCTTTTGCCGAGGCTTTGGCTAAGATGCCCACTTACGCCAAATTCCTCAAGGACATCTTGTATGGGAGGAGGCGAATGAGCGATTTCGAGACTATAAACCTGACGGCAGAAGTGAGCAACTGTGTGAAGAATGGGCTACCGAGGAAGAGAAAAGATCCTGGCAGTTTTGTAATACCGGTCACCCTGGGTAACGCTTACACAGGAAAGGCTCTGTGTGACCTAGGGGCCAGCATCAACCTGATGCCATTGACGATTTTCAAGAGTTTGAAAGTCGGGGAGCCCCGGCCCACCAGAATCATGCTGCAGATGGCAGACAGGTCCGTAAAACAGGCTTATGGAGTTATCGAGGATATTTTGGTGAAGGTCGGTGAGCTCATTTTTCCAGCAGATTTCGTGATCCTGGACATGGAGGCAGGGGAGGTACCGCTCATACTGGGCAGGCCGTTTTTGGCCACTGGAGAAGCTATGATAAATTGCAAGAGCGGGGAACTGACCATGCAGATTAACGAGGACAAGGTTAAATTTAATGTTTTCAAAAATCTGCAACTGCCAAATTATTATGATCACGAAGATATCTTCGCCATAGACGTAGTGGATGATGGCTGGGAAAACGAGGAGATGGACCAGTTATGGGAAGAAATTGACAGCATGTACGGAAAAGAGAAAGAGATGACTCGGTGCGAGCAGGCCATGAGGGCCGAGGACTGGACCACTTTGCACCGGGACGAAGATGGCGGGCAGAAGATGATCCTGGTTCCGTCACTCAAGGAGCCACCCGCACTCGAGCTTAAACCGCTCCCGAACCATCTCAGGTATGCATACATTGGTAATAATAATACTCTGCCCGTAATTGTTTCTTCTCTTCTATCTCAGGAACAGGAAGAGAAACTGCTGGAAGTATTGCGAGAGCATAAAGAAGCAATCGCCTGGACGATTGCAGATATTAAGGGGATCAGCCCCTCATATTGCATGCACAAGATCAGGATCGAAGAAGGCAAGAAACCAGTGATTCAGCCCCAGCGGAGACTGAACCCGAACATGAAGGATGTTGTGCGCAAGGAGGTCATGAAGTGGCTGGAAGCAGGAATCATATACCCCATATCCGACAGCACTTGGATCAGCCCGGTCCAGTGCGTGCCCAAAAAGGGGGGTATTACGGTGGTGCAGAATGAGGACCAGGAACAGATTGCGCAGCGCACGGTTACAGGCTGGCGAATCTGTATGGACTATCGGAGGCTAAACGATGCAACATTGAAAGACCACTTCCCGCTACCATTCATGGACCAGATGTTGGACAGGCTAGCTCATCACGCCTATTATTGTTTTCTGGACGGGTACTCCGGGTACAACCAGATTTGCATAGCCCCGGAAGATCAGGAGAAGACAACGTTTACCTGCCCGTATGGTACGTTTGCGTTCCGGCGCATGCCATTCGGGTTGTGTAACGCTCCAGCCACGTTCCAGAGATGCATGATGGCGATATTCTCCGACATGATCGAGAAAAATCTGGAGGTCTTTATGGACGATTTTTCACTGTTCGGGGACAGTTTTGACGACTGCCTGCACCACCTGGGACGGGTCCTGATCCGATGCAAGAAGGCGAATTTGGTGCTGAACTGGGAGAAGTGTCATTTTATGGTCACCGAGGGGATCGTGCTGGGTCACAAAATTTCCAGCAAGGGACTCGAGGTGGACAGGGCCAAGATCGAGGTGATAAAACAGCTCCCATATCCGACAACCGTAAAGGCGATCAAGAGTTTTCTGGGGCATGCAGGATTTTACCGGAGGTTCATCAAAGACTTTTCCAAGATCACAAAGCCACTCTGCGCTTTACTTGGAAAAGACGTGCCCTTTGACTTTGATGCAGCTTGCCAGCAGGCCTTTGACCATCTGAAGGAGAAGCTGACCACAGCTCCGGTTATCACCACACCGGACTGGTCACTTCCGTTTGAGCTGATGTGTGACGCAAGCGACTATGCAGTCGGTGCAGTTTTGGGGCAGCGGAAGGACAAGGTGTGCCATGTGATATATTATGCAAGTCGGGTACTCAACGATGCCCAGATCAACTATGGCACTACTGAGAAGGAGCTGCTTGCTGTGGTATATGCCCTGGATAAATTCAGGCCGTACTTGGTCGGGTCAAAAGTCATCGTTTTTACCGACCATAGTGCCCTGAAATATCTGCTGGACAAGAAGGACGCAAAGCCGAGACTGCTGAGATGGGTATTGCTGATGCAGGAATTTGATGTGGAAATCCGGGATAAGAAGGGAGTCGAGAACGTAGTAGCGGACCACCTGTCCAGGCTTGAGAATGCTGAGGTGAACCCGGTACCGATCCAGGAAAACTTTCCGGACGAGCACATCATGGCGGTCAAACTGGGGAGACCGTGGTACTATGCTATAGCCAACTATCTGGTGAGTGGCACGCTTCCCGAGGACCTAACCCCGTCACAGCGGAAACGGTTTATTTCTGAAAGCCGGCAGTATTTCTGGGACGACCCGTATCTGTTCAAGCAGGGAGCCGACAACATTTTGAGGAGATGTGTTCCGACCCACGAGGCCTGGAACGTGATCAGGCACTGCCACTCGGCTCAGTGTGGGGGTCACTTTGGAGGGACCCGCACGGCACACAAGGTACTGCAGTCAGGTTTCTTTTGGCCAACACTTTTCAAGGACTGTCATGATTATGTACAGGGATGCGATAGATGCCAGAGGACAGGGAGTACGTCACATAGGGACGAGATGCCTTTGACTATCTGGCAGGAAGTGGAACCCTTTGATGTATGGGGGATTGACTTCATGGGGCCGTTCCCGTCTTCAATGGGAAATCTGTACATACTGCTGGCAGTGGACTATGTTACGAAGTGGATCGAGGCGATAGCGTGTCAGAAAAACGATGCAGCGACAGTTGAGCGTTTTCTGAAACGCAACATATTCACACGATTCGGGACCCCCAGAGCAATGATCAGCGATGAAGGGTCACACTTTATTAACAAAGTGTTTGCCAGGGTACTTAAGCAGTACGGGGTATCGATCCATAAGGTATCACTGCCTTATCACCCCCAGACTAACGGGCAGGCAGAGGTGTCAAACCGAGAGATCAAGGGCATTCTTGAGAAAACCGTAAATCTGGGCCGGAAGGATTGGTCGATAAGACTGGATGATGCGTTATGGGCATACAGGACAGCTTTCAAAACACCGCTGGGAATGTCACCATACCAGCTCGTGTTTGGGAAAGCGTGTCACCTCCCGGTTGAGCTGGAACATAAGGCCTATTGGGCTATCAAACTGCTCAACATGGATGAGAGTCTGGCCGGAGATAAGAGAAAGATGGCGCTGCTGGAATTAGAGGAGTTCCGCAGGACGGCATTTGAGAGCGCTAAAATTTATAAAGAGAAGACGAAGAAGTGGCATGATCAGCGTATCACGCCAAAACAGTTCAACGAAGGAGACAAGGTACTTCTCTACAACACAAGAATGAGGTTCTTTCCGGGAAAGTTGAGATCTCGTTGGTCGGGGCCGTTCATCATCAGGAAGATATTCACATGGGGCGCATTTGAGCTAGAGAATCCAAAAGACAACTCAAGCTTCAGGGTGAACGGAAACCGAATCAAGCCGTATCTCGAGAACGCCGAGGTCACCAAAGTAGATCCAATCTACTTCGACGACCCGTGATTGAACCTGAGGTAACTGGGTCGGGCCGTCGACCGTAAATTACAAAGCGCTGGTTGGGAGGCAACCCAACATAGTAAGTTTAAATAATTATTTTTTTATTCTTTTTTAAAGTTTTGAATTTTTGAGAGAGGTGAGATGAGTGGGTATTTAATAAAAAATTCAGCATGTGCAGATGCAGAAGAAGCAGACGGAAAGAAACAGAAAGGAGAGAGAGAAAAGTGACCCCCATTCAACCCATAGTGTCAAAATAACCGAGGTGAAAAAAAAAAAAAAATTGAAAATAATTTTTCTCTGCTGTCTGCGTATTTTACGCAGCTTTCTGCGTATTATACGCAGCCAGCAAAGAAAAACTGATTTTTGAAAATTTTTGAAAAATTATTTTAGCTGCTGTCTGCCTATTTTACGCAGGTTTCTGCGTATTATACGCAGCCAGCAGCATAAACTGTGTTTTTCTAAAAAAAAAAAAAAAAAAAAAAAAAAAAAATTGAAAAATAAATTTTGCTGCTGTCTGCGTATTTTACGCAGCTTTCTGCGTATTATACGCAGACAGCACCCAAAAATTGACTTTTTTGGAAAAATTGAAAAATTATTTTGAGGGCTGTCTGCGTATTTTACGCAGGTTTTTGCGTATTATACGCAGACAGCACTGAAAAATCAGTTTTTGAAAAAAAAAAAAAAAAAAAAAAAATCAAAAATTCATTTTCCCTCCCTGTCTGCGTAAAATAGCAGCTTCCTGCGTATTATACGCAGACAGAGAAGGAAAATGCAATTTTTTTTAATTTTTTGATCACCCGGTACCCCTGTTTGCGTATAATACGTATATATTGCGTATTTTAAGCCAGGGGCATTTTGGTCATTTTGGCACTTAGGGTTAAATAGGGGAGTCCGGCCATGGGGAAGCCATTGTTGCTTCCAAGCTTTCTCTCTCTACCTCCATTCCTCTCTAGCACCAACACACCAAATTTTCAAAAGTGCTCGAAATAAAAAACCGAAGGCATTTTTGGAATCCCCTCGTCGCAAGGAGCACGGAACTACTCTCGGTTTTCAGAAATTCTAACCGAGCAAGTGTGGGGGTGGAAGGAAAGTGAAGGGTGTTCTTGAGGAAAAATCTCAGATTTGTTGAGTTTGAAGCCAAACCGGAAAAATTCACAGAAGGGAACGTTGAAGAGGAGGAAGAAGGCTACGCGTGAGTATGGCCGGAATTTAATTCCGGCAAAGTTGACTTTTCCGGCGGCTTAGGCGGCGGCTGGACGGCGGTTTACAGGCGGCTTTCCGGCGATAACCTTGCCGGATTCTGCACTTCACCCCCGTTGTGGGAAGGTCCAATTTTCTTCCCTCTCTTTAAAATTTTCAGTTTTAAGCACGACCCGTAGCCGGGTCATTGTTTCTGAAATTTTTCTCGGTTTCCGTGCCGTGTGGACCTCTGGTAGATTTTAGGGGGCTTATTTGCTGAGACGCACTATTCACGCGCACGTACTCTAGATTTCTGTTTCTGCACGTTTTTGCATTTTCATGGCTTTAGTCAAACCTGTCATTGACCCGAACCGTCGGCACGAGCCGATTGATATCCCTGTCAGCGAACTTACACCGCATAACTTTGACAGTTATCGGTTTGTGACCCACCGTGCCCATGACTATTATCTGACCGGTAAAAAGCCGAACTATAGGTTGGCTAAGGACCACAGATTCGAGGTAGACGATGATAGGATGCCAATCCAGATGGTGAATTTTGCCAGTCGAGCAGACATTTTTGGCACTTCACTAGCTGGGTTTGAGGGTACGTCGAGTTCTAGGCTGACTAGGGAATTCTTTTGCAACCTTATGCATGCCGGCGATGCCGAGAACACTGATGTGCGGTGGATTTACTGCCGTCGTGACTATATCTTGCTGACCCCTGACTCTATTAGGCAGGCTTACGGGATTCCACCATCCCAAGAGCCGTGTGCCTACCAGCTAGCTGTGAGTAACCCTCCGTCAGCTGGGGAAATTTTGAGGGTTTTGACAGGTGGAGCCGCGGGGGCCCACTTTGAGGAGGAAGGAAATGTGGGGCTGAAACTGCACTCGGGATTTTTGTGCAAGCCTGCCAAGTGGTGGGCTGAATGGGTGGTGAACCGCATTATGGGGATCCAACACTTTACCTACCTCGAGAATGAGTCGACCGTCATAGTGTACTGTTTGATGATGAGGAGACGGATTGATATCGCTCAGCTCATTTGGGCTTATATTCAGGAGAGGAATGCCTCATCGAGCCGGAAGGGACTCGGGTATAGCAACCTGATTATCCAACTGGCTCGTAATTACCAGATTCCTCTCTCCGAGCTTGAGGGTGACTGGAATCCTCCTCTTCTTAAGGCCTATAGGAAGATTAGAGGGGGAGGTCCGGGACCGAATGACCCAGTCATCGACCTTGATGCAGACCCTATGGAGGAGGATGAGCCTGCCCCTGCCCCTGCCCATAGGAGGCGATCGACCCAGGACAGACCTACTCGGGGGACGGGAGCGTCTACACTTAGGCGTTCTCAGTCCACCCATGACCACGGAGAGCCGAGCCAGAGAGCCGGGCCGAGTCAGAGAGCTAGACCTAGTACGAGAGGTACGAGAGGTCCGACCGGTCCACCGCCACTTTCGGTCATGAACCGTAGGTTAGCCCGAGTAGAGGAGGGACTTGAGGGGTGCCGTGCTGGCCAGGCGTCTTTAGGCGAGAAAGTGCTTAACAAGTTAGGGAAAGTTTTCCGATACCTAAAGCACCTCAAGAAGACCACGAAGAAGATAGCCAAAGACCATGGCGATGCGATTACTGCACTCCGAGAGGAGCAGCGCGAGGCAGCCCGTCATGCGGGCCGAGAGGTGCCATTGCCTATTATCTTCCCTCCCTCCTATTCCAGTGAGTACACTACCAGCTGGTCGGACGAGGCGAGCTCGAGTGAGCATGCCACAGCACCGGGCCCACAACCACCTAGCAGTAGGTCAGGATCCCGGACACAGTCCAGACAGTCATCGAGCTCACGGTCTCGCCAGTCGTCGAGCTCGCACCCACGACAGTCGAGTAGTGCCAGATTCAGGCAGACCAGCAGCTCACCCAGCAGCATGTCCGGTTCATCCGAGACCGGGTCAGACCCGCCGTATAGTCCAGACGAGTCAGTGCCATGAGGGCATGCCACCTCTTAGTGTGGGGGTGGGAGTCGTGTCTGCATAACCCGGTCTGCACGTTTTTTCACATTTATTTGCAGTTTTTATTTTATTTTTTGAGTCAGCATATTTTACTTATTTGAGTCGACCCACCACATCATTTTGACCTTGCATTGTGTATATTTTAAAAAAAAAAAATCAGAAAATCCAAAAAAATTAAAAATCAGAAAATTTGAGAAAGGGCAATCAAGATTACAGAAACTGGGAAGAAATCGAGATTAAACCCTTTGACAGAAAAGAAAGCTTGCACCGAGGTATAGTAGATAGGTGAGAGCCAGTGACCCTTGGAAACCGCAAGTAGTTATCACCTGAGCTAAGGATCCGACTAGTTGCCACACCGCCGTCATCTAGGTAGTCGACAACCCGCCCACGGGCGCTGTCACGGTCATCGCATCTTTCGGTGGAGTGATTGGCTATCAAGGGACCTCACGTCCTGTTTCTTATCCCTAGGTCCAACTAGTAAACCCGTTTGAAGCCATTTACCCCTTTTATTCTTAGCCACTATAGCCTAGGAAGCCTTCTTTGAGACCTCATCAGTCGATTAGTTGGCTATTCTACGAGTTATGACGGAGGGAGTGAGTTGGGGAGGGTTTTAGATGGAGCACTTCATGACATATCAGTTTTGGACAGTTTCGACATGGACACGCTTTTCGAGGGGAGGACAGGGTGAGTGAGAGGCGACAGTGCATTAAGTTGCGGAGGTGGATCACTGCATTACATAGTGACCACAGGAGGAGTTAGTCGCGTGCGAGACATCTTTCCGCACACATTGGGGTCCGGGGGGTTGTGAGGTTAATTGGTGGTTGTGCCGTTTTTCTACATCTTTGGTGATGAGGAGGTTCGGTGGGACTGCACAGTATTATTTCGACTACAGGATCAGCGCTTCAGGATTAGTGTGGGGGTATTCCATATGAGGACATCTTTCATACCCCACGACGACAGTTTATTTCTATTCACTCAGCTTTAGTCAGTTTATTTATCGTTATTCGTGTATTTATGTGTATATAGAGTCGTATTATAAAAAAAAATAATAATAAAAAAAATAATAAATAAAAAAAAAACAGAAAATGATCTAGTTGTGCAGTTTTTCAGTTATTTATGTTGTTTATGTTATCGAGTCAAAAAGCTGAGTGAGTAGCACGATTTTCGAGACAGTTACACCGCTTCACATTTGTGGCCGCGAGAACGGCGAAGACACACCGAGGGACAGGAAGATTGATATGGCAGGAACTTAGGTGTTTCAGGCAGTTTTTCGGGAACTCAATGAGGGGTGTGAGTTTGGGAAATTGTGAGAATGTCATAACGAGTAGGATCATGCCATACCTTTACATATATATATCCTACCTGTTAGATTTAGAACCTTGATTCGGAAATAGCTCGGATGGTCGGTTAACTAGGGATTCGCTCAGGTTGATAGCAAAAGTAACAGTACTCGGGTCCCGTGCTTAAATCCACCAAAGAAATCTGTTCAGACTTACCGATCGATTGCAGGGAAGTATTTTCTGGAAAAAGGGTGAGGTTTTGAGGACACTCGGTTATGTTTTTGAGATTGCCCAATCTCACCAAAAATAATTGTTTAGTATATTTTTTGAGTCGTGTACATTGAGTCTGTGTATATTCTATCTGAGTCAGTCTTTCTATCGAGTCGTCTGGTTATACGGTTCAGGTTGAAAGAGTCTGCAATTGCAGGGAGTATGCAAAGGTAGTGTATGCACGACAGGGTCGGTTTTGCAAAAAACCGAGAGGTATGCAAGCAGGTTGGTATGCAAGGGGATTGCTCGGGACGAGCAATATTTAGTGCGGGGGTATTTGATAACGCCCGAATAGGGGTTATCTTATAGCTCGGTTTTTGTGCATTTGTGCCGGAAAACTCACATTTTAGCCCATTTTCACCCTCGGAACGCCTCGGTTTTAGGAACGAGACAGTTACTTGCTCTTTATAAATTTCTGCATTTTCCGTACTTTATTTGGATATGATCGCGGGTGTGTTCATGTTGTCTATGCAGGAACAGGGCCCGGGAATGCAGCAGGAATGGATCGGGAATGCAGCAGGAGGCAAACAGAGGCAGAAAAGAGCACCCTGCCTTGCTGTCTGCGTATAATACGCAGACCCTGCGTAAAATACGCGGGCAGCAAGGAGGGAGAGGGGTTTTGGACAGATTTTCTCCCCTGTCTGCGTATTATACGCAGAAAATACGCAGAAAATACGCAGCCAGGGGGAGAAATACGCAGAAAATACGCAGAGTGAGGAGGTTGGCAAGCAAGATGGGTCCCTGTCTGCGTATTATACGCAGGAAATACGCAGAAAATACGCAGACAGCAAGCACAAAGTGGAGAAAAAGCAGCAGGAGAAGACCCTGTCTGCGTATTATACGCAGCAGGCTGCGTATTATACGCAGACAGCACAAAAACTGGGGCGGTTTCGGGCAGTGGCAGTTTCGTAAATATTGACAAGTTCCAGAAATTCGCCAGCACTATAAAAAGACTCGTCCAGACTTGTTTTGAAGACACAACACACAAGACCATTCATCCAAGGACAAGTCTGAGCAACCCGGGAGAGCACGGAAGCACTCATCCAGATCCGAAGACTTAGTTTGATCTTAATCTCTCTTTTAAATTCAGAAACTTTGTTATTTAGTTATGTCGTTTAGTAGCTAAACCTTTTACCTAGGTTCTCGGTGAACCTAGGGTTTCGTTTTCAGACATTATTCTGCAGTTTGAGTATGAATTCATGATCTCGTTATCTTAATTCAGCAGTATTATCAGTTATTCTGTCTTTGATTATATCTGTTTATGCATGATCGGAGTCGCGAACCAGAATTGCTATAGACCCGAGCCTGTAGGTGAAAACGTCAGGTTAGGGTTAGGAAGAAAATACAGGATTTAGTACCTTACCCTGATAGACCGACCAGAGAAAGGGAGATAGGGCTAGCCAAAACGTATAGACCAACTGTTAGAGAATTTGACCCGTGCCATCAGGACAGGTTAGAAACCCTAGCAGACTTAGAACGAGACTGCAGACTTAGGCAGCTTAACAAAAACCCGAAAGTCTGTAGGATCGTGACAGCGTGTGGAATCTGAAAGGTTACTGCACAATCGGTACGTGGCACGGATAATTAAAACTGCTGAGTGTTTTCATATCGGACCGAAGAATATAATTCTGAAGAAATCCTAGGGGATCCTGGACCTAGTATTCCAAACCCTAGATTTACAACTTTCAAGATTTTCAGAAAACGTCACAAAAAATATTTGCGTTTTGTTTTGTTTATTTTTAGTTTATAGTTAGTCACAATCTCAAACTACTCATCCTTTTACACTCTGGAAGTAAAACTGATTTCTCGAAAAACCCGAAATAGTCCTCGTGGGAACGATCACCCGAGCTTAATTACGCCCGGTATTACAAGATTCGTATACTTGCGAACAGCACGTTAGTTTGCGCATCAACCAACCCTGGGAATCACAGTGATTGACAATGCAGCCTTTGAAGATCAATGTCCGCCAGCACCATCGGATGTAGCCCCTGAGATAGTGCACGTGTCAAACACCAAAACCCTAACCCAGCCTGCTGGTAGGGATAACGAGCTTGAAGAAGCGGTTAACTCGGATCTATTCGGGCTTGATAAAGCTATTATGGAATACAGTGAGGTATCAGAACCGGTGATCAACCATAGGGAAGGCAACTCAGTCCTAGACAGAGTAAGGGCCATCAATAAGGAGATGATTCGTCCTAAATCAAGTAATCTGAAAGATAAGGCACGCAACAAAGGAAGAGTTATGAGTGCAGAAGACATGGGAACAGGAAAGAGGAAGAATTCTGATACTGTTTTCAGTCCTATAGCCACAAAATCAATCGAGGTGTCGACTGGAAAGAAGGGGAGGCAGCTCGACATGAACAAAGTTCCCCAACCCATCATAACAGACCTGGAGATGCATGAACAGGCGGAGGAAGCCTTACTTTCCTCACCAAACTCTACGGCGGTGGCTGCGGTGCAGCACCGCCAGTCCCAATGATTCTCCTTAGTTGGAACGTGCGTGGGCTCGGGAACACCAGCACGTTCCTATCTCTTCGCGATGAAGTGAGGAGAATGGTTCCCGATCTAGTTTTCCTCATGGAGACTAGATTAGATGATAGAAGAATGGAAGGGATCCAACGCAGATTAGGGTTCCCGAATGGTTTGCACTATGGGAATATTGGCCGCAGTGGAGGTATCTCATTACTTTGGTCAAATAATGTTAATTTTGAATTAGTACGTTATAATCGCTTCTTTATCAAAGGGTGGGTATGCAAAGCAGATGGATCTCATGATTGGATGTTCACTGGTTTCTATGGGGACCCTTGTGAGAGTCAACGTCACAATTCGTGGGAGCTGTTAGCCAGGATCAAGCCTGCTCCAAACACGCCTTGGTGCGTAATTGGAGACTTTAATTCTATTGCCTCAAGCTTGGAGAAAGAAGGGGGCCGTGCAGTTGATTTCAGTCAAATCGAACCTTTCATTCAGGTAATCAACAAGTGTGATTTACGTGACATTGGTTTTATTGGCTGTCCTTTTACATGGTCGAACAACCAAAGTGATGAAGGCCATATTAAAGAGAGACTTGACCGTATGCTAGTTACGGATGAGTGGCGTGATAAGTTCCCTGGAGCGACGGTGACGCACCAGTTTATAGCAAATTCAGACCATCTTGCTCTTGTGACGAATTTCAACGCCGCAAGACAGGTGAAGTTTGGAAAAAGATTTATGTTTGAATCAGTCTGGGTAAAACACCCTAACTGCCGATCCCAAATTGAAGCTTCATGGACAACTAGTCCAAACAGTATTGAGGCAAAGTTTCGCACGCTAGCGCATAAGCTTAAAACTTGGGATAAAAAAGAATTTGGCAATCTGCGGGTCCGTATTCGCAAACTCAAAGACAAACTGTCTAGAGTATGGGTACATCACCCCACAACAGCTGATAGAAGGGCTTTTCGCCAAGTTCAAGAGGAACTAAACCAAGCTCTTAGCCTTGAAGAGGAGCTATGGAGACAAAGAAGCAGGGTCCTTTGGCTCAAAGAAGGTGATAGAAATACCTCCTTCTTTCACCGCAAGGCTTCAAACAGGAAACTACGTAACACAATAACAAAGCTCAAAAATAGCAACGGAGAGTGGTCCGAAGATGCAGAAAGTATTAGCAATATACTACAAAACCACTTCTCCTCAATATTTGCCTCTAGTTGCCCCAGTAATGAAGACATAGCAGAAGCACTACGGGACGTGCCGAAACTAGTTTCACCAGAGTTCTCCTCGGCGCTGGAGGAAGATTTTACAGCACAAGAGATTTTAGATGCACTAAAGTCTATGCACCCGATTAAGTCACCAGGAATTGACGGGTTCCCCCCTCTCTTTTATCAAAATTACTGGAGTATTGTTGGTAACGATGTCACAAAACTATGTTTGAATGTGTTGAATGGTGATGGTCATTTAGGGGAGCTTAATAAGACCCTAATAGCCCTTATACCGAAGGTTAAACAGCCACAAGATGCGGGGGAATTTAGACCAATTAGCTTGTGCACGGTAATTTACAAAATCATAGCAAAGGCTATCGCTAATAGATTGAAGTTGGGACTGTCGGATATAATCGGGGATACTCAAAGTGCTTTTGTTCCAGGTCGACAGATTACTGACAATATACTTGCAGCATTTGAAGTTATTCATTCGTTAAAGACTAGAGTCAAAGGTAAAAGTGGACAAGTTGCCCTTAAAGTGGATATGTCCAAAGCATATGATCGGGTTGAATGGAGCTTTTTAGAAGCATCAATGGTCAGAATGGGTTTCGGCAGCAAGATAATCTCCAGAATAATGAAGTGTCTAAGGTCTGTGAATTACTCAATCATCTTAAATGGGGAGATAAGAGGAAACATCATACCTCAACGGGGGCTTCGCCAAGGCTGCCCCCTATCGCCATACCTGTTCCTACTTTGCAGTGAGAGCCTCTCCAGAGCCATAGAGGCGGCTGTCTCCAACAGATCACTCAGAGGGGTCAAGGCATCCAGAAGTGGACCGGTTGTCTCCCACTTGTTCTTCGCCGACGATAGTATCTTCTTCACTCGTGCTACTACTACTGATATTACAAAACTTTTACAAATTATTACATGTTATGAGAGAGCCTCGGGACAAAAGATTAATTTTAACAAATCTGCTGCTCTATTCTCTTCTAACATGTCTATTGCAGAAAAGCAAGCTATCAGTACTATATGTGGTGTCCCTGAAGTCAATGAGCACGAGCAATATCTTGGCTTACCTGCGACAGTGGGAAGGAGTAAGAAGATGACCTTTAGCTATCTAATCGACAGAATTGTTAGCAAAGTGAAGGGGTGGAAGGAGAAGTATTTAACTTCTGCAGGCAAGGAAGTTCTTCTCAAAGCAATTGTCCAAGCCATCCCAAGCTTTGCCATGGGATGTTTCCAGCTACCGGTACATACCTGCCAAAGAATAGAGCAAATCATGAGATAATTTTTTTGGAGCAACAAAGCAAATACAGGAATTAACTGGATGGCGTGGGACAGAATGAAGCTTACCAGGGAGCAAGGAGGGATCGGATTTCGTGATATACAGGACTTCAACCAAGCTCTCTTAGCAAAACAGTGCTGGAGACTCATCCAGTCTCCCAACAGTCTCACAGCAAGGATCATCAAGGCTAAGTATTTCCACAATGGTTCTTTTTTTGAAGCAAAATTGGGTAATCAACCCTCCTTTGCTTGGCGCAGTTTAATTTTTGGCCGTAAATTACTGGAGAAAGGAGTGTTCAGAAAACTGGGGAATGGGAAAACTACGAATCTTTTCAAAGATCCTTGGTTACCAAGAGAAGGATGCTTTAAAGTTATCACCACAACCCCATAAAATTCATCTTTCACAGTCAATGAGTTCATCAACAGTAACCTGCGTTGCTGGGATGTTAACAAGCTTAAGTCCATGTTATGGGATGTGGATGTCCAAGAGATTCTTAGAATTCCCATCCCAAATCAGGACGCAGAAGACTCTTGGCTTTGGCATCACGAAGAATCAGGTATCTTCTCAGTAAGATCTAGCTACCAACTTGCAAGAACAATTTCATCAACAACCCAAAACACCACCTCAGGGTCATCTGTTTCGCCCCATCAGTGGTTAAAGAAACTTTGGAAACTGAAAGTACCAAGAAAACTCCTTTTCTTAATCTGGCGAGTTCATAACAATATTCTCCCAACAGCCACAAATCTGCGCAGAAGGGGAATGATGGAGGCAAGCCTCCAATGCCCGATTTGTGGACGGCTAGGAGAAACAAACGAGCACATCTTCACTACATGCCCTACAACAGTCAAGTTCTGGGACAATCTCAACTTTACGGGTATAGAGGGACACAAAATTGAACAAAAAATTGAGCTCCTCTTTCAATCTGGTTCTTGTATCGAACAAATTAAACTCGCCTACGGACTGTGGACCCTGTGGACACATCGAAACAAAGCCAAATTCGAAGGTCTTACCTCACCACCGGAGCTCCTCTCCGACCAGGCCCTCTCCCTGATAGCGGAGATAGAGAACACCGCCATGCCGAACGGGAATCTCTCAGATCCATCGGAGGGATGGAAACCCCCCCCTCCAGGGTGGGTCACCCTCAATTTCGACGGAGCTTGGTCCTATCGAGAGAGGAAAGCAGGCGCCGGAGTAATTATTAGGGATCATCATGGAGATTCGTTGGCTGCATGTGCTATTCCGATCAAGTGGGGCACCGGAGCGAAGGAGATTGAAGCTCAGGCGATGGTACACGGTCTTGACATAGCAGCAGATTTAAAGATCCGGAAGCTTCGAATTGAAGGCGACGCCCAAACCCTAATCTCCCAAGCAGAAGAGGGAGATCTGGGAACAAATGAGAGAACATCTATTGCAGAAGCTCTCCAGAAGATTCAACAGAGAAGAGAGAGTTTTGAGGAAGTCAAATGGTGCTTCGTTCCAAGAAATGTCAACAGATGTGCGGACCAAATATCGAAACATGCCCTTAATGTGGACCAGATAGAAAGGTGGGATAGTGAAAAGCCACAGTGGCTAACAGCTGTATTACAGCTTGATTCATTGAACTGTAATTTGCCAAATTTACCAGTTTAATGAAGTTTATTCCGACTCTCAAAAAAAAAAAAAGTTTATTATTTTTAATTTTTTTTAGATTCGTTAGAACACTTGTATTGTAAAAAAAGTTAGAGGTGAAAATAAGGGATACAATAGTCTTTTTATATGTTTTCGTCTAAAGTTAACGGAAAGTTAACGAAAGGGTACCCACTTGCACGAAAATCCAAAATTTAGGATCGTGGCGCACGATTTTAAAATTTAGGTAACCACTTGCATGTTTTTGCAAACTATGGGTTCCTCCAGTGCAATTTAGCCATTCATAAATGCTCAATAGTAGTACAATACTAACACCCACAAGTGATTACAAAACTACGGAAAAGCCCCAATCCTTTTGAATTTGTAACCAGAGCAACCTCTTCCGCAGTTTCACTGTTTGTAACTCCATTCCATCGCCCCCTCTCACGCCGGCACTTAACGGCTCCGTCTCCGGCTCCGGCTCCGGCGCCGGCTGCTACTCGGCAGTGAGTCCCGAGGTGAGTAAAATTTCCAATTCTCGAATTGCTTATCTGCGACAAGAATTGTACCTGGTCCGAGTTTCAACCCTAGTTTTGCTGATATTGAACCATTTTTTATTTCCTTCTAAATTCATTGTATTCGAACTCTGTTCTCCATTTGATTATGAGCTTGAAGTGGTAAATTTCGAAGCGTATTAGATTCTGCTACGCCTAAATGTGCATACTGTTCCTAGTTGCTTTGGGAGTGGAGCTCAGCTTTGAGATTGTTGTCACCATTGGTTGTTTTATTAACTTCTTAGAGGAGATCTTTGCATCAATGAAGTTCTATGTTTTATGGCAAAAAAAGCTTGGTTTGGTTGTGGTGCAAATTTAGAGCTGCATGTTCGGTTCACCGGAACCGAACTGGAAATTACATAGTCCGGTTCGGTTAACCGGGTAGATTGGCTAACCGGAACCGGAACCGGAACCGGCATCGGCTCCGGTTCTGGGCGGTTTATGATTATTTTTTCTTTTGATTTTTTTTTGGTTTCTTTAGTTTTGCAGTACTTAAAAAAAACATAAAGTTAGCCAACAGTTTCGTTTATAACCGGCCGGTTCCGGTTCTTGCGAACTCGGTTCGGTTGGGGTTACCTAATCTATGACCGAACCGGGTAGTCGGTTTCAGTTCTCTCTATTCGGTTAGGTTCTCGGTTCTCCTTGTTCGGTTAATTCGGGTCGGTTTTAACAGGAACCGGCTGGTTAACCGACCCGAAGTGCAGCTCTAGGTGCAATATTCAACACAGGACTTAACTTTGCATCTCCTTCGATAACTTTGCTTATGTTCTAATGAAATGCTGGGGAGATGTGAACATATGTAGACTTGAATTTACATGACTGGAAGGCACATATGATATAGGTAGTCCTCCCTTAATGTCAAACTTCAAAAACATCAAATTTACATTCAACTACTCAAGAACTTGTCGAACCTGTCCTTGGAATGGCACATATAGGTAGTCCTCCCTTTATGTGCAGTGTGAACATAGTTCTGTAGGTCACCTTCCTGGTTTCGTCAGCTAACTTGAACCTGAAGAAATGGATGAGAGCCATTGCCGAGATCTTCATTTGTCGGTAAGCGAAATCCTTCCCTAAACATATTCTCGGACCCGCCTGCAATGTGAAAATATTTGGTTAAAGATTGAAATTTATGTAGACAAGTGCTAGAGTGTTAGTCACGTACATGAAAAGCTATAAATTTGTATGGCGACTCTGCTTCGAAAACGCCGCTTTTGAGCCATCTTTCTGGTCGAAATTCCTCGGCATCATCACCCCATATGTAAGGCATTCTCCCCATTGCATAAGAAATATAATAAACTCCATCCCCCTTTCTCACTTCAAAACCATCAGGAAGAGTGTCATCTGATTCTGCACACATCCCATTCTAGGGAATTGTTTGATGCACCAAAAGTAATTACGTTTTTGTAGAGAAGGGCAAAGAAAACTTGATTGAATAAATGGTAGAGATAGTGTTCCTTGTTGGGGGTGAAGTATAAACAAAAGAATTGTAGACATTGTTTCCTTGTCTGGGAAGATAGATTAATAAAGAAATGTAATAAGAATAATGCTTTATTTTGAAAAGGGGGTAAACGTTTTGAAAGAAATTGCTAAGTCAGTTACTCTAACTCGTGCCTTATTCTCCCCGGATCCCTCCACCTAGAAGATCTCAAAAGTTCCTTTCAAATTATTTCGTGTAATCTCAATTCGTTTCTTATAGGTAACTTGAGACTCTATAAGAATAATGCTTATGTTTAGTGTGTTGCATTATTTTATTCGACGAAGGGTCTTGCACTGATTGGAGCTCATGAACCGACTAAAATATACATGGTCGAACAAGTTCATGAGATTCATGGCATAATTTCCCTAAGAAGTTTTCTGTATAAAGAGAAATAGAAAAGTTCTGAGGATAACTTACTATCGGAACTGCAGGATATAGCCTCAATGTCTCTGTCAATGCTGCCTGAAGGTAATGCATTTTCTCAAGTATTTCGTCAGTTATAATAGAGCAGAATTCATCAATTGTAGTCCCACGACCCTGACCATGAGTGACTTTTCTTACTTCTTGCGCAACCTTTTCCTGTACTAGCGGGTTCTTGCAGAGCATGTAGAAGAACCATGAAAGTGTGTTTGCTGAGGTATCTTTCCCAGCAATCATAAAATTTAGAATTATGTCCCTGAGGTAGTTATCATTCATTCGTTCAGGATCCTTCTTGCTCTCTAATAGAAACCGTGAGAGTATGTCCTCCTTGTCATTCTTGTAATTCTGAGACATATATGATATAATCAACATTTAAACATCAGCATGTAGGTTATATATGAAATGCATTTGAAGAACTGTCTTGAGTTTCATTAGGAAAATAATGGCAATTTAAATGTTAAGGTTTAAAAGTCCATTTTATATTCACTGACGTTGGGTGTCGTAAATGATGACTAGCATTCCCATCTCACTTTGCCATCTCTTCTCCTACTCCTTCGCTAAATACAAGTGCCTAGGGTTGAATTTCTTTTATGAAATTGAACTTGATAAAATGTGAGGTGTGGGCGGTAAAATATCGCCGGAGAAATTTGAAGCATAATGGAAGCAATAGTAAAACTCACAGAGTCTTCTTGATTAGCTAGTTGTATCCTCTTGTTCCTTACTAGATCATGCACAAAAGCATCAATGTTTTTTATACTCTTCTTAAGGGCAGCTTCAGAGCCTATGTTAAGAAACCTTTTCAACTTCCATAGTGGATCAGCATGCCGCCAATAGACCAATTCGTTTGAATCGTCAAAAGCCTTGATGAAAGCACTCCCTCGTTTGCTTGATCCTTCAAGGCAATTCAGTTCTACTCCAAACCCTACTTTGAACATGGCGTCTAAGGTGCATCATGAGTAAATCCTGCAAGGAGGAAATAAAGGAATAATTCATCGTAGCAGAGACCTTAATATTGTTTCCTCATGGTCACAAGACTTTCTGGAGTGAATAGTTATGGAAAGTTAGACAGCCAAACAAACAGTTCTGATAACTTACTTGTACATCAAAAGGCCTCTCACTGATCGAAAACTCGGAAACAGCTCTAACCAGTTGTCCTGCATTTCTTCTGAAAACCGCGCAGCTAAAATCTCTTAACACTCTAGTAGACAACTCAAAACTTGCGAGCTTCCTCTGGTGCCTCCACTTCTCACCATCAACAGCAAATATCCCTTGGCCAAACAAGTCCGTCATGATTTCTTGGTTTTGCGTTCCTTTCGAGTAGTTCTTGAAATTGGATTTAAGTATGTGCTCAATGTTTCTTACATCAGTCGTGTATACTTGACTTCCATCGGGGGAGAGAAGCCGGTATGTAGGACAGGTTTTGGCAACTTCTGTTTGGTAGTCATATAGTCTGTTGAAATAGAGAATTCGACCGAATACTGTTCCATTTACTGGTGGGTATTTCAGATTTTTTATTGATTTTCCTGAATAGATTCGCATCACCAGGATTAAGAAGGCAAGAATGAAGATAGCTAGTGCAGCTGATATGGACATGAAAATGGCAGAGAGGAAGTCCATCACATTTATTTGGAAGACATCGAGTGAGGAGAATGATAATTTCGTCCACACACGCACACATGTATATATGTCTGATTGTGTGCATGCCCATTTACATATATCATATGTGTTTGTTGTGTTTGCATAAAGAATTGTGAAAGTATAAGTTAGGTTTTCTGTTTTTATGTTCAGGGCCAAGACCTAACAGTTGATTTTAGGCATGCAAAATATGAAATTGTTTGATACTTTTTTATGCATTTGCCTTCACATGCTAGTTTTTATGGATTGAGACATGTCCGAACTCCAAACGTCCCTTGTAAGATCATTGAAAAGGGGGGTAAAAGACACTTTCATCCCTTCAAGTTTGACACAAAGACACTTTCACCCCTTCTAGTTTGGTAAAGGTCACTGTCCTCTTACCCATTCAGTGTGTTAAACTTTAGGGAACTTACACCTCATGAATGTGTCATTCCATACTTTAAGAGGGCAAATTTGTCCAAAAAATTACTTTCACTGACTAACCCCCACCCCCACCCCCAGACTAACGGTGTCACGATTAAGAGTGTAGATGTCCTGAAATTTGGCACACTGAAGGGGTGAAAGTCTCATTTCCGAAACTGGAAGGGGTGAAAGTGAATTTTACCCTTGAAAATTAGATAAGAATAAATCCAGTGAAACGCCACTCGTCACATTCATAATTAAAAAAGCAGGATATGACAGTCATTTTTTTATACAATCCTATGCATTATCACACTTTTTGTTTTCAGACTGATGCTAATAATTAATGTGTATGAATTTTCAGATGGGAACATCAAGGACTATCGTTCAGACAGCGATGATATTGCATCAACTTATACTATTTGTTTTTTTCTGAAAGGTTCAAATGGTCCTTGTCATTTGAATCCACACTCAACTGCAGTTGGTGAAAATCTTAGCTGAAAACGACACCTACTCCAGTTGAAAATGTCATACAAAGGTATCTACAATTTATATTTATGAGGGTCTCTTGTACTTTATGGAAGTTTCTGAGCTTTTTGTAAACAAACTTACCGTGAAAGTATTCAATGAGAAGAGTTTCCTTTGAAGAAGTAATTTCTTTGTCGAAAAAGGTTTTACAAGTTCTTAAAAAGGAACAAAAACTGATGTCACAGGTAGTTGTTATTTTGAAATTTGAGATTTTGGGAAAATGTTGAGTAAACAAAGTGAATTCTTTACTCAAACTGCTTTTCGTTCTTTTTTACTTTCTAAATTCCCTCTCTTATTGTTTCTATAGAAGTATTATGTATGGGGGCAAACAAAACCTATCTCAAAGGTTGAGAAAACTAGGAATAATGCAATGTAGCCCGTTAAACTTTGTGAAATCTTAAAACTGGCCCTGAGGTTGTTATTCATATCAGTTTGGATGTGGAGCTTTGTTTCTACTTTCTAGCATGGAGTATGGGTCTTCCTTGAACAAGCATGACAATGTCAGAGGACGACCACTCTGTTAATGTGTGTTTAATGGTTAAATTACTTCAGGGCCTGATTACCCTAAGACCTAACCACCAATACTTGATGCAAATTGAAACAAAACACAAGGATTGTATTCGTCGTGGTTTTCTTTGCAAGGCATGATAATTCTCTTCCTTGTTCATCTTGTCAGACTCTACATAAAGAGCTTGTCTTAGGAGAGCAAAACACCAGAGATTAATCAACGTGTCTCTGAACACTTAGAAAGAGCATCTCCACGCCACTGTTTGAGAAGCGGTCACAGAATAGCTCCAAATTGAAACAAAGTTTAGTCAAACCCACATTTTACATTGCCAATAGAATGAAAACTCTGAGAAGGGCTAAATTGACGGTGGTGGAACGTGATGGTCCTGTTAGATAGCAACCCCTTTATGGGGCTATAACAGTATTTTTGTTAAAACACTAAAATTAAACACGACTTTTATTAACCTTTGCTCCATGTCATATTCTTGTGATGATGTAACCTAAGATGGTTTATTTTCAGAGAGGGACATTGCCAAGGACTTTTTCCTGTCTTTAGCCATACAGTCAATCAATTAAAGCACATTTAATTTGAATGTTTTTTTTTTTTTAGTTTTATTCCACCAGATTCCTTGAGTTGTCCCCTAACTTCGATTGACGCCACATACTATTAGTTTGGTCTATTGACCATCGTAACGTTCAAACTAGTGGGTAATTATGTGGTTTCTCTACTTTTGACTCCACAGATTTCTGTTTCCGTTTTCTAGTCTCTGAATAGTGATTTGGTTGCTGGGTAGCGTTGTTGGAAGGTTGAAGATGATTGATCAAACATTTAGTTTATGGGTGGTTTCAATCAAGCCTTGGGTGGTTGTAAAAACTTCAGTAAAAACAGTGAAAGGTATAACCATCTTGCCCCAATTGGACTAGTCTGTTATTTTGAAAGTTCTGTATGCAAGTATTAGTACTTAATACATATATTTTTATGTTTAAGCACCCATAAATACAAGTACATGCGCGTAAATGATATTGATAATATCACTGATCTTTTCTGTCCTTTTTTCAGATAGATGATGGGTTTCCTCTATACCATCTTCCTGTTCATATCAGCTGCTCTATTGCTTCTACTTATTTCATTCTCGGCTCTGATTCTGAGAATCTTCACTGGAAAATCAATCAGAAGCCCTGAGTACCCGCCAGTTAAAGGAACCGTGTTTGATCAAGTATTCTATCTCAACAAACTTTACGACTACCAAACAGAAATCGCTAAAACCTGTCCTACATTCCGGCTTCTTGCCCCGGATCAAAGTGAATTGTACACAACTGATCCAAGAAACATTGAACATATTCTCAAAACCAACTTTGAGAAGTATTCAAAGGGAAAGTATAATCAAGATATTGTGTCAGATTTGTTTGGCCAAGGGATATTTGCTGTTGATGGCGATAAGTGGAGGCAGCAGAGAAAGCTTGCGAGCTTTGAGTTTTCCACCAGAGTGTTGAGAGATTTTAGCTGTGTAGTTTTCAGAAGAAACGCGGCCAAGTTGGTTAGATCTGTTTCTGAATTTTCAGTATCTGAAAGGGCTTTTGATGTACAGGTATGTAAACTTTACTATATATGTTTGACTTTTCACGATTGCTTACTCCATCAAGATGAAACATCGATTTATCTCTTCCTTGCAGGATTTGCTAATGAGATGCACGTTGGATTCTATGTTCAAAGTGGGGTTTGGAGTGGAATTGAATTGTCTAGAAGGGTCAAGCGCAACTGGGAGTGCTTTCATCAAGGCGTTTGATGATTCAAATGAATTGGTATATTGGCGCTATGTGGATCCCTTTTGGAAGCTGAAAAGGTTCCTTGATATTGGCTCCGAAGCTTGTCTGAAGAAGAATGTCAAAATCATTGATGACTTTGTACACGATCTGATCAGGAGCAAGAGGAGACAACTAGCTGAACCAGGGAATTCTGTGAGTATCATATTCTAACAGTGTTGCTTTATTTTAGAAAATAAAGGTACTATATTTTCAAGCAAATCCAAGAAACTGATTCCTATCTTTCAAAAACAATATTGAGTTTCCTCCATTAATATGTTTTCCTAATGACTTTGATCCCAATTTTCAATTGTTTAAAGGATTATCTTAAGGTGCTCTAAAATACAGTTGAGAGGCCACTGTCTTCGACTTTTTCCATGGTATAATGATGTTATACCTAACATTCGCGTCCAATTAAATTGGTCAATTACACAATCATGTTAGAAACACTTTAGATGGTTTTATTAGGAAAGCGGTGTGAATGTTTGGTAAAGCAGATATCAGTATGCATTGTTTATTATGTTCCCTATAGCAATTACTCATTGTTAAATTTGAGCTTTTATAATGTCACTTTGAAATCTCTCAAGTGGATCATTGGTAATTTTCAAAAAAGTCAATGTTATTTTCCGGCTTGAAGATTTTTACATTTCTTGCTAATCCTGAAATTAGCATCTTATGGCTACTCTGTCAAAATCTGATTGTTTCCCATTACTGAACTTCGTCATTATTTCATGATTACAAGAATGACAAGGATGACATACTTTCAAGGTTTCTGGTCGAGAGCAATAAAGATCCAGAGGGCATGAACGACAAGTATTTGAGGGATATAATTCTGAATTTTATGATTGCTGGAAAAGATACATCTGCCAACACTCTTTCTTGGTTCTTCTGCATGCTCTGCAAGAATCCACTGATTCAGGAAAAAGTTGCCCAAGAGGTCAGGGAAGTCACAAACAGTGGTGATGATGATGGAACCACCATTGACGATTTCACTAGCAAGATAACCGATGAAGTTCTTGAAAAAATGCACTACCTTCATGCCGCACTAACAGAGACCTTAAGGCTATATCCTGCAGTCTCTGTGGTAAGTTAGACTAAGAAACCTCTGATTATTCACGGTTTGAAACAAAACCTGGTTTATAGTCTGTTAATTGTTCGTGGAACTGTTTTTTGGTGTATCCCTCTACTTTGTAGGATGGCAGATGTGCAGAAACGGATGATGTTCTTCCTGATGGATCTTCGCTCAAAAAGGGCGACGGGGTTTACTACATTTCCTACTCAATGGGAAGGATGCCTTACATGTGGGGCGATGATGCTGAGGATTTCCGACCAGAAAGATGGCTGAATAACGGCTTTTTCCAACCGGAATCACCGTTCAAATTCGTAGCATTTCATGTACGTACATGAGTTTAGCAAGTGTCTTTCGTATGTTTGATTCCAGAGTTTCTCACTATGTTGTTGTGGTTTTGCAGGCAGGCCCAAGGATCTGTTTGGGGAAGGATTTTGCTTATCGCCAAATGAAGATTGTAGCAATGGCTCTCATCCGATTTTTCCAGTTCAAGTTAGCAGATGAAGCCAAGAAGGTGACTTATCGAACCATGTTCACACTCCATATCAACGGAGGTCTTCCACTATGTGCATTTCCCAGAATTGTTTCAGAAAAGCGCTGAAATGTAGTGTCTTTTGAACTATCCACTGGCCATGTTTGGTTGAGCTAGATTATTAGATCATTAGATTGTAGATTATCGAATTAGGGGTTGAGGTCAAAACATTACACTCTCTCTGTTGAGTTGGTGCCTTGAATTGGTCAAAGGCGGCCAAACTCTTTGTTTCCAACTTTTATTAGGAAACATTGGAAGTCAAAGGCAGTGGGGGATTAGTTAGGAATTGTTTCCAAATCGGATTTGGAAATTTTATGGATTTTCCTAGCACTATATAAAGAACATAGTAGTCACACTATTAGGCATGCAAAAACATCATTGTAATTGTTCCTCTTGTGAATAAATGGTGCTTTTCCGCCGTGGAGGTAGTTAGCAAATATTTTGCTAGCGAACCACGTTAAATTCCGTGTTCTTCTTTATTCGTTCTTCGTTCGTGAGGTGGTTTGTCATAACAAACTAGTATCAGAGCCAAGGTTGACGGTGTTTCAAGATCAAGATCAAGGCGGAGCAAAGCTAGGGTTTCACAACTTGGTGAAATCAAAGCTAGGGTTTTGCGATCTAGGTAGAGCACGCGACTAGGGTTCAAGATCCACCAAGAACGATGTCCGGATCGATGTTGAAGATCGACATGTTCACAGGAGGTAACAACTTCAGTCTGTGGAAGATAAAGATGGAGGCTTTGCTCAAATCGCAAGGCTTGTGAGCACCTTTGACCGCGGACAAGGGAGGCATGAATGTTGCATCAGCGGAGTTCAAGGTAATAGAGGAGAAGGCACATTCAAACATTATGTTGTGCTTATCGGATGACGTGATCATCGAGGTCACAGATCAGAAGGAAGCAACGAAGCTCTGACTCAAGTTGGAGAGTCTCTACATGACGAAAAATTTCACTAGCAAGTTGATGCTAAAGCAAAGGCTCTTCACTTTGCGGATGCTCGAATGTACGGCTCTCAAAGACCATCTTGATCAATTGAACACAATTCTCCTTGATTTGCGTAATATTGGCGAGAAGGTGGGTGATGAGGATGTCGCACTATTGTTGTTGATCTCGTTACCTCCATCGTATGAGAACTTCGTATAGTCATTCATTGTGAACAAGGATGACTTATCTCTAGAGGAGGTCATATCGGCACACCATGCTAAGAGTTGCGCCATAAGGGTGCAGGCACAGGTACAGGAGACCATGCTTCCGGAATGATGGCGACGGGGTAAAGCAAGAAGGGTAAGAAGAACAAGAAAAAGCAGTTTTATGGTTCTAAGTTGCCCAAGGATGTCTCTGCTTGGTGCAAGGAAAAGGGGCATTGAAAGAGAGATTGCCCGAAACGAGGACAACAGGGGCAGAACGGATCCGCAGCTGTAGCAGAACAAGGTAACACTTCCGAGGATGATTACGTTCTAATGGCGGATGTTGTCACGCACTCTTAGGATGCATGGGTCCTTGATTCCGGAGCTTCCTATCATATTTGCTCTAACAGGGAGCTATCCTCGATGTACAACCAAACGGATGGAGGGTCTGCCTACATGGCAAACGGAGCCGTCTGTAAGGTGATTGGGAGCGGCTCAGTTAGATTGAAGACGAATGAAGGGAAGTTATGTACCTTGGAGCAGGTCAGACATGTACCACTTATTAAGAAGAATCTGGTCTCGTTGAGTCTACTCGACAGCAAGGGATACAGTTTCAAAGGTGAAGGTGGAGATCTACAAGTCTGCAAGGGTTCTAAGGTGATTCTCAGGGGAGTCAAGAGCGGGAATTTGTACATGTTGCAAGGTTCGACGATCACAGGTTCTGATGAATTCTGCAAGGATCAGGGAATAGCACGCCATCGCACCGTTCGGCACACACCGCAGCAGAACGGTGTAGCCGAGAGAATGAATCAGACACTTTTGTCGAAAGCAAGGTGCATGCTTTCGAATGCAGGTCTTCATAGAGGTTTCTGGGGAGATGCAGTTTCCATGGCATGCTATCTCATAAATCGGAGCCCGCACACAGGTATAGGATGCAAGATTCCTGTGGAAGTCTGGTCCGGTAGAACAGTGGATTACTCGGATTTGATAGTTTTTGGTTGTGTTTTCTATTATCACGTTGATGATGACAAACTAGAACCAAGAGCTAAGAAGGGAGTATTCATGGGATTCAGAACAGGTGTGAAGGGATACAAGATATGGGCAGGCAACAAGATTATACTTAGCAGAAGTGTAGTCTTTGATGAGACTCATATGTTGAAGAACTCCGTGGAGGTGGAGCTTGGAGGTGTAAAGAAGAAGGTGAAGGGAGAGTCGGATCCTATTGATTCTAAGGATTCCGAAATCCCTACACCGCCGCCAGAAGCAGAAGAGGAAGAAGCAAAAGAGTCTGATAGTGAAGATGCGTCTCTACCAGAGGAACCGGATCATCAGAGTATTGCGGTGGGAAGACAAAGAAGAGTCATCAAGCCTCCGGCAAGATAAAGAGATGACGGTATGGTGGGATATGCATTACAGGTGGCAGAGGAGGTGGAGGATGAGCCGTCCACCTACAAGGCCGCTATATCTAGTTCTGAGTCAGCACAATGGATTGTCGCGATGGGAGAGGAGATGGAGTCTCTTAGCAAGAACTCGACTTGGGAGCTTGTTAAACTGCCTGCGGGAAGGAAGATAGTCAGTTGCAAGTGGGTTTTCAGAAGAAAGGAAGGAACTACCCAGAATCCGAGATGAAGAGGTCCCTTAGCTAGTTCTATATGTGGATGATATTCAGATTGCAACTCGAAATATCAAGGACATTAGAGAACTTAAGAGGTCCCTTAGCGCCGAATTCGAGATGAAGGATCTGGGAGCCGCTCGGAAGATATTAGGAGTTGAGATCTATAGAGACAGGAAGAAGAAGAAGTTTTTCTTGTCACAACAGGGATACATCAAGAAGGTCTTGGCAAGATTCGAGATGTTATCAGCTAAAGCTATAGATACTCCTATGGCAACTAACAGCAAGTTAGGAATGTACAATCAATCCGTTGTAGTCTAGTTGGTTAGGATACTCGGCTCTCACCCGAGAGACCCGGGTTCAAGTCCCGGCAACGGAAATAGTATTTTTCCCTCAAAAAAAAGTTAGGAATGTACACCGTTCATACCGAGGAAGAGAAGGAGTACATGTCCAAGGTTCCATATGCTAGCGCAGTTGGAAGTCTCATGTATGCTATGGTCTGTACTCGACCAGACATAGCATTCGCTGTTAGTGTGGTTAGTCGTTTTATGGCTCATCCGGGTAAGGACCATTGGCAGACGGTGAAACGCATATTCAGGTACCTTAAGGGTACGTCAGACATTGGACTATGCTATGGGTCTAGTGAAGACATCTTGGTAGCTGGTTTCTCGGATGCGGACTATGCAAGGGATATTGATAGTAGAAGATCAATGACAGACTATGTATTTGCTCTGGGAGCATCTATTGTGAGTTGGAAGGCGACGCTACAGCTGACGGTGACTTTGTCCACTACGGAGACATAGTACATGGCTCTAATGGAAGCAGCGAAGGAGGCAATTTGGCTTAAGGGAATGGTCAATGATCTAGGGCTACATCAAGATCAGGCGATAGTCTACTGTGATAGCTTGAGTGCGATTTGCTTGACTAAGGACCAGGTTCATCATGAAAGGACCAAGCATAAGGTATTATTTTCTGAGAAACGAGAGCTGGATCAAGGTGAAGAAGGTGAGGACAGCTGACAACCACGCAGATATGTTCACCAAACCGGTTCCGGAGAGCAAGTTCCAGGATTGTCTGGAATTGCTCAACATCTTGAGCCAGTGAGGCCCTTAGGGGTATGTCGGACCCGGTGGGGGTTCAGTGAGTCTCTGTGACGAGAGACACAGGGTGCGGAGAAGACGTAGCTTTATTTACGAGAAGAGGAGCAGCTGCTGTTGACGAGACAATTCAAGTCAAGGTGGAGATTTGTTGAGTTGGTGCCTTGAATTGGTCAAAGGCGGCCAAACTCTTTGTTTCCAACTTTGATTAGGAAACATTGGAAGTCAAAGGCGGTGGAGGATTAGTTAGGAAACAAGTTGTTTCCAAAATCGGATTTGGAAACTTTAGGGATTTTCCTAGCACTATATAAAGAACCTAGTAGTCACACTATTAGGCATGCAAAAACATCATTGTAATTGTTGCTCTTGTGAATAAAGGGTGCTTTTCCGCCGTGGAGGTAGTTAGCAAATATTTTGCTAGAGAACCACATTAAATTCCGTGTTCTTTATTCGTTCTTCGTTCGTGAGGTGGTTTGTCCTAACACTCTCTCCTCACCTGAACTACTCGTTCCTATAATCTACAATTTCATAATCTATTAATCTAGCTCATCCAAACAGAGTATTATTCCCGTACTTATGAAAAACTAAATTACATTGTAGCGTTTACGGACACTTGAATTTACTATTTACAGTTTACCATCATTGGTGTCATGGGAAGGGAGAAATAACGACTTTTCCTCTAGTTCTCCCGGTTTCCAAGTATCCAAAAGCTTCAACAACATGATTGAAATGGTATGGCCCTGTAGGATCAATCACAGCCTTGAGCTTCCCACTCTCCAAACACGGCCTTAGCTGCTCTAAGATTTCCCCAGAAACTGTCAATCCAGAGTGAACTGCTCTAGGATTCGACGGAGGCCATGTTATGTCAATGATCGGAGCTTCATCCTTTGCCACCACAAATGATTTCCCAGAATCACCTGAAAAAGTTTTGTCGAATGAGTTCTTGGAAAGTTGCTGCCTAGGATGAAATGATATAGGTGATTGGATGAGCGAATTGCAGATTATGGGAGGGCAAATCATGATCCAATAATCTACCCTCCCATAATCTGCAAAATCTGCAATTCGCTCATACCATCACCCAATACACTACCGTCCATAATCTGCCATTAGCTCATCCAAACAACACCCACATAGTAGAACTAGCAATTGAGAAAGTTCATTACCGATTGTATCATAAACAACATCAAATTTCTCATTGATGTCCTGATATTTTGTCTTTGTGTAATCCACAACCTCGTCGGCCCCCAAACTCTTAACAAACTCCACCTTGGTTGTGCTAGTAGTTGCAACAACTCGAGAAGCTCCAAAGAAGCATTTCGCCAGTTGAACCACCAGCGTGCCGACTCCACCTGCACCGCCAACTATGAAAATCGTCTGCCCCGCCTTAAACTCCGCCGTCTTGAAGCCTTCCAGGGCAGTCTGAGCCGCCAGAGGCAAGCTCGCTGCTTCATCAAATGAAATGTTGTCTGGTTTTATTGCCACAAGGTTCTCCTCAACAAGGATGAATTCAGCTAGGGAACCTAGCCGTTTTAGTCCTCCTTCAACACTGAAATCTTGAATGTTTCCATAAACTTTGTCGCCTATTTTGAATTTCGAAACATCCTCGCCTTTTCCTATTACCACGCCTGCCATGTCGCATCCAGGAACAACCTGGAGACAAGTCGATAATCATAAAGTTAACTCTTCTTAACATGATGGCGTGTAAAAGATGAAGCTATATGGTGTTTAAGCATAAAAATGAACATGTTGAAATATGATATTTACCGCGAACTGTAATGAAACAATTGGTCGTTGGCGCAACTTTGAATCGAAAGGATTTAAGGCAGCAGCTCGAACTTGGACAAGTAGTTGATTCTTTCTCGGAACTGGAATGGGAAACTCCCCAAGCTTGAGAGCTTCCTTGGGGCCGTGTTCTTCATACAACCAAGCTTTTTGCATTCTTGAACTTTCTGTCTGATGCTCACACAAGCTTTTCTTTTGAGATACTTGAAATACTAATGCTTTTCAAGTTTTGGCAATTTCTGTTTGGTAGTCATAAAGTCTGTTGAAATAGAGAACCTGATTGAATAATGTTCCATATACTGGTAGGCATTTCAGGTTTTTATTGATTTTCCTGAAAAGATTCTTATCACTAGGATTAAGAAGGCAAGAATGAAGATAGCTAGTGCAGCTGATATGGACTTGAAAATGACACAGAGGAAGTCCATCACATTTATTTGAGGAGAATGATAAATTCGTCCACACATGCAAACATGTGTGTGTGTGTGTGTGTGTGTGTGTGTGTGTGTGTGTGTGTGTGTGTGTGTATATATATATATATGATTGTGTGTATGCCCATTTACATATTTATGTGTTTGTTGTGTTTGCTTAGAGAATTGTGAAAGTATAAGTTAGGTTTTCTGTTTTTTTGTTCAGGGCCAAGACCTAACAGTTGATTTTAGGCATGGCAAAGATAAAATGATTTCACACCTTTTTTTTTTTGAGAAATTGTTTTTTTTTTTTTTTTTTCGTCGTCAACCGGGTTTGAACCCGGAACTCATGCAGGGGCTTCCAACGCTCTACCACTTGAGCTACCACCCTAGTTGCAAAATGGTTTCATACTTCTGTATGCATTTTCCTTCACATGTTAGTTTTTATGGATTGAGACATAAGGAAGGGTCCAAACAGTACAAAAGTCACAAGTAAGATAATTGAAAACTGGGGTAAAAGACACTTTCACCCCTTCAGGTTTGACACAAAGACACTTTCATCCTTCTAGTTTGGGAAAGGTTGCTTTAATCCCTTCAGTGTGCTAAACTGAAGGGCACGTACACCCCCTGTATGTGTCATTCCATACTTTAAGAGGGCAAAATTGTCCGAAAGATCACTTAGTAACTGACCCCAAACCCCAGACTAACGGCGTCACGATTAAGAGAGTAGACTGTAGATGTCCTGACCTTTGGCATGAAAGGGAGAAAGTGTCATTTCCCTAACTGGAAGGGGTGAAAGTGTCTTTTACCCTTGAAAATGAGATAAGAACAAATCCTATGAAATGCCCTTCCTCGCATTCATAATTAAAAAAGCAGGATATGAAAGTCATTTCTTATATGATGCTATGCATTATTGCAATTTTTTGTTTTCTGACTGATGCTAATAAGATTTATGTGTATTATTGTTCAGATGGAAACATTAAGGAGTATCGTTCACGTAGCGGTGATGTTGCATCAGCTTATACTATTTGTTTTTTTTGTCCGTATTCAAATGGTCCTTGTCATTTGAATCCACACTCAACTGTAGTTGGTGAAAACCCTTTGCTGAAAACGACATGTATTCCAGTTGAAAATGTCTTACAAAGGTATCTACAATTTATATGTACAAGGGTTTCTTGTACTTTATGGATGTTTCTGAGCTTTTGTAAACAAACTTTCCATGAGAGAAAAATTCAATGGGCAGAGTTTCTCTTGAAGAAGTAATTTCTTTGGCAGTAAAGATTTAATTTACATGTTTTTAAAAGGAATCAAAACTGATGTCACAGGTAGTTGTTATTTTGAAATTTGAGATTCTGGGAAATGTTTTGAGTATGGGCTTTCCATGAACAAACATGACAATGTTAGGGCACGACCATTCTGCTAACGTGTATCCCTGAGTGAGGCTCTCACCTTATTTATGATTAACACACATCCTTAATATGTCTAATGATTAAATTAATTCAGGTCCCCGACTACCCCAACCACCAATACTTGATATAGATTGAAACAAAACATAAGGAATTTATTCATCATGGTTTTCTTTGCAAGGCACATAATAATTCTCTTCCTCGCTCGTCTGTCTGATTGTACATAAAGAGCTTGTCCTAGGAGAGAACACCAGAGATTAATCCCGTCCAATCTCTGAACTCTTAGAAAGAGCATCTCCTCACCACCTTTTTACGGTCAGCTTAGTCAAACCTACATTTTTCATTGCCAATGGTATGAAAACTCACAAGGGTTAAATTAACAGTGGTAGAACTTAAGGGTCCTGTTAGATAGCAACCCCTTTAAGGGGCTATAACAGTATTTTTTGGTAAAACGCTCCATGTCATTTTCTTGTGATGATGTAACCTAAGATTGTTTATTTCCAGAGAGGGACATTACCAAAGACTTTTTCCTGTCTTTAGCCATACAGTCAATCAGTTAAAGGACATTTAGTTTGAATGTTTTGTTACTCTAATTCCACCAGACCCCTTGAGTTGTCGCATAATTCTGATTGACGCCACATACTATTAGTTTGTTCTATCAACCACCGTAACTTTCAAACTAGGAGGTAATTATGTGGTTTCTCTACTCTACTTTTGACTCCACAGATTTCTGTTCCCGTTTTCTTGTCTCTGAATAGTGATTTGGTTGCTGGACGTGCGTGGTTGGAAGGTTAAAGATGATTGATCAAACATTTAGTTTATGGGTGGTTTCAATCAAGGCTTGGGTGGTTGTAATAACTTCAGTAAAAACAATGAAAGATATAACCATCTTGCCCCAATTGTACTAGTCTGTTATTGTGAAATTCCCATATGCAAGTATTAGTATTTAATACATATATTTATGTGTTTAAGCACGCATAAATACAAGCACATGCGCGTATATGATATCGATAACATCACTGATCTTTTGTGTTATGTCTTTCAGATAGATGATGGGCTTCCTCTATGCCACCTTCCTGTTCACATCAGCTTCTCTATTACTTCTATTTGTTGCAGTCTCAGCTCTGATTCTGAGAATCTTCACTGGAAAATCAATCAGAAACCCTGAATATGCGCCAGTTAAAGGAACCGTATTTGATCAAGTATTCTATCTCAACAAACTTTATGACTACCAAACAGAAATTGCCAAAACCTGTCCTACATTCCGGCTTCTCGCCCCGGATCAAAGTGAGTTGTACACAACTGATCCAAGAAACATTGAACATATTCTCAAAACCAACTTTGAGAAGTATTCAAAGGGAAAGTATAATCAAGATATTGTGTCAGATCTGTTTGGCCAAGGGATATTTGCTGTTGATGGCGATAAGTGGAGGCATCAGAGAAAACTTGCGAGCTTCGAGTTTTCCACTAGAGTGTTGAGAGATTTTAGCTGTGCAGTTTTCAGAAGAAATACGTCCAAGTTGGTTAGATCTGTTTCTGAGTTTTCAGTATCTGAAACAGCTTTTGATGTACAGGTGTGTGAACTTTGCTCTATTTGTTTTGACTTTTCACAATTGCTTACTCCTTCAAGATGAAAGTGAAACATCGATTTATCTCTTCCTTGTAGGATTTGCTTATGAGGTGCACGTTGGACTCTATGTTCAAAGTGGGGTTTGGAGTGGAATTGAATTGTCTAGAAGGATCAAGCAAAACTGGGAGTGCTTTCATCAAGGCGTTTGATGATTCAAACGAATTGGTATATTGGCGATATGTGGATCCCTTTTGGAAGCTGAAAAGGTTCCTTGATATTGGCTCCGAAGCTTCTCTCAAGAAGAATGTCAAAATCATTGATGACTTTGTACACGATCTTATCAGGAGCAAGAGGAGACAACTAGCAGAACCAGGGAGTTCTGTGAGTATCAGTTTACTATCATATTCTAACATCATAGTTTTATTTTGGAAAATGAAAGTACAATATTCTCAAGCAAATCCAAGAAACTGATTCCTATATTTCAAAAACAATATTGAGTTTCTCCAATAATATGTTTCCTCCAATAATATTGAGTTTAAAGGATTATCTCAAGGTGCTCTAAAATACAGTTGAGAGGACACTGTCTTCGACTTTTTCCATGGTATGATGATATTATACCTAACATTCACGTCCAATTAGATTGGTTACTTACACAATCATGTTAGAAACACTTTAGAATTTAGATGGTTTTATTAGGAAAGCCATGTGAATGTTTGGTAAAGCAGATATCAGTATGCATTGTTTATTATGTTCCCTATACCAATTGCTCATTTTTAAATTTGAGCTTTTATACTGTAACTTTGAAATATCTCAAGTGGATCATTGGTGATTTTCAAAAGTCAATGTCATTTTCCGGCTTAAAGATGTTTTACATTTCTTTAGAATCCTGAAATTAACATCTTATGGCTACTCTGTCAAAATCTGATTGCTTCCCAGTACTGAACTTCTTTATTATTTCATGATTACAAGAATGACAAGGATGCATACTTTCAAGGTTTCTGGTCGAGAGCAATAAGGATCCAGAGGGCATGAACGACAAGTATTTGAGGGATATCATTCTTAATTTTATGATTGCTGGAAAAGATACATCTGCCAACACCCTTTCTTGGTTCTTCTACATGCTCTCCAAGAATCCACTGATTCAGGAAAAAGTTGCCCGAGAGGTCAGGGAAGTCACAAACAGTGATGATGATGATGGAGCCGTCATTGATGATTTCACTAGCAAGATAACCGATGAAGTTCTTGAAAAGATGCACTACCTTCATGCCGCACTAACAGAGACCTTAAGGCTGTATCCTGCGGTCCCTGTTGTAAGTGTTTATACTAAGAAACCTCGGATTATTCATGGTTTGAAACAAAATAACCTGGTTGAGCATCTCCAATGGGACATGTAAACGGCGGTTATCTTTATAATATAAAAGAGAAGGTGAAAAATGTGTCTCCAATGGGCTCTCTATTCCGTTATTTATTATAACGGATAGTTATACGGCTCTCTATGTTTAAAGAGCAGGAAAATGGATAGCTAAATGTTTTGTGTCTCCTCTTTTTATATTTCAATTATTTTTTTTATTTAATTCCTACCTACAACAACTACTTTTAGCTAACTTTTACATAGTAGCATTGGAGATCGTATCAATTTTTTTGTATAGTTAAAATAAAGAATGACAATTTTATTTAAAATATAAATAACTCATAACTAGTAGCATTGGAGATGCTTCTGTTAATTGTTCTTGGAACCGTTTTTGGGCGTATCCCTCTACTTTGTAGGATGGGAGATGTGCAGAAACAGATGATGTTCTTCCTGATGGATATTCGCTCAAAAAGAGCGACGGGGTTTACTACATTTCCTACTCAATGGGAAGGATGTCTTATGTGTGGGGTGATGATGCTGAGGTTTTCCGACCTGAAAGATGGCTGAAAAATGGGATTTTCCAGCCAGAATCTCCGTTCAAATTTGTAGCATTTCATGTATGTAACTGCAGTTTAGCAATTATCTTTGTATGTTTGATTCTAGAGGTTCTCACAAATATTCCATCACTATGTTGTTGTGGTATTGCAGGCAGGTCCAAGGATCTGTTTGGGGAAGGATTTTGCTTATCGCCAAATGAAGATTGTAGCAACGGCTCTCATCCGATTTTTCCAGTTCAAGTTAGCCGATGAAGCCAAGAAGGTGACTTATCGAACCATGTTCACACTCCATATCAATGGAGGTCTTCTTCTATGTGCATTTCCCAGAATTGTTTCAGATAAGCGCTGAAATGTAGTGTCTTTTGACCTATTCATTGGCCATGTTTGGTTGAGCTAGATAATTAGATTATTAGATTGTAGATTATCGAAATTAGGGGTTGAGGTCAAAACACTACACTCCTCTCCTCACCTGATGAAGTACTCGTTCCAGTCTACAATCTCATAATCTATTAATTTAGCTCATCCAAACAGAGCATTATTACCATTCTTATGAAAAACTAAATTACATTGCAGCGTTTACAGACACTTGAATTTACTATTTATTGTTTACCATTTTTGGAGAAATAACGACTTTTCCTCTAGCTCTCCCTGTTTCCAAGTATCCGAAAGCTTCAACAACATGATTGAAATGGTATGGCCCTGTAGGATCAATCACAGCCTTGAGCTTCCCACTCTCCAAACACGGTCTTAGCTGCTCTAAGATTTCCCCTGAAACTGTCAATCCAGAGTGAACTGCTCTAGGATTCGACGGAGGCCATGTTATGTCAATGATCGGAGCTTCATCCTTTGCCACCACAAATGAGTTTCCAGAATCACCTGAAAAAGTTTTGTCGAATGAGTTCTTAGAAAGTTGCTACCTAGGATGAAATGATATAGGTGATTGGATAAGCGAATTGCAGATTATGGGAGGGCATAATCTGCATAATCTGCAATTCGCTCATCCCATCACCCAATAAACTACCGTCCCATAATCTGCCATTAGCTCATCCAGACAACACCTACACAGTAGAACTAGCAATTGAGAAAGTTCATTACCGATTGTATCATAAACAACATCAAATTTCTCATCGATGTCCTGATATTTAGTCTTCGTGTAATCCACAACCTCGTCGGCCCCCAAACTCTTAACGAACTCCACCTTGGTTGTGCTAGTAGTTGCAACAACTCGAGAAGCTCCAAAGAAGCATTTCGCCAGTTGAACCACCAGCGTGCCGACTCCACCTGCACCGCCAACTATGAAAATCGTCTGCCCCGCCTTAAACTCCGCCGTCTTGAAGCCTTCCAGGGCAGTTTGAGCCGCCAGAGGCAAGCTCGCTGCTTCCTCAAATGAAATGTTGTCTGGTTTTATTGCCACAAGGTTTTCCTCAACAAGGATGAATTCAGCCAGGGAACCTAGCCGTTTTAATCCTCCTTCAACACTGAAATCTTGAATGTTTCCATAAACTTCGTCGCCTATTTTGAATTTCGAAACATCCTCGCCTTTTCCTAGTACCACACCTGCCATGTCGCATCCAGGAACAACCTGGACACAAGTCAATAATCATAAAGTTATAGGCAAAATGTGAAGTTATATGGTTTCTGTGTGTAAGCATACAAATGAAAATATTAGAAATATGATATTTACCGGAAACTGCAATGAAACAATTGCTCGTTGGCGTAACTTAGAATCGAAAGGATTTAAGGCAGCAGCTCGAACTTGAACAAGAAGTTGATTCTTTCTCGGAACAGGAATTGGAAACTTCCCTAACTCGAGAACTTCCTTGGGGCCGTGGTCTTCGTACAACCAAGCCTTTTGCATTCTTGATCTCTGTCTGATGCTCACACAAGCTTTTCTTTTGAGAAGCTTGAAATACTAATGTTTTTAAGTAGTTGTTAAGCATCATATGGATTATCAATTAATGACATTATTTATGACATTATTTGAAGTAATCATATAAATATGGTGGCAATTTTGTTTTTTCTTTTGTCATTTTCGTGTGAATTGGTGGGTGGAAGTGTTTTGGTAATGTTTGTATTGGTTTGGGTATATATTAATGACAGTGGTATTAATTAAGAGTTTTCATAACATGCCAATGCAAAGACTAATTATTAGGTATTCTGGAGTATATGACGCGTCTGTACTCCAATTTATACAATTACAACACATGACATATGATATGAAGTTATTACGTGACATAGTATATTTATACTTTTTTTCGTAGGATGACAATAAACTCGCACTCTATTGCAGTAGCTGAAAAGCCACACTCGAGAGCAATTCTTGATTAACAGTAGTTAAGCATCATATAGATTATCATTGAATGACACTGTTTGAAACTGATCATATGAATGTGGTGGCAACTAAATTTTGTTTTTTTTTTGTCATTTTAGGGTGAATTGGTGGATGGGTGAGTTGGATATAGACTGTATTTTGGGTATATGATATTGACGTGATTTTAAGCATGACTTGACAACAAGCCAATCCAATTAGTGGTCGATTTTAGTGACATTATATGTGTAAATGTAAATGCATTCTTGGTACCGCCACCGATATCGTGCCAGTGGAGTACAACTTGTAGGGGACTGCGTATCTTCTGCGTTCAGGGGGCTAACCACGATCAGGTAGCTGCACCATTGACCCCAAGAGTCGCCCAACAAGTGTGCTTCGCGCCCATCCTGGACCATGAGACAGGGTCCGGGGCAACGCGTGGTACCACATACCGCCAGTGCCGCACACACTGGGACCGGGGAAGCCAAGTGGAGTGGAGGCTAGAATAAGGTCCACCAAGATGTCTGCGAGGGGGTCTTGGTATGGTTGCTCTGAGAGAGAGACTTGCGAGTAATTGTCACTGCCTAGAGTGAAGCTACCAGCTTCTTATGATGCTCGGTTCTTGAAGCCCACTGCCATGCAACCCTTTCTCATGCAGTACATAGGGATTCACTGGAGTCTCACCACTCCTCTGTGGAGTACGCACACCACCCCCGAGCTGTCTCTCTGTCTTTATGAGCAATCAACTCTCTCTCATTCCTTTCTCATATGTTCTTCCTTCGTCCTTAGTTCATTACTTTACTATTCCCCGATCTTACCTAATCCGCGATCTATCGATTCCTTCCTCACACATATTGGCAACTGCTGGGAAGAGTATTATGTGAGAAAATATGTTGGAGCCAACGAAAGTTTTTTTCGGTAACATAGTCACTCTTGACCTCCCACCTTTCCATGCCTCGTGAGGCTGAGGGAAGGAGGCTTCACCCAGTCACCTCGAGTGGAGATCTCGTCGGGGTGCTATTGCAAATTGTCTTTGCCGAAATGCAAGAGTCGTCGGGCTTGATTCTGGGTCACCTCAGGGGTTTTTCCCGGGACTCTTCTCTGTGCCCTGGAATGATTTGACAGTGACAGACCGCTATAATATCGAAAAACTCCGGGTAAATGTCGAACCCACAAGACTTGGGGAGATAAGATGTAACCCAACCTTTCCATGAAGATCGGTTTAGTTTCTTTAAACAAGGCGTCATTATTTGAAGAACACATATGAAGATCATAAACTAAACTTGAACAACTAGTCATCAATTAAGCTAAAAGCATATGTATGAATCAAAATTCCACAAAAATAATCTCGGAAATCATAAACCCTAGGTACCCAACTCGGGTCATAGTAAAATAGTCTAGCTATTCATAACATGTTTTGAAATTAAAAGATCTCACATCATGATAGATAAAATAGAAAAGAAGATTGTGGTAAATTCAAAAGTTGTCGTGTAGTACGTCAACTGGATATCGGCTTCTCATAAAACACGATATATAGATTAGAATGCATTTATAGCGCGCCTGGATATTAAGGGCTAGTTTGGGAATGCTGTGGCGGTGCTAGAAAGCTGCTGTGACACTATGGAAAAGCTGTTGTGATTTCTTGATAAAATGTTGTTTGGCAAATATTACGTAAAAGCTTCTGTGAAATATTGATATAGTAATTTTGTGTTTGGTAAAATCAACTGTAAAGTTGTTATGAGAGGGTAAAATGACAAAAATATATGACACGTGTCATTTTCGTAAAGATAACTATTGATATTTTAAAAAATTGTAAGGTTAAAATCGGTTGTAGATAAATTAATCAAAAGCACTTTCTGGAAAAGCATCTCCCCTCTTGCTTCCTGAAAACTGCTGTGGGACAGCAGAAACTGTCCGGAAAAACAAAAAATTTAATTTTACCAAACACACTAAAACTGCTTCTGCTGTCGGAAAGCAGCTGTGCTGGCAGCAGAAGCATTCCCAAACTCACCCTAAGTACCAAGACCTAGTTTTGATCAGAAAAAGCTTTAGAATTTATAATACATGCGTCAAGAGTACTGGGGAAAGTTAAGAATTCATATGGGAAACAATAGATTCTAGTGTCTCAGCAGGCTTGAATTCTACAAATGGTCTACAACTGACCATGATAGGAAAGTAAGCCAAAAAATGTGCAATTTTTTTTCTTTCAGCTGGTGTATGATCTTCGCAAGCATACCTTTAAGATTCTCATACTCGAGCATCTTCTCTAAGATCATGTTGTCGCTGATATGGCGCTTCCACCGCTTCTCGCTGTCTATTGGAGCAAACACCAACTCAGACAACATGTCTTTCCCAACATGTCTAAAATACTTATCAACATATGAGGTACCTGCAGTTATAGGATGAAATGTGTAGACCACTCTATTCTGGCCAATCCTAAATGCCCGGCTTATGGATTGGCTTTCCGCAGATGGATTCTAAGAAACTTACAACAGAACAACCCTTGAAGCCCCAACCAGACTTATCCCCTTAGAGCATCATTTTGTCGATGCAAGCATTACATTGGCTACACTTTTAGGATTGTTGAATATATCTATATGTGTTTCTCAATTTTTGGTTGATAAATCCTCGTATTAGGAAAATCTCATTGTTTCGAAAACCATCTTCACTGAGATGGTCACTAATCAAGTTCAATAGTTCGAGGAATTGATTAAAGAAGAACACTTTCTCCTTCCCAGGTTTGCTGAGGCACAGATGGGTAAGCAACACAGTGAATTTAGTTTCGCCCCTTCATCATAGTCAAGCTGCATCCTCTCTAGCTTGTCCTTTTCCATGACGAAATATTTACTTACAGAGAGATGGGGGGAACAGAAACCATGGTTTCCTTATAGTCAAAATCAAAAGTCCCCTGGACATCCTCATGCAGAAGTTGTTGATGTTCTTCAACAAGTTTCTTCTAAAGTCGGGTGGATTCAGAGGAATGACACAATCCCTCAAGCCATACGTTCTTGAAGAATACTACATTTGTGAACATAAAAAATGGCTCAATAGAAAGCTTTGAGCCTATCAATTTCTTTACCAAAAGCTTCTTCATATCTCAACCTCTTTCTGCTGACATTTGGTCGCTACACATCAGCAAATTATCTTTTTATCAAGTTCTAAGAATCAAGGAAGGCCTCGCAAGCTCTAAGGTATTAAAGAACTGATGACAGTTGTTCTGGAATGGGATACATGAAAGGAAGACCCGCCTTTCTATTTGGAGCTCCAAACAACTATTCCAAGTTCGACAATTTTTGTTTCCCGGTGCGTGACCTTCATGTATAACCATTAATTTCGGTCGCTTAAGTAGTACTATTCTCATATGTGTTTCATGATAGCCAAGAAAAACCTTCACTTTCTTTTTCGTCTTCCTGTCATCTTTCTCATATCTTTCACCCGCAACTCTATCATACAAATGACAGTTTATCCCAAGCAGACTTTTGTTTTGGCTTCAACAGGCCAATTTTACCAAGCGCGCCATGTTCGTGTCTTGGAGTTTTCTTGACGAGAATAACCTACAAGAAAACTCCAAGACACGAACATGGTGCCCTTGGTGAAAATGGCCTCGTGGAGTTAGGGAAAAAGTGTGCTTACGATAAGTTACCATTTGTACGATAGAGTTGCTGAAAGCTGATGGGAAGAAGACAAAGAAGGGGAAGGCTGTTCTTGGCTATCAGAAAACACAGATGAGGACGGTACTACGTGAACGACCGGAATTGGTGGTTATGGATGAATGTCACACGTTGCAAAACAAAAATAGTCTCATCTGGAATAGTTGTTTGGAGCTCCAAACTGAAAGGCGGATCAACCTTACAGCTACCCATTCCAGAACAACTTTGATCAGTTCTTTAATTCCATTAATTTTGTGAGGCCTTCCTAAGTTGTAGCACTTGATAAAAAGCTAAAGCTTGTTGATGTGTCGCAGCCAAGTGCTAGCCGGAAGAGGTTTAAGGATAAAAGAAGCTTCTAATAAAGCGATTGACAGGCTCAAAGCTTCTACTGAGACGTTTGTTCATGTTCACAAAGGTAGTATTCTTCAAGACAGTCTTTCTGACTTGAGAGATTGTATCATTCTTCTGAACCCATCGGAACTTCAGAAGAAACTTATTGAGTAACATTAACAACTTCATAAGGTGGATGTCAAGGAAGTTATGGTTTCTGTTTACCCATCTCTCTGTCAAGTAAATAGCTCCCTCATGGAAAAGGACAAGCTAAAGAAGCTGAGGCTTGACAATTATGAAGGGGAGAAAACTAATTTCACTATGGCGCTTATCCGTCTAAGACTAAGTAAACCTGAAAAGGATAAAGTATCCTCTTCAGTCAATTCCCCAATCCATTGAACTGGATCAGAGACCACGTCAGTGAAAATGGTTATGGAAGCATTGAGGTTTTCCTAATACGGGGATTATCAACTATATGCTGAAAAAACATGATCGATAAATTGAACGATCTTGACAGTGCAGCCGAGGTAATGCTTGAATTTGGCTTGGAATCATCTGTGGAAAACCATGCCATAATTCGGGCATTGAGGCTTGATCATAATAGAGTGGTCTACTATTACCAACTTATGACTTCAGGTACCTCAGAGGTTGACAAGTATTGTAGACAAGTTGGGAAAGACAGACTATCTAAGTCGGTGTTTGCTCCAACAAACATCGAAAAGAGGTGGAAGCGCCTTGCAGATTTCAGCGACAACGTAATCTTGGAGAAGATGCTGGAGTATGAGAACCTCTGTGAAATACCCCGTTATTTAGAAAAGGGTATTTTATGAAATTATTGAGTGTTAATTATTATAAGTATTGGGTTAATATGCTATTATTTGGTGTTAATATGACATTGGTATAAGTTTGGGTAATAGTTATTATTATTTAGAAAGTTAATTTTAATGTTATAAACTACCTAGGTGCTTTTATGTATTTTCCTATAACTATTATAGTGTCTTTTATATAACTAAAGGGGTGGTGGTTGTACTAAGCCTAAAGTTAGTGGGGTGAAAGTGTATTTAACCCTAAACTTAGTCATCTTCTTCCTCAAACTCTCCCATGGAGGAAGAAGACCATCTCCAACCCAAACACCACCATTACCACTCCGAATCTTCACCAAATTCGTTGATGTTTGTCCCAAATCACTCCCTATTCGATTTAATCTCATCAAAACTCGATACTTTAGCAAAAAGTAAACTAATTTCGCCAATTTTTGGTCCCAATTCGAAATCGAAAACTTGAAAGTGGGTTTCCTCATGGAGGTTAAATTCTTCACCTCTCTACTTATATAAACCCATCAATTCTCAGATTTTAGACCCACAATCTCAATCCCTCCAACCTCTCAATCTCTCCTTCAATCTCCCTCACCCTAGAGCTCTCTATCAAGCTCTCCCTCTCTCTCTCTCTCCCGTTGGCTGCCTAGAGGACCCAACCGCCGCCTCTGCCGCTGCCCGCCGCCGCTCCCGTCGCCGTCGACGCCGCCGGCGTCCTCGCCCCTCGCCGCCGTCGTCACCGCGCCCAGCTGCCGGCCTCGCCACCACCATCCCGTCACTTCTCTTTCTTCGGGTAAAACCCACTGTTTTGTTCTTCATCTTTATTGCCTTTTCTTTTACTGATAGATGGTTAATGTAGTAGTTGGGAAGGAGATAACAAAGTGGCTGTTGACCCAGTGGTTAAAGCATGTGCTAATATTAGTGTTGGTCTTGGGTTCGATTCTCACAAGTGACAACTATTTTTTTTTACTACTCTACACTCAATATTTAAAAGAGAAGTTTTGGGAGTTTGAAAGCCTTATTAAAACACTTGTGAATTATTTATTTAGGAAGTTTATTTTCTTGTTTAAAGGTTAATCTTTTGAAGAATAATATTATTGGGTTATACTTTATAGTAGTAAAAATTAGATAATTATTTTTATACAAGTTTAAAGTAATCTTTTTGTACTCATCTTTACCCAAAAATAAAAGTATATTTTTCTTATAAGTTTATTACAAAATAGAATAAGTTATTTTCTTCAAATAAGTTTGTTATTTCTTTTAAATAAAGTTAGTTAGTTTATAATTTATTCTCTACTAAGGCTTGTTTGGTTATGAGAAACTACTATTTTGATTAAACGTATTTTTGAGGTAAAATAATATGCTTCTCTACCCTAAATAATAAAATGGATAGTTTATCTAATCTTATAAGTTATATTTATATAACTATAGCTATGTTTTTACAAATAATAAACGTTATAAAGCGTATTTTATTATAAAAGAGGTTGTTCGCCTTAGCAAAGGTTGGAGAGAGTTAGTAAGGGATTTATTTCATAGGACTTTGTGTGCAATGTGTTGATTAGGATATTATTAAATTTGTAGGCAACGAATTCTCCGACGAAGGATACGTCGAATGCTACGATTGATTTGCTGTGATTGCTATTTGTTGAGGTAAGTAAACATGCCAGGCCTAGCGCCCATATCTTCTTTCGTGTCTAAACTGCTTTTGTGATTTATTGTCTCAAAATTTGAATATCTACTTGAACTGCTTATTTGAAAAAGTTTACTGATTTTATAAAGGTGATTTTATCACAACTATCACATGATTAATAAGACGTAAAGACGTAAAGTGGAATAGTTGTACCAGGGATCAATAATTTGAGCTTTGGTCGATGTGGACTACGTCTCTCGACCCACTTTATTTTATTTTTCTCGGTCGCAACCGCCCCGAGTTCGCTCCAGTACTTACGTCTCGGGCCGCAAGAAGTCTTAGGGGGGGGGTGTCGACACTTATGGTCTGGTAGCCAGTTATTAGTAGATCTTCCCCGTGTCAACATGGTAATATATGTTTTCTGAATGATGGACCTTTATGATTGAGAATTGGAAGTCCCGATTGGACAAATGAGGAAGTTTGGGAATGTTTCCCCACAAGTGAAGTGATAAAGGAAAATATTTGTGAATTCTTGTTTCATACTTATTCTCTTACTCAAATACTTTACTCTTCAAACTCATGTGTCGTTTTTAAACTGCTTCATAATCTGTTTACATGCTTGGGTGTTGCTTACTCAGTATTTTCCGCTGACTTTGGAAACTGTGGTGTTTCTTTTTTGTTTCTGCACCACAGGTTTAGGTGGAGGCATGAATTTTGGGGGAAATCGAGACGCATCACTCTAGTAATTTAAATTTCACATCTAGAATTATTTTATTTATTTGAATTTTAGATTGGAATAGTGCCCATGTTTGTGGCGAGACAAGTTTTAAAGTTTCAATTAAATATTTTTATGGATTTGGTTTGGATATTCTGTTATAAAATCTCCTTGTATCCGGGTTTAATCTCGGGTACGGAGTGACATCCCTGGGCTACCGGGTCGGCCTTTTCGGACTTCCGGCTTGGCGGTTTTGGGGGTGTTACACTCTGTGCTTGCTAATATCATACACCATCCGAAAGAAAATAATTTGAATAAATGTTTTGGCTTACTTTCCTATCACAGTCAGTTGTAGAGAATTTATATAATTCAGGCTTGCTTTGGATACATTTGAATCTATTCTTTCTCATATTACTTCTTAAATTTTTCTTGTAATCTTAAAAGACGTAGGGATGGCAACTAATCGGATTCGGCGAATCGGATCCACCTATATCCATATTCATATCCGAATAGGAATGGGAGATCCAAATCCGATCCAGATCCGACGGATCTTCACCGGATTCGGATTGAATTCGGATCGGATCTTAAATTGAATATCCATATCCGATCCGAATATTCGTCAGGCACAAATCGGATCGGATGCGGGTCAAACTCGCAAAAGAACACAAAAATAAAGAATAATACAAAAACATAAAAAATTTCCAATAGCGTCAAAACATGATTTAGATCCATATCAACAAGACCGTAACAACTTCAAACCCAAGATTAAAAATATATAGTGTCGCACAAAACATTAATACATAATTTCATCCACGAATTTAACTAAAATTAAAACACTAGCAAATTGCCCATAACACGTTGTTCATTGCTCATAAGGTTACTGATTTATGTGAGGCTAGGGTTAGTAGCACTATGGAGGAAATTGAGTTTATATTTTGATGCACCAGTATGTATATTCATTATCAAATATAACTCTTAGGGGCATTTTTGTAAAATAGAAAGTACCAGATTGGGTCGGATCGGGTATCCAATGGATCTGCACTAGTATCCGAATTCGGATCCAGATCCGTTTGAATCCTACTTTCATTATTCATACCCGATCCATTTTAAATTGGATCGACTTCGAACTTAATCCATTTGGATCAGTTGCTCGGATCTCGGATCGGATCAGACCAAATTGTCATCCTCAAAAAGATGTATTACAATTTTTTTGGTTTTCAAACTAGTTCTATTTTTAGAAGAATCTAACTAGTTCTTGGGAGTTATATCCAGGCGCACTCTGTATCCTCTTAAGCAGACCACTTCCAGAGAAAAGGGGGTTAGAACAGGGGCGGATCTAGGACTTTGTTGCAGTGGGAGCTAAGTTAGAAAAACTAAACAAAAAAGTGTAAATTTTAAATTCTGTAAAACTGAGTGGGGCTATAAGACAATTATAATGGGGGCAAAATTGAAAAACATGTGAAAGTATAAGGATAAAAATGCAAGTTCTAAAAGTTAAGTGGGGGCTAGCCCCCACTTGTTCAAAGGTAGATCGGCCCTTAGTTAGAAAGAGTACGAACGGAAGACCTAAAGCCATTACATTCGACCCGTTAAAACATTCAAAGGAAAAAAGAAGCATATGCTCATCATCCACTACATTAAGATTAGCATAGTGTCTTTTATTTTTTTAATTGAGCATGTAAACAATAGAATCAGACTTCTTAATAGTTTGCAGGACATTGTTAAATACAAAATGGTTTCTCTTATTAACCCAAAATAAATTTATTCACCCAAAATAAATGGTTGCTCTTCTAAGAGAGACATACCTTCGCTCCAGCACAATCCAAATGTGAAAAGAAGAGGGCTAACCTATGACATGAATGATGGCGTCTTGAGAAAGGATGGAGTTGAGGAGATTGAATCGCCAGATCTTGGATCCACCATTCACCATAGGCAGTGTCGAGAGTCGTGCCGGCAACGTCGCTTTGGAACCAGCAGAGGCGGCGCCGAAGTGGACCCATCCATTAACAAAAACCAAACAGGGAGTGAGTTTTCGAAAGAACTATGACTTATACTTTTTTGATGATATAGTTGGTATTATCGAGTTGAAAGCCCCCCCCCCTCCTTCGATGAAATCTTGGGTCCACCACTGTTAAGTTGTCGTGGCAACAATGGTAGTCAGGGCGGTGGAAGAGGTCGCCGAAGTAGACATTGCGAAGAAAACATAAAAATGAAGCAGAAAGGAATAAAATCAACGACGAAGCATGAGACCTTGTGGATCTTATCGCTGCTCTGATTCCATGAAAGGAACCATAATTAGGTTTTCCGGTATCAAGCCTTGCACGCAGAGAGGCGCATGGGAAAGGTGAAGTAGAAAAGTTTTATTGTTAAACCTAAAACAAGGCTGAAGCGAAGTATTTATAACAAACATATGGAATTGTGTCCGTTGGATCAAAGTAATCCAACGGACGCGCGATGCAACGGACGGAATTCCATCCGTTGGATTACCTTGTATAAATACTTTGCTTCAGCCTTATTCTTCACTTTTATCTCATGCGCCCCTCTGCGTTCAAGGCTTGATATTTCCTTAAATATCTGGGAATTAAAAAAATATGAAATGAACCAATCATAGTAAAAATACATAGAATGATACACACAAGAGATACAGAGGATCCGGACTCGTCATCGCTCGGGAGGTACATAAACACCCCCACTTTTGTTGGTGAGATTAACTTCTTACTAAATCATTTTGATTGCAATAGAGTTCAATGGAAATCAAATCAAACTTAATTAGTATTAGAATACTATACACAAATACTCATCACTATGCTGTGTCTTGGTAGGAAAGAAATAAATGCCAATACTACTCCTATTATTAGGCTAAATTGCACCGGAGGTACCCATAGTTTGAAAAAGTTGTGGATTAGGTACCCATTGTTTCAATTTCAACGCTCACGGTCCTAAACTTTGAAAATCCATGCAATCAGGTATCCAACCCCAAATTTCGTCCAATTTTTTTGATGAATCTGTATAAAAAGACTATAATACCCTCTCAATCTCACACATAAAGTTTGTAATTATAATTTTTTTCGTCAAATATAAACTCTATATAAAAATACCACAATTTTATTTTTTTACTTTTTTTCCATTGTCATGAAAATGAAAAATATATTCATTCAAGTGTCTTTTTTTCAATTAAAAATATCCCTTTACCCTCGATCCCGGAGCTATTTGTAATAATAAGTGAGTATATTTTTCAATTTCGTGACAATGAAAAAGATAAAAAAAATAAAAATTTAGTATTTTTGTATAGATTTTATACTTGAAGTTAACAATTGTAATTTTACAAACTTTATGTGTGAGATTGAGAGGGTAATATAGTCTTCCTATACGACTTCGTCAAAAAAATTGGACGGAAGTTGGGGTTGGGTACCCGATTGCATGAATTTTCAAAGTTTGAGACCGTGAGCGCTGGAATTGAAACTATGGGTATCTAATCCACGTTTTTTTTCAAACTATGGGTACCTACGGTGCAATTTAGCCCCTATTATTATTGTGATTTTGACCCATTTACAATTCCAATAAAATCCTGTATTTGTGAAAGCAATATTTTTGAGCATAAAATCCAAACAGAGCCTTGAATGGGTAATAGGGAAAATGATCTGTGCTTGCTAGGACTGCAACTCGGGCGGACTGGGCGGGTTGACACCCTTGTCCAGGCCCGAGCCCGAGTTCACTTGGGATTGCCCAAGCCCAGCCCAGCCCGGGTTAGGAGCATCGTCAACCCGTCCAAGCCCAAATTCGAACAATCCAATTCGGGTTCGGGTTGAATTCGGGCTAGCCCATTCAACTAATAAATTAACATAATTATCACATTCAACACAATTAAAATTGTCTCCTTAAAGTTAAGTTAATAACTTACATATAAAATAGATACCGGATGTAGACAATTCAATTTTTTGTTATTTAAGGGTAAAAAGTGATGACTATATATTGTTAGAGTGAATTAAAAAATTATCCATTTATACAAGAGAATAGTAGATATTTTGTTTAAAAAATCTATTTAATTGTGAACGTAAACACAATTAAAATATCATTAATAAATAATAAAAATAATAGATTCTTGATAAATATGCTATATAATACTCTCCAAATATAACATTTATATGTAATGAATATACAAATCGGGCAATTCGGACTAGCCCATTGCTTAATATCCGTACCCAAGCCCGACCCTAATTGTAACTCGGGTTGATAATTTATGTCCGAGCCCGTCCAAATTACTCAAAACATGTGCCCAAGCCCGACTTTAGTCCGGGCTGGGTTCGGGTTGGTCGGGTTCAGCCCGCCCAAGTTGCACCCCTAGTGCTTGCAAACAATTTGGCATGGCTGGCCTTGCATCACCTCTCTCTCTCTCTCTCTCTCTCTCTCTCTCTGCCTTGAAAACTCTCTCCCCCATTCAAACCTCTCTGAGAGCCAAGAAACAGAGAAACCCTCCTTCCTCTTCCTCTGCTCTCGGTACTTCTCTCCATTCTCCACTCAGAGAAGTACGAGAGCAGAGGAAGACGCAGGAAGGGTCTTCAAAGTAATCTAAACTAGATTTTCAGTTCTTCATAATTTGGGTTTTGGATCGTGGTTTTTGTATGTGGGTTTTAAGATTCTGGGTTTTCATCTTTAGGGTTGATTAGGTGAGAAAGGGCCTCGATTCTCAGTTCATGGAACTAGACAGAGTTCAAAATCACCTCTTCAAGCGGCTGAAAAGGCTAAAAAAAAATATCCCACTTTAATTGGTTATCAAACAATATGGTGGCTTAATCACTCTTACGGTTCAAAGTTCAAAGTTCAAAACGTTTGAACGATATGGGTTTTGGGTTTAAACTTTGTTAGCTTGATTATTTGATTTTTGATTTCATCAAAAGTTCAAATGTGGGGGTTAATTAGTGAAACTATTCATGAGGGAGACTCACAGGTGTGAGAGTCATGGAACTGTACAAGCTTAAAAGTAGCTCATAAGCTAAAGATCCCACTTTTCTTGATTGTCGAACAATCTGGTGAAAGATTGGGTTTGCAGAGTAGAGAAAATTTGATGAAGGTGTGGAAAAGGAAAGGACACAAATGAGCCAAATAGCTGCTCCTTTCTCATTGATTTTAGAGTTATACATACCTAGTATACCAACGGGCTGATTTACATCCCTTGGATGATAAGATCAATTACATTTTGATTCTTATAGTGTGAATGGACTTTCATACAAGTTCTTACAGATGCTAGAACACTCCTTGAGATATTTGCAGTGACATCCGTCAAGTTCTAAAAAATGTGGTGCAGCCATCATCTTCTTCTAATAGCATCCCTCAAACTTATGGTGGTGCAACAACCATAAGTTTGTGCTAAATTCTAGAAATTGTCTTGGTAGTAGAGGTTCGGTGAATATGTCAACTAGCTGATCTTCACTAGTCATGAAGAAAACGATAAATTCTTTTCTCAAAACTTTCTCCCTAACATAATGGTAATGAAGTTTAATGTGGTTATTTTTAAAATGCAAGATGGGATAAGAAGAAAGAGAAATTGCATATTTTTCGCCACAAAATACGTGCAGAATGAATATGGATGTTGAGATCTCTAAATAAAATCTTAATCCATGCTAGCTCTGCAGCAGTGGAAGTAAGTGCTCTATATTCTGGCTCGGTAGAGCTTCTTGTTACAGTTTGTTGCTTTTTACCACCCCGTTGAGCGGGATTAACACCTAAATAAATAAAGAAACTAATAGTGCTTATTCTATCTATAGGGTTGCCAGCCCAGTCAGCACCAGAGTATGCATGAAGAGAAATGGGGCCTTTTTGGTAAAAATACAATGGCTTTTTTTCACCTTGAAGATACCTTAGAAATCTTTTAGCGCCAACTAAATGTGCAGATGTAGGATTATGCATGAATTGGCACATATGATTTACAGAGAATGCTATGTTTGGTCTACTTAAATGTGGTATACAGTACTGAACCTAAGAGTTGCCCAAACGGTGTAGCATTAGATAAAATCATTTGCATGGAATTTAGGGCTAACAACAAGAAGTGTAAAGCATGGTTTGCAAGTGTCCATGTTGAATCTTTTCATCAAGTTATCTATGTACTTAGTTTGATGCAAGAAAATACGATCATGAGTTCTTTTGATTTGCAGACCCAAGAAATATGTGAGGGGATCAAGATTGATCATAGAAAACTCTGAGTTTAGATTTCTTACCAGAGTGGTGATGTAAGCTGAATCAAAACTAGTAACAATTGTGTCATCGCATAGAGTAAGAGACGAGTTATACCATTATGTGAGTGTGATAAATTGAGAAGTATCTGCACCAGAAAAGTGAAATCCAAGAAACAAAAATTATACAGTAATTAATCTCTCAAAGCAAGTTCTAGGAGCTTGTTTGAGACCATATATGGTCTTGTCAAGCCTGTAAACATGTGTAGAAAAGTGAGGGTGGACAACGCCTTGAGGTTATTTAACATAAACAACTTCTTTTAAATTGTCATGATGAAAGATATTTTTAACATCCAATTGTTGAAGAGGCCAGTTAAAAGCAACAACAAGACAGAAAATTATTCTGGTTGTACAGTGTTTGACCACTGGACTAAAAAGGTTCATTGTCAATGCTAGGAGTTTGAAGAAAGACCTAAGATACTAGTCTGGTCTTATATCTAGAAACATCTCCATCATAGTTGTATTTAGTCCTAAGAAACCATTTATTTATTTGAACATTTGCATACTATGGTGCAGGAACAAGTGACAATGTATTTTATTTTATGAGGCTTTGATACACTTCAATCATGTTTGTAAGCCAATGAGAGTGTTTCTGAGCCTCAGAGAAGCAAGGATAGTCACAGAAGAGAGATAGATTAGGATTACAAGACGTAGAAACTCAATTTTTATTTTGCTGATGCATGATTTAATTTGCTTCTAGCCTGCATAGGAAGGCCAAGTGGTGGAGGCTGCATTTGAGTCGCTTCAGGAGCCCTGCCAGGACTAGTTGGTTGAACCTCAGGTGGTTGCATCTCTGGTCGTGAAGGTGTGTTCATGGGACAAGGATCAAGTTTTTGTCTTTGTGAAGGTGGCCAGGTGGTGAAGGTGTATTTTACTCCTATTATCATGACTTTTGATAATTATAAAAAATCAATTCACAAATACATAAATGCCTCGACTGAGTTTAAATCATTGACTTTGAGGCGGAATTAGGTTCTTGATTTTTTCTTTGTCACCTAATCAAAATCAATCTTATATCTTCACGTCTTTCAGTGATCAACGGAGCAGCAAGCTAGGACAAGGAGAAGGTTGGTTTTTGAGGTGTAAACATACGTATGTTCTAACGTCGGTTTGAATCAGTGCATGTTTGGTATTATTGTTTCTAAACAAACGTTTTTAAAAACAACGTCTTTTTAAATAACATGTTTAGAAATGCTTGTTGCTCTGAAAATACATGTTGAAAAACATCCATTTAAAGGAATAGAGGAACTTCAGTATTGACACACCAAAATTGTTTCTTAATCATATTGCATGTATAAAATGACAATTATACATCGTTGCTGAAGCTAAAAGTTGATGTTATAATAAATTAATCTTCAAATTTAAAGGTGCGGGGAAATATGTTTTTGATTTGAAACAATGAGTGAGTTTGGTATGAACTTTTTAGATTCTAAGTTTTCTTAAAATGGCTTAAAAAAATGTGTGACGCAAAAGTTAATAAGAAAAGATGTATGACGTTTGGTAAAAAAAAACTTTTTTAGAGAAAATAGATCTATAGAACAGGGGAGTCAACCCAAGGAAATATCAATGTTTACATCATGAGCCTAATTGGGTAGGATGGAATAATAAGAACAATCCTCTTCTTGTAAACATTTTTGCGCGAAAGCATGGGTAAGACCATTTGACGAACGACAAGCAGAACCAGATACGACAGAGCTGAAGTTCAGAATTAGAAGCTAGCAGTTGTTCAGGATCTCTTTCAACTCTCCAACCTTGCTTCCTTCCCATTAATTCTTCCAGCTTGATCTTCCCGGAGTTACTTGTATGCCTTCCATCGTCTGAACCAAACCAATATAATTGGTCTACCTCCGTGGACTCTGCAATGGTTAACGTCTTTATGGAGTCAGTATCATAAATGTTCAGGACTTGTTGCAAACGATCCCTATGCCTCTCCTTGGTGTTTTAAAATATTAGTGGTGTGACAGTTTTGTTATTTAGTGAAAATTACTAATATACCATTTCTTGTATCTTGAGTACTACCTCTTTTCATGCGTTTCTTTTCTAATTTGACTTTGTTTTAACTCGGTGATTTGATTACTAAAACGACGCAAATATTTGGTAATCTTTTTATAGTGTGGTAGAGTAAACTTTTTACTCTACAACACTGAAAAAAAAAATCTAAAAACTAAAATTTGTATTGTTTAGTTATCCAAATTATCGGATCAAAATAACATGGTTACGGTGAGAAAAGTCAAACTAGAAAGAAACGCATGAAACAGAGGTAGTAGTCGGTTACAAACAAGTGTAATCATAGTTGAGTGTTGATGACATTTTTTTCATTTTCACTATTTGAGGAAAAGAATCACAAAAGATTCATCAAACCCAATATTTTCTTCCAACAATTTTACACTACAAGTTAAAAATTCAAAATCGCCTCAAAAATTCCATACCAAACCCTTACAAAAAAATTGAAAAACAAAAAAGTGGATTTAGTGAATGTTCGGGAACTCGAATTTTAATAATTTTGATTAAAATTGGTCATTTTAATTTAATTCTGTTTGTTACGTTATTTTATAATTCCGGTTAAAATATGTTTTGTACCAATAAATTGCAAATTATTTAATCTCCAATTTTGTAGATTCTCTCACATTATGCAGATTATAAACTCATACCAGGCATTTTTAAAAAAATTAACTATTTATTATTTTCAACCAAATTATTTTCTCCAATTTTTTCAATTAATTACTTAAACTTCGGTTGGTACCAAACAGACCATTAGAAATAAATTCTAAAACAAAAGTTTACACCAAATCCACGCAATATTTTGTGGGAAAATTACAAAAAACTGCATCGTTTTGCTAACCAAATCACCCACTTAATGTGACTTAGATACGAGTTAAGGTGAGAGCGGACCAGGTTGGTCTGAGCCGGGCCGTTTTAGAGTGGGCTGACAGAGAGGGGGGCGGATATTGAACTCGTGCTTCCAGCGGGCCAGGCCTGGCCGGTTCAAGGGGTTAAAAAACTTAACCATGTCGGGCCCGGGTCGAAAACTACGATTTTGGTAGGTTGGCGGGCTGACAAAGAGTGGGTTGGGGGCGTGTATTAGACTCGTGCTTCCAGCGGGCCGGTTCAAGCGGTTAAAAAACATAACAATATCGGGCCCGGGTTGAAAACAGTAGTTTTGGCACCTATTATTGTTTTTCTTAAGTGTATATATATATATTAAATTTGTAACTTACTATTTAGAAAATAACCAATAAGTAATAAAAAAAAAGTAATACTACTAATGGGGGCAAAATGGTCTTTTCAGTCTACTAGTCGTTAGTTAAAAAAAAGGTTGGAAAGAGGCACGGCAGCCGGGCTGGGGTCATGTGGAACCCGCACGAGTAAGGGTGAGAGCTGGCCGGATACGGGCCGGGTTGCCAAGGGCGAAATGTGAACCACCTGGGCATCGGGCAAACCTATAAGGGGCGGGGTTAGGGGGTGGGGGCCGGGTAAGGGTCGTGTTTATAAGTTTGGGTGCGGGCCGGGTCAGAAAAACTCGCTGGCCGGCCCGGATTGCCATTTTGATATACAAGTCAAAATGTTAAATTGAAGAGAAAGAGCTAGAACAAACTGGTACCTAACCGTATTCTGATATCATTTTTAAAATATATTGTCAATCGTTTGTTTTATTTTAACAAATACTACTCCGTAAAGACTGTACTGTACGAACTCCTACCTCCACCACTCTGATGAAAGTTTGCGGGGTGTGGCCAACTAGCTGTAAGCAGTCTATGAGTGATTTGTAGGGGCAATAGCAAGGTCCTATGAGTGTTGATTTTTATTCTGTTTAAGGAAGTAGTCAAAGGGCATAATAGTCATATGTGGCCACCTTGAGCAAAAGCTCTCTCTTTCCTCTCTCTCCTCCTACAAGACAAGACACATAAGAGAGATATACGCAGGACAGAGAAGGAGCAGGGTGTGTCCTCGGCTTTCAAATCCCCAAATATCTCACCCTTTCTCCTGAACATCTCTTCAAAACCCCATTTGTGACTTGCCAATTTTTGTCATTGTGCAGTCAAAAACACTCTATTTTTTCAAGTATCAAGAAACCCATCTTTTGTCCAAGAACAAGCTCATGCTGGGAAACGTCGTCGGAGCTCCAGTTTGAGTTTTCTGGCAACATATTGGGAGTTTGCAGTTTTCGAGGGTCAAGAAAGAGAAAGTGAAGGGCGTTCTACGATAATGAGCAAAGAAGAAGACCGTGGTGGTCATGGCCATCTCTCAGGGAGCTTTATCTTATCTCCCGGATTTATTGACAGAAACAGAGTCTCTACAGAGGTATTTACCCTAGCTTCCATTGTTGTTGTTGTTGTCGTTGTTGTTGTTTTCTCTTTTCTCACACAAACAATGCAAGCTTAACAACCCATGGTGTGTCCTCTGTATTGTGCTTTCGCATATATGGGTTTACAAAGGATTGGTGAAAAAGAAAAACCATAGAGAAGAGTGATAAGTAGTAAAATAGTAAAAGATGCTGACATGCCTTCTGTCACGGACTGACTTCTTTGCAATCCCGTGCGGCACTTGAACCTCTCAAATAAGCCTAGAACAACTGAAAAACATATGAGCTTAGAGAAAGAGAGATTTGTATTACTTGTGGAAAGCTTACAATGCTTTGATGTGTTGGAGCAATAGCTACACCCTTTATATACAAGTCCCCTCTCCATGGAATGATCTAGATGATCTGCGATCCAACGGCTAGGATTGAACGACTAGAACCTTCATCCAACATCTAGCCTAAGATATTTTCTATACAAGGATCTAGAGCTGTAGGGTTTTGATGCAGGTTACGCAGCAGAATAATAATTTTTTTATCCTGCTCAAATCCCTCCAAGGATCACGGGGAAGCCATCATTACATGATAAGCGCATAGAAGTTGTGTACCTTAGTTTGGGAGATCACACGAAGAATATCGTCTTAGTCTCTATGAATATCCACATCTAGGATTCTTGATTGGATTCCTTCTCACCGCGTAGTGCTAGCTGAAACAACCCTGGAACATACGGTTCCATGCTAGTGCAACCAAACGGAAATCTAAAGTGCATTCAATTGATAAAAACCGGAGAAACCCTCCAACAATAGTTTGAAAGAAATAATAACATTGTTCAAATCTAAATTGTAATTCTAAAAATGCTTCCTAAATAAATGAAAAATGTCCTAGCTGCCTGATCCTAGATTCCAGATTACGTGTGCGCGTTCCCCCACTTTATTCATAACCTGCGGGTTTATAGCAACAGCCGACCGCAGGAAACGTTTATGAGTAAAAAACTGAGTAAGCATACATCACAACATGTAAAATAGAGCAGGCTAACAATAAAATAATAATCATTTTTTAATCATAACTTTGGTTGACGCGTAGCCTACGAGCCTCAACAGGTACATGTAAACAGAGAGGTCACTATGCAATAAATCCAATAGTGGGGCACATTCTTGGGTATACCAATTTCTCCCCGGACGTTAGTAGATAGCCCTTCACTATCCCACCCTAACCATTCTAATGAGACCTTAAGTGTCGACACCCCTATACAGTCATAACCTAAACATGCATAGGTAGTACTCATAGATTCCAAGATAAATAAAAAATGGTATGAACCCTAGGGAAATCACTCAATTATGTTCCCGGCCGTAGCCTTCACGCACGTCCTCTGTACATCACTCTCAATTCCATTATAATTCATTAACTCTTCCACATGCTTCACATGAGTACTATAAGTTTGAAATCCATATGCTTCTCAAAACAGTTTCACAGTATCGAAGTAACTCACACAAAGCATCACACACATTTTGATAGTTGAAAGTGTTGTGCACATATACTTACTTGGATTGGAAGAGAGATCGTCACACGAAAGCAAGCACGCAACTACTCGTAGTACGGATCCTCCACAAATTCACCGTCTACGAACTCGGTGTCTACGATAGCAAATATTTCCTAATTATCATTCAATTACCACGACAGTAGTGCATACAAATCCTATATGCAATGCAAGCTTAGCCCAACTAAACTCCCAAAACTGAAATTCGCTAAGTAAAACTATCACTTTATTTAAAATATGGCTTATAAACACTAATGTTTCTTATTATAAAAAAACATACTATAACTTGTATACTTATAAAGTAATAAATTATTAGATAATCAAAAATTTGTTTTTAGAATAAAAGAACTATTTCCACTCAATTAATACAATTATTTTATAAAGATATAACTCATTATAGCATAAAAACAACACTCTTATTCATATGCCAACATATAGTTTTAAAAATAAACAGTTCTCATAAAATACAACTGCTACCCCTATGGTTTAATAAAAGATAACACGCACCCTTCCAGTTTGATAAAAGACACTTTCATTCGCCCACAAAAGCTTTCAGAAATTTCACCAGCTTACCCCCTTAGATGTATATACACATACAAACCCACATAACCGCAAACAACTTTCACACATCTTCTCTATTCTCACTTCACCCACACCCACACCCACTGCAAACGATATTATTCCAATTGATTTACAAAATAAAGCACACGGTGGAGAAATTAGGAGTAGGAAATTGAAGTTTGAAACTCAAGATAGGAGGTTCGGTTGCTTATCGAACGGGTGAAGTAGAGTCGCGAAGACGACGGTGACGGGAAGAGCGACGACGGGGCAGCGGCGCGGCGAATCAGAGGCGGAGTTGGGCTTCCCCTGGTTTGGGTTTGTCGGACCGAGAGGCGGAAAAGGGGCCGGCGAAGGCCGGAGCTGGGCTTCGGCTTTGGTCGGACCAGGCTTCAGCTTTTTCCGGCCAGGTGCGTCTTCGGCGAAACAGGGCAGCGAGAGGAGGGAGCGTCGGAAGAGATTGAGGGAGAGAGAGTGGTCTGGACACGTTAAAAATGTTACACGGCCCACAACTTTTAATAACTAAAAACTTATCTAACTCTTATAACTTTTACAAAAATATTAATATATAAAAACAAAGATTCAATTTTTATTATAATTATCATTTTTCTATATATATGAATATATAAATAAAATATATCTCATAAAAATTAATAAAACTACCTTTATAATCCCCTATTAACGCCCCAAAATATTTGTTAAACTCCTAAAAGTACCCCCAAAATTACGGGGTATTACACTAGCAACGGAAGAAGGAGGAACAGATCACGCAAAACGAGGGAAAGTCGTGGCCAAGAGGAGGGGCCGACGGCGTCGGGTAGGGGACGGATTGGAGCTTCGGCTCCTTTCTCTCTCTCTCTCTCTCTCTCTCTCTCTCTCTCTCTCTCTCTCTCTCTCTCTCTCTCTCTCTCTCTCTCTCTCTCTCTCTCTCTCTCTCTCTCTCTCTTGCTTTGTTATGTTCTCTCAATAATGACTTGTTATGAGAAAATAAGAAGCTATAGTTCCTTTATATATTAATAACTCTTTATTAATTACATAAAGACCCCAATACTCATCATGTCCTTACATGGATTAGTCCACTTGCAAATTAATCCTACTAAGTTTGCTCGTGGTTGCGTTATGATCCTTCTATTAATTTGTCTAACTAATTAATACTATTATCCAATTTAATCCTTCCGGTGTGTGACCCCATTGGTTTCTACTTAGTTGGTAGTAACGATTTACTAACATGGAGCGGTGTCTAGCAAACATCCATACCACCGCGCTAATAGAAATAAGTCAATGATCCCGACAAACCTTGTGCCCAATGTTCATTTATTGTGTTATCCCTTTGTCTTCATATCCGCATTGGACACGAGACATAATAGTCACATTCGTATATCCAATCCATAGTTTTTCGATCCTGGGAATATGCTTATGCGAGCAGATAACATCAATATCTCCATATTGATTTATCTGAGTCTGGCCATACATTCTATAAGCACCATCCCTCGAGTGGCCCATGGATATTTGCTCCCAATATGTGGAAGGGACAAATCCTGTCTACGTCACTACGATCTCTGAGATTGCTTCCTATCGTGCCCGATAACTATCTTTATAGTTACCCGGTTAAGGCGCAACGTTTGATAATATCAAATCACGATATTTCACAACTGGAGTATCTAGTGACTTCAAGTCTAAGGATTACAATACAATTAGCACTACGAGAAGTGATTATGACTTTGACATAATCTAATGTATCATTCTCGTCGTGGGTCAATCCATAATTGATTGACTATTAAATGTCAAAAGACCATTTGCCTATTCACAGTTTCACACATATTTTGAGTAATTATTTTCAGTCATTTGTTTACCTTTTCCACCTTTTCCACCATTCCGAGAACTGAGTGCACCTAAAATATACACCAAACCGGCCCCATACCCAAACAAATACATGCCTGACGACTTCTGGAACAAACCCGATTACTCACAGCCTTACCTAATTCTATGAAAACATGTCAAATTTGGAAGCTTGAAGCAACATCTCTTTTAGCAACATGTTCCACTCATGAATCAGTAGGGAGATGATGAACACAATACTTGAGTGGCGTGCTTTAAATTGAATCAGCAAAATGTATGTAAATTGGGTGATTGGCTTAGAATTCCTCGAATTAAAGACTTGAAAATATATTTACTCTTCGGGTTCATAGGATGAGAAGAAGGGTTCGACCCTTCAAAATGTCATATCTGATTGTAGAACATCCTTTGGTTGGCTTGAAATTCGATACACCTGGGTATTAATCTTCTTCCCCGCCATATTTTCTGTTCGCCATGGTTGAAGGTTTAACCCTAAGTTTCCTGTAGTGAGGATCGTTCCGGTTCGTGAAATGGGAACGCAATTCTCCATGGAATTCGTTAGATTAGGGATAGGCTTATTTTTGGATACTTTGATAGGAGTTGTACCATTTTTCGTAAATTACAAGTATAAAAGTGTTGAATATATTCAACATTTTGAAGTTAGAAACTCTAAAAATTGATGTAACCTGGCAAATTTAAATTTAGTTTCCCCTTGTGTATATATACTTGAGGTTGAAATAGTGAAACAATTCTGATTGCCAAATTTAGCGTGGATGGATTTGGGGAAGACTCAAATTTTTTACCCGGATGTCAATACCTACTCCTATCCCTTCCAAGCTATTTGTCTGTCTCTGCATTCTTCTTTTGGCTGCACTTGTCTTGATTGTGTTATCTGAAGGACTGCCCAGTACAATGAATTGTAAATGTACATTTCTTAGCAGTCTTCTCTGGTTTCTTGAAGTACTTCGTCAGAAGTAATCTATCTAGATTCCATTATGAGATTTTGTATGTGCTAATCTTATCTATCTTGAACTGCAGCTTTATATTGTGACAATGAAGGCAGAGCCCATGGCTCCAGAGTTGGATGATTACCGTTCAATGGTGGATGCTGTTAGATCTCGTTCCCAAAAAATATTCAAAGAAGCTCTTGGCAGGTGAAAGAAAATGTTGTTAATCGTGTGTTGTTGTAATGTTTCGTGTAGTTTTTGCCAATGGGGTGAGCTGGAAGTGGCTTACTTTTTTGCTTTGTGAATTTAAATGGATTTCAGTGACAGAAGTGACTTGTTCTGCGGAATCGATGGTGGTGAATTCGAGGAATTCTCTTGTCATCTTTTGGTTGAAGAGGTGAAGAAGATTGAAGGTTGGTCGATATCTACTACCCGTAGTCTTAATGATTTTTCTTTCTTTGAGATGTTTCTTTTGAGAAGCTAGATATCCACTAAATTTTTTCAGGGGTGGATGACGTGGTGTCGGTTAGACCAATGGATAAACTTTATAATTATGGGTCATCTAGCGATTGTTCACCATGCGTGAGCGATGAAAGTGATTCTGATCAGGCGAGTGATGAAAGTGGTGATTTTGGAGGAGCAGGTGAGCGATGATAGTCAGTTCCTGAATCCTGCAGTGGTGCTCTTGCTCATGTCGTAGCTGTGAATGTCAAATCTAAAGCACAGTGATGGGACTGTTGAGTTATCCGGTATTTATGATGTAGTTTGTGTTGTATTTATGATGTGAATGGCGTGATCAATGTCGTAGTTATGGTGGTTTCACAGCTTTTGTGTTGGATGTTGCTGTCCTTGCTTATGATCTCTGGGTTTTCGACTTCATTTTAATCTTTTCTTTTGGGTCAAAAGGGAGATGTATAAAGAAAAAACCAGGCCTTAGCCATTACAAGCATCACAAGCATCCCTTACTCGGGACAGTCAGCTAACCTACTTCACTCCACATGTTATGTTACAACGTAGCATATAATATTGTAGGACGGTAAGATAGATGTAATGTATGTTGTGTTACTGTTGTATGTAGGAAGTCAGATGTGATTTTGTTACTCGGGTTGAAAAGCACTGTTTTCAACCGATGTCTCTTTTTGGATCTTCCCAAATCTGGGAGAAATGGCCGGAGTCTGGGTTTTGGCAGCTGTAGAACATGACAAATGCGACGAAGAATAGGCATCTAATGAAATTCCTTAGGGCTTAGACAATTCTGGTTATCCTTCCTAACAATATTAAGCACTATGTTTATCTATGCCACACTAATGGAAAAATGTGACTACCTGTCGTGCACCACATCGTTACGTTCCGGTAAACACCGCATCCTCTCGGTCTAGCGGTACCTAACGAATCCGTTCAAGTTAGCATATAACCTATCGAAACATTGTAGTCTCGATCCAACATTGCCTATTGACTTTTTACTCATAACCGATCCAATGTCTTGGATAATCCTAATGAGTTACCTCCTGGTCTGTTCCGGATACAGGATCAAATCTAAAGTCCTCTTCGTATCAAGGGCGTGGTTCTCGCTCATCAACCTAAAAAGCTACCTTGAACATGTGATCAAACCGACAAGCATAAAATAAGCTCAGATAGTAGAAACTGGATAAACACCGCATACTAGAATAAGCATAGCTCGTGAAGTTCTAAAGTGATAATCATAGAAAACGTCGAATTGTGTCCTAGGTTCACCAGTGGACTTAAGCAAACAACTTAGCTACTCATGAAGACAATGAAACATAAGTGCTTCATGATAGCAAGAGATTAGGCAGAGAAGAATAGTCAAACGATGATGTCTTCAGCTCCGTAAATCTCTACTACTCCACCAATGATCTCCAGTGTACAAATCAGAACATATTTGATATTCTTAACTTATCTACCAAAACGTAACAAAATAGTGTAAAAGTTGACATCGGAACCAATGTGTCTACCAAAATGTGCCCCATTTACTTCATATACCAAAATATACACCAAAATGTACTCTATCTACTACATATGCCAAAATATACCCTTATACTTTCAAACTTCTCTGTAATTTGCCTAAAATAATAAAATACCTAAACAGTTGGAGGTTCTATAACATGTGCTTAATGAAGCTCTGGCCTTTCTCCAAAAAAATAAAAATCAGTAGATAGAGATATTTACTTCTTCAGTTGTGTAGATATATGTACTTCAGTTGTGTGCAGCTACGACATTCACAGCATTAAGTACCACACTACATCGCTGTGCTTTAGATTAACATTCACAGCTGCAACATGGTGGATTCAGGAATCGCTCGCCTGCTCCAAATCACCACTTTCATCACTCGCCTGATCCGAATCACTTTCATCGCTCACACATGGCGAACAATCGCTAGATGACCCATAACAATAAAGTATATCCATTGGTCTAACAGACGCCACTTCATCCACCCCTGAGAAAAATTAGTGCAATTCTCGCTTATTAAAAGAAACATCTCAAAGAAAGAAAAAAATCACAAGGACTACGGGTAGTAGATATCGACCAACCTTCAATCTTCTTCACCTCTTCCGCCAAAAGAAGAAAAGAGAATTCCTTGTATTCACCATCATAGATTCCGCAGAACAAGTCACTTCCGTCGTCACTGAAAATCATTCAAATTCACAAAGCAAAAAAGTAAGCCACACCCCTTGGCAAAAACTACACAAAACATTACAAACAACAGACGATGATTAACAAAGTTTTCTTTCACCTGCCAGTAGCTTCTTTGAATATTTTTTCGGAACAAGATCTAACAGCATCCACCTTTGAACGGAAATCATCCAGCTCTGGAGCCATCGGCTTTGCCTTCAATGTCACAATATAAAGCTGCAGTTCAAGATAGATTAGCACAATACAAAATCTCATCATGGAATCTAGAAATATTACTTCTTAATTCAAGAAACCAGAGAAGACTACTAACATACATTTTGCTGATTCTCTCGAACCCTTCTTCTCATCCTATGAACCCAAAGAATAAATATTTTTTCAAGTCTTCAATTCGATGAATTCCACCAATCACACAATTCTACATACATTTTGCTGATTCAATTTAAGCACGCAACTCCAGTAATGCTTTCCATCCCATTGATTCATTAGTGGGGTATGTTGCTAAGAGAGATGTTGCTTTAAGCTTCCAGATTAGATATGTTTTCATAAAATTAGGCAAGGCCGTGAGTAATCAGGTTTGTTCCAGAAGTCGTCAGGCATGCATTTTTTGGGTATGGGGCGGGTTTGGTGTATATATTTTAGGTGACTCAGTTCTTGGGTTTTTTTATCGGGTTGGGTTTGTCAAAATTGAGCCCGGCCCGCCGATTGCCACCCCTAGACAGGAGGAAGGCACTACTCGGAGACAAGGAATGGCACATATATCATAAGATTTATGGAATCAGCAGCACAATTTACGATTAGTATTCATCACTCCTTACCTCCCTGTTTGGGTCTACAATTGAGGTACTTTGTCTGGAGTGGGCATAATCCATATCATCCAAAAGCTCTGCAAAACCGAAAAATGGTGGAAAAGGTAAACAGATGACCGGAAATAATTACTCAAAATATGGGAATAGGCAAAAATGGTCTTTGGCATTTAATACAACTCAATTCTGACTAGAACCAAAGCAAAACAAGTATTCCGGCGATTAACTAGAAACCAAAAACGAGTTTGAACTTTTTCAAAAAAAAAAAAAGAAAGAAACTGGTCTGAACTATGTCTCTCTTACCCTACAGAATACTACCTCTATTCCCTCTCTTTCTCCCCAATTTGACTTTTACCACTATTCACTGGGTCACTTTGACCCGGTGATTTGATTAGCAAAACGATGCGAGAATTTGGTTATCTTTTCATGGTGTTGTAGAGTAAAATGGTAGCATCATTTTGCTATCCAAATCACCGGGTCACTTTGCGGATACAAAAGTCAAACTGGGGAGAAAGAGAGGGAACGGATGAAATAATAAAGATAAGGACCAAATGTAACCACATCAAAGCAAAGTTTTAAAAACCGCAGCAGTCATTTTGACCGGTCAGACCGCTGAACCGGTGCTTGACCGGTCCAGTTAGGTATTTGGACCGGGCACGCTATAAAAAAAAAGTCAAAACCTGCCCGGCGAAACGGGAAGATTGAAAACCGGCCTGTTTTCATTAATTTTCTTAACATTAAATTCTATGTTGATGATACCAAGACCCAAACCCACAATCTCATGTGTAGCATCTACCCACTGGGCCAAGCACCCATTTGCTGGTATCTGTTCACATTTTAGTACATATACTAATTTAGCGGCTCAGAATACTAAAATATTTAATGAATGTTTTTTTTCCTTATTCTTTTTAATATATTAGAAATGGACTGATACTAAAACTTAAGCACCATGTATCATTAAATCAAATTTATAAGTAGTCATTTCAAAAAATAAAACAATGTTGTATTCGTAAAGTTATGAGCTCAGTGCTCAAACTTTATTAAATCTGCACAATTAATCAATGTAGCAAACGTTTACAAAGTAATTAATTGAAAACATGCGTCGTGTTAAATTACTCATGGCTATCAACTTTTTACCAGATTTTAATTTTAAAATCATGTGCTCATAACTTAGGCGATGTTGTGCTGTGTAATTTAATAAATATGTTGGTCATATTTAGGTTTTCAGGTTATTTTCAACTTCAATTAATTTTACTAAATATTTATTTCATACATATACGATTTTTTCTTAAAAAGGCGTGTGGTTCTATTGGTTGAACCATGGTACAAGCGGTTGAACCTCAAACCAGTGCTTCACCGTTTCGGCGGCCGATCCAACTACTAGAACTTTGCATCAAAAAATTGTTGGTTCAGAGAATGAATAAGCAGAAAAGCAGTCAACATGAAAATATTACAAAAACTGGCTTAAGCTAATGCATGTCCATTTCTTCAAAAAAAAAAAATGCATATTCATAATAATACTTGTCATCTCAGTATCAAACATATGTTATTTTGCGCTGATATCCTCTTCATATCTTATTTCCCCCACAACTCCATAAACAATTAACAGCATAACCAAGATTTTCGCAAGTCCGATGACATCTCACTTAGGAATTCAGTACAAACAACAATGCAAGATGTACCTTGCAGCTAAAAAACAGTTTGTTCCATCATAAATATGTGAGCCTAAAAAGTTCAAGATGTACCTTGCAGCGCTCTACTCTTTTGTTTCCGACGAACTGGCAGCTCGCTATTCCCCTTCACAACTAATTTGTCCTGTGAAAAAGAGAACGAAGGTTGTGTAAGTCTCTCAATTGCAAATGGGTATCTTTTTTTCGATAAAACGGAAAATATTGCAAATGGGTATCTGTACGCGAAGTCTTCACTTGAAGAAAAAATCAAAGCAACATTATCTGTAAAAATACAGATAATAATGACATGTCAAGCAAATGCAGATTTCAACTAAGGCTCTCACTTTCCTTCTGCAATACAAAGATGACCTACGGATAATTTAAGAATTTACTTGTAAAAAAAAATCTTATACCACCATAAACGACCATCTTTTTCACTTCTCGGACAAACTAATAATCTCTGTCAGCCCCAGAATATGCAATTACTTTAAGACGAAACTGGAAATGAAATATAGAAAATTCTACCCTCATACGCTTATGTACTAAGTTCGAATCAACAAGTTACCCTTGAAGTTGAAAGACACGATTATAGTTTTAGAACAAGAATTAGCTACATGCAGTATTGGTTTTACCACTTATCGTCTCAGCAGTTTGTAAAATTGCGACACTTACGTCAAATTGACTAACACCGTTAAATTTTGTTAGCCAGGTTTTGATGAACTTTCACCAAATCACCTACAAATGTTATGCATGCCATCATATCAAGTGAGAATAGGTACGAGTCAAAAGTCAAAACCAAGAGAAGAACAGGTAGCATCTCTCAGCGAGAACCTAATAACGCAATTACTCAGTCTAAGACCGCGCGTTGATTGAAAACCTTAGAACACTCCAAAAGCTTAATTTATCCACCGGTTAATCCTTGTATATTTCGGTCAACAAGCAATAAAGTTATTGATTTCTGAATGCAAGATCCGCTCACATCACACCCCAGTGGGTTTCTATCTTCGAGATGTTAACGAATTTGTAAAAGGGAGCTGCAGTAATCTAAAGAAAACTGTGAAACACTGTTCCAGAACACCGCAAGCCGAATTCGCAAAAAACAATTCCGTGTAGGACCACCAAACAAATTCAGTAAACAACAAATGTGTTAAAATCTCGAACTACTGTTATGAAGACAATGCTTCTGCTAACTACATTCAGCGGGTTCATGGAGTTAGAAGTTCCTAATGAAGCGAGCAACGAGACACACAAAGACAGGGAATCAATGGGGGAGGGTTGAACATTTTGAAGAACGAGATATACTTCTGGTTCAATCCATAAAAGACTTCTTTCCGAAGGATACTCATCACAATCTCAACTCAAAGAAATTTGGAAGCTGCAAGGTGTAAGAGAATTAACCCCTTGTTTGCCAGATGAATAACCATTATATTTGCACATCATGTGACCTTAAAGGTACTTGGTTTGTCTTAAGATGGTTTAATAAAAAGTTAACCCTTGCTCGCCAGAAAAGGCCAAAAATGCATAATGGCTAAAAGACACCAAAATAATCGAAGCGTATTATGCAGAATTCGTTACAACACTGTAACTGCTTTACAGTAGGAGGATTGAACATGGAGTATTCTAGTACTATAATACAGAGATATATAAGTAGGCTCTCCATGCTGCTAGCTTTTTTATAATTGTTATTAGTTAACATTTGTGATTTTAGTCATTAGTGAAAAAATTAGGATTTTGTAAATACAAATAAAACCGTTTGAAGGCTGTCCCAGAAGAAAGAGATAAAATTTGGATTTTGCAAATACAAATAAAACCGTTTGAAGGCTGTCCCTGCAACAAATTTTCTTTCTTGACTTTTAAGGAATAGATTCAGGACCTATTCAGGCAACAACGACAAAGCTTGTATAATGATTCCATTTAAAAATTTAATATATCACGCTACAGAATTGCTAGGACTTGCTTGTTCTCTCAAATGTAACATCGGCACCTCTAGGAGTATCAAATTGCAAGTGAGGATACAAGATAAATGTTTTCACTTTTCACTAGTCTGCAAGTTAAAATTGCTTTTATAAACATGCCCATTTGTTCCTAACTACACAGGTAAAAGGCATTATAATTACTTCATGTAATAGGGGTAGTACAATCTAAATACTAATCATGTGGGCTTCACAATCGAAATAATGATGAGAATCAGATGCTTTCACTTGCCTCATACGTGCTTTTTTCTTCCAATTTTATGAACCTCAATTAGATCTGTCATTCCTGACCCGCACCCGTCAACCCACCCGGACCCGGTTCTTACTATACGGGTTTAAACACACCCAATTAAATAAAAGGGTTATACGGGTTAACCCATTAGTGACTGATAATAAATGGGTGTATACGGGTTAGTAAACAAGCCCCACCAACCCAAATAAATATTACATCATTGCAACTTAACTCACACTGCAGAAGCAATTCCATTCCTCGCAAAACCAATCACCCATTGCCGACCAGTCCCTTATTGAGTGAAAACCAGATTCCAGCCACTAGAGATACTTACAGGTTGAGTCGACGATCACAGTGCCACCATAGCCACCATGCGCCACCGCCACCGCCACCACCACCCAAATCTGGAGTCTTTGATGGCGACTATTCTTCTTCAAGTTGCTCTTCGCTTTCCTCTCTCTTGATTCAAACCCAATCCTCCGACTTGGGGATACTTATTAGGTGGCTAAATAAGAAGACGGTGAACAAGGCTTCAAAGATTTGTTGTGTGGCTTTTCACATCCGCGCAAGATGGTGACCATTCATGTGCCTCTGAATCTGAGGTCATGAAAGCCTCAAGGTTTGTGCCTTGTTTCTGATTCGTACTGGACTCAAAGCACGGTCATACGGATTTAATTTCTCAATAGTTCTATTGGCGTTTCCGGATTTAATTGATTTGGTTGGGGGATTTTGTCGTATCATTTGGTGAACGGGTTGAAAATGGGTGAAGAATGGGTTAGCGGGTTATAATGACCCATCTACGACCCACCCACGAAAACCCGTGTTTTTAAAAGGGTAGGCCGGGTTACACCCGTTAATAAGCTGACCCATATCTGAACAGGTTGAAAACCACCCAACCCGCCCGTTTGACACCTCTAACCTCAATAAATTCTTACTAATCTATCCCAAGGTGGGTGGGGGAGGCTCAAGCTGATGAACTGGCTTACAAGCGCCATCACCGCTGGGCCAACTGCGTAATTCCACTTGCCTGGTGGGTTATAATTGCTTTTCTGAATATTCCTATATGTTTCTAAGAGCTAAAGCACACAAGCCATCATAATAATGTAAGGAAAATAACAACGAAATGCTAATATGCAACATAAGATGTGAATCGTTATGTGATCTCTTCGCAGTTGGAATAATGGTCAGAGAATCTCATGTATCAATTCATACCTTTGTCTCCGATGCTAGCTGGTTGTCGTAGCAATCCATCATGGTGACTCCAGCTGACAGGTCAAGACAAAAAACAAGGCCCTTATGAGAATTAGTTATCATTCAAAATGAAACGAGAAAACACAAACACAATGTGTACACAGAATTACACAAATACAAGTGCAGGTACTCACGCAACTCAACCAACTGTCAGTCTCTAACAAACATAGGCATTTGGTAAGAAGAAATACAGCTCAGCACGACGAGTAAGATATCGAGGAAAGGTCTAAAGTATCATAGTTGGTGACAAAGAATACCAAAATGCCAAGACTCCAGGAAAAGTATAGAAATATATGTGTATATATATTTATAATAATTAAAGAGAAGGCAATGCAGTTTGAAATCTCTCATTGTGCGTAAGATTCACTTTTGGATTTTATTAAGAAACTCTCTCTAGAATGACGGAAAATAACCACTTCTCGTTTCCTCAACCACCTCCGCCGGAGAATTCAGTTGAATCTCCGACGAATTTCTTTCGTTTTCAGGCTAGCTGTAAGAGACGGCATGTTGCCGGATCTCACTCCTCTGATGATGATGAAGCTATCTCCGGCAGTCGTCAGTTTAAGGATGCTCTGTTGCAACCACACCCAAAGGGGATCTATATGGAGGATGAAGCGGATCTGTTCCCGTTTGCAGAATCTGGCGGCAAGGATGCGACCGGCGTTGTCTCGGAACGATCGGAGGACGGCCGGATCTGTGTGAAGATCTCTGGAGCTAGGTTAAGGAAGCTCCATCGGCCATGGAGCCGAGCCTTGATCCTTAAGGTTTTGGGGAAGGAGCCTCTATTCCATGTTCTTCATGATCGCTTAACGGCACAGTGGAATCTCGCCGCTGGTTTTGAGCTCACAGATATCGATAATGGCTGCTACTGTGTTCGATTTTTCTGCAGAGAGGATTATGAGAAAGTTTTGTTGAATGGCCCGTGGATGGTGCAGGGGAATTATCTCACAGTCCAGAGATGGACTCCGCACTTTGATCCGTTCGGACCTCCGGTGACCACAACGCCGATCTGGATCCGCCTTCGGGGTTTGCCGGTAGAGTATTTTGAAGAAGATACGTTGATGGATGTCGGGGCCAATTTTGGTACATCCATCAAAGTGGACTGGCTTACTATCTCTGCTACAAGAGGTAAGTATGCCAGGATCTGTGTGGAAACTGATCTCCGGCAGAGTCTAACTCCGGCGATTTGGGTGAATGATAAGAAAATTCCGGTAGAATACGAAGGGCTTGGGACGATTTGCTTTGATTGTGGCATCTATGGTCATCGGAAGGAGAATTGTCCTAAGGTGACCCCTGGTGTGACGGCGTCTTCCTCGCCGGATGATATGGAGTCTGGTTCGGCTTCGGGGGCAATTCCGGCAGCGGAGGGACCTTTACCGGAGCCGGAGAAGGAAAGGGGGCTCAATTTTGGGCCGTGGATGATAGCAAGAAGGAAGAAAAATCCGAGCCGTCCACGTGGCAAGGAGAATTCACAGCCCGGTACTGCTGATACACAGGATATCTCTCCGGCTGTGGACAATTCTTCTCGATTTGGTGTCCTCTCCTCATTGGGGGAGGAACTAAGGGCTGATACGCCGCGAACCAGGGGATCTCTCTCTCCAATTGGCCAGCTGGATAAAAATGTGACGCGTCGCAATAATGATTCCGCCAATCCGAGCGGGCCACGTGGTAAGGGAGTGCCAAATCAGTCTAATAGTCAACGAAAATTGGGGAAGAACTCTCTGAACAAGGGGAAGCAAATTGCTAACCCTAGCTTTCGTCAACCTCTGGGTGATATGAATCGGAACTCTGCTATGGAGATTGAGCGGCTAAGAACAGCGTTATCGTTCAATTCTCGTTCTCCAGGAACCGGTGGTGGCAACAATTCTTATAGTCCAGGTGCTAAGTCTATTTTGACGAGACAGGGTATTATTCCCAACAAACTCAATTCGGAGTTAATCCGTCCTCCTTCTCATAGTTCTCAATGAAGGTTCTCTCTTGGAATTGTCGTGGAATCGGCAATAAGGAAACGGTAAGATCTGTTTTGGATCTTTGTTCTTTTTACAAGGTGTCTATTTTGATAATTTTGGAGCCTAGGGTGAATGGCACTCATGCGGCTTCTTTGTGTAAGCGGTCTAGCTTTGATAGCTTCCATGTGGAAGAGGTGTTGGGCTACTCTGGTGGGATTTGGATCTTCTGGGATCAGAAGGAGTGTGATCTTCAAGTTATTGCTTCCACTTTTCAAGCAGTAACTTGTACTGTCCAGTGTCATAATCAGCCCCTATGGCTGCTCACTGCTGTCTATGCCAGTCCTCTTTCTATCAAAAGGGAAGAGTTATGGACTCAGTTGCAGCAAATTCACTCTGTCCATGATCTCCCTTGGCTTTTATTGGGAGATTTTAATCAAGTTTTAGCTAATTCTGAGAAGAAAGGGGGTAAAAGTGTTAGTATTAAGAATTGTCTTGCTTTCTCTGGTTGTTTGGATGCTTGTTGCCTTCAGGATCTTGGCTTCTCTGGTCCTGCATTTACTTGGTCTAATTCCCAACCTGGTAATGTCATTAGGCAAAGAATAGATAGGGCTTTCTGCAATACTTCTTGGAGATTGCTGTTTGAGGAAGCTCTTGTTAAACACTTGGCTAGAGCTAACTCTGATCATCACCCAATTTTAGTGGATTTAGAAGGACTTAATCCTCCTAATAAGGTCTTGAAGCCTTTCAGAATGGAGGTGGCTTGGTTCTTAGACTCTAGTTTTAAGGACATTGTCCATAAACACTGGAATGGAGGTTCTCTCTTCTCTTCCAGAATCCAAGAGTTCACTGAAGAAGTTAGACTTTGGAATATGAATGTGTTTGGGAATATCTTTCATAAGAAGAAGAGATTGAGGGCTAGACTTCTTGGTATTCAAAGGTCTATTGCTTTCAATGATAACCCCTTTCTAGTGAAACTTGAAGCTGAGTTGCAGGATCAATTCAACTCTGTTCTGCTGCAAGAAGAGCTGTTTTGGTTCCAGAAAGCTAGGCTCAACAAACTACTGTTGGGTGATAAGAACACCAGGTTTTTTCACTTAACAACAGTGGCTAGGAGAAGGAGAAACAAGATTGTTATGGTTAAACTTTCTGATGGTTCTTGGTGTGATAATGCTGATCAGCTTAAGATTGAAGTTACTAATCACTTCAAGCAGCTTTTTTCTGATAATGATCCTACTCTAAGAGAAGGATTTGTTTGGAGGGGTCATGTACTTTCTCATGATGGGATTAATTCCCTTTTGCTGCCTATTACTGAAGCTGAAATTCATAAGGTAGTGATGGATATGGGTGCTTATAAGAGCCCAGGTCCTGATGGGTTGCCTCCTATTTTTTATCAACAGTTCTGGACTTCTGTTAAGCATAGTGTTTGTAGCATGGTGTTAGAAGCAGTTCACTTGGGAAAGCTTCCTGTTGGCATTAATCAAACCTTGCTTGCTCTTATTCCCAAAGTGGATGCTCCTGACTCATTTAATCAGTTCAGGCCCATTAGCCTTTGCAATGTGGCTCTGAAAATTATTACCAAGTTACTTACCTCCAGGTTGAGACCTCTTCTGCAAGGGTTGATTCACCCCTTTCAGTTTAGCTTCTTACCTGGGAGATTGAGCAGTGATAATGTCATGTTGGCACAAGAGGTGTTACATTGTATGCAACATAAGAAGAGCAAGAAAGGCTTCTTGGCTATTAAAATTGATTTAGCCAAGGCTTATGATAAAGTCAAGTGGTCAACCTTGAAGTATATTTTGACTCAAATTGGTTTGCCTGCTAATTGGGTGTCTCTCATTATGGACTCAGTTTCTTCTACCTCTTATAGGGTTATTTGGAATGGTGAGCAACAAGAGCTTTTTACTCCTCAAAGGGGGTTGAGACAGGGAGATCCTATCTCTCCCTATCTCTTCTTGTTGGTTATGGAATGCCTAGCTCAAAGAATTCAAAGTTCTGTTGATCAGGGTTTGTGGAAAGGTATCAAGATTGGCAGAAGTGGCATAGCTGTTACTCATCTGTTTTTTGCAGATGATCTTCTTTTGTTTGGTGAAGCCTCTTCTCAACAAGTGCAAGTTATGAAACAGGTGCTTAATGAGTTTTGCTTGGATGCTGGTCAGTCAATTAGTTTGGAGAAGTCTAAATTGTTTGTTGCCCCTAGTGTTTCTAGAGCTGTGGCTAGAAGTCTGAGTGATCTTCTTGGTATTGCTTTGACTGCTGATCTTGGCTTTCATCTTGGGGTCCCTCTTATTCATCAAACTTGGAATAAATCAAAGTTTCAACACATTGTTGATAAAGTTCAGAGGAAGCTTTCTGGGTGGAAGGCTCCTAATTTGTCTTTGGCAGGTAGGGTTACTCTCATCAATACTACCTTACAAGCTATCCCTGCTTACTCTATGCAGACCACTCTGCTTCCTAAATCTGTTATTAATGAGATTGATAGAACTTGTAAGAGATTTTTGTGGGGTGGTTCTTTGAATCATCATAAGCTTCCTTTGATCAGCTGGGATTCTGTCACTGTCCCTAAGGAGAGGGGTGGTTTAGGGTTTAAAAAGCTTCACTTCTTCAATTATGCCATGTTAGCCAAGGCTGGTTGGAGGTTGATTTCTGATGACAGCTCTATATGGGTGAAAGAGATGACTAAGAGGTATGGTTCCCCTCTCTCCAATGATGCTTGTAAGCCCTCTCATTCTAGGGTTTGGAAGCATATTGTGAAAAGTATGAAAGCTGTCTCTAAAGGTGTTGGGAAGAAAGTGTGCTCTGGCCATTCTACTCTTTTCTGGGTAGACAAGTGGCTAGGAGATTTTAGATTAATGGATGTAACTTTGCTTCCTCTCTCTGATGAGGATCTTCTTTGTACTGTGGCTAGCTACTGGGATTCTGAGGTTGGTTGGCTTATTTCTTCTTTATGTGATCATTTGCCTTCTGCTTTTTTGGAGCTGCTCCAAACAGTTCTTCTAAATTCAGATGATAATGTGACTGATAGAGTCATTTGGAGAGGTACTGCTTCTGGTACTTTCTCTGTGGCTAGTGCTTATAAGTTGGTGAGTGAGGAGGAGGATGGTCCTAAGATTGATCCAGGTTGGAAAAAAATTTGGAAGTGTTGTGGTTTTCAAAGATGGAAGACTTTGATTTGGCTTATTAGGCATGACAGATTGACTACCCAGGAGCTGAAGAGGAGAAGAGGTATAATTCCTTGTGCTTCCTGTCCTTTTTGCCACAATGACATTGAAACTACTTTGCATGCTGTTAGAGACTGTTCATGGATCTCTAATATTTGGGAGAAGCTGGTACATCCCATGTATAGAAGCTGCTTTTTTGGACTCAGTCTCTGTGACTGGGTTGACAGAAATTTAGATGAAAGCTGGAGTTGTTTTAATGATCTGAATTGGCCTTTGGTTTTTATCACAACTCTCAGTTATGGTTGGATGTGGCACAACTTGAGGATTCATGAGCCTGGGTTTTGCCTTCCCAAGGATGCTGTGCATATTATTATCTCTCAAGTTAGAAGATTAAGAAGGGAGTTGCAAGTTTTACCCTCTGCAATTTTACCTCTTCCAGTGATTGTTAAGTGGAGTGCTCCCCCTCAGGGGTTTTTGAAACTAAATGTGGATTTTGCTTGCCAAAATGAAACTGTTTCTGGGTTTGTGGGAGCTGTTTGCAGGTCTAGTGATGGTTCCTGGGTTTGGGGTTTGCAGAGAAGGATTGGGTATGGTTCTGTGATTCAGGGAGAGCTCTGGGCCATTCTTGAAGGGTTGTCTACTGCTTTAGAGTTTCAGCAGTCTCAGATTTTGGTGGAGTCTGATTCAGTTTCTGCAGTTGATGTTGTCTTGAAAGGTGATGAGAAGCACCCCTACTGGCATTTGATTCAGAAGATTAGAGATTTGCTGGATGCTACTGGTGGGAGCTTGGTTCATGTTTGGAGGGAATGCAATCAAGTTGCAGACTCTTTAGCTCATGGATGCCACAGTTTAGATTTTGATAAATGTTTGTTGTTAGCTCCTCCTTTGGAGTTGCAGTCTTTGCTCTTGTTTGATTGTGTAGGTCCTGGGTCTGTTAGGATGGTTGTGTAGGGTTTGTTCCCTCGTTGTTTCACCAAAAAAAAATCTCTCATTGTGCGTGATGTGCGCACAGAACTGCATTGAGGTTTTCCAGTAGAGGGTCACATTTAAAGGTGAGGTGAACATATGAGAGATTGGAATCGCGGTTTTATTCTACTGAATTTTGGCTCACAACCAATGTACCTTACCTTTTTCCTCCATCACATCTCTCTACAAATCTATACTATTAAGGGTGAAAAACATAAAACTACTGCTATGATAGAGGTTAATAACATGATTACGGTCCACAGAAGCTGAAAACTCAGAAACAATGGCTCCCACCAACTATCCTGGTTTCAAACAGACCCTTAAGTTCCCATCACTTACCTTGGTGCTCTTGAGGAGGAGGTTCTAAAATTCTATCAGCTGAGTTTTGGTATTTGTGACTCAAAGCATGGTAAAAAAACATACTTTTTACCCTCAATCATGGTATCTAAGAGAAAACAAAATAAAATACAACCATTATCAAGGACGTTCGCTCGTTAGGTTCGGAAGAAGCTGAAAATCGGTAAAACAATGATGCGGTTCAAATCATGAGGAGATAAATCTTTTGATGACAAGGAGAGAGCCAAAAATCGCAGGTTTAGTAGCACGATCTCAGGTATAACCGATTATGCAGCGCTTTGGCTCCAATAGAGCAAAATTAGAACGTTTTCACCCCCAAATTCTGCAACTTTTGACCTCCAACAACAAGCAATGATTCGATTTGAAAAGCTCGAAAGAGAGAAGATCGTACCTGGTTCTGCTTCTGATAAGAGAGAGAGAGAGAGCGCCTTAGGTTAGGGTTTTCAACTTCTCCAAGCGGTTCGAGTTATGATGACTATCGACCGGCTCCACCACCTATAAGGACAAAAGAATTGGCTATGAGGGTGGATTTGAGGAAATAATTGTCAATCCACCCTCAACTTATGGGAGACCGGATTTGACTGCAAATAATGAGAATTATAGTAATTAATGAGGCTTAACTTAACCAATAATTCAAAAAAACTCTAAAAATACTAACTCCCGGGATGAACGGTCAATCCACCATAAGTGGCATAAGTGGTTGCCAATCCATTCAAACTTTTAAACCCTTGCCAATCCACAACCAACTTTGTTAATTTTTTATTTTGTGTTCATGTGGGTCCTGATTTGTTCAGAATCTCGATCTTGCAAGATCGAGGTCCGATCATGCAAGATCGAGGTCCGATCAAGCAAAATCGTGCCACGATCAAGCAAAATCGAGCCACGATCAAGCAAGATCGAGTTCCGATCAAGCAAGATCGGGACCCGATGAGGCAAGATCGGAGTCCGGTCTTTGGGTATTTCTGGATCCCTGTAAAAAACCACCACCACCGCTGGTTCGTTACCTCTGCAAAACCACCCCAACTTGACAGAAAAAAACGAAAGAGAGAGAGAGAGAGAGAGAGAGAGAATAGATGAAGAGAGAAGAAGAGGGGATCGTTTGCAACCCTCCTCGATGAAGACCATCATCTTCGTCTCTGGTCTCACCATCGTGGCTCCCAAATCTGACGAGTTCTTGCTCGACGACGATGGTGGAAGGAGGGAGCAACATCGTCGGGATTCGGTCGGCGTCGTGGGGGTGATGAATTGGTGATGGAAGTGGTGGTGATGGTGTTTTGCCGAGAGAGAGGGGGCGGTGATAGTGTTCTGTCGAGAGAGGAAGATGGATCAGTTTTGAAATAATGAGGGGAAGTGAAAGGGAAAGATAGTATTTTTAGGTTTTTTTGAATTTTTAATTAAGTCAAAATCTCATTAATTAGTATAATTGCCAATTTGTTTGGTCAAATCAGATTTTCCATAAGTTGAGGGTGGATTGGCAGCCATTTCTTCAAATCCACCCTCATAGCCAATTCTTTTTACTAACTCCCCCACCAACAAATCAAACAACTATCTACATCCCTCGACTCTCTCTCTCTCTGCGATGAAGAACAGCAGCAACGTCAGACAATGCTCAGCCCCGACGCCGCGGCCTGAGATGAGGAACAGCAGCAGCAACGACGAAGGAAGCAACCCCCACTCCGCCGTCGCCGCCCAGCTTCCTCTCGCGCCTCTCTTCCTTCTCCTCCGGTCGACCAGGACCTCCCCAAACCCCGATTTCATTGCATAAACCCCAATTTCATCCTCCCGACGGTGTATTCGTTCTATGCGATGAAGAAGGCGATGAAGTCCTGGGTTTACAAGATCGAAGCCCGATGTTGCAAGATGGTTGATCGTATCCCGATCTTGCTTGATCGGGTACCAATGTTGCATGATCGAGGCCCGATCTTGCTTAACGGACCTCAATCTTGCTTGAGCGGGTACCAATCTTGCATGATCGAGCCCTGGTCTTGCTTGATCGGACCTCGATCTTGCTTGATCGAGGACCGATCTTGCAAAATCCGGGTTCTGACCAACATGGGACCCACTACATGTTATGACAAAAATTATGAAAGTTGGAAGTGGATTGGCAAGGGTTTAAAAGATTGTGTGGATTGGCAACTACTAACATCACTTAGGGTGGATTGGCAAATGATCCCCCTATAAGGAGTCATCCAATGGTGCGGGAGTAAGGTAGTCGTGGGTAAGGGACAAAAAAAAAGTTTTATTGGGTTTATTTCCCATAAAATTCAATTAATTCACAAATAATTAATTAGTTTAACTACAACCTAACAAAAAATTCAAACAATTCCTAAAAAAAAAAAAAAAACAAATAAAACTAAAATATTCCAACTCCCAACTCAGAAAGAGACATTTCCTCTCTCTCACTTTCCTCCAAATCTCACATTGAAGCACGGAACCGCCAACATGTACCCTCTCTTGCCCATATTCCAACCACCTTCCACCGCTCCTCCGGTCATCTTACTCGTCTCCGGCGATCCCAAACCCACTTTCTCACTCCCCCAAACTCTCTCACTCACTCTCTCAATGGCTTCATCAAGCCGATTCGACACCGAGCCCGATGATCAAGAAGAAGAGCAAAGATTGTTGGAGGCCGGATTGTTGGCCACAATCGAAGGAAGTGAACAAGTTCGAGGGGCGGTGCAAGTTGAAGTCCCTAACAAATCGAACCAAGAAGACATAAGTCATTTTTTCCTTCAATTTTGGTATGCATAATGTGAAATTATTGGATGACTTGCTGATATTCCACTAAATTAAACATAGTTTGTACATGTAGACACTATAAATTTGATGAATTTGAATCCAGTTTATTGAAATTAAACTCAATTGTGCTAGGTCAAAGCTCGACCAAGATAAGTCAAGCGTCCTTGCAAGGTCAAGCTTTTAAGCATGAAATAACCCCCTTATGTCTAACTTTGAACTTCTTAGGGTAAAGCTCGACTTTGCCAAGTCGAGGCTCGACAAAGTTGAAGGTCAAGCCTCGACTTTGCTTGGTCGATAGCATCGACTTTGCTTGGTCGAGTCTCGATTTGGCAAAGTTGAACCTCGATAAGCTAAAGTCGAACCTCGACCTATCAAATTCGAACCTCGACTTTCGATTTTGATAGGTCGAGCTTACAGTGCAGTTTTTCCTATTTTATGGTTTGCTTCGTTCGACCGGTTTACGCCTTTTGTAAACTGAAACTAGTACATGTTAAGCAATTTGGTATGGATTTTGATGTTTGTAATCAATCATGTTTGTGTTACACCTTTTTTGTTAGGGGTACACGGTGATACCGTTGTCATCCGTTCCTCTGCTGTCTCTACTTGCTTACACGGGACCCTTCAAGTTAACCGTGAAGCCTCAACCGAAAGACATGAAAGGCGCGCAAAGTAAGTGCAACAAGTGGTTGAGAGAGTACATAAGGAAAAAGGTTCCCCACCTCGCTTGGTTGCTTAAAGTTTTGATGGACGTTGGCTTCTCGGGGGCCATCGCTAACGAGGTATTTCACGGGCGATTGAAGACTGAAAAGAGGCTCCAGGTGTGGTTCCAAATAAATCAGATGCCCATTTCAATTCTCTAAGTTGGAGTTGTTGTTGGTCTCAGGGCTTTATATAAGGAAGCTATATAGGGATGATGAGTTAAAGGCGAGACTAGAAAACACTAGTTTTGTGGATAAAGTTTTTTACTGAGGGTAAGGATCCGATCAAGCTGTCTCAAATCGCTTCCGAGTTGGAAGACTACAAGAAAACACACTATCGCAAGAAGGATAATACCCAAATTGTTTAATCACCACAAGAGGGTTTGTGCTCAATTTTGCCATCGGTCTTCTGTTGAACGAGAAGGTGCGCTCTGCCAAGCATCGCGGGATTTCTCGAGACATGTGGGGTGTCATAACAGACTTAGAGTTATGTAAAAACTTTGACTATGTGAACTACGTGTGGGATCGCTTGATGGAGGAGATGAACCCAAATCCCGCGCACTCGGTGATTCAAACATCCAACTACGCAAACCATTTCATATTCTGGTTGCCTTTGTGATGCAAATATGATATAATTTTTATTTTATTTTTTTCAAATACGTTGTTAAATTGTATCTCATCACTACGGGCGGATGGCACCCGTAAATTCAAGGTGTTACAGACCATGTGTGCAAGTTGAAAAGATTTTCTATGGAATTAATTAGTCTCTGAGGTAATTGTACTAGAGGTTTGACAACTTCATATTAAATATTGGTTACCAGTCTTAGAGGTTTGGCAGGCTTTGAGATGAATGATCTAGGGGGATGCTCGAAAGGATTTGAGATATATAGAGATGGGAAGAAGACAACAGGGATACATCAGGAAGATCTTAATCAAATTTTGGATGTCACCACCTAAGGCTATGGATGCTCCTGTGACAACTAACAGCAAGCTAGGAATGTAAACCATTCAAACCGAGGAGGAGAAGGAGTACATGTCCAATGTTCCACATGTTAGCGCAGTTGAAAGCCTCATATATGTTATTGTATGGAATTGACCGGACATAGCATTCGTTGTTAGTGTGGTAACTCATATTATGGCTCATCTAGGTAGGAAGCATAGGCAGGAAGGGAAGTGCATATTCACGTACCTTAAGGATACCGTCAGACATTGGCCCATGTTACAGGGCTAATGAGAATATCTTGGTTGCTGGATTCTCAAATTCGGACTATGCATGTGATGTTGATAGCAGGAGATCCATGATTGGCTATGTGTTCATTATGGGAGGTTCTGTTCGGAGCTGGAAGGTGACGCTACAGCCGACAGTGACTTTGTCGACCACAGAAGCGGAGTACATGAGGCAATATGGCTTAAATGAATGATCAATGATCTAGGCCTACTTGAGGATCAAGCGATAGTCCACTGCGATATCCTGAGTGCGATTTGCTTAACAGTGGAACAAGTACATTATGAGATGACAGAGCATATAGACGTCAGGTATCATTTTTCTTAGAAACGAGTGTAGAATCATGGTATAGAAGGTGGGGACATCTGACAACCCCATGGATATGTTCACCAAGGCAGTCCTGCAGAGGAAGTTTCAGCATTGCCTGAAATTGCTCAGCATCATGAGCCAGTGAGGCCCTTGGGGGTTTTCAGACCTAGTGAGGGTTCAACGAGCCTCTGTGACGAGAGACGATCAAGTGCTGAAAAAATGTTGTTTTGTTTATGATAAGAGGAGCACCCATTGTTAATGAGAGTACTCAAGGCAAGGTGGAGATATGTTGATAGCCTTTTTTGCTAAGTCACCGCAGCGGCTAATGTAGAACACAAAGTGGTAAAGGCTAGGGACAGGCTTTTTGCAACAACCCCCTTATCCGGCTCGGACAAGACCGTGAGGGCGATGTTAAAAGTAACGGCGGAAATCAAAAGCATAACATCACGAAATATATATTACATGCTATTAAACATCACACAGAGTCCTTACGTCTTACATACGTTGATCATTACTACTACATTATACTTTTACTAGCCTTACTAGACACTACTTGTGACGTCGTTCTAGGTGAGTCTCGTGCCCAGCCAATCCATAGTCTCCAGGTCCTAAACCTGAAATGGGAAGGAAAATAAGAACCGCAGTTTTCAAAGTCAGCAACGATATACTGAGTAAGTAAACACCTGAACTCCTAAGCAGATGATGAAGCATGTTTTCTTTTCACAACAAATATGAAGAGGAATAAACCATAAAAGAGTAAACTTGAAGAATAAAATATGAACACATATATAAACCTCTCATCATTTTTATTTTCCTTCTCAACTTTCAAACGGGGAGTTTTATTTCCAATCTCTTTCTTCTTTCCTTTCATAAACGTCCATGTCTCAGAGAAAAATCATAATTTCAACTTGTTGATACAGGGAAGATCTATCATTACTCTTAGATACCGAGACCTTAGGTGTCGGCACCCCCTAAGACTTCTTGCAGCTAGAGATGTGAGTACATGGAGCTACACATGCCGAGTGACCATAGTCAACATCGACAATAATAATCACAGGCCGAGTGACCGGAGTCAACATCGAAAATAATCACAGACCGAGTGACCGAAGTCAACATCGACAATAATAATCACATGTCGAGTGACCAAAGTCAATACGACAATAATAAAGTTCCCCGCACAAGTCTTTCGACTTTACGTTATTTACGAATTATTATTCTTCATGTGACAGTATCAAAGCAACTTCTTTAAAATGCAAGGAAAACTCAAATAGAACATGTGAATCACAAACATATTTTGAGACAAGTATCAAAAATCATATTGCGACACGAAAAGAGTTAGGCACGCAACGCTTGGCATATTTACTTACCTCAAACGATAGCACGTTCTGAATCCTATAGCCGTAGTCCTCGCCTACGAAGCCGTCACCTACAAATTATAGCTTCTAAATCAACACAAATCCAAATATAACGCTATAAGTGTTAACAAGAATCCTACTCAATTTTTAGTTTAACCCAACACCCCTTTATTATTCACAATGCTTCTCTCATTTTCTTAATAACAAAATTAGACAAAACAACGCGTTCTTTTAAAACTATTTAATTTTAAATTTCTAAAAATACTTATTTATTTGAAAAAGTCTTCATGTTACGAGACGTGAAACAGTAGTGAAAACGAACGCTATTAAAAGAAAATAACGATTAGACCATATTTGAGAATATCAAATTTTAAGTAAACTTCTTCTAAATACTTAACACGACACAACGATGTTTACAAGCTAGCAAATATTATTTTTTTTACAAGTATTTCAACAAACCGAATTAAAAGTAAGTGATTAAACCCAACATGCATTTAGTTTTAATAAAAGTTTTATAGTTTAATTTTTTACCTAACGACTCGTTCACTATTTCAATACCTTAATCACTTTTCCGTAACATGAACGAAAATTAACATTTTTAAAAAATTTTTTTAATCCAAAATTAACATTTTTATTTTTACTTAAAGTGTAGTGTTTAAGTAAAAGACATGTAGAAACACCTAAGTTATGTTAAAAGTCAGCTAGTACCCCCAACTACTCACAAGGCATGATGATTAAAAGACATTTACTACCTAACAAGTTCTTATACTTACAAACAGCCCCCTATCTTACACCCAACTTATGTAAAAGACACTTTAACCCCCTACATGTTCAAATTTATCCTATTTAAACATGGATTCAAGCTTCAAGACTTGACTTTTAATTATCTAAAACTAACCAGGGAGTGATTTAGAGCGTACCTAGGCCAAGAGTCACCAGTAATTGTGGAGAATCGGGTCGGATGGAACTCACATCGAAGAGTCACGGTGGTGGCATTTGGATCCGGCGAGAAAAACATTCTTAGCTCCGGTTATGGTTTGGTATGGACTCCTCAGCCCTCTAGGAAGCAATTGGGATCGATATCAGGGGGTGGGTAGCCCAAGTGGCGTTGGGCCAAGCTCCTTGCCGGAAACTATGGAGTTCGGCGGCAAGGAGGGGTTCAACTGTAACGTCCCAAAACCCAGGGGCTTATTTTAGGTAATAATAAACAAAACCGGCACGACGATCCAACCGGCACCACCTGCGCTTCACCGCGGGTACCAAAACAAAGACTCGTCTGCCGAATTGGTACCGTCTGAGCCACCAGCTCAGGTACCAAAAGAATCATCGTATTCAAACAAGCACTGGTTCTTTTACTTAATAAAAGCTTATAGCGCGGTACGTGACACTCTGTTTGAAAAGTGATCTTTTTATACAAGCGATGAAAAATAAACGATTACAATATTCAGATAACAGGCTTTAATCAAATGTAATAAAGCTATCACTTCGATTCTACCGTCCGATCCGTCCGCCGTAACCTGCAAACACTGTTAGGGGGCGAGCTGGCGCCCAGTAGGTCGTTCACCGCAACAGTAAGGTGATATGCAATAAACAATATGATTATAGCAGGTTACACGTAATATAACGTATCACGTAATAATCACACAACACCCAATAGCATGCAAATCGATAACAACAACAATATACGAATCGACATATATATAACACCAAACATGCTCATAAACCGTAAGCGATAATAATATTGTAAAGTGCATAACCCTCTACCTCAATAATAGCATCTGATAACGACTTCAAAAGAATAACAGTAGCTCCAAGTATAGAATAATCCCAGTATCTCTCTCTCTTACTTATCGGTATTCGACTTGAATATGGAATGAGAGATAACTAATGCACTCGACCTTATTTACAGAAGTTTGCGACCAATCAGGTATCGATGTGTCATAGGGACAAGTGGCAGGCATGCATGGAAGGATTGGTTAGGACGCGACGCATGTCAGACACATGTCGCACACACAGAGAGAGGGTGCCACACGATGACAAACAGCAGGGTTATGTGTCAGAAGCATCTAACTTGCAGTAGGACACGTGTCGCGCATGTGACAAAAGCTTCCACACGACAACACACAGCAGGGGCATGTGTCTAGCATCTAGGACATGTGCCAAGGCAGTGACACATGTCACCCTACGTGTCACTCATATAGTTAACACATATACAAGCTAACATACTACATGTCATTATGTACTAATCATGGTTACCTAAGCTAATTAACACTTAAAAGTTTGGATTAGTATTATTATTCCCTAAATATTTTTATTCTTAATTTATCGATTAAAGAAGATATTAAGACTTCTGGTGTATTTCTGGACGAGCTTAACTATCATAGTTTCACAATTATGAGTTCATCTATCAGGATACTAAATAACATAAAATTCACTTGAGTAATATAAGCTTCGGAAATACAACAGCTACACTGCATACAATAGAAATTAAGCATGCTAACATGCTATGTCAAAAACTCATATTTACAGTAAATTTAAGTATTCCATGCTTTCCAAAACCAGGGATATTACATCAACGACTACTACAGCTTGTGTTGTTGTTTCTCTTTCCTTCTTCTGGGTTTGAAACAGAGAGAGAATGTGACAGAGTTGGGGAAAGGAGAGAATACAGCAGTGGTGGTGTTCCATGGTGGCTCCCGGCGGGGGCAGTGGTGGTGGATGGTTGCGGCCAGATGTTTGCGGTTGCTAATGTTGCTGGTCTTGCTTTCAACGAGACAGATAGGAGAGTGATACATAGAGCAGAGAGATGAAGGGTGGTCACGGTGATTGCCCAAGAGATGGAGGAGGTGTTCCGTGATGGTTTTGTGGATGGTGAACATGGAGATGGTGGTGGTTAGTGGTGTACCGGTTCGGTTTGGTACGGTTTGTATGCAAACCATAAACCAAACCGAACATTTCGGTTTATAAATTTTTGATCCAAACCAAACCATTTGAGATTCCAAACCAAACCGAACCGGAATTTCTCGGTTTGGTTCGGTTTGGTTCGGCCGGTTCGACAAAGCTGGAATAGCTTATCATACTCTTGACGATTCTGGCATTTTGCTACCGGGAATTACATAATATGCATTGTATACTTTCCAGAAAACAAAATGTATCTTTTTATTAAAATTAACTAATGATGTCTCAAAACTGGATATTATTTGACAAAAACACGAGTAAAACATTCTGAAGTAAAAACGTGTCCAACACAATAACTGTAATGCGAAATATTATAAGGAAAATGGATCTCAAGAGCAACTGGGACGCAGCAACATCATTCTCAACAAGCAGAAGCCTTAACATCCAGCAACATTGATTGTGAGCAGCAACAATAAGCAGCAAGATCGCTCATCTGCATCTAAAAATGTTACAAACACATTAATAAACAATTGTTCAAGATCAAGAAAAAGAATTACTACATCCAATTTTATTAAAAAATCAGATGATGTGCTTGTAAAAGGTAACAAAATAAACATTTTTTTTTAATTCAGGTACATGATTTGTGAAATAATAGGTTTAACATTTTTTACATGATATAAATTATACATACCTACGGAATTGATAAGAACCAAATGGGGATAAAAAAAACTAATGTTTTTGTTTGTTTCAGTGGCCTAATCGACCAGAAATTACCAACACATTAATCTGGCTCAAGAAATACCACTAATTTCTTGAAGCAGTATAGAAAAAAATGCGATACAGTTCTTCTACAAGTTAAAAAAAAAAGAAGTTTTACAAAGACCAAAAGAACTATGCTTCACTAGGAAAACATAAAAGTGGAAGCAAATAAGTCATTTTTGTACATAACATAAAGAAGATGAGAGAGAGAGTGACTACTACTGAACCTACAATTGGTAAGCCATAAACCCGAACATGCAGCGCAATCATGTGTGAAATGAAGGAGGATATACACTTACCTTCAAAATTGGTCCGACGCACAATCGAATTTCCAGAAATCACAGCTTCGTTGTTTCCAACTGGTCTCGAAACTGACCAAACTCACGAAACAACATTTTCGATTTCTTCGCAATGCGAGAGCTCCATCGGACTTGGACGGCTTGTAGAGAGTAGATGAATGATAATTTCGCATGAGAAGATGAATTGATGATGGACTCTATCTTTTTTGGTGATAACTGATAAGGTATGTTTGACTTTTGAGATACCAGATATATAATTATACATGGTACATCAATATATTATAGTGGAATTAGAATAAATATAATTTAATACTACTGATTCCTACAGTATGCTCGGTCGGTCGGTTTACCACGGGTTGAACAGCCATGCACCGCATATCGAACTGCTCCACCCGTTTACTAAAAATTCAAACCATGCTTGCACCAATTCATTTTCTAAACCGAGCAAACCAACTAATGGTGGTTGTAGTGTATTGGGGCAGCTCTGGTGTGTGAGGGAGGAGGATGAGTGGTTAAATAGAGCCAATTGCTTGGGGAGGTGGATATCCATAAGGGCGGTTGGAGGTTGATGGTGACAATGGCAGTGATGGATAATTCCCGAAAGAGAAGAGGCTTGATGAGGAAGATTGAAGAAATAATAGGGTGTGAGTGATGTACTAGTTGCTAGAGTGATTGAGTGTGGATGGAGTAAAGAATCTCGCGATGGTTGCACATGCGTTAACGCTTAAAAATAAAGAAAACACTCGCGTACTAATTTACGTATTCTAGTTTAATATTTTCAAAAATATTACACAAATAAAAACGATATTTTTCCCAACCTTATTTTTCGCAACTAAATTCTTATTTAACTTTCCAAATTACTATTTTACCTATAGTAATTAAACGGGGTATTACACTTTTGGCGCGCAAGTCCATGTGTCTTTAAAGTTTCCTGCCACTATAAATATAACCTAGTAGTAGCACTACAAAGTTGATGCAAAAATTGTAATGCATTCCTCGTATGAAATCATGGGTGATTTTTGCCGTCGACGTAGTTACCAAATATTTCGCTAGTGAACCACGTAAAATTTTTGTCTTTTTTTATTCCTATATCATTCGTGAGGTGGTTTGTCATAACAAACATAATACATGTAGTTTGTGGTTTGAATAATTCATCAAATAATGTGCATAAGAATTTTTATTAAAGAGAAAATGTTATGGATATTATTTAATGAATATGTGTATGTACAAGGAAGGTTCATCGAACAACATATATATTAGACCTAGATCTATTGTACTTACATTCCCCCATTGCTTTTGAATCAGACACTGAGGTACGTCGCTTAATGTTGAATCTATTTAGAGAACGTCACTGCACAATCAATATAATTTACATTATGTTGAGCACAATTATCATGGTAAGACTCAAAAAAAAAATTCTCGAGATGATAAAGTCTGGATGACCCTGAATAAATCAATCTCAATTTGGAAATTTTCTTATGGTGAGTGGTTCCCCCCTACAACTTCATCCTACATTGCGAGATTTACAAGGCATTTTTTTCCGTCATTTCCTGCCACAAGACAACTTATAATATTTTTGTCATTGGCCAAAAACGTTGATTGTGAAATCGTGTCTTTTGAATTTAGATCAACGGTGGAGTATTGTAAATCCACATGACAAGTTGATCAAATTGATCCCGTCCTTCATCGCTGTGGTAAAAACCTCTTTTATTTCTTTGTATCTCTGATTTTCCACCGTATAGATCGATAAGGGTAACATAGGTCTGACACCTCTTCTTGTACCTCAATTAACAATAATGATTGTAATTCTCCTGTCATAAGCAAAACACAACATTCCACGAATTTGTCGGAATTAAAAAAAAAAAAAGATGATAGCATAAAAGCTTGTTGATGATCTTTAAAGTCATTTGAAGCATTAAAGTTTCACAAGGCTTGGACAACTCACCCCGACGAATACACTTCACGTTACCGCAAAGTCCACTATCAATCACAACAGCCTTGAGATTTCAATACTCTGTACAAATTATTCTTATGAATTTTTTTATCAAATCAATAGTATTCATGGTTGTAGCAGTTTCCAGTCGAACAAGAGAAATTAGCCTTCCCGTACTGCAAGTATAGTATTTATTCATGCAAGAGTTTGTATAAAGTATTATGAACGTTTAATTCTAAAATAGATGCATGCATTGGGCGAAGTCCATAGACATGTGATTCGAAATTTTTTTCAAATAACATGCATGTGTAGAATAATTTTTATAAATGAGAGAACTTCTACATGTTATTTGATAAATTGTTAACCATGTGTACGCAAATGAAGATCCATCAAACAACAAATATATAATAGATAGAACTATTGTAAATTATCTTTCCCCATTGCCTTTGAAGCAAACACAAAGCTATGTCGTTTACCGTTGAATCGGTTTAAAGAACGTCCATTCACAATCAATATAACTTATTACATTATGTTGAACACTATTATTATGGTAAGACTGTAGATAGAAATATTACCTCAAAAACTTGGATGACTTAGAACAAACAAATGTCAATGTGGTAGATCTTTTTTAGGGTGAGCCTATAGCTCCATCCCTCGGTGCGAGATTCATGAGGCTTTTTTCCGTCGTTCCTAGCCGCAAAACAAGTTATAACATTTTTTTTGTTTGCCAAAAAATGTAGATTGTGAAATCGTGTCGTCGAATACAGGCCCATGTTGAGTATTGTGCATCCACATGATAAGTTGATCAAATCTAACCCGTCCTTCATCGCTACGGTGAAGGCCTCTTTTATTTCTTGGAATCTCTGATTTTTTAGATGATAGATCGAAAAGGATAACTAGTTGAGCATCTATTCCTATACCTTTATCGAAGCAACTTGCTAGAATTGATGCGACACTTGTACCATGACCAATGACATTGTTAGTGTTGTTACTATCTGAAATTAGCCTTCTCGTACTGCAAGCACATCATGTATTCATGAAACAATTTATTGGTTAACTCTCCATAAACATTTTGTAGTACAACGTATTATGAAAGTTTAATTCTAAAACAATGCACGCAGTTTGGGAAAAATTCACATACATGTGGTTCGAAAAGTTCATTAATAACATACAAGTGTATAAGTTTTTTTTGTACAAATGTGAGAATTTCATAGATGCTTCTTGATGAACTGTTAACCGCGTGAGTGTAAAATGAAGATCTATGAAAAAATAAATTTATTAGAGCTAGACCTATAGTACGTTACATTTCCCCCATTGTCTTTGAATCATACACTAAGATACGCCACACACTATTGAATATAATTAGATAACGTCTTACATAATCAATATAATTTAGTACATTATGTTGAGCACTATTATCATGATGAGATTGCAGACATAAATATTATCTCGGGCTCTTAAATTTTGGATAAACCAGAACAAACCAATATCAATTTGATAGAATTTTTTTTAGGGTGAATGGTTTACCCTATAACTCCATTCCATGGTGAGAGATTCGAGAGGTTTTTTGTTCGTCGTTCCCTGCCGCAAGACAAGTTATAATGTTTTTATCGTTGGCCAAAATAAGATAATTTTACAGATGTTACTTGATGAACTGTTAACTACATGTATGTAAATGAAGGCCCATCAAACAAAAAATATATTAAACGTAGATCTATTGAACTTACCTATCCCCAATTGCCCTGGAAGCAGACACCAATATTCAAGAACCTTGTTATATCTATTTAGAAAATGTTGCTGCACTATCAGTATAATTTATTAAATTATGTTTAGCACAATTATCATGGTAAGACTCAAACAATAATATTACCTCAGTTTGATAAAGTTTGGATGACCCTGAACAAACCAATGTCAATTTGGTAAAAAAATTCTTAAGGTGAGTGGTTCCCCCTACAACTCCATCCCACATTGCGAGATTCACGATGCCTTTTTTTCAATGTTCCCTGTAACAAGACAAGTTATATTGCTTTTGTCATTAGAAAAAATGTAAATTGTGAAATCGTGTCTTTGAATTTGGACCAATGATCGAGTATTGTGAATCCACATGTCAAGTTGATCAAATATATCATATCCTTCATCGTTGCGGTGAAGACCGCTTTTATTTATTTGAATCTATGATTTTTCACCTTATAGATCGATAAGGGTAACTTAGGTGCGGCACCTCTTCTTGTACCTCTATTAACTCTAGTGTTTGAAGTTTTTCGGTCATAGCAAAGCACCTCGATTCCCTAATTTGTCTGCATTTCAAAAGATTGATAGCATAAATATAACATACGTAATAGATAAAAGCTAACTGATGATCTTAAAGTCATTTGAAGCATTAAGGTTTCACAAGGCTCGGACAACTCACCCCTAAAGAATACACTTCATGTTACTGCAAAGTCCACTATCAATCACAGCAGCCTTGAAATTATAATACTTTGTACAATTTTTTTGTATAAACTTTTTGTCAAGTCAATAGAATCCATGACTGTGACAGTTTCCGATTGGACAACAGAAAGAGATTCAAATCTTTTGTCTTCATCTCAGTTAGCTGAAATATATTCAATTCAATTCAAATGTTAGCCACCATGGTAAAAATAAATGCATTTTTATTCATGTGTATAGCCCCTATCTTCACACACACATATATAAAATATGTTACAATGAATGAATAAGACATGCCAAAAATTGTTTGTAGAATTATACTATTCAAATAATAAAATAGTTTTCGTACTAATTAAGATGTCGTTAAAAAATGTCAAAAAATGATTTGAATACAACTCATGAATTCATCCGATCAAATATCACCAAACATCCCACCCACATCCTCAATCAACTTCTAAATTGTAAGCTACTGTACATTTTTTTATTATGATTAATCACAAAGAAGTTAAAATATTATATATTATCATTACATACATACATTATTTTCCTTTTCGAAAAAAATACACGGAGATTTACAACGTGCAAATAAAGAATGACATGCATTTACATCAACGTTCACCTCTCGTTTCCCGCGTAAGCTACAATCTTGGAGCCACGTCTACGAGAAAATAAAGTTAATGCCAATGTGTATTCAGTAATGTTAAAGTCATATTTTCCCCTGACAAGAATTTTTATACCATCCGATCTGATTTGTTAGCATCTTCAGCAAGTTTCTTCTATCTCTTCTCCTTTTATATATTTATGTAAACAAGATCTTGTTGTGCCTTTTCTCTCGAATTAGCTTTTTCGTACTGCAAGTATAGTACGTATTTGTTAGTTAATTCTCCTTAAATATTTTATAGTACAAAGTGTACTATGAAGGTTTAATTCTAAAGTAGATGCATGCATTGGGCAAAGTACACACACACGTGGTTCGAAAAATTCATCAAATACTATACATGTTTATAAGAATATTTTTAAATGAGAGAATATCATAAATACTTTTTGATGAACTGCTAACCATGTGTATGTAAAATGAAGATCCATCAAACAACAAATATATTAGAGTAAGACCTATTGTAAGTTACATTTCTCCACCTTTGTAGCAGACACTAAACTACATCACTTAATGTTGAATCTATTTAGAGAAGGTCCATGCACAATTAATATAATTTAGTACATTATGTTAAGCACTATTATCATGGAAAGTCTGCAAACCTAAATATTACCTCGAGCTGATAAAGTTTGGATGACCCAGAACAAACCAATGCCGATTTAGTAGAAATTTTTCTTAGGGCGTGCAGTTTGGTCTATAACTCAATCTCGCGATACGAGAATTTCTGAGGCTTTTTGTTTCATCGTTCTCTGTCGAAAGACAAGTTATAATATTTTTTGTTGTTGGCAAAAAATGTGGATTGTGAATTTGGGTCTTTAAATTTGGGCCAATAGTTGAGTATTGTGAATTCACATGACAAGTTGATGAAAAATCCATCATGTCCTTCATCACAACGGTGAAGATCTGATTTTTTAATAAAGGTAACTTAGGCGCGGCACCTCTTTCTATGCCTTCCTCAGGTGGTGATACTTTGCAACTTTATTGAAGCTACCTGCTAGAATTGATGCGACGTTTGTAACATGACCAATGACATCGTTAGTGTTGTTACTGACACTAGTGTTTGTAGTTCTTAGGTCATAGGCAAAGCACATTCTTTCACGAATTTTTATGTAACTACAAAAGGTGGATGACATAAATGTATCATACTAATGATCATAAAGTCACTTGACGCATTAAAGTTTCACAAAACTTAGACAACTCACGGCTGATGAATACATTTCACGTTATCGAAAAGTCCACTATCAATCACAACAACTTTGAGATTACAACTTTATGTATGATTTTTCTTTTGAACTTTTGTTATCAAACCAATAGCATCCATGATAACAATTAAAATATTATATGCTCTAATTTTCTTAGCATCTTCAACAAGTTCATTTTGCTCTCTTCTTCTATTTAATATTTGTGTAAACAACGATTTTGTCGTGTACTTTCTTTGAAATTAGCCTTCCCGTACTGCAAGTACATAATGTACTCGTGCATCCATTTTTTAGTTAACTCCCCATAAATATTTTGTAGTACGAAGTATTCTGAAGGTTTTATTCTAAAACAATGCATGTTGTTTGGGCAAAATCCACGGACATGTGATTCTAAAAGTTCATTAAATAACATACATGTGTTTAAGACCAAATTATACACACTAACTGTAAAAATAACTACCATCAGTGAAATGTACAATCACTGCAAAAATTTCAAAATGTGGGTACTGTGGATGCTAAAATTAAAATTGTGCGTATGAAAATGTAACAACACGTATATTACGGGTACCATCGGTGTAATTTTTCCAAGTTATTACAAAAAAGAAAACCCATAATTTCCTCAGAGAAAGCTTGACGTGTAGATGAAATCTGTACCTGCTTCCAAAGAAGGCACCTAGAGTCGACATGACAACAGACCTTCCAGCACCACCACCACCACCTGAGACAACCGATTCAAAACCAGTGTTATGAACGATATCTTAAGAAATACAAAGAGAGAAGTTGAGTTCCAGTCGATGTGGAGAGAGAGATATATATATGGAGAAATTGAGATCCAGCTGAAAGAGAGATTTTGCAAGGTGTGCTGTGCGGTCGAGTTGAAGTGATACACCACCTAAGGATTTCGTTGAGAGAAAGAGAGAGACTGAGTTGACAGAGAGGAGGGACACAAATTTCTCTCAAATAACCATTTCTTTTTACTCAACGGATAAAAACCTTATCCAAAGTAGCATGCAATTCATTCAATACTTTGTATACACTTGTGTTCCCTTTGCGGGTGGGTTAATATACACACTGTACTTATGTATAGATACATTATGTATGTATCCATACATAAACATATTCTTATAGAAATATACGACAATGTACAAACGAAGAATGACATGCATTTATAACAATATTCACATCTCTTTTGTTAGTAGGCTAGAATTTTTGAACTAAGCCACGGGAAAATAAAATTACTGCCAAAGAGCATTCAGCAAGGTTAAAGTTATAGTTTTCCCCTCTAACAATTAAAATACCCTTTGCTCCATTTTTTTAGCATATTCAACAAGTCCATTTGCTCTCCTTTTTTTAAAATATTTGTGTAAACAACGATTTTGACGTCTATTTTCTCTGAAATTAGCCTTCCCGTACTGCAAATACATCATGTACTCGTGCAACCGGTTTTTAGTTAACTTTTCATAAACATTTTGTAGTACAAAGTAATCTGAAGGTTATAATTCTAAAACAATGCATGTAGTTTGAGCAAAATACACGATCATGAGGTTCGAAAAGTTCATTAAATAACATACATGTGTATAAGACAAAAATATCCACACTAACTATCGGAAAAACTAACGGCGTTAGTGAAATGTACAACCGCTGCAACAATGTTAAAATGTGGGTACCGTGGATGTTAATATCAAAATGTGGGTACCGTGGATGACAAGTTATTACGAAAAATCAACCTATACTTTCCCCAAAAAGCATGGCGTCTAGATGAAATTCGTACTTTCTTCTAAAGAAGGCACCTCGAGTCGACATCACAACAAAACTTCCAGCACACCACCACCACCTGAGACATCCGATTCAAAATAAGTGTTATGAAGGCTATCTTAAGAAGACAAAGAGAGAAGTTGAGATCTAGTCGATGTTGAGAGATACAGAGAGAGATGGAGAAGTTGAGATGCAGCTGATTGAGAGATTTTGCAAGGTGTGCTGTGCGATCGAGTTTACGGGATACACCACTGAAGGATTTCGTTGAGAGAAAAAGATAGACTGAGTTGATAGAGAGTATGGACACAAATTTCTCTAAAATAACCATTGGTTTTTACCCAACGTATAAAAACCTTATCCAAAGTAACATGCAAGTTAGCCACTACTTTGTATGTACTTGTGTTCCCTACACACTGTGTTCTACTTCCCCCGTTTTCCTCTTTTCGCTACAATTTGACTTTTTGAGAAGTAAAGACAGGGCACATACATAACTATCATCAATGCACCTGCCATAAAGTGGGCGCACCCATTGGTCAAAACCTGAGGTGACGCTGATGTGGTGCCACAGTGGAAGAAGCTTATCCCCCTTAGTAAAAAGGTAGTAGGATAACTAAGAAGAGCATTGTTTTATTTATAAGTGAGTACTTAGCAATAAGAGGAGAACGAGTTGATCTCAAAATCAAGTATGACACTTGCTATAATTCATAGTGTTGCGCACTTGCATAGTTGGATTTGTGACTGATTTAAAAACTATAAATTTGTAGGAGATAATTTTGTAGATGAGAGCTACGTCTATCTGTAAGAGCAAGAACGTGTTATTGGATTGAGGTGAGTCAACATGCTAAGTATTGCATGCCTAGCTTCTTTCATGTCAAAACATGATTCTGTAACTTGCCTCAAAATGTGTTATGTGATATGCATATTCTACTTGAGATTTTGGTTATGGTTCGAAATGATACTTCGGAATTATCACACGAAAATAATAATACGTACTAACGTAAAGTGGAAAGAGTTGAGCGATCCATTATTTGGTTACTCATTCATTGGCGATATTGACTACGGTCACTCGACCCGTGTTATTTTACTCGGTCACGGTTTGGCCCTGGTTGCTCCATGTGCTCACCCTTCTGACCGCAAGAAGTCTCAAGAGGGTGTCAATCAGAGTTTTAAATTTCGTTCCCTTTCAGCCCGTTTCGATCTTAAAACAAAGTAACCGGTACCGGTACATACTGGGTTGAAATTCGGTGGGTACCGGTGTGTTTCGGCCGATTTTGGATGTTTCAGGGTGTCTCAAACGATAGCGAATTTCATGTGAATTTCCAACTACTGTCGACCCTTAAGATCTTTGACGTTTGCGAGATGGGTGGTTCTATATAATGTGGCTCTTTCCTCGTATCAACAAAATAATAATGTTAATATTCTTGAGAATTGAGTTTTCATTGAGAATGAAATTTTCCCGTTTGTAGTAAGAAATGAAATGTTATTAATTTAACATTTATTTAAAGTGTTTTTAACTGAAGTTTTATTACATATAAAATAGTTAATCTTCATCTGTTCATTATCTTTGACTTGAAATAAATTATCTGTTTCCAATTTTTAGACTTGGTGTAAACTTGCTAAGTATTTAATTGCTAAATTTTGAAAACTGCAGTTCTTATTTTTTCTTTCCCACTGTAGGTCTAGGAGTTGGGGATTATGGATTAGCAGGGTACGAGACTCAACTAGAATGACAACCTCACGAGTTGTTATCTAGTTTGAGTAATTCAAATATAATATAGTAGTAATTATAGACGTGGGTTAGACTTAGAAACTTTATGTAATATTTAAATAGTTATGTCATATATAACAGATGTTATGTTTTTTCCACGGGTAAAAGACACTGACCACCCCTGGGTTTAGGGATTTTCAGTGTCTTTGGTACTCATATTTCAATAGCCCCACCAACTTTTCTCTAACTACAACTTTTACTCTGACCTGTAAAACATATGATGCAATACCACAACTTGTGAAATCGACTCTCCCTAATTTTTTTTATGAAATATGTATATATGAAGAGAAGAAATCAATAAACATGGGCTCAATCAACTACTTGGGCCCTCAAAATGTTATATGGTAAGTTTGACAGATCCAAATTATTATTGTAAAAAAGAAATCATTTCCCAGTTAACTATTTCATTGATCGATCTATTTGCGGTTCCAAGCTAAAACAAAACAACCACTCTTATGTCAAAATTTGGTAACTCTTTCGAACGAGGAATATGTCATCCACTTCTAGTGAGCTCTGTTGGGGTTTTTTGAAAAGATTTCACAACCATCGCAGTATCAGATCAAATTATCGCCATCTTGTCTGCTTTAATGTGGGATCGACGCACTTGTGGACGAGCGTACGGAGAAGGAGATACGACTAGTATTTCAATGAGCAACCTTAAGCCGTACTATGACCGAAATAACTAGAAATTAAATTTTATTTTTTAAGAATAAATGTATGTGTTTCATATTAATATGGAGTATAAACTAGTATACGTGTTTTAATATTTTGTAATACTTTTCTTTATGTGATTATGTTCTAATAAAATAACATGTTAGTGTATATATATTGTGTTAATAGTCGATAGTGTATACTGCTATAGTATCAGATATTCTATGTGGCGAATTTTATCACGTTGTGCCTATTATAATGGCACGATCGAAACACCTGATTATTTATCAAACATGTCGGTAAGATTTTCTTCCGCAAAGTGTTCACCCAACCAAAAAATAAACACGAACAATGAATTATGTGAAAGTTGGATCTTGCCTAGGTGAAAACTAATTCACTTTCACTTTTCCTACACTTATTCACTTATTTTCGTAATCTTTTCTTCCTCCTTCCCTATAAATAGCTACTGGCAACAACCCCCTTATCCGTCTCGGACAAGACCGGGAGGGCACTGCTAGAAGAATCGGTGGAAAAAGGGTAAAAGACACTGACCACCCCTGGGTTTAGGGAAAAACCCACAGACCACCCCTGGGTTTTGGATAAAGACACTGAGCACCATTTTTGGATGGAGGCTAACGATTTACTAACAGTGCGAGTTGAAAAGACTATTTTACCCCTGATATGTAATGTAATTACACCATATATATTAACCTTGCTTCTCTATCCTTCATTTCTAACCCTAGGTTCTCTCTCTCCCTCATCTTTCTCTCTTCTCCTGCTGAGAAACAAGTCGCCACCCTTAATCTCTGCTAACTTTAAAATCTGTTATAGAGGAAGATCCGAAGATGACGTCGCCCTTACTACGTCACAGAAGATCGGCACCCATCATTTCCTTTTTCTCTTCGACGAATCTGAAGAGGACGACGCTGGTGGCAAACCTGCGCCACTAGGTTTCCGTTTACACCTTCGGTCCTGGTTGTTTGTGTTGATCGATCGAAGATCCTGTTTTTGAATTCAACCCCTTGTGGGTTTGATGGGTTTTACGTCGGAGGAGATTGTGTTAGATCAAATAGAACTTTCATGTAGATTATCTAAAGGCGGAATCATAATCTACAACACATAAACTATCATCTAGAATAGCTAAGAACATAAGAACTTTAAATGAGACTAACCTCGGTCCATAGCTAGTGTATTGTGTTCCACGTCATGATGATCTTGAGTGAACCGCGATCTTCCAACCACAACTCGGACCAGCTTCAATGATCTCTCTCAATGGGAATAGTGAGACTACTGTATTCGAATGTGTTGGGGATCACAGCCCTAGTAGTCTTTATATACTAAATCGATGAGGCTCCCATAACCCTAATCATTTAGTAATGGGCTACTACACATTACAAAGCCCACACCACTTTATGTTCCTACGGGCCCAATTATTAATTAGATCACTTTAGTGGCCCGTTTATTTGATAGCCCAATAATATAAATACCAATATTTTCATATTGGCCCACAAGGAAATAAAATTTCCCAACAATCTCCCACTTGGGCCAAACTTGAAAACCCGGATGTAGTTATATTTCATAATCTTTAGTGCTAGCAAAAGGGCTATCATCCTTAGAACATTCCTTATAACAATCTGGTCCATTGTCCATACCAGTATGAGACCAAAGCGACCTTTGCTACATTTAGATAGTCGTAACAAAGACCCATCAATGATCACCAACCAATATATTCAACGACATAGATCAAGTGTGGATGTGTAGCGGGAAATTACATGCAATGTGATCTTTAGACATGCCTATTTCCACTGATCCTTACTGAAGTGAGATCATACCTTATAATTTCCATCTTTATGCTAAACCGCAATTGGAAATTCAAAATAACAATAATTCAAAGTAACTTGAATAAAACTTAAACTTTATTCTGCAGAAACTGAAGTAAGTGTCTCGAGAAATGACATTCATTAAATGCAAACTCCCACTAAACCAAAGTACCTTAGATATTACCACTCCAAATGAGCAATCCGCTCTTCAACACTTTATGTGGTAATTCCTTAGTTAGAGGATCCTTAAGAACGGAGTTATGACAACAATGTCAAATTGACACAAACACTCTGAATATTTCTTAAAAAGAAATGAGACTTTATGTCAATAAACTTGACATAATCCTCGGAATTAGATTCAGTGATCTCAAAATTATCTAAATTCCGATAAGTGAGCATGTAGTCTTTTTTTCTCTTCAATACCTTACTAACCGATTGTATGTTTACCCCAATACATACAATGATTAACCAAAATCATACCAAATATACCAATATGTAAACAATAACCACATGTGTACATATTCTGATATACACTAGACTCATTGATTCGATGTATAACGAATATTTTCATCCTTATTACTTATCTTAATATTCTTGATATACTGAATGAGACTAGAAATATTCTCCTTAAGTAGTTGGAGTATTCCTTAGTGCACAACCTTAAGTACTCGATCTAGCAAATACCTTATCGATATAGATCTCTTGTCGAAAACTCAATGATATACCCCAAGAGTATTTATTTTCGACACATGAAATAGGTCCCCAAGATCTTTTCTTTAGAAACTTTATAAAGAATATCTTGGTCCACCCAACAAGTCTATATCGGTGCTAGTCAAAAGAGTATAATCCAAATAATGCACCAGAAAATTACTCCCACTGAACTGTGGTACTCACAAATATCTACCGTAGTTATCTCGCACAATATGAGATAATAACTTTATGAATATTGCGATACCATATCTAGAAGCAAGCTTTTAGACTATAAATAGAATTGTGTAATTTACAAACATGTACTTTGAATAACTAAAGTCAAAGTTATATGATTGTAATCAACTTATCCATATATATGTACATCTACTTTAAGTAATCGTACATGACATAACAACTCAAAAGAGAATTTCGTACAATTTTATGAAGTCTCTTTAGTCAGTGCCTCTTTTAGATGAAATGTAATGACAAAGTGAAATACCCCGTTTTGTGAAAATGGGTATTTATGATATTACTATAACTTTTGGGTGTTAATATAATAATATTATAAGTATTGGGTGTTAATATGCTACTATTATATTTTATGATATTATTTGGTGTCAATATGACATTAGTATAAGTGTTGGGAGCTAATCTTATTGATAGGAAGTTAATTTTTATTGCTAGTAACTATTTGGGGTTATTATGTATTTTCTAAACTTTATAAAGTGTCTTTTAATTAACTTAGGGGGTGCTAGTGGTCTTTTACCAAAACCTGTGGGGAGAAAGTGTCTTTTATCAATAATTGGGTATCATCTTCTCCAACTAGCAGGAGAAAAACTCTCCCGTCGGTTTCCTCCTCCAACGCCAACACCATCACCGCCACCATGGCCTCTTTCCATCCAAAAACCATCCCGATTCACTCCCAATCCGCTGTAAATTCGACAAAGATCGAATCTTTAGCTTCAAGGAAATCAATTTCGTCCAAAAACACAACCCAATTCGGAATCGAAGAACAAATAGTGGGTCTCCTCCTTGGCGGCAAATTCTACACCCAATGCCTATAAAAACCCTTCAATCTCAGAGATTTCTCACACCAAATCATCTCTCTCTCTCCCCCTCACCCTCAAGCTCAAACTCTCCTTCAATCTCTCTCTCTCTCTCTCTCTCTCTCTCTCTCTCTCTCTCGTTTTCCGTTCGGGTCGCCGGAGCCCGACCGAGCCCAGCCAAGATCGACCGAGCCAGGCCGAGCCCAGCTCCGCCACCCCCGAGCGCCGCCGCCCCTCCAAGCGCCACCGTCGGCCTCGCCGTCGCCGTGCGTCCGCGCCCCCGTCGGACCCGTCTCCTCTTCTTCCCCATCGGGTAAAACCCGTTTCTCTCTCTCCTCTGAATTTGTTTTATTTTTTTTCATTAGTTGATTAGTGGGTAGATGATAAAGGTAGGAGGGATGAAAGAAAAGAACAAATGGGGCAGTGGCCCAGTGGTTAAAGTCTTTGCTAGTATTGAAGTTGTTCTTGGGTTCGAATCTCACAATAGGCAACTATTTTTTTTTTACTACTCAATACTCAAAATTTAAAAGAGAAGTTATGGGGAATGAAAGCCTTAGTAAATACTTTTGAGGGCTATTTTATTTGGGAGTTTATTATTCTTGTATAAAGCTAGTCTATTGAAAAATAACATTTATTGGTTATGTTTAATTAAACTCTTTTAAAAAAAACAATGAAACTTTACTACTTTGAGTTATATAATTATATTACGTCTTTATAAACAAAAGCTTATATAAATCACGTCTTAAATATTAGTAGTATGTCACGTTATCAAGTTTAGGACAAATAACATTCTTGGTTAATCAGATATTTATTACTCTCTTTGTAAGTTATATAATTATAGTTGGTATGATTTTACAAATAATAAACGTTAGCTTTTAAAGGCGTATTTTATTATAAAAAGAGGTTGTTCGCTTTATTAAAGGTTGGGGAGAGTTAGTAAGAGATTTATTTCATTTACATATAGGACTTCGTGTGCAATGTGTTGATTAGGATACTATTAAATTTGTAGGCTACAATTTCGTTGACGAAGGACACGTCGTGTATTACTAGGAAGTGATTTGCTTTGCTTGAGATTAAAGGTAAGTAAATATGACAAGCCTAGTTGTGCTTGTCTCTTTCGTGTCAAAACGAATTCTTGTATTTCTTTACGTCTCAAAATGTGTTTATGTGACGTGACATGCAATATGTGATTTCTACTTGATAAATGCTTTTCTTGGAAATATCACCATGTTAATGATAATGCATTAATACGTAAAGTGGAATAGTTGTGCGGGGACATTTATTATTATTGTGGTATGATTACCATTGGCATTGGACAGTTTGATCTCGGTCTTCCGTTTCAATTTATTTTTATTTTAATCCGGTTGCAAGTCCCCGGATAGCTCCTTGTACTCACTCTTCTGGCCGCAAGAAGTCTGTAAGGGGGTGTCGACACTTAAGGTCTTGGATGCTTGCCAAGTGGTTGGTTGGTTTCCCCCGTCACAACGAATTAATAATGGATTTTTTTGGTTTGTTAACGTAAAGGAGTTAACAATGGATTTTGGTTTTTCCTAATAATTAAGGAAATTGGTTGGAAATATTATGGAATTGGGAACTCTTATGTTTTAATACAAGAGTCAACTTTATTACCGCTGTGTTTGCGAAAAACTCTTACTTACAAATGAGTCATTGTTTTATAACTACCTCATCATCGTTTTACATGTTTGGATGTTTATTTACCAGTATTTCATGCTGATTTTGTACTATGGTGTTTCTTTTTCATTCCGCACCACAGGTTTAGAAGATGGTTATCTGGCGTAGAAGGGGACGCGCATCACATGGAATAGTAGTATTAGTATTTCACTTGAATTTGAATTCTTCATTAGTAATTTAGACACTTTAGTTGTTATGCCGGTTTGTGGCTAGGATGTTAATTTTTAATAATGCAATATTTTCAATTGGATTTAATTATTATGGATGTTTTGTGCTTGCGAACCATGTTATAAAATCTCCTTGTATCCGGGCTCCTCTCGGGTACGGAGTGACATCCCCGGGTTTCCAGTTTGGTCAATTTGGGGGTGTTACAGTTGGTATCAGAGCCTGGCAATCCAAAAAGAAAATTTAAAACCTGTAGGGGAATTTAAAATGGACATAGGAAAAGAATTTAAAATTTGACAAGCCGTTGGGATTTGGGTAGTCTTGAATAGGGCTATTATGTGTTTAGGTCTTTAAAAAATAGGCTTAGTAAGCGAGTATCACCACCCACCCTCTCCTAGCTAAGAGCTTTAGCCCATCTAATTTAACTGAGGGTTTGGATTTGAGGCTTTTCATTGGAGTTAGGTTAGGTGTCTATTGTTTGGGTGATCAAAAGTTGAAATTGTTTTCGAATGTCTCGTGTGATCAAAAATTAAAGTTTTGGGAGTATGTACTTATAAGGGCAAACATTTTGGTTTATGATACAAATTGTGGAGTAAGATAGTATATGGAGTCGTTTTCTTGGATTGCAAGAACTAAGAAAACCGCAAGGAAGCGTGTTATGCCAGTATTGTGAGGATAAGTTTAATGCGTTGGAGTTTACCCGATATCGGAATCCCACTTTTCAAGCTTATTGTATGGTGAATGCTCTACCTATGGGGCCCATATTTAGAGAGATTATCGCCAAGTATAGCGATATTATGGCTAGGTTCAATAGGTTGAACTAGAAGACTACTTATACCAAAGTGAATGGATGGTGAATGCCGACTCTATGTGTAAATTGTTGATGGAGGCTTATGTGAAATGGAAAAGGATCATGGTGATCGAAATATATTCTAGTGAAGATGATGAGATTGAGGAAGACCCTAACGAGAACATTGCGATTGAGGAAGACCCTATTGACAATGATGAGTTCGAGGATAACCCTAGGAAAGACATGGAATCTGAAGCAAGTATGAATAATTGTGAGAGGTAGATATATTGGGCTTCTTTGATTTCTTAGACTTCTAATGCTTTTGGAGTTTTACTTTGGAATAAAACCATGAAACCAAACAATGTTTTAAGGTTTCTTAGAATGTTTTTGCATAAGCCACTTTTGGGGTAGAGATAATCATTGGTGAGTTGCATAGATTAAACATTGCTTCCATGAGGAGGGATGGTACTTATGTTTTGAGGATTCATTTTGGAATATAATAAGTCTTTGTATTATTGATTAGGAGTATGAGTTGGAGATTAAGGGTGGCTAGTTTTCGATTAGTGCATAGAAAGCATTCATAAAGTTAGAACGCGAGAATGTTGAATTTGTGGCGTTTGAATTTGTGGCACAGTTGGTATTTAGTGTAGTAGACAAGTTTAAATGTCGAGTTATTTTTCTCTGAATTTTTTTATCAGGTAGTAAGCATGTACAGGAACATGTAATAAAAATTTCAATCCTAAGTACGTTTTCGAGACTTAGATACGAGTTTTCAAAGTTCGTTGTTCAAGTAGCAGAATTTCATAATGGCCATCTGTAGTATTTTTGAGTTTATATCTTTACAGATCTTGGATGGATCTCAAAATCTTTATGGTGATGAATAGACACATATGGCTATATCTAGGTGAAATCCTTGACCATTTTGAGGAAGTAAAAGTCAGTATAAGACGTGGTGAAGTTGAAGTTTCTGTTCTGATGGCTTATAACATCAATTATGCTATTCTCAGCGTAACTTAAAGTCTACAAATTATTTTGAGGTGATTCTTCTTGATTATGAAATTAGATTCAGAGAGGTTGATCCATACAAAATTTGATAATTTTGCTTACCCGTTTGATCACTTTTATAGTTTTTTTTAAGGAAGAATGAGAAATAAGATGTGTTCAGTCTATGTGAAAATTTCATGTGAAATTGATTGTATGATGATCAATGTGTTATATTTCATGCATAATTGATATTAGATGCCATGTATGATACATTATGAATGATACAATATGTTATAAAATTGGGATTTTACCAATAGACCACATCCATATAATACTAGAAATAGCTTTTACACAAAGAGGGTTAAAATTTCTTACCTATTAGAACCCGACGAATGAGGATTCAAAATAATTTTGGTAGTTAAGAAAATACCATTCAAGCAAAGTTTGTATGAGCGGGAAAGGAGGATAAATGAGCTCGTATCGAGGAATTTTGAAGTACCTATGCATTGGGTTGGTTACGAGTTTTAAAATAATGTAGGAGGAACAAGAAGTATTTATATTATGTTCAAGACGAAAGTGTTTGAGATATGTTTGGGGACGTGATTTCAATTTGGTGGTTTTAGATACTTCTTAGCTAGTTTGTCGAAGTTTAGACTTTTGGGTGTTTATACGGATCCATATTGCAGTTGAATTGGCTACTTTGGAGATTTCAGTTTATTAAATTGTTATAGAGATTGTTTGAGAGTTTTAATGTGTTGGGAAATGCTAAAATATTGACATTATACTTGGAACTCTATTTATCGATAATGTACATGAGGAGTTTAAATTTTCTTTCATTGATGACAGTTTCTCACAACCATCTCATTAGAGTCTTGTTTTCGGGGGTATAGTTTTGAGCGTTTTTATCATTTATTATTGACTTGGAATTGGGCTTCAGGGTTTCATTTTGAACAAGTTTTGGGATCTTGATACGTTGCTCAAAAGTCTGATCTCCAGCATTGCGCTGTCTCTTATAAATGTCGTTGAGTTTTGAGAATTCTTTGGTACATTGTTAGATGGAAGTTGCTAAGCGTGTAATTGTTTGGAATTCGGCCTTAGAATACCCCTACGGTAGCATAATATTCATGTTTGATGTCTAAATAGGAGTATCCTTAAACTCTGGTTGATATGACCGTCAATCTAGTGAATCCAACCGTAGGAGATTTTCAGCTAAGCCACCCGACAAGAACACCTTTCTTTGAGGGTATGTGAAATTGGGAATTTATCGGAGAAGTCTTGGATAGGTGTGAGCATCGAGTTTTCACTTTTTGTAAGATAGGTATACAAGAACGTCCTGGTTCAGATTTACTGCATTGTGGAGTCGTTACTTGATGAGAATTCTTGGATTTCCAATTAAGAGATAGTATAATGATTTAGTTGATGAGGGAGGCTAGTACCTTACCAAGTAAAAATATTTACATCAAGGCCAATGGGATGATAAATTTGCACTTCATAAAGTGTGCATTGTTGTTAGCTCACAAGACTTGGGAGGAACCTATGGAGGACCCATGAGAAATGATAGACTAAAGAATTAGCATGGACTATAGAGGTTTCCCACCCACCCTCGCCTTGAAAGCGTTTTGAGAAATATGTCTTTCGATTTCTCCAAATATTCAAATTTATTTTAGGGCCTATTTTAAAGTGGTTAGGAAAATGTAATCTTGGGATTTTAGTTGAAATGTCTATCAAAGAATAATGGAGTTCCCTTTTGGTTGGAGTATTTTTACCTAGTCTTGATGAAACGCATTGTTGTATTAGTGCATGTACCTATCCTTATCTCGTCTCGTCTATATTTAGTGGAAGTTATATTTAATTTGTTTCTCTCCATTTTCGTCTATAGATGACCTTAAAAGAATAAGGAAAAGAGGGAATCACTCATTTGAAACTACAATTTTGAGGTGAAGGGCTAAGTTTTGTCTGTTATCTTTTAGACCATTGGAATTACCAAGTGCAGTATTCTGGGTCACTAGAACGTTATCGTTTACATTGGGTATTTATGTTTGGAGCCTTGTTACTTAGCTAATATTCGAGAGAAACGTTTCTTTGTTCATGGTTTGCCCTTGGAGTTACGCTAGTCGTTGGGTGTCGTCATTCTTGTATAAGCGTAATATAGTTCATCCATTTGTTTATTTTCAATCTGACTGAGAGTTTAGATGTTCAACCGTGGCTGATTTACGGACCTTGTTCCTCGTGACAAATAGTTTATGATGTTGTAACGGTTATCATTGGAGTTACTGATTTAAATTTTGGAAGCTTTCTACTACCTTGGTGCTAGCAATGAGATAAATTTTTAGTGTAGTCTAACTTATTTTAGTATGGTCTCACGTTGGAGTAGTTGGCTTATAACGCTGTTTGGCGTATATGATTGGAGCATTGTCACTAAACTACTATTTGGGATAATGGAATGGTTATTAACCTCAAAAAGATTTGTCGAGTTTTATGCTTATATTGAATTCCTTGGAGTTACATCAATCAATGGTGTACCGGGATAAATGAGCCCGCCTAGTTTTTGTAATCTTCTCGGACGATGTACTTGGAGCTTTGTTAACATAAATATGTTTTTAAGGATTTATCACCAAAGGCGACTTCGGATACTAGCTTGCGAGTCTCGTTATTGTTGAACCTATTTGAATATGAATAAGACGTTTTGTACCGTTCGAATATAGTTTTGACCTTGGAAATCAGTTTTGGAGTTTCAGCTATTGTTAAGGGAACGTGATATTTCCTTGTTTATGAATCGTCTTTAGAGTCACACGATTTGTTTGGACGCGTTTTCATTGTTTAGGGAATTATAATCTAGAATCTTTTAATTGGGTTATGTTTACGTTCACTAAGAGTACGAATTTCAAACTTGGGAGATTCTATGACCTTACTCTCTGTGAAGAACAACTTATGAGACAATAGCAATGGTTACTTGGGTAAATGATTGAAGCAATGAAAATATTTTCTTTGGCACTGGTTAAGTTGTGGACGTGATCTCACTAGCCATGTTATAATCCAAATCTTGATGTAATTGAGGCACTTTGTCATAGGTTGTGTATTATTGGAGCCTTGTCACTCGAATCATTGTTTGATTCATGGGATGGATGTCCACGGAGGAGCTTATCTAAAATTTGTATGTTTTTATTGGGCTACTAGAGGTTCTACCCCTTGTTGAGTGGTTGTAAGAGTGTGCTTGTAATCATTTGGGAGGGGGGATTATAATAAAGACTATTATATATGATACCAAAGACCGTGTTCAAAGGTTAGACCCAACAACTAAGTGACAAATCCGCATGTGAACTTTCTTTTGACATTGTTGTTATATAATTGGAATACTCGAATAAATAAATTTATGTAATAATTTTGACTCTGGCTCAGATTTTGTGATTGTTATTCTGTTTTACCATGTTACTCCTACATGGAGAACACTAATATTGTTGTGAGACCTACTATGGGAATGTAAGCCCAAGAGTAATATTGTCCTTGGAAGTTTGGTTATAAATGACCAATGATGATCAAACTTGTTAAGTTGAATTGTGTGATATATGTGATGTTACTGCATCTTTGTAATGCTGCATGATAAGATAGGAAATGATCAATAGGCGATAGTTGTGATCCCTACCCCATAGCCTTACCACCTGATTAGATGATCACATACGACTATGTCTTGAAGAGAAAGGTGAAAATTTTGGGGAATACCATGTCCCATGTGTAGCAACTTAGGAAGTGTTCTATACCATTTCATGTATTGGATCCCCAATCAGAAGACTGGACCATGTTAGGATTATAGATATCATGACAAGGGGCACGTGTACCAAGAGTGTTTGAATTTTAAAGGTCTTATGGACAAATTACCTCACGAGGAAGGCAACATGTGGAGCAGGGAATGGTATGAGGAAAAAGTATCCTCAACTTTTAGACAAGATAGTTTGAGTTCCGAGGACGTCACTCTTTTAAGGGGGGAAGGATGTAATCCTTCGGTTTTGAAGCCTTAGGTTTTTAAGAACGTCATTTTTGAAGCCTTAGGTTTGCGCTTAGTTATTATACTCTAAAGTGGAGACCCATACCTTAGTGGTTGTTGAGAGGTTGGTTCATACCTTATGGTTGTTGAGAGGTTGGTTTAAGCTTCGAGGACGAAGCTCTCTTTAAGGGGGGAAGGATGAAATACCCCGTTTTGTGAAAATGGGTATTTATGATATTACTATAACTTTTGGGTGTTAATATAATAATATTATAAGTATTGGGTGTTAATATGCTACTATTATATTTTATGATATTATTTGGTGTCAATATGACATTAGTATAAGTGTTGGGAGCTAATCTTATTGATAGGAAGTTAATTTTTATTGCTAGTAACTATTTGGGGTTATTATGTATTTTCTAAACTTTATAAAGTGTCTTTTAATTAACTTAGGGGGTGCTAGTGGTCTTTTACCAAAACCTGTGGGGAGAAAGTGTCTTTTATCAATAATTGGGTATCATCTTCTCCAACTAGCAGGAGAAAAACTCTCCCGTCGGTTTCCTCCTCCAACGCCAACACCATCACCGCCACCATGGCCTCTTTCCATCCAAAAACCATCCCGATTCACTCCCAATCCGCTGTAAATTCGACAAAGATCGAATCTTTAGCTTCAAGGAAATCAATTTCGTCCAAAAACACAACCCAATTCGGAATCGAAGAACAAATAGTGGGTCTCCTCCTTGGCGGCAAATTCTACACCCAATGCCTATAAAAAACCCTTCAATCTCAGAGATTTCTCACACCAAATCATCTCTCTCTCTCCCCCTCACCCTCAAGCTCAAACTCTCCTTCAATCTCTCTCTCTCTCTCTCTCTCTCTCTCTCTCTCGTTTTCCGTTCGGGTCGCCGGAGCCCGACCGAGCCCAGCCAAGATCGACCGAGCCAGGCCGAGCCCAGCTCCGCCACCCCCGAGCGCCGACGCCCCTCCAAGCGCCACCGTCGGCCTCGCCGTCGCCGTGCGTCCGCGCCCCCGTCGGACCCGTCTCCTCTTCTTCCCCATCGGGTAAAACCCGTTTCTCTCTCTCCTCTGTATTTGTTTTATTTTTTTTCATTAGTTGATTAGTGGGTAGATGATAAAGGTAGGAGGGATGAAAGAAAAGAACAAATGGGGCAGTGGCCCAGTGGTTAAAGTCTTTGCTAGTATTGAAGTTGTTCTTGGGTTCGAATCTCACAATAGGCAACTATTTTTTTTTTACTACTCAATACTCAAAATTTAAAAGAGAAGTTATGGGGAATGAAAGCCTTAGTAAATACTTTTGAGGGCTATTTTATTTGGGAGTTTATTATTCTTGTATAAAGCTAGTCTATTGAAAAATAACATTTATTGGTTATGTTTAATTAAACTCTTTTAAAAAAGAACAATGAAACTTTACTACTTTGAGTTATATAATTATATTACGTCTTTATAAACAAAAGCTTATATAAATCACGTCTTAAATATTAGTAGTATGTCACGTTATCAAGTTTAGGACAAATAACATTCTTGGTTAATCAGATATTTATTACTCTCTTTGTAAGTTATATAATTATAGTTGGTATGATTTTACAAATAATAAACGTTAGCTTTAAAAGGCGTATTTTATTATAAAAAGAGGTTGTTCGCTTTATTAAAGGTTGGGGAGAGTTAGTAAGAGATTTATTTCATTTACATATAGGACTTCGTGTGCAATGTGTTGATTAGGATACTATTAAATTTGTAGGCTACAATTTCGTTGACGAAGGACACGTCGAGTATTACTAGGAAGTGATTTGCTTTGCTTGAGATTAAAGGTAAGTAAATATGCCAAGCCTAGTTGTGCTTGTCTCTTTCGTGTCAAAACGAATTCTTGTATTTCTTTACGTCTCAAAATGTGTTTATGTGACGTGACATGCAATATGTGATTTCTACTTGATAAATGCTTTTCTTGGAAATATCACCATGTTAATGATAATGCATTAATACGTAAAGTGGAATAGTTGTGCGGCGACATTTATTATTATTGTGGTATGATTACCATTGGCATTGGACAGTTTGATCTCGGTCTTCCGTTTCAATTTATTTTTATTTTAATCCGGTTGAAAGTCCCCGGATAGCTCCTTGTACTCACTCTTCTGGCCGCAAGAAGTCTGTAAGAGGGTGTCGACACTTAAGGTCTTGGATGCTTGCGAAGTGGTTGGTTGGTTTCCCCCGTCACAACGAATTAATAATGGATTTTTTTGGTTTGTTAACGTAAAGGAGTTAACAATGGATTTTGGTTTTTCCTAATAATTAAGGAAATTGGTTGGAAATATTATGGAATTGGGAACTCTTATGTTTTAATATAAGAGTCAACTTTATTACCGCTGTGTTTGCGAAAAATTCTTACTTACAAATGAGTCATTGTTTTATAACTACCTCATCATCGTTTTACATGTTTGGATGTTTATTTACCAGTATTTCATGCTGATTTTGTACTGTGGTGTTTCTTTTTCATTCCGCACCACAGGTTTAGAAGATGGTTATCTGGCGTAGAAGAGGACGCGCATCACATGGAATAGTAGTATTAGTATTTCACTTGAATTTGAATTCTTCATTAGTAATTTAGACACTTTAGTTGTTATGCCGGTTTGTGGCTAGGATGTTAATTTTTAATAATGCAATATTTTCAATTGGATTTAATTATTATGGATGTTTTGTGCTTGCGAACCATGTTATAAAATCTCCTTGTATCCAGGCTCCTCTCGGGTACGGAGTGACATCCCCGGGTTTCCAGTTTGGTCAATTTGGGGGTGTTACACAAAGTATGACCATCATATCTTTCATAACCAAAATAACACCTTATTTATTGTAACCAACAATAAATTATGCTATTATGAAAGATTCCAAATGTCACTAATTTTTTCAAGAGATTTCATCTTATCATTACAAAATCAATTCACTTTAATATTTGTTTGACTTGTAAGAAGTTGATAGAATCATCTTCCACAAACCTTATGTCAAACCCAAATACATGAGAATAACATGTAATACATAAATCATATTTTTCATGTCATTAGTGAATTACTTTAGCGGCACTTCATATTTGAGGCTGATGAGTTTGTCTATTATGAGTATCCTTATGGAATATTTCTTTGAACGGTGTGAATAACTAAATATGCACCCTCTTATTTGGCCAAACAAATAATCTTCCTTTGGGCCGATTACTGTTCGCATAAACAAGTATGCCTTATTATTTGGCCACACAATGACCTTCCTTTGGGCCGATCATTGCTTCACAAACATAACAAACTTTATGTTCAAAGAAAATATTCCTTATAACTGTATCTCCCACTCAAACTCAACATCCTCAAAAGTCTCAAGAAAAAAAGGGCTTTATTTGAGAAGACAAATTACGAGATTTAGAACTTCTCAGTTATTATTTACTTCAATAAAAATGGCAACTAGCAGATACCAAATTCAATATCTCCCACTAGACCAATATGGCCTTACTTTAGGTGGGATGATCCAAAATGAGAACCTCCTTATGCTAGGTATTCGCCTAGCAAATCATATATGGTACTAAATAGCCACTTTAATACATGAAGTATCTCAAATGTAAGTTACAACCTTAAATCTTTATTCCCATAGCCTCATGATAAAGAAAATGACTAATCATTTTCCTTACAGTATCCAAATATGTTTAATTTCATTCCCACAAACTTAATTTATGACAAGTATGTCTATAACTCCATGTAGGGAAGAAACTTTGTGCACATCTATAGGAATTAAGTTAACACCATGAATGTTGTTACCTTATACATTCACATACTTTACTTCTCAAATCGATTATAGATGTTGATGAGGTGGACAGAAGTCTTATGAACTAAATATGATACTGTTTCCACCCAAAATAACTATAAAGAGTGGTCGACCATATCAGTACATATAAGTTCTAGTATGTCCTTATTCCACACACACCTAATTATTTATACACCCCTTTACGCTTTCAACACAAATTCAAAATATTTGTGAAATTAGGGAGGCTACGAATTTTACTACAGATAAGCATCTTAATGCTTCCAACGAAGACATTCCTTTAGCTTTTGTGCCATACCAAATATAGAATTCTTACTCTTGCATCATTGTACCTCAAAATGACATGCATGGTCTTTCTTAATGAAACGTTACATTTGAAATATTATTTTTAATCGAAATGTAGCATTTACAACTTTCCGAATTACCAAAATTTCTGAATTTGTCCCATATGAACGAAAATCTAATTTTCTTAACATTAGTAAATGCACAAAATTCAAACAATTTTTTTTTTTGTTGAAAATAAGCTAAAAGTCTTTGTTGCTTCAACTATATTTGTCTTGCCATTGCCCATAGAGATGAATCTTTCAGCATCAAGTGGCTATTGGCCCAACAACCAACCATGCATAAATATTCTTAATTGAGTAGTTGCACCAAAATCTACTCACCAAATATGATCAGGTACAAAACTTAAATTAATCCATCGTGAGAAGTAAAATTTTCCGTATCCAACATGTGGCATTAGATTTATATTCACAAGTCCACTCATATTTATGTAAAAAATATCAAAAATTACCGAATGATATTACATTTACATAATTGGACTGTGATTCAACTGCAACTTACATTACTGTATCCCCTTTATCTCGACTATTATCCTTAGGGTAAATACTAAACGAGTACATTTAGTTTAATCTCATACAACTATTTTCTCTTTAACACATATGAGTGAAAAGTTCACAAAGAACTTATTTATCCATATGAGCGTTACAGCTCTTCGTATACTCAGTTAAGTGCTTGAGAGGAAATATAAATACACCTTATGAGCATGTCATTAGAAAACTCTAACTTTAGTTCTTAAGTTCTTAATTGAGATTAAAGTTTTCCGGATGTACTCCCTTACGTTCCTCCTTTTACAAGATAATGTTGACTAAAAGCCCTCTTAATGTTTTCTCTAGAAAACTTGGACACATAACCTTGAGGAAGTTAACTCAATAGCATTACCATTTGTTAACTTAAAAGCTTCTAGAATTAAATTTATTTTCAAGAATTTATACATGCTATAAAGCACTAAATGTGAATCTTCATCAGCAATAACAAATAATAAATAAGTTGACTTAAATAGAGAACAAGTTAAAGACATGAGCTCCAAATTCAAATATAATGTACAAGCATGAAGTAAAATATAACCATAAAGTATTCATGCAAGACACTAATCAACAATATAATTAACGGGTTCTTTACAAGATACCTAGCACAACATTGTTGTTTAGTCTTTGGACAGAAACAACAACTTGTAAGTGGTACTCTCCACGCAGTAATCAAATATTGACAGTAAGTCCGGTCAAACAATAAGTCTTCCTTTGGGCCGACGTATTGTTCACATGGAATAACTTGATAACCGTCACATATTTACTACCACAAGTGTGCTTATTATTTGGCCAACTAACAACCTTCCTTTGGGCCGATTAACCAGTCGCATAAATAATAAGCACACACATCTTTATATCCCAAAATAAATAAATTTTACACAATAGAGGTCACTTTGGCGACATATTGTTTCAACCCATTTACTCTAGGATACAAGACCATTTTATTTTAGTGTAAAATTCCAAAATTACACTAATGTCTAAAATATATATTTTAATGTAAAATGCCAAAGTTACACTAATGTATTAAATGTAGAACCCGAAATATTAATCTTTTAGTGTAATACAAAAGATTACACCCAAAATATTCATAATGGTGTAAGATATCAAATATGCACCAAATATACTTAATGGTGTAAGAATACCAAATATACATCAAATTTCATATGGTGCATGATACCAAATATACACCAAAAATACTTAATGATGTAAGAATATCAAAGATACACCAAAGATATTTACTGGTGTAAAAATACCAAAGATACACCAAATATCAATTATGGTGTACGATTTCAAATATACACCAGAGATATTTAATAGTGTATGAATACCAAAGATACACCGAATATCAATAATGGTGTAAGATACTAAATATACACGATATTTCATATTGTGTAATATACCAAATATACACTAATGATTTATAATGGTGCAACATACTAAAAATACACCAAAAATTAACAATAGTAATAATCTCGCATATTTATCCATGAATCAAGTCATAAACATGATATAAAAACAGTAGTATCATGAGAGAAACATTACTTTAGTCAAAACATGGAAATAATGAGATTACATGCCAAAAAACATGCTAAATCACGAAATTATTCATTCTATCCAGAAAAATATTCCGAATCTGGAAAATCTAACCGTACAGATGGATTCAAAATACCAAAAAACCTAGGGTTTGACTATTGAATCGCCCAAATCGGATGTCTAGAAGTCCCGGAATAGCCAAAACAATATGAGTCGTCGGATCTGGGCGGCACAACAAAGCAGCGGTACACGCTGCCACACCAGATCGACGTCACAGCCCAGATCTAAGGCAGTGTTTGGCAAATCATTAAACGGAGCAGTTGGTTTAAACATCATAACTTTCAAACCGTAAGTCGGAATTAATCTTATAATATATCTTTGGAAAGCTTATTTCGAGATCTTCGTAACCATATGAAGAAATCTCAGATCCGACATAAGCACAGAAAACGAGGCTTGAAACCCTAATTCGGAATTAACTTTAATTACTTGTTCTTAACGATCCTAGCATGATAGTGGCTCTGATACCACTTGTTAGATCAAATAGAACTTTCATGTAGATTATCTAAAGGCGGAATCATAATCTACAACACATAAACTATCATCTAGAATAGCTAAGAACATAAGAACTTTAAATGAGACTAACCTCGGTCCATAGCTAGTGTATTGTGTTCCACGTCATGATGATCTTGAGTGAACCGCGATCTTCCAACCACAACTCGGACCAGCTTCAATGATCTCTCTCAATGGGAATAGTGAGACTACTGTATTCGAATGTGTTGGGGATCACAGCCCTAGTAGTCTTTATATACTAAATCGATGAGGCTCCCATAACCCTAATCATTTAGTAATGGGCTACTACACATTACAAAGCCCACACCACTTTATGTCCCTACGGGCCCAATTATTAATTAGATCACTTTAGTGGCCCGTTTATTTGATAGCCCAATAATATAACTACCAATATTTTCATATTGGCCCACAAGGAAATAAAATTTCCCAACAGATTGTCCTCTCCCGGTTGAGAAGGTGGCGGCGCTGCGGTTGACCTCTCCCGTTTGAGAAGGTTGACCTCGACCTGGGCACTGCGGCGCTGCTGCAACTGGTTCTCTTCCTCTCCCTCTTCCTCTCTTCTCTCTGCTTCTCCGCTGTTCTCCCTCTTCCTCTATTCTGATTCCATCTCTGGGAAGTGTCGGTCGAACATTTGGGTCGACGTGTGTTTGATTTTTGTTCTCGTCTTAATTGGGTTGAGATCTGTTTCAATTTTGGTGAGTAATACTTGTACTGTTGACCGGTGGTACCCAGATAAATATTTGAAATAAAAAACCGAGATAAATAATTGACTCAATTAAACGATTGGTGATGGAAGATAAGGTTGTGGATGTGGCTGCTGGTTTGGAGGTAGCAGGATTAATTGGTGAATGGGGATTGAAGGAGGGATGTGGCTGCTGTGTAGGTCGTGGTTTTGGCTCTGGGTTTGTTGGTCTGTGGAAGAAGGTGTTGGTGGTGATCAACAGGTTGTAGGATGAAGGCATTGAGGTGGATTATGGTGCAGGTGGCTTGATTTGAAGAGGCAATGGTGGTGGATTGACAGGTTAATTGGGTTGTATGGTAGTGCAAGAGGTGGGTTGTAGATGATATTTTGGTAGGTTGTAGGTTGTTGTGGTGTGGTGGAAGGTGCATGTGGCTTGATTTGAAGAGGCAATGGTGGTTATTTGGGTTCAGTATTGTGCTCAGTTTGTAGGTTTAGGAGAATGAATTGGTGGTGATGGTCTGATGGTGGATTAATGGTGTATGGGTGGCTGTTAATGATGTAGCGGGTGGATAAAGCTATCTGGATTACTTAGAGTTTTGTTCTTGCTGCTGCTATGATATGATGATATGATAAAGCTATTTGGATTGAACTTGGATTTGATATATGGGCGTATCAGAACTGCCTGGAGTGTTCTTCTTCTTCTTTAATTGTATTGAAGAAGAATGAATTAAATTTGGATTAAATATGATTGTTGTGTCTGTGTGGTTGGTTTTTTGTTTTGATTTGATGCATAGGGGTTCTTCGAGTTCTTGGTGTTCTTCGAGTTCTTGAACCCTGAACACCAAGAACATGAAGAACATCAACACAAAAAAACATGACACCAAATGTGAGAATCAATTATGTGGTTTGTAATTGGGGTTGATGTTTTGGATTCGAAGAGTGGACTTGGTGTTCATGTTTTTGGATTGAAAGAGCAAAAAATTGGTGTTGATAGTTTTTTGCTTTATTGAGATTTTTTTTTGTGTTCTTGGCTTGGTGTTCTTGATGTTCTTAGCTTAGTGGTGTTCTTGGGTTGATGTTCTAGGAGTTCTTGATGATAAACATGGGAAAAAAAACTAGAAAAACACAAGGGTAATATAGTCCGAAAATGTTTAATAACTAATTTTCTAACAGAACATAACAGAAGGGTGCTAAGTGTCCACGGAATATTCCGTTAATTGGGTGCGGAGTGTCTTTATCCAAAACCCAGGGACGGTCAGTGAAATTTTCCCTAAACTCAGGGGTGGTTAGTGTCTTTTACCCAAGTAAATAAGAACACAACTCAAAAAAATTAAAAGACACTTTCCCTTCTTCAATTTTGATTTTGATGCAAATACACTTTTACGATTTTACCCCTATTGTTTGGAAATGACAATTTTCAGCACTTTTGCGCTCCAAAATTCGGGACTCTTACGACTGTGTCATAACATACTCTAAGAGAGTGAATTTTTTCCCCGGATCTGCCATGATTACGAACAGTCGCCCCGACCAAGATGTCACAATTAGTGAGAGTAAATATACTGAAATTTGATAGGCAAAAGGGGTAAAACTGTCATTATTTAAACCAAAAGGGTGAAAGTGTTTATTCATCAAACCGGGCCTGAGAGTTGTAAAGGAAAACAACAAGCCCAACCCATCAATTGGACTTCACCTTTTTGATCGCGGGAACCAACTCTTAGGGCTTTGAGTCTTCTACTCGTCTCTGTTTCAGAACAGCAGTGTGCATATCACTCTCTCAGCAATGGCGGAGTCGCATGGAGATACTACGACCAGCGAAGGTATCTCTCTCTATCTCCCATATACTGTCGTCGGTTGTTCCTCTATGATGACTTGAGTCGTACTCTCTTATTCTTGTCAGTTTTTGTTTCCCAATTAATGAGTTTGCGAAGATAATAATAAATTAATAATGATACTGTTGGTTAGTACAAACTAGGGGATTACCCGTGCCCGATGACACTATCCCAACCAAAAAATCTAAAAAAAATATAAGACAGCAAGATGAAAATATGTATCCAAACATATACTTGCTGAAATATCAACTATTGCAAGAGAGAAAACTCAACCATTAAAAAAGTGGAGGAAGTTAAAGATGTGGGGAGGAAGTAGGGAAAAATTACAAAAGTGGTGGTTGGTAGGTGAGATCTAAGGGTTAGGGTTGATTTAATCTAAGCGTTGAAAAAAAAGTCAACCATTGTATTTGTAGAATAGATTACTACGTACACACCTAAAATCTAATGAAGCAACCTTACCTCACCTCCTCCTCCCCATTAAAGCAGTACTTCCTCCGGTCTTTTGCTGCTTCCTATTTTGACTTTTATGGGTCAGTTTGACCTGATGATTTTGTCTACAAAACAATGTAAGAATTTGGCAATTTTGTCATGGTGGTGTAAAGTATACTCTGTTCTACAACACTGCAAAAGTGTATCGTTTTACTTACCAAGTTACTGGGTCAAAGTGTGAATAGTGAAGTACGAACCATAAGAGAGAACGGAGGAAGTATTATTTTGTAAAACATCAACTTAACAGCAAATTGAATAGTTTACTTTGTGATTATTCTTGATTCTGTGAATGCAGTAGCTTTTGATGTCATCTTGTTATGAATCTCTATTTCGTTCTCTTTTCTCTTTCTCTTACAGGGAATCCGAGTTTGGAGAATAAGATGACGCCCCGCCAAGGTAGCTTCCTGTCTGTTGTACTCCAGTATTTGGATAGTATTCATGTTTCCTCCTACTACTCTTCTTTAGGTTGCATGTTAGAGGGAAAAAAAAAATCTTAATGCCGACTTTTTAATGCATGGAGGAGGCTCTTCATCTAAAAAGATGGCCGCTAAAGGGCGAATAAAAATTGGTGACGTTTAGCATTTCCCACCTTAAAACATATTGTTTTGATCTTGCATCAACATTGTTGGGTCATACACTCTTTGGAAGCCCTTTCTTCAGTGAGGATGTCGCAATTGCTATACATTTGCAATTGGTAGAAAGTCTTCTAGCATCACACATGTTGGTGGAAGTTAGTTTTCCTCTGTTTTGGGCCTTGATTTTTATAGTGAAGGTTGTCACTTTTTTTTTTAATAGCAAGCATAATAAGTCTTATTTTTCTAAATTTTGGCTGTGCTTTTTTGCTTCTACAAGTTGATTGTGAGTCATGATTGTAGGCCAGAACAAAAAAGTAGTGAATCATTAGAGGTCGCCTTTGTGAAGAAATAATTGATAACACACGTCGCTGTTAATCCAGTTCTTTAAAAAAAAAAAGCATAACAGTAACATTGTCAGCTGACTTTCGTTGTTCTGAGTTCTCTTGTTTTCTATATCAGTCCTCCTCCTGAATCTGGACTTTTGTCATTGTTGTGATATCTCCATATGACGACAGTTTCAGCCGGCTTCCTGTCCTTGCTCTGAGTTCAAGTGTTTTTCTATATCAGTCCTCTCCATAGCATGAAGGTTTCAGTTTTATTCCATACCCGTAGTTGGGTTCACAAATATGGGTTTCAAAGATATTAATCAAAATGTTAAATTCTGCTACGGTCGTGTCATTAGTTACGCACATGCTGCACTATGGTTTCATTTTGAAAGAATGTTGTCCTTGTTGTAGATGATATTTCTTTCCAAATTGATGGCGACACGGCTCCTGTTAGAGGACAATGTTATTTTTTGGAGAACCGTTAATAACCAGACACAACATGAAGACGCATCTTTCTGGCTTCACAATTTGAACGAATAATGGTATTGTTTGAACGGTTTAACCTCACCATCGTGCTTTTTAGAGAATCAATATTAATCATTGTAATTGGTAGGAAAGGCTTCTAACGTCACAGAGTAATTGTGTTTTTAGGGGAGGGTACTTTGTAGATAAATTTGTGCTCTGAAGGTTGTTTACTTTGATTTTTTTTTTCAGAAGAGGTAGTAATAATCTCTCCAACTTTAATTGTGCTACTTTAACCTTATGAGGACAATTTTAAGGGAGTGCGATTTTACTGTCACGGCTAAAATGAGGAGAACAAGGTCTAATTATAGGGCTATAGGTTTTCATGGAACTTTGTGCCGATTTTTTGTGCTAATTGGTAGTAAGATTTGAACTGGTCGTGTTATTTAGCAGATTTGATTATTGATAAAGGTTGAGATAGTATAGGAGAAAAAAAGAAATGAAAAGAAACATATCTTATGATTCGTTATTTAGTAGCAATATAGAATCTTTACCGCTATGTTTTCGACTCAAATAAGTAAATAAACGAGAACTAGGGGAGAAAAGAAAAGATCTTAATTGATATCATTTACTCACTAACGTGTTTGGATTAATATGTCAATGAAAGTAAGAAGTGATTGTCTTTTTTATACAATGTTTGGATCAATTTATTCTAAGAAAAGGGTTAGATTCTTACACATGTTTCCGAATTCAACCTTTAACAACAAGACAATGGCACACAAGTAGATCACCATATTTGCATTCGTCAAAAACAATTTTTAACTTTATTCGCAAACCCGCAACCTTGCTAAGGTGGAAGCCTCCAGAAAACTAAGTTTTTTTTAGGTAAGAATAAGAAAATTAATTAGAAAAGATTTTAACTAATTTGATCTCACTTCACAAGGCAATGTAGATCACATAAACCCCAATTCTGACGAGATTAAAGTATAAAACTACTGTAAGAGTCATATTTTGATGGTGATGAGAAACGATAGAGTGTGTTTATTTTCATTTCCTTTCACAATTTTAGTTTCGGTACAACCACAAATATACTTAAACTAGTTTCGTTACTCACCAAATCTCAACACTTTTAGTGTGAAACAAATTGCGATGAGGTGAAATTTCCATCTCTCATGTTTCCCAACAATTCTCACATAAAAACTAATCAAAACCTGGCGAGGAAACTATTTCTCACAAAAGTCTTTTCTTCTCTTATTAAATCATTCAATGCAAACATAGTGTAAAACTTGGGAAAATAAGTTCCTTACACAATAATTGCCAGGTAAACCCTTGTAACCTGAAAAGCAAAAAATTAAAAATGTTTATGATTCCACAAGAGAGAGCTGCAGATCAGCTGCAGAGTTCATAGAAGTAAAATAATTCCAAATCATTAGCTAAAACTGTACTAATGTTTTATATCTTCCCTTATTGTTAGTACGCTAAGTCAAAATTTGAGAAATAAGAACTAGTTTGTAGTGCATTACCGCGGCCAATACGTCTGCCGAAACCGTTCTTTTAAAACCATGGGTGAGAGTTTGACCACCCAACGTAGGTATTTTGGTTTGGATGATTGTATCAGAAAGTAGAAGTCGGGGAACATAGCACCCACATACTAGGTGGCGAAACTTGTACCCTTTTGAGAAATCAGATGTTTGAAGAGGGAATTAGGTGTACTGGTGAAGAACCAAATTTTCATGTGGTTAGAGATAGCTAGGTGTATTAGAAGTGTAGCAACGAGCATTCAGGGGTAATCTAAGGGAAGTTGGCCACCATCTTAAGAAATGTGGCGCTGAAATGATGATGTCCTATGAATTGTTACAGCGAAAGAGAGTGACTCAAAGTGTTATTAGTTTACTTGTTGGAGAGATAAACTAGCTAAAGCTGAAACTAAGAAAGCCGTCTTTGAGGCTAAGGCGAGAGCTTATGATGAGTTTTATGACAATTTTAAGTCGACAAGAGGGACATTTATAAATTTGCAATCCATATGTTTTTTTATTTTATTTTATTTTATTTTCACATTTTATTCTCCAAAGCACGTTAACTGAATATTCGGGCCGACCATATATTATTGCTGTTATGATCTGTTCTCCATATTCTTTGTTTCCTTCGTTTCTGATAGTATTGTTTTGTAGATTGTTCTATCGACGAGTATTTTGACAAGCTGATGAGCCGCAGAAGAAAGGTGAGTGAGAATAAGTCTTCGAATTTTGCTGGCATGTTGATTGTTTCTCTTATTATTATTAACCAGTTAAATAAGAAAGTTGTTTTCTGGCTGGGTATGCGGTTTTACTGTTGGCTACCTTCAAGAAAATGTGTCACTGTAGTCTTCCCAATGTGACCAGACGGATTAATTTCTCAGTTGTGTCTTCCTAAATCTACATTCTCAATGCAATGTCAGTCTTACTCAAGTAGTGTAAGACTGCACGCACTCCATTTCTTCCTTTTAAGAGGAGGATAACTCTTCGTTCTCAAAATTGTTTTTTCTCTCTAAATTGAGAATACCCCATCCCCTCTGTCCTCTCTCTATATGAGAAAGCTCACACCAGATCAAAGGGAGGATTCAGCAAATTTGAATGCTTGGAATGTAGAAGTTAGATTAAGCAGAGATCTCAAGAAGCACACAACCTCTCTCTATCGATTTGTTTCTCCTGCATGCTAGTCTTCTAATTCGTCATCTTTAGCATCTACTTCTGGGTACTTCTTTTTGGTTTTGAGACATAATTTTCAGGGGTGGTTGAATGAAATTATATTCAAATTCAACTGGGTCTTTTTGACTAGTTGAAACCCTTCTAAATTCAACTTCTGGGTATTTGCAAAGAGATCTTTGGCTTTGACTATCCCATCCTGGTGAACGCTTGGTAAACTTCAGGCATTTCGTAGACCCCAGCGGTTTGGGAAAGTTTCGTGTATGAATGGAAAATCCTGGGTATGAGCAGGTTCGGGTTTAGGGCTAGGCTAAAACCATCAAAATTGCCCTCTGTAGCCATTGCATCTTTTTCTTTGCCCTCGTTACTTGGTTGGCCTTTTGTTAGCTCTTGGCCCCTGTTGTTAGCAATAGTTTTCCAATGGGGTAATCTAAATTTACAGAGATAACTCCTTCATCTGTGGAATTCCATCTGAATAAGTGTCAAAGTATGTTTAGATGTTATATATTGACAACTAATTTCAATGAACCTGCAATTTTAGAAAGACTTGCACAATAGCATTTGTTTCCTATATTAAGACATGTTGGTATAGACATGATTTCACTAGTAATCATGTTTACCTGTGATTTGCTGAAAATAGATTAATAAATAGTACAATTGTTTGTGCCAAAATGGTTAAAACATATTACAAGACAGTGAGCCGGATCGTAATTTTTGTCCCAACCCTTAAAGCGAAATGACACCATGTATGCTTTTATTGTTTTGATGATAACTATGCACAGTCAAGGTTTCCTGGTGGGTGTAACCAAACAATTTCCGACTCTCTCTCTTTGTATATCTTTTTATGGGTGCAATTCGTATTTATTTGGTGCCATTTTCTGATTTTATCTTCTCTATTTATGCTAGTCATCCAAACCAGAGAGATCAAACGCTCAACCCATTTTTCCTTAATGCGGTTTCCTGACTCAACATCTACGAAATGAAAGCTGTTTCTCTTGGTTTGAAATGTCCTGAAAGATGTTTACCCAACTAATTATGTGATCATTTTTTTCATGGAAGTGCGAACATACATGTAGAGACAATATTGCTGCATTTTCGTTCTCTTAATTTGCATTTTGACATACCTTGTGCTGGCTGGCAGCTATACCTTGTCGAGTTGAAGTATCATCCGACGGAAACTGAATCGTGTGGGAAGAGTTGCCGCAAATTTCTGGCGGAAAATTTAAAAAGGTGAATAGATAGATTATATATCTTGGTACTAACTAGTACTACCTCTGTTCTTTGTGAATCTGCACCGTTTGACTTTTTTTCCTTAATCGGATTACCTTGACCCGGTGATTTGGATAGCGAAACGATGCAAGAGTAGAGTTTACTCTACCACTTGATGCAACGATTATCAAATTCTTCGATCGTTTTACTAATCAAATCACTGAATCAAAGTAACTCAATGAATAGTGATAAAAGACAGAAGTACGAAGATTCAGATAGAACAGAGGAAGTACCTATTTTGCTTGTACATGGTGCATGTTGGGTTTTGGTTGAGGTTATACAATAATACTATAATAAACTTACAATGTTTACCTTCCCCCTACAAAATGCTTTTGGTGAATAGAACGCCCTCGTTCGGTGCGATGACGGGCAGGAAGCCCTTTGAATTCACTTGTTATCTTACTAGCAAGGAGGCTCTGAAGTTAAGAGGTCTGCTCTCAATATCTCTTTGTTGATGCATTGTTTTAACCTATTTTGTTTGTTTGTTTGTTAGAAGTAACTTGTTATAATAATATCTATCTCAACTATACTTTCCAGAGAACGATGCAGTGAAGAGCGTCAAGGGAAAGTCTGAACGTATTAGACTATTTTAGCAGCAGATGTCGTCGGTAAACAACGTAGGTGGAGTTAAATGATGAAGAAGTTGTGTTTATGTTGTTTTTTCTAGTACTAATTTATTAATACCCCCACTACTACTACTACTACTTTGGCTGCTGCTGCTGCTAATTTATATTGTCTATGTACTACTAGTATGTATTTGGAGATTTGTAACATATGATAATGGTGAATGATGTTTTGTACCAGTATGATTAATGTACCAGTATAAACACGACTGAGATGTTTTGTACCAGTATGATGTTTTGTACTGGCTAATACAAGTTCATCTCCATGGGAAAGTGAACAAGTACACATTGTCCCCATACTGTCGCCCACTAAACACAACTTTGTGTGTGTGTGTGTGTGTGTGTGAAGTTATAGAGTTTAGTATGCCCCGCTCCTCTTATTGGGTTAAAGGTGCAAGTACTCTCTATTTTATGAAGGTCGGTTACATTGGTTAACCCTCCATGTAACTAAAATGAAGAACACTTTGTCACCGGAAATTTTTTAGAATGTCATACTTTGGAAAAAAAAAGCTTGTCGATTGGGGTTTAGGTTTCCTAGTTAACAAAAAGAAATTATGGTTTAACCTTTTTCTCAATTCTGTTCCTGATTACATTTACTACTTATTTGCCTTGTTTTGGTTGGGGATTTGCGAAGTGGGATATCCTGCGGTATCGCCATGGCCTGGTCTCGTGCTTGATATGACATGCTCATTTGTTGAGAATATGAGGGTAAGTGAATGAAAATAAAAATTAAAACCGTTTTACTTTTCATTGTGTGTTGAGTTGTTGCAAAAAAATTCTAGAGCCTACAATAATTATTTTTCTGCAGCAGTGTTTTTTCTTCAAATTGTGTCTTGCAAAATAAAAAAAGCACGAGAAACACATGATTTTGGCCAAAGATTTGCTACCACTCATTTTTCTGAGATATTTTCTTATAAAAATTAACACACTGGAAATGAAGTTTTATAGTTTTCACTTCTCTTTATTTTATTTTGTTCTAATTTTCTCGTAATATATTTTCTCACATCTCTTCCTTGACAAATGAACACCACCTTATTATAGCCAAGATCATTTAGCAAGAATATGAGCTTGGCGAAATGTGCGAGTTTTGATGTATATTGTTCTTCTACATACCGCGCTTAACAAAAAACATGAACACTAAATGTTGCGTGTTCCCTTATTTCCGTTAATCAAATCATATTTCATATCAATATCTCGTGGTCAACCCCCACTATTATTCAAGACTAGTAGTAGTACAGTAACTACTACTGTACTACTATCTTGTTTTTACTCTCAACTTTCTCATTAGTGGTTGCATCTACCTTCAAACTACCACCATCCACCACCATTTATGGCTATTTACTTCCTCCCATCTACCACCTGCAGCTTCTTCTCCTTCATAAGTTCGAAGCAACAAACTGAATCAAAATCACCCCACCATTCACTTTCCTTTCCAACAATATCAGTATGAATCCTTGGAACTTGACTACCCTTCTTTTAGAGCGCACTGCACTGATCAACATGTATTAGAAACTAGCTCCAAAAGAAGGATAGTTGAGATCCAAATGGTTTATGCTTTTGCAAAGGGGTTTGTAGAAACCCCCAACTCAGCCATGATCCTTTAGAAGTAGTCATCCATCCTTGAAATCAAGAAGTTGTAGTAATCAATTGATTGTGGTAATAATATCGTATACTAGACCAGGGTCTTTGCCTTCTTCAACATTCAGAAATCCGCATCCTTCAATTTTTGCATGGATCTCTAATCTTTATGAGGTTAAACCACAATTAATGAATTTATTTTCTCTCCTAGCCCAGAAGGCCAGAAGTATCTCTCCTCGATCCTCAAACGCCCATCTCCATTTTCCTTCCAATGGTATGTTATATAAGTGTGAATCCATGGGGTTTGAACTATCCGTCATACAGTACTTGTGTGATCAACATACAAACACACTGTAAATAATGGATAGTTCAAATTCCATAGACTCCCATTTGTATAGAGAAGGGGCTGAGCAAGGCAAAACCCATGGTACACAAATTCGAAGTTTCTTGATGTGATTTAAGGAAGATGGATTTAGGGTAAGCATATCAAGAAACAAAATGTTGAAATGATTTGAAGTTTCTGGTTGCAAAGGAGGAAAACAAAATGCTACTTCTTTTTCTTAAAACAAGTCAAGTACTTCTATCATATGCCTAGTGGGGGGTTCGAACGGGACATGATACGAACCCGAGACCTGATGATCTACTTTACAAGGCCCTTATTATTGGGCTAGATGATGAGTTCAAAATGCTAGTTCTTGAATGGTGTTTCTATACTTTGATTTATGCTTGCTTATGTGTTGTTCACGACTTTGTTATTTTGCATCATAGGATGAACCCCCAACAAGATCGATTGTTAAACAAGGAAAATACTTGAAGAGTTGAAATTTTTCAACTAAATTATCTCAAGGGAAGAGAAAGTAGCATAGTTAACCAATGGATTTATTTGTATTTTCATCTAGCGATTGTTCACAATGAAGCGAAAGTTCACCACGAGTGAGCGATGAAACTGAACCAGAGCACAGTTCTTGAATTCTATAGTGGAGTCTCTCCATTGTTATAGCAGTAAATGTTAGTATCACTAGTAGTAATAGCTTTGTGGAGTTGTCTGGGATTGTGTTTCATTTTAAGGTCTTAGCAGTAAAAATTGGTATAAAAATAAAAAAAGATAGTATAGTCATCATTGTATCATCTTTTGAATTTGCACTTTTCATCATGTCGTTGTTAATTACATCCATCCTTGTAATATTTTCTTACCAAGGAGTTTTCATTAGTAGATAAAAGATTATAACAGTCCTAAACAAGAATCAGAGACCGTACAAGGATTCATTACAATGTGGGTACGGTTGTAATGAATGGTCCTTGACCTGATTTGAGTACCAGATCATGGTCCAAATCAAGAATCAACGATTCATCTCATTATTTCATCTAAGATTTGAGTACCAGATCATGTCGTTGACCTTATCTTATATACTTATGAAAATTAACGCGTGGAAATAAAGTTCTAGAATTTTCACTTTTCTTTATTTTCTTTTCTTCTAATTTTCTCAGGAAATATTCTCTCACATCTCGTCCCAGACAAATGAATGTCGCATAATTATAGCCAAAATCATTCGGCAAGAATATGAGCTTGGAGAAATGCGCGAGTTGGCTCCTTTTGGTTGGTAGTAAATATCGTAAATTGTTTCCCTTGTTTTCGTTCACAATTTGTCTCGTAAAACCTTTTACCAAGTAATTTTTTTTCCCTTAGTGATGTAAAATGACTTGCATGTTTAAATTCATTAAGAAAATTTTCAGAGAGTGAAAGAATGTGACAACACATACTAACACCTCTGCCACCCAAATCCACCACACTCCCACCACCCTTATTACCCCCACTGCTACACCACCTCTGCTGCCACCACAAAAAATGTAATTTTCACAATTGTTCATGTGTCAACCAAACACAAGAAAATAATTGCTGAGAAAACATTTAAAAAAAGTATGTGTAAATATTTTCCTTTGTGAAACATTTTACTGTTAAACCAAACGGAGCATTAATGTACAATGTTCTTCTACATACCGCGCTAAACCGAAAACATGAACACAAAATTTTGCATATTCACTTATTTCCTTTAATCAAATCATACTTAATATCGATTTAGCAATCTCTTGTAGTCAACCCACACATCACCTCAATGTTGTGGTAGCTACGGGCTGTGCCAATATAAACCTCACATGACACAGGACAATCCCGGCTGGGAACATGTTCAACGACATTTTAGCCCAAGCCCCGTGTTTGGCGAATTTGAAAATCTTAAAAGTCTTGAGGAGTGAAGCAGCGGAGCTGGATTGTCTAGCTAAGAGACCCTGAGGATGTCCCATTTATCCTCAAGAGCGGGAATTGGTTAACTTTTGTATTGAATTCTCTCGCCGTGTACAATGCTTTATTTACTGTAACACATTTTCTTTTATATATGAATTCTGTTATTTTTCCTGAAAAAAAAAAAACAAAAAAAACTAAGCCTTACATCATAGTCCGGCTCCACTATTATTCAAGGCTAGTAACAACTACCTCTGTTTCTTCTTGTTTGTCTTACATTTACTTTTTTACCCGTAGTTGGGTTACATTGACTCTGTGATTTAGATAGAAAAACGATATAATTTTTTGAATTTTCCTTCATTGTATTATAGAGTAAAATTTATTCTACAAGATCATGCAAAGATCGCCAAATTCTTGTATCGTTTTGCGAATAAAATCACCGGGTCAAAGTGACCCAGTAAATAGTGACAAAAAGTGAAGAAAGCCGAAAGAGAATAAACATAAATAATACTATTGTAGTACAATTTTTTAGTTTTTACTCTCTTCCTCATTAGTGATGTTAGCAATTGGTGCGCCCATGTGGGGTGCCCAATGCAATTAATACAACCTTATGGGGTTAGTTGCACTAATACATAAACTAGAGGGGTTAGTAGCTAAGGCTCAAACCCTAGGGGTTTATGTGCAAACTTAGGAGAAGTTTTGCCTATATAAGGAGGCAGCCTCCTACATATTATATTGATTATTCCATACAGAAAAGTCTCTCTGTCTAGATTCATACTAGTTGTAGAGAACCCTAGTCTCTCTCCAACTTCATCCAAGGAGGTGGAACGTGGTGTGGAAATCAGTGTTCGTCCTCGAGATTCGCACTCGATCGGTGGGAGCAAGATCAAGGAGTAGGCGCGTGAAAGCAAGCAACACAACGATCATCCGCTGCACTAAGGAGCTTAGGAAGACAAGGTAAACACATGAATATTCCGCTTTAGTTCATGTTGTTGATCTGAGCATGTTAGATCCTTCCTGCCCTTCATTGGTATCAGAGCCATAGGCTTACTTTTCGTGCCTCGATAAGCGTTCCCGAACCTGTTATAAAAATCGCGTTTCTGAAATTTCATAACCAGTAGACGAAACCTATATGGTTAGGTAGGGTTTTTCACGAGGATTCCAGATATATAAATTTTATATTTTTTGGATTTACGGTGAATTAGTTATGAATTTTCAAAGTTTCGGAACTGTATTAATCTGGACTGCTAGATCCAATAATTAGAACACGGTTTTCAAAAACTCGTTAAAATTGGATTTTGACCACATAATCGGGATAAGGACGAAGAGACGATCACGGGAAAATTTTTGTCGTCGCGATCGGAGCACGGGAAGGCGGCGCGTGGGCTTCACGCGCCACCGACGCCGCCCCCACGCGCGGCCACGCGCCGCCACGCGCCGCACGCGCCCAAGGGCTGGCGGCGGCTGCTGACGTGGCCCTAGGGCTGACGTGGCAGATGACGTGGCGGTGCCACGTCAGCAAGAGGCTGACGTGGCGATGACGTGGCAGCCACGTGTCAGCTGACGTGGCGATGACGTGGCGGGCTGACGTGGCAGCTGACGTCAGCATAGGTGCTGACGTGGCATGCCACGTGGCATGCTGACGTGGCACATGGCCGACGTCAGCGCGTGGCGGAGGCGGACGCGCCCACGCGCGGCGGCGCGTGAGGGCGCGTGCGGCCTCCTCCCGCCGTCATTTTTCGTCCGGTTTTTTCCTAGGGACTCCAAATTAAATTTCCTATTTTTTGGGTATTTTTTCATAATTTTTGGAGCGACGGAAAATTTTAGTAATTTCCAGATTAATTAATTAGTGTTTAGCACACTTCCCGAGGCAGTTTGACGACCTTAAACACACTGTTTTGAGCCCAAATTTTTTCTGGAGACTTAGGTCATTTTTCCCTACGTTTTGCCATAGGTGGTGAGACCCTAAGTGGTAGGGAGCAATTTTCGATCTTTTTAGTTGATTAGATTATTGCTTATTAATTTCCAGTAATTATTGCTTAATTCCGGAAATTTCCAGAAAATTACAGTATGTTTATTATATTGTTATACATGCTGTTGTGGGTTGAATGGATGTGTTTGGTGCATGGATGTGGCATAGATGTTTTATATTTTTGGTTTTGGTTTTGGTTTTTGAATATGTAATCAAAATACGGCCTGCGTGTCGTGCCTCTCTATACTCTAGTGTCTTCTCTTCTCATCCACTCGCCTCTATGAGGTTACTTCTTATTAGAAATAAGATAGTTAGTAGAGATTGAAGATTGAAGCTTCAAGAGAGGTGGCCAAACCAAAAGCTATGGCGCAAGGTGCATGGAGCAATTAGACGGTCTAATGGAGCCTCAAGCTTGGAGTCCTCAAGTAGGCAAGATGGCGTGAGATGGAGTTCAGGACTTGCTCAAGAAGTGCTCTCAATAGTGGGAGTGCACCTTAGGGGCCACATCCATTGCATATTTATTTATGCTTATGCTTGTTTTATGTTATAACTGCGTGTGATTGGATATATATGTTTTAACCTCGCATGCTAAAGAACTAAAACAAAAGAGCTCACATGATGACATGATTAAAATTGATAGGAAATCACAAGTGATGAGATTTGATTCCTAGGATATACGCTAGGTTTTGGTGGAGTCCTTGTGAGGAACTATTAAGTTTTAATCGATGTCACATGTTACTTTGGAGCTAAGTAAATGCTAGTGATTAACTTCCACAATGTCTCTATCAATCGTGTCTAAATTGAAACTGTAAAGGCTAAAGTAGTGACAATAAACGATATGACAAGTCATCGTGCTATGTAACCAAATTGTTGGACATAGTTTGTCAAAACACCTACAAGTATGGTCGAACCTGTGATGAATAGTTGTCACAGCAGCACATGAACATTATCTTTAGGCTAACCAATAGTGGGAGGCAGTCAAGATAAATGTCATAGAGCGTGCTATGCCAAGGTGGGGAAATGACCTCATCAGCAAGTTCAAAACCACTTTGAGATTCAAAGATTGTAGGAATGAGCCAAAGAAGAATCTTGGATCCACCTTAGCCTCATTAAAAGTTGTGAGTGATGACTCATAAATCCCACCTTAAACTATCATAAAATTTTAGCACTCGACTATAGTCTATGAGATTAGTACTCAACTATAGCTTCTGAGATTCGTGCCATTTATGATGAGATGTTTAAGTTATCCGATTAGCAATTTGTTGCTATCACTGCCACGTTTCATGAAAGTGCCATGAAAACGTTATGTGACACACTTTGAGAGTGTCAAGATGTTTGGATGAGACCAAACACCACTCCGTTCTAGGATCTAAGCAATATATGATTGCTAATCATACTAGTTCGGATACTTTTGAAGTCTAAGCAATATATGATTGCTAAAAGACTGTGAATGAAGTATGATAGGCAGATGTAGTCCCTAGCCCGGTATTAGGACCGTGGAACAGGTGGGGCAAGGATAAGGGAGTAAGGGCGAAGTATTGGTACATGACGAATACCTCAAGACAGGCAAATGAAAAGGAGGGAAAGGATGTTTCCCTAAGACTAGGAGGCCAGACCTGGCACTAACTTCTCGTCTAAGGATCCAAAGGATTATCTTTGAGGGAGTAGCCACCAAAATTTGTTTTGGTCACAGTTTTAACTTTGGAAATGGTTATATCATGGTATTTGCGTTCTTAAGATTCTAGCATGAGTAACGCCTCAGAATCCTTGGATGTCAACTTATGAGTATGACTTAAGATTCTGATATGTGGCGCGCTAGATTAAGACACACGTTGACAGGAGAGGATGTTCAGGCTAGCTAGGGCAGGCCTGCTTGGATTATGCCCAAGGTACCCTTACCTGTGTGTGGTTCTTGCCGGACAAGAAAGGCGAAACGCAAACCATCCAGTAGAGCATTAAGGACTACTGAGTCTTTGTATATTATTCATTCTGTTGTTGTGTTCCATTATTTGTTAGAGCTAAGACATGGTGCTTACTGTTCCATCACATCCGTAGATTATTGTCCATGTCTCAACTATGTGTGCTTGGGCCACATAAGTCTAAGGCACAAGGGTGCTTCAGACAGGTCTCTACAAAAGGTAGAACAACCGTCTGGATAAAAGGATATGTCCTTGGCCAGAATGAGACTGGAAGTATCTATCTGAGCAAGTGCTATGTGATGGAGAAATAGTAAGGCAGTTGGCTATTCCCACGCCTCAGCAGGGTGCTGTAGAGAATAAGAGGAATAGGTTACTGTAAGAGATGGTCTGATGTATGATAGAGCGTGCAAAGTACAAGTTCCCTATTTGGAGGAGACACTTTGCTAAACGACTATCAACATACGCAACCATAAGTCCACCAAGTCTGTAGCCACTACACCCTACGAGATGTGGACCAAAAGGCAACCTAAATGAGGTCACCTTAGGCCATGGGGATCGGCAGCTTTTGTACTAACTAAATTTCAAGTCAGGAAGAGGTTCGTTGAGAAATAAGTCTCTACGAAACAAAGGTTTCACTGGATGACACCCCATCCCTGAATGATCAACAGGAAATAGTTCCTACGGATCTTCAGGACAGTGGGAGTAACATGCCTAGTGAACAGCCCATCATAGATTATGACTATATGGAGGAACCCTCTTTTGCGTAGGAACGTTCTTTGGAGCGTACCTCGTCGATGAATTGACATCGAAAGGAAGACCATAAGGGTCACCACGCAAGACAATGATGAACCTAGGATGTTTGTCCCAGGATCTTTCATCACCTGGCAAGAAGGAATTGGAAGTTAGACCCTAGATGGAAGAAACGTATCTTCATGGAGTAACGTATCTTCTCATGCTATTCAGAGCATCCTAGGGGTTGCGTACTTGAGACGCAATAGCCGATAAGTAGTGTAACATAAATGGATTCACGAGATATATGACTTCTCATAGGAGATGACCATAATTAAGGGATATGTTCGTAGAGATGATGATCTCCACGAGCATGGAGGAACCGCTGGAAGATACCCTGTTCCTTAGTTGATTGTGAGGAATTAGTTCCCCAAGGATCATTCGGACAGTGGGAGTGACTTTCCAGGCAGGGTGCTCCATCCATAAGGGATGAAAGCAAATGATGATCCTCCTATGCAAAGGAATTGTTCATAGGAACATACCCCATCGACTACTTGAGATCGAAGGGATGATCTTAAGGATCATCTTGCATAAACGATAGGATAGAATGCTAGTCCTTATCGTACCCTAATTGTGAAGAATGAATAGTAAGCTTTACAGGATAAATTAGAGTCTATAAAGGGCCAACCAAGTTTAAGGCTAGGTTGGATTTCCAACTGGATGGAAGACTATTGGAGATTAATGGATTTCCAAGGTCAATCAGAGACCCAGACGGAAGCGTGGTAAGGCATATGACTTGCGTAGAAGCGAAAAAGGCTACACTCATTCTGAGAGTAGACATCGACGAATTTGGGTCGATCCGACGAATTTGCGTTGGTTCAACAAGATATCCTTCCCAAGGTTTTGGGAGATAAGGATTACGTTGATTCGCTTGGTAGCATCAATAGTTGTGGATCCATTCTCGATAGACGTAACGACTGAATTTCTCAATGGAGAAATCCTAGAGGTGACTAAGGTCAAATGCACAGAATGTGTGCAAGCTAACTAAGTCCATATGGGATCTTAGCTAGTCCTCTGGACAGTGGTATTTCATCAGGGATCGTTTACTATATGTTTACGATAACAAGTGGAAACCGTTGTATATCACTCTTACTAGTAGAGAGTTGAAGATCACGTCACTTAATATCGATGACACACTATTGGCTAGTGGAGCTCAGGGATTATTCGAGTCCCCTAAGGAGTAATTGTACTCCTGTAGCTCAGCGCAAGACCTTACGAGCCTAAGCATGTGCCCTAAAAGACACCATAAAAGAATGACCAAGTGACCAAAGTGCCTGATGCAGTATGAGTCTCATATGCACTATGGTGTGTACTCAGACCTAGCAAACGCTATGCAATCGGAAGAATTGGATCCCAGGATATTCCAATTTAAGACACAAGATTGTAACCAGGATACTCTATATGACGGATCACGTGCCATGACTATCGAAGATGATGCTTCGACTAGTTAGCCACATATGCTAACTAGGGTGGGGACCTAGATGCACTTGGATCCGACTCAGGCTATCGTCCATGCTAGATGATAGACTCGCATGGAACAAATGCAATATAAGTGTTGCATGATCGTATTAGACCGCTCCATTGACCATGGAAGCGAAGCACGATTGCCTGTTCTGCCATAGGGCAGAAATGTGTTTAACTGAAAAAGTTTTCTGGTAAGCTTATGAGCTATCAATAAACCTATTACCATGATTAGTGTTAGCATACGGCTATAACACTGCGGTAAAGACAAACACATAGTCGAAGGTACTGTTTCACAAAAGGTGAAATAACTACCTAGAGAGTAATCCTGGAGTGGATCGACTATGGGCCAGGATGTTGGCTCATCCCATTCCTGAACCACTTAAGAATTGTCTTTGTGGGTCGCTTTAGAAAATTGGGACTTAGTAGTCGATAACTAGCAATATGATTGATGTGCACACGAGACATTGATTGACTGGATTTTAATTGGATTTGTTTTAAGCAGCATGTTGTTTTGATACATGTATGATATGTTACATTTCCTGTACTAGCATAGAGCATGTCACACAGACACTAAGTTGGCTCACTCACACGAGCAACTGCCTTCGCAGTATCCTGGATATGTCTGGGTGTGGCGGAAGATGAGACGGAATCCAGATAAGCGCTGAAAGCCTACGATATGATATGAGATGCCTTCTTCATATGAGCATATGGCCTATGATAAGAGCTTGAAGTCTATCAGTAGTGCTAGGAGCCTGTCAGACGGATCCAAATGTCGCATTGGAAATAAGTTCCAAGGTGAGGTTGGTTATGGCCAATCGAACATGGTTATTACCCCGAATCATGTATAGTCTGTGTAGAAGAAGCCAGATGCGAGAGCTGATAATTGATCACAATAGTGTGACATGGCAGCACTCGGGCTGGTAGCCATAAGGGCTACCGGATAGACATCTGCATAGTGGTCCTTTTGCAAGGATAAGACATGCGCTCTCATCAGAGTGTAAACACTATGGCGCATATTTCCCCTTGAATAACGCGCGCTTATGAGTGACCATGAGGTGATGAGTAGAATTAGTCCCTGGGATTCCTCATCGTGTGAGCCTCGTCGATCGTATGAGGATGATCGACACTGTATACCCTTTGTACTTACGTCTGTGTCATGAGGAGACGGGTCGGTGGTGCTACTTTGGCGTGACACCTTACGGCTATGGATGATTCGGCCTTCCGGACACTGCTGGGAAAGCAGCTGAGCCGAATCTGAGTGACACATGTATGTAAGGAAAGATTCTCGTTGCATCGCTCTTTATTATCTTTCATTGGGCCCACCTGCAAGATCTTATGGGATCATGTAGGATATGAAAATATAAAGGAGATGTGGACTCATTGGAGCATGGCCTTCGGGACAAGGCAGGTGCTCATGATCCACGAGATGACAATCGGAGGAATCTGGGGGATACGAGAGTTACGGAGAGCATTATCACTGTTTTATGTTTTAAGGGTGCCTTCCTGCGCTGGCTATACGAGTTTGGTATGTGGATCTCCTGAGAGGGTGCCTTCCCATGCTGGCTATACGAGTTTGGTGTACGGATCTCCCGAAATGCAGGTACTCTCACCGGTCACACGCCACGGCCACACAATACTCTTTTGTAGATGATAGAAAGTTGGAGATTGATGGAGACTGGATGAATTGTGCAACCCCACTGTGCGAGTGGGAGATGTTAGCAATTGGTGCGCCCATGTGGGGTGCCCAATGCAATTAATACAACCTTATGGGGTTAGTTGCACTAATACATAAACTAGAGGGGTTAGTAGCTAAGGCTCAAACCCTAGGGGTTTATGTGCAAACTTAGGAGAAGTTTTGCCTATATAAGGAGGCAGCCTCCTACATATTATATTGATTATTCCATACAGAAAAGTCTCTCTGTCTAGATTCATACTAGTTGTAGAGAACCCTAGTCTCTCTCCAACTTCATCCAAGGAGGTGGAACGTGGTGTGGAAATCAGTGTTCGTCCTCGAGATTCGCACTCGATCGGTGGGAGCAAGATCAAGGAGTAGGCGCGTGAAAGCAAGCAACACAACGATCATCCGCTGCACTAAGGAGCTTAGGAAGACAAGGTAAACACATGAATATTCCGCTTTAGTTCATGTTGTTGATCTGAGCATGTTAGATCCTTCCTGCCCTTCAAGTGACTGCATCTACCTTCAAACTACCCACCATCCACCACCATTTATGGCTATTTACTTCCTCCCATCTACCACCTGCAGCTTCTTCTCCTTCAAAAGTTCGAAACAACAAACTGAATCAAAATTACCCTCACCATTCACTTTCCTTTCCAACAATATCAGTATGAGTCCTTGGGGCCTTGACTACCCTTCGTTCAAAGCGCATTGCACTAGTCGACATGTATTAGAAGCTAGCTCTGAACGAAGGGTAATTTAGGTCCCACGGGTTCATCCTTTTGAAAAGGGGTTTGTAGAAACCCCCAACTCATCCATGATCCATCCATGATCCTTTAGAAGTAGTCATCCATCCTTGAAACAAAGAAGTTGTAGTGATCAATTGCTTGTGGTAAAAATATTGTATACTAGACCGGGTCTTAGCCTGCTGCAACATTTAGTGATCCGCATCCTTTAATTTTTGCATGGATCTCTAATGAGCTTAGTTCAGCCCCGGTCTGGTATAGGATATTACCACAATTAAATCATTTATTTCTATCCAAATGCAGAAGTGTCTCTCGTCGATACTCAAACACCGATTTCAATTTTCCTTCCAACAATATGTTATACGAGTGGGAATTCGTGGGATCTGAACAATGCGTCATTCATCACTACCTTGTCCAACGTAGAAACACACAGTGTAAATAACGCATAGTTCAAATCCCATGGACTCGTGCTTGTATAGAAAGTGGGGCTGAGCAAGGCAAAGGCGCCCTTCGAAGGTTTTGTGTGAGTTCATCGTGCGTGAGTGATGAAACTGAGCTCAAGCACGGCTCATGAATTCTATAATGGTACTCTCTCCATTGTTGTAGCAGTGAAAATATCAGTATCACTAGTAATAGCTTTTGGTAGTTGTCTAGAATTGTGTTTTAGTTTAGGGTCTTAGCAGTAAAACTGGTATAATAAAGATGGTAAATAGTCATCACTGTATCCCCTTTTGATTTTTCAATTTTAATCACCTCGTTGTCCCATGTATAGTTACATCTTAAATCTTAATCATGTTTTTTTAGTAGATAAATAAATATCACGGTCCAAATCCAAACAAAGACCAGAACAAATTCTTGACCTATTTTTTATGCTTGATGATGAGGGTTCATCACCTTTCCTTTCAATGGCTACTGAGTTTGCTGGTACATTTGGCACCCGATGGTTATGTCCGGTAACATGTTGATAAATCCAAAGATCTCATGATGTTAAATACTAAATAGGAAAAATGGATGGAGTATGTCATCTCCAATGCAACCTGTTAAGAATTATGTTTAATATAATTAAAATTATCATTCTTTCTTTTAACTATCCAAAAAATTTATCTCAAAAAAAAAAAAAAAAAAAAAAAAACACTATCCAAAAATTTGATATGCATAAAAATTTAGAAAGTACAAATTTGATATATCAAATCTTAATTTAACTATGTAAAAGTTAGTTAAAATTGTAGCTCTTGTATGCAAAAATTAAATAAAATATGATTAGAAATATAAAAAGAAGAGAGAGAGAGACGGACACAAAAATTTAACTATCAATTTTCAGCTCTTTAAATATAGAGAGCAGATTAACTATTTGCTAAAATTATGGATGCAACTTGGGCGGGGTGAAGCCGACCGATCGAGCCTAGCCCAAACTAAAATAGGGCACAATTTGGACGGACTCGGACATAAATTCTCCGCCCGAGTTGCATTTAGGTTTGGGCTCGAGTACAAATATTAAACGACGGGTTAACTTAGAATTGTCGATTTTCATGACCACTACCTATACATGTTGAGAGAATTATGTAGCATATCTAATATGAATTTGTTATTTTTTCTTTGATTATTAGCGTGTTTTAATCATATTTTGTTCTTAAACTAGTTGATTTGTTCTTTCACCAAGAATTTATTATTCTATCGTTGTTTTATAAGTGATTTACTTCCTCCATCCCAAAATATTTGTCCAGTTTGCCATTTTGCTTTATCCCAAAATTGTGTCTTCTTTGAAAACACAACCACTTTTTACCACTGCGTTTTCACTATTATCCTTCATTAATTACATGATTGTAGTCCTTTTAACAGGCCCACGTGTGCTACCATCACTAATATTTAGGGTAATTTTGGTAGTTCTTAATTTTTTGACATCTTTTTTTACTACCTTAATATGTGTGAAAATTCAAACAAGACAAACAAAATGGGACAATGGGAGTAAATTTGTGTACTAGCCTGAATTCAGCCCGAACTCGAATTGATTTGTAGGATTTTTGGCTTGAGCGGGCTGTCGATGCTCTTAACTCGGGCTGAGTAGGGCAGGGCTTGGGAAACCTGGATAGAGTGTGGACTTGGGCTAGGACAGGAGTATCAACCCATCCAACTCGCCCGAGTTATAGCCCAAGTTAAAATAAAGAGCGGAGTAGAGAGTCCATTGGAAGCAATTTTCTACCATCCCTTTTATAATAGAAAGGTAATCACTATTTAATATCCTATATTTTTGGAAATAATATCCGAGATGCTCTAAGTATCACACTTATATCAGGTTTGTCGAGATAGTTTCCGTCGTGGAGTTCCTCATACATTTTGAGGGTTGGGGTTCCTCATACTGATGCATGCATAATTACTATTTATAGGTAGTGGGCATGCATGTTCGTGCTTCCCTTCTTAACATGCCTTCTTTTGCGACATTTGAGTCGGCTGCTCCTGAACTTCTTTCAGAGGAAACTCGTACCTGCTATGCCTCATTCACATGGTACTACCATAGAGTAGATATTGTCAAGATAATGGTCACCATATATCTGTATTCCTGTACGATAATGTCGGAATTGTAGTGAATATGGTCATTTTTTCAGAGTTTGTCCTATACCCTCTAAGGTTCAAGGAAATAGTTAACGTAAAAGTAAGATAGATATATGAGGTTCTTGACAGACCAACAACTACAAGGGTGGTAACTTTAAACCTAAAGGGATCATCTAGTAATAGCTTTTCGTAGCTATAAGTTTGTCCTATACCCTCGTCATGTTTAAATATTTACATGTTAAAGAAAACAAAATTTTGCATTAAACCCTTACCACTCCATTTCTTCATTTTTCTCTTTAAATTTCTTTTTGAGGCATCTCTCATCTTTATCATAATTTTCTTATTTAGCATGTTTAATAAAAAGATCACCTGGAGTCTGAGATGTTGCAATAACCTTTAGGCCTCGTTTGGGTAGAGGATATGGTATGTAGGGATAAGGCTTATGCTGGGATATGAATGTTGTCTGATAAGCCCTGATAACATATGCTGGTTGTCTGTGTTTGGGTGCTGTCGGATATGATGCAGGATATGAAGCAGGATACGTGCCAATATGACTGTAATATCTTCAGTGCTGTTATTTTGTATACAATATTGTATATTTCAAATTGATGAGAAAAAAATGTATATAGAATGTATCAGTATTTATGTTTATATTTTAATACTCTTTTTTCTACACATTAGTGACGTTGTCAAAATGTATACAAAATGTCTATTAATACGTGAAATAAACTTGTAGTAACATACAAACATAATAAATATACAACATGGCCATAGCAAAATATGAAGCATAAATTACTACTACTTAATGGCTGGTTTGCATGGCGTTACAAAACCTACAATAAACAAGTTAAATCAAGCCAACAAAATTTCAGCAAGCACGGAAAAATGTCTTCATTTATCTCAACCATACATACTCAAATAAAGTTATGGAATCCCAAAATAATAGTTATGAAAAATGTCCTCCAAAATAAAGGTACCAAAACGTTGAGAGGGAAGGAAGGAGGTGAAACGGTGAAATAGCTGATAAGGTTTGGGGACAAGGGTAGGAAATTTGATAGTTTGTAGGGGTATTTTTGTCAACCTACTAACATCCTAATATGCTATATTTTCTTATCCGAGCTTATACCTCCATGTAGGTGGTATAAAATTTGTTCATTAAAAACTCCATCAGCATAAGGCAACATAACTTATCCCCTCTCTTATCCGACACCCAAACGCTTCATAAAAAAAAAGGGTATAAGTTATCTTATGCTCCCTCCTTATCCTCTACCCAAACGAGACCTTAAAATTTATGTTGTGAATTCAATTAATACAAATGCAATATAATGCATGTTTGTTCATTTGTTTCTTTATTTTGCAAAAAGAGAGCAAAATTATATCCGCCATCGACGCTTGTATTATTGAAGAAATTGGATGTATTATTTTTTTTATAAAACGTATTAGAAATTTAACTTGCTCCAATAACGGAGAAGTTATTCCCAAAAGAAGAATGAAGAAATTAGTACTCCTATAAATCGTATCGCGACCACTATTTTAGAGGGTAAAATATAGCGAAATTGGTGAGTGTAAATATAGCGAAATTTGCCAAGCTAAAGGGGTAAAATTGTTGTTATTTAAACTAAATGGGTGAAAGTGTTTTTTTCATCAAATTTGAGGGGAAAAGTGTCTTTTACTCAACTCAAAACAATTATACTGCGATACGCCAGTCGAAGAAAAAGACCGAGTTTTTGCTTAGCGCTTGCAAACGAAGAGCTTCGTCTGAAAATCCCCAATTCCAAGAGTAATCGATTCAGCAATTCAGCAGATCTTCCAACAATGGTGAGCTGATCATCACTCTAAACTCTCTCTCTCTCTCTCTGAATTCGCACAATTTGTTCTCTGAATCCCTTTTTTTGGGTCAAATCAGGCATGAGTCTCTGGAAGCGCCTAGTCGACACCTTAGATTTCATACTCTCTGCTCCTTCTTCTCCTTCTTCGTCGTCGTCGTATGAGAGTCACGAAAACCCTAGCTCAACCATGGATGGCGTCGCCGGTAGCTCGCCGTCGAACGAACGAACTGCGTATAAGCTCAAAGGCTTCTTCGATTTGGCCAAAGAAGAGATCGCCAAGGCCGTGAGAGCCGAAGAATGGGGCTTGGCTGATGATGCAATCGCTCATTACATGAAGGCTCATGAGATATTGGTTGAAGCTATTTCAATCCCTGTGCCTACGTATATCACCTCCAGGTGTGTTCTAATCTCAACAATTTGATTTTTTTTTTTTTTTTAATATTTTTTTCTTATAATTTTGTAGTTTTTAAGTTTAGTGTATGCTGATGAGTGAGTCTGGTGGTAGTGGAGATGGTTTTCTGTTCCTAACTCAGTGTATATTATTAACTAGTGCATAACCAGTGCCCGAGGGCTTGACCACGATAAAAAAAATATGATAATTCCCTAAGTTTTAATGCTGAGATTGCTTGTAATGAAGTATTTAGCTCCTAAGATATAGTGCGGATAAGCTATTCCATATGTCACGTTTTAGGGATGACTTATTCCCCATAACAGCTTATTATATAGATGACTTATTCCCCATAACATATTATTATACTGATGGGGATAAGCTATTCCACATGTCACATTTTGGAGGATAGCTTATTCCCCATAGCAGCTTATTATGTAGATGACTTATTCCCCATAACATATTATTATACGGATGGGGATAAGCTATTCCACATGTTACATTTTGGAGGATAGCTTATTCCCCATAGCAGCATATTATGTAGATTGAAGATGAATATAACTTGAGGTGTCCTAGAGTAAGGATACAACCCAATTACATTACTTGCGTATGGACTTAAATTGGAATCAAACAAGAGCAAGGATACTGATCAGTTAGTATCAAGTTTAATGAGTTCAAAGGACCAGGTAGGTAAAGACATTTGGAGTTTGTTGATCATATATGGTATCGAGTTTGTATCTGGTGAAAGAAGAAATGAATTAGGTAACATTCACTGTAGTAGTCTGGGTGAATTTTATCACCATAAGTCCACTTTTATGTGATATTTCATGTCAAGTTGTATGCCAAACTAAGTCCACTTTTATCTTCAACTCAACCCCTTCCGGTTAATACTAGTAAAACATTAACAACGTTGGAAACCAGAAAAAGTTATCTTATCAAAGTACTGCCACTATCATTCACGCCCTTTGTAATAAAAATGAATCTCCTCCAGGCTATGCAAACAAGAGAAGGTAAAACAGAAAGAAAGAAGGGAAAGAGAAATCCGGTGTGTTGGCTGCTCAGTTGGTAAAACACTGAGATTCTTGGAACTAAGGTTTTGAGTCTAAGACTCCCCCACCCCCTTTGGAGTAGCATGGTGTAGAGGTTATGCTGGCAAAACAAGAGATTAAAATATCCGAGATAGGTGTTGAGCTCGGAGAGGCTTGGAGTTGATCATCAAGGCTCTCCCAACAGGTGGTTAATAGTTAGAAGCTGCGTTAATGATAGGCAGATTGGGATATGTTAGCTTCTTGGATGTGTGATGGAAACTATTTTGTTATTTACTCGAGAACATGCTTGGTGGTCCTTTATATGACGAGTTGGCTGTTCAGTGTTCTGGTATGACTCTATGAGGGTTGATAGTTGATATGAGGAGCAAATTGGAACTTTGTACCGTAAGGAAACTGATCAAATATATTAAGTTACGGAGTTCAGTTGATTCTGAAGATAGCTCAAAGTAAACTGGACATTGGCAAGTACCTAGTTGGTCAGGATAGTTCAGGTAATGGTAGAGTTGTTAGTAAAAGTCAAGCTTTGTGTAGGGTTATGGTCAGCAGTCACCAATAGAGAATATGTTGATATCCTTTGCGACGATGGATATCAAAATGGAATTATTGAGTAATCTTATGCTTGTTGATCCCTTATGCGCATGAGAAACTATTTGAAAAAGATTTCTCTGTGATCAAACTGGGAAACAAAAGATGTGCACACCCCTTGGTGAAAGATCCTAAAGTAACACATCCAAGAAGGTGAATTTAGTTTTTCAGGAGGTGTGTGGGTGAGGGAGCATGAGCCAGAATGAAGCCCTTGTGGGTTGGCTTGCTCCCTGGTAGAAACCAATGTGCTTAAATGAATGTTCTTAAGTTTATTGATTAGGATAAACTGTATCGGGAAGGAGTTCTTCGTATCTCCACTGCATATGCAGTGTTATTTGGTGGTGAAAGTTACAGTACATTTTTTTTTAAAAGTAAAGGTTGTATTATAAACACAAACAGTTCAAGTACAATAATAATTGATCAACTCAATTATTGATCATATCATGAAAGTCTATGAGCGCGGAAATAGAATCGGAGAAATTTCCTTCACACCAGAAACGAAAGGTACTGAGAAATAGAGACCTGAATGGTTAACGGGCATATGCTTATCATTAAAAATACGGCGACTTATAATTTCCCACAAACACTAGCAACTGATCAATGCAAAAAGAGGTTTGACACTGTTTCCTCTTCACATTGACACATCACTCACCTATTTTCCAGCTGAAATCCCATCCCTTTTAGATTATTAGTGGTGAGGATAGAATCCTGAACAACAGTCCAAGCGGAAAAAACTCACTTTCTAGGGTGCTTTAGACTTCCAGACCATGCCGTGAGGAAAGTTACTTTGGAGATCATGCAATCTGTTGTAATAACCTTTTACAGTAAGTTTATCGTTATCTCCTAACCAACATATTTTGTCAACTATCAGATAAGGGCACATCTCCACACCAAATATCATGCAAAAAACTTATTCTAAAGCCATTACACCTCAAAATATATATTTCTTGATAAAACGTCCCACTCACGCCTAATGAACTTCCACAAGCCTACCCCATGTGGTGCTCTTTCATCGTCAGGCATGCATCCTCCCTGCATAAGACCGAATTTCGCAGCTATAACTCTTTGCCACTTATTGTTTTCTTCACAAAGGAAACGACACAACCATTTACCTAACAAAGCACAACTAAATCTTTTCAAATTATGAATACAGCATCACCCTGCTTTGTTGGCTGACAAACATCATCATTATTCATACATAGTTCATATAAGGTACGCTTATGTGGATGGCCCTGTACAAACTTATTCCTACACCATATACATACATTCCAGTATAAACTTCACTAATAGCTTTTTCCTGACTGATGGATTAGTCATGTGGAATAGAACTTTTCAGATCTGAAGCAAGTTAAGGAGAGCAGCACAATTCCCTAGCTGTCTTACTTACTCTATACAACCAAAAAGACTTTCGCTTTCTGCACACATGCATCTTATCGGAAGTCATATTGCTCAGTATCTTTGTAAAATTATTTTATGTTTTGGGAATGATAGCTTCTCTTGGTCTGACGATTTTGTGTAAACTTCAAAATCGTTTTTCTAATATGTGTGAGGTTTATCATGAATTCGTCTTTATTTAGCCCTTACTTCCCAGTTGCAGTTATCTTAGATCATCATCAAGACAGAGCTCTACTGATCTAATCTTCCAATTGTTAATTAGCGCATAGTTTAAACCCGAACAGAGTCATCTTACATTTGTGGTTGCTATATCCTAAGAAGCCTCTTATTTACCGATTTGGATTGCCTTTCACCAGCATGGAACTTGTCCCAATGCTTTAGAGTTTAGATGTTGATTTCTCATTGTGATTACTTTGACAATTGTGCCAATCACATTGTGCTTATCGGTGATGTTGTTGTATCTTCTCCTTCAACCTGATGTCCTTTCTGATTAGTGAACACGAGAAGGTGAAGTCTTATCGCCAGAAGATATCAAAATGGCAAGGACAAGTTTCTGAGAGGCTTCAGACTCTAGGACGCCGAACAGGTTCACATTCAACCTTTTCCACATCGTAAAGACTATCTATTATTTATTTATTTTTCTGGTTGGAAATTGGAGATTGCTGACGTTCTCTCTGTCTCTCCACAGGTGGTACACCCATGCTTAAGGTAAGGCTTACTTGGTTGTACATTGTACTATGGAATTCTAAGCTCAGAGTTTTGTTTAGTCTCTTGAATGCCACGAAAGAGTTTACGGTATTTCCTGCTTTATGAGAAAAGGACATATTGTTAATAATATTCACAAGTTACAATGGAAAAATATTGAAACAAAGACAACCATTCAGCAAAGATTTGGGTGCTCGAAACAAAGAGGTGATTGCCTCGCAGAGATACCAAAGACAACCATTCAGCAGCTTCTATCATGTTAGCAATAGTTGAAGCGTTATCATTTTCTTCTCTATAGTTGAAAACACCTTCATCAGCTTTAGTTGGAGAAAGTTACAGTAGCAGATCTCTAATATATAAAAATATAACGCAAAAAAAAGAACTTTTTGTGCCTTCCCTTTCTCAATATGTACAGATGGATTCTTGTTCCCCTTCGGTCTTGCTATCGTGTTAGAAGATTTTTAGTTAAGCTCGAATGACATTCTGGGACTGATATTTTCAACTATTCGGCGGATTCTTGGATTCTTGGATGAGTCTACTGTCCGAGTTTGTTTATGTAAGATAGCTACTATACTACTATACCTTGTCCTGCAGAAAACGTACACCCGCGGACCAACTGCAACAATTCCAACCGCCTCTGGTGCTAAAAGAAATGTACTCAAAAAATCAGCTGGCTCCTTCAATTCTGCTTCTGCTGTGAAAAATGAGCCTGCTAAAGCCACCAGCTCAAAACCTACACAGGAAGCTAGCTCTGGTTCTGATGAAAAACTGGTTGAAATGATAAATTCTGTGATCGTCGATAGAAGTCCTTCCGTCAAATGGGAGGATATTGGTTAGAAACTATTTCTCTACCTGTATTATCCAGGTTCTTTGCTTGTATATGTATGTATGAAGCTGTAGTTTTACTCTCTTCAATGTATTTGCAGCTGGCCTTGAAAAGGCAAAACAAGCTTTACTGGAAATGGTAATCCTACCAACTCAAAGAAAAGACCTGTTTACTGGTCTTCGCCGTCCGGCTAGAGGTTATTTTCAATTTGGAAGCTATTTTCACCTTCAGACAACAAAATTATGCCTGAATAACTTACTTATTAACAACTTTTATTGTTGCTCAGGTTTGCTTCTGTTTGGTCCACCTGGTACTGGGAAAACCATGCTTGCCAAAGCAGTTGCTTCAGAGTCCGAAGCAACATTTTTCAATGTGTCAGCTTCTTCTCTAACCTCAAAGTGGGTATGTCTGTCTTTAGCTTACTTATCTTATATGTGTTGCTAGAGGTCTTCAAAGAGTGATGCTTCTGACGTTAACTCTTATTTTTATGTCACCTTGAATAGGTAGGGGAAGGTGAAAAGCTTGTCAAGGCACTGTTTACGGTCGCCATATCCAGGCAGCCCTCTGTGATTTTTATTGATGAAGTAAGTCGCTCCATTTTCGCATAACTGTTAGGATTCCTTCTTGAGGTGTTGTTCTGTGGCTTTGTGGCCTTGTTTGACCACAGTTAGGTTAAAAGTGAAGCATCTTGATCTTAAAATTCCTTACACCATAACATTTTCAACATTATGGCTCTAGAGGATCACCAAAAACAAATTGGTAAAGAAGAAAGCATGATAAGACTAACGTTGAAGCAATTCAAGAATGATAATCATCTAAATTTGCTTCTATGTTGTGCTATTACTCCTTGTTATGGTGAAATTACATTTCTACAACATTTAAAACATGACATGAAAATTTGTTCCAGAGTTTGTTTTTGTGTGTGTGTGTGCGCGCGCTCATGTGCGTGTTTATATAGTAGAAATTTACCTGTGCCCAACGACACTACTCAAACAAAATAACAAATTCAAAATCAACTTCCAAAGATAATCCATGTTTCAGTGTAGTACACAAATTTAACGTAGAATATAAACGGAAAAAAATTGTTCGTCTCCCGTGTTTTGCTGTAATCAATAAGCTAAGTGCTAGCTTAACATGTGTACTGTTGCAAACGTGGTCCACAACTTTCCGGAATATGCAATGCCATGTGATTGGTATTCAAATTTGCTTCAAGTATTTCGCCAACCTTTTTTTAAAAACTTTCCTTGATAGAATGAGTTCAATGGTTGAAATTAATGCAATCTTACGGCTGAAAAGACATTTCAGACTCTCAAAAACTACACCGTCCTAATTTGTTATACACACACACATACATTTTTAAAGTTCAATGCAACCGTTTTATTAATATTATTATTTGTTTATTTTACTTACAATGAAAGTAAGAGATGATTCGATGTGAAACAAAGTTACATATACATCAATTGCACACATTTTAAGCAGGGTATATTAGTTTGCAAATTTATTTTTGCGTTATATGCAAGAGAAATGTAATCATGAATTTGGCTAGGCACATATAGCATGATTCCTTGAAATTATAATTAATCAAAAATTTCATAGTAGTTTGGTTAGGGACGCTGCAATGAGAAGGATTTAGGAATGTGGTGGCAGTTTGGCGTGGCCTTTTGAAAGTTACCACCAAATAAGTGCATGGTGACTAATGTCTGAAACGCATGCTCTTGTCACTAGGTCTACCATTTTTTTTGAGGCCTAGATGTATCATAGCTAGATTGCTAGAGAAGGCAGTCCTTCTTAGTTTAAGACTTCGTTTTTGTGCCTGTTATGGTGGAGTATGTCACTATATGATGAGAATTCCACTGGGGTTAACTTTACTCCTAGACAGTAGTAAGCAACGTTTAAGGATCAATACTTTAGTCATTAATTTTTAGAAAGTTGGCCCTACGCCTTCGGCCTGATGGTTTAATGAAAAATACAAGTATCTTTTATGGATACTGAGATCAAATGGGAGGTAACTGGTGTTCCTGGATCCTGACTTGTAACCTAACTTTCGGTTCATATATGAGGTACGGTCTTACCTCTCTAGTTCAGTTAATGGTCTTTTATATTATTATAAGTGAAAACACCACTTCATGAATAGGACACCAAACTGGGAGAAATTGAGGTTCATAAGTATCGTCTGATCTTCTGGTTGTTGCTACCTCTTGCTGACCAAGTCATCCATCTATATATGATGTGGACATGAATACCTTGATCCACGGTATAGTTCAGTGTTTAAATTTAGGTTTTTGCCTGCTGAATTATTCATGGGAATTGAGTTAATAATAGTAAGTCTCATGGCCTCTGCAAACAATTAGCTTTTGTTGCCTGCTAGCGTGGCACATTTCTTCATTTGTGATTGTTTTAACTGTCCGTGCTTTCTACTTTCATGACTGCATTTTACTATACCTTTTCTTTTTGTTAGTCATATATCTGTGTCTTGTTTCATGGTCTCAGTGCTCGTGCTAATATCATTGCACTGCTGAACCTATTGTCTGCAAAGTTCAACAGTATCTGTTTGATTGACTGTACCTATCCGGATCACATATGACTTCTATGAGTTCTATCGCATGTAATGTTGTTCAAGAAAAAGGTTTTTATTCTTTCATGTTGCTAATAGATTGATAGCATCCTGTCTATGAGGTCGACAAACGAACATGATGCAAGCAGAAGGTTAAAGTCGGAATTTCTAGTTCAGTTTGATGGTGTGACGTCAAACACGGATGATCTGGTAATCGTTATTGGTATGTAGTCTTTCAATGTAAACTAAGATTGACTCGATAGGGAGTCTTCTATATTGATATATGAGAATCACAGTTTCTGGGAGCCATGTTACTAGTGTGATGTGGAACACACTTGTTTGGCTTTGCTTGTTTGTATAAATCGATCCATATGGATTGAGTTCGTTAGCAGTCGGACACACATTTGCTTGAATTCCCTTAATGTTTGGGTAGAAAGCTCTTTTGTAATGATAAAGCATACTTACACTGCACTTAGTAAAAAAGTGTTGTGCCGTTTGTTAGGTGCCCATCCACTTGACTAATAAGATTGCATGCAAAATCTCTTCAGGAGAAGGAAAGAAACTTATATGAAAGTCATGTTCACTCTAAGGATCTTGTACATGTGTAAATCTAGTTGCAACTAATCCAGGTTTGAACATTTATTGGGTATGATCATATTTCTACGAGGCACCAATGATTTGCGACCCACAGGCTTCTTTCCTGCAGAAAAAGAGGCCAGCTCTCAGGTGCCTATGTCTAGAAACTCAGTTTTTTCTTAGTCCTTGCTCACTTTCACATTTGATAATTAAGTGTTTGTTTCCCAGCTCTTACGAATAGACTCTAAAGAGAATCAAGACCAACACCCAAGTATCTGTTCTTGCATACTCCAAATTGCTAGCCTATTTATTCATTAAGAAAGGTGTGATGGAAAATTAATCAGCGATAGAACTTGAGTAGGAGAGTAGATTTCACAATCTGTAAGGGGGCACACTAGTGTTTTGTTTTTCAGAATTGTCTATGGGTTCTCATGTCTTCCCTGTTAATGTCACTGACCGTATATGCCTTTCCTTGATATGCTTGATTCTTAATTGTCCGCTCTTTCATTAAGTCCTGACCAGTAATCTACTGAAAGTGCATAATTGATGTCATTTGCATTTTTTTTGAAACCTTTCTAAGGCGTATATGGTCAGTGGACCATGATACAGTTGGTTTTTCACGAAAGCACCATACTGAATAAATACTCCCTATTTCCCTTAATTTTTGTTCCATCTTTCGAATATAGGTTATCCCAAAATGTTAGTAGACTTCATTATTTAACGACATAGAATAGTGTATTCTCAACTTTGATGATCATTTTGGAAACTGAAAAGGCAAGATAAAATAGTAAATGACTCTTCAAGAAGTTAATGGTTTGATAATTATGGATCCCCATAACCATAAGTAGGAGTTCGAAAGTACGATCAAAATTATTGAAAGGATGGACTAATGGAGTAATTGGTCAAATTGAACCAAATCTTATGTGCACTGAGCATAGGGAGCTGAACCATCTATCTTGGGTTTTGTGACAACTATTGACCGTGGTGTCATTTTTTATGCTAATGCAGGTGCAACCAATAAGCCACAGGAATTGGACGATGCAGTTCTTAGAAGATTGGTTAGTGTGCCTTCTATTATTAATATATGAGCTTGAGTGTGAATTCGTACATTATTATATATCCAGTCTATAATATCTTGGCGAAGATTAAGTTTATTGGTAAAATGTAATGCTAATATTTGGATTTCTCGCCCCGTGTTTTCTATTTCGCCATTTTGAAAATTTCGTTTTTTCAACCATGGATCTGTATTTTCCACTCTGGATCATGCTAGAGACCATGTAGGATTGAGATTTTAAGGGGGTTTATGTGAATACAGTGAGTCTGAATTTTATTTTAAGCATCTTTATCTTGGGTGGCGGTGATGGAAGCTTTACAGGCACCTAAAGTTGTGTCTTCTGGCCAAAGTTCGGAGGAAAGACTTCTCACCTAAAGGGAAGATGGAAGATTTATTGAACTTTTGGTGTGCTCTCGTTGGAGATAGCATATTCTGTCTGTAGTCTTTGTATATCTTCTACATACTACTATAGAAAAAGTGGACTAATACTGCCTTCCCTATTTAGCAATTGTTCGAGAAACTAACAGTTCAGTTTACATTTTCCACATTAGCAGTCCCAAAGGTGTACATTGCCTCCACTGGTTTCCGACAAGCTATTGCTTGATTTTCTTTTCCTGTTTTTCCCTTTCTGGGCACCTATTAGGTTTGGTTTAACTTCATTTAATGCACATACATACTACACTAGATATGCTTAAAACCATGCTCTCTAAAAAGGGCCAGAAATGCCCATGCAATTACTGAAGTGAGATATGTTGGTCCAAAATCACACCCACTATGGCACATTTTAATGTAAAATGGGGGGATAGGAAATGGAAATTCGATCAATATATTGCATTTTAGAAAATGTTGGGTAGCTTTTGACACTTCTCTAGTTCAAGTTGTTGCATGGAGCATTCCATAAGATCCATGGGTACGAAGGGGTGGTAAGCTGTCCATATTTTTCTTTTAAAGCCCAATATGACTGACAGAGAACAGGAAAAGAATCGTGTGGGTGATGTGATATAAATTTACTGTTAGTGCTACCGGCTTGGAATTTCATATAATACACGTAGGGTTACATTTACAAGTTTGCTGCGGTTGTTGTGAAATTTTGTTTTTGTTGTAACTTCATCTATTATGTTTCTGAACCAGGTGAAGAGAATATACATTCCCCTACCCGACGCACATGTCAGGAGACTTCTACTAAAACACAAATTAAAAGGGAAATCATTTTCTCTGCCTGGTAAGATAGGGTTCAGATTGAACTTCCTGCACACTGGTCTGCATTGAGTCTAATTTTGTATTTAGTGATTTAGCTTTGTTTGTTGTTCCTTTTGGTAAAGACTCAAGTATGTTCGTGAAGCCAATGTTGTGCTCAGTTTGCTTGATAGCTTTAGATTATCACTGATTTGTCCCTCACTTCTTAATTATCTAATTGCAACCTGAAACTGAATATCACTCCTGGGATCATATTTCCTGTGATGGGATAGTTACGCAAGTGAGACCTGTTTAAAGGGACAAAGGTGCACTTAAACTTTGAAGCCTTATCTGGACATTCCAGGCAAAAGCTGAGGACCTAGTACAATGATCTCTTTGAGTTAGTATAAAAGAGTTGGGAGATCATTTTTGCTTAGCTGCTTTTGTAAATCTGTTTGATCCTCTATTCATTTCATATGTCGTATATTGATTCCTTGTACCTTCCGTAGCTTCAAATCTTAGGCACACGGTATCCCCTGTTCAAATTGCTTTGGGAAAGTATATGCGTTTCAGCAGGAAACATGATCTTTTCTCCATTTTAAAATTCACCTCTTTTAATGGGTTTAACTCATGATGATGAATTTGCTTATAAAGTCCAATATGTGCTGGGTAATGGATTTCCAGTAACTTCATTATTTTGCCGTCATAGCATTATTTAGGGTTTCGTAGTGCGACAGTTCAAATATTCGAGTTTCCTGCTAACTTTCGTTGTGATCAAAATCCATATAGAAATAAGTCTTCTAATTGATGAGGATGAACGTGCGTACGGTTTTGCATTGCATGGTCTTTTGAGTTTTTACTGCTTTCAGAAAGGCGGAATTTGCAGTGGAATAATGTTCAGTCTTTTTCCTTGTTATAGCGGGAGATCTGGAAAAGCTTGTGGAGGGGACAGAAGGTGAGACAATCTTTGATATCTTAGCTTTTAGTGGGAGTGGCAGTCAAATAAGTTGCACAAGCTATTAAGTTGGTTGTTCTCCATAAAATAGTTCATTAGCTCATCTGTCATTTGATGCTTGGAACTAACAAACAACGAGTTGAAGCCATTTCAAGGACTGAGAGTAGTCTTCACCAATTAAGTATTTCTTTGTTATTATATCAATGGTCACAAGGCTTTATTCTAGCTGAATAAGTGTTGACTTCTTTAACTTAATAGGATACTCTGGAAGTGATTTACAAGCTCTGTGTGAAGAAGCTGCAATGATGCCTATAAGGGAGCTTGGAGCAAACATTCTCACCATTAAGGCAAATCAGGTTAACTATCCAATATGCCTTGAAACAGTGTGCATGTCTTTACAGAAGATACAGTTGTTGAGTCAATCAGGTTCGGACATCTCATTGTCCAAGTACTTGCATGTTTGCTTACCAAGAATAAGAAGTATCTAAGTGACATTAGTAACAGAACACCCGCATTTATTTGGCTTGCCATCTCCAGGATAAGTTGATTGTATTATGAATATCCTTGTATTGATCCCTTAATCAAAACACTTTATCTCTTGTTACTGTTTAAAAAAGTGAAAACATATGATACCTACAACCTATTCCGTTTTTCTTGAAGTGATCGTGTAAGTATATGGTCTTGTACATCAAATGTGCAAGCATGAGAATGTATAGCTCTTAAGATGGGCATGAGAATGTATATACTTTCCTTCAATATTCCACAGCTTGCGCAGTGATGCTAGATGTCCTGTGAAACCCCAATATATCTAGAGGAACGGATGATAAGAGTTGTAGAAGAAACGATTGTTGGTAGTACTTTTGCATGAATGTTATCTTGCGAATGTTGAAGAAGAAGATGATTGTTAATTCTTAGTACCACAGAAGAACCAGAGTGACTTCTATAAATGAGTAAGAACATCTAGGCAGATACTTCTTTTGCATTAATTTATCCTGCGTATGTGTGGCCATTTAGAACATTTACGGATCTTCTCAATCATTAAACATGATTCTTAAGGAGTGCCATCGTACATGTCATTAAAATTAACTCATATTCTACTTTACAGGTAAGGCCATTAAGACTTGAGGATTTTCTGAAGGCAATGACTGTAATTAGACCTAGCCTGCAGAAGAGCAAGTGGGAAGAGCTTGAACAGTGGAACAGTGAGTTCGGCTCAAATTAGCGACGTTGTCATACATCCCCCTACATCAGATTTGAGACAAAGACGCCAGAAGAATGTTTTACTCGGCCACACGGCACTGAGGGTTATATAGGAAAAATCGATTGTTCCGCACACCCCAATATATATAGAATGTAAATATCCCACCATAATATTTGTTTATTGTTTAACTTAATTAATGAAGGTAAGAGTACATCACTCCAATTTGTTTCAACATTGGTTACTACAAGCGCATGGTCCGGACTCAGGGCAATGCCTTTGTTGGACTGGAAAATAGGTTTCGGTGGTGTTGAATTGTTGATGATTTGACTTGAACGTGAGTCATAAACATTTTATTCCTGAGTAATATCCATGGTTTCCGTTCACCCGTGTCTCTGACGACAACGGCTTCATTGAAAAGCTCAGGATTGACTATTATGGGGGTTTGGTGTGTTTTTTGGGTTTTAATCAAAATCTAATTTTTGGGTTTTTGAACTTTTTCTTAAGGTTTGGTGCGAGAGTTTTTGCGTGAGCTCTGGAGTTTGGATTTGTAGTGTTGAGTTGGTGGAAGAAAAAAGTTGTGGTTGATGGATTTATTATTATTTTTTTATTTTATTTTATTGGGGGTAAGAAATATCATTAATACTTCCTCCGTCCCATATTAAATGTCCACATTTTTATTTCGGGATGTCTCAAAATAAGTGTCCACTTTCATTTTTTATGTTTGAAAATTGATACATTGACAAGAATGCCCTCTAAAAATAATTAAACTAGTGTTGGAAATTGAGAAATGAGAGATAATTGTGTCAATGTCATCACAAAAGTCAATCAAATCTGTAATTAATGCATGCCTCCTTAAAAAGTTGGGGTTTCAAAAAGGGACACTTATTATGGGACGGAGGGAGTAATAAAGAAGTACAGGTACAACCAGATCTTGAATTGAATATATGGAAATATAGAACTTTTGACAGAAAACTCCCTCGCAGTTTCGTCTTACTGACACTTACTTACATGCCGTATTGATTTTACCACCTATCATCTCTGCACTTTATAAAATTACGACATTTAGGTCTAATTATATAACGGACGTTGATTGTCCGTTATTACTGCCCGTTAACCTCATTTAAGTTAGGTCAATTAAGTCTTTTCTTCTTTTTTCTTTTATCTTCCTCCTCTTCTTCTTCATCATCTTCTCTGTCCACCTCCACCCTCCACCACAACCAGCCCAAATCGCCACAAACACCACCATTGCCCGCCACCACAACGACCACCACGACTGCCACCAATACAACCACAGCCACATCAACACAACCACAGCCACCTCCCCTCCACCTTCACCTCCGCCAGTGAACCAACGACCACCACCATAGACCCACGCAAAAACCCAACTCCCTCAATACCTCTTCTCCCTGCAAAAAAATACTCCCTAACACTTGCAGAGACGAACACCTCAATCAATTTGAGTAAACAAAACTTCATAGCTCGAAATCGGGTTGGTTTCGTTTGAGCCCTAGTTTGGTTTTTGTCAAATTACTCCTTCCATGATGAAATTCATTCAGATTTATCACTCTTGTTTTGATACCGAGGTCGAGGCGAGCCCTGGAAGCGCAAGAACAACCCTCAAAACGCCGGGAACCGTCGTGGTCGTCGGTTTTTGGCTGCCGACGGCTGGGTTTTTTTAGCAAGAACAGAGGAAAGAGAGAGAGAGGTCTGGGTGGCAAGAACATATGAGAGAGAGAGAGAGGTCTTGATCGGGGAAGAAGATAACAAAGAGAAGGGAAAAAAATAAAAAAGAAAAACAAAGAGTAAAAGACAATATTATCCTGTTTTAAAGTACTAAAATACTATATTGCCCTCACTTATCAAACGGAATTTGTGAGGCAACTAACGGTGTTAATTAATTTGACTAAAGTGTCGCAATTTTACAAACTGCAGAGACATTAAGTGATAAAACTGATACTGCATGTAGCTAAGTGTCAGCGAAACGATACTGCGAGGGGGTTTTCTGTCAAAAGTTCTATCTGTAAGTGTTCGTCACCGCAGTGGAGTACCTACAGTCTAAAGGTAGACTTACATGTACTATACTGACACAACATAATAGATAAAATAAAACAATAAAATGAAGGAAAACCCATCGGCAGCTGAGTCGGTCCAGATACCACTGCATAAGCAGACGATGAGGCGGTGACACGCAGGAGATGAGGCTGGCGGTGGGCGGCGTTTGAATCACGGATGGCCAAACGACAATTCCGTACAGCGAGCAAATCTGGTGCAAATGGTGGCAAAGACGAGGACTAAAGGCTGTGACTCCAGTCAGATGCAGGGAAGACGACCTGATAATGATATGGCCGCTGATGTGGCTGAAACTTCGCGGGTGCACGAAACAGGATTGAAGGCTATGATCTTTTGTGTCATAGATTTTTTTTCCAAATCATCTTTAAAAGACAACTTAAATCCAAAAAGTCCCCACCCTTTAATGTAATTTTAAAAATATATATATTTTGAAAGTATATATGTCAATGTCATTTAATCTACTCCAACTGGTTATGCCAAAAAAAAAAAAAAATCTACTCCAGCAAGTTTAAAACTGAATGTCTTACACATTTATCTTGTTTTTAATGAAAATTTAAAATTTTCACTAAACACACTAATTTAAATAGAATCTCTATAAGAAACATAATTCATCGATCTTTCCAAAAAAAAATCAGCAGTTTAAAAATCAATTTTTACAATAAAAACCATCCTATCAAATTCACCCTTAAACTGTAAGTTGATTCTACTCCCAATCTCTCTCACTTCTGTCTTCGTTGATTTCTGTCCGTCTAAAAAGAAAAAGAAAAAGGCGTGTTAGAAATTTCAAATTCAAACTCCCTCCAACCTGCATCTTTCCGACTCTCCGTTCTACTGCTAATGGCTCCCCGTCCTCCACCGGAGAAGAAGCAGCAGAAGCCGGCGACGGCGCTCCGGAAATGGTCGTTGAAGGACTTCGAGATCGGAAAACCCCTCGGCAAAGGCAAGTTCGGCCGCGTCTATCTCGCTCGCGAAGTCAAGGTATGTATGCCATCTCATCTCCCTACACTCACTCGCATAAAACAAACGAGACCGAGCTTTCAATTTCCACTTCCTATCCGTTTGTTTCGTCTAAATTTGGGGAAAATAGCAGTTCTAGGGTTACAGCACATAGTCTCTTCGACTACTATGATTAATACCGATAACTGAATAGAATCATAGTAGTGAGTTGGTTTAGGGATAGAGAGTTTGAATTCGACTGCAATTTTCAACTTCCTATGTATCGCCTCTTTCTCTGCGCTTTGACTTTTTGATTCGTATTTGGGTCATTTTGACCGGGTGATTTGGATCGTAAAACGATATGATTTTTTTTGATAACTTTTCCACCATGTTATAGAACAAGTTTTACTCTACAACACCGTGAAAAAAAATTATGAAAAAATTAGATCGTTTTGCTATCCAAATCACCGGGTCAAAAGTGACACGGTGAATAGTGAGAAGGGTCGAAACGTAGAGGAAGAGGCGTTACGGAGGAAGTATGATTTATCCACCGGATTTCATGAATTTGGGATGCAAATGTTGTTGATAAGCTGCAAAATGGCCTAATTACCTTTGAAAATTTGTTTAAAACAGAGCAAGTTCATAGTTGCATTGAAGATTATATTCAAGGAGCAGCTGGAGAAGTACCAATTGCACCATCAATTAAAGAGGGAGATGGAAATCCAGACTGCTCTTCGCCACCCAAACGTACTCAGGCTCTACGGATGGTTCCACGACGAAGAACGCATATGCTTGATTCTCGAGTACGCCCACGGAGGTGAACTCTACCGACAGCTTCGCAAGACTGGGCACTTCAATGAGAAACAGGCTGCTAATGTGAGTCTCTTTCTCTGCGTGCATTGGTACATTTTACTGCTTAACATATGCTATTTATTACCAGACTTGGTGTTGCGTGTTGAGAAGTTTCTGAATCTATTTCTTTGTTGTGAAATTATGCAGTACATTGTCAGCCTTACGCAAGCGTTGGCATACTGCCACTCAAAGGACGTGATTCACAGGGACATTAAGCCAGAGAACTTGTTGCTTGATCATGAGGTATCCCACATTAGAACTCATTACTCTTGCTGTCTGGTTAATCTGGGAATTGATTGTTTTAGTTTGTCGAGGTAGCCGAAACGAAAGCACATTATAGAACCCAAAGCAATTGCTCTTTGCTTATCTTCTCAAATTGATACTTGACCTAGTTAAATGTATACTTAGAGATTGGATTTGCAAGATTTCCACTCATTAGTTAGATGCCCGAAGAAAGTGTTACAGCGCTTTTAGGAAGGGACAAGACTCAGCTAGGGAAAAAGATCAGATTCTGGCGATGTTAATAGTCCGATTATTTATAAAGGTGTGCTACTAGATTGAAAGAAAGCTGTCTACACTGGGGTGCGCTTATAAGATATGGAGATACATAACTATGCTATAGCATCTTTACACTGAAAACTGTATACACTGGGTATGCTCATAATCTATAGGTATTCATAACTATGCTGCAGCATCTTTACAATTTTCGTAGGCAAAGCTTCTCACAATGTTAACTGTTTGATTATGTATGACGGTGGCTTCTAGCGGAAAGAAAACTGTATACACTGGGGTATGCTTATAAGCCACGGGTATACATAACTATGCTACTGCATGTCTGCATCTTTGCAGTTTTCGTGGGTCAAGCTGACATAAACCCACAGGATTACTCACTGCTTGTGCCATCTCAATGTTTTGGGTGGAAAACAGGACCTAGCTGGCCTTACATGCCTGCATCTCTCCATCCCTTGGACTGACTTTGAATCTGCCACCTTCACCTTTCATATGATATTGAAATGTTAGTGTATGATAATGAATCTGCTTAGTCTTTGGTTGATTCAACATTTAGTTTCTGCAATCGTGTCGTCATTGTCAGTCATGGGGTGATGCAAGGAACTAAACTGAGTGTTCCTGTAATATGGCAGGTAAAAGTATAACTATTCTATGGAGCAGAACCAACATTCATTAAATGGATTTTGACTTGGAAGTTTATTGTTTAATCTGCTGCGATGCCAAAGTCAAACTGCTTTTTGTTTAACTGTTAATTTTCAGCCAGGTGTAAGAGTTTCTCTTTCCAATGGCAGGGTCGTCTGAAAATTGCAGATTTTGGCTGGTCGGTTCAATCCAAGGACAAAAGACGCACAATGTGTGGAACTCTGGATTATCTGGCACCAGAAATGGTAGAAAATAAAGCCCATGACTATGCTGTTGATAATTGGACTTTGGGTGTCCTTTGTTATGAGTTTCTCTATGGTGCCCCTCCATTTGAGGCTGAGAGCCAAACTGATACATTTAGAAGGCAAGAAACCAATTTATTTTTGTCTTGGTGTAGTGTGTTGAGACCACTCTATAAACCTGATTGACGATCCATAATCAAGTTACTTTGTATTGAATATAGGATCATGAAGGTGGACCTAAGCTTCCCTCCGGAACCGGAAGTTTCTGCAGAGGCTAAGAATCTCATCAGTAAGGTTAGAATGCTTATCTGTTGTAAATTCTCTTTAAAGTGACTGCGGGTCATTTCGTAAAGGAGTCTGTCATGCAATCCTGAAATGTCAGTAAAACCCTATCTTAAGTTTATTTGGCAAGTCACGGTATGTTAAGATTAGAATTTTGATGGGTGAGATTCTGCCAGTGACAAACTGGACCATTAAACGAAACAAGCTGAATAAGATTTTAGTCTAGACGATTGGTGCCACTGAAAGAATTCAATTGCCTAAACTGTTTCTGTGCAGCTACTTGTGAAGGACTCATCAAAAAGACTCTCTCTTCAGAAGATCATGGAGCACCCTTGGATAAAAAAGAATGCTGATCTTGAGGGTAAGTGCACCAAATTGTGTGTTATTATTCTGGTGTGAACACTCAAAGTATTTATACTAGCATAGAAGTAATGCATAGTTCCCATTGGCAGTTCAAATTCACGTGAATTTTCAGTGGTAAATGAGTAGCAAAACCAGCCAAGGCCCTCGACATTGAACAGATGCACTCCGTACAGCGTGTTTTACAGGATAACAAAACAATCATTCTAATGTCATTAATTTAAATGTCCAACATATTGTAATTTAGGTGCTTTAAGACAACACGCCATTGTTGACACGCATTGCTATTTATCATTTAAATGTCCAACAATTAGTAGGAGAGATAATAGAGTAAGTAACTAAGTGCAGTTACTCATTTTGCTGTCTTGGGAGAGATGTGTTTAGATGGGGCATGTTCAGAAACCTTAGGCTGAGAACTTATAGGTGTATCTGTGATGTTCCTACACCCTTTATTTTGGGCAGTCTACTGATACAATATACTTCATGCAATGAATGTTCATAAGCTGAAGTGCATATTTACATCCTCCCCGGAACAGGAAAAAAAGTTGGATTCCAAAGGATTTGAAGGATTATTCATTCGCTTGATTTGATCACAATAGCACCACTTCCATGTTTTTTTTTTCACGATGCATTGATTCACAGCTTTAATAGGCCCTGAACTTAGGGTTTTCGCACCTAAAAGTTCATTTTGTCTGGCTCTCATTTAATGCAGATATCACGAAGGCGATATGAGTGGTTATATGCGCTAGAGATGAGCCGGAGATTACACTGTCATGTCCAGGCTGAAGGATAATAGCTGGCTTATGTGAAGACGAAATTGTTTTGGTTAGGTTGTGTGATAAGTAGTAGTGTATATACTCTTGTTAGAGCATCATGGTTTCTGACTTCCTACTCCTTGTACTAGTAGTATGTAGTCAGTGAATCACGGGTTCGTGTCTGGTTTCTATTAACCAGCTTTTGGAACAATGTAGTATGTTGTTCGTAGTATCAATGTTCTTATGTTTCACCCCCCAGAAAAAAAGGTGGATGGTTCTGAACTCTGATGCCTCCCTTTTATTATCATCATTTTACCTAATGATTTTCCGAAGGCGACTGATTTTCGTCATTTACCTATTGAATAGCGTTTCTCATTCCATTTAGTATCCAACTGGGAAGGATACCAAATTCAAAGTCGACGAAGGTATTTTCATAAAGTGCACATAAAAGCTTCATTTCTTTTTGGTGTGAAATTTTGCAGTATATACTCAGCCTTACGCAAGTATTAGCGTATTGTCATGCAACAGACGTGATTCATAGGGACTTAAAGCCAGAGAACTTGTTGCTTGATCATGAGGTATTCTCACATTTGAACTCTGTAATCAATTGGATTGTTTTATTTTAAGTAGTTGTTCTCCCTTTTCTTTCTTCTGAATTGGTAGTTAACCTAGTTGAATGTACACTAAGCAAGGGATTTACAATTGTACATGTATTTTAGATGCTTGAACCAAGTTTTCTACTCCCTCCACCCGGATGTAAATAACTTTCTTTCAGCCAGAAGCCCGCCAAAATAAATTGCCAGAGTGATGAAATTATCGCTATGGGACTCAGTCTGAACTCTGAAATATCCACCCAAACAGGTCATATTTATTGCTATTAAGTACCAAGTAGTAGTTGTTTCTCCTTAAATTTTATAAGAACAAAGAGAACATCAGAAGAATGATTTTGAAGTTCGCAGTCTATATATCAATGGTGGTGACTTTACCCTAAGGATTCAGCACCATTGATCTGGCATCTGAAATTTCATATCGGTGGTTATTACAAATGATCTTAACCTTTCCCTTCTTGCAAGAGCCGACGATACTAATGTACAATGGTGTGCTAGTTCTAGGATCTGATCATATTTGTCATTCAGCCAACGTCTTTTGCAATCATCTTCTCATCATAAACTCGGTTAATACAAGAAAACTAACACAAAAAATCAATACAATCTGGCAGGTAGGTGTACAATCTCTATCTAATTCTGCGGAGCAAATCACAAGTTAGCTAATGTGTATACTACATCTGTTCCCTGTTTTTATCCCCATTTACCACTATTCACGGGGTCCTTTTGACACAGAGATTTGATTAGCAAAACGATGCAAGCATTTGGTAATCTTTTCATGGTGTGCATGAAAAATTGCATCATCTTGCTATCCAAATCAGCGGGTCAAAGTGACCCGGGTTACAGATGAAAAAGTCAAATCGGGGAGAAAGAGAGGGAACGTAAGAAGTACTGTACTAGTATGTCTGATCAAAGCTACATAAAGTGGCTTTTGATTGAATAATGGACTATGAAGGCGGACATCAGCTTTTCTTCGGAACCCCAAGTTTCCACAGAAGCAAATAGCAAACTGTAATAACTCCGCGTTTCTTTTTCTTCTTCTTCTTGGTAAGTCAAATTGCTTTTGGTTCAAATTGAAGAAAAAATACTGAACCATCTTAAGAATTTGCTTTACAATATCAAAGGTCAGCTGAAATTGCAGAGGCCTTCCGTACGAACCAGAAGAGACATGGGTATCGAGACTGAGCCAACTGAGTACTCTTTTGTTGTTTGGTGTGGTATGATTAGAACTTCTAGACTATACAATGATCTGTTCAAAGTGTTACACGAAGTGGCTTTGATATGTTTTGAACTCTCTTTAAATTGTTACTGAAAATTTTAGTAAAAGACCTCTTTAGCGGGGTAAAATCCTGTTGAGAAAAACTAATCACTCTTTAAAAAAAAACTACTACGATTCTGCGAACGGATTCACTGAAACTACTGAATCGCCTTAACTGTTTTAATGCAGCTACTTGTATAGGGCCTGTCAAAAAGACTCTTGTTCACAAGCATCCTGATAAAGAATGCTGATGATACCGCTACCTGCTCCAAATGATAACTCCAGCATTGTAATCTTAATGCTCTATGAGCCTGAAGATTCAGCAGTTTATCCAGAACTCAGTTACTTGTAGAGAGGTAAATTAATTTTATCTCGTATGGCACTTTGAAGTTAACGCCTTTAGATATGCTGTTTAATTGGACTTACAGTAGATGACACTTGGATACTTTGGTATTTTCTTATCTGCTAGCACAAGAATCCTCAAAGTATTAGTAACAAAAATGAAGAAATAGGATCGTTGAACTGATTTCTTTTTCCAGTGTTGTAGTTGAACCGCCGAATTGAGGTGATCGAACCATAGAAAAGATGGTTTTAGACGAAACTTCTCACTCCACGTCCTTCTTTAACTTCTTCGTAGAGGATCTTTGCTGTTCCCATCACTTCTGGCTCTTGCAGCCTGTTTTTCCTCTTAGTTCCTGAAGGGTGCGTCGATATAAATTCCAGCATTTCCAAGCTAACTAGCTCTGCATAAACATCTGGTGCCAAACTCGGATCATAACCAGCCGACGCCATCAACATCAAACCTATGTAGTCCGCTTCCATTTCTCTCCTACAAAAATCAAAACAACAATCATAACATTATTCGTCAAGAATAAATGATCATATGGTACTCTCGGAACATTTTAAAGAAAAAATTAAGGAAAAATAGCCCTATTTCGATTGTACAATGATTAGTTAAAACTCTGCTGGATTACCAGAGGACACTACTTTCTACAGTTAACTCTAAAATCATGGAGAATATGGTGAAAGACACTTTCACCCCCCTCAGGTCTGATGCAAAGACAGTTTCACCTCTTCCTGTTTGGGAATATGACACTTTCACTCCCTTCTGTATGTCAAATTTCAAAATTTCTACACTCTCTAATTCTGACATCGTTAGGCTAGAGGCGGTATTCGTCACTATGGGAATTTCAGAGACAAATTCGCTCTCTTAGAATATGATATAACACGTCAGGGGAGTGTAAGTCTCCCGAAGTTTGGAACACAGAAGGGGTGGATGTGTCATTACCTAAACTAAAAGGGTGAAAGTGTCTTTCCATCAAACCTGAGGCGGTGAAAGTGTCTTTTACCCTGGAGAATACTTTGAAACTAAAATATTTATCAGGATAAAAGACAATTTCACTCCCTCAGGTTTGATGGAGACACTTTCACTTCTTCTAGTTTGGGAAATGACACTTCGACCCCTCATGTCTGTCGAATTTCAGAATATTCACTCTCCAATTGTGACATCGTTAGTCTGGGAGCGATTGTTTGTCACTATAGACTACAGTAGCTTCAGGGACAAATTCGCACTGGAACACAAAAGGTGTGAAAGTGTCTTTTGCTCTATCAGTCAGGACTGAAATTTCAAGAACAATTTATTCCTATCTCTGTTCTAAGAACGTTGCTATCTCTTACTACTAGAGTAACTTTTAAGAGTATAACCAAGAAATTGCGCGTACCTGCGCGAGAAGAAATTCTTCACTAGTTTTTGTACCATACGCTTCTTATAGTCCGGCGTATTCTCCGGGAGAAGCAATAACGCGATGAACTCCGCCAACCATTCTGATAGACTTACTTCATTTATATGTCGAGCTACGCCATGCCCAATCTGATTCACAAAAAGAAAAAATAAAGAAGAATGTAAAAGAACATGAATGCGTGTATTTGTGTTTTAGGTCTCTCGCCATAGGGATTCAACCGGCCTTTCCCATTTTCTCTGATATTTTCTAAACAAAATGTGGAAAATGCAATCTTCACTTCTCCAAAGCCATTAAACTAAATTAATTAAATAATTTTGTACAAAAAAATTCTCACATATACGAGCAGGATCTAGCTAGTCAAAATTTTCTAATATTATATGAAACTTTTTTTTTTCAATAATATTATATGAAACTTCATATTCTGAAACTCGCTTATAATTTTCTGTGCAAGTTTCTGTCTTAAGATGCAAAATCAATGAAAATTAATCATGGAAGGAGACATTAGAATGTACCTCGTGAGCAAGGACAGTTGCCAACTCAGCTTCTTCTTTGAATTTGTCAAGCAACCCAGAAAACACCACAACCTTCCCAGAAGGCATAAAACCCGCATTCACCATATCTGAATCCACCACAAGCAATTCCCATTTCATCTTCTCCAAATGCTCAATACCATATCTTATTTTGCTCGGTTCTCTTATCGTCGTCGTCATCATATTTTCACCTAACTTCTTATCACCTGGACAAACTCAAGAAAACCTCAATCATTTCCCTATTTCCGAATCCCGCCCAATAGTTGTTAAAATACGCGATAATTCAATGCATAATCAATGTACCACATTACATGACTTCAAAATTTAGCTAGATTTGACGATAAACATAGATTAAAAGAAAATGATTGGTGAAAAATTAATCATGTAAATCAATCAACTCACTGATTTTGATGACGAGTTCTTCTTCGTCACCGGTGTACTTAAGGCTGGTCGCATTCTCTAGTCTCAATCCATCATTCAAGGCTTCAAGTAACTTCTCCATCACCGCCTGCACTCGAATGCTTTCTTTGCTATCTCGAGGCAATGTCTTCCCTTCGTACTCTTTCTTCATCCTCTTCAAATGAAAATCTCCCAACTTGCTCTCCAAGGAATGATTTGACAGAACGAAATGGCTCCTATCCGTATAGGGGATCTTCTCCACTCTCCCATATACTACGAAGATCAATGCGATTGAAGCAAGAATAACAAGGGTAACGGTGTCTTTGCTCGGAGGAGTCGGAGAGAATCTACTAGAAAATCTCATGAATGGAACTAAACTTGCTCTGTTGCTTGTGTAGAGAAGAATTGGGGCTAGGGTTTTCTTTAAAAACCCTTGCTGGTTTGTTAACACAACCCATTTCAGGTTTAGGAGATCTGGCACTAGGGTTGGTCTCTGAATGCTGTTTATCTTACTAGAGAGTGTTATGAGATTGACCTGAGACAGGAATCTATCAATGAACCTCTGGGACAAACCTTTGTAGGACAATACAATGTTTTTGTGGTTGTTGGAGCTGCATATGAGTGTTGTTTGGCAGGTGGGGATGAATATTTGGAGCTTTGACCTCAAATAGGTGAAACCCATGAAGTGCTATTGTTTTCTTGTCAAGTTGCTTCATCAATGGAGACCTTAATAAACGGAGCGTATTGCAGAGACTGATTTCATTCTTGGCCAAGAAGAAACATTGCGAGGAATTGTATTTATTTTATTTTATTTTGTTTTTTTGTTTTTGCTTTATTTTCTTACATTTATAACAGCCCCCTCTTAAAAGGTTAGCTATTTCATATATGCCCTTGTTCTCTGTGGTGCTGAAGTCATTAGTAACTGCAAATGAAGGTCTCTATAACTGGACTGCTCTTTCTGAAAACCAATTTCTACACACTGTGAGTGTCTGCCTTTTCTAGAGCTGTCATGTGGGCCGACAGATTGTCAAACTGGACGGAATCGGCCCATGTGAGCAATGAACCAGACCGAACCGAGACCGGTGTGGTTCAAAACCGGCCACGACCGAGTATGTAGTGTTTCGGGCCAGTTTGAGATTTTATAGACCGTGGGACCGACCCTTATCGGCTTGTGTAAAGACCTGGACCAGCACAGAACCAGCCCATAACTGATCCACATTATATATCACTAGGCGATACCCCCGCTAAAGCGCGGGATTTTGTACCATATCCTGGTATAAAATTTAGACTTTATAAACACCTAATAACTAAACTTCGACAAATGAAAATTTATAAAGCGCTAATTTTTTTATGTTTGGTACATCTCCATTATAATGTCACGAAGTCGACATTCTTCCTTTGGAATAGGAAAATTAGTTCAGATGTTTTACATTTTTCTTCTTTTATTTGAAGATATAAAATTTTAATTCTTTTAAAAAAGTGTAGACATTAGTGAATGTTGTAGTAATCTTATTTGAAATAATAAGAAAAGTTTGTACATATTCAAATTTGTTTAGAATTCTTCTAACGCAAATGGCTTATTCTTCTAGAAAAGTGTAGACATTAGTGCAAATGGCTTATTTAATGCAGGATTGGTTCATCTTTTTTTCAAACAAATTTGCATGATAAACATATTAGTTCAAGAAGCTTCTAATAATATTTTTATATAATAAGAATAATGGCTTCTAAAGTTTATGTACTTATATTATTTATATTTATTGAACTTATTATAATATTATCATATACGCTTTACATCATTATAAAATAAATTTAATATTTATATCATAAGATCTAGCAACCTTAAGAGAATTTTCTAACATAAAATTAAGCAAGAAAAAAATTGAGGAAATTAGGATGGACTAATTAGCGAGGAATATTTCTCTGAAAAAAACATGTGATGTCATTTACATACACGTGGATGCATAAATGCATGCAACATATGTTTTTTAATGTCAATTCTTACAATTTTATTTGCATAAAAAAATTTAATGTAAATACGATGTCATAATTTATTTTGTATAGATTCATCTATATAATATACCTCAATCAAACATTCACTGAAGAATAATCATTTTAAATAATAATAAAACTTACTACTAAAGTTCCTGTACCTATAGTGTTTTTACGTTAATTATGCTATTATCATATACATTTTGTACTAATATTTAAAACATATTAACACTCAAGTCATGAAATCAATTTATATTATTACATAGAATGAAAATATCATTTTTCTATTCCGAATTACGTGTTTTATCAGAAAATTATAAACATGGTTCTACTTTTTAATGATTTATTATGCTATTATCATATGCATTTTGCACTAATATGTAAAATATATTTATATTCAAGTATAAAATCAAATATAATTATTCAGTGCTAATTTATCATTACGATATTGAAATGAGTATTGATTGCTCATGAGTTACTAACTAAAATAGTAACCTTCAAATTATAATGACAAAGCAATAACTAATTACATGTCGATTTTTATTGGTTGATTATGAGAAAATAGACACGTAGGATTACACATGTCATATTCATAATGCTTCAATAATGACAAATAACAAAACGTGGTTTCACCTCAGGACTTTTCTACTTTTATATTATATATAAGACTTGAATATAAATGTTACAAGTTTTTACAAGTTCTTTTTACAAGCTTTATCATTTTTTACAAGTTTTTTTGCTCTAAAAAATGCAATGTTTTTATGCCAACAAGTAATAAAAGAGCTATATTTGTATCTAATTATATTATTTTGATTAGGAAAAGAAATTATATTCTTAAAGACATGTTGCATCTACAATTCTACATGTATAAAAAAAAAAGTGACTTTCTGAGAAAATGTGTCACACTCTTTTTTCCAGCAGTATGTCAAACTAATTGGTTAATATTAATTTTCTCAACTTCATCACATTAACTTTAATGTCAGATGATTATTTTAAGATTGACATGTTTAATTATATGAGCATAAATGCATTTTTTATATTATTCTATGTTAATTCCTAAACTTTTTATCAGCTAATTGTATCTTAATATCATAATAAATTCAACAAATAATATTTTTTTTGAAAGAAAATTCAACAAATAATATAGGTACATGAAGTTCAAAAGTAATTTTTCTTATTGTTCACAAAGAAAATACTTCTACGAATTCTTAGTTATGCATATTATTGCATAGTTATAACATTTGATAACATGAACCATGATCTCATATTCAAATTTAAAAATATTTGTGAATAAATTTGTAAGAATTTTTTTAGGGAAAGAAATTTCACTCTTAAGACATATGTAGAATGCATTTTGTACATTTTTTAATGTAAAAAACACACTGAAGTAAGTTCATCTTCATGTGTGTAAACGACGTTGGTGGTTTTATGATAAATTTGTTTCAATATTCCATACAAAATTTCTTTCAATTTTCATCTAAGTTAGTTTTATGTAAGACACGGTTTTAAAAGTTTCTTATCGATCAATAATGTTTTCACAAAGAACATGACAGTACATCAATTATTTGGTACTTTAACATGTAAGAATATTGTACACTTTCAGTTACGAACAATTATAAAAATAATATTCTCAAAAAAAATTAAAAGGAGAATTTGAAATATTATATATTAAAAAAAAATTAAAAGTCACTCATCGATAATAAAAATCATAAAGAGAAAGAAACATGATTTGTTGTTGAAAATGGAGATGATTGCAGTAATTGTTGAAAAGAACTGTTTCAATAATATTAAGCAACTTTTTCTAAATCATAAACCAAATTTCTTTTGCATATTTCACATTCATATAAGCCACTTAACTCCATTTCATGAAAATTATTTATCGACTCACCCCGCGCCAAGCACGCCTAGTTATATATGCACATGTTACAAGTTTTTACAGGTACAAGTAGGTGTTCCCAGTCCGGTTCGGTCGATTTTGGAGGATATGAGACACCTAAACCGAAACCGAAATAGTGGTTCCTACTTCTCGAAACCGAAATACCTTCAGTTTCAAACTTAGAAATTAAAAAATTACACCGAAAATTCCGGTTCGGTCCGGTTTAACCATTCTGTTTAGAACTCATTATATTATGTATTAATCCTAACTTTGAGACAAAGTAAACTAACTATAACAAAAATACCGGTTTACTTATGTCTTTGTTACTTACCGAAAATCAAAACAAGATAAACATTAAAAAAAAATAGTGGTTCCTACTTCTCTTTTATCTCAACATGGAGATATAAGAATTTCTTATTTAGTAAATTATGACTATGGTGTGGTTGTACGTAGGGGTGCGATTTCGGTTCAACCGAACCGGAACCGAACTGACCGAAGCCGGAACCGGTCGGTTTCGGTTCGGGTCGGCGGTTCATAGCCGGATTTCGGTTCGGTTGAACCGGAACCGAAAAAATAGTAATGCTAGAACCGAATCCGACCCGGTAACCGGAACCGGGTCCTACTTCGGTTCGGTTTTCGGTTCGGTTCGGTTCCGGAACCGGTCGGCTATTTTTTTTTTTTTTTTTTTTTTTTTTTTTTTTTTTTTTTTTTTTCTTTTTGTGTGTTGATATTTGAATAATGTGTTGTAGTTGTAATTAATAAGTGTTAGGTATTAATTAAGAATAGTTAGGGTTAGGTAGGGTTCATTAATTAAATTAGGGTTAGGGTTTAGGAATTGTTATTAATTAATACTAGTCTTTTTTAATATTAATGTATTTAGGGAATGTTTTCACAAATATTTAAAAACAAAACAAAACTTGACAAATAAGTGGAAAAAACAAAGTAAACTTTTATTATTGATTAAAAGTAAAAAATCAAATGTTAGAAAAAATTGCATCACTATAGTTTAAGTACATCCCAACTAGGTTGGCACCTACTTAACTAACAATTATTTGCATTTTTTCTAACTTACATACAAACTTATTGAAATTAACAAAAATACCCAATAATAGTCTTCATTTTTCAACCCGTCGTCTTTGGCAATTGGTCTACATCAAGGGGAGTGTCCGGGTCTATTCCCAATTCTTGGTAAAGCTCGTTGACCATAACGTCCAAAATGTGTATGTGTTCTGTGCGTTTGTTGGCGTCGCTCCAATCCTTCCAGCATATGAGTACCTCCAATATCTCCGAGGTTAGGCACGATCTTTTCTCCGACAAAACTCGTTTACCTGCACTAAAAGTAGATTCGAAAGGGACTGTAGAAGCTGGAGGGGTTAGTAAATCACGTGCCATTTTAGAAACAATTGGATAAGTTCTTTCATAATTTTTCCACCAATCAAGTATATCAAAATTTTCTATGTCTCTCTCCGACACGTTTATGAAATAATGTTGGTTGAGAAACAACGTTAATTCCGAGACGCAACTACTCCCGGTGGGTGTGGCTTGTGTACCCTTAAATAAAGAACCAATAGCGTACTTACTCTTACCCTTGCCCTTACCCTTCGGATCGCTCGATGATTTTTGAGAACCACCACTAACATCAAATTTAGCAAGATATTTATCGTACATAACATTAAGTTCTTGTTGAACTTGTTCAATAGTTGGTGATATCACTACGGGTCTATATGTGGTAGTCATGTTTTCTTGTATTTGGCTTAGCATAAAACCTACGGAAGCATCCTTTTGTCTTGGGTCCAAAATACTTGACAAACAAAAAATCATAGGGATCGTTTCAAAATATTTGAGAAATTTCTCTTCCATGTCGTTAATTGCCTCGTATAAAAATTCATTCTCCCTATATTGTTGAAAAGCCGACGTTAAAAACAATAGTTGTGGAATAACGTTGTTAGTAGTAGGATAATAAACACCCGAAAGAATAGTAGTGGCGTCATAAAATGGTTCAAGAAACTCTCTTAAGACACTTGCGACGTTCCAATCATTTTGTGTAACGGATCCGGGATTGCCATTTTCATTCAAAAATCGTGTGATTGTGTTCTCATAACCTTCAACACTTTTTAACATCAAATAAGTGGAGTTCCATCTAGTCCTACAATCTCCCCCAAACCTTCTTTTTTTCTTGCCTATTTTAGCACAATAATCTCCAAAAAGTTTTTGTCTTTTGTTTGAAGACGCAATAAAGAGAATAGCATCACGAATAGGAGAAATATACTCTTCTAGTTTTTTCAAACCAACTTGTACAATTAAATTGATAATGTGACATACACAACGAACATGTTCGATTTCTTCGCGAAATGGTGTTTGTATCAAAGTTCGAATATGATCTATCGCACTATCACATGCCGATGCATTGTCAAAAGTAATTGATGTAATTCGTTGATCAATTCCCCACTCTTCAGCAATATCGATTATGGCTTCTCCTATGTTTACACCGTTGTGAGGATAGGCAACTTCTTGAAATGCAATAACACGTTTTTGTAAAGTCCAATTAGTGTCAATGTAGTGTGCGGTGACGCAAATATATCCCTTGTTATTTCTACCCGACCACATATCCGAAGTTAAACCAACTATGAAATTAGAATCAAAAAATGTTTGCATAAGTTCCGCTTTCCTCTCACTATATGTTCCTATTATATTTTTTCTAATAGTGTGTCTACTAATATGCTTATAACCCGGACAAAAAGCGGTTTGTACTAACGTGTCAAACTCGGGTTCGTCGGTCATATTTAGGGGTTTTTCGGTGGCCATGATATAATGAGATAATGCTTTTATTGCCCTTTTTTCATCGTAGACAAAAGGAACTACGTTGCCTTGTGCGTCGAATCCTAGTTGGGTTTGGAGCATCGCGTCCCCTACGGCGGGTGTATCTTTCAAAAGTCCGTGTACATTTTGTAAGTGTTTTCTAAGTGATCCTAATCCACCGGTTTTATCCAACACAAAACTTTTTTGACAATGTTTGCATTTAGCCCTAAATTTTGGTGTACCGTTGGCGTCTACACCATCGGGTATTTTATCCATATGTTCCCAAACGGGGCTTTTTTTAGGTTTTTCCACCTTACGTGTTCTTTTATTACTACCTAAATTCGGATCATTTTCCTCTATACCGTCAAAAGCGTTAGCGGCACCTTCGCCAAATAAAATGTCCATTTGATCATCAATATCAATTCCTTCGATTATGGGTACGTATTGGTTGTTTTGGTCATCAAAATTTGCACGAGAAGAAGAAGCCATTTTTTTCTTATGGAAATGTGATTAAAAAAAATTAAGTTTTACAACTAAAGCGCAAATAATAACACAATCAAATTAAAAACAACAAAAAATAAAACTTACAAACTCCAAGAATAATTCTTGGAGGTGAAGCGAACCGTCGAAGATTGAAGATGCGTTGCCGAATATGGAAGATGCGTTGCTCTTGCTTGTCGAATTTTGAACACGAAAGCGTATGACTATTTTTGAGTGATTTTGATTTTTGAGAGTGTGTGTGTGGAAATTGGAATTGAGGATTGAGGAATATGGAGATTGGAGAATGAATTTTGGAGAGTGTAGGATGATTTTGGAGTGAAGAATTTTGAGAAGTGTTGAGAGAGTTTGTTGATGAAGTGTGAAAAAAATGGTAGTGTGGGTTGGGTATTTATAGGTGTAGAAGGAAGAAGAGGGGAAGTGAAAAAAGAAAAAAAAAAAAAAAAAAAAAAGAAAATCAGCAACGGTCGTTTGAACCGTTGGAAACCAACGGATAGTTTTTTCAAATTTCCGACCGTTCGGTCGGTTCTCGGGTCGGTTCCGGCCCGGTTCCGGTTCCGGTTCTACCGGTTCCGGGTCGGTTCCCGGTTACAAAATATCACTAAACCGAACCGGAACCGAACTACCCACGGATTCGGTCCGGTCCGGGTAGTCGGTTCCCGGTTCGGTTACGGTTCCCCTCCACCCCGGTTCCATTTCTTCTCGGTTCGGGTCGGTTCTCGGGTCAACCGACCCGAATTCGCAGCTCTAGTTGTACGGCTTTAAGTGTTAAACTCAAACTGTGAGGAATTAGTTAGAACAGGGAGGTAGTAAACAAAATACTAAAATTTGTATTTAAAACTTTTCTCGGTGCGGTCCGTTTTTTTTTTTTTTTTTTTTTTTTTTTTTTCCGATTTTGTTGGTTCGGTCTCGGTTCGGTTGATGCCCGGTTCGGTTCTCAAAATAGTAAAACCGTTCTTTAAAAAAAATTGTTGAACCATCGGTTTAGGTACGGTTCGGTTTGGTGCGGTCCGGTTTTGTCGGTGCAGTCGGTTTATATACACCCCTAGGTACAAGTTTTGTCAATCCTTACAAGGTCTTTTTTTTCAGCATCACAAATGGTAAAAGATATACGAGTTTTTACACACATGCACACATATATACATATAAATATTTTAAAATAACTTACCGGTTCAGGATCGGCTTGAAACGAACCGGCCTGGTTATAGAGGTTCAGTCCCATGGGCCGGGCCGGTTATAGTATATCAAATTTCTGAACCAAACTGTGACAGGCCCGGTTGAGTCCAGGACCAAACCAAACCGAACGAGGACCGGTGTTCCTCAGTTAGCTTGTCCGGTTGACAGCTCTAGCCAGTTTGGTGTTCCATTAGTAGGAACTTTAGAGCTTAAGGAGGGTACAATGGTATATATATGTCATTCAGCCTACATATTTTTCTACAATTGTCTCGTCTCAGTAAAACTGAAGCCAAAATTCACTCAATCTGGCAATTGTCACTAGTACTCCTTTAGTAAAAGACCTCAATAGCGTATCAAAGCATCATTAGTAGTATACAATGGAGATCAAATGGATATATCTAGTAATACGCCTTTGGAGTAACTTCCTGTGAAACTGAGTTTGTTTGCGAGTTGAACTGCTAATTCAGGTAACCGTGACAAGGTGTTAGATAAAACTTCTTAGTCCAAGTCCTTCTTTAACTTCTCTGTAGATGTCCACTGCTTTTCCCATCACTTTGGGATCTTGCAGTTTTTCTCTCCTCTTAGTTCCTGTTGGGTGAGTTGATAGGAAGTCGCTCTTGGAGCTATTCAACTTTGTAAATACCTCTGGTGCCAACCGAGGATCATAACCAGCCGAAGCCATCAACATTAAACCTATGTAGTCTGCTTCCATTTCTCTCCTACAAAAAAAATTAACAAATAATGTTGATAATAATTATAAAATTCAAATATTAACCAAGAATAATAATAATAATAATAAAATGCAAATATTAATAACCTAATGCCTTCTTTGCTATTTGGAGGCAATGAACGCCCTCCGTGTTTCTTTTTGATGTACTCCAATACACACTACAAAAAATAGAGGATATACCAGCGGTCACAACTGCTGGCAAAGAATCAAAAAACCGCTGGGGAAAGTTTCTCCAGCGGTCCCTAAAACTGCTGGGAAAAGCTGACCTGGCCGCTGGTGCTAAGGGGCTGGTAAAAACCATACCAGCGGTTTCCTGCACTGCTGGAGCAGCTACCCTTCACCAGCACTTTTCAAAATTGCTGCAAAATTATTAAAAACAGCTGGCAACTTATGCCATGCTGCTGCAATTATAAAATTTTCGGTCATCTATTCAACCACTATTTTTTTATCTCGTTTTGTTATCAACAATTTCTCTATACTATACCTGTGGGACAAAAACCATGGATTTTATACCAACCACTGATCATTGGGTAATGTAATACTAGTATATAAAAAAGTAGACTGTGTACAAAATTTTGCATTAATAACATATTCAAACAACTCTGAAATGAAATGAATTAATCTTTTCATAGCTAATAACAAATCAAAGATTACAAAATTTGAAGTATCTAATATAAAAACTATTTGAATAATTTTTGCATAGCTACCGACAAGAACTGTACAAAAAATGATACTGCATAGCCATTTTCATGATCAACTTTCCTGCGCGCCTGAAGAAAACCTGCATGTACCCAAAAAAATGACTCTGTATTAGGCTTAGGAACAATCATAAGAACGACATGTGTGGAACTTGAGTTACAAAAATTAAAACTTGACATAAGAGTATCATGTCGTCAAATGGACTTTTAAAATGTTTTTCATTGCAAGATTACTCCAACGTATTCGGGCTAAATGATTACATATCACAGTTTAATTGCCAGACTAGCACAAAAAAGTTGACTTGGTAATAAACTTTTTCACTTAACAAGCAGTTTTAAGAATCATGATTCATCCAAGTCTTTTTGGGAATCAGATGGGTATGTACTCAGCTTCAGGAACAGGACCATCATTGGTAGACACGTGAGAAAAATAAATCAAGACCAAGACATATTACCATGTGTCCAGGTTCTCTATGAAGATTTGATAGTATGCCTCCTTTTCTGAACTGAACGGAAACAGATGCATGCAATTTTCTTTTACATTACTATTTGGCAGCAAAGTATGCCTTAAAGTATCATATAGTATCGTCATACATGTTTGAGTCTTTCTTTCCAATAACAGATGTTCGAGTTCATAAACCAATTGGAACCCCGTATTTCAATGTGGAGAAAGAAAAGAATAAAGCAGCAAGTAATAAGTCTATGAACTTTCTTTTTAGATTGCTATCATCATAATATTGTAGGTAAGAAGAAGCAAACAACACACTAGTACTGTACTTACAAGAATCAGATTAATGGAAATAAAAAATGCGGTAATACTGTACTTACGAGAGATTTATGAATATGAATCCTTGTCATCTCTCATTTTTTAGTTGGAAGAACTTCGACTAAAGAAAGCCCTAATATCCCTATCAATTTTGAAAACTTCTAATTAGACTCCAAACTCTACAGTGCAAAGAATGACTTGGCATGTGGACAAAGAGAAAATGCAGAATAGGTCAAGTGTGAGAAACTATAACGGTGCAATTGATTTCTTGTGGTGAAAATAGAAATTCTCGACTTTATTTCAGTCACCACAACTGTAACAATTCAATCGACCAAAATGTTTCAGTGAGATATCGAAGAATTTCTTTAGCAGCAAGATCCAACCATAAAAGGAATATAAGCATGGAAATTTGTCTAAAACCTGTCAAATCAATCTCCGCCTTTCGTTTGATGCTCATATTATGTTAAAGAAAAATTATCCAGTGACCTGCAATAGGAATAAGTAGGAAAAATAGTTGGTTGATAAAAACAAGGCAATTTTAAATAGAATCACAAAGTTCCCAAAAATAAGTAATAACAAAAAAGAGAAGAGGAGAAGGAAATTTTACCTGTAGCAATTTTCAGTCACTAAGAAAGTTCAATTTTTCCTCAGGAGAAATCTAGTGATGGTTGTCAGAAATAACATTCCCGAAAAAAAAGAGCACTAGAAAGTTGAAATCTCGAATTCGCTAATCTTAAACCGTAGCCTAAATAAATCAAATTGCAAAACCATATTAGTTCTTGATACTGATAAAAAATCGATCTAATCTACAGAGAGTGGCTAAAGAGGGAATTGTACAAGATGCATGTCAGCACAGAAGTCGCACCCATATTTTTAATTGCAATAAAAACTTCTCAACCTTAACGTCTGCTTGTCTGCTTACTTGCTGATAGCCAGAAACACAATCATCTAGGTTCAAATTTAACGATCTCCTCTAGCCCCTCACACTCTTCCCTAAGACTGGTTGCATCGAATTTATGCTCTGGCTTCTCCAGTACTTCGCTTCTTCTGATAGGTCGACATCGACTATGAAAAAGGCAAAAATCATGATGTACTTTGTATATTTGTCACCACACTTCTACCCCTGTCAGAAATATTTCCTTGTACGATTTACTACATAAATATAATTTAACCAAAATACAAATACAGAAAGCTTGACGATATTGTCACCTCAAGAGACGTAGTTTGGTCTTTTAGTTGACCAAAATCATCTTATGCATCTGTTCCTTCAAGCGTATAATCAGTCACTCTGTCTGACCAGATTATGGTTAATGGTGGTTTTGATTGCACGTGTCTTTCCGAGTGACAGGTACTTGCTTTTTATGACACTGGACTATTTTTCCTCCTCTTCCTCAATGTGCAAGAAGTGCAACTTTCTTTCCCCGTTCCTGCACAAGCAAAATCATTATATATGCATATGATAAGGTACATCAATATTTTATTAAATTAATAGTGTAGAAGAGGAGTAAACGAGGATGATAGGGTATTACCATATTCTCACACATATACTAGTTTCTCGATCAATGAAAGTCACATATAGAATTAATGAACTATTCGTTATCATATTTAGATTAACTACCATCCAGAAAACCATCGAACCGTACATAAGGATGAGCACACAGCTAAAAACCAAGTAACTCCACTTGAAACATGTAATTTCTCCAAAAAGTAACATATTCATTAATCCATAAACGAGTATGGATTCTCTATAGCGCTTTTCCTATAGCACTTTGGTAGCACTTTTGTTACGATCGCGACACATCATCACGGAGGAATCCAACGGATTTGAACTCAGCGTTGGTTTTCAAATCATACAAAACAAAATCAACTATGGTAATTGAGTAGTCCTTGAAACACATGTTTTGCAAATTAACGGTGACTTCAAATCCGTTGGATTCCTCCGTGATGATGTGTCGCAATCGTAACAAAAGTGCTTTCAAAGTGCTATAGGAAAAGTGCTATAGAGAATCCGTACTTAACATTTAACTTAACTAAAGAAGACATGTAAGTGGCTATACAACTACTGGAATGCCACATAGAACCAGTAAACTGAAATGGGAGAACCCAAATCAAATAAAAGCACACAAATATATAATATTTAATTCAAGATTCATCAACATTAAAATTAGTAAGTGTAAGTACGAGTTGAAAGGGCTTCATCACTATGAAGCGATGTTCATAAGAGGATACCACAAATGTGATAAATGACATCTGCTAAGCAGTAAATGGTGTCAACTTGAAGTAAGACAGTAGGTCCACAGCCCATAGATACCACAAATGTAATAGGCTAAACTCATTATGACGTGAACAAATTAAAGATGAGTAGAGGAAGTCATGAATTTCATTTGGTAAAATTAAACTATCTTAGAAGAAAACTTTCACAAGATTCTTCTAAATTAAAGCATTGTTTGAGATTTTAGGGCTCTCTTACCTAGGTGGCTAGGTCGATCTCAGGGTCACAGCTTCAGAGCAGGTATAGAATTGAAACCTGAAAATCGAAAGTCATATATTACCAGTTTGAAGAAAATTGAAACCTTGAAAGTGGAAACCCTGAAATTGAAGGCATAGAGATCCACACTCACTGTGTTAGGAATTCCCAACAGAGGATGATACTTGAAAATTGAACCCTGAAAAAGTGAAAATCAAAATCGTACCTTGGGTAGCCATACAGAGGAGAAATCAAACCTCAACCTCGATCGATAACCACTGAGAGTGCGAACCAAAAACCCTAAGTTCGTCAATTTCTCCGGAAAGCCTCCATTGTGACGATGACAGATGCATCAAAGCCCAATCGTGAGTTAAAGGAGAGATCGAGAGGGGGAATTGGTAAAGGATCGATAGACGGTGAGAACGATCAGGTTGAGTGATCGAAGGAGAAACTGATAGAGAGAATGAGAGAGACGTGTGATACTGGTGGAAGAACTAGGGGAATTTTGCCGCTTCCCATCAATTGGCAACGTGGAAAAGTTTTTGGGCTTGAAAACGTACTCTTATAATTACTCCACAATTAAACCACTATAACCCTTTAACAATCACCGCAAAAAAAAATAAAAAAATAAAAAAAATCAAATCAACCGCAAGGAAAACAAGATATATTCCAACGATTTTATGAAACGCTCCTATAGAATGCTTGTACCAGCGGTTTGGATGCCAGCCAACAAACCGCTCGAATAGAAGCCTTGTAGCAACGGTCTTATGAACCGCTGCTAAAAGAACCGCTGCTAAAACTGACATTTTTTGTAGTGACAATATTCCCCAACTTGCTCTCCAAGAAATGATTTGACAGAACGAAATGGCTTCTATCCGAATAAGGTACTTTCTCGATTTTCCCAAATACTAGGAAGATCAATGCAATTAAACCATAGAATATATCAGCTGAACAGAACTCTGCCTGAGAAGGATTCCTTGAGACTGCCATTAGTGGAAGTATACCTGCTATTCTGCTCTTGTAGAGCATTAGAAGGGCTGGGGTTTTCTTCATAAGCCCATTCTGCTTTCTTAACATAAGCCCATTTGGCACTAGGGTTTCCACCAATGGCCTCTGAAACCTTTCAATCTTAGTTGAGAACAATGATGTCCTTAGATTCACCTGAGACAGGAATCTACCAATGAAGAACCTCTGTGGAAAACCCTTGTGATTGACCTGAGACAGGAATCTACTAATGAACCTCCCTGGCAATCTTAGTTTGCTTTAGTCGTTTTAACTAGTTGTCTGGTTACTCAAAACTCTAATCCTCCACTTCTTGTGGATTTGACTCCCGATAATCCTATACTTGGAATTTTGTATCCAACAATACAACACTTTCACTCCCTTCTTCCTTCAAATTTCAGGATTTTAATTCTGACATCGTTAGTCTGGGGCATGCCATTCGCCAATATAGTAGTTTCAGAGATAAATTTGCTCTCTTAGAGAGCATCTCCAATAGGCAAATTATATATAAGTTAGCAAAATTTATACTCCAATAGCATAGGTATTTTGATAGGCAAAACACAAAATAAGCATCAACTTCGCCAAACTTGGCGATGATAATTTGTAAGGCAAAACCATTTTCCTCTCCTATTTACGTGGGTAGTAAAATGTTTTCTAGATTTTCTCCATGATTTCCACTATTTTCTCTCAACATGTCCACTATTCTAATACAAAATAAATAATTGACTCAATCATGTCTTACTTTTTCCTATTCAATACTGAAGAAGACCCTAAAAATATTCGTTATCTATTAGGCAAAAGAACACTTGTATAAAAAATTTACCTAATAGTTACCTACTAGTACTGCAGGGCTGTAACACAGTCAGTGGGAGTGAAAGTCTCCTGAAGTTTGGAACACAAAAGGGGTGAAAGTGGCAATTCTTAACTTGAAGGAGTGGAAGTGTCTTTTATCCTGGAGAATACTTTGAAGCTACAATATCTATCAGGGTAAAAGATAAGTTCACCCCTCAGCTTTGATGGAAGGACACTTTCACCCCTTGTAGTTTAGGTGTTGACACTTTGACCACTTATGTCTGTCGAATTTCAGAATATTCACGTTAGTCTGGGTGCGATTATTTGTCACTATAGACTATAGTAGTTTCAGGGACAATTTTGTTCTCATACTGTGATATGACATAGTCAGAGGACGGAAGTGTTCTGAAGTTTAGAACATCAAAGGGGTGCAAGTGTCATTTCCCAAATGGAAAGGTGTGAAAGTGTCTTTGCAGTAAACCTGAGGGGGTGAAAGTGTCTTTTACTCTATCTATCAGGACTGAAATTTTGACAACAATTTATTCCTATCTCTGTTCTGAAAACGTTGCTATCTCTTATTAGAGTACTTTTTAAGAGTATAACCAAGAAATTGCGCATACCTTCGCGAGAGGAAATTCCTCACTAGTAGTATTAGTAACATCTGATAGTGCGGCATATCCTCGAAAAGAAGCGACAGTGTGATGAGCGTCACCAACCATGTTGATAAACTTACTTCATTTTTATGTCGAGCTATGCCATGCCCAATCTGATTCAAAAGAAACATAAAGAAGAATGTAAAAGAACACGAATGCGTGTAATTGCATATCAGGTCTCGCCATGGGGATTCAACCGTTTTTTCCCCATTTTCTCTAATATCTGAACAAAATGTGGAAAATGCAATCTTCACTTCTCCAAAGCCAATAAACAAAATTAATTTGTTAAATAATCTTGCGCAAAAAACTCTTCACATATACAAGCAGGATCTAGCTAGTCAAAAGTTTACTATACCTGTACTTTTTAGAAAGTTTAATTCAGCAGTTGCCACTGATTTTTCAACTAAACTGGAAACTCATATCCTTCATATTCAGAAACCCCCTTATAATTTTTTGAACTTTTGACATATAACCCCTAACCCCTATGCAGTTTAGGTTCGCTGACACTCTTGGACATGCAGTATGAGTTTTGACACATAACCAACCATTCTGCAGTATGTGATTACTGACATCACGCCCTGGTTCTTTAATGGTCGTTAACAAACGTTAACTGTGCGCTAATAGCTGTTATGTAATTGGAGCGCGATGTCAGTAAATTACATAATGCAGAATGGTTGTGTCAAATCTTATACTGTCAGCAAACCTATACTGCATATGGGTTTACATGTCAAAAGTTCCAATTTTTGTGTGCATGTTTTCGTCTTAATGAGACTTGATCATAGAAGGAGACATTAGAATGTACCTCATGAGCAAGGATGGTTGCCAACTCAGCTTGGTCTTTAAATTTGTCAAGCAACCCAGAACACACCACAACGTTCCCAGAAGGCCTAAAACCTGCATTCACATTTGAATCCGCCACCACGAGCACTTCCCATTTCACCTTCTCCAAATGCTCGATACCATATCTTATTTTGCTTGGTTCTCTTGCTGTCGTCATCATATTTTCGCGTAACCTCTTGTCACCTGGACAGACTCAAGATAACCTCATTGATTTCCCATCCTTCGGAACCCCATTCCAATAAGAGAAGTTGTTTGGAAATGCAAATTCAATGGCTAATCAATGTACCGCATCGCATCACTTGAAAATTTAGCTAGATTTGAAAACTAAACATAGTTGAAAGAAAATGATTGATGAAAAATTAATCATGTAATCAACTCACCAATTTTGATGACAAGTTCTTCGTCGTCGCCAGAGAACTTGAGGCTGCTCGCATTCTCTAGCCTCAACCCATCATTCAAGGCTTCAAGTAACTTCACCATCACAGTCTGTACTCTAATGCTTTTTTCGCTGTTTGGAGGCAATGCCTCCCCTTTGTAGAGTTTCTTCATCCACTTCATTACAAAATCTCTCCACTTGCTTCTTAAGGGATGATTTGACAGAACCAAATGGTTCCTATTCGAATACGGGATCTTCTCCACTCTCAGATATCGTAAGCCGATCAAGGCGAGAGAAGCGAGAATAACAAGGGTAGCGTTTTCTTTGATAGGAGGAGTCAGAGAGAAGCTACTAGAAAATCTCATCAATGGAACCTTTTCTTCATCCTCTTCACTTGCTCTGCTGCTTGTGTAGAGAAGAATTGGGGCTAGGGTTTTCTTTAAAAACCCTTCCTGGTTTGTTAACACAACCCATCTCAGGTTTAGGAGATCTGGCACTAGGGTTGGCTTCTGAATGCTGTCAATATTACTAGATAGTGTTCTGAGATTGACCTGAGACAGGAATCTATCAATGAATCTCTGGGACAAACCTTTGTAGGACAGTACAAAGTTGTTGTTGTTGGAGCTGCATATGAATGTTGTTTGGCAGGTGGGGATGAATACTTGGAGCTTTGACCTTAAGTAAGTGAAAGCCATCAAGTGCTACTGTTTTCTGGTCAAGTTGCTTCATCAATAGACAGCCAGGAATTCAGTAAAGGGGGGCACAAATTGAAAAAAATAAAATTCACGAACAAACGCCAAGAACATATTATATGACATCGTAGATTTCTATTTTACTAAAAAGAAAACTTGTATCTTTTGGAAAACATTATTGTAAACAAAAAAAAAAAAAAAAAAAATCAGTCACAAGCATTCAATAAAAATTCCGATTTCATAATTTATATGAAATTGATTGTTAATTTGATACCAAATTCGGAAAAGATCGTATTTAGATTATCAATTTTCTCACAATTACATAGAAGGATTTTGACATTTTAGACCTATGTTCTCGAAACATAAACAAAACTTTTGATTCTGCAACCTTTTCAGCTCGTATGGAACTTGCAATATCGGTGAACTTGAAGCAGAAATGAATTCAAATAGCGAAAGCAAAGAACATGACAAAAAAGACACAAAAAAGACACCCTAGAGGATTTTGATAGAAATTGCACATTTTTTCTATCTTTTTATTCTTCAGATTATACCCATTTTTCTCAACTTGAAGAGCAAATAAGCATACCACAGAGCAAATAACCCTATAGCAGCAAGTGAAACAACAGTGAAACAACATCATCACAACTGAGAATTGGTCCAAAACCCTAACTAAGGGGTCCCAAAACCAAGTAATGCAACACACTTCTGCCCCCAAACTTGTACTGTCCAGCCAGCCCCCTTTCCCATTGCAAGAAGGAGTACTTAGGGTTTACCTGCCGAGAATCGCTCGCCGGAGCAGGGAGGCCGACGCCGACGACCGGTGAGGCAGAATGCGGAGGCGAAGCCGTTGTGCGTCGTCTCCTTCTTCACTCTTCTTCACTTCATCGTCGAAACACGAGGAAACAAGCTGACGCCGTTGTGCGTTGTCTCCTTCTTCCGTCTTATTTATTTATTTTATTTTATCACAGCCCCCTCTTAAAAGGTGAGCTATATTGACTTTTTCACTCGTAGTCGGGTCAAATTGATCCAACAATTTGGATGGCAAAACGATATAATTTTTTAATAAATTTTCCAAGGCATTATAGAATAACACTTATTTTACGATATGTAGTGGTCCATGCTGGTTTGAGATTTTATGGACCGCGGGACCCACCCTAACTGGCCCGTGTAAAGACTGGGACCAGGCTGTAACCGGAACCGAACCAAGCAAGGACCACAATCAGCCCAGAACCTACCCACATTATATATGTGTGCATATACATGTTACAAGTTTTTACGAGTACAATTTTTGTCAATCTTTACAAGTTTTTTTTTAACATAATAAACAGTAAAAGAAATGCGAGTTTTTACACACACACATACATATAAATATTTAGAAATTACCGCTTCAGAAACGGCTTGAATCGAACTGGCCCAGTTATAGAGGTCCGGTCCCGTGGGCCGGGCCGGTTATAGTATATCGAGTTTCTGTATCAAACTGTGACCGGCCCGGCTGAGTCCAGGATCAAACCAAACTGAAACAGGACCGGTGGTCCTCAGTTAGGGCATCTCCAACCCATGTCATTTTTCCCCCTCCCTTCCCGGGCCCACCATTTTCCCCTTCCCATCCCCATCCCCCAAACTACACCTCATCTCCAACCCATTTTTCCTCTATTACATTTTAACCCATGTATGGGGAGGGGCAGGGGCTGTCCATGGGAAAATCCCCCTAACCATTCCACACCAAAGGCAAAATTTCTCCCCATAGCACCCTCTCCCCATCCCTATCCCGTCATGGGGTTGGACTTTAACCGTATTTTTATACGGTTTTCCCCCTCCCCCTCTCCCCACGGGGTTGGAGATTCTCTTAGTTCGTCCGTTGACAGCTCTAGACAGTTTGGTGTTCCATTAGGAAGTTTAGAGCGCAATGGGGATGGGGGTGGGGGGGGGGGGGTACATTGGTATATATGTCATTCAGCCTACATTTTCTTCTGCAATTGTCTAGTCTTTACTGAAGCCAAAATTCACTCAATCTGGCAGGCAGGAGTACAATCTTCCTCAACTTCGTCTCTCTTCATCTGATTTCGTCTCATCAGCAAGGCAAGAATGCTGCTCAGACTTTTTCTTCTTCTCCACTGCAGCAAGTCTTCTGGTGTTGGTGTTAAAACTCTTGGGCAGATTCTGTGAACTTATTGAATTTTGTTAAACAATGAGATTCCGTAGTCCTTTAGTAAAAAGACCTCGATAGTGTATCTGAAATGCCGTGAAATATAGTTGAAGATACTGCTGAGGAAAACACAAATTGCTCTAAAGATACAGTTTTCTGTGAACTGAGCCACTGGAATTATTTAATTGTCATAACTGTTTCTGTGCTCCCAATGAAAACTCCATGATTTGGAGGATTCAGTGATGATCCAGGACTCAGGTTCATTCTTATTACTACTACTGATTTAATAGGAGTGTCAAAGCATCATTACTAGTATACAATGGAGATCAAATGGATACATCTCGTATTACGCCTTTGGAACTGAGTTTATTTGCAACTTCCAAAAAAATGTACTTCCTGTGAAACCGAGTTTATTTGCAAGTTGAACTACAAACTCAGGTTAACCGTCTCAAGGTGTTGTTAGATAAAACTTCTTAGTCCAAGCCCTTCTTTAACTTCTGTGTAGATGGCCACTGCTTTTCCCATCACTTGGGGATCTTGCAGCTTTTCTCTCCTCTTAGTTCCTGTTGGGTGAGTCGATAGGAAGTCGCTCTTGGAGCTATCCAGCTTTGTAAATACGTCTGGTGCCAACTGAGGATCATAACCAGCCGAAGCCATCAACATTAAACCTATGTAGTCTGCTTCCATTTCTCTCCTACAAAACAAAAATACATAAACAAACTTGATAATAATTATAATAAAATTAATATTAACCAAGAGAAGCATTGTAACAGTAACTACTAACATAAAGACAAGTTATGGAATCAAGAAAATATAATTCTATTTGAATCGAATATTATATGAACTTATTTCAAACTCTGTTCAGAAAAAAAAAAGAAAGAAAAGAAAACAACCGTGCTATGTCTTACTACTTCCATTTCTCCTGAATATTTCTAGTGCCCGGTGATTTGGTTAGCAAAAGGATGCAAGAATTCGGTAATCTTTTCATGTGTTTTTCAGCAACACCATGAAAATATTACCGAATTCTTTCATCTGTTGACAACACCATGAAAAGATTACCAAATTCTTTCATCCTTTTGCTAACCAAATCACCGGGTGAAAGTGACCTCTCTAAAGTCAACCGGGAAGATTCAAGAGAAACAGAACAAGAATATGGAAGCATATATGTTAATGTAGGACGATAGAACCAATGAACTAGTACATACCTTCGCGAGAAGAAATATTCCACTGGTTGGAGAATTTTGGCCTTATCGTTAGATTGCATATCTGTTGGAAGAAGCGATAGTAAGATTAAATTCACCAACCATTTTACAAAGGAAACTTCGTTTATATGTCGAGCCACGCCATGTCCAACCTGATCAATTAAAGAAAAAAAAAAAAAAAAAAAACCATGAACATGAATGAAGTTCCTATTATTGGGGATAAAATGTCACCATGGCATATATGGGACTCAAATTGTTCAATTTTCCCGCATTTTCTTTCATCTTTCTTAACCAAAATGTCGAAGTGCAGACCTTTCTTTTCATCATAGCTGCTAAAAAGTAAATAAAGTTGTTAATAGCATTAATTTACAAAATTTAGTTCCTCACAGATTTTAGTAGAATCTAGTCCTTTTATTAGCCGCTGCACCCTTGACGCACATTCAGAAACTTGATTGTAATAATTTCTTGTGAAATTTTTTCTGTGAGATTCAAAACCAATGCAATTTAGCAATGAAGGGGGTCTATGGAATGTACCTCATGAGCAAGGATTGTTGCTAACTCTGCTTCATCTTTGAACTTGTCAAGTAACCCAGAAAAGACCACAACTTTGCCAGAAGGTAGACAACACGCAATCACCATGTAAGAATCCACCACAAGCACTTCCCATTTCATCTTCTCCAAGTGCTTAATGCCATACCTTCTTTTCCTTTTCTTCGGTATGTTTGCTGTCGTCGTCAACATCTTTTCACGAAACTTCTCGTCACCTGTACAATTAAAAAAAAACGCATCTCACCAAGAATTAACTGAAAGCAACAAAGTGACTAAGTTGGTTAATACTAAATTTGGCACAAATGGGATTTTTTTACAGAACTTATCGTAAATAAATACAAGAAATTGAGAAAACATTTTGCAGGAAGAAGGTTTACTCCTGAACAAATTGACCCAAGTCACAGGCTTGCAGTTTTATTATTCATAGAGCTTAAGGTGTGAGTTGTTTCTAGGACTTGTTTCTTTTGACTTACATATGAAGAATTGATAGTACTAGGATTAATAATGATGGGAATTACAGTATTGAGATTAACAATGATGAATAAAAGTCAGCAGTTCTTTTCCTGAGAGCTATATGTGGGACTGTAACATAAATGAAAAATTTGTCCTTAGTTATGATATTATGAAATAAACGATCCCTAAGAAAACAAGTATTTTTAACTGAATAACCGAGAAGTCAAATAAGATACGGTAAAAAAATTAAAATGAAATAGCAGAACTCGATGGCTGCAGCAAGCTCACTGAAAAAAAAAATGGCAATCAACGAGAGTTAAGTTGAAAATAAAAAAACTCTTAAAAAACAATTCAGGAGGGAGTGAATTTATATGTCGAGGTTTTGTGGGCTTGAAGGGTAGAATTGGGAATAAGGGAAGGTATAAATTTGCCTAACTTTTCTACCGAACATATAACTTAATTAACACTGTTTAGACTTATGAATCTCATCCTAAGTTTATAAACTCAAAAGCAAATAGACCTTCTTGCTCACTTCACTAGAAATTGTAGCTAAAATTGATAAAAAATAGTTTGGAAAAACAAGAAGATTGATAAATAACCGTGCAATCTACTCACCGGTTTTGATGACTTACTTTTGTCGTCGTAGCCAGAGTACTTGAGCCTGCTCGCATTCTCTAGCCTCAACCCGTCCTTTAAGGCTTCTAGTATCTTCTCCATCACAGTCTGAACCCTAATGGCTTCTTTGCTATTTGGAGGCAATGTACGCCATCCGTGTTTCCATTTTATGTATTCCAATACAATATTCCCCAACTTGCTCTCCAAGAAGTGAATTGACAGAATAAAATGTGTTCGTTCCGAATAAGGGACTTTCTCGATTTTCCCAAATACGAGGAAGATCAATGCAATTAAACCATAGAATATACCAGCTGTATAGTACCCTGCCCGAGAAGGATTCGTTGAGACTGCCATTAGTGGAAGTAAACCTGCTCTTCTGCTCTTGTTGAGCATTAGAGGGGCTGGGGTTTTCTTCATAAGCGCATTATGCTTTCTTAACATAAGCCCATTTGGCACTAGGGTTTCCACCAATGGCCTGTCAAACCTTTCAATCTTAGTTGAGAACAATGATGTGTGAGATGGTGAAAATTGTCCTCCCCGGACTTCAGAATTTCATTAGCAATATAAACAAAGCTGGTACAATACTAATTACAGTTTAGTCCCTAAACTAAGTATGAAGTATCGCTATTACACCCCCGCAGTCGGAGCGGGAGAATGATGAACGTTCAGACTGGAGCGGAACCTTTCAAATAACTGGCGAGGCAGACCTTTGGTGAAGATATCCGCATACTGGAAATCGGCGGGTATGTGAAGAACCCGAAGTTGGCCGAGACGAACTTTTTCCCGTACAAAGTGAAGATCGATCTCAATATGTTTCGTGCGTTGATGCTGAACCGGATTACCCGATAAGTAGACGGCACCAACATTGTCACAATAGCATAGTGAGACCTTCGGAGGACGAACCTTAAGCTCAAGAAGAAGATTGCGAAGCCAACAGAGCTCAGAAACAGCGTTGGCCACGCCACGGTACTCGGCCTCGGCGCTAGAACGAGAGACAGTAGCTTGTCGTTTGGACGACCAGCTGAGAAGGTTGTCCCCAAAGAAGGTGCAAAAACCGGAGGTGGAGCGACGTGTGTCCGGGCAGCCTGCCCAATCCGCATCAGTGTAGGCCGTGAGACCCGTGGAGGCAGTTGCAGAGATGTGAAACCCAAGATCAAGAGTGCCACTCACATAGCGAAGCACGCGTTTCAACGCGCGCAAGTGATGCTCTCGAGGATCATGCATGAAGAGACAGATCTGCTGAACAGCATAAGAGATGTCCGGACGAGTGAAGGTAAGGTACTGAAGCGCACCTGCTAAGCTGCGGTAGAGAGTGGAATAATCAACCGAAGGTCCGGAACCCGCGGTGAGTTTGGAGCCAGTCTCAACCGGAGTGCTAACGGGCTTACAACCCACCATCGATGCACGGTGAAGAATCTCAGAGGCATACTGACGCTATGAGAGAACCATACCAGAAGCAGTCCGAGTGACAGCAATGCCCAGAAAATGATGTAGAGGTCCAAGATCGGTCATAGCAAACTCAGTCGAAAGCTGAGAGATAACCCGCTGCACAACTGTAGGAGAGGACCCTGTAATGATGATATCGTCAACGTAGAAGAGCAAGTAGACAATATCTGATCCCTGAATGTAGACAAACAGAGACTCATCACATCTACAACTGGAGAATCCCACAGAGCCGGTGAGAAAAGTAGCAAAGCGCTGAAACCACGCACGAGGTGCCTGCTTCAGCCCATACAGGGACTTACGTAACCGGCAGACATGATCCGGATAACGAGGATCCCGATAGCCCGGTGGCTGATGCATATACACAACTTCATCGAGATCACCATGTAGGAACGCATTCTTGACATCCAACTGACGAATGGGCCAAGAATGCGAGACAGCAATAGTGAGAACAGTGCGGATGGTGGCCGGTTTGACCACAGCGCTAAAAGTCTCATCACAATCAACCCCCACTAACTGAGACTTGCCATTTGCCACTAGACGAGCCTTGTACCGCTGAAGAGTACCATCGGCCCGAAACTTGTGACGGAACAACCAAAGAGCCCGAAGAATGTTTGCCCCAGACGGGCGAGGAACCAACTCCCAAGTCTGATTCGTGATCATGGCCTCAAACTCATCATCCATTGCAGCTTTCCAGTGTGGGTCCGAAAGGGCAGACTGATGCGCAAACTAACGTGCTATCGCAAGTGTACGAATCTTGTAGTACCGGGTGCAATTAGACTCGGATTATCGTTCCCACGAGGACTGTTTCGGGTTTATTCACGTTGTCAGTTTCGGTTTTCCAAGAGTAGTAACCAGGAGGAGTAGGTTGTGATTATAATGGCTAAACTAAAAACAGAAATTAAAAACGTAAATATTTTTGTGACGTTTTCTGAAATAAGCTGATTTGGTTGTAACGATAATAGATGAAGGCTAGGCTCCAGGATCCCCTAGGGTTTCTACAGATTTCAGTTTTACGTTCGTTTATGAAAACACCCAGCAGTTTCGGTATCCGTGCAACGTACCAGTTGTGCAGTGACTTTTCAGCTTCCACACGTAATCCCGATCCTGCAGACTTTCGGATTCTTGTTAAGCTGCCTAAGTCTGCAGTCTCGGTCTAATCCTGTTAGGGTTTCTAACCTGTCCGAATGGCCCGGGTCAAATTCTCTAACAGTTGGTCTCACGTTTTTCTATGCTAGCCCTATCTCCCTTTCTCTGGTCGGTCTATCAGGGTAAGGTACTAAATCCCGGTTTTTCTTCCTAACCCTAACCCTAACTTGACGTTTTCACCTACAAGCTCGGGTCTATAGCAATCCTGGGTGATCAATCCTATCATGCGTATACGATAATAATCAAACTAGAATAACATATACAACTTGCTGAATGAAGACAATCATCATGAATTCATAAACGTAGTAATCATAAAATCTGAGTACGAAACCCTAGGTTCACCGAGAACCTAGGTGAAAAGTTTAGCTACGACTAGACATAATACAAAACGCAGTTTCTGAATATAAAGAGAGAGAACGAAATCAAACTAAGTCTTCGAATCTCGAATCGCGCTTTCGTGCTCTCCGTGAATGCTCCGACTTGGCCTTCGGTTGTGCTGTGAATTGTGCTGTGTCTTCGTGTGTCTTCAAAACGAGTCTGGACGAGTCTTTAAATAGTGCTGTTTCCTGAAAACGCTCGTGCTCGAAATTACGGAATATGCCATCGGTCCACCGTCTTTGTCAAAAAGTCAAAACTGGCTGCGTATATACGCAGGGGTTGCGTATATACGCAACCAGGGCCCAACCAAGATCCCCCCACCTCCCCACTGCCTGCGTATATACGCAGGGCCTGCGTATATACGCAGGACGTGGGGTAGGTGGGGCCCACTTGGTCCTCTGGTGGGCCAGGACTGGTCCCCTGGGTCCCACTCTTCTTCCTGATGCTCCCGGCTTGCCTCTTCGGTGCTCTTCTGCTTTTCCGTGTCTCTGTCGTGTCCCGGTCTTGTGCACGTTTCCCGAGACGGTCCCGGCTCGGTCCCGGCACGCTTCCCGATGCACCTCCCGAACCTGTTCCTGAAAAGGCAACACGAACGAACACCCGCGATCATATCCAAATATAGCAAGAAATGAGCAGAAATAAGCAGAAATCCAGCAAGTATAAATAAACGTCTCGTTCTAGATTCCCGGGGCATTCTAAGGCGTTTTCCGGCAAAAACCGCTAATTCCAGCACAAATACTCGTGAAATCAGGCTAAAAGATAACCCCTAATTGGGCGTTATCAAATACCCCCGCACTAAACATTGCTCGTCCCGAGCAATCCTGCCAACTCTAGCCTGCATTTCCGTCCTCGTGACTGACTCTGTACATACCCTACCGTTGCATACACTTTCGACCCGAACCCTTCAACCGGACGACTCGATAGAAATACTAACTCAGATAGAATATACACAGACTCAAACGACTCAAAACAGACTAGTGACAAAAATATTTTTTGGCGAAATCGGGCAACCTCAAAAACAGAAACAGTGTGTCCTCGTGATCTCATCCTTTTCAGAATTTACTTCCCTGCAAGCGATCGGTAAGTCTGAACAGATTTATATGGTGGATTTAAGCACTGGACCGAAGTACTATTACTTTGGTTATCAAACTGAGCAAATCCCTAGCTAACTTACCATCCGAGCTGTTTCCGAAAGGATCTATGTCTAATCAGGTAGGATAGATATATGCATCAAGGTACGGCCTAATCCTACATGTTATGACATTCTCACAATTTACCAAACTCACACCCCTCACCGAGATCCCGAAAAACTGCCCGAAACACCTAAGTTCCTGCTTTCCCAATTCTCCTGTCCCCCGGTGTGTCTTCGCCGTGCTCGCGGCCACAAATGTGAAGCGGTGCAAAACGTCTCGAAAATTGTGCCACTCACTCAGCTTTTTATTTAAACAACAAAAACACAAAACAAACTAAAAACTAGATAATAACTTTTCTTTCTCTTTTTCTTTTTCTTTTTTTTTTTCTTTATATTTTTTTATTTATTTATTTTTTTTTTTTTAACACAACTATACATACAAACTCACACGAATATCAACAATACGAAAACTGGCTAAAGCTGAGTGAGTGAAAATAATTCTCTGTGGTGGGGTACGTAAAATGTCCTCATGTGAAGTACCCCCACACTAATCCTGAAGCGCTGGTCCTGTAGTCGAAATAATACTTTGCAGTCCCACCGAACCTCCTCATCACCAAAGATGTAGAAAAACGGCACAACCACCAATCGACCCTACAACCCCCCGGAACCCCGGTTTGTGCGAAAAGATGCTCGCACGCGACTAACTCCTTCTGTGGTCACCATGTAGTGAAGTGATCCACCTCCGCAAATTAATGCACTGTCGCCTCTCACTCACCCTGTCCTTCCCTCGAAAAACGTGTCAAAACCGAAACTGTCCAAAACTGATATCTCATGAAGCTCCCCTATCTAAAACCTGTCCCCTACTCACTCCCTCCGTCATAACACGTAGAATAGCCAACTATCGACTGATGAGGTCTCAAAGAAGGCTGCCTAGGCTAAAGTGGCTACGAAGAAAGAGGGTAAATGGCTTCAAACGGGTTGACTAGTTGGACCTAGGGGTAAGAAACAGGACGTGAGGTCCCTTGATAGCCAGTCACTCCACCGAAAAATGCGATGACCGTGACGGCGCCCGTGGGCGGGTTGTCGACTACCTATGTGACGGCGGTGTAGCAACTAGTCGGATTTTTCGCTCAGTTGATAACTACTTGCGGATTCCAAAGGTCACTGGCTCTCACCTATCTACTATACCTCGGTGCAAGTTTTCTTTTCTTTCAAAGGATTCAAACTCAATTTCTTCACTGTTTTCGTTCTCTCGATTGCCCTTTCTCAAAATTTTCTGATTTTAAACTTTTTTTTTTTTTTTTTGAAAAATCATTTATACTTGCTGTTTGCGTATATACGCAGGTCCTGCGTATATACCCAACCAGCAACATAAAAAAATTTTAATTTTCATTTTTTTTTTTCATTTTTTTTTTAAAATTATATACAATGCATGGCCAGAATGATTATGGTGGGTTGACTCAAATAACGAAAATATGCAGACTCAAAAATAAAAATAAAAATAAAAATAAATACGAAAAAACGTGCAGACCGGGTTAATGCAGACACGACTACCACCCCCCCACTAAGAGGTGGCATGCCCTCATGGCACTCACTCGTCCGGAAAAAATGTCGGGTCTGACCCGGTCTCGGACGTACCGGATATGCTACCCGGTGAGCTGCTCTCTGAATCAGTCCTAAATACCGGCTGGCGTGCCCGTGTACGGGGCCGGTAATCCGAGGACTGCGACTCGGACCCAGTCCAACTGCTAGGTGGCTGGGACCGCAAAGTCGTCCTGCCACTAGACTGCTGATGAGTACGGGCCCCAGTCTGCTGGGTACGGGTCCCAGTCTGTCGGGTACGGGTCCCAGCCGGACGACCCGTAGGCTGCCGGGATCGTGTCCCGGGCTGCCGTCTCTCCTGTCTGGCAGGTGGCGGTGATGGCTGAGCCGGTGGTGGTGGTGGCTGGGTCGGGGGTGGCGGAGCAGACGTGTACTCGCTAGAGTCCCCGTCATCCGACCATCCCTCGGTAAAGCTACTGGAGTAGGTGGGCGGAAAATACAGCGGGAGTGGCGGGTCTCGGCCTGCGTGCCGAGCCGCATCCCGCTGCTCCTCTCGAATACTCGCAAGGGCAGCCTGGGTGTCCTTGGTGACCTTCCGCTGAGTCCGGCGGACATGCGTCACCGCTCTCCAGATCTTGCCCACTCCCTCTAACACCTTCTCTCCAATGGACTTGCGTCCACCCCGACAGCCCTCAAATCTCTCATCCACTCTGGGCAGTCTTCGGGGCGAGGCCGGTCTAGCTCGTGGGGCCGGGTTGGCCCGTGGGGCCGGGCTCTCTCTCTGATGGGCAGGCTGAGGCTGGGCATTCCTCTCAGTCCCCTGCCTACTCGACTCGGGGCGCTCGCTCTCTCGAGAAGTACGGCACCGCCGGAGTCCGGCCGGTGCCTGGCGACTGACTGGTCGCTCCTGGGTCGAACGCCTCCTAGGGGCGGGGGCAGGTGCCGGGTCCTCCTCCATAAAGTCGTCATCCTCATCGAGGTCAACAACTGGCGGAGGCGGGCCCGGGTGACGAGTAATAAGCTTCCTATAAGGCCGTAGCAAAGGAGGCGCTAAGTCACCCTGTAAATCATACATCGGAACCTCGTACTCCCGAGCAAGTTTGGCAATGAGGTTGGCGTACCCCAGTCCCTTCTTGCTACCGGAGCAGTTCCGCTCCATCATATACACCCAAATCCGATGAGGAATGTCCACATCTCGTCCCAGCACAAGGCAATAGACTAAGAGTACGTACTCGAAGTCAAGGTAGGTGAAGTGTTTAATACCTACAACCCTGTTAACTACCCACTCGGCCCACCACCGTGGCGGGCCGGCAATAAAATGAGAATGCAATTTCTTGCCGATCTCGCCTGGCCCCTCTCTCTCGAAATGGGCACCCGGGTGCCCCCCAGTCACAACCCGCAAAAGCTCAGCATCGCTCGGCGGGTAGTCAGCACACTCGGCATATGCGCACGAGATGTGACGCATCGGAATCTGATATGCTTGGCGGATGGTATCCGCCGTGAGCAATATAAACGTGCGCCTCAGATAGACCCAACGGACATCCCCATTGGCTTCCCCCTCCCCCCTGTGCATGAGGTTCGCGTAGAACTCTCGCACCAAATCAGTATCGGACAAGTCCGGGAACCCCGCTAGTGACGTCCCGAAAATGTCCGGTCGACTCGCATAAGCGGCCATCTCTGGCGGCATGTAAGTATGGTCGACCGCAAACTGGTAGTCTATGGGAATGCTATGACTCATTTTGGTCGCGGTCATAAAATAATATTGGGCGTGATAGGTAACGAACCTAAAACTGTCAAATAGCAAAGGGGTAAGCTCTTCCGGCTCATAATCCGTAGGGATGTCATCTCGGTTATGGTCTAAGATGGGCACATGAAACTCCATAACAGCCTAAAATCTCGAAAAACGTGCCGACTCGGGAAATAGAGCAAAACGTGAAACGTGCACAAAATTAGTGTGTCGCAATAGGTAATCCACCTAAGATCTACCAGAGGTCCACACGGCAAGTGCCGCTCCAAATGCAAAAGTTACCGAAAAATAACGGGCCCGGCTACGGGCCGTGCCAAAACGGAAAATAAAGCGAGGGATGAGATTTTCGACCTTCCCTAAACAGGGGTGAAGACCGGAGATTCTGCCCGGAAAGTCGCCGGAAAACCGCCGGTGGTCGCCGGAAAAGTCAACTGCCCGGAATTGAATTCCGAGCCCACCAAATCGAAGCCCTCGATCTCCTCGTTCACGTTCCCTTCTACGGATTTTGCAAGTTCTTGCTCTAACACCTCCGAATCTGCACTTTTCTTCAAGAACACCTCACTTTTTGATGGAACTTGCTCTCTCGATTTTTACTTGTTTCTGGATTTGGATGGATGAATCTTGCTCCTTGCGACGAGGGGATTCCACAAATGTGCCCGGAATTTGATTTGGAGGTCCGAGTCAAAAAATTTGTTCTTCAAGTGAGAGCAAATGGAGGTAGAGAGAGAAAGGGAGGTGCCAACAATGGCAACCCGTCCCCCCCTCGTGCTATAACCTAATTTGGTCGAAATGACCAAAATACCCCCGGGGTTTTGAAAAATTTCCAATTTTTTTTTTTTTTTCTTTCTTTCCTGTTTACGTATATACGCAGTACCGCGTATATACCCAACCAGAAAACAACCAAAAAAAACAAAAAAATTTCACTTTTGCCCCCACGGGTTGCGTATATACGCAGGGGCTGCGTATATACGCAACCCGAGGGCAAAAGTGGAATTTTTCAATTTTTTTTTTTCAAAGTTCTCTCTCCCCCTGCTTTCCTGATCTTGGCTGTTTTGGATGATTCTGTTTCTGCACACTTTCAAATTCAACGTTAAAAACCCGCTCATCTCGCCTCTCTCGAAAATTCAGCACTGACATCTAACGTAATAACTAATAAGACTAAATAAATAAACGATAAATTTTGGGTTGCCTCCCAAACAGCGCCTTGTGATTTACGGTCGACGGCCCGACCTTGTTACCTCTTACGGGTCATCAAAATAGACCGGGTCTATTTTGACGACTTCGGCGGTCTCGAGATACGGCTTGATCCGGTTCCCGTTCACCCTGAAACTGGAGTTGTCTTTTGGATTTTCCAGCTCGAATGCCCCCCAAGCAAAAATCTGTTTGATGATGAACGGTCCCGACCAACGAGACCTAAGCTTCCCCGGAAAGAACCGCATCCGGGTATTGTAGAGAAGCACTTTGTCGCCTTCGTTAAACTGCTTTGGCGTGATACGGTGATCATGCCACTTCTTTGTCTTCTCTTTGTAAATTTTGGCGCTCTCGAAAGCCGTTCTGCGGAATTCTTCCAATTCCAGCAGTGCCATCTTCCTCTTATCCCCTGCTAGGTTCTGGTCCAAGTTCAGCAGTTTGATGGCCCAATACGCCTTGTGCTCCAGTTCCACCGGTAAGTGGCACGCTTTCCCAAAAACGAGCTGGTACGGTGACATTCCCAGCGGTGTTTTGAAAGCTGTCCTGTAGGCCCAAAGCGCATCGTCTAGTCTGACGGACCAATCCTTTCGGCCGAGATTCACTGTTTTCTCGAGTATGCTCTTGATCTCTCGATTCGACACCTCGGCTTGCCCGTTCGTCTGCGGATGGTAAGGTAACGAGACTTTATGAACTGACACGCCGTACTGTTTCAGAACTTTCGCAAAAACTCGATTGATGAAGTGAGAGCCCTCATCGCTGATCATTGCCCTGGGAGTCCCGAAACGAGTGAAAACGTTGCGTTTCAGAAAACGCTCAACGGTAGCTGCATCGTTTTTCTGACACGCGATCGCCTCGATCCACTTTGTCACATAATCTACTGCCAGCAGAATGTAAAGATTCCCCATCGAAGGCGGGAATGGACCCATGAAGTCAATCCCCCAGACATCGAATGGCTCTACCTCCTGCCACACGGTCATCGGCATCTCGTCCCGGTGTGACGTGTTTCCTGTCCTCTGGCACCTATCGCATCCCTGCACATAGTCGTGACAGTCTTTGAAGATTGTCGGCCAGAAAAACCCGGACTGCAGTATTTTATGCGCTGTTCGCGTTCCCCCAAAATGACCCCCACACTGTGATGAGTGGCAGTGTCGGATCACGTTCCAGGCCTCGTGGGTCGGGATACACCTTCTCAGGATGTTGTCGGCCCCCTGTTTGAACAAGTACGGGTCGTCCCAGAAATACTGTCGACTCACGGCAATGAACTTTTTTCGCTGCGACGGGGTGAGATCCTCGGGAAGCGTGCCTGTTACCAAATAATTGGCTATGGCATAGTACCATGGTCTCCCGATCTTGACTGCCATGATGTGCTCGTCCGGGAAGTTTTCCTTGATCAGCACCGGGTCCACCTTCACGTTCTCAAGTCTGGATAGGTGATCTGCTACCACGTTCTCAACACCCTTCTTGTCCCGGATTTCCACATCGAATTCCTGCATCAGTAGTACCCATCTCAACAGTCTCGGTTTTGCGTCCTTCTTGTCCAGCAGGTATTTCAGAGCACTATGGTCGGTAAAAACGATAACTTTTGACTCGACCAAATAGGGCCTGAATTTGTCCAGGGCGTACACCACGGCCAGCAGTTCCTTTTCTGTCGTGCCATAGTTGAGCTGGGCATCGTTGAGTATCCGGCTCGCATAATAAATGACGTGGCATACTTTATCCTTTCGCTGTCCCAAAACTGCCCCGACTGCGTAGTCGCTGGCGTCACACATCAGCTCAAACGGGAGTGACCAATCTGGCGTGGTTATGACTGGGGCTGTGGTCAGCTTCTCTTTCAAGTGGTCAAAAGCTTGCCGACATGCTGCATCGAAATCAAAGGGTACGTCTTTTCCGAGTAACGCGCAAAGTGGCTTTGTGATCTTGGAAAAGTCCTTGATGAATCTTCGGTAAAATCCTGCATGTCCCAGAAAACTTTTGATCGCTTTTACGTTCGTCGGGTATGGAAGCTGCTTTATCACCTCGATCTTAGCCCTGTCCACCTCGAGTCCCTTGCTGGAAATTCTGTGACCCAGCACGATCCCCTCGGTGACCATAAAATGACACTTTTCCCAATTGAGCACCAAATTTGCCTTCTTGCATCGGATCAGAACCTGGCCCAAATGGAACAGGCAGTCATCGAAACTGTCCCCGAAGAGTGAAAAGTCGTCCATGAACACCTCCAGATTTTTCTCGATCATGTCGGAAAAAATTGCCATCATACATCTCTGAAACGTGGTAGGGGCGTTACACAGCCCGAACGGCATGCGCCGAAACGCGAACGTACCGTACGGGCAGGTAAACGTCGTCTTTTCCTGATCCTCCGGGGCTATGCAAATCTGATTGTACCCGGAATACCCGTCCAGAAAACAGTAGTAGGCATGATGGGCGAGCCGGTCCAGCATCTGGTCCATGAATGGCAGCGGGAAGTGGTCCTTCAGTGTTGCATCGTTTAGCCTCCGATAGTCCATGCAGATCCGCCAGCCTGTAACGGTGCGCTGCGCAATCTGCTCCTGATCATTATTCTGCACCACCGTAATACCCCCCTTTTTGGGCACGCACTGGACCGGGCTGATCCATGTGCTGTCCGATATGGGGTAGATGATTCCCGCTTCCAGCCACTTCATGACCTCTTTTCGCACAACGTCCTTCATGTTCGGGTTCAGTCTCCGCTGGGGCTGAATCACCGGTTTCTTGCCTTCTTCAATTCGGATCTTGTGCATGCAGTAGGAGGGGCTGATCCCCTTGATATCTGCAATCGTCCAGGCGATTGCTTCCTTATGCTCTCGCAATACTTCCAGCAGTTTCTGCTCCTGTTCCTGAGATAAACGAGACGAAACAATTACGGGCAGAGTACTATTTTCACCAATATATGCGTACCTGAGATGGCTCGGGAGCGGTTTCAGCTCCAGTGCGGGTGGCTCTTTGAGTGACGGGACTAAAATCATCTTTTGCCCGCCGTCTTCCTCCCGGTGCAAAGTGGTCCAGTCCTCGGCTCTCATAGCGTGCTCGCACCGAGTCTTCTCCTTCTCTTCCCCGTACATGCTGTCAATCTCTTCCCATAATTGGTCCATCTCCTCGTTTTCCCAGCCTTCGTCCACCACATCGATAGCAAAGATGTCCTCGTGGTCGTAGTAGTTTGGCAGTTGCAGATTTTTGAAAACGTTAAATTTCACTTTTTCCTCGTTAATCTGCATGGTCAGCTCCCCGCTCTTGCAGTTTATCATTGCTTCGCCCGTGGCCAAAAACGGCCTGCCAAGTATGAGCGGTACTTCCCCTGCCTCCATGTCCAGGATGACGAAATCTGCCGGAAAAATAAGCTCGCCGACCTTGACCAGAATGTCCTCGATAACCCCGTAGGCCTGTTTTACGGACCTGTCTGCCATCTGCAGCATGATTCTGGTGGGTCGGGGTTCACCGACTTTCAAACTTTTGATAATCGTCAGCGGCATTAGATTGATGCTGGCTCCTAGGTCACACAGGGCCTTTCCTGTGTAAGCGTTACCTAGGGTGACCGGTATGACGAAACTGCCAGGATCCTTTCTCTTCCTCGGTAGCCCATTCTTCACACAATTGCTCACTTCTGCCGTCAGGTTTATGGTCTCGAAATCGCTCATTCGCCTCCTCCCATACAAGATGTCCTTGAGGAATTTGGCGTAAGTGGGCATCTTAGCCAAAGCCTCAGCAAAAGGTATGTTAATCTGCAGCTGCTTGAACATCTCGAGAAACCTGGCGTAGTCCTTGCTGTCATCCCTCTTTCGTGTTCGCAAGGGGTACGGGACCTCCTTGGAGACGGGTACAGTTTCTGCACCTGTCTCGTTCTGCACTGCATCCTGCTCAACCGAGCCCTTTGGCTGGGGGCGATCGACTGTGCTGTTATCCTGGCCTGACAAGTTGCGTTCTACTTCTTTCGAATTTTCTGCACGTGCGTGGCTGGGATACGGTGGATCCTGCAGTGCCAATCCACTCCGAGTGGAGATAGCATTGATCTGAGCCCGTGGATTATTTACTGTATTCGAGGGTAGGTTTCCTGGCTGTCTCTCCGTTAGCTGCTGTGCTAACTGCCCCACCTGCACTTCCAAGGCGCGCAGTGACGTTTTGGTTGTCTGCATATCTGCCGTCAAGGTGTCCATGTGCTTGAACCGGGACTCCATGGTCTGGAACATGGACTTGATCTCTTTCATCTGAGCGTCGTACTGCTGTGCTGACGGGACTGACTGAGCCTGCTGGGCCGGGGCAGCCTGCTGAGCTGATGGCCTGTGCTGGAACCCCGGTGCATAAACTGCTGCGTTCGGGTTTCCGTACCGAAACCCGGAATGGTCTCTCGTGCCCGGTCGGTTCCGGCTCGGGTCCCACTGCTGCTGTACGTAGTTGGTATCTTCAGTCCTTAGCTCCTCAATGGCTGTGTCCAGATCCGGTTCCTCGACTGCTGCAACAGTCTTCTTATCCGAGTAGACTTTCTTGACCAAGTCGTGAACGATCTTGGCCAGATTGTCTATCCGGTCATCTTCTGCAGGTTCGGCTCTGGCTGCCATCCTGCGATCGTCAAACAGTCGGGTGTCCTGCTTGGCCAACTGCTTCATCAGGTCGTACGCACCTTCTTTGTCCACGTGATACAAGAAGTTTCCCCCGGCCTCTCTGTCAATCCTGTCGGCGTTCTCCCTGTCTAGGGCATGGTAGAAAACCTGCAGGATTTTTGCGTCTCCGAAACCGTGGTTCGGGCACCGTTTGACCAATCTCATGAGCCTGTCCCATGCATCCACCACCGTCTCCCCCATCTTTTGTCTGAATGACAGGATCTCGCTCTGTAACTGTATGACTCGGGAGGCGGGATAGAACTTCGCCAGAAAATCTGCGACACACTCCTCCCATGTGGTGATGGATCGGGGTGGTCGGGATTCGAGCCAGTCTTTGGCTACTCCATAAAGACAGTACGGAAATAAGATCAACATGAGTGCCTCTGCTTCTACCCCCTTGTATCTGACCTTGTTGCAGTAATCTTCGAATTTCCCGATGAAATCGTTCGGGTCTTCGTCGGCCCTGCCATGAAACGGGCAGAGAGTTTGTACCGTCTGGATGGTGGATGGTTTGATGTCAAAGTGCTCTGCGGTGATCTCGGGCACCACAATGGCTCGTTCATGCCCCCCGGTGGGGACCTCGAAATTTTCCACCAACGCCTTCCCAGATCGGTTATATGTTCTCTGGTTGCTTCGGGCAGCAAGTCCTGCTGTGACAAGCTCCTCAATGTACCTAGCCATCTGGGCTGGGGTACGTGTTTCTCGTTCCTGACCACCGGCTGCGGTGTTCTCGGGTGGATCTCTCTCGTTGGTTGCCATCCTGCTTTCTCGGTTTCTGCGGTTCTGTTCGGTATACAGCTTTTCCGGGTTGTCGAGTGGTGTCACCAAATCGCGAGGCAATCTGGGCATCAACTAAACAGTCCTGAAAACGCAGATTCGAAAACGCAGTGAGATAAAAAGAAAAATAACGAAACTGAAAATAAATAAAAACTCAGAAAACTAATTCTGACTACTAAATAGACCCTAAAAGTCCCCGGCAACGGCGCCAAAAACTTGATGCGCAAACTAACGTGCTATCGCAAGTGTACGAATCTTGTAGTACCGGGTGCAATTAGACTCGGATTATCGTTCCCACGAGGACTGTTTCGGGTTTATTCACGTTGTCAGTTTCGGTTTTCCAAGAGTAGTAACCAGGAGGAGTAGGTTGTGATTATAATGGCTAAACTAAAAACAGGAATTAAAAACGTAAATATTTTTGTGACGTTTTCTGAAATAAGCTGATTTGGTTGTAACGATAATAGATGAAGGCTAGGCTCCAGGATCCCCTAGGGTTTCTACAGATTTCAGTTTTACGTTCGTTTATGAAAACACTCAGCAGTTTCGGTATCCGTGCAACGTACCAGTTGTGCAGTGACTTTTCAGCTTCCACACGTAATCCCGATCCTGCAGACTTTCGGATTCTTGTTAAGCTGCCTAAGTCTGCAGTCTCGGTCTAATCCTGTTAGGGTTTCTAACCTGTCCGAATGGCCCGGGTCAAATTCTCTAACAGTTGGTCTCACGTTTTTCTATGCTAGCCCTATCTCCCTTTCTCTGGTCGGTCTATCAGGGTAAGGTACTAAATCCCGGTTTTTCTTCCTAACCCTAACTTGACGTTTTCACCTACAAGCTCGGGTCTATAGCAATCCTGGGTGATCAATCCTATCATGCGTATACGATAATAATCAAACCAGAATAACAGATACAACTTGCTGAATTAAGACAATCATCATGAATTCATAAACGTAGTAATCATAAAATCTGAGTACGAAACCCTAGGTTCACCGAGAACCTAGGTGAAAAGTTTAGCTACGACTAGACATAATACAAAACGCAGTTTCTGAATATAAAGAGAGAGAACGAAATCAAACTAAGTCTTCGAATCTCGAATCGCGCTTTCGTGCTCTCCGTGAATGCTCCGACTTGGCCTTCGGTTGTGCTGTGAATTCTGCTGTGTCTTCGTGTGTCTTCAAAACGAGTCTGGACGAGTCTTTAAATAGTGCTGTTTCCTGAAAACGCTCGTGCTCGAAATTACGGAATATGCCATCGGTCCACCGTCTTTGTCAAAAAGTCAAAACTGGCTGCGTATATACGCAGGGGTTGCGTATATACGCAACCAGGGCCCAACCAAGATCCCCCCACCTCCCCACTGCCTGCGTATATACGCAGGTGCTGCGTATATACGCAGGGCCTGCGTATATACGCAGGCCGTGGGGTAGGTGGGGCCCACTTGGTCCTCTGGTGGGCCAGGACTGGTCCCTGGGTCCCACTCTTCTTCCTGATGCTCCCGGCTTGCCTCTTCGGTGCTCTTCTGCTTTTCCGTGTCTCTGTCGTGTCCCGGTCTTGTGCACGTTTCCCGAGACGGTCCCGGCTCGGTCCCGGCACGCTTCCCGATGCACCTCCCGAACCTGTTCCTGAAAAGGCAACACGAACGAACACCCGCGATCATATCCAAATATAGCAAGAAATGAGCAGAAATAAGCAGAAATCCAGCAAGTATAAATAAACGTCTCGTTCTAGATTCCCGGGGCATTCTAAGGCGTTTTCCGGCAAAAACCGCTAATTCCAGCACAAATACTCGTGAAATCAGGCTAAAAGATAACCCCTAATTGGGCGTTATCACAGACACATGGGATTTGGGCAAGGGAGACAAAGTAGAGGGAGACTGAGCATGAAGGGTGAGACGGGATATGGGTTTATGGATACCGTGCTGGGCTCGGGTTCTCATCTGAGGAGAGAGGGGTGGAGTCGGTGGGTTAGGAGAGTCTGGTGCTGGAGATAGCGGAGAGACCGTGACAGGTGGGGAGGCAGGAGGCTGAGGAGAAGCCTGAGGTGGAGGAGCCTGAGGTGGAGTCGAGGCAACAGGAGGAGGTGCGGCCGGGCGACGAGTGTAGTGAAGAGGGAAGGGTGGGGTTAGCTGAGAGGGAGCAGAGGGGTTGTGAGTATGACCGGACAGATCTATAGGAGGAAGACCATCGTCGGGGTCAGAGACAGTATGCCCGGGAAGTGACACGGAATTTGATGTGGCAAACGGGAAGACATGCTCATCAAACGTAACATGACGAGAGATGTGAATGCGACCAGTAGAGATGTCGAGACACCGATATCCACGAAAGTTTGAAGGGTAACCAAGAAACACACATCGAGTGGACCGAGGGGCAAGCTTGTGGGGAGACACAGCAGTCAGATTAGGGTAACACAAACACCCAAAGGTACGAAGATGATCGTATGTGGGAAGACGATGATAGAGAATGGTGGTAGGAATACCACCGTTAAGAGCTTTGGTAGGGAGAATGTTGTGGAGATAGACAGCAGTGAGAACAGACTCAACCCAGAAGCGAGGACACATGGATGCCTGAGAGAGAAGGGTACGAGATATGTCATTGATACGACGTATCATACGTTCGGCTTTGCCGTTTTGAGGAGACGTTTGCGGACAAGCAAATCGAAAAACAAGGCCACTCGACTTGGCGAACTCATGAAACACAGAGTTGTCGAATTCCCCCCCCCCCCCCCCAAGGTCGCATTGAAAACTCTTGATGTCACGAGAAAACTGGGTATGCACATACGTGTGGAATTGTTTGAAGTGAGTGAAAGCATCCGATTTGAGTTTCAAAGGAAAAACCCATAGAAAATGCGAGTAATCATCAAGTAAGAGAAGATAATACTTGAAATTAGATTTGCTAGCAACAGGGGACGTCCAAATATCACTATGAATAATGTCAAACGGAGCCACAGTACAAGATTGTGAAGGGGCAAAGGGAAGTCTAACGTGTTTGCCGAGTTGGCATGCATGGCACAACCCGGTCTGCTCAGTTTTAGTACAAGAAATGAAATGATTAGAGCTAAGTTGATCTAAGACATGGCGACCAGGATGTCCAAGGCGGTTGTGCCACATAGGGGCTGGAAGAATGGCAAGAGACTGGGCTGGAGAGGGGGACGGGGTGGAAATAAGAGGATATAGGTCCCCTGAACTATTGCTCCGAAGTAAAAGGGTCCCCGAGTGAAGATCCTTCACAGAAAAGCCATTCGGGTCAAACTCGATAGAGACATTATTATCAATGGTGAACTGACGGACAGAGACAAGATTTTTAATAATATTCGGAGCAAGAAGGACATTTTTGAGGTGTAGGGGACGGGTTAGGGTAGTAATAGTCTGCTGACCGGAACCGCACACTGGAATTTGCATCCCATTACCGACCATCATATTAGAAATTGGAGAACTTGACGAGACAGAGGAGAGAGTACCTGTCTGAGATGTGAGATGAGAGGTGGCCCCAGAATCCATGTACCAAATCTTATCCGGAGCATTACGAGTCATGCCAACGCGTTCCGAACTCAGAGCAGTAACAGAGGGAGACGAACCCGCAGTGGCAACAAGAACATGTGAACGCTGAGAGGGTCCTGGACCAAGAATACCCGACGTAACGGTAGGTTGAGAGGGTTCTGACTGTGTCCGACCCGGTGTCGGGGGATAGAGGCCCGACTGAGCAGTCGGAGCTAACGGGGCTGGACACCACACCCAGCTGCCGTGAGGGTAGGCAGGTGGGGCAGGGTGTTGCTCTGGGTGTTGCTGAGTGCGTTCGTGACCTTTTCGGCCAAAGTGTCGATGATTACTATTACCTCGGCGTGCTAGGTGAGGAGTAGTGGTTTGCTTGACGGTCGACATGACGGATGACCAGGAAGAGAAGCACTGTATAAACTTTGAGTGAAGATTCCAAGGAGCAAAATAAAATCTAGAAGATTCCTCGAGAGTCACAAATAAACACTAGCAGTAATTGACCCACAAAACACAGAAGTGGGTTTGACTTCCAAAAGGAAACATGAACAGTGGACTTGTAAGTTTGTAACCCACAAAGCAAGTCCACCGTTTGTAATGTCCAGAGGCACACAAAGCGGTGAGGATCAGCGAGGAGAGCGCCGAAGAGGTAATTGACCCACAAAACAGTTTGCAATTGATCACGAGCAGGTACAAATGTCCGATTGTGAGGCAGTGGCGAGAAGATCACAGGTATCGACGGCACAGTGGTCGATCGGCGATTGGCGCAGAGGTAGACAATCAGTCAGAGGTCGACGATCGCTTCTGTTCTCGTGGATTCTGATCTGGCCTCCGACAAGACAGTTCAGTGGAGGATGCCGACGGGAAGAGGAGAGGACGCTAGATGCGGCTTCAGAAGCCGAGAAGATGAGCCGATGAAGCTGATAAGAACATCGACTTCAGGAGGCGCGTTTGGGAGCGTCCATGAAAGCTACGCCGTGGGTCACCGTCGCAGTGGGCGGCGGTTTTGAGGACTAATCTTGTTGCAGAGTATGACGGAAATGGAGAGAAAGAGGGATACAGGGGCGGAAGCAGAGGAGAACAGGATCTGACCGCTAGGCGGCGGCGGCAGTGCACTGTAGGAGATGTGTGACGGCGGCGCGGCGGATGCTAGGGTTGCTCTGATACCATGTGAGATGGTGAAAATTGTCCTCCCCGGACTTCAGAATTTCATTAGCAATATAAACAAAGCTGGTACAATACTAATTACAGTTTAGTCCCTAAACTAAGTATGAAGTATCGCTATTATGATGTCCTTACATTCACCTGAGACACGAATCTACCAATGAAGAACCTCTGTGGAAAACCCTTGTGATGCGATACTACAACGTTGTTGTTGGAACTCCATAATAGTTGGGGCTTTGACCTTAAGTAAGTGAAACCCATGAAGTACTACTGTTTTCTGGTCAAGTTGCTTCATCAATAGAGAGACCTTAAGGAACGTAGAATTCTTGGCCAAGAAGAAACGTTGCGAGGAATTGTATTTATTTAGTTTTTATTTTTTTTGATTTATTTTTCTTACATTTATTACAGCCCCCTCTTAAAAGGCTAGTTATTCATATATGCCCTTGTTCTAGGTGGTGCTTGACTCGCCGGTGCAGTCATTGGTAACTGCAAATGCCGGTATCTATAACTGGAGTGTTCTTTCTGCACACCAAATTTCAACCTAGTGATTGCCCTTCTCGAGCTGTCAGTGGCCCAACGGACCTCCAAACCGAACCGAACCGGCCCGTGTGGGCAATGAACCGGACCGTACTGGGACTGGTGTGGTTCAAAATCGGCCTAGGCGGTGTATGTAGTGGTCCAAGCTGGTTTGAGATTTTTTATGGACCGCGGGACCACTCAAACCGGCCCGTGTAAAGACTGGGACCTGCCTGTAACCGGCACAGGACCGAACCAGGACAGGACCACAACCAGCCCAGAACCTACCCACATTATATATGTGCATATACATGTTACGAATTTTTACAAGTACAAGTTTTGTCAATCTTTACAACGTTTATTTTTTCAGCATAACAAATAGTAAAAGAGATGTGAGTTTTGTCTCTCACACACACATATATACATTATAATTTTAAAAAACTTGCCGGTTCAGGACCGGCTTGAACCGAACCGGCCCGGTTACAGAGCTCCGGTCCCACGGGCCGTGCCGGTTATAGTATATCGAATTTCTCAACCGAACTGTGACCTGCCCGACTTAGTCCAGGACCAAACCAAACCGAACCAGGACTGGTGGTCCTCATTTAGGGCATCTCCAACCCCTAGTTAGTAAATACTCCGAATTTTTCCGTTTAATACCCGTCCGTACGTATAAATGAAAAATACTTTTGTATTTCGTACTATTGCTGGACCTAATGAAAAATACTCGAATTTTTGACCAAAAAAGTTTAATACTCGTATTTAACATTTTAACGTATAATACTTCCGAATAAAACTTCTTCCATACAAAATTACCGCCAATACATTGTCATCAAAAATATTAGAAGCTATAGTAATTAGTCATTATTAAATATTTATTACTATTTCTTTATTATAAATATTTTTTTGGAAAGAATAATAGTGTAAAGAATAATATTATTCATTATAAATATTTATTAGTATATAGATTTACAAGTATATAATATAAAAATTTAAAAGTTTAAGTTGAAATATCCATGTACATGCATCTTGAGTCTTATGTGTTATAGTATTAATTTTCAAAATAATTAAGACTTAAGATTAGGGAATGCGCAGTAATTTTTTTTATAGAAGTTTTGATCATATATAGTTTGATATTATTTTACATAGGCTTAATTAGTTAATGCATACCCCCAGTTTACCGAAACTATCACGTTGCAACCCCCAGTTCTAGAACTAGCTGATTGCATCCCCATTTGCAAAAAATACGTCAATGTGCAACTGCGAACGAAATTTCATCGCAAAATTAACGTACTCGAAGAGCATTATCTGAAACAATGTGATGCGATTGTATCATAGACGAAGTGAATTTTATAAAAATACCTTCATTGTGTTTTAATTTGGTGGTTGAATTTCGTTCCTAGTTGCACATTGACGTATTTTTTGCAAATGGGGGATGCAATCAGCTAGTTCTAGAACTGGGGGTTGCAATTTGATAGTTTCGGAAAACTGGGGGTATGCATTAAGTAATTAAGCCTTTTACATAAGTAAAATAAGTAATGTGTTAGTTATGACTAAATAGTATATTTATAAAAAATGATAAACAAATGAGTACATGTTGTACAAATTATTTTTAAATATATTTGATAAAAATATGAAAAGATGGCAATGTGGGACACAAATAACTCATTATATATGCTAAAATACTAACAAACGCATCCGTATTTTTAATTCTGAATGAATAACTAGTAAACGAATTATACACGTACGTATAGAATACTCGAATTAATCAAAACCCGTATTTTTAAGCCGAATTTTAACTAACGTATTTTTAACATAAAATCGTATAATACACGTACGTACCGTACCACGATTTATTTCCGTCCCGTATTTTACTAAATATGCTCCAACCCATGTCATTTTTCCCTCCCCTCACCTCCCCCTCCCCTCCCGAGCCCACCATTTTCCCTTACTCATACCCATTCCCATTCCCCAAACTACAACTCATCTCCAACCCATTTCGTTGTATTATTTTTTGATTCATATTGAAATAGAATCTTCCTCAACTCAGGCCCCAAACATCGTTCTCTTCTTCATCTGATTTAGCCTCATCAGCAAGTCAAGAATACTGCTCAGACTTAGCTTTTTTTTTTTCTCCGCTGTAGCAAGTCTTCTGGTGTTAGTATAAAAACACTTAGGCAGATGAAGTAGTTAGTGAAAAGAAATTTGAACTTGTTGAATTCAGTTATCTACTGCTTTTAAACAATGAGATTCGTTTTTGTCACAAGTACTCCTTTAGTAAAAAGACCTCGATAGTGTATCTGAAATGCCGTGAAATATAGTTGAAGATGCTGCTGAGGAAAACACAAATTTCTCTAAACTCTAAAGATACAGTTTTCTGTGAACTGAGCCACTGGAATCATTGAATCGTCATAACTGTTTCCGTGCAGCTACATGCAAACTGCAAAGGACCTATACCCATTGAAAACTCCATAATTTTGAAGATTCAACGATGTTCCAGAACTCAGGTTCATTCTTATTACTACTACTGATTTAATAGAAGTATAAAAGCATCATTACAAGTATACAATGGACATTAAATTGATATACGGCTTTGGAGTAACTTCCAAAAAACAGATATGCTGCTGTCATCAAACTGACTTTCCTTTTTCTTTAACAAATTTGAATTTGCAAGTTGAATTGCTGACTCAGGCAACCGTAACAAAGGTGTTAGATAAAACTTCTTAGTGCAAGCCCTTCTTCAACTTCTCTATAGATGGCCACTGCTTTTCCCATCACTTCAGGATCTTGCAGCTTTTCCCTCCTCTTTGTTCCTGTTGGGTGAGTCGATAGGAAGTCGCTTTTGGAGCTATTCAGCTTTGTATATACTTCTGGGGCCAACTGAGGATCATAACCAGCCGAAGCCATCAACATTAAACCTATGTAGTCTGCTTCCATTTCTCTCCTACAAAAATATAATAAAATAAATAATGTTAATAATAATAATAATAATAATAATAATAATAATAATAATAATAATAAAGTTCTAAGATTATCCAAGAAAAGCATTGTCACATTAATTAATAACATAAAGATAAAATTATGGAATCAAGAAAATATAATTCTATTTGGATCAAAAATGTTATAAGAACTTATTTCAAACTCTGTTCAGGAAATAAAAACCCTGATATGTCTTACTACCTCCGTTTCTCCTAATCTTCCGAGTGCCTGGTGATTTGGTTAGTAAAAGGGTGCAAGAATTTGGTAATCTTAACCAAATCACCGCATCAAAGTGACCTCCCTAAAATCAACTGGGAAGATTTAGGAGAAACATACCAATTATATGAAAGCATATATGTTTATGTAGGACTGTGGAACCAATGAACAGTACATACCTTTGCTGTTAGATATGACTTGAATCAAAGTCAAACTTGGCAAAAGAAAATAGAGGCGGTGTGTTGTGGGCTTGGTACTCCACCGCCCCACTGCACACATGCCTATATAAAGGCATTAATAGTTTGTTACACGAACAACACACGGGTTTACATCACACAGTTTTGTTTCTTGGTGCTTTTGAGAGCTTTGTGCGTGAGTGTTCGGGTGGGTGTTTCGGGTTGCCGCCGTGGCCGTTGTGGCCACGGCGACTTGCATTGTAATCGGGGTTCTCTTCTCAATAAAATATCTGGTTCTGGCCGTGGATTAGCTAGCGGGTTCGTTACGAATTCGTTAGTGAACCACGTTAAATATCTGTCTCGTTCTTGTTTTGCTTTCGTCGTTCTTGCTCGAATACCCAGGTTATAACAAACTGGTAACGGAGCTCTGAAACAGGAGTTCTGTTACAACAAACTGGTATCAGAGCCTGGTTAGGGGATCACCAGTTTTAACATTTGCGAATAGAAATATTCCACTGATTGGACAATTTTGGCCATCTTAGTACATGGTGTATCTTCCGGAAGACGCGACAGTAAGATTAAACTCTCCAACCATTTTTCAAAGGTTACTTCGTTTAGATGTCGAGCCACGCCATGCCCAACCTGATCAAATTAAAAATAAAATAAAAAATGCATAAAGTTCCTATTATTGGGGATATGGGGATTCAAATTGTTCAATTCTTCAGCATTTTCTTTCATCTTTCCTAACCAAAAATCGAAACACAGAGTTTTCTTTTCTTCATAGCTGCTAAAAGTGAATAAATTTGTTAAAAGCATTCTGTTACAAAATGTAGTTCCTCACAGATTCTAGTATAATCTACTCCTCTTATTAGCCGCTACACACTTGACGCGCATTCAGAAACTTGATTATAATAATTTCTTGTGCAATTTTTGCCGTGAGATTCAAAACCAATGCAATTCTGCAATGAAGTGAGTCGATGGAATGAACCTTGTGAGCAAGGACTGTCGCTAACTCTGCTTCATCTTTGAACTTGTCAAGTAACCCAGAAAAGACCACAACTTTACCAGAAGGTAGACAACATGCGTTACCTACGTTCAGCGGAATAACAAAAACTTTATCTCTAAGCAAAGCCCACCAAGGATCACGAAGAGTCATCATAACATGATGAGAAGGACATAGAAGATGTGTACCTTGTGATTTGAGAGATCACACGAAGAATAGTGTTCTCGTCTCTACGGTTGATCCACGTCTAGAGGTGAGATCTAGATTCTTCCTTCTCCTAGTGCTAGCTTGGACCGTAGGAAGAGGGAAGAAAGAATCACGCAACAAGGACATAAAACGATCGGCCTCCTCTTGTGGCCGGCGGTGGGTAAGGGACGGCTAAGGGGCTTCGGCCCTTTGGCTTGTCTCTTGCTCTCTCTCTTACTTTCTCTCCCACTCACTTATGTTATGAGCATTAAGTGTGGGAAGGAAGCTAGAGCATCCTTTATATAGTCCAACAACTCCTTGTTAACTACATAAAGGCCCTTCCTAGTTCTACATGAACTTAGATTAGTCCATTCGTTGCAAATTAGTCCTACTAAGTTTGCAAGGTGTTGCAAAGTGATTTTAATTAATCATATTAATTAATCTCTGTTCAACTCTATTTAACATGTGACCCCATAGGTTTCTACTTAGTTGGTAGTAACTTATTACCAACATGGAGCGGTGTCTAGCAACACATCCATGCCACCCAACTAATAGAAATAGTCAGTGATCCCGACAAACCTCTTGTGCCCAATATCTCATATTGCACTATCCCTTTATCTCTATATCCGGATTGGACACGAGACATAAATAGTCACACTCGTATATCCAATCCATAGTTCCTCGATCCTGGGAATATGCTTATGCAAGCAGATAACATCAATATCTCCATATTGATTTATCTGAGTCTGGCCAGACATTCAATAAGCCTCATCCCTCGAGTGGCCGTGGATATTTGCTCCCATTATGTGGGAGGGACAAATCCTCTCTACATCACTACGATCTCTAAGCTTGCTTCCTATCATGCCCGATAGCTACCTTTATGATTACCCAGTTACGGTGTAACGTTTGATAACATCAAAGCACAATATTTCACAACTAGAGTATCTAGTGACTTTAAGTCTAAGGATCGCAACATTATTAGCACTACGAGAAGCGATTGTGACTTCAACATAATCTAATGTATCCTTCTCGTTGTGGGTCAATCCAATATGCCATTACTCCTAATGCATACCCATGTGTTGGATCGTGATATCTCCATATCAACCCAACCCCATACTAGCCTATACATGATTGTCCCATTAACCATTATAATTGACTAGGGATATTTAAGAATATAATACTTATATTCTAAGGACTTCATTCATATTAACATATCTCCATATCAATAACATAATGAATCGTAAATCCATATATTTGTCACAATAAATTGATTGCCTCTAGGTCACAATTCCAACAGTCTCCCACTTGCACTAGAGTCAATCTCGTGCATCATATGCCTATTGATCTAGCGCGGTCCTTCACGCTTACACTGCGTAGGGGCGTGGTAGGCGAGACATGTGCTGGTACCTTGCTAATATTCATATCTCCTCTATCAACAATTTGATTGAGATTGAATATTCTGAGTAAGTGCATCTTATGCACAAATATATTCAGTCCACTGTGATAGAATCGGCAATTGAATCTTGCCTGGAACCTTTCCAGCTCACAGTCCCTCCCACTAGTGCAAAAATATAAAGCTTGACTATAATCTGAAATCTTCTTTGTTAGATTAGAAGTTCTCATCACTGTAACCCCTTACAGTAAACTCTTCTTATCCTCCATGTACCAAGAATTTCATCCTAAGTTACTCTCAAGTACTTTAAGGATGATCTTTGATAATTTCCAGTGATGCTCACCTGGATTTGATTGGTATCTCTGTGTCATGCCATATGACACGTCTGGCCTAGTACATGACATGGCGTATCTCGTGAATCTTATTCATACGCTCCTTTCTCAATATAATTGGAAAGAAAATTAGTCTTCCTAAACACTAATTCCATGTGACATAGGTAGAATCCATATTCTATACATGTTGAACCATATCAACACCTTTTTCAATTCATGTACTATGACCTAAGCCTCACAACCATCTCAATCTATCTCCATAGATCATCATAGGTCGTTTTTCTTAAGTCTATCATTGAAGATTAATTCCCTAGTCAATCTACGTAAGATTGCAAAGTAGGGACATCATTCCCAATGATTAGAATACAAGACCAGAAACATAACTGTGCTCCCACTAACCTTCTTGTAGACACAAGTTTCATCTTCAATTTTGATGGAACCAAAGTCCTTTGATTGCATCATAAATTCGAAGAATCCAACTCCAAGAAGCTTGACTCAATCTATAAACATATTGCTACAAGCAAGATGCGAATGGATTTAAGCATCACAACTGGGGAAAGATTTCGTCATAGTTTACACTGTGAACTCACGTGAAACCCTTTTCAAACCAGTTCTCCCTTGAAAGTAATCATATTACCATCCATGTTGGTTTCCTCATGACCCACTTGCACCATATGGGTTCTACCCTTTCAGGTGGCTCCAAAAAAGTCCATACTTTGTTGGTATACATGGATTCCATATCGTATCTTATGGCTCCAAGCCATTTCTGAGAGTATAGCCCACACGTGGCCATCTCATAGGTTGTAGGCTTATCTCGATGAGTAATATATCACGGGTTATGAGAAATCCTTATTTCTTTAGTCCCTTGACATATCCTACCTAGCCTTCGAGGTTCTTGTGTTTTTCTGAGTAGGTTGCTCCACAACACCTTGTGATCATGCTCATGTTCCATCAAACGGATCAATGTTCTGTTATGGTTCTTGAACTCCTTCAAGTTCTATTGTCCTCCCACTGTTTCTTTTAGAGACAATCTCTATCTAGAAACACTGTGGTTCGAGCAACAAACAATTTGTTCTCGATTGGGTTATAAAAATAATATCCCTTTCAGGATATCCCACCAACATTTATCCGATATGGGTCCAAGTTTATCTGTAAACTCTTTACATAAACTTCATAACCCAAATCCTTTATGAACGACATACTAGGACATTTCCTAATCCATATCTCATATGGTGTTTTCATAATTAATTCTAGATGGAACAAGGTTAAGGGCGAAATTTGCTGTAATTAGAACATAGCCCCTAAAAGTAAACTGGAAGTTATTGTTTGACACATCATGGACCGAACCATGTCCAACAAGGTCTGAATTCTCCTTTTAGACACGCCAAACCCATGTAGCGAGCTAGGTGGAGCGAGTTTGGATAATATCTAATACTCCCATAGATGCTTGTTAAACTCTCGGCTCAAGTACTCTCCTCTACGATCTAATCGGAGAGCCCTAATACTTTTGCCAAGCTGATTCTCTACTTCATTTTTGAATTCCTTGAACAATTCAAAGGATTCAGATTTGGCCTTCATAAGGTACACAAATCCATATTTCTCTGATCACATCAGTGAATATGATGAAGTATTGAAAACCATTTTCAGTATCTGCGCTTAGTGGCCTACATACATCAATATGTATGATTCCAAAAAGATTATATCTTTGCCTAATAAATAAGTCTTACATATCTCATATGATTCAATAATCAAATGAGTTCTATAAATCCATCTATATGGAGTTGTAGATATGTATCTCTTATTCATGTGGCCTAAACGATAATGCTAAAGATGAGTGAAGTTCATATCATTATATGCAAACTTCTTGGTATTAATTTTATAGATGAAATTATCATGATCAAGGATATACAATCCATTTAGACAAAATTGCATTACAATAATGCATATTAGAATAAATGGAACAATATTTGTCCTTTATTATGATAGAGAGCTTTCTTATCCAAACAAGAAACTATGATAATGATCCTACTCATAGCAGGGACATAATCACCTTTGTCTAATTCATGAATAATTTCATAAAGTTAGAAATAATTTCCTACGGCTAATTCAACAACCTCTTGCTTCATTGCCCCACGTGTAGGTTTATTTCTTCCTTATTCAATTGTCTAATTCTCTTCAGATCCACCACATTTCTATAAATGTGAGATCCTCATCTAGTATCATATACTCAAGATGATGAGATAGACATATTGACTTCTATAACAAAATTACCTAATTTGGAATTCATAATTCCTTTATAATTTCCTTCCAGGTACTTTAGGAAGTTTCTCTTCCTCCATGCCACCTATGGGACCTTTAAGGCAACTTGATTTAGCAACAAGCTTGCTCTATATCCATGGGGTCGGTACAAACCTTTTGCCCTTACCTATGCTGTTAACCATTAATATGTTTTGTCTTTGGTCCTTTATAAGTGCTTTGTATAGCGATTCCCAACCATACTGAGAAAATCACTTTTAAATAAACACTATAATTGCATCCAATGCATTTCTTGGTCCATTTGGGAGAATAACTATTTATTCTTTATCTATCACATAGATAACTCCCAGTCTCTAAGCTTTCAATCCTATTGAGATGGCTTAGTTTGCGCTTCACCTCTTGCTTCAGCAGTCACACATTACTAGCTTGTGTCGTCGCGTCATATCTCGATGAACTAAGTCGCCTTGCATTGGGAAGCCCGAACTTATTCCATATTGATCATGACGAGTGTTAAGCAAGAGAGCGAAAAATGAAGCAACACTTCAATCCTTTCATGACAAGCTCGCTCTTTAAAAGAACTTCTTTCAATATATGATCATATCATATGCCTCCATTTTTATCTTGCTTCCAAAGCTCAGAGTTCATGGGAGCTGACATGAGAATTACATCCAAAGAACCATTCTTTGATGTTCCTTCCATAAGGCCTTAGTGTGTTTTGGTAGTTGGTGGGAAGAGAATTTTACGTTCTACGACGTACAACAATTTCTCTTTTATTTGAGAACAATTCTCAATTTTATACCAATCTAGGCAATAGATTCCAGACAGCCTGTCTATCTCATGGACATAATGTCGTGTTTTGTTTGTTTAATGCTATGGGTATTCAACATACTAAGATTATGCAAAGCATTGTGACGTTTTTACTATATTCAATAAGGACCTAAATTATTAAATATAGCTCCCACTATTCTTCTAGGATTAGTAGCCCTCACCATTAATGCGGAAAATATCTTATATATTTTCTAGTGGGTCCAAGATCCCTTTTCACTTCTTCTTGAGCTTGCTTTGGCAAGTCACCCAAGAATTGGTTAATTAGGTAAGAACCATTCCAATTGCATCCCATGAAACTCTTGGTCCAATTAGGTGAATAACTCTTTATTCATTATCCTTTAGATATCGCCTAATTGTCATGCCTATAGGTTCATCAATTCAATTGAGTCTCACCCAGTTGCGTCCAACCTCTTGCTTCAACATACACACATTACTTGCTTGTGTCGTCCGCAACACATCATGGTGAATTAAAATTGCCTTGCTTTGGCAAACCCGAATTTCAATAGACCCTGATCATGAAGGGTGTTTAGGCAAGAGAAGGCAAAACGCAATATTCGATTTGAGGGATTTAATTCTCATTATTCGTTTGGTTGATCACATCAACATTATCTACTTATTTGGATTGGGCCATCCACAATAAAAGACCATCTTTGTTTATTATTATCTTGTTAACGTTTTGCTAGTATCGCCATACACACAAAAATAAATAACAAGACATAAATAATAAACATCCACTAAAGAAAAATTAACGTGGCATGAATATGGCCCCTAGACTAAGATATTATCAAGCCAATGACAATATCTATATGCCCTAAAGTGACAAGCTCATCTCCATGTGCTCCACGATAGCTGCGCGACTAGGGTAGGGAGTCCTCGTCGTCCTTTGTCTTATTTGGTTCTCCGGTCTTCTTCTCCATGCTCTTGGCTAACATCTAAATATTTCTAATTCTAGCCTAACATCTAGAATAAATAAATAAATAAAGCCTCACATGTTGAGGAGAAAAACGACTCGCAGGCCGTAAAACCTAATTAATTATTACATTAAATTGATCAGCTCGCATGCCGTAAACCAAACCACAAAAACATAAAACATCCACAACCTAGGACATATCCATCCACCATGAAACAAAGCACATAATACATTTAAAACCAATTTTTAAGCGCTTGTTCAATTTTAGTTGTTTTGGACATACTAGGGTCGAAACGGTCCAAGAGATTTATCAAAGAATGGCCAAAATCAACCAAGGAACCGTCACGCTAGGCCCGGGCCGGCCGGCCCCTAGCCGTGCGCTAGGGTGCGCCAGCCCCTAGGGCCGCGTGTCTTGGGCGGCAAGCAAGGAGGTGGGCGCTCCAATGGGCCACTCCTCCTCTTTGGAATTGTTTCCATAAACAATTCATGGAATTGTTTCCATAAACAATTCCTTCCTTGTTTGGGTTGTTTCCAAAACAACCTTATGGCATTGTTTCCAAAAGCAATTCCTTCCTTGGTTCCCAAGTTTAGTTGTTTCCATAAACAACTTCCTACTTTTTTTGCAAGTTTAGTTGTTTCCAAAAACAACTTCCTACTTGTTGCCCAAGTTTAGTTGTTTCCAAAACAAGTTCTTCCTTGTTGCCCAAGTTTAGTTGTTTCCAAAACAACTTCTTCCTTGTTGCCCAAGTTTAGTTGTTTCCATACTTGGAAAACCCCTTTTGCAAGCATGTGCCCAAACTCTATTTTTTTATCCAAAATTCACACATCTCATGTGATCAAACTCACTAATTTACACATCCAATGCTAAATTAGATCTTGTTTATTGCATCTACTATGCCAATTAATTTCAGTTTCGCATAAATTTGACAATATGGTGTATACTGAAATCGTAACACATAAAATCATATTATGCACTACGACCCGTGGCTCTGATACAACTGTTGGGTTTTGACGTAGGTAACGCAGCGGAATAACAAAACTTTATCTCTACGCAAAGCCCACCAAGGATCACAGGAAGAGTCATCATAACATGATGAGAAGGACATTGAAGATGTGTACCTTGTGATTTGGGTACACGAAGAATAGTGTCCTCGTCTCTACGGTTGATCCACGTCTAGAGGTGAGATCTAGATTCTTCCTTCTCCTAGTGCTAGCTTGGACCTGAGGAAGAGGGAAGAATGAATCACGCAACAAGGACACAAGAGGATCGGCCTCCTCTTGTGGCCGGCGGTGGGTAAGGGACGGCTAAGGGGCTTCGGCCCTTTGGCTTGTCTCTTGCTCTCTCTCTTGCTTTCTCTCCCACTCACTTATGTTATGAGCATTAAGTGTGGGAAGGAAGCTAGAGCATCCTTTATATAGTCCAACAACTCCTTGTTAACTACATAAAGGCCCTTCCTAGTTCTACATGAACTTGGATTAGTCCCTTTCTTGCAAATTAGTCCTACTAAGTTTGCAAGGTGTTGCAAAGTGATCCTTCTATTTAATTAATCATATTAATTAATCTCAAATCTAGTTCAACTCTATTTGACGTGTGACCCCATAGGTTTCTACTTAGTTGGTAGTAACTTACAACATGAAGCGGTGTCTAGCAACACATCCATGCTACCCAACTAATAGAAATAGTCAGTGATCCCGACAAACCTCTTGTGCCCAATATATCATATTGCACTATCCCTTTGTCTCCATATCCGGATTGGACACGAGACATAAATAGTCACACTCGTATATCCAATCCATAGTTTCTCGATCCTGAGAATATGCTTATGCAAGAAGATCAATATCTCCATATTGATTTATCTGAGTCTGGCCAGACATTCAATAAGCCTCATCCCTCGAGTGGCCGGGATATTTGCTCCCATTATGTGGGAGGGACAAATCATCTCTACATCACTACGATCTCTAAGCTTGCTTCCTATCATGCCGTAGCTACCTTTATGATTACCCAGTTACGGTGTAACGTTTGATAACATCAAAGCACAATATTTCATAACTAGAGTATCTAGTGACATCAAGTCTAAGGATCGCAATATTATTAGCACTACGAGAAGCGATTGTGACTTCAACATAATCTAATGTATCCTTCTCGTTGTGTGTCAATCCAGTATGCCATTACTCCTAATGCATATCCATGTGTTAGATCGTGATATCTCCATATCAACCCAACCCCATACTGGTCTATAGATGATTGTCCCATTAACCATTATAATTGACTAGGGATATTTAAGAATATAATACTTATATTCTAAAAACTTCATTCATATTAACATATCTCCATATTGATAACATAATGAATTGTAAATCCATATATTTGTAACAATAAATTGATTGCCTCTAGGGAACAATTCCAACACATTGAGCTCGCGTCTGGTGAGATCTGTTTATGTCGAGCATCTGGCGCATCCTAGGCATACGGGGCTAATCTGGCATGGCAATTTGGGCACTCGTCATTGGTGCATCTAGTCTGAATGATATCTGGGCACTTGTCATGGTGCATCTGTCTGGCGCAATTGAGCGCATTTGGAATGTATTCGGTCCTATCTCAGTGAATACATTCGAGTCTTGTTCTAGGTGGAGCACTTGTTTCTGTTTCCGGAAGTGCAACCATATCGGGCGCATTCGTTGCAGGAACGCATGGTAGTTGAAGCAACGATTTGACAATTCTGGTTTCGCATACAGCTGCGGAATATCTGGTCGGGGAGGCGTGCTCGTTTCTGGTTCAAGGAGACGCATCCGGTTCAGGCTTGAGAAGAGAAGCATCAAGTTCTGGTTTCGGGTTGGTGAGATGATTCAAGTCAAGGTGGAGGTTTGTTGAATATTTGACTTGTAATCAAATTTGATAACAATTTTTGGTCCAAGACAAAGTCAAAGAGAGGTTTAAATACAAAGTTGTTTCCAACTTTGTGGAGTGTGGACTTTGTTTCTTTGGTGGCAAGGTACCAAAGGGGAATATAAATTTCTACCGCCATGTGTTTGCCTATTTAAAGAGGCTAAAGTTTTGGATTACATGTACACAACACACAGAGAGTATAGTGGAAAATTGGTAGATTTGAGAGCTTCTCTTGTGTGAGTGTCGTGGGTGGGTTAATTCGGGTTGCCGCCGTTGCCGTCGCGGCCACGAAGTGCATTTTAATCGGGTTCACTTCTCAATAAAATATCTGGTTCTGGCCGTGGAGTAGCTAGCGGGTTCGTTACGAATTCGTTAGTGAACCACGTTAAATATCTGTCTCGTTCTTGCTCGAATACCTAGGTTATAACAAACCGATAACAGAATCTGAAACATGAGTTCTCTGACAACAATGAACAACTTATTTTGATTTTCGCTCTGAAAATAAGCCAGCTTGACTGTTAGAACCGTGAAATGGTACATACCTTTGACATTCCACTGGGTTGAGAATTTCGATCATCTTATAATATGTCATATCTTCCTCCGAGAAAAGGCCGTTATGATTAAAATCACCAACCTTGTAATAAGAGATACTTTATTGATATGTCGAGCCACGCCATGCCCCACCTGATCAAATAAAAATATAAAAGAAGAGCACTGTAAGAACAACAGAAATGGAGTTCCGATTATGGGTGATAAAATCTTGCCATGGCATGCCGATTTCAATTTCTCCGCATTTTATTTCATTTTTCTAAACAAAATGTCGAAATCCAAAGCTTTCGTATCTTCATAGAGGTTAAAAGTATTTTTGTACAATATTACAAGTTCCTCATACGTACTGACTAGAAGAATGATGCTAGGCATTTCGTATTTCATCTTCTCCAAGTGCTTATATAATACCATACATCCTTTGCCTCGGCTTGTGTGTCGTCACCTTCTTGTCATCGATACAAGTTCGAGAAAAACGCATCTCACCAAGTATTATTAACTACTAAACAGATACTGAGTTTGTTTGTTAAAAATAAAATTTACCACAAGAGTATTCTATACAGAACTCATTGCAAAAAAATATACTAAAACTTGAGAAAACATTTTTCGGGAAAAAATGGTTTGCCCCCAAACAAACCGAGCCCAAGTTACAGGCTTAAAGGTATGAGTTACCACTACTGCAACTAATTCAGCACTTCAACATCACTAACCACATCATTTGAAAAAACAAGAAGATTGATCTACTCACTGATTTTGATAACAAGATCTTCATCGGTGTTGTCACTGTAGTCGCCAGAGTACTTGAGGCTTCTCGCATTCTCTAGCCTCAACCCATCCTTCAAGGCTTCAAGTATCTTCACCATCACCGTATGTACTCTAATGCTTTCTTTGCTGTTTGGAGGCAATGTCACTACAGGAAATTAGGGCTACAGCAGCGGCTTTTTTTACCGGCGGCTTCAAAAGCCGCTGCTATTGGGTATCTATGCCAGCGGGTAAAGAACAACCGCCGGAAAAACACGTTCTGTAGCAGCGGCTACTCTACCCACAGCCATATTTGTTTTCTGTTGCAGCGGTTGGTCAGGTAGCCGCTGGAATAGACCATTTTCAGCAGCGGTTTTCGGACAGCCGCTGGTATAACTCCCTTCTAGCAGCGGATTCCTTCAACCGCTGGTAATGTTCTAAAAAGCGGTGGTTGAAAGCGCTGGCATAGAACACATTAAAAAATATCTTTTGATACTAAAAATTAAGCATTGCTACGAATCGAATCAATGTAAAGTTTGTCAATGAATGTAAGGAAACAACAAATTTTATATTTTGGAACATCAAATCTGTCAAGGACAATACATTTTGTATATGTATGGATGAATATTTTGTGAACCCTTTGAATCCGAAATGTTGTAGAGATGTTACATTTTGTGTATTGGAATGGAAGGAACTTTTGGTACATTAATTTATCTAGTTGCAAGTAGGTAGTGGGTTATTTGTATAAAATTGGTTGTGATTTCGGTAGAAATGGGCGAACCACGGAAGCAATTAACAACCGCTAGAGAAAGGGCTATGGCTGCGGAGAAACCGCGTGTAAGTCCAAGATTTTCTGGCGGCAAAAGCTGCTGCTATAACCCAGAAGCTGATGCAGCGGGTAAAACGAAGCCGCCGCGATAGATCACAAGCTATGCCAGTGGCTGCACCCGCTGCAATAGATTCAAAGCTAACCCAGCGGCTACAGCCGCTGCAATGACTTTCGATCTATGCCACCGGCTGTAGCCGCCACCTCATGAACCTACCACAGCGGGTTGTCCAACCGCCGCTTGAGAGCTACGCCAGGGACATAGCGGCGGCTAGTGGATAACTATCAAAGCCGGCGCGTTTTGGGGTCTATTCCAGCGGCTGCAGCCGCTGCTAAAGCCCTGATTTCTTGTAGTGTACGCCCTTTGTGATCTCTCTTTATCCCTTCCAATACCATATTCCCCAACTTGCTCTCCAAGGAATGATTTGACAGAAGGAAATGGCTTTGATCCGAATAAGGGACTTTCTCAGATAATAGGAACACCAAGGCAATGAAACCATAGATTATACCAAGTGAAAAGTACTGTGACTGAGAAAGATTCTGTTACAACACTGGTCAATCTTCATCAACGGACTGGGGCAGAGGCAGAATTTGAAATATGATAGGGCACTAATTCAAATAACAAAAGACATCACTATATCTTAAATTAGTATACAATCTGAGTTTAATTACAAGTGACTTTGTGTAATTAGATACAGAAGCAAGTTAACTGCAAAAGCTAAAACCAAGACTAAGTCAGCATACACATTAATATACACTAGTCGTTATCCCGCGCCATGGCGCGGAAAATTTATATACTGGCAATGATAAAAAGTACAAAATTTTATTGCGAAATTTTCGCAAAGTTTAACCATTAAGGATGACAAATAGAAAATTATTTAGAAAAGTTAAAAAATCTCCGGCACAAAATAAAAGGAAAAAAATCGCGTTCATCTCCTAATTTGCAATTTCATCAATCTTTATGGGCAACTATAAGGTCTAGGTTATATATTTTAAAATTGAATGATTTTATAGCGTTCATGTATATATAGAAGCAAGACCGCCCAACCCTAAAGCATCTTGTGCTTCTGCTTTAGGCCCACCGCCCAATCCCAAATTCAGACATATTTGTAATCCACAACAGGCATGAATATGTTCCTCCGAGGTTTTCCTTTCCTCTTCTCCCTCAGCCTAACTCACTCTCTCAAATGTTGAACTTCATACACTATTTTGATGCATTTACAACTATTAAAATTTACTGCTGTGCAAAATAAAAAATCCACTGCTGTCTTGGCACCATAGGCAAAATAATATTGCTCAATATTAAATTTTACTATTTTCTTCTACTTATTTTAATGTAATTCAAGTAGATTTGATGTCCAACATATTTTCTTTACTTCTATGTTATTTCTTTCAAGATATTTCAGTAAAATTGTTTTTTATAAATATGTGCTTACTTTAGAGAGCCACATTCAGATTACCATGAAAAAATTGGTGTTCTATTTTGTAACTAAAACTGAAGTTATTTTTTCCGATGAAAATTTGAATGTATGCTATCTTATTTCAATGATAGTATAAACAAACAAATAAAAAATGCTGTGCATATTCTAAAAAAATGACATTTCCCTCGTTTAGTGAAAAATAACTTCTTTTTTTTCACAAAAATAAACTGTATGACATTATAAAAAAATATAGTTTAATATATCATATAATAATGTATTGATGGCCTAACATCTTATGATCGCTTTAGGCCTCCAAAAATCTAGTGTCGGCCCTGTGTAGAAGTACATTCTCTCCCTAGTTAACATGATTTTAGGTGTATTTAGACACATGTATTTACATTTCCATTTTAGTACGAAATATTTTTTTTGTAGTATGAAAGTTATAATATGCTAAAAGAGGATATATAGTTATAGAAAAGGGATAAATACAATGAATGAAGATATAGTTACTTGAATCGATCCTAGTTCAAATGACCAACACTAATTAATGCAAGTTCCATTCGAAATATGTCACTGTGAGAAGCACGTTAGCCTCTTCACAGTCATTGCTCATGTTGATAGAGGGTGATAACTTAGAGGTTGGAAAATGATTGGCTCATCAATTTACCGTGAGGACATATTTACTGCGTGGAGTCGCTTGAACCAATCAGTATAAGTTTGTTAACTTAGGAGTTTTATATAGCAAATTATATAATTTTTGTTGATTAATGTTTATATGGGTATTATATATGCTATTTTTTTGGAATGGTGTATTATATACTATTTAACCTTTGTACTCATACTTTTCATGATTAGTGAAAATGGTTGATACTATCAGAAGAGTACTATTCTAAAAAAAAAAAAAAAAATCTTTTCTTTAAAAAAAAAGAAAAAAAAAATCTGAAACAAAAAATGGTTCCCTTGTAAGAACCCTAATTATTTAAGTTTTAGTGAAACATATTTATTTTGTATTTATATGAAAACCAAATGTTTTGTATTACAAAACAAAATCATAATCGGTGTAGTATGATAGCAGTATCAGGATGATTATATGTCACCAAAAACTAACTTAGCAAGATTTTTATTTACCTAACATGGAGGCCACTTGATAAAATATAAATAATAATAATAATAATAATAATAATAATAATAATAATAATAATAATAATAATAATAATAATAAGAATAGTAAAAATCAGATAAACAAATTGATATATATAAAAAAAATTGCATTGCACTGACCACTCATATAATAATGTTCTTAATACGGGAAAATGAAAACATTAAGCTGCTGACTTGTTCCTCGATGAATTAGCTTTTAGGGGGATATATTCTACTCGTAAACGGTTTTCTTAATATAAAAATGAGTATAAACTCTATTTCAAATCATTCAGTACCGGTGTAAAAAAATGGGGTCATGCGGTATCAGTCATGAAAGAGTCTTGATAGCTGTATAACCAAACACATAAAGGATGGACACAGTGGATGATCAAAACCCATAACATTCCTTTAGTGGAAACATATCATAACTAACTTGTATAGATTGACAAAGAAACCCAGGAACTAAAATTCATTCCAAGCCATTAAAATATATTTTCCGTTTGCCTAGGAGATGTCCCATCCAGACACCTTAGTCTGAGTAGAGTACTTATGGGTTTTTACCTCCCTTAGACAAAGATCTTTTAAATAATCTAGATATTGAAACAAATATTCTGGTTAAAATGGAGCAAAGTACAATGCTATGGTAGAGTATAGGAAAATGGCTAATCAAATGAACGAAGGTTTGCGTAACTTACTAATAAGTAATGACATGGAATATCTTCGACAGAACTTCAATTAAGCCTCCTTAGCATGTTGGTCCCCTTGTACCATATAACTTAGGTACTCCAAGGCTTCCTTCTAGCAATGAAAGTAAAATATTTCCTTTACGATTTTATGGGACTGTGAAATTCTTCTCTTCGAAATGCCTGACTGATGGTGTTTGACATAGGTTTCTTTTATTAGTTCATTGGAGAGTGAAGTATTCATTGCACCCAAAAGAATTTTGAATCTATCAGTTGAGTACATTAACACATTCACAGACATTCACTGAATCAAACATGTCTGCATAGGAATATGAAAAAAATGACATAAAAGCTCTTTTTTCAATATGTAGAAAAAGGAAAAGTTTAATTCAATGTATCACACTTATTGCTATAGACAATTAGGATGACACATATGAAAGAGATCCATCTTGGCAACATCTGATTGGCTTGCATATGCCAATTGTTTGTCACTTGGAAAAATAACATAACACGTGTCATGCATAGAAAGCTTTTCACATCCTACGTGGCGCAAGAAGAAGTCAATTCCCTTGCTTTTATATATATAAAGATAAAGATAAAGATTATAGAATAACATTCTTGACGAAGATGGTTGGCTAGCATCAATTCATCAATCTCATAGAAAGTTCTTATTCCCATATTTTACCAACATTGTTTCCTCACGTGTCATCTTGATGTTCTCTTCAGGAACTTACTTAAACCTAGTGAAGAATGGTGCCTATAACCCATACTTGAATCATAGCGTGTTCCTGATCCTCCTTTGTTATATAATGAAATGTATATCTGAAGCTTCGAGTTCAGTCACTTCTTCTTCTTCTTCTCAACAATTTCACTGGACACAAAGTTCCTCCTTTCCCCTCTCTGTCAATCAACATTACACAAGCTAAAAATTTCCAGTTTTCCTAGGAGAGTGGTATCACAGTCCTAAATCCAACAATACCAAGAACCCCCAATTTCATTCAAAACCCTAAACCCTACAAACCAAGAACCCCCAAATTCTTCAAAACCCTAGGAAATGCCTAATTAACACTAGGAAACACACTTTGATATAGAAATGCCCAATTAACTCAAGGTACACACATGGCCGTCTCTAAGGCAAGGCCATCTACAATGTTGCCTAGGGCCCCATTTAGGAAGAGGGCCTCAAATGTCTATGCAAGAGGGATGGTTTGGTAATTTAAATGTAGCTAATTAACATATGTCTAATCTCCTTAATCTTTTTCAAGTTATATCTCATTTTTATTTCTCTAAAGCTCTTTGTTTGAACTTTGAAAGCTCTAGTGCCTTAGAACAATGGACCTTACACGAGGTTATAGTCTCTATAGTCTAAATCAAAGAACTAGTTAAGACCGAGTTTCTAAAATTGAAATTCAATATACTAAAAATGTTACTGTTCAAGAAAATTTTCTTGGACAAAAATTTCTGATATATTTTCTAATAAATAGTAGATACAATTTTTTGAATGTTACTTAATTTAAATTTTTGTTCCACGAAAAGGCCCCATGGAATAAATATGCCTAGGGCCTTATAAAAGCTAAAGACGGCCTGGGTACACATCACACACACAAAGAACCCCCCAATTTCTTCAAAACCCTAAACCCTACAAACCTTACTCTATCAAAACCATAATGTAGTTGAATTTCCATCATCACAACAAGTTAGAAGGCTAAATTCCAAGAACATCGAACTCAGAATGAAGAGAGTACTCCTTACCGGGTCGGTGGTTGATCAAAGGTTTGAGACTCTGAGCTTCAGGTGGTGTCCTGAAATGAATGAATCGAGGGTCAGATTCATGGAATCGAAGTCGCTCCAGCTTCTCAGCAAGTCACCGATTTGAGTTTCGTTTCGTCTTTCTTCGTCATATCTGGAGAGTGGAGTGGAAATAGTAGTACAAAACTCCCATTGATGATATTAGAATTGAACTTTTTCTTTTATCAGAAAGTGCTCAACAATCACTTTTCTAAGATTTTTACTCTAACCCGATGACGGAGGATATCGAACTATTGTTACTTGGTCTGTTTCTTCTCTTTCTTCCAGTTTTTTACTTTTTCATCTGTAGTCATGTCATTTGACCCGGTAATTTGGATAACAAAACGATACAATTTTTCGGTAATTTTTCATGGTATTGTGGAGTAAAGTTTACTGTACAATACCATGCAAATTTACCAAAAAATTACACCGCATCGCTAATTAAATCATCGGTTCAAAGCGACTTGATGAATAGTGGTAAAAGTCAAAATTAGAAGAAAGAGAAGAAACAGAGAAAGTACAAACTATGGATGCCGATATAATAGGAGCTGAAATCTCCAGACTTCACACGAGAAGTGAAAGAGGCCTTATGATACCGTAAAGGTATCGGGTTGTAATGATTTGTGAAAATCGTCAAAAACTGACCACGTAGCTGATAAAATAAACTAACTAGGGTTTGGTTAAACGAATAAATCTTTTCTCAATTTCTAATAAAATAAACTGAAGACTACAATATGTTTAAATACACTAAACGAAACCTAACACTAGACTCCTACGGCCGGGCCATTTGACAGAAAAGCCCGACTAACTAATTAAACCAAATAAAATAAATACCAACTAAAAAATAATTAATAATAATAATAGTCATCCATATACTCTGGCTCGTCACGGTATCGCGATGTCGTCTGCGGATACGTGTGTCTTCCCATATCACCTTATTTCATATGGCCCATGATAAAGCCCATGTTGTGAATGGCTTTAATGCAGGTTTCTTTGAGGTATGGGAGAATTGTCGGTAATGAGGTAACTCAAACTGCCCATGACATTTTAGTAATGGAAAGAGCCTTGAAAGCTATAACTCCACTCTTATAGCCTTGATCAAAGCAATCAAGGAAAACTAGTGACTACCGACCAATTACCTTGTGTACAATAATGTATGAATCAGCTGCAAAAGCAAAAGCAAACATGCTAAAAAAACTCCTCCCTAATCTGACAGCCGAGAATCAAAGCTTTTTTGTGCCAGGTTAGTTCAGTACAACTAACATACTCACGGCTTTTGAGGTAACTTACACTTTGAAGACAAGGAAGAAAGGAAGAAGGGTTTTCTAGCCCTAAAAGTAGACACGAGTAAGGCCTACGATCAGTAGAACGTCTTTTATTTCATACCCTTTGTGTTTGATACGCTAAGCGTATTCATCTGATCTATCTTAGAGTTAGAGTCAGTTTGTGCAAATATATGAAGTTGAGTTGGTTTACTCTATTTACTGATCTATATCTTCAGATTTGAGCTGTATGCCCTTGTTGGGAGTTGGGACTTGTTACATAACCTCTTAGCTTTTGTCTAGTTTGTGATATTCAAACCTACAGGTCTAGGATTCTTTAGCGTTGTTCTAAGCTTCTTATTCCTACTGAAAGTTATTTGGTTTCATCTTATCAGTTTCGTGTTGTAATTCCACTCTAGTTTGAGTTCGTGACTACTAGTGTGATGTGTTACTCGACACGTTCTGTGTTAACGCAGAGAGCGGAGTTAGTTCGGAATATGGTGATATTAAGAGATAATGTGATTTAATTATTTGATGTCAAAAATGGAGGTAAGGGTGGGGACAAAAACATCAATTTTAACCAAGGAAGTAGTGAAATTGTGTATTGGAAAATCAATGGTGTAAGGCCGAATTATTTTTCTCCATCAAATGTAGAATTAATCGACGGTGAGAAATGCTTTCAAAAAGCATTTGGAGTCTTAAAGTTGGTTCTTACAACGTTTTACTATCTTAAGCTGCCTTTCAAACTACATAGCGAATATCAAACACATATCTGGGCCAATTTGGAATGTACTGAAATGCCCAACTCCTGCAGCTTGGACATATTATATCAAGAGTCAAGACACTCTAACCCTGAACTCCTGAAGGAAAGGTGAATCTAGTAAATTTTAGAGGTGGATACTTATAACAAGTGGAGCAACACTGTGTTTACCCAGTGAAATAAAACTAAAAATTGGGTAATTCGAATATGGAATCTAGAACTCGTGTTTGTTCTTATAGCTGATGTAAATATATATATATATATATATATATATATATATATATATATATATATATATATATATATATATATATATAGTAACGCAGCGTATAGGTGCACCGTTTGGACTTCGGAGAACAATTTGGAATCTTGGCAAGAAAAATTCACTCGTAAAATTGATTTTGTAGAAGTAATTTGATGAAACCTCACGCCTCACGCCCTTCTTTTACTTCTCTGTAGATGGCCATTGCTTTTCCCATCACTTCAGCATCTTGCAGCTTATTTTTCCTCTTAGTTGCTGAAGGGTAACCAAATATGTAATCCTCTATTCGCGAGCTATGTAGCTTTGGATAGACTTCTGGTGCCACTCGAGGATCATATCCAGCTGAGGCCATCAACATTAAACCTATATAATCTGCTTCCAGATCTCTCCTACAAGAAACAACAATCTTATCAATTCGAGGCATTAAAAAAAAAACATCATTATAGTAATCACACTATCTTTTTTGTGTCTGTTCTTGTTAGCAATTGGTGCGCCCATGTGGGGTGCCCAATGCAATTAACATAACCTTATGGGGTTAGTTGCACTAATGCATAAACTAGAGGGGTTAGTAGCTAAGGCTCAAACCCTAGGGGTTTATGTGCAAACTTAGGAGAAGTTTTGCCTATATAAGGAGGCAGCCTCCTACATATTATATTGCTATTCCAGAGAATAAAAGTTACTCTGTCTAGATTCATACTAGTTGTAGAGAACCCTAGTCTCTCTCCAGCTTCATCCAAGGAGGTGGAACGTGGTGTGGAAATCAGTGTTCGTCCTCGAGATTCACACTAGATTGGTGGGAGCAAGATCAAGGAGTAGGCGCGTGAAAGCAAGCAACACAACGATCATCCGCTGCATTAAGGAGCTAAGGAAGACAAGGTAAACACATGAATATTCCGCTTTAATTCATGTTGTAGATCTGAACATGTTAGATCCTTCCTGCCCTTCATTGGTATCAGAGTCATAGGCTTACTTTTCGTGCCTCGATAAGCGTTCCCGAACCTGTATTAAAAATCGCGTTTCTGAATTTTCATAACCAGTAGACGAAACCTATATGGTTAGGTAGGGTTTTTCACGAGGATTCAAGATATATAAATTTTATATTTTTTGGATTTACGGTGAATTAGTTATGAATTTTCAAAGTTTCGGAACTGTATTAATCTGGACTGCTAGATCCAATAATTAGAACACGTTTTTCAAAAACTTGTTAAAATTGGATTTTGACCACATAATCGGGATCAGGACGAAGAGGCGATCACGGCAAAAAAAATTTCGTCGCGAACGGAGCACGGGAAGGCGGCGCGTGGGCTTCACGCGCCACCGACGCCGCCCCCACGCGCGGCCACGCGCCGCACGCACCCAAGGGCTGGCGGCGACTGCTGACGTGGCCCTAGGGCTGACGTGGCAGATGACGTGGCGGTGCCACGTCAGCAAGTGGCTGACGTGGCAGCCACGTGGCATCTGACGTGGCGCTGACGTGGTGGCGGAGGCGGACGCGCCTACGCGCGGCGGCGCGTGAGGGCGCGTGCGGCCTCCTCCCGCCGTCATTTTTCGTCCGGTTTTTTCCTAGGGACTCCAAATTAAATTTCCTATTTTGTGGGTATTTTTTCATAATTTTTGGAGCGACGGAAAATTTTAGTAATTTCCAGATTAATTAATTAGTGTTTAGCACACTTCCCGAGGCAGTTTGACGACCTTAAACACACTGTTTTGAGCCCAAATTTTTTCTGGAGACTTAGGTCAATTTTCCCTACGTTTTGCCATAGGTGGTGAGACCCTAAGTGGTAGGGAGCAATTTTCGATCTTTTTAGTTGATTAGATTATTGCTTATTAATTTCCAGTAATTATTGCTTAATTCCGGAAATTTCCAGAAAATTCCAGTATGTTTATTATATTGTTATACATGCTGTTGTGGGTTGAATGGATGTGTTTGGTGCATGGATGTGGCATAGATGTTTTATATTTTGGTTTTGGTTTTGGTTTTTGAATATGTAATCAAAATACGGCCTGCGTGTCGTGCCTCTCTATACTCTAGTGTCTTCTCTTCTCATCCACTCGCCTCTATGAGGTTACTTCTTATTAGAAATAAGATAGTTAGTAGAGATTGAAGATTGAAGCTTCAAGAGAGGTGGCCAAACCAAAAGCTATGGCGCAAGGTGCATGGAGCAATTAGACGGTCTAATGGAGCCTAAAGCTTGGAGTCCTCAAGTAGGCGAGATGGCGTGAGATGGAGTTCAGGACTTGCTCAAGAAGTGCTCTCAATAGTGGGAGTGCACCTTAGGGGCCACATCCATTGCATATTTATTTATGCTTATGCTTGTTTTATGTTATAACTGCGTGTGATTGGATATATATGTTTAACCTCGCATGCTAAAGAACTAAAACAAAAGAGCTCACATGATGACATGATTAAAATTGATAGGAAATCACAAGTGATGAGATTTGATTCCTAGGATATACGCTAGGTTTTGGTGGAGTCCTTGTGAGGAACTATTGAGATTAATCAATGTCACATGTTATTTAGGAGCTAAAACAAAGCTAGTAACTAATATCAATTTTGTCTCGTTTTTCAGTCACGATGAACACGAATCTATTTCCTAAATCTGCTATAATTCTAAAGGGAGACAACTTCCGTGCATGGTACAGAAGTGCGATATGTCGCATGATTGAGCTAGGACTGTCTGATCATTTGCATATGGCAAAGATGGAGCCATGGGTACCACCGGGCGGCCCAACTGATGCATATAGACGTGATCTTGAGGCTTACCAGAAATGGGAAGTTGATGACAAGAAAGCATGTCTAGAATTGATGGATCTAGTGAGGACTGATCTCCTAGAGTCAATTGTGATTGATTATGCAAAGAAGCTCTGGGAAGACATTCTAGGACTGTACGGAACTGCAGACGACTTCCAAAAGACATGTCTATGGATGATGCTCACTTCCACGGTGAAGGATGATAATGTCTCTATGGATACGCACCTAAAGACCTTATCATTCTATATTACTGAACTTATAACTTCTGGGCATGATGTATCCGATGAGAGACAGCTAAAGGCTGTGAGAATGTCTCTACCAAATTCATGGGATTCCGTGAGAAAAGTATTGCAAGGATCAGATGACATAAAGACATTTGATGATGCAAAGCGATATTTATTGTTTGAGGAAAAGAGACTGGAATTTGCCAGAACTTCTAGTCCACCATCGCAGGTAGAGAGCCCTCCCATGGCAAATGTGCCAAAGGGTCAGGAAGTCATCATCGAGCACGAAAGTGGAGGCCACATGGGCCCATGCCGCAAGATCAGTAAGCGCCAAATGTGGAAGAGGTCCAAGAGGGATATGAGACAAGTTATGTGCTATAACTGCCAGGCATATGGCCACTTTGCTCGTGACTGCGCCGAGCCAAAGGTACACTATAATCCAAACTCTGACTGTTATGTTATAAGTCAAGTTTATATTGCTGATTCCCCTAATGTGTGGGTATTGGATTCAGGTGCGAGTGACCACCTAGCATGTGACCGAGACGCGTGCACGGATTATAGGCGAGTACCAGTGGGCAGTAGAAGAGTGTACATGGGGAACAACTCTTTCGTTGATGTGGTGGGCATTGGCACATATCAGCTGAAGATGAAGTCTGGAAAGACGCTTGTCCTTCATGACGTCTTATACGCTCCTGATGCACGCAAGAACTTAGTTTCAGTTTCTAGACTTTTGGATTTGGATTTTAGACTTGTTTTTTAGGGTGGTTTTGCCAAACTGTTTGTTGGCAACTCATGTTTTGGTACTGGTTATATTTCTCGTGGTTTATTTTATTTAGACATTGTTGGTTCTAGCATTGATGATATTTATGATTCTCGTTCATATATTACATCTTCTAGTGATGATGATGCCACTAGATGGCATGCTAGATTGGGACATATAGGACATGACAGGATGAACAGGCTGGCTAAGGCAGGCCTACTTGGAGATATGCCCAAAATATCATTACCTGTATGTGAGTCTTGTCTTGCAGGAAAAGCTAAACGCAAACCATTCGGTAAAGCAGTAAGGGCTACTGAGCCTTTACAACTTATTCATTCTGATGTTTGCGGTCCATTAAATGTTAGAGCTAGACATGGTGCTCGCTATTTCATCACATTCATAGATGATCACACTCGTTTTGGTTATGTGTATTTGATGGCACATAAGTCTGAAGCGCTTGGGTGCTTCAGAAAATTTCTGCAAGAGGTAGAGAACCAACTGGACAAAAGAGTTAAGGCTCTTAGGACAGATCGAGGGCGTGAATATCTATCTGAGCAATTTAAGGAGCTCTGTGAGACTAAAGGAATAGTGAGGCAGTTGACTATTCCCTTCACACCGCAGCAAAATGGTGTAGCGGAAAGAAGGAATAGAACACTGTTAGAGATGGTTCGTAGTATGATGGCAAATGCGAATCTGCCTATCTCCTATTGGGGAGATGCATTGATGACTGCCACATACATACTGAACCGTGTGCCCACCAAGTCTGTAGCCACAACCCCTTACGAGATGTGGACCAAAAGGCAACCCGAATTGGGTCACCTTAGGCCATGGGGGTCGGCCGCCTATGTACGTAACGTCTCCCATGTTCATGGGAAATTGGGTGCTAGAGGAAAGAAGTGCATCTTCATACAGTACTCTGAGCACTCTAATGGTTACGTATTCATAGCGCAACAGCCGGATGGTAGTCTAACAGAGATGGAATCGCGAGATGTAGAATTTCTCGAGAGAGATTTTCCTAGTCAGGGAGAAGCACGTGGAGATGGTATTCTCTACGAAGAAGAGGAACCACTGGATGACACTCAGTTCTCTACAGACCTACAGGGAACAGTCCCTATGGATCTTCAGAACAGTGGGAGTGACTTGCCTAGTGAGCAGCCCATCATATATGATGATGAAGCTGAAGAAGAACCCTCTTTGCGTAGGAGCGCTCGTGGGAGCGTACCCCGTCGACGATTTGACATCGAAGGGGAGGGCATGATGGTCACCACGCAAGAAGATGATGAACCTAGGACATTGTCAGAAGCTCTCTCATCCCCTGACAAGAAAGAATGGAACATTGCTTTACAAGAAGAATTGGAGTCAATGAAAACCAATCATGTTTGGGATTTAGTTGACTTGCCTCCTGGACGTAGGGCCATTGGAAACAAATGGGTTTTCAAGGTCAAAAGGAAGGCAGACGGAAGCGTTGAGAGGCATAAGGCCCGGCTAGTGGCGAAAGGCTACACCCAACAACAGGGTGTGGATTACGAGGAGACGTTCTCACCAGTTGTGAGAATTGCCTCCATTCGTCTTATACTTGCAATAGTGGCTAGCATGGACTTGGAACTACATCAAATGGATGTTAAGACTGCATTTCTCAATGGAGAACTAGATGAGGAGATCTATATGGCTCAACCGGAAGGTTTTGAGAAGAAAGGTCAAGAGCACAAAGTGTGCAAACTGATTAAGTCCATATATGGACTGAAACAGTCCTCAAGACAGTGGTATTTGAAATTCCATCAGGACATTGTGGCATATGGCTTCACAATGGTTGATGAGGACCACTGTGTGTATGTCAGACGTTCCGGAAAGAAGTTCATGATACTGTCATTATATGTAGATGACATACTACTAGCCAGCAATGATAAAGGAATGCTCGGAACTACCAAAGGGTGGTTATCCTCTCGTTTTTCAATGAAGGATATTGGAGAAGCGAGTTACATCCTTGGGATAAAGATCCTAAGGAACCGGTCTAAGAGACTTCTTGGCTTGTCTCAAGAGACATACATCAAGAAGATACTTGAACGGTTCCAGATGATGGACTCTAAGCCATTCGAGACTCCCATTGCACATGGCGAGAAACTCAGCCTTGAAATGTGTCCCAAGACCCAACACGAGAGAGACCAAATGGCCAAAGTACCCTATGCAAGCGCTGTCGGAAGTTTAATGTACGCAATGATGTGTACAAGGCCCGACATATGTCATGCTGTCGGTTTAGTTAGCAGATATCAGTCTGATCCCGGTGTTGGACACTGGAAGGCTGTTAAGAGGATTCTCCGATATCTCAAAGGGACTAAGGATTACGTGTTAAGCTACCGAGGCTCTGAGCTAAGGCTCATTGGCTACAGTGATGCTGACTGGGGTGGGGACCTAGACGCACGTAAATCGACCTCAGGCTACGTCTTCATGCTGGGTGGAGGAGCCATCACATGGCACAGTAGCAAGCAGACTTGCACTGCCTTATCAACCATGGAAGCTGAATACGTTGCCTGCTCCGCGGCAGCGCAGGAGAGTGTTTGGCTGAAGAGATTTCTGGTCAGCTTAGGAGCGGTTGACGAACCAAGACCAGTAACGCTTCGTTGTGATAGTATGTCGGCCATAGCTTGTGCTAAAGATCCGAAATACCACAGCAAGGCCAAACATATTGAGATAAAGTACCACTTCATTAGGGAAGTAGTAGCTAAAGGAGATATCACTCTAGAGCATATTCCTACGAATCAGATGTTGGCTGATCCAATGACCAAGCCTCTTCTTAAGGCTACTTTTGTTGGTCATACTAGGAATATAGGGTTAGGCAAATGGAACTAGATGTCAGACTGATTAGACGTTTTTATGAGACATTGATTGATTGGATATTAGGAATGGATTTGTTTATTTATGCTGCATGTTATTTTGATACGTGTATGATATGTTACATTTCCTGTACTAGCTTAGAGCATGTCACGCAGACACTAAGTTGACTCACTCACACGAGCAACTGCCTTCGCAATATCCTGGATATGTTTAGGTGTGGCGGAAGATGAGACGGAATCCAGATAAGCGCTGAAGGCCTACGATATGATATGAAATGCCTTCTTCATATGAGCATATGGCCCATGATAAGAGCTTGAAGTCTATCAGTAGAGCTAGGAGCCTGTCAGACGGATTCAACTGTCGCATTGGAAATAAGTTCCAAGATGAGGTTGGTTATGGCCAGTCGAACATGGTTACTACCCCGAACCATGTATAGTCTGTGTGGAAGAAGCCAGATGCGAGAGCTGATAATTGATCACAACAGTGTGACATGGCAGCACTCGGGCTGGTGGCCATAAGGGCTACCGGATAGACATCTGCATAGTGGTCCTTTTGCAAAGGATAAGACATGCGCTCTAATCAGAGTCTAAACACTATGGCGCATATTTCCCCTTGAATAACGCGCGCTTATGAGTGACCATGAGGTGATGAGTAGAATTAGTCCCTGGGATTCCTCATCGTGTGAGCCTCGTCGATCGTATAAGGATGATTGACACTGTATACCCTTTGTACTTACATCTGTGTCATGAGGAGACGGGTCGGTGGTGCTACTTTGGCGTGACACCTTACGGCTATGGATGATTCGGCCTTCCGGACACTGCTGGGAAAGCAGCTGAGCCGAATCTGAGTGACACATGTATGTAAGGAAAGATTCTCGTTGCATCGCTCTTTATTATCTTTCATTGGGCCCACCTGCAAGATCTTATGGGATCATGTAGGATATGAAAATATAAAGGAGATGTGGACTCATTGGAGCATGGCCTTCGGGACAAGGCAGGTGCTCATGATCCACGAGATGACAATCGGAGGAATCTGGGGGATACGAGAGTTACGGAGAGCATTATCACTGTTTTATGTTTTAAGGGTGCCTTCCTGCGCTGGCTATACGAGTTTGGTATGTGGATCTCCCGAGAGGGTGCCTTCCCATGCTGGCTATACGAGTTTGGTGTACGGATCTCCCGAAATGCAGGTACTCTCACCGGTCACACGCCACGGCCACACAATACTCTTTTGTAGATGATAGAAAGTTGGAGATTGATGGAGACTAGATGAATTGTGCAACCCCACTGTGCGAGTGGGAGATGTTAGCAATTGGTGCGCCCATGTGGGGTGCCCAATGCAATTAACATAACCTTATGGGGTTAGTTGCACTAATGCACAAACTAGAGGGGTTAGTAGCTAAGGCTCAAACCCTAGGGGTTTATGTGCAAACTTAGGAGAAGTTTTGCCTATATAAGGAGGCAGCCTCCTACATATTATATTGCTATTCCAGAGAATAAAAGTTACTCTGTCTAGATTCATACTAGTTGTAGAGAACCCTAGTCTCTCTCCAACTTCATCCAAGGAGGTGGAACGTGGTGTGGAAATCAGTGTTCGTCCTCGAGATTCACACTAGATTGGTGGGAGCAAGATCAAGGAGTAGGCGCGTGAAAGCAATCAACACAACGATCATCCGCTGCATTAAGGAGCTAAGGAAGACAAGGTAAACACATGAATATTCCGCTTTAATTCATGTTGTAGATCTCAACATGTTAGATCCTTCCTGCCCTTCAGTTCTCTCATGTCATATTGATTCGGAAGAGACTTCTGTCAATCTGCCATCCTTTCTATGAGTAATTATTATTTTTTTCTGTTTTTTGAAAGTTTAGTGGGAGGGAATGCTGCCTCATCCCTGCGTCAAGGCCATACCTTAAACCTCAAATTATAAGTGCTTACAAAGGGAAAGAGGACCCGAAATCAAGAATCATATGTTAATTATTGAACACATCTTTTGCTCTTGAAACATATTTAAGCTCCTCGATAAACTATTAGTGGATTACTAGAAATCAAAATTTTTTGTAGTTAAAGTAAAAAACAAGGGACAAGGTGAAGAAACTGCGATTTCTACCAGAACTGAAAATTTATTTGTAATTTATCGTTATAACCGTTTTCAAAAAATCTCCTGTGACAGTAATTGTTAAGACTAGAACCGTGAAGTTGTACGTACCTGCGCGAAAAGAAAGTGCACACGGGGTGCACTGCTAGAAGCTTTTTGTGTCTCCCCATATTCGTTGGAAGAAGGTGGATCGAGGCGATAAATTGCAAGCCCCAACTTACTTCATTATGATGTTGAGCCACCGCACACCCGATCTGTCAAAGAGACATAAAGAAGAGCATAAGAAGAAGAAGCTATATATATATACAATATATATATATATATATATATATTAGGGTTCAGATCTTGACATGGTATTCATACTACTCATCTTTTTCCGCATTTTCCCTGAACTTTTCTAAACAAGATATTCACTTCATCTGAATTCTTCCGGATCAGGCACTTTTAAATTCTAGTTGTTAGCCACCACACACCCTATGTCTAGATCCTCGGCAATTTTTATTCCGGAACTTAATCCCTCTATCTTTGTGTGCCTAGCTTTTGTCTACACATTTTGAGGAGCTGATTTCTTTAGCAAAGCGCTATAAGAACTTGTCAACATTTCGTAATACTAACAATAGAAATTGGTGGGTCTATTGTGCAATTCAGGAGAGATAGATTGAGGGCTCAACTGAAAAATAACTGTAGAATGCCACATGATGAAATGTAATTTGTGTAAACCTGAGTGTCATTGTGTACTGGTCACAAAATGGCAGGAAACCATGGTCAAGCCACACTATAAGTAAGAACGATAGAGCATGTTTGGGTTTTTATGGAAATCAATCGTACCATTTTGCAGCCTCCTTCATCTCTCTCTCTCTCTCTCTGATCTTCTCACTTTCATGAGTATATATTCAGTACCACCCTGATACACCCTGATACAGTGATGGGGTACCACTGAGTGTACTATTTTAAGAAAGTTTCTATTTTGAGTATGATTAACATTGGTATCACTTAAAATAGTCCATCATTGTTTAATTGTATTTTCATGTATTTGGTAAATATATGATCACAATAATCATTTACTAATCATGTGAGACATAGAAATATTCTTAAAATAATACATCCGTGGTACCACATCTCCGTATAAAGGTGGTACTGAATATCTATTCGTGATCAAATCCTAGCAGGTTTTCTTTTTTTTTTTTTTTTGGGGAAAGGAATTGTATTAAAACTCAGGAAGAAACCTGGAGGCTAGCAATTACATCACTGTCTACTATTGTTTGGAGCCAACTCGGAGGGTTATCAGTCCAAAAACTATCTGGCACATTGGATTTTCTGAAATCTGCTAGCAGATGAGCTGCTGTGTTTTGGGTTCTGTTTACATACCTCAGCTTCCAGCTTTCAACACTTTGAAGCTTCATCAAAATCTCTTCAATAATGTCCTCAACTTCTGTATAATCCTTAGAGTCTTGTCCTTCTCTCCTTCTGTTAATTTCTTCGTATAGACATTTGGCATCACCTTCAAAACTGACTGCTGAAAAACCCAGATAAATCGCAAGTTCCACACCTAGTAAAAGGGCCCGAGCTTCGGCTTCTCTTGCGGAGTTGCATTGACCAGTGTTTTTGTCTTGGCCAGCCACTAAAGCACCGTCACTGTTTCTGAGAATAGCTCCTGCCGTCGACGAGTTGGAGATGTGATCCCAGCTACCATCCACGTTCATTTTCACCCAGCCTGCTTCGGGACATCGCCACTTTGATCCTGACCGAGAGCCTTTCGTGTCATTTTTTGTGTGTACTTGGGCTTCAGCATACTCCTTTACCCGTTGGAAAATGTCTTGAGCTGCTATCTGAAAGTTGAATTTGACCCCATTAAAGCGCTTATTATTTCGAGCTAACCAGAGTGAGTATATTGCAGTGAAGATTAACTCCAGGTCCTTGGGGGTATTTGTGTGAATCTTATTCTCCAGCCATGGTCCGAACAAATCATCAGATTCAGTGATAAAGTTCTCATCAAACAAAGAATTCCACACTTGTCTTGCTCCCTTGCAGTTTAGAAACAAATGGGTTAAATTTTCTTCGCTATTGCCACACCAAACACATCTGTTGTCAACTTCAATGCCTCTTCTTCGAAGTGCACTGCATGTTGGGAGTCCATTACACAAACCTCTCCAAACAGTGTGGCTGATTTTCTTCGGCACTTTAATACTCCATAAAATGTCGTAAGTCTTTGGAATAGAAGTTGAGCTACCTTCGTTTGAAGCAGTGCTCCTTGCCACCTGATAGCCACTACGCACAGAGTAGATACCATTTTCATTATACTTCCAAACCAACTTGTCAGGCTTCCCTATGGTTGGTAGTCTTATCTTCTCAATTGTGTTGACATCCACATCCCATAAAAATTGCTTTAACTTTGTTGTGTTCCAGGTCCTTTCTTCCCCATTGATGAAATCAGAGACTTTCAAATTACTGTTTGGAGGAAGTGTTGTAATAATCTTACCAGTCCCATAGCTTGGTAACCACTGTTCCCGAATGTCGATGTTTGTCCCATTGCCAACTTTCCATCGCAGTCCCTCCTTGAGAATAGCCCGACCTGCAATTATGCTTCGCCACGCGAAGGATGGGCCAGACCCCAACTGAGCATCCATGAAATTTGATTGGGGAAAGTACTTCTCCTTGATCACTCTGCTACAAAGGGAATCACTATCATGGATAAGCCGCCAACCTTGTTTTGCTAGTAGAGCCTTGTTGAAACTTTTTAGATCCTTGAATTGAAGGCCTCCTTTTGTTTTCGTTTACTGAAGCTTGCTCCAAGCTATCCAATTAATCCCCGTGTCTTTAGAGCCTTTACTCCACCAAAATTTCCGAATCACTCTCTCCATCTTCTCACTTACTCCATCTGGGAGTTTGAAACAAGTCATGGCATAGGTTGGGAGCGCTTGAGCGACGACCTTGATCATAACTTCCTTTCCAGCCGAAGAGAGATTTCGTTCCTTCCAACCTTTGAGTTTATTGATTAAACGTTCAATGAGCTTGTTGAAAGTAACACTTTTGTTCCTCCCCATCGTGGTCGGAAGCCCTAAGTATTGATCGTGGTTTGTAACTGCCGGAATTCCTGCTGCTTGTAACACACTATTCCGAGTTGCTTCAGACACGTTCGGAGAGAAGGCAATAGCTGACTTCTCAAGATTAATCTGTTGACCCGAGGCTCTTTCGTACCTTTGCAGGATTTCCGTCAACGTATTAATGTTCTCTGTATCAGCCTGAGAAAAAAACATGGAATCGTCAGCAAAAAATAAATGGGAGACCACTGGTCCTCCCTGAGATGCTGTGACTCCAGCTAGTCTCCCTTCCTCCACCGCCTCAGAAATAGCTCTGGATAACATTTCACTGCACAGGAGGAAAAGATACGGAGACAACGGGCATCCTTGTCGGATACCCCTTTCTGGTTCAAATCGTTCCATTGGAGCTCCATTGCGAAGTACTGAAAAAGAAACCGAACTAACACAGTCAAGGATTAGTGTTCTGATTCGGATTCCAAAGCCAAGATGAAACAGGACTTCCTTAAGGAACTTCCACTCTACTCTGTCGTACACTTTGCTCATATCAACCTTCATAGTTAAAAATCCCTTCTTCCCCTTCTTTCGGGTCTTAAGCGAGTGGATTACCTCGAAAGCAGTGAGGATGTTATCAGAAATCAAACGCACAAATGCACTTTGGTTTTCTGATATTAGCTTGGGAAGCACACTTTTCAAGCGATTAGCAATACATTTAGCAACAATTTTGTAAAGAACCGTGCATAAACTGATAGGGTGATACTCACTAGGCTTCCGCGGTTGCTTCGTCTTTGGAATGAGAGCGATCAACGTATGATTGAAATCTTTGACTGACTGGCCATCATTCAGGATCTTTAGTATCTCTTTAGTGACTTCTTTCCCAACTATGCCCCAATGTTTTTGAAAGAAACCCGCATTGTAGCCATCAATACCTGGTGCTTTATCCGGCGCCATTTGGAATAAGGCTGATTGTACCTCGTCCGCAGTGAATAGTGCATCTAGCCGCACCTGATCTTGGGTTGTAATATATTCAGCCGAGTATGACAACATGGGTGCAATGTCATCCATATCTGGGTTAGTCGATTTGAACAAGTTGGTGAAGTATCTTGTCAGAACTTGGCTTATCTTGTCTTCATGTGTTTCCCATAATCCATTGTGATCTTCAATTCCCTGGAAGTTATTGCGAGACCGACGAATAGTAGACTTTAAGTGAAAAAATCGAGTGTTTTTGTCACCTTGTTTCAGCCATTCGACACGAGATCTTTGTTTCCACATTATTTCCTCCCTTCTTTGGAGCTCGTTGTAATCTCTTGCTATCATTCTTTTCTCCTCAAGAACCTCTTCAGTCTGATCGAGGCTATCGATAAATCTTCACCTCTCTCGAAGTCGGTTACACTGCTTCGTTACTGACCCAAACGTATTCTTGTTCCAAACCGTGCACTTTGTGGACAACTTGCGAAGCTTGTCCCAACATCTACCTTGTCCGACCCATGTATCCTTCACCATAGAACCGAAACTAGGATGAGTTTCCCACATAAGCTCGTACTGAAACCGTCTTCTTCTCCTCCATTCCATCTTTTGTTGTTTCCATTCGACTAGAATCGGAATGTGATCCGAATTGGGCCACCAGAGGTGTGTGACCCGAGCTCCTTGGAATAGGTCCATCCAAGGTATATTAGCAACAGCTCTATCAAGTCGTTCACGAATATTCCCCTCGCTACTCTGATTATTGTTCCACGTGAAGGAGTTACCTTGATAGCCAAGGTCAATAAGGCCAACATCATTTAGAGCATCCCGAAATTGCACAAGTTGACTGAATTTAATACCCACACCTCCGTCCTTCTCAGCGTATGAGGCAACAGCATTGAAATCGCCTACGACGCACCACGGAACGTTTGGTTGGGGAGACAATCTTCGAATCAACTCCCACGAATTAACTCGTTCATTACGATTCGGATCTCCGTAGAAGCCGGTGAACTTCCAACCTTGACTATCATCTTCTCCTTTTACCATAGCATCAATAGCAAAAAACGAACTGTATGTAACACTAACTTGCATACTATCCTTCCATAACAATGCTAGACCACCGCTTCTACCTCTGGAGTCAACTGCGAATCCATTGTATAAGCCAAGTCTAGTAATACTCTGCTCCATCTCAGATTGTGACAATTTAGTCTCCATTAAGAAGACTAAATCTGGGGATTTTCGCTTCACGAGATCGCGAAGCGATAGGAACGTAGCGGGGTTCCCCAACCCCCGTACGTTCCAGCTCAATAGACTCATTGGGTTGGGCGGGGCTGCATCGCAGCCGCCGCCAAATCTAGATTGAGTGACCTCGAAACATTCTTCTCCAGTCGCGTATTCTCCTTTCCAGTCACTGTGTCTGACATATTCTGCTGTGGTGGGGAATCATCTTCTACTACTGCTGTTTTGGCTGGCTGGGGAGGGGGGCTAAAGTTCATCAAGTGACCTTTCCTTTTCGTCGAGTCATTTTTAATTGTTTGGACCTGTGTCTGTATTGCTGAAGCATTGTAGCGGTTGATCTTGTCTTGTATACCACCATGTGGTTGTGGTGGCAATTGCTTTGAGAGTGTCACATGCAGAGTGCTAGCAGTTTCTTTAGTCAACATCTTCCCTTCATTGTTTGCCTTTACAGTGGGGTTAGCTTGGGTAATATCCATTGGAGCTTCAGTGTTGTTAACAACCTTGTCCACATCACTGACTTGGGGAGACTTTGTGGTATCTTTACTCATGTTCTCCTCGCTGGATGGTTTATCAGCACCTTCATACAATTTGTTTTCCCCACGGTTCTTTTTTGATACAGCCTTGCGAAGGCTTTGAGGATGGCAGAGGAGATAGTCGCCATCGCCCGCCTCCATCTCTTTCAGCAAATCTTCCGGGTAGACTCCACACTCATCACTAGTGTGTGTTATACAACCACACCACCTGCAAACACACGGTAAGCGCTCGTATTTGAAGTCGATCCATATTTCTTCCCCCTTGACTACCAAGTGTACTCCTCTTGGAATAGGTTCACTGATAGACAGTCTTGCTCTTGCCCGGATGAAGTTGATGCCGTCCTCACTCTCGATACGTCCGTCCACATAAAGAGACTCCGCCACGGAATCTACTATTAGCTTCCCAGTTTCCTTCTTCATCAGATGTAGCGGAATGTTACTTAACTGAATCCAAACTTCAAAGTTTGAAAACTCTACTGCTGTTGTAGGGTCACCCAAATTCCATGATTTCAACAGTAGTATATTCCCGTTGAAAGCCCAGGGACCTCCCGAGGCCACCCTTTCCATGCTAGCATGATCCGGGAAGACAAACAAAAAGGTATTGTAATCGACTTCAATTATGTTTACCTCGTTTCCTTTGTTCTAGATCTTCCGAAAAACTGGCCTCATCGTCGACCCAACAACCTTCTCGTCTGAAACAAAGTAACCAATCAGTACGTGGCTGAAAGCTTTCTCCGCTTCCCTGCAAAACTCTTCATCAAGGACGACTTTCTTCTTCTCCTTCTGCGTATACTCAGTACTGGCCATGATTTGTCGCGTTGATCACCGGAGTTTTTGTCGAACTATTGATTAACGAGATTGATTTCTGAGCGCCGCAAGCAAACCCTAGAAACGCCTTGAAAAACTGCCTCCGAAAGATACGGAGCACTTTTTTCCTAGCAGGTTTTCAATTACTGTTGTAATATTGCAGAAAAATGAGAGAAATGTTATGAAATATGTAATTGGACTGATTTGAATATCCACCACATATGTCACGTTATATTGTATTATTACACTCCGGTGTAGAAAGTTCACCTAATACATGGTTTAAAGTTGAGTAATAATGCATCTAATACTATTATCCTCTAATACTATTATCCGTGCATCACATGTCTCCTCTCTCAACTCTCGATTCACAGCAAAAAAAATTGTTTGTTTGGGCAATTTTTGTTGTTGCTATAAGATCCCTAAAAAGTAATGATCAATTTTAACCACGATAGGAGAAGTTGGAATGTACCTCACGAGCAAGGATTGTTGCCAACTCTGTGTCATCCTGGAGTTTGTCAAGCAACCCGGAATAGATCTTAAGAATCCCACAGGGTAAAAGATATGCACTGTCAACATTAGAATCATCCAGAACCACCACTTCCCACGTCTTCTTCTCCAAGTGCTTAGTAGATGTTTTATTTTGCTTGATGGCATCGTCTGCGCGTTTTTCACTCCCCTTCTTATTGTGATTTCCTGGAAAAAAATCAAGAAAACACCTGTAGTTTTAGGGTCACCTTGCTATAGTTTCAGAGTCAGACCGGCCAAACAAGCAATGTATCTAATCATAAAATCATTTGATTTGCCTGTTGTTGAATATTGAATCTCTACCCCAAAAATATAAGGTAACGCAGCATCTCGATTAGCTTATACAAACCCTAGTTTTATGTAAATATAAAAGAAGATGAGAAAAATTTAACTGAGGCACGTTCTTACGCTTCATCATTCTCTCCATTATTTGCCAGCAAGAAAGTGAGGGAAACAAATTTATGCTTTAAACCATAAGAAAAACATTACACAATCGGAGACGTAATACTATCAATTAAATATCATGGTACGGTGAAGAAAGATTACCTTCTATTGTAATCACGAGTTGTTCATCTTCTTCGTTGCCACCAGAGAAATGTAGGCTGCAGCCATTTTCTAGCCTCAAGGAATCATTCAAGGCTTGAATTAACTTCTCCATCACAGCCTGCACTCGAATGCTCTCTTTGCTATCTACACGCAATATGCTCCTATCAGTCTTCATCTTCTCCTCTTGCCAAGCTCTCACCAACCTTGCTAACCATGTGCGATCTCTTTCATAAACCCAATGGTCCCGACCCGTATATGGGACTCTCTCTTTTCCAACTCTCGGACATCCAAAAATGATGAACATAGAAGAACAACTGAAAATAACTGACGCCATTACACAACCAAGCTTCACAAGGAATCTCTCCATCAACCACGATGTATCTGAACTTGCTCTAGCTAGGGTTTGCCTTATAAATCTCCAGCGGTTTGGCAGATATGAAACTAGGGTTTTCTTCTTTGGCGGCTTATAAATCCGGTGGTGGTCAGTAGTCTTACTTGAGAATGTTCTTGAATTCCCCTGAAACATGAGGATTCTACTACTATTATTACGGGCAGTGAACCTCTGGGACAAGTTCTTGTGGCGGTGAAATACGGCATTGTTGTTGTTGGATTTGCTTAGCAGCAAGGTTCTTTGGAACGTGGGGAAGGCTTTCCTACGGAGGTGATTGAAACCCATGGTTAACTAAAGCTTCAGTAAGTTTGACAATTTGTATTAGAGACTTCGGGTTAATTTGATTGATTCTTGGCGGAGAAGAAAAGTCGGGGAGACTTATTTTATTTTAATTTTAATTTGCTTCATTCCATACAATCTCTAAAAGCCCCCCTCCAATTCTAACAAATCCATCTATGCCCCGGTCCACGTTAATATCCGACTTTGTTGGAGGGCACTTTGGGCTGATTTTTTTTTTTTTTTTTTCTTTTCAATACTTCAGAAATACTAGTCTGTCAAAGCTCTTTCTTCCCAATTTGACTTTTGTCACTATTCACTGGGTCACTTTGACCGGTAATTTGAATAGCAAACCGATGTAATTTTTTGATAATTTTTTCATGGTGTTGTAGAGTAAAAGGTGCTCTATAATATGGTGAAAAAAATATCAAAAAATCGTATTATTTGGCTACCCAAATCATCCGGTCAAAGTAACCCAGATACGAGTTAAAAAAGTCAGACGAGAAGAAAGAGCTGGGTCGGACTGGTATGGCTGATCAAATATTTGTTGTAGCATGATGGGTTTTTTTATTATTGAGAAACAGATTGCATAAAATCAACTAGGTGGGCTTGACAGCCCAAAGACATCAGCCTCAAGGGCTTGCTTGACCCAACAGGGTTCTTTCTCTACCCAAAACTGATCCACCTCATTTTTTTAATAGCCCACTTCGAGACTATAGTGCAGCAGCTGTGGTAGACATGTGTCTGTAGGATCTGCACCTCCTATGTATCGTGCTTAATAACTAGCACAATCTTCATGTAAGCCGGAGCACTCCAACATCCCTTCCTCGCCTCGATTAACTTTCTTGATGCGTTCATGGAGTTAGTTTCTATCTCTATCCCTTGAAGACAGAGACGGATCCAGTATTTCATGACAGTGAGGACTAACTTAGAGAAAAATTAATAACAGAAGGATAAAATTTGAATTTTGTGAAGTTCAGTGGGGATTATAGTGCAATTACTGTGGGAGCTAAACTGAAAAACCTGAAAAAATAAAGGTGAAATTTCAAAATTTCGAAGTTGAGTAGGGGTTATAGCCCGCAGGGGCGGAGGGAGGCGTTGTCTTACATGGGTTATGCCCCCCCCCCCCCCCCCCCCCCAAGCTAAAAACTCTCACCTACTATTGTATAGTAAAATATAAAATTAATTGTGTAATGTAATGTTGTGGCCCCCCCTATAAATCAAATGGATGAAAACTGCTGAACTAGCTGGAAGAAGAAGTAGTACGTCTTCCTTCTCTACAATGTATTTCAACTTCATTTTTCTTTTAATTTCAATATTGCCATTCATTTGAAGCTAACTTTAGATATATAAAAATCTGTTGATTGTTTTCTCAAAAAAAAAAAAAAAAAAAAAAAAAAAAAAAAAAAAAAAAAACTGTTGATTATGATAGACACAATCTCTCTCTCTCCAAACCATAATCTACAAAATTAGGAAACTGCTTTCTAGTTGCTGTTGCCTCTCTATCTATCTCAAAAAAATTAAGCCATTGATCACAAGACATACCAGTTGCTTCTCCAAATTGGGTCCTTCCAAGTTCAATATCTCGTCGTACATTTCAGTAAGGAGAAGAGTAAGTTTTGTTTTGTACTATAATCTTGTATCACCTCGATTCGATTTCATATTGTTGTGTTAGTCTCTTAATTTCAGGTTTTTTCCTTTTGGGTTGAGACTTTGTTAATCACTTCATAACCTTTAAATTTGTTTTATTGTAAACAGAATATTAATTCTAAAAAATAAAATAATAAACAGAATATTGTGAATGATATTTGGTTGGAGAAGGATCCATATTACAGTCTTTATAAACACCACCAAAGTTCAAATTATAAAGGTAACTTCTAGTCCCTTGCTTATCTACATTGAGAAAGAGATAGTAGAAATGTTTAGTTATGACACGATAATTGCTGACTTTTATTTTTTAAGAATCGTCGGGCTCCAATTTGAGCAAAAGATACTTTTTCGTTTTATGCTATCATTTATGTAATACTTTTATGAAAATTTTTGTTATTTTCATTGTATGGACATGAAAACGAGAATATTTCATGAACTTTTAACCTATAAATTTGAAGTTTTCTTGCGGCCCCTACAAGGATGAAATCCTGCCTCCGCCCCTGTATAGCCCCCACTAGTCACCACTTGCATCCGCCCCTGCTTGAAGACATAGATTTTTTCTTTTTTTTTTGGATACATCGGAAATTAAGAAGACATAGATTCATGGCCAATTGAAAGCCACTCCTCAAAGCTAGCAACTCCTCCTCTTCTACTGTTACAACTAATGCAATTTTTTTGGCTTTGGCGGCTATGATATTTCCAATCGCATCTCTGGCAACAGCCCCAACTCCGGTCCTCTTGGTAACTCTACTAACTCTTCCGTGTAGAAAATCATCCCCAAACATCCTCTAGATCTCCTTGGTAAATGTACACTCCATGAAACAAATGGCTCTCATTCTTCGACCTACTGTTGCAAATTGGACATGCATTCTCCCTTTTTGGCTGAGCTTTCGGCGATGGCGGAGGGACTGGAGCTAGCAAGTGAGTTGCACCTCTCTTCGATCGAAATTCAGACAAACAACATGGTGACCTGTCAGTCATTGAGTGAGGGTGCCTTTGGGAAGATTAATTTCAAAGGCATTGGCAGATATGAAGTCCATAGTTACAAGTTGTCATCAACAGTTCTCAAAATTCGCCTTTGTGACTTTCTCGTTAGTGGGACGCGAAGGCAACAAGCTTGCTCATAGCTTTGCAAAAAAGGGAATTGGTGAAGAAGACACGTCTTTTTAGGTGACGTTTGGCTTTCCGAACTAGCCGGACTGTACTGGACTAGGTCGGATAGGATTAGACTAGATTAGCTGTATTTAATACTGTGTTTGTTATGTATCGTCAAAGTATTATGAATAGTTGTTGGTGTAATTAATATTTAATATCAATTATTATGTATATTCCAATACTGTTAATACTCTCTTGAGGGAGGAGATTAAAATAAGGTATTAAATCTATATTTTTCATTATTTAATATCGGTATTAAATTTAATCCAGATCAAACAAATTATTAATATCACAGTACTATAATTAGTCCAATACTAGTTAATACCACTTATACTAGAAAACCAAACATGCCTCAAATTCCTAACTGGACAAATGATGTATACCAAAATGATCTTTTGGGTTTTGCTGCCCCAGTTCTAATATAAACTTTGTTTTCTATCAAAAAACAATTTGATGAAAAAATAAGAGTTAGTGTGATCCACCCTATTTTCTTAATCATCGGTTACGGTGTCTATTTAGTTTGCTTTTATATACTTAAGAACTGCAAATGGGCGTAAACATTATTTAAAATACTTTTGCTATCTAATTATTTGATGTGAAAATGGTGATAACAGTTTAGTGGCAAAAACATCACTTTCATCAAAAAGATGAAATTATATATTCAAGTTTCAATTGGGGGATGCTCTTAAACAGCTCTTCTAACATGTAGAAGGTTTAACGTTGATTCAAACAACTTTTTGCTATTGGACTTTGCTCTTCAAACTACACAGATAATATCAAATACATATCTGAGGACAATTTGGAATACTGAAGTGCCCAGCTTGCACACCTGGGACATTTTCTGTCAAGACACTCTAAACCTGATGAAAAGCTGAACAAAATAATTTTTAGAGGCGGACAATACAACATGCTGTAACTAGAAGAAAAAAAATAAAGAAGTCAAAGTAACAAGCTAGGTCTGTCTTTCGGATGAAGATGCTTTGAGAAACATCATCACTGAAACTCGGGTTTGTTGTAATATGCAACGAATAGTAACTCAACGAATAGGGTGCACTCCTTGGACTTTGGAGATCTGAATTTGGAATCTTGTCAAGACAAAATCACTTGTCAATTTCGGTACAGTCGTTTGCTGACACATTAAGTGAGGTGATTTGTGAAAGTGAGTCGACGAAACCTCGCTGCCTAGCGCCCTTCTTTGACTTCTCTGTAGATGGTCAATGCTTTTCCCATCACTTCAGGATCTTGTAACTTATCTCTCCTCTTAGTTGCTGAAGGGAGACCGACTATATAGTCCCATATTCGCGATCTACGTAGCTTTGGATAGACTTCTGGTGCCACTCGAGGATCATATCCAGCTTTGGCCATCAACATTAAACCTATATAATCTGCTTCCAGAGCTCTCCTACAAGAAACAACAATCTTAACAATTTCAGACATTCAAGTAAAACACATATATAATCATCACACCAACTTTTCTTTGTCTGTTTTCTATCATGCCATATTAATTCGGAAGAGACTTCTATCAATCAACCATCCTTTCTTGGTGAATAATTATCTTTTTGCTATTGGACATTGCTACCTCTTCCCATCTTCAATGGAGATCTCAATTCTAATTCTAAATTTAGTATGTGAATGGCATATATAGCATTTCATTCTCCAATGTATACATGACATGATATGTATTCAAATGCTATTTCAAATCGTAACCAACTTTTACTTCTAATCTACCAATTCTACACCAACATCAACTTTTATATTAGCGAATCTATTTTACATTGCAACCCAATTGTATTACACAAATTGTGACTTCAAATTTCGCTTTGATTCTTACCACTACCTCTGTGCCTATCTGTGTAAATCTCAGCTTTTTTTTTTTCCTCATTTCTCAACTAATGTTTACATAAAGCTTTTCGTTCAATAAATGCACAACAATCAACCTATTTAGTGGAATGTCATCTACCTAGGGTGAGTTTGGTAGAGTGGTTTTTGTTGGAAAAACTAGTTTATAGATTGTGGTGGAATTTTTTTGGTTTTTTCTAGAGATTTTGTTTAAACCAGTGTGTTTGGTGGTGGTTTTTAATCTAGATTAAAAACTGAAGAAATGTGTTTGGTAGTGGTTTTTAAACTAGATGTTATTGATAAAATGACAGATTTGTCCTTGTACATATAAGGGTTGTTGCTTGTAAAAGTAAAAGAACAAAAAACAAAAAAACTCACAAACAAAGAACATAAATCCAAGATAACTCTTTCAATGCAACATTGTTTAACTGATAGCAGAAATTTAATCAACTAGAAAAATAACACAACAAAAATAGTTGACACTAAATAATTACTACATCACATTAAAGTGTGAAGTGAGTTTTTTGGGAAAAACAATATTTTTTTTTGAGAAAGGGAAAAAGAATATTATGAAGGAAGTATAGAAAAAAATTATCAGTGATCTTTTTAATTATTTCGATGATTAAAATGTCAAAGAACTACCAAAATGCTCGACAGTTTTCAGTCTAATACGTTTACGGTGTGAGGATAATATCGTCTTTGTGTGTCATAGAAATAAACCAAAGAAAAAACCACCAAAAGTTGGTTTTTTTCACCAAGACAAAAGTTGGAAAAAACTAGTTTAAAATTTGGTTTTTAAACCATTCAAAACAAACACTTTAAACAAACCATTTGGTTTAAAAACCATAAACAAAAAAAAACCACTTTGCCAAACTGACCCTAGCTAGTGTTGAAATTGTAAATATGTAAATAATATTGAAAAAGCCATTGATATATAGAATATTGATTCCATCTTTAACATTATTCTATACTTTGCCTCAATTTGAGACCAAGTATAGCATAATGATAAATCTTTTTGCATTAGCACCCTCCATTGGAGCACAAAAATCCTATAAGTTCAACATTATCGCAACTCTGTAACCCCATTGGCGATGCTCTTAAACCTCTAATTATGAGGGCTTACAAAGGAAAAGAGGACCTGAAATCAAGAATCATACATGCTAATTGATGAACAAATCCAGTACTCTTTGGAACATATTTAAGCTCCTGGATAAACTATAATGGATTACAAGAAATGAATATTTTTTCTAGTTAAAGAAAAACAAAGGGACAAGATCAAAGAACTGTGATTTCTACCAAGACTGAAAATTTTTGAACAATTAACCGTTATATCCGTTTTGAAAAAAATCTCTTATGACCGGTTAATTGTTAAGACTAGGACAATGAAGTTTTGTACGTACCTGCGCGAGAAGAAAGTGTACACGGGGTGCATTGCTAGAAGCTTTTTATGCACCCCCATATTCTCCGGAAGAAGGCAATGGGCGGTGTTAAGTGACAAGAAATGACTTATTTCACCATAATGTCGAGCCACCACACACCCGATCTGATCAAAGGGACATAAAGAAGAGTGTAAGAAGAAGAAGAAGACGAAGCTATTACACACACACACACACAATCACACTCACACACATATATTTATAGTTATTAGGGTACATATCTCGCCATGGGATTCACACCATTCATCTTTTCCGCATTTTCCCTGAAATTTTCTGAACAAGATATTCACTTTTCTGAGATTCCTCCAGATCAGGGACTTGTAAATTCTAGTTGTTCGCTACCACACGCCCTATGACTAGACCCTCAGCAATTTATATTGGGGAACTTACTCCCACTATCTGTATTGGTGTGCCTAGCTTTTGTCTAGGCATATTGAGGAGCTGATTCACTAGCAAAACGCCATAAGCACATTTCAACCTTTTCACATACTAATAGGAAGAAATGGTGGGTCTCTTGTGCAATTCAGGAGAGATAGATTGAGGAATCATCTGAAAAAATAATTGTTGAATGCCACAGGATGAAATGTAATTTGTCTAAACCTGAGTGTCATTGTGTACTGGTCACGAAATAGCAGGCAACCATGATTAAAATGTAACCATGGTCAAGCCTCACTGTAAGTAAGAACTATAGAGCATGGTTGGGTTCTTATTAAAATCAATTGTACCATTTTGCACCCTCCTACATCTCTTTCTCTCACTCTCTGATCTTATTTCTTTCACAAGTATATATTGAGTACCACCGTGATACAGTGATGTGGTACGTGCTACCACGAGTATAGTATTTTAAGAAAGTTTATATTTTGAGGTATGATTAACACTGTATTATTTACAATATTCCCTCATTGTTTACTTATATTTTCATGTAGTGATTTGGTAAATATATATGATCACAATAATCATTTAATCATGTGAAACATGTAGAAATATTATATACACCCGTGGTACCACATCACCGTATCAAAGTGGTACGGACTATCTACTCGTGATAAAATCCTAGCAGGTTCTTAAATACTATTGTAATATTGTAGAAAATTGAGAGAAATGTAATTGAAATATGTAATTGGACTGATGTGAATATCCACAACATAGTTGGGGCTATATTCTAAGATTATATTTCGGCCCAGAAAACCCACATAATGCATGGGTTTTTTTTTAGAAACATAATGCATGGTTTATGGTTGAGTATCCTACATCACCTGTCTCCTCTATTCACTCTCGATTCACAACAAGAAAATTGTTCTTTTTGGCAATTTTTGTTGTAGCTATAAGATCCCCAAAAAGTAATGATCAACTTTAACCATGATGGGAGACGTTGGAATGTACCTGACGAGCGAAGATTGTTGCCAACTCTGTGTCATCCTGGAGTTCGTCAAGCAACCTGGAACAGATCGTAACATTCCCACTAGGTGAAAAATATGCCCTCGCTAATGCAGAATTCCCCAGAACCACCACTTCCCACTTCTTCTCCAAGTGCTTAGTACATGTTTTATTTTGATTGTTGGCATGGTCAGCACCTTTTTCACTCCCCTTCTTATTATGATTCCCTGGACAAAATCAAGAAAACATCTATAGTTTTAGGGTCACCTTGCTATAAGTTCAGAGTCAACCGGCCAAACAAGCAATGCATCTAATCAAAAATTCATTTGATTTGCCTGTTGTTGAATACTTGAATCTCTACTCAAACAATAGAAGTTCGTATAGAAAAATAAGGTAATGCCAGCATCTCGAATAGCTTATTCAAGCCCTAGTTTTATGTAAATATAAAAGAAGATGAGAAAAGATTTAACTAAGGCACATCCATATGCTTCATCATTCTCTCCTTAATTTCCAGCAAAAAAGTAAGGGAAACAAGTTTATGCGTCTATATATATTGTTGTTTTTGAATTTTAGTTAATTTACTAAATTATTCTATAACTATGAAACCATAAGGAAAACGCTACACAGTCGGAGACTTATTACTATGAAATAAATATCATGGTATGGTGAAGAGGATTACCTTCTATGGTAATGACGAGTTGTTCATCTTCTTCGTTGCCACCATAGAAGTGGAGGGTGCAGCCATTTTCTAGCCTCAAGGAATCACTCAAGGCTTGAAATAGCTTCACCATCACAGCCTGCACTCGAATGCTCTCTTTGCTATTTACAGGCAATCTGCGAATTTCGGTCTCCTTCTTCGCCTCTTCCCAAGCTCTCCCCAAGCTTGCTAACCATGTGCGATCTCCTTCATAAACCATGCTCATGTCGCTGTCGGTCTTCTTCTTCTTCTCCGGCCAATCTCTCCCCGAATTTATTAACCATGTGCCATCAAGATCAGCAACCCAATGGTCCCGACCCGTATATGGGACTCTCTCTTTTCGAACTCTCGGACATCCTAAACCGATGAAAAACAAAGAACCAAGGAAAATATTTGAGCTGATTCCATAAACAAGCTTCGCAAGGAATCTCTCCATCAACCACGATGGATCTGAACTTGCTCTAGCTAGGGTTTGCCTTATAAATCTCCAGCGGTTTGGCAGATATGAAACTAGGGTTTCCTTCGGTGGCGGATTATTAAGCCGGTGGTGGTGGTCAGTAGTCTTACTTGAGAATGTTCTTGGATTTCCCTGAAACATGAGGATTCTACTACTAGTGTTACCGGCAGTGAACCTCTGGGACAGTATCTTGTGGTGGTGCAGCAATGTTCTTTGGAACGTGGGGAAGGTTTTTCTGAGGAGGTGAGTGAAACCCATGATTAACTAACTAATGTTGTCAAGCTTCTTCATCAATGGAGGCTCCAGTAAGTATAGACGAGGTTTTAACTGAGACTTCGGGTTAATTTGATTGATTCTTGGCGGAGAAGAAATCTGCGGGAGACTTATTTTAATTTAATTTAGGGTTAAATGCATATTTCCCCCTGTGGTTTGGGGTTCGTGCGAAAGACCCCCTTATGGTTCCAAATGTTGCAATAAGCCTTCTCGTGGTTTCACTTTTGTGCAGAAGGGGAGTAATTTTCTGTTAGCGGCCGTGAAAAGACTTATATGCCCTTCCATATATAGTGTAATATGTTCATTTTATCTCCCCACTCTCTAAATCTGCTATATCAATTTTCTCTCTACTCTTCATCTTCTTCCTTCTATGAACCCTAACCCACATACCAAAACTATTTGCCAAAACTGATATCTCCACTGTCATGAGTAGTACATTTCAGTAACAAGAAGATAAGTTTAGATGCTGATTTGGAAGACACATTCAATGAAGAAAATGAGACAAAACCCAGATCTAGAAGTCATTTCCAAACCCTGATTTTTCATTGTGTGAATAATTCTGCAGGAACCCACTTTAGATTTTCCAAACAAAACATTTTTTACACAGTAAATCTTGGAGAGAAACAAATTAACATAGAGCTACATGAGGGATTGAAAATTGTATAACATGCTCAAAAAAGGGTACTTCGCAAGATTCGGTTTTTGTTACTGGAAGGGGTTTGCAGAAGCAGACATCGAAATCGATTGTTAATTCCTTCTCTTCTTCATCTATCTATCTGATGAAGAGAAAGCAATCCAAAACCCACGAACGAGCGTACCGTGTCGAGAGGTACAACCTCCCTGTGTACAAGCTCGATTCTCGAAGAAGCGGAGGTGTCGTAGCGTCTCGCAGAAGCGTCGGCAACTGCGGTGGATGGCGGCGCGGTGCTCAGAAGCGGCTGAGGCCGCGATGGAGAAGACCGATGTCGTCGAAGGAAGAAACCGGCGACGACGACGCAGGTGAAGAAACCTCCTCGTCTTCATTTTCTCTTTCTTCCTCCTTCAGGTCTGTTTTTTTTCTCAAATCGTTTCTCTTTCTGTTTTTTCTTTCTTTTTCTTTTTCTTTTTCCAATGTTTTTATTTCTTCATTTTTCCTTTTTGAACACTAAGGGTACAATGGGCATTGAATGTCAAGATTTAACGGAACCGCACAAAAGTGAAACCTCGAGGAGGCTTATTGCAACATTTGGAACTATAGGGGGTCTTTTGCACAAACCCCAAACCATAGGGGTGTAAAATGCATTTAACCCTTTAATTTAATTTGCCTCAATCTATACAATTTGTAAAAAGCCCCCCTCCATGGAGGACACTTGGGACTAAGGATGAATGCACACTTGGAGTTGTGGGGCTACAATCCCACTCAGCTTTGCAAAAATTATGATGTTAGCTTATATTATGTCTATTAAATGTACAATTTAGCCCAACAGAAATTAAATAATAACTTTTTTTACTTGTATTTTTCATTAACATTTTGTGTTTTTAATTTAGCCCCGAAAAATCATAGATCCGCGCCCGTTTAGGACTGACGAGATATTTGCAAAAAGTACCATGGCGGGCTTTTTTTTAAGAAACAGATTGCATTAAATCAAGTGGGTGGACTTGGCAGCCCAATATATCAGCCTCAAGGAGCTTGATTAACTTAACATGGTTCTTTTTTTTTTTTGTCAACAAAATTCATTAAAAACCAACACTAGCAAATACAACCATCCTCACCTACCTCTGAAGCATCTTTAGCAAGACCTTCAACAAACCTGGGATCTCTAAGAACATCACTACCATCATTGTTACAATCCCTAACCCATTTAGCAATTATATTTGCTAAATGATTCACAGATCTAGGGACCCAATTCAACTTTAACAAACTACCATTACTTAAAACCTGAATGTCTCTAAGAACTACATCCAGATTCCAATCAAAACCTCCATTTCCTTGCATCATATCTATCGTACTTTTGCAATCACCTTCAAACTCCATAACCTCCAAAGCTTGCAAGTTCTGGGACACAGCTTCTCTAAGAACTTTAGCTTCAGCCATACAAGCTGAAGAAGCATAATTTCTAATCCAACATGAATCTACTAGCTCAACTAGCATTTCTCACAAACCCAGCTTCCAGTCATTATCACGGTAATTTTGTCCCAACATGCATCAAAGTTGCATTTTAATCTACCCAAAGAAGGAGCTACCCATCTTACCTTACCTGGGTTTCTTTCCTGCTAGTTGTCTGCTCCTTAGCTTTATCATATATTTGCATAAATTCCAGAGACTGTTTCTCCACCACTGCAATCACATCTAAAGGCCTAACAGCTCTTCTGTCAAAAATCACTGCATTGCTCTCTTTCCAAAGATGCCAGCAAATCACATAATCTTCTCCAAAACTCCTTCAGCTCTATCATGACTGCTATCTAACTGATAAACCATCAGTTACCATTTCTGGAAATGGTAGTTCAGGTCTTGACACTTCTCCACATCCATACCAAACCTGCACCAGATCAACCTAGTCCAATAACAACCCAGCAATAAATGCCATTCATCTTACTCATACTCATTACATAGAATACATCTAGATGAAAAGCCACACCCCCTTTTGAGTAATTTTTTTGCAGTTGCTAAGGCACCACTACAGCATCTCCACCAAAAAAATTTGATTCTAGGAGGAAGTTCCATACCCCACTGTGTACAAGGAAATCCTGGAAAGGTCCCCAAGTGTATGATGCGCAAACTAACGTGCTGTTCGCAAGTATACGAATCTTGTAATACCGGGCGTAATTAAGCTCGGGTGATCGTTCCCACGAGGACTATTTCGGGTTTTTCGAGAAATCAGTTTTAACTTCCAGAGTATAAAAGGAGGAGTAGTTTGAGATTGTGACTAACTATAAACTAAAAATAAACAAAATAAAACGCAAATATTTTTTGTGACGTTTTTCTGAAAATCTTGAAATTGTAAAACTAGGGTTTGAGATACTAGGTCCCTGGATCCCCTAGGGTTTCTTCAGAATTATGTTCTTCGGTTTGATATGAAAACACTCAGCAGTTTTAATTACCCGTGCCACGTACCGATTGTGCAGTAACCTTTCAGATTCCACACGCTGTCACGATCCTGCAGACTTTCGGATTCCTGTTAAGCTGCCTAAGTCTGCAGTCTCGTTATGAGTCTGCTAGGGTTTCTAACCTGTCCTGATGGCCCGGGTCAGATTCTCTAACAGTTGGTCTATACGTTTTAGCTAGCCCTATCTCCCTTTCTCTGGTCGGTCTATCAGGGTAAGGTACTAAATCCTGTCTTTTCTTCCTAACCCTAACCTGACGTTTTCACCTACAGGCTCGGGTCTATAGCAATTCTGGTTTGCGACTCCGATCATGCATAAACAGATATAATCAAAGACTGAATAACTGATAATACTGCTGAATTAAGATAACGTAATCATGAATTCATACTCAAACTGCAGAAATAATGTCTGAAAACGAAACCCTAGGTTCACCGAGAACCTAGGTAAAAGGTTTAGCTACTAAATGACACAACTAATTAACAAAGTTTCTGAATTTAAAAGAGAGATTAAGATCAAACTAAGTCTTCGGATCTGGATGAGTGCTTCCGTGCTCTCCCGGGATGCTCAGACTTGTCCTTGGATGAATTGTCTTGTGTGTTGTGTCTTCAAAACGAGTCTGGACGAGTCTTTTTATAGTGCTGGCGAAGTTTCTGGAACTTGTCATTATTTACGAAACTGCCACTGCCCGAAACCGCCTCAGTTTTTGTGTTGTCTGCGTATAATACGCAACCTGCTGCGTATAATACGCAGACAGGGTCTTCTCCTGTGCTGTTTTCTCCACTTTGTGCTTGCTGTCTGCGTATAATACGCAGGTCCTGCGTATAATACGCAGACAGGGACCCTCCTGTGCCTTCCTCTTCTTCCTTCTGCGTATTTTCTGCGTATTTTCTCCCCCTGGCTGCGTATAATACGCATGGGCTGCGTATAATACGCAGACAGGGGAGAAAACTGTCCAAAAATCACCTCTCCCTGCTTGCTGCCTGCGTATTTTACGCAGGGTCTGCGTATTATACGCAGACAGCAAGGCAGGATGCTCTTTTTCTGCATCTGTTTGCCTCCCGCTGCATTCCCGATCCATTCCTGCTGCATTCCCGGGCCCTGTTCCTGCATAGACAACATGAACACACCCGCGATCATATCCAATAAAAGTACGGAAAATGCAGAAATTTATAAAGAGCAAATAACTGTCTCGTTCCTAAAACCGAGGCTTTCCGAGGGTGAAAATTGGCTAAAACGTGAGTTTTCCGGCACAAATACACAAAAACCGAGCTATAAGATAACCCCTAATTGGGCGTTATCAAATACCCCCGCACTAAATATTGCTCGTCCCGAGCAATCCCCTTGCATACCAACCTGCTTGCATACCTCTCGGATTTTGCAAAACCGCCCCTGTCGTGCATACACTACCTTTGCATACTCCCTGCAATTGCATACTCTTTCAACCTGAACCGTATAACCAGACGACTCGATAGAAAGACCGACTCAGATAGAATATACACAGACTCAATATACACGACTCAAAAGTACTAAACAATTATTTTTTGGTGAGATTGGGCAATCTCAAAAACATAACCGAGTGTCCTCAAAACCTCACCCTTTTTCCAGAAAATACTTCCCTGCAATCGATCGGTAAGTCTGAACAGATTTATTTGGTGGATTTAAGCACGGGACCCGAGTACTGTTACTTTTGCTATCAACCTGAGCGAATCCCTAGTTAACCGACCATCCGAGCTATTTCCAAATCAAGGTCCTAAATCTAACAGGTAGGATATATATATGTAAAGGTACGGCATGATCCTACTTGTTATGACATTCTCACAATTTCCCCAAACTCACACCCCTCACCGAGTTCCCGAAAAACTGCCCGAAACACCTAAGTTTCTGCCATATCAATCTTCCTGTCCCCCGGTGTGTCTTCGCCGTTCTCGCGGCCACAAATGTGAAGCGGGGTAACTGTCTCGAAAATTGTGCTACTCACTCAGCTTTTTGACTCAATAACATAAACAACATAAATAACTGAAAAACTGCAAAACTAGATCATTCTCTTTTTTTTTTCCTTTTTTTTTCTCTGATTTTTCTTTTTTTTTTCCTCTTTTTTTTATATTTTCTATTTTTTCTCTATTTTTTTTACATCATTTTTTTTATAATAAGACTCTATATACACATAAATACACGAATAACAATAAACCAACTGACTAAAGCTGAGTGAGTAAAAATAAACTATCGTCGTGGGGTATGAAAGATGTCCTCATATGGAATACCCCCACACTAATCCTGAAGCGCTGATCCTGTAGTCGAAATAATACTGTGCAGTCCCACCGAACCTCCTCATCACCAAAGATGTAGAAAAACGGCACAACCACCAATTAACCTCACAACCCCCGGACCCCATAATGTGCGGAAAGATGTCTCGCACGCGACTAACTCCTCCTGTGGTCACTATGTAATGCAGTGATCCACCTCCGCAAATTAATGCACTGTCGCCTCTCACTCACCCTGTCATTCCCTCGAAAAGCGTGTCAATGTCAAAGCTGTCCAAAACTTATATGTCATGAAGTGCTCCATCTAAAACCCTCCCCAACTCACTCCCTCCGTCATAACTCGTAGAATAGCCAACTAACGACTGATGAGGTCTCAAAGAAGGCTTCCTAGGCTATAGTGGCTAAGAATAAAAGGGGTAAATGGCTTCAAACGGGTTTACTAGTTGGACCTAGGGGTAAGAAACAGGACGTGAGGTCCCTTGATAGCCAGTCACTCCACCGAAAGATGCGATGACCATGACGGCGCCCGTGGGCGGGTTGTCGACTACCTAGATGACGGCGGTGTGGCAACTAGTCGGATCCTTAGCTCAGGTGATAACTACTTGCGGTTTCCAAGGGTCACTGGCTCTCACCTATCTACTATACCTCGGTGCAAGCTTTCTTTTCTGTCAAAGGGTTTAATCTCGATTTCTTCCCAGTTTCTGTTATCTTGATTGCCCTTTCTCAAATTTTCTAATTTTTTTTTTTTTTTTTTTTTTTTGGATTTTCTGAAAATTTTCGATTTTTTTTTTAAATATACACAATGCAAGGTCAGAATGATGTGGTGGGTTGACTCAAATAAAGAAAATATGCTGACTCAAAAAATAAAATAAAAACTGCAAATAAATGTGAAAAAACGTGCAGACCGGGTTATGCAGACACGACTCCCACCCCCACACTAAGAGGTGGCATGCCCTCATGGCACTGACTCGTCTGGACTATACGGCGGGTCTGACCCGGTCTCGGATGAACCGGACATGCTGTTGGGTGAGCTGCTGGTCTGCCTGAATCTGGCACTACTAGACTGTCGTGGCCGCGAGCTCGACGACTGGCGTGACCGTGAGAACGATGACTGTCGGGACTGTGTCCGGGATCCTGACCGACTGCTAGGTGGGTGCGGAACCGACGCTGTGGCATGCTCACTCGAGCTCGCCTCGTCCGACCAGCTGGTAGTGTAGTCACTGGAATAGGGGGGAGGGAAGATGATAGGCAATGGCACCTCTCGGCCCTCATAGCGGGCCGCCTCTCGCTGCTCCTCTCGGAGTGCAGTAATCGCGTCGCCATGGTCTTTGGCTATCTTCTTTGTGGTCTTCTTGAGGTGCTTTAGGTATCGGAAAACTTTACCTAACTTGTTAAGCACCTTCTCACCTAAAGACGCCTGGCCAGCACGGCACCCCTCAAGTCCCTCCTCAACTCGGGCCAACCTACGGTTCATGACCGAAAGTGGTGGTGGACCGGTCGGACCTCTCGTACCTCTCGTACTAGGTCTAGCTCTCTGACTCGGCCCGGCTCTCTGGCTCGGCTCCCCGTGGTCATGGGTGGACTGAGAACGCCTAAGTGTAGACGCTCCCGTCCCGCGAGTAGGTCTGTCCTGGGTCGATCGCCTCCTAGGGGCAGGGGCAGGGGCAGGCTCATCCTCCTCCATAGGGTCTGCATCAAGGTCGATGACTGGGTCATTCGGTCCCGGACCTCCCCCTCTAATCTTCCTATAGGCCTTAAGAAGAGGAGGATTCCAGTCACCCTCGAGCTCGGAGAGAGGAATCTCGACTCATTCTCGAGGTAGGTAAAGTGTTGGATCCCCATAATGCGGTTCACCACCCATTCAGCCCACCACTTGGCAGGTTTGCACAAAAATCCCGAGTGCAGTTTCAGCCCCACGTTTCCTTCCTCCTCAAAGTGGGCCCCCGCGGCTCCACCTGTCAAAACCCGCAAAATTTCCCCAGCTGACGGAGGGTTACTCATAGCTAGCTGGTAGGCACACGGCTCTTGGGATGGTGGAATCCCGTAAGCCTGCCTAATAGAGTCGGGGGTCAACAAGATATAGTCACGACGGCAATAGATCCACCGCACATCAGTGTTTTCGGCATCGCCAGCATGCATAAGGTTGCAAAAGAACTCCCTAGTCAGCCTAGAACTCGACGTACCCTCAAACCCAGCTAGTGAAGTGCCAAAAATGTCTGCTCGACTGGCAAAATTCACCATCTGGATTGGCATCCTATCATCATCTACCTCGAAACGGTGGTCCTTAGCCAACCTATAGTTCGGCTTTTTACCGGTCAGATAATAGTCATGGGCACGGTGGGTCACAAACCGATAACTGTCAAAGTTATGCGGTGTAATTTCGCTGACAGGGATATCAATCGGCTCATGCCGACGGTTCGGGTCAATTACAGGTTTGACTAAAGCCATGAAAATGCAAAAACGAGCAGAAACAGAATTCTAGAGTACGTGCGCGTGAAATAGTGCGTCTCAGCAAATAAGCCCCCTAGAATCTACCAGAGGTCCACACGGCACGGAAACCGAGAAAAATTTCAGAAATAATGACCCGGCTACGGGTCGTGCTTAAAACTGAAAAATTAAAGAGAGAGTTAGAAAGTTGGACATTCCCACAACGGGGTTGAAGTGCAGAATCCCGCAAGGTTATCGCCGGAAAACCGCCGGAAAACCGCCGGAACAGCCGCCGGAAAAGCCGCCGGAAAAATCAACTTTGCCGGAATGAAATTCCGGGCACACCCACACGTAGCCTTCGTCCTCCTCTTCAACGTTCCCTTCTGTGAAATTTTCCGGTTTGGCTTCAAACTCAACAAATCTGGGATTTTTCCTCAAGAACACCCTTCACTTTCCTTCCACCCCCACACTAGCTCGGTTGGAATTTCTGAAAACCGAGAGTTGCTCCTTGCGACGAGGGGATTCCAATAATGCCTTCAATTTTTAATTCCGAGCACTTTTGAAAAATTGGTGGGTTGGTGCTAGAGAGGAATGGAGGTAGAGAGAGAAAGCTTGGAAGCAACAATGGCTTCCCCATGGCCGGACTCCCCCTTTTAAACCCTAAGTGCCAAAATGACGAAAATGCCCCTGGCTTAAAATGGTCAAAAACTGCTTATTTTGTGTGTATAATACGTATATGTTGCGTATTTTACGCACACATGGGTTCCGGGTGATCAAAAAAAGTAAAAAAAATTGCAATTCCCTCTCTGTCTGCGTATAATACGCAGGAGGCTGCGTATTTTACGGAGACAAGGAGGAAATTGATTTTTTTTTTATACAAACTTATTTTTCTGAGCTGTCTGCGTATAATACGCAGGAATCTGCGTAAAATACGCAGAAAGCTCTGAAAATAATTTTTCAAGTTTTTCAAAAAAATCTATTTTGGTGCTGTCTGCGTATTATACGCAGAAAGCTACGTATTTTACGCAGACAGGGTCAAAATAAATTTTTCAATTTTTTTTTTTAGAAAAATACAGTTTATGCTGCTGGCTGCGTATAATACGCAGAAACCTGCGTAAAATACGCAGACAGCAGCTAAAATAATTTTTCAATAATTTTCAAAAGTCAACTATTCCTTGCAAGCTGCGTATAATACGCATAAAGCTGCGTAAAATACGCTGACAGCAAAGAAAAATATTTTTTCAATTTTTTTTTTTTTCACCTCGGTTATTTTGACACTGTGGGTTGAATGGGGGTCACTTTTCTCTCTCTCTCCTTTCTGTTTCTTTTCGTCTGCTTCTTCTGCACATGCTCAATTTTCATTAAATACCCACTCATCTCACCTCTCTCAAAAATTCAAAACTTTAAAATAAAAAATATAATATAATTTAAACTTACTACGTTGGGTTGCCTCCCAACCAGCGCTTTGTAATTTACGGTCGACGGCCCGACCTAGTTACCTCAGGTTCGATCACGGGTCGTCGAAGTAGATTGGATCTACCTTGGCGACCTCGGCGTTCTCGAGATACGGCTTGATTCGGTTTCCGTTCACCCTGAAGCTTGAGTTGTCTTTTGGATTCTCTAACTCAAATGCGCCCCATGCGAATATCTTCCTGATGATGAACGGCCCCGACCAACGAGATCTCAACTTTCCCGGAAAGAACCTCATTCTTGTGTTGTAGAGAAGTACCTTGTCTCCTTCGTTGAACTGCTTTGGCGTGATACGCTGATCATGCCACTTCTTCGTCTTCTCTTTATAAATTTTGGCGCTCTCAAATGCCGTCCTGCGGAACTCCTCTAATTCCAGCAGCGCCATCTTTCTCTTATCTCCGGCCAGACTCTCATCCATGTTGAGCAGTTTGATAGCCCAATAGGCCTTATGTTCCAGCTCAACCGGGAGGTGACACGCTTTCCCAAACACGAGCTGGTATGGTGACATTCCCAGCGGTGTTTTGAAAGCTGTCCTGTATGCCCATAACGCATCATCCAGTCTCATCGACCAATCCTTCCGGCCCAGATTTACGGTTTTCTCGAGAATGCCCTTGATCTCTCGGTTTGACACCTCTGCCTGCCCGTTAGTCTGGGGGTGATAAGGCAGTGATACCTTATGGATCGATACCTCGTACTGCTTAAGCACTCTGGCAAACACTTTTTTAATAAAGTGTGACCCTTCATCGCTAATCATTGCTCTGGGGGTCCCGAATCGTGTGAATATGTTGCGTTTCAGAAAACGCTCAACTGTCGCTGCATCGTTTTTCTGACACGCTATCGCCTCGATCCACTTTGTAACATAGTCCACTGCCAGCAGTATGTACAGATTTCCCATTGAAGACGGGAACGGCCCCATGAAGTCAATCCCCCATACATCAAAGGGTTCAACCTCCTGCCAAATAGTCAAAGGCATCTCGTCCCTATGTGACGTACTCCCTGTCCTCTGGCATCTATCACATCCCTGTACATAATCATGACAGTCCTTGAAAAGTGTTGGCCAAAAGAAACCTGACTGCAGTACCTTGTGTGCCGTGCGGATCCCTCCAAAGTGACCCCCACACTGAGCCGAGTGGCAGTGCCTGATCACGTTCCAGGCCTCGTGGGTCGGAACACACCTCCTCAGAATGTTGTCGGCTCCCTGCTTGAACAGATACGGGTCGTCCTAGAAATACTTCCGGCTCTCAGAAATAAACCGTTTCCGCTGTGACGGGGTTAGGTCCTCGGGAAGCGTGCCACTCACCAGATAGTTGGCTATAGCATAGTACCACGGTCTCCCTAGTTTGACCGCCATGATGTGCTCGTCCGGGAAGTTTTCTTGGATCGGTACCGGGTCCACCTCAGCATTCTCAAGCCTGGACAGGTGGTCCGCTACTACGTTCTCGACTCCCTTCTTATCCCGGGTTTCCACATCAAATTCCTGCATCAGTAATACCCACCTCAGCAGTCTCGGCTTTGCGTCCTTCTTGTCCAGCAGATATTTCAGGGCACTATGGTCGGTAAAAACGATGACTTTTGACCCGACCAAGTACGGCCTGAATTTATCCAGGGCATAAACCACAGCAAGCAGCTCCTTCTCAGTAGTGCCATAGTTGATCTGGGCATCGTTAAGTACCCGACTTGCATAGTATATCACATGGCACACCTTGTCCTTCCGCTGCCCCAAAACTGAACCGACTGCATAGTCGCTTGCGTCACACATTAGCTCGAACGGAAGCGACCAGTCCGGTGTAGTGATAACCGGGGCTGTGGTCAGCTTCTCCTTCAGATGGTCAAAGGCCTGCTGACAAGCTGCGTCAAAGTCAAAGGGTACGTCTTTTCCAAGTAAAGCGCAGAGTGGCTTCGTGATCTTGGAAAAGTCTTTGATGAACCTCCGGTAAAATCCTGCATGCCCCAGAAAACTTTTGATCGCCTTTACGGTTGTCGGATATGGGAGCTGTTTTATCACCTCGATCTTGGCCCTGTCCACCTCGAGTCCCTTGCTGGAAATTTTGTGACCCAGCACGATCCCCTCGGTGACCATAAAATGACAGGTCTCCCAGTTCAGCACCAAATTCGTCTTCTTGCAACGGATCAGGACCTGTCCCAGGTGGTGCAGGCAGTCGTCAAAACTGTCCCCGAACAGTGAAAAATCGTCCATAAAGACCTCCAGATTTTTCTCGATCATGTCGGAGAATATCGCCATCATGCATCTCTGGAACGTGGCTGGAGCGTTACACAACCCGAATGGCATGCGCCGGAACGCAAACGTACCGTACGGGCAGGTAAACGTTGTCTTCTCCTGATCTTCCGGGGCTATGCAAATCTGGTTGTACCCGGAGTACCCGTCCAGAAAACAGTAATAGGCGTGATGGGCTAGCCTGTCCAACATCTGGTCCATGAATGGTAGCGGGAAGTGGTCTTTCAATGTTGCATCGTTTAGCCTCCGATAGTCCATACAGATCCGCCAGCCTGTAAATGTGCGCTGCGCAATCTGTTCCTGGTCCTCATTCTGCACCACCGTAATACCCCCCTTTTTGGGCACGCACTGGACCGGGCTGATCCAAGTGCTGTCTGATATGGGGTATATGATTCCGGCTTCCAGCCACTTCATGACCTCCTTGCGCACAACATCCTTCATGTTCGGGTTCAGTCTCCGCTGGGGCTGAATCACCGGTTTCTTGCCTTCTTCTATCCTGATCTTGTGCATGCAATTGGAGGGGCTGATCCCCTTAATATCTGCAATCGTCCAGGCGATTGCTTCTTTGTGCTCTCGCAAAACTTCCAGCAGTTTCTCTTCTTGATCCTGAGATAGAAGAGAATAAACAATTACGGGCAGAGTATTATTATTACCAATGTACGCATACCTGAGATGGTTCGGGAGCGGTTTAAGCTCGAGTGCATGTGGCTCCTTGAGCGACGGAACCAGGATCATCTTCTGCCCGCCATCTTCGTCCCGGTGCAAAGTGGTCCAGTCCTCGGCCCTCATGGCCTGCTCGCACCGAGTCATCTCCTTCTCTTCTCCGTACATGCTATCACTTTCTTCCCATAACTGATCCATCTCCTCGTTTTCCCAGCCATCATCAACTACGTCTATGGAGAAGATATCTTCGTGATCATAATAATTTGGCAGTTGCAGATTTTTGAAAACATTAAATTTAACCTTGTCCTCATTAATCTGCATGGTCAGTTCCCCGCTCTTGCAATTTATCATAGCTTCTCCAGTGGCCAAAAACGGCCTGCCCAGTATGAGCGGTACCTCCCCTGCCTCCATGTCCAGGATCACGAAATCTGCTGGAAAAATGAGCTCACCGACCTTTACCAAAATATCCTCGATAACTCCATAAGCCTGTTTTACGGACCTGTCTGCCATCTGCAGCATGATTCTGGTGGGCCGGGGCTCCCCGACTTTCAAACTCTTGAAAATCGTCAACGGCATCAGGTTGATGCTGGCCCCTAGGTCACACAGAGCCTTTCCTGTGTAAGCATTACCTAGGGTGACCGGTATTACAAAATTGCCAGGATCTTTTCTCTTCCTCGGTAGCCCATTCTTCACACAGTTGCTCACTTCTGCCGTCAGATTTATAGTCTCGAAATCGCTCATTCGCCTCCTCCCATACAAGATGTCCTTGAGGAATTTGGCGTAAGTGGGCATCTTAGCCAAAGCCTCGGCAAAAGGTATGTTAATCTGCAGCTGCTTGAACATCTCAAGAAACCTGGCGTAGTCCTTGCTATCGTCCCTCTTTCGTGTCTTCAAGGGGTATGGTACCTCCTTGGAGACAGGTACCGTTTCTGCATCTGTCTCATTCTGCACTGCATCTGCTCAACCGAGCCCTTCGGCTGGGGGCGGTCGACTGAGCTGTTATCCTGGCCAGACAGTTTGCGTTCTACTTCTTTCGACTTTTCTGCGCGTGCGTGGCTAGGATACGGTGGATCCTGTAGTGCTACTCCACTCCGAGTGGTGATAGTATTGATCTGAGAACGTGGATTATTCACTGTATTCGAGGGCAAGTTTCCTGGCTGTCTCTCCGTTAGCTGCTGTGCTAACTGCCCCACTTGTACCTCCAAAGCACGCAGTGACGTTTTGGTCGTCTGCATGTCGGCTGTCAGGGCGTCCATGTGCTGGAACCGGGACTCCATGGTCTGGAACATGGACTTGATCTCTTTCATCTGGGCGTCGTACTGCTGCGCAGATGGGACTGACTGAGCCTGCTGGGCCGGGGCAGCCTGCTGGGCTGGTGGCCTGTGCTGGAATCCCGGTGCATAAACTGCTGCGTTCGGGTTTCCGTACCGAAACCCGGGATGGTCTCTCGTACCCGGTCGGTATCGGCTCGGGTCCCACTGCTGCTGTACGTAGTTGGTGTCTTCGGTCCTTAGCTCCTCAATGGCTGCGTCCAGATCAGGTTCTTCGACTGCTGCAACAGTCTTCTTATCCGAGTAGACTTTCGTGACCAAGTCATGAACGATCCTGGCCAGATTGTCTATCCGGTCATCCTCAGCGGGTTCGGCTCTAGCCGCCATCCTACGATCGTCAAACAGTCGGGTATCCTGCTTGGCCAACTGCTTCATCAGGTCATATGCTCCTTCTTTGTCCACGTGATACAAGAAGTTTCCCCCGGCCTCTCTGTCAATCCTGTCGGCGTTCTCCCTGTCTAGGGCATGGTAGAAAACCTGCAGGATTTTCGCGTCTCCAAAACCGTGGTTCGGGCACCTTTTGACCAATCTCATGAGTCTGTCCCATGCGTCTACCACCGTCTCCCCCATCTTCTGCCTGAATGACAGGATCTCGCTCTGTAACTGTATGACTCGGGAGGCGGGATAGAATTTCGCCAGAAAATCTGCGACACACTCCTCCCATGTGGTGATGGATCGGGGCGGTCGGGACTCGAGCCAGTCTTTGGCCACGCCATAAAGACAGTATGGGAATAATATCAGCATGAGTGCCTCTGCTTCTACCCCCTTGTATCTGACCTTGTTGCAGTAATCTTTGAATTTCCCGATAAAATCGTTCGGGTCTTCGTCGGCCCTGCCATGAAACGGGCAGAGAGTTTGTACCGTCTGGATGGTGGATGGTTTGATGTCAAAGTGCTCGGCGGTGATCTCGGGCACCACAATAGCTCGCTCATGCCCCCCGGTGGGGACTTCGAAATTTTCCACCAACGCCTTCCCAGATCGGTTATATGTTCTCTGGTTGCTTCGGGCAGCAAGTCCCGCTGTGACAAGTTCCTCAATGTACCGAGCAATCTGGGCTGGGGTACGTGTCTCTCGTTCCTGTCCACCGGCTTCGGTGTTCTCGGGTGGATCTCTCTGGTTGGTTGCCATCCTGCTTTCTCGGTTTTTGCGGTTCTGTTCGGTGTACAGCTTTTCTGGATTGTCGAGTGGTGTTACCAGACTGCGAGGCAATCTGGGCATCAACTGAACAGTCCTGGAAAACGCAGATTCAAAAAGCAGTGAGATAAAAGAAAAATAACGAAACTGAAAAATAAAAACTCCGAAAACTAATTCTGATAACTAAATTAACCCTAAAAAGTCCCCGGCAACGGCGCCAAAAACTTGATGCGCAAACTAACGTGTTGTTCGCAAGTATACGAATCTTGTAATACCGGGCGTAATTAAGCTCGGGTGATCGTTCCCACGAGGACTATTTCGGGTTTTTCGAGAAATCAGTTTTAACTTCCAGAGTATAAAAGGAGGAGTAGTTTGAGATTGTGACTAACTATAAACTAAAAATAAACAAAATAAAACGCAAATAATTTTTGTGACGTTTTTCTGAAAATCTTGAAATTGTAAAACTAGGGTTTGAGATACTAGGTCCCTGGATCCCCTAGGGTTTCTTCAGAATTATGTTCTTCGGTTTGATATGAAAACACTCAGCAGTTTTAATTACCCGTGCCACGTACCGATTGTGCAGTAACCTTTCAGATTCCACACGCTGTCACGATTCTGCAGACTTTCGGATTCCTGTTAAGCTGCCTAAGTCTGCAGTCTCGTTATGAGTCTGCTAGGGTTTCTAACCTGTCCTGATGGCCCGAGTCAGATTCTCTAACAGTTGGTCTATACGTTTTAGCTAGCCCTATCTCCCTTTCTCTGGTCGGTCTATCAGGGTAAGGTACTAAATCCTGTCTTTTCTTCCTAACCCTAACCTGACGTTTTCACCTACAGGCTCGGGTCTATAGCAATTCTGGTTCGCGACTCCGATCATGCATAAACAGATATAATCAAAGACTGAATAACTGATAATACTGCTGAATTAAGATAACGTAATCATGAATTCATACTCAAACTGCAGAAATAATGTCTGAAAACGAAACCCTAGGTTCACCGAGAACCTAGGTAAAAGGTTTAGCTACTAAACGACATAACTAATTAACAAAGTTTCAGAATTTAAAAGAGAGATTAAGATCAAACTAAGTCTTCGGATCTGGATGAGTGCTTCCGTGCTCTCCCGGGATGCTCAGACTTGTCCTTGGATGAATTGTCTTGTGTGTTGTGTCTTCAAAACGAGTCTGGACGAGTCTTTTTATAGTGCTGGCGAACTTTCTGGAACTTGTCATTATTTACGAAACTGCCACTGCCCGAAACCGCCTCAGTTTTTGTGCTGTCTGCGTATAATACGCAGCCTGCTGCGTATAATACGCAGACAGGGTCTTCTCCTGTGCTGTTTTCTCCACTTTGTGCTTGCTGTCTGCGTATAATACGCAAGTCCTGCGTATAATACGCAGAGAGGGACCCTCCTGTGCCTTCCTCTTCTTCCTTCTGCGTATTTTCTGCGTATTTTCTCCCCCTGGCTGCGTATAATACGCAGGGGCTGCGTATAATACGCAGACAGGGGAGAAAACTGTCCAAAAATCACCTCTCCCTGCTTGCTGCCTGCGTATTTTACGCAGGGTCTGCGTATTATACGCAGACAGCAAGGCAGGATGCTCTTTTCTGCCTCTGTTTGCCTCCCGCTGCATTCCCGATCCATTCCTGCTGCATTCCCGGGCCCTGTTCCTGCATAGACAACATGAACACACCCGCGATCATATCCAATAAAAGTACGGAAAATGCAGAAATTTATAAAGAGCAAATAACTGTCTCGTTCCTTAAACCGAGGCTTTCCGAGGGTGAAAATTGGCTAAAACGTGAGTTTTCCGGCACAAATACACAAAAACCGAGCTATAAGATAACCCCTAATTGGGCGTTATCAGTGTACACCTCAAGTAGAGAATAGGAACACGGAGAGTTGTAAGGTGTGTGTAGGGAGAGAGTAAGCACTAGTAAATATTTGTGAGAGAGAGACAGTAAGCTATGGCACTGGACCAATATGTCTTGTGTCGCAACGGAGAGCTAACGATCCTATATATAATGGGGAAGTGACCGTTGAGAGGTTAATGCACCATAAATGGCGGCTTAAAGATAGACCCCCAACGGCACGTTCGACCGTGTATATAGGAACCGTTACGCACCTGCTCGCAAGTATCGGAGACCGTTATGAGATCAGCCGCATTGATGGGACACGTAAGCCTAGGATCTCTCAGTCAGTTACCAGAGGTCGCGCGCAAGCTTGGTTATCGCATGCGCGCGACGGACCTTACCCTAGCCTCCAAACCACTAAGTCCCTACAAGTCCCGTGTTATGGTGCGCGGGGACTCTGTCTCGTAGCCCCCACGTGGATCAGCACGGGTGGTGATCTGGTGTGGATGGAGCACAGCTAGGTGTGCTGGATGGCTGCCACGTGGCGGTGATCCGTCTGTCTGGAAAGCAGTATCTACACCCACACTCTCTTCCAAAACTCTTTAGGGAAACGAAAAGAAGAAGAAATTTTCAACATTAAATATTGTTTCAAACCTTTCTTCCCCCTACAAGTTTCAATCAATAACCAATTTTTGCAACCTTTGAACCAGTCTTCACAGAATATCTACGATCTTTCTGCATATGCCAAAACACCTTATCCACCCCTTCACTCCAAGGAATGGGAATGGCTAAAATAGCCCTGGCTTCATCCTCTGTAAAACTATTGAGAATAACATTTTGCTTCCAACTTTTAGTTGAGTGGTTGATCAGATCTGCCACCCTTCTTAGACCAGCATTTACCTTTTTTTTTCAACAAACAGTCCCCCAAAGCAGGTACCCATCTGGCAAGGAACACATTAATATTTTCCCCATTTCCCACTATCCAGCTCACACCTTTCTTGATGACTTTCAGGCCTTCACATAAGCTTCTCCAAATCCATGAAGGATTGTTCCCTGATTCAGCATCCAATATTGAGGTATTTGGGAAGTGCACAGCTTTTAAAACCTGAGCACACAAACAGTTAGGGTTTTGGAGCACCCTCCATCATTGCTTGGCAAGCATTGCCATATTAAAACTTCTCAAGTCTCTACAAGCCATACCCCCTTCAAACTTAGATCGGCTCAAATCACTTCAACTCACCCAACAAATATTTTTCTCACCCTTCTTGGCTCCCCACTAGAAGTTTCCAAGCAACTTTACCATCTTAGTATAAAATATTTTGGCATGAGCATACAACTCGTTACATAGCTAGGCAAAGCCATGGCTACTGCCTTAATGATAGCCTCCCTACCAGCAGGAGATAAGAAGTCCAGCTTCCAACCATGCAGCTTCTCTTCTACTCTGTCCAGAATAAAATTTACCCCTACAGACTTAGAATTTCCCCATAGAAGAGAAACACCTAAATATTTAGAGCTTTTTCCACAGTTGACATTTGACATAGCTCATAAACATTTTCCAACATAGTCTTGTCAGTATTAGGAGACATCAATATCCCAGACTTATGCATATTCACCACCATCCCTGAAGCAGAACAGAACTCATTAAGAATATTCAAGAAACTATGTATCTCTTCACTACTTGATTGGAGAAAAATCACTGCATCATCTGCAAAGAACAGGTGACTAGTAGCTACAGATCCTTGAGTTGCATTAATCCCCTTCACCACTTCATTCCTCAAAGCTTCTTTAAGATTTCTGGACAGAATTTCCATAATTAAAACAAACAGATAAGGGGACAAAGGGTCCCCTTGTCTAATGCCCCTCAAAGGTTTGAAATCCTTCCCCACAACACCATTAATTTTTACTGCTAGAGTAGGGGTGGTAACACACTGTCTAATCAGCTCCACAAACCCAACACTAAATCCCAGTTTAGTAAGCACCAAAATAAGAAACCTCCAGCTGAATTTATCATAAGCTTTCTGGAGATCAAGTTTCAAATCCAAAATACCTTTCTTTCTCTGCTTCTTGTTTCTAATAATGTGAAAGAGCTCTTGAGCAAGAACCACATTATCCTGAATACTCCTTCCAGGCAAAAAAGTAGATTGCTGATAAGCCACAAGCTTTGGCCAAAGCACCTTAATTCTATTAGCTAATAGTTTAGCTATCACTTTATACAAAAAAAAAGTGCATAAAGAAATAGGCCTAAACTCAGCCATGCTCTCAGGAATCTTCACTTTTGGAATCAAGAAAATAACTGTTTTATTTATACTTAGAGCCAGAATCTTGCTAGTCATAACTTTTTGAATAGCAGCCACCACCTCCTTCTTAATTAAACTCCATTGGGATTGGTAGAATACTCCAGTAAAGCCATCATAACCAGGTGCTTTATTTGGGTTAAAAGAGAACACAACCTCTTATATCTCTTCTTCAGAAGGAATTCTTAACAACTCCTCATTTTCTTCTTGGCAGACACAATGCTCACAGTTTCTAAAGAAGAAAGATTCAGCTCTTCACTTTCTCCAGCAAACAACTTCTCAAAGTAAGATTTACCAATGCTATCCAACTGACTTTTCTCAGATCTCCATACACCATTAGCATCCTTTAATTGGTTAATCCTATTGAAATTCCTCCTTCTCATGGTGGACAGGAAGAAAAATTTAGAGCACCTGTCACCCCCCTTCAGATATTGTATTCTAGATTTCTCTCTCCAAAATATCTCTTCTGCATTCCACATGTCTTGTAATTGACATTTAACTGTCTTCTGTAAATCCCCATTTGCTCTAGTCCATGGGTGGTTTTGCAAAATAAATAAGTGTTGTTCCAGTTCTCTGATCTTTCTTGCACTATTACTCTTCCCTGCTTGACACCACTGCCTTAAACCTTTCCTGCAATTACTCAACTTAGTAGTCAAATTAGAAAGCACCTCAGCCACCTTTTTCTCCTTCCAAGCAGTTTCAATCACCTTGCAGCAACCATCCATGTTAAGCCATCTTTCACTAAAAACAAAGCTGAAATGCTTTTCCTCTCTTCTCTTGTCAGTATCCAATACAATGGGAGTATGATCTGAACCCATCATGAATTCTCATTTTAAACAAGCATTTGGGTTCAGAATACCCCATAAAGGACTTATAAAAACTTTATCAAGGAGCTCTCTTATATGGCCATTTTCCCTATTGTTACTCCAGTTGTAGTTTAGACCCTGGCCTTCAAGCTCAAAGAGTCTGCAATCAGATATAAAACTTTTAAAAACATTAACTCTCCAAGGTTTCAAAACATTTCCACCATACTTCTCATCACCTCCAGCCATATCATTCATATCACCAGCTAGTAACTAAGGACCACATAAATCAGCAGCCACTCTCTTAATCTCATTCCAAAACTGCTTTCTCTTTGAAAATCTAGAAGGTGCATATATCAGAAACCAGGTCTGCACAGCCTTGTTTTCCTCTTGAATCTCAATCTGAAACATATTTTTTGACTTCCAAACCACAGTAACATCAATGTCATCCGTCCACCATAAAGCTAAACCCCCAGATAATCCGATAGGATTAACATAAGCAACATTTTGAAACAACAAAGACCTCCTTATACCATCTATTTTTTGAGACTTATTTTTCGTTTCTGACAGAAAAATTAATTGAGGACGATGAGCTCTCACAAGCCCTCGGAGTCTCTGGACTGTCAGGTTTCGCCCCAACCCCTGACAGTTCCAGCAAAGACTTAACATGGTTCTTGATTGTCCAAAAAAAACTTAACATGGTTCTTTCTCTACCCAAAACTGATCCACCTCATTTTTTTTAATAGCCCACATGGAGCCATTATGTGCAGCTTTAGTAGATGTGTGCCTGTTGTATAGGATCCGCACCTCCTATATCGTACTACCTTTGTTTCTTCTCTTTAACCTTACTTCACTTTTTGACACTATTCATTGTGTCACTTTGACCCGGTAATTTGGTTAGCAAAAAGATACAAAAATTAGGTAATCTTTGCATGACCTTAATACTATGAAAAATTGACAAAAAATTACATCGTTTTGATATCCAAATCACCGATTCAAAGTGACCTAACTATGGGTAAAAAATTCAATCGAAGGGGAAATAGAAGAAACAGAGGTAGTGTTACTTAATAACTGAGCGCAAAGCACTCCAATTGAAAGACATAGATCCATGTCTTGCTGCGTTCATTGATTTAGTTTCTATCTCTATCCCTTGAAGACATACATCCATGGCCAATTGAAAGCCACTCCTCAAAGCTAGCAACTCCTCCTCTTCTGCTGTTGCAACGAAGGCAATTGATTTGGCTTCGGCGGCAATGAAATTTCCAGTCTCATTGGTTAATGTACACTCCACGAAACAAATGGCTCTCATTCTTCGGCCTACTGTTGCAAAATGGACAAGGCTCATTCTCTCCTTTTGGCTGAGCTTTCGGCATGGCGGAGGGACTGGAGCTAGCAAGTGAGTTGCACCTCTCGTTTTGGTCGAAATTCATACAGACAACTTGGTGGCCTGTCATTTATTGAGTCAGAGTGCCTTTGGAAAGATTAAACTTTCAATAGCTTTGGCAGATATGAAGCCCATAGTTACAAGTTGTTATCATCAGTTCTCCAAATGATGTATACCAAGAATGATCTTTTGGGTTTCGCTGCCCAAGTTTTAATATAAACTTTGTTTTCTCTCAAAAAAAAGATTTGATGAAAAAAATAAGATTTAGTGTAATCCACCATATTTTCTTGATCATCGTTTAATGTGTCTATTTAGTTTGTTTTTATATAATTAAGAACTGCAAATAGGTGATAGCTCAGTGGTAGACATTATTTAAAATACTTTTGCTATTTAATTATTTGATGTAAAAATGTTGATAACAGTTAGTGGCAAAAACATCATTTTCATCAAAAAAATGAACTTATGTATTCAAAGGTCAACTGAGGGATGCTCTTAAATAGCTCTTCTAACATGGAGAAGGCTTAGCGTTGATTCAAACAACTTTGCTATTGGAAGTTGCTCTCCAAACTACACATAATATCAAATGCATGTCTGGGGACAATTTGGAATACTGAAGTGCCCAGCTCGCACACCTGGGACATTTTCTGTCAAGACACTCTAATCCTGATGAAAAGGTGAACACAATAATTTTTAAAGGCGGACACATAAACATGCTGTAACTTGAGCAAAACTAATGAAGCCAAAGTAACAATTAGGTCTGTCTTTCGGATGAAGATGCTTTGAGAAACTCATCATCATTGAAACTCAGATTTGTTCTTAGAGCTGATTTAATATCCAGAAAATAGTAACCAACGAATAAGGTGCATTTCTTGGACTTTGGAGATCTGAAATTTGGAATCTTGGCAAGACAAAATCACTCGCCAATTTTAGTATTGTCGCTTGCTGACACATTAAGTGAGTTGACTTTTTAAAGTGAGTCGACGAAACCTCGCCCTTCTTTGACTTCTCTGTAGATGGTCAATGCTTTTTCCATCACTTCAGGATCTTGCAGCTTATCTCTCCTCTTAGTTGCTGAAGGGAAACCCACTATGTAGTCTTCTATTGACGATGTATGTAGTTTTGGATAGACTTCTGGTGCCAATCGAGGATCATATCCAGCTGAGGCCATCAACATTAGACCTATATAATCTGCTTCCAGCTCTCTCCTACAAGAAACAACAATCTTAACAATTCCAGACATTAAAATACACACATATATAATCATCGCATCAACTTTTCTTTGTCTGTTTTCTCTCATGTCATATTAATTCGGAAGACACTTCTATCAATCAACCATCCTTTCTTGGTGAATAATTACATCTTTATTTTTGTTTGTTGAAAGTTTAGTGGGAGGGATGCTACCACATCCCAACTTCGAGGCGATACCTTAGAGCATCTCCAATGGAAATCTCCATTCTAATTCTAAATTTAGTATGTGAATAGTGAACTTGGGCATATATTGCGTTTCATGCTCCAGTGTATACATGACATAAAATGTATTCAAATGCTATTTCAAATCGTAACCAATTTTTACTTCTAATCTAACCAATTGTACACCACCATCAAGTACCATATTAGCGAACTTATTTTACATTATAACCCAAATGTCTTACACATACTCTGACTTCAAATCTTGCTTTGATTCTTACCACTACCTCTGTGCCTATCTGTGTAAATTTCAGCTTTTTTTTTTTCTTATTTCTCAGCTAATGTTTACATAAAACTTTTCTTTCATTAGTTCCACAACAAACGACCTATTTAGTGGAATGCCTTCTACCTGTGCATTAAGAATGTTGTAGAAATGCTAAATATGTAAGTAATATTGAAGAAACCAATGATATATGGAATCTTGATTCTATCTTTAACATTATTCTATACTTTTATTGGAAAACATGAATCAAACCCTAGATTTCATCTACAAAACCAGAGAACGGAGAAGAAAGGAAAGAGGGAAAAATGAAATGAAAAGTTTTCATTTACTAACTAATTTTCCAAAATGGATATTACGTCACTATTTATAGCTATAGCCACATAGACATAAACTAGCCAATCAGAATGAAGGGAGACGTAGCCGTTGCCAACTCAGCTGCCCCTGAGCTGCAACGACATCGTTCCTTTAACTAGTAAATCAACGGCCAAGATAAAAGATGAAAAACTAATCTAACGGATACTGCTACTCTAAATTTCAGGTCATTAGTTTGACACTGAATTCAGTTTAGTCCCTGAAAATTCATGTCATCAATTTGACATAGAATTCAATTTAGTCCAAACTGTCATTTCTAACACGCCCCCTCAAGTTGAAGGGGGGGGGAACACAACACCTTCAACTTGCCCAAGAGATGATAGAAAGCAGGAGAAGCTAATGGCTTAGTAAGAATATCAGCAACCTGTTCTTCAGAAGGCAAATGCTGCAAAACAACTTGTGCCTCTTGAACCATGTCTCTTACAGTGTGACAATCCAGTTCAATGTGTTTGGTCTTCTCATGGCACACAGGATTGTGTGCAATGTGAATGGCTGATGTACTATCAGAGAAGAGCACTGGAATGCTTGAGATGTTATAATGCAGTTCTTGAAACAGAGGGGTGAGCCATTTAATCTCACAGACCAGATGAGCTAGGCTTCTGTACTCAGCTTCAGCTGAACTTCTAGCCACCACTTGCTGCTTCTTGCTTTTCCAAGAAATAAGTGAACCTCCCAGAAACACTAAGTAACCAGAAGTTGACCTTCTAGTATCAAGACAGCCTCCCCAATCAGCATCTGCAAAGCCAAGAAGACTGAAATCTTGATCTATAGGGAAAACAAGACCATAATCCTCAGTAGCTTTGAGGTATCTAAGTAAATGGTGAGCTGCATTCATATGCTCTGTGGTGGGATGTGCCACAAATTGACTTAATTTGTGCACAGAAAAACTAATGTCTGGCCTGGAATTACAGAGATACAGAAGTTTCCCCACTAATCTCCTGTAACCAGCTGCTGCTTCAACAGATAGAGGATCTCCCACCATTTGACTCAACTTACATCCTGGAACCATAGGAGTGCTTGCATGTTTACAATCTGCATAACCTGTGACTGTGAGAATATCCAGAAGAAACTTGTGTTGACACAAAATATCCAGTAGAGAACTTATGTATCTCAAAACCAATAAAGTATGCAATGCCTCCAAGATCTTTGAGCTGAAATTCTGCATGAAGTGAATCTTTGAAAACTTCCAAATCAGCAACATTACTACCAGCCAGCAAAATATCATCAACATAAACCAAGAGAATAACTATCCTCCAGAATTCCTCTTGACAAAGAGAGTGTAATCTGACTTACATTGTTTGAAACCCATATGCAGAAGTTGAGTAGTAAACTTCATAAACCACTGTCTAGAAGCCTGTTTAAGGCCATATAGAGATTTTTGCAATTTACAGACAAGAGAGTTTGTAGAAGAAGAACTCACTGGGGGTAAATATCCATCTGGTAGCTTCATATAAACTTCCTCATGTAGATCTCCATGCAAGAATGCATTATTAATATCTAGCTGTAACACTGTCCATCCACACTTAGCAGCTAGAGCTAATAAAACTCTAAAAGTGACCATCTTAGCCACAGGAGAAAAAGTCTCAAAGTAATCCAAACCCTCTGTCTGTGTGTACCCTTTTGCTACCAGCCTGGCCTTATACCTTTCTACTGTACCATCAGCCTTGTATTTGATCTTGTAAACCCATTTACACCCTACAGCTGTATGTCCTGGAGGCAAAGTAGTGATCACCCAAGTATGATTGTCTTCTAGTGCCTTAATCTCCAATTCCATAGCTTGCACCCATAATTTGTTTGTTGAAGCTTGAGCAAAAGTTGTTGGTTCAATGAGAGTGTACATGTCCTGAGCAGTTCTGTTACTTACTACTGAGTGCACTTTAGAAGAATGCCTTCTGGGTGGTTGAAGCACAAAATCCTGCAAATGATGTGGCAATCTTGGAATTCTGCTACTTTGTCTGAGTGGCATAGGATGAATAGGAACATCTGCAGAAGTGCTTTGTCTGCTACTCTCTTCTAAGGTCTCACCCTGATTAATGGGTGAATCTCTTGTTGATTCTAATGTGAACACTTCTGGTACAGAAACTGGTAAACTCCAAGTTTCAAACATATTATCATGAAAGGCTTCAGAAGATGCAAAAGGAAAGATAGTCTCATGAAATGTAACATTTCTAGACACAATAAAGGTCTTGTTTTGAATATCATACACCTTGTAGCCTTTGACACCAAAAACATATCCAAGAAATACTCCTTTAATAGCCCTGGGATCAAATTTGGTTCTAGACTGATGTAAGGTAGAAACATAACACAAACACCCAAAAACTTTGAAATTATCATAATCTGGAAGCTTGTGATGAAGCATTTCAAATGGAGACTTGTTATGAGTCTTTGGAGAAGGAACTCTGTTAATTAGGTAAGCTGCTGTCAAGACACAGTCACCCCAGAACCTTATAGGGACTTTAGATTGAAACCTGATAGCTCTAGCCACATTGAGTAAATGCTGATGTTTTCTTTCTACAACAGAATTCTGCTCAGGAGTTTCTACACAACTAAGTTCATGAATAATACCATTTTTCATGAAGAAATCTTGTAAATGAAGTTCAGGAGCATTATCTGACCTGATTCTCTTGATCTTGGCATTATATTGTGTTAAAATCATGTTGTAGAAACCAGGTAGCAAACAATCCACTTCTGACTTTTGCTTCATGAGATAAACCCATGTAGTTCTGGTAGCATCATCTACTAGAGTTAAGAAAAATCTGTGACCAGCATAAGTAGCAACTTTGTAGGGTCCCCATGTATCACAATGTATTAACCCAAAAGGAATATCAGATATATGTCCATGACTGATAAAAGGCTTCCTCTTCTGTTTAGCAAGAGGACACACATCACAGTGAAACTTGGTATGAAATGAACCTGACAGATATTTAGACATCAGAGTGCCTTTCTGTATGGATGGGTGACCTAACCTTTGATGCCAAAGTGCTGTTGCATTGTCATTTTGTGAGACATTATAACTGAATTTGTCCACACTCTGAGAAGATCTTAGCATATATAGTCCACCTTGCTTATGTCCTTGACCAAGAACTATACCATCCCTTTGTATGATGAACTTATCTCCCTCACAAAAACAACTGTATCCATGTGTGTCTGTGAGCTGAGAAATAGAAATCAGGTTAAGTTGAAAAGAGGGAACACATAAAACATTATGGAGTTCAAAACTATCACTAAGTTTTACACTTCCAATATGGGTGACTTGTGCTGATTTCCCATTTGGTAGATGCACTTTAGTATTAACCTCTCTTGCATCTAAGAGCAGACATAAATGTGCACACATATGATCTGTGGCCCCACTGTCCAGAATACAAGAGTCCTGAGTGATATTTTCATTGATGCCAGCAGATAAGAGTGAATAAGCACTTATAACTCCCCCCATGAAGTGTCCTGAATCAAAAACATTGTGATGAAGTGGAGAATCCACTGACATTGAGCTAGAAGAGTATGGTGACACTGATCCTGCATCACTTGTAACACCACCAGTCTTGGAATTCAAATGAGTACTAAGAATAGACACCAACTGCTGACACTGATTCTCAGTCAAGACAACACTCTTACTTCCCACTTCTGAAGCAGACACCTGTGACTTTGGAGGTGAATGTGACCTTGACACATTAGTGACTGGATTAGCTATCACATTATGTGCCTTTGGTGAGTTGGTAAATTTAAAATCAGGAGGAAAACCATGTAATCTGTAGCATTTAGCCTTCACATGACCCTCATGACCACAATGATGACATACTAACTTTCCATTAGGACCTCTTCCACCATACCCTTGTGTACTGAAATTAGATCTGTTTCCTGATGTTGTGCCACCAGAATTTCCAGCTCCATTTGACTTGAAACCATGATGAGGCACATTGTGATGAGCATACATAACCATAGCAGGTGAAGAATGTGTATTATTCTTAAGCTGCATCTGTCTTTCTTGTTGAATTATCTTTGCAAATACCACATTTAATGGAGGAAGTGGCTCAGTGAGTAGCAGCTGGTCTCTAACTGACACATAGTGTTCATTAAGTCCCATAAGGAACTGCATAATTCTCTCCTCTTCCTGAGAGTGTTTAAACCTTCCAACCACATCACAATGACATTGTTCACAAGTGCATGAAGGCAATGGCTTATAATTGCTAAGTTCATTCCATAAGGTCTTGAGTTTAGTAAAATAAACTGTGACTAACATATCAGCTTGTCTCAAAGTAGAAATTGACATGGAAATTTGAAACACTCTTGGTAAATTACCCTGAGAAAACCTTTCCAACAAATCAATCCATACATCTCTAGCACTTGACCTTCCCACAACACTGCATGCTATATCTTTTGAAATGGAATTGAATAACCATGACATAATCATTCTATCACATCTCCTCCAAATTGAATACATCTCAGAACCTACAGCAGGTGGCATAATTGAGCCATTGACAAATTCCAATTTATTTTTCGCTTCTAAGGCCACAGTCATAGCCATTTGCCAAGAATAGAAATTATCACCATTCAACACTTGAGTCACTAGAACATTTCCAGGACTATCACCATGATGCAAGTAAAAAGGAGACTGTGAATCAATGACAACAGGAGAAGTACCTGAATTATCTGTCTCACCGTGAATCGACATGTCCGAGCTCAAGCAATACCAGAATCAAAACGAAGAATCCAGAGAATTAAACCTGAAAATCAACCTCACTTTACCAGATCTGAAAAACACCAAATACTCGAACAAAGAACAACCAATCCTGATGAAATTAAGCTCCGAGTCACCGAAAACACATCTAGTTTCCGTAACCTGGCTCTGATACCATATTGGAAAACATGAATCAAACCCTAGATTTCATCTACAAAACCAGAGAACGGAGAAGAAAGGAAAGAGGGAAAAATGAAATGAAAAGTTTTCATTTACTAACTAATTTTCCAAAATGGATATTACATCACTATTTATAGCTATAGCCACATAGACATAAACTAGCCAATCAGAATGAAGGGAGACGTAGCCGTTGCCAACTCAGCTGCCCCTGAGCTGCAACGACATCGTTCCTTTAACTAGTAAATCAACGGCCAAGATAAAAGATGAAAAACTAATCTAACGGATAGTGCTACTCTAAATTTCAGGTCATTAGTTTGACACTGAATTCAGTTTAGTCCCTGAAAATTCATGTCATCAATTTGACATAGAATTCAATTTAGTCCAAACTGTCATTTCTAACAACTTTGTCTCAATTTGAGTCCAAGTATAGAATAATAATCTTTTAGCATTCGACCCTCCATTGGAGCATAAAAATCCTGTAAGTTTAACATTATCGCAACTTTGAAACCCCATTGGTGATGCTCTTAAACCTCTAATTATGTGGGGGTTACAAAGGAAAAGATGACCTGAAATCAAGAATCATATGTTAATTAATGAACACATCCAGTACTCTTGAACAAATTTAAGCTCCTGGATAAACTATAATGGATTACAAGAAATTAATTTCTTTTTCTAGTTAAAAAAAAAAACAAAGGGACGGGATCAAGAAACTGTGATTTCTACCCGAATTGAAAATTTATGAGCAATTTATCGTTATCTCCGTTTTGAAAAAATCTCCTATTACAGGTTAATTGTCAAGACTAGAACCATGAAGTTGTACGTACCAGCGCGAGAAGAAAGCGCAGACGAGGTGCGTCGCTAGAAGCTGATAATGCATCCCCGTATTCTTGGGAAGAAGGCTTATTGAGGTGATAAATGACAGAAAACGACTTATTTCATTATCATGTCGAGCCACCACACACCCGATCTGATCAAAGGGACATAAAGAAGAGCTTAAGAAGAAGAAGAAGCTGTTATACACACACACACACACACACACACACACACACACACACACACACACACACATAGTTATTAGGGTACATGTCTCGCCATGGGATTCATGCCATTCATCTTTTCTGCATTTTCCCTGAACTTTTCTAAACAAGATATTCACTTCTTCTGAGGGACTTGTAAATTCTAGTTGTTTGCCACCACACGCCCTATGACTAGACCCTGGGCAATTCATATTGGGGAACTAACTCCCACTATCGGCATTGGTGTGCCTAGCTTTTGTCTAGGCATATTGAGGAGCTGATTCACAAGCAAAACGCCATAAGAACTTGTCAACCTTTTCACATACTAATAGGAGGAAATGGTGGGTCTCTTGTGCAATCTACGAGAGATAGATTGAGGGATCAACTGAAACAAAAATTCTGAATGTCACATGATAACATGTAATTTGTATAAACCTGAGTGTCATTGTGTACTGGTCACAAAATAGAAGGCAACCATGGTTAAAATGTAACCATGGTCAAGCCTCACTATAAGTAAGAATTATAGAGAATGGTTGGGTTTGTACGGAAATCAATCGTATCATTTTGCAGCCTCATTCATCTCTCCCTCCTTGTTCTTCTCTCTTTCATGAGTATATATTCAGTACCACCGTGATACAGTGACGTGATACCACGAGTGCAGTTTTTAAGAAAATTTATATTTTCAGATATAATTTTATTTTATTTTATTTTATTTTTTGAAATGTATTTTGAGATATGATTAACACTGATGAGTACATTAGTCCATCATTGTTTAATTATATTTATTTTAGGGAAATTATTTAATTAAATTTTTACGCAGTGATTTGGTGAATATATATGATCACAATAATCATTTACTAATCATGTGATACATATAGAAATTAATACACTCGGGATGCCACATCACCGTATCAAAGTGGTACGAATTATTATCTACTCGTGATCAAATCCTAGCAGTTTTTTAAATAATGTTGTAATATCGCAGAAAAATGAGAGAAATGTTCTGAAATATGTATGTTAGCAATTGGTGCGCCCATGTGGGGTGCCCAATGTAATTATCGTAACCTTATGGGGTTAGTTGCACTAATGCACAAACTAGAGGGGTTAGTAGCTAAGGCTCAAACCCTAGGGGTTTATGTGCAAACCTAGGAGAAGTTTTGCCTATATAAGGAGGCAGCCTCCTACACATTATGGAGTGACTATAAGGCTATTCCAGAGAATAAAGTTACTCTGTCTAGATTCATACTAGTTGTAGAGAATCCTAGTCTCTCTCCAACTTCATCCAAGGAGGTGGAACGTGGTGTGGAAATCAGTGTTCGTCCTCGAGATTCACACTAGATTGGTGGGAGCAAGATCAAAGAGGAGGCGCGTGAAAGCAAGCAACACAACGATCATCCGCTGCATTAAGGAGCTTAGGAAGACAAGGTAAACACATGAATATTCCGCTTCAATTCATGTTGTAGATCTGAATGTGTTAGATCCTTCCTGCCCTTCATTGGTATCAGAGCCTTAGGCTTGTTTTTCGTGCCTCGATAAGGTTTCCCGAAACTGTATTAAAAATCGCGTTTCTGAAATTTCATAACCAGTAGACGAAACCTATATGGTTAGGTAGGGTTTTACACAAGGATTCCAGATATATAAATTTTATATTTTTTGGATTTACGGTGAATTAGTTATGAATTTTCAAAGTTTCGGAACTGTATTAATCTGGACTGCTAGATCCAATAATAGAACACGTTTTTCAAAAACTTGTTAAAATTGGATTTTGACCACATAATCGGGATCAGGACGAAAAGACGATCACGGCAAAATTAATTTCGTCGCGAACAGAGCACGGGAAGGCGGCGAGTGGGCTTCACGCGCCACCGACGCCGCCCCACGCGCCACACGCGCCTAAGGGCTGGCGGCGGCTGCTGACGTGGCCCTAGGGCTGACGTGGCAGATGACGTGGCAATGACGTGGTAGGCACGTGGCAGCTGACGTGGCAGCTCACGTGGCGATGACGTGGTAGGATGACGTGGCGGCTGACGTCGGTATAGGTGCTGACGACGTGGCATGCTGACGTGGCACATGGGCCGACGTCGGCGCGTGGCGGAGGCGGACGCGCTCACGCGCGGCGGCACGTGAGGGCGCGTGCGGCCTCCTCCCGCCGTCTTTTTTCGTCCGTTTTTTCCTAGGGACTCCAAATTAAATTTCCTATTTTGTGGATATTTTTTCATAATTTTTGGAGCGACGGAAAATTTTAGTAATTTCCAGATTAATTAATTAGTGTTTAGCACACTTCCCGAGGCAGTTTGACGACCTTAAACACACTGTTTTGAGCCCAAATTTTTTCTGGAGACTTAGGTCATTTTTCCCTACGTTTTGCCATAGGTGGTGAGACCCTAAGTGGTAGGGAGCAATTTTCGATCTTTTTAGTTGATTAGATTATTGCTTATTAATTTCCAGTAATTATTGCTTAATTCCGGAAATTTCCAAAAATTCCAGTATGTTTGTTATATTGTTATACATGCTGTTGTGGGTTGAATGGATGTGTTTGGTGCATGGATGTGGCATAGATGTTTTATATTTTGGTTTTGGTATTGGTTTTTGAATATGTAATCAAAACACGGCCTGCGTGTCGTGCCTCTCTATACTCTAGTGTCTTCTCTTCTCATCCACTCGCCTCTATGAGGTTACTTCTTATTAGAAATAAGATAGTTAGTAGAGATTGAAGATTGAAGCTTCAAGAGAGGTGGCCAAACCAAAAGCTATGGCGCAAGGTGCATGGAGCAATTAGACGGTCTAAAGGAGCCTCAAGCTTGGAGTCCTCAAGTAGGCGAGATGGCCTGAGATGGAGTTCAAGACTTGCTCAAGAAGTGCTCTCAATAGTGGGAGTGCACCTTAGGGGCCACATCCATTGCATATTTATTTATGCTTATGCTTGTTTTATGTTATAACTGCGTGTTATTGGATATATATGTTTAACCTCGCATGCTAAAGAACTAAAGCAAAAGAGCTCACATGATGACATGATTAAAATTGATAGGAAATCACAAGTGATGAGATTTGATTCCTAGGATATACGCTAGGTTTTGGTGGAGTCCTTGTGAGGAACTATTAAGTTTTAATCGATGTCACATGTTATTTTGGAGCTAAGTAAATGCTAGTGATTAACTTCCACAATGTCTCTATCAATCGTGTCTAAGTCAAAAACTGTAAAGGCTAAATGGTGACAACAACGACATGATAAGCTGTCGTACTATGTAACCATCCGTTAGACATAGGTTGTCAGCCACCTACAAACATGGTCGAACCTGTGATGAATAAGTTGTCACAGCAGCAGATAGACATTATCTTTAGGCTCACCAATAGTGGGAAGCAACAATCAAGATAATGTCATAGAGCATGCTATGAAAAGGTGGGGAAATGACCTCATCAGCATGTTCTAGACCATTTTTAAAATTGTAGGAAGCCAAAGAAGAATCTTGGATCCATCTTAGCCATTTGCGTACATAAATTCTGAGCATTGGCTCATAATAATCCTACCTCTACTATGAGTTATGGCTCATGTCATAATATTGAGCACTCGACTTTACCGTCTGAGATTGATGCCATGTATGATAATAGAGTTAAGGGTTGTCAGGTATAAGCTATCCGTTTTGTAATTTGTTGCAATCTCTGCCACGTTTCATGAAACGTTATATGACACACTTTGTAAGTGTCAAGATGTTTGGATAAGGCCAAACATCACCCTGTTCTAGGATCTAAGCAAAAAGAGCTTGCTAAAGAATACTAGTCCAGCATACTTCGGATGTCTAAGCAATATATGATTGCTAAAGGCTGTTGGAGAAGTATGATCATACTTAATGAAGTATGATAGGCAGATATAGTCCCTAGCCCGGTATTAGGACCAAGGCAACAGGTGAGGCAAGGATAAATGAATTTAAGGGAAATGTTGGTATAAGGCCAGTATTACCCAAGACTGACAAACGCAAAAGAGAGCTAAGGAGTCTTCCTAAGACTAAGAGAAAAGGCCAGATCTGGCACTAACTTCTCGTCTAAAGGATCCAAAGAACTGTCTTTGAGGGAGTAGCCACCAAAATTTGTTTTGGTAACAGTTTTAACTTTGAATATGGTTAAATCATGGTGTTTGCGTTCTTAAGATTCTAGCATGAATGACGCCTTAGAATTCTTGGATGTCAACTTAAGAGTATGACTTAAGATTCTGATATGTGGCGCGCTAGATTAAGACACACGCTGACAGGAAAGGATGTTCAGGCTAGCTAGGGCAGGCCTGCTTGGATTTTGCCCAAGGTACCCTTACCTGTGTGTGATTCTTGCCGGACATGAAAGGCAAAAACGCAAAATCATCCAGTAGAGCATTAAGGACTACTGAGTCTTTTGTATATTATTCATTCTGTTGTTGTGTTCCATCAAATTGTTAAAGCTAAAGACATGGTGCTTACTGTTCCATCACATTTGTAGATTATTGTCCACGTCTCAACTATGTGTGCTTGGGCCACATAAGTCTGAGGCACAAGGGTGCTTCAGACAGGTCTCTACAAAAGGTAGAACAACCGTCTGGATAAAAGGATATGTCCTTGGCCAGAATGAGACTGGAAGTATCTATCTTAGCAAGAGCTATGTGATGGAGAAATAGTAAGGCAGTTGGCTATTCCCATGCCTCAGCAGGGTGCTGTAGAGAATAAGAGGAATAGGTTACTGTAAGAGATGGTCTGATGTATGATAGAGCGTGCAAAGTACAAGTTCCCTATTCGGAGGAGACACTTTGCTAAACGACTATCAACATACGCAACCATAAGTCCACCAAGTCTGTAGCCACTACACCCTACAAGATGTGGACCAAAAGGCAACCTGAATGAGGTCACCTTAGGCCATGGGGATCGGCAACTTATGTACTAACTAAATTTCTAGCCAGGAAGAGGTTCGTTGAGAAATAATTCTCTACGAAACAAAGGTTTCACTGGATGACACCCCATCCCTGAATGATCAACAGGAAATAGTTCCTACGGATCTTCAGGACAGTGGGAGTAACTTGCCTAGTGAACAAGCCCATCATAGATTATGACTATGAGGAGGAACCCTCTTTGCGTAGGAACGTTCTTTGGAGCGTACCCCATCGATGAATTGACATCGAAAGGAAGACCATAAGGGTCATCACGCAAGATAATGATGAACCTAGGGTGTTTGTCCCAGGATCTTTCATCACCTGACAAGAAGGAATTGGAAGTTAGACCCTAGATGGAAGAAACGTATCTTCATGGAGTAACGTATCTTCTCATGCTATTCAGAGCATCCTAGGGGTTGCGTATTTGAAACGCAATAGCCGATAAGTAGTGTAACAAAATGGATTCACGAGATATATGATTTCTCATAGGAGATGTCCATGATTAAGGGATATGTTCGTAGAGATGGTGATCTCCACGAGCATGGAGGATACCGCTGGAAGATACCCGTTCATTAAATCGATTATGAGGAATTAGTCCCTCAAGAATCATTCGGACAGTGGGAGTGACTTTCCAAGCAGGGTGCTCCATCCATAAGGGATGAAAGCAAATGATGATCCTCCTATGCAAAGGAATTGCTCATAAGGAGCATACCCTATCGACTATTTGAGATCGAAGGGATGATCTTAAGGATCACCTTGCATAAACAATAGGATAGAATCCTAGGCCTTATCGTTCCCTGATTATGAAGAATGAATAGTAAGCTTTACAGGATAAATTAGAGTCTATAAAGGGGCCAACCAAGTTTAAGGCTAGGTTGGATTTCCAACTGGATGAAAGACTATTGGAGATTAATGGATTTCCAAGGTCAATCAGAGACCCAGACGGAAGCGTGGTAAGGCACACGACTTGCGTAGAAGCGAATAAATCTACACTCATTCTGAGGATAGACATCGACGAGTTTGAGTCGATCCGACGAATTTGCGTTGGTTCAACGAGGATCCTTCCCAAGGTTTTGGGTGGTAAGGATTAGGTTGATTCGCTTGGTGGCATCAATAGTTGTGGTTCCATTCTCGATAAACGTGATGACTGAATTTCTCAATGGAGAAATCCTAAGAGGTGACTAAGGTCAAATGCACAGAATGCGTGCAAGCTAACTAAGTCCATATGGGATCTTAGCTAGTCCTCTGGATAGTGGTATTTCATCAGGGATCGTTTACTATATGTTTACGATAACAAATGGAAACCACTGTGAATTACTCTTACTAGTAGAGAGGTAATAATCACGTCACTTAATATCGATGACACACTATTGGCTAGTGGAGCTTAGGGATTGTTCGAGTCCCCTAAGGAGTAATTGTACTCCTGTAGCTCAGCGCAAGACTTTACGAGCCTAGGCATGTGCCCTAAGAGACACCATACAAGATTGACCGGATAACCAGAGTGCCCGATGCATTAGGAGTCTTCTATACACTATGGTGTATACTCAGACCTAGCAAACGCTATGCAATCGGAAGAATTGGATTTCAGGATATTCCCATTTAAGACACAAGATTGTAACCAGGATACTCTATATGATGGATCACGTGCTATGACTATCGAAGAAGATGCTTCGACTAGTTAGCCACATATGCTAACTAGGGTGGGGACCTAGATGCACTTGGATCCGACTCAGGCTATCGTCCATGCTCGATGATAGACTCGCATGGAGCAAATGCAATATAAGTGTTGCATGATCGTATGAGACCGCTCCATTGACCATGGAAGCGAAGCACGATTGCCTGTTCTGCCATAGGGCAGAAATGTGTTTAAACTGAAAAGGTTTTCTTGTAAGCTTATGAGCTATCAACAAAACTATTACCATGAGTAGTGCTAGCATATGGCTATAACACTGCGGTAAAGACAAACACATAGTCGAGGGTACTATTTCACAAAAGGTGAAATAACTGCCTAGAGAGTAATCCTGGAGTGGATCGACTATGGGCCAGGATGTTGGCTCATCCCATTCCTAAACCACATGAGAATCGTCTTTGTGGATCTCTTTAGAGAATTAGGACTCGGTAGTCGATAACTAGCAATATGATTGATGAGCACACGAGACATTGATTGACTGGATTTTAATTGGATTTGTTTAAGCAGCATGTTGTTTGATACATGTATGATATGTTACATTTCCTGTACTAGCATAGAGCATGTCACGCATACACTAGGTCGGCTCACTCACACGAGCGACCGCCTTCGCAATATCCTGGATATGTCTGGGTGTGGCGGAAGATGAGACAGAATCCCGATAAGCGCTGAAAGCCTGCGATAGGATATGAGATGCCTTCTTCATATGAGCATATGGCCTATGATAAGAGCTTGATGTCTATCAGTAGAGCTAGGAGCCTGTCAGACGGATTCAACTGTCGCATTGGAAATAAGTTCCAAGGTGAGGTTGGTTATGGCCAATCGAACATGGTTATTACCCCGAATCATGTACAGTCTGTGTAGAGAAAGCCAGATGCGAGAACTGATAATTGTTCACAATAGTGTGACATGGCAGTACTCGGGCTGGTGGCCATAAGGGCTACCGGATTGTCATCTGCATAGTGGTCCTTTGCAAGGATAAGACATGCGCTCTGATCAGAGTCTAAACACTATGGCGCATATTTCCCCCTGAATAACGCGCGCTTATGAGTGACCATGAGGTGATGAGTAGAATTAGTCCCTGGGATTCCTCATCGTGTGAGCCTCGTCGATCATAGAAAGATGATTGACACTGTATACCCTTTGTACTTACGTCTGTGTCATGAGGAGACGGGTCGGTGGTGCTACTTTGGCGTGACACCTTACGGCTATGGATGATTCGGCCTTCCGGACACTGCTGGGAAAGCAGCTGAGCCGAATCTGAGTGACACATGTATGTAAGGAAAGATTCTCGTTGCATCGCTCTTTATTATCTTCATTGGGCCCACCTGCAAGATCTTATGGGATCATGCAGGATATGAAAATATAAAGGAGATGTGGACTCATTGGAGCATGGCCTTCGGGACATGGCAGGTGCTCATGATCCACGAGATGACAGTCGGAGGAATCTGGGGAATACGAGAGTTACGGAGAGCATTAATACTGTTTCATGTTTTAAGGGTGCCTTACTGCGCTGGCTATACGAGTTTGGTATGTGGATCTCCCGAGAGGGTGCCTTCCCATGCTGGCTATACGAGTTTGGTGTACGGATCTCCCGAAATGCAGGTACTCTCACCGGTCACACGCCACGGCCACACAATACTCTTTTGTAGATGATAGAAAGTTGGAGATGGATGGAGACTAGATGAATTGTGCAACCCCACTGTGCGAGTGGGAGATGTTAGCAATTGGTGCACCCATGTGGGGTGCCCAATGTAATTATCGTAACCTTATGGGGTTAGTTGCACTAATGCACAAACTAGAGGGGTTAGTAGCTAAGGCTCAAACCCTAGGGGTTTATGTGCAAACCTAGGAGAAGTTTTGCCTATATAAGGAGGCAGCCTCCTACACATTATGGAGTGACTATAAGGCTATTCCAGAGAATAAAGTTACTCTGTCTAGATTCATACTAGTTGTAGAGAACCCTAGTCTCTCTCCAACTTCATCCAAGGAGGTGGAACGTGGTGTGGAAATCAGTGTTCGTCCTCGAGATTCACACTAGATTGGTGGGAGCAAGATCAAAGAGGAGGCGCGTGAAAGCAAGCAACACAACGATCATCCTCTGCATTAAGGAGCTTAGGAAGACAAGGTAAACACATGAATATTCCGCTTTAATTCATGTTGTAGATCTGAATGTGTTAGATTCTTCCTGCCCTTCAATGTAATTTGACTGCTGTGAGAACTGAGACGTTGAAATGTACCTGACGAGCGAGGATTGTTGCCAACTCTGTGTCATCCTGGAGTTTGTCAAGCAACCCGGAAAAGATCTTAAGAATCCCACAAGGTAAAAGATATGCACTGTCAACATCAGAATCATCCAGAACCACCACTTCCCACATCTTTTTCTCCAAGTGCTTAGTCGATGTTTTACTTTGGCCTTTTTCACTCCCCTTGTTATTGTGATTCCCTGGACAAAATCAAGAAAACACCTACAGTTTTAGGGCATTCCGAGTCAACCGGCCAAACACAAATTCATTTGATTATTTGCCTGTTGTTGAATACTTGAATAGCTCATACAATTCGTAGTTTCATGTAAAACATCAAAGAAAAGATTCAACTAAGGCACATTCCTATGCTTCATCATTCTTTCCATTAATTTCCGGCAAAAAAGTAAGGGAAACAATGTCTATAGTTATTTTTGCATTTTAATTAATTTACTAAATTATTCTATAACTATGAAACCATAAAAGAAAAACATTACACAGTACTATAAAATAAAATAGAATATCACGGGTATGGTGAAGAAGATTAATTACCTTCTTGTATTGTAATGAGGAGTTGTTCATCTTCTTGGTTGCCACCATAGAAGTGGATGGTGCTGCCATTTTCTAGCCTCAAAGAATCATTCAAGGCTTGAATTAGCTTCTCCATCACAGCCTGCACTCGAATACTCTCTTTGCTATTTACAGGCAATATGCGCTTGTCGGTCTTCTTCTTCTTCTCCTGCGAATATCTCGCAAACTTCACTAACAATGAGCGATCTAGTTCAAAAACCCAATGGTCCCGACCAGTATATGGTACTCTCTCTTTTCCAACTCCCGGAAATCCTAAACCGATGAAAAGAATTGAACCAAAGACAATAAATGACCTGATTCCACCACCAAGCTTCTCTCCGAATCTCTCCATCAACAACGATGGATCTGAACTTGTCTTACTTGAGAATGTTCTTCTTGGATTGCCCTGAAACATAGTATTACCGCCGGTCAACAAGTTCTTGTGGTGGTGAAATACGACGTTTTTGTTGTTGTTGTTGGATTTGCTTAGCAACAATGTTCTTTGGATCGTTGGGAAGCTTTTTCTGAGGAGGTGAGTGAAAGCCATGATGATTAACTAATGTTGTCAAGCTTCTTCGTCAATGGAGGAGGCTGTTTTATAGAGACTTCGGCTTAATTTGATTGATTCTTGGCAGAGAAGACTTTGTTTTAATTTAATTTAAGTTGCTTCATTATATACCAATGCTGACAAATTCATCTATGCCCCTGCCCACGTTAATACCCGACTTTGTCGGAGGGCACTTTGGACTGATCTTTGTAAAAAATAGTAGCATGACTGGGTTTTTTCCCTTCTTTTTTGAGAAACAGATTGCATTAAATCAACTCGTTGGGCTTGACAGCCCAAATACATGGGCTTTCTTGACCCAACAGGGTTCTTTCTCTGCCCAAAACTGATCCACCTCATTTTTAATAGCCCATTTGGAGACAAAATGTGCAGTTGCATTGTATTAGACGTACGTGTTGTAACAAAACTCCTGTTTCAGAGCTCTGCTACCAGTTTGTTATAACCTGTGAGTATTCGAGCAAGAACGACGAAAGCGAAACAAGAACGAGACAAATATTTAACTTGGTTCACTAACGAATTTGTAACGAACCCGCTAGCTAATCAACGGCCAGAATCATATATTTTATTGAGAAGAGAACCCGATTACAATGCATGCCGTGGCGGCGACGGCCACGGCGGCAAGCCGAAACACCCACCCGAAGACACACACAAAAAGCTCACAAAATTGATCTAAACCCGTCTGTGTGTACGTTTAGTGCAACATGCATGTGCATTATATACTCATATCAAGGGGGTGGACAATTCCACTTTGGTAACATGTTACCAAAGACCACGTACCCACATACCACCGCCTTTGACCATTCCTTTATTTTCTTTGCTGACTTTGGTTCAAAGTCACAACCCAACAAATCTCCACCTTGACTTGAATCAATCCAGCAACCCGAAACTGGAACCTGATGTTTCTCTTCTCAAACCTAAACTGGATGCGTCTCCCTGAACCAGAAACGAGCACGCCTCCCCATAGCCAGATGTTTCGCAGCTGTATGCGAAACCCGAATCGCCAAATCCTTGCTTCAACTACTATGCGTTCCTGCAACGGATGCGCCATATGTGGATGCACTTCCTGAAACAGAAACAAGTGCTCCACCCAGAACCAGACTCGAATGTATTCACTGAGACAGGACCGAATACATTACAGATGCGCCCAATTGCGCCAGACAGATGCACCATGACAAGTGCTCAGATGTCATTCAGACTAGATGCACCAATGACGAGTGCTACAAATTGTCATGCCAGATGCTCGCCAGAAACAGATCGCGCCAGATGCCAGCTCAATGCGTGTCATGGTACACGCTCCCAAAAACAGAACATATGCACGCCAGAACAAACTCGTGCATAATGCGCGCCAGAACCAAGACCAGATGCGCGTGGCAGAAATCTCACGCACCAGATTGCTCCGAATGGAGCCCGGATAGCCCCCTCCATGGGGCTTCAGATGGTGGTGTACCTGCTTCTCTCTCCCGAACAGATCGATCTTGATTTCGAAACCGGACATCGTTCTTGGGGGAATCTCAAAACCCAACCTCCCGATAGCCTTCTCCACCTGAATCGCGAAACCCTAGCTTTGAGTTCCACCAAAACGTGAAACCCTAGCTCTTGGCTCCACCCTGATCTTGGAACCCTGGCTCTGATACAAGTTTATTAAAACTGGTAATCCCCTGACCTGGCTCTGATACCAGTTTGTTGTAACAGAACTCCTGTTTCAGAGCTCTGCTACCAGTTTGTTATAACCTGTGAGTATTCGAGCAAGGACGACGAAAGCGAAACAAGAATGAGACAAATATTTAACGTGGTTCACTAACGAATTCGTAACGAACCCGCTAGCTAATCCACGACCAGAACCAGATATTTTATTGAGAAGAGAATCCGATTATAATGCACCGCCACGGCGGCGACCCGAAACACCCACCCGAAGACACACACAAAAAGCTCACAATATTGATCTAAACCCGTCTGTGTGATGTTTAGTGCAACATGCATGTGCATTATATACTCATATCAAGGGGGTGGACAATTCCACTTTGGTAACATGTTACCAAAGACCACGTACCCACATACCACCGCCTTTGACCATTCCTTTATTTCCTCTGCTGACTTTGGTTCAAAGTCACAACCCAACAGTACGCCTAGGGACGGACCCAGAAAGTTTTGTTGGCAGGGGCCAAGATAAATGTCTAAAATCGATACTTAGTAAATTAAGATGTTTCGACTGATGCCCGCATAAGGAAATTAGCCCCTGTTGTCTATAACACAGGTCCGTCCTTGCGTACGCCTGTTCTATAGGATCCGTCTTGTTTGTCTTTTTCCGTGTGAGTATGAGATTCGTAGTGATGGAATTAACAGTGATGGTATTGATACAGTATGATATGATGTAAGATGGTGTTTGATTGGAGAAATTTTTGTTTGCTCTAAGAGAAAATGATGTTGATTTGCTCTAACCATACAGCACAGGACGCGTCAAGAGAAAATAGAATGAATGGCAAACAAAAGAAAGTAGATTCCGACATGTTTCTGACGTGTCCTGTGATGTACTGCTTAGAGCACCATGTCATATTTGCTCTTGGAGCAAGCAATAATTACTCCTTCGATTGATGATGAGATTGGAATATGACTAAACCTAGAAATGACCAATTTGCCATTAACAAAATAAAACAGATTCTAATTTAACAAACCAAAAAATCAAAAGCAGGGCTACTACCGTCATTTAATTGCTAAGTCTTTTTAATACCTGATCCTAGTGGGTACTACCTCCGTTTCTTCTGTATAGTCCTGGTTTAACTTTTTAACCCGTAATTGGGTCACTTTGACTCGATGATTTAGATAGCAAAACGGTGTAATTTTTTAACAATTTTATCATGGTGTTCTAGACTAAAGTTTACTCTACAAGACCATGCAAAGATTATCAAATTTTTGTATCGTTTTGCTAATCAAAACACCTAGTCAAATTGACATAGTGGGGCTGTTTGGATTTAATGGTTTTGGGGTTAGGTTGAACCGTAGCCTGTTGTTGTTTAGATTTAATGGTTGGGGTTTTAGGTTTAGTGGATGGGTTAGAATTTTTTCGGTGACCGGTTTAGTTGGAGCCGGTCACCGGTTGTTTTATTAATATTTTTGTTGTCGCTAAAACTACAATTGTCGTCACCACATCATCCCCACACCCGGTCACCGGCCTACTTACCCAGTCACCGGTTAAAATTACCTGGCCACGGGTAATCACGTCTGGTGACCGGGTCTTTGTCTTGGTTGGGATTAGGTTGGGTTCAGCCTAACCTCGAAATTCAAACAGCCCCAGTGAATAGTGATAAAAAGTGATGTAAGCTCATACAGAAGAAACAGAGGTAGTAGTGGTGTATACATTAGTCCTCCATTTGGAGGCTTGGTAGTGGACCGAGGCTCAACAATACATGGTCTACCTTTTTCACCAAACAACAGACTATCTTGCTCTTCCTCGCAAGTCCACTCCCATAACCAAGATATAGAAAACAAACAAGCCCCCACAGTTTATCTTCTATTGCACTTCAGTGCTCCCCCATCCAACCATGACAAGGGAAATTGAAAGATGAACCGGTTCTGACTTGTCTCATGGATGCTTAGTTCTTCTCCCTCCGGCAGATTTAATAAAACTTTCATAGCCCTAACACTGAAGCGAACCGGGTAGAGAAACATACCTATCAAGTACGGACCACGACCCTGAATGGCTTCCAAACAGTACTCTCGATTGAGCACTTCGACCTCCTCTTCCTCCACCGTTAACTTGCCACAGTCGTTGATAATTCCTGCACTCGATGCCATGACTGATGCCCGAAGCTTGTTTTTCAACGATGAACCCTAGCTGCGAAGGTCTACACACTAAGCTGAAACCTTAGCGCTCCATTGTCTTCGCTTATAGATCTCTGAATGATTTCAGAGCTTTTCACCCTTTCCAACTTTGTATAAGAGTGTTTTGATAGGAATAATAGTATTTCGGTCTCTCTGGATTTTGTGAAGGGCAGGAAGGATCTAACATGCTCAGATCAACAACATGAACTAAAGCGGAATATTCATGTGTTTACCTTGTCTTCCTTAGCTCCTTAATGCAGCGGATGATCGTTGTGTTGCTTGCTTTCACGCGCCTACTCCGTGATCTTGCTCCCACCAATCGAGTGCGAATCTCGAGGACGAACACTGATTTCCACACCACGTTCCACCTCCTTGGATGAAGTTGGAGAGAGACTAGGGTTCTCTACAACTAGTATGAATCTAGACAGAGAGACTTTTCTGTATTGGAATAATCAATATAATATGTAGGAGGCTGCCTCCTTATATAGGCAAAACTTCTCCTAAGTTTGCACATAAACCCCTAGGGTTTGAGCCTTAGCTACTAACCCCTCTAGTTTATGTATTAGTGCAACTAACCCCATAAGGTTATGTTAATTGCATTGGGCACCCCACATGGGCGCACCAATTGCTAACATCTCCCACTCGCACAGTGGGGTTGCACAATTCATCCAGTCTCCATCAATCTCCAACTTTCTATCATCTACAAAAGAGTATTGTGTGGCCGTGGCGTGTGACCGGTGAGAGTACCTGCATTTCGGGAGATCCGTACACCAAACTCGTATAGCCAGCATGGGAAGGCACCCTCTCGGGAGATCCACATACCAAACTCGTATAGCCAGCGCAGGAAGGCACCCTTAAAACATAAAACAGTGATAATGCTCTTCGTAACTCTCGTATCCCCCAGATTCCTCCGATTGTCATCTCGTGGATCATGAACACCTGCCTTGTCCCGAAGGCCATGCTCCAATGAGTCCACATCTCCTTTATATTTTTCATATCCTACATGATCCCATAAGATCTTGCAGGTGGGCCCAATGAAAGATAATAAAGAGCGATGCAACGAGAATCTTTCCTTACATACATGTGTCACTCAGATTCGGCTCAGCTGCTTTCCCAGCAGTGTCCGGAAGGCCGAATCATCCATAGCCGTAAGGTGTCACGCCAAAGTAGCACCACCGACCCGTCTCCTCATGACACAGACGTAAGTACAAAGGGTATACAGTGTCGATCATCCTCATACGATCGACGAGGCTCACACGATGAGGAATCCCAGGGACTAATTCAACTCATCACCTCATGGTCACTCATAAGCGCGCGTTATTCAAGGGGAAATATGCGCCATAGTGTTTACACTCTGATGAGAGCGCATGTCTTATCCTTGCAAAAGGACCACTATGCAGATGTCTATCCGGTAGCCCTTATGGCCACCAGCCCGAGTGCTGCCACGTCACACTGTTGTGATCAATTATCAGCTCTCGCATCTGGCTTCTTCTACACAGACTATACATGGTTCGGGGTAGCAACCATGTTCGATTGGCCATAACCGATCTCAGCTTGGAACTCATTTCCAAAGCGACATTTGAATCCATCTGACAGGCTCCTAGCACTACTGATAGACTTCAAGCTCTTATCGTAGGCCATATGCTCATATGAAGAAGGCATCTCATATCATATCGCAGGCTTTCAGCGCTTATCTGGATTCCGTCTCATCTTCCGCCACACCCAGACATATCCAGGATACTGCGAAGGCAGTTGCTCGTGTGAGTGAGCCAACTTAGTGTCTGTGTGACATGCTCTAAGCTAGTACAGGAAATGTAACATATCATACACGTATCAAACAACATGCAGCATAAATAAACAAATCCATTCCTAATATCCAATCAATCAATGTCTCAAAATGTTTAATCAGTCTGACATCTAGTTCCATTTGCCCAACCCTATATTCCTAGTATGACCAACAAAAGTAGCCTTAAGAAGAGGCTTGGTCATTGGATCAGCTAACATCTGATTCGTAGGAATATGCTCTAGGGTGATATCTCCCTTAGCTACTACTTCCCTAATGAAGTGGTACTTTATCTCAATATGTTTGGCCTTGCTGTGGTATTTCGGATCTTTAGCACAAGCTATGGCCGACATACTATCACAACGAAGCGTTACTGGTCTTGGTTCGTCAACCGCTCCTAAGCTGACCAGAAATCTCTTCAGCCAAACACTCTCCTGCGCTGCCGCGGAGCAGGCAACGTATTCAGCTTCCATGGTTGATAAGGCAGTGCAAGTCTGCTTGCTACTGTGCCATGTGATGGCTCCTCCACCCAGCATGAAGACGTAGCCTGAGGTCGATTTACGTGCGTCTAGGTCCCCACCCCAGTCAGCATCACTGTAGCCAATGAGCCTTAGCTCAGAGCCTCGGTAGCTTAACACGTAATCCTTAGTCCCTTTGAGATATCGGAGAATCCTCTTAACAGCCTTCCAGTGTCCAACACCGGGATCAGACTGATATCTGCTAACTAAACCGACAGCATGACATATGTCGGGCCTTGTACACATCATTGCGTACATTAAACTTCCGACAGCACTTGCATAGGGTACTTTGGCCATCTGGTCTCTCTCGTGTTGGGTCTTGGGACACATTTCAAGGCTGAGTTTCTCGCCATGTGCAATGGGAGTCTCGAATGGCTTGGAGTCCATCATCTGGAACCGTTCAAGTATCTTCTTGATGTATGTCTCTTGAGACAAGCCAAGAAGTCTCTTAGAACGGTTCCTTAGGATCTTTATCCCAAGGATGTAACTCGCTTCTCCAATATCCTTCATTGAAAAACGAGAGGATAACCACCCTTTGGTAGTTCCGAGCATTCCTTTATCATTGCTGGCTAGTAGTATGTCATCTACATATAATGACAGTATCATGAACTTCCTTCCGGAACGTCTGACATACACACAGTGGTCTTCATCTACCATTGTGAAGCCATATGCCACAATGTCTTGATGAAACTTCAAATACCACTGTCTTGAGGACTGCTTCAGTCCATATATGGACTTAATCAGTTTGCACACTTTGTGCTCTTGACCTTTCTTCTCAAAACCTTCCGGTTGAGCCATATAGATCTCCTCATCTAGTTCTCCATTGAGAAATGCAGTCTTAACATCCATTTGATGTAGTTCCAAGTCCATGCTAGCCACTATTGCAAGTATAAGACGAATGGAAGCAATTCTCACAACCGGTGAGAACGTCTCCTCGTAATCCACACCCTGTTGTTGGGTGTAGCCTTTCGCCACTAGCCGGGCCTTATGCCTCTCAACGCTTCCGTCTGCCTTCCTTTTGACCTTGAAAACCCATTTGTTTCCAATGGCCCTACGTCCAGGAGGCAAGTCAACTAAATCCCAAACATGATTGGTTTTCATTGACTCCAGTTCTTCTTGTAAAGCAATGTTCCATTCTTTCTTGTCAGGGGATGAGAGAGCTTCAGACAACGTCCTAGGTTCATCATCTTCTTGCGTGGTGACCATCATGGCCTCCCCTTCGATGTCAAATCGTCTACGGGGTACGCTCCCACGAGCGCTCCTACGCAAAGAGGGTTCTTCTTCAGCTTCATCATCATATATGATGGGCTGCTCACTAGGCAAGTCACTCCCACTGTTCTGAAGATCCATAGGGACTGTTCCCTGTAGGTCTGTAGAGAACTGAGTGTCATCCAGTGGTTCCTCTTCTTCGTAGAGAATACCATCTCCACGTGCTTCTCCCTGACTAGGAAAATCTCTCTCGAGAAATTCTACATCTCGCGATTCCATCTCTGTTAGACTACCATCCGGCTGTTGCGCTATGAATACGTAACCCTTAGAGTGTTCAGAGTACCGTATGAAGATGCACTTCTTTCCTCTAGCACCCAATTTCCCATGAACATGGGAGACGTTACGTACATAGGCGGCCGACCCCCATGGCCTAAGGTGACCCAATTCGGGTTGCCTTTTGGTCCACATCTCGTAAGGGGTTGTGGCTACAGACTTGGTGGGCACACGGTTTAGTATGTACGTGGCTGTCATCAATGCATCTCCCCAATAGGAGATAGGCAGATTCGCATTTGCCATCATACTACGAACCATCTCTAACAGTGTTCTATTCCTTCTTTCCGCTACACCATTTTGCTGCGGCGTGAAGGGAATAGTCAACTGCCTCACTATTCCTTTCGTCTCACAGAGCTCCTTAAATTGCTCAGATAGATATTCACGCCCTCGATCTGTCCTAAGAGCCTTAACTCTTTTGTCCAGTTGGTTCTCTACCTCTTGTAGAAATTTTCTGAAGCACCCTAGCGCTTCAGATTTATGTGCCATCAAATACACATAACCAAAACGAGTGTGATCATCTATGAATGTGATGAAATAGCGAGCACCATGTCTAGCTCTAACATTTAATGGACCGCAAACATCAGAATGAATAAGTTGTAAAGGCTCAGTAGCCCTTACTGCTTTACCGAACGGTTTGCGTTTAGCTTTTCCTGCAAGACAAGACTCACATACAGGTAATGATATCTTGGGCATATCTCCAAGTAGGTCTGCCTTAGCCAGCCTGTTCATCCTGTCCTGTCCTATATGTCCCAATCTAGCATGCCATCTAGTGGCATCATCATCACTAGAGGATGTAATATATGAACGAGAATCATAAACATCATCAATGCTAGAACCAACAATGTCTAAATAAAATAAACCACGAGAAATATAACCAGTACCAAAACATGAGTTGCCAACAAACAGTTTGGCAAAACTACCCTCAAAAACAAGTCTAAAATCCAGATCCTGAAAAGTCTAGAAACGGAAATCAAAAGTTCTTGCGTGCACCATGAGCGTATAAGACGTCATGTAGGATGAGCTCCAGCTTCATCTTCATGTGCATCCTTCTACTGCCCGTTTGTCATTCCCATAATCCGTGCACGCGCCTCGATCACATGCTCAGGCGTCCTTTTGCACCTGAATCCAATACCCACTCATTAGCGGAATTAGAAATGAAAAACTTGACTTATAACATAACAGTCAGAGTTTGGATTATGGTATACCTTTGGCTCGGTGCAATCACGAGCAAAGTGACCCTTCTTCTGGCAGTTGAAGCACAAGACCCTTGCCAAGTTTCTAACCCTTCGGCTCTTCTTCCCACCAGCGCCTTTGTTGATCTTGGGTTTAGGGCCCCCAACGGATTTCCCTTTACCCTTGTCTTTCTTATCTGCCTTCTTCCAATTCTTGCGTGGCTTGTCCGCTTTAGAATTTGGAGTCTCCGCCACCATCACCTCACCATTGGACTTGGCGGCCTCAATCCGCTCAGATTCCAACAGCAGGTGACGCTTGACATCTTCAAGCGTCTTGACATCCACATTATGGGTCATGTCTCGCTTCATGTGATCCCATGAGCGTGGCAGAGAGCGTAGTACCGCTTGTACTTGCTCTTCATCAGATAAGTTACGACCGGCTGCAATCAGCTCTCTGATCATGAAGGCCATAGCCCTCAAATGCTGAGTCATTGTGTGCTCAGGCTTCATGCGATATGAGTCGAACCTCATTCTCAAGACTCGCAGCTTGGTGATGGAAGTGGATCCATACTTGCTCTTGATCGATTCCCACATCTCCTTTGCTGTGGCAGAATTTTCGAACTCCCTGATGAGGTCATCTTCCATCATACATAGAAGATTGTAACAGGCCTTCCTATCCGCTGCTTCCCACTTATGAAAAGCAGCTAGGTCCCGCTCATGTTCCACAAGCGGTCGGGCCTCATTCATCACGGGTTCGACCCTTTCTGTCTGGAGATGTTCGGACAAATCTATGTCTAACATGTAGTACATAGCACGACGGCTCCACATATCGTAGTTGTCCCCATTAAGCTTAACAGCTTTAGCAGAATCGGCAATGAGACTAGATGATTTCGACATTACTGAAAAACGTGAGACATAGTGGATATTAGTTACTAGCTTTGCTTTAGCTCCTAAATAACATGTGACATCGATTAATCTCAATAGTTCCTCACAAGGACTCCACCAAAACCTAGCGTATATCCTAGGAATCAAATCTCATCACTTGTGATTTCCTATCAATTTTAATCATGTCATCATGTGAGCTCTTTTGTTTTAGTTCTTTAGCATGCGAGGTTAAACATATATATCCAATCACACGCAGTTATAACATAAAACAAGCACAAGCATAAATAAATATGCAATGGATGTGGCCCCTAAGGTGCACTCCCACTATTGAGAGCAATTCTTGAGCAAGTCCTGAACTCCATCTCACGCCATCTCGCCTACTCGAGGACTCCAAGCTTGAGGCTCCATTAGACCGTCTAATTGCTCCATGCACCTTGCGCCATAGCTTTTGGTTTGGCCATCTCTCTTGAAGCTTCAATCTTCAATCTCTACTAACTATCTTATTTCTAATAAGAAGTAACCTCATAGAGGCGAGTGGATGAGAAGAGAAGACACTAGAGTATAGAGAGGCACGACTCGCAGGCCGTATTTTGATTACATATTCAAAAACCAAAACCAAAACCAAAATATAAAACATCTATGCCACATCCATGCACCAAACACATCCATTCAACCCACAACAGTATGTATAACAATATAATAAACATACTGTAATTTTCTGGAAATTTCCGGAATTAAGCAATAATTACTGGAAATTAATAAGCAATAATCTAATCAACTAAAAAGATCGAAAATTGCTCCCTACCACTTGGGATCTCACCACCTATGGCAAAACGTAGGGAAAATTGACCTAAGTCTCCAGAAAAAATTTGGGCTCAAAACAGTGTGTTTAAGGTCGTCAAACTGCCTCGGGAAGTGTGCTAAACACTAATTAATTAATCTGGAAATTACTAAAATTTTCCGTCACTCCAAAAATTATGAAAAAATACCCACAAAATAGGAAATTTAATTTGGAGTCCCTATGAAAAAACCGGACGAAAAATGACGGCGGGAGGAGGCCGCACGCGCCGACACGCGCCGCCGCGCGTGGGCGCGTCCGCCTCCGCCACGCGCCGACGTCGGCCATGTGCCACGTCAGCATGCCACGTGGCATGCCACGTCAGCACATATGCTGACGTCAGCTGCCACGTCAGCCCGCCACGTCATCGCCACGTCAGCTGCCACGTCAGCTGACACGTGGCTGCCACGTCATCGCCACGTCAGCCTCTTGCTGACGTGGCACCGCCACGTCATCTGCCACGTCAGCCCTAGGGCCACGTCAGCAGCCGCCGCCAGCCCTTGGGCGCGTGCGGCGCGTGGCGGCGCGTGGCCGCGCGTGGTGGCGGCGTCGGTGGCGCGTGAAGCCCACGCGCCGCCTTCCCGTGCTCCGATCGCGACGAGAAAAATTTTCCCGTGATCGTCTCTTCGTCCTGATCCTGATTATGTGGTCAAAATCCAATTTTAACAAGTTTTTGAAAACCGTGTTCTAATTATTGGATCTAGCAGTCCAGATTAATACTGTTCCGAAACTTTGAAAAATCATAACTAATTCACCGTAAATCCAAAAAATATAAAATTTATATATCTGGAATCCTCGTGAAAAACCCTACCTAACCATATAGGTTTCGTCTACTGGTTATGAAATTTCAGAAACGCGATTTTTAATACAGGTTCGGGAACGCTTATCGAGGCACGAAAAGCAAGCCTATGGCTCTGATACCAATGAAGGGCAGGAAGGATCTAACATGCTCAGATCAACAACATGAACTAAAGCGGAATATTCATGTGTTTACCTTGTCTTCCTTAGCTCCTTAATGCAGCGGATGATCGTTGTGTTGCTTGCTTTCACGCGCCTACTCCGTGATCTTGCTCCCACCAATCGAGTGCGAATCTCGAGGACGAACACTGATTTCCACACCACGTTCCACCTCCTTGGATGAAGTTGGAGAGAGACTAGGGTTCTCTACAACTAGTATGAATCTAGACAGAGAGACTTTTCTGTATTGGAATAATCAATATAATATGTAGGAGGCTGCCTCCTTATATAGGCAAAACTTCTCCTAAGTTTGCACATAAACCCCTAGGGTTTGAGCCTTAGCTACTAACCCCTCTAGTTTATGTATTAGTGCAACTAACCCCATAAGGTTATGTTAATTGCATTGGGCACCCCACATGGGCGCACCAATTGCTAACATTTTGTGCCCAGAGTTTCTTCACTAAGCAAATACTACTCATGTTTCTTCTCTTTCAGTTGATTAGCAAAATGATACAAGAATTTGATAATCTTTGCGTCTTGTAAACTTTAGAAAAACTTCCAAAACGTTATGCCGTTTTACTATCTAAATCACCGAGGTAAGGTGACCTAATTACAAGTTGAAAAGTTAGACAAGGACATTCCAAAAGAAACGGAGGAAGTACACTATTAGAATAAAAAGCATGGGTGGTTAAAATACAGTCAATTACCAACAAGTAATTACCCAGGACATAATTACAGTACCAAAAGAAAATGCTTTACCGTGACAACATACAAAATCTCATCTTACCTATGTATTTTCCTGTTTTAGACATCTCCCGGAAAACCTGCCTTTCTTATATGAGGAGGACAGGATCTCAAGAAAGCCCCTATGGAGAGAGCACCAACAAGTGAGCAATGCTGCCGTTCTCGTCCGTGATCGTGGTGGCATCGCTACTGCTCGGACTATCTTCATCTTCTTCAGCTCCTTGTTGAGAGCTACTTGCTATGGAGATTGAAAGTTCAGTGTTGAGCTGGTTTGTTGCCTTCTTGGGTATAGCGAGGGGAGGATCAAGGTAAATGCCGCTACTACTGGGGGGAGGAGGAGTGGCAACGGTGACGGACTGAAGGGAGGCGACTCCCACCGCAAGCTTCTTCGCACCTCTATGCATGTGTCTTCCACAATACTTCTCGTCGGGTACTACTTCCTTGCTGCACCGCCATTTCTTGCCGTCAGTTCTTCTGCATCTCGTGAGTTCGGTCTCTGCAACATCAGCGTCTGGGTTCGGATTTGGGTTGCCACCACCTACAACTGCAAATGGTGGTAGAAAAAAGTTTGGTTAAACCTCACATCTTAAAACTCATAAGAAGGAAACCAAACAGTCATGGTGTCCATAGAGCCGGGCCGGCCCGAATTCCACTCACCCAGCCCGAACTGAATTGTCCCCAACCCAGCCCGAGTTGCCCCTAACCCAACCTACCCATCCCCCTCCCTTCCTAGCCCGCCCCGGTGCACTTATTTGCTTGGCTAGCCTGCCCTGCCCCCTTTCCTCTCGGACTGGCACGGTTAAGCCCGGCCCCCTCCCTCGACAACTCAATTTAAGAAAAAAAATACCCTGGTCCCTTACCTTTTATCCGTTTACCCCTACTTTCTTTTCAAAAATGCTATTTTGGGGTAATTTAGCTCACTCAGTCAAAAAAATCAATATATATATATAAATTAATTTTATAAACATATTTAATAATATTTATAGGGAATTGATTCTTACACCGGTTAATATTGATGGTTACACCGAAATTTAGCTGTGGTGACGACATTGCCCTTACTATATTTTCTCCATCTAATTTTATTGTAATCATTTACTTTAGGTAAGTTTATAATTTAATATTCACACCTTTTCACTATAAATTTAGCTTCCCTTTTTATCTAATGACGTCTAACAATTCTCTGCTTGACTTTCTGGTTGATTGCAGAGAAGGCTTATTAGTTTGTATTGGCTTTCTTTTGTTGTTATTTTTGATATTCTGTGTACATCAGTATATTTGTATGTTCTTCTTCCTCTTTAAATTCTGAAACAACCACTAAACAGTACCACCAAAACAGTACATCAGTATTTATGTATGTACTCAATTTAACATTGGGAGAATCCTGTCCATCATGCATGGTTGCTTGGAAGAAACAAAAACTTTCAGATTTATTATGGTCCCGTCCATTCGGTCAATCAGCCCCCATAAACAACCTAGGGCTCTTCTACACACTCAGATCTTGTATTAGTTAGAGGGTTCCATTTTCCTTTAGATTACAAACTTTTTTTATATGAAAATTGGGTTCTTGCTCAAGGGTGTAAGGGCCTCAGAATGTTTTAGAATAAAAATTATTTGTGTACAGAATTTTTAGTAAACGCTTGTAAATAATGTCAATCTGTCCTTACAACCAAAACAATGTGCGAATATGGTAATGTTTCTTTTTTTTCTTTTTTTTTGAGAAATAATATGGTAATGATTGGTAAAACTATCATCACCCTGTCCTAAATTATAAAGGTGATATCAAAATGGAAGGAGTTATTTCTCAAAAAAGAAATGAGATGAACTAAAGTAAGAATATAGTGCAATTATTAACCTGCCTAAAATAAATGATTCAAATTTATGAAAATAGAGAAAACACTATTAATTGACAAAGGAGGGCAATAACGTCTCAACAACAAAATTCCGGTGTAACCATCAATATTAACCGGTGTAAGAATCAATTCCCTATTTATATTATATATTATTAATGTATTTCGGAAACCACTCCCCCCCCCCCCACCCCCAAACCTTCAACCCGACCGCCCCATCCCCACCGGGCTGCCAACCCGGCCCAACTCCCTCCCCTCCCAGCCCGCCTCCAACCTGGTCCGCCCCAGACTAGACTGGCCCTCTGACACCATGACCAAACAGTGGCACGATGAAACTAGGAGTTGTTAAACTATAGAATGATATAACAAGCGAATCCACCAAAAAATTTATAACACCGTAACCAAAGTGAAACCCTAACAACCCCGAACAAAAGCATTTTCGTTATTTATTTTCAGGAAAAAGAAAACCCAAGACCTTGACTGTTTGCAGGAACCAAGAAAGAAAAACACGGGCAAAGAACTGACGATGAGTGCTCTAAAAGTATCACCTTGAAGGACGCTGTTAGGAGATAACCCGAAGCCTGGAGGGGCAAGCGACACAAATCTCCAATTGCTTGCATCATTGTTGCTCCATGTATTAACTCTAGTACTGGAATGGTCATACTCTGCATACTTTATATCGTCAAATTCATTTTTTACCCTTCTGTTGCAGTTGATCTCAGCAGCAGCAGCACTCTTTGAACTAGTAGCTGTGGAGGTGATGATCATATCAGTTTCGCCACGACCTTCCTTTTTCGTTATAATGGCAGCGGTTTCTTTCTTGACTGTATCTGAACCACTTCCATTCATATCACCAGTAGAGGTTGTGGCGGCAGTCGAGCTTTCACCGGCAATGCCATCTTTGCGATTTCCAAAGATATCGCCACCAATATGGTGGATGGAGGTGGTAGTAGCTGTCTCTTTCTTTACTACAACGTTGGTTTGACTTTCAGAAATACAAACAGTAGAGGAGGCGGCGATGGTGGTGGCGGCGGTGGTGGCGTTCTTAACAGTGAGATTGTTGTCACTTCCACATGCACCGCCAGTGCCTGTTGTGGTGACCATAGTGGAGGCAGTGTCTTTCTGCTTCTGAATCCCACAACCACCATGAATACTGGCGGCGGTGGTAGGAGTTGAATCTTTCTTGGAAACATCGTTTTGACTTTGGTAGCTGCCACTGGTAATGGTGGTGGCGGGGGCTACCTGTGTATGGCTAGAATTGTTCGAAGACGGGGTAGCAAGCTCAAGCTTTACAGTAACTGGTAGAGGCTCTTTGCTCTTTGTGTTTGTACTTCTACTAGATTCGGTGGAGTTGGAGCTGAGACCCAAAGTAGGTTCTGGGGTAGATACAGAAACTTCCGTGTGTTTTTTGGGGCGATTACGGCCTCTGTGCATGTGCCGCTCACAGTACTTCTGATGTGGAACCACATCTTTGGAACACCTCCATTTCTTGCCATCAGTTCTTCTACATCTTCCTGGTTCAGGGTCTGTTGTGCCCTTGTAATCAAATCCCTGGTGGCTGAATCCTATAACTGAAAACCATTGAGAAAAAGTAAATACTAAACAGGATTAAGTCAGAAATATGTATAGGAAAATAACTCCACCCCAAAGCAAGTCCGTAATAGATATATCTTCATGACAAAAAACTCACAAGTTTGAAATTGGGTCAATGGCAACTGTTCTACCACCACATCTGGATAACTTCACCAAATTTCATAAGTTCAAAATGACTATAACCCCAGAGTCATTGTGTCTAAGCTCTAAACCAAACGCGTACTCATTTCTTGATGAGCTAGAGTTACACGGAGCTGGGCCTCATGCGAGCTCTCGCAATGAATGAAGCATGTACGACACCTTATGACATCAGTATACACGATTAAGGTAGCTTTTTCCTCAACTTTAACTCACAAAAAGAAAGAAAAAAGGGTCGCAAATGAAGGAAGCGGCACTTGTTGTCCAGCAATGAGTATGCCAAAGCAAAGTACTCTACTCAGAAAAAGAAAAAACAAAGGTAGCAAATAAAGGAAGAGGCACTCGTTGTCCAGCAATGCGTATGCGAAAGCAAGGTACTCAACTCAACAGCCTTTTTCGCAGTTTAGCTACATGGATCAAGTCTCCGTTGGAGTCTGTCCAAACTTAGCAGAAGAAATCACAAACTATAGCGAATTTGAAAAACAAATGCGAATAGTACTCGGCATGGAACCTCTCTTAAAACCTCAAACTCAAACCCAGATCAGATAAGCAAGCCATTCACCATAATCAGCCAAAACATGCTTGAATTCTATCATAACACACACATAACCCTCAACAATGATCGATGAAATGGTATTTCCAAACAAAATCAAAAGCTTACAAACCAATCTCAATCTCATAAGCATGTTAATCAAACACATAAGACTGCAAAACACATGAAGAACAAAAACAGATATAGAAAGCCCCATAAAAGCACTTACAAGTCGGGTATTGGTTGTAGATTCCACCATTTGCAGGCCCAAAGGACTTGGCAACACTCTTCCAAATCGGGACAATCAAGTGATGTGGCACAGGGAGGCCTTCCACTATGTAATTCAACACCAGGCTCTGTTGTTGGAGTTCATGCAACTGCGCCGCCGTGAAAGGAGCTTTCCCCTCTTTGATCACACCGCCGCCGCCTCCGTGAGCACCTCCGATACCAAGACCAAGCTCAATCGACGTCGATCCCTCTTTATCTCCACCTGAGAAAATTGCCCACAACCACCCTCATCAAAACCCCCAAATTAGCCCAACAATCAATCAAATCACACACCCACAAAAATTTCATCAGAAACAACTCAAATTCTTACATGGGTTTGATCAAACCTCCCAAAATTAGCTCCTCAGTTCATGAAAATCAAACAAAGAACCAGGATACATAGACTAGTACCATTTTTAAAGGGTTTGACCAAAAACCCCCAATTCTTAGCAATCAATGAAATCAATAGCAATTTTCATATGGGTTTAATCAAAAAACCCCATAAATTAGTTATCAAAATTGAAGAAATCAAACAACCTAGAGACCATACAGAGACTAAAGAATCAATCTATTTCTTACATGGGTTTGACCAAAACCCACAATTCAGGTCAGCAACCAATGAAATCAATAGCAATTTTTCATATGGGTTTAATCAAAACCCCCCAAAATTAGTTACAAAATTGAAGAAATCAAACAACCTAGAGACCATACAGAGACAAAAGAAACACAAAAACAGCAAGAACAAGTGGAATACCAGGCGATTTGGGCTCCATTTTCACATGGGTTTTGGTGGAATCAACCTAGGTAGCTCCCAAAAGCAGAAGAAGGGAGAGAGCAGCAAGTTGTTTTGGGAGAGATGAAGAGAGAAGAAGAGAGAAGAGAACAAGAGTAGTGACGAGTTCCAAAAGCAAATCCAAAGGGTCCAAAACCAAAACCAAAACCGCCTTGTGTAATCAACACCACATAACTACTGCTGGTACTACTGAGTGTCAGTGGCATGCAGCCAACCCAGCTGGACAAAGCCTCTCGCCGATTCATGAAATAACCCAGAGAGAGAGAGATTAAAGTGGGTTGTCAGAGAGTTTCAGTTTTTTTGCAGACCGCAGGCCAAATGCAGATGAAAAACCCACATCAGAGAAACAAGGGTAAAATTCACTTACACCCCCTCAGTTTTGGTCAATATTCACTTACACCCCCTCATTTTGTGTCGCTCCACTTACGCCTCTTATGGCTACCAAACATGTTGTCAGTTACACCCCCTCTATGAATTTACTATGCTAGTTCTTAGAGCATCTCCAACAGATGGAGGAAAACGTGATGTTGACTATATTTAGGCCTGTTTCGTCCAAAAAACAGCTCCAATTGCTGGTGTAAAAGCTGGCCTAAATTTACACCAGACCTATTTTCTGGACAAAACTAAAGACTCCTATCTATGGTGGAAAACATAACAAAAATTCAAGTTTAATCATGGGCCACTAATTGTTGATGATGACAACTAAAAAGTAATAAACATAATAATGGTGGCTTATATTTAGGCCTACTGCTGGAGCAACAACTCAAAAAACATAGGAGTAAAATTTAGGACAAGAAAAAATTTAGTCCAAAGAACGTTTTGTTGTTGGAGATGCTCTTATGGTAACTTCTCAAAATCAGTTTTTCGAACAAACTTACTTTTTCAGATACTGCAAAAGTCAATCCAGCTAATGTATATTCTTAACAGATGCAAAATATTTTTATTCTATCACATGTTATAAATGCATTTCTGGACATAGGGCAGTTACTACAAGCAAATATTATGATTAACTCGAAGTAGAGATTACAAAATTATGGGTGGATTGACCTTTATAGCATTTCCAAGGGCAAATCTGTCCAAAAACTTAATTTGGAAAGCTATGCTACCAACTAACCGAGTAAATATAATACACGTAAGGGTGTAAGTGACAACAATGTTTGGTAGTCATAAAGGATGTAAGTGAAAATTTTCAAACTAGAAGGGGTATAAGTGAAGATCAACCAAAAGTGAGGGGTGTAATTGAAAATTACCCGAGTCAGAAGGGGAAAGTTTGGTCCGAGTCGACTCGGTTGGCGCGTGGTGTACACGGACCAAACATGGGATTGGAGGAGGGCACGTGTCGGTTTACTAGGATGACTAATCGGCTGTTTTCTAGTGTTGGTGATATTTCTGCGGGTGTTGTCGGCATGTAAAAATGTACACGTCACGCTCTTTTGTTTCTGGTCTGGTGGGCCCGTGGTGTGACACTTTGGGCTTGGCTTCTAATGTTCTTTCTCGGCCCAATCAGATTTTAACGGGTTGGGCCTCTGGCACTGTGATGTTTCGATCATTAGTTGGGTTGGGCTTTTCTATATTACTATACCTTTTTTTTTATAAGTTCTATATTACTAAGTCGAATTGAGAAGTATTTTGTGGTAAAACCTGCCTCAACCTGGTCCAAATTTTGTATCAAGTATTCATACAATTTTATTCTTTTGTTTTTGTGCTAAGTATTCAATTTTATAGTTGGTTATGACTATGGAATGATAACTCGAACCAAGATCCACTTATAAGTGTTCGAACCAATTTGATTAAAAGCATTCATATCTCAAAATTGCATACTCTGTGTCTTTTAACTATTAGCCACGTTTCACTTTTTAACATTATTTGGATCGAGGATGTAATTAGCAAAATTCCTTGTTACTTTAGCCCTTACAATCCATGGTTTCAATTGTAGAAAATTGTTGTCAAAGATCCGCGGACCGCCAAACAAGACCCTAACCATGGAATCATTGTCGGAAAATTTGGAAACGAAAAGATTTGGGCTCGTCTAAAAAATACTAACATTTCAGCCATCTGTCAAGATCTTACGGAATTGCATCTCCACAGCCCAAACATTCATCATTTTCAGTGTAAGCAAAGAATCAATAAGACTCTGTTTTTGAAATCCTTAACAGTATTGAGGCAACTTGTCAGTGTATTCAATTACGTCTTCTTCTTCTGCGGAGCGTGGCGGCACACGCCAACCAGTGTGTGGTGCATCAACTATCACCTAGGGTTCCCTCAATATTCATGACTTAGTCGGACCTCATAAACTCGTAAAACTTTTTTATTGTAATTTTTACATTGCCATAACGAGTATATGCATATAACTCTAAAAAAAAAAAAAAAAAAAAACTTGGTATAAAAAAGTAGTTTTATCTCTCAGTCCTCGGAAATTATAATTTCTGATCTTAACTTTGACTTCCCTACTTTTGATGTACAATTGCTAATTTGTAGTAGACCAATTTTGATTCTACTTAGTTTTCCAGATAGAGGGACCCAAACTTCTCAGAGAGAGAACGAAGTGCGATCTCGAAACCCTAACAATAGCTTCCACACCAACCGCCAGTCTTCCGATGCCTGCAAAACGATCTTGCTACCCCAGCTAGCGGCTATGATCAGCACCCATCCGCTTGATCTACAACCCCGATGTAAGAAGAAGAGGAGGGCGTTATTTAATTTGAGGAATTCCGCTATCTATCAGCGATCAAGATCTTTCAATACTTCCTTATAAGCTCGTTTTCACTCAAAGGAAGGATGAACGCATGGGTGTTGAAACTTCTATTTAGGATTATATGGCTAAAAGGTGAACATATATGATAATTAAAGTTTTTCCAAATCTTTTCCTCTTCAACATCCCAAGTAAGATAGCTATGGATCGTGTCCTTGCCGGAGGCCCTTGAGTTTATGATGATAAAATGCCGTTGTTAAAGTCGTGGAACATGAGAAATCAAGTTTATGAAGGTTGCTTTTGACTCAATTGATCTCTGGGTTCAAGTCAAGAACCTGCCCCATACCTTCTCACTGTTGAGGATGCACGCAAGCTGGTGTCAAGATTGGGAACCATTCTTGATTCAGATGATCTCGTGATGTCGGATGATGGCGATTACATGCGAGTTATGTTTGGATGAGCTCGCTAACACCGATTAGATGAGGAGACTTTATCAAAATGTTGGGGGGGGGGGGAATTTGGTCAGATTACAAATACGAAAGCCTTCCCCACATGTATCGATGGTGGGGGCTTATTAATCACATATCTTTCGGATGCGCGGTGATAAGACAAAGGAAGAGGAGGATGGAATGTCCGGGTTCAGAGCCTGTCTTACCTACAAACCACCTCCGAGAAGATTTTTTCGCAAAGAAGGTTAATGGGCCATTAGTAAAGGTGGAGATGATGACGATATGGTGGGCGAAGACCTCTATGGCTCCAAAAATGATTCTGAAGTATAAAATAGCTCCTTATACTGAGTTTCAGATTAAATATGGATCTCGGCATAGAAAAATGAGAGAAAGTAGTTGTCAAGAGGGGGTGGAGTTGTGATCCACAATGACCATCTTGGCCATGACACGGTGTCGTAATTCGAAGTCATTAAAGAAAGAGGGAAGACCATAACAATGGGAATAAAGGCAACAATTCCATAGCTACCAAAAAAGGGAATTCAAAACCCATATACCCCAAAAAAAACTTTGTCCAAAGAAAAGACTAGCGACACAGCGCTGAGCCCCAACTCGAAAGGAAAGGGGGTGGAAAAGATTCTCTGACCACTATGTGAAAAATGTGATAGCTCAGTCAATAGTAACTCGAACAAATGTACTAATAACACCTTGGTTTCTGCTACTCAGATTCCAGTAATGGAGGTGGGCGCCCAGAAGAACCAAAAATGTGTTATTGGTTGTGGCACCCACTAACATACACAATGAGTCTCATTAGTTGGAACGTTCAGGGGCTTGAGAACCTCCAAAACGTTCTTTCTCTTCGCGATATCTTGAGGAGACACAAGCCATCATGGTCTTCTTGATTGAGACTAGAAAGTATGCAGCTGAAAGGGAGAGTGTCAAACAATTGATGAGATTCTCCAATGGGATTCATGCCGATTGTACTTAGAGGAGGGGATGTTTGGGATTGTTTGGAACGAGGATTCCATCATCTTGCTTTAGTCTTTCTCCCGTTTTCACTTCCAAAGTACGGACTATTTTCAGGCTTCGTCAGACTCATGGATTTTCACTGGTTTCTACGATGATCCCGTAAGGAAAGAAAATGAGCATTCGTGGAAGTTTGCTTCGTCGCCTTAGCCCTCGCAACCAACCTTGGTTAGTTGTAGGCGATTTTAATGCGATGCCTTCTATATTTGAAAAGGAAGGTGTAAGAGAAGTCACCTTCAAACAAGTGAATGATTTTTGTGAAGTCAGACAACAATTAGAACTCCGTGATTTGTGGTTCATTGGAAATAAGTTTAGGTGGGCTAGCAGTTGCCAGGATAAACACTCAATTCAGGAAAGATTGGATCGAGCTTTAGCCATGGACAGCTGGATCGAAGTCTTTGGTCGTGCTAGATTCAAACACTTAACAGTTGACACTTCAGATCACGTCTCATTTTAGATTATTATTGACGCTGAGAGCAAGATGTACCTTGGTGGCACGAAGAGATTCTTGTCGAAGTAATGTTGCTCGAGAAAGCATAGTGTGACAACTTCATTACTGAAGCTTGGAGCCCCTCCGAAGGCCATGTTCCCGTGAAATTTGATTCCCTGTCGTCCAAGCTCTCAAAATGGGACATTGAAGTATTTGGTAGTGTAAAAGGCCAATTAAGGATGCTACGGCAGCAGCCTTCAGTGCTCGGTAATTCTGGTTAATCTTCTCATATTATAACAAAAATGTTTTGCCGAAAAAAGATCACTGCTCTGCTCGCACAAAAGGAGACTATGTGGAGGCAACGTTCTAAAACATCATGGCTACGAAACAAGGAAAAGAATACTTTTTATCATCAAAAGGCTAGCATTCGAAGATCCAGAAACGTGATTAGAGGTATTGAAGATACAGATGGAGGATGGATCGAAGACTACCACACATAGTAGGTGTGCTCACATATTCTTTCGGAGCATATTTTCTTCAATCGAGCCGTCGAGAGCTTCTATGGAGGCTCTTATGGAGCCTTTTGAGGATCTACTCAGCCATGAACAACCTTTTACTGCCAAAGAAGTTTGGGGAGCTCCAAAAGCCATGGCATTCGAGAAAAGCTCCATGGCCTGATGGTTTTCCTCAGCTCTTTTTCAAAAGTTTTGGGGTACAATTGGCACCAGGGATAACAAATATTAGTTTAAAAGTAATACACAAGGAGGGAGATGTCAGAGTCTCCAACCATACTCTTATCGTGCTTTTATCCCCAATGTGCAACATGTTCTAAAAGTGTCAGATTTTAGAACAATTTCATTATGCTTCACTATTTATAAAATCATAACTAAATCTCTTGCTATCCGGCCCAAGATTATTTTGTCTGAGAACCGTTTTTTAAGAGTTACATCATACAGTCGGGTTCACACCCGATACCTCATGTTAGGGGCTTCAAATGCTCGACCAACTGAGCTAGCTCCCATTTGCGTCTGAAAACCAAATTGAGGCATACATTTCAATAATTTATGCAGTTATCTATTAGAAATAAAATGACTTCTCAAAAAAATTAGAAATAAAATAACAACATTGTCACATTTGTATCTTAATTTTGGAAGGATTTCTAAAAAAATTAGGAAACAACAATTGTTTCCGAAAGTTTGCAAATAAGGACAAAGCAATTTTGGAAAAAAAATCAATTTTTTAGAAACAAATTTCCTTAAAATTGGTTTATACGCCCAACATATCGTCTCACGCTCCCTTGCATGAAACATGAAATAAATTACATTATTTATGTCAATATTTCGTTAATTCAGGGGACCCAATGTTTTGTAGTAAATAGGTATCCTTTATATTGATTTAGTCTTCATTATTTATTTATTTTTGAATCAGAAAATGATGTACAAACTAGTTATCTATTTTTGTGATAATATCCATGCGTAGTAAATAAATAATAGCGACATCATCTCATAAAATAACGGTACAGACGAAATATACACATAAAAGATAAGAAGATCATCCGGACTCTTATAAATCAGGGATAGAAGTGCGGAACATTAAGATTGCTCTAATAGAACTACAATCAATTATTATGTTTAATATTTCTCAAAAAAAAATTATTATGTTTAATGTAAGAGAAAAAAAAAATCTTCGTTTCTCAAAAAAAAAAAAAAAAAAAAAAAAAAGAAGAAGAGAAAAAAAAAACAAAATCTTCGTATATAAATTTCGATAAGTCCATTAGCTGTCTATTACTCATCAAATTTACTTCTACGGGTTCCTCATTTCCTTTATAGGTTTTAATAATAAAATTTATGTCTATAATAAACATATGAAGTCGATAAGATTGTGATGACACATGTCATATTAGTTCTTGTCCCTTAACTAATGAGTCACTCATATCCATCTGTATATTGTTATTGGAAACGTTTGATCTTAATTTATTCAAATTTATCATTCATGAATACATGATACATGACTATTACTTAGGGATATGAGTATGGAACATTTGGATTGCTATAATCAGAAACCAAATCAATAATGGAGTTAAATGTAACGCGTAAATCTTCACATTTGAACTCGGATAACATCGATTAGCTGTCTATCTGTTGTCAAATTTCTTTAAAGAGTTTATAACATTTCCATTACTAGCTTCATTCTATATTGACATCGATACACTGCTGTAATAACGCGTAATTTACTTCCTTAAACAATAAGTCACGTCTATTCATCTGTATATTGTTACCATAGGAGGAATGCTTGAACATTTTAGCCAAATATGACACATACACGGTACACAAAACAAATTTACCGTTATGCCCTAATTACCCATCTAAGGAGATAGTGACCATTGGCTTACCGCGTCTCTTAAATACAAACCCTCTTTTAAGGGTAATTTTCAATTACACCCCCTCAGTTTTGGTTGATCTTCACTTACACCCTTTAAGTTTGGAAAATTTCATTTACACCCCTTATGACTACCAAACATTGTTGTCACTTACACCCCTACGTGTGTATTTACTCTGTTAGTTGGCCGCGTAACTTTTCAAATTCATTTTTTTGGACAAATTTACCGTTGAAAATGCTATAAAGGTCAATCCACCCTTAATTTTGTACACTCTACCTCAAGTTAATGATAATCTCCTGTAGTAGCTGCACCATGTTCAGAAATGCATATAAAACCTGTGATTGAATACAAATATTTTGCATGTGTAACGAATATACATTGGGCTAGATTTAACCTTTGCAGCCTTTGCAAATGTAAGTTTGTCCGAAAGAAGTTACCATAAGAACTAGCATATTGAATGCATGGATGGGGTGTAAGTGACAACATGTTTGGTTGTCATAAGAGGTGTAAGTGAAGTTTTCCAAACTATGAGGGGTGTAAGTGAAAATTGATCAAAACTGAGGGGGTGTAAGTGAATTTTACTCCCTCTTTTATTGTGAAACTAGCCAGCCGTTACACACTACAGTCCTCCTTTAAAGCCTTTACCAAAAACAAATAAAACTACAAGGACGGTTTCGTCATTTAACCCCACAAAATACACCTCCCTGATCTCTTTCCATATTTGATCACTCACTAACCACAGTTTAATTTTAACCAGGGTCACCTAACCCTGATTAAAACCTCCTTAAAACCCTATCTCCCCTCCCCATCATCTTCAGTAACAGCTCTGTTTTTCCAGCCATGGCCAAAATGCACTCCATCTTCCTCATTTTCTCTCTAATCTCCATCTCTCGAATCGCTGATGCGCACAACATCACCGACATCTTATCGGGTTTTCCCGAATACAGCGTCTTTAACGACTACCTCACGAAAACAAAGCTATCCGACGAGATCAACTATCGTCAATCCGTCACTGTTCTCGTCCTCAACAACGCCACCGCCTCCGCACTGGCGAAACTCCCCATCTCCACCGCGAAGAACATCCTGAGCATCCATATCCTCCTAGATTACTTCGAAACAACGAAGATTAAACAGATGGTGACGACGCAAACCACAACACTGTACCAAACCACGGGAAAATCCCCTGGAAAGACCGGTTTTGTCGACGTCACTGATCTGAAAAACGGGAAATTCGGGTTCTGCTCGGCGGCGGTACCGGGATCGGAGGCGAACTCGACTCTAGTTAAGGAGGTGAAGCAGATTCCGTATAATCTTTCCGTTCTCGAGATCAGTGCCCCGATCGTCCCCCCGGGGGTGATCGACGCGTCGGCGGCTCCAGCGGCTGCGGATGTGAACATAACGGATGTCGTGGAGAAAGCTGGAGCGGCCACGTTTGCGTCGTTGATCGTGCAGCTGGGCCTGTTAGATGCCTACAAAACAGTGGTGAAGACGGGGCTAACCATATTTGCGCCGGCAGATGCCGCGTTTGATGATAAGACAGTCATGGCTCTGGGGAAGCTGAATAACGATCAGAAGGTCGCGCTATTGAGGTATCACGCTGTGGGTAATTACATGCCCATTGGGTCGCTGAAGGCGAATAAGGAATCGTTTTCCACGCTGGCGAGCTCCAGCGATGGGAAATACACCCTGAACGCGACGACCGCTGGCGACGAAGTTACCCTGCACGCTGGATTGGACTCGTCCAAGATCGCTGAAATTCTACTCGACTCGACCCCGCTGGTGATTTTCAAGATTGATACGGTCCTCCTCCCTGCCGAAATTTTCGGGAAATCGCCAGCGCCGGCTCCCGCGCCGGCTGTGAACATCACGGCAGAGTTGGAGAAGGCTGGGCTTAAGACGTTCACGTCGTTGATTGGGGCGACTAATGTGTTGGGTACGTACTTGGATGCGGAGAAGAAAGGGCTAACGATATTTGCGCCGTCCGATGCGGCGTTTGATAACACGACGTTGTCGGCTCTGAATAAGCTGAACGACGACCAAAAAGTTGTGCTGTTGAATTATCACGCCGTGGCTGATTATTTCCCCATCGCGTTGCTGAAACAGAAGAAGGGTCCGATTTCAACTCTAGCGACTGACGGGGACTCGAAATACACGCTGATGGAGACCAACGTCGGTGACAACATCACTCTTATAGCTGGATCGAACGATGTTCCGATCGCTGCCACAATAATCGATTCCAATCCAGTGGTGATTTACAAGATCGACCATGTTCTCCTCCCTAAAGAATTATTCCCAAAATCGCCGGCCCCTTCGCCAGTCCCAGCTGCCCCAGCTTCCAATGTGGATATCAAGGCGGCGTTGGAGAAGGCTGGGCTGAAGACATTTGCAATGTTGATTAACCAGACGGGCGTGATTAAGGACTATTGGGCAGCGGAGAAGAATGGGCTGACTATATTTGCTCCAGCGGATGAGGCGTTTGCTACTGCTGCGATACAGGCGGCTCTAAAGACGCTGAAGCCAGATCAGGTTGTTGCTCTTTTGAAATATCACGCTGTGGGTAATTACACGCCGATTGTGTCTTTGAAGGCGAATAAGGATTCGTTTTCGACGCTGGCGACCAACGGAGACGGGACATTCACGCTGAATGCGACTAGCTCTGGCGACGAGGTCACTCTGAATGCCGGACAGGACAAGTCTAAGATATCCGAAACCGTAATTGATAGCAAGCCTGTGGTCATTTACAAGATCGACAGCGTTCTTCTGCCTCTGCCTTCTGAATTATCCGGGAATTCATCATCTCCGCCTAAGCCGACGCCCGAGGGGCCGCCTGCGGATGTGCCGGCTCCTGCGCCGACGCCGAGCGCCGCGGGGGACACGATATTGTCGGGATTGGTGAAAGCGTTGGTGGCAGTGTCAGCAGTGTTCACTTTTACAATGTCGTTTCATTAGATAGAAACATCATCCCTCAAGTGTGTGGTTTTTTCGTTTTTCTTTTTCTTTTGATTTTTTTTTTATAATTTTTTTTTTATGGTTTTGTTTCTCGTGGTGTGTGTTCGAGGGATTTATGGAAAACATTCTGGGTGTAATTAATTGATTATTCATGAGAGAATGTTGGTCTGAAATGCTGAATGTTGATTTATAATGATTTTTTTGCTGAATATTCCTTTTTAATGATTTTGCCTGGTTGATGTAAAATGATTTTTTAAAGTTCAAAATTCGGAAGTTGCAAGCACTGCTAATTACTTTTCTGCAATTTCTAAAAAAAAGCTCCTCGTTCGTATCCTTAAAAAAATACCTATTACTGCTACCATTTGCTCCTAGGCTAAAATATGCAATTATATCAACGACAGTCCACTTTATTGTTTAGAGAATCAAATCAATACAAAATTGATAACCCGTAAAGTGCAACATAACAGAAATTTTCATGTAACGGTGATAATTTGTAATTCTACATATGTTTCACAGAAAAAGGCGGGGCTCTAGTCAAAAGCACACGACATTAAAACTACGAAAATGTATTTAATGTTTTTGGACATTGGGAAGTCCTATCACTAGCTCTCATATTGCAATTTTTTAGTGCTCCAAAAGAACGTCACTTGGTGCTCTACAACCAATTAAAGTGCAACACTTAAATACACTGTGAGTAATTATCAGACACTCAAAACTGTAGAGCACCACGTGGTGCTTTCTTGGAGCACTAAAAAATTTCTCCTATCACTCTATCCCTATATCTATCTTAGTATCTATTAGATACATGGTACTTGTGTTTTAGGCTCCGTTTGGTTGGTGGTAAAACATTTTCCTGTAAAATATTTTCCCTTGTTTTGGTGTTTTGGTACTGTTTAGTTGGAGGTAAAATATTTTTCTGTAAAATGTCTTCTCTCATATGATGTAAAATGATTTACACATTTCAAATGTGTAAGCCATTTTCCAGAGAGTGAAAGAGCACAACAACTCATAATTGGTGGTGGTACGAGTATGGAACATTACGATTCCTAGCATTTTCAGTTTTTCACTACCACAACCACGAACAACCACCCAAACCTGACTGGATGAAATAAAGTCTGACAATAACCCATCTCTCTCGTCCCAAATGGGTCGAAGCCTCCAATCCCTATCACCAACGGCTACGAAAATGATGGCTGCAATCTGGGGATTAGGGTTCGATTTCGGTCGTAGATACACCCAAGGCACACTTGTGGCATGGATGAAACATGGATGGCATGTTAGCAGGGCCAAAAGCAATCTGAATCATGCATATTTAACATCTTCATATTGATTTGGTCACTCCATCTACAACCAGCTGTTGGAAAAACTCGGTTTTTCGCACGACTTTGGAAGAAGATTTTGAAGAATCGGCTAATCGATTCAGGAAATCGAAAGTTGCTATGGATTCCTTAGAGCTAGGTAAACATCCTACAACTTTACTTCGTCCAAAATCGTGATCGGGTGAATGAAGAATTCGTGGGTAAAGATGGCTTCTATAAGATACTACTCCAAGAGGGAATTTAATTCATCCCACATTGGAGGGTGGAACAATCTTGTTCACTTTATGTAGTTCAAGATTGCACTATAGGGCACGCCCTTTGGGTGATACACATTTTGTGTAGAAGAGAGGACCTAGCTATGGTCCGAACCACCACGCGCGCGCGCCGCCGTCCGGCTCGGCCTGGTCTCGGGTTCGGGCCGTGACGTGGCGCATTACTAGGTTCAGGGCCTATTTAATTTTTTGGCCCAATTTTAATTGTTTTTCACCCGAAATTTTTACCTGAATTTTGAATTCGTTTTCCAACGGTTCTGGAACGGTTTCGTAACCGTTCGTGAACAGACCCAACTGCTGCAACGGGTGTCTCTGCTTCTTTAAAAGTAGAGCATCCTTCCCAGTTTCATTCATTCCGAAATTCCCAATTCCAGAAACTTTTTCAAACTTCCAGAGTGCTATCATTCCATTTGAGGGTTCGTAGGGTGTAATCCGGCGGTGCTACCCGATTACACAGTGAGGGACAATTATCCTGGGAGGCCTTCGCTCCGGATCAAATGGCACCTATAGGGAGCGGATTTCGCCTTAAGGAAATCGAGCCTATGTTCGAGATTGTCTCTGATTTCTCAAACTTCTTGCAGCGCTTCTCACAACTCTGTAAGTACTGTGATTTTTTTTCATTATTGTTTTAACTTTCTATTATTTCTTCTTCTTCTTCTCAGATTCTTAAGCGTACCTAGAATCCAACACCAGCATATATAAATTACTCTACGTGTTTCAACAGTAGATGTAAATCTCTCTATACTTGTTTCAACATATATAAACACATATTGATCCAAAATTTTGTTGATCACTTCATAACACTGTAACGTTGCATCAACTCTATAACATTGTAAAAAGATCGTTGTTCTAATCATCGTGTGAAAGCACAACTTAAACACCCAAGAACACAAGTGAAACAAAAAAGAAATATTCAGATGGTTCATTTCCAGGAGGACGTATCAGACGGCGCTGGATGAGATTTCCCGAATATTTCAGAGGGGAGGAGAACGTTTGGGACCTTGTAAATGACCAGCGGACTTTTGTTGGTTATGGTCTCATTGATTGGAATGGAGTCCAATCCAGCAATCAAAGTTGTCTTCCCACCGTCATTTGCCACCTTCAGGATGTATTTACCGGCGCTGTCTGATGCCAGAGTAGAAATCTGACCCTTGAGCGCCCCGATCAGCAAGTAATCTCCCACGGCGTGATACTTCAAAAGCGCGACTGCCTGATCGGGTGTCAGCTTCTTCAGAGCCGCCACTATCGGAGGAGAAGCAAACATGGTATGGGTGACCCGACTCGTTATTTACCCGCTATCTAGTTAATTAGTTATTTAAGTATTTGTTTATTTAATTAGTTGATAATAGTTAGCTAGTTAATTATTAGTTTGTTGCATTATTTTTATTAGTCAATTATTTTAGTTAGTGGACCGGCTTTGGCCCGTAAGAGTGTAGGGTTAGGTGTAATTTTCTATTTAAACAATTGTAGTCTTCAGTTATAATTATGGAATAAGAATTGTTTCTTCAGTTTATTTCAGTTTATTTGTCGTAAAGTAGTTTATTTTATTCCGTAGCTTGCTACGTGGAATACTGGTTTGTATCAACTGTGCTTTCATTGTTGAATGACAGACATGGGTGGTCTCCCTTGCACCGTTCTCATTCTCGAAGATCCCGAAGACATCGAAGAACTCTGCCAACAAGTGAATGAAACAATTACTTATCTCACCATGGCAGAGCTGGAACACCTCCAAACGAGTGGGTATCTCACCATGGCAGATCTGCAAGACATCAAAGCCAGTGGGGGACATCTTCGAGAGGTGGCCGCAGAGGAGTTCTATCGCATCCAACAGCGGATATTCGAAGGCCGCTTGCCACAGCCGCCGGATGAACAGCAGCAGGGGCAAGATGAGAACTCAGAGGTTCGGAGCAATTCTGCATCAAAGCACAAAAGGAAAAATGCAGATAACCACGAATCTTTTATCAATTCACCTCCATGGCCTCCAGTTGGCAGCCCAGCAACATCAATCGAAGACAATAAAGAATCAACTACTGGTAGTTGGGTTGATAAGGTCAAACAAGCAAGTGCATTAGGCCGAGACGACGCAGTACCTCAGATGTTTTATTTAAGACCTGGTCCTTCAAAGATATATCCTGAACAACATGTGACCGAGTTTTCTCCAAAAAATGATGGGACTAGGACGAGGTACGAGACCGCGGTCGATGCACCCGACGATTTTGACGCAACGACTTCACCAGGAACCAGCCACCATCAATCGTTGCCTCTCTTCGTCGCCACCCTCTGGGCGCTGCGCCGCCCACCAGCAGAGCCACCACCACCGTCAAGTCACAACCACCTGCTAAAACCGACGGGACACTTCTCTACTTTTTCTCTTCCAAAGGCAGCTAGGGTTGATTCTTCCAACCAGTAACTTATTCCCAAATGAGAAATTTAAGCCCAACGTGTTGTCCATCCCTAGCAGAGGGAGGCGGCGACCATGGCTTCTTGGGTGTGCCGGGGGTGATGGAGACGGACAGATTCACCGCCTCTGACCAACGAACGACTGCCCTGTGTGCTCGGGGAAGTCCTTGGACGTCTGCAGTAGGCAAATTCGGATGCCAATCGACAATGACGATCGGCGGCGATTTGGGCGGCAAGAACGACGACGGAGGAGTCGATTGGTGGGGCGACGCGACTGTGGTTGCTTGTTGATAAGTCGGGGAGGCCGATTGGCGTTCGACGGAGGCTCCTGTTGGTCCAACCGGTTGGGAGGCGCTCGGTTTCTGGGTCGCCGGACATGGAGCAGACTGTAGGAATACGTGCCCTAGAGACAATCTATATTTAGTACGAACATTGTTTGGCTAGAATATTCATTTATTATTTATGGCGATATTTAATATAATGAAGTCCTTAGATACAATGTGTTGTTTATCTTAAATATCCTAGTTCATTATAGTGGTTAACAGGGCAATCACCTATAGACTAGTATGTGTGTAGATTGATATGGAGATATCAAGTCTAACACATGGGTGTGCATTAGGAGTAATGGCATATTGGATTGACCCACAACGAGAAGGCTATATTAGATTATGTCAAAATCACAAGCGCTTTTCGTAGTGCTAATGGTATTGTAATCCTTATACTTGAAGTCACTAGATACTCTAATTGTGAAATATCATGCTTTGATATTATCAAACGTTGCGCCTTAACCGGGTAACTATAAATATAGCTATCGGACATGATAGGATGCAAGCTGAGAGATCGTACGAGTACGGTAGGATCCGTCATCTTGGCAGGAATTCTTTTAAAATTGGGAACCTACGGGTTTTTAAGATTTTCAATACCCATGTTTCCCGAAGCGACACGTTGTGTGACTAATATGTCTTGTGTCCAATCCGGATATGGAGACAAAGGGATAACACGATACATGGACATTGGGCACAATGTTTGTCGGATCACTGACTATTTCTATTAGTTTGGTAGCATGGATGCGTTGCTAGACACCGCTCCATGTTAGTAAAGAGTTACTACCAACTAAGTAGAAACCTATGGGGTCACACATCGGATGGATTAAATTGGATATTGGCATTAATTAGTAGGACTAATTAATCAAAAAAGATCTAAACGCAACCACATACAAAGTTAGTAGGACTAGTTTGCAAGGTGGACTAATCCGTGTATGAACATGATTAGTAATGGAGCAATTATGTAGTTAATAAAGAGTTATGAACTATATGAAGACATCCTAGCTTGTTATTTCTCAACACAAGTCATTATTGAGAGAACATAACAAAGCAAGGAGAGAGAGAGGGAGAGTGGAGGCCGAAGCCCCAACCCGTCCGTCCGCCCCTTGCCGTCGGCCACCTCTTGTGGCCACGGCTTGCTCCGTTTTGGGTGATCTCTTGCCCCCTTCTTCTGTTACTAGTACATCGCGGTGGGAAGGAATCCAATCAAAGATCCAATGTATGGATACTCGTAGAGATGAATACATTATTCTTCGTGTGATCTCTCAACCTAAGGTACACACCTCTTCTAATCTTATCATGTTATGATGGCTTGCCCGTGATCCTTGGAGGGATTTGGGCAGGATTAATTTTGTTATTCCGCTCTGTTACCTGCATCAAAATCCTACACAGACGGCGGTGGCGGCTGGAGCTGGGTTTGGCCGACGAAGGGAAGGAAGACGATGATGGATTCGCTGTCCTTCGGGTTTGAGGATAACAGATCAGTAGAGATGTTTGCGGAGGGGGGTTCTGATGATTGGCCGACTGGGTTTTAGAGCGCCGGTGGTGGTGGTGGTGGCGGTAATTTCGTCGGCAGTGGTGATTGATAAATAATTAAATACGTAAACTCCTAACTCTAATCTAACCCTAGACTCTTACAGGCCAAAGTCGGATAAATAATTAAATACGTAAATACAAATAATGGATTAAATAGCTAAATAAATAAGTACTAAGAAAGTATTGATACGGTGACCGGTATCAATAAGCTAGTTGTTACTGATGAAACAAAGGGGCGGCTGTCAGAGGTTTTATAAAAGGGGTTTAATCGGGGTGAAGTAGGTGACGTTAAAATTTAACTATGGTTACCTAGTGATTAAAAGTGGAATGTGATCCGGAGGGTTAAATGTCCGAACCTTCTACCCTTATACGTAGTTTTGGTATGATTTGAGGCATTTCAATAACAATTTGCAGATGAATAGAAGCTGTTTTTGGGAAATGTTCGTTTCGCATATTTAGAGTTATTCTGACATAAATTTAAAAAAAAAATTAAATGCATTATTCTTCGTGTGATCTCTCAACCTAAGGTACACACCTCTTCTAATCTTATCATGTTATGATGGCTTGCCCGTGATCCTTGGAGGGATTTGGGCAGGATTAATTTTGTTATTCCGCTCTGTTACCTGCATCAAAATCCCACACAGACGGCGGTGGCGGCTGGAGCTGGGTTTGGCCGACGAAGGGAAGGAAGACGATGATGGATTCGCTGTCCTTCGGGTTTGAGGATAACAGATCAGTAGAGATGTTTGCGGAGGGGGGTTCTGATGATTGGCCGACTGGGTTTTAGAGCGCCGGTGGTGGTGGTGGTGGCGGTAATTTCGTCGGCAGTGGTGATTGATAAATAATTAAATACGTAAACTCCTAACTCTAATCTAACCCTAGACTCTTACAGGCCAAAGTCGGATAAATAATTAAATACGTAAATACAAATAATGGATTAAATAGCTAAATAAATATGTACTAAGAAAGTATTGATACGGTGACCGGTATCAATAAGCTAGTTGTTACTGATGAAACAAAGGGGCGGCTGTCAGAGGTTTTATAAAAGGGGTTTAATCGGGGTGAAGTAGGAGGTTTTATAAAAGGGGTTTTCCACCCCTGTCAGACTTCTCTCCCACAGCCACCACTGAACCAGACTCAGGAAAGACTCAGAGAAGACAAGATTTGGCTGAGATAGACAAGATGTTGAAGGAAAGTGGACCATCAGTTCCAAAGAAATCAAGGGGAAAGAGGAATGTAGGGAAGAGGGTGCCAGGGGTGGAAAAGAAAGTGATTGCCAAAAAGGTTTCGGAGAAAGTTTTGGAGAAAGGTAAAGGAAAGATGCCAATCAAAGCAAAACCACTCCAGATTCAGGCTCTCAAGAAGACAACTAAGCCAAAAGAGATGGTGGAACAACAAGCAGTTGACCCCAAGGGAAAGGGTAAAAAGCAGAAGACATCTTCCAAGCCAGTGGCAAGCAAAGGTAACTTAAATTTCTTTGATTCCATTATGCAACTCAACTTTAATCCCTTCTCCGAGAATTTTTTCAATTTTAAGTTCAAAAAACGTTGTAGATCTTTGAATGACCAATATATCACTCAATCCGTTTTCATTAAAAAACCTAAATTAGGCTTTGGGGTGGTTGTGCCACAACAACCCCCAAGAGAGCCATGAGTCTTCTTTGCTGGAATTGCAGAGGTTTGGGTCAGGACCCTGCAATTCGTGAAGTTTTCTCTCTGACCCGTCGACACAAACCTCAGATCATCTTCCTCTCTGAAACTAAACAATCTTCCTCTTTTATAAATCGAAAATTTAGAAAATTAGGATTCCAAAATCACTTCTCTGTTGAGCCAGTTGGTTCTAGGGGAGGGCTATGGTGTGCATGGCACTCTAATGTGTTCACTATATCTCCCAAATGGTCATCTTCTAATCTCATTCTGCTAGAACTTAACCGCAACTCTTCCACTTCTCAACCCTGTTTTATTGGTCTTGTGTATGGTCACCCTAACTTTGACAAGAGAGAGGAGGTTTGGAAACAATTTAACCAAATTCTACCATTAAACAGCCCCCTTCTCATCATTGGAGATTTTAATCAAGTCCTGTTCCCTCATGACAAAGCTGGACCCTGTGCCTCTGTTATCAGAGGTGCTAATCAACTTTTAAATTATCTTAATCTTTGGGGACTGTTTGAAGTAAAAAACATAGGACCCTGGTTCACTTGGTCAAACTGTAGATTTAGTTCCTCTCCCACTTTTGAACGTTTAGATAGAGCTTGGTGCAATTTTGAATTCCTGTCCCTTTTCCCATGTGTTACAATGCATAATCTAGGTATTGGAGTCTCGGATCATTCCCCTATTGTCCTCAAGCTCCTTGACTCTACTCTCACGTGTAGTAACCCCCCTAGAAGATTTGAAATTTGGTGGCTTAAGAACCCAGAAACAAAGGACCTCTTGTCCTATATTTGGAGACTTCCTATTAGAGGCTCTCCATGCTTCAGGGTGGTTAAGCTGCTCTCAATCACGTTAAAAGCTTTTAGGTCCTGGGCGAGGGCCAAACCTTCATTAGTAAACCAAATAGCCACGGCTAAAGCTAACATTGCCCATTACCAGACCTTACTTCCTGATCCTACTGCTGCATCTAATTTTGTAGCCAATCACAAACTCCTCCATGATCTCCTCACTTCTGAAGAGATCTACTGGGCTCATAGAGCCCGCTGCAAATGGCTCCAAGAAGGCAGCAAGAACACAAAATTCTTCCATGCTTACACTAAAATAAGGAAAAACTTTAACTCTATTCACAATCTGAAACTCCCTGATGGTACTCTGATCTCTGATCAACCCACCATCATGAAAATTTTCTTGGAGCATTACTCTAATATCTACTCACAACCTTCTCCATCAGCTGCAGACTTAGCCCAACAAAATGATGGTCTTTTCTCCTTCTCTCTTCTCTTTAACATCACTAAAACGCTCAATATGGAGCAACAAAGCCTGTTGTCCAGCCCATTCTCTGCCTCTGAAGTATCTAATGCAGTTTTCAGTATGTCTCCCCTTAAGGCACCTGGTCCAGATGGTTTTCAACCAGCCTTCTTCCAACAAAACTGGTCTCTTCTTTCCACCTCAATCACTTCAGCGGTTCTTTCTTTCTTAAACTCTGGGTTTATGCTAAGAGAGCTTAATAGAACACACATTATCTTTATCCCAAAAAATAATAATCCCCAATTAGTTACTGACTTTAGGCCTATAAGTTTATGCAATGTCTTATATCGTATAATTGCAAAAGTCTTAGCAAATAGGCTTAAACATGTTCTTCCTTCATTAATTTCTGTTAATCAAAATGGTTTCATACCCAATAGACTTATCCAAGATAATATCCTTATAGGCCAGGACTTAGTGTACACTATTCACAAAGCCAATTCAGCACATCAACCCAAATTAGGAGCCCTTAAGTTGGACATCTCCAAAGCCTTTGATAGAGTGAGATGGGATTTTCTAGAGCAAGTGATGTTCCAAATGCACTTTCCCCCTCACTTCTCCAGACTTATTATGCAGTGTGTCTCTACTGTATCTTACTCTCTAATCATCAATGGATCACAATCTCACTCCTTATCCCCTCACAGGGGATTAAGGCAAGGAGATCCTTTATCCCCCTTCCTTTTTGCCCTTTGTGCTGAGGCTCTTTCTAGCTCTCTCCAAATGGCTGAATCTGACAATTTGATTCAGGGAATTCCATTTGCTAGAGGTAAAACTATTTCTCACCTTCAATTTGCAGATGATACCCTTTTGTTCTTCCAAATCTATCCTAATACAGCTTTGAATATCAAGACTCTTCTTGACACCTATGCATCTGAATCAGGACAAGCAATCAATCTAGATAAGTCCTCTCTAGTCTTTAGCCCTAACTGTTCAGATTCTGACAAAATGCAGTTCTCAAACAACTTAGGCTTACAACCTCATGATTCAATAGGTAAATACCTAGGAATCACTCTAGATAAGCAAGGAACCAACAAGGAAATAATTAAGTCTACTATCCTTAAAATAAATGATAAGTGTGCTGGTTGGCAGAGTTTACTCCTTAATCCTTTTGGTAGAGCCACTCTTATAAAATCTGTACTTAACAGCTTTCTAGTCTACCCAATGTCCATATGTATGTTCCCTAAGAAAGATTGTGACCACATTCAAAGCATTTTCTCAAGATTTTTCTGGGCTGGCTCAACTTCTAAAAGATGTATTCATTGGCTCTCTTGGGATTTTCTGTGCAACAAAACACAGAAGGGGGGTTTGGGCTTCAAAAATTTACAATGTTTTAATAATGCTCTACTAGCCAAAAACTGTTGGAAGCTTGTTAAAGATCCAAAAAGCTTTTTCAGTTCCTATTTCTTACCAAAATACTGTAAAAGGACACATGTTTTGGCTACTAGAGCTACTAACATAGCCTCCTGTGCTTGGAAAAACATCTGCAAGGGAAGAACTACCCTTTCCCTGGGACTGCAATGGAAGTTGGCTAAGGGTCAGTCTTTGATAATTAGAAGTAGTGGTTGGATTCCAGATGTTCCAGGAAACTCGATTGAGGAGTGTTTGAAACAAACGGATCCAAGTAACAGATATAAAAAGGTTGAGCAGTTAGTTGCACAAGATGGGCAATCTTGGAACATTCCTATTGTAGACAGACTTTTCCCGCCTTGGCTGAGTAGTAGAATTCAAAGTATTCCGTTAGGTTCTGCTGATGATCATGACACCCCTCACTGGAAGTTTACCTCCAATGGAGTCTACTCAGTTAAAACAGCTTACCTTCATCAAAACTATAATAACTCTTCCCCAAACTTATCTAGCACTCGTCTTCAATTCCGCTCTATCTCTTCTGAAATCCATTGGAAACACCTCTGGAAATCTAATCTCCCTGCAAATATTATACATCTACTATGGCGTATTTGTACTAACTCTCTGCCTTGTCTAGATAATATTCACTTTAGAATTTCTTCCGTTAACCCCTACTGTCCCAAATGCAATCTTCAGCTAGTTGAAACTCCCCTTCACATTTTCTTTCACTGCTCTGTGGCTCAAAGGCTTTGGGAGAGAGCCCCTATTAATAGTTCTCATAAACCCAACAATAACACCTGCAATTTTCAACAATGGATTTTCAGTTGGTTAAAAAGAAAGAAAACTAGAAACTCCATTCATAATTGGCACTGGATCCCAGCTATAATATGGATTCTTTGGATCTCTAGAAATAAGACTTTATTTGATCAGCATAATTCCCCTGTTGAGCAAATGTATTTTCAAGCAGAAGCTTTAGCCGCATTCCTTGTTGTATGCTAACAGTTTAGTATTATTCAGCTGCTAACAATTGGATAGAAGTTGAAGTTCAAAAAGGTAACATATCATGGAAGGCAGGGCCTCTTCAAATTGATCCACAGTTCACTCCAATGGCGCCCCAAGCTTTGATGGAAGTTTCAGATGCTTTTCCCCTAGCAGTGCTGCCCCCAGTTTTTATGGCACAAGCTCAGAATCCTGCTTGCAAAGAAGATAACGCAGCTCTGGTTTCATCCTCTGGAAACCAAGCTCTTGGTGGCAATGATGTGGTGGCTGATGCTAGAGCTGGCAATGAAGATGCTGGTGGTGATCTCCCTCCTCTTCCGGACAATGAGCTGATGTCTGCTGTAATTCCCTTCATCGATGCTTAGGTGGGTCTCTGGAGTCGTCTGCTGCTGTGTCTATATGTTAGGGTGATGGTTGGCTTCTCGTTTCAGTTTAGTATCAGTTGAAACTTGTTTATGGTTGTTAATATTTTGATTAACTTTTGTGGGTAGTTTTGTTAAGTGTTGGAACAATGGTGTGTTTTGTGAGGCCTGATGTGAGGGTTTGAGGCCATTCACTTGCTAGTTTTGGTGTTTGGTGTCGCGAAGTGTCGCCTAAGTAGGTATCTATCTATTTGACGATCTGGCATGTTTTGTACTATGTTTTTTAATAATGAAGTTCTTCTTGATCCGCAAAAAAAAATTTAACTATGGTTACCTAGTGATTAAAAGTGGAATGTGATCTGGAGGGTTAAATGTCCGAACCTTCTACCCTTATACGTAGTTTTGGTATGATTTGAGGCATTTCAATAACAATTTGCAGATGAATAGAAGCTGTTTTTGGGAAATGTTCGTTTCGCATATTTAGAGTTATTCTGACATAAATTAAAAAAAAAATTAAATGCATTTATGAATTCGAAAATAAATTACTAAAGTTTGACAGTTAATTTTTCAAAAACTTCATCAATGTTATTGAGAAATGCTACGGACACCACTAATATCTACATAAATGCACTTTGATTATACTTTGACTATTTTCTCCAAAAATATCAATGTCTTTTTTGGAAAAAAAAATATCAATGTCTTGACTATGAATAAATGTCATCATTTTTCTATCCAAAAAATATTGCTGTGCTAAATTTATCTATGTCATTTCATTTTTGATCTTTTGGTTCAAATTTTTCATAATTTGAACGTACAAAAAATAACCAAGTTCTTGTAATTATTTTTAAATGCCATTTACAGAAAAAGATTAATTCATTAAAGATACTGCAATTGCTCAAAAAAAATTATGTGAATATTAACACAAAAAATGTCAGATCAGGAAATGTCTTTTTATGATAATTGGAAGATGAAATGAAAATAGCAATTTTTTTTGTAACTGCTCTATTTCTTCGTCAAGTGAATATTCACATTAAAATTTTAATTTGAAAATTTATTGATGATAATTACACTATAAATACGAGGATTTTTTTTACCCTAAACCTAGCTACATTATCACACGCACGTATTTTTTTTAGGGAAATAAATATTATTACGAATGGGTAGTCATGCCCAAAAGATCAACTCGAAATACATCGTTTGCCCAAGTGGGAATTGACGAATAGAAAGATATATCATCTTCATATACTCCTTTTTTGGCGAATAAGTTTGCCAGTTGATTTCCTTTTCTAGCAGTGAAGGAGAATTCAACTCTGGTGAAGGTTCCGGCCAATCGCGCACATCCATCCAAGGCTGCTCTTAGATCCGAAAGAGAATTGTTTGCTGTAATCTTGCCCACAGTACCCTCTTGAAGAAGTTTCACCGCATTTAAGCAGTCAGATTCGATGATAATGTCCGTCAAGTGGAGCTCCGCCGCGAATCTTAACCCCTCCTCCATCGCCACCACCTCCGCCACAAGAGGCGATCTCTGTCGAAAGGTTCTTCTGAATCTACCTGCTCTGAAATTTCCCCATTCGTCCTGAACACATAGACCAAGTCCAGTCGCGATTCCATCTTCTAACCACGCTGCATCTGTATTGATTTTCATGCGCCCATCAACTGGAGGTTTCCATTTCTCCTTCTCCAATGAGTGAGCTGCTGTCTCGTCGCTTAAGAGGCCACAGAGAGATACTTCTTTAAACCAATTAAGGTAATCAAGTCCGGCTCGAGCTACTTGAATTGGCGTTTGCTGAGTTGCATTAAAAAGCGATCGTTTCTGTTTCGCCAAATGGCCCAGATTATTGCCTTAAACTTCTCACACATTTGTATCGGTTGATTATTGAAAAAGTTGAAGATCCAATCTGTAATTCGACCAGCGAGGGGAACTCGAAAATCAGCTCCCAACGCTTCCGTGCAAACACTTATGGCGTGAGCACAGTACATGAAGCAGTGGTCTTCGTCTTCACTAAAGTGCCCACAAAATTGACATTCTTGCAAGACTGCAACTCCTCTACGAATCAGCTTCGTGGCCACTGGTAGTGCTTCATGCCACAACCGCCAAACCGGAAAGGTGAGCTTCTTAGGTAGCTTCAGGTTCCATAATTTTTGCAAAAATCGTCTGTTAACATGACCCGTCGAGGAGGAGGGATTGCCCGTCGATCGGGTACGTTGCGCCTTATATCCAGTCGACACCGAATAGTTACCATCGTCGGAATGTAACCATGAATACTCATCATGCATCTCCATCTGAAGTGGAATAGTCTGAATTAATTCTCTGGCAGATGGTAAGAAATAGTCATTGATAGCTTCTTGATTCCATGTACCAGTATCTCTGTTGATAAAATACTCTACCCTTACCTCCTCAAAACCTGGTGGGAAAACAGATATGGGGCGAAATGAGCTAAATCTGGGCAACCACTTGTCAGTAAAAGCGCGAACTTGAGACCCATCTCTGACCCTCCAAATTAACCCAGATTTAATAAGATCGCGACCGGCGATGATACTTCGAAATACGTATGATACCTGCATTGTCGGTTTGACGTCAACATCTAGAATAGAGGATGATCTGAAATATTTGTGCTTTAGAACCCGTCCCATCAAACTGTCGGGATCTCTCAGCAAACGCCAAGTATGTTTGGCGAGGAGGGCGACATTGAAGTCTTGAAAGTCTCGAAATCCAATACCACCGTCTTCTTTAGCCTTTTTCATTTTGTCCCAAGCTACCCAGTGTATCTTCCTCTTGGTGTCGTCTCCTCCCCACCATAATTGTCTAATCAACCTCTCTAAGTCCTGACAAGTCTTCTTAGTGTCACGGGCTGACTTTGTTTCAATCCCGTGCGGCACTTGAACCTCTCAAGTAAGCCTAAGAACAACGGAAAGAACACACGAGATCTTGGAGAAAAGAGCTTTGTATTACTTGTGAAGAGCTTACAATGCTTGGATGGTTTGAATCAAATGAGCTCCACCCCTTATATACAAGTCCCTTCTCCATGGAAGGATCTAGACAATCTACGATCTAACGGCTACGATCGAGTGGACTAGAACCTTCCTACATGTTCTAGCCTAAGATATTTTCTATACAAGGATCTAGAGCCTCCTACACAATTTTGCTACATACAAGTCATGGAAGCTTCTAGAAATGAGGCTACAATGTGGGCTAAATGGGCTAGGTGAATCCTAGACCCAAAGAACAAGTGATCCAAGTGGGCTAAGGAGTCATGGGCTAGACCATAAAGCATAAACCAAGTAAAAATGGATCAGACCATGACATTCTCCCCCACTCAATTTGGCAACGTCCTCGTTGCCTCTCGGAAGCGGTCGATCACGTCCTTGTGCTGCCATAAAGAATCCTCCGCTTCCCACGTTGCCTCTTCCTTCGGTAGACCCTTCCAAAGAACCAAGTACTCCGTGTACTTGGGCGTCCCTTTCTTGCTCATGACCCGCTCGGCGATGATATCTTCAACCTCCTTGTCAAAGGCGGTCTTCACATGTATTGGTGCCCGACTTGACTCCGAACGGCTAGCATCATCCTTATCTTCGTGGTAAGGCTTCTAGTTGCTTACATGAAACACGTTATGAATGTGGAGCTTTGCCGGTAACTCCACCCGATAGGAAGCCTTCCCAATCTTCTTCAATACTCGAAATGGCCCCATATACTTCCGAGTAAGGCCCTTGTGAAGACCACGAGTGCTCTTGTGTTGCGACGGATTGTACTTGATGAGCACCATGTCCCCTTCTTGAAACTCCACATGTCGTCGCTTCTTGTCGGCCCATTTCTTCATCTTCTTGGCCGCCTTATGCAAGTATGAATGAGCCAAGTTTTGTTGCTCCGTCCAATCCTTGGCCAAGTGAAATGCTCCCGGACTTGTCCCACGATAAGGCGTCACCAAGGTAGTTGGAGTCAAGGGTTGTTGTCCCATGACGATCTCGGCTGGACTCCTCCCTGTTGCCTCCGACCGTTGCAAGTTGTATGAGAATTGGGCCACATCAAGCAACCTTGCCCAATCCTTTTGGTTGGCACTTACATAGTGCCTCAAGTAGATCTCCAAAAGATGATTCACCCGCTCCGTTTGCCCATCGGTTTGCGGATGAAAGCTAGTAGAGAAATTGAGCTCCGTGCCCAATAATTTGAAGAGCTCCATCCAAAACTTGCCGGTGAAACGGCTATCTCGGTCACTCACGATCGACTTCGGAACTCCCCAATACTTCACCACGTTCTTGAGAAAGAGTTTGGCCGCCTCCTCGGCCGGACATGCGGGTGAAGCCGGAATGAATGTTGCATACTTAGAGAAGCGATCCACGACCACCATAATAGTCCCGAATCCATCCGACTTCGGCAAGCAAGTGATGAAGTCCATAGTAAGACACTCCCACTGTCTCTCCGGAATGGGAAGTGGCTCCAATAGTCCTCCTTGAGCCCGTTGATCCCCCTTGTCTTGTTGGCATACAAGACAAGTCCTTACGTAAGTCTCCACGTCATCCCGAAGTTGTGGCCAATAATAAGCCTCACTCACCAAGGCTTGAGTGCGGTGAGTCCCTGGATGACCCGCCCACTTCGAATCGTGACACTCCTTAAGAATGTCCCTCCTCAAGTTGTCCCACCGTGGGACGTAGATGCGGCCACCGTTGGCGTACAGAATGCCATCCTCGAGCCAAAATCTCCTTGTCTTCCCTTCATTAACTAGTCCCACGAGATTCTTGGCTGAGATATCGTGCTCCAACCCCTCCTTGATGCGGTCAAGTAGGGAAGAACTTGGTTTAGTCATGGCCACCAATTCGGCCTTCCGGCTTAGCGCATCGGCCACGACATTAGCTTTGCCCGGCTTGTACTCCAAGTCGTAGTCGAACTCGGCTAAGAAGTCTTGCCACCTAGCTTGCTTGGGACTTAGCTTCTTTTGAGTTTGGAAGTAGCTAGTGGCAACGTTGTCGGTCTTCACCACGAACTTGGATCCCAACAAGTAATGCTTCCATGTCCTTAGACAATGCACCACCGCCGTCATTTCCTTCTCTTGGACCGTGTATCTCCGCTCGGTCTCATTGAGCTTCCGGCTCTCATAAGCAATGGGGTGGCCCTCTTGCATGAGAACTCCCCCTATGGCAAAATTCGATGCTTCGGTATGCACCTCAAATGGCTTGGTCACGTCCGACAACCTTAGCACGGGCTCCTCCATAACGGCTTTCTTCAAGTCCTCAAAGGCCTCTTGGCATTGGGTACTCCACTCCCATGCCACGTTCTTCTTCAATAGCTCCGTCAATGGCGCCGCTCGTCTCGAGTAGCCCTGGATGAACCGTCGGTAGTAGTTCACCAAGCCAAGGAAGGATCGCAATTCCGTCACCTTCGTGGGAGGCTCCCACTCCTTAATAGCACGAATCTTGGCACCGTCCATCATGAGTTGGCCTTGGGCGATCTTGTGGCCAAGAAACTCCACCTCCTCAAGTGCAAAGGAGCATTTCTCCTTCTTCACATAGAGCTCGTTGTCCCTTAGAGCTTGGAACTTGGCCCTTAGATGATCAATGTGCTCCTGCATAGTCTTGCTATACACCACAATATCGTCCAAGTATACGACTATGAATTTATCAAGGTAAGGATGAAACACCTTATTCATAAGAGTGCAAAACGTAGCCGGTGCATTAGTAAGACCAAACGGCATCACAAGAAATTCGTAGGCACCATACCTCGTCACGCATGCCGTCTTGGGTTCGTCTCCTTCCGCGATCCTCACTTGGTAGTACCCCGACCTCAAGTCCAACTTAGTGAAGTACCGTGCTCCTCCAAGTTGATCAAATAAGTCCGCGATGAGTGGGATGGGATACTTGTTCTTGACGGTCACCTTGTTTAGAGCCCTATAGTCAATGCAAAGACGAAGTGATCCATCTTTCTTCCTTTGGAAAAGAACCGGCGCACCGTATGGAGCCTTTGATGGTTGGATATACCCGGCATCCAACAACTCCTTAAGCTGCTTCTTTAGTTCCACCAACTCCGGCGGCGACATACGATATGGGGCTTTGGCGGGTGGCTTAGCCCCGGGCTCCAACTCGATCACATGGTCTACCTCCCTCCGTGGTGGTAGACGCTTGGGCAACTCCTTGGGCATGACGTCCTTGAAGTCGTCCAACACTTTCACAATCTCTTGCGGGATTTCTCCTTGATCTCCCACGGCTTCGACCTCCTTAACCGTTGCTAATAAAGTCTCTTCTCCCTTCTTGAATCCCTTAGATAGTTGCATAGCGGAAAGGACCTTGCCGGCATCCTTTCTCCTCTTCATCGGCACCATGCATGATGAACTTTCCCCCACGATGCACATGGTGTCAAAGGGCGGCATCGGGAAAGCCTTCTCCTTGTCCATGAACTCGGCCCCTATCACCAACTTGTAGTCGTCCATGGGCACGACCGTTAAGTCCACGGGACCCTTCCACTTGTCTAGCTGCAACTCCACACCACGAGCTACACCAACCATAGGTTTTGCATCGGAGTTGACGGCTTTGATGTTCCCTCGTTCCTTTGTGACCTTGAGCTTCAATCTCTCGGCCTCCTCCACGGAAATGAAATTGTGGGTAGCACCCGTGTCCACCAAGGCGGGGGTGACAGCACCATTCACCCGAGCCTCAACGAACATCAACCCACGGGTTTCCCTCTTGGGAGTGAGCTCCTTGGCTTGGACGGCATTGAGCATCTTCAGTGTTCCCATCTTGGCCTCGTCCTCCTTCTCTTCACCGGCTAGCATTGCCGATAACCGACCCCTGCTTGGACAATTAAAGGCCTGTAGATACTGCTTTCTGACATGACAGATCTCGGCCACGTGGCGGCCATCCAGCACACCATATTGTGCTCCACACACACTGGATCACCAGCCGAGCTGATCCATGTGGGGGCTGCGAGACAGAGCCCTCGCATACCACTGCACGGGACTTGTAGGGACTTAGTGGTTTGGAGGCTAGAGTAAGCCATGTCGCGTGCGAGCCAAGCCCGCACGCGACCTTTAGTAACTGTTTTGAGAGATTTATGGCACGAGCTCCATAAACCCGGTCAATCCGGTCAAACCCGGTCAACCTCGTAACGGTTCCGGTATTCGCGCACCACGTGCTCTAACGGTTCCTATATACTCGGACGAACGTGCCGTTATGGTTAAGCTAATTAAGCCGCCATTAATGGGCGCATTAACCACACTACAACGGTCACGTTCTCCAGTATATATAGATCGTCAACCTTTCCATACAAAGGGGAGAACACACTGCCATACGCGGAAGCTCTGCCAAACCTCTGTCTCTCTCTCAGACATTGCTACTGACTTACTCTCTCCCTACACACACCCCTATTCTTCCTGTGCGATCCTTGATCCACTACACACGGTGCACACGGAGGTCTCCCCGCCGGAATCTCTTGCGCACATTTTGGTGAACCCGACGTGAACTTACCAGCAAAAGCAACCATGTCTCAGGAGGATGATGTCAGCAACCGATCGCCTTCCACCGAAACTCCCTCGGGAGACGAGACCCGCCGTACTCCGACGACTCCCGGCGAAGCACCGACGTTAGAGTCTTTGGACGCCACCGTCCAGAGTCAGGCGAAAGCTCTCAAATCCCAATCTGCGCAGCTAGAACAAATCTTGGCTGTTCTAGGTACCCTCTTGCCGAATCCTCCACCAGCTGCCGCTATCCCTCAAGGAGGAGGAACCCCTACCGCTCCAGGATTGGGAGTGCCATCCACACCTCCCAACCCTCATCTGCAGACTCCACCGTCGGCCGCGCAACTGCCTTCGGTTCAAGGATCAACGGCACAGATGCTGCCTCCTGCTGCTCACGCTCCTCAGCCCTCGGCTTTGGCGTCCAACCCAACTCTGCAGTACCCTTTGCCTCCCCCAACGATGATATGGGGAAACGCGGGTACTCAGTATGCTCCCAATCCTCCGGCGGCATATGTGTCGCCACCGCCTACGGCAACCCCTCCGGCGACTACCGAGGGAAGCATTCCAGAATGCATGACGTCTTTGCAAAAGCGCGTGGACACCATCCTGGCTCATCAGTCATTCGCGGATACCATTATCCCGAAGTTGGACAATGATCCACCTATTCCACGAGAGATCTATCTCATGCCTAACCCGGCGGGGTACAAGGCTCCCAAATGGGATAAGTTCGAAGACGTCAATGGAAACGCTCATGAGCATGTCATGCGTTTCATCGATGTCATGGGTCCGTTCGGAGTTGATCCCAAACTACTGATGCGGGAGTTCCCAAAATCTCTTGGGAACGTAGCATACAAATGGTACCGAACATTGGAGGCCGGATCCGTGAAGACTTGGGACGACATGGTCCACAAGTTCTATACCAAGTTCTTTCAAATGGAGGAGAAGGTGACGATGATCCATCTCTCGCGGATGTACCAGAAGCGCGAGGAGGATGGGATCACCTTCATCAAGAAATTCCGGGCGAAATCCTTGGAGTGCAAAGATCCAATGCCCGAAAGCCGGCTCGTGGAGATATGCCTACAGTGCATGCGAGATGAATACAAAGGTATGCTCATCAATTTGCAAACACCTACGTTTTCAAAACTAATCGAATGCACGAAGAACATCGAGCCCATAGTCGAGAGACAGAAAAAGAAGAACGCTCCAGAGCGACCTGCGAGCGGCACCACTTACAAGATCGGAAGGTTCAGCTACAAGCGGGGACGCGAAGCTGAGGTAAACACAGTTTCACCCCAGAAACAAGCGAAGGTTGTGAACTTCGATGTACCACCTCTGCCATGCTCGGTAGAGGAAGCGAGTGACCTCTGCAAACAGTGGCGCAAGGACGGCGTCCTGCCACCACTCGAGAAAATACCCTCCAAGGAGATGGTGAGGGACCCTAAGTGGTGCGAGTACCACGGCAAGATCATGCATCCCACCGCCGAGTGCAAGAAACTCAGGTTCGCGTTCGATCAGAAGATGAAGAACGGCGAGCTAATCGTCAGCGACAACAGGAAGGACGTGCGCAACAACCCACTTCCTGCCCATACAGAGTCAGGCTCGAAAGGCTAAGAGGTCGCCATGATCTCGATCGTAGACCTGGAGGAGGTCGCAGAGGATGGTCTACCCATCATTGCTGAGGTCCATCAAGACGAAGATTATAGCATGGACACGGAAGATGAACGTGCCGACCGCATGAAAGGGTCGCACGGCTTCAACAAATTCTTCGACGAGATGAATTTCTCCGAGAGGTGCCGGACTGATATGACAAAAGCAATCTTAAGGATAGCGGAGGATTACGAGGAGGACCTCGTGATCTCCAACGGGAAAGTCATCAGGGCGTCTCGTTCTACAGAAAAGATCATGACCTTTTCTGCCAGCGACAAGAAGACGGATGCGAGTCACCAGAGGCCTCTGTACGTGACCGCCATCATCAATGGCGTCGAATTCAAGCGAGCATTCGTTGACGGAGGAGCAGCGGTCAATGTTGTTCCCCTCCACACACTGAAGCTAGCAGGGATCCCCGAGCACAAGGTAGTCAAACGTCCATCTCCACTGGTGGGATTCGGAAGCGACTCTAGAATGACGATCAGATGGATCCGCCTGGGCGTCCAGATTGGCAAGATCAAATGCTCGGCGAAGTTCTATGTCATAGACGCGAACACCACATACCACATGATCATAGGTCGAGCCTGGATTCATCGCTTCGACGCAGTCCCTTCGACGGCTCACCAGGTTATGAAAGCTATCTGGAACGACAGAATCGTCGAGATACCGGCTTCGACTAACCCGTTCAACTTGGACGAAGCACATCTCAGCGAGGCGGTGTGGTTCACTGAGATGGCGGACGAGCAAACACCTGGGCCTTTTAACCCTACTCCTTTACCTCTCTGGGAGGACATCAAGGACCAGTCACCTGCGGGCGTGATGGTGACAAGGGAAGATGCCAAGGAAAAGTCGCCTGCACGCGAAGAGGCGCCACGTATCGCATATCATAGAAAGAATGTGTACACCTTGAAGAGGATCGCGAAGCATGACCCCGAAGGCAAGGAGATAGAGAGCTTCTACGCCAATGGGAAGAAATGCTATCGCATATGAAGGTGCGCGGGGATGTCCTCACACGGGCATGGGGATGTCCCTGAGCAAATCAATCAAATCGAGCAAATCGCGCTAACGGAAGAGCCAGCACAAGGCACTCCAGACGAGAAACTCAAAGAAGCGCCTGAATGCATGGAAGACAGGCCAAGACCGCAAAAGCAAGAGCTAAAGGAAGTGTTCCTCAGCCCGAACGAGGAAAAGAAAAGGCCGGTCTTCCTGAGCGCGGACCTCACGAGCGAAGAGGAACAAGGACTGCTGCAGCTCCTAACTGAGTACAAGGACGTGTTCGCATGGGAATATGATGAGATGCCAGGTCTGGATACAAGCATCACCATGCACCGTTTAGACATCATCCCAGGGTCTAAACCAGTCAAGCAAAGCACCAGAAGCTTCAGGCCAGAACTCAACGTGAAGATCAAGCAGGAGATTGTCAAACTCCTAGATGCTAAGTTCATAGAGCCAAATCATCATCCCACATGGCTGGCCAACATCGTGCCGGTGGTGAAGAAGAACGGACAACTTCGCATCTGCGTGGACTTCCGAGATCTCAATCGCTTCTGCCCTAAGGACGATTTCCCACTGCCCAACATCGATTTGCTTATCGATTCAACAGCGGGCCATCGCATGTTCAGTTTCATGGACGGTTTCAGCGGATACAATCAAATCAAGATGGATCCCGAAGATGCGCGTAAAACTGCATTCATCACTCCTGTGGGGGTATTCAACTACACGGTAATGCCGTTCGGTCTTAAGAACGCGGGCGCAACCTATCAGCGGGCCATGATGGCTCTGTTCCATGACATGATGCACAAAGAGGTGGAATTCTACGTGGACGACCTGGTGGTTAAATCCAAGCACGAAGTGGATCACCTTGCAGACCTGCGAAGGGTGTTCAACAGATGCAGGAGCTTTCAACTGAAAATGAACCCCATGAAATGCGCGTTCGGCGTGACCTCGGGGAAGTTCTTGGGATGCGTGGTCCATCGCCAAGGGATCGAGCCTGACCCTGCGAAAGTGTCAGCCATCACCAGCATGACGCCACCCCATAACCAAAGTACCTTGAAAATATTCTTGGGAAAACTGTCGTACCTGCGGAGATTCATCCCAGCAATTGCAGAAATCACATGCTGTTTCAGCACTCTTCTCAAGAAGGACGCCGCGTACAACTGGGCTCCGGACCACGAAGCTGCATTCGAAAAGCTGAAAGAGCTGCTCACGTCCTCAAAGATAATGATCGCGCCCCAGCTGGGATCACCGCTTCTGCTATATCTCACATCAACAAGGAGATCTATAGGAGCACTCTTGGCCCAGGAGTATGAAGGCCAAGAGAGGCCCATCTACTATATCTCTCGCATTGTGCAGCCTGCTGAATCAAGGTACACGGACATTGAACGTCATTGTCTTGCTTTATTCTTTGTGATAGAAAAGTTGAGACACTATTTTGCATCACACAAAGTAGTGGTGGTCACCAAGAGCGACCCCATAAGATATTTGCTAACTCACACTACTCCGGGTGGGAGACTGGCGAAATGGTACATGACCATCTCTCAATACGATATCACATGCGTGAAACCAAGAGCGATCAAGTCACAGGCGGTAGCGGATCTGTTGGCACAGTTTCCCGACAACAGCCACGAACCTGTGATCGAAGAAGAGCTCGAAGGCCCTGAAATCTACGCAATCGACGTGCCCTATTGGACCCTCCACTTCGACGGTTCGTCAACCAGGAAGGGTGGAGGCATTGGGATAGTCTTGACAAAACCAGATGGGGAAGTCATACAGATGTCCGCAAAGCTCAACTTCGCAGTCACAAACAACGAAGCGGAATACGAGGCTCTTATCGTGGGGCTCCGTGCGGCAAAGGCCTTGGAAGTGAGCAACTTAGCAGTCATGGGAGATTCCAAGCTGATTGTTAAGCAAGCCTCGGGCGAATATGGTTTGAAGGAGATCAACCTCCTGTCTTATCGTACCCTAGTACAGAAACTGATGCAACAATTCTGCGATGTGAAGTACGAGCACAAGCCCCGAGCAGACAACAGGCACGCAGACGCCTTAGCAACTCTGGGATCTAAGGTCAGCATAGACAAATGCCCCGCAAGGATTTCCATCGAAGTGCGAACATCGTCGGCATTAACAGAAGATGCGTGCGACGACGAACACATGGATGATGCAGACTGGCGGAAAGCAATCCTGCAAGCCATTACGAAAGGCACCAGCAGCGAAAGCTGGGCACTCAAAAAAGGATACTGCATCCACGACAACACCCTTTACTACAAGGGTCCGGGAGGAATACTCATGCGGTGTGTCTCCGAGCAAGAGGGACAACAGCTGTTAGAAAAGATTCACCAGCACGCTTGCGGAGAAAGCGAGGTGTCAATCTACAGAAAGGCTCAGAGATATGGCATTCATTGGCCAGGCATGTCAACAGCCGCGTCCCTGATACAAGGGAAATGCGAAAGTTGCGCGCTAATCAAAGACTCTCTACTCGTCGCCCTAACCGATGACGACACGGACTGGAGGAAGCCACTGTTTGATTTTCTCACCCACGGCACCATGCCCGAATCGAGAAAAGAGGCCGAAAAATTGAAAAGGAAAGCGTCCCGATACGTGGTACAGGAAAACCTGCTTTGGCGAAGAGGTCACGAGGGCAACTTGCTGCGATGTCTAGACGGCAGAGAAGCACAAGAAGTCATGGACCTTTCTCATCAGGTTGAGCATCAAGGAGGTGCAAAATTATGCAGACAGCTCCTCTCAATCGGATACTTCTGGCCCACAATGGAAGTCGATTGCCGCACCAAAGTGCGACGTTGCCAAGAATGCCAATTCAAAGGGAACCTAGTGCACGCTCCCGCCGTGGATTTACATGCATTAGGGACGCCGTGGCCATTTCACACATGGGCTCTGGACTTTATCGGTCCCATCCGACCGACGTCGCATGGGAACCATTTCATTCTCACCGCAACCGAGCTGTTCACCAAGTGGGTGGAAGCAATACCACTAAAGACGGCAAATGCGCTAGCTGTGGTCAATTTCATTCAGGAAAGCATCATATGCAGGTTCGGAATCCCAAACACCATTCTTTCAGATAACGGTACTCCTTTTGTTAATCGCCAGGTAGCTGCGAAATTAGCGGAGTACAACATCAGGCAGATATGTTCTACCCCCTACTACCCAAAGGGAAACGGACAAGCCGAAGCGACTAACAAGACGCTGTTGAGAATATTGAGCAAAATGGTCGCAGACGACCACAAGAAGTGGGCCGATTCTCTAAGCATAGCTCTGTGGGCCTACAGAACTTCTCCAAGGACACCCACAGGGGCCTCGCCATTTCTACTGTGTTATGGGGCCGAAGCTGTGGTACCTGCGGAGGTTAGAGTCAACTCGGCAAGGCTGGCCTTCCATGCACTCTATGAAAATCAACGCGATCATGATTTAATCTTGCTGGAAGAAAAGCGAGAACAAGCTAAAAGGACTAACAAGCGGTACCAGGAAAGAATCGCCCGCGCTTACAACAAGACAGTCCAGCGAAGGGATTTCGCGGTCGGAGACCTAGTCTTGCGCGCATCTGACCACTGCATGCGAGAGGCAACTCACCCAAAGTTCGCAGTTAATTGGGAAGGACCCTTCGAAGTCACAGAAGTCTTCGATAGTGGCTACTGCAGCATACGAAGGTTGCACGGTACAACCTCAACTCCCAGTTCAATCAATATGCGCTGGATTAAGAAGTACTATCCCTGACTTCTCTCATTTCATACGTTTTATGATAACGTGTTTAATGTCTCATGTGGCTATGGTTTACGCAATCTCCTCTCCCATATGAGAGGATTGTAATCCTATCTCTCCCATATGAGAGCATTATAATAAAAGAATTCTCCCAAATGAGAAATTCATATTTCTAGCTGTTTATGTTGCTCTATTTAATTTGTTATTACTGTTAACAATGGTTTATGCGCTGCAATAGCAATTCATACAAACTGCGATCTTAATTGATCATATGAGCCTATCTCTTTACGATAGCAACCAATGCAATACGATCTTAAGTGATCATCTAAGCCTATCTCTAACGATAGCAGCCAATGCAAATGCGATCTTAAGTGATCATCTAAGCCTATCTCTAACGATAGCAGCTAATGCAAATGTGATCTTAAGTGATCATCTAAGCCTATCTCTCACGATAGCAGCCAATGCAAATACGATCTTAAGTGATCATCTAAGCCTATCTCTAACGATAGCAGCTAATGCAAATGCGATCTTAAGTGATCATCTAAGCCTATCTCTTACGATAGCAACCAACACAAATGCGATCTTAATTGATCATGTAAAGCCTATCTCTTACGATAGCAGCCAGCACAAATGCGATCTTAATTGATCATCTAAAGCCTATCTCTTACGATAGCAGCCAAGCGCAAATGCGATCGTAATTGATCATGTAAAGCCTATCTCTTACGATAGCAGCCAAGCGCAAATGGATCTTAACTGATCATCTAAAGCCTATCTCTCACGGTAGCAGCCAATTCGAATGCGATCATAATTGATCATCTAAAGCCTATCTCTCACGGTAGCAGCCAATTCAAATGCGATCTTGATTGATCTTGTAAAGCCTATCTCTTACGATAGCAGCCAAACGCAAATGCGATCTTAACTGATCATCTAAAGCCTATCTCTTACGATAGCAGCCAATGCAAACGCGATCTTAAGTGATCATCTAAGCCTATCTCTTACGATAGCAGCTAATGCAAATGCGATCTTAATTGATCATGTAAAGCCTATCTCTTACGATAGCAGCCAAACACAAATGCGATCTTAATTGATCATCTAAAGCCTATCTCTCGCGATAGCAGCCAACTCAAATACGATCTTAATTGATCATGTAAAGCCTATCTCTCACGATAGCAGCCAAGCGCAAATGCGATCTTAATTGATCATGTAAAGCCTATCTCTTACGATAGCAGCCAAACGCAAATGCGATCTTAATTGATCATCTGAAGCCTATCTCCTACGATAGCAGCCAAGCGCCAATGCGATCTTAATTGATCATCTAAAGCCCATCTCTCATGATAGCGGCCGACGCAAATGCGATCTTAATTGATCATCCAAAGCCTATCTCATACGATAGCAGTCAAACGAAAATACGATCTTAGTTGATCATGTAAAGCCTATCTCTCACGATAGCAGCTAAACGCAAATGCGATCTCAATTTATCATCAAAGCCTATCTGTTACGATAGCAACTCATACACAAAACGATTTTACCTGATTCTCTCAAGCCTATCTGTTACGATAGCAACTCATATGCAAAGTGATTTTAATTGATCACCCAAGCCTCTGTTACGATGGCAACGCATGCGCAAGACGGTCTTACTGGATCTTCTAAAAGTCTATCTGTTGCGATTGCAATTTATGCGAGAAACGATCTCAAGCAGTTCGCTAATAAAGCCTATCTTTTGTGATAGCAGTTCGCACCACTTAATGATTTTAATTGATCTGCTAAAGACTATCTGTTACGATAGCAATATTGTGAACATGATCTTAAATGGTTTGCAACGGCCGACTACAAGCCCATCCGCCGAGATGGCACAGCTGCGAAGATACGATCTCGAACGATCTAGCGAAACATCCGCGAATTAATATATCGCAGATACGAAACAATTACATAGCATTATGCAAGGCGAAATGTGCCGAAACGCATGCGAAATCGTATTTGTTGTAAAGAGACAGCAGATAATACAGAAAACTATTTATCATTACGAGTCAAATGACTTACAATTTATCTGTCTAGATAGCAGCTTACAAACGAAAAGCTCGAATCTAACTACGCAGCCAACATGGCTTACAATACATTCGAAAAATGGCTGGTAAGCCAGCAGAGACACTAGGGAACTCCCGACTAAGAAAAGGAGGAACCCACCGGTCCTAACACCGGCATTTCAACACGCAGATCTGCGGCCAAAGATCTATAGCAAAAGGGATGCTGCCGCGAAGAGATCAACTTGTCATTTGCTACATCCCTAGCAGCAAGGTCAGGGATGCGATACGCCCAAGACCCCAAGGAATGACAAAAGCCTCTGTCTGATCAAGGTAGGCGCCGGAGGAGCTTCCTGTTTCGACATATACTACTCTGCAAAACAGGCGAAGCAGTCATTCCTCTGGTGATGGATTCCTTGTCATGATAGACAAGGGCATTGACGAGCACCCTGAGTTCAAGAACGAAGAGGCAAGAAATCCTCCTCCAGGGATGCTGGAGGAGAATTCCGCCGTTCATTACGAGACGGTAGCACGGTCACTTCGGCGCTGCACCTCGCCACGAGGCGGCCGGAAACATGACCTGCACACATAATACACGAAGAAACTTCTTCGAACACACATGAGATGTTATCTGCATCTTCTTTATGATGGTTATAAAGAGCAATAAACCTCATAAAGTGGATCTTGGAAACTATTTCTATAGCACAAAGCGCAAACTCAGGATTCAAAGCTTGAAGTTGCCATGAATCAACGAAAAACAAGCGTTGAAGCCAGCAGTCGTAAGGACTCACAGCAAAGCACATGTTTGGGATGAAGAACCCAAATAGCAAAGACAGGGTTTATATAGACCCTGTACAGACTCTTCGGTTGCCTAAGATGAGTCAGCAAAATTCAAAAAGAGGGTAAGTTCAATCACTTACGCCTTGAAAAGCGGTAACAATCAATTACCCTACTAAAGGCTACGACGATTCAGTTGCGTATCCTAATAAATGACGGATAGTCATGATTCGGATGGACTTCCCAACGGAAGCGTGCTTATCTGCCGAGAAATTAGCGCGAAAATCAAGCAGAGAATCAATTGCTGATGTCATAATTGGATATGCACAGAAATGTCCAATCAAATCCCGGAAAAAGGGCAAAACGGGAAGTTCATTGTTCTTGTTAAAAAAAGGGGGGAGAAACCCTAGCAACATTACATTAATGTTTCAAAACGTTACATTAACGTTTCAGCTATTTCCTTGCTATTTTTCAAGACTCAGAAAAATCAAAGCAAATTCTTGATTAAGGAGTCTTGGGGCGCGAACTGCTCGCTCAGCTTCTCCACCTGTTCCACTTCTTGCTTCAATTGCTCGCACCTGGCATTCATCTCATGATACAGCTTCAGAGCTTCATCAACCCTTTGCTTCTGCTGCTCCACCTTTTGCATCTCAGCTCGAGATTCTGGTGACCGAGTTTCAAAGTTACAGCCGCGCGAATCAGCGTGACTCTGTCCTTAAGAAACTTAAAGCCCATTCTGCCTTGGACTTTGGTCACGAGGTTTTGGCACATGCCGCATAGCAATTCTGTTGGAATAGATGCCCTAGAGGCAATCTAGTTTAGTATGAATTTGTAATTGGCTAGAAATTCATTTATTATTTATTGGATATTTAATATAATGAAGTCCTTAGATTTACAATTGTGTTGTTTATCTTAAATATCCCTAGTCGAGTATAATGATTAAATGGGACAATCATCTATAGACTAGTATGGGGTTGGATTGATATGGAGATATCACGATCCAACACATGGGTGTGCATTACGGAATGTTGCACTGGATTGACCCATTACCGAGAAGGCTACATACACGTTATGTTGAGTCACAAGTGCTTCTCGGGTACAATGGTATTGTCGTCCTTAGACTTGAAGTCACTAGATATTCTAGTTGTGGATCATTGTGATCTTGGTAGCGTTAAACGCTACACCGTAACTGGGTAGTTATAAAGGCGTGTACTGGATACAATGAGAAGCAAGCTTAGAGATCGTAGTGGACGTAGAGAGGATTTGCCCCTCCCACATAACGGGAGCAAATATCCAAGGCCACTCGAGGATAGTGCTTATAGAATGTCTGGCCAGACTCAAATAAATCAATATATGAGATATTGATGTTATTTGCACGAATAAGGCTATTCCATGAATCGAGAAACTAGGGATTGGATATACGAGTGTGACTTGTATGTCTCGTGTCCAATCCGGATATGGAGGCAAAGGGATGAGACAATTACTTGTACAAGGTTGTCTAGATGACTATTCTATTAGTTGGCTAGAATGGATGTTTTGCTAGAAACCGCTCCATATTAGCAAAGAGTTGCTACCAACTAGATAGAACCTATGGGGTCACACGCTATATAGAGTTGTACTAGATTGTGGAATTAATTAATTGGATTAATTAATTAGAAGGATCACTTTGCAAACCCTTGCAAACTTAGTAGGGACTAATTTGCAAGGAAGGGACTAAATTGAATTCTAGTAGGACTAGAATAAGTCCTTTAGGTAGTTAACAAGGAGTTGTTGGACTATATAAAGGACCCTCCTCCTTCCTTCCCTACACACTTTATGCTCTAGAGAGAACATAACAAGAGTAGGAGAGAACAAAGGAGAGAGAGAGCAAGCCACAAAGAGGGACGCCGCCCCCTTTGCCGCCGCCCCTTGTCCCCGACGCCACAAAGGGCCGAGCCCCTTTTGGTGCTTCGTTTTGCGTGATTCCTTCACCCTCCTTTCAATCCGGGCTAGCACCAAGGTGATTGGAGATCTAGGAACAACTCTAGGCGTGGATCAACTATAGAGAACGTGACACTATTCGCGTTTGAAGTCATCAAGGAGAACCCAAAGGTGTGTTTATGATTTCTTACCTTCACTATCGTTATGCATCTAGACTTGTGATCCTTGGAGGGTTTTGCATGGTTGTTTGTTTGATTATGCTTCCGTTTGCGCGATCCATGAATCAAAACCCTACAGTGGTATCAGAGCCACAGGTCATAGAGCATAAACGTAGTTTATGTGTTACATTCTTGTTGTTTTACACCTTAATTTGTTGTTTATCGCGTAAAACAAGACAAATCAAGCATTGGATGCAATTTGTCAAAGAATTAATCATAACAAGACCCAATTATTGCATTGAATGCATGAATTGGTGAGTTTGAGAAATTTTAGGATCTTAGATCTAGGGTTTGGGCATCCTTGGGGAAGAAGGAGTTCTCCCACAACAAGGAAACAACCAAACTTGGGCTCCAAGCAAGGAGGTTGTTTTGGAAACAACCTCCACAAGGAGGTTCGGCCCCCTAGGGGACCGCCCCCTTGCTTGCCGCCCAAGCTTGGCGCCCTAAGGGGGCGGGCGGCCCTAACCCGCGGGCCTAGCTTGCGGGTTTTGGGCCGGCCCGGCCCTAGGGCTTTATGGTTCACTTATTTGGGCCCGGGCAATTTGATTGTTGGGCCCATGGACCGTTTTAACCCTAGAAATCCTAAAATCAATTAAAATTGACCAAGCGCGTTAAAATTGGATTTTAACTGTTTATGTGCAAATCGCATGGTGATTGGATATGGCCTTAGGATGTGGTTTGATGTGGATGTTTAATTTTGTGGTTTGGTTTTACGGCCTGCGAGCTGATCAATTAATTGTAATAATTAATTAGGGTTTTATGGCCTGCGTGCCATTTTTTTTCTCAACTTGTGAGATTTATTTTATTTAGTATAGATATTAGCTAGTGCTAGATAAAGTAGATTGTTAGCCAAGATTGGAGAAAAGAAGCCCAAAAGCCAAAGAAGCCACAAAAGATGGAGCATGGAGCATGGAGCACACCACATGATTATGAAGGATGGACCAAAAGATCAAGAAGCATGGAGATGTGTTTGTTTAGGGTTCATAGATAATTCCATTGGCTTGGAATTATCTTAGTCTAGAAAAGGCCATATCCACATCACGTTTAATTTCTGTTTTGTGGTTGTTCATTTATTGTCTTATTATTTGTGTGGTTGGTGTATGGATGATGCATGCAATTAGGATAATAAGATAATTAGACAACCCGGATCTATTATTTGGAGTTGTGCCCAAACTCAAATAGATAGATTAGTTGATATTGATCAACAAAATAATTAAAATTGAATTGAAAATCCCTCAAATTTTAAAATATTGTGTTCTTGCCTTCTCGTTATTTAAACACTCATTATCATCATTATTTATCAAGTTCGTGCGTGCCAAAGCATGGCGACTTGGTTCATAATGATGGAATGCGATGGCACGTAACAATGTGCAATTGTTTAGATAAGAGGTTGAACACAACTAGGCTATTAATTTGATTAAGAAACCTAGAGGCAATCAATTGGGATTATCCATATGGATGGATAAATAAGGAGTTATTTGCCCGATTGAACCAAGAGTTGCATATGAGATGCAATTGGAATCGTTCCTACCTAAGAAGTAGTCGAATTATGGGTGACTTGCCAAAGCAAGCTCATAAGGAGATGAAAAAGATGGATCTTGGCCCACTAGAAAATATAAGGATATTTTCCGCATTAATATCTTGAGGGTTATTAATCCGTAGTAAAATAGTGGGAGCTATATTTAATAAACTAGCCATTATTAAATATAGTCAAAAATTCACAAATACTAAAACTTGCGTATTTTCCTTTTTGTAGAATTCCAAATGGCAAACAACTCATCGAGTTCACAACATTCCCTACGATCTGTCCTTGAGAAGGACAAGCTCTCAGGAACCAACTTTCTCGATTGGTACAGGAACTTGAGAATTGTTCTCAAGCAAGAAAAGAGGCTGTACGCAATAGAGGAGCAAGTTCCAGAAGGTCCAGAGAATCAGACACCTGCTGCCTTAAAGGCGTATCAAAAGCGTGTTGATGACGCTAATGATGCGGCCTGCCTAATGCTTTGCACCATGACCTCTGAGCTTCAGAAGCAACATGAGAACATGAATGCTGTCGATATGATCGAACATCTAAAGCAGCTCTTCCAAGAGCAGGCGAGGGTAGAGAGGTATGAGGTCTCAAAGGCACTGTTCAAATGTCATCTAGCAGAAGGGAACCCGGTGGGACCCCACGTACTCCGAATGATCGGGTACTTGGAGAATCTCGCCCGGCTTGGGTTCCCGGTCGGCCAAGAGTTGGCAACCGATCTCGTGTTGCAATCGTTGCCCGAGAGTTATGGACAGTTCATTATGAACTATAACATGAACGAGATCGTTAAACCACTGCCAGATTTGCTCAACATGTTGAGGACGGCTGAACAGAGCATCAACAAGGGTAAGGGCAAGGCCATTATGATGGTGCATAAAGGAAAGGGCAAAAAGTTTGCATCTTCCTCCAAGGGCAAAGGCAAGTCAGTTGCTAAGTCCAAGGAACAAGCCCTTAAACCTGTTGGTGCCATTGCCAAGGTCGCGACTAAGGGTGAATGTCACTACTGTAGTCAACCTGGACACTGTAGGAGGAACTGCCCAAAATATCTGGAGGACAAGAGGCTTGGAATAGTGATTCCACCACCACCAGGTATTTTTGTTGTAGATGTCAATTTAACTGTCTCTACATCATGGGTATTAGATGTGGATCTCATATTTGTCGAAATATGCAGGATCTAAAGAGAAGTAAAAGATTGGCTAAAGGGGAGGTAGATCTGCGCGTTGGGAATGGAGCAAAGGTTGCTGCGTTGGCCATAGGCGTTTGCGAGCTATCTCTGCCTTCAGGATTAGTTTTAGAATTAAATAATTGCTATTTTGTGCCTGCTATGAGCAGAAACATTATTTCTATTTCTTGTTTGGACAAGGAAGGTTTTATTATTTCAATAAAGAACAATTGTTGTTCCTTTTATTTGAATAATATTCACTATTTTAGTGCGCAATTATTTAATGGACTTTATGTCCTTGATCTAAGTAATCCTGTCTACAACATTAATACCAAGCAGATTAAAATAAATGATTTAAATCCTGCTTATTTATGGCACTGTCGTTTAGGCCAGATAAATGAGAAACGTGTATCTAGACTCCATAAGGATGGATTGCTAGACTCATTTGATTTTGAATCATATGAGACATGTGAGGCTTGTTTATTGGGAAAAATGACAAAGTCCCCTTTCAATAAGAAAGGTGAGAGGACTAGTGAGCAATTGGCGCTCATACATACCGATGTGTGTGGGCCATTTGCCACGCCTGCCAGGGGTGGTTACGTCTACTTCATTACGTTTACTGATGATTACAGTAGATATGGATTTGTGTACCTTATGAGGGCAAAATCCGAATCCTTTGAAGTGTTCAAAGAATTCAAGAATGAAGTAGAGAAGCAACTTGGCAAAAGTATCAAGGCTCTACGATCGGATCGTGGAGGAGAATACTTAAGCCAAGAGTTTGACGACTATCTTAGAGAGTGTGGGATCGTGTCCCAACTCACTCCACCCGGAACGCCACAATGGAATGGCGTGTCCGAGAGGAGGAATCGAACCCTATTGGATATGGTTCGGTCTATGATGTGTCAAACCGATCTTCCATTATCATTTTGGGGCTACGCTCTATTAAGTGCAGCTTTTACCATTAACCGTGTTCCATCTAAATCAGTCATGAAGACACCACATGAGATGTGGAGTGGGAGGCGTCCCACACTGTCGTTCATGAGGATTTGGGGCTGCGATGTCTATGTAAAACGTTTACAATCAGACAAGCTAGGGCCTAAATCGGATAAGTGTAAGTTTGTGGGGTACCCTAAGGAAACTAAGGGATACTATTTCTACAATCCAACCGAGAACAAAGTGTTTGTTGGTCGGACCGGCGTGTTTCTAGAAAGAGAGTTTGTCTCTAAAGAAGCAAGTGGGAGGAATGTAGAACTTGAAGAGGTTCAAGAACCACAAATCACAGAACCGATTATGGAACATGAACAGGAATCACAAGTAGTTGTGGATCCACCTGTTCAGGTAACACAAGAGCTTCGTAGATCTAGTAGAGTGCGCCAGGAACCCGAGAGGTACGGACTTCTCGTAACTGATTCCGGTGACACGATGCTCATAGATGATGAGCCTACTACCTATGAGGAGGCCATGAATGGCCCAGACTCGCAGAAGTGGCTTGAGGCCATGAGATCCGAGATGGAATCCATGTATACCAACAAAGTATGGACTTTGGTGGAACCACCTGATGGGGCGCGGCCCATAGGGTGCAAGTGGGTCTTCAAGAAGAAGATCGACATGGATGGTAATGTGATTACCTATAAGGGCCGATTGGTGGCTAAAGGATTCAGACAGATTCATGGTATTGACTATGATGAAACCTTTTCACCAGTCGCAATGACCAAATCCATCCGAATCCTACTTGCGATTGCAGCATACTACGACTATGAGATTTGGCAGATGGATGTCAAAACAGCATTCCTTTATGGGAATATCCTCGAGGACGTGTATATGATACAGCCGGAGGGTTTTGAGGATCCAAAGCAAGCCAACAAAGTCTGTAAGCTGCAACGATCCATTTATGGATTGAAGCAAGCTTCTAGGAGTTGGAATCGACGTTTTGATGAAGTGGTCAAAGAGTTTGGCTTCATCAGAAACGAAGATGAGTCTTGTGTCTACAAGAAGGTTAGTGGGAGCTCTGTAGCTTTTCTGGTCTTGTATGTGGATGACATACTACTAATTGGAAACGACATTCCCATGCTGCAATCTGTGAAAGATTGGCTAGGAAAGTGTTTCTCAATGAAGGACTTAGGGGAAGCAGCCTATATACTCGGTATAAAGATCTATAGAGATAGATCTAAGAGGCTGCTAGGCCTAAGTCAAAGTACATATATTGACAAGGTGTTGAAACGGTTCAACATGCAAGATTCCAAGAAGGGATTCTTGCCCATGTCACATGGAATCACTCTTTCGAAGAGTGGTTGTCCTTCCAATGAGATTGAGAAGGAACGCATGAGTAGGATTCCCTACGCCTCGGCCATAGGATCCATCATGTACGCCATGTTATGTACTAGACCAGATGTGTCATATGCCTTGAGTATGACAAGCAGATACCAATCCAATCCGGGTGAGAGTCACTGGATTGCTGTCAAGAACATCCTAAAGTACTTGAGAAGAACTAAGGATGCTTTCTTGATGTTTGGCGGTGAGGAAGAGTTGCGTGTAAGGGGTTACACTGATGCAAGCTTCCAAACCGATAGAGATGATTTTAGATCACAGTCGGGATATGTGTTTTGCCTGAATGGAGCAGCGGTGAGCTGGAAGAGTTCCAAGCAAGAGACGGTAGCTGATTCTACAACAGAGGCTGAGTACATTGCTGCAAATGGCGCAGGAAAGGAGGCTGTTTGGATCAGAAAGTTTGTTTCTGAACTTGGTGTGGTCCCTAGCATTGCGGATCCAGTGGAGTTGTTCTGTGACAACACTGGGGCGATCGCGCAATCAAAGGAACCCAGATCGCACCAGAAGTCCAAGCATGTGCTCAGGAAGTTTCATCTGATTCGAGATATTATCGATAGAGGAGACGTTCGGATATGCAAGATTCCTACAGATGATAATCTGTCAGACCCGCTTACAAAGCCTCTCACGCAGTGGAAGCATGAAGGGCACACTAGGAGTATGGGCATACGAGATGCGCCAGATTGGCTCTAGTGCAAGTGGGAGACTGTTGGAATAGATGCCCTAGAGGCAATCTAGTTTAGTATGAATTTGTAATTGGCTAGAAATTCATTTATTATTTATTGGATATTTAATATAATGAAGTCCTTAGATTTACAATTGTGTTGTTTATCTTAAATATCCCTAGTCGAGTATAATGATTAAATGGGACAATCATCTATAGACTAGTATGGGGTTGGATTGATATGGAGATATCACGATCCAACACATGGGTGTGCATTACGGAATGTTGCACTGGATTGACCCATTACCGAGAAGGCTACATACACGTTATGTTGAGTCACAAGTGCTTCTCGGGTACAATGGTATTGTCGTCCTTAGACTTGAAGTCACTAGATATTCTAGTTGTGGATCATTGTGATCTTGGTAGCGTTAAACGCTACACCGTAACTGGGTAGTTATAAAGGCGTGTACTGGATACAATGAGAAGCAAGCTTAGAGATCGTAGTGGACGTAGAGAGGATTTGCCCCTCCCACATAACGGGAGCAAATATCCAAGGCCACTCGAGGATAGTGCTTATAGAATGTCTGGCCAGACTCAAATAAATCAATATATGAGATATTGATGTTATTTGCACGAATAAGGCTATTCCATGAATCGAGAAACTAGGGATTGGATATACGAGTGTGACTTGTATGTCTCGTGTCCAATCCGGATATGGAGGCAAAGGGATGAGACAATTACTTGTACAAGGTTGTCTAGATGACTATTCTATTAGTTGGCTAGAATGGATGTTTTGCTAGAAACCGCTCCATATTAGCAAAGAGTTGCTACCAACTAGATAGAACCTATGGGGTCACACGCTATATAGAGTTGTACTAGATTGTGGAATTAATTAATTGGATTAATTAATTAGAAGGATCACTTTGCAAACCCTTGCAAACTTAGTAGGGACTAATTTGCAAGGAAGGGACTAAATTGAATTCTAGTAGGACTAGAATAAGTCCTTTAGGTAGTTAACAAGGAGTTGTTGGACTATATAAAGGACCCTCCTCCTTCCTTCCCTACACACTTTATGCTCTAGAGAGAACATAACAAGAGTAGGAGAGAACAAAGGAGAGAGAGAGCAAGCCACAAAGAGGGACGCCGCCCCCTTTGCCGCCGCCCCTTGTCCCCGACGCCACAAAGGGCCGAGCCCCTTTTGGTGCTTCGTTTTGCGTGATTCCTTCACCCTCCTTTCAATCCGGGCTAGCACCAAGGTGATTGGAGATCTAGGAACAACTCTAGGCGTGGATCAACTATAGAGAACGTGACACTATTCGCGTTTGAAGTCATCAAGGAGAACCCAAAGGTGTGTTTATGATTTCTTACCTTCACTATCGTTATGCATCTAGACTTGTGATCCTTGGAGGGTTTTGCATGGTTGTTTGTTTGATTATGCTTCCGTTTGCGCGATCCATGAATCAAAACCCTACAAATTCAGCACTCTGGACCGAAATGGTCGCAGGCGTAGCCGCAGACAGCTGCTCCAGTATCCAGATGGCTTCAGTGAGGAACAACCTCCTGTCAAAGGGCCCGATCTCCACAGATCTCACAAACGAGCGAGGATACCTGAGACGCATTCGAACCACCCAGTCTACATCGGTTTGCTTCAAACCTGAGGAGACGTCAAAGATAAGTTATGATGTCAAAATTCGCAAGCGAACAATGCGACGTGCGAACAGTAAAGCTCTACTTACCAGTTCCTTCCAGAATCTCATGAAGGGAAGGAATGCGAGCTGCTGGGTTGTTCGAGGACTACCCTCGCTCCATGACTCTCCTATCAGCTGCGAGCTCTAATCTCTCGTAGTCGGGAGGAAGAATGTAGGCCGCGCCAGCTGCGACTACATTCCCAACCTGCGAGCCCCAAAAGCTCCACGCAGGAATGAGGGCCTCTGTCTCGGTCATTACCGGAGGCGAAGGGGCGGTCGAAGTCGCTTGTCGTAGGACACTCTCGGATGCGGAAGCATTAGCAGCAGTTGTCCTTACCTCGTCAGCACTAGCATGGACATCTTCTTCCATCAACACAGTGTCAGCTCCAGCATCGTCGGAAAGCTCGATGATGTCCTCACGAGGCACACCCGCGTGGTCAGCAGCTGCGACGGGATTCTCGGTATGGGAGCTCGGAATTGGAACATAGGGCGCAGAAGACTGACTTCTCTGTTCCAGCTCAGGTCCCTCAGCATGACCTGCGACATCGAATGCGATGATGTAAGGTAACTTGCGCTATAAGTTATTTTGCTATCTTTACTAAAGCTAAAGAATAAGCACCTCCACGCGAAGGTGGGATTGAGGTATCCTCGTCATACACTAAGGACGTGGAACCATGCCCTATCAGTGTGTCCTCACTAAGCAGGTCCTTAAGAGAAGCGTGACCTGAGGTGCGAATAAACCAGTTATGATTCTGCCTCAAGTGGCTAAAGCCTAGTACGCGCATATCACTCAAATAATTACCTGAGGGTTCTCCGCATTTACCTACTAACCAACGGCGAATGTCAGCCTTTGACACACCATGCTTTAACGCACCCACAATAACATCTCTATAAGTTACTGCGAGATCGAAGATCTCACCTTTATCGCCGCCTGCGATCTCCTCGAAGTCCGCTTGGACTTGCTCTAGTGCTGCTGCATCCTCTCCGGGAACCTCATCTTCCTCCTCCACATGAGGAGCCACTTCTTCGGGAAGTTCGTCTTCCTCGCTAACTGGACGCACTAAGTCGTCAACATGTTGCTCTTCGAGGCTCCGCTGCTTCACACGCTCGAGCTCCTCTTCTTCTCGACGCCTTCTTCTCTCAGCAGCCTCCGCGGCTGTCTTCCGGGACTCAGCCAGAATGTCCTCGCTTATGGGATCATCTGGGATGCCAGAATGGACATCCCTCTTTTGCCTCTTGGCCGCGAGGCCGCCAGCGGTTTCATCATCATCATCTGCGAATACACGAATGGTTTAAAGAAGTGCAAAGAAGTTACGATGACGGGAAAGGAAATGCGACGGAGGAACCTCCTGATTCTTCCTCATGCATTACAACTGTTGCTTCTTCCTCTTCATCACTTGCTTGGGGCTCCTGCCTCTCTTCCTCTCCCTCTTGATCGAAGGGAACGAAAGACTCAACTGCGAGCTCTTTCCGCACTTTGCTGGGCATGCGACCTTTGCCTTTGTCCTTGATAGAGAGAGACCTCACTGGAGGAGAAGCTGGAGCGCTTCTAGGGGAAGAAATGGTGATTCCCTTTTGCCTAGGTCTCTTCGCTCTTGGCGCCGCAGTCGCTGGTGGAGACGGGTCATCTCCGGGAGGAGACGGAGCTGGAGGATTGTCTATCAGCGAGTCAGCAAAAACATTCATGACTGCGCGAACCTTTGTTTCAACCTCAGCGTCCATCCTCCATGAAAGCTGGAACGGCTGCTGTTGTCTTCTGGTGGCCACAATGGTGTTGACCAGCGACTTGGAGCGATCACCAGCTGCGAATCTCCGCACATGACACTACAACAGTACAGTAAAGGTGTCAACACAAGGAAATCGAGAAAACTTAACACATGCGAAGAAAAGTGCTTACGTCAGCAAAAGCCTTGCTGTATCTGACGACTTGCGTGTCACTCTTCTTGATTGCGGCGACTTGCTCCTTCAGAATGAAATCAGGGCACAAATGGTTCTCACGGTCCCACAGTGAGTAGCAACCATACTCAGACTCGCTCAAGCTGCAATTGGGGCGAAACGGAAAAGAGTTTCTTTTGAGCAAGGGGGCCCTACCCGGCTGCGCTGCTGACTCCGTCTCAATCCTCGTTTGCTGGGCAGCCCAGTATGCGAGCCAGTTCTGGGAACAACCACCCTCGCGGGTACCCGCAGGCTGCTCGAAAGGAAGGTTGTTCATGAAAACCGTCTTGCACTCCTTTACGAGCAAGCGCTTGTAGCATCCTCTGACAATGGACTGGGGCCAGATTGATGGGGCCACAGCGTCAAAACCAAACTGAGGAGAGACTCGAGTAGGGTCAACATCCACTGTAAGCTTTTCGTACCTTGGCGCGAGCTCACGAATATGCTCCGCGAGGGCAGGAAGGGAACCTCGCAGGCACCAGCAAAAGAACTCGCGATAACGCTCGTGGAAATGCGGTCCCTTCTCAAAAAGAAGTTCTTCTGAGAAGACCATACCTTTGGAGGGGTATAGCCTTGGAAACCATCTCACATTCTCAATGCGCGTGGCATAGGGCCTGGCAGTAAACTCCTTCCGTTTGTCGCATATCAAACTCCAAACGCACTTGGTGTTGCCTGTTCCGAACCATCTCGCAGCTCTTCCGCTGTTGCGCGCTTCTGTCTCGCCTGGGGAACACCACTTATCAAGTTGGAGAGCAGTTGGGGCATAGGACGGCCAGCGCTCGAAAACCCACATTGTCAAGAAGGAAATATTGACAAAGGTCAAAACATCGAGGCGGCCACGCGACTCCCTCATAGCCAGAACCAGCTGATCGAGCCTATAATACAGCGTGCCCAAAACCAAGGGTCCGAGTGCGACTCTTTGGCCAAGAGCGAGCCTCACAGCAAGTGGCAACACATGGTAGAAAACTCCATCATGGGGGTGACCATCGATCAGGTGATAACCCTTGCCCTCTACGAAATTTTCGGCTTCTGGGTCCTCACTCGAAAGTTTCTTAGAGATGCTGCTGTTCGCATAATCTCGGAAGAAGTACTGCAACCATTTGTTCCAGGTATTCTTCGCAGACGTATCAACCAGCTGCCAGTTCGGAAGGGGCTTTGTAGTGGTCCACCGAGTGGAGATTTTCTTCACCTCTGCTAGGCATTCCTCCATCTGCGTATACAAGGCAATCTCCGCAGATGTCCTCAAGGGACTCAGAGGGTCCACTTCACCCATGGGGGAAAGCTCGTACAGCATTTGCACGTCCTCGAGCGTGGGGGCAGCCTCGAACTCAGCAAAATGGAACGTGTGAGTCGCAGGCGAGTAACGGGACAGAAGGTCTAGAAGCATGGATTGATCCAGCTTCACGGCAGCACCCTTCATAGCACGGATAGCAAAATACACACCGGCTTCGTTAAGAGTCTCGGCGTGATGATCCAACACGTGGTCAATCCACTCATCCATATAGTCCAATTTCTGGACGAACGCCTGAGTAGAAATCGCAGTATACGGGAAGTGCCCGTTCTCGATCCCCAATCGGACTACATCCTCGGAACCAACCCACTCGAGCAGGGCTGAGTTAACTGGGCGAGTCAACGTCAGCAATCGCTCAACAGGAACAGGATCAGGCATTCTCTTCGCCTTTATCCTCGCATGGTAGAAATCTTTGCCGCCTAAGAAGGGGGCTTTTCGCCACAAGGCCTGCGGAAGGTCGGGTATCTCTTCATCTTCCTTGACGGGTCTGGTTACTCTTGTCTTGGCCATTCCTGCGAAAGAGCAAGAAAAAGGGGGGAGAAATACCACACTTCAGTTTGAATTTTGGGAATTCAAGATCTATGCGAAGGAAAACGAACAGTTCCGGTATCGATTTCAGAAATTGGGGAATTACGAGATCCAATATTGTTGAAAGATTACAATGAAGCGGGTTCAAAGATCAAAACCTCTTCACAAATCCCAGGGGTTTACAGATTCAACGCAGTTCAAGGCAAACACTGGTATCTTAAATCAAAAGTAAACGAGGCCAACCTTGTTTTCTTGAAGCTTGCTTGGATATGCACAAATGAAGAACACGGATTGCAGTTCTGAACTGGTGATTGATTATCTGGATCTGCTCTCGAAGATCTCCGGGTACCATTCACTTTAAGAGGAAAAAGTAATGCTTTGCAATAATGGGGGATACAAGGTATTTATCCAAAACAATGAAGGGTTGCGTCCTTTCGATAGTCGAATCGCAACCGTCACCGTCGAATCGCGCAATCACAGGACAAGCTGACGTCACGCCTAAAACCCTAAAGGTCAGACGGCACGACTCTAGGGGTTTTAGGTCATAATGATACGCACGGGGGCTGAACTTACCCATATTTGAATTGGTGCGTGGCGGCGACGCGTATGTTGGTTTCCGCGCATGGAAGACTATACGGCTATGAATCTTCACGCGCAGAAAGGGGGCTAATGTAGATACTGCTTTCTGACATGACAGATCTCGGCCACGTGGCGGCCATCCAGCACACCATATTGTGCTCGACACACACTGGATCACCAGCCGAGCTGATCCATGTGGGGGCTGCGAGACAGAGCCCTCGCATACCACTGCACGGGACTTGTAGGGACTTAGTGGTTTGGAGGCTAGAGTAAGCCCTGTCGCGTGCGAGCCAAGCCCGCACGCGACCTTTAGTAACTGTTTTGAGAGATTTATGGCACGAGCTCCATAAACCCGGTCAATCCGGTCAAACCCGGTCAACCTCGTAACGGTTCCGGTATTCGCGCACCACGTGCTCTAACGGTTCCTATATACTCGGACGAACGTGCCGTTATGGTTAAGCTAATTAAGCCGCCATTAATGGGCGCATTAACCACACTACAACGGTCACGTTCTCCAGTATATATAGATCGTCAACCTTTCCATACAAAGGGGAGAACACACTGCCATACGCGGAAGCTCTGCCAAACCTCTGTCTCTCTCTCAGACATTGCTACTGACTTACTCTCTCCCTACACACACCCCTATTCTTCCTGTGCGATCCTTGATCCACTACACACGGTGCACACGGAGGTCTCCCCGCCGGAATCTCTTGCGCACAAGGCCAAATGATCTTCTTTACCACAAAGGAAGCAAGGCTTCTTACCATTGCCATCATTCCGGGCAGCCGGCTTGTCCTTCCGTGCGTATGACTCCTTTGACGTGCTTGGACGGTCGGTCTTGCCCTTGTCTTTGTCCCTCGCTCCCCCACTCTTTCTTGGACCACCTCTTGAATCCTTGGGCTTGGCATCACCCTTCTTGTACTCAACAAGGGACTCGGCAACGGCGATCGCTTGGTTGAGTGTCTGGACATTCCTCCGTGCTAGCTCACTTTGCACCCAATCCTTCAACCCGGTTCTGAAGTTGAAAAGCTTGTCACTTTCACTCATATCGGGAATCTCCAACATCAAGTTGGCATAGCTGTTGATGTAGTCCTTGAGACTCCCCGTGTGCTTCAACCATCGTAGCTTCTCCCTTGCTTGGTCCTTGGCATTCTCCGGGTAGAATTGGGCTTTGATCTCCTTCACAAGGTCCTCCAAAGTGTCAAGAGTTGCCACACCTTCCTTGAGCTCACCTTCCTTCCTCTTCCCCCATAGAAGAGCATTGTCTTGGAGGTAAAGAGAAGCGGTGTTCACCATGCCTTCTCCGTCCTCGATCTTGAGATGCCTACAATAACGTTCAACATTCCATAAGAAAGCATCAAGTTCTTTGGCATCTCGCTTACCTCCATATGGCTTTGGCTTGGGTGCCTCCACCCTTGGCGCCACCTCCCGAGTCACGACCGGTGCACCATTGGTCAAGAGAGCCCGCTTGTACACCGACCATTCTCCCTTCAATTCCTTTAGCTCCTCTTCCAAAGCCGCGATCCTAGCATCCTTTGAGACGACAAGAGCCCGTACCTCCTTGAGCTCCTCACGAAGGATGACCATGTTCTCCTCGTCCTCCACTTGCTTGTCCTCCACCCGATCGAGCCGGTTCACGGTCCCGTTCAACCTCTCCGCGGATGCATGGAAGCCCTCCTCGAATTCCTCCTTCCACACGGTGAATTCATCCCTTGGAGTCACTTCATCCTCTAGCATCTTGGAGTGTTCGAGCACCGTCTCCTCCACCTTGGCGAGGCGGTCACACCAATCGGTGTACGGGTCTCTTGACTTCCCCCTCTTGGAAGTCTTCTTCGTGGTGTCCCTACCACGGTCATCGGCACCATCGACAAGAGTTGGGTCTTGGACATTGGAGAGAACACCTTCGTTGCTGGCCATCTCACACCTTGGACTCCTTCACGAACTTCCCACACGACCTGGCTCTGATACCAACTGTCACGGGCTGACTTTGTTTCAATCTCGTGCGGCACTTGAACCTCTCAAGTAAGCCTAAGAACAACGGAAAGAACACACGAGAGCTTGGAGAAAGAGCTTTGTATTACTTGTGAAGAGCTTACAATGCTTGGATGGTTTGGAGCAAATGAGCTCCACCCCTTATATACAAGTCCCTTCTCCATGGAAGGATCTAGACAATCTACGATCTAACGGCTACGATCGAGTGGACTAGAACCTTCCTACATGTTCTAGCCTAAGATATTTTCTATACAAGGATCTAGAGCCTCCTACACAATTTTGCTACATACAAGTCATGGAAGCTTCTAGAAATGAGGCTACAATGTGGGCTAAATGGGCTAGGTGAATCCTAGACCCAAAGAACAAGTGATCCAAGTGGGCTAAGGAGTCATGGGCTAGACCATAAAGCATAAACCAAGTAAAAATGGATCAGCCCATGACATTAGGCAATAAAAAACACCCCATCGTATAGTTAGGGATCGCCTGGATGACTGATTTGATCATAACCTCCTTGCCGGCCGCTGATAGTTCTTTACCTTTCCAGCCCTTCAACTTTTTCAGCACTCTCTCTGGGAGGTAAGTGAAAGTAGTGGTCCTCCTCCGTCCAACCGTGGTCGGTAGACCAAGGTAACTGTCATGTTCATCCACCAGTTTGACACCACAGAGTTGACTAAGACTTTGTTTATCTACTGAGTTCACATTATCAGAGAATACCACTGAGGATTTCTGCAAGTTCAAGACTTGACCTGACGCCGTCTCATAGTCTCGTAGGATGTCGCGAAGAGCTTCTATCTCCTCTGGAGTAGATTTCGTAAAAAGAAAACTATCATCTGCAAAGAAGAGGTGGGAGACAATGGGGCCTCCTCTTGAGGCAGATAATCCCGTAATGCGACCATCCTGCACAGCAACAGATAAACTGCGTGAAAGGGTTTCACTTACAAGCAAAAACAAATATGGAGATATAGGGAATCCTTGACGAAGTCTTCTCTCTGGAACAATATGACCATGCGTCTCTCCGTTGACAAGGAGGCTGTAAGTGGCTGTAGAGACGCAATTCATCACTAACTCAATCTACCTGAAACCGAAACCCATTCTTTCCATAACCGCACGCAGAAAATCCCATTCCACTCTGTCATAGGCTTTACTCATATCAGCTTTGAGTGCCAAAAAGCCTACTTTCCCCTTCTTCCTGTTCTTCATAGAATGTAAAAGCTCAAAAGCAGTGATAGTATTGTCATATATTAATCTGCCCGGGACAAAAGCACTCTGATTTTCTGCAATCAGAGAACTCAAAATGATCTTCAAACGATTAGCCATAGTTTTAGAGACTATCTTGTATATAGTATTACATAAACTAATCAGACGCAAATCAACAGGACTTCGCACTTGTTTAACCTTTGGAATTAAAGCAAGTAAAGTATGATTAAACCTGGAAATATCTGCTCCACCATTAAGAATCTCCAAGCACGTGGTTTCTATATCTGCACCAACCGTCTGCCAATTCTTCTGAAAGAAAAAGGGCCGGGAAACCGTCCGGACCTGGAGCTTTCAGCGGAGCTAACTGTTTGACCGTCTGTCTGACGTCCTCTGCTGTAAACTCCTGATTCATGAAAGCACGTTGCTCCAAGGATACTAGTTCCTCAATACTCCATCACTGGTTCCATCTGCTGTCTAGACGGATTACTGGTGCTAAAGATGCCCCTAAAGTAATCCTCCAAAATTGACACCACCTGGTTAGGATCCTCCTGCCACTCGCCAGACCTGTCCTCTAAACCTGTAATGTGATTGCGAGACCTACGAATGGAGGCCTTGCGGTGGAAGAAACTGGTATTCTGATCCCCTTTTCGTAACCATGTCTCCCTGGAGCGCTGTCTCCACATCTCCTCCTCCCTCAATAGGATAAATACCAATCAATAGGCAATATCTTTGGTGTGTAAGTATATGTGTGAATTAAGTTGGCCGTGTAGTAAATTTACGGTTCCCGACATCTTTTTTTTACCCGATTTCAACAAGCTCTATAACAAGCTCAAACCAACATTAACAAATCCATAAACTAAGTAACACGAAGATCGGTTAAAGATATCAAACGTCGAAACAATTAACGGGTAAATGAAAAATTAAGTATTGAAGCTGACAACTTCATATGCGCAATTATAAATGAACCCATATATTAAAAATGAGAGAGATGAGAGTATTTCATCTACTGAATGTTAGGCTATTAAGGGCATGCCCTTTGGGCGGAATAATTTTGTTAAGGAAGGAGGACCCAGCTATAGTTCAAACCACCACGCGTGCCGCCACCACCGTTCGTGAGGCCGGTTCGGGTTGGCTGGTTGGACTTTATCTTTCTGGACCAATGACTAACTATAAGTCCAAGCCCATAAGTAAAATCAATTTTACTAATCTGCAAGTTCAACGCAATAGTTAAAACCCGAACCAAGGCTTGTAACTTCTCAAATAGGTATAACCGTTACCATTCAAATTTGAACAGATATGAAAGATTTTTCTAACTGCCATTTTCCTGCCTATAAAAGCGCCATACTCACTCGATTTTGATCCATCCGGATTCTTGCTATCAACCTCTCGTAACTTTTCTCAAGCATCTGTTTGGTTTATCGGTACTGCAGATTATGCTTTCAGCTGCAATACGAGAAGATTTTCATTCTAGGGAGTACTTTTCCCGTGTCTGTACATAAATACAACGAAGCATCATCATTGTGGGGTGGGGGGGGGGAAATATTACTTCACGGAGATCGTCATGCGCAACGAGACTGTCATCCATCTCACTTCGTCATTCGACAGGTTTTAATCATTCTGTTTTTATTTCTATCACAATTATTTACATATTCTAGTTATCACACAGGGCCGGAGTTAGAGTGCGGCACGGTAAGACACACGACGCACCCTCATTTTCAGAAACAACACTATTACCCATGTATTTTATAGAACTTTTCAATTGTGTTCCAGATAAATTATGAAAAAGCCCTATTTTTTTCAAAATATACAATTGTGCGCCAGTACTCAGTATTTTCTAACTTCGCCCCTGTTGTCACACCTAGTCTTTTCCCACAGGCTAGAAAGCCATCGGCAGCCTATATTAGCTGGCTGGAAAATGTGTAACTGGCATGTTACAAGAATGGGGAAAGTAATATGTTGGGCTATTTATTGGTAAGGATAATATGCGACGTCTTGATATTTTTTTTGAGGAAACGTCTTGATATTCAATCCTAAGCATAATAGGTAAAAAATCACACAAACAAAATCAACGCCCCCATGTGACTAAATGCATGAAAGAAAAGAAAGGGCGGACAAATACAGGAGAAGATTGTCGCGTAAACAACATTGAACGATCAATTCGAAAGAGGACACAATAAGGATTAGTATTTTTTTTTTGAAATTCATTGAATGATCGAATAAATAAAAGAAAATAATAAATAATTAGAAATTGCTCGCATCAATATGAGTGCATGTTATGCACGACATTGTCTTACACGTAAATCCAATGCATATGATGGTACCATAATTATGCTACGAAGTAAAACTCAAGCCACACTCGAATCCGCTCGTACAAGCATCACATCGGTTGCAGGACTTATGAACTTTTCACGAACTGGTCTTTGCCCAAGAACAATAGTACCATAATATTATGTAGAATACATAAAGGACATGAGTAAACACTAGTAGTATTGTTCTATGTGGTCTCTCCTCACTCTTTTTCTCTCCATCTATCCCCCACAAAAAGGATGTACACACATATATTGACATCCCAATAGAAAAAGTAATTATCCTATAATGATATTTTATTATGATTATAACGAGCCTTTAAATTATAACAGTTGGGAAGTAAATAGTCAAATAATATAGTCATTAAAATAAATACTTGTTCTTCCATACTCTTCTAAATACTCATTAAAATGAGAGTTAGAAATAAGTAGGACTACTGATTATAAATTACGATTAAATGTTTAGAATTTTTAAACGAAAACCCTATAACAGCCCCCACCACGTTTCAAAACTTAAAATGACCACAATGAAACTCAAACGAAAAGATAGATAAACAGACAAACATATCACTAGGTCTCTGTCCTTTTTCCATAATTTGACTTTTACCATTATTCATTTGTTCTTTTGACCTAATGATGTAGATAATAAAATAATACAAACTTTTTAATAATAATTCCTTAGTGTTTGTAATAGTTGCAGTATAACATGATAATGTAATTATAAAAAAGTCGTATCATTTTGTCATCCGAATCATTTGATCAAAATGACTAAGATACGAGTTAAAAAGTCAATTTAAAGACAAAGACATAAGACTAAGTGGCAGGAGAGACCGGAGATAAAAGTAAGACTTTCTTAACAGTATATGCAAGGGGTCAAAAAGTAAGTTGGAATTCAAAGCTTTTGACCGTATAATAAATACATCTTGACAATTGTAATTAATTTTTTCCTTAATGCTTTATTAAGTGTAAGGGTTAAATCCAGATTGTTCCTGAAACGTTTGATCTAAATTCATGACGACTATCACCCATATCTATAATCTACGATTAAGCCGATTCCATGTCAGCACCAAGGGATGTCTGACTCCGATGTGGCCAATCAATGCGTGTTGTTGTTTCTCATCATTTGTAGGAGAGTTTCGTCATTTTGACCACATTAAATTCTTACTCATTAGCTAACCACAGTTAAATTTTAACCTCACCCGCCTAACCCTGATTAAACCCTCTTTAAAACCTTAACAGCCCTCTGCCTGCTTCAAGCAACAAACAGCTCAGTCTTCCATGGGGGCAATGCACTTGGTCTTGCTCATTTTCTCTCTTATCGCCTTCTCTCACGTCGCCGATTCCCTCAGCATCGTCGAGCTCTTAATCGTGTCAGGGTTACAGAAAGCCGGGTGTTCGACTTTTGCGTCGCTGATTCTGAAGACTAAAGTGTTGGACGAATACGACAAGGCGAGGCAGAAGAAAGGGCTGACTATATTTGCGCCGTCCAATGCGGCCTTTGCTTCTCCTCCTATACCACAGGCTCTGAAGAACCTGACCGCCGATCAGGTAGTCGCACTTTTGAAGTATCATGCCGTTGGAGATTATGTTCCGAATAGGAAGGCGGGTGAATCGATTCCTACTCTGGCATCAGACGACAGCGGGAAATACATCGTGAAAGTGATGAACCAAGGTGGCACGACCAATGTGACTGCTGAAGAGAACTCGGCTCTAGTCATTAAGAACATATTCAACTTGTCACCTGTGCTCATTGTCGCGATCGACAAGGTTCTCCTACCTACCGCATTATTCGGGAAACCACTGTCGTCGTCGCCGTCGTCCGATTTCAACATGACGGCGCTGTTGGAGAAGGATGGGTGTAAGACGTTTGCGTCGTTGATTGGGCAGACCAAAGTCATAGATACGTATCTGGAGGCGAAGAAGGATGGGGGTGTGACCATATTTGCACCGTCCGATGAAGCATTTAAGGACCCGGAGTTGCCCGATCTAAAGAAGCTGACTCCCGATCAGGTAGTCGCGCTTTTGAAGTATCACGGCATTGGCAATTACCTGCCCATTGGAAAGTTGAAGGAAACGATGGAACCGTTTTCTACTCTGGCAACAGATGACGATGGAAATAATTTCATCTTGAAGGCGTCTAGTGACATCCCCGGCCAGACAATTCTGGTTGCCGAAAAAAGCTTGTCCGGAATCGAGGAGACCATAATCGACGACAATCCATCACTCGTCATTTTCAAGATCAACAAAGTTCTCCTCCCAAAACTGTAACATAAAGAAAGGTTTTCAAATTTTCATGTAATGTTGAGACAGTGTAATTCTTGTATGTTTTCGAGTATATCCGGTGGTGACTCACAACAATATAAACATCTATACTAATAAAATATGCAAGCATTGGACAAAATATTTGTACTTCCATCTATATCGTGACAAGGTTTTTTTTTTTTTTTTTTTTTTTTTTTTTTTTTTTTTTTTTTTTTTAAGAAATATATCGTGACAATTGAAATTGGGAAAGTTACAACCTTCCTCCCAGTTTCTCACTTTCTTTCGGTCAGATATGCTCGCTTTATATATTTAGTTTAATTTTCATGAAACACTAGCTCGGCAATTCAAAAAAAAAAAAAAAAAAAAAAAAAAAAAAAAAAAAAAACGAAAAAAAGAAGAAAAGAAAAGCCTAGCCCGTAACTACGCCAAGAGAGACTAGAGAAATTGTGAAAGGGGGGGGGGGGGGGGATTCAAACTGAGTTCCACCCGAGAGAGGGAAGTAGTTAGGGACGACAACGGATCGGATTTGGATCGAATTAGCTTATATCCAAATCCGATCCACAAAGGTTCGGATTGGATCGGATTTCACCAAATTCAAATCAATTATCCATTGAATCATAGTGGTTGATATTTTGACTTCATCTAACCTAATATACTACAACAGATTTTGTGTTTAGTGACAAAAAATGTTGTGACTAAAGGTCAGAATGGCGTCACTAAATGGTTAGTGACAATAATTTTCTTGTCACTATGCTGCCACTAAATATGTGCCACTAAACATCATTGTGACGATAAAATAGTTGTCACTAGTATATGGCCCTTTAGTGGCAAAAAATATTGTCACTAAAATTGAAAAGTTAGTGACAATAAAATAACTGTCACTATCAGTTTGATATTAGTGACGATATAAAATTGTCACTTTTAAACTTGCATTAGTGGCAAAAAATATTGTCACTGCTAGCAATAGTGACAATATTCAATAACAATAATGATAACTTTGTGACAACAAATTTTGCCACTATCTGGGTGATCACCAATTAATCCAATTTCAAATTTTGCCACTACGTGGATAATCACAAATTAATCCAATTTGTTTATACTTATAAGGGTAAAAGACAAAAATCACCCTCCATTTATGGGGAAAATACATTTTGCCCCTTATTTATGGGGAAAATACCTTTTGCACCCCTGCCAGAGTTAGAAACTAACTTAGGACTAACGGAGTCGTAAAAGGACAAAAATACCCTTGAAAATTGAGAAAATACCCACTATAAATAGCCTTTCCTTCTTCTCCTTCCCAATCCACCTCATTTCCAAACCCTAATATCTCTTCCCCTCTCTTTCTTCTCCCGCCCTTTCTGGGTCTCACTGACCTCCATCCCCGTCTCTCTCTCTCCCCGTCGGACCACCCAACACCACCACCCAACACTCGCCCGACGAACCCAGCACTAGAATCAGCACCAGAAGTCACTCCCTCCGCCCCCAATTTCAATAGCCCTACCCTCGATCCACTCGCCGGAACTCCATCGTCGGTTCCCAATCACCCGCTTCCGATTCACCAGCCGCCGATGATTACAACGACGAGGAAGACAACTGACGACGACGATGAGCGCAAGGAAATGGGTCCCTCTGGAGATGGATCGAAGCTTCTGGAGACGAAAACGTTTGAAAGCAACTTTCTCTTTCTAATTGGATCGAAGCTTCTAGAGATGCATGATGGTGTTTATGGACCTGGATCTGCAAAGAAGAGCAAGAAGAAGAAGAAAAAGAGGGTCACTAATGGTGGAAAAATCAAGTTGAGTGTTGCTGGTGTTAGTCCCTGTTTTCACTATTTTGGTCTATCTGGTGGTAAATTCGAAGTTAGTCTGTTCATGTTGTTGCTTCATTTTTGTAATTAGTAGCTTATCTGGAGTCTATGTTTTGCTGAAAACTCATGGTGCTGTATCAGACTCACTTGTTCCACAAAAGTTGATATTTGAGTATTATGGTTTTCTGAGGGCTAATTCTTGGTTTTGATCCGTTTTTCTGGTAATTTCGTAGTTTATGCATATTGTTTCTTCGTTTTGGTAATTAGTAGCTCATATAGGATTTTCGCTTTCTGGAAAAGTCTTGGTTCTGTTTCAGAAATGTGCAGTTGGTGATAATGGTGTGGTAGTGGAAGTGGTAGTTGTAGTGGTAGTGGTAGTGGTTGATCTCATGCTCTGTTTCTTGTGAAATGAATGTTTGTTGGATAAATTGGTGAATTGTGTTGTTGAAGGCAGAGCATATAGAGTTAGTAGTGTAGGTAGCTTGCTTTTGTGGTGTAAATGGTGGAGCTGCAGATGGGGGAATTGGGTTTGTAGGGCTGTTGGGGGTAGGGAGCTGGAGATGGTATTGATTGGTTCATTTGTTGTTGTTAGTGGTGGTGGTGGTGTTGGTGGTGGTGGTGGTGTTGGTGGGGATTTGGTGGTAGTGGAGGTGGTGCTCAAGAACACCAAGAACCTCAAGAACATAATGAACAGTATAATAAACAAAAAAAGGGTGCTACTTGTCCACAATTTGTAAGGGTAAAATGGTCACAAAAAGTCACTTTGCACCCCTCAACTAACAGATTCTAACAGAAGGGTGGTATTTTTCCACTGACAGGGGTGCAAATGGTATTTTCCCCATAAATCAGGGGGCAAAATGTATTTTCTCCATAAATGGAGGGTGGTTTTTGTCTTTTACCCTACTTAGAAACATGGATGTCAAACCCCAAAATTGGGATATTAAAATTCCAATCATATTGAACGTAAATTGATTTACAGCAAATGTTTTCCGAGACGGCTCATATTCAAAATAATAGCATGGATGTATTCCATTTCTACGTCTATGTCTAAATCCAGTGAAAAATAAAATAAGTAGACAAATGATGGAGCCTACAAACAACATCAACCAATCCCCTAAGTAGCGTGTCCGTACGCAACAAAAATGTTGATCGGTTGACAGTGATGGTGGCGAGAAGCCCATGGAATTACTGTGACTTGTTACAGCAATTGGCCTCAAAGAAGGGCCTATCATTAAACACCCAATTTGAGTGACAATTTTACAATTGTCAAAAGGTAAGTTGTCACCATTGGCATAATCTCTTGTAGTGCGAATTGCACTCCGAATTAGATCAAATTTAAGTTTATAATTATAAATACATCAATTATCTTAACAAAAACATATTATGTAAAACTTATGATGTTATTTATAGGAATGTAAAAAAAATATATATTAATACATGTAGATTATTGAACTTATTAGGTATAATAACCTAATCGGATCTGATCGATTTTCACATACCACAAAATGTATGATCCAATCCAATTCATTTAATAAACGAACCTTACCGAATTTCCTCCATTAGGGTCGGATAATCCTAGATACCCTATTGGGCCAGATCCAATTGTCTTCCCTAGAGAAAAAAAACATTTAAGCGGCCTGTACACATCGACATCAATTGGCCAATCATGAATTAGCTTAGTAAACTAATTCCATAATTAGTGCAGCGACGCCATTCATATAAGGAAAAACTGAAATTAAAAGATTGTGTTTTCATCCAACGACTACTGCTCAATCAACAACTCATGTCATCACTTTGGCAGAGACTTATTTTAGTCCAACCCCAGCTCTTCACTTATTGGACTTAGCTGGATTCAGATGATATCTGGCTTCATAATACGCCGCCACAAGTTGAAGGAGGGTGGCTGAACAACGCCTTCAACTTGCAAAGCTATTTCTGAAAGAGGGGTCGAGCTAGAAATTTAGTGAGAATAGCCGCAATTCGATTGTCATTGGGCAAATGCTGCAACTTCACTTCATTGGCTTGAACTGTTGGGTTTTAGTTGATTCAAACAAAAAAAAGCCAAACAAGGATCAGCCTTCATAGTACTAACCAAAGACTAGTGGTGCACGTGTGCTAGTGTACATGTGTATTGTGGAATTGGTTAAAGTCTTTGGTTGTAGTGTGTTAGGCAGCTGGTAGAAGTTTGTTACCATTGGGACTTTGTTGGATTTTGGTCAAAGGAGACGTGTAGGTTTCTTTGGTAGTGTCATTATTGTTTTAGGAAAAACAATATTGGATAGATACATTCCTAGTTTGTCTAGGACTCGTTTTGATCATTGCTTTAGCACCAAGTTTTGTACTAGTATAAATAGATGCTAGGATTAAGACTTTGGTGTGTGGGTGCTTGTAATTGGTTTGGGTTCTCATCAATAAATTGGTTGGTTTGGCCGTGGATGTAGCTTGTCTCAAAACTAGTGAACCACGTAAATTCTTGCGTTCTTGATATTGCGTTTTTTTTTTCTTGCTTTCTCTTGTTCTCTCACGTATCGGAATCCTAACAAGTGGTATCAGAGCCAGGTTACGTTGAGTCTCAAGAGAAGCAATGGTGAGTTCATGATCAAGATTTGTCGGGTTTGATGGGAAGATCAGGTTTCCGCTGGTTGGCCTCTGAAACAGGGGGTGCAAGCACACCAAGCCTTTTTTGGGAGGCTCTCAGGTTCCTTGTTGGGGTAGCTATCGGGCTCTTGTGGCGGAGCATTGGAATTGTGGATCTGGCTATAGTACATCCGACACGCTTTCGGTTCCGGCATGCGTCAATCGATATGGCGTGCTTAACCCGGCGAGTGATCTGGATTTATATCTGGATTTGACGGCTAGGAGGATTCAAGTCTAGGTGGAGGCGACTCGAATCAATTAGCGTTTTGAGGGAGTGTCCCATGAATTGTGCACCTGTAGATCTCGCTTCAGGTGGAGGAGGAGGAACGCTCAAGGTTGGTGATGATCTCTAGGCCCTTTGAGGGCGTTTCGAGCTCCGCGCATGGAGCATGGGAGTGTGTTCTTGGGCACGCGGATTGGTGGTGTGTTATTGTGCACGCATCAGTTGGTGGCTCGATTGGATCTTGGATTGGCGCGCTTTGGTTATTTGTTTTGTGCGCATTGGTGCGGATGACGGCGCAAATTGGCATGACATCGTTTGATATGCACTTTGTCGCAAAGTGTTATCGGTGCGACGTTGGGGGTATGCATTAGTCATGGTGCATTGAAGAGGCGTTTGTTGGGATGCATTGTGAGTGTGTTCAATTTTCGCAAATTGGGAATACACTCGGGTTGGGTTTGTTGATTGATGAGAAGAATTGGTTTGTTAGTTATGAAGTTTGAATCAAGGGGGAGGTTTGTGGGTTTTAGTTGATTCAAACAAACAAAAACAAAAAAAGCCAAACAAGGACCAGCCTTCATAGTACTAACCAAAGACTAGTGGTGCACGTGCTAGTGTGCATGTGTATTGTGGAATTGGTTAAAGTCTTTGGTTGTAGTGTGTTAGGCAGCTGGTAGAAGTTTGTTACCATTGGGACTTTGTTGGATTTTGGTCAAAGGAGACGTGTAGGTTTCTTTGGTAGTGTCATTATTGTTTTAGGAAAAACAATATTGGATAGATACACTCCTAGTTTGTCTATGACTCGTTTTGATCATTGCTTTAGCACCAAGTTTTGTACTAGTATAAATAGATACTAGGATCAACACTTTGGTGTGTGGGTGCTTGTAATTGGTTTGGGTTCTCATCAATAAATTGGTTGATTTGGCCGTGGATGTAGTTAGTCTCAAAACTAGTGATAACCACGTAAATTCTTGCGTTCTTGATCTTGTTTTTTTTTTTTTTTTTTTTTTTTTTTTTTTTTTTTTTTTTTTCTTGCTTTCTCTTGTTCTCTCACGTATTGAAATCCTAACATGAACCATATCTCTAGTGGTATGACATCCTAGGTCAATGCTTTTAGTCATGACATACGGGAGTGTGAGCTATTGAAATGGAAAAGGAACTATCAGACAGAAGAAGACAAATTACAAAGATAGGTGAATGATTCTTCAAGCAAAGACATGACCCATTTTACTTCACATATCAAATGAGCTAGATTTATGTAGTGAGTTTCCGCAGAACTCCTTGTCACAACCTTCTGTTTCATGAACATCCAAGAGATCAATGCAGAACCCAAAAGGAACATATATTCATATGTAGACTTCATACTGTCTAAGCATCCTCCCCAATCTGCATATGCATATATAGTCATATGCATATGTAGTCATGAGAAAGGAAGGAGCACAAGAAGTAACGGGGCTGATGAAACACAATAATAAAGTGGTCAAATAGACTAAAACACAATAATATATAATAAAATATTGTTGGCATGGATGCATGAGACATGTTATGTAGGACAATGTCTGATATTGTAAATTATCCGCAAACAAGAGTGCTACCAGTATGCTACGAATTATGATTCAAACCACGCTCGAACTCGCTCCTTCAAGTATCACGTATGTTGCAGGACTTGTGAACTTGTCACAAGCTGATCGTTGCCCAAGAACATTAGTACGATATTTTATTATGTAGAATACTTAAACGGACATGAGTAGACACGAGTATTTTTCTACGCAATACCTCGTCATAAACTCATAATTTCTCTCTCCATCTATCACCACATAAAATGATGTATACGTACACATGAATAGACTCTTCTTCTAAAAATATAGACTCTCAAATATAAACAGTAACTTCCTTATAATAATATCTGTATTATGATTGTGATGATTCTTTACAATATAACGGGCGGGATGTAAATAGTCAATTAATATAGTCATTAACACAAATATTTGTTGTTCAATATTATCTGAGATATTCATCAAAATGGGAGTCATAAATAAGTAGCAGTCAACCTCTTAATTGCTACTATTTTTTAGGGAATTAATTGCTACTGTTGACACATAATAATAATTATTATTTTTGTTATTATTATTATTATTATTATTATTATTATTATTATTATTATTATTATTATTATTATTATTATTATTATTATTAGAGTTGCTAAACAAAAATTCTACCAATCCCGGCCCACAAACATTCCCACAAAATTTCGAAACTTTAGAATGGCCACAGTAAAACTCAAATAAAGAATGTTCCTAAAAAAAATAAAAAAAATAATAAATAAAGAATAAATATAATAAAATACAAATGATAAAATAATGAATAGCTTTTCGTCCTGAAAATAAACTAACAAATGTATAAGTTCTAGTAAGTTATAAAAGAAAGACTGAGAGAAGCAATTATAAATGCAAGGGCAAAAAAATGACTTGGAAGCTTCATTTCAATGTTTCTACCTTCTTAATAAATACTTCTTCACAATTGACTTTTAGAGTAATTTAATCTTTCTTTACTGTATCAATAAATAGTAATTAAATTTATTTATTAAGTGTAATAAATTCACATTGTTATTGAAACGCTTGATCTCAATCTATATTATAAATTAGGACGGTTGACTTTAAAATGTCTTTTAGACCGTTAGATTGAATTAACCCTAGCCATTAGATCTCACCTATCACCCACTTAACTACCCACTACTCAACAACTCACTTAACTACCCACTCCTTTTATCATAATTATAAAAAAGGGCTTCCTTTGTTTCTGATTATTTCCTTATTTTTTTTGTCTTTATTTTCTACCAATGTTTGTAAGTGAAACGTGTTTTTGGGGTAGTGCCCTCGAACACGGGCAATCCCCTAGTTTATATATACGAAAGAGATTAAATTCATTGCACGTCAGCACCATATCATGCTTGACTCTGACATGGCCCTATCAGTGCATGCGTGTATCGTCGCTACTCACTTGAACGTAGGATGGTTTCTTCATTTAAACCCCTCATCTCATTCAATTCTTAATCACTAACTAACCGTAGTTAAACTTTAACCACATCCGCTTAACCCTGATTAAACCCTCTTTAAAACCTTAACAGCCCTATGCCTGCTTTAGCAACAAACACCTCAGTCTTCACTAGCTTCTTCAGCCATGGGCGCAATGCACTTGGTCTTCCTAATTTTCTCTCTTATCATCGCCTTCTCTCACGCCGATGCCCACAGCATCACGGAGTTGTTGGAGAAGGGTGGGCTTACGACGTTTTCGTCATTGATTAACAAGAGCGGCGCGATCGAGGCGTACAACTCGGCTCTGGACAAGAAAGGGCTGACTCTATTTGCGCCGTCCAATGAGATATTTACTAATCCTCTGGTACAGAAGTCTCTGAAGAAGCTGACTCCCGATCAGGTAGTCTCACTTTTGAAGTATCACGCCGTCGAAGATTACATCCCGACGGTGAGGGAGGGTGATCCGATTTCTACTCTGGCGACAGACGAAGAAGGGAAATACATCCTGAAGGTGAGGAGTGACGATGGCAGGATCACTGTGATTGCTGAAGAGAACAGGGCTGAAAAAGAAGAGACCATATACAACTTCCGTCCACTGCTCATTCTCAAGATCGACAATGTTCTCCAACCCTCCGCATTGTTCGAGAAATCGTCGTCGCCGTCGCCGTCGCCGTCACAGTCGCCGTCACCGTCACCGTCGCCGTCACCGTCACCGTCGCCGTCGCCGTCGTCCGATGTGAACATGACGGCGCTGTTGGAGAAGAATGGGTGTGCGACGTTCGCGTCGCTGATTGGGCAGACCAAAGTCATAGATACGTATCTGGCGGCGGAGAAGGATGGGGGTGTGACCATATTTGCGCCATCCGATGAAGCGTTTAAGGACCCGGAGTTGCCCGATTTGAAGAAGCTGACCCCTGATCAGGTCGTCGCGCTTTCGAAGTATCACGGTGTCGGAGATTACCTGCCGATCGGGAAGCTGAAGGAAACGATGGAACCGATTTCTACTCTGGCAACAGACGACAGTGGAAATAATTTCATCCTGAGAGTCTATAGTTTTAGAATCCCCGGCCAGACAATTCTGGTTGCCGAAAAGGACTTGTCAGAAATCGAGGAGACCATAATCGACGACAATCCATCACTCGTCATTTTCAAGATCAACAAAGTTCTCCTCCCAAAACTGTAACATAAAGAAATGTTATCAAATTTTCATGTAATGTTGAGACAGAGTAATTCTTGTATGTTTTGGAGTAAATCCGGTGGTGACTCACAACAATATAAACATCTATACTAATAAAATATGCAAGCATCAAGTTTTTGACAAAATATTTGTACTTCCATCTATATCGTGACAATTTCTTTTGAAGAAATATATCGTGACAATTGAAATTGGGAAAGTTACAACCTTCCTCCCAATTCTCACGTTCTTTCGGTCAGATTTGCTCGCTTTATATATTTAGTTTAATTTTTTTCTTATTAATTTGTGCAAATCATGAAACACTAGCTCGGCAATTCACACAAAAAAAAAAAAAAGAAAACGAGAAAAAGAAAAAAAAGAAAAGAAAAGCCTAGCCCACAACTACGCCAAGAGAGACTAGAGAAATTGCTGAAAGAGGGGAAGAAGAAAATAGCTTCCATTGGAAAGAAATGGGGGGAAATTCAAACTGAGTTCCACCCGAGAGGGAAGTAGCTAGGGACGAAAACGGATCGGATTTGGATCGAATTAGCTTATATCCAAATCTTACAAAAGGTTCGGATTGGATCGGATTCGAATCGGATTTCACCGAATTCGAATTGATTATCCATTGAATCATAGCGGTTGATATTTGAGTTAATCTAACCTAATGTAATCACGACACTACAACAGATTTTGTGTTTAGTGACAAAAAATAATGTCACTAAAAGTCAGAATTTTGTGACAATAATTTTCTTGTCACTATGCTGTCACTATATATGTGCCACTAAACATCATTGTGACGATAAAAAAGTTGTCACTAATATGTGGCACTTTAGTGGCAAAAAATATTGTCACTAAAATTTAAAAGTTAGTGACAATAAAATAACTGTCACTATCAGTTTGATTGACGATATAAAATTGTCACTTTTAAACTTGCCATTAGTGGCAAAAAGTATTGTCACTGCTAGATAGAAATAGTGACAATATTCAATAACAATAATGATAACTTTGTGACAACAAATTTTGCCATTACCTGGGTGATCACCAATTAATACAATTTCAAATTTTGCCACTACCTGGGTAATCACCAATTAATCCAATTTGTTTATACTTATAAACATGGATGTCAAACCCCAAAATTGGGATATTAAAATTCCAATCATATTGAACGTACATTGATTTACAGCAAATGTTTTCCGAGACGGCTCTTATACAAAATAATAGCATGGATGTATTCCATTTCTACGTCTATGTCTAAATCCAGTGAAAAATAAAATAAGTAGACAAATGATGGAGCCTACAAACAACATCAACCAATCCCCTAAGTAGTGTGGCCGTACGCAACAAAAATGTTGATCGGTTGACAGTGATGGTGGCGAGAGGCCCATGGAATTACTGTGACTTGTTACAGCAATTGGCCTCAAAGAAGGGCCTGTCATTAAACCCCCAATTTGAGTGACAATTTTACAATTGTCAATAGGTAAGTTGTCACCGTTGGCATAATCTCTTGTAGTGCGAATTGCACTCCGAATTAGATCAAATTTAAGTTTATAATTATAAATACATCAATTATCTTAACAAAAACATATTATGTAAAACTTATGATGTTATTTATAGGAATGTAATAAAATATATATTAATATATGTAGATTATTGAACTTATTAGGTATAATAACCTAATCGGATCGGATCGATTTTCACAGACTACAAAATGTATGATCCAATCCGATTCATTTAATAAACGAATCTTACCGAATTTCCTCCATTAGGGTCGGATAATCCTGAATACCCTATTGGGCCAGATCCAATTGTCTTCCCTAGAGACAAAGAGCTTTTAAGCGGCCCGTACACATCAACATCAATTGGCCAATCATGAATTAGCTTAGTAAACTAATTCCATAATTAGTGCAGCGACGCCATTCATATAAGGAAAAGCTGAAATTAAAAGATTGTGTTTTCATCCAACGACTACACTTTGGCAGAGACTTATTTTAGTCCAAACCCAGCTCTTCACTCATTAGACTTAGCTGGATTTAGATGATATCTGGCTTTATAATACGCCGCCACAAGTTGAAGTAGGGTTGCAGAACAACGCCTTCAACTTGCAAAGCTATTTTTGAAAAGAGGGCCCGAGCTAGAAATTTAGTGTGAATAGCCGCAATTCGATTGTCATTGGGCAAATGCTGCAACTTCACTTCACTGGCTTGAACCATATCTCTAGTAGTATGGCATCCTAGGTCAATGTGTTTAGTCTTATCATGACATACGGGAGTGTGAGCTATTGAAATGGAAAAGGAACTATCAGATAGAAGAAGAAGAATTACAAGGATAGGTGCATGATTCTTCAAGCAAAGACATGACCCATTTTACTTCACATATCAAATGAGCTAGATTTATGTAGTGAGCTTCCGCAGGACTCCTTGCCACAACCTTCTGTATCTTAGACATCCAAGAGATCAATGCAGAACCCAAAAGCAACATATATTCAGATGTAGACTTCCTCTGCCTAAGCATCCTCTCCAATCTGCATATGCATATGTAGTCATGAGAAAGGAAGGAGCACAAGAAGTAACGGGTGCAGATGAAACACAATAATAAAGTGGTCAAATAGACTAAAACACAATAATAAATAATAAAATATTGTTGGCATGGATGCATGAGACATGTTATGTAGGACAATGTCTGATATTGTAAATTATCCGCAAACAAGAGTGCTTCCAGTATGCTACGAATTATGATTCAAACCACACTCGAACTCGCTCCTTCAAGTATCACGTATGTTGCAGACTTGTGAACTTGTCACAAGCTGATCGTTGCCCAAGAACATTAGTACGATATTATATTATGTAGAATACTTAAAGGGACATGAGTAAACACGAGTATTTTTCTACGCGATCCCTCGTCATTATTTCTCTCCATCTATCACCACATAAAATGATGCATAGGTACACATGAATAGACTCTTCTTCTAAAAATATAGACTCTCAAATATAAACAGTAACTCCCTTATAATAATATCTGTATTATGATTATGATGATCCTTTACAATATAACGGGCGGGATGTAAATAGTCAATGAATATAGTCATTAACACAAATATTTGTTGTTCAATATTATCTGAGATATTCATCAAACTGGGAGTCATAATAAGTAGCAGTCAACCTCATTGCTACTATTTTTTAGGGAATTAATTGCTACTGTTGACACATAATAATTATTATTATTATTATTATTATTATTATTATAAAATAATGAACAGCTTTTCGTCCTGAAAATAAACTAACAAATGTATAAGTTCTAGTATGTTATAAAAGAAAGACTGAGAGAAGCAATTATAAATGCAAGGGCAAAAAAATGACTTTGAAGCTTCATTTCAATTTTTCTACCTTCTTAATAAATACTTCTTCACAATTGACTTTTAGAGTAATTAATCTTTCTTTACTGTATCAATAAGTAGTAATTAAATTTATTTATTAAGTGTATTAAATTCACATTGTTATTGAAACGCTTGATCTCAATTTATATATACCAAAGAGATTAAGTTCATTGCACGTCAGCACCATATCATGCTTGACTCTGACATGGGAGCAATTCTTAGGTGCTCATAGAGCAAATCACACGTGGTGCTCTATTCCACTCACATGTTGTACATTAGAAGTGGGGTGAGTGGGAGAGAGAAAATAGCCATGTAGGAATCTGTTTTTTTTTTCTATAACCTATAGGGGTAGTGGTTAATCTTAGTGGGTATAAGTGTCAGTTACTGAATGGTGTAGAGCACCACATGTCAGTGCATGCGTGTATTGTCATATGAACGTAGGATGGTTTCTTCATTTTAAACCCCTCATCTCATTCAATTCTTAATTACTAACTAACCACAGTTAAACTTTAACCACATCCGCTTAACCCTGATTAAACCCTCTTTAAAACCTTAACAGCCCTATGCCTGCTTCAGCAAGAAACACCTCAGTCTTCACTAGCTTCTTCAGCCATGGGCGCAATGCACTTGGTCTTCCTAATATTCTCTCTTATCATCGCCTTCTCTCACGCCAATTCCCGCAGCATCACGGAGTTGTTGGAGAAGGGTGGGCTTACGACGTTTTTGTCATTGATTAACAAGACCGGTGCGATCGAGGCGTACAACTCGGCTCTGGACAAGAAAGGGCTGACTCTATTTGCGCCGTCCAATGAGATATTTACTAATCCTCTGGTACAGGAGTCTCTGAAGAAGCTGACTCCCGATCAGGTAGTCTCACTTTTGAAGTATCACGCCGTCGGAGAATACCTGCCAATTGGGGCGCTGAATGGTCAGATTTCTACTCTGGCGACAGACGAAGAAGGGAAATACATCCTGAAGGTGACGAGTGACGATGGCAGGATCACTGTGGTTGCTGAAGAGAACAGAGCTGAAAAAGAAGAGACCATATACAACTTGAAGCCGCTGCTCATTCTCAAGATCGACAATGTTCTCCACCCTTCCGCATTGTTTGGGAAACCGTCGTCGCCGTCCGGTGTGAATATGTCGGTGCTGTTGGAGAAGGATGGGTGTGCCACATTCGCGTCGTTGATTGGGCTGACCAAAGTCATAGACACGTATCTGGCGGCGGAGAAGGATGGGGGTGTGACCATATTTGCGCCGTCCGATGAAGCATTTAAGGATCCGGAGTTGCCGGATTTGAAGAAGCTGACACCCGATCAGGTCGTCGCGCTTTTGAAGTATCACGGCGTTGGAGATTACCTGACGATTGGGAAGCTGATGGAAACGAAGGAACCAATTTCTACTCTGGCAACAGACGACAATGGAAATAATTTCATCCTGAAGGCGTCATTAGACGTCGGCGAGACCATTCTGATTGCCGAAAAGGACATGTCTCGAATCGAGCAGACCATAATTGACGACAATCTATCACTGGCAATTTTCAAGATCAATAAAGTTCTTCTCCCTGCATTAGGGGAATCTCCACCGCCGGCGGGTATGCCTGAAAACGAACTAGTACTGTAACATAAAGATAGAAAGGTTTCCTAATTTTCATGTAATGCAGAAACAAGTAATTCTTGTATGTTTAGGAGTAAATGCGGAGGTGACTCCCAACAATATAAACATCTATACTAATAATATATGCAAACATCAAAGTTTCGGTGAAATATGTGTACTTTCAAATACATATTCACTAATTGTTGATAGTTTTTTTTTGTTAACAGACGATTTCATGTAGCTAGTTGCGCGATTAATCGATATTATTTGTGTTTGTCGATGCATATGATTTTTATTCAATTGTACCTAAAAATTTAGTCAATGATTGTGACTATTTTTATAAGTTTTGACAATTAATTATATGGTGACATACAAAATTGTCAACTCTTGCAAAAAAAAAGGAGGGTAAATAATTGGTGTTTCCCGTACTCCCAAATTGCAAGGAGGGAATAAAAAATTAAATCCCACTAACACACGTTTTACGATCAGACTCTCTCACTCTCATACTTCCTCACACAACCCTCAGGCTCCCCTGCGCCGATCGATTCCCAAGCTTCAATTCCTTCAATCCCTTCAACTGGCCATCCCATCTTCGATCGATCGATCGAATCCTCTGCGCCGGCCATTTGAACGCCTCTTTCATCTTTACACTCAGACGGTAGTCATCACACACCTCTCTCTCCGCGCATCTCTCTCTCTCTGAAACCTTTCTCACAATCGCACGATCATATCTTCAATCGCGCGATCCGCTCTTCAAAACGACCGATAAAAATTCTACTCGATCCCCATCTCAACGAAGACTTTGTGACCCTCTCTGGAAGGGTTTCTTGTTACTCGATCCCGGCCTTCAGGTACGTAACTCTTCTCCCTCAGACTCTTCGTATTCCTTTCTCGTATACGGTAAATCTCATGATTCTCTCTTCAATCACATGAAAAATCACTCCCCATAAGAAAGCCCATGTTTCGATTGATTGTATTTTACAATAAAGTGACCCAATTTGAGTTTGAATTGTGGAATTGGGAAATTGACATGCAAGTTACTGATTTAGGTTTAGTTTTGCAAGGGTGTTTTTTTTCATGTTTTAGGATTTCCAGCAGATTTTATTAAAATTGGGATTTCTGTGTTCTTTCTTTTCAAGTGATGTTTTTAGTTTCTGAATGCTGTTGGTTGGGTATTTTGAGATTTCATGGTGTTCTCCATGATCTTATACTTTCACTGTAAAGTTCTGCCTTTAACTTCATCTATTTTTTCATAAGCAGATTGTGATATCCAATTTAAACATATGGATACTCGTTTAAGTCCTGATATTTCGTGAACTGGAATCGTTACTAGAATACTATCTATGTTCTTTCAGTGTTTATGACATTCTCAAGTTCTCTTGCTCTTTCTAATAATCCTGATGGTGGAATAGTTCACTCATTTCTGCAAGTTGGATTGCACTTTCGTGAGTTCTCTATTTGGTAAATTTATTCTTAAATTGTAAAAAAAGATTCTGATGTCTAAATGTAATCTATCACGTGGCATGTTGAAACAGTTGTAGGTTCAGCACCACTCTTCTCACTGCTTGGACCACTGGATTCTGAGTTACATCACTCCTACTGGAAGGCTCTTGCCAGTACCTCCAGTGTTAAGTTTGTTATTGCACTTGGTAACCTTTCTGATGTCTCAGGGGTTATTCTACTCGTTAGTCCGTGTGGCTATTCAATGTCAGATGCCCCTACGGTACGTGAACTTGCATCTCTTTATTCAACGGTCATGCAAGAAGCTTGAGATAGAAACCGATACATGTGGATCATCCTATTAAACAGATAGCATGATTTCTGCAATTTAGTTCTCTAGTTTTGAAGCCTCTCTATCTCTCAATTGTGGTCCTGTAACCAACTTTTTAGGTACAATATATTCGTCAAAATGTCCGAGTGGTAGTGATAAGGTGAGTTGCATTATGCTTTCTGAATTAATGGTTGTTTCACGCTGCTATTATGTTCTGAATTGTTGATCGATACATGTTTGCTTTAACATACTTGAATGTTTGAATACTGGTGAGTTTTCTAGCTGGAACTGATTCTTATCTTTAACATACACTTAAATTTTGATTCTCAGCTCATCTCTATTAGTTTGATTCTTATCTTGGAACCTGTATTAGTTTCAGAACAATCTAATAAATGCTTGTGGGTTTTAAATGCTTTCGTAAGGAATCACATTATTTGTTGCAGTCTCGAGGGCCCTCAGTGACAGTGAATGTTATATATTACTTTTCCATCTTTAAATTCTGTATGATTTCATGTTTTGTTGACATTAAATATCTGCTATTGATGGTAAATTTGATGGTGGTTATGGAATCACCCACCTTTTGCGTATCTGATTGCCGTGTCTAGCACCGATTTTGATTGGTGTTCTCTTATCAATTGGTTAGGTCTTGATTGCCATATAGTCTTTATCCCCATATGTTGGTCATAATGAATCATATTGAGGCAGCCTCATAAAAAAAGTTGATACCTATACCTGTTGAAACACAGAGAGGTACCATATGATCCGTGGTTGTTTCGTGCAGTTAAACCTGCTTTTGGTCGAGATAGATCTGCTTACAGGTCTGTGTATTCCCAACAAATGGACTGCGATGTTCTTTTATGCATTTTCTGAGTTACTGACTTCCTCGACTATTAGAACTTTACTACGAATCACTATTTTCGCAATCGTAGTGATTAACTGTTCACCGAATTGGAGCCCCATTTTAAGCTTTAATGGTGGATACACTTACAACCACACCTGTCAGCCTTTATGGCATTTAGAGGCAATCTAAATTTGTTGTTTTTTTACCCAAACATTCATTTTCTATTATTTTTTACTGCTTTGACATCAACCATTTTGTTGCTATTATGCGTTTTTGATGAGCTGATGCACCCGTTTATTGGTGGAGAAGACTGCAACCATATTGATGTTGAGCCCGTGAGGCCATAACAGTTTGATTCATGTGTATCTAAGGAATTATCCACTTAGTTTCTGCAATTTCTTGACTTAATTAGTTTGGTTTCTTCAGGGATTAAGCACATGGGAGAAGTTTTGGGCTGAAAGGTGAATAAGCTCTAGCCCTTCAGGTAGTCTCTCTTCCTGTCCATGCTCATATTTTCGATCCCCGTACCATCTATGCATTTTCCACTGTGTCAGGTTGGTTGGGGATATTTTGTTTTGGATATCTATGATGCACAGACGATTAAATACTTTTACTGTCTCGAATATGTATGTCATTGGTTATGCCGATTAGTTTCAGCTCAACTTTGTCAGTCTGATATTAAGATAAGTTTTTTCCTTGACACTGCAGATTCTGTTTTAAGGTGCTGTTAATGGCAGTACCAAATTTGGCCATCTTTTTTTACCACCAATTCAAATTCTAATATTTGTAAAAAGTGTTAGTTTGTAAAACTGCCACCTTCTTCATTTCTAAGTTTTATTCGTTCTTTCAGCTATACAGTGGTGACACTTATGCTTGCCATAAAATACAGCATAAACTTCCCTTTACTTTTTGCTTTCTGCTTTAAGCTGAATTTTATTCTCTGTCTTGCTTCTGCAGGTGACAAAACTACTCTAATGTTGATTGATAAAAATATGTAGGAGTCGCACAGGTTTGTATTTTTGGACCCTTCTATTATCTTCGACACTAATTTCAATACATTTTTTTGAATCATATCTCACAATTTGTTTAGACCCTTACCACCTTCCTTTGAATTGTACTCTTGAAAAAAGATTTTGTTGCTGTTCTCGGATAGTAAAAATGTGGAGTAATGTTATCTGTATACCTTACTATAGTCTGTTTGTTATATACTGTATATGTTTTCCTTTCACACGACTCATCTGGGTTTGGAATTTGTTAAAGATAATTGAACCAATTCTACATTCATCTCAGTGTTAGGAAACTAAAGAAGTGCACCATATTTGCAAGTTATCATAACCATTTACATTAGTTTCATCGCTCTCCATTGCTGGAGTTATTTTCGTTTCTTTAATTGCTTGATCCTTGGTACTTGGGAAAGAACTTTGTTGTTCTCGATGCAGATCTTAGCTTTATTTAATTTTGGTGGTTTAATCAGCTTGGCCCATGTCTAGTACTCAGTTCATGTCATTAGGGTCACTTTCAATTGGTATATATGTGTGTTTGCTCATTTGATTTTGTGTGGTTGTATTTTGATCTAAAGCTTTAGCAGTTTCGTTGTTGGTCATTTTACTTATTCTACTCAAACTTTAGCAGTTTTGTGGTTTGTTTAACCATACAGCCACTATTTTATGATTCAATTTTTCATTGTTTGCAGGTTTTAGCATCGCTGGTATAGGTTCAGGGCATCGAAGGACCCAAATAAGTACTGGCCGGTGATTCCGGACACTTGATGATATAACAATTAGTAGCTATTTTCTGGGCACTTGATTCCTCTAGATGTAATAGTTTTTGAACTTTGAAACGCAAGCTACTTGTTTTGTTAACTTAATACTGGTTTAATTTGTACGACTCTTTAACTCGGCTAGGGATTCAAAATAGTTATTATGCAGTATTATTTTTGTTTGTGATGTAAAAAATCCCACTTTAGGAGGGTTGATCTTGGATTTGAGCACATTGTGCATATATGTTTGAGTAGTGTTGGAATTTTGGGTGCATGTTTGTATATTAGTAAAAATCCCCATTATTTTTTTATTTGGTCGTGATACAGGCGACAAACACGTGTGTCGCCATGAAGATGTAATCACATCTACTGGTGACAAATAATTTTGTCACTTATCTACATAATCGACTAAAATAACTTGTTGGTAGTTGTACTAGTGACAAAAAACGTTTGTTGTTAGATTTAAAATCGACAAAAAAATGATGTCGCCATTTTTTTCTGCCGACATACTTGCCGTTTGTCGGCTTTAATACTAACGACCGAGTTGTAATGACAATTTTGCGTCAAAAAATTATTTGTCGATAGAATTTCTGCCGACATATTTGGCCTTTCTAGCGACAGTATTTGATGTCAACGGAGGCAGGATTTGTTGTAGTGATTTCTTACTCATTTTGGAACTGTTAAAATTTAAAGCTCCTCCCAGGTCTCAGCATTTTTTTTTCTGTCAAATTTACTTGCGTTATCTGTTGTCCTAAGTTTTTACTAAATTTCATGCGTCACCTAGGTGCCAATACTTTGAGTGTACCTAGGTGCCAATACTTTGAGTGTACCGACTTGTCAATTTCTTTTTGGACCTGCTAACATGGCAATCCATGTTTTTCCCCAGCCACAAGTGTACCTAGAGTGTACATAAATTTTGTGGGTGTGGTACTTTAGAAAGCATAATGTCTCTTATCATAAAATAATTTGGCTAAATTGCTGATTGTATACCCCCAGTATGTCATAATTAGCTTATTGCAATTTTCACTTTTAAAGGCTCATTGCCATCCCCATTTACAATAATGCTAGTTTGTTGAAACTGGAAAAAAAATTGTGTTAGCTCCGTTATGGAATATTCCGTTAGTTGACATGTATATCTTATTTTATAATGGCAAAACAGTCAACTTCCTACTAATAAGAACACTAGGAGTATACCCACCATCTCCACCACTACATCCACCATCTCCGCCCCATCACCACCATAGTCTCCATTTCAAACCCAGATTCCGGACGCCATATTCAACATCCACCAAGCCCACCACAAACCCAAAACTCTATCTGTAAAAAAACACTACAATTCCATCAAAATTTCAACAACAAAAATGAAGAAACACAAAATATGGAAAGAAACATATCAAAGCACTGTTACCCATTACCAAATCCACACCTTTCGAAAATGGCCTCCATAATCTCATGTTTATCCCCCATTTTCATCTACAAGCCTTTCAAGATTTCCAAACCAGTTCTTTTTTTTTTTTTTTTTTTTTTTTTGAGGGAAAAATTTGTATTCAGCTAGTTGGGCTGAGGCCCAAAATATCGAAATTTATTACATCGTGGATCCACCATGGGTCCGTATAGGCCCAGCTAAAATTACTACCTTCTAGAAGAGCCCGTTTGGCCACCTCATGAGCCGCTTTGTTACAAGTGCGCGGTGCATAACTTGCCACGTATTCGGTGGCTTCAAGAAGACGCGTGCACCGTCTCATTACTCGAGAGCTGGCCGAGTTGTCTCCCACTATCTCTTCGGTTCTCACGCCGGAGAGAATTGAACTTCCTCCCTCTGTATTCCGTAGATTATTCCAGAGCTCTATCAGAGCTTTTGAGTCGCTCTCGAAGATGACCGGAGAAATCTCCATGTCTGTTGCTAGCTTTACCGCCTCATAAATCGCCGCTGCTTCCGCTTCTTTCGGCGATCCTCCGAACGGCAAGATGGTGCCTTTCCCGGCGATGAGGAGTCCGTTTTCGTCCCGTACTACCACTCCAGCACTGGCTCTTTGTTCTCTCTGGTTCCAACTTGCATCCGAGTTTATTTTTAGCCAGTTTGGGGGTGGCTTGGTCCACCGTTTCACCGGATTGGGGGGGATCTGAGCCGGCTGTACCATTTCCGTCTCATGCATGTGCAGATCCATAAAAGCTAAGCTTCCCAAAACCTCTTCTTCTAACTGATTTGCTTCCTTTTTTGAATTTTTATGGACCATCTGGTTTCTGTTGTGCCAAATCGATGATATCCCCAAGCATAATTTGATTCGGTCTTTCTTTTTCAGATCGGTAAAAATTGTTGGGAACCACTCACTAAAAGACACGGTGGCGTTATTGCAGTCCGGGAGGTGAAGGAGGCGTTTCCACAGCTCTTTGGCAGTTTGACATCTTCTGAAGAGATGTGTTTCCGTCTCTTCCTCTTTCCCACAAATTGGGCAAGCTAGAGGTAAATCCATCCCTCTTCTGTGTAGATTCACACGAGTAGGAAGGCCTTTTTGCAACCCTCTCCAAATTGGAAATAAATACCTTTTTGGTAATTTCTGGTTCCAGAAATTTGTCCACCAGGAGGTATTGGTTTCCGTAGAGCTGTCTTGATTGTCTGAATTCATCTTTTCCAGAAGTCTATAGCCAGATCTAACTGAATATAACCCGTTCTCTTCGTAGTGCCACTGGAGGTGATCCGGTTCCGGAGAAGGAGGAAGACTGATCCGGAGGACTTCTTCAACATCCACTGGAAGGAGGTTTTCTCGAAGGACATTTACATCCCAGGTATGTGACTCCTCATCTATTAAATCCGATACCCTTAGATTAGGGTTTTGGCCAACTGGAGAGATGATTTTGAAACTGTTTGGCCTCAGCAGCCATCTGTCTTTAAATACCTTCAAATTATCTCCGTTTCCCACGCTCCATCTGGAGCCTTGCTTTATCAGTTTCTTACCCGCTATTATACTCCTCCACGCAAACGAGCAATTGGTACTAGCTTTTGCTTTCAGAAGGCTTGTATTCGGATAATAATTAGCTTTATAAACTCTAGCTACCAATGAGCTTGGGTTGAAAATCAGTCTCCAAGACTGTTTTGCCAATAAAGCTAAATTGAAGTTGCGAAAATCTCTTAGATGTATACCTCCTTTAGCTCTCGGATAGTTCATCTTCTTCTTAGCTATCCAGAACATTGGTTTTTTCTTGTCCTTCTGTCCCCACCAGAAATTTGCGATAAGAGAGTCAATCTTATTACAAAGTTCTTGGGGAATTAGGAAGCAAGACATAGTGTAGCTCGGTATAGCTTGAATAACTGATTTGATTAAAATTTCTTTACCTGCATAAGAAAGAAATTTCTCCTTCCAGTTCTTCAACTTGCTTGCTATACGCTCTATGATGTGTTGAAAATTTGACATCTTTTTTCGCCCTATCATTGTTGGCAGGCCGAGATATCTCTCATGCAGCGATTCGAGTTTAACCCCACACATATTGCTCAGAAGAACCTGGCGGTCTGGCGGAGTGTTGGCCGAGAAGACAACAGCTGATTTCTGGAGATTAATTTTTTGCCCCGTCGCTTTTTCATAGAGCTGTAGTAGATCTTTTAATTTTGTAATTTCTGCTGTATTTGCTTCTGTAAACAATAAACTGTCGTCCGCAAAGAAGAGGTGGGAGACAATAGGACCTCCTCTCGATGCGGATAGACCCGACAACAAACCATCCGTAGTTAGCTTCGTGAGTGCGCGCGAGAGAGCTTCTCCACAAAACAAAAAAAGATACGGCGAGAGCGGACAACCCTGGCGAATTCCACGTTGTGGAACAATTAAACCCTTAGGGCGACCTCTATAATTGACAGAAAACGTTGCCGTAGACACCAACTTCATAACAAGAGTGATCCACCTCTGTCCAAAGCCAAGTTTCTCAAACATCGCTTTTAGGAAAGGCCATTCGACTCTGTCATAGGCCTTGCTGATGTCAATTTTTAGGGCCAGATAGTTCTTCTTCCCCTTCTTTCTATACTTCATTGTATGAAGTAGTTCAAAGGCCGTTAGGACGTTGTCTGTAATCAATCGTCCCGGCACAAAGGCCGATTGGGAGGCTGGGATTTGATTAGTAGTAAATTGGAGTACGTACTCCATATCTTCCTTAGCTGGGTTTGCTGTCGAGAAAAGGTCCTTAAAGTAATCTTCAAGGATTTTGACGATTCCTTCGTCGTCATTGGTCCAGACTCAGTTTTTGTCCTCCAGCCCTGCGATTTGGTTGCGGGCTCTGCGAGCAGAGGCTTTCTGGTGGAAAAACCGAGTGTTCTGGTCTCCTTCCTTGAGCCACTGGATTCGGGATCGCTGTCTCCATAGTTGCTCTTCGGAGATAAGGAGATTGTTTATCTCCTTTTTCAGCCCTCGTTTCTTATCCAGAACCCATTGGGTTTGTCTTTGTCTTTCAAGACTTTCAAACTGATCACGTAACTGCTTCAACTTTCGTCTGACACTTCCAAACACTTCTTTGTCCCAGATTCGTAGCTTTTTGCCAAGGTCTCCCAGCTTCTCTGTACAGGCCTTGTCGGCCGAACCTGTCCAACTATCCATAACGACGGCCTTGAACTGGCTATTGCGGAGCCAGCAAGCCTCGAACTGGAATCTTCGCTGCCCAAGATGATAGGAGTTCTGAATCTCTTGGATCAAAACTTCTATTGGATTGTGGTCCGAAGTGGTAGTAGCCAGTGTATTGACTCTTGCGTTGCCAAACTTAGTTCTCCATTCCACGTTGGCAAAGGCTTTATCAAGTCTTTCACGAATAAAAGAGTCTTCCTCTTGATTATTGCTCCAAGTGAAAGGACATCCATTCGATCCTAAGTCTTGGAGCTCACAAAGATTAATCGTTTCTCGAAAGTCTTCAATTTGACCAAAAGTTACTGTACGCCCTCCTTCCTTTTCCCCAGCGCTGCTGATAGCGTTGAAATCCCCTGCCACAAGCCACGGGACCGAATTGGAAGGCTTAAGCCTCTTTAGCAACTCCCACGAAAGATGGCGTTCCGAACGAGCCGGATCGCCGTAAAAGCCAGTGAAGGTCCAAGGGTCCCCTCCCTCGACTGAAATCACCTGGAAATGTATATGAAAGCTAGAGGAGGATCGAACTGAGATCACGACGTCCTCAGTCCAGAGGAGATCTAGTCCCCCCTCCTTTCTATGCAGTCAACAAAGAAAGAGTTTTGCATACTCATCTTGTATTGTATTTCCACCATCTCTTCTCCTGTGCGCTTTGTTTCTGTTAAGAAAACCAGGGTGGGTTTCTTATCCTTAACCAGGTCGGTTAAGGCTAGAACGTTACGGGGGATCCCAAGCCCCCGTACGTTCCAGGCTAGGAGATTCATTGGGATAGGCAGTGGTGCTGAGCACTCACTGCCTCTGGTATAGCTTGTTGGTCTCCATCAAATTCCATCGCCTGACATGGGGTCGGGTTTTCATCCCCCTCCAGTATTGGCGAATTGAGATCCACTAAGGAATGATCCTCTGTGATGTCAGCACACTGCTTCTTCGGGTTACCCTCACTATTGTCTTTCTGGCCCATGGGGAATGGCGCTTTCCTTTTGGTAAGGGTAATTTTCTCTCTCTTTTCTATTGCTTGTTTCTTTGACCCCTTTTTTCCTTTGAGTTTTCCTTCCTTTTGGGAGTACCCAGCCGTGAAGGAAACATTAGGTGGCAGCGGACCCAAAACCGATTGGTTTTTGGAAAATCCTTTATTTGTTGGTTGGGGGATCACCAAAATCTTTTCCAAGTTAAAATTTGGGCCAATCATTTCCTTATCTCCTGTCTTTGATTGATTGGGATGAGATCCTTCCTTATCTGCTGACAATTTTGACTTTCCTTTCCCGCTTTTTCCTTTGCCGTCGCCGGAATTCTTCTGCTTTTCCGGCTGCCGGTTCTTCTCCTTCCCCTTCTCCGTCCTTGGCCACGTTCTGGGGTTAGAAGCTGCTTGAGAGTTGTCCGTCCTTCTAGCCTTTCTCCTATTGGAGAGAAGCCATAAACCGTACTCTCGATGAGAGGAGGTGATCGGTTCGGTAGGCTTTTCTTTGCAGCTATCCTGTGCGTGGTCCACACAACCACACCATTCACAGATTGCGGGGAGTTTCTCGTACTTGAAGTCAACCCATAGAGTTTCCCCATCTTCAATCTCTAAAGCTCCTCTACGAAGTAGAGGTTGGTTTGCCAGTGTCCGAACTCGAACCCTTATGTAGCGGTTACTTTCCGGTCCTTCTTCTCTGGGTTCCACCGAGTGAACTTCTCCAATGGTGGGTCCGATTATCTCTCCCATTTCTTTGTTTATTAAGTGAAAAGGGAGACCCCATATTTGGACCCAGACTGAGATATTATTGAAAATAACATCTTTGGCCTTAGTGCCCAATCTCCAATCTTTTAGAAGTAGGAGTTGGTCATCAAAGACCCAAGGTCCCCCTCTTTTGGCACGAAAGAGGGACTCTTCATTTTCAAACTTGAAAACGAAGATATTTGGCTCCAGATCTATGATGCGAAGGTCTTCATCTTCCGGGCACCATAGTTTTTTGAACAGATCCTTCATGAAACTCACGTTGATAATCTTGTCACCTACAAACTTCCCGATCAGGCAATACTCGAAACTCTCCACAGCTCTTCTGTATAAATCTCTTCCGATCTTTGTGACTCTTGTCTCCTTCTCCGTCAGTTGAATCCGCTGAAGCCATTCCGGCTGGTTCAAGTCCATACTTCCACAAAGGTTTTCTCTCACTAGGCTAGAGAGAATAAAATAGCATAGATTAGTATGAATTAGAATCAATATTGAATTAACATACACTTTACATCTATAATTTTATCCCAAACCAGTTCTTAGATAACAAATACATCTATTACAACTACAAATGAACATAGCAATAAATCAATTGGAAAAACTATTAACAGACCTCCACCACTGAAGCCCAAGTCAAGCCCTGCTCCCGTCTCAAGTAAGGCCCAACTACATTTCTCTGGGCCTTCTGCTTATACAAGCCCATTCACTTATGTTTATTCAAGCCCATTGCTCTCTTGTAAACCCTAAAGGTGTTTCCTACCGTTAAATTAGAATCCTACCGTTGCTAGTGGTTTAGAGTATTTATATCTTTCTTCTCTCTGTAATGAAAGTCAAGTGAATGTATATACATTACGCCGTTTACTCTTCATATTCATTAAACCTTAATTTCTCTATCATGGTATCAGGGCAGTAATGTCTGTCTCTCTCACTACCCCTCCAACGACCACACCGGTTCATTTTCTCTCCACCATACACAATCTTCTTCCGTTCAAATTGGATAGCTCCAATTTTGTTCTTTAGCGGCACCAAATCACCTCTATTTTCAAAACCCATTCACTTTTTGGGTTCCTTGATGGCACCAATCTTTGTCCCAACGAATTTATCACTGGCCCTGAGGGTATCATTGTCGTTAACCCGACACACATCGTCTGGGTTCTTAAGGACCAAGGGGTTCTTACGATCCTCAACACTACTCTTTCGCAAGAGGCCCTAACTCAGGTAATCGGCTCTCTCACTTCTCGATCTCTTGGCTTGTGCTTGAGGGGATCCAAAATCCTTCACTTCAAATCCACCCTCCAAAACCTTCGCAAAAGATCTGACTGCATTGATACATACATGCAAAAGCTCAAATCCATTAGAGACAAACTTGCCGTCTCCTCTGTCATCATCGATGATGAAGATATGCTTTTTATGCCCTCAACGGCCTCCCTCCAGACTTAAACTCCTTTCGATCTTCTCTACGGATTCGATCCGACCCTATTACCTTTGAAGATCATCATGTTCTTCTCAGATCTGACGAATAGATGCTTGAATATTAAGCCCAGTTCTCTGATCCGGCCACTCAGGAATCCTTCTACACCTCTCGCGGTGGTCGTCGCGGTGGTCGATTTCCTCCTCATCGCCGTGGCGGTGGTGGCCGTAGTGTTCCACGTGGTGGTGGTGGTCGTCATGACGGTCGTGGCGGCCGATCCGTCTCTGGGTCACACTATGGATCTGGATCCAGTTCATATGGAAACTACAGATTCGGGTATGGTTCTGGACCGGTCTCTGGTGGCAGATCCAGGTACGGTTCGGGCCCTGGTTCGGGTGGTTACAACTCGGTTCCGTGTATGGATCCCGGTATGGTCGTGGATATTCTGATCGCTCCAGTTCCAGGGGGAGATCTTCTGGTTCGGGTCGCAGTGGATCCAGACCCATCAATTGCCAGATATGCGGCCACAATTATCACTCAGCAATTGATTGTTGACACCAGATGGACTACTCCTACTCCGGCAAAAATCCTCCAGAGCAACTCAGTGCTATGGATGCAACCTCTTCACAGTCTCCACATGCTCCTCCTGGTGTCTGGCTTACTGATACTGGAGCGTCAAATCACATGACCTCTGATTTCCACAACGTGTCTATTTCTGAACCGTACTCCGGCAGCGATCAAGCCACCGTCGGTAATGGAACCTCTCTTCCTTTAAGCAATTCTGGTACAACCTTTCTCACAACCTGAAACTGTTATTTTATGCTATCCGATACCCTTCATGTTCCAAATATAGCTGTTAACTTTCTTTCTGTGAATAAATTATTCTGACAATAATACACGATTTTTTTTTATAAAACTTCATTCTCTATCCAGGATATGGATACGTGTCAAATTTTATATCAGGGGTTGAGTAAAAATGGTTTCTATCCCATGTCTTCTCTAACTCTTCCATCTAGTTCTCAAGCCTATTTGGGTCAACGAGTCAAGTCCAACCTGTGGCACTCTCATCTTGGACATCCTGTTGGAACTGTGCCCTAGAGGCAATCAATTTATTGTGACAGATATATATGGACTTACTATTCATTATGTTATCGATATAGAGATATATTAACATGAATGAAGTCCTTAGAATATAAATGTTATATTCTTAAATATCCCTAGTCCATTATATTGATTAACGGGGCAATCAACTATAGACTAGTATGGGGTTGGATTAATATGGAGATATCACGATCCAACTTATGGGTATGAATTAAGAGTAATGCCATACTGGATAGACCCACGACGAGAAGGCTACATTAGATTATGTTAAAGTCACAAGCGCTTCTCGTAGTGCTAATGGTATTGTAATCCTTAGACTTGAAGTCACTAGATACTCTAGTTGTGGAATATCGTGCTTTGATACTATCAAACGTTGCGCCTTAACCGGGTAACTATAAAGATAGTTATCGGGCACGATAGGAAGCAAGCTTAGAGATCGTAGTAACGTAGATAGGATTTGTCCCTCCCACATAATAGGAGTAAATATCCATGGGACACTCGAGGGATGGTGCTTATAGAATGTCTGGCCAGACTCAGATAAATCAATATGGAGATATTGATGTTATCTGCACGGATAAGCATATTCCCCGGATTGAGGAACTATGGATTGGATATACGAGTGTGACTAATATGTCTCGTGTCTAATCCGGATATGGAGACAAAGTGATAACACAATACATGAACATTGGGCACAAGGTTTGTCGGGTGATATTTCTATTAGTTGGGTAGCGTGGATGTCTTGCTAGAGGCCGCTCTATGTTAGTACTTGTTACTACCAACTAAGTAGAATCCTATGGGGTCACACTCCCTATGGATTATACCGGACATGGGAATTAATTAATATGATTAATTAATTAGAAGGATCAATACGCAACTACTTGAAAACTTAGTAGGACTAATTTTCAAGTTGAACTAATTCGTGTATAGACATGATTAGGGTAGGGGCTTTTATGCAGTCAACAAGGAGTTGTTGGACTATAGAAAAAACACTCCTAGATTCCTTCCCACACTAATGCTCATAACACATTGAGTGGGAGAGAGAAGCAAGGAGAGAGACCAAGACCAAAGAGGGCCTACCCCCCCCCCCCCATGGTCAGCCCTACCCCGTCGGCCAAAGAAAGGGGGCTGACCCCCCTTTATGTTCGTTGCGTGCTTGTGTGACCTTCTTCCTCTTCCTCCTTCAATCTTAGCTAGCACAAAGGATTGTAGGATCCGGATTCAACCCTAGGAGTGGACTATCCATAGAGACGTGAATACTATTTCACGTGATAAGTCATCACAGGAGACCCAAAGGTATGTAGATACTAAAATCCTTTACTATCGTTATGTAGTCTCTTCCTGTGATCCTTGATATTATTCCGCTGCGTAACCTGCCTCAAAACCCAACACATCCTTCAAACGCTGTTTTATCTAAGTGTTTAAAATGTTTATCTTTACCTGTTTCTGATAATGAGACTCTCTGTGAATCTTGCTTGGCTGGCAAAATTGTGCGTTTACCTTATAATGCATCTAGTTCTTATGTTTCTGCACCTTTACATGTCATTCACAGTGATGTTTGGGGGCCTTCATCTACCTTGTATTTTGCTGGTTATAAATACTATATTCTGTTTAATGATGAATTTTCCAGACTTACATGGCTATTCCCATTAAAACTAAAATATGAAGTTCATGTTGTCTTCGCTTCTTACAAATTATATGTTGAAAAATTGTTAGGTTTCCAAATTAAAATCTTACAGACTGATGGGGGAGGTGAATTTACAGCTTTTGTGTTTCAAAAGTTTTTATCATCTCAACGCACTTCTCACCAAAAATCTTGACCTAATACACCTCAACAAAATGGTATTGCAGAACTAAAACATCGGCATACTGTAAGAAACTACCGTCACTTTACTTAACAATGCATCTCTTCCGAATTTTTTTTGGTTTCATGCAATATCTACTGCTACTTACTTGACATATAGATTACCAAGTGCAAATACTTCTAACAAATCCCCTTTTGAATTATTATTTCAGGTTTTTCCAGATTACAAACACCTCAAAGTGTTTGGTTGTGCTTGTTACCCTCGTTTGACATCTTATATCAATTCTAAATTGGATCTAAAAACAAAACAATATAATTTTCTGGGCTATGCATCAGGTTACAAAGGCTATCTTTGCTTTGATCGTGTTGCACAAAATTTTTACATTAGTCGTGATGTCATCTTCGATGAATTTACATTTCCATATGCTTCAGTTACTTCTATTATTACTGTGCCACCATCCTCACATGATTCCACTGTGTTCTTTCCAGGTCCAGTTCCTATGAGCACACCTCATGGCTCCACCACCTCTGTTGGCCCAGTGCGTTTCCCAGTCACTGGTTCTGCCCCTGGTCCAGTGCCTGGCTCAGTGCCTGGACCCAGCCTAGGGTCAACTCTTCCCCAGACTGACCTACACCCAGCTGAGGACTCTGACTTGGTGCAACCTTCTGGAGGTAATGGCATGGCTGACTTGGCACCTCAGCAGCCACCCAGTGTAGGATTGGTACCTGTTCAAAGCCCAATGATGATCCCCCCTCCCCTGCCCCTTATCCATCTCCAGGACACCACATGAAAACTCGAAGTAAATCAGGGGTGTCCAAAAAGAAGCTGGTGTTTAATGCTTCTGCTACTCTACCTTTACATTCTGGTTTTCATGTCACTAGTGTTTCTAATTCTCACACTCCACACACACCATCACCTGATCCTACTTCTTTTCATGAGGCTTCTAAAAGTTCTCACTGGAAGGATGTTATGGCTGCTTAATTTAAAGTTTACAGCAGCAGAAAACTTGGAGTTTAATTCCTCCAACTCCTAATATGAATATTATAGGTAACAAATGGGTCTATAAGACCAAGTGTAACCCAAATGGGACAGTTTCTCGTTACAAGGCTTGGTTAGTCGCTAAAGGATTTCATCAAAATCCAGGCCTTGACTATGACGAAACCTTTAGTCCCGTGGCTAAACTTGCCACTGTTAGATGTGTTTTTGGCTCTTGCCGCTTCATTTTCCTGGTCGTTGAATCAATTTATGTTAAAAATGCGTTTCTTCACGGCAACTTAAGGGAAACTGTTTTTATGAAGCAACATATTGGATTTGTGGATCCTCAATTCCCAAATCATGTTTGTTGTCTTCACAAATCAATTTATGGCCTCAAACAAGCCCCTCATGCCTGGTTTGAGCGCTTCACAACCTTTTTATTTTCTCTTGGGTTTAAGGCCTCCTATGCCGATAGCTCACTGTTTATTCGTCATCACAATAACTGTGTAACGTTATTACTTCTTTACGTTGACGACATCATATTAACGCGGAATGATCTTCCCTAACATTGCTTCTCTTATTACCACACTTGTGTCCGAATTTGAGATGACTAATCTTGGTCAACTCTCATATATTTTGGGTCTGCAAGTGTCTCGCAACTCAGACGGTATTTTGCTCAATCAAGAAAAATATATCATTGATTTATTATCTCGCTTTAATATGAGCACATGTAGACCAGCTCCAACTCCCTTAGCAGCTGGTACAAAATACCATGTCAATGAAGGAATACTTCTTCTTGATCCCTTAGTCTTTAGACAGATTTTGGGTGCCTTACAGTACCTTACTTTTAGTAGGTCTGATATTGCTGTTTCCGTGAATCATTTATGCCAGTTTATGCATTGTCCGACTTATGCCCATTTAAGTGGTGCAAAACGGGCCCTTCGGTATCTTCAACGAACCCATGGTCTATTTTATAAAAAATGTCACCTTCCTCTACATATTTATATGGATGCCGATTGGGCCGGCAATCCCACGGGTCGCGGCAGAACTACGGGTCTGGTTGTTTTTCTCGGCCCAAACCCCACACACTGGTCTTCTAAAAAGCAACCAACGGTTGCACGGTCTTCTACCGAGGCCGAATATCGGGCCTTGGCCTCTGCAGCTGCTGAAACAGCTTGGTTTAAACAATTATCTCACGATATTCATTTTAGTCTACCTCAATCTCCTATTCTATGGACAAATAGTTTCTCTGAATTATCTTTAACTGTAAACCCACTATTTCACGCACGCACAAAACACATAGAGTTGGACTATCACTACGTGCGTGAATTAACTCTTCTTCGTCAACTTACTGTCTCTTTTGTTTCAGAGTCTGATCAAGTTGCCGACGTATTCACAAAGTCCCTTCCTTCTACTGACTTCGAAAGATTCAAGTCTAAACTGATGGTGCGGCCTCCACCTTCAGTTTAAAGGGAGTATTAACAGACCTCCACCACTGAAGCCCAAGTCAAGCCCTGCTCCTGTCTCAAGTAAAGCCCAACTACATTTCTCTGGGCCTTCTGCTGATACAAGCCCAGTCCATCACTTACGTTTATTCAAGCCCACTGCTCTCTAGTAAACCCTAAAGGTGTTTCCTATCGTTAGATGAGAATCCTACCCTTAGTGGTTTAGAGTATTTATATCTCTCTTCTCTATGTAATGAAAGTCAAGTGAATGTATATACATTACGCCGTTTACTCTCACTACCAGAAAAACGGTCTTTAGCCAGGGGTAACTAATGTGGCTAAAACTTCAATTCCCGTGGCAAATAGTGTCAGCCACGGGAGATGCCACGGTAAAGAACCGTGGCCAAAAGTGGCGTGGTTTTTCAGTTCAGCCACGGGTAACAGCCGTGGCGAAGGTTTAGCCACGGTAGTTCCCGTGGCTGATTTGCATCCACCGATTAACCACGGGAGTTCAATGTACGTGGCTAATTTTCTTTAAGCCACGGCTAATACCCGTGGCTAAACAAATTTTTACCCGCCAAATTATATTAATTTTTCCACAATTGTTTCCCGTGGCTAATTGTTACTTTTACCTGCAAATTTAAACTGAGTTCGCCACATGAATCTCCCGTGACTAAGACATGTAATGTCACAATACTACTACTGCTCTTTAAGAATTAATACATCTATGAAATCGAACTCATAAATTATAAAAAGTACAAATGGTACCGCATGCACATATAATTTATCAATGTAATTCATTGAACCCTTAATTATACAAACTGTGGAAATTCATTCACAGAGTTTTTGTCAATTTTCAACAACCATTTGGCAAAACAATTCTCAACGTCTACACAATAAAGATAATATAAAGTAAATATGAAAACCAGACAAGAGACGGGAAAATAAAGCCCCCACACAATGTCTAGCGAACTACTAAGGCCCATTCTTTGTCAGTAGCAGCTTGTGGTGGTGTCACGACTGGTTCCCAACCGGCATCAGCAGCCCCGTCACTGCAGGTTCAAGAGCCCCAATTAGTAAGAGCTGCAGCAATAGCAGTTGGTCCAACATCATCCCAATCCCAGCACTAATATCAGCTTGCGGAACGCCACCATAATCTGCGTAGTCTCCTCCGATAGCACCTTTCTCGTCTTCAGTTCCTTGCTTCTTCAGGCTCGCGGTAGAAAAACAATTCCACCTGTTTGCCAGAGCATATTAAAAATACCGCAAGCCAGAGCATATTAACACATAGTTTGCTGAAATATATAAGGAACCATCTAGAATGTTTTTTTCACCGGCAACGAAAGCATCTAGAAAATTTCAATCATACGAAGGTTTGCCGTCTTGAAAATTTCACGAATTCCAAAATCAAGTTAAATCATGTACAACTTGTATTTATCTACTCATATTTTAAAGGGTTCTCCACATTTGTGGTTGGGACATGAATAAATTAAAGAGAAAAAAAAACCAGTACTAAACAAATCAAGTAGAGGACTCATAATTTGACCAATAATTCTTTTACCTTTCCCGTTCAAAGACTTCAAAACTAAACTCTGACCACTTGCATTACCTAAGACCATTCTAATCCTCTATTAATCTGGAGTAAGATATGTCGACAACTAAGTAAGGTAGTAAACTAGTAATAGGATAAACTCTTACCTATTGGTTCCTCTATTCATGATTTCCAATATGTTAGTAACTTGTTAGGTGCTAAAATGTACTTTAAAATTAAACATTCTTGCCTCTCATGTATAATGCATATGTTCTGTGTAAAAACAAATTACTATACACGAGAGAACTTCAGTAACTTCAGAACTAATGTACACAGTTCAGAAGACACCGACATTGTCACTTCTAAATTGCATCGGCATAGTGGCTTACTCCTATTATACATTTGTTTGCATTTTCTTGAGTGACCCCTACGAGTTTCTACTCATCCAGGAGAAGTTATTCTCTGAATATAAACCTATTCCCTGATAATTCTTGTTACGAAATCAGATTGTTGCAATACCCTTCTTAATCCCCTAATGAGGACGGATGGACAGAAACAGATCAGAACAGTTTTAGTTCATAATTGGGAAAATGGCTTCAATAAATCGTTTTGACAATAAATTGTCTCTACTGGTCATACCCATATACCTCATCTCCCAATCGAGTCCCCAAAGTTCATAAATTGTGAGCCCCCAAAGCATTAAGACCAACACTGGAATTTCAGTCATCTAATGGAAACAAATAAGGGTTACACAATGAACACTCTGAAACTGCAAATTCCAGATCAATAAACTCTTATTTCAGCTGACATGTCTACTCAAGTTCATGAATCTGTACACAAAAACTAACAATGTAAAACTCAAATGAACAAAAGGATATACCTCTAAAATCGATCGATGTACAATTGCTTGCAAATGGAGTAGTCCACTCCGTCCTATAAAACTTACCCTTCAACCTCAGCCAGGTTAGCTAGGAGTGCAGAAGGACAGCGAGTACAGGTTGCCCTGGTTCTTGGTCTAGGCCGTTGCTAGTAGTACTTGGTATTTGCCTGCAGGCTGGATGGTAACGGTTTTTTTGTTAACCAACCCTGGGACATGAGAGTAGTCAATTTCAATTCCAGATCAACAGCTCAATCTCAATGTAAGTTTCAGCATACAGCGTTTCTAAATACACAGAGTACCACTAAACTGGCATATGACCCAGGGTTCATTATTTCTAATAGTAATAATAAACATATAAGCTTTTCAGGTTCATTAATTGTGTCCAACAATCAGATCTGATTTTTATCTGCTTTTTGCACAATCATATATGGATCAGGATCACACTGTAATCCTGCTATATTCCAAGAAAATCAGAAATAGAAATTTGAACTTGAAATCGATTAAGCAGTAAAGTTTAAGGGACAACAAAAACGTAAAACATCCAGGATCAAGTGATACTAACATAGGGTCTTAACAAACTCGATAAATTCAATACATCGTACTGAAAATGTAAGTATATCTTAAGAGAGCAATGTCCTCTGAACGGGTAAAGGCAATCACAAAACTTTCATATCAGAAAAAAGGCTAATGTCCAGGTCATTCTATTTAGCTCTTGATTACTATACTACTATACAGAACAAATCTAACAATTCTCTTCGCACTTTCTTGGTAACGTGGATTTCATCTTCGAATGGGATCATCGAAGCAAGAATTCAGCGGCGTCTTTGGTCTGAAACCCAATTCATTACAAGAATTCAGCGACTACGCCCATGTGACCATGTCCATTCCCAAAAAGCAATATCCACGACATGTGTCGAAAAACTAGCGAAGAAATAAATCAAACACAAACTTTTAGAAAGCTCCACCAACAAATTGTGCAACTCTGAAAATTGTTTGGTATTCAGCCAGACGAATGTTGTTCGATCTCATGTCAGGCCCGCGGCCTGTTTTCAAGGGCCTTTACTAGCAGTTTTAGTTGTGGTTTTGAATGTTACAGTTGCATTTTGGTATTACGTGCGAGGATGCGATGCCGCCATTAAATAATTAACATGTACAGTGGGTGCAAGCAAATACACCACAAAGAGCACAACTCCTCAGGCTTTTTCTTATCGAGCATAACAGGATGGTGCAAGAGAATAACAGCCTGTAACTAGCGATTCAAGACCTTACAAATATGGAACACACCACTGGACTAGACCAACTAAATTCATATAGTTTCCCATTTATTTGAAACACAAAAAATAGATCAAAAGCTACATCCATCCTCACAACTCTGTGATTGGCGAAAAATAGAGGAAAACTCATCATTTCAATTGACTGAAACATCAAAAAGACGTTCATGTAAAAAGTAATCAGGGATCAAACCCCAAATATCTAAACAGAGAACAAATTAACAAACAAACACAAAACATTTGGAACCAATTCAGCCCCTAGTGAGAACCTTGATGTAAAAATTCTAACATATGCCCAGAAACCTATCAGATATCAAACTTGCATTGCCAGTCCCAAATTCCAGTAAACAGCAGTGACTCGAACTTACCTAATTAAAGTTCCAAGCCCAAAATCGTTGATTGTATTGATTTGTCCCTGAAGATCCAAAAGAGCAATCCAACTGAAGACCAACCACTGGCTACTCCTACCTATCGTAAACCCTAGAAAGTTGTATCAATTACAAACATCAGAGAGGGGGAAAGAGACGGAAGAGGAAGAAGAAGAGGAGCCGAGAGTGGAGGAGACAAAGTTACCTCCAAACAGTGGGAGGAAGAGGACGTCGATGATGGAAAGAGAAGACTGCAATTGCGCTGGTTCGACCACGAATATCTCTAATCAACAACCGATTGAAACCCGTTCCACTTCAATTCTCTCTTCATCTCACACTGAATCGGTTGAAGAGAGCCTCGATCGATCGATGAGATCGTGAGTAATGGATGAGAGAGGGACGGGGGCTCTGGGTAAGAACAAGGGTTAGAATCTTTTTCATAATGAACCGCCAGTACCACTTTGCGGGTTAAATTTTTTTAGTACGAGGGCTTCTTCGAAAGTAAATCCAGTAGCCACGGGTATTCTCCGTGCCAAATTTTGTTACGGGTTAAGATTACCACGGGCATGCAAATTTCCGTGGTTAAAATATAATGTTGCCACGGTATTTTACTATTAACCCTGGCTATTCTGTAATAAATCAGCTACACTAAAGTACCGTGGCTAATATTATCTATTGCCACATTTGTTACTTGTGGCAAAATTTAGTGTGGCCAAAGGCCATTTTTTTGGTAGTGTCTTCATATTCATTAAACCCTAATTTCTCTATTAAAAAAAAAGAGTGTATTATTTAAGTCTACTAAATCAGTTCAAAGAAAGAGCACTCTGAAATGACATTATTACACGTACTCCACTAAATCAGTTCATAGGTCATTCATTTTTTAACTACAGTCACTGGTAAAAGGTGGATTTTTGCAAGGAAGGCGGCTAGGACAGAAACTCCTAGGGATTTATTACTGTGAAACAAATTTTAAGATGATCGAGAATAAAGACACATATTTTTATGGAATTTTGTGCGTGAACTCATTGACCGGAGCTGGAAACTGTGTGTGCGAAGGTGTCCGGTGTGGCTTATCCATCCATGTTTATCTATAAGGAGAACATGGTTGAGCCACTTGAGCAGGTATTTCTTTCCCTATTCCCTTATGCATCCTTGTATATGTCAAAGGAGTAGATTCAAGCATGGCTTTAACAGTATCTAATAAAGAGACTCGTTTCATTTATAATAATTATATACAAATTCACTAAATGATGTGAGTTATTTTGTTCCTAAACTGACAAACACTTAGAAACAGTGTCGATCCTATACTGAACACATTCTGGTTCATCATATTTCATGTGTTATATGAGCTTTCTATAGGAGTATGTGTTTCCTTTTGTTTGTTTATCTGGAGGCATTTAGCAAGGGGGGATAGTAATTGTTCGGTTAGAAAAATGTTAGCATAAGGTAGTTTTATGTTTCTTTCACAAAGAATGATCTTTGCATGCATACTAGTTTTATAAGGAGTTTAAAAGTTCTTTTTTACACTGCAAGCCTACATGTTTATTTGAATTGTACGATAGTATACATGTGCTGCTCTGAGAAACATGTGATGGTCTACCTTGAGAAATCCTTTACAGATTTATGGGGAATTGATTATGCCTTCGGGTATAGTTAATTTATTATCATTCTCACATCGTGTGACTCGCTATGAGCATTGCATGTATCACAAAAATATGTTTATTTATCATTTTTAAGTAGAGATATGTTTCCCAATTTGCTCTTTTTCACTAGTATGTCTTTCATGCCCACTGAATGTTTGATTATGACCATAGTACACATAATTGTCTTCGTTGATAAACTCTGATGGAATACGGTTGGCCACTTGTCACCTCACAAAGTTATTTAGTAAGGCATGTCCACTACTTGTGTTTGATGGTACTAACCCTTTTGCAAGTTGAAGCAAAAAAGTGTCATCTTTGCAGGAGCTACAAGACATGGATAGAATTGTGCTCATTGGCATCCAAATATCACTCCGTCTCCAATGATTCAAGATTGGAAGATCCTAGAACACGGCATGTCTCTAATACTCTATACTATAAGTTCTCTGTGGAAAAATTCAAGGAATGAGATTTCGTTCGAAGATAAGGCGATGGTGCTGCACCTAAGCAGTACTTTAAGAGACTGGCATCAGAAAGGTATACGTCGCTGGAGGCGTGTCTTGCATACTATGGCATCACTTCCTCGTTGAATCAATGTTCGTCTAGAAACTCTATGAGTTCTCGTGACGACTGGAGCACTCCATAAGATTTCAGACAACGTCTTCCAATAGGAGATCTCCCGAAGACTATTTTAGTCGCACTCTCGTTGGATAGGTGAATCCATCATGAATATTTCAGAGAAAAAGCATCATGATTCTTCAAGAACATGTAGCGATCTCTCTCGGAGCTTATCTCATGTATGCCTTTTCACTTACTGATACGCAAAGGTATCAGGTTGACGATTTTGTGAGAAATCGACAAAACTCCCAAGTAGCTTATAGCCTACCGCTCTATTCTAATCAACTAAATTTGTGATCAAACGAAGAAATCTCTGTTCTATTCATCTGATAAAAATAACTGAAGAACTACAACTTGTTTAGCAAAACGAACCTAACCCTAGACTCTTACGGGCCAAAAGCCCAACTAACTAATTAAACGCAATAAATCAAATAAATAAATAAACTAAATAAATAAATAATTAATAATAATACGACGACTTATTTCTATTAATCCACTTCATGTTTTCACGGTAGCGATCGGTATACTTCGGTTGATAACGATATCGCGGAGCCGTGTGTATTCCCGTATCAACTCCCCGCCGGTTGAAAAACGCCTTGTCCTCAAGGCGGGTCGAATAAGTGGACTGAATTGCGGAATAATTCCCACTTGTGTAAGCTAGCCCAAAATCATGATCATATAAAGTGGGTGAATTATTCTCAAAATTATACCCAGATTGGGCTTGTTGCTTTGTGGGATTAGGACTGTGAGAAGACAACCCAAAAGCGGATTGAAGCTCATCTGGTGAGGAATGTCGAAGCCCAAAAGTGGATTCAGGCCCATTTGGTGAGAAAAGTCCAACAGGTGGAGCCCTAGCCGCTCCTGTGACACGAACAGAGCCCGTGGGGGTTCGGCGGTGGCCATTGTCGCCGTAGCCAATGTTGCAGGTGGCCGGTGTCGTCGGAAGAGGCTGGTACGGCGGCTGATTGTCTTCGTCCAAGTAATCATAGTGGCCTAGGTGGTTGTAGTTGGAGAGAGCTGCTGTCGGCCGGCGTCGAGGCTGGTGGGTAACACCGGGATCGATGGGGCGGACGCCGAGGTCGTCGGATCGATCGATTGGCAGGTCAGGGGGCCAAAATCTGGTGTCCTGGGCTCCGTAACCGGCGACGAACTGGTCTGGGTGGTGCTCCAAGTGGGTCTGCTCGGCTGAAGGCGGGTTCGTCGTAAACAGGTGCGCGGCCGGCGAAGCCATGGCCGACGAGCCTGGTAAATCTGCGCCATGGGAAGGGTTCCGAGCCTCCAAAGTTGCGACAGAGTCTTGAAGGCGAACCTGGCCGGTCTCCACGGCCACAAGCCGTGTTTCGACGATGGCCAAGGCGGCGTTCTGCTGCTGTTGTTGGTCGTGCAAAGGAGGCGGCAATCGACCTTCAAGGGCAGTGACGGAGACTTGAATGGCCGCCTGGGTGTCCTCAATTGTGGTAATCCGGCGTTCAATTTCTTCGAGGACCTGTGGTGTCCCAGTTGGAGCTTCAATGGCGGCGGCGGGGCTGTTCTCCAAAGCCGCCAGTCGTGCTTCTATGGCGGTGAGGTCTGGTTGCTGGTGACGTGCTTCTAGGGCGGCGATCCGATCGCCCAAACTGGTTTGCAGGTCGCGGATGGCGGCCAGCAATTGTGCGCCAAGAGCTTCCGAAATTTCTGAGTTCGGCATGCTTCCGTTGTGGATCTGAAACGAAACAGAGAGATAAAGTAATGGGTTTGGTGTTTGTTTTTGTTTTTGTGGTGTCTGTGAGGTTTAGAGGTAAGGAACAAGGAGAAAGATGGCGTCGGGTGAAACAAGAGATTCAGTGGTGGGTTTACTGCATGTGTATGGAGGAGTAAAAACAAGGGTTTGATGGTGGAAGGTTGTGGTAATGATTAGATAATGATTGGCACAATCAGTAGTGGGAGAGATGGACTGCAATTCGTGCTGGTACAACTGGGTGGAGTGGAGAGCACCGCAGATACGGCTGTCCGGCGCAAATCAATGAAAAGCACCAATTTGATACGCAAAGGTATCAGGTTGACGATTTTGTGAGAAATCGACAAAACTCCCAAGTAGCTTATAGCCTACCGCGCTATTCTAATCAACTAAATTTGTGATCAAACGAAGAAATCTCTGTTCTATTCATCTGATAAAAATAACTGAAGAACTACAACTTGTTTAAATAGCAAAACGAACCTAACCCTAGACTCTTACGGGCCAAAAGCCCAACTAACTAATTAAACGCAATAAATCAAATAAATAAATAAACTAAATAAATAAATAATTAATAATAATACGACGACTTATTTCTATTAATCCACTTCATGTTTTCACGGTAGCGATCGGTATACTTCGGTTGATAACGATATCGCGGAGCCGTGTGTATTCCCGTATCACTTACATATGAGGTTTCTCCTTTCATTGAACTCTTGCATGCACATACTCACACACTACTTTCATGAATAGTTGACTACTGTGTGTTTGCTCTGTTATAGTCTAGTCCCATGTGTAAAAAGTTTTATATAATGGTCAATACAAAAGTGTTAGCTTCGGCTTATGAGTAGCTCAGAAGTTCAGGTGTCATATCTTAAGAAGTTATTGTTGGTTCTCTACTCTCGTTTTGGTTATCTGGATGTGATGTAAAAGAGAACATGTGATAATTGTTCTTTCCATTTTATTTAGGTCGGAAAACTTTAGATTCTTTCTCAATGCTGCTTGAGGATGGCTTGGTTATCTTTCCATGCGCCTTTAGAGTAGTTAGAAGACAGCAACTTCTCTCGTCTATTGTCGAGGATGGCATGTTGTGAATTCGAGTGACTTATATATATATTTTTTTTTCTCGAATTCGCTTGGTTTCCGAAGGTGTTAGATATGTTGACTGTTCCTCGCTTCCATCTACATGCTCTAAGTGCAAGAACCTTCTTTTTTTTTTTATGGTGAAGGAAGAACATTGGAATGACGTTGATCGTTCAAGCCAAAATTACCAAGAGACTTGGAATTCCTTCGTTCGCTTGATAAATGAAATCAAAGAAGATGTTGTGGAGGTTAAGGAAGTAAAAAAAAAAATTGTGTTGCTTATGAGACAGGCCCAAGTGAATATGAGGTTAGTAATATTAATAAAAGAACACACGTGAAACTCAAACATAAAAAAATATGTAATAAAATATAAATTATAAAAATAGTTGGCAACTTTCTATTATAAAAATAAACTAACAAATGTATTTTTTAAGAAAACAACTAAAACAATATATAAGTTGTAGTACCGAAAGTGATAAGAGAAAGACTGAGAAAAAATTACGATTTCGTTAACAGTAAATTCAAGGGGTAAAAAAGTAACTTGAAAGCTTCAATTCAACGCTTGTATCTAGGGATGGCAACAGATCGGATTAGAATATGATCTGTCAATAATCCGATCCGAAAATGATACCCCCTGATTCGAATCCGATGCGAATCCGTTCGGATCCGGATCGGATCATATAATGGATCATTCAAAAAATCTGAATCCGATCCATAAGAAAAACGGATCACGAGTCACAAGAACTGATCACGAATCGCATCGGGTCGAATTATATATAATTATATATATAATATATTTCCGATCGGATCAGATCAGATCGGAATATCGAATATTTTGTATATATGTCAGATCGAGTGCGATCGGATCGGATCATCGGATATTTACAGCTATGATTCTAATCTGATCTGAAATCCGAATGGATCGCATATTTGTGCTCCAAATCCGATCCGAAGATTAATGAATTTGATTCGGACCGCTCCATTAGAGTCGGATCACCCCGGATCTCAGATCGGAGGGGACCGCATTGCCATCCTTACTTGTACCTTCTTAATATATTTTAACAATAGACTTTTAGAATAATTATTTTTTCTTTACCGTCTTATCAATAAGTAGTGATTAGGTTTCTGCATTAACTGTAATAAATCCGTATTGGTATTGAAACGCTTGATCTGAACGCATACCAAATTACCAACTATCATTCATATATATAATCTTTAATTGTTCCTAAAAAAAAAGATAATTTATAATTTTTCCTCAAAAACAATATATTCTATAAAATAGAACGATTGACTTTTTTTCAGCCGTTAGATTAAATCAACCTCATCCTTAGAGCTTACCTACTTTAGGACATGCATTTTGAAAAAAACAAACACAAACAACCCCACACAATTGAACACACGATCAGGTAAGAAGAGAGAGAGAGAGAGAGAGAGAGAGAGAGAGAGAGAGAGAGTTGTTATGAAAAATTGTTTGGGTGCATTGGTGCACCATAAGAGAAAGAAATTTTACTATCATGTTTTTGGTGTATGAATAAGTTATGAAAATTATATTACATACCCCTCAAATTTAAGAAATGATAATAAAGATTAGCAAACATATACTAATAAGGCCAATAAAATTAGGGATATTACACAATATCCAGATATAAGAATCATACAATACAATTTCTTTCGGGTAGTGGTCTCGACCACGAGTCATCCCCTAATACTCTCTATATAAAAAAGATTAAGCCGGTTTCACACGCTTGATCTCAAACTCTTACAACTATCATCCATATCTATAATTGTTCCTCAAAAAAAAAAAAAAAAAAAAAAAAAAAAAAAAAAAAAACTACATTTTTTTCATCAAAACGAATACTCTATATATAAAAAAGATTAAGCCGGTTTCACGTGTGCACCACGTCATGCTTGGCACTGACGTGGTCCAATCAGTGCGTGCTCGTATCGTCATTGTGACGAAGGATGGTTTCGTCATTTTAACCCCCTAATCTCATTGAATACTTAATCATTAGCTAATCACAGTTAAAATTTAACCTCATCCACTTAACCCAGATCAAGCTCTCCTTACAACCCCAACCGCCCTCTGCCAACTTCAATAACAAACAGCTCAGTCTTCACTAGCTTCTCCAGGCTTCTTCAACAATGGGCGCAATGCAGCACTTGGTCTTCCTCATTTTCTCTCTTATCGCCTTCTCTCACATCGCTAATTCCCGCAGCATCACGGAGTTGTTGGATAAAGGTGGGCTTACGACGTTTTCTCGGTTGGTTAACAAAACCGGCTTGGTGAAGGCGTACGATGCGGCTCTGGACAAGAAAGGGCTGACTATATTTGCACCGAACAATTCGGCGTTCTGGTGCAAACAAACATGTTACATAAAGAAGGCTCTGAAGAAGCTAAAACCCGATGAGACAGTCGCACTTTTGAAGTATCATGCCGTCGGAGATTACATCCCGCAGTGAGGCAGGGTCAACCGATTTCTACTCTGGCGACTGGCGACAGTGGAAATTACATCTTGAAGGCAAGGTTTGACGGCTTCACGACCACTGTGATTGCTGAAGAGAACTCGGCTCAAATTGTTGAGACCATATACACCTTTAATCAACTGCTCATAGTCAAGGTCAACGGGGTTTTCGAACCTTCTGCTTTATTTGGGAAACCATAATCGACAACAATCCAGTATTGGTCATTTTCAAGATCAACAAAGTTCTTTTCCCCCTTCTGAAATATGAACCAGTGTAACATAAAGAACGAAAGGTTTTCTAATTGTCATGTAATGTCGAAACAAATTTCTCGTACATGTTTTTGGAGTAAATGGGGGTGGTGACTCACAACAATATAAACATCTATTAATAACATGTAGTCATGTACAAAGTACAAACATCTTCATTTGCAGTTTTGACCAGAACAACAAGATCTACCTAAAATTAAGTTAACTTCTAGTGAAATTAATTCGTATAATGCTTAATTATGTTCATTTAAACAAAATATTTCGAAAAAATTATCCAACATCATACTTAAAGTTGCATTATTTAGTAAAGAGAGCGGATTCTTACAAAGAAATTTTTTATTCCTACAAAGTCAATTACTTATCTTATATCAAATGACAAACGACTCTCATGTGATCTCAATTTTTTTTTTTGAGGAAAATATCAAATTTATTGATAATTTGGGTCATCGACCCTCGAGTCCAAATCAAGTACACTACTAAGCCAATCAGGAGCAACAAAGAAAAGCTCAACATCTTTGTTCAACTTCACCACCTGTTGTCCCACCGTATGCGCACTTCTGTTTGTGTCTCTGGGGGAGAAAACGAGTATGTGCTGTTCGGTATTTCCCACCATGCCTGTTTAACCTTCCACCCACTTTCAGAGATGTCCAGGTCCTCTTCCTCACGGTGATCGGTGCTGCTCCACAAAGCTTATTTCGATTGCCGATACCAGAGGTCTGCAATGTCCTTCGAATCTGTCTCAATAATTGTGTGATTGAGATGCAACTCGTTTATGAGTTTTACAGCTTCGAGAAGTGCCCCAGCCTCCGCTTCTTTGGCAGAGCTTCCGAAGGGAAGTTTTATACCTTTTCCGGCGACGAGAGAGCCATTCTCATTCCTGGCCACTACACCGGCACCTGCGAGCTTTCGGTTCCTACACCATGCAGCGTCAAAATTTACTTTACACCAACCACTTGGTGGTTTTGACCAAATCGCCGGTGGTTTACTTGTATTTGGACTCACCTCAACGTCCCGATAATTCTCTATCACATAGTTGTTTTCGGCAAATAGGTCTTCCACATGTGAGATCAACTCAGTCACATACTTTGTTTTTTTATGAAACACCATTTGGTTCCGGTTATTCCAAAGGAACCAAACACCGACACATAGCTTCTCCTTTCCGTTTCTATCCAGATTTTCAAAGATTTGGGCGAACCACACTCTGAAAATAGACTCAGTAGCTGGAGCAAAAGTCGGCAGAATGGCCTTCCACAATGCCACCGAAAGCTTGCAGCGTCCAAAAACATGCAGTTCCGTTTCTTCCTCTTTGTCACAAATAGGGTATTTACTCGGGACATCAATTTCTTTCCTTCGTAAGTTCACCCTCGCAGGTAAACAATTGTTAAAAGCCCTCCAAATGGGAAACATAAATCTCTTCGAGAACTTTTGGGTCCAGAGAGCTTTCAACCAGTTTGGATATTGTTGATTGGATGAGCTACCATAGATTGATTCAATCATCTCCAACATTTTATAGCCGGAGCGGACCGAATACTTGTCGTTAGCTTTGTAATTCCAGATTAAATGATCAACTTCGGGGTTCTCCAGAATTTTAATCTTCAAGACCTCCTCAATATCTTCCTCCCAAAGTACTTCCTGAAGCTTATTCATATTCCAGCACCGGTTCCTTTCATCAATCAGTTGAGCTACCCGAAGATCACTGTTTTGACCTGCCGGAGTAATCGGATTAAAAGTACCTTCCCTTCGAAGCCACGGGTCCTTAAAAACCTTTAGATTTTCACCATTCCCAATCCTCCATCTAAGGCCTTTCAACAAAACCTTCTTGCCTGCCAAAATACTCCTCCATGCGAAGGAGCAAACCTTAGACAAAGTTGCACCCAACAGACCCGTTTTGGAGAAGTATTTAGCGCCGAAAACCTTCGCCACCAAGGAATTAGGATTATAAAGGAATCTCCATGCCTGTTTTGCAAGGAGGGCAAGATTGAAGTTGGTCAAATATCTAAAATGTAGGCCGCCATGTGTACGTGGGAATTGCAGTCTCTTCTTCGACATCCAAAACATCGGCCGTTTGTCAATTTTGCCCCCCCCCCCCCCCCCCCACACCAAAAATTTGCAATTAAGGAATCAATTTTTTTGGCAAACCCCACACGGGAGAAGGAAACAACTTATCGAATAAGTGGTAATTGATTGGATCACTGATTTGATAAGTATTTCCTTACCCGGATAGGACAAAAACTCCTCCTTTCAAATTTTAAGCTTGCTCTATCTTCTCAATTACCCCTTCAAACTCTGAGGTCTTCCTTCTTCCGATGTGCGCGGGAAGCCCGAGATAGCGATAATGGAGTGCTTCAAGTTTGACACCCATCGAGGCACTCAACTCCTCCTGCGTTCTTCTACTAATATTCGGAGTAAAAACAATAGAAGACTTTTGTAAATTCACCTTTTGACCCGTTGCTTTCTCATAGAGTTGAAGTAAGTTTCTCAAAGTGGAACCACCTCCGGTGTTTCCTTCGTGAACAAGATACTATCGTCCGCGAAAAAAAGATGGGAGATGACGGGCCAGTTGGAATTGTGCCCTAGAGGCAATCAATTAATTGTGACATTTATGGATTTACGATTCATTATGTTATCGATATAGAGATATGTTAACATGAATGAAGTCCTTAGAATATAAGTGTTATATTCTTAAATATCCCTAGTCGATTATAATGATTAATAGGACAATCATCTATAGACTAGTATGGGGTTGGATTGATATTGAGATATCATGATCCAACACATGGGTATGCATTAGGAGTAATGGCATACTAGATTGACCCATCTCAAAGAAGGCTACATACACGTTATGTTAAGTCACAAGCGCTTCTCGCGGTGCAACGGTATTGTCATCCTTAGACTTGAAGTCACTAGATATTCTAGTTGTGAATTATTGTGATTTTGGTAGCGTCAAACGCTACGCCGTAACTGGGTAGTTATAAAGGCGTGTACTGGATACAATAAGAAGCAAGCTTAGAGATCGTAGTGGACGTAGATAGAATTTGTCCCTCCCACATAACGGGAGCAAATATCCTAGGCCTCGAGGGATAGTGCTTATAAAATGTCTGGCCAGACTCAAATAAATCAATATGGGATATTGATGTTATTTGCACGAAATAGGCTATTCCCAGGATCGAGAAACTATGGATTGGATATACGAGTGTGACTTGTATGTCTCGTGTCCAATCCGGATATTGGGACAAAGGGATGAGACAATTACTTGCACAAGGTTTGTCGTGATGACTATTCTATTTGTTGGCTAGAATGGATGTCTTGCTAGAGGCCGCTCCATATTAGTAAATAGTTACTACCAACTAAATAGAACCTATGGGGTCACACGCCATATAGGGGTGAACTAGACATGGGAATTAATTAATTAATATGATTAATTAATTAACAGGATCAAATCGCAACAACTTGCTAACTTAGTAGGACTAATATGCAAGTTGGACTAATCCATGTAGACATTAGGATATGCCAAGGTGGCCTAATTCATGTAGAGACATGATTAGGATTAATTTGCAAATAGAACTAGTCCATGTATTGACATGAGAAGGACTATTTTTGCAAAAAGGGACTAATCCGAACTTGAGTAGGATTAGGAGAAGGGTTCTTTATGTAGTAGGACAAGGAGTTGTTGGACTATATAAAGAACACTCCTAGCTTATTTTTCTCTCTACACAACACACATCTATATGATAGAAGAAAGGAGAGAACAAAGCAAGGAGAGAGCAAGTCCCAAAAAGAGGGCCGAACCCCCTTTATGGGACCACCCCCTACCCGTCAGCCAAAAGGAGAGCCGCCCCACCCTTGGCACTCCATTGTTGGCGATTTCTTCTTCCTCTTCCATTCTTCCTAGCTAGAACAAGGGAATTGGAGGGTCTAGATCTCACCTCTAGGCGTGGATCAACCGTAGAGACGTGACACAATTCGCGTTTGAAGTCGTCAAAGGAGAACCCTAAGGTGTGTTATTGATTTCTTCCTTTACCATCGTTATGTCTCTTGACTTGTGATCCTTGGAGGGTTTTGCATGGTTTATGATTGTTTGTATTTCCGTTGCGCATCCATGAATCAAAACCCTACATGGCCCTCCCTGTGAGGCAGCAAGTCCTGAGAGGGCACCATCATTAGTAAGACCCGTTAGAGCACACGATAAGGCTTCTCCACAAAAGAGGAAGAGATACGGCGAAATGGGACATCGTTTCCGAATGCCTCGGGTAGGATTGATATGTCCCATTGGCCGGCCCTTTATGTTGATGGAGAAAGATGCAGTCGACACACAATCCATGACTAGAGAGATCCATCCATTCCCGAAACCCAGTTTAATCAAAACAGCCTTAAGAAAACCCCATTGAACTCTATCGTAGGCTTTTCTAATGTCCGTCTTCAAAGCTAGGTAGCCCTTATTTCCTTTGATACGATGTTGCATGATGTGGAGAAGCTCAAAATCCGTGAGCGCATTGTCCGTAATAAGGCGACCCGGAACAAAATCACTTTGCGTCTCGGAGATCAAACTCGGTAGAATCTTCTTGAGACGATTCGCCATAGTCTTGGTAATCAACTTGTAAATAATTGTACACAAGCTAATTGGACGGAAATCGGCTTGAGTTCTCGTTTGTTTTAGCTTGGGAATGAGAGTAATCACAGTATGATTAACGTTAGCAATACTAGATACTCCATTCAAAACATCAAGAACATAGTGACATACCTCATCGCCCACAATACTCCAATATTTTTGGTAGAAAAGGGCTTGGAAACCGTCAATTCCTGGGGCTTTTAGGGGCCCCATAAGTTTCAGACTAAACTCCACTTCCTCCCTAGAGTAGGGACTATCGAGCCAAGTCTTTTGTTCTTCCGAAATCTTCTTCTGCATGAGGCTGAGCAGCACCCGTATGTCAGCCTCATCTGGATTAGCCGAGCTGAACAAATCTTGGAAGTATCCCTCCAATCTAGCGGTAATATCAGTATTCTCGGTAAGCCAGTTTCCCTCTTCATCTTCAATACCTGTAATCATATTCCTTGCTTGCCTCGCTGAGGCCTTGCGGTGGAAATACTTTGTGTTTTTGTCTCCTTCGCGTAACCAGTGGATTTGCGATCTTTGTTTCCCTTGTAATTCCTCGGCCATCAACAGATCGTTTATCTCTTTCTTTAGACTCCTTTTTTCTGGTCAATGACTCTCTGACAATGCCTTTTGTTTTCCAAGTTTGTCAACCTCCTCTTCAAACGCTTCAATCTCAAATGGACATTACCAAACAATGTTTTCTTCCACTGTTGCAATCTCCCCGCAGTCGTGTTTAGCTTGTCCACTACGTTACTCGTACCTTCGGTCCAGCTCTGCGTGATTTCTCCGAGGAGTCCTTCATGCCTCATCCAACATTGTTCGAACTGAAAACGTCATTGACCCATTCCACCCTCCTCCATGGCCAAGTTGAGACGAAGCTCTAATGGGCAGTGATCCGACGTAGTAGTCGGTAGGTTTGTAACCTTAGCCCCTCCGAACTTGGTTCGCCATTCGAGATTGGCGAAGGCGCGGTCCAGCCGCTCTCTAATGATTGTCTCTTCATCTCTGTTGTTGCACCACGTAAAGAGAACGCCCGATGCACCCAAGTCTTTCAGATCGCACTCCCCCATAGTTTTCCTAAACTCTTCAACTTGATTGAAACTAACTGGACGACCTCCTTCTTTTTCGTCCGCGCAACTAATCGCATTAAAATCTCTGAGTATACACCAAGGCCCATTATAGACTTTGCTCAATCGTCTAATAAATAGCCAAGAATTGTGTCGATCCTGCCTCACTGGATCACCATAGAATCTGTTCAATCTCCAAGGGTCCCCTTCCTCATTGATGTCAACCAGTCAATCAATGTAGTAAAAGGAGGCAGAACGTATCGTATCAGAGGCGTCCTCCTTCCACATGAGAGCTAAACCTCCACGTCGATCCACACAATCCCAATAGTAAACTTCTTGCATACGTAACCTATCCTTTATCTCGATCATCTCCGAACCAAGCAATTTGGTCTCCATAAGGAAAACCAAAGTGGGATTCTGTTCCCTTACCAGTTCAGTAAGGGCAAGAACATTGCGGGGATTCCCAAGCCCCCGCACGTTCCAACTAAGGCAACTCATTTTTCCCGGCAGTGCTGCACCGCAAGCACCGCCGATTCTTGGATGTTTTTGTCACAACACTCCGAGTTTTCCACCTCCATCCCCCCATGCATATCATGATCTAAAGTTGGACTGTTACTTACGTTTAAGTCTAGCAACAGACTTGTATCATTCTGGTTTCCATCCTCCTCCCCTTCATTCGAGTTAATCACTGCTTTGTTTTGGGTCAGGTCAGCCTTTTCCGAGCTTTTCCGCTTCACATGGATCTTTCGTCTAGCAATCGGGTCGGCCACTAGGGCGGGTCTTTTACCAGATTTCCTCCTCGTTCCAGATTTATTTTCTTTGAAAGCAAGACTTTTGGGAAGCGAAAAATCAGTGGAAGATTCCTTATGGGAATTCTTGTCAACCATGGGATTGGTCAAAATATCGTTCAAATCAAAGAATGGCTTATCTTGATTGGTTGCATATTTATCACTTCTCCCCGAGATTGATTTTTTTATTATTTTTAAATCCCATTTTTGGCACCCACACATGTTTCCCTTTCCTGTTAGGGTTTTCTTGGACCATTTTACCCTTTTCCGCCGCTGTTCCAGGGTGCCTGCCGGAAAGTTCAGGACCGCCCGTCGGAACCTGAATCTTCATCTTTTCTGTTTTGTGAATCTTCTTTCTACTGGAGAGCAGCCACCGTCCGTACTCCCTATGATCTGAGGTAAAAATTTCTTCGGGTTTGTCAAGACAACTGGCAGGGGTATGATCAACGCATCCACACCATTCACATAGAGATGGGATACGTTCATATTTGAAATCGACCCACACAGTTCCACCATCTTCGATTTCCACTGGTCCTATCCGAAGATGGGTTGGTTACTCAACATCCTCACTCGCACCCTAATAAAGCGTTCGTTTGGTTCCCCTTCGTCTCTGAGATCAACTGTGTGGACCACCCCCAACTTCGCACCTATGATTTCTCCAACTTCTTTATCTATTAAGTAGAAGGGGAGTCCCCAAATCTGAACCCAAACAACAATGTTGTTGAAGTTTGTTTCTTTTGCCGACTTTCCCAACTTCCATTCTTTGAGAAGAAGTAGTTGGTCATCAAAAATCTAGGGTCCGCCGTATTGTATTCTCATCATAGTGTCCTTGGAGTCGAACTTGAAGATGAACACATTTGGTTCTAAATCATAATCCGCAGTTCTTCATCCGGGCACCATAGATTTTTGAAAAGGTCCTTCATTACTCCCCCGTTGATCGGTTTGTCTCCGACGAACTTGCCTATCAGACTGAACTCAAAACCCTTCCGAGCTCGGTCACACATATCCTTCCCGATCACCGTGACTTTGCTTTCCCTTGGTGTGAGTTTGATCATCTCCTTCCATTGTTGAAGGTCGATCTCCATGGTTACGTTTAGGTTTTCTCTCTCTAGGAGGAGAGAGAAAAAATTTACTTAAGCATGATCTCATATATTGCAATATACCCATGGTTGGGTTTTTGTGCACTTCAGTCAAAACTAACAGAATCCATCAAATTTGAACTTTTTAGTACCCATTATTCCATCAGTATTTAAACAAACAAACAGATTTTATCTGAGAAAACATATCTGCGGAAGGAGGAGGAGGGAATGAGAGATGGAGAATGAACAACAGAAGGAGAGGAAGGAGGGAAGACCCAAATTTCTCGGCTCGATTGAGCACCGAACCCCACCCCAATGCTAGCTATATGTCCCATTCCAACCAAACCATCATCCGAATCAAATTAGAAACCCACAAATATCATATCTAAACAGATTAAAAAATGAAACATAACACGAAACAAAATGAGAGCCCCAAATTAAAAAATATCAGACCCCAAACGGATTTCAAATCAAAATCGGAAGAGAAAGATAAAGAAACATAGGTAGCCTCTCTGTAGAAAAAAAAATTGAACAAAATCACGTCTTTTTTAAAATTATATCATATAACCGGGTTTGAAACCGGGACTTTATGCAGGGGCTTCAAACACTCTACACTGAGCTTGCACCCGTTTGCAAGGTGTCAATCTCTCAATTGCTATTATTGCATAAAAATATCTACATAATAAGCTGCTATAGGGAATAAATTATCCTCCAAAATGTGACATGTGGAATAGCTTATCCCCGTCTAGATAATAAGATGTTATGGAGAATAAGTCATCTTCAAAATGTAACATATGGAATAGCATATTCCCTAAGTATCCTAAGAACTAAATATACTTCATAATAAGACAATCTCTAAAACGTAAGAAATTGTCATACTTTTAGTGTGACCGTGCCTTGGGACAAGGGATATGCACTAGTTCATTATGAAATATAAATGACTATAATGAGCCTTAAAAGTGTAACGGAGAAGAAGCATATGGTTATTAAAAGATTTTTTTTGTTAAATATTCTCTTAAATACCCATTAAAATGGGAGTTACAAATAGATACGAGTCAACCTCTTTGCTACTATTGACATAAAATATTAATTATATATTACGAATAATAAATACTTTTTGACAATTGTAATTATATTTTCCTTACTGCTTTATTAAGTGTAAGGATTAAATCCAGATTGTTACTGAAACGTCTGACTCCGATCTGGTTAATCAATGCGTGCGTGTCTCGTCATTTGTAGGAGGGTTTCGTCATTTTGACCACATTAAATTCTTACTCATTCGCTAACCACAATTAAATTTTAACCTAACCCGCTTAACCCTGATTAAACCCTCTTTAAAACCTTAACAGCCTTCTGCCTGCTTCAAGCAACAAACAGCTCAGTCTTCACTAACTTCTTCAGCCATGGGCGCAACGCACTTGGTCTTCCTCATTTTCTCTCTTATCGCCTTCTCTCACATCGCTGATTCCAGCAGCATCACGGGGTTGTTGGATAAAGGTGGGCTTACGACGTTTTCGTCATTGATTAACAAGACCGGCGCGATCGAGGCGTACAACTCGGCTCTGGACAAGAAAGGGCTGACTATATTTGCACCGTCCAACTCGGCGTTTGATTCTCCTGCCATAAAAAAGGCTCTGGAGATGCTAAAACCCGATGAGGCAGTCGCACTTTTGAAGTATCACGCCGTCGGAGATTACATCCTGACGGTGAGCCCTGGTCTACCGATTCCTACTCTGGCGACTGGTGACAGTGAAAATTACATCTTGAAGGCAAAGTTTGACGGCGTCAGGACCACTGTGATTGCTGAAGAGAACTCGGCTCAAGTTGTTGGGACCATATACAACTTTAATCAACTGCTCATAGTCGAGGTCAACGGGGTTTTCGAACCTTCTGCTTTATTTGGGAAACCATAATCGACAACAATCCAGTACTGGTCATTTTCAAGATCAACAAAGTTCTTTTCCCCTTCTGAAATATGAACCAGTGTAACATAAACAAAGAAAGGTTTTCTAATTTTCATGTAATACTCGTATATGTTTTTGGAGTAAATGGGGTGGGGACTCACAACAATATAAACATCTATTAATTACATATAGTCATATACAAACATCAAAGTGTTCATTTGCAGTTTTGACCAGAACAGCGAGATCTACCTAAAATTAAGTTAACTTCTTTAAACATAATCTTCGAGGAAATTATTCAACATCATACTTTAAGTTGCATTATTTAGTAAAGAGAGCTGATTCTTACAAAGTAATTTTTTATTTCTACAAAACAGATTACTTATCTTATATCAGATGACAAATGACTCTCATGTGATCTCAAATATTGCAATATACCCATGGTTGGGTTTTTGTGCACTTCAGTCAAAACTAACAGAATCCATCAAATTTGAACTTTTTAGTACACATTATACTATCAGTATTCAAACAAAAACAAACAAACAAGAAAATATATCTGCGGAAGGAGGAGGAGGGAAGGAGAGATAGAGAATGAACAACGGAAGGAGAGGAAGGAGAGAAGACCCAAGTTTCTCGGCTCGATTGAGCACCAAACCCCACCCCAATGCTAGCTATATGCCCCATTCCAATTAAATCATCACCCGAATCAAATTAGAAACCCACAAATATCATATCTAAATAGATTAAAAAATGAAACATAACAGGACACAAAGTCAGAGGCCCAAATTAGAAAATATCAGACCCCAAACGGATCCAAATCAAAATCAGAAGAGAAAGATAAAGAAACATAGGTAGCATCTCTGTAGAAAAAAAAATTGAACAAAATCACGGTCTTTTTTAAAATTACATCATATAATCAAGTTTAATCAAGTTTCAACCCAGGACTTCATGCAGGGGCTTCAAACACTCTACTACTGAGCTTGCACCCGCTTGCTAGGTGCCAATCTCTCAATTGCTACTATCGCATAAAATATCTACATAATAAGTTGCTATGGAGAATCAGTTATCCGCCAAAATATGACACGTGGAATAGCTTATCCACGTCTATATAATAAGATGTTACGGAGAATAAGTCATCTCCAAAATGTGACATATGGAATAGCATATTCCCTATGTATCCTAAGAACTAAATACTTCATAATAATACAATCTCTAAAACATAGGAAATTGTCATACTTTTACTGTGGTCGTGCCTTCGGACACTGGATATGCACTAGTTCATTGTGAAATATGAACGATTATAATGAGCCTTAAAAGTGTAACGGATAAGAAACATGTTGTTATTAAAAAAAAAATGTTGAATATTCTCTTAAATCTATTCTATAAAACAGCATGATTTAACTAACTTATGGCTTTTCAGCCTTTAGATTACATAAATCTATCCCAATCCTTAGATCTCACCTACCACCCACTTAACTGTCCGCCACTTAACTACCCACTACGTGAAAATTTACGCTCTCTTTTGGATTAATTTACGTAATTATCAAAAGTTTGTAAGAACATGAATTGATGGATATCATAGAAAATTACGAGAGAAGCCATTTTCATCTTCTCCTCCAACAAAATCGATTATATAACGTGTATTGTAAGTAGTGTCCTCGGGCGCGGGCAATCCATTAGTACCCATTAAAATGGGAGTTACAAATAGATATGAGTAACCTCTTTGCTACTATTGACATAAAATATTAATTATATATTACGAATAATTATGAGCATTTAAAGTTCCTCAAAAAAAATTATGAGCATTTAAAATGTAACGGGTGGAAGTAGTCAACTAATATTGCCACTAAAAGAAATACATTTTATTGTACCTTCTCTTAAATGCTCATCAAATGAGAGTTACAAAAGAGGTAGAAGTCAACATCTTAATTGCTACCATTGACTATAACGTGGGACGATTTTGTTATTTAAGCCTGATCTCATTTAATTCTTAGTCTTACTAATTCATTATATAATATGAATTTGTTATGAAATATGTAATTGGACTGATGTGAATATCCACCATATAGTTGGGTATATTTTGTATTATTATATTCTGGTCCACAAGCCCACCTAATGCCTATATAAGGAGGCTTAGGGTTGGAGAATAATACACCTCTCAATACTCTTCTCCCTGCATCTTGTCTCTTTTATTTTTGTCTTTCTCTCAATTCTAGTTTCACAACACGTTATCAGCACGACGTGTTCTACCAAACAAAGAGATATCAGGTATGAGTTTAGTTAAGAGATTATTATTTTATAAATCGGAAAAGAATTACCGGATAGTAAATATAATTTTTGTTCCGGGTTGTTTTGATCGATTCAATCGTGATTGACAAACCATAGTTTCATTGTTGGTAGTTTTGAGTACTGTGCAGTTGGATTCTCTAATCCTCCAAACAAGTGAAGCATATTTTAGTGGAGAAATCAAACAAAGAACTTGTTTAGCTCATTGTTCACCATGTGTTCTGAACTGTGGTTTCTTTTAAGAAATTATTGTCAAGTATTTGTAGAGAAAAATAAATCAAAACTGCTTGGTTATTATTGAACTTATACATTTATTATCATGTTTGCTAATTTGTTTTGGGATTGGTCAAAAAAAAAAGAAAATATGTTTTGGGTTTGTACATACGTATGTTGTCTTTATCTTCTATCAAACAATGGTAAAAAAAAAAAAAAAAAAAAAAAAAAAAAAAAAAAAAAACTATTGCCATTTTTCTGTTCCATTATTAGCCACTATCTTCTATCAAACACTGAAAATTAAGAGTTTGTTGTTAATTTCTTTGTTCCATTATTAGCCACTTATAGTTGATCATATTAATTTTCTTAGAGAAAGAAATCAATACTAACAGATCCTGTACTACTTCACTAGATCAAACTATTGCCATTTTTTTGGGTTCCTGCTCCAGTTTTATTTAGTTAAACTTCTAGTAGTTCTCTTGTACTTGAATCAGACCCATCGCGGGTGTTGTTGGTGTCTTCCACTTAAAAAGAAGTATAGCAGAGGGCTTCTTTCATGACAAATAATTAGTTTAAGTTAATGATAAGATGTTAAATCATGTCTCTTCGTACCTAGAGTCATAGTATATCATTGTTTCATTTCGAGGAGAGGTGTCATGTGATTTTTCAATAACCTCCAGAAGAGGTTTTAGTGAATAACATTTGTATTGGGTTAAGCTTTATGCTTACAAAAGTATATTTTCACACCAGAAGTTGTGAACTATATGATTATCTAATTAGTGACCAGAAGTCACATGTAGTATTATTACATCTCCTGAAGAAGTGTTTTACAATTTTTTTTATGACCTGAAGTCATAATGTATTGTTTTTCGTCTCCGGAAGAGATGTTTTACATTTTTTTTTTCTAAGCCTCCTGAAGAGGTTATGCTACTTTAATTTATTTATTTTTGTATTTATTTTTTACGACACGATGATATGGTTGTAACCCGAAGTTACGCCATAATTAAAGAAGTGCCTCTAGAAGATGTGGTTATTCCATGGCTTGTAACCTGAAGTTACATATTGCTTTTAGATCTCCTGAAGGATGTCCAGCAATTTTCTTCTAAACCTCCTGAAGAGGTCATATTTGGTTACCTAGGTTTATCTATTTTTTATAATTCTTTTTGCTACTTTTTCTTCTGTTCTCGTATTATGGATCAAAAACGAACCTCCTGAAGAGCATTCGAAATCGCCATCGATGTTAAATCTGGCCATGTCATATGTACCCGAAGTTACATATTACATGATATCGCTCATAACCAGCACTTATGACTTCATAACCAGAAGTTATGAAATATTATAAATAATTATCTCCTGAAGAGATTGGTACAATTCAAATAATGATCCACCCTCATGAAGAGGTTATATTATTTTTTTTTTCTTGTGTCATATATGCATATTTTTTATCTTCATTAGTACTTTGCCGTTATACGCTTGTTACTGATTCAAGTAGAGCATCCAGAAGATATTCTTAGTCCATGGTTGGACAAAAGCATTTTATATGCATAAAAGTGATTTTCATACCAGAAGTAATGAAAAATAATATTATAACATGGAGTTATAAAATATCATCAAAAGATCTCCCCGAAGAGAGAATCTACAACCACTTACTTTTGAATAAAAATATTGACATTTACGTTTCTTTTGGGGTTTCTTGGAAGAAATTTTAATTAGAGAACTACGGTGTCCAAGAGATTGCTCATTATCAATATTTTTGTTTAAATTTGAGGATTGGTTTAAACAAAGTACATATGAGACAAATTGATGCCTGAAACATCAATAAAGTATCATTATAGTTATGATCATATTGCTCACGTCATGAGGGGGACAATGGGTCCTATTGCATGACGTGAGCCAAAATATCAGTGTTTCTACGGTTATGTACTAATGCAAATTTCCAACAAAATGGATAGCTTCTCAACTAATGTGTATTTTATATGGGTATACACATTAAGCATAAAAAGTTTGCTTGGGTAAATATGTTTGATCCTCCAGAAGAGGAATGTGAAATTCAAAGCATCCAAAAGAATGTTGGGATATGGGTATATCAATGCTCTACAAATTAAGAACACAAAATTCTGGAGAAATCTTGGGGGTTCATATATACATCATCATAATGGATCAAAACCAACGTTGGTAAATTGAATAGCTCTGGGAGAGGCTCATAGCTCTGGAAGTAGCTAAAGGTACCTTAATACAAATAGTATGATCCTACTAATAATGATGATGCAATTGGAAAAGCGCTGTAAAAATCATATGAGTTTTTTATGGAAAGAATGTTGATTAAATAGTTATTAGCCAAAATAAAGGCAACAACACATAGAAAGCTGCTTGAGTTACAAAAATTATATAAATATGTAGAGCATATGTTATGTACTTGGGGTACTAACCATACTCGAAGCATAAAGTTATGATCTATGTTGAGACTACATATCCGCTGGTACGCGTGGGATACATGTAGATATTTTATGTCCGCTGTTAAGCGTGGGTCTATGTTGAGACTGTAAATCCGCTGGTATGCGTGGGATTTGTCTCGAGGTTTATGTCTGCTTTTAAGCGTGGGACTTGTAAAATGAGAAACATGATGTATGGGTCATGACAAATTCTCGTTAGTATAATCATCTCGTGGTGAGAACGATGTAATGTTGTATTAGTCTCGGGGACTAAGGAACGACAAAAGATGGGTTGAAATGTAAACTAGTTACAATACGATCGTATGAATCACAAATTTGTGAAATTCCATGGAGGTTGGTTCCAATGAGAAATAATATTTGCCTGAAGCAAATCAAAGTGTACACTCGCGAGTAGTTTTAGGTGCATATGCATTTTATTATGTTTTATTAATTATATATTATTAGATTGTGGTCCTGCAATTGTTTTGTTTGCCAGGTACAAAGGTGTTACCAAGAGGTGGAGAACCAATCCAAATGCGGCACTCTTTTTCCTTCGCTATGGTTTTTGTCCCTCAGGGTTTTTCCAAGCAAGGTTTTAACGAGGCTGCAAACATTATTCAGATGCGTTCCAGAAGAATGTCATCAATGATGCTGAGCGAAATACAATTCACCGATGTACTCTTTTTCCTTAGTCATTGATTTTTTCCCACTGGGTTTTTCATGACAAGGTTTTAATGAGGCATCGTAGTGGTGAATATTCAAGGGGGAGTGTTATGAAATATGTAATTGGACTGATGTGAATATCCACGACATAGTTGGGTGTATTTTGTATTATTATATTCTGGTCCACAAGCCCACCTAATGCCTATATAAGGAGGCTTAGGGTTGGAGAATAATACACCTCTCAATACTCTTCTCCCTGCATCTTGTCTCTTTTATTTCTGTCTTTCTCTCAATTCTAGTTTCACAACAGAATTATAATAATGAGCCTTAAAAGTGTAAGGATAAGAATTATATGGTCATTAAAAGATTTTTTTGATGAATATTCACTTAAATACCCATTAAAATGGGAGTTACGAATAAATATGAGACAACCTCTTAATTGTTACTATTGACATAAAATATTAATTATAAATTACGAATAATTATGAGCCTTTAAAATCAAACGGATGGAAAGTATATAGTCAACTAATATTGCCAATAAAAGAAGTAAATTTTATTGCACCTTCTTTTAAATTCTTATGAAAATGAGAGTTACAAATAGGTAGAAGTCAACCTCTTAATTGCTACCATTGACTATAACCAATGACTGTTTCGTCCTCTATCTCCCAAACTCATTCAATTCTTAGTCACCGATTAACCACAGTTAAACTTTAACCTCACCCGCTTAACCCTTATTAAACCCCCTTTAAAAACCCCAACAGTCCTTCCTCTGCTGGATCAGTAACAACAGCAAGCTCATCAATCTTTAGCACTAGCTTCAGCCATGGGCGCAATGCAGCACTTGGTCTTCTTCATTTTCTCTCTTATCATCGCCTTCTCTCACATTGCCGATTCCCACAGCATCACGGAGTTGTTGGAGAAGGGTGGGCTTACGACGTTTTCGACGTTGATTCAGAAGACCGGCGTGGTGGATGCGTACAACTCGGCTCTGGACAAGAAAGGGCTGACTATATTGGCGCCGTCCAATGAGGCATTTGCTTCTCCTCCGATACAGGAGGCTCTGAAGAAGCTGACCCCCGATCAGGTAGTCACGCTTTTGAAGTATCACGCCATGGGAGAATACACGATATTCGGGACGCAGGAGGCGATAACGGGTCCGATTGATACTCTGGCGACAGACGGTGTAGGGACATACACCGTGGAGGCGGCGAACTTGGAGGACAAGACCATTGTGATTGCCGGAGTGGGCTTGTCTCAAATCGTTGAGACCATAGCCAACAACAAGCCACTGGTCATTTACAAGATCACCAACGTTCTCAAGCCCAAAGAAATATTCGGGAAATGAACAGGGCTGGTGGTTTTGCCTGGAAATGAACCAGTGTAACATAAAAAAGAGATTTTCAACTTTTCATGTAATGTTCAAACAAGTAATTCATATGTGTTTTCGAGTAAATGAGGATGGTGACTCAGATCAATATAAACATGTTAAATATACAAAGACTTATCAATTGCTTTTGGACCTATCAATATAAACATGTTAAATATCTTTTTTTTTAGAAGAAGAGATAAATTTCATTAATCTGTTAAAAATGGGGAATTACAGTTCAATGTATCTGTCTTTATGACAGCTGTAAGCCAATCTGGCTTTTCACTATGCCAGCATCGAACTTGGTCACTATTCAATGCTTCCTTTGAGAGTTGGTCCGCACATCTGTTGGCTCTTCGTGGGATGAAACGCCATTTCACCTCTTCGAAACTCACAGCTCTTTGATGAATCTTCTGGAGAGCTTCAGAAATTGTGGTTCTCTCGAGTGTACCCATATCTCCTTCTTAAGCTTGGGAGATTAGGCTTTTTGCATCTCCTTCAACAATCAATTTCTTAATCCCCATCTCTTCTGCCATATTGATTTCAAACTCCATCGCTTGAGCTTCAATTTCTTTTGCTCCGGTGCCCCAGTTGATCGGAATAGCGCATGCAGCCAACGAGTCTCCGTGATGATCTCTGATAATCACTCCGGCACCTGTCTTTCTGTCGCGATAGGACCAGGCACCGTCGAAGTTGAGTGTGAGCCACCCTGGTGGAGGGGGTTTCCAAGCTTCCGATGGATCTGAGAAGCTCTCGTTCGGCTTGGCAGCACTTTCTAGATCCGCTATGAGGGAGAGGGCCTGGTCGGCAAGGAGCTCCGGCGGAGAGATGGGTTCTTCAAATCTGGCTTTGTTTCGATGAGTCCACAGGACCAATAGTCCGTAACACAGTTTGATCTGTTGACTAATGGCTCCTCGATCGAAAAGGTACTCAATTTTGGCTTCAATTCTTTGATCTGTCATGTTTCCAATCTAAAAATTATCCCAAAAATTTACTGTTGTGGGGCACTTGAGGAAGATATGTTCATTTGTTTCTCCGTATCGACCGCAAATTGAACAATTCGTATCAATTTCTTGAATACCCCTCTTCTGCAAATTCGTTGCGGTTGGGAGAATGTTGTTGTGGATCCTCCAAGTGAGGAAAAGTAATTTCCTCGGACTTTTTAGTTTCCAGAGCTGTTTGAGCCGTCGTTGTGAATGAACTGTGGAAACTGAGGTAGGATTTTGAGTTGATGTTGACAGATTTTGGGCTAGGGAGTAGCATGACTTTACTGTGAATTTCCCTGATTCCTCAAAATGCCAAAGCCAGGAATCCTCTATCTGTTGAGTGGGGATGGGGATTCTCAAAATCTCCTGCACATCAACTTCCCAGAGGTAATTTCTGAGCTTTTGTATGTCCCAACTGTTACTTCTACGATCTATGAACTCACTTACTGTAGTATTTGCATCTTCTCGGCTTGTTGTGATTACTTTGAGGCTTCTCTCACGCGGTATCCAGGGATCCTTAAAAATGTTTGTTGACTGGCCATTCCCCAGTTTCCTGAACACACCTTTCTCTAAGAGTTTTCTGCCAGGTAGTAAACTTCTCCAGGAAAAAGAAGGGAGGTTTCCCAATTTTGCTTGAAAGAAGGTTCATGTATGGAAATATTTAGCCTTGATTATTCTCGAGGTTAAGCTGTTAGGAGCTTGTAGGAGCCTCCAACACTGCTTGGCTAATAATGCTTGATTAAAGTCTTGAATATCACGAAAGCCGATTCCCCCTGGTCCCTGGTGAGTTGCATCTTGTCCCATGCCATCCAATTTATACCCTTGCTTGCTTTACTGCTCCATAAAAACTGCCTCATTAGTTTCTCAATTCTTTGACAGGTGTGTGCCGGAAGTTGGAAACAACCCATAGCAAACCATGGGGTTGCTTGTACTATGGCCTTAAGGAGTACTTCTTTGCCCGCCGGAGTTAAGAACTTTTCCTTCCACCCTTTCACTTTGCTCATGATTCTGTCAATAAGATAGCTGAATGTGATTCTTTTTTTCCTCCCCACGGTGACAGGTAGGCCAAGATATCGTTCGTGTTCATTTACTTCCGGGACTCCGCACAAAGAGCTGATATTCTGTTTCTCTGCATTAGACATATTAGAAGAGAACATAGCAGAAGATTTGTTAAGATTTATATTTTACCCAGAGGCTCTCTCATAACATGTAATAATCTGTAATAATTTTATAATATCAGTAGGAGAGGAACGAGTGAAGAAGATACTATCATCGGCGAAGAACAAGTGGGAGACCACCGGCCCACTTCTGGACGCTTTGACACCCCTCAGTGTTTTGTTTGAAACTGTGCTTCGATTGCTCTAGAAAGACATTCACTACAGAGGAGAAATAGGTAAGGTGATAGCGGACATCCTTGACGGAGACCACGTTGAGGTATGATGTCTTCCCTTATCTCACCATTTAGTGTAACTGAATAACGAACGGACTTCAAACATTTCATGACTCGGTTAACTATTCTATTGCCGAAGCCCATCTTCACCATTGCGGCTTCTAGGAAGGTCCATTCGACCCGATCGTAAGCCTTTGACATATCTACTTTCAAGGCAACTTGACCCGTTTTTCCTTTCACCCTCGTCTTGATCGAGTGAATCACCTCGAATGCTGTCGGTGATTTGACGTCCAGGAACGGACGCACTTTTCGAATCACTGATAATTTCTGAGAGTCCTGGTTTTAGTTTGTTTGCTATCGCTTTAGCTATGATTTTATAGACAATTGTGCATAGGCTAATGGGTCTTAGATCTCCAGCTTCTTGAGGCTGCTTAACTTTCGGGATAAGGGCTATGAGGGTCATGTTAAGATCCTTTAGTTGGCCATCCCCATTTAGAACTTGCAGACATATATTGGTGACATCTCCGCCAACTATATTCCAAAATTTCTGATAAAAAAGAGGGGGGAAACCGTCAATACCAGGTGATTTGATCGGGTTCATTGCTTTTAGGGCATCTTCTACCTCTTTGGCTGTAAAATATGCTTCCAGGCTTGCACAGTACTCGTCCGAAACGAGTTTTGGGACATCTCGTATAGCTGCCTCAATGTCCGTTGGACTAGGCAACTTGAAGCAAAAATGTTGGAGAAGTGGTTCTGTAAAACTTGACTGATGGCATCATTACCTTCAGCCCAGTTACCATTACAATCTTTGAGACGAACTATTGTATTCCGTAATCTTCTGTTGGAGGCTTTACGGTGGAAAAAGGAGGTGTTTTTGTCACCATCCTTTAACCATAAAACTCGGCTTCTTTGTCTCCATAGCTCTTCTTCTAGGCTGATAGCTTGGTTTAGTTCCTCCTGGACTTGGCGAAATATTCTTCTGTCTTCTGTTGATGGTTGTTGTACCCATAAACCGGCTAATTTGTCCCTGAGCTTCCGTATCCTTGTTTTCAAATTGCCAAACACTGATTTATCCCACTTCTTCAACTTTGTGGCTAGCTGTGTAATTTTTTACTCGAAATTGTTATGGTAGATTGCCCACATCTCTTCTACTTGGGCACGGCAGTTAGGGTGGTTTACCCAAACTGACTCGAACATAAATCTTTTCCCAAAACTTCCAATCTTCTTGGGGTTGAAATTCACCACAAGGGCGAGATGATCAGAGTTCGCAATAAATTGGTGCAACACTGATGCTCCTAGAAATTTGCCACGCCATTCATCGGTCACTAGCATACGATCCAATCTTTCTTTGATATGTCCTTCATCGCTCTGGTTGTTCGACCATGTAAAAGGACAGCGAATGAAACCAATGTCACGCAAATCACATTTATTGATTGCCTGAATGAACAACTCTATTTGGCTGAATCTAACTGCACGGCCTCCCTCCTTTTCCAATCTAGAGGCAATAGCATTGAAATCTCCAATAACGCACCACGGCGTGGCTGGAGAAGGTTTGATCCTTTCTAGTAACGTCCGTGAGTTATGGCGTTGGCTTTCGTTTGGGTCTCCGTAGAAACCGGTGAACATCCAATCATGTGAACCATCTTATTTGCAAACCCATCCTTTAATAAAGAATCTATTGTAGCGGATCCACTCAAAATTAACATTATTTGACCAAAGCAACGAAATACCTCCACTGCAGCCTATACTCCCATAATGCGGGCCGTTTTGAAAGCCTAACTTGCTCTGGATGACTTCCATCTTCTTTACTTCTAATCTAGTCTCCATCAAAAAGAATAGATCGGGAACAACTCTCCTCACTTCATCGCGAAGAGATAGGAACGTGCTGGTGTTCCCGAGCCCACGCACGTTCCAACTGAGAAGAATCATTGGGACTGGCAGTGCTACGCCGCAGCCACCGCCGTAGAGTTTGGTGAGGAACTTGAGGCATCCTCCGCCTATTCTTGCATCTCAAGGTCAGGTGGGGAACTTTATTCATGTCGAGCTGCCTCCCCCTCTTGCCGTTCGACATCTCGGACGTTTTTGTTGCAATGGGACTGAACACCGTATCAGAGTTTTTCCTTTTCCCCGTTCTAGAGTCTTCTGCGCTCATTACCCTACCTTTGTTACGTTCTTGGTCTTTGAGGCTACTTGATCTTGGACGTACCAGTTCCTTGTTGATGGCCCTAACTCTGTCCAGAACCGAGTTACCCTCCCCTTGCTTGCTTCTAGTTCCGGTTGTCTCGCGATACTCCATAATGGCTTTGTCAAGTCCAAAAAGATCTGTGTTAATAGCTACTTCAAGTTCATTATTTTCCCCTTCCAACATGGTTGGGATTTGGCTATCTTCTGAGGGTTCCGTCCCTTGGTTCTCAACCGACGGTGCTGAGGACGGTTGGTCTTCAAACACAGCATTATCAATGACTGTAATTCCCTGAGTTGGTTCATCAGTATTCATATCCCCTACCGTGTCTTCCTTAGCCTCGTATTGCGGCGGGGGAGGGCTGTTTGGCTTCACCTTCTTCTTCTTTGGGTGACACAGTAGCCAGGAGCCGTAGCCTGGCTCGGAGATCTCTTGGATGTCGCGGGGAACCACCTCACAGTCTTTTCCTTCATGATCAATACACCCACACTAGTTGCATATAGAGGGGAGTCTTTCGTACTTGAAATCAAGCCAGATAGGGTTGTCTTTACCTTGGATATGGACTCCCCTAGGTAAGGGTTCCATAACTGGAAAGCGTCCTCGAATACGGATGAAGTTAACACCATCCTCGCTTTCAAAGTGACTTGAAGAGGTTATGGCTTCTCCTACCAGGTTTATGATCTTCATGCCCGTTTCTGCTTCCATAACCTGTATGAGGATATTACTGATCTGAACCCATAGATCCACTGAGTCAAAAGCAACGTCATTGATGGAATCGCCCAGGTTCCAGAAACACCCAAGGTCCCCCGGAGGCAACCCTTTCTAGACAGGGTCGATCAGGGAAAGCAAACAGAAACGTATTGAAAGTGATCTCAATGATGTTTACTTCGTTTCCTCTGTTCCAGATTATACGAAGCATATTACGCATACTCCGACTATTGATAGTTCAGTTGTCATGAACGACCCTATAAAAAAAAACTGAAAATCTTTCTCACCTTCTTTCCAGTAATCTTCATCGAGGACTAGGATTCGTTTTTCTTTCTCCGTGAACTCAAACGCATTCTTCGAATCATGTTATATTGATAAGATATTTAACATGATTCCCTCAACATGTTAAATATCTTATCAATATGAACCTGTTAAATATACAAAGACTCAGATTGATGACTCTAAATTAGTTTCATCTATTGTGGTAAATTTCTATCGTTTTGTGAGATTAATTGTAATATCTAGCGTCAGTCTGAGTGTATTTTGTAGTGTACTAGTGCATAACCCGTACCCGGCTCTAACTAAGAGAAATCGGGCCAATGCCCTTAGCCGAAGTGAAAGGATAAGCATACATGAAAATGCTGAGAAGAGTACTTTGGGAAACATACTTATCTAGAAACAGATGATTATGACAAAGCGACTACACAATCGAAGTTTAACTTGGTGCTAGAGCAAAGCAAGTGAACCAATCAACTCTTAAATTTGCCACAAAAATTAGAATGAGACATAAATTTCTCTTTGGATCAGTCTGGATTTTATCCATCTGTCGGTGGTCAAAGGAAAAAAATGATGGCCGTGTTCGTTGAGGAAGTTTCATTCTGATTGTCATGATATGGACCTAGCTTTGAGAACGATAACACAAGAACAAAAGTATTAACGTGGTTCACTAGTTATTAGCTAGCTATCTCCACGACCAAAAACCCGATTTTATTAGAGAGAAACTCACCCGGTTACAACCCACTCGACACGCACTACACAGCTCTCAAAGCAAGCTTACAATTGCTTGTAACACTCTGCCTATACCCCTCTGTGTGTGTGTTTTCTAAGAGCCAAAAGCACCTTTAAGTAGTACTAAGTTGGACGGTGGAATTAATGCCATCCCACACCACCGTCCCAATTTCTTTCCAAACATGCTTCTTTTGACTTTTCTTTGCTTCCTTTTCTTTTGCTGACTTGTAGTTCAAGACATTCCATTAAATCTCCACCTTGTCTTGAATCATCTCAGCAACCTGAACCTGAACCGATTCTTCTCTCTAATAATCGACCCCAAACGTTTCGCAGCTGTATGCAAAACCCTCGCGTCACAAGTTGCTCCAACTTCGCCAAGTTCCTGCAACGAGTGCCCCCAGCGATGCTCCAACTCCCGTGTAGTTCCTTCAATCGAACCCTATCGATGCTCCAACTACGGCCAAGTTCCTGCAATCGAAACCCCTGTTTGTTGTTCCAACTCCCGCTGAGTTCCTACAACAAATTCGTTTGTTGTTCCGACTCCCACCGAGTCCCTACAACAAACCCCCAAGCACGTTGCTCCAATTTCTGCTAAATTCCAGTAACGTTTTGCGAGATTGCTCCAATTCCCACCGAATTCCTGCAATATCGCCCCCTTGCGCGCCTCATACGCACCCTCTTGCACGTCTCACACGTGTCGTGTCCCTTGTCAGAGAATCTCCCATGCCAAATCCGCCTCCTCGTCAAGAGAACGGATTCCATTCCCCCCAACGGGGCTTAGAGAACTACACCATCCTCCAAAGTACTCTCCACCTGCAGCCATACCTACAAATCCTGAGTTCATACTTCGTCCACCGGTGTCTCTTTTCTCTACTGTTTGAACAGATCTCATCGTAGCTTCCCTTGGCCGCAATCAATGCGCCGGAACACTGACTGTCTGAACCCCCATAAGCAGCCCTATGCCGCGTCCCCTCTTTCTGAGCCTCGAACTCAGCGGTGGTTGTAGGAGGCCCCTCTTTATCTTCCGCCAATGGCAACCACAGGCTTGCTGCTTCAACAAAGCACGTACCTTGATCTGCCATAAGCGGAAGCTGCTTCTCCCCGTGAACTTGTCGATCTTGGTCATCCCCCCGGTCATCTTCTCTGCAGCTCCTTGTTCTGATCCGTAACCCACGAACGTGTGCTCCACCTTGATCGCGAAACCCGAGCTATGAATTTCACGGATTGTGAAACCCTAGCTCTTTAGCTCCACCTTGATCTTGGAACACCGACCAAGTTCTTATACCTGTTTGTTAAAACTGGTGATCCCCTTGACCTGACTCTGATACTAGTTTATTAAAGCTGGTAATCTCCTTGACCAGGCTCTGATACCAGTTTGTTAAAACTGGTAATCTCCTTGACCTGGCTATGATACCAGTTTGTTATGATCTGGACCTAGCTTTGAGAACGATGTAAACGATAACACAAGAACACAACTATTAACGTGGTTCACTAGTTATTAGCTAGCTACCTCCACGACCAAAACCCTGATTTTATTAGAGGGAAGCTCACCCTATTACAACCCACTCGACACGCACTACAAAGCTCTCAAAGCAAGCTTACAATTTCCTGTAACACTCTGCATATACCCATCTGTATGTGTGTGTTTTCTAAGAGCCAAAAGCACCTTTAAGTAGTACTAAGTGGGACGGTGGAATTAATGCCATCCCACACAACCGTCCCAATTTCTTTCCAAACATGCTTCTTTTGACTTTTCTTCGTTTCCTTTTCTTTTGCTGACTTGTATTTCAAGACATTCCAACACTGATAATGATCGTCGTAAAATCTGTAATAGTAGTTGCATGGCAGTGTCTCTAGCGATCGTAGTAAAATCTATAATAGTAGTTGCATGGTAATGTCTCTAATGGTCGTAAAATCTATAATAATAGTTTTTATATGGTAATGTCTCTAATAATGATCGTGTTAAACTACCTAATTGCAACTCCCAAACTACCAAATTACATGCCCTCCTTTGTTGCAATAAGATAGAAACTTTACAAACGGAGTATGCAATCAGGTAGTTTTGAAAATGAGAATTGAAATCAAGTCGTTTTGATATATTTGAGGGCATGAAATGTGCAATTAAGCAATCTATAATTGTAGTTGCATGGTAATCTCTGTAGTTGGGCAGAGTTGAACAAAGTTGGTGGTACGTTATTATTATTTATTTATTTTTTGGAGGGAGATATCATAGCCAAAACAAAAAACACACTAAGTTATTGGTACATCTGAAGCATTGGATAGAAATCCGTGTAGCCAGTCTGGTATCTCTTCCCAATGTGATAAGGTAGACGCTTCATTGTGTCGCTTCGCCACGTGGTTGGCCTCCTGGTTGAGCTGGCGCGGAACCACATTTGTCTTTATTTCTTCCACTTCCTTGAGCTGTTCTTTCAAAGTCTCTAAAGCTTCTTATGCGTTTGAGAAGTCTTCCCATTCCTCTCCATTAAGAACTATGTTGATGCTTTTAATCACCGTTGTTGAGTCTCTCTCTAGAACCAGTCGTCGGATTCGTTTAGAGATCGCCATTTCCACCACTAAGGAGGCCGCTCTAATTTCCATCTTCCTTGCTGATTCACAGTTCCGAAGCTTCCGTGCTGCCGCAAATACAAATCTTCCTTTGTCATCCCTTCTGATCAATCCAGCCGGCGAGGCTTTTGTTGAGGGATTCCATGACTCGTCGTAATTGGCTTTCATCATCCCTGGTGGCGGTTTTTTCCAGATCTGCTCTTCTCTCTGCATATCTTCTGGTGAGTTTCTTCTTTCTATCTTATGGGCTTCTTGAATTTCCTCAAAGCTGGATATAATCTCTGTTGGAATAGCTTTTGGTACGTCGTAATTGGCTTAAAAAAAGTCATCTTCTCTCTGCATATCTTTTGGTACGTTATTTAATGTTTGTAGCGAAGTTTATTATAGTGTGCTATATAAATTTGGTGTCAAGCAGGCGGTTTGGGCAAGTGTAACCTATTAATAAATGGGTCTACTTATAGTGTGTGTTTTAGGCCGTCATAAACGGGCAATACAACCTGTTTATGGCACTTTGCTACTTGTCCACCGTCGAGTGAGAAAGAGAGCCAGAGCCGGATCAAAATTTTACTACAAAATTGTAGACGGAGATAAACACCCAAAATTATAACACAACAATGTGCCAGATAGTCTGCCATTCTCCATTACTTTCTACCACCTCCACAACCAGCATCGCCCTATTTCAGCCTCCGGAACCTGTAAGATGACCCACTAATTAAACCGACAACAATATGCCAGATAGTCTGCCACTCTCCATTACTTTCTACCACCTTCACAACCAGCATCGTCCAATGAGGTGTTCGCTTCTCCTACGATAGTGGCGGTTCTGAAGAAGCTGACACCCGATCAGGTGGTCTCGCTTTTGAAGTATCATGCCGTGGGGAAGTACGAGCCGGTTTAGAATCTGAAAGCGAAGAAAGGTCCTATTGCCACGCTTGAAAAGGACGGCGATAAATACACCCTGTAGGCAAAAAAACCGGCGGCGACGAGATCACTCTGGTTGCCGGAGAGGACTTGTCTCGGATCGTTAAGACCATATTCGACGACAAGCCACTGGTCATTTTCAAGATCGACAACGTTCTCCTCCCTTCGAAAATATTCGGTAAACCGCTGGCTCCTGATGTAAACATCACGGGGGTGTTGGAGAAGGCTAGGCTTATGACATTTGTGTCGTTGATTGTGAAGACCGAAGTGGTAAAGGAGTACTTGGCGGCGGAGAAGAAGAAAGGGGTGACTATATTTGCGCCGTCCAAGGCGGCGTTTGGGCCCGCGACACTGGCGGCTCTGAAGAAGCTGAAGCCCGATCAGGTTGTTGCACTTTTGAAGTATCACGCCGTGGGGAAATACATGCCGTTTGAGACGCTGAAGGGGAGGAAGAGTCCGATTTCTACTCTAGGGAAAGACGGCGACGGAAGATACTGTTGGAACCTATACAAGAATCTGAACTGGTAAAAAAACTGAAAGAACAAAACTTATAGAGTCTGGAGACTTGCAGTGAGACAGAGACGATCTCGTGCATAGACACGATGGCCTTAAGGCTTTATTCGCTCCCAATAGGTACTGTTGATCCGGAGCGAAGGCCTCCCAAGATAATCGCCTCTCACCGTGCAAGCAGAAGTACCGTCTGGATTGCACCCTTCGAACCTGTTAAGTGGCATGATATCTCTCTGTTTGAGGAAGGAAGAATACTGATTTTGGAATAATGAAACAGAGGATGGTTTCTGCCTTTTAAAGAAGACAGACACCCGTTTGGAACAGGTTGAAACTGTTGAAAACGAGAAAGGTTGCAACTGTTCAAAAGGAGCAGTTACAAAACTAACTAATGAAGAATTAATTTTGGGGTGAAAAATTTAAGTAGGAGCTGTTTTCTGGCCCAAAAAGATTAATTCATTGCTTAATTAGGCCCACGCCCACACCACGTCACGGCCCGTGCCCGAGCCAAGCTGTCCGGCCGGACGGCGGCCCGCGTGCGTGGTGGTTCGGACCATAGCTAGATCCTCCCTCTTACACAAAATGTGTACAATCCAAAGGGCGTGACCACAAGTTTGTTCTACCCTCCAATGTGGGATGAATTAATTTTCCCACTTGAGGTTGCCTTCTCCACCTTCTTGAGATAGCCATCTTCACCCATGAATTTTTCATTCACCCGAACTCGATTTAGGTCCAAATAATGTAGTAGGACGATCACCTTGACATAAGATTTCCAAAACTACTTTCACCTCAACGAATCGATATCCCGACTCTTCACAAACCTGGTCCAAAGTTGACTCGAAGTCGGACATATTTACAACAAATACATCCTGAAGGCGAAGAATGACGGCGACAAGATCACTATGATTGCCCGAGAGGACATAACTGAAATCGGTGAGACCATAATCGACAACAATCCACTGGTCATTTTCAAGCTCCTCCCCTCTGAAATATTTGGGAACTCCGGCGCCGGAGGCTTCGTCTGGAAATGAACCAGCTCGAGTTCCGGCTGATGAGCCATTTCCGACATCTGGTGGTTGGTGAAAGCGTTACTAGCTAGCAGTGTCAACAGTGGTCTCGCGCTTTGGACGATGTATGTGTCCTTTGTTTTCTTTTGATGTATATTTGTGTTTCTCCTGTGTTAGAAGGGTTAGAGAAAACATTGTGGGCAAAAATTAATTAATGAAGATGGAGGAAGTGTTTTCTTTCTGAAATGCATTCACAGTCACAAACAAACCAATTACAATAATTGGAAATAGCGTAGGCAATATTCAACATACTAATACATGATTCTAACATGACAATCACACTACATTATAAACCTTGAGGGGTAATCAATATTCAATTAATTACTGAAGGCGACTTCATTACGATGGAACGTTCGACTTAACCACCAATTGACGATCAAAGCGTTCTTTAACCCCAACATCAAGACTGGTACTAAAATTGTTAAAACGTGGGTATCAAGCAAAAACAATGAACAAATAAAAAATGAGACGCGACGAATTTAACGTGGTTCACTAGTTGTGAAACTAGCTATGTCCACGACCCGAAAGCCGAATTTGTTTGAGAGAAACAAACACCACTTTGGCCAAAAGACCATAGCGGCCACCCACATACACCACACAAGTTATGAGCAATGCATATGCCTTTATATGTAGGATTACAAACTCTAACTTGCTCTTAAAGCCAAGCCCAACATGAATTAGGAAAGCCCGAGAAGGACGGCTTACCCTAGCCTCCAAACCCTAGCCGCCTAACCTTAGCCGCTCGCCAATTCAATGTTAGAGTTTTGATCGCCCAATTCATAACAAAAGCTTTGTTCTCATAGCTATTATGTTTCTTTGTTTCCAAATAACCCCGAGAACAACCTAAAATGTATCTTTCCACATAATATCTTGAAAACATGTGCATTTATCCTTCACATTTTTCTGAACCCATATAGAAAGATCAAGATGTTTATCTTTATCTATCTAGTTGACTATTACAGCCCATCACATGATCTCACGTGATGGATGTTACAGTAAATTTCTTTAATTTAATCTAATAGTTTTAGCGATTGGAGGCTATTTATTTATCTCAAAATGAAAAGTTCCAGGGGTTTTCTAGAAAATTAAAAGTGCTTGAGCTTAAGTGTCACAAGTGTCAAACTGCATATAGGTTTGGTGTCATTTGTCCTTTATTTTATTTAATAAAAGAAAAATATCCAGCAATCACGTAATTAATAAATCGTTTTATTTTAGAAATTGTCGACACCAATATAAAAAGTGGCATAATATGATTCGTCGGACTTCCTCGTCTTGATAGTTGCATCAGTTTGACAAGCGGCGTAATATGATTCGCCTGACTTGTTCAACCGTCTTTTTTGTACTTGTCTGACGTCAACTGTGACAGTCTCCAGGAATTTAGGGTACGTTGCCTCGTAATATGACGCGGGTCGTCTGTATGGACACGTGTCACTCATTGACTTGCCCTAGTCTGACTAGTATAAATAAAACGATACCTTGTACCATTCACAATCAGATTATTCTCATTATGTACTGAATTGTGTGCAACAAGCTGTCTTTCTCCTCCGTAGTAAGTAATGCTCAATTCCATCCCCTTTCCGCTAATTCTCTCTAGTCCTTTGATCCATTCGACTACCTAATAAGATTGTTAGCCCAAGATTATGCGTAGTCCAAGCATAAGTGATTAAGCACCACTTGTACTTGTCAGATTGTTCTATATACAATAAATTAAAACAAACAAGAAATTAAAAGACAAAAAATCAAAGTAAACCAGAAAGAAAAAGCATGTAATTTAAACAAACGAAAATTAGTTTTTACTTTTTCTCCCTCAATGGGTTGATGTGGCATGCCACATCGTATTCTGGCTACTGTTCTAACTACAGCAGTGGGCTACTTATCATTACTCTTACTTTATACATGACTTTGAGTCAGAGATAAGTGTATGAAACATTACTATTGCTCTCTTTAAAAATGAAATCAATAATCCAAATAGGTGCTACCTAAGCGGTAGAGCGTTTGAAGCCACTGCATGAGGTTCCAGATTCGAACCGAGCTATATGATGCAATTCTCGAAAAAAAATATTATGTTACATGTAATAAAATATATTTATATTTGAACTTTAACTACCTTAGTTTATTCCATTACGTCCTGGTTTTACTTTTCAACTCGTAGTTGGGCCACTTTATGGATAGCAAAATAATATATTTTTTTGACGATTCTACTATGATTTTGTAGAGTATGATTACCAAATTCTTCTATCGTTTTTGTTTTTGTGACAAAAAATAAATTGAGATAAATAGTAAAAAAAATAAAGTAGACTGAAAGAAAAGAAACAAATGTAAGACGAGGTTTAGACGTAGCAAAAATTTGGATGGGTTGTATTCCCTATTGGGTTCGATTTCTTTTTTTTTTTTTTGAATGAAAATTTTAATTAGGTTCGAAATTTTGATGTAACTGGGTTGGGACCTATTCCCGTCGCTTAATGGAATCAGATTTCGTTAAAAAAGAAGGAAAAAAAAATGTAGTATTTGCGCTCAAAATTAGTTTTAATTTCCTTTTTAAGAGTTCATCATCATTTCCTTCATACGTTTTATGTTTACAATCTTAAAATACATTTCTAATGATTCTGTAATAAGTACATGAAAAATGGATATACTTTTGCGACGACACGTACCATATAAATCGACTTTCCTTAATCAATAATTAGCTTCTATTCATCTGTATATTGTTATTGAAAGTGTTATCTGAAGTGTTTCCTCAAAAGGAACTTCTATTCATCTGCATACTGCTGTTGAAACGTCTAAATTCATACCATATATAAGGTAAGACGGTTTTGTTAATTTAACCCCCTGATCTCATTCCATTTTTAATCACTACCTAATCACAATTAAAGTTTAATCTCATCCGCTTAACCCTATTTAAACCGTAACAGCCCTCAGTTTCAGTCACAAATAGCTCATTCTTAATTCACTAACTTCTTCAGCCATGGGCTCAATGCGGCACTTGGTCTTCCTCATTTTCTCTCTTATCATCGCCTTCTCTCACGTCGCCAATTCCCACAGCATCACGGAGTTATTGGACAAGGGTGGGCTTACGACGTTTTCGTCGTTGATTAACAAGACCGGTGTGGTGGAGGCGTACGATGCGGCTCTAAAGAAGAATGGGCTGACTATATTTGCGCCATCCAATGAGGTGTTTGCTTCTCCAACGATAGTGGCGGCTCTGAAGAAGCTGACACCCGATCAGGTAGTCGCACTTTTGAAGTATCACGCCGTGGGAAAATACGAGCCGATTGAGAAGTTGAAGGAAAAGAATGGTCCCATTGCCACCCTTGCGAAGGACGGCGATAAATACACCCTGAAGGCGACAAACACTGGCGGCGACGAGATCACTCTGATTGCCGGAGAGGACTCGTCTAGGATCGTTAAGACCATAGTCGACGACAAACCACTGGTCATTTTCAAGATCGAAAACGTTCTCCTTCCTTCAGAAATATTCGGTAAATCGCCGTCTCCCGATGTGAACATCGCGGAGTTGTTGGAGAAGGCTGGGCTTACGACGTTTTCGTCGTTGATTAACGAGACCGGCGTGCTGGAGGCGTACAATTCGGCTCTAAAGAAGAAAGGGCTGACTATATTTGCGCCGTCCAATGAGGTGTTTGCTTCTCCAACGATAGTGGCGGCTCTGAAGAAGCTGACACCCGATCAGGTCGTCGCACTTTTGAAGTATCACGCCGTGGGGAAATACGAGCCGATTGAGAAGTTGAAGGAAAAGAATGGTCCCATTGCCACCCTTGCGAAGGACGGTGATAAATACACCCTGAAGGCGACAAACACTGGCGGCGACGAGATCACTCTGATTGCCGGAGAGGACTCGTCTAAGATCGTTAAGACCATAGTCGACGACAAACCACTGGTCATTTTCAGGATCGAAAACGTTCTACTCCCTTCAGAAATATTCGGTAAACCGTCGTCTCCCGATGTGAACATCACGGAGTTGTTGGGGAAGGCTGGGCTTACGACATTTTCATCGTTGATTAAGAAGACCGGCGTGCTGGAGGCGTACAACTCGGCTCTAAAGAAGAAAGGGCTGACTATATTTGCGCCGTCCAATGAGGTGTTTGCTTCTCCTCCGATACAAGCGGCTCTCAAGAAGCTGACACCCGATCAGGTGGTCGCACTTTTGAAGTATCACGCCGTGGGGAAATACGAGCCGATTGAGAAGTTGAAGGCAAAGAATGGTCCCATTGCCACCCTTGCGAAGGACGGTGATAAGTACACCCTGAAGGCGACAAACACTGGCGGTGACGAGATCACTCTGATTGCCGGAGAGGACTCGTCTAGGATCGTTAAGACCATAGTCGACGACAAACCACTGGTTATTTTCATGATCGAAAACGTTCTCCTCCCTTCAGAAATATTCGGTAAACCGCCGGCTCCCAGTGTGAACATCGCGGAGTTGTTGAACAAGGGTGGGCTTATGACGTTTTCGTCGTTGATTAACAAGACCGGCGTGCTGGAGGCGTACAACTCGGCTCTAAAGAAGAAAGGGCTGACTATATTTGCGCCGTCCAATGAGGTGTTTGCTTCTCCTCCGATACAAGCGGCTCTCAAGAAGCTGACACCCGATCAGGTAGTCGCACTTTTGAAGTATCACGCCGTGGGGAAATACGAACCGATTGAGGCGCTGAAGGCGAAGAAAGGTCCTATCTCCACGCTTGCGAAGGACGGCAAGAAATACACCCTAAAGGCGATAAACACCGGCGGCGACAAGATCACTCTGATTGCCGGAGAGGACTTGGTTCAAATCGATAAGACCATAATCGACGATAAACCACTAGTCATTTTCAAGATCGACAACGTTCTCCTCCCTTCAGAAATATTCGGTAAACCACCACGTCCCGATGTGAACATCGCGGAGTTGTTGGAGAAGGCTGGGCTTACGACTTTTGCGTCGTTGATTGTGAAGACCGATGTGGTGAAGGAGTACTTGGCGGCGGAGAAGAAGAAAGGGGTGACTATATTTGCGCCTTCCAATGCGGCGTTTGGGCCTGCCACATTGGCAGCTTTGAAGAAGCTGAAGCCCGATCAGGTCGTCGCACTTTTGAAGTATCACGCCGTGAGAAAATACATCCCGTTTGAGACGCTGAAGGAGAGGAAGGGTCCGATTTCTACTCTAGCGAAAGACGGCTACGGAAGATACTTCCTGAAGGCGAAGACTGACGGCGACAAGATCACGCTGATCGCCGGAGAGGACAAGGTTCCGATCGATAAGACCATAATCGACAACAATCCACTGGTCATTTTCCAGATCAATAACGTTCTACTCCCCTCTGAAATATTCGGTAAATCTCCAGCGCCGGCGGTTTCGCCCGCGTGCAATTGAACCAACTGGAGTTCCGGCTGACGGGCCATCGCCGACATGTCGGGATTGGTGAAACATCGCCCCTCAAGTGTGTGTCACTGTGATTTCCTTCTTTTTTGATTTATTTTTATTTTAAGTTGTGTTTTCTACTGTGTTGGAGAAGGGATTAGTGAAAACGTTGTGGATGAAAATTAATTAACGAAGTTGGTGGAAATATTTTCTTTGAAATGCAATCCTTCCATTTCATTCATCTTCGCAAACAAACCGATTATAATGGTTGTAATGAGCATAAGTAACATTCAAATACTAGTACATGATTCATCAAGACCAAATTGCATTGCATTATAAACTTTAAAGGTAATAATCAATTTTAAATTGTCGATTCAGGCAACTTTATAACAGCGGGATATCCGATCTTAACCACCAATTGTCCACGAAATCGCCATTTAACCTCTAACATCAAGAGAAAATTAAGGGATGAAGTTGTTAATGGGCCTCTCGGAAAAACAAGTCTTGATAACCACAAGATGATCGTGGTGGATGGAATAAACCTAGTGAGACACAACACTACACATATGCGGAAAAACTGTAAATTCAGAACTGATCTAGGTCTAGGGTTAGAAAAATGAAAAGAGATTGATGATCGCAAAATGATAAACAATTTTTACCAGAAAAACAAAAAGAAAATGGCCAGCTAATCTGAGGTCACACATGATCGACGAGATTGAGACACCACATTCTCTAAGGAAGAGAGCAGAAACTAGTAACAATGCAGCTTCTAGGGAGTATGACAATGGTGAATGGTCCTCAATACTTTAGGAATTATTAAAAGAGACACGTTCTCGTGAACTGTGTCCGTTGATACTATCATGAGAACTTGATGTTGCATACTCATAATTACAAATTTCTTTTCATTAAGTAATGATGCATATTTTGTAAGATTTAGGATACTAATAAATGTGATTTCTCCTTCCTTAATGAAAAGAAATTTGGAACTATGAGTATGTCACATCACGTTCTCATGATAGATAGTATCAATGAACACAAGTTCGTGAGAAGATGACTCTTACTAAAAAACGATTTAGTTAGTCGTAATTTTTTATTAGTTTTTTTTTTTAATAAAAGAAGTTGTATACTGGAGTATGGAACATCATGGTTGCTCTGAAATTTTGTATTTATTTTAGGAAAAAAATTAGATTACACCCTTTAACTATCAGTTGGAAGTCAAAAACAATCCCATACTTCTAATTTGGTCATTTATTACCTTACTTTTATTCCGGCTCTAACATTGATATTTGCGTTTAAATAAGTTGGTAATGGCTTAATTAATATTTTTATAATTGCTAATAAACAGTGACTTATTATTGAAAGATCATTTTAGCCCCTTCCCTGTTAATCCTGCCACCACAAGTATCCACCATTCTGCAACTCTGCCGCAACCTCCACTCTTCTTCTGTTCTGTCATACTCTCCCATTCTTTCTACTCTGCCGCAACCTCCACTCTTCTTCAGTTCTGTCATACTCTCCCATTCTTTCTACAAGTCTGGAGGCTTCACCAGCCCACTATTAACAATCAAAGTGTCAAAGATTGCAGCTGGATGATATTGGACGCAAAATCAAAGTTGCTGGTGCCTTTCAGAAGACAAATTTTCTATTCTCACAAGTCTCTGGGTACAAATGCTATTTACCATAGTTCCGGGTTCTACTCTAAATTCCCAAAGTCCAGAGCTATTATCAAAGGACCTATTTGTAAGCTAGTCCAAACTCTTGAGTTTGTTTTAATGTTTCTCATTCTAGGATACCCAAACGGTCATAAATTGAACCGTTTGGCTTTCTTCATATTTAAGGGAATGAAACCCTAATCTGTAAGGTTAAGGAAAGACTGATTGTCTTCATCAGCCGTTTGGCTCTCTAATTAAATTCATCTTCTTCCTCACCCATTTATGGGTTTGTTCTATATGTTCTTGATTTATTTTCAGAAACCATTAAGGTTTATTTCATGGTATCAGAGCCATGACGTTGTCCATGGCTTCTTCCGCAAACAATCCCTCTTACCTTTTATCAAATATAAACCATCTTGTTCCCTTCAAACTTGATAACTCTAACTATATTCTCTGAAAACATCAAATTTCCTCTCTTCTTCGCACACAATCTTTATTTGGGTATATTGATGGGTCAAATCCCTGACCTCCGGAGTATCTTCTCGTTGCTGGTGGCTCTCCGACCGACGGTCGCAATCCGGAGTATGACGTTTGGGTTTCTCAGGATCAAGCTGTCCTTACTCTTCTCTCTGCAACTCTCACACAAGAAGCCCTAATTCAGGTTATTGGAAAACTTACCTCTCGCTACGTTTGGTTAGATTTGGAGAATCGGTATGCTTCTATGACTCGTTCCAATATCTTGAAATTGAAAAGTGATTTATAAACCATCAAGAAGAAAGGTGATTCTATTGATCTATAAAAGACTCAAAACTCTTCGTGACAAACTGTCTATTGCTATGGTTTCTGTTGATGATGAGGATATGATTCTCTATACCCTAAATGGCCTCCCCCCTAAGTAAAACTCGTTTCGGTCTGCTATTCGTATTCAAAATCAAAGTTCTGCTTTCAAATTTGAATATTTACATGTTATTTTAAAAGCGGAAGAACAAATGCTTGAGTCTCAGTTATCTGATTTTTCTGCGACTGGTTCTTCTGTCTCTTCTGCTTTTGTGTATATTGGTCCACAGCAACATGGTGGTCGTGGTCATGGAAACACTAATGGTTTTGTGGGTGGTAGAAACCCTAACAACTCCTCTGGAAAAGGAAGGGGTTATACCAACCCTTCATCTTCTGGGTACACAAACAACAATACTGGTTATTCTAACACTAATAGAGGGGGTTATCTTGGTAGAGGAGGCTCTGCCTCCAGGGGAAGGTCAAATGGTCAATAATTCTAATTCATCTGGTTCTGATAACTCTGGATCTACCAACTCCAATCCTGTTATTTTTCATATCTGTGGAGGTAGATATCACCCCGCCCTTGATTGTTGGCATAGAATGAATCATTCCTATCAAGGCAAGAAGCCTCCCTCTCAGTTGACTGCTATGGCTACTGCCACTTTTGCTCCATCTGATCCTACTTATTGATATCTGATTCTGGAGCTACAAAGCACATGACTTCAGACCTTGGAAATTTAACTCTCACCTCTCCATATTATGGCAATGATCAAGTCTCTGTGGGAAATGGTCAAAATATACCTATTTCAAGTTCCAGTATTGCCACTCTAAACACCTCCAGTTATTCCTTTAATCTTCAAAATACTTTACATGTTTTAGCTTTAGCAACCAATCTTTTATTTGTTTATCAATTATGGAAACAATACAAATGTTGTTTTTATCTTGATGCTGATTCATTTTTATTCAGGACAAGGTGTTGGGGACAGTTCTGTACAAAGGACTGAGTGAGAATGGGTTGTATCCCATTCACACTTCTCCCTTCTCTTCCTCTTTATCAACTGATCCTCTTGACTCACACAAGCATGCTCTATTAGGCAAAAATGTCAAGTCTCCCTTATGGCATGCCAGATTAGGCCACCCCTCTGAAGACATTATCAAACTTTTATTTCATATTTGTTCTTATTTTTGTAAAGACATTAAGTTATCTGATCTCTCTGCTGGCACACTATGTCAATGCTGTCTAAAAGGCAAAATGTCTATGTTGCCTTATAAATTGTCTACTACTACTACACATGATCCTCAGAAAATTGTTCATAGTGATGTATGGGGTCCTGCGTCAGTGAAATCTCTGCATGGTTATTGTTATTATGTCCTTTTTATTGATGATTTTACTAGATTCACTTGGTTGTTTCCTATGCATAACAAGTCTGATGTTGCAGCCTTATTTCCAATTTTTCAAACTGATATTGAAAAACAAATTGGCAAATCTATAAAAATATTAAGAACAGATGGTGGAGGTGAATATTTAGCTTACACATTTCAAACATACTTGCACAGTCATGACATTGTTCATCAAAAATCTTGCCCTTATACTCCACAACGGAATGGAGTAGCTGAAAGAAAACACAGACATATCGTTGAAACTGCTATTGCCTTGCTTGACCATGCTTCTCTTCCTCGCAAATTTTGGTTTCATGCCTTCACCACTGCTGTTTATCTCATAAATTGCATGCCTAGCAAAGTTACTCATAATAACTCTCCTTGGGAACTTCTATATAATACTAAACCCTATTATTCCATTTTTAAAGTCTTCGGGTGTGCTTGCTACCCTTATTTAAGACATTACAATAAATCAAAGCTTGATGCAAGAACAGTTCAGTGTGTTTTTCTTGGATATGCAACTAATTACAAAGGTTATCTCTGTTATGACAAATCTGCGTCTAAGTTATACATCAGTAGAGATGTTGTGTTTGATGAGCATTTGTTTCCTTATGCTATGAATTCCTCACACACTACATCTCCTACTTCTTCTTCTTCTTATGATACTAATTATATTCCTATCTTTCTTTTCGGCCCTGATAAGAACTTTACTACTGCACCTCTTGCTGGTTCCTCTTATGAGAACATATATGCTAACACTGATGAGAACAGTTATGATCACACTGATGAGAACAGTAACACTGCTGCAACTGCATCTGAACCTCCAGTGCAGGAGGCTCTTGTGTTCTCTGCAGATCTGCAGCCACCTATAAACTCTCAACATGAAGTTCCTAGCACTGGCTTGGCAACTACAGAGTCCACAGAGCAACAATCCACTGGTGGCCATTCAATGCAGACAAGAAGCAAGTCAGGAATCTTTAAGAAAAAGGTTGTGGAATTCACTGCTACTTCTGGTAACTCTAATCTCTCACCTACTTTAACTGATCATACTTTTTTCACAGAGGCTAAGAAACACTCACAGTGGCTCCAAGCCATGACTGATGAGTATCAAAGCCTCATAAAGCAACACACATGGACCCAAGTTTCACCTTCCCACAATGCTAATATTGTTGGGAATAAATGGGTCTACAGGAAAAAATACAATCATGATGGTTCAATCTCTAGATATAAAGCCAGACTTGTTGCCAAGGGGTTTCATCAAACCCCTGGCATTGACTTTGATGAAACATTTATTCATGTGGTCACACACTCTACTGTTAGAACTATCAATGCCTTGGCTGCCTCTTTTAATTGGCCATTACAGCAACTTGATGTCAAAAATGCTTTTCTTCATGGCAATCTCAAGAAAATTGTTTACATGCAACAACCACCTGGTTTCAAAATCCACAGTTTCCTCACTTTGTGTGAAAATTGCACAAATCTATCCATGGTCTCAAACCAAGCTCTAGAGCTCCTAGAGCTTGGTTTGAGAGATTACCACATTTCTTCAAACCTTAGGTTTTACTGCTTCACATGCAGATTCTTCTGTTTTTATTAGAACTTCACTTGATCAGAAAATCACCAACCTATTGTTATATGTAGATGATATCATTTTAACTGGAAATGATACTGTTCACATTCAGAATCTTGTCACTCAATTAAATTCTGAATTGAAATGACCAATCTTGGTCCCCTGACTTACTTCCTGGGTTCGCAAGTATCAAAGTCTTCAAATGGCATTTTTCTTCATCAACACAAATACACATGTGATTTACTCAAAAGATACAATATGCAAACTTGCAAACCTTGTGACACTCCCTCTGCTCCTGGTGTTAAATTTCACTGTAATGATGGCACTCCTTTGCCTAATCCTACTCCTTTCAGGCAACTGTTAGGTGCACGTCAGTATCTTACATTTACAAGACCTGAGATTGCATATTTTGTCAATCACTTGTGTCAATTTATACATTCTCCTACCAATACACATTTAATTGGTGTCAAGAGAATTCTGAGATATCTCCAAGGCACAATTGATCATGGCATTAAATATTTAAGTTCATATGTAGATTTGCACTCTTAATCTTATGCAGACTGGGCTGGTAACCCAACTGACCGAAGGTCTACTACTGGATTCATAGTTTATCTTGGCTCAAATCCTATTCACTGGGCTTCCAAGAAGCAACCTACTGTAGCCAGATCATCTACAGAGGCTGAATACATAACCCTTGTGAAACAGCCCGGGATCTCGGTTCAGGGTTAACGCGACAATCGATAACCAAAAGTAGATTATTAACTATTAAATTTACATTTCGGTTAAAGTACATAACAAAATTTCGATATTAAGTACAATCTAAAACAAATCGTGTGTGATCTACTAAGTGATCTGACTTAAGCTAAACTTCTTCATCTCGTTCCAGCGTTCCCATCCCCCACTTTGATTGACGACCTGCGGTTTTAAAATGGCAAAAGCCGACGCAGTTTTGAAGAAATTGATCAGTAAACACTGAGTAAGTACACACTACGACATGTAAAGCAACGAGTGGCACGGAAGCATGAGTTGAAACAAATCAGAAGATTTAAACAGTAAAACTATCATATTGGAGAATTTGGAACAACTGGAAGTAAATGAGTAACAAAAACCTCTCAATTTAATAACATTGAGAAACCACGAGTAGTTCGTAACATAACCAGAGTAAACAAGTCCATATAAGAGGATAACTTAGTTCATGAGTAGCCTAAGCATAACAAAATCATTTCAATTGATTAGGGCAATCCAAAGCCACAAACAACATTAATAAAGTAGTCAATTTTTAATTTCGACTTCAATCAACAGTTTAATTTAGCTGAGGCGTGTCAAGAGCCACCAGCAGGATCGATGTAAACAGAGGGATCACGAAATAATCACTAAGGGTTCCTTCTAGGGTCTATCAAACCCTATTTCACCCGAGCGTTATGGGAGCCCATTCGTCAACCCCGCTCACAACATTAGCTAAAAGGCCTTAAGTGTCGACACCCCTATACCATAGTGACCCTTACAAGTATAAGTAGCACTCTATAGCTCTATAAACCCTTGGCCTCAATATCTTGATACATTTTGGCTCATCGGGGGGGATTTGTGAACATTGACGTTCTATCCAATAATAAGAAGCATTGCTTCAATGGTCTTAGCCATAAGAAAATGGAGGATCGCTTGACGCCTCCCATTAATAACAGTACTATGTACATCGTCCTAAGTCTATTAGAGGTATTTTATGTCTTCTCTTTCACATAAACAGAATTAGAATATCAACATTTCACAAGTAATTTCCGAGAGTTCTCAAAGGAGATGAATAAAATAGTTTAACAACATTCGAGTGAAAAACATGCATTCTCATACTTTTTCATATATCAAGTATTCATTTGAAGCATCAAACACATACGCACATTTTGATATGAAAAGGTCGTACATATGTACTTACCTCTGAGCCATGAAAGGCGCAACGCAAAGCTAGCACTCCTACAACTCTCGTCCCATATTGGTTCCGGGTCTTACGGTGAGTGCAGCAACACAATACATACGTCTACTTCGAACGATCCTTAAAGTCGGCTGGATATAAGCAAGTCAAGTATATAGTCTATTAGCATTTACCCTCTATATGAGGTTGTATGCAAGAATGCCATGGAATGCGGGTCGTGCAAGATAAATGACTAAAACGCCCCTCATACTCCAAAACTGTCTAGTTGCCCGGTCCCCAAATTATAATCATATTGGCCCAAAAACATGTAAGAATAACCCTAAACTCTCCCATATGTACATAGCATCGAAATCTACAACTTTCAATAATTTGCACTTAGGCCCCTAAAGTTTGGTAAAATTGCAAAAAGACCCCCCCCCCACCATTGATTTGATAACTCCCGATTCAAATACTTCCTTCTTGAGACTTCAAATATCCTTCTAAGTTAGGTTTTTAGTCTCAAAACATCAAATTAGTTCAAGTGTGAAGTTTTAATTAAATGGACGTAGGCCCCCAAAGTTTAGTAAAACTGCAAAAAAAACCCAACATTTGACTTGGTTAACCCTAGCCCAGAATTACATACAAGTACTCCAAATAAGCATACAAGACATGCTGACAAACTCCAAGTTACTAAACTAATCTCAATTCAAAGTTTAGTGAAATTACTATTTTGCCCCTCCTATACAATTCAGTCAAACTAGGGTTTGCGAAAAGTCAAACTTGGTCAAACTTGATATTTAGACTCAGAATATGAATACGAGCAAGTTTCGTGAAGAACACTAAGGCTAGAAATGTCATTTAGAGTGTCGAATTCAAAAGTCAAATATAGAAGAAAATCGACTCAACTAGTCAACTTTAGAGCTGATTTGTGATCAATTGAGGGGGATACTTGGAAAGATAAGAATAGGGATTTGAAGACGGTAGTTCAAGGATTCCAGAACATATTTTAACTCCTAAAAACTCCAAGTATTCAAAGAAATATCGCTAGCCAAAGTTGGATGAAAGTTACGATTCAATACTTAGAAAAATTCGATAGTGCTTCACGAGTTCAAACTAGCAACTTTAGGCTCGTTTTGTGAGAAATCCGTTATAAATTTGAAGATGACCCAGAGACGATGAATTGAAGTATTATACACCAGCTTTACACAGGAGAAAACAGATCTAAATTTCATTAAGTTTTGAAGAAGATATAATGGTTAGAAAATGGGTGTTTCACCATGACTTTTCATACTTAGAACTTTTTTTTGCACTTGGCAGCGAAGAACACATCAACCACTTCGCTAACTAGCCATGTTCAAGCCCAATTTCAGAGGGTTTAGAGATGAAATTGGACCACGAAATTCAAACGAAACTTGTAGCTAGCATACCCAAGATTACACAGGAAGAAACCGTGCATGATTTGGACAAGAATTGAGGGAGTTACACGCATTTGAACAGGGTCAGTTTTGTGCCAAAATTCAAAAACTCCAAGAACACATTTCAACTACTAGCACAAACCTAGCATGTTTGGACTGATTTTGAGGCAACTTAGAGAGGAAATCACAGCACCTAACCTATACTATGTTAAAGAACAATGCCCAGGGTTTCAAACAAGCCAAAGATCACTCAAAACGGTTCAAAAATGAGTAAATTACAGTCGCCCAAACCTGACCCAGAAACATGCCGGAAAAACGCCCATGGGTGAATTCAAACTCGAATCAAACGACGACCTGGGTTGAAATGCAGTGTCTAGAGTTGCTCTAAATGATCTAAGGGTCAATTTGATGCAAAAATTGGCAAAAACGGAGAAGAAATGAGGGAGTTACCTCATTCCCGTCGGCCATGGCACTTTCCGGCGAGAAGTGCAGAATCCGGCGAGTTCTCAGCCCAAATTCCGTCCAATTCTCCTCATATTGGTCCTGTTATTTCACTCCAAATCAATCAGAGGACTCAAGAACGCTATAGGAATGGAAATATATCCTCAAAAACCCGATATTACCGATCCAATTGACTCCCGCTGCATTTCCCGACGGGTTTAGGAACCCAGATTCCGGCGAAGTTGAAATCTGGCGAATTGGGTGAAGAAGAAGGGTGCTCTGGGACCGAATCCACCTCGCGAAGCCAATGAAACAGGTTAGGGCGTCTGATTTTCAACACACACGACGAATTTGACAAAAACCAAGCTAGGGTTCATGAGTTTCCATACCCGATTTCTCTCTTGATTCTTGATGAAATAACAAATTGTTTTGGGCATTTTGATCCTTGCGGTGAGGGCTACTCCGGGTGGTAGCAGGTCGAGATGAGATGAAGGTTTGGTTGTGAAACAGTGGTGGAGGTGGATAAGTTCATGGTTGTTCTTGGTGAAGAAAGAGGAAGAAGAAGGGGATGGATGAGAGAGAGAGAGAGAGAGAATTTTTTTTTCCAGATTGGGCTGGTGAAGAGGGGTGTTGACTCCTCATCTAGTAGGTGTCAAGTTGAGTTTGACAAGTGGCCTTCATGCATGGGGGGTGAAAGTGTAGTTTTTCAAACTTTAGTGTATAAACTAGAATTAGATGTTCTACTTAATTTCAGAGAATTGCACAACCACCCCAAGTATTCTAGTGTCTCAAAATCATTCTAACAACTTCCGAATATCGCCAACGCTCCGAAATTCTAACTTTAAAGCCGTGACAAACTATTTACAAATTTACCCCCAAAGACTAGATATTGCACTTAGAGTCGGCTTGAAAAATAGGGGTGTTACAGTCTACCCACCTTAAAAGAATCTTCGTCCCCGAAGATGTCATACTATACTTACCCACATACATGAAATGAAACAAAGTGACTCAGTCTATTTGACTTAGTCAGACAAGTACATAAACCGCTCTCGTCGGATGTTATGTTCCCAATAGATGGCTTCCTTAGGTTGTCATCTAGAAACACCTTAACCGGTAGAAATTTCTCATTCTTACTCTCCGCATGATGGGGTCTATTATGGGTCTATACTACTATCCAGCCTAGACTCGCACCACAATTGGGTCTCGTATATGATTAGTACAAGTAAAAGTTCGAAACAAGATTTTGGAAGTTACAAGTTGTCAATTTTAGATACGACTCACAAATTTGCTAGAATTTATACAAATCTAGAAAACTTTTAGACAAATACTTTTATCAAGACTGATATCTCATTTTTTTTCGAAACTCGGCCACATTGAAAATATTGTCTTACCTGTATAGGATCAGATAAACCAATCACCTCAAGTGTTCCACGCATACGAGGGAGAAAGAACACTATGTGTCGTCACACAACGTGCCTCTCTAACACAACTCGCATGTGTTTCAAATGTTCCAACTTAGTCTACACAGCGGGTACAACTTATAGTACCGTCGTACTAAGAGTCGCGCCAGCGGACTGATAAACAAAGTGGTCCATATCACTTGGCATTTGGTAGCTCGACACCCCAATAATTTTGGAAAACCATTTTTTTTAATAAATAAATTATTGTTCGAACTGTCTAATTTGGAAATGACTGTGTCAAATAAACTCAAAATGAAACAAAACAAAATATAATCTTAAAAGTCATCTCTCGTAGGTAAGAAAAGATTGGTCTCATGGTCTTCTAAATCAAAGCGTCGCTACTCTCTCGTCGACTAATTAACATGATCAAACAACGCGGATACGCATCACACGAAAATGATAAATCATTCTATATAGCAACAAAACAGGCCCATAGAATAACCAACATAGAATTAACAAGTGGTTTTTGCATAGATCACATATCAACAAGTAGTTAACAGTTAATCAACAAGTAAATATAAACCGGGTTGAACAATACGTAAGTACCCAAACTCCCCGACGGCTTGTTTACTCCTTATTGCCAAATTGGGTTATCCTAATCAATTTTAAATTTTGAAAACGTTTTATCTTCTTATTCTCTACTAATGGAAATCGAAAAGTCACTTTAACCGGAGAACCGATGCTCTGATACCAGCTGAAACAGCCCGGGATCTCGGTTCAGGGTAACGCGACAATCGATAACCAAAAGTAGATTATTAACTATTAAATTTACATTTCGGTTAAAGTACATAACAAAATTTCGATATTAAGTACAATCTAAAACAAATCGTGTGTGATCTAATAAGTGATCTGACTTAAGCTAAACTTCTTCATCTCGTTCCAGCGTTCCCATCCCCCACTTTGATTGACGACCTGCGGTTTTAAAATGGCAAAAGCCGGCGCAGTTTTGAAGAAATTGATCAGTAAAAACTGAGTAAGTACACACTACGACATGTAAAGCAACGAGTGGCACGGAAGCATGAGTTGAAACAAATCAGAAGATTTAAACAGTAAAACTATCATATTGGAGAATTTGGAACAACTGGAAGTAAATGAGTAACAAAAACCTCTCAATTTAATAACATTGAGAAACCACGAGTAGTTCGTAACATAACCAGAGTAAACAAGTCCATATAAGAGGATAACTTAGTTCATGAGTAGCCTAAGCATAACAAAATCATTTCAATTGATTAGGGCAATCCAAAGCCACAAACAACATTAATAAAGTAGTCAATTTTTAATTTCGACTTCAATCAACAGTTTAATTTAGCTGAGGCGTGTCAAGAGCCACCAGCAGGATCGATGTAAACAGAGGGATCACGAAATAATCACTAAGGGTTCCTTCTAGGGTCTATCAAACCCTATTTCACCCGAGCGTTATGGGAGCCCATTCGTCAACCCCGCTCACAACATTAGCTAAAAGGCCTTAAGTGTCGACACCCCTATACCGTAGTGACCCTTACAAGTATAAGTAGCACTCTATAGCTCTATAAACCCTTGGCCTCAATATCTTGATACGTTTTGGCTCATCGGGGGCGGATTTGTGAACATTGACGTTCTATCCAATAATAAGAAGCATTGCTTCAATGGTCTTAGTCATAAGAAAATGGAGGATCGCTTGACGCCTCCCATTAATAACAGTACTTTGTACATCGTCCTAAGTCTATGAGAGGTATTTTATGTCTTCTCTTTCACATAAACAGAATTAGAATATCAACATTTCACAAGTAATTTCCGAGAGTTCTCAAAGGAGATGAATAAAATAGTTTAACAACATTCGAGTGAAAAACATGCATTCTCATACTTTTTCATATATCAAGTATTCATTTGAAGCATCAAACACATACGCACATTTTGATATGAAAAGGTCGTACATATGTACTTACCTCTGAGCCATGAAAGGCGCAACGCAAAGCTAGCACTCCTACAACTCTCGTCCCATATTGGTTCCGGGTCTTACGGTGAGTGCAGCAACACAATACATACGTCTACTTCGAACGATCCTTAAAGTCGGCTGGATATAAGCAAGTCAAGTATATAGTCTATTAGCATTTACCCTCTATATGAGGTTGTATGCAAGAATGCCATGGAATGCGGGTCGTGCAAGATAAATGACTAAAACGCCCCTCATACTCCAAAACTGTCTAGTTGCACGGTCCCCAAATTATAATCATATTGGCCCAAAAACATGTAAGAATGACCCTAAACTCTCCCATATGTACATAGCATCGAAATCTACAACTTTCAATAATTTGCACTTAGGCCCCTAAAGTTTGGTAAAATTGCAAAAAGACCCCCCCCCCCCACCATTGATTTGATAACTCCCGATTCAAATACTTCCTTCTTGAGACTTCAAATATCCTTCTAAGTCAGGTTTTTAGTCTCAAAACATCAAATTAGTTCAAGTGTGAAGTTTTAATTAAATGGACGTAGGCCCCCGAAGTTTAGTAAAACTGCAAAAAGACCCCAACATTTGACTTGGTTAACCCTAGCCCAGAATTACATACAAGTACTCCAAATAAGCATACAAGACATGCTGACAAACTCCAAGTTACTAAACTAATCTCAATTCAAAGTTTAAGTGAAATTACTATTTTGCCCCTCCTATACAATTCAGTCAAACTAGGGTTTGCGAAAAGTCAAACTTGGTCAAACTTGATATTTAGACTCAGAATATGAATACGAGCAAGTTTCGTGAAGAACACTAAGGCTAGAAATGTCATTTAGAGTGTCGAATTCAAAAGTCAAATATAGAAGAAAATCGACTCAACTAGTCAACTTTAGAGCTGATTTGTGATCAATTGAGGGGGATACTTGGAAATATAAGAATAGGGATTTTAAGACGGTAGTTCAAGGATTCCAGAACATATTTTAACTCCTAAAAACTCCAAGTATTCAAAGAAATATCGCTAGCCAAAGTTGGATGAAAATTAGGATTCAATACTTAGAAAAATTCGATAGTGCTTCACGAGTTCAAACTAGCAACTTTCGGCTCGTTTTGTGAGAAATCCGTTATAAATTTGAAGATGACCCAGAGACGATGAATTGAAGTATTATACACCAGCTTTACACAGGAGAAAACAGATCTAAATTTCATTAAGTTTTGAAGAAGATATAATGGTTAGAAAATGGGTGTTTCACCATGACTTTTCATACTTAGAATTTTTTTTTGCACTTGGCAGCGAAGAACACATCAACCACTTCGCTAACTAGCCATGTTCAAGCCCAATTTCAGAGGGTTTAGAGATGAAATTGGACCACGAAATTCAAACGAAACTTGTAGCTAGCATACCCAAGATTACACAGGAAGAAACCGTGCATGATTTGGACAAGAATTGAGGGAGTTACACGCATTTGAACAGGGTCAGTTTTGTGCCAAAATTCAAAAACTCCAAGAACACATTTCAACTACTAGCACAAACCTAGCATGTTTGGACTGATTTTGAGGCAACTTAGAGAGGAAATCATAGCACCTAACCTATACTATGTTAAAGAACAATGCCCAGGGTTTCAAACAAGCCAAAGATCACTCAAAACGGTTCAAAAATGAGTAAATTACAGTCGCCCAAACCTGACCCAGAAACATGCCGGAAAAACGCCCATGGGTGAATTCAAACTCGAATCAAACGACGACCTGGGTTGAAATGCAGTGTCTAGAGTTGTTCTAAATGATCTAAGGGTCAATTTGATGCAAAAATTGGCAAAAACGGAGAAGAAATGAGGGAGTTACCTCATTCCCGTCGGCCATGGCACTTTCCGGCGAGAAATGCAGAATCCGGCGAGTTCTCAGCCCAAATTCCGTCCAATTCTCCTCATATTGGTCATGTTATTTCACTCCAAATCAACCAGAGGACTCAAGAACGCTATAGGAATGGAAAAACATCCTCAAAAACCCGATATTACCGATCGAATTGACTCCCGCTGCATTTCCCGACGGGTTTAGGAACCCAGATTCCGGCGAAGTTGAAATCTGGCGAATTGGGTGAAGAAGAAGGGTGCTCTGGGACCGAATCCACCTCGCGAAGCCAATGAAACAGGTTAGGGCGTCTGATTTTCAACACACACGACGAATTTGACAAAAACCAAGCTAGGGTTCATGAGTTTCCATACCCGATTTCTCTCTCGATTCTTGATGAAATAACAAATTGTTTTGGGCATTTTGATCCTTGCGGTGAGGGCTACTCCGGGTGGTAGCAGGTCGAGATGAGATGAAGGTTTGGTTGTGAAACAGTGGTGGAGGTGGTGAAGTTCATGGTTGTTCTTGGTGAAGATAGAGGAAGAAGAAGGGGATGGATGAGAGAGAGAGAGAGAGAGAGAATTTTTTTTTTTTCCAGATTGGGCTGGTGAAGAGGGGTGTTGACTCCTCATCTAGTAGGTGTCAAGTTGAGTTTGACAAGTGGCCTTCATGCATGGGGGGTGAAAGTGTAGTTTTTCAAACTTTAGTGTATAAACTAGAATTAGATGTTCTACTTAATTTCAGAGAATTGCACAATCACCCCAAATATTCTAGTGTCTCAAAATCATTCTAACAACTTCCGAATATCGCCAACGCTCCGAAATTCTAACTTTAAAGCCGTGACAAACTATTTACAAATTTACCCCCAAAGACTAGATATTGCACTTAGAGTCGGCTTGAAAAATAGGGGTGTTACACCTTGCCACTACAGCTGCAGAACTTACATGATCAAATTGGAGACATCTTCACAAAAGGATTGGGGACAGCAGCTTTCCTGGATCTCAAAACCAAACTTATGGTTCTGCCACCACCATAAGTTTGAGGAAGGGTATTAACAATCAAAGTGTCAAAGATTGCAGCTGGATGATATTGGAAGCAAAATCAAAGTTGCTGGTGCCTTTCAGAAGACAAATTTTCTATTCTCACAAGTCTCTGGGTATAAATGCTATTGACCATATTTCTGGGTTCTACTCTAAATTCCCAAAGTTCAGAGCTCTTATAAAAGGACATCTTCGTAAGCTAGTCCAAACTCTTGAGGTTGTTTTTATGTTTCTCATTCTTGGATACCCAAACGGTCATAAATTGAACCGTTTGGCTTTCTTCATATTTAAGGGAATGAAGCCATAATCTGTAAGGTTAAGAAAAGACTGATTGTCTTCATCCGCCGTTTGGCTTTCTAATGAAATTCATCTTCTTCTTCACCCATTTCTGGGTTTGTTCTATCTGTTCTTGATTTATTTTCAGAAACCATTAAGGTTTCTTTCACCCACCACGTCTACTAGCACGACCACCACTATAACCACGGTAGATCCAAACACAACAACCCTTTAAATCCATTTAGCAATCAACACACCCTTCAATTCGAGAGTCAATGAATCACCTTCGTACTAACTAAGTAAGAGTAAGAAAATCAAAAGAAAAAGAAGCACCAAAGAGAAATTGAAAAAGGTAAAGAAGAACACCAATCAAGAATAAGCCGGATTCGAGAGACTAAATTGATTTGTCTTGTATCTTGATGAAATTGTTATTTTGTTTGCAATAGATACCGATATCTTCTAGCCATGTCAATCTCTGTGGTTGATTGGTGAGAAATAATTGATTTTTTTAGGGTGGATTCCGAAATAATCGTGTTCAAAGCGGTATGAGCGTTTGTGGGTTCGTTGGGAATAGATAGTGGAAGGCGGCAAGGGCGATGACTGTAGGTAGAAACGTGGTTTCGATTTGTGCTATGTACCTTGCTACTGGCAGGTAGCAACGTGGTTTCAATTTGTGCTCTGACTGAGTTAAGAGTGTGGGTGAGCTGAAACGACACTGGTTTGGGTGGTGGCCCGGTGGGGGTGGGCGGCAATGATGTTGGCATTTGTGTGGTGTCCGATTGCTGAGAAGATAAACTGGAACCTGATGGGTAGGGTTGCAAACAAAGAAGGAAAAAGATAGACAGACTAACAGAGGATGTGATATTAATTTTTTTTTTTTTTTTTTTTTTTGAAGGGGGATCCATTGGATTAAACGGCTTGGGCTTTGAAACGGCCCAGCAAATCATACAAGAGTGTATCAACAGCCCACCTAGGTGGGCTATAAAACCAACAGTTTTGATCTCCTAAATGAAGCGATAAGCCCATTTTGGCAAATCTATCAGCCGTTTGGTTCCACTTGCGTGGAATGTGCATCACCACGTGATGTGATATTAATTTTGGTTAATGAGCCATTATTTTGTGCATTTCTAAAAAAAATTAAGAGACTAACGACGGATTTTAGATGGAATAGTTGACTTTAGGGGCAGAATGAACGTTCAGGGTTAGAAACGACCAAATTAGAAGAATGGGGTTATTTTTTACTTCTAATTAATAGTTAAAGGGGTGATCTGATTTTTTGCCTTTATTTTATGACTCAGCCTATATGGACAAAAAACCAAACAAAAAATTTGATAAAAAAATGTTGTGCCACATCAACATCAGTAGATACCTATATATTCCTCATATTTACTTTAATTATTTCCTTGATGATCTTTTTTTGAAATATATTTCCTTGATGATCTTCGCCGTTATCATCAACGTCCTTTTTGTTCATTTTTTACCCTGAGAAAAAGAGGAATAGAACCCCTCAATTACGATGAGACAAGAAATTCTAAAAAAAAAGGTTTTTTAGGGTTTGAAGGCTCCGCTATAGTCGGAGACGTGAAGGTTTCATCAGGTGCGATCATGAATGGTTCGAGGTCCAAGCGCGGACTCCCTCCACTGAAGGAGATCGGAGAACAGGCTGCGATTTTTTACGATGACTATCGCAACGAAGCCTTTCAACAGTTGGGATCGTGCCTCATCGGTTCTTTTGCTCTTCCAATCTGTTTCAATGTCTGAGCCATGAAGAAGATATTGAGAAAGATCTGGAAGGAGAGGAGGGTTTCACCATTGATCATGTCAACCCCAACAGATTCATCTTTCAAGTTACATCCAAAACAAACCTAGATCGGGTTCTTCGTGGAGGAACTTGGTCCTTTGATGGAAACCTTCTGCTTCTCAAACCCCGGATCCCAAGATCAGGTACAGAAAATATCAGATTCGAAGACTTGGATCTTTGGGTCCAAGTTAAAAATCTTCCAGTACAGTTGAGAAAAGAAGGGGACGTTCGTCGTGTGGTTTAGAGGCTGAGACCAATTTTGGAGTTCGGCAGTAGGTTATTTGCAAGCACTGGCGGCGACTACTTTCGAAAGAATATTACTATCAAGGTTGGAGATCCTTTTCAGCGTGCTGCGTATGTAATTTCCCTTGGCGAGAAAATTTGGCTAGATTTTGTTTATGAGCATATTCCCCACATTTGCGAATGGTGAGGGAAGATTATGTTGGAATAGATGCCCTAGAGGCAATCTAGTTTAGTATGAATTTGTAATTGGCTAGAAATTCATTTATTATTTATTGGATATTTAATATAATGAAGTCCTTAGATTTACAATCGTGTTGTTTATCTTAAATATCCCTAGTCAAGTATAATGATTAAATGGGACAATCATCTATAGACTAGTATGGGGTTGGATTGATATGGAGATATCACGATCCAACACATAGGTGTGCATTACGGAATGTTGCACTGGATTGACCCATTACCGAGAAGGCTACATATACGTTATGTTGAGTCACAAGTGCTTCTCGGGTACAATGGTATTGTCATCCTTAGACTTGAAGTCACTAGATATTCTAGTTGTGGATCATTGTGATCTTGGTAGCGTTAAACGCTACACCGTAACTGGGTAGTTATAAAGGCGTGTACTGGATACAATGAGAAGCAAGCTTAGAGATCGTAGTGGACGTAGAGAGGATTTGCCCCTCCCACATAACGGGAGCAAATATCCAAGGCCACTCGAGGATAGTGCTTATAGAATATCTGGCCAGACTCAAATAAATCAATATATGAGATATTGATGTTATTTGCACGAATAAGGCTATTCCATGGATCGAGAAACTAGGGATTGGATATACGAGTGTGACTTGTATGTCTCGTGTCCAATCCGGATATGGAGGCAAAGGGATGAGACAATTACTTGTACAAGGTAGTCCAGATGACTATTCTATTAGTTGGCTAGAATGGATGTTTTGCTAGAAACCGCTCCATATTAGCAAAGAGTTGCTACCAACTAGATAGAACCTATGGGGTCACACGCTATATAGAGTTGTACTAGATTGTGGAATTAATTAATTGGATTAATTAATTAGAAGGATCACTTTGCAAACCCTTGCAAACTTAGTAGGGACTAATTTGCAAGGAAGGGACTAAATTGAATTCTAGTAGGACTAGAATAAGTCCTTTAGGTAGTTAACAAAGAGTTGTTGGACTATATAAAGGACCCTCCTCCTTCCTTCCCTACACACATTATGCTCTAAAGAGAACATAACAAGAGTAGGAGAGAACAAAGGAGAGAGAGAGCAAGCAACAAGAGGGACGCCGCCCCCTTGCCGCCGCCCACTCGTCCCCGACGCCACAAAGGGGCCGAACCCCCTTTTGTGCCTCGTTTTGCGTGATTCCTTCACCCTCCTTTCAATCCGGGCTAGCACCAAGGTGATTGGAGATCTAGGAACAACTCTAGGCGTGGATCAACTATAGAGAACGTGACACTATTCGCGTTTGAAGTCATCAAGGAGAACCCAAAGGTGTGTTTATGATTTCTTACCTTCACTATCGTTATGCATCTAGACTTGTGATCCTTGGAGGGTTTTGCATGGTTGTTTGTTTGATTATGCTTCCGTTTGCGCGATCCATGAATCAAAACCCTACAGTGGTATCAGAGCCACAGGTCATAGAGCATAAACGTAGTTTATGTGTTACATTCTTGTTGTTTTACACCTTAATTTGTTGTTTATCGCGTAAAACAAGACAAATCAAGCATTGGATGCAATTTGTCAAAGAATTAATCATAACAAGACCCAATTATTGCATTGGATGCATGAATTGGTGAGTTTGAGAAATTTTAGGATCATAGATCTAGGGTTTGGGCATCCTTGGGGAAGAAGGAGTTCTCCCAAAACAAGGAAACAACCAAACTTGGGCTCCAAGCAAGGAGGTTGTTTTGGAAACAACCTCCACAAGGAAGGTTCGGCCCCTAGGGAGCCGCCCCCCCTTGCTTGCCGCCCAAGCTTGGCGCCCTAAGGGGGCGGGCGGCCCTAACCCGCGGGCCTAGCTTGCGGGTTTTGGGCCGGGCCGACCCTAGGGCTTTATGGTTCACTTATTTGGGCCCGGGCAATTGGATTGTTGGGCCCATGGACCGTTTTAACCCTAGAAATCTTAAAATCAATTAAAATTGACCAAGCGCGTTAAAATTGGATTTTAACTGTTTATGTGCAAATCGCATGGTGATTGGATATGGCCTTAGGATGTGGTTTGATGTGGATGTTTAATTTTGTGGTTTGGTTTTACGGCCTGCGAGCTGATCAATTAATTGTAATAATTAATTAGGGTTTTATGGCCTGCGTGCCATTTTTTTTCTCAACTTGTGAGATTTATTTTATTTAGTATAGATATTAGCTAGTGCTAGATAAAGTAGATTGTTAGCCAAGATTGAAGAAAAGAAGCCCAAAGCCAAAGTAGCCACAAAAGATGGAGCATGGAGCATGGAGCACACCACAAGACTATGAAGGATGGACCAAAAGATCAAGACGCATGGAGATGTGTGTTTGTTTAGGGTTCATAGATAATTCCATTGGCTTGGAATTATCTTAGTCTAGAAAAGGCCATATCCACATCACGTTTAATTTCTGTTTTGTGGTTGTTTATTTATTGTCTTATTATTTGTGTGGTTGGTGTATGGATGATGCATGCAATTAGGATAATAAGATAATTAGACAACCCGGATCTATTATTTGGAGTTGTGCCCAAACTCAAATAGATAGATTAGTTGATATTGATCAACAAAATAAATTAAAATTGAAGAAAAATCCCTCAAATTTTAAATATTGTGTTCTTGCCTTCTCGTTATTTAAACACTCATTATCATCATTATTTATCGAGTTCGTGCGTGCCAAAGCATGGCGACTTGGTTCATAATGATGGAATGCGATGGCACGTAACAATGTGCAATTGTTTAGATAAGAGGTTGAGCACAACTAGGGTATTAATTCGATTAAGAAACCTAGAGGCAATCAATTGGGATTATCCATATGGATGGATAAATAAGGAGTTATTTGCCCGATTGAACCAAGAGTTGCATATGGGATGCAATTGGAATTGTTCCTACCTAAGAAGTAATCGAATTATGGGTGACTTGCCAAAGCAAGCTCATAAGGAGATGAAAAAGATGGATCTTGGCCCACTAGAAAATATAAGGATATTTTCCGCATTAATATCTTGAGGGTTATTAATCCGTAGTAAAATAGTGGGAGCTATATTTAATAAACTAGCCATTATTAAATATAGTCAAAAATTCACAAATACTAAAACTTGCGTATTTTCCTTTTTGTAGAATTCCAAATGGCAAACAACTCATCGAGTTCACAACATTCCCTACGATCTGTCCTTGAGAAGGACAAGCTCTCAGGAACCAACTTTCTCGATTGGTACAGAAACTTGAGAATTGTTCTCAAGCAAGAAAAGAAGCTGTACGCAATAGAGGAGCAAGTTCCAGAAGGTCCAGAGAATCAGACACCTGCTGCCTTAAAGGCGTATCAAAAGCATGTTGATGATGCTAATGATGCGGCCTGCCTAATGCTTTGCACCATGACCTCTGAGCTTCAGAAGCAACATGAGAACATGAATGCTGTCGATATGATCGAACATCTAAAGCAGCTCTTCCAAGAGCAGGCGAGGGTAGAGAGGTATGAGGTCTCAAAGGCACTGTTCAAATGTCATCTGGCAGAAGGGAACCCGGTGGGACCCCATGTACTCCGAATGATCGGGTACTTGGAGAATCTCGCCCGGCTTGGGTTCCCGGTCGGCCAAGAGTTGGCAACCGATCTCGTGTTGCAATCGTTGCCCGAGAGTTATGGACAGTTCATTATGAACTATAACATGAACGAGATCGTTAAACCACTGCCAGATTTGCTCAACATGTTGAGGACGGCTGAACAGAGCATCAACAAGGGTAAGGGCAAGGCCATTATGATGGTGCATAAAGGAAAGGGTAAAAAGTTTGCCTCTTCCTCCAAGGGCAAAGGCAAGTCAGTTGCTAAGTCTAAGGAACAAGCCCTTAAACCTGTTGGTGGGATTGCCAAGGTCGTGACTAAGGGTGAATGTCACTACTGTATTCAACCGGGACACTGGAGGAGGAACTGCCCAAAATATCTGGAGGACAAGAGGCTTGGAATAGTGATTCCACCACCACCAGGTATTTTTGTTGTAGATGTCAATTTAACTGTCTCTACATCATGGGTATTAGATACTGGATGTGGATCTCATATTTGTCGAAATATGCAGGATCTAAAGAGAAGTAAAAGATTGGCTAAAGGGGAGGTAGATCTGCGCGTTGGGAATGGAGCAAAGGTTGCTGCGTTGGCCATAGGCGTTTGCGAGCTATCTCTGCCTTCAGGATTAGTTTTAGAATTAAATAATTGCTATTTTGTGCCTGCTATGAGCAGAAACATTATTTCTATTTCTTGTTTGGACAAGGAAGGTTTTATTATTTCAATAAAGAACAATTGTTGTTCCTTTTATTTGAATAATATTCACTATTTTAGTGCGCAATTATTTAATGGACTTTATGTCCTTGATCTAAGTAATCCTGTCTACAACATTAATACCAAGCGGATTAAAATAAATGATTTAAATCCTGCTTATTTATGGCATTGTCGTTTAGGCCACATAAATGAGAAACGTGTATCTAGACTCCATAAGGATGGATTACTAGACTCATTTGATTTTGAATCATATGAGACATGTGAGGCTTGTTTATTGGGAAAAATGACAAAGTCCCCTTTCAATAAGAAAGGTGAAAGGACTAGTGAGCAATTGGCGCTCATACATACCGATGTGTGTGGGCCATTTGCCACGCCTGCCAGGGGTGGTTATGTCTACTTCATTACGTTTACTGATGATTACAGTAGATATGGATTTGTGTACCTTATGAGGGAAAAATCCGAATCCTTTGAAGTGTTCAAAGAATTCAAGAATGAAGTAGAGAAGCAACTTGGCAAAAGTATCAAAGCTCTACGATCGGATCGTGGAGGAGAATACTTGAGCCAAGAGTTTGACGACTATCTTAGAGAGTGTGGGATCGTGTCCCAACTCACTCCACCCGGAACGCCACAATGGAATGGCGTGTCCGAGAGGAGGAATCGAACCCTATTGGATATGGTTCGGTCTATGATGTGTCAAACCGATCTTCCATTATCGTTTTGGGGCTACGCTCTATTAAGTGCAGCTTTTACCATTAACCGTGTTCCATCTAAATCAGTCATGAAGACACCATATGAGATGTGGAGTGGGAGGCGTCCCACACTGTCGTTCATGAGGATTTGGGGCTGCGATGTCTATGTAAAACGTTTACAATCAGACAAGCTAGGGCCTAAATCGGATAAGTGTAAATTTGTGGGGTACCCTAAGGAAACTAAGGGATACTACTTCTACAATCCAACCGAGAACAAAGTGTTTGTTGCTCGGACCGGCGTGTTTCTAGAAAGAGAGTTTGTCTCTAAAGAAGCAAGTGGGAGGAATGTAGAACTTGAAGAAGTTCAAGAACCACAAATCACAGAACCGATTATGGAACATGAACAGGAATCACAAGCAGTTGTGGATCCACCTGTTCAGGTAACACAAGAGCTTCGTAGATCTAGTAGAGTGCGCCAGGAACCCGAGAGGTACGGACTTCTCGTAACTGATTCCGGTGACACGATGCTCATAGACGATGAGCCTACTACCTATGAGGAGGCCATGAATGGCCCAGACTCGCAGAAGTGGCTTGAGGCCATGAGATCCGAGATGGAATCCATGTATACCAACAAAGTATGGACTTTGGTGGAACCACCTGATGGGGCGCGGCCCATAGGGTGCAAGTGGGTCTTCAAGAAGAAGATCGACATGGATGGTAATGTGATTACCTATAAAGGCCGATTGGTGGCTAAAGGATTCAGACAGATTCATGGTATTGACTATGATGAAACCTTTTCACCAGTCGCTATGACCAAATCCATCCGAATCCTACTTGCGATTGCAGCATACTACGACTATGAGATTTGGCAGATGGATGTCAAAACAGCATTCCTTTATGGGAATCTCCTCGAGGACGTGTATATGATACAGCCGGAGGGTTTTGAGGATCCAAAGCAAGCCAACAAAGTCTGTAAGCTGCAACGATCCATTTATGGATTGAAGCAAGCTTCTAGGAGTTGGAATCGACGTTTTGATGAAGTGGTCAAAGAGTTTGGCTTCATCAGAAACGAAGATGAGTCTTGTGTCTACAAGAAGGTTAGTGGGAGCTCTGTAGCTTTTCTGGTCTTGTATGTGGATGACATACTACTCATTGGAAACAACATTCCCATGCTGCAATCTGTGAAAGATTGGCTAGGAAAGTGTTTCTCAATGAAAGACTTAGGGGAAGCAGCCTATATACTCGGTATAAAGATCTATAGAGATAGATCTAAAAGGTTGCTAGGCCTAAGTCAAAGTACATATATTGACAAGGTGTTGAAACGGTTCAACATGCAAGATTCCAAGAAGGGATTCTTGCCCATGTCACATGGAATCACTCTTTCGAAGAGTGGATGTCCTTCCAATGAGATTGAGAAGGAACGCATGAGTAGGATTCCCTATGCCTCGGCCATAGGATCCATCATGTACGCCATGTTATGTACTAGACCAGATGTGTCATATGCCTTGAGTATGACAAGCAGATACCAATCCAATCCGGGTGAGAGTCACTGGATTGCTGTCAAGAACATCCTAAAGTACTTGAGAAGAACTAAGGATGCTTTCTTGATGTTTGGCGGTGAGGAAGAGTTGCGTGTAAGGGGTTACACTGATGCAAGCTTCCAAACCGATAGAGATGACTTTAGATCACAGTCGGGATATGTGTTTTGCCTGAATGGAGCAGCGGTGAGCTGGAAGAGTTCCAAGCAAGAGACGGTAGCTGATTCTACAACAGAGGCTGAGTACATTGCTGCGAATGGCGCAGCAAAGGAGGCTGTTTGGATCAGAAAATTTGTTTCTGAACTTGGTGTGGTCCCTAGCATTGCGGATCCAGTGGAGTTGTTCTGTGACAACACTGGGGCGATCGCGCAATCAAAGGAACCAAGATCGCACCAGAAATCCAAGCACGTGCTCAGGAAGTTCCATCTGATTCGAGATATTATCGATAGAGGAGACGTTCGGATATGCAAGATTCCTACAGATGATAATCTGTCAGACCCGCTTACGAAGCCTCTCACGCAATGGAAGCATGAAGGGCACACTAGGAGTATGGGCATACGAGATGCGCCAGATTGGCTCTAGTGCAAGTGGGAGACTGTTGGAATAGATGCCCTAGAGGCAATCTAGTTTAGTATGAATTTGTAATTGGCTAGAAATTCATTTATTATTTATTGGATATTTAATATAATGAAGTCCTTAGATTTACAATCGTGTTGTTTATCTTAAATATCCCTAGTCAAGTATAATGATTAAATGGGACAATCATCTATAGACTAGTATGGGGTTGGATTGATATGGAGATATCACGATCCAACACATAGGTGTGCATTACGGAATGTTGCACTGGATTGACCCATTACCGAGAAGGCTACATATACGTTATGTTGAGTCACAAGTGCTTCTCGGGTACAATGGTATTGTCATCCTTAGACTTGAAGTCACTAGATATTCTAGTTGTGGATCATTGTGATCTTGGTAGCGTTAAACGCTACACCGTAACTGGGTAGTTATAAAGGCGTGTACTGGATACAATGAGAAGCAAGCTTAGAGATCGTAGTGGACGTAGAGAGGATTTGCCCCTCCCACATAACGGGAGCAAATATCCAAGGCCACTCGAGGATAGTGCTTATAGAATGTCTGGCCAGACTCAAATAAATCAATATATGAGATATTGATGTTATTTGCACGAATAAGGCTATTCCATGGATCGAGAAACTAGGGATTGGATATACGAGTGTGACTTGTATGTCTCGTGTCCAATCCGGATATGGAGGCAAAGGGATGAGACAATTACTTGTACAAGGTTGTCCAGATGACTATTCTATTAGTTGGCTAGAATGGATGTTTTGCTAGAAACCGCTCCATATTAGCAAAGAGTTGCTACCAACTAGATAGAACCTATGGGGTCACACGCTATATAGAGTTGTACTAGATTGTGGAATTAATTAATTGGATTAATTAATTAGAAGGATCACTTTGCAAACCCTTGCAAACTTAGTAGGGACTAATTTGCAAGGAAGGGACTAAATTGAATTCTAGTAGGACTAGAATAAGTCCTTTAGGTAGTTAACAAAGAGTTGTTGGACTATATAAAGGACCCTCCTCCTTCCTTCCCTACACACATTATGCTCTAAAGAGAACATAACAAGAGTAGGAGAGAACAAAGGAGAGAGAGAGCAAGCAACAAGAGGGACGCCGCCCCCTTGTCGCCGCCCACTCGTCCCCGACGCCACAAAGGGGCCGAACCCCCTTTTGTGCCTCGTTTTGCGTGATTCCTTCACCCTCCTTTCAATCCGGGCTAGCACCAAGGTGATTGGAGATCTAGGAACAACTCTAGGCGTGGATCAACTATAGAGAACGTGACACTATTCGCGTTTGAAGTCATCAAGGAGAACCCAAAGGTGTGTTTATGATTTCTTACCTTCACTATCGTTATGCATCTAGACTTGTGATCCTTGGAGGGTTTTGCATGGTTGTTTGTTTGATTATGCTTCCGTTTGCGCGATCCATGAATCAAAACCCTACAGATTACACACTCGAGCGAAGCATGCAAGTCAAAGAAGAATAAAGAGAAACTTGACGAAACGTCGGGTTATGGAAGTTGGCTCACCTTCCGGCCCCCTCCTAAGAATAATCCTGCAAATCTTTTTGGAAAATTAGCCCCTGAGTCCGATTCGACGTTTGGAGAACAGGATGACGACGCCATGGAGGAAACTGTGAGTGAATGAGAGAATGAGGGGGGATGTAGACAGGGAACCTGCTGATAATAACAGTATGACTGTTTTCGAAAACCCACTCACTACTCCAACAACTAGGGAAATCCCAGACCCAGTTATTGATCGGGACAAGGTGATAAAAGATAGTGAAGTGGTCGGGGCGAAGAGACCGGCAAGCTCAACTAGTTTTATTCCGAACCCTCGAAAGAAGCAACTAAAAAGCTTGGTACGAGGTCGGGGAAGGGGAAGAGGCAATGGAGGCAGATCATCATTTCCGGCCAGCCAAGGTAGAGGTGGGACTCACGATCCTATTGCTCCAGTAGCTCGAAACCTCCGTCTGTGGAATGTCAATGGTACTGAGGGTAATCCAAGTGACCAGTCTCCATCGGTAGCCAAGAAAAGTGGAGGCGAGAATGGATCTGTGAAGGCAAGGAACACGAAGGACCAGATTTCCGGTACTCGGATTCCGACAGTGGAAGGGGGAGCCCAAAATTACCCAACCTTTGAAGTGGCTACGGGTGTAAATCAGCCTAGCCAATCACACTGAGTCTCCTAAGCTGGAACGTACGGGGGATTGGCAACCCTCGTAGTGTTACGTCTCTTCGTGATCTGGTGAGGAGACACAAGCCAAATATGGTCTTTTTGATGGAGAATAAGTTGTATGCAACAGAGATGAGACAGATACAACACTTCCTTGGTTTTCAGAATGGTATCTTCAGAAAATGCAACGATCGGAGGGGTGGTTTGGCCATGTTATGGGACTCTGAAGTCAGTTTTAAGATGATTAACTAGTCCGGTTTTCATATTCATGGTATTTCTCAGTTATCAATATCCCATGGAGATATTGGTGGCCTCAGCGCTAATTAGTCTAAGTAGCATCACCAGCAACCAAGACAGCGGTCGAAATAATGGCATACTGGATTGACCCACCACGATAAAGTTACATATAAATTATGTTAACGTCACAAGTGCTTCTCATTGTGACGATGTTGTTGTAATCCTTAGACTTGAAGTCACTAGATACTACAGGTGAAATATCATGTTTTGATATTAACAACATTACACTGTAATTGGGTAACTATAAAGATAGTAATTAGGCATGATAGGAAGCAAGATGAGAGATGGTATTCATGTAGAGAGGATTTATCCCTCCCATATAATGGGAGCAAATATCCACGACCACTCGGGGGTAGTGCTTATGAAATGTCTGGCCAGACTCAGATAAATCAATATAGGATATTGATGTTATCTTTATAGATAAGCCTATTATCATGATCGAGAAACTATGGATTTGATATACGAGTGTGGATATTATGTCTCGTGTCCAATCTGGATATAGAGACAAAGGGATATATACAACACGGTAACATTGGGAACATGTTTGTCGAATCATTGACTATTTCTATTAGTGGCATATATGTGTTTCTAGACACCGCTCTATATTTGTAATTGTCACAAACCTTAAGGATTAAAATGGATTTGGATATTAAATAGTTTTTCTAATTAATTAAAATGATCAAAACGCAACCACATGAAAAGTTTTTTGGACTAATTTGCAAAGGGGAGTAGTCCGTGTATGGACATGATTAGTATTGGGGCAAGTACGTAGTTAATAAGGAGTTATTAACTATATAAGGGGAGTCTTAGTTCTATTATTGCACGAGAATTGTCATTGAGTGAAATAACAGAGCAAGGAGAGAGAGACGAAGAGTTGGTCGCCGCCCCCTACCCGTCGGCTCCAACCCGTCGGCCCCCCAAGGTGGTTCGGCCACCGTGCTCCGTTTTGCATGATTCTTTCGCCTTCCTCTTTGATGTAGCTAGCACTAGACGTGAAGGGGATTCCAGTTTGCAGTCCTAGGTGTGGATATCGGTACAGTCGTGGACATCATTCTACGTTGTGATCACGCAAAAAATAAGGTGATGAATTATATTACCTCAGTGCATTTTGTGTTTATCCGAAATGGTTCAATCTCTGGGAGTGTGGTGCCGGAAAGAGGGTTGAGGCAGGGGTTTCCAATGTCTCCCTACCTCTTCCTCATATGTAGCGAAGTCTTATTGCGATCAGTCACTGCTGCTGTCAATCGGGGGGAGTTGGCAGCGGTCACATCGTCCCGTGGTGGACCAGTTGTGTCCCACTTGTTTTTCGTTGACGATAGTTTGTTTTTTCTACAGGCTAATGCAGATTCAATAGCTACATTATTACATATCATACAAGAATACAGTGCTGCATTTTGGGCAAAAAATAAATGTGGAAAAGTCGACAACAGTCTTTTCGTCCAATGTGACGGAAGCTGTCAAAAAACAAGTGTTGGATTACTGTGGGATGGTGGAGGGGGCGAAATACGATAAATATCTTGTCCTTCCGACAACAATGGGGAGGAACAAATCAATTTATTTTAACAATCTGTTAGAAAAATTGAGCAGTATTTTGAAGGGGTGGAATGAGAGAACTCTTACCCAGGGAAGAAAGGAGATTTTGATTAGAACAATTGCGAGGGCAGTCCCTACCTATGCGATGTCGTGCTTTGAGCTCCCTCACGGAATCTGCGACAAGATGGAAAAAATAATTAGACAATTTTGGTGAATCAAGACAGGACGAGATCGAGGAATATCATGGGTAGGTTGGAACAAGATGCAGTTTCACAAGAAGGAAGGAGTCTTAGCTTTTTGCAATTTCAAATTCTTTAACAACGCGATGCTAGCAAAGCAGAGCTGGAGAATCATCCAGAAGCCTGATTCGATCCTCTCCAGAGTGCTTCGCGCAAATTATTTCGCAAATGAATCATTCTTGGATGCAAAGTTGGGCCACAACCCATCGTTCTCCTGTAGAATCATATTGGAAGGAAGGAAGGAAGCTAATGCAACAGGAGCTGCGCTGGAAAGTGGGAGATGGAAACACAGTCCGATTACAAGACAGTTGGATCCCTAGAGGATCGTCCTTCACTCTGATCACCAAGATGCCTGCGATGCATAAAATGAAGGTCAGTGAACTCATAGCACAAGACAGAAAGGAATGGAATGAATACAAAATTAAGCAGACACTGAAGCCTTGGGATGTGAATGAGGTGCTCGTGATCCAACTACCAGAGAAGAAACAAAAAATATCAGTTCATATGGACCTTAGAGGAAGATGGGGTATATAGAGTGAAGTCTGGTTACAGATTAGCTATGAAAAGAGAACAAACCTCAACCACGGGCCCTTCGGAGAAGAGACACAGTCCAATCGCAAAGGTGTGGAAGCTGCGAATCCCGTCCAAGATTAAACACTTCATATGACGAACAAACTTTGATAGTTTTGCAACTACTAAGAACCTGCGAAAGAGGAGAATTAACATAAGAAGGGCATGTCCGTTCTGCAACAAAGATGAAGATTCCAGCAGGCATATCTTCTAAGATTTGCAAGAAAACAAGATCAGTGTGGGAAAGTATGTTCGGCTCAGAGTTTTCTACAAGGTTGGAAGAGTCAAAATTCTCAGATTGCATCCAAAACCAATTCACGAATCAAAACCAAGAACACCAAAGCATATATTGCCTAACTTTATGGGCTATATGGCTTCGTAGAAACAAGAGAATTTTTCTAAGGGGGGAGTTCAGAGCTCAAATCTTGCCAAATGAGATTATTGAACACTTCGAAGAAATTGAAGAAGCTTATCAGATGAATAGAAGAGCAGTACCTGGAAAGCCACCGGAAGAAGAACCGAAGTGGAAGCCACCGCCGGAGGGATCCGTGAAGATTAACTATGATGGTTCCTGGAACCCAATCACCAAACTCGCGAGTGCTGGGTTTGTAAACAACAAAGGTGAATTCCTGGTTGCAGGAGCTAGATCTCTGCAGAAGTGTGAAAGTGCGAAGGAGGCGGAGATGAAGGCGGCAAGAACTAGGTTTGAGGTAGCGAAAACGAAGGGCTTCAAGCGAGTAATCCTAGAAGGGGACTCTACAAGTGTGGCCAAAAGCATAGCAAAAACCATTAAAAGAGAAGAATGGACCGACTACTCTAACGCGGGTGAGGCTCTCGACTCAATAAGGCAGATGCTTAGGGATATGGAGCTCATTAGTGCACGAGATGTTCCACGCAACTTAAACCAAGTGGCGGACCACGGGGAAAGTCAGCAGCGGACACGAGGAGCTTATCACTTTGGGAAGCCGAACCAGTTTGGTTAAAGAAGTTCCTAGAATTTGATGTCTATGTACATGTTGGTTGACTTTTTTGGTTTAATATAATATTTATCTCTAAAAATATATATCTATATAATAAATCAGCTAGGTGTTTCCTTCCAACAATTTTCGATGAGAAGATCCTAGCCATCTAATCCCTAAAAATGTCTTGAGATATTTTTTGTGTTGATTTGAATGGCAATTTTTTTCCTACAAACAAATTAAAATCATTTCAGTTATAGAATATCGTATATCAAGATATTGTTTATATTTTAAAAACTCAATCTTATCAATTTAATCTTATAAGATAATGAGATATTGTTTATATTTACAAAAACTATGTCTTATCTCATTAAATGTGATGTATTAAATCTGTTTTCTAAGAAAAGATTAAATTCATATTAATTTATTATCAAATTTATTTCAAGATAACAAATATAAGTGACATTTTAATTTATGAATGTCCTACGGGCACGGTTCATTTGTTAGTATATTGAAGGACGTACTTGATCTAACATATTCAGATCTACAACATGAACTAAAGCGGAATATTCATGTGTTTACCTTGTCTTCCTTAGCTCCTAAGCGCAACGGATGATCGTAGGATGCTTGCTTTCACGTGCTCTTCTTGCTCCCACAATCTGGCTCGAATCACTAGGACGAGAGCTCTGATCCACACCAAGTTCCACGCAATGGAGGCTAGTTGAAGAGAGAGTCTAGGGTTTACTGTATTATGATCAGCACATGATCTCTACAGTAATTGTGTATATTATTATGACTCTCATATAATATGTGTGGGAGGCTGTCTCCTTATATAGACAGACTTATACCCAATTGCAACGTCACCCCCTAGGGTTGATGTCCTTGCTACTAACCCCATAAGGTTTGAGCTTGTCTCACCTAAACCCATAAGTTTAGGATAATTGCATTGTGCACCCCACATGGGCGCACATAATGCTAACATCTCCCACTCGCACAGTGGGGTTGCACAAATACAGTAGTTCTAGTCTCCCTCAATCTCCAACTATTATCATCTGCCAAAGTGTTATGTGGCCTTGGTGTGTGACTGTGAGAGAACCTGCATTTCGGGAGATCCATACTCTAAACTCATACGAGACGAGCTAGCAGTAGGCGTTTCTCAACCCTTTAAGAAATAATGCAATACATATATATATCTCTCTCGTATCCCCCAGATTCTGTCTATTGCCATCTCATAGACCATGAGCACCTACCTTGTCCCGAAGGTCGTGCGTCAATGAGTCTATATCTCCTTTATTATATTCATATCCTGCATGATCCCATAAGATCTTGTAGGTGGGCCCAATGAACATGATAAAGAGCGATGCAATTAGAATCTTCCTTTCTTTCCATTGTCGCTTTGATTCGGAGTCAGCTGCTTTCCTAGCAATGTCCTGGTAAGCCGAATCATTCATAGCCGTGAGGTGTCACGCTAAAGTAGCACCACCGAACCGTCTCTCCCCGACATGGATGAAAGTACTAAGGGTATACAGTGTCAATCATCTTTATATGATCGACGAGGCTCACACGGCGAGGAAGCTCAGGGACTAGTTCTACTCGCCACCTCATGTCACTCATAAGCACGCGTTATCTCATAAGATGTGCGCCATAGTGTTTGGACTCTATCAGAGCACATGTCCTATCCCATAGGGACCACTATACAGATGTAAGTCCAACAGCCCATATGACTATTAACCCGAGTACTGAGTGTTGCACATATGCAATCGAAATCAGTTCTCTCATCTGGCTTTCTCTACGCAGACTATACATGGTTCGGGGTAGTAACCATGCTCGAATGGCCATAATCCAATCTCACCTTGGAACTTATTCCAATGCGACAAATAAATCCGTCTGACAGGGTCTTGCACTATTGATTGATGTCCAGCTCTTGTCATAGGCCATGCGCCTCATATGACAGGAGTCATCATATCATAGGCTTCTAGCGCTTGTCGGGATTCTGTCTCATCTTCTACTCACCTAGGCAATCCAGGATATTGTAAAGGCGGTTGCTCGTGTGAGAGAGTCAACCTAGTGTCCGCGCGACATGTTCTATGCTAGTACAGGATATGTAAACAACATGTAGCATAACAAATCCAATTAAAATCCAATTATCAATGTTTCATATGCTCATCAATCATATCGCTAGTGATCGACTACCGAGTCCCAATTTTCTAAAGCAATCCACAAAGACGACTCTTATGTGGTTTAGGAATGGGAGGTGCCTACATTATTGGCCCGTAGTCGATCTACTCCAAGATTACTCTTCAGGTAGTTATTTCACCTTTTGTGAAAACAATACCTTTTCTATATGTTTGGCCTTTTCAGGAGTACTATAGCCGTTCGCTAGCACTACAGGTTGGTTGACAGCTCATAAGCTAATCAGAAACCTTTTTATCCAAACATGTTTCTGTCCGGTGACAGAATAGGCAATCGTGCTTCGCTTCCATGATCGATGGAGCGGTCTAATACGATTTTGCAACACTTATGCTGCTGGTCCATGCGATGTCATCTAGCATGGACTATAGCCTGAGTCGGATCTACGTGTATCTAGGTCCCCACCCTAGTCAGCATGCATAGCTGGCTAGTCGAAGCATCATTTCCGATAGTTATAACACGTGATCCTTCGTACCGAGTATCCTTTTGGTTGCAATCTAGTGTCTTAAGTTAGATTTCCTGAAATCCACTCTTCCGATTGCATAAGGTTTGTGGGGTCTCAGCATATACCATAGTATATAGCAGACTCACACTGCATCGGGCACTTTGGTCATTTAGCCAATCTTGTATGGTGTCTTCTAGGGCACATATTCAGGCTCGTAAAATCCTGCAGCGAGCTATAGGAGTATCACATGTCCTTGGGTCCATTACATGGAATCGTTCAGAGTATCTTCTTGTTGTCCGCCTTATGCGTCAATATAAGAAGTCCTTTTGAACGAACGAGAGTGCATCTCGCCCTACTAATATCCTTCGTCACAAATCGAAAGGATAACCACCCTATAGTGGATGTGAAATAGTCCTTAGACTCTCCTGGAAATAGTGTGTCATCGATAATAAGTGACGTGTTCATCTACTCTCTACGACTGAGAGTGATATGCAGCGGTTTTCATCCATTGATAAAATACTGCTGACTTAGAGGACTAATTAAGATCACAAATAGGCTTAATTAGCTTGCACCCATTCGTGCATTTGATCATACATCTCGAAACCCTGTGGCCAAGTCATACAGATCACCTCTTTGATTTCTCTATTGAGAAATTCAGTCGTCACGTTTTATCGAGAATGGAGCCTTATTTCCAATATCACAACTATTACCGATATCTCTGCAAGTCGTATGCCTTACTATGCTTCCGTCTGTGTCACTCTGAATGACCTTGGAAATTCATCTATTTCCAATAGTCTAACATCCAGTCGGAAAAGTCAACCTAGCCTTAAACTTGGTTGGTCTTTTACAGACTCTAACTTTTCCTGTAAAGCCTACTTTTCATTCTTCATAATTAGGGAACGATAAGGCATAGTATTCTATCCTATCGATTATGCAAGGTGATCCTTAAGATCATCCCTTCGATCTCAAATAGTCGATGGGACATGCTCCTATGAGCAGTTCCTTTGCATTAGGAGGATCATAATTTGCTCTCACCCCTATGGATGGGCACCTCGCTTGGAAAGTCACTCCCACTGTCCGAAGGATCCTTGAGGGACTAACTCCTCATGATGGACTAAGGAACAGGGTATTTTCTAGCGGTTCCTCCATGCTCGCCGAGATTATCACCTCTACGAACACTCCCTTAATTATGGACATCTCCTTATGAGAAATCATATATCTTGTGAATCCATTTGCGCTATACTACTAATCGGCTGTTGCGTTTCGAACGCGCAGCCCCCTAGATTACTCCGAATAGTATGGGAAGGTATGTTACTCCATGAAGATACATTTCTTCCAACTAGGGTCTGAACTCCTTCTTGTCAGGTGATGAAATATCCTGGGGCAATATCCTACGTTCATCATTATCTTGCGTGGTGACTATCATGTCTTCCCCTTCGATGTCGAATCGTCGACGGGGTACGCTCCAACGAGCGCTCCTACGCAAAGAGGGTTCTTCTTCAGCATTATCGTCATATACGATAGGCTGCTCACTAGGTAAGTCACTCCCACTGTTCTGAAGATCCATAGGAACAAATTCCTCTTGAGTAGTGGTGAATTGAGTGTTATCTAGTGGTTCCTCTTCCTCGTAGAGAATGCCATCTCCACGAGCTTCTCCCTGACTAGGAAAATTCAGTTAGCTCATAAGCTGCCGATCCCTATGGCCTAAGGTGACCTCATATAGGTTGCCTTTTGGTCCACATCTCGTAGGGCGTAGTGGCTACAGACTTGGTGGGTTCTTGGTTGAGTAAATCGACAGACGTTAACAAAGCGTCTCCTCAAGATAGGGAACTTGTACTTTGAACGTGCTATCATACATCAAACCGTCTTCAGGCTGTATCCTATTTCTCCTATCCGCCACAGCATTCGGCTGCGGGGCTTGGGAATAGCCAACCGCCTTACTACTCCTTTCCATCACATAGTTCTTGCTAAGGTAGACACTCGCAGTCTCATTCTGGCTAAGGACATATCCTTTTATCCAGACGGTTTTCTACCTTTTGTAGATACCTGTCTGAAGCACCCTTGCGCCTCAGACTTATGTGGCCCAAGCACACATGGTTGAGATGCGTACAATAATCTACGAATGTGATGGAACAGTAAGCACCATGTCTTAGCTTTAACTTTTAATGGATCACAAGTACAACAGAATGAATAATATGTAAAGACTCAATAATCCTTACTGCTTTACTGGATGGTTTGCCTTTCGCCTTTCGTCTAAGGCAAGAGTCACACACAGGTAAGGGTACCTTGGTCATATTCCAAGCAGGCCTACCTTAGCTAGCCTGGACATCCTTTCCTGATGTAGTGTGTCACAATCTAGCGCGCCACATATCAGAATCTTAAGGCACAACCCTAGAGTTGATATCCAAAAGATCCTGAGGCGTTATTCATGCTAGAAATCAAGAGTGCATAACCATTCATAACATGACCAATTTCAAAGTAAAACTGTAACCAAAACAAATTTTGGTGGCTACTCCCTCAAAGATAATCTCATGGATCCTTAGACGAGAAGTTAATGCCATGTCTGGCCTTCTAGTCTTAGGGAAACATCCTTTTCCTCCTTTGCATTTTCCTGTCTTGGGCTATTGGTCATGTACCAATATTTTGCCCTTATTCCCTTATCCTTGCCCCACCTGTTCCACGGTCCTAATACCGGGCTAGGGACTACATCTGCTTATCATACTTCATTCACAGCCTTTAGCAATCATATATTGCTTAGACTTCAAAAGTATGCCGAACTAGTATACTTAGCAATCATATATTGCTTAGATCCTAGAACGGAGTGATGTTTGGTCTCATCCAAACATCCTGACACTCTCAAAGTGTGTCATATAACGTTTCCATGGTACTTTCATGAAACGTGGCAGAGATAGCAACAAATTGCTAATCGGATAACTTAAACACGATAGTTTAAGGTGGGATTTATGAGTCATTACTCACAATTTTTAATGAGGCAAATGGCTAAGGTGGATCCAAGATTCTTCTTTGGCTCATTCCTACAATCTTTGAATCTCAAAGTGGTCTTGAACATGCAGATGAGGTCATTTCCCCACCTTGGCATAGCACGCTCTATGAAATTTATCTTGACTGCCTCCCACATATTGGTTAGCCTAAAGATAATGTTCATGTGCTGCTGTGACAACTATTCATCACAGGTTCGGCCATACTTGTAGGTGTTTTGACAAACTATGTCCAACGATTTGGTTACATAGTACGATGACTTGTCATATCGTTTATTGTCATTATTTTAGCCTTTACAGTTTTAATTTTGGACACGATTGATCTTGAGACATTGCATAGGAAATTAATACTAGCATTTACTTAGCTCCGAAATAACATGATACATGATTAAAATTTCATAGTTCATCATAAGGACTCCACCAAAACCTAGCAGCAATTCTAGGAATCAAATATCGTCACTTATGATTCCCTATTAGTTTCAATCATGCATAACCATGTGAGCTCTTTTGTTTTAGTTCTTTAGCATGCGAGGTTATACAGTTATATCCAATCACACGCAGTTATAACGTAAAACAAGCATAAGCATAAATAAATATGCAATGGATGTGGCCCCTAAGGTGCACTCCCACTATTGAGAGTACGTCTTGAGCAAGTCTTGAACTTCTCGCCTCATGGATCTCGCCTCATCTCGAGTGCTCCTTGAAGCTTCCCTGTTCGTCTCTTTGCTCCATGCACCTCGCGCCATAGCTTTTGGTTTGGCCACCTCTCTTGAAGCTTCTATTCTTCAATCTTCACTAAATATCTTATTTCTAAGAAGTAACCTCTAATAGGCGATTTAGATGAGAAGAGAAGACAATAGAGTATGTAGAGAGGCACGACACGCAGGCCGTATTTTAATTGATTACATATTCAAAACCAAAACCAAATATAAAACCATCTAAGCCACATCCATGCATCAAACACATCCATTCAACCCACAACAGCATGTATAATAATAAAATAAACATACTGGAATTTTCTGGAAATTTCCAGAATTAAAGAATAATTACTGGAAATTAATAAGCAATAAATCAATCAACTAATAAGATCGAAAATCGCTCCCAACTACCTAGGATCTCACCTCCTATCTCATAAGGTAGGGAAAAAAGTCCTAAGTCTCCAGAAAAAATTTGGCCTCAAAACAGTGTGTTTAAGGACGTCTAATTGCCTCGGGAAGTGTGCTAAACACTAATTAATTAATCTGGAAAATAATAAAATTTTCGGTTTTTCCAAAATTATGAAAAAATCCCAGAAAATAGGAAATTTAATTCTGAGCATATAGAAAAAAATTTGGTGAAAAATAGTGGCCGGAGGAGGGCTCACGCGCCGACACGCGCCGCCGCGCGTGGGCGAGTCCGCCTCCGTCACGCGCCGACGCGGCCCGAGTGCCACGTCAGCATGCCACGTGGCATGCCACGTCAGCCATGTGCTGACGTCAGCTGCCACGTCACCCTCCACGTCACCACGTCACGTCAGCAGCCCGCGTGGCTGCCACGTCACCTGCCACGTCAGCAATTGCTGACGTGGCACCGCCACGTCATCGTGCCACGTCAGCCCTAGCTGACGTCAGCAAGTCCGCCGCCGCCCTTTGGCGCGTGTGGCGCGTGGCGGCGCGTGGCCGCGCGTGGAGGCGGCGTTGGTGGCGCGTGAGGCCCACGCGCCGCCTTCCCGGCCTCCGTTTCCGGCGATCTTTACATCGTTGGAATCGTCGTTTCACGTAGATCAAGATTATGTGTTCAAAACCCAAATTTTAACATGTTTTGAAAAAATCTTTTTACTGCTCAGATTAATCAGTCCAGATTTATACTGTTTCGAATCTTAGAAAATTCATAACTAATTCTCTGTTCGTCCAAAAATTACAAAATTTATATTTCTGGAATCCTTGTGAAAAACCCTATGTAACCATGTAGGTTTCACTAACAGATTATGAAATTTCAAAAACTCGAATTTTTTATCTGATTCGGGAACGCATATCTAGGCACGAAAAACAAGCCTAAGGCTCTGATACCAATGAAGGACGTACTTGATCTAACATATTCAGATCTACAACATGAACTAAAGCGGAATATTCATGTGTTTACCTTGTCTTCCTTAGCTCCTAAGCGCAACGGATGATCGTAGGATGCTTGCTTTCACGTGCTCTTCTTGCTCCCACAATCTGGCTCGAATCACTAGGACGAGAGCTCTGATCCACACCAAGTTCCACGCAATGGAGGCTAGTTGAAGAGAGAGTCTAGGGTTTACTGTATTATGATCAGCACATGATCTCTACAGTAATTGTGTATATTATTATGACTCTCATATAATATGTGTGGGAGGCTGTCTCCTTATATAGACAGACTTATACCCAATTGCAACGTCACCCCCTAGGGTTGATGTCCTTGCTACTAACCCCATAAGGTTTGAGCTTGTCTCACCTAAACCCATAAGTTTAGGATAATTGCATTGTGCACCCCACATGGGCGCACATAATGCTAACATATATATATATACTAGCATCGGTGCCCACGCGATGCGTGGAAAGTAAAAATAATAATGTAAGAGAAATAATTTGATATTAGATAATGTATGTGAACTTAATAAAATAAATAAATAATTAGAACATGGGGGAGTGGGTTGTGAGTTGTAACTTCCATGATCTAATTACTGATGATGGTACTTTGGGAAGAACAAATGTTTCACCAAAGTGGGGTGTTTGCATATATTATTAGTATAGATATAGATACGACCCATAAAAACTCACATACATCAGTGCGTTTATTTGTAGCCAGAAGATTGAATTTCTCTGCGAGAAAAAGTGAAGGGTGTGAAAGTGTACAGAAAACGCATTTATGTTTTTTGAAAAATATAACGGCCAAGTAAAGTTAAGTGCTGATTTTAACTTTCAAAATAAGTGCATCTTTTACTACGACTAAACGCAATTCATTTCTCTTTATTTGTTTTAGTAATGGAATTGATTTTATTATATTTGAAATCATACAAACTCATAAAAGCTCACATTAATCAGGTCAATTACTTTTAATCATTATCTAACCACATTTAATCTTTAACCTCACCCGCTTAACCCTGATTAAACCCCCTTTAAAACCCCTGCCTCCCTCTGCTTGATCAACAGCTAGGTCAGCCTTAATTCACTAGTAGCTTCAGCAATAATGGGTGTAATGCATCACTTGGTCTTCCTCATTTTCTCTCTTATCGCCTTCTCTCACATAGCCAATTCCCACAGCATCACGGAGTTGTTGGAGAAGGGTGGGCTTACTACGTTTGCGTCGTTGATTAACAAGACCCGCGTGGTGGAGGCGTACGAGGCGGCGATGAAGAAGAAAGGGGTGACTATATTTGCTCCGTCCGATGCGGCGTTTGCTGAACCTCCCATAATGGAGGCTCTGAAGAAGCTGACCCCTGATCAGGCAGTCACACTTTTGAAGTATCACGCCGTTGGAAATTATATCGAGATATTGAAGAAGGGTGATCCGATTTCTACTCTGGCGACAGACGACAGCGGAAATTACATCCTGAAGGCGACGACTAACGGCCGCGTGATCATTTTGATTGCTGAAGAGAACTCGGCTCAAGTCGATTCTATCATATTGGACAAAAGGCCACTGCTCATTGTCAACATCGACGCGGTTCTCCAACCTTCTGCATTGTTCGGGGAATCACCAGCCCCAGCGCCTTCCGATGTGAACTTCGCGGGTTTCGACAGCTAGTAGCGGAGCCAGAAATGTGACTAAAGGGGGCACAATTTCATGTTCAAATCAGTGTAAAGTAGGCATAAGATAAAATATCATCACTTGTTCGAAAAAGAATTAATATAGGTTGAAAGCTATAACTTGTCTACAAACGTAAAATTTATGAACTAGTTTACTATCAAAAAATTGACAGTGATTGTGGAGACGTAGTATAAAGATGTTTTTTTTTTTGAATGAGTATAAAGATGGTTCTAAAAGCTCAATGACAATGTAATAAACAATCTCTTAATGATTATCGTAAATATATTCACAACAAGCATAGCTGCGATCAAGCGGAACGTGTGAAAGTGAACCATATACACTTATCTGGAGAAGAATGCAATGAGTCAGGTGTATTTTAAAAGATATTCACAACAAGCATTGTTCCGATTCCGCGTTTAATTCTCCTCCATTAAAGGAGGCTCTGAAGAATCTGACCAACGATCAGGTAGTCGCAGTTTTGAAGTATCACACCATGGAAGATAACCTGCCAATTAAGACGCTGAAGGCAATGAACGGATGAAGCATAGACGGATGTCTACTCTGGCGACTAACGGTGACAGGAAATACACCCTGTTCACGTATACCTTTGGCAACAAGTTCTTTCTCGACGGGTTTCCAATCGGTGAGACCATAATCGACAACAACCCACTGGACATTTTTCAAGGTTGAGAATGTTTTCCTCCCGTCTCAAACATTCGCGAAATCACTGGCGCCGGCTTGAGTTCCTGTTGGTGATTTTAGTGTCATCGGTCATTTGGGTAATCGGATTCACTTACGACCAAGTAGATATTGGTATGTATGTTGTACACGTTAGGAAGTGTGGAGTACACGCGTGCACACAACTATGCTAATATCTTGGACAAGGAACTCCCGGACGACTGCAGGGGTTCGGGGGCAGTGTAGGGTTTTGATTCATGGATCGCGCAAACGGAAGCATAATCAAACAAACAACCATGCAAAACCCTCCAAGGATCACAAGTCTAGATGCATAACGATAGTGAAGGTAAGAAATCATAAACACACCTTTGGGTTCTCCTTGATGACTTCAAACGCGAATAGTGTCACGTTCTCTATAGTTGATCCACGCCTAGAGTTGTTCCTAGATCTCCAATCACCTTGGTGCTAGCCCGGATTGAATGGAGGGTGAAGGAATCACGCAAAACGAGACACCAAAAAGGGGTTCGGCCCTTTGTGGCGTCGGGGACAAGGGGGCGGCGGCAATGGGGGGCGGCGTCCCTCTTGTTTGCTCTCTCTCTCCTTTGTTCTCTCCTACTCTTGTTATGTTCTCTCTAGAGCATAAGTTGTGTAGGGAAGGAAGGAGGAGGGTCCTTTATATAGTCCAACAACTCCTTGTTAACTACCTAAAGGACTTATTCTAGTCCTACTAGAATTCAATTTAGTCCCTTCCTTGCAAATTAGTCCCTACTAAGTTTGCAAGGGTTTGCAAAGTGATCCTTCTAATTAATTAATCCAATTAATTAATTCCACAATCTAGTACAACTCTATATAGCGTGTGACCCCATAGGTTCTATCTAGTTGGTAGCAACTCTTTGCTAATATGGAGCGGTTTCTAGCAAAACATCCATTCTAGCCAACTAATAGAATAGTCATCTAGACAACCTTGTACAAGTAATTGTCTCATCCCTTTGCCTCCATATCCGGATTGGACACGAGACATACAAGTCACACTCGTATATCCAATCCCTAGTTTCTCGATCCATGGAATAGCCTTATTCGTGCAAATAACATCAATATCCCATATATTGATTTATTTGAGTCTGGCCAGACATTCTATAAGCACTATCCTCGAGTGGCCTTGGATATTTGCTCCCGTTATGTGGGAGGGGCAAATCCTCTCTACGTCCACTACGATCTCTAAGCTTGCTTCTCATTGTATCCAGTACACGCCTTTATAACTACCCAGTTACGGTGTAGCGTTTAACGCTACCAAGATCACAATGATCCACAACTAGAATATCTAGTGACTTCAAGTCTAAGGATGACAATACCATTGTACCCGAGAAGCACTTGTGACTCAACATAACATGTATGTAGCCTTCTCGGTGATGGGTCAATCCAGTGCAACATTCCGTAATGCACACCTATGTGTTGGATCGTGATATCTCCATATCAATCCAACCCCATACTAGTCTATAGATGATTGTCCCATTTAATCATTATACTTGACTAGGGATATTTAAGATAAACAACACGATTGTAAATCTAAGGACTTCATTATATTAAATATCCAATAAATAATAAATGAATTTCTAGCCAATTACAAATTCATACTAAACTAGATTGCCTCTAGGGCATCTATTCCAACAGTCTCCCACTTGCACTAGAGCCAATCTGGCGCATCTCGTATGCCCATACTCCTAGTGTGCCCTTCATGCTTCCACTGCGTGAGAGGCTTTGTAAGCGGGTCTGACAGATTATCATCTGTAGGAATCTTGCATATCCGAACGTCTCCTCTATCGACAATATCTCGAATCAGATGAAACTTCCTGAGCACATGCTTGGACTTCTGGTGCGATCTTGGTTCCTTTGATTGCGCGATCGCCCCAGTGTTGTCACAGAACAACTCTACTGGATCCGCAATGCTAGGGACCACACCAAGTTCAGAAACAAACTTTCTGATCCAAACAGCCTCCTTTGCTGCGCCATTTGCAGCAATGTACTCAGCCTCTGTTGTAGAATCAGCTACCGTCTCTTGCTTGGAACTCTTCCAGCTCACCGCTGCTCCATTCAGGCAAAACACATATCCCGACTGTGATCTAAAGTCATCTCTATCGGTTTGGAAGCTTGCATCAGTGTAACCCCTTACACGCAACTCTTCCTCACCGCCAAACATCAAGAAAGCATCCTTAGTTCTTCTCAAGTACTTTAGGATGTTCTTGACAGCAATCCAGTGACTCTCACCTGGATTGGATTGGTATCTGCTTGTCATACTCAAGGCATATGACACATCTGGTCTAGTACATAACATGGCGTACATGATGGATCCTATGGCCGAGGCATAGGGAATCCTACTCATGCGTTCCTTCTCAATCTCATTGGAAGGACAACCACTCTTCGAAAGAGTGATTCCATGTGACATGGGCAAGAATCCCTTCTTGGAATCTTGCATGTTGAACCGTTTCAACACCTTGTCAATATATGTACTTTGACTTAGGCCTAGCAACCTCTTAGATCTATCTCTATAGATCTTTATACCGAGTATATAGGCTGCTTCCCCTAAGTCCTTCATTGAGAAACACTTTCCTAGCCAATCTTTCACAGATTGCAGCATGGGAATGTCGTTTCCAATGAGTAGTATGTCATCCACATACAAGACCAGAAAAGCTACAGAGCTCCCACTAACCTTCTTGTAGACACAAGACTCATCTTCGTTTCTGATGAAGCCAAACTCTTTGACCACTTCATCAAAACGTCGATTCCAACTCCTAGAAGCTTGCTTCAATCCATAAATGGATCGTTGCAGCTTACAGACTTTGTTGGCTTGCTTTGGATCCTCAAAACCCTCCGGCTGTATCATATACACGTTCTCGAGGAGATTCCCATAAAGGAATGCTGTTTTGACATCCATCTGCCAAATCTCATAGTCGTAGTATGCTGCAATCGCAAGTAGGATTCGGATGGATTTGGTCATAGCGACTGGTGAAAAGGTTTCATCATAGTCAATACCATGAATCTGTCTGAATCCTTTAGCCACCAATCGGCCCTTATAGGTAATCACATTACCATCCATGTCGATCTTCTTCTTGAAGACCCACTTGCACCCTATGGGCCGCGCCCCATCAGGTGGTTCCACCAAAGTCCATACTTTGTTGGTATACATGGATTCCATCTCGGATCTCATGGCCTCAAGCCACTTCTGCGAGTCTGGGCCATTCATGGCCTCCTCATAGGTAGTAGGCTCATCATCTATGAGCATCGTGTCACCGGAATCAGTTACGAGAAGTCCGTACCTCTCGGGTTCCTGGCGCACTCTACTAGATCTACGAAGCTCTTGTGTTACCTGAACAGGTGGATCCACAACTGCTTGTGATTCCTGTTCATGTTCCATAATCGGTTCTGTGATTTGTGGTTCTTGAACTTCTTCAAGTTCTACATCCCTCCCACTTGCTTCTTTAGAGACAAACTCTCTTTCTAGAAACACGCCGGTCCGAGCAACAAACACTTTGTTTTCGGTTGGATTGTAGAAATAGTATCCCTTAGTTTCCTTAGGGTACCCCACAAATTTACACTTATCCGATTTAGGCCCTAGCTTGTCTGATTGTAAACGTTTTACATAGACATCGCAGCCCCAAATCCTCATGAACGACAGTGTGGGACGCCTCCCACTCCACATCTCATATGGTGTCTTCATGACTGATTTGGATGGAACACGGTTAATGGTAAAAGCTGCACTTAATAGAGCGTGGCCCCAAAATGATAATGGAAGATCGGTTTGACACATCATAGACCGAACCATATCCAATAGGGTTCGATTTCTCCTCTCGGACACGCCATTCCATTGTGGTGTTCCGGGTGGAGTGAGTTGGGACACAATCCCACACTCTCTAAGATAGTCGTCAAACTCTTTGCTCAAGTATTCTCCTCCACGATCCGATCGTAGAGCCTTGATACTTTTGCCAAGTTGCTTCTCTACTTCATTCTTAAATTCTTTGAACACTTCAAAGGATTCGGATTTCGCCCTCATAAGGTACACAAATCCATATCTACTGTAATCATCAGTAAACGTAATGAAGTAGACATAACCACCCCTGGCAGGCGTGGCAAATGGCCCACACACATCGGTATGTATGAGCGCCAATTGCTCACTAGTCCTTTCACCTTTCTTATTGAAAGGGGACTTTGTCATTTTTCCCAATAAACAAGCCTCACATGTCTCATATGATTCAAAATCAAATGAGTCTAGTAATCCATCCTTATGGAGTCTAGATACACGTTTCTCATTTATGTGGCCTAAACGACAATGCCATAAATAAGCAGGATTTAAATCATCTATTTTAATCCGCTTGGTATTAATGTTGTAGACAGGATTACTTAGATCAAGGACATAAAGTCCATTAAATAATTGCGCACTAAAATAGTGAATATTATTCAAATAAAAGGAACAACAATTGTTCTTTATTGAAATAATAAAACCTTCCTTGTCCAAACAAGAAATAGAAATAATGTTTCTGCTCATAGCAGGCACAAAATAGCAATTATTTAATTCTAAAACTAATCCTGAAGGCAGAGATAGCTCGCAAACGCCTATGGCCAACGCAGCAACCTTTGCTCCATTCCCAACGCGCAGATCTACCTCCCCTTTAGCCAATCTTTTACTTCTCTTTAGATCCTGCATATTTCGACAAATATGAGATCCACATCCAGTATCTAATACCCATGATGTAGAGACAGTTAAATTGACATCTACAACAAAAATACCTGGTGGTGGTGGAATCACTATTCCAAGCCGCTTGTCCTCCAGATATTTTGGGCAGTTCCTCCTCCAGTGTCCAGGTTGACTACAGTAGTGACATTCACCCTTAGTCACGACCTTGGCAATCCCACCAACAGGCTTAAGGGCTTGTTCCTTGGACTTAGCAACTGACTTGCCTTTGCCCTTGGAGGAAGATGCAAACTTTTTGCCCTTTCCTTTATGCACCATCATAATGGCCTTGCCCTTACCCTTGTTGATGCTCTGTTCAGCCGTCCTCAACATGTTGAGCAAATCTGGCAGTGGTTTAACGATCTCGTTCATGTTATAGTTCATAATGAACTGTCCATAACTCTCGGGCAACGATTGCAACACGAGATCGGTTGCCAACTCTTGGCCGACCGGGAACCCAAGCCGGGCGAGATTCTCCAAGTACCCGATCATTCGGAGTACATGGGGTCCCACCGGGTTCCCTTCTGCCAGATGACATTTGAACAGTGCCTTTGAGACCTCATACCTCTCTACCCTCGCCTGCTCTTGGAAGAGCTGCTTTAGATGTTCGATCATATCGACAGCATTCATGTTCTCATGTTGCTTCTGAAGCTCAGAGGTCATGGTGCAAAGCATTAGGCAGGCCGCATCATTAGCGTCATCAACACGCTTTTGATACGCCTTTAAGGCAGCAGGTGTCTGATTCTCTGGACCTTCTGGAACTAGCTCCTCTATTGCGTACAGCTTTTTCTCTTGCTTGAGAACAATTCTCAAGTTTCTGTACCAATCGAGAAAGTTGGTTCCTGAGAGCTTGTCCTTCTCAAGGACAGATCGTAGGGAATGTTGTGAACTCGATGAGTTGTTTGCCATTTGGAATTCTACAAAAAGGAAAATACGCAAGTTTTAGTATTTGTGAATTTTTGACTATATTTAATAATGGCTAGTTTATTAAATATAGCTCCCACTATTTTACTACGGATTAATAACCCTCAAGATATTAATGCGGAAAATATCCTTATATTTTCTAGTGGGCCAAGATCCATCTTTTTCATCTCCTTATGAGCTTGCTTTGGCAAGTCACCCATAATTCAATTACTTCTTAGGTAGGAACAATTCCAATTGCATCCCATATGCAACTCTTGGTTCAATCGGGCAAATAACTCCTTATTTATCCATCCATATGGATAATCCCAATTGATTGCCTCTAGGTTTCTTAATCAAATTAATAGCCTAGTTGTGTTTAACCTCTTATCTAAACAATTGCACATTGTTACGTGCCATCGCATTCCATCATTATGAACCAAGTCGCCATGCTTTGGCACGCACGAACTTGATAAATAATGATGATAATGAGTGTTTAAATAACGAGAAGGCAAGAACACAATATTTTTTTTGAGGGATTTTTCAATTTTAATTATTTTGTTGATCAATATCAACTAATCTATCTATTTGAGTTTGGGCACAACTCCAAATAATAGATCCGGGTTGTCTAATTATCTTATTATCCTAATTGCATGCATCATCCATACACCAACCACACAAATAATAAGACAATAAATAAACAACCACAAAACAGAAATTAAACGTGATGTGGATATGGCCTTTTCTAGACTAAGATAATTCCAAGCCAATGGAATTATCTATGAACCCTAAACAAACACACATCTCCATGCGTCTTGATCTTTTGGTCCATCCTTCATAGTCATGTGGAATGCTCCATGCTCCATGCTCCATCTTTTGTGGCTTCTTTTGGCTTTGGGCTTCTTTTCTCCAATCTTGGCTAACAATCTACTTTATCTAGCACTAGCTAATATCTATACTAAATAAAATAAATCTCACAAGTTGAGAAAAAAATGGCACGCAGGCCATAAAACCCTAATTAATTATTACAATTAATTGATCAGCTCGCAGGCCGTAAAACCAAACCACAAAATTAAACATCCACATCAAACCACATCCTAAGGCCATATCCAATCACCATGCGATTTGCACATAAACAGTTAAAATCCAATTTTAACGCGCTTGGTCAATTTTAATTGATTTTAGAATTTCTAGGGTTAAAACGGTCCATGGGCCCAACAATCCAATTGCCCGGGCCCAAATAAGTGAACCATAAAGCCCTAGGGCCGGCCCGGCCCAAAACCCGCAAACTAGGCCCGCGGGTTAGGGCCGCCCGCCCCCTTAGGGCGCCAAGCTTGGGCGGCAAGCAAGGGGGGCGGCTCCCTAGGGGCCGAACCTTCCTTGTGGAGGTTGTTTCCAAAACAACCTCCTTGCTTGGAGCCCAAGTTTGGTTGTTTCCTTGTTGTGGGAGAACTCCTTCTTCCCCAAGGATGCCCAAACCCTAGATCTAAGATCCTAAAATTTCTCAAACTCACCAATTCATGCAACCAATGCAATAATTGGGTCTTGTTATGATTAATTCTTTGACAAATTGCATCCAATGCTTGATTTGTCTTGTTTTACGCGATAAACAACAAATTAAGGTGTAAAACAACAAGAATGTAACACATAAACTACGTTTATGCTCTATGACCTGTGGCTCTGATACCACTGTAGGGTTTTGATTCATGGATCGCGCAAACGGAAGCATAATCAAACAAACAACCATGCAAAACCCTCCAAGGATCACAAGTCTAGATGCATAACGATAGTGAAGGTAAGAAATCATAAACACACCTTTGGGTTCTCCTTGATGACTTCAAACGCGAATAGTGTCACGTTCTCTATAGTTGATCCACGCCTAGAGTTGTTCCTAGATCTCCAATCACCTTGGTGCTAGCCCGGATTGAATGGAGGGTGAAGGAATCACGCAAAACGAGACACCAAAAAGGGGTTCGGCCCTTTGTGGCGTCGGGGACAAGGGGGCGGCGGCAATGGGGGGCGGCGTCCCTCTTGTTTGCTCTCTCTCTCCTTTGTTCTCTCCTACTCTTGTTATGTTCTCTCTAGAGCATAAGTTGTGTAGGGAAGGAAGGAGGAGGGTCATTTATATAGTCCAACAACTCCTTGTTAACTACCTAAAGGACTTATTCTAGTCCTACTAGAATTCAATTTAGTCCCTTCCTTGCAAATTAGTCCCTACTAAGTTTGCAAGGGTTTGCAAAGTGATCCTTCTAATTAATTAATCCAATTAATTAATTCCACAATCTAGTACAACTCTATATAGCGTGTGACCCCATAGGTTCTATCTAGTTGGTAGCAACTCTTTGCTAATATGGAGCGGTTTCTAGCAAAACATCCATTCTAGCCAACTAATAGAATAGTCATCTAGACAACCTTGTACAAGTAATTGTCTCATCCCTTTGCCTCCATATCCGGATTGGACACGAGACATACAAGTCACACTCGTATATCCAATCCCTAGTTTCTCGATCCATGGAATAGCCTTATTCGTGCAAATAACATCAATATCCCATATATTGATTTATTTGAGTCTGGCCAGACATTCTATAAGCACTATCCTCGAGTGGCCTTGGATATTTGCTCCCGTTATGTGGGAGGGGCAAATCCTCTCTACGTCCACTACGATCTCTAAGCTTGCTTCTCATTGTATCCAGTACACGCCTTTATAACTACCCAGTTACGGTGTAGCGTTTAACGCTACCAAGATCACAATGATCCACAACTAGAATATCTAGTGACTTCAAGTCTAAGGATGACAATACCATTGTACCCGAGAAGCACTTGTGACTCAACATAACATGTATGTAGCCTTCTCGGTGATGGGTCAATCCAGTGCAACATTCCGTAATGCACACCTATGTGTTGGATCGTGATATCTCCATATCAATCCAACCCCATACTAGTCTATAGATGATTGTCCCATTTAATCATTATACTTGACTAGGGATATTTAAGATAAACAACACGATTGTAAATCTAAGGACTTCATTATATTAAATATCCAATAAATAATAAATGAATTTCTAGCCAATTACAAATTCATACTAAACTAGATTGCCTCTAGGGCATCTATTCCAACAGGCAGCGCCCCTGGCGGCGGTCGCGCTGACCGGTCAACGTGGAAAAATTGGATTTCGGACATTTTATTGCTTCACAAAAAATGTCTCGGAATTCATTTTCCGTTGAAAAACGGACTGAAATCGGGTGGTTGTAACCGCCAGATTAACCGCCTTCTCTCTCTCTATTTGTCAGGTTTGATCGAATCACAAACACAGAGAGAACCTGTGAGTTTGGATTCCATAGCAAACACCATATTCGTTCTTGATACAGTCTTTGTTTTATCCGATTAGAGATTTCGTGCACACCGCCGAAATACTTTAATCTGAGAGTGATCCCACGACTCAGAGATTATCCAAGTTCCATTATTCCCGTTCTAAACACCCCAGAAAATCCTACAGTTCCGGCATAGTGGGCATAAATAAATTAACATGATTTTGTTTAAGTTATGTTTATGTTAGAGGAAGGAATTAGGGAAGTATACATAGTGATCCGGGTAAATTGAATCCCATCCCGGACAGGAAATAGAAGGTGTGGACAAAAATAGAAGGTGTCCGCTAGAGTGGACAAAAATTAAGCAATAAATTTGGAAGGAGGGATGCAAATTTTGTGTGTCCAAAGTCCAAGTTGTTGTTTACATAGAAGTGGTATCGTAAAGTTGTTGTTTACATAGTTCAAAATGGGCAAAATTTACATAAGATAAGGTTTTACTATTAGAGATGCCCGAATTGGATAAAGAATCTTTCACAACTCTAGTTTGATTGAAGGACACTTTCACCCCTCTAGTTTCAAAAAGGACACTTTCACCCTTTAAGTGTGCCGAACTTGTTGTAATTTTGTTAGTCTAGGGGTGAGTTCTGCCACTTAAAATAGTTTGAGACAAATTTGGCCCTCTTCTCATGCAAAAAGTCTATTATACTATTGGCTACCCCCATATTTTGCAAGACCCGGGGACAAGTTTGTCCCAAAACTATTTTTAGTGACAGAACTCAGCTCCACGCTAACAACATCACAATATTGGAATGTAACTTTCTGAAGTTCTGCACACAGAAGGGATGTAAGTGTCCTTCTCCAAACCGGAAGGAGTGAAAGTGTCCTTCAGTCAAACTAGAGGGGGTGAAAATGTCTTTTACCCATTCAAATTTGCAATTTTACCATTTTTGAATGCAGAACTGGAATTAATGAAAAAACCACTCTGAAACGACACATTGTTATTACATCTACTCACAAATCCAAAGTCCATGCACCATTCTCTAATTACAGTCACTGGTAAATAAGTTTGTCAAGCATATCCTGCAATGAAGTCTGAGTTAAGCCTGCCAACAAATGAATTGAGACTCCCTATAATCCTGGAGAGTTTTTCAAACGACACTGTTACATGTACTCACACTAATCCCAAGTTCATGCACCATTCATTCTCTAATTACAGCCACTGGTAAGAAAGGTTTGTTAAGCATATGAAGTCTCAGAGACTCATAATCCTGGAGAGTTTTTCAAGGAAGGCGGCCATGACAGTCTCCGCTGGCTCGTCCCATCACTCTGGAGATTATCGCCCACTTCACTATGTCCATCTTCTGTTTCATGGCCCCTAAGGGCTAAATCGTCAAAGCTCGACTCGCTCTTCCAAGGAGGAGGAGTCACGCAGTCCGAGTCCCCTTGTGATCTCTGCGAAGAATCCCCCCTGGTGTTGGCCGGAGGAGTTGATGGATGACCGACTCTCAAGCTTTGAAGGGTAGAGAACGATTCCCTCATTGCAGACATGGCTTCAAAGAATCGAGTACAAGATGCTAGTGCAACAGGAATCGGACGTAGCATTTCCTGCATCAGTAAGAAGAGGGTAAATTTATATGCTTAACAGCTAGCTACCTCAAATCCTAACACCAAAAAAGTGCCAAAAAAATCTGGTTTCAAAAGATTCACATTTCTAATATTTAAAATACCTATCGAGCCTCTTTTGGGTAAGGTAAAAGAAAGAGGGATATAAGAGACAGATACTGGGATATGAAGTAGGATATGATTGTACTAGAATAAGGCAGGACCGCAGGATATAAAGTTTTTGTGTTTTGCACCGTCTATATATAGATATATATATATATATATATTGGGGTAGAATTTTTCTCAATTGTGCAAAATCTAAAGTCACTTTTACACCCCACTAATACCCCTTAACTCTTATCCTTGGTGGGATAAGATTTTAGGCAAAAATTGATAAGATGGATAAGGCGGGATAAGTTATACCTGTCTCATATCCCCAACCCGAACGAGGGATATGAAACCACGGGAATATCCTATCCTTATCCCGGAGTTTTTATTCCTTACCCAAACGAGGCCTCAAGGAACTACTTGTCTTTCTATTTTCCATTTTCTCAAAAAGAGGAGAACCTGGTCCTTAAGTAGCTAGTGGTTACAATATCTAAAGAACTCCTTTTTCTTTTTACTTATGCTGAGCAAGATTTGGAGTTCCGAGACTCCTCAATGACATTCACTTCGTAGTAGATTTAGAAGAAAACACCAGTAACTTCCTTCAAACGTTGCTAGCAGGGGTGGTGGATTCAAACACATTATGGAACAACAATGCATAATAATAGTTCTCAACATGATCAAACATGCATAATACTGACTAATAACGTCACTAACAAGAAATCAGCATTGTGTCAACTTACCCCCCATACAGTAGGTGGTTCCCTGAAGTTCTGACTCCACTGGAAATCCGCAACAGAGGCAGTCAATGCCCCATAATCACTCGCAGCCTTCATTAGCAGTTCCGAAAATTGTTTCTGCACAAACCAACAATAGGAAACTAATTAGTGTGTTCCCTCCAATAAAGATTGTTTTAGTGATTACTAGACGTATCAGGTAATCAGGATTCCAGGATCCAATTGCACATGTATGAAGTGAAATCTTGCTACTTATTTTCTTCTTTACTGTCACCACAAATCAGATATCAGGATTTTACGCTTTATATGCATCTACTTTCACATTTCTATTGTACTTCAAACCTTAGGAAGTTGCATGGAAGTATCTACATCTCCAGGAGTGGAATCAATGGGCTACTTTCACTAATGGCATATCATAGTTTCATACTGTGCCCCTTTCTAGAGGAACACTGGCAGTTCATGTAAACGAGGCAGAGCTAATCAAACCTGAAAGTTTTGTAGGATTTTTCAGCGTGAACTGATACATTCATTAAAAAGTACCCAATCACTCAAACCAAAGGCGGAAAAGAAGAATATTCAGATGTACCCTACCAAAAGGGATGCGAATGGGATGTTAAATTCTAGGAAGTGGAGCAAAATTGGGTTAAACTTCAAAGTATATTTATACTAGGGAGGGTCAAGAATCAGGATCCACATAAATAAGCACGCTTGTGCTGCAGCAGACTCAATCCTAAAGATGAAGGATCAAATGACATGTTGGTTGTAAAATAATTGCAAAGTTGATATGGCCAGTACCTCAATAAAACAGCCTAAGATTAAAAAACAACTGTCAATCAAACCTGTGAAGTCGAAGTCTTCTCTCAGATGTCAAGAATTCGAGCAAAATAGACATGCTTATGATAAGATAAGCAGTATAACTTAAATAAATATCAGGTAAATTCATCTTCACTAACCTGATATTCAGCTTCCACCGGAATACAATCTAATGAATACGGTTGTTGAAGACGAGCAATGATGCGGTCCTGCCAAAGAGAGATGGATCGATGCTCAGGGAGCAGGATAAAATACTACTATTCAGCTTTTATCATCCTTTTTCTGCGAAGTTTGTAAATATTTTAGAAATTTCCAACCATAAATCTCTTTTTCTTTTGATCAAATATTAGCACATTTTCTCGGCAAATTTTGGGCCTCGTACAACTAGCGGAGCAATCAATGCCCAAGCAAACTGTTTTTTACAAGTTACCATTTGTTCCACACATCAAAAGAAAAACGCAGGTTAAAAGTAGAGGAACTTTGAAGTGGAAGAATTCGGGGACACCACTGAACAAACTGTTAGATTCCAAATGGAAACCACATAAACCTAATCAGATCAGACAGTGAAGCACTACATATAATATCAGACAAGTCAATCAATCATTCTTTCTCACTTATACAATCAAGGAAACAAAGAAAGTTATGATGCTCGTTATTGGCATGTGCATACAGCAACATTTTTACCCGTCTTAAAACGGCAGAAGAAGACAAGCACATCAAGTTTTGCCCGAGCTAAAAGTAGCAGAAGCAACGAATAATGAGGTCAGAAAAGAAAGACTTTTGTTACCTTGTTTTGAATAACATCTTTTAGTATCGTTGTAATCCTTGCCAGTGTCTCAATCTTCTTTTCCATTTCGCTCACATGAGTCAAATGTGCCACATTCTTATCCTCCTAAAAGTTGCAAACACAAACATATTTCAGAGAAAACCAAAACAGTTCAACTGACATACAGAAGAATCAGGGACAAAGCTTATACGGAAAACAAATATATGCAACAGCACAACTCTATTTGCATAAGTTAGTAGCAAATTTTCTGGGAGTCTTGGTCTACTTATTTGGGGAGATAGTGGGGAGTAATCAATAAACCAAGGCAGATAGCCCTGAGCTGGTATTGCTTCCTTCGATCTTTGTGAAACAGTGGTAGAGAGGGTATAATCTTCATATCTCCATTGCTCTTACACAATCACTAAAATGCCATTTTCAAGTTCATATAGACTATTACAATCGTGTCTATATATCTAACATCCCCCCCTCAAACTCAATGTGTCAATATTGAGTTTGTAACACAAACAGAACAATGATATGAGCGAGCCACCAATTCCAATTTTGAAACAAGCAATGATATGAGTAAAGCCAATAGAGTAAAGCCAATGTTGATGAATAACGTACATTCGTTGGGGGGTTAACAACAGTCACACTACATGTTAACCACAAAGCACTAAATTGCGGCGCAACAGGCGGAGATCTCCAATAAGAACACTCTCTATGCAGATGGTAGGAAGGCACTAATTTGTAGCACATGAGGGAAGATACTCCAACTCCCGTTTAATGTAGTAAAGAAGGCATACAATGCGTGGCTGGCAAAACATGTGTAGAAACGCTACATGCGGAGATCTCCAATAAGAACACTTCCTATGCAGATGGTAGGAAGGCACGCTAGGGCATAGTTATCAGAATCTTACGATTCACGATTCGTATCCTACGATTCGACTGGAGTCACCCATGAAACAATGTGAATCCCTTAGTGAATCTTTAATGGACAAAAAATTATTTGAATCCCAATTCAAGAGTCCGAATCTTAAGACTCAATTGCAATTCAGACCGATTCTACAATTCACCTTCGATTGATCTAATCCAATTGAGTGACATCATCAGTCTAAGAAATAATACATCCTACATTGTGTCCTACATTTATGTCTTTTTTGCAACATACATTTGTTTTAAATTACTAGTGCATTTTTCTGAAGTCCGAGGCTAATAGTTTCCTCTTATTTCCAATCTCCTTGGCATTGTGTAGTTCCATGCTCCACATGCCTATTGACTAGTGCACAAGCCCATGCCCATGGGCACTATGATCCAAGAGAATTGTGAATATGAAGAGAGGGAGTGATTGGCTAATGTCTGAAGTCTCCTGTATCTTAGCCATAGATATCCAAGAGATCTAAGGGTTGGTAGTAAATCAACAACTCCACTTTGAATAGTAAACCTCCATCCTCCCTTCGTACATAGATTATTTTTTATCTTTTAGATGTGCCAAACTCTTAGTCACTAGTTATGGACGCGAGTTTTCAATAATTTGAGCTTTCTTTTTGTAAAATTATGAATATTTTGCTCACCAATGTTATAGCTTTATGAAATATTTTATTATATCTACATAAAAAGATTGCAAGCTAAATCTTTACATTTTACGATTCACGATTCGATTAGATTCACGATTCAGTAAAGGTGAATTTTGATTCACTATCTGAATCCCGATTCGACAACTATGCGCTAGGGTGTGAAACATCAATAATTGGTTAAGAAGAAAACAGTTGTTCAACATGTTGGGTCGAAAAGAGTTGAAAAAGAGAATAGTAAACCTCCATCCTCCCTTCGTACATAGATTATTTTTTATCTTTTAGATGTGCCAAACTCTTAGTCACTAGTTATGGACGCGAGTTTTCAATAATTTGAGCTTTCTTTTTGTAAAATTAAAATATTTTGCTCACCAATGTTATAGCTTTATGAAATATTTTATTATATCTACATAAAAAGATTGCAAGCTAAATCTTTACAATTTACGATTCACGATTCGATTAGAATCACGATTCAGTAAAGGTGAATTTTGATTCACTATCTGAATCCCTATTCGACAACTATGCGCTAGGGTGTGAAACATCAATAATTGGTTAAGAAGAAAACAGTTGTTCAACATGTTGGGTCGAAAAGAGTTGAAAAAGAGGAATTTAGCGAGGCTCAACTGAACTATCCAGTATTGGAGGACTTTGAAATATAAGGAAGCTTTAGGATCCTAGCAGGAAAACTAAATTTGTAGGAACTTGAGGGCCCAATCTTAAACAATTAAGATTCAGGAAGGACGAATTGTAATTGACCAGAACTTGAGGGTTCATAAGTAATTAACCTATACTACACTAATGAAGAAACAGAGAACGACCTTCTCCAAAGAAGGTCGCCCATACAGCGGCAACGACAAACGAAGAACACATGAGTTGCGAAAGGGAAAGGGCAGAAGAAATTTTCAGAGGCAGACAAAGAGAACACAGCAGCATCTTGGTGCTGTATCTCCCCAATAGGAGGAGGCGAACGAGGCAAACAAGGTGCTGGGCAGGAATTCTGAATTCGAAGGGTCGTTTTGCAACAGGTGATGGACAGATCGAGGCAGGAAGCGACAGAAGAAGAGGCGGCCAGGTGTCAATAGAAGGGAATTGACCGCAGAAACAAAGTGGTCGCGGCGATGGTGGAAAAGGGCTATTTACTTCACAACAAGATAACCAGAGGCCACAATTGGTCCAGTGGTAACCATTCTGGCAGAGGTTGGAAACGACAGTGAGTGCACAACGGAGATGACTCCAAGCAAGTGACGTTTAGAAGAAGAAAAAGTGTACGGTCCGGCGGGCGGCTAATGGCGGCGGCGGGCGCCAAACCAGTGGAAGCTCTATGTTGAGGAGGAGGAGAAGAATATTATTGATGTGTATCTAGACTATTACTATAGGCTTGAGAACCACATAAAATAGAAACAAAATAATCTATACTGGGAAAGACAATATTGTCCAGTAAACATAATTGATAATTCCTTATTATATCTAAAGTGTCATCATTAAGGTGTTTGTTTTCATGTTGATCTCTTATATAAAAAGCAAGTCATAGGCTTTGAAATATTGACAACAGTCTAAAATGGCAAAAGGTTTTCATCCCTAATTGGGACTGGGTTCAAGGAATAAAGACTTGGCATGTTTTTGGTTTGCTTTAATATAAGAAGATTTATGTATGTGTGAGCGGAAAATTGATAGATCTGAGTTTAAATGTGTTTGGGGGGTAAAGTAAAGCAATGAAAGAAGGACGAGGGAAGAACAGAGGAGAAGGGCATGAGCGCAAGCGGATTGCTGAGAGAGAGAAACAACTCTGGGGGTGTGACACTTGTGATACGGAATAAGGGTAACCAAGACCTCGGGCCAAATCTGTCTGTGAGGATAAGGGAGGTGAGTATGTAGGCCAAGCCCCGAGCATCGCAAAAATCAGTTAGCTTCACTTCTCTCCATGCAGTGACAGTTAATCCTCAAGCACGTGGCCTGAACCCACCTACGGGCAGCACGGACCTCCCTCCCTCCCTCCCTCCCTCCCTCTCCCTCTCTCTCATCAACCAAACCAAGACCCTTTTGCGGGCTTCTTGACGGACCATACTCTAGCCAACATCCACTAAACTTCTCGACCTCTGGTGTGTGCATTGACACTGTACATGGTACCGCGACCGTGTGTGTGGCCCAAAACCATGTGTCACAGCCCGGGTTGGGCGCAAATCCTGCTAGGTGTGCAGCCCGGGGTAAATGATGAGACATGCGCGATCATGGTCGACCCATGGAAGGTGAGTAGGACGTGGTACTATGTGTGTGGTGTTAGGGGTTCCTTTGCAGCCCTTTATGTATTTGGTTCTTTTCTTCTTATTTAATGAAACATTCACTTCGTTGGACCTCTTACTTTCTATCTCATGCGCGTATCATCTCGACGAGGCTCTTCTCGTGCTCCCTGTATGAGTACAAGCGGTACGTGCCCATTTCTCTTCCCTCGAGATAAAAGTTATGCTTATCTTTCTGATTGTTGAGCTTGCCGTCTTCACAAACACCTCCCTCCTTATTTCCGCTTGTTGGCTCTCAAACAATGCTCTATCCTTTCTCGACCATGTGTGTCGCCCTGAACCATATCTCAAGGTCCGGGTTGGGTGCTGAGCCCACTAGGTGTTTGACCCGTGGGGTCAATGATGCAGCCCGCCTGATTGTGGTCAACCCCTGGAGGGTGAGCGGGACGTCGTCCCTGCAACCCGTGCTCCAGGTGGCAAGATGCGGGTGGCGCTACCCAGCCTGATACAGCGTACCCAAAACCATGTATCTACTACGTAGTATGAGAAGACTTGGACTTGTCAATTCAATCTGTTTTTAACCCTAATTACCTATGTGAAGAGAGTAAATAATTGACTTTCCATTATCAACATTGTAGTTTGTACGTAAAATTTAATAGTAAGGTTCATTTAAATTATACTATAGCATATAAATTATATTTTAAATTACTTATTAATGCAATATTAAACAGGTGGTTCGACCACTGACCACTGGTTGAACCAGTAAACCCGGTTTTAAAAACTATGTTCCTTGCATTCAAGGTCTATTTGCAGAAACCACGGTACTGAAACTAGGAGCTTTGAGGTAACGAAGCTTTAGGAGCCTTCTCTAGAGACAAGAACGGACTTCCCGTGCTGGCTATGAGGTGTTTGCTCAACAACCCAAAATCGAGAAGGCTCAACATCCTCGAACTGAAAACCCAAAATCGAGAACCCTCCTTGAAATTCAATTAAAACCTCCGTCCAAAACCAGAAATCGACCAGATAATCCTCTTTGTGCAATTAATTTGGTGTTCACTCTATGACATTTAACTGTTCATCTCTGTGCAATGGTGGAAGTGAGTGTGGAGTGGTTGCTGTATTACACATGGGCGTGAAGGTTGTCAGTGGTGCTCATATTCGGAGTGGGTTTAGGATGTCTCGGTGTGTGTGCTTGGGTTTGTAGACTGGTGTACATCATATTTAAGTGGTCACGTACGTGTACCTCTTCCATCAAAATTAGTTATAATTTCCGATCATGTCTAGTCTGTTTCTTGCAGATAATTCTGGCGTCTAATCTCCTTCAGATGAAGCGTGTGGTATGGCTGTATGCGAAATTCTGAATTAATTTGAGAATTCTCTGGAGCCACAAGGTGAATTGAGAAAGAGAAATGTGCAAGTTAAATATCAGAGCTCATATGTAACACGTAGAAGTCATCTATACAAAAACATAGGTCATATATCTCAGCATAAAGAATAGATCCATTTGAGATATATAACAATAGAAAGTTCATAGTGAAATCACCTTGCGGCCTTGAAGCTCCACTTGCAAATCAGCTATTTTCCTTTGTACGGCAGTGAGTTCTCTTAGAACTCTTATCAAGTCATCCCCCTTTTCACCAGTTACCGTTGATGAGTTTTGTATATCTTCCTACATCAGAGAATGTTAACTCAGCACAGTGAAATGAAATCTTGTTATCATTATATGATTTCATAAGCAGGCAAAACAGAGACAGCTATTGACTTGGACAGCTAAGACCATCTCAGATAGAATAGAACCTGCGAAGGGGGAGGTGGAACAGTGTAGCCAAGATCAGCTGCAATGGAAAGCGCATCGGACATCCCTCCCAGGCGTCTTAGAGGTTTCTTCCCCACCCAAGTTGTATCATTTCCGATAGACATTTTCCTTTCGTTTAAATCCTCCTAACCAAACTCCCAGCTTTTTTTGCAGCTTCAAGTCAATATGAGCAATTAGATGGCTGTGATCTGTCATGAAGACGATCTATAAGTTTCAGAATAATTCAAATTAATTTACAGATTACCAGTGATGGTAATAAATAAATATGGGGACTTAAAACTGTAGATAGAGGCTGAAACAAAACAGTGAATGTGGACCTATGCTTTTTATCTCATAACACAAACCAAGACTGTCAGCGAGCAAGAATGAGAAACTTATTCAAGAATGGATTACAATACCAAAGAGAAACAGCTTAAAAAGGTGAAATTTTACACAAATCTATTACAGCCATTTTCAAGTGACAGTTCAAGAGAGCGAGAGTAGTTAACATACTGTCAAAGATAAACAGCAATGCAGTGTAGTACTGTAGTTAACAGATAAAATCACCACTTGAGGTCAGAAATGGGTAACGCATCAAACATAACGAGCAAATACAAAGCTCCATCAGTTTGACTCAGTTCTCTCCGGCTTTATTACGAGTGATGGGTAAAAATTTAACAGTTACGGGGACTTAAAACTATGGAAAGAGTGATCTGGATTTATTAAATTCATGCCAAATGTGATTGTTTCGTTTTATGGCCCGGCTGAAACAAAAGTGTAACATGAGCCTATGATTTTTATCTCACAACACAAGCCAAGAAAGTCAGAATGGATTATACTATCAAAGAGAATCAATAATAGCCTAAACAGTGAAAATTGGACAAATCTACTACAGCTTGTTTCAAGTGACAGTTCAAGAGAGCGAGAGATGCAATTCAGTGTAGTTAACACACAAAATCACTGGTAGAGGTTGGAAATGGGTAACACATCAACATAAACCAGCAAAAACAAGACTCCATCAGTCTGATGCAGTTCTCTCCGGCTCTGCAACTCCATAATCAGGGCCGGATCTGAGAGTTTGCCACAGTGGGGCCCAAAATTTTATAAGGTGGAGCCGTGGAACCCGAAAATTATATTTGATTCATCATTAAATATGGAAGAACGTGCAAATAAGTACGTTAAATGAAGTAATAAGTAATGTACCAAAAAAATGAAGTAATAAGTATGACATTTTCCCGTCGGCAACGAGGCTGTCATTCGAGAATTGGTCGCCGCGCATCGGATTGCAATGGTGGTTCTTATAGTAGAATGAGTACTCATTATTAAAATTCTTAGATTGGATCACTCAGCAACTCGGACAAATCACTTTCACTATAAACATTTGGAGTCTCATTCATATTGAGAAATAAACGGTGGCTCTAGACGGCATAATCTCTAGAAAAATCTTTCCACGGCTGAGAAAACAATCGGACACATCAAACCTAGGCTCAATTCCAAATTAATAACTTACAGAACATACTTCATTCCCAAATCCAGCAAATTATAAACTCAGAGTTGCAGTTAACTAACTACTTAATCGCAATTTTAATAATAAGTGAAAGTAATGACATATCAAACACATTGAAGAACAAAATAGGAACGAGGCTTTCCACAGATGAAAGGTAAAATCTCACAAAAAGTTGCACATTATTTGGGAAAATGAAATTGGAAACTTAGGTTTTAAGAGATTTCGTACCTAGTTAAAGGCCGGTGAACACCACTGTAGAGCCGTCGGATTCTCCGTCGGATTTCGACGGCGCCGGCGCTGAGAAACTTGTTCTCCGTCGTCGTCGATCGTCTCAACCTAATTGCAGAACAGAAAAATTAGAAGAAGTATAGAACGAGAGAGAGATTGAGGATTGGAGAGAGCTCAGAAAGAGATCGAGGGAGAGAATGAAGTTTCTGTATGATGCTCAGAGAACTGTAGAAGCGCTTTGAGTATTCAAAATTACAAACTAACCCCTTATAATATTGAAATACTAAGTAAACCACTACATATATATTATGCCTACCACCCCTTCATTTTAGTAAACAACCATTTCGCCTCAGTTCATGACAGAAGTGAGCTTATCAGGCCGGCGATTGAATCGTGAAATCTTAAAGCTACATACTTACAATAATCGTAATGGCTAATTTTTCCAGGCCAATCTTCGTATAATTTTGGTGTTGCACTGTTGTTGTGCCACCTTCTTTTGAGTTGAGATAGCTCTTATATTATTTTTTTCTATCGAAGTCTCATACTTTTATATATTTGTGATTAGAAAAATAGTAAGATTTTTAACTGAAATGTAACTAAAATAAATAATTATAATTATAATAGAATAAATAATATTTCACAAATAATTTAAAATAAGTGGTTTTTTTATATGTTATGTAAGGACTTGTCGTCAATTTTGTTTTTTTGAAAAGAGAATAAGAACTTCATCGGGAATAAAACGGATCATAACAAGTCACTTACGACCAACAGCTAAACAAAAGCACCATCAAAACGTCCAAGGTGCTGACACAGAAACATCACAAATTACAGGAAGAACACGGCCACCAAAACCAAAAGCCAAAACAAGCCTGAGGCTCACTTACCAACCCCAACCATGTTCTTAAGACTGTTTTGATCCAAAAGCTTAACTGATAAACAACAGTGGTTATGGCAAAATCATCCTTATGTCCTTCATCTTCCTTCTCCACATGCGCCACCATCTTTGCATTGTCTTCGGATCCTTATCCTGCAGTTGTTGAATGAGATTGAAGACACAAGGATTATCAACATCAACCCTGAAATGCCAGAAGTCTCTAGAGTGCATGTAAAAATTTGCCATAACATCATTGCCAAGAATGGCGTTTGGGGTATGAAGAGTGAATTGATTCATATGAAGAGAGATCATGATTCCATAGTTCATGGCAGCCCACCACACTTTCTTGCAGGTCCTACTTTTCTTTGACCAGACAACAATGTCCACAACCTGGGCATGACAGCCTTTTCCTTCCACAATGAGGTAGTTAGTTTTCTCCTTCAAATAAATCGTAGGAACAGGGTCTTTGTCGTTCTAGTTTTGAAGGAATTCACTTGCAAAAGCTTTTCTTTGAAAATTGGATATGTGATGGTAATATCATGATCAGTATCATCATTGTTAAAAACCAGAGAGTTGCGATATAACCGTAAAGACCACGTGATTGCACCCAGCCAGCAAAGGGTTCTAGGACTATTATGCACGAAACAGTTGTTTATGGTGTTTCTAAGAAGCTGTAAGAGAGAGCAGTCCAAAGGGACATGAATAGGAGTGATAGACCAGAGGATATTAACAAACATACAATGCAAGAGCAGGTGATCCACTATTTCCTCGTGAGACTTACATAGGCTACCAAGTTTGGTAGAGTCAGGGAAGAGTTGGTGAATTTTGTGATTTGTAGGGAGTTTCTCATTGACCGACTGCCAGAGAAAGAAAAGGATTTTTAAGGGCAATTTTAGCTTACAGAAATCCTTCCAAGGAAAGTCTAGGATGATAACCCTCCAAGCTTTGTCATTTTGGTGCATTAGACCATTGTTTAGCTCAGACTTAACTAACTGCTTATAGGCTGAGGCTCTGAAGATGAGAATCTCCAATTAACAGAGTCATCTTGGTCCATTCTAGGCAAAGGAGTAGAGAGAATATGCCTTTGAGTCCAATTAGGCAGGTGGCTACTCTTTGATCTATCTCAAACCCTTTGCCCTTCCCTATTTGTCCTAATCCACCCTTCAAGTTTGTCATCACCGCTACCATTGTTACTCATCATAGTAGACAGAGCAGGAGTGTCAGGGATTCAATTGTCCTTAGTTAAATAAACTCTGTCCCCTTTCCCCACATCCCAAACAATACCCTCAGCTATAAACTTCTTGACAGTGGAAAAGCTTTTCCAAACTTTGGAAGGTTGGACATTGGTCTTTCTGTAGAAAAAATCCCTTTTCTTACAATACATATAATAGAAATACCTACACAGCAGGCTAGATTTTTCAGTGGAAATTCTTGAAGCTTGCTTAGCAAGCAAAGCTCTGTTCAGAAGAGAGGGGACTTGATATTAAGACCCCTAAGATCCATAGGTCTGCACATTTGATTTCAGGACACTCAATGTATTGCTCTTTTATCCTTAGATTTTCTTCGGATAAAAGCATAAAAGATTTGCTCAATCTTCTTGATACTCATCATTGGAAATTTTAAGTTGGACAATGGGTAGCTGAGTAGACTAGAGAGAATAGACTGAACCAAAGTGACCCTGCCAGCTCTATTAAGGAGACACCCTTTCCAGTCAGCACATCTATCTTCAACCCTGGCAATGGTTTGACTAGTTAAATCATCAGGGCCTACCCTCATATTCAGAGGGAGTCCAAGATAATTCTCCAGTGTGTTTGCTAGGTTGATTTGGAAATGTCTAGCTAGGATCATCTTTTTATGAAAGGAGCATTTGGGGCTAGTAGCTAGAGCAGAGGGAGTCCAATAATCTTCAAATTATACATTCACAGTGAGTAGATGGGTTAAAACGAAAAGTGAGATCATGGTTGACGTGCTACTTCATCAATTTTCAACCATTAATTTCTCTACAATTCGATGGCTTTGAACAGCAAGGGGTAATTATTGCTTGCTCCAATAGCAAATATGACATGGCGTTTTAAGCTATACATCACAGGACAAACAAGCAATACAAAATTTGCTCTTAGAGCAAACAAAATTTCTCCACATCAATACCATTATAAACAACAAATGTGACTCTTTCTTTAGTTCGTAGCTTATAAAGTTTTCTGTTAACAAAATATATTGGGGGAGTTTGGTATAACTTATTTGCAACTTAAGTTGTCTTATAAGTTGATGTCAAAAAAGTCCGTGACAAAAAAGTTGAAGAAAAAAGCTGTGTGTGTTTGGTGAAAAAGTTTGTGCAGCTGAAATGCAATTAATAAGTCTATTTTGTTGTTTAGTGTTGATTACCATTATACCCTTGATGTGTTTACTATCAGCCATATAATTGATGAATTTAACCATATAAACTTTTGATAAAAAAAAAAGTTTATTAATTTCTAATGTGAAGAAACGTCTTAAAATATTGTTGCAAACTTAAAGTAGGTAAACGAATACGCGATAGTAACATTTGTCGCAAATGAAACTAAAAATCAATAAAACAGTAAACGACAAATGATGAAGCTAGGCATATGTTACATTTTATCCCCTACTATTGTTACGTTTTAGAGCTCTTGTGATTTCCAAACGCAGTGAGTCCATATTGTTCATGCTTGATGCTAGGTTACTAGGTTCCGCTTCGTCAAGGGGATTATCCCGGACCTCATAGTTGTATCGGTCACCGAGTCTTATCATTGCATCAAATCCGTCATCTTGAACTTTTGTTCTCCGAATAAAGTTATGCAATGCCATACTCGCACAAACAACATTTGCTTGGTTTTAACTGAATATGGAGGCATGTCCCTCAGGATTGCCCAACGTGCCTTCCATACACCAAAAGTACGCTCAATTACACTACGTAGAGATGAATGAGCTTTATTGAAAATTTCTTTATCATTCCGAGGCCGATTACCATTTCTGAAAACTTGATGATGGTAGCGCTCTCCCTTATAGGGTGTGTGTAACCCTTTGAATTTTCATACCATAACCCAACACGCCATCACACTAAGTATTCACACATTACATCACAAAAGTAGTAACACGATTGCATGCCATATTAGATTTGCATATCATACTCCATTATATCTTATATGCTAGTTAAACATAAAAGGATTTCACTCCCGTCAAGTATTTGATTTAAGCTTCGAGGACGAAGCTCAGTTTAAGGGGGGAAGGATGTAATACCCCGATTTTATACAAGAAGCTAATTTAATAATTTTATATAAAGTTTGGGGGTGTAATTGTGATTTATAGAAGTTATGAATTTATCAAGAATAGGGTTATAATTGTAGTTTTTAGAAAGTTATAAAGTAATTGGATTTTATTTGGAGGTTTATAATTATAGTTTCCAAGAATATAAAGTTGATAATTTAAAGAATATGGATGTAATTGTATTTTAAAGAAGTTATATATATTAATCTAGCTAAGTGAGGGGCCATAATTGTAGTTTTAAGAAGTTTCAAATCAACTAAATATAAAGAATTGGGTTATATTTGTAGTTTTGAGAAGTAATAAATTAGTTGAAATGAGGTTTAGGGGAGGTGACTGTAGTTTAGAAGAGTTAATATTGAATTTAATTAAAAGTTGGGGAGTTAGTTGTATTTTAGAAGAATATTTGTATGTATATACGTATAGTATAATTATCTTTAACCCGTATTTTACATAACCCGACCCGTATATCCGTATAACCCGTATTTTTAATTAAAAATTATTATTATTATTATATTTTATTTTCTCTCCCAACCTCTTCCCATATTTTTCTCTCTTATTATTTTTCTCCCTTATTTCTCTCATTCTCTCTCTCTCTCTCTCTCTCACGGCACACCCTCCTCCCTCACACATCACCATCCCTCCTCCCACTTTTTTTCTCAACCTCCTCCCTCTAGCTTCTATTTCTTCACCCGACACACACACACACCCACACCCACACCCATAACTCCTCTATTAAAAAACTCATCACCATCCCTCCTCCCACCTTTTTCTCTCCCCCCCACCTATTAAATTAACTCTCCTCCTTCCTCCATCACCCTAACCTCTCTCTCATCTCCCTCCCTATCTCTCTCTCTCACCGTCACTTTCTCTCCCTCTCCTCCTCCCTCTCTCGGCAAACACACAACCACACCTCCCTCAATTTTTTTTACTCCCCCTCACAACACATCCCTCAATTTTTACTCCCCCTCACAACACAAATACATCCCCCTCTTCCTCCCTCTCACAATCACACAAAAACACACACCCTCCTCAATTCTCCATACTTCCTCCTCCTACCTCCTCTTACAATTCATCTTCTCCCTCAAATATTTTAATCACCCTCCTCTCCAATTTCACTATAAATAGAACCCTCCTCCATCTCATTTTCACCACCCACACTCCATTCTTCTCCTTCATCACCACCTCCTCCTTCTTCTTCCCGTTGGCCTAACACCACCACCACCACAATCACCATCATCACCAACAACACCCACCTCCCTCACTCTCCATCCTCCTCCCTCTCCCTCTCCGTAAACAACATCACCCACCACCATCACTACCACTGCCGACACCACCCCCACATCACCTCCATCTCCACCACCCACAACACCACCACCATGTCCACCTACGGCACCACCACCATCACCACCATGCCCTCCTAGCCCCCTCCACAACTCTCTGCCTCCACCCATCTACCACCTCTGTCTCTGTCTCTCCTCCTAAACCCAGTAGAAACAGCCCACACCCACACCACCATCTTCACCCCCGAGCTCACCACCAACACCGTTGCCATCACCACCCCACTTCCGGCCTCCATCACCACCACAGCTCTGCACCCACCTCCCTCTCAATCTCTCTCCCTCTTCCCTGCAAAACCCAGCAGAAATAACACCAACACCAACACCATCATCACCATCGGCATCACCTCCACCACTGCCGCCATCTCCACCGGCACCCATCACCTCCACCTCCCTCCATTCTCTCTCTCACCCCTCGGTCTCTCTCTCTCTCACTCCCTTGCTCTGTTCGCCGGAGCCATAAACAGAGGAAGAAGGCGGCCAAGCCGCCGCCGAACCAGACCCGAAGGCCGACCCGACGGGAGCCCGGCGCCCCGCTTCACTCCGCCTCTCTTCCCCCAGTTTCAGACCGTCCTCCATCCTCCTAGAGGTCCGACCAGACTCTAGGACGCCAGAAATCGCCACCCCAATCGCCGGGAAGCCATATTTTCCGGCGAGTTTCCGGGTCAAGTTCGGGGATCGATATCTCCTACATTCGGTAACCAAATCGGTTAATTTTTGCCTTAAATATTGTTAATTGGAATTGAATTAGAGTTTTGCATCATTAAAATGGAATGGGTATCCTTGAATCTAAAGATTCATGTTTGGATTTTGGAGAAGATGAAGAAGATGAACGTGAATGTCTAAGGGGGGTGATTTTGTCATTTAACAGAAAGTTTTGGGTATTAAGTGTGAAGTCAGAAAACTAGTTATAGTAATAAGGGGGGGGGGGGGGAGCAAGTGTATATTTATAAAGCTTGGGGATCTTGTTATAGTTTATATAATCTGATTTTATAAATAAATATAATAATTTCTTAAACAAACTAAAAGAGATTATTTATGATTTTCTCATATATATATAAATATATAATCTTGTATAATAAAGTAAGAATAGAGTATTTGTGTAAATTTGGCCATGTTTATAATCTTTTACTTGCAACGTTATGAACTAAACATAAATAGATATTTTTAAATGAGACTTTAGCTCCTAATTAATGAAATTGTTGATTTATATAAATAAAAATATATAACTACCCAAGTAATGTAAGAAAAATGTAATATCTATATAACTTAGAAAAGTTATCACGACTAAATAACTATAAAGCATTTCATGGGAAAATTTTATGAATTAAATATTTATATATATATATATATATATATATTGTAAGGAAAAAGAGGTGTTTTAATTATTTTCTAAGTATTGGATAAAAATTAAGAATTTACTTTGTCTTGAAATTTATATGCTATTATTGTATTAAAGTTAACCAAATTATTTTGTGAAATAATAATAAAGTTTACAATTTGAAAGGGAGGCTCATGCCTAATTACGTGTTTAATTAAATATGAGTTTATTTAATAATTCTCTAACTAATTATAAGTTTGCCACTTAGTTTGCTAAATGAAGAATAAAAATAATAGAGTACTTATTCTACATAAACCGGGAGTTTGGGTTGGCTTGAAAACTTAAATAAGAAGTTAGCTAATATTTAAAACATACATCGCATTACTTGCCTTATACATGATAGTTGAAACTTAGATTTGATTAGGGATTATAATTTGTAGGAAACGAGTTTGTAGACGAAGGCTACGTCTATCTGTAGGAGCTATCTCGTGATATTTGCGGTTGCTACGTGAGGTAAGTAAATATGCCAGGCCTAGAGCCTTATCTCCGTTCGTGTCGAAATTGTGATTTTATTATATCTCGTCTCAAAATGAATATTTGCTTTATGCTTATTACTTGAAAGCTTGCTTTGCTTGCCGATAAATGATTTTTGAAACTCTTACATGAAAAGTAATAATGCGTAATAACGTAAAGTGGAAGTAGTTGTGCGGGTGAACAGTATTTGGTTACTTATATATTTAACTCGGTCGCAACCTGCCGAGTCGCTCCATGTACTTACCCTTCTGGCCGCGAGGAGTCTTTAGGGGGTGTCGACACTTATGGTCATGGTTGCTAGTGAAAGGAAAGGAAAGGAAATGATAGATTATCCCCGTATCAACAAGATGATTAAATGAGTTTTGAGAAAAGGAAGTTTATAATAAAGATAAGAAAAGTTTGGGAAATATATCCCCCGTATTGAGATACAAAGGAAAGTTGAAGGACTCATATTTTGAGAAAGAAGTCTTACTATATTTCTTCACTACGTGAGATCATGATAAGTTACTTTATTGGATATCTATTCCTCATTATTTTTCAAAATGAAAGTATGCCTCATAATCTGTTTACATGTTTGGGTGTTTGCTTACTCAGCATTTCTCGCTGACTTTGGAAAAACTGCGGTCTTTGTTTTATTCCCCCGCAGGTCTAGGAGAAGGGAGCTCGGCGTAAGGGAGTCATCGTATCATATGATGTCTAGTAGTAATTTAAATAAGGCGAACTCTTAGTCAAATCTCACCTTGTGTAATAGTAAGTTGAATATCGTGTTAAGACAATTTGTGAGTTGTAATATATGATTATGTTAGTGTTTGTTTCAGTTACCATTGTTCCTAGCATCCGGGAGCAATCTCGGGTGCGGAGTGGCATTCTCGTATTTCCTTCCCGGCGGGAATACGGGGCGGTCACAGTGTGAGATACCCAGATTTGTTTGGATAACCCGCATCCACCAAATAGTATTTAGCTTCAATTTGAGATATAAACTTTAGAGTTAAAATTGCAAATAAAAACAAAAATCGCGTTCAAATTGTAACAAAGTGAAGAGTATGTTCTACCTTGTTGTGGGTGAGGAAATTTCTTGCCTGGATCATTGATAACCATGCTAAATACCCTTGAGTCATGCATAGACCCTTCCACCTGATGACACAAAGATAAATAACATATCAAAGTCGCATGCTGCCATGATGTTTTGAGTTGGGATTCCCTTACGACCATAATACTTGTCGGCGTCATCCACATGTGGTCTTACAAACACATGAGTTCCATCAATTGCGCCGATACAGTTCTATAAATTTGTGTTGTTATCATATAGTTATAAGTAAATAAATGATATCGATCAAATGTAAAACCGCACATAATTACCTTAAAAGGCTGATACTGTCTTTGAGAAGCGAGGTGTGGATGTATCTCATCTTGAGAGTGAACGGGTTCTATCAAAATTTTACTGAAAGAGAACACGGCTTGAAGTACTTCATGCAAAGTCCGAGATATGGTCTCACCTGAATGTTGAAAACATTCTTTCAAAACTCGATTACTCCAGCGATGTGCCAAATGGGTGACAAAAATAGCTACTTTTTCTTCGGGAGCAAGACCTCTAGGTTCAACCGTCAACCTGTGCTCTTGTACAAGACATGCACATAGTTCTCGAAAAGTGACACTAAACATTCGAAGTGTTTCCCAACATCAATTTGGATTCCCATGCAACAACTCCATTACCATGCATAACCGCTGAGTTTTGATGTGTGACAGGGCTCTTTTAGCAAGTGAGTAGTGAAATACCATTCTACTATTGTTGCAGAAGCATAAGCAATCTCATCAAATTCATCAGTACTGTGCTTTGGTATAATGTTGTTGGATGCCATAATGATCAATGCCTACACCAATAAATGGAAGTATACGTTAAAATATAAGACTCAATAAATCATTCAAATACAAAATTTAAAATAGAATAGAATTACCATCTTTAACCAATATTTGGGAGTTTAAAGTAGCTAGTACATGCAAAATTAACTCCTATCATAGTCATACTAAGTCGACATAAAAAGAAAACGTCTAGGTAGATATAAATAAAAAACGGATAATTAGTGTCTAAGGAAACCATGAAAGGTATGCCCAGGGGCGGATCCACAGCATACAAAGGGGGGGGGGGGCTATAGCCCCCACTCATTTTTTGAGAATTCTTATTTTACCCTTGTTTTATTTAGCTTTTCAGTTTAACCCCATAATATTTACACTATAGCCCCCACTTAATTTCCAACATTAAAAACTTTCTCTTGTTTTGAGTATTTTTTCTAATTTAGCCCCCACTGTATCAAATTCCTGGATCCGCCCCTGGGTATGCCCCTCTGAACTGAATTCAGTCCTCATGATTTGACATTAGCCATGTTATGGCAGCTTCATTGCTAGGTTGAGATAAAAAAAGCTCCGACCCAAGAAGGCCTACAAGCTGCCGTTGTGGCAAAAGTATGTAGATCACTAGTTGGTACAATACCCAACTCTTGGAGCCGACAAACCACGTCACCGAACCTCGAATTATCTGTCGTGTTACGAGAAGCTGCAAGGGCTTCTAGTTATGCTCGAATTTGTTGTGCCGAACTTAACTTTGACATCTTTCGAGCATTACGTCGTTCCTTCGTTACTTCACCATATGATCTTTTCTTGCCAGTAGACTGACTACTTCCATGAGGGCCAAATAGAGGATGGTGTATTTATTCCAATGGCTTCCATTAAATTTACTAATGGAGGACTATCATTGTTTAAGTCAATATTGAACCCGTCACCACCACAAGAAAATAAACTCTCGCCAATGTCACCATTAATGGGGGGTGTATGTGGTTCATTGGGACAAACTTGTTCAGACCCAATTGCAACCGCACCTCCAAAAACTGAAGCCAAAAGATCCTCATGAAGTATAGGTGCTTCTCTAAATGGTGCGCACTTAGGGTTTGCCTGAAAAAAATACATATATTAATTAAATCAAATATCAAAAACAGGTTTTTAATGTTCTAAAAATGAATAAGATAATAAGCAAGCTTACCAAGACTATTCTTGACCATTGTTCATCTGAACAAACCGGAACATTGCGCTCTGTATCCCATCCAATGCCAGTAACACAGTGTCGACCATGTCTCAGTGTCAACCATGCATCCCATTCTTTTTTCAAGAGACAGGTCATTTGTTTCTTGTTAAAGTTCAAATTATGACTATTTTTAAAACAATTCAATATGTTAGTCCAACCCTCTGTTGTCAATGTCCCTGCTTTAACATTTCCAATCTCCATTTCTTTGAGGATTAATTTGAGATAAATCCGTAATAGCTCAGGACTCCATTTTGCTTTATCTGCTTCAAGGGCACTTTTGTGTAGAAGTACATGGTGCCATTTTACTACAAATTAAAAATGCAATATTTGATATACAACAAAATATATTGTAAGAACAAAAATTTAATTGTATATGAACATCAAACTTATATTTTAGTACAAGAAAGAAAAAATTATTATGGTATATGAACTGCCTCATATATTGAATAGTAAAAACACATATTTAGGTTGATACTCTCTGTCCTTTGTAAACCCTATCATTTGTAAACCAATTCAAACTTATCATTATTATTATTATTACTGTTATTATCATGTAAACTTCAATCTTCGATCAAAAGTTTAGGTTGATACTCTGGCCTTAATATCCTATGTATATGATATATATAACTATTCACATATCAAAGCAGATGAGAAAACTCAACCCAGCCTTGCATCCCATTGAATAGTAAAAACACGTTATTTTTTAGACTTACACAAAACCCATGCCAGATGATAAATGTAAATAAAAATTAGAAAAAAAGAACAGACTTTCTTGATCTTAATAAACGCAAGACATGCATTGACGATAACAATTCGAAGTGCAAGAAGAAATTTGAGAAGAAAAAATACATACAATATAACTAAAAAAACAAATCAGATTTGCTTTAAAAAAATAAAAGAATCAGATTTAAAATAATTCACTAACCGCTTAAGCCTTTTCGACCTTCGCAGCAGTGGTCGCCGATGACGGGGGCCTCTTCTAGACGCCGTTGTTCAGATCCTGTTCACGAGACTCCACTCTTGTAAAAAATTTAATTTCATGAAATTTTAGCTCCAGCTGAAAACTTTCAAAGGCAAGAAAATGTGCAATAAAATTAGTTTGGTGAGAGTTAAGAGTTGGAGTAGTTAATGAGGGAGAGGTCAATTACAACACAACCTCTACCTAACAGATTTAAACTCTAATTAAAGCCACAAATGTCAACTACAAACTACAACAGACGAAGAAAAAGAGAGATGGTGAACATTAGTTACATTACTTGAGTGGTTACATTACTGGAGTGAACATTAGTTAAAATGCTATGTAATTAAATAGAGTTAGTGAGGACAATATGGTCTTTAGACCACCTATCAGAGAAAAAGCTCTACAAAGATCCAAAACACTAACTTTTTCTAAAGCTTTTTTTATACTATGAACTTATATGTTCAGATTCAAAAATTTGACTTATAAGTCCATACCAAACACCACAAATAAGTTGTCTACCGCTTATAATCCAAAATCGAATTATACGTGACTTATAAGTCATACCAAACCACCCCCCCATTGTCTTAAGTGTAAATTTTGGGCATTTTTGCAAACAATTTCATTATTTCGGGGGTAAAGTTGGAAACATTCTCGGGGTTTTATGCTGGTTGTTCTCCTGCCCTAGAATGCGCTCATACCACTTGAAAACCGCTGCAACAGAGGTAGACAGTAGACTAGTCTCTCATCAGTTCACAATTTGAAGAAATGGTACTCGTATCTCTTCAGCGAGGTATTTCGTCGAACATGTTCTCTTCAATTGTTGAATTTCATCTGACCTGCTCGTTTTCGTGTATGGTTTCTTCTTGCAGTCTGTGACGCTTCACACCAATCTCGGCGATATCAAGTGTGAGGTCGCTTGCGACGAAGTCCCCAAAGCAGCTGAGGTATGGATATCGCTATTTGATGTGCTCTATGTCTTCTATAGGAGCTAAATTAGGGTTGATCTCATGTTTCAATTTGTAATTGTAGCCACTGAGGTTTGTTTAAGAAAATTGCATGCCTTTTGTCTACCAATGAGTGAATCTGCTTATCATTGAATGGACTAGAGAAAAAAGGAGAAAGAGTATTAATTTCATGTCATGTGTTCTCTACCACAGCCTACAGTCTGTTGTTGATGCCCTTGTTTTCATTAGGAGAAGGTGAAGGGGATTACCCGATTGTTGTCGATTCCAAATTTTTAATTTTATTATTAGCCTTGGCGCAATTTGTGAATTCAAACTTATTAGTCCTTTGATCAAACAAACTGACATGTCCCAACACCCACCTTAGCGAAGGGAGGACCGTGGTCACTAATGGCAAGTTTTGTCGACCCAACCTAGGTTTTGTAAGATGTTTCGGATACAAACTGTCAATAGAGTTTGGGACGAGAAAGGTGTAGCAACAGAGATCAGAAATACCCGGACAGAGAAGAAAATGTCCACTCTGGATCCGTTAGGAAGAGAGAAGCAGGGAGAAATATGGCTATGATGGATGGTATAGTACTGTAATGAGACCTACCTTCCAGGTCGGTTGTATAGCATATATTCTTAAATGTCTCAACGGTTTTTGTGGGTGGAAATGTTGTTCGAAAGATGGAACAGGCGGGGTGGGTGCAACTTTTCAGACCTTAGATAAGGTAAGTGTACCATGTCCGTACCACGGGCAGGTTTAGTGTAATTTATCTATATATCTAACATTTAAGATAATCAATTTTTTTGTAGATACCATTATCTATTTGAGGAACTCAAAGTTAGTTTCTGATTTCCAATGCAAACTTAAAAAAGCATAATGACATGAGGCCGCCTGTTAAAGTTTCTTTTTTTTTTTTTTATATTATTTTTTTTTTGCTATGATATCTTGTTGCTTAATTTTTGGAATCTTGTGCGTAAACAAGAATATTTGCATTAGTAATATGTAAAAAAGTTCAACTTATAGAAATGTGTGTAATGTGAGTACTGAGTATGATATGCATACACATTTCTGAATTTAAGCCGTGAACATTTAAATACTTACTATACACATATTACTGAAAGCTTGAGTATTGATGAAGTCATCTCAACTTGTATTCTCAGCAAAGTTTTCAAATGAATTGGCGGGGTGGTAAATGTAATCTATGTTTCTTGAATAGTACCGGTGACCAGCAATCTATTTTATTACAGCTGTAGGATACACAAAAGATAACTGACGGCATACTCGTTGATCTTCTCTCCATGGACCTCCTTGAACACAAGAACCTTGAACTTCATCTACCACTCCGTCCCACCTCTTTTGCACCATTTGACTTTTTCACCCGTAACCGAGTCACTTTGACCCGGTAATTTGGATCGCAAAACGATGCAATTTTCCGATAATCTTTTATGGTCTTGTAGAATAAGAGTTACTTTACAACACTGCGAAAAATTTATCTAAAAATTGCAAAGTTTTGCTATCCAAATCACCCGGTCAAAGTGACCCATTGAATAGTGGAAGAGGTCCAAATGATGCAAAATAGGTGGGACGGAGTGGTAAGAATTCACTGTTTGGTAGCAAATCTAGCACAAATTTAAGCAAAACATAGTGAAAATCAAACAAAGAGAGCAGAAACAATCAAATCAGAACTTCAATTTCAAGCTTTGGATGTTGCAAAAAGCGATGTGATTCGGCGCCGGAAAGAGAAATCTGAATTCCATTCCCGACGACGACGAATCTGAATGCTTCATTGCCGGTAAATCAGTAAAAACTAACGGAACTAATCAAATTCCAAATGAACAAAACAAAATCAGTGAAAATTCCACACCTATTTTACGACATTCTTCCTTGCGACGATCTCTGAAATGATCGGATTCCGCCATGGATGCGCAAGCTCGGACAAGAAGTAACGGCAGATCATTCACCTGATAGATTGAGAATTACAGAAGCCTCTCCCAAAGCTTCAACCTGAAACATTTATCATCACCATTGAGAGAAATGCACAAAACAATGTATAAACACACACGTGCACCGTAACCAAATGCACTCAATAACAGTCATCTTTCTCTTTTTTTTCTCTCTCTTGGTAGTTACAGAACCACTAGCCTCTTTGTCTTTTCCAGCAACAAATCCGCCTTTAAAGCTCTCTCTCTCTCTCTGTCTGTGGAGCTACTTATCGCCTCAATCCATGTTAGCAAATCCCAAAAACAGCTTTAGGCAGCGTCTTTCTCTGTCTATGGGACAAAAACTAGGCACTTCTCTCTCTTTTTATAAGAGATCTTTATATCTTTCTAGAGTTGGTTTTTAACAATGGTTAGTAGTTTGTCTGTAACTACTAACCATGGTTAAAAAATACTAACCATGGTTAAAAACCAACTGTATAAAGATACAAAATTCTCCTATAAAAAGAGAGAGAAGTGCCCATTTTTTGTCCCATAGACAGAGAAAGACGTTGCCTAAAGCTGTTTTTGGGATTTGCTTATGTGGATTGAGGCAGTAAGTAGCTCCACGGAGAGAGAACTTTAAAGGCGGATTTGTTGCTTTAGAAGACAAAGAGCCTTTTGGTTCTGTAACTGCCAAGAGAGAGAAAAAAAAGAGAAAGAAGACTGTTCTTGAGTGTATTTGGTTGCGGTGTGTGTGTTGATACATTGTTTTGTGCATTTCTCTCAACGGTGATGAAAAATGTTTCGGGTTGAAGCTTTGGGAGAGGCTTCTGTAACTCTCAATCGATCAGTTGAATCATCTGCTTTTTCTTCTGGTCTGAGGTTGCGCATCCATGGCAGAGTCTGATCATTTTAGAGCTCGTCGCAAGGAAGGAGGTTGTAAGACAGGTGTGGAATTTTCGCTGATTTCGTTTTGTTTATTTGGAATTTGATTAGTTCCGTTAGATTTTGTTGACCGCGATGAAGCATTCCGATTCGTCGTCGTCGGGAAAAGGAATGGAATTCTGATTTCTTCGCTTTCCGGCGCCAAATCACAGTCTCTTCGCTTTTTGCGGCATCCAAAGCTTGAAATAGAAGTTCTGATTTAATTGTTTCTGTTCTCTCTTTGTTTGAGTTTCACTATGTTTTGCTTGAATTTGAGCTAGATTTGCTACCAAACAGTATGAATGCAGATCTATGGAAAGCTTGTGCAGTACCTTTCGTCGAAATACCTCGCAACGACGAGGGTCTATTATTTTCCTGAAGGTCACCTGGAACAGGTAAGCAATCTCTCTCTGAAATCCCCCTCTCCGTTGTCTTCAATTTTTTAATTATTTACTAGTTTGGAAGCACGTGCATTGCACGCGGACTTATCTATCTTTTAGTACACGTGGTAGGCAATGAGTGATAGTTGGGCGTCTTTGAAATTCGTTGTCCATTCCAGTTGGTTAGTGATCCAGATTGATACATTAGTGTTTCAGATTGATAAAGAGAGTACTCTCTGACTGTTTCATAGGTAAAGGTGTATTTTAGTTTGAGGTTCATTACCTATGTAATTTGGCTGGTATTGATCAGAGAGGCAAGAGGACAGTTTGCCTCACTGCGGCATGTTTCCTACCCAAATACTTTGAAAAGAGAATGCTTTTTAACTTACCTGTCGACCGACTTTTCAGATAATGTGGACTTAAAACCAACTTTTGAAGTAGTTTCCCCTACTTTAAAGAGTAGATCAGGAAAAAAATAGTCTGTGTGAAGAACCATGAAGAATTTGCCAACAAATGTAAAATAGTTCTTATCACTTTTCCAATAGCAACCAAAAATGAGATAGTAATATGTAATGTATCCCGTTCAAAATGGTAATGAATCAGAATCCAAATCAACCTTCAAATTCAGAAACGATTTTTTCCAATAGCCTTACTGCAAAACAAAACACAAATAAGAATGTTGATTCAGAAGAATTTTCATTAAAGATCATGTTATGAACGGATTTCAGATATTAGGTTAGTACTTAGTAGTCCCTAATCTGTACATTGATGAAAACCCCGGACTAAAATAATTGTTTTTCACATACCCGAAGATCCAAATAATTCTCTGCCTTCCTGGGTTGGGGAGAGGAAATTACAAGGATGGAGTGGAGAAATAGAGAAGATGGTAAAGAACAAAAACGGTTACTGGGTAATCAGAGAGACAGAGGAAACAAGCAAATAAAATTGACTCAATAAGCTCATCCCTCTTATCTTTAATCAGCCAACATGTCTTGCAGGAGGTTTTTCCTGAAACAACTGCCTACAATGGCTGAAGTTTTCCTGGTGTTGAAGAAGAAAAGACAGAGAATGAAGAGTCAGAGAAAAGGAAAACGATGAAGAAACGTTTAGTAGAAAAAAAATCCAGTTACATGTTTTTAGAATTAAAACTGATTGGGCCGAATCTAATACCTGGACTATAAATTCATGTTGTATTTAATTATTTGAGCAAAATAAACATAAAGGAAATGGAGACTACTCTCTCAACAATTCACAATTTGAAGACTCCAGAGCTCGCTGCTAAAAAATGGTACTCGTATAGTCGTATCTCTTCTTCATTGAGGTATTTCGTCGAACATGTTCTCTTCAATCGTTGAATTTCATCTGACCTGCTCGTTTTCGTGTATGTTTTCTTCTTGCAGTCTGAGACGCTCCACACCAATCTTGGAGATATCAAGTGCGAGGTCGCTTGCGACGAAGTCCCCAAAGCAGCTGAGGTATGTTTCTCGCTGTTTAATGTGCCCCATGTCTTCTACGAGAGCTAAACTAGGGTTCGTGGTTCAATTTGTCATTTTAGTTTCTGAGGTTTGTTTAAGAAAATTGCATGCCTTTGTCTACCAATGAATGAATTTTCTTACCATGGAATGGACTAGGGAAGGAAGGAAAAAGAGTATTATTAATTCCATGCCATGTGTTCTCTACCACAGCTACAGTCTGTTTGTTGATGCCCTTGTTTTCACTAGTGTAAGGTGAAGGAGATTACCCGTTTGTTGTCGATTCCAGTTTATTCTTAACCATCAGCACAATTTTGGATGCAAACATAGTCATTTGATCAAACAAACCGACATGTGTCAACACCCACCTTAGCGAAGGGAGGACCTTGGTCACAAATGGCAATTTGTGTCGAACCAACCTAGGTTTTGTAAGATGTTTCGGATACAAACTGTCAATAGAGTTTGGGACGAGAAAGGTGTAGCAACAGAGATCAGAAATACCCGGACAGAGAAGAAAATGTCCACTCTGGGTCCGTTAGGAGGAGAGAAGCAGGGAGAAATATGGATATGATGGATGGTATTGTACTGTAGTGAGCCCTAACTTCCAGGTTGGTTGTATAGCATGTACTCTTAAATGCCTCAACGGTTTTTTTGGGTGGAAATGTTGTTCGAAAGATATAACAGGCGGGTGGGTGCAACTTTTCAGACCTTAGATAAGGTAAGTGTACCATGTCCATACCAGGGGCAGGTTTAGTGTAATTTATCTATATATCTAAAATTTAAGATAATCAGTTTTTTTTTTGTAAATACCATTTTCAATTTGAGGAACCCAAAGTTAGTTTCAGATTTTCAATGCAGAACTTGGAAAAGCTTAATGAAATTAGGCCGCCTCATTAAAGCTGTTTCTTTTTCTGTTGCTATGATATCTTTGTTGCTTAATTTTTGGAATCTTGTGCGTAAACAAGAATATTTGCATTAGTAACATGTAAAAAAGTTCAACTTATAGAAATGTGTGTAATATGAGTATGATACACATACACATTTCTGAATTTATGCCTTGAACATTTAAATACTTATTATACACATATTACTTGAAAGCTTGAGTATTGATGAAGTCATCTCAACTTGTATCCTCAGCAAAGTTTTCAAATCAATTGGCGGGGTGGTAAATGTAATATATGTTTCTTGAATAGTACCGGTGACCAGCAATCTATCTGGTTACAACTGTAGGATACACAAAAGATCACTGACGGCATACTCGTTGATCTTCTCTTTATGGACCTCCTTGAACACAAGAACTTTGAACTTCATCTACCACTCCGTCCCACATCTTTTGCACCATTTGACTTTTTCACCCGTAACTGAGTAACTTTGACCTGGCAATTTGGATCGCAAAACGATGCAATTTTTTGATAATTTTTTATGGTCTTGTAGAATAAGAGTTACTCTACAACACTACGAAAAAATTATCTAAAAATAGCAAAGTTTTGCTATCCAAATCACCGGGTCAAATTGACCCATTGAGTAGTGGGAAAAGTCCAAATGATGCAAAAGAGGTGGGACGGAGTGGTAAGAATTCACTGCTTGGTAGCAAATCTAGCACACATTTAAGCAAAACATAGTGAAAATCAAACAAAGAGAGAGCAGAAACAATCAGAACTTCAATTTCAAGCTTTGGATGTCGCAAAAAGCGATGTGATTCGGCGCCGGAAGTAGAAGAAATCGGAATTCCATTCCCGACGACGACGAATCAGAATTCTTCATCGCCGGTAAATCAATAAAAACTAACGAAACTAATCAAATTCCAAATAAACAAAATAAAATCAGTGAAAATTCGACACCTGTTTTAGGACCACCTTCCTTGCGACGATCTCTGAAATGATCGGATTCCGCCATGGATGCGCAAGCTCAGACAAGAAGATACAGCAGATGATTCAACTGATAGATTGAGAATTACAAAAGCCTCTCCCAAAGCTTCAACCTGAAACATTTAGCATCACCATTGAGAGAAATGCACAAAACAATGTATCAACACACACGCGCACCGCAACCAAATGCACTCAATAACAGTCCTCTTTTCTCTTTTTTTCTCTCTCTTGGTAGTTACAGAACCACTAGCCTCTTTGTCTTCTCCAGCAACCAGTCCGCCATTAAAGCTCTCTCTCTCTGTGGAGCTACTTACTGCCTCAATCCATGTTAGCGAATCCCAAAAACAGCTTTAGGCAACGTCTTTCTCTGTCTATGGGAAAAAAACTAGGCACTTCTCTCTCTTTTTATAAGATATTTTTGTATATTTCTAGAGTTGGTTTTTAACAATGGTTAGTAGTTTGTCTGTAACTACTAACCATGGTTAAAAACTACTAACCATGGTTAAAAACCAACTCTAGAAAGATACAAAAATCTCCTATAAAAAGAGAGAAATGCCCAGTTTTTGTCCCATAGACAGAGGAAGACGTTGCCGAAAGCTGTTTTGGAATTTGCTAACGTGGATTGAGGCAGTAAGTAGCACCACAGAGAGAGAACTTTAAAGGCGGATTTGTTGCTGTAGAAGACAAAGAGCCTTTTGGTTCTGTAACTGCCAAGAGAGAAAAAAAAGAGAAAGAGGACTGTTCTTGAGTGTATGTGTGTGTTTGATACATGTTTTGTGCATTTCTCTCAATGGTGATGATGAATGTTTCAGGTTGAAGCTTTGGGAGAGGCTTCTGTAACTCTCAATCGATCAGTTGAATCATCTGATTTTTCTTCTGGTCTGAGCTTGCGCATCCATGGCAGAGTCTGATCATTTTAGAGCTCGTCGCAAGGAAGGAGGTTGTAAGACAGGTGTGGAATTTTCGCTGATTTCGTTTTGTTTATTTGGAATTTGTTTAGTTCCGTTAGTTTTTTGTTGATTTACTGCCAATGAAGCTTTCCGATTCGTCGTCGTCGGGAAAAGGAATGGAATTCTGATTTCTTCGCTTTCCGGCGCCGAATCACAGTGTCTCTTCACTTTTTGCGGCATCCAAAGCTTGAAATAGAAGTTCTGATTTGATTGTTTCTGTTATCTCTTTGTTTGATTTTCACTCTGTTTTGCTTGAATTTGAGCTAGATTTGCTACCAAACAGTATGAATGCAGATCTATGGAAAGCTTGTGCAGGACCTTTCGTCGAAATACCTCGCAACGACGAGAGAGTATATTATTTTCCTGAAGGTCACCTGGACAGGTATGCAATCTCTCTCTGAAATCCCCCTCTCTGTTGTCTTCAATTTTTAATTATTTACTAGTTTGGAAGCACGTGCATTGCACGCGGACTTATCTATCTATTAGTAGACGTGGTAGACAATGAGTAATGGTTGGGCGTCTTTGAAATTCGTTGTCCATTCCAGTTGGTTAGTGATCCAGATTGATAAAGAGAGTACTCTCTGACTGTTTCATAGGTGAAGATGTATTTTAGTTTGAGGTTCATTACCTATGTAATTTGGCTGGTATTGATCAGAGAGGCAAGAGGACAGTTTGCCTCACTGCGGCATATTTCCTACCCAAATACTTTGAAAAGAGAATGCTTTTTAACTTACCTGTCCAAAAGAGACCGACTGTTCAGATAATGTGGACTTAAAACCAACTTTTGAAGTAGTTTCCCCTACTTTAAAGAGTAGACCAGGAAAAAAATAGTCTGTGTAAAGAACCATGAAGAATTTTCCAACGAATGTAAAATAGTTCTTATCATTTTTCCAATAGCAACCAAAAATCGAGATAGTAATATGTAATGTATCCCGTTCAAAATGGTAATGAATCAGAATCCAAATCAACCTTCAAATTCAGAAACGATTTTTTCCAATAGCCTTACTGCAAAACAAACACAAATAAGAATGTTAATTCAGAAGAATTTTCATTAAAGATTATGTTATGAACGAATTTCAGATATTCGGTTAGTAGTCCCTAATCTGTACATTGATGAAAACCCCGGACTAAAATGAATTGTTTTCACATACCCGAAGATCCAATTAATTCTCTGCCTTCCTGGGTTGGGGAGAGGAAATTACAAGGATGGAGTGGAGAAATAGAGAAGATGGTAAAGAACAAAAACGGTTACTGGGTAATCAGAGAGACGGGAAACAAGCGAATCAAATTGACTCAATAAGCTCATCCCTCTTATCTTTAGGAGCTACATTAGGGTTGATCTCATGTTTCAATTTGTAATTTTAGCCCCTGAGGTTTGTTTAAGAAAATTGCATGCCTTTTGTTCACCAATGAGTGAATCTGCTTAGCATGGAATGGACTAGGAAGGAAGGAAAGAGAAAGAGTATTATTAATTCCATGGCATGTGTTCTCTACCACAGCTACAGCCTGTTGTTGATGCCCTTGTAGTCACTAGTATAAGGTGAAGGGGATAACACCTTTGTTGTCGATTCCAATTTGTTAATTTTATTCTTAACCATCAGCACAATTTTGTGGATGCAAACGTAGTACTTTGATCAAACAAACTGACATGTCTCCCACCTTAGCGAAGGGAGGACCTTGCTCACAAATGGCAATTTGTGTTGAACCAACCTAGGTTTTGTAAGATGTTTCGGATACAAACTGTCAATAGAGTTTGGGACGAGAAAGGTGTAGCAACAGAGATCAGAAATACCCGGACAGAGAAGAAAATGTCCACTCTGGGTCCGTTAGGAGGAGAGAAGCAGGGAGAAATATGGATATGATGGATGGTATTGTACTGTAGTGAGCCCTAACTTCCAGGTTGGTTGTATAGCATGTACTCTTAAATGCCTCAACGGTTTTTTTGGGTGGAAATGTTGTTCGAAAGATATAACAGGCGGGTGGGTGCAACTTTTCAGACCTTAGATAAGGTAAGTGTACCATGTCCATACCAGGGGCAGGTTTAGTGTAATTTATCTATATATCTAAAATTTAAGATAATCAGTTTTTTTTTTGTAAATACCATTTTCAATTTGAGGAACCCAAAGTTAGTTTCAGATTTTCAATGCAGAACTTGGAAAAGCTTAATGAAATTAGGCCGCCTCATTAAAGCTGTTTCTTTTTCTGTTGCTATGATATCTTTGTTGCTTAATTTTTGGAATCTTGTGCGTAAACAAGAATATTTGCATTAGTAATATGTAAAAAAGTTCAACTTATAGAAATGTGTGTAATATGAGTATGATACACATACACATTTCTGAATTTATGCCTTGAACATTTAAATACTTATTATACACATATTACTTGAAAGCTTGAGTATTGATGAAGTCATCTCAACTTGTATCCTCAGCAAAGTTTTCAAATCAATTGGCGGGGTGGTAAATGTAATATATGTTTCTTGAATAGTACCGGTGACCAGCAATCTATCTGGTTACAACTGTAGGATACACAAAAGATCACTGACGGCATACTCGTTGATCTTCTCTTTATGGACCTCCTTGAACACAAGAACTTTGAACTTCATCTACCACTCCGTCCCACATCTTTTGCACCATTTGACTGTTTCACCCGTAACTGAGTAACTTTGACCTGGCAATTTGGATCGCAAAACGATGCAATTTTTTGATAATTTTTTATGGTCTTGTAGAATAAGAGTTACTCTACAACACTACGAAAAAATTATCTAAAAATAGCAAAGTTTTGCTATCCAAATCACCGGGTCAAATTGACCCATTGAGTAGTGGGAAAAGTCCAAATGATGCAAAAGAGGTGGGACGGAGTGGTAAGAATTCACTGCTTGGTAGCAAATCTAGCACACATTTAAGCAAAACATAGTGAAAATCAAACAAAGAGAGAGCAGAAACAATCAGAACTTCAATTTCAAGCTTTGGATGTCGCAAAAAGCGATGTGATTCGGCGCCGGAAGTAGAAGAAATCGGAATTCCATTCCCGAAGACGACGAATCAGAATTCTTCATCGCCGGTAAATCAATAAAAACTAACGAAACTAATCAAATTCCAAATAAACAAAATAAAATCAGTGAAAATTCGACACCTGTTTTAGGACCACATTCCTTGCGACGATCTCTGTAATGATCGGATTCCGCCATGGATGCGCAAGCTCAGACAAGAAGATACAGCAGATGATTCAACTGATAGATTGAGAATTAGAAAAGCCTCTCCCAAAGCTTCAACCTGAAACATTTAGCATCACCATTGAGAGAAATGCACAAAACAATGTATCAACACACACGCGCACCGCAACCAAATGCACTCAATAACAGTCCTCTTCTCTTTTTTTCTCTCTCTTGGTAGTTACAGAACCACTAGCCTCTTTGTCTTCTCCAGCAACCAGTCCGCCATTAAAGCTCTCTCTCTCTGTGGAGCTACTTACTGCCTCAATCCATGTTAGCGAATCCCAAAAACAGCTTTAGGCAACGTCTTTCTCTGTCTATGGGAAAAAAACTAGGCACTTCTCTCTCTTTTTATAAGATATTTTTGTATATATCTAGAGTTGGTTTTTAACAATGGTTAGTAGTTTGTCTGTAACTACTAACCATGGTTAAAAACTACTAACCATGGTTATAAACCAACTCTAGAAAGATACAAAAATCTCCTATAAAAAGAGAGAAATGCCCAGTTTTTGTCCCATAGACAGAGGAAGACGTTGCCGAAAGCTGTTTTGGAATTTGCTAACGTGGATTGAGGCAGTAAGTAGCACCACAGAGAGAGAACTTTAAAGGCGGATTTGTTGCTGTAGAAGACAAAGAGCCTTTTGGTGCTGTAACTGCCAAGAGAGAAAAAAAAGAGAAAGAGGACTGTTCTTGAGTGTATGTGTGTGTTTGATACATGTTTTGTGCATTTCTCTCAATTGTGATGATGAATGTTTCAGGTTGAAGCTTTGGGAGAGGCTTCTGTAACTCTCAATCGATCAGTTGAATCATCTGATTTTTCTTCTGGTCTGAGCTTGCGCATCCATGGCAGAGTCTGATCATTTTAGAGCTCGTCGCAAGGAAGGAGGTTGTAAGACAGGTGTGGAATTTTCGCTGATTTCGTTTTGTTTATTTGGAATTTGTTTAGTTCCGTTAGTTTTTTGTTGATTTACTGCCAATGAAGCTTTCCGATTCGTCGTCGTCGGGAAAAGGAATGGACTTCTGATTTCTTCGCTTTCCGGCGCCGAATCACAGTGTCTCTTCACTTTTTGCGGCATCCGAAGCTTGAAATAGAAGTTCTGATTTGATTGTTTCTGTTATCTCTTTGTTTGATTTTCACTATGTTTTGCTTGAATTTGAGCTAGATTTGCTACCAAACAGTATGAATGCAGATCTATGGAAAGCTTGTGCAGGACCTTTCGTCGAAATACCTCGCAACGACGAGAGAGTATATTATTTTCCTGAAGGTCACCTGGACAGGTATGCAATCTCTCTCTGAAATCCCCCTCTCTGTTGTCTTCAATTTTTAATTATTTACTAGTTTGGAAGCACGTGCATTGCACGCGGACTTATCTATCTATTAGTAGACGTGGTAGACAATGAGTAATGGTTGGGCGTCTTTGACATTCGTTGTCCATTCCAGTTGGTTAGTGATCCAGATTGATAAAGAGAGTACTCTCTGACTGTTTCATAGGTAAAGATGTATTTTAGTTTGAGGTTCATTACCTATGTAATTTGGCTGGTATTGATCAGAGAGGCAAGAGGACAGTTTGCCTCACTGCGGCATATTTCCTACCCAAATACTTTGAAAAGAGAATGCTTTTTAACTTACCTGTCCAAAAGAGACCGACTGTTCAGATAATGTGGACTTAAAACCAACTTTTGAAGTAGTTTCCCCTACTTTAAAGAGTAGATCAGGAAAAAAATAGTCTGTGTAAAGAACCATGAAGAATTTTCCAACGAATGTAAAATAGTTCTTATCATTTTTCCAATAGCAACCAAAAATCGAGATAGTAATATGTAATGCATCCCATTCAAAATGGTAATGAATCAGAATCCAAATCAACCTTCAAATTCAGAAACGATTTTTTCCAATAGCCTTACTGCAAAACAAAACACAAATAAGAATGTTGATTCAGAAGAATTTTCATTATAGATTATGTTATGAACGAATTTCAGATATTCGGTTAGTAGTCCCTAATCTGTACATTGATGAAAACCCCGGTCTAAAATGAATTGTTTTCACATACCCGAAGATCCAAATAATTCTCTGCCTTCCTGGGTTGGGGAGAGGAAATTACAAGGATGGAGTGGAGAAATAGAGAAAATGGTAAAGAACAAAAACGGTTACTGGGTAATCAGAGAGACAGGAAACAAGCAAATCAAATTGACTCAATAAGCTCATCCCTCTTATCTCTAATCAGCCAACGTATCTTGCAGGAGGTTTTTCCTGAAACAACTGCCTACAATGGCTGAAGTTTTCCTGGTGTAGAAGAAGAAGAAAAGACAGAGAATGAAGAGTCGGAGAAAAGGAAAACGATGAAGAAACGTTTAGTAGGAAAAAAATCCAGTTACGTGTTTTTAGAATTAAAACTGATAGGGCCGAATCTAATACCTGGACTAAAAATTCATGTTGTATTTAATTATTTGAGCAAAATAAACATAAAGGAAATGGAGAAAATACCAATAAAGGGGCCAAATTGATTACCTGTACAATAAATTTATGTTAAATATCATTATTCGTGAGGGGTATTTTCGGCAAGCAGAAAAAGGTAGGAAACGGAGAAAACACTTGTGTTAAACACTTCGAGTGTCTTCACCTTTCTATAGTTGTAGAGATTTATTTATATATTTATTTCCAATTATGCTTGCAACTTTCAGCTGCAACCAATGAAGAATTTGATCAACAAATTCCGCAGAGTAATCTTCCATCATAGATAGTGTGTTAAGTTATGAACGTAGACTTAAAGGTAACCTTTACCTCCTTACTCTTACGCTCATTATTATGGAGCTTCTATGAATAATTTTCTGTTTTTGACATTTGTCTGTCTGGGTTTATGTTATGTATGTATAGGTTGAGCAAGAGACTGATGAAGTGTATGCAGTGATCAGTCTGTTCCCTATTACAAACGTAAGATGCTATTGTTGTTACTTGTTAGTACGAGTGGTTATTTTGAGCTGATTTGTTGTATTTTTTCATGGCCTAAGTTTGGTAATTTTTTTTTGTGGTGGTGCTATTAGCAACGCGGGCCAATAGGTCCGAATCAATTGCCTCCTGAATATCCTGGGAGGCAGATGCTGAATTCTGTAAGATTTTGACTGTGTCAGATACAAGTACTCATGGAGGATTCTCTGTTCTCCGGGATCATGCCAACGAGTGTCTTCCTCAATTGGAGAGTTGCCTGTGCTATGTCCATCTTGTTTTAGAAATGGAGGCCAAAAGAAAAATACATGTCCCATTTGAGGATGGTAGGACAAAAATTTCAACTAGGGACAGTTACTGAGATCATTTTTTGGATTGGCTTGAGTTTCAATGGAGATTTATAATTTCAAGTTCTTCTCATCCATGTGTTATTGAAGTGAATCGACAATGTACATCAGTTACCAAACCCTTTCAATCTTTTTGCTCATCTTTTTCGCCAACTTTCCCACTTAAGTTGTCTTGAAAATGTCATTTGCTTGTTCTGTTGTGAAATTAAAAGGGAAGGAAATACTACTATGTTTCAATTATGAGTTAAATCTCAGTTAGACAGGCAAACACTGTTGCCTTCAAGCGAACACAGCAGGCAGTAGTTTTTTACTTTCCCCCCTTTGTTCTTCAGGATATGACTCAGCCAACCCCGTCCCAGGATCTAGTAGCCAAGGATCTTCACAATAAAGAATGGCGGTTTAAGCACATCTACAGAGGTACGTTGTAATTAGTTTACCATCTCCCACTAATTCTCTTGGATCACTAATGTTACTTAACACACTGGAAAATGGACCTGGCTTTCTCTATTGCATGAAATGATCAGGTAAACCACATAGGCATTTGCTTACGACAGGCTGGAGCAACTTTGTAACAGCGAAAAGACTGGTTGCTGGTGATTGTTTCGTGTTCCTAAGGTACTTGTGCTGGTTTCATTTGATTTAATTTGCTCTTTTAGTTTATAACATCAAATTCACTATTATTGACTTCCATATCTAGTTAGTTACTATCATTTGCCTGTAATGCAGGGGCGGCAATGGGGACCTTCCAGTTGGCGTTCAACGCCATGCCAGGCAACAAATCCGTATGCCTCCTTCAGTGATATCAAGCCAGAGCATTCGTCTTGGAGTGCTGGCCGATGTATGGAGCGCCATTTCTTTGAAAATGTTTTTCGTTGTGTGCTATAAACCGAGGTTTAATCTTTATCTTCCTCACAATAGTATACCCATACACCTCTTTCAGTCTTTCTTTGTAGTAGATTTGTTTTCTTAGGTTTTTGTTCCTTGTGTTGACCAGGACAAGCCAATACATCATCCGGTTGAACAAATATCTTGAGGCTATGAAACATAAATTCACTGTTGGAATGAGGTTCAAGATGGGATTTGAAGGAGTACACTCTCCTGAGACAAGGTCCTTCTCTAATGACCCCCTTTGAAATTACTAACTAGGACATTGTTTCCTTTCAGGAATCTATCTTGACCAGCAAAATTCCTTGGTTCTTTTTTTGTTCGGTTTCACAGGAACTATTGTTGGCGTAGGGGACACTGGGTCGCAGTGGCCGGATTCTGAATGGAAGTCATTGAAGGTGGTAAACAAATTCACAAGTCAAGTTATTGAGATATTTCTCGCCCTGGTTCCTAAAATGCATTTCCCTGTTTTCATCTTCTTTTATTTGGTCCAATGGGATGAACCGGCAACAAGACAAAGACCAGACAGAGTTTCTCCATTTGATATAGAACCATTGGATCCCTCCAGTTTGCCGAGCCAGATGTCTCAACTCTCAACCAGCATGGAAGAGCAAGAAGCGTCGACCAATTGATGTTCCAGTTGCCGGTAGCATATGAGATCTTTATCAAAGTGTTACTATTTTTGAAGTGAATCAGTGTCGAATTTGAGTGCTTATATGTGTTACCTTTTTGCATACAGAAAATGCTACCTTTTTGGGACCTTCAGGTTCTGGGTTTCCTGGATTTGCGACGCCACTGGGTTTCAGTGCTATGAATAACAGCGGAAGTCGAGCAATGTGGACTCCCAATCAAAATGATTTGAACTTTAACCACTCCAGTTCCTCCAGCTCAAAGCAGCTGCTGGCAGATGGAATTTGTTCTCCTCCTAGTCTTTCAGGTGGATTTGTAAACATGAACGGTGGAGACAACAAAAGACCGCCTAATGTTTCTTCACAACCCAGCTGTACTGTTGTAGCCACCGATCCAGTGGAGAAGAGCAAAAGGCTCGAGTCTTGTGGTTGCATGTTGTTTGGCATTAATTTGTCAGAAATCAGCCAAGTTGCACCAGAGGTGCCACCGAAAGAGTCACAGAGCAAGCAGCCGGATTTTGCTATCTCCACAAGAAGACTTATCAAGGTGAAACAGAAAAACTAGCTTTTATTACTTCATGTCATATATACATTGATGAACTTCATCAACTTCTTACAACTCCCTCTTTCTCATTGGATGTCGAGAAGGTTCGTATGCAAGGGGTTTCTTTTGGCCGAGCTGTTGACTTGACAGCATTGGATGGATACGAGTCTCTCACTGATGAACTTGAGAAAGTGTTTGACATCAAAGGGGAGCTTCGCACTTGAAACAAGTGGCAAGTTGTGTATACTGATGATGAAGGAGATACGATGCTCGTTGGCGATCATCCATGGCCGTGAGTAGCCTTAGCCTTTATTTACTTACAGTGCTTAACTTTTCAAAACCTGTCTTTTACTGTGAAAAATATACAGGAAACATTGTCAACGCGTTGGTAACTTCTTTTAGACGTGACCAAATGTTAATGGGATAGTTATAGTTAAGGCAGAAATCTAGATTGTAATTACTGCAAAGGCAGTAAAAATAAAATAATTATTAAAAATTACACTTGAAGAGAAATATTTAGTAACAAGGCCAAAACTTGGAATTAGACAATACAAATGACTACCCTTACTTTTGTAAACTAAGTATATATATATATATATATATATATATATATATATATATATATATATATATATATATACACAAGTACATTTTTACCATTCAATTTAAAAAAAAATAATTTATTACTTATTACCAATATTGTTAGAACTTCTCAACGTGAATCAGCTTCTCGAGAAAGAATGAAAAAAATGAGAAATCTGTGAATCAGCTTCTCGAGAGCCCATCATGCGCTGTAATGGTGCCATTGAACCCAAGTGCAATATGAAGATTGTACCACATATAGAACAAAAGCCTCATATTCAACAACAATCCCATTATCTCGTCTTCTTGTGTCGAGTACCTACATACCATGGGCGGGGTTCCTAGGGTTTCTGCGTATGGGAGGCAGAGTGAAAGGATAGACAGGAAAATTGTTTAACAAAATCTCACGTTGCCGAGATGTCCGAGATTTTGTTTTTGCTTTCTCTTGTTATAAATGAACGGTACAAATGTCATTTGTGTTACGCTTATCCCTTGTTGATAAATATTTTATAACAAATGTCTTTTCCAACAATTAGTTTATTTTTTATGCCTTCATCACAATTACATTTCTATTCTCTGCCTTAAGTATAATAATCCCCACGTTTTGAAATAGTCTGATCAGATCATTCCGTGTACAAGTTGGTAACTTACGCTTACACATTCTTATTAAAAATCATTTTGCAGTTCTGTTGCAGAGAATTCTGCAAAATGGCCAGAAAGATCTTCATCGATTTAAGTAGGGGAAGGGAGCTTCTCGGGCCCTCTATTACCGGTGAAGACGCGGATCCGTGACTTGGGGTTTGTTTATCAATATTGGAGTCTGGCATTGTACAAATGGGGGGTGGCTGCTTGCTTTTTTGGAGCTGTGTTCAAAGTAGACTATTATTTAATTTTAGCCGGCCTAGTGAAAATTCTAGAGCTGTAGCTAAACTAGAATTATGCATGGTAAGATTAGAGCTAGATCCGTGAAAAAAAAACTGCTAGTGGGAGGTTATGAAGTTTGAACTGAATCATGGGAACTGTAAAAAAAAAATAAGTCTGTCCTTGTTATGTTTTGAAGATTCTATTGTGTGAATCTCTAGTGTTGGTGGGAATGTTTCTTATGGACAAACATATAATTTTGTTGTCCCATATTCTGTGGTGGTTCATTTTTTTTTTTTTTTTTTTTTTTTTTGTTTTTTGTTTTTTGTTTTTTTTTTTTTGATGAGAAGGCAACGACAAATTATCTTAATTGAGAAAACTTATACATCTTTGAGCTACATCATGGGCTGAACAGGGGTAATCGAAATAAAATTAAAGAGATTACAATTTGCCAAGATGTGAGAAATTATTAGCGATGGCTATGTTAGAGTGCTGCTCTTTGATATTCTGGACCGTAATTAGGTTATCCGCAAGGATCTCAATGTTGCGATATCCGTTTGAAAGGAGTCATTTTGGAAGTTTTAGGATTCACCTGGATTCTGCTGCTAGTACCGAGGGGGCTTTGAAGGTGTTGTAACCCGATTTTGTATGGCAGTCATTTCTGGTTCATCTAGCCGTACTGAAAACTTTGTTGATCTTCCATGCTTCACCAACTAGGAAGGTAAAAGTTGTTTGATTAGGGGGTCTGGCTCCGTAGGCGAAAGTCAGTGTAACCTACGGTCGGACTGCGGCCTTTATTGCGAATAGCGGACAAGGAGGTCTCCAAATGACCTATGGCTTCCAGTGTTGCAGAAGGGTGTATGATTTTGGAATCAGCCTCGTTGCGGTGGATCCATATATGTCAAAGAACGAGGACTAATAAAACTTCGTCGGACTCATGCGAGAGCGATTTAAGCAGTTGAAAAATTGTTGTTGTTGCGGAAAGTGGTTGGCCCATTTGGAGCAAGTATTGAGCCCATCCAATTTGGAAATGCCGCATTGAAAGAGGATGTTTCTTGGTTTCAATGAGTATTGCATCGAGAGCATGTGTTTGGCAAGTCAACGCCTCTTTTTTTGAATGTTGCCTCGTGACAAGAGAATGTTGTGGACAATCTTTTGTGTTGTTGTGTTATCATTTTTGTATAACCATAGGAAGAGTACTAAGTCCATATAACCAGCTAGTAGCTTTCGAAATACGTGATTTTAGGTTCGGTTCTATGCTTGTTCACTTTACTTTTTTCTTCCATATGTTGTCCCAACTCTTTAGAAATTTGCATAATGGCCTGAGTAATCAGTGGCGGAGCTAGGATTTCACTAGTGGGGTGGCACAAATGTGCATGCCAGAATTGTTAGGGGTGCACTTATGCCAAATTAATTTATTCGGGTGCCCTTATGCCAATTATTAAAGAGAAAAAATGGAAAAACACATTAAATAGGGAGTGTATTTGTAATAACCAAAAAGTCCAGGGGTGCAGTTGCACCCCCATGCCCCGATGTGGCTCCGCCACTGTGAGTAATCCTCCTATGAGCGTCCTTGTTGAACTTCATGCTGGTGAAGAAATCTTTAAAGTGCTTAGGGTTAGGAGTTTGCAAGATCTCAGCAGATCTCCTTCGGTTATTGTCTTTAATAAGATTATTCTGTATCATATATGTAGTTGCAACAATTTCTTCATGGTCGTATTCGTCAGCCATGATCACTAATTGATCGTAGTAATCATGTGCGTACCCAACCTCTTCATACGTTGGGTATGGTTTGTTACCAGCCTTTTTCTTACCTACATAAATTGTGTCCTTCTAATTGTCATTGTGGAAGGCTCGGTCAAATGCCCAACACTCGTTAGAGTGTGTTTAAAGTTCAAAGTTACTAATTGCCATTTTATTGGATTTTTTATTGTTTTTTGGATAACAAAAATGACATGGTGTTCTAATCAATACATCACAAAACACGTTAGGACATGTAGCCATTCAACTTTCTTTTGGCGACCACTCATTCTGTTTCTTTAATATGTGTTCTGTGGTATATGGTTACAGCAAAATCACATCATTTGCTCTAAAGAGCAAATAAAAATTTATCTGTTTTCTGTGTGAACTTGGGGCAAGCACGAATGGATCACTTTGAATTGGAAGTGTAAAATTTGGGCACTGCTGCAATCAATCTCATTATCTGGGGGTAAAGTTAAAAAAACATTCGAGGGGTTTTATGCCTGGTTCTTCTTCCTGCCTTAGAATTTGAAACTCCAGCTACTCTCTCAACTGTTCACAATTTGAAGACTCTCCAGCTCGCTGCTAAAAAATGGTACTTGTATCTCTTCTTCATCGAGGTATTTCTTCGAACATGTTGGCTTCAATTGTTGAATTTCATCTGATCTGCTCGTTTTCGTGTATGTCTTCTTCTTGCAGTCTGTGACGCTTCACACAAATCTCGGAGATATCAAGTGCGAGGTCGCTTGCGACGAAGTCCCCAAAGCAGCCGAGGTATGTTTCTCGCTATTTGATGTGCCCCCATGTCCTCTATAGGAGCTAAACTAGGGTTCGTGGTTTAATTTGTAATTGTAGCAATATGTAGTCTTAGCTTCTGAGGTTTGTTTAAGAGAATTGCATGCCCTTGTTCAACCAGTGAGTGAATCTGCTTACCATTGAATGAAACTAGGGAAGGAAGGAGAAATAGTTTGAAATTCCATGCCCTGTGTTCTCTACCACAGCTACGGTCTGTTGTTGATGCCCTTGTCACTAGTAGATGGTGAAGGGGATTGCCCGTTTGTTTTCGGTTTCAGTTTGTTAATTTTCTTCTTAAATCGGCACAATTTGTGAATCCAAACTTAGTCCTTTGATGAAACAAACTGACATGACGGCAACTTGTGTCAAACCAACCTAGGTTTTGTTAGATGTTTGGAGGATATAAATTGTCAATAGAGTTGGAGGAACTGATGTTTATACACTGGTTATCTGAGGAATTAGATTGTTGAGCCTATCTAGGTTTTGTAGATAGTGTCAAAGCACCCGAAGGAAAGTTTGAAAGGTTGATCTCAAATTAATCATTGGGTAAATTACACTAAACCCATGCCTGTGATATGTTCCATCTTTCAAACTGCATTTCCATCCAAAGAAACTGATAAAACGTTTGTTATAATTTTATTCTTCTAAACTATTTTGCTAATCCCTTTAACATATACCTCCTGGCAATTTTCACCATTGAAACCAGCGAGACACCCTCATTCCCAGGCAACCCAACCACCACCGTCTCTGCAACCAGTGCAAAAACTCAACAGACCCAAACACTGAATACCACCAGACCCTCTCCCTCACTCTTTGCCTCGAAGCCCCTAAAGCTATTGTAGTAGTCGACAAACTTCACCTTATGATCATGGCGGAGCTTAGATGTGAAAATGTGGAATAAGGAAGAGTTTTGTCGCCTAGAGATCTGATAGGCGAAGGGTGATGGGGAGAGTGGCGAGGGTGAAGGTAAGACACATGCTTTCTAATGGGTGAGTTTCTCGGATTTCAGTTCTTCAGTCCATTAGTTGGCGCCAGAAGTCAAAGGGTTTTTTCATCATAGAAGGCCAAATTTAATTGAGTTGAGGTGGGAGAGGGGAGGAGATGGGGCATTTAATCATGAACTTTCATCAAGGTTCTTTTTAGGAGAGTGAGGAGGATAGACCCAAATTGGATGGGTTAGATTTTAATCTTTTAGAGGAGGGAGCCGCCGTCGGGTTATATGTTCCTTTTGGGGAAGATGAAGTGAAGTGGGCATTGTTTTGGTTGGGTGGGGGCAAAGCTCCGGGTCCAGACTCCAGAATTCCAGATGGTTTGACCGTTGCCTTTTCATCAAAATTGGGATGTCATCAAACCATATATTTTATGTCTATGATGCAGGAGTTCCATATGACAGGAAAGTATGAGAAGGGCCTGGATAGAATTTTGTTGCTTTATTGCTTTAAAAGGCGGTGGCAGTAAACATTAGGGATTTCAGGTCGATCATTTTATTGAAGACCTCTTAAAATATTCTAGCTAAATTTCTTGCCTTGAGGTCATGATGTGCTCTCCCATCACTTATTTCAGTAGCTCAGAATGCTTTTGTGGGAGGTAGACGTACTCTAGGTGCAGTTTTGGTGGCTAATGAGTGTATGGACCATACGTTGAGAGGAGGCGAGCCAGGAAACTGGATTTTGAGAAGGCCTACGGTCATGTGAATTTGCAACTTTTGCTTTATCTCCTAGGGAGGATGGGGATCAGTCGTCGTTGGATATGTTGGATCATACTTGTATCTATTCTCATCTGTAAGGCAATCCATTCTAGTTAATGGAACTACTAAAAGTTTCTTTCAGCCATCATATGTCTTAGGAGGCAGGGGGTCCTCCTTCGCCTTTATTGTTTATTATCGTGATGGAGGTTTTGAGTAGGATGCTGAATAGAGCAGTCCATGGAGGTTTCTTGCGGGGTTTTCTGGTGGGCCAGGCTAGTGGTACCCAGATTCAGATGTCCCATTAGCTTTTTGCGGACCATACCTTGGTCTTTTTCCGAGGCGGGAATGAGTTGCCTAGGTTATCTCCTGGATGTCTTGGTTGCTTTCAGGTTGTATCAAGTTTGAGTGTTAATTTAAGAAAGTCCAAGGTCATTCCAATCGGAGATGTGCCTAGGATTGCCGAATTTACTAATATCCTATGGCGTCAGGTCGCTTATCTTCCGACCAAGTTTTTGGAATTGCCTTTGGAGAGTAGGTATAAGGATACTTGGTTTGGGATAGGATAGTGGAATGGTACCACTGTAGGTTTGGGGGTTGGAAGAGACATTATCTCTCTCTCAAGGGGGGGGGGTATTACTCTTATAAAAAGTACTCTGTCAAGTCTTCCTACTTACTCCCTTCGTTTCTGCTATTTCTTCATGGACCCATTTTTTTGCTTTATTAAGAACTGTGTGAATTGACCATTTTGTCCCTGGGTCATTTCACTAATTCCACTCTCTCCCAACCTCTCTCTTTCTTCCCCCTCTCTCTGGTTTGAGTACAGCACCAACAAACAAGAACAAGAACAACACCAACTAACAAGAACACTGTACATATTACATAGATATAAACAATTTCTGCACCTATACAGTTCAATGAACAAAATTAATGGATCATAATGTCAACCTCTCCAGAGATATATCATTAATAATTTGCAGTAAAAGAAAAAAAATACAATAGATGGATCTACAACAGCAGAAGAAGGAGAAGGAGAAGGAGAAGGAGAAGGAGGAGGAGGAGAAGAAGGAGCAGAAGAAAGCAGAAGGAGAAGAAGAAAGCAGAAGCAGAAGAAGAAGCAGGAGAAGCAGGAGAAGGAGAAGCAGAAGAAGAAGAAGGAGCAGGAGAAGAAGAAGGAGCAGGAGAAGAAGAAGCAGCAGGAGAAAGCAGAAGCAGGAGAAGGAGAAGCAGGAGAAGAAGCAGAAGAAGAAGAAGAAGCAGCAGCAGCAGCAGAAGAAGAAGAAGAAGAAGAAGAAGAAGAAGAAGTAGAAGAAGAAGGAGGAGGAGGAGGAGGAGGAGGAGGAGGAGGAGGAGGAGGAGGAGCAGGAGAGAAGGAGAAGGAGAAGGAGAAGGAGAAGGAGAAGGAGAAGGAGAAGGAGAAGGAGAAGAAGAAGGAGAAGAAGAGAAGAAGGAGGAGAAGGAGAAGGAGAAGAAGAGAAGAAGGAGGAGAAGGAGAAGGAGAAGAAGGAGAAGCAGGAGAAAAAGAAGCAGCAGAAGAAAGGAGAAGCAGAAGAAGAAGCAGAAGAAGGAGAAGAAGAAGCAGAAGAAGAAGAAGAAGAAGATTGGGACGTGGTGAGGTTATTGGGGGTGTGGTTGGATATAGGCGAGACTTGAATGATTGGGACGTTCCTGATTCACTGAATTGTTTCCAAATCCGTCATCTTTTCGGAACTCCTCCGCGGGTGGGGGGGGGGGGTAATGACTCTTGGGTTATTCCGTCCATTCCTATTATTCTGATTTGTATGGGGCTCGGTGTTTCCGTGGTTCCAGTCCAGCTCCTGTGATCTGAAAAGTAGTGGGCCTCGTTTTTTGTCTGGTGTGCAGATGACAGAATCTTGACTATTGCCAACTTGGTTCGCTGCCGTCAAGTGTTAGTCAATTGGTGCTGTTTGTGATCTAGTTCCAAATCAATCAATCACCTGCCGCTGCATTGTTCTGCTATTTGGTTGTTCTGGAGTCTGGATTCTAGGGGCTTTCGATATTTGGGGTGCCCCTTCTATGGTTTTGGGCTTTCTCGTCGCTTGGGGCGGGGCTAAGGCTGACAGAGGAAGGAAGAAAGCTTGGCGTTTGGCTCCTTCGGTAGTCATATGGATCATTTGGCGTGTGCGTAACATGCAGATCTTCGATGGCATCCGTATGTCAAGACACTTGAGTGAGAGGCTTCATCCTTCAGTTGCTCTTGGAATCGCATGCAGGCATGCTGCTGGCCTCATTAGATCATTTACTGGATTTTCTTGATTCATTGGTTTAGTTTGTTTTTGTTTTGTTAGTTTTTTCTCTTGCTGTGCAGGTTATGATAGTATGACTTTACCAGTTTCTTACTTTCTTTTTAAACTCCTGTCAATTTTTTATAAAATTGTCTATTACTTATAAAAAAAGATATGTAGGCTCCTGCTTATAAACTCGGCTGAGCTGCTGACTGCTTTGGTGAGTCTTCATTGTTGGAACATCTGAATTTGGGAAACGGGCAAGATAGAATGCGTTGAACCCTCCTACTTCAATCACTCGAGAAATGTTTCGCAAAGTTTTGTCCAATTTAAATCTCTCACCTCGTCAAAGTTCTCAATCAAACTGTCCCCAACCATCTGATCGCTTGAAATTCTCCATTACAAACCCATTTGTTGGTCTCTTTTCCCCTAAACCCACTGCATTTGAGGAACGCCATGAACATGATTGAGAGTTGTGCATATGAAATTGGTAGCAGTATTATGATGAATGAGTTTCTGGTGAGAGGGAGGGGTTGAGGCTGCGGTTTAGGGGACGACAAAGGTGTAACCATAGAGATAGGAAATACCCGGACAGAGAAGAAAATGTCCACTCTGGTTCCGTTAGAAAGAGAAAAGCAGGGAGAAATATGGATATGATGAATTGTATAGTACTGTAATGAGCCCTAATTTCCAGGTCGGTTGAATGTCTTTAACGGTTTCTGTGGATGGAAATGTTGTTCGAACGATGAAACAGGTGGGGTAACTGTGTAAGTGCAACTTTTCAGACAACAGCTAAGGCAAGTGAACCATGTCCAAGCGGCAATCGGCGTTAAAAGCATCATCATCGGTCGATGCGGTTGAAAGTGGGAAAAAAAAAGCTACAGAATCCTTCTTTTCAATTGAATACCTTCGGTAGCCTGTTAACACATCCTTCGAACAGCCACGGTTAGGTTTAGTGTAATTTATCTATATATCTAACATTTAAGATAATCCATTTTATTTGTAAATACAATTATCAATTTGAGGAACTTGAAGCTAGATTCTGATTTTCAATGCAGAACTTGAAAAGCTTAATAAAATGAAGCCGCCTAATTAAAACTGTTTTTTTTTCTTTGTTGCTTAATTTTTGAAATCTTGTGCTTAAACAAGAAATATTGCATTAGTAATCAACTTTATAGATATGTAGGTAATATGAGAATGATACGCATTTCTGGATTTGTGCCTTGAAAATTTAAATACGTATTATACAGGTATTAGATATTACTGAAAGCTTGGAGTCTTGATGAAGTAATCTCAACTTGTATTCTCAGCAAAGTTTTCAAATCGGTTGGCGGGGTGGTAAATGTAATCTATGTTTCAATAATAGTATCAGGGACCCGCATCTTGGCAGACTGTAAAGATAAGGGAACAGTACTCTAAATAGATTAGAAATCTATTTGATTAAAACTGTAGGGTGCACAAAAGATTCAGAATTGTTTTATCCATCATTGCACTGCCATAACTACAAGCAGAAGCATTTTTCCAAGTAAATATCACAGCCTCGAACGTTAAACTCTCGATATCTGACTTCACGATGATTGTTTTTCCAGCATGAAGAGATATCTATCATACACCTCTTTCCAGAAAAAAAAGATATAGGTGAAGATACAAACAAGTATAGGGCTGTTAAAGCTCTAAGGAACACTAAGGGAATTTAAACAAATATGATACGAATTTTACAGAAAAACAGATGTTTTAAAAATAACCAGTTACACCTACACTGTTCACAACAAAGTTAGACTCTGTACTTAACCAGGATAAACAATGGATGGTTCAAGTCGTTTAACCCATGCCTAAAGGTCCAGCATCGTGACTGCGGACATGCTTTAACTTTGTGTTGGTAAAAATTCACTTCCCATAGTGGAAGAATCATGAATATGATGTTTTGAAATTATCATTTTCTAGGGAGTTGGGTGAACAATGCGTGATGTGTTAATTCAGAACTTAATGGTTGGACATAAGCTGATACGAGTAGGGTTAATTCTTATGGGCTTGTAGTTGGCCAGACTTTTGTTTGGTTCTTTGTTGAACCCCATGTATAAGTGGGATTGTGCAAGGTGGTGGTCGAAGCTGTTCTTGTTTGAAATGCTACAAATTCAAAGCCATTTAGGCATTAATACCAGTTAGCTAAGCAACGAATAGGTAGACACACTCTGACACAGTATGAGACGTGTACTGGGAAACTGGAAGGTGGACGACCTCCTAAGCTTAGTCAGTAGTCAACATTGAGGCGTGAAAGATCACTCTGTTCAGGGAAGAAAACATTAGATCTAGCTAATTGATTGGAAGTTCCCTGTGTTTGATATGGACTTCTTTATGTGTCGATGTACGTTTCTTATTTAGAACATTGATCTAAAAGCTTCATTTTTATGCATTTGCAAAGTTGTTGCTGGATGGTATCATCCTTGGAATTGTAATTTGTTGACCATCCGACTAATGAAAAAGAGCATATTATGCTGCAACTCTTCTATTATTTAAATGTGCCGTTGGCTGATAAATCTGAAGTTCTCATAATGTGCTCTATGTATCAAGTTCCTCGTGCGTTGTTTCATGCTTTCATTTCCAAGCCATTCTAGAGAATTCATATCCTTGTTGGACATACATTGTTCTTCTGTTCCAATTCACAGCACCATTTAGCAGTGATGCTATACAATGGTTTGCAATATGATAAGATGTTTCTTCAACTAGCCCATTCGTTTCCTCATTGAATTTTGACTCGCTGGCATGATGTTTATCCTGCATGATCAGAAGCATCTCACTTTTTATGTTCCTATTGTTGCCGACTTTCAAGGCTCGAGTTTCTTCAACTTATCTTCCTTTACTTCCACCACTTCAGACTTGAGTGTTGGTTAATGTCACAACACGAGAATCCTCAGCTGCATCCTTTTGTCATTCTATTTCTGGTATTTTCCAGTTTCATGTTCTAAACTGACTATTTACTTAAATACCGTTCATTAAGTACCCAGTCTCTTCTTCTCAAGTCCTTGTGCTATTTCCCTCCAGAAACTGTCAATACATATTCAATCCAGTTGGGCGTTTTGTCATGATAATGCATTGCATTTGGCTCCTATCTTGGACAATAGTTTTACCTCTATTTTCTGGCCGCATGGTATCTCGTTTACAAAAGTTATTAACTTGGATGCAGAACTTTCTGGCACTATGTGCAAGTGGTTATTATGATGGGACCATATTCCATCGCAACATTAAGGGTTTTATGATCCAAGGTGGAGACCCAACAGGCACGGGCAAAGGGGGAACGAGTATATGGGGCAAGAAGTTCAATGATGAGATCAGAGAGTCGCTCAAGGTAAATCATCGAACAATAATTGGATATACATATTTGCCGGTTTGCTACTTAATATTCCAGCCTTGCTATTGGCTCTTGAGCCAGGAGAATAGTAGTAATTTGCAGCATATAGACCTGACTCCTAAACATTTATGGTTCTTAAGCTCTCTACGGAAAAAGAAATTATCTTTCAAGTTCAACTATTATGTTCTGTTTATAACACGAAACTGTATCAAAGTTTGTTGATTCACTTTGTATTTCTCAGCATTACCAAGTTACATTTTCTAACCTGATCTCTCATTTGCTTGTTTCCAGCACAATGCAAGGGGTACTATGTCAATGGCCAATAGTGGTCCGAACTCTAACGGAAGCCAGTTCTTTATTACTTATGCAAAGCAACCCCATCTTAATGGAAAATACACCGTGTTTGGAAAAGTTATTCATGGATTTGAAGTACTCGACATCATGGAGAAGGTACAGTCATCTTACTGCTAACTGAAGTTAGAATATCTGTTTGCGACCATCGAGTGCTATACGCCATGCTCAATCCAATGTTTTTACCAATTTCACCGCTATAATGTTGATGAACTCCCTTAAGGGCACGTTTGGTGCAGATATTGAAAATTGGGGGTACAAAGGGCTCTACAGTATTGTATTATAGGGTGTATTGATATTAAGAGAATATTAATTACAAAGGGCTCTACAGTATTGTATTATAGGGTGTATTGATATTAAGAGAATATTAATTATATACGTATGATTATGTAATATGTATGTTTGCACCATTATAAAATAGAGTATTATGACTTTAGTATTCAATCCCACCTACATGGTGGGATTAATATTAGGCATAGAAGGGTTTTGAACAATAAGGGGAGTATTGAATCCCCCCTTAACTTGTCCCTGCACCAAACGCATGTTATTACCCCCTATTGGTATAATTATTAACTGTACGCCTTCTTTATCCCTACATCAAACGTGCCCCGAAATTAGTACTTTTTGATGTAATTTACCATTGACGTTCTTTTGTGGTTTATGCAGACTCAATCAGGCGTGAATGACCGACCCCTTGCAGAAATCAGAATCAATCGCGTGACAATACATGCTAACCCACTCGCCAGCTAGTGTTATTCCTATCCCGGAGAAGTATTGTAAGTAATGATTCTGTAAGCACTAAACATCTGCGTCTTTTTGGTTACTGAACATGTTGGGAACATGGAATGCATATGTAGTAGTATTATGAATAGGAACATCCAAAGTCTGGTTAGGTTTTATTTGATTTCTGAACATGGCAGGAACATGGAATGTCTAAACATCAGAAGTCTGACTCTGTGTTTCCTGTTGTTACTTGCCAAAACTATAAACTGATCAATTCTTGTATTTCTTTGGCAGATTCAAGTGGTTCCACCTCATGGTGAACTTTCTAGTCTGCGGTGAACCAGATCGTGAAATTTTGTACTCTTGGCACTGATGTTACTCTGTTTAGAAAGTTACTTTCACTTGGGTACATGTATGGCATTTTCTTCCTTACTAGCAGTATCTTGCAAGGTGGAACTTAAAAGTTATTTTTGTGATGGACAAAATGGTTATGCAGTAAAAAAATATCCATGCTGGTCCTGTTTAGGTTGAGTTACTGATTGCCTGGAGATTTCATACCACTCTGTCCCAGCTCTTTCTTCCCAATTTAATTTTTACCACTATTCATTGGGTCACTTTGACCCGATGATTTGGATAGCAAAATGATACAATTTTTTGATAATTTTTTCATGGCATTGTAGAGTAAAGGTTGCTCTATAACGCGGTGAAAAAATTATCAAAAAATCATATCGTTTTGCTATCCAAATCACCCGGTCAAAGTGACTCAGATACGAGTCAAAAAGTCAGGGTGGGAAGAAAGAGCTGGGACGGAGTGGTATATATGAAGCATGGGAGCCTTTGAGGTGTAAACCAAAAGCACTACTTTGCTTGTTTGTTTCATTAAAGAATCCGAGAAAAACAAACGTTTTCTTTCTATTCAATTATAAAGGCGTTGTTGACTAAACTATGTGCCAGTGAGACCTGGTGTCTGGGGACATATCGTACTGTTTAACCCTAAAAAAAGCACGAGCAAAAAAGAAAGCAAGAAAAAAAAAACATGCTTTGACATTTCACTTTGCAATATAAAGTACAAGAAGATTATCATATTAGTGAGAGTATTTCGGTATATATATCTGATCTTGTAAATTTGAAAAAAATAATCTTGTAAATATACCGTGAAATTGTCTCCTTCGTGAGTATTCTCTTCTCACTTTAAAGATCGATTGTTATATCCTGACACGATATTTTGTTCGAAATTCTTCGATTTTAATTACGATGTAATGTGATGTGACTTAATTGGTTAGGATAACAGTATACCTATGTAGTGAGGTGTTCAGCGGTTTCATCTTGATGCAATAAGAGAGACTGCAATGAGTTTCGTAGGAAGAATCAAGAGTTTTGTATTCATAATATTGAAGTAAATGTTTAACCCAGATCTCGAGCTCAATGCCCTACTAAACTTAGATGTAAAAGACGTGTCTTTCACCTTTCGGGATGTAGTTGAGTTGGTCGGGTGAGCATCCTTAAGATTTTGGATATTTGCCTTGAGGTCTTGAGTTCAAATCTTGGAGTAACCCAATGGCAGCCTATTGACTTTCTCAACTGCGAGCCTGTCAGTTCGAGTTTTCTCAGGCTGGTTTGCCTCTCTAGTTTGGTTTGTAAGCTATTGCACTAGAACGGAGGTTTACCCAGTACGCATCCGAAGGATAGTGACTGCGGGTTCCTACGTCATAAAAAAAAAAGACGCGTCTTTCTTTCGAAAATCTCACTCTACAATTTTTATTACGCAAATAGTTGATTCATTTACATTTGTAATTCTTTTTCTTATAGCATCGCTCCTTGACGAAAATGCATATAGCAATTTTTTCCGGAGATGCTCATTTAGTTAGCTCCATGCAAAGATAGTTGCAGTGTAAACTAAATTAAATAAAAGATAATGAAAATAGAAGTGCCTTCACATGACATATTATGGTGCTCTTTTGGAGCATTAAAAAATTGTTCTAGGCCGTAAATAGAAGTGGCTTGGACCCTAACCAAAAAACCCCGGACAGGGGTAAGCGTGTAATTTCAACGGAAGTCTGTCAGTCAACCCACGAGCTGGGGACGGTAGAGAGCTTGCGGTGGGCATTTTGGTACTTTGAATGAGTTCGGCGAACACCCCACGACCATCACTACACTGCACTCTCTCTCTCACTCTCCGCTAAAGCAGTATAGCAGCATTACACTCCTTGGCCCCACTCTCCCCCATCTCTCTCTCTCTTTCTTTTCTCCTTTTTGTTCAAACTCAAACCCCTCCCTCTCCCAAATTCACAATAAATCCATTCACATTTCTCTCGCTCTCCATTTCCACATGCTCATCGAATCACATTCTCCATTTCCACTTCAGTGACCGGCGATGGCTTCCAACGGCGGTGGTTACGGCAAGGCCGGCGGCGGAGGAGGCGGAGGAGTGAGGCTGGATCGCCACGTGGCGAACTCATCGAAGCTCCGAGCTTCTTCTTCCTTCAAATCCAAGCCCTCTCTCGCCGCGCCCCTCCGCCGGAGCTCCCCCGCCCCGCTCGGCGGTGCCTCCAGTGGTAATTTCCCCTTTCAGCTCTCTCGCTGTCGATTTCTTACTGTTTACGGAGTCAGCGGCTCACCTTTCGTTGTTGTGTAATTTGGAAACTAAGTTATCGATTTTTTACTGTTCAGAGAGAGTGCGATCTAGGTTATAATAATGCATTTTCATATTTGGGGGTTAATGATGATGATTGATGATGGAGTGATGTTCTAGTTTTGGAATTGCTTATTGTTATGATTCAACAATGTGGTTGGGGAATTCTACTGCTAGCTCAAACTCTGAAGTCGGTGTATATGAATTGTATTTTGTTCATGTGTCTGAATCGCGTGGTTTCTTTGGTGGTTTAACTACTTCATTTCAGATGCCATGTGTATGGAAGATATTTCTCAAGGACCATCCCTGATTTTGGGAAATAGTGTTGCCATTATTAGGTTAACTGATTTTCTTCTGATGCTCAATAAACACGGAATATGTATTTGATTCTCAAGGACTAGTATTAGGAGACACCTGAGAATGCAGATTATCTATGGCCGATTGATTCTCACGGTTCCACCCCTTGAATGAAATTAGTACTCAGTGATAATGACTTCTGTTTCATTTTGCCTCCGTTCCATTACTATGTAACAAGATTTTCAAAAAAAAACAGCATTACAAAGTTCCCGATCCTCATGAACAAATGGAGAATCGGCTTCATCATTTCCATGCAAATCCTTAGCTTTAGGGAAATATCTACCATCCCTATTCAACTTCCATAATCTTATACTCTGGTTTTTATACCTAGATCACTTACCACGTCACCTAGGGGGTCCTGCTCGTGCTCATAAAAAGCCTGAACGCGAATTACTGGGGGGGGGGGATCCACTTTTATGTACTCTGAACTGTGTTAATAGTTAGAGCAAGCCCAACAGATATTATTTGAAGTAAAAATCACGGCCCACACATAATGAACTCATCAAAGGGCCTACTCATAATGAAATCCAACGAAATAGCAGTTTATTTATAAGGTCTTCAGCTTATTACTCCTCCGTTTGAGTCCGATGTGGAACTTCTACAAACAGAACTAAGCATGCAACTTAAAAATCGTCCCTTCCACACATATGTGGAACTATTTTCTTACCATGTTTACAAGTTAAAGAACACTGTCTCACAGTGTTCACCTTGTAATCTCTATGAAGTTATTTTGTATATCTGAAGTCATATTGAGTATGTATTATTTATAGGCACTTTCATGCCGCCCTCAAATGCAATTATTCCAACTTAGACGCCTTCGCGCTCCCCCTCCTGCTCCAAGTGACCTAGGTTTAGACTTTAGACCCTTATTGTTTGAAATTGTAGTTATGAACCACATTTGGACAATCTTTTCCCATAATAGTCCATATTGTATAGCATACATGGTAGTAATTTGCCAATTGGACTCAATATGAACCACTGTTAGGTACTGCATATGTACTGATCTTTTGGTAAAGCTGGTCCCTGGTAAATAGAATATGACGTTGTGCCACAGGGCTGCCTTATTCTCTAATTTGGTGCCTATAGCTTCTGAATTGACTGACATTCTCTACCTTAACTGTCAGTAGAAAATGGGGCACACGGGATGCATGCACATGTAAAAGAGTATTAGTGTCACTAATTAATAAGAATTTCATTCGTTTGTATAACATCTTCGGTGAATGTGACGACATAAAAATTTAATTTATATTTCGTGGTTAGTTTATAGAACAACCTCTGTTTCTAGCCAATCTGTACATAATGACTGAGACAAACTTTGAATCATGCATCCTTTAGGCTCTAATTATTATTCAGACTTCAGATCTTAGGAGCGGTTTGAGGTACGTCGAGTGATGCTAGAGGTTGTAGGTTAAGCGGTTCCTTCCCCTTTTTCTTGCCAAATGTAGTACTCTAATTTTTTTTCCATATTTCTCAATATGAGATGAACTCTAGGCATGAACACTCCAAAACAGGGGCTGTATCAGTGTCGGACACTTGGGACACTCGGACACTTGAAAGACACTCCGGCTGGCATGTCCGGGTATTTTAGAGAATTTTATTAGACTGGACACTTGGGGGACACTTAATGAGAGACGACAGTTAACCCCTTTGTGTTCATTAGACTTTCACACGAGTTGTTTTTAAAAATATTTTTACTTTAAGTGGGTTAAAATGTTGTTAAGCTAAAGTAGATATAAAATAAACGATTATTTGAGGGCTCAATTTATGGAAAAGGTACCCTTTTGAATGAATATCTCAAGCGAGGTTTTAAGTTCTCTCATGCGACAACTTCAAGGTTTTCCTAGACACAACTCGTCAAACTCGAACCCGCGTAAGCTGCTCCTCTCTCTCTTCTCATTCTTGTTCTTAATCTATGCTTTTCCTGATATTTAAGCTATAAATATTCAAGGTGGAACCAATGTTTTATCAACTATTAGAGTATTAGTATAAAAATTCAAATATATACAAGAAGACAATAGTAATGTTGACTTATCCCCGCTGTGTCGTATCCTCATTTTTGTAAGAAAATGACGTATCCGTGTCTGTTACCGTATCCGTATCTGACATCCTTATCCGTATCGGTGCTTCTTAGAGTTGGACAAATGGACCAAACAAAAACCTGACAGGGCTTCAGAAGTGATTTCACCAAACGTTGCTTCGGCCATAGATATTAGTGAAGACGTTTTCTTTACTTTAGCAGTCTACCATAGGTCCTTGGTATGGCAATGAGAAAGCAGAAGTTGATACACATTAGGATGATAAAAAACCAGAGGAACACCAAGGAGAACTTGGGTAGAGATTGTAACTACCGACTTTTAATCTATTGACATTGATGATTGATTTGAACTTTTGGCTGTGTGAGAAGAAATTGGAGGGGTATCAAATCTGTGTAGCGGACTGCAATTGAGTTAGGGAAGGGTTTGTGGGTTGAGTTTACTCTTTCATATTGCAAACTGAGCTCCTAATGTTCTACCATTTTTCTGAGCAAGAATCTTGATTTTGAGCCATATACTGTGTTTTTGGACTTGCAAGAAATGGTATATGAATTGATCAAGGGAAATCTGTTTCATCATTAAGCTTACAAAGCATACAATTTAGTTCAGTCTGTCCGCTGTTTAAATTGTTGCCCTGTCAGTTCCTTTTTCTCTCTCAACTATGCATTCTGCAATCTTTACCTATTTCTTAATTGTTCTGTGCAGTTTCCGGAAGAGTTAGAGTTGCCGTGAGATTGCGACCCCGAAATAACGAGGAGTTGACGGCGGATGCAGATTTTGCAGACTGTGTGGAACTACAGCCAGAGGTGTGTCCTTGCTGTCTAGTTCTAGATATACCTATGCTTCAATGGCTTTGCATGAATGCTCTTGCTTGAGAAAGGATAAAATCATTGCGTTTAACCTTCATCCTATAGAGGGTTAACTGTTATTCTTTTTTCTTCTCCTCAGCTTAAAAGGCTGAAACTCCGGAAGAACAATTGGGATTCAGATACATATGAATTTGATGATGTGCTCACTGAATTCGCATCTCAGAAGCGTGTCTACGAAGTCGTCGCAAAACCTGTTGTGGAGGTTTGTATTGCAATTGTTAACTTTTGAAGGAACTTTCCGCAGTTTATTGTTCCTTCATATTAAAAAGTTTCAGTTGGTTACTGAGTTGATGATTTAGCTATAATTTCTTATGTCTAATTGATCAATATTTCAGAAGTGTGTATTTTATATCACTTCCTTTCGGCTATTCTTATCTCAGGAAACAGTGTTTCTTACAGGTATTTAACGAGTATATGTGCCTAACAAACATTTTTTTTGGAAGGAGGGCCATTTAAGGTTTTACTGAGAGTTGTGGTACTAATTCTGCTATTTCTTCGTTCTTGCTGCGAGACCACTCTTTCAGAGAAATAGTCTTCAGAGTGATTATAGTTCTTCTTGTTAAGCTTGTTGAGAATTAGAAAGGAACGGAAAATTAGTGCGTGGAAGAGAGAAAACCCCCAACTAAAAAGAAAAGTTAGGTCACTGATTGTAGCCAGATAGGTGCAGGAACCAAATCTTGCCTTCACATGTGGATAGATGGGTGGAGAAGTAAGCAGGATCCCTGAAGAATGATCCCTGTGATAATTCAGATAGCGATGAAGTTGAGCAATTGGCAGATTTTTTGTCTAGAAAGGAACAATTGGAGATATTTGAACTACAAGAGTTGAGTTTATATATTCACCCTTTGAGTAATGAAGCTTTTCATGAGAAACTATGAAGTATTTGGAGTTATATGCACACAGGATTCGTGTGTTATAAAGTACTTATAGTCATTATGTTGTTTCTGACCTCCACAGGTTAGCAGAGTACTGATCCTGGCAGTAGTGTTTGTTTCATAAATTCCCAGTTGGCGTACTATGTTATATGTTGATCTTATTTTGACCTTATGCAACAGTAATTGACACACCTTGTGTTTTGTAGAGCGTTCTAGATGGTTACAATGGGACAGTGATGGCTTATGGCCAGACTGGCACTGGGAAAACTTACACTCTTGGAAGGCTTGGTGGAGAAGACACTTCTGCTCGTGGTATTATGGTCCGTGCAATGGAGGATATACTTGCAGATATCTCTCCGCAGACTGATTCTGTCCACGTTTCTTACTTGCAGGTTGTTCTGTTCTGACGACATAATTTATCTTTTTCTTTTTTTGTTGTCTTTCTCTCCAGCCATTGTATTTTTTGTGTGTGCACCTTTTTAGTTGCTTGCACTTTATTCGCAATGAAAGGCAGGGAAGAAATGTGAAGGGTCTTGCTATCTAAATTTTCTTTTGGTGATCTGAACCGGCAGATAGAATATGGGTTCACATCTTAGTTCGATTTACTGTATCTTTAAGCTCTACAAACTTGGTAAATTCACAACTTTACCTGCTTTCAGCCTTGGGCTTTTATGATAAGTTCTTTTGTAGCTCTATTTTCAATCTTGCCATTATAGAGTTAGATATTAACGTGTAGCATGATTTTCACATTGGCTTATTCGTAAGCCCTGATGCTTTAGGAGGGCTACAATTCCCATAATTATTTACTGTTTTCAAATCAGGTATCATATGTCCATAACCAATTGTACTTATGGGATTGAAGTGCTCTTCTCTTATCTCCTATTCCCATCCCACTCAGCACCGGCAACTTAAGAGTTGACATGGTTCCTGTTGAGGGCACATAATATTTTCCATATTTCTAACATACGTGTTACCAGTGGTAGCACTATAAATCGTGAATTGTGTTGAAAAATGCCTTGCTTCTTCTCATCTATGAAGGGTGGTTACTCCATGACTGTGTTGTAGGCTTGTTGTAGTATTTGATATCTTAGCCCTCTTTATCTATAGTAATTAGTCGGCATCTATTAGCAGGCAAATAAAGGGCAACTACTAAGATCATTCAGTAGTTGTCTCAGCAAATCACAGTTGTTACTGGTTCCAGTTGCTAGTCGAGAGTGTACAAATTTCTTTATGCACTTTCCAATTATACCGGCATTGCTATATAATTGAATCCCTCATATGTATACATGGTCTCCATGCTCTTGAACTATTTCTCGTTTTGCCTGATTGTAAAGATTAATGATTTTCTTTATCAAGCTGGAGCCTTGGGGGCCTGAAGTTTATATCCCATAGGTTTGTCTAATAGTTATATGTAAACCTTGTGCAGCTTTACATGGAAACAATCCAAGACCTCCTCGATCCAGCTAATGATAACATCTCCATTGTTGAAGACCCAAAGAATGGTGATGTTTCTGTACCTGGTGCCACTGTTGTTGAAATAAGAGACCAAGAGAGTTTTGTGGAACTCCTTCAATTTGGGGAAGCTCATCGATTTGCTGCTAACACAAAATTGAATACAGAATCTTCTCGTAGTCATGCCATTCTCATGGTGAATAAAATAGTTATACTTTTGCTAAAATGTTGTCCTTACCTAATCCTGCAGTTTTCTCTTTAGGCCTTCAAGTTGTTATCTTTAACTTCTTCCATATGATGAATCTTTACTGTACTGCTTGCAGGTACATGTAAAGAAGTCAGACTTGGTGAAGGAAGCTGATTTTCCAAATGAAAATGACTACCCTTCATACTCTCTTAATAACTTTAAGCCATCTGTTACACGGAAGGGCAAGCTCGTTCTAGTGGATTTAGCTGGTTCTGAACGAATTCACAAGTCAGGTACATAGTGCATACTGCGACCTTTGCACTTCTGTATATATAAATAGTCCGCCTTCAGCATTCTACCGAGACGGGATTATTTTCGACCTTGAGCCTTCTATTACGTGACAAGTGAGATGCACTGAGGATCATGCCAGCAGCATACATGTTTCAGCATTTAGTGTCAGAGTGCAATCAGGATGATGGTTTCTGCTATTATGTATTGTCATTTTTCTCAATGAAGAAAAGAACCCTATTATCAAAGGAAGACTTTTAATGAAGGAACCTTAAATTGCGCTCACCTAAATTTCATTAGTGTCTAGTGAAATAGGTCAATCTCGCCACAAGCAAACTATTATTTATGGTATTTTATGTCTGGGGTTCAGACATTTCAGTTTCTGGATATTGGTACAGCTTCTACTATCATGACTGACCAGTAACTGCCATGCTCCCAATGGGCTGTTAGTTTAGTCCATATTGAGGTTTCACCATTAAAAGGTTATTGCGGTTTAAGTGTTACCGAGGCCAATTCATCTGGGTGCAATTCAAACCTTTCAATTTCTTTGATGCTTCTCAGTTCTTTTGATGTAAACATTTTTTCAGAGCACTCATTTAACATCCCGTCATCTTGTCATCAACTGCCATCTAGTTTTGTCTCTGATAAGAGATTAGCATTCCTTTTCTGGTAGATGTTAAAATTGAATGTGATTATGTGCACTAGGTTGAAAAGCAATTAGTGATTTGTTAAACCAACTCCCATATTATGTTGTTTTTTTCCTTACGTTATCACAAATTAAGGGTTTTCTTCTAATGCCCAAAAGAGGAGACTGGGGTGTGCCATTTTGAGAGTAAAGGGTCTGTTGATCTCTATAGCAGGGATACCTGATGGATTAAGTTTCTTCAAATTTGTTATCATGGCGATGCTCATGTGTTCGGATTGTCTCTCTTACTGCTGGCAGGAAGTGAGGGGCATATGTTAGAGGAAGCCAAGTCGATCAATCTTTCACTAAGTGCATTAGGCAAGTGCATAAATGCACTGGCTGAAAACAGTTCTCATGTGCCATTTCGAGATTCAAAACTTACAAGGTTACTTCGAGATTCATTTGGAGGTAAATTACTTAGACCAACTAATCATAGATAATTCTGAATTCTGGTTTGTTTGCTCATTTGATTGTAGAAGTTTTATCCTGTCAAAAGTCTAATAATATCAACCATTATTTTCGTTGATGAAGTATGTTTTGGTTACATACAATCCTTCACAACATTTCATAATTTGGAATGAAAGCTAGCAATTCTTCATAACCTTCACCTTAATTAATTTATTTGTTATAGGTACGGCAAGAACTTCATTGATTGTGACTATTGGCCCATCTCCCCGCCATCGAGCAGAGACTTCAAGTACCATAATGTTTGGACAAAGGGTGAGTTTCCTTTTGAGTTTATGATGAAACTGTGAATGATCCAGTCCTTTCCTTGTTGATATCCACACTTGAATAAGCTAAGCATGCTTGTGTTCTCTTTAAACTTAGTGATACATAAACAATAGAGTGACTGTTGGTTATGCTGCCCATCTGTGACAGGCTATGAAAGTGGAGAATATGTTGAGAATTAAGGAGGAATATGATTACAAAAGCTTGTGCAGAAGGCTTGAAATGGAACTTGACAAACTCATTGCAGAGAATGAAAGGCAACAAAAAGCTTTTGATGATGAAAAGAGAAGAATCAGACTAGAAGCAGAAAATCTCATCTCTGAGGCTGAAACAAATGCCAGAGATTCCTTGGAGGTTAGTTTAAGTATCAACTCCAGATATTGTGAATGTGGTTTATTTTTTAATTGCATTCACTGAAAGGTGGTGGAAGTAGAAAAAGTTTAATAAACGCTTAGAACTTGCTATTAATAGTTCTGCAATGCTTGTTTAGCTCTTTGCTAAATTTCATTGAACTTTTTTGACTGATCCACTAGCATCACTTTCTGCAGAGAGAGAAAATGAATTGTCAGATGGAGTATATGGATTCAATTAAGAAGCTTGAGGAGAAGTGGATGCTGAATCAACATAAGCATGGCAAGAATGGTGTGACAAATGGTACTTGTATTGAAGAGGTAATTCAAAATTTGAACCACTCTTTTATGAGTTTTAGATTTGTTACAAATTACAAAAGAGGTGTATACATTAGGTCAGTATATGTCGCACTTGCTGAAACAATGGTTTGTGTGTTTGTTTTCATTATTTTGACCTGTTGAGGACTTGCATAAGTTTCTCCATGTTTATCATGTTATGCTACTTCTCAAACTGCAATATTAACATATCCAATATATCTGCACACTTAATACTTTTAGTATTGCCGATCATCCGATCGATAATTAACTCGTTCTAGGAGGAAGCCATGTGCATTTGGAATTTCCCTTTAGCTTGTCCTGGCAATGTAGCATAACAACTTGTGTCTATGCTTTCTCAATGACTTGAATCAGACTCTCATACTCAAGCAAGCCCCTCTATCTAAGAGAGTGGGGTATTCTTCTTGAAGTGTACTGACTTGGAGCAAGTTCATGAGGTCTACTTGATCCAATAAAATCACACTGACTTCATAGATCTTTCTGCTTGGTAATTCTATAGTTCATTCTCGATAACGCTTGAACCACCCACTAATAATTGCATGTGGCCTCAGTTCGGTAAAATAATAGGCCCCACTGGCATAATTAATTAGACTGGTCCAATCAAATTGTAGTCCAGAGTACAGCATTTTGCTCATTCTGTTGAAAATTCCTGATGAGTATCTGTGTTTGTGTGCATACTTATGTTAATGTTGATTTGCTTTAGCCTGTATGATATCAGAAATCAGATGTCTTGAGTTCTTTAAAGCATAATTGACTTGTGTGAATTTCTTGGCCTTGACTAGAACACCTAATAGCTGATCTGTTGGCTGCCTAAATTGGATCTTCAATTTTTCTTCGAATAAACAAGTATTTAACTCCCTGAGCTACAAAGTGAAGGATCTTATGCCACCACCGTGCACAGAAGCCGGAACAATTTAACCTAAATACTTGAAGGCCTTTAAATTTGATTGAAAACGATTGCCATATAAGTGAAAACTCTGATACCAAGGAAGGAGTTAAAAGGTATTATCACCAAATTTCTCACATTAACCAGTAGATAGATATCATGCCTTCCCTATACACCATTATTTGATGTGAAATCCAGTCTGAACTGTGAAGTACACCATTAGCTATATGATTCAAGTCATTTTTGGAAGTTTTTCAAGGCACCATCATTTTTTTCTTCCAGTGACTGCTAATCATCCAATTAGTTTTCTGGCGTAATTATGAGTATAACTTATAAGACACCCTTTTTCCATGTTAAGGAAATGGGAATTGCTGTGGTGATGTACATGGATATTAAAGCCTCATCAATTGTTTGTTTAGTCCTCTACAATGATCAACAAAATTTGGTTTTGTATGCAGGGGAATGTGGTCTCTGCTGAGGAATTTAATGAGGTCAAGAGGCTGCTACAGGATGAAACTAAATTAAGAAGGGAAGCTGAAGAGGAGATTAACTTTCTCCGGAATCAACTAGCTGAATGTATGCCATCGGAGGTATGGTCTGACTTATGCATCTTGTAGACATCAAAGACTTCTCAATTATCCTCAAATGTAGTTGGTAATGTATAATGTTGGTATACTAGGCAGGTGGAAATGCAGACGTCGCGAGGCTCCGTAAAATGCTAGAAGATGAGTCACGTGAGAAAAAGAGACTTAAAGAAGAATTAATGATGTTAGAAAGTCAATTGTCTCAGTTAGCTTTTGGACCTGATCAGGTTTGTCTGGGACAACCTATTTGGTTTACAGAATTTCCTATGTTCTTTATTCATTGAAAATTTAATTGAAGGGGAACATACAAATATTGAAGTTCTCTAATATTTTTTCCTCCTTCAACCTTGATGTATGAGTGAAGCCACCAGAAAGAGTCTGGGTGCCAGAAATTTTAATTCAGCTGAGTGGTGGAGGAACTCGAGAAAAATTCTATTGGAGTCACCGTTTTTATTGTTGTACTTGTACCCAAGGGATAAAAATAATTTTAGAAAAAAGCGTTGTGGTGTTTTCATGCCTTTTGGTTGTCTTTCTTGCCATTACGCTGGAGGTCAGGTTTACTATATTTCTAACCTGTCTAAATCTTCTTTTGTTTTCAAAGGGTAATAGAGAAAGATGTAAAGATGTCTTCTCTGGTGTTGGTTCTCCCTCTCATGTCACCAATCTTCATGAACAAGGTACTAATAGCGCCACGAAATTCTGTGATTTGCTTTTTCTTAATCAAATTTGTGCAATCCACTCTTATTGTGTATGTTTATAACATTGTGTCTGCCTAACAAGCTTACAGTTGGATTGCAAAAGATCTTCTCGCTGCTGGAGTCAGAAGATCCTAATGTGCGGATCCATGCTGCAAAAGTAGTGGCTAATCTAGCGGCTGAAGGTAACTTTTATTTTCTTTTCCGAAAACCTTGCTGTGGTATTTTTTTTTTCTTCTTTGTCAAGAATGACTAGTGTAGGAGGGATTTGGATGATCTAGTTTTGTAAAATTTAATGATAAGGTATCTGAGAATCAACCTATGCATTCTGTTGCGAATCACTGATGCAGGATGAGAGCTTGCAGTTGGTCAAACGGTTTATGGCCTGTGTGAACAGTACCCATGAACTGTAAATTCAACAATTTCAGGGATAAAATCAGTTTCTTAATAGAAAAATCTAGAAACGCGAAATCAAAGAAAGAAGAAAAAGAAAGGGAAAGAAGACAGAAGACAAGCTAGGCAATGCACCTAGGTATCTCCATAGGCATCACACCTAGGTTTGAAGTGCATCACACAAGCCATAGCTAAATACAGCACTCAATTTCATTGTCAAATTAATATCCCACGATGCATTACAGTGCTTAACTGCTTATGAATAAGGTTCCGACCTAATAGTACTACACTACTACTGTAACACAAGAAAGCCCATGGGCTACAACCCATAACCTAAATTGCAGAGACCCAACAACTTACTAAGTAACCCTAGCGTATAAAATAATATAGTTGTCTGATTGATGTAGGCCATCAGAAGTGCAAGGTATAATATTTTATTTGGAAACATGCACTGCATCCATTAGGTTCATAAGATGGCATAGAGTTTCTTGTAGTTGTCTGTATTCAGAAGAAACTTAACTCCTCCCACTGTTCTGATTTTGAATTTCAATCTGGAATTAAAGCAAACCCAAAAAAGCACCTGACTGAACTACAGCGAAGTCATCAACCAGAAATGAACTGATAGGATGTGCAGCACGGACATAAGTCATCAACCATTAAAAACACTCTTAAAGATGCTCATCTTTGATTGCACTCTATAATCTTATCTTTCATCCCGAAATGAAAAGACAATTGGAATCTTGCTTAGCAAAATGGGCCCTGGAATGAGAACTGTAAACCAGGCCATAGTCTACTCGCCACGGTTCTCTGGTGCTGTAGCATGTAACTCTGTTGTCCTTTTGATGCATCCCTCACAACATTATCCTTACTAGTCATGCCATGTGCCGAGTCTGTTTGACACAAGGTGGTAGTGCCTAGAAGTTTAAAGATATATCAATACTGGGCCTTTCTAATGTTTTCTGTCACATATTTTGTTTTCAACCTAATCCTTATTACGCAGAGAAAGAGCCACTTCAAATTTTGTTGATTAAGAACTATTTGATGTTGTTTGTGGCCCTTCTCTGCGTACTTTTGAAACCGGACACTGAACGATCCAACTGCCAGTGATATGAGTACTGAAATTATCAACATATAAAATAATGATATGTATAATTAGTATAAATTTGTAGACGAGCTGAGTTGAATTAACATCTGAAAATAGGAGTGTTGAATGAGTACTGAAATTATGGTATGTTGATTATGTTTGAAACCATTAGGAAGCTGTAAGTACTAGTATCGTAAGCAGCTATCGTCAGCACTTCATGTCGATTCATGTGTACTGAACTTGTCTTATGCAGAAGGAAATCAACAAAGGATTGTTGAAGCTGGTGGTCTAACCTCCTTGCTGATGCTTCTTAGTAGCTTGGAGGATGAAACTGTCCGCAGAGTAGCAGCTGGGGCTATTGCAAACCTTGCAATGAATGGTTAGCATGTGTATTAACTTCCATTACAAATTAGGATACTCCTCCATTATGATCTAAAGAAGGTCTCCTTTTGTGGTTGCTTTTTGTTTGTTTCCTTTTCTCACTTCCCGGGGGTTTATTGATTCAATTGTTTCTTTGGTGACAGAGGCCAATCAGGAGCTTATTATGGCTCAAGGTGGAATTAGTTTGTTGGCATCAACAGCAGGTGATGCTGAGGATCCACAAACTTTGCGCATGGTTGCTGGAGCCATAGCTAATCTCTGTGGCAATGGTAATTATGATCAATTCAGTTTATGAGATCTGGTTTAAAGTAATCTAGTTGTCTGAAAAGGTCCCTATGTGAACGAAAAAGTCGTTTAGAAATCCATTTTGATAGTTGAATTACTTTGTACCACTAAGTTCTTGGGAAACTCAAGTTCTTCAAGGTTATATACACTGTTAAAATTGTAGCATTAGCAGTTAGGTATGTTCTGAATACCATCTTGTATGAATAAATTTCATTCCAGATAAGCTACAAAGGAGACTGAAGTCTGAAGGTGGTATTAGGTCCCTATGTGAACGAAAAAGTCGTCTAGAAATCTATTTTGATAGTTGAATTACTTTGTACCACTAAGTTCTTGGGAAACTCAAGTTCTTCAAGGTTATATACACTGTTAAAATTGTAGCATTAGCAGTTAGGTATGTTCTGAATACCATCTTGTATGAATAATTTTCATTCCAGATAAGCTACAAAGGAGACTGAAGTCTGAAGGTGGTATCAGGTCCCTATGTGAACGAAAAAGTCGTTTAGAAATCCATTTTGATAGTTGAATTACTTTGTACCACTAAGTTCTTGGGAAACTCAAGTTCTTCAAGGTTATATACACTGTTAAAATTGTAGCATTAGCGGTTAGGTATGTTCTGAATACCATCTTGTATGAATAATTTTCATTCCAGATAAGCTACAAAGGAGGCTGAAGTCTGAAGGTGGTATTAGGGCGCTGCTCCAGATGGTGAGATGTAGACATCCTGATGTGCTTTCACAAGTAGCACGGGGAATAGCAAATTTCGCAAAATGCGAGTCTCGTTCATCTACTCATGGTGAGTGATTTAGGCTTCTAATGCATATCTTGTGAAGCAATGAGTCTTTTCTAACCACCCTTTGATATCGTTAACACAATTAGGAAAAAAGTACTTACATATTATGGAAATCAAAATAAATTCACAAAAAGTGATAAGAGGTTATTTCAGTTTTACTTAATGATGCAAAAGAGCGATTTTGGTGTAGCCTTTTTGGCTTTCCGGCCAAGTACGCATTTCAATTCATATCAAACATGTTTCTGACTCTCATGAAGTAGAGAGTATCTTCTTTTGGAAGATGGGGTTTAGGGTTTAATTAATCACGTGCAATCTCAGTACCACTCCCTCGTGGTTTAAGGCAAAGGGTATCTTGTTTGGTTAAATTTATCTAGTTAATAATAGTTCATGAGAGCACACTAAAGTGAACTGTTGCCATCATGCAAGGGACAAAAACAGGTAGATCTCTGTTGATAGAAGATGGTGCACTACAATGGATTGTTCAGAATGCCAATAGTGAAGCATCATTGATCAGGCGTCACACTGAGCTTGCACTCTGCCACTTAGCACAACACGGTCTGTAAATTTCCCTTCCATGTTGACACACTAGAACAATCGGAAACATCTTCCATTCATTTACATATGTTTTTCTTTCTTTTTTTTTTCATATTTCAGAAGCCAATGCAAGAGACATGATCAGCGGCGGTGCTCTTTGGGAGCTAGTTCGTATCTCACGTGATTGTTCCCGAGAGGACATCAAGACTCTTGCTCGTCGTACTCTTGCTTCAAGCCCTACCTTCCAAGCTGAAATCCGGCGACTGAGGGTAGAGGTTTAGTGACCATATGAATCTGGTGAAAGAAAACTCAGGGCTTATGCCTCTATATGTTTCATATGAATGTTGTAGGGCCCCGTGCTGACATCTAAAGTTATTCCAGTAGCGGTTGGATGATGCAAATGGAAGCCGATACACGGTCCAGTTGCATAGCTAGCCTTCTAGGAATGCTTGAAGAAAGTTAGAATTATTGCTCTCTTCGTAGACGGGTCTATGTTTGTAGTTAGATGAGCGATCTGACATCGCCGGGCCATTCTCATGTATCATCAGTCTTCTTCAGTTTTGATCTCGTGTACATATCGGTTGCTGGTAGTTTGGAAGCTGCCGGTGAATCTACAGTAACTTATCGTTTGTTTTGTGTTGTAGAAGTACCTGCAGCAAATGTAATTTAACTCGCGTATATTATGTTGTAATCTTAACTAGTCCAGAAGATGAACTACTTGTAACTCTTTAACTTAGTACTCTGTGATTTTTATGTGGAAATGCATCAGCTTCTATCATAATTACAACTGAAGTGATGCAGTAGAAGCTGTTTTAAACTAGTTTTAGCAGTTCACTGCTGAATGGGTTCATAGTTTGAAATGGTGTGATAAGAAGACAATGAGATAAACAAGTTCGGTGTTTTTCCAGCAGCATCATTTCAATGTACTCATGGCAATTTTGCATCTTTCAGCATACAACTTTCCTTTCACAGAAGAGTAGTTTTGCATCTTTCATTTCAATGTACTCATGGCAATTTTGCATCTTTCAGCATACAATTTTTTGATAATGGTATATGAAAGATCAAGACATGCAATCACTGTTGCCTTTCAGAAACATAGTTTTATACTTTTTTTAAGTTCAACTTTTTGATTCAAATTCACTAGTATGTGAAAACAAAATGACGAAGAACTGCATCTTTGGCAACTCTATTTTTATACATATTTATTTAAGAACTTTGTTCTTTTCTCGTGTTTTCTCATGAAAGCATAGTTCTCTTACTTATCTAATCTCTATCGAGAAAAGAAAATCATGCTCCACTCAAACGTACTGAAGTGACATGATCGAATAACTTTAAAGCACTAAAAATGGTGGGTGTTTGACAACCGAAAGTTATCTTCTTAATGGAATTCAATAACAAACTGTACGAACATACAATATATAGTTCATTAACACGAAAAAAAATATAACATTCTTCAGGAGACTTTTAACAACATTCGTCGCCACTAGATTAATATATAAATAACAATTTAAGAAAATATATAAATTGCAGTTATCCCCACTACGCTCTTGGGTATTTGCGTAGTTATTTTATGGTCAGGCTGGTTATCAGTTATCCTACATGGTTGATAGTTTCACTTACTATCACAAGCAAGGACACATACTTCCTCACTGTCCTATCCGATTCTATCTATATTGTGGGATAAGAAATTTAGGCTACTGTCTGTATGATTGTTTGAGCATCCCAAGTTGCAGGGAAAGTATAGTCATGGTATTGTTGCTTCTCTTAGTGATTCTTCTGATCATCCCACATAGACTTCACTAGCTGAATATGCTATTCTTACGAAACGTCTCGTGGATGTTATACTTAAGCAGACACATCATGTTCTTTCTCTACCACCTCAAATACGAAATCTTAGTACTTCGACTTTCAACTCTAGATGTTGTAACCATATGATTCTACAATGTTTAGTTTCCTGAAAGATGCTCTAGAGTTTTTACTATTTATAAAATTGATGGTACGCGTATACGGGCTACTCATGAGGGAGTTGTTTCTCGGGAAAACTTTTCACTCCGCGGATCCTCTTGGGGTTCTTGATCTCACTTTAAATCTGATATTTGTTGATCAAATATGTGAACTGGGATTTAATGTGACATTTTCTTCTATGGTGTCGTGTGCAATATGAAACAAGGAAGATGCTTAGAGTTAGTAAAAAAAGATCATTTATATGAGTTCACTAGTCTGAAGCCTCCACATTCCTATGTGACGCAATATGCTCCTTTTGTTAGATCACAGGTATTACATTCTATTAGTATTTGGCTTTCAGATTTGCTCAAGCTTCCTTTGGGGTTTTACACAAACTTTTTTTTAGTGGAAATAGTGATCTGATTGAAGGTAAACATTTTGACTATCTTCCATGCTAATTAGCAAAACAAACAATATTGCCCTTCAATAGAAGTAAGTCATTCAACTTCTTCGGCTACTTTTACTCAGTCCATTCCGACGTTGGGATCCTTCTCTTTATGCAGCTATGAGATATTTTATATATTTTTTTAATCTTTATTTATGACTTCACCCATAATACTTGGATATCTCTCATGAAAAACCGCTCTAAATTATCCTTGTCTCACTGTGAAAAACTATTTTCTCAAAGACCAGAAATAAGAAGAACAAAAAAACTAATTTTCTCGTCTCATCAAAGTCTTTTGGTCTGAAAATTTTGGAGTTGTAAAGACTTGGGTTTAAGCGCAATAATACGATGAACATGATTTTCAAGAACGCACAGATGTAATGTGGTTCACTAGCACGATTGCTAGTGCATCCACGGTCAAAATTCTTGTTTATTGAGAGAAACTACACGAATACTACCCCCCTCATGCTTAGACACGACCTAGGTCCCTTATATAGACATATAGGACCCTAATTGATGCCCATGACATCCGAAAACCAACATGAAAACCTACGAAACCGCCTTGCCGCCTCCAATCTGGTCGTACGACATGGGCTTGTGGTCGTACGACCACCCAGCTTGTACGACCAACAGAAGGTTCCTGCTACTTTGGTTTTTCGTCTTGTGCTTCCTTAATTCACCGCTTCGTCTCTAAATCCTCGCCAAGATCAGAGTCTATTACATTCACCAAGATCCAACACGAGTATATACAAACACTCAATTTCTTGTGAGAATCATCAACGCTTGTGTAGATGATTTTGAGGAGCAAGTTGTGCTCCCGGTTGAACCTCCGGTCAATGATCGAATTGACCATGCATATAAGGCTACTAAACTTCGTTGTCCACTAGAGGGAAGACCGGATGTAACAACACATCAACTTCTTTATCCGTACCACCTGATAAAAATGTTTAAGACTTGAAGGTGCTAGTAGTAACTCGCAAGGTTTACTATATACTAAACATCTAATCCGCAATATAGTTGTAACTAGACGTCCTCGTCGAGTGTGCCCAGTCACGTATCATTTGGCTGGCGAGACACACCGCCACGAAACCCTTTTGGGGACCAACATTGGCCTAACCATCCGTAACAGTCGTGTAACAACCCGAGCGAATTACTAGTACTATCCCATATCCCAACGATTTCTTTATCCGTATCACCTCAAAAATGCTTAAACCTTGAACGTGCTAGTAGTAACCCGCTAGGTTTACTATATACCAAACATCTAATCCACAATATCTCGATGTGTGACGGGATACTACACCAGACATGCCCGATTTCGTGATTTTGTAGTGTGTACAATCAGGATTCATTCGAAACCACGGTCGTACCAAGAGGCAGGAACTAATCGACGACGAGAGAAAGCGATGGAAATTAGACTGTTGGTTTGACCAAAGCTAAAACTTGGTCAAATTAGACTTATTTTAAATTCTTGTACAACCAGAGTTGCAGTCTTAGAGTGAGCCGACATCTCTTCCCTACTCAAACGGCTTGCTTAAGAGCCATTGTCTTGTTTCCTTAAGTCGTGACTCTGTTCGAACCGTTGTTGCTCCGTTCCAGCTCATGGTCCTATTTCGTTCAAGTCATGAAGTTTTTGACTGATTGTTTCAGTTTTTTTTTCGAACTTTAAACGAATCTCATCAGTTTCCAAGGTTTGTCGACTCTCTGAATTCGTCCACGGACTACTTGTTATAATATTTGGACTATTTTCAACTGTTTCTTGGCATTTCTTTATCGGTCACATCTTTGACCAAACTGATTTATTTCCTTCCGTTCGAGTTTTGGGCCTCTCATCACTAGTTCTCAGAATTCTTGGATCTCCTGAATCCGACTGCGGAGTTTTTTGGGTCAAATTCGGTTTATTTATTGTTAGTTTTTGAGAGATTAATGTTATTTACCTACGCTCTTGGGTATTTGAGTTGTTATATTTTGTGGCCAGGCTGGTTATCATACATGGTTGATAGGTTCACTTACTAGCACAAGCAAGGACACAAACTTCCTCACTGTCCTATCCGTGAAATTTGGGCTATATGATTGTCTAAGCATCCCAAGTTGTACGGAAAGTATAGTCATGCTATTGTCGCTACTCTTGGTGATTCCTCTGATCATCCCACATAGACTTCACTAGCTGAATATGCTATTCTTACTAAACGTCTCCTGGATGTTATACTTAAGTAGACACCTCATGTTCTTTCTCTACCACCTCAAATACGAAATCTTAATACTTCGACTCATGACTCTGGATGTTGTAACCATATGATTCTACAATGTTTAGTTGGCTGAAAGATGCTCTAGAGTTTTTACTATATATTTATACAACTGATAGTACACGTATACGGGCTACTCACGAGAGACTTGTTTTTCGGGATAACTTTCACTACGCGGATCCTCTCTGGGTTCTTGATCTCACTTTAAATCTGGTATTTGTTGATCAAATATGTGAACTGGGACTTAACACGACATTTTCTTCTACCGGCGTCGTGTGCAATATGAAACAAGGAAGATTCTTAGAGTTGGTCAAAAAAAGATCTTTTATTGAGTTCACTAGTCTGAAGCTTCTGCATTCCTCTGTGACGCAATATGCTCCTTCTGTTAGATCATAGGTATTAAATTCTATTAGGATTTGGCTTTCAGGCTTGCTCATGCTTCCTTTGGGGTCTTACGCAAACTTGTTTCTAGTGGAAATAGTGATCTGATTGAAGGTGAACATTTTGATTATCTTCTATGCTAATTAGCAAAACAAACAACATTGCCCTTCAATAAATTAGTAAGTCATTCAATTTCTTCGGCTACTTTTACTTAGTCCATTCTGACGTTGGGATCCTTCTCTTCATGCAGCTATGAGAGATTTGGATATCTTTTAAACTTTATATATGACTTCGGCCATTATACTTGGATATCTCTCATGGAAAACCGCTCCAAATTATCCTAGTCTACTATGAGTTTGCTGCCATTGTGAAAAACTATTTTCTCAAAGACCAGAAATAAGAAGAACAAAAAAACTAATTTTCTCGTCCCATAAAAGTCTTATGGTCTGAAATTTTTTGAGTTGTAAAGACTTGGATGCACAATAATACGATGAACATGATATTCAAGAACAAAAAGATCTAATGTGGTTCACTAGCACGATTGCTAATGCATCCACCATCAAAACCCTTGTTTATTGAGAGAAACTGCATGAATACTGTCCACACATGCTTACACACGACCTAGGTCCCTTATATAGACATATAAGACCCTAATTGCTGCCCAAGACATCCGAAAACCAACATGAAAACCCACGAAATTGCCTGCCTCCAATCTGGTCGTACGACCTGGGCTTGTGATCGTACGACCACCCCGCTTGTACGACCAACAGAAGGTTCCTGCTTCTTTGGTTGCTTCGTCTTGTGCTTTCTTGATTCGCCGCTTCGTCTCTAACTCTTCGCCAAGATATGAGTCTATTAAATGCACCAAGATCCAACGTGAGTATATACAAACACTCAGTTTTTTGTGAGAATCATCAACGCTCGTGTAGATGATTTTGAAGAGCAAGTTGTGCTCCCGGTTGAACCTCCGGTCAATGATCGAATTGACCATGCTTATAAGGTTACTAAACTTCATTGTCCCCATAGGGATGAACATATGTAACAACAAAGCAACTTGTTTATTCGTACCACCTGATAAAAATGCTTAAGATTCGAAGGTGCTAATAGTAAGTCGCAAGGTTTACTATATAATAAACATCTAATCCGCAATATAGTTGTAACTAGACGTCCTCGGCGAGTGTGCCCAGTCACGTATCATTTGGCTGGCAGGACACACCTAATAACCATCTGTAACAACTCTGTAACGGCCCGAGCGAATTATTATTACTATCCCATATCCCAACAACTTCTTTATCCGTATTACCTCATAAAAATGCATAAACCTTGAACGTGCTAGTAGTAACCTGCTAGGTTTACTATATACCAAACATCTAATCCACAATATCTCGATGTGTGACGAGATATTACACCAGACGTATCCGATTTTGTGATTTTGTAATGTGTACAATCAGGATTCATTCGAAACCACAGTCGTACCAAGAGGCAGGAACTAATCGACGACGAGCGAAAGCAATGGAAATTAGACTGTTGGTTTGACCAAAGCTAAAACTTGAGATCTGGTACGATTATCCCGATAAAACCTTAATGAGGTGCATACGGATATATATATATATATACACACACACACACACACACACTCTCATGGATGATACAAGTACTAGGTATAAACATGATGTTGAAACTCTCTGTCCAGTAGCTAACTATAGAGAAGAGTTTCTTATCGCAATGCCCGCGAACCAATTTACGATGTCTCCGTCGCTGACGTTCGTCAAGCAGGCCAAAGAATGTCATTTCAGTGATAGAGAAGTCAGGAAATAGTTTCACCCTTAGGAATAGGCTTTCGCCTTTAACTCAGGGGCTTCTTCCCCCGTTACGTTCCCTAGTTTGCACCTAGGATGGACTCCCTGTTATGTTCTTCCTCCTTCGGGTTCGGGTGCAAGTGAAGGAAGAAGAGGGAGTTATAAAACTGTGAAGTTGTTTTGGTGTTTTAGTGTTTTAACAGTGTTTTTGACCTTGTAAAACAAACAAATTACAATAAAACTATTTCTGAAGAGTTGTGACTATTCAAGTTAGAAATATAATTTAAACTTAGTTTTGATTGAGTTTAAACATCAACAGTCGTGACTACTCAATTCCTGTCATTTCTGATGTGTATCTTCATCACATAACACTCCAATAGTTGTGACTATTCAGTTTGTGCATCTTCAAATGAGTACCTTACCATTATAAAAAGAAGTCTTCATCACCCAAAATTTTCACCATATCTTGCCAGCTCTCTCTCTCTCTCTCTCCCTCATTTTCTTTGGTGTTTTAGTGTTGTAACAGTGTTTTGCCCTTGTAAAATAAACAAATTATAATAAAACCATTTATGAAGAGTTGTGACTATTTAAGTTAGAAATATAATTTAAATTTAGTTTTGATTGAGTTTAAACATCAACAGTTGTGACTACTCAATTCGTGTCATTTCTGACGCGTATCTTCATCACATCACACCCCAATAGTTGTGACTGTTCAGTTTGTGCCTCTTCGAATGAGTACCTTACCATTATAAAAAGAAGTCTTCAACACCCAAAATTTTCACCATATCTTGCCAGCTCTCTCTCTCTCCTTCATTTTCTTCCAATATTTGTTTCCTTCGTTCAAGAATTTGACGACCAGTTTTGAGTGTGTGGCATACATAGGAGGTTTATTAAAGCATAATTGGAGCGCACTATATGACTTAAATGGAGAATGAAATAGGTATCATTGTAGATGTTATTCCAAACTCATTTGCATCGTTGAGGGACATACAGTAAAACCTCTATAAATTAATAATGTTGGGACCGGGATATTTTATTAATTTAGCGAGATATTATTATATCGATAAATTAATAAATTATTAAGAGACTGTACGTATGATCTTTAAATTTTGAAGTCCAATGTACTAGTTACAATGTCTATTATTTAAAAACAAACCAGTTTTATCCTTCTTTTAATTAATATTACGAGGTTCAAAGCATTGAAGAAATTGTGGCGGATACTATTCTCGTTCGATGACGATGTTGAGGATGATTCAATAGCATTGGAACCGGTCACTCGGAAAGAAGCATTGCAAGCGGCAACAACTCTTCACAACTTGCAATACGTGAAGACAATGCCCCAACTCTTAAGTGCAATGAGGAGATTTAAAGATGAACTCAGGATATTTGGAGTTCAACAAAAAATAAGTGACTATAGATTCATTTCTCACTAGCCAATATTAGAATTTGGAATATTTTAGTAATTATTAATTTATAGTTTCGTCGGGACCAATAAATATACACTGGGATTTTAAAATTTTTATTATCTTATTCTTTTTATCGATTGGGGTCCAATTTTGCACTGGTCCCAAGTTGGGACTGGACAAATTATTAATTTTATCGAAGTTATTAATTTATCGAGTATTAATTTATAGATGTTTTACTGTATAGGTCTTGAGAATAATTTTAGTATGTCAAAGTGCTTTACAGACATTTCATTTCTCACTTATTTGCTGAATTTAGTATATTACTCTTCGACTCTAAAATATCACGATGCTTCTTGTCTTGATTTTTTCTTCAGTTTATTTATATATCTTCATTAATCTCATTTGTTGCATTCGTTACTATAACACCATTTGAGTATAATTATTGTAATAAATGCTCATAACTAAGTATAAGTAAATGCAATTACAAATTAACCTAGCGCACATGCATTGATCGATAATTACAAATTACAAATTAACTAGTATAAGTAAATGCAATTACAAACAAGCGCGCACCAATGCACATGCATTGATCGATAATTTGATCTACATTATGCAGACCGGCTCCTACCAAACAATTTCCAAATTAGTTCGTTACTGCCTAAATTTTCAGCTAATTAACTTACTGCTCACGAACTCATTTAATTTTATTAGATTTCTTTTTATATATTCAGCTCCTACGAAACATGGTACATTCTGTCCGAAAGTAACAAAAAAGCCTAGGGGTTGTTTGGAGTGTCGAGGTGTTTCATGATTCCCTCCATCTAGTAGACAAAAACTGAGGAGTTGGTTGGTACCATATATACCCTCTGCAACCTCCCTTGGCTCCATCTCTCAAACACAACGTTACAGCATGCGGTTTGAAGGAGAAGAAGACGAAGAAACTTTAACGCTCTGAAGAAAAAGTATGACAATGCTTTCTCTCTGTCTCTGTGGTGGTGATGGTGATGGTGGTGGTTGCCTTTATATATGCCAGTGTTGGATGGGGTTGCCTCGGAAAAGAGCTATGTCCACCTGATTCACAGCAAGCTCCCCTTGCACGTGTAACTAAAATCTCTCCCATCTCTCTCTCTCTCTCTCGGGAGAGAGATAGAGAGAAAGAAAAACACAGTCAACAGTGCCCCTTCTCCCCATGCTTCTCTGACCCTCTTCCCATTTGCTTGCTGATAAAGATGTCTCCACCTTCCCCATTCATCTCTCTCTCTCTCTCAAGTATTAGTGCTTGTTTGGTTTCGGATTAAAAATAGAAAAGAAAAAAAAAAAGTTAAAAAATAGAGTAGGGTAGTGATTCTTACAATGCAAACAGTTATTCTTACAAAACCATTAACTTTATTTGTGTAGATAATGACCAACTTCAGAAATGCATTTTGATTAAAAATAGAGTTTCAAAAAACACATTCTAATCTTTAAAACAAACATTTACATGGTTTAGTTAATTGTTGTACTTGGAAAAATGAGTATCAATCATTAGGAGTTTTCATATAAAAGAAAGAAAATAGTAAAATTATGGTGTTATTTAATGAATATGTTAATTTATTGGATATAAAGAAAGGGTAAGAAAAGAAAATGTGAGTTATAATGAGCTCTAGAGATCCAGAAAGTTTATGTACATTGGTAGCTTCCTTAAAAAGAGATGTGATGTCCTTTTAAGGTTGTTTCCTTGAGGAGATATTATTATTTCTAGTATATCTAAAATAAATTTCACCCATCACAAACACATATTATTTTATTTTTTTGTAGAAAAAAAAATGAAAAGAAAAGCATAGCTAGGGCCAAATAAATTGGTGGCTTTTTGGTTCAGCAGCAGCAAAGTGTGTGTGTGAGAGAAAGAGAATGGAATAGCATTGTAAAACAAGTTACCAGAACACCAACAGCTGCAACAAATCAATGGAGAGAGTGAAAGAGATCACCAACCTTGCTCTTAATTACTAACTTTCTCAATGTGATCACATACATAAAATGATCAGCTGCACCCAAAACTTATTAAGAAGAGCATATGATAAAAGAAAATTTAACAAAATCAAACCTACAATTTCATGAAGCTTCTTTGTACATGCCCATCCCTCTTCAATGAAGAAACAAGAAGTGCCAAAATAGTACCACCAGATTTGTAATTCATCAACATCATCTTAACTTAAAACACCAAACTACAAATTCCAAAACAAGAAGAGGAAGAAGAAGAATGCAAATGGGGGGTTTGAGAGATTGATAGATGACTCAAGAGTAAGTGAAAGAAGAAGAAAAAACAAGTGAAATTAACCAAGAAAAAAAGAGGACAAAGTAGTAGAAGTATCTCTCTGATAACTTAACTTGTTAAAAAGGTGGGCGACCTGTCCCCCAATAAGCTGCTTCTGAAGGTAATTGACATGAATTTAGGAGATTTGGAGGTAACCCATGAAGTAGAGGTGAGTTTGGATCTCCCATTAGCTGTTGTTGTTGTTGCTGCTGCTGTTGTTGACCGTTCAAATTACTGGGAGGCGATCCGAGTTGACCGCTTCCCTGTACTGAACCGGGAGGCTCTTCCTCCTCTAAGGGAAGCCTCTCGTAAGCCGCATTCCCAAAAGAAGCTGCCATGATTACCACCGGCCCGGATGCCAATAGCTGGCCCACCACACTCCCTCCAACTACCTGACCCTGCCCGCCGGCTAAATAAATGGTCAGGCCAGAAGCAGCCGGCGGTGCAGGAGGGGGCAGGAAAGACCCGGACAGCGAGAGAATCTCGAACCGTCCGGGCAGCGTCACCACTGCCCCCGGGCTGGCAGGCTGCCGGAGCGTGACGTTGGTGACCGTCCCGCTCCCGCTGAGGATGCAGACCCCTCTCTGCCTCCTCATGGCGAAATTCGACACGCTCTCGGAGATGTCACACCCGCTCGCGACCTCCATGACGTGGGACCGGAGGGCGTTGGCGCTGTCCCGGGTGATTATAATCGGCGGCTTGGGCTTGTTCTTCGAACCGGCCGGTCTCCCCCTCGGCCTCCTCGTACTCCCTCCCCCGCCGCTCTCACCGCCGCTGCCGCCGCTAAACGAAACCAATTCTTTACTCCCATCTCCTCCGCCGGGGCCGCCGTTGTGGTTGTTAGGTGTGGTACTTCCGGGTGAGTTGTTGTTGTCGTCGCCGCCGCGATTAATCTGGCCGCCTAGATTGAGAGTGTTGCCGCCGCGGAGATCGTCTTCGAGTTTGAGCTGCTGGTGCTGGTGTTGCTGGTGGTGGGAGTTGCTGTTGTTGTTGTTGTTGTACTGGTGGAGAGGAGAGTGGTGCAGCTGAAGGTCTCTTGTATGGAAAGGAGGCGGCAGAGGGCGGCCATGGGCTGTTACTGGATCCATTTTTTGGCAATAGAGAAGGAGGTTGATAGGGCGAGTTCTTTCGAAGAGGTGGTGAATCGCAGTCTAGGAAATCTTCTCAGGTGTTTGGCAGGTTTCAAGCCCAAGCAGTGGGATTTGACGCCTGCTCAGGCGGAGTTTGCGTATAACAGGTCAGTGAACAGAACTACAGAATAGGTAGCTAGCTAGGTGGTGGTGGTGGGGTGAGACATGAGCTACCTTATTTTGAGCTGAAACAAGAGGTGAACATGCTTCAATACCATCTTTCTCATCTCACCATCTTTCTATATTTGCTTCATGTTTGAGTTTTGGGGGTTATGTGTAACACTGTTGGGTGAGGAGTTGGAGGACAACAGAGAGAGAGAGAGAGAGGAGAGATTTGAGGTTGGGAGGGTTTGGGTTAGGGTTAGGTCAGTGGGAGGAGGAGAGAGTGTAAAGAGAGGGAGGGAGGAGGGGGGTAAGACAGCGTGCGTATGGGCGGTGGGGGTGGGACCCTCTCTTGTCCCTCTTCTTCCTCACGGGGGACCCTTTCCTTTAACACAACCCCACGTTCTCTCTACCATCATCTGATCAGGTCGTTGTGCAGGCATTTCCCATACAGTAAAATTTACGGAACAAATGTTTCTCCAATTGTAAGTTGTTGTAGTACTAATGTAAAAAATATCTTATTTAAAAATATGTTTACTATGCTGTAATGTTTTTTTTTTTTTGTTTGGTGATTTTTTATCTCTACTCTGCTCTTTATGTTAACATATAGTTGTCTCACTTTCTATATTTAAATATCATATAGAATTTTTTATATTTTCTTTAACCATTATCAAGACAATTTATAATTATGTGGCACGTGTTATTTAGGTAATCATCTAACTGACACTATTTGAACTCTTAATAAAAATGTATAATTATCTTTCGGGTGTAGTTGAGTTGGTTGGGTGAGCATTCTTAAGACTTTTGACATTTGTCTTGAGATCTTGAGTTCAAACCTTGAGACAACTCAAGGGCAGCCTATTGATCTTCTCAACTGCGAGTCTGTCAGTCCGAATTTTCTCAAGCTGGTTTGTCTCTCTAGCGTGGTTTGCAGGCTATTGCAGTAGAGCGGGTGTTTACCCAATGCGCATCCAAAAGGTAGTGGCTGCGGGTATAATTTTTAAATAAAAAAGTACGACTTCCCTCGAATTATAAATAAATTTTAACTACTGCTACTAGAGATGTTCTTATTTGAGATGTGGTACAAGTCAACGGTAGTTTGACGTGGGGTAAAGTTAGATAGAAATAGTATGTACTATATAACAAGAAAATTTTGCTAACTTTAGCCATGAATGGTAACAACGAAGGATGAGAATGATAGCATAGCATTACTTCTCTTTTTTAGTTGGTAGCCACCTACTTATTATTATTGTTATGTCTCTAGAAATAGAAGTACAATGTCACAAACTTGAGACATCATGACATAATGAGGTTAGTTTTTTGTAAAATATTTACGTACGAAAACGTTAGATGTGTACACACGGAAAGTTACGAATTACCGATGGTAAGAATTCATGTGGTATTATCCCAAAATCAATAGTCAATGTGAGGAGTAGTTAAGGCACTTCTTAATTCTTCTTCTTCTTCTTCTGTAATATTCGATTCGATGTGAGCATTCTCAACACGCCTCCTTACGTGTACCATTCATTGAGAATTGATTTTATCTGCATAAACCATTCACTCTGCATAACGTCCGACATTCAGTGTGCCGGACGTTACTCCCCTAATCCAGGGGGCGGGTTAGGATTGAGGTGGAAATTTGGGGGGGATGTTGGCGTAAGGTAAATAAGTGCAAGAACATGTAATGTTTGTTGAACTCAATATTGGACTGTTGCGAAGCTCTCTCTCTCCTGATTGAGATTAGAGAGGGACAGGGAGAGAGTTACGCCCAGAAGACACGGTCTGACCTTCCGCGACCCCCACCGTTGCTTCGGGTCCAGCCCAATTCCCAATAGACCCCACATGCCCCCTACCTCCCCCAAATGCAAATATGGGTTCTGTTCATCTGCACCAGGTGTACTCATACTGGTTTTATAGTTCAAAATTAAGTGTATGTTTGACATCTTTGTTTTTTATCAACTTTGATTAAAAATATGATTACAATCAGGGTGTTTTTTAAACTCATTTAGTATGTATGTGTTTTTTTACTGTTGAAAAACAAAAATATGCTGAAAAGTAGATGTTTAAAAAACAACAAATGTGCGTTTTTTAGTGTTATTTTCATACTATTGATGTTTAAAAACATTTCAACTATGATTATATGCAAACAAAATATCAAATATATTTGCATTTACGTGAAATTAATATTCAAGCAAATTAACACTGAGATTTAATATGTTTCCAAATGTGTTTTTTACTTTAAACACTGGTTTTTAAACGGATACAGAATAACTTTTTTATTCTGCTTTTAAACGTGTTTTTTCACTACATTTTTTTCGACTGTTTTTCTTGTTTTTAAACGGATACCAAACAAGCTCTAAGTTAGAGTACTTCTTTAGAAGGGCAGTTGGCAACGCTTTGTAAATTTTTACCATCAAATTTATGAAAAAAAAAATTGTTTCAACTTATGATACACCTAAAATGTTAAACGTTAAATAAAATAATAATTCATGCATAAAAAAGATTGTAGAGTATGATATTTTAGAAGCTATAGCTAAAAAATATCTAAAGTCAGAGATTATAATTTGCATATTAACAGATTAAAATTAAAATCTGCAAAATTTACTAAACAGACGAGATTAAACAATGCAACCAAGATTAGCGACATAATTGAACCCCAATCCGGGGGTCTTCCACCTCTCTGCACTGAAAATATATGGCGGAGTAAATGCATGTTTGGTATCCCTATTTTTAAACAATATTTTTTAAAGAAACTCATGTGGCATCGCTGTTTTTCGTTTGTTTAAAAACAAATATGCAGAAAATAGTTGTTTATAGAAACAACAACTTTAGTATATTTTTTTCATATTATTGGTGGTTAAAGACATTTCAACTCTGATTTGATGCATAAAGTAAATAATATTTAAGGAAATTAATATTGAAATTTAAGTATTGTTTCCACGTGTGCTTTTTATTTGAAACAATATTTCCAACATATACTAAACAATTTTTAATTCTGGTTAATCGTAATTTTTCAGCATTTTTTTTACTGTTTTTCTTGTTTTTAAACAAATACCAAATTGGCTATGAGTAAACTGCGAGATGTGTTTTAATCAATTAAAATGTCTCAATATATCAATTAATCATCTGAAAGGAACACGCGTACAAATTCACATTTTTAAGGAGTAAAAGACACCCCGAGTGTGCAAATTTCATGACACATATACTCTCTAATTTGCGAGGGCGTTAGTCTGAGAATGAGTGTCACTGATAGTAGTTTTTTGGACCAATTATTCTCTTAATGACATTCAAGTGTCTTAGCACACTAAAGGATTAAGGGTAAAAGACAAAAACCACCCTCCGTTTATGGAGAAAATACATTTTGCCCCCTGATTTATGGAAAAAGTACTTTTTGCACCCTTGTTAACGGATGGAGGGTGGACAAATACCATCCTTCTGTTACAATCTGTTACTGGAGGGGTGCAAACTGACTTTTTGTGACCATTTTACCCTTATTGATTGTGGACAAATACCACCATTTTTTGTTTATTATAGTGTTTATCATGTTCTTGGTGTTCTTGAGCACCACCTCCACCTCCACCTCCACCACCACCACCACCACCACCACCGCCGCCACCACCACCACCACCAACAACAACAACAATAACAAGCTCAGATCAATAATTGAAAACAGACCAAGAAGAGGATTGCACCTGGCTGCAAAATTAATTGCCTCGCCAAGGATGTAATAATTTCTCCTCGACTGAATTCAACATCGAGTTCATCATCGCGTAATAGAGGGGACAAATCAAGAGACCACATTTCCAGTCAAAACCGAAATTGAGAACAAACAGTATCCATTTCTAGTCAAAAACCAATCTGAAATTGGGCACAAACAGAGGGTTAATCGGAAAGACCCAGTTCGAGCCCAGAAACCCAGTTCATCGATTGACCACAAACAGAGGTTCTTGAGAATGAAAAAAGAAGAAATGGAGCAGCCTTCGAAGAACTGCGAACTGCAATTCGAATCGGGCAAATCGAATCCAGGAGGGGCTAAAGTTGGCAGATTCGAAGGCTAGGATGAGGCTCGGATCTGTCCAGAGTGATCAACGCCGGCGAGAAGGATTTCGGCGTGGCTGCAACAACAGAGGTGAGAAACCTCTGAGCTGCCCCGCCAACACGCGAATCCGATCTCACCAGGCCTGAATCATCTGCTCCAGAAATTCATCGTCACTGCCTCTTCACGTCGTGGAAGTGGTGGTGGTGGTGGAGGAGAAGTGAGGGCCGGTTTATTGCGAGGTGAAATCATCGGCTCTGACGAGTAGCAGAGAGGGGCAACCGCCCTTCTAATTCAGGCTTGTGGGTCTGGGTTTCAAGGCCGACGGGAATTGCCTCTTCACGTCGTCACAGAAGGCGAAGGGGAAGAAGGCGGCCGTCGATGCCAAAGAGCTCGGCGGCGGACCGTCGATACCAAAGAGATCGGCGGCGGACCGTCGTTGCCAAAGAGCTCGGCGATTAAGCACTTGTATTCTCCAAATCTGAAGTCTGGTTGGGGATTCATGTGGTTCAGGAGGTCAAATTGTGGGTACAAAGCCACAAACACATTTCTTGTGGATCGCGACAGTGGAGAAGAGGGGGAGAGAGAGAGGGCAGGAGGAAGAGAGATAGGAAGAAGGAGTAAGGGTTAGCAAAATAGGAGGAAAGGTATTTATAGTGGGGTACTTTTTTCAACACTTTAGGGGTATTTTTGTCTTTTCTTCCCTCCCTTAGTCTCCGTTAGCCTCCATCCGTTAACAAGGGTGCAAAAGGTATTTTCCCCATAAATCAGGGGGCAAAATGTATTTTCTCCATAAACAGAGGGTGGTTTTTGTCTTTTACCCAAGGATTAAAGGTGTCATTTCCTAAACTAGAATGGGTTCGAGTGTCTTTGTGTGAAACATGAGGGGTGAAAAGTGTCTTTTACCCATTTTTTAATTACCAATCTTTGAGCAAAATGTGGACACAACCACCCTAGTTGCCCCTCTAGCACCGCTCAAAGCCACGAGAGAAGGGTAAATCAGATACACAACGGCCTTTTAGTGGAGGAGGGTATGTGCATGGTGTCCACATGTTAAGGGTGGAACTCATACAATGTAGTTGTTATGACTCAAATATTGTACTACTATTAAGCAAATATGACCAATTGAGTACCAATTGTGCTACGCTTCGTGGTGAGAGCGGGTCGGGCCGTGCCGGGTTAAGGACGGGCTAGCTGAAGGAGAGCGGGGAGGTGGAGGGCCGTGTCGGAGGGCGGAGCGGGTCGGGTAGGGGCCAAGTCCGCAATGCGTGAAGCTCGGCACGTGCCGGGTTGTATGGGGTGGGTTGTGCACGGGCCTTGTCCGAAGGTTCGTTTTAGTGCGGGTCGTGCACGACCTGGGGGGCTGGCCGGGCCGGGTTGGCTAGGGTAGGATCATGACCCGTGCGTGGCATGGGCTGGGCACGCCTTTGAGCGGGATGTGCTGTGTCGGAGGGTGGAGCGGGCCGTGCTCGGGCCATGTTTAACCTTGTTCATGCGGGCAGTGCCAAATTGGCACGCGGGTCGGCCCGTATTGCCACTCTGTGCTACGCTCTTCGAGATTTAATTAGCAACCTGAGTTTATGGAGAGAGAGAGAGATCCATGGGTTGGCTTGGGGCAGTGTGGGTCGAGCTGACAGAGACATACTCTTCCTGTGCTCCCACCACCACGAGCGGTAGGCCAAGGCAAGCCCCAATTGATTCTTCTTCATACATTGATTCATTCTAGGACACACACTCTCTCTCTCTCTCTATTTATGTAGTGACATTGGATTTCACATTTCAATTCTTGGTTCTTTCATGCATGTTAGCCATTGTCCCGGCCCCATCAAGAATCCAAAGTCATTTATCAGTATAAAAGTTTGTTTCATAGCAGCTCAAAATTTTAAATGTTAGTGAAAAAGAGTAGCTGAAAGTATAAAATAGTTGGAGATATAGCATACAATGTATGCATAAATATGCATAATGTGAAAGAATTTATACGTCAATACTTTGTTTGTATTGAACGATCTGATTAAAGAAGAAAAGAATTGGTGAGAAATAGTTTTTCTCGTCCATATTTAGGTTAGTTTTTTGTACAAATTGAAGTGAAAAAATTATAAACACTTGAAATAGAACTCCCACCTCATCTCATTTTGTTTCTCACCAAATACTATGAGATTTGGTGAGAAAAAAAACAGTTAAAATATATTTTCGAGGTATACTGAAAGTAACTCATGTACATGTAAAAAATTAAATCAAAATACTCATCTGCTTTTCATCAGTACCAAATTAAACTGACTCCATTTCATTTTCATTTACCTTGGCCTATATATGCAATAATGCCTTGTGAAGTGCGATCAAATTAATTATTTTTTAAAACTTACCGAAATACATAATAAAATACGGATAGGCTTTCATTTTTTTAAGGTTGTGGATTTGTAAAAAAACGTTAAGAGTTATTTTGACCAATGCTAACATAGTGTTCTACCAGTACTTGTCTGGCACTGTATCGTTAAGGTCATTTTAGAAAACGCATAAAAGTAATCAATTTCATTCTTTTAATAAATTCATTCAAATGCAGTAAATAAGTAAAGAAATGTATTTCATTTTTTCTCACTTTATCCTAACACGTTGGAGAGGAAACAAAATCAATGTTTTTCTTTTCGTTTTTGACATAGTTTTCATAATTATTTCATCTAATTTGCAAATATGGTGATGAAGATTAAATAACCTCTTCATATCATTTTTTTTATGAGAAACCTCTTCTTATCAAATGGGATTCAGTTTATAATAAATTTAATTTAAAATTAGTTAAAAAACATAGTTGCCAAACATGCACTAAATAGTGCGCACACAATTAGTTGTTCGGTAGACTGGATTGTATTCTTACTTGGCCACCACGTCACATCAAATCAAGTCATTTATATATCATCATCGGCAATTCATCACCCTTAAATATTTGTTTTTCTAGCAGTACTACTATTTCATTATTGGCATGCAGGTCAAAATTATACTTTCTTGTTGTCGTTGCTTGGACAAACAAAACTGTGAAGTAGTATAACTTATGTTTATATTTTCATAGTAATCATATAATTTATCCATTTTACAGGTGTTGTCGACTTTGGGAGTACTATGTTTGGATAAAGTGTCCTTTCAATCTAATGAATTATCTGAAATTGGACTACTAATTTACTCTAAACTTACATGCATGATCAATAATAATTTGTTGTTACATTTTCAAATGTCTTGAATTTAAAAAATAAATAGAAAAACTAACAAATAAGCTCTCACATAGCAATGTTTTTGTCAGCTCGCAAATTCTTTTCATAAAGAAACTGGGAAATAACTATCCACCATACTCTCTCTCTCAATCTCTCTCTCTCTCTGTGTGCCAATCAGACCTCACCAAATGATGTCCTCTAACTAATTTCATAAATTAATCAATTTCATAATATAAATAAATTTACCTCCCTCTATTTCTACCATTAGAAAACGGAAGCAAAGCCATCATTGTCCATGTCAGTCAACGATGCTCCCCACCACCCTCAATCAGGTTATGAAATTCATGCCTTCATTTTTCCCATCATCACCATTATTTGTGGTTTTATGACACACAATTAATGCATATTCTACCTACTCATGTCTTATATTTTACCCTTACAAATTGTTTCTAAAATATACTTTCATAAACCTATTACACAACTATATGTGAGCATTCCATATTTGGTTGTCTATTTTACAAGTTAAACCACCTTCCTGATATGTGCGAATAGTCATATGAGATAACAAGACAATGTGACAAAAGAAGTACTATAAACTAGGGCTTCCTGCCTAATATCGATTAACCTTTAACATATTTTATTTTTAAAAATTGTTTGACCTTCTCATCTCCTGTGTTTGTACAATAAACCAGCATTTAACGCAGGAAAACACGTACCAGACTTCGTAACTCAGTTACTTTGTAGACATATATAATACACTACTTCCTTAATGACATATGAAGTAGTAAGAGACTAATTAAAGTGGTTGAAGAAGTCTTTACCTAATGACACATTAAACAATTCTAAGGTCCTTCATTCACTCCATTATTTTTCCAACATGAAGACTTTTGTGAGTTCTCAACTATGTCAATGTCGCATTCAACAACATAATTAAAACAAGTTTGATGGCCCGAGGTCCACTTATATACATCCTAAGAGAAGAAAACCCTTCATAAAAAGGCACACACATGTTTTGAATCTTGTGAACCCTAGAAATTAATGGGTTCTTCAAGGGTGGACATGAATATAGCTAAGAGAACCTTTAGAAATAAGTGGTGTGCTAACACCTTCATTGTCATGGTTATCTTTATCAACTCAGCTTTTATAATTAAACTAATCAAAAAACACCTAACTTTGTCATAATAAAGAATTAGTATTAATTATCATCAGCAAAGCTAAACCCTTTGAGAAAAATTATGGACCACTTGCAAGAGAAAGAAAGAAGACTATTGCTTTCTCATGTGATGAGCACCTATGGCTTCGAATCTATCACTAAGTTGCATGTTCTCACCTTCTTGGAGGGTGCTTTTGGGGTTTGAACATGGTTTAATTAACAATTTATTTCTTATCTTCTTTGGAAAAACAACGAAAAATAAAAGTAAATCCAGTGGATTAGCTCTCAACTTGAATTAATTATTGCAATTTGCATCGTTGTTTGAGAATTTAATTTTTTAGAGACTTGAACAAACCGACCGAAATGAGGGAACCACGTGATCGATGATGGCGACGGATTAGGAATCGTTTGAGTCATCACCACCAACCTGTTTGATAGCTCTACATCGATCATCGATCAAATCAGATGCTAATGCAATTGGCTAGGGCTTATGTCAACGGTTTGCTTCGCATTAATTTGGCTCTGTTATGAGGTTAATTTGTCTCCTCCTCCACTTGTACCGATCTCTTGAACGTCACAAATATCTTCCATCAATAACCCGCAATTTTGAATTCGTATTTACTCTTTAAGTAACATTATGACCGGAGCAAAAGAGATTAAAAGATAAAGCTGTTGAAAAGTTAATATATATTAAAAAACGAATAGAGGCGTTTAACCGCAAGGAACGCCTTTTAATTCATCTTGAATTTAAGCGCAACAAATCACGTATGACAATCACCGAAATTAAGAAATCGAAATAGGGAAATTTGGAGACGTAAAGGACAAACGTATCACCATGTTTGATAGTACAAGTGATTAAACAAGTACAAGTGATTAAACAAAATTTAGGGTTATATGATGAAGTGTTGAGAACATAGTAAATAAAAATGTTGTGTCCTCTCCATTTAAAAATATTTGGGTATTAAGGATCAATTGGAGATTTTTCTAATGGGAGGGAGTTGCATAGAATTCAGTAGTAATTAAAAAAATCATAATCCGATAATTTATTTGTATTTATTTCTTTTAATATGTAACACTTGTTAAATAATTAATAATGTCTAAAACATATCTATCTGTCTAGCATTGGTTGACACAAATGGAAAGAACTTTGTCGCCAATGATCAATAACGCTAGGGATTTGTTAATGTAAATTAAGTTATCGTTTACACTATTGTTAAAATTAAGAAGTCATATGTCTAAGGTTCTAAACTAATAACGAATTGTGAATATATAAAAGAAAAATATGCAATGGATAAAATGATCAGCCTAAAAAAGATAGAAGCATGAAGTCAATATTTTAACTAGTTCCTAAGAAGCAAAATGATTGTGATTGTCGCGCATATATTGCTTAATAATGAAGGCGAATGTTAAAAAGTATTTCAAGTGCATGTACTTACTTTAGATTAGATTTAACCAATCAACATTAAATTAGTAAATTAAAAGGAATAGACATAACTTGTATTCGCCAAAAGCTATATATACGCAGTTAAGAATTAAGACCTGCCAACGAGCGACACTAAAGCTATGTTTTTCTTTCTTTCTTATACTCTTAAAATTAATAGGTGTGAAGACACATGTTTTGATCAGCTTGGGATTTGTAGGCTCCGTACACTTAAAATTTATAAATAGGAAAGTTCTGAAAAGAATGTGTGGGATTGAGTTTGTTCTCTAAATTAATTGAAAAGCTTTTTACACTAGTTTGTGTGTGTTTCCTAGTATGTGGTCGGATCATTCTCCCATTTCTATTCACTAGTTTAAAATTGGGGGTCATTTTGTGATGATAAGATGTGAATCGTTGAAATCCCCCATGTTGTGTCAATATTTCACAAATTAAATTATAATACTAAGTGGAATTTATTTTCATGCACTATTGATGTGAAGAAATTATGTGTATAGCGGAGTATGAATCTTTCTTGATCCCATATTTTGCATAATATAGTTGCAAATTCGTACAAAAACTAGTTTCAGTGACACACCACCCGCGGCGTCACAATAAGAGGGTATAAGAGCATCTCAATGGATTAGGCAACAAAATTGTTTTAGGCAAAATATGAAAAAATCGAGTAAAATTAGAAGTCCAGCCAGTTAAGCATCCTCTTATGCAAAATACAAAATAGGCATTCTAATCGCCAAAGTTAGCGATCATTATTTACTCGTCATCTATATTTTTCTTACATTGTAGGTTTTAGTACACGTCTCGTATAAGTTCTCATCAATTTTCCCTATTTTTTCGACAGGATAATAGTTATTTTCCTAAAATCTCTATCTCTCTCTATCTATCTTAATTTGCGTGCTTACTGTATTTGCACTGAATTAAGATAAAAAAAATCTTTATCAAAAAAAATTAAGACAAAAAATGTTTTTTGTAACTTTTGTCAAACTAGTGCGGGAAAAGAACAGGCAAATCTTCTCTAAAAATGTAGAAGAGTAATTTTATTTATAATTTGCATACAATTAACGATTATCATGGGAGAGAGATACTCTTAAGTTACATGACGTCTGGCACAGCGAAGTGGTGAAAGTATCATTTTTCAAACTAAAAGGGGTAAAAGTGTCCATTAGTAAACTAAAGGGGTGAAAGACTGAAAGTGTCTTTTACCCCAAAATTATAGTAGTACTTTTCGAGTCCAGAAATTAGAGTCATAATTCTGTGTTTTATCATGTTCACCAACATTATATGTTGATGAATGTTTTTTTTAAGAAACGATAATCTTCCTTTTTTTTAGTAAGTGTAATGGTTTTTGGTTAAGAGCAGTATAAGTCAACTTTGTTCGAAGTTGGAGAGCGAGGTGAGTTCAGAAAGTGGAGGAGTGGGATAGGGCTACGACCAATGGACTACCAACCGAACCAAACTGAATGTCATAATTTTGGACAGTTTTCATGGCTATTCGGTATACAAACGGTTCAAGTTGTTATAACACTTAGGATCGCTCTCACCTCACGGACGATAAAGAAACGATGCAATCACACAAGATTTACGTGGTTCGCGAGCACAATATATGCTAACTACGTCAACGGGCAAGAACGACATTTATTCAACTGAGGAGAAACGCTCACAATGCTTACATATCATAGTAGGACCTCAAAGGACCGATTTATACCCCCCTCTCCCAAAAAAAACAAAACCGCCCTGCTGCCCTAAGCAAACAATTTCATCCTTATTTTCCGTTTCCAGGATGTCTTTGTGCGAAGGCATGTTTCCTTCGTGCGAAGACCTTTTGTGTCTTCGTGCGAAAGCATTTCTGCTTTGCGACAGCATGCCCTTCCACGAACACTTTTGGCTCCCTGGCTTCGTGGGAGACCTCTTCGTGCGAAGACCTCCATCTCTCCGTGCGAAGAGGCCTGGGAATTCACTTCCTTGTTGCTCCATTGAGTTTCTTCTTCTTCAAGGCACTTTCTCAACAAATCTCCACCTTGACTTGAAGTCACTCGTCTGTAACAAAGTCTTCTCTTCCTTGCGAACAAAGCTTGTCTTCTTGCCTCCCAATGTCTTCAGTCACGGATACTAACTGGACCTCGCCAGGTTCAACAGACCCCTAAGGGCTCACTGGCTCATAATGTTGAGCAATTCCAGAAAATGCTGGAACTTGCTCTCTGGAACCGGCTTAGTGAACATATCTGCGGGGTTGTCAGTTGTCCCCACCTTCATCACCTTGATCCTGCTCTCACTTCTCAGAAAATGATACCTAACGTCAATATGTTTGGTCCATTCATGATGAACCTAGTCCTTAGTCAAGAAAAATGCACTCAAACTATCACAGTAGACTATCGCCCGATCTTGAAGTAGCCCTATTCATTTACCATTCCCTTAAGCCAAATTGCCTCATTTGCTGCTTCCGTTAGAACCATATTCTCCGCCTTCGTGGTGATCAAAGTCACCGGTGGCTGTAGCTTAGCCTTCCAACTCACAATAGATGCTCCCCGAGCAAACACATAGCCTATCATTGATCTCCTACTATCAATGTTCATAGCATAGTCTGAATCTGAGAAATCAACTACCAAGATGATTTCATTAGCCCCATAGCATAGGGAAATTTAACAAGCTCCCAAGTCGAGTTCTTGTTAAGAGACTCCATCTCTTCTCCCATTGCGGCAGTCCACTGTGCTGAATCAGAACTAGAGGTGGACGGCTCATCCTCCACCTCCTCCGCTACATGCAATGCATATCCCACAATACCATCATCTTTGTATCTCGTTGGAGGCTCCATGACTCTCATTGGTCTTCCTACAGTAATACTTTGATGATCAGGTTCCTCTAGTAGCGACGCATCTCCATCAAACTCTTCTGCTTCTTCCTCTTCGTTTTCCGACGGTGACACGATTTCTTACGTGTTTAAACGCAAGCGCACGGTCAAGTAATATAGGGGTGGTATTTCAACCCCGAGTTATCGATCCCACGAGGACAAGCTTTAGATTATCTAATTAGTTATTTAATTTAGAGTACGGTGCAGGAGGAAAGATTTGATTGATTTTAGAAATTTAAATAACAACTAAGCTACTATTTTTGTATTTTTTTATTTTTATATATAGGAAACAAGATATGGAGAAACTAGGCAATCTCTAGATCACCTAGGGTTGTAGACGAATTCGGGTTCAACTATGTAACACATTAAACCTATTCTAGTTCAGCCGGGTAATTGCACTGACAATCTCCTATCGGTCTCATGTCATTTTACGTCTCGATTGACTACAATCTCCTCTCGGTCTCATGTTGTCTACCGGTCCGTTCTAGCAGGTCATCTACTGGTACGATAACGGGTCCTGTCGGTCCACCGTTTCAAGGAACAGCTGAATACTCCTACCGAATCTACCCACACTAAGGCCAATCCTAACACTTCTCCTTTTAGGTCTCGGTGATACGGGATTGTGTTCAAACACTCTTCACAACTAGGTTAAGTCACCGTCGTGCACTTTCTAGTTAATTAACAAGTCCGGGTCGCGAATCCATTCTTGCTAAGGATTAAGCATAGTGTAAGAACATGTAACAAGAATAAGTATTAACTTTAAGCAATACAATGATTCAAGAAAAAACCCTAGCTTCAATGATTATCAAATCCTACACTAGCCGTGTCAATAGACTAGAATCATCAATTTAATCATGAGACTAACACTTTTTCATTGAATCAAAGACATAGGCATGAAACAAAGACTTGAATCCGGGAAATAATCCGTTTACATAACCCTAGGCTCTCATAGAGATGCCTAGCAATGAAGTTTAGCTAATAGTAATCAACCAAACAAAACTTACAAGCTTCTCCATACAAGATTTGAAAGAATAAGAAGAAATCAAAAGCTAGCCTTCAATGGTGATCTTGAGCCCTATCTTCGTCCTCCTTCTCTCTTCTCCAGCTCTCTAGACTCCAAAAGTGTGTCAATACCCCTTTTGGATCGTCCCCCAACATTAGAATAGGTCTGGGGTCTCTAAAGTTTCACAAAATCACCAAAAAACCCACAAAATTTCGGTCTGGCCCAGCTGTTCGCACGAACACTAGACTGTTCGTGCGAATAGTGTTCGTGCGAACACAGTTTGGTGTTCTTAATATCCAGCAAAATGTTTTTCTTCCATTTTGGCATCTTTGACGGACCATATCTTTCTCGTCCGATCTCCGTTTTAGCTCCGTGACCTATCGTTGGAAAGCTATTTGAGTCTACTTTCATTTGACACTGGTCTCACTCCAAAATTCATTGTAGAACTCGAGATACAATCAAAATAGTGGAGATTGGTCACTTTTGCTCCTCCGACTTTGCTTCTCTTGATTTTCTTGAGTTTGCTTTGCTTCCGAAGTTCGTTTCATGCCTCCTAGCCATCGTTTAGCATCCTTTCCTGTCAAGACATCATGAACAACCATACCAAGCGATTATATTTGACAAATAACATCGAAATATGCATCGAAACGCCCGGATTAACAATAGAGTGCTAAAAACTCAACTTTCTACGTTTTCTCAACATTCATAGTGTAAAACTCATATTTCAACCCGGGAATCACGCAAAACGATATAAAATATGCAAGAAATATAAATCTAATAGAGAGTTATCAAATTCCCCCACACTACCTTTTTGCGCGTCCCGAGCAAAATCAAACCTTACACTACGTTTTAATCCACCGAATTGCATAATGCCATGTGACACAAACAACTCACACACACGACTATGCAACCTACATGCTTATAAAATGCAACTTGATTATTTCACAAAGCAAATCTTTACACAACGCAAATATTTTTTTCTTCTTTTTTTTCTTTAGAGATTGGGCAATCTCGCTATCATCAACCAAAATCATCAAGTTCTCACAAGTATCTTTCGAAATTTCACAACCAATAGCAAGAATTTAAAGTAGAGTGATCCTAAACACAAGTTCACTAAGGGGTCCCCAAACATCCACCATAAACAATACAAGACTCGGGCAGTCCTTTAGCTCAGAGGGTCTAGGCATCCTTAGTCCTATTGTAGTCTTTCGTCGCCAAGTCATTTGAGGTTTTCAGACCCTCTTAGCCATTATTGCATTGAATGCAAATTGTCCCTATGACGGGAGACACAACTCCGTGTAGTACGGCTTGACTTTAATTTTCCTTAGAAGCTCTAATTGGATTGAATCCAAATTCCCCGCACGAAAGGAGGCACATTAGGTTGTTCACCGTATCTAATCCAGGAGAAGATTTTGATTCTTTTTTTTTCATTCTCTTCTAATTTTTTTTCAACCATGCATTTAGAGCAACTAAGCGTAGGCTTTTTCGGTTAGCTCTTGAAACCGCCTTAAGGGATGGTGGTGTACACTCCCCAACTTCACTTAGGCTAGAGCAATGTACCACATAGAACCGACTCTACACGAAGGTCCACCCCAGATTTACAAGAGGCCACAAGTTTCCACTCGAAAACAGACTATTCAACTCCTTAGGACTAAATCCTCCTAGCACAATAAAGGAACTAAAGGTATGCCCTCGTCTACTTTCCACTTTTCCCTGAATACCCGGGACTTCCTTCGTGAAGCAGGTGCGCAAAATGCTAAAAATTTAAAGTTTTCCCTACTATGGCGCTTCCTATTCTCAAAGACTCTTTCATTGAACTCTCTTCGGTTTCTAGCTTCATCAATTGCCCATATTCTCAAAATTTTAATTTTTCTGATTTTTCACTTTTCTTATATATATATATTTTTTTTTCAATTTTCCCATATTTTCCCAACTCTATATGCTAGGCCAACTCGACTATCCACAAAAATTAGGTAGGGGGACTCAATAAGATAAAAGTGCAAAGAAATGCATACTAACAATTCTAACACAATACGACACTATATCAAACACTCTACACTAACCACAAGACTCACAGTACTACACAATCTATATGTAACAGGCTATGCAAACAGACATGGCTAGCAAGATATACACAAACCCCCCCCCCCCCCCCACACTTAAGCGTTTCGTTGTCCTCAACGAATTTAGAGATAAAATAAGAGGATTCATCGCTTAAATGTGTTGGCGGTGGATCTCCACAATTACCGCTCAAAACGTAGACGCCGAGAGAGTATGAGATACCTGAGGTGCCCGGAACTACATGGGCACCGTACTATGAAACTGCAACAAGAAGGGGTCTTGCGGACCGTTGACTGTTTTCCGCTGATGAAAAATCATCTGAGCAATCCCCAAGCTACATCAAGCTACAATGTAACTCCCCTAAGGTCGTGTGTGCCTCGCACACCGGGGTAGATTGCTCCATCCTGCAAAAATGCACGAAAAATCCCCAACTCCCTCAAGAGTCCCCATGTGGGTCAAATGTGCCATGGCACACTGGGGTAGATTCTTCGCTAACATTACCTGCAAAACTAGACAACTCATCAGTCCCTCTCTCTCACCTCTCAAAATCATGTATGGAGAACTAAAACATAAATAAAGCAAATAACATCCTACTCTATATTGGGTTGCCTCCCAACTAGCGCTTGTAATTTAAGGTCGACAGCCCGACCCGGTTACGTCAACCGAAAAGGATAGTAGAGGTTGCTTTATCCCTCCACTTCTTCTTCTTCCACCATCTCTTCTCAAGAACTTCACGTGCACCCTTGTGCTCTGAAGAAGGTGGAAAATTGTGGAAGCTGACTTCTTTCATTTTGCAATTGATCTTCTTGAGAAACTTCCACCAAGTAGCACTGGGCTCAAATGAATCTCTGGCCATAAAATCATCCTAGTAATACCTCATCTGTGCTAGATGCTCTTCAAATGACCCATGCAATTCATCCACACCCCCACACTTGTTGATTTCCAACTCCTTGACTATGGCATATGGATCATCAATAAAGTAGCCAATATGACAAGGAAATGAAAATTTCTCATGATGCTCCTCCCCATAAGAATCTCCATACACAAGTCTTTCCAACTCATCACAGACTTGATTAATATGAGATATGGAGAATTCTTCGAAAGTATGAGTAGGGGCTTTTACCTCAATAGGTATGGGCACAAGTGAATCATCAGCTTCAGCGTCGGCACCCCACAGGCTTCCAATGCTGGTGTCTTCCCATTCATGCCAAGGAAGTGAGGGCTCTTGCAGTTTAGGCTGGCAATACGGAAGGTCCTCCCATCTCGGGCACACAGGTCCACCCCAGTCTGAATCAGAGTCTGAGTCCTCATAAATGGCGGTGTCCACCAATGGTTCCTGGATACTGCAGTCTTCGTTCGGCTCATGTATCTCTTCTTCCATTTGTGATGGGGATGATGAAGGTTCAATGTGAGGCTCACTGTCATGTGGCAAGGGCTCCTCTTGTGGCTCTTGAATACTAGATTCCCCTCCTGTTGGCAGTTTTTCTATTCGTTTCTTTATCCTCTCCAACATCTCCCTCACGTATTCCCTACCTGTGGAAGAATCCTCTTGTGGTAATTGTGCATCTATGGACAAAAATTTGGCGCACACTTCGATGTCATTCATAATACTACGCCGTTCTGCCATAATTGCTGATGAGTCTTCCTCGTGCTGATGAAGCTGGGGGGCATGTACTCGACATGAGTCTCTACGTTCGTGCCAAATGCCGCATACGTAGCACCAAATTATGCATGCGTCCTCATCTTCATGGTTACCCCTGCAGTGGAAACAGTAGGGGGACCCGAATAACAGTCTTCGCTCCACATGCTTAAATTGTCTCTTGCTTCCTGCGTTCCTGAAAAACAGACTCACAAGACACCCATGAAGCACAGAGATATAGAATACAAACTGAAATAAAGTACTCTAAACTAACTACTAACTAAATAATCTACCGCTGTCCCCGGCAACGGCGCCAAAAACTTGACACGATTTCTTACGTGTTTAAATGCAAGCGCACGGTCAAGTAATATAGGGGTGGTATTTCAACCCCGAGTTATCGATCCCACGAGGACAAGCTTTAGATTATCTAATTAGTTATTTAATTTAGAGTACGGTGCAGGAGGAAAGATTTGATTGATTTTAGAAATTTAAATAACAACTAAGCTACTTTTTTTGTATTTTTTTTATTTTTATATATAGGAAACAAGATATGGAGAAACTAGGCAATCTCTAGATCACCTAGGGTTGTAGACGAATTCCGGTTCAACTATGTAACACATTAAACCTATTCTAGTTCAGTCGGGTAATTGCACTGACAATCTCCTATCGGTCTCATGTCATTTTACGTCTCGATTGACTACAATCTCCTCTCGGTCTCATGTTGTCTACCGGTCCGTTCTAGCAGGTTGTCTACTGGTACGATAACGGGTCCTGTCGGTCCACCGTTTCAAGGAACAGCTGAATACTCCTACCGAATCTACCCACACTAAGGCCAATCCTAACACTTATCCTTTTAGGTCTGGGTGATACGGGATTGTGTTCAAACACTCTTCACAACTAGGTTAAGTCACCGTCGTGCACTTTCTAGTTAATTAACAAGTCCGGGTCGCGAATCCATTCTTGCTAAGGATTAAGCATAGTGTAAGAACATGTAACAAGAATAAGTATTAACTTTAAGCAATACAATGATTCAAGAAAAAACCCTAGCTTCAATGATTATCAAATCCTACACTAGCCGTGTCAATAGACTAGAATCATCAATTTAATCATGAGACTAACACTTTTTCATTGAATCAAAGACATAGGCATGAAACAAAGACTTGAATCCGGGAAATAATCCGTTTACATAACCCTAGGCTCTCATAGAGATGCCTAGCAATGAAGTTTAGCTAATAGTAATCAACCAAACAAAACTTACAAGCTTCTCCATACAAGATTTGAAAGAAGAAGAAGAAATCAAAACCTAGCCTTCAATGGTGATCTTGAGCCCTATCTTCGTCCTCCTTCTCTCTTCTCCAGCTCTCTAGACTCCAAAAGTGTGTCAATACCCCTTTTGGATCGTCCCCCAACATTAGAATAGGTCTGGGGTCTCTAAAGTTTCACAAAATCACCAAAAAAACCCGCAAAATTTAGGTCTGGCCCAGCTGTTCGCACGAACACTCGACTGTTCGTGCGAACACAGTTTGGTGTTCTTAATATCCAGCAGAATGTTTTTCTTCCATTTTGGCATCTTTGACGGACCATATCTTTCTCGTCCGATCTCCGTTTTAGCTCTGTGACCTATCGTTGGAAAGCTCTTTGAGTCTACTTTCATTTTCCACTGGTCTCACTCCAAAATTCATTTTAGAACTCGAGATACAATCAAAATAGTGGAGATTGGTCACTTTTGCTCCTCCGACTTTGCTTCTCTTGATTCCTCTTGAGTTTGCTTTGCTTCTGAAGTTCGTTTCATGCCTCCTAGCCATCGTTTAGCATCCTTTCCTGTTAAGACAACATGAACAACCATACCAAGCGATTATATTTGACAAATAACATCGAAATATGCATCGAAACGCCCGGATTAACAATAGAGTGCTAAAAACTCAACTTTCTACGTTTTCTCAACATTCATAGTGTAAAACTCATATTTGAACCCGGGAATCACGCAAAACGATATAAAATATGCAAGAAATATAAATCTAATAGAGAGTTATCAGACGGCGGTGTAGAGTTTTCTGAATCTTTAGGATCAGTAGGATTCGACTCTCCCTCCACCTTCTTCTCTTCATCTCGTTGCTCCACCTCCACGGAATTCTTCAGCATTGAACTCTCATCAAAGACTACACTTATGCTAAGTATAATTTTGTTGTCTGTCCAAATCTTGTATACCTTCACACATGTCCCGAAGCCCATGAATACTCCTTCTTTTATCTTGGTTCTATTTTGTCATCATCAACTCGATAATAGGAAAGCCAACCAAAACCTATCGAATTCGAGTAATCTGCTGCTCTTTCGGACCATTCTTCAATAGTAATCATGCATCTTATACTTGTGTGCGGGCTCCGATTCACGAGATATCATGTCACAGTTTTTCTCCATCTCCAGAAACCCCTAGAAATTCCTACATTCAAAAGCATACACCTTGTCTTCACTAAAAGCGTCTGATTCATTCTTTCGGCTACATCATTCTACAGTGGTGTGTGCCAAACGGTATGATGGAGAGCGATTCCCTGATCCTTGCAGAATCCATCAAACTCTGATGAAAAAAACTCCAAGTCGGTGTTCGTGCGCAGCCTCTTCACCTTCTTTCCCACTTGATTCTCTACTAGTGTCTTCCACCCCTTGAATTTTGCGAAGGCTTCACTCTTGTGCTTCATCACGAATATCCAAGTCATCCTTGAGTAGTCGTATATGATGCTCAGAAGTAACCTGTAACCGCCAATCGCCTCAACTCAGGATGGACCCCAGCAATCCGAATGGATGTATCAAGAGTATCTTTTGTTCTATGAACTGCCTTAGGGAACTTGCTACGCTTTAGCTTTGCATACACGCAGTACTCACGAAATCCTAGGCTCTTGGGCGCATGCCCAGCGAGATAGCCTTTCTTGTGAAGTTCCTGCATTCCACGTTCACTCATATGACCGAGCTGTTGGAATAGATGCCCTAGAGGCAATCGTAGATTTAGTATGAACATTGTTTTGGCTAGAATATTCATTTATTATATATTGTGATATTTAATATAATGAAGTCCTTAGATAAAATGTGTTGTTTATCTTAAATATCCCTAGTCCACTATATTGATTAATATGACGATCAAATATAGACTAGTATGTGGGTAGATTGATATGGAGATATCAAGTCCAACACATGGATATGCATTAGGAGTAATGGCATACTGGATTGACCCGCAACGAAAAGGATACATTAGATTATGTCAAGTCACAATCGCTTTTCGTAGTGCTAATATAATTTCAATCCTCAGACTTGAAGTCACTAGATACTCTAGTTGTGGAATATTGCGCTTTGATGTTATCAAATGTTACACCGTAACTGGGTAATCATAAAGATGGCTATCGGGCGTGATAGGAAGCAAGCTTAGAGATCGTAGTGATGTAGATAGGATTTGTCCCTCCCACATAATGGGGGTAAATATCCACGGCCACTCGAGGAATGAGGCTTATTGAATGTCTGACCAGACTCAGATAAATCAATATAGAGATATTGATGTTATCTGCGAGCATAAGCATAATCCCATGATCGAGGAACTATGGATTGGATATACGAGTGTGACGATGTATGTGTAATACCCGGTTGTTATTATAGGCATAACTGCTTAAATTTTGTTGAGTTTAGTCAAACGGGGAGGTATTTGTAATTTCGGCAAAATATAAACTAGCTAATGTGGGGGGTTGTGTTTGAATTTTTAAGAAACTCTAAAACCTAATGGGCAAAATAATAAAAGTAAATTAAATAACAACAATAAAATAAAACCAAGTTTAAAACATCTCCCTCTCTCTCCAACTCTCACCATCTGGTGAAATTTTTTCCCCTCATCACCCAACACATCTAGATTTTTTTTTATTCATCTCCTTCTCTACTTAACCTCTTTTCTCTCTCCCTTTGTTTTGTTCTTTCTCTCTCTCTCGGCTGACACCCAAACCCACACACACACACATTTTTTTCATTCTCTCCATCACAAAACACCCCCTTCCTCTCTTTCTCTCTCCCCGTACCAACATACCCCCACCTCTCTCTCTCTCTCTCTTGTTTTCTTTTCCTCCTCCCTCACAACACACCCACACACTCACAATTTCACCCTCACAAAAAAATAAAACACATCCCCATCTCTCTCACTCTCTCCTCCCTCACGGCCAAACCACACACACACCCACCCTCACCAAAATCTCCCTCACCAAAGCCTCCCTCCTCTATATAAACTCTACTCCACAACATCAACAACAACAACACCACAACAACAACCCCAACCATCATCATCATCTCCTCTTCTTCTTTGCCTTCGACAATCAACAAAACCATCACCACCTTTACCATCGCCATCACCACCAGTACCACCACCACAACAGCCCCACCTTCACCACCAACACCTCCTCCATCTCAATCTCCCCCTCCTCTGCAAAACCGCAGCAGCAGTAACAACAAACACCCACAACCACCACTTCCACCATCACCATCGCCACCTCCACCTCCAAACCTATCTCTCGGCCTCCTCTTCTTCTCCCCCATCTCTCTCTGCCTTCTCTCTCTCTCCCCGAACTCTCTCTCTCTCCCTCCCCTTCTCTGTTTTTCTGGCGAGCAAGAAGCAGCGGCGGCGGTGAAGCCGCTGCCCTTCCCCGACGGGAACCACCGCACTGCCACCGTCTATTCTCTCACTCTCTCCCTCTGCCTTCGATCTATATCTCTCTCTCTCCCCCTCTGTTTTCTCTCTGCCCGACGGGAACAACAGCAGCAGAAGCAGCGGCGGCCGGAGCCACCGCCGGATCCGACCCGAAGCCAAACCGACGGGACCCAAGGCTACCGTGCCCCTCCGCCACTCTTCCCCACTCTCTGGCGCTCCTCCGACCTCGTCCCAGCCACCGGAGCGAGTCCAGAGGTCCAGAGCCGGCCAATCGACCACCGGAGCTCCATTAATTCCGACGAGTTCTTCGTCGATTTTCGACAACCGACTTGACCCCCATTCGGTAACCATTTTAGTTGATTTTGGCGCTAATCGCATTGTCTCGACGTGAATTTGAGTTCTATATAACTGGAATCATATGGGTATCAAACAATAATCGAATTCTTGATTGGGGTTGTTGAGATGTGGAGAAGATGATGAATGGGGGGGTACTTTTGGTCTTAACCATAAACTTGGGGGTATAATCTAAACTATCAGAAACTTTAGGGGCAGCCCCCTCTCTTTTACCTAAATACTATTATATGTGTAACTACATTTTTGTTGACCTATTTGTATTTATATTTATATTTGAGGATAACAAATTAACTATTTCAAATAAAAATGTTGGTAATGAAAGTAAGCTAATACAAGTACTTTTTATACGAGAAAAATAATACGGTTTAGTTACCAAATACCACTTTGGTTCATTTGAAAGAAAGAATGAGTTTCAAATAATCATATAAATGGGCATTTTTATATTCTATAAAAATAAAATGAAATAAATATGTTTTCAAAGAAAAATAAAAGGTTAAGTTTCTATAAATTAGAAATTTGGTATAACTAAGTATTATAGCCGCTTTATTGTAAAATAGATAATAAAAATTTCACTTTTGTATATATATGTTTACAATGGAGGTAATAAGTAAATCTATATAAATTATAAATTATTAGAGCTATAACACTTTCTATTGAAAAATAAGTTAACAAAAGAAAAATTATTTTGTATATATGGTTATATAATAAAGATAATGTTTTCATTATAAATGCCACATTAATGTTATTTAAACAAAATAGAGAGTTTCAGATATTATAATCTCTTTTCCGGTAAATGAACTTGCTAAAATTAAATATTGCTAGTTGTAAATTAGAGAATTTGAGAAAAGATTTTATAAACTAAAAATAGCACTTCTAAGTTGTTTTATGGATTTCATTAGTATTACTTGTTATTAAATAGTCGTAAAATTATATCTTATCAATATTTTAAATTATTGTTTAATTATTTGGTAAAATCATTTATTTTAAATTATAAATGATTAGTAATCTTTTATTAATAAATGACTTAAGCCAATATTTAATCAACTAAGTATGTCATCTTCAAATGGGGATTGTGAGGATTGAGTCTAGCATTTCGTCCTAGCCGAGCACTCAAATAGGACTTGTGCATTTATTCGTTTGGAATTACTGGCCTCGTGACTAGATGATTGATAAATTGTAGGTGACGGATTTGTGGACATAGGCTTTGTTGACCATCCTACGTACTAACTGCTAAGTCAACATCAGGTGAGTTATATGCTTAGCCTAGCTGGCCTAGCTTCCTTCGTGTCATTACATGATTTTATAATACGTCTCAAAATGTGTTTTTGTGATATACATGTTTTACTCGTTATTGGTTACGTTTTGAAATGATTGCTTTGAAACTGTCACACGAAAATAATAACACGTTAACAACGTAAAGTGGAATCGCACGTACCGGACTCTGTTACTATTTGGGAGGTCCTTTGTTGACCATTATCATTTGGGAGGCCCTTTGTTGGCCATGGCTCTTCGCCTTGTTGGCTAGAGTCCCAGCTAGTACTCACCCTTCTGGCCTTTTGCTTCTTAAGGGGGTGTTGCAACACTTAAGGTCTAGTCTGGCAGGTTGGGAGGTCCTTTGTTGACCATTAAGGAGGTCCTTTGTTGACCATAGGAGGTCCTTTGTTGACCATTAAGGAGGTCCTTTGTTGACCATCAAGGAGGTCCTTTGTTGACCATTGCTGTTTCCGGTACTGTGCTTAATAATTGGCTCATTTGATTCTATGTTTGGAAACTGATGGTTGGATTCATATTATACTTGAAAATTGACACTTGTGAAGGATTTAATTGGAAATGTTTGAAGATGGATATTGCCAATCGTAATTTGGCTAACACTGTTGTTTATGACGCTGCAAACTTTGATTTTGGGTTACTTTTATTCATATTCTGTTATTCCTCAATTTTATTAAACGCGTAACATTGTGATGTTTCTCATCTTCCTGCTTTACATGCTAAGGTGTACCTCACTCAGTATTTCATGCTGATTTTCGAAAAACTGCGGTCTTTGTTTTCATTCCCCCGCAGGTGTAGGAGCTGGGAGATTGGCGTAAGGGAATCGTGGACTCACCTAGTATCTATTAGTACTTTGATTAAGACAACTCTTAGCGTAATCGTATCCTGTTTAATAGTAGACTAATCGCGTTTGTGTAATAGTATGTTTCATGTTGAAGACAATCATCGTTTGTAATATATTTAAGTATGGAATGTTTAGTTCACGATTCCGCCATTTCTTTATGAGTAGCACCCTCCCGGTCTCTCACGAGCCGGAAATGAAACGAGGGGGTGTTACAGTATGTCTCGTGTCCAATCCGGATATGGAGACAAAGAGATAGTGCAATATGACATATTGGGCACAAGAGGTTTGTCGGGATCACTGACTATTTCTATTGGTTGGGTGGCATGGATGTGTTGCTAGACACCGCTCCATGTTAGTAAAAATTACTACCAACTATATAGAAGTCTCTGGGGTCACACGTCAAATAGAGTAGAGCTAGATTTGAGATTAATTAATATTGATTAATTAATAGAAGGATCATTGTGCAACACCTTTCAAACTTAGTAGGACTAATTTGCAAGGAAGGGAATAGTTCTAGTTCATCTAGAATTAGGAAACTCTTTTATGGAAACAACAAGGAGTTGTTGGAGTATATAAAGAGGCCTAAGCTTCCTTCCCACACAAAAAAATATTATTAGACATAACAAAGAGAGTGGGAGAGAGAAAAAGAGAGATCAAGACAAGAGCTAGGGCCGAAACCCTAGCCTCGTCCCCCCCCCTTTCCCGTCGGCTCAAAGAGGAGGTCGCCCTTCCTCTTGTTCCTTTGTTGCTTTGATCTTCTTCCCTCTTCCTCCGGGTTCAAGCTAGCACTTGTATGAAGGAAGAATCTAGATCTCACCTCTAGACGTGGATCAACCGTAGAGACGAGGACAGGATCTTCGTGTGATCTCAAAAATCAAAAGGTACACAATACTATGTCTCTTATGATGTTATGATGTCTCCTCCTGACGATCCGTGGTGGGCATTGAAGTAGGAATTAAATTTTTGTTATTCCGCTGCGTTACCTACTTCAAAACCCAACAGTGGTATTAGAGCCACATGTCGTAGAGCATAACATGATGTATATGTTACGATTTCAGTTTACACACCGTTTTATTGTTTATTACGCGAAAACTGAAATTAATTGGCATAGTAGATAAATTGAATTTGATTCAATAGAACAGGATCCAATTTAACATTGGATGTTAGAATTGGTGAGTTTAATCACATAAGATGTGTATAATTGGGTTCTTAAAAAATTAGGGTTCATGGGCACATGATTGAAAAGGGGTTTTCAATTATGGAAACAAATTTATGGAATTAAATCCATATGGAAACAACTTTGCTTGGGCAACAAGGAAGAGGGAAGGAAGACTAGGGCCGAAACCCTAGCCGTCCGCCCCCTCCCTTGCGCGCCAAGCAAAGGCCGCGGGCCATAGGGGCGGCCGGCCTTGGGCCGGGCCTTGTGGCGGCGGCGGTCCTAGGGGTTCGGGCCCCTTGTTGGCTTGAACCCCTTGGACCGTTGTAACTCTAATTACCCAATTTTACTAAAATTAAACAAGCGCGTTAAAAATTGGTTTTAACTGTATTATGTGCTTTATTGCATGGTGGATGGATATGGCCTAGGATTGTGGATGTTTTATTGCTTTGTATTTTGGTTTACGGCCTGCGAGCTGATCAAATTAATGTAATAATTAATTAGGTTTTACGGCCTGCGAGTCGTCCTTTTCTCCTCAACATGTGAGGCTTTTGTTATTTATTTATTTTAGATGTTAGGCCATAATTAGATATATTTAGATGATAGCCAAGAACATGTAGAAGAAGACCGGAGAACCAAAGGAGCCAAGAGACAAAGAAGACATCCCTAGGCGCGCAGCTATGGTGGAGCACATGGAGATGAGCTCGGCACTTTAGGGCAAATTTGATATTATCAATGGCTTGATAATATTATTAATCTAGAGGCCATATCCATGCCACGTTTCTTTTATGTTTGTGTATGTTTATTATTTATGCCTTGTTATTTAATTTTGTGTGTATGGCGATACTAGCGAAAACAATAACAAGATAATAATAAACAAGGTTGGTCTTTTATTGTGGATAGCCCAATCCAAATAAGTAGACCATGTTGATAGGATCAACCAAACAAATTAAAAAGAAAAATCCCTCAATTAAATATTGCGTTTTGCCTTCTCTTGCCAAAACACCCTTCATGATCATGGTTTATTAAAATTCGGGCTTGCCAAAGCAAGGCGATTTTAATTTACCATGGTGTGTTGCGGACGACATAATCTAGTAATGTGTGTATGTTGAAGCAAGAGGTTGGACGCAACTAGGCAAGAATCAATTGGATTGATGAGCCTAGAGGCATGACAATTAGGGGTTATCCATGGGATAAAGAATAAAAGGAGTTATTCACCTAATTGGACCAAGAGTTGCATGTGATGCAATTGGAATGGTTCCTACCTAAATAACCTATTCTTGGGTGACTTGCCAAAGCAAGCTCAAGAAGAAGTGAAAAAGGAATCTTGGACCTACTAGAAAATATAATGATATTTTCTGCATTAATGGTGAGGGCTATTAATCCGAGAAAAATAGTGGGAGCTATATTTGATGATCTAGCCATTATTGAATATAGTTAAATTGTTCAAAATACTAAAATTGCACATTTCTCGATTTGTAGAATTCCAAATGGCAAACAACAACGCATCGACTTCATCCCTACGATCTGTCCTTGAGAAGGATAAACTGTCAGGAACAAATTTCCTTGACTGGTACAGAAACTTAGGATTGTCCTTAAGCAAAAAAAGAAGTTGTACGTCTTGGACACTCAAATTACAGCACCACCACAAGACGAGTCTCTTCTAGCGGACGTAAGGGCACGTCAGAAACATATTGATGATTCTAATGACGTGACTTGCCTCATGCTTTGTACCATGACTCCTGAGCTTCAGAAGCAGCATGAGAATATGGAAGCCTATGATATGATCATACACTTGAAACAATTGTTTCAGGAACAGGCTATGCATGAGCGCTATGAGGTGTCTAAAGCATTATTCAAGAGTAGTCTTGCAGAGGGGAATCCAGTAGGGCCTCATGTACTCCGAATGATTGGGTACATAGAGAACCTTGAGAGACAGGGGTTCCCATTGGGCCAAGATTTGGCTACTGATATTGTCTTGCAATCGTTTCCTGACAGTTATAATCAGTTCATCATGAACTATAATATGAACGAGATCAGTAAGACTCTGCCTGACTTATTGAACGTGCTAAAGACAGCGGAACAGAGCGTCAACAAAGGCAAGGGGAAAGCCATAATGATGGTGCATAAGAAGAAGGGCAAGTCAGTTGCCTCTACTTCAAAAGAAAAGCGCAAGAAAGTTGCGAAATCCAAGGAAGCCCTAAAGCCTAGTGGAGGCGTGGCTAAAGGTGAGTGTCACTACTGCAGCCAGCCGGGTCACTGGAGGAGGAATTGCCCTAAATATCTGGAGGATAAGAAGCTTGGAATAGTGATTCCACCACCACCAGGTATTTATGTTATAGACGTCAATCTTTCTATTTCTTCATCTTGGGTATTGGATACCGGATGTGGTTCTCACATTTTTCGTAATGTGCAGGATTTGAAAAGAAGTAGAAAATTGAGTAAAGGGGAGATAGACCTGTGCGTCGAGAATGGAGCAAAAGTTGCTGCATTAGCTGTAGGCGTTTATGAGCTATCTTTGCCTTCTGGACTTATTTTAGAATTAGACAATTGCTTTTATGTGCCTGCTATGAGCAGAAACATTATTTCCGTTTCTTGTTTGGACGAGAAAGGTTTTTCTATTTCAATAAAGGACAAGTGTTGCTCCATTTATTTTGATAGTATGCACTATTGTAGTGCGCATTTGTCTAATGGATTGTATATCCTTGATCTAAATAGTCCAATCTATAACATAAATACTAAAAGGATTAAAACTAATGATTTGAATCTTACATATCTATGGCATTGTCGTTTAGGCCATATAAATGAGAAATGCATATCTAGGCTCCATAAGGATGTACTACTATACTTATTTGATTTGGAATCATATGAGACATGTGAATCTTGTTTATTAAGAAAAATGACAAAGTCCCTTTTCAATAAGAAAGGTGAAAGGACTAGTGAGTTATTGGCACTCATACATGTCGATGTATGTGGACCATTCCCCACGCCCGCCAGAGGTGGTTATACCTACTTCATCACATTCACTGATGATTTCAGTAGATATGGATTTGTATACCATATGAAGGCCAAATCCGAATCCTTTGAATTGTTCAAAGAATTCAAGAAAGAAGTAGAGAAGCAACTTGGCAAAAGTATTAAGTCTCTACGATCGGATCGTGGAGGAGAATACTTAAGCCAGGAGTTTGATGAGTATCTTAGAGAGTGTGGGATAGTATCCCATGTCACTCCACCCGGAACGCCACAATGGAATGGCGTGTTCGAGAGGAAGAATCGCACTCTATTAGATATGGTGCGATATATGATGTCTCAAACAGATCTTCCGATATCCTTTTGGGGACATGCTCTAATGACGGCAGCTTTTATCATTAACCGCGTTCCATCCAAGTCAGTCATGAAGACACCATATGAGATATGGACTGGGAAGCGTCCCATAGTGTCGTTTATGAGAATTTGGGGCTGTCACGTCTATGTAAAACGTTTACAAACAGACAAGCTCAGGCCCAAAGCGGATAAGTGTAAATTTGTGGGATATCCTAAGGAAACTAAAGGATATTATTTCTACAATCCCATCGAGAACAAAGTGTTTGTTGCTCGGACCGGCGTGTTTCTAAAAAGAGAGTTTGTCTCTAAAGAAGCAAGTGGGAGGGCGGTAGAACTTGAAGAGATTCAAGAACCACAAATCACTGAACCGTTGATGGAACATGAGCAGGAACCGCAAGTAGTTGTGGAAGAACCTGTTCAGGTAACACATGAACTCCGTAGATCAGGAAGAGTGCGTCATGAGCCAGATAGGTATGGACTTCTCGTGACTGAGCCCGATGACGTACCACTCATAGATGATGAGCCTGCAACCTACGGAGAGGTCATGAAAGGCCCGGACTCTAAGAAGTGGCTAGAAGCCATGAGATCCGAAATGGATTCCATGTATACCAATAAAGTATGGACTTTGGTGGAACCACCCGAAGGGGCTCGGCCCATAGGGTACAAATGGGTCTTCAAGAAGAAGACCGACAAGGATGGCAAGGTAGTTGCCTATAAGGGGCGATTGGTAGTCAAAGGGTATAGACAGATTCATGGTATTGACTATGATGAGACCTTTTCACCAGTCGCCATGACTAAATCCATTCGAATCCTACTTGCCATTGCAGCATACTACGACTATGAGATTTGGAAAATGGATGTCAAAACGGCGTTCCTTTATGGGAACCTCCTCGAGGATGTGTACATGACACAACCGGAGGGTTTTGAGGATCCAGAGAATGCCAATAAAGTCTGTAAGCTGCAAAGATCCATTTATGGATTAAAGCAAGCTTCCAGGAGTTGGAATCGACGTTTTGATGACGCAGTCAAAGAGTTTGGCTTCATCAAGAACGAAGATGAGCTTTATGTTTACAAGAAGGTTAGTGGGAGCTCTGTAGTATTTCTGGTCTTGTATGTGGATGACATACTAATCATTGGCAATGATATTCCTCCTTTTAAATCTGTTAGGGATTGGCTAGGAAAGTGCTTTTCAATGAAGGACTTAGGAGACGCAACCTATGAAACGACCGGGGATCTCGGTTCAGGGTTAACGCGACAATCGACAACCAAAAGTAGAATAATCTTAGGAATATTACAATTTAGGTAATAAAACTATCTTTGAAAAGAAAAGTTTACAAAAGCAATGTGTGAAACAATCTATGTTATCTACTAAGTGATCTAACTTAAACTAAACGTCTTCGTCTCGGTGCGCGTTCCCACTCCCCAACCTTGATTGATGACCTGCGGTTTTAAAATAGCAACAGCCGACGCAGTTTTGAAGAGAATGATCAGTAAAAACTGAGTAAATACATACTACGACATGTAAAGCAACGAATGCACGAAAGCATGAGTTGAAACAAATCAAAAGATTTAAACAGTAGAACTATCATGTTGGAAAATTTGGAACAACTGAAAGTAACCGAATAACAAAACCTCTCCGTTTAAGAACTTTAAGAAACCATAAGTATTCAGTGAGATCTCCAGAGTAAACAAGTCCATTTGAGTTGATAACGATATTAATTCACGAGTAGCATATGCTTTTCAATTCATTTCATTAGATTAGGCAATCAAGAGCCACAAACAACATCAATAGAGTAGTCAATTTTTTTTATCTCGACTTCAATCAACAGTTTAATTTAGCTGAGGCGTGTCAAGAGCCACCAGCAGGATCGATGTAGACAGAGGGATCACGAAATAATCACTAAGGGTTCATTCTAGGGTCTATCAAACCCTATTTCACCCGAGCGTTAAGGGAGCCCATTCGTCAACCCCACTCATAACATTAGCTAAAAGGCCTTAAGTGTCGACACCCCTATACCGTAGTGACCCTTACAAGTATAAGTAGAACTCTATAGCTCTATAAACCCCTTGGCCTGAATATCTTGATACATTTTGGCTCATCGGGGGCGGATTTTTGAACATTAACGTTCTATCCAATAATAAGAAGCATTGCTTCAATGGTCTTAGCCATAAGAAAATGGAGGATCGCTTGACGCCTCCCATTAATAACAGTACTCTGTACATCGTCCTAAGTCTATAAGAGGTATTTTATTTCTTCTCTTTCACGTAACCAGAATCAGAATATTAAAATTTCACAAGTAATTTAGGAGAGTTTTCAAAGGAGATGAATAAAATAGTTTAACAGCTTTCGAGTGGAAAACATGCATTCTCATACTATTTCATATAACGAACATTCATTTGAAACATCAAGCACATACACGGATTTTGATATAAAAAGGCCGTACATATGTACTTACCAATGCGCCAAGAACGGAGAAAATCAAAGCTAGCACTCCGGCTATAACGCACATCTCATATAAATCCGGGTCTCACGGTCAATGCAGCAGCACGAATACGTACGTCTACTTCGAACGATCCTTAATAACGGCTGGATATACACAAGTCAAGTATATAGTCTATTAGCATTTACCCTCTATATGAGGTTGTATGCAAGAATTCAATGGAAAGCGGGTCATGCAAGATAAATGACTAAAACGCCCCTCATACTCCAAAACTGTCTAGTTGCCCGGTCCCCAAATTATACTCATATTGGCCCAAAAACATGTAAGAATGATTCTAAACTCTCCCATATGTACTTAGCATCGAAATCTACAACTTTCAATAATTTGCACTTAGGTCCCTAAAGTTTGGTAAATTGCAAAAAGACCCCAACATTTGACTTGGTCAACACTAGCCCAAAATTATATACAAGTACTCCAAATACACATACAAGACATGCTGACAAACTCTAAGTTACTAAACTAATCTGAATTCAAAGTTTAAGTGAAATTACTATTTTGCCCCTCCTATACAGTTCAGTCAAACTAGGGTTTTCGAAAAGTCAAACTTGGTCAAACTTGATATTTTGACTCAGAATATGAATACGAACAAGTTTCGTGAAGAACGCTAAGGCCAGAAATGTCATTTAGAATGTCGAATTCAAAAGTCAAAAATAGAGAAAAATCGACTCAACTAGTCAACTTTAGAGCTGATTTGTGATCAATTGAGGGGGATACTTGGAAATATAAGGATAGGGTTTCGAAGATGGTAGATCAAAGATTCCAGAATATATTTGAACTTCCAACAATTCAAAATACACAAAAAGCTATGCTTGTTCAAAGTTGGGTAAAAGTAATGATTCAACACTTGGAAAAATTCCAAGTGTTAATTATAAGTTCAAAGTAGCAAGTTTATGCTCGATTTGTGAGCAATCCGTTATAAATTTGAACATGACCCAGAGACGATGATTTGAAGTATTATGTATCATCTACGCACAGAAGAAATAAAAACAAGATTTCTTTAAGTATTGAGGGAGTTATAATCGTTTGAAAATGACTACTTCAATTCAAACTTCAACCCTTAGAAAATTCTGAGTTGTTTTGCTAGCGAAGAACATAACATTGCAGCAACTTTGGAGCCAAAACCAGGGGCTTTAGAGATGAAATTGGACCGAGAAATCAACATGAAAGTTGTAGCCAATTCTCCAAGGATTCCATAAAGCTAAAGATCATTCAAAACGGATTAAAAACGAAGAAGATACAAGCATTTGAACAGGGGAGGTTTTTGTACCAAAACACATGAACAGAAGAACATATTCAAGATCTTCACTTTCCCCTAACTTTAGCTCAGATTTAGACACGATTAGAGATCAAATTGGACCAAGAAATCAACACGAAAGTTGGAGTACTACATGCAGTGGATCCACGGAGTCAAAAATCATGCGAAGAGATCAAGAAACGGCCAAGTTACAGGTCGAAGAACAATTCAGGTTCACAAGTAGAAAAAACGATGAAAACATGAACTAACACCGATCAAACAACAATCTGGGCATGATTGGATCATTCAAACAGGTTCAGGACATGATAAGGAGCAATATAAGCTTTTAAACGATCAAAATGGGCAAGAATCGAAGCCGTACCAAGCTTGGCGCTTTTCCGGCGGCCATGGCGGATTCTGGCGATGTGCGTCCGGTTTCCGGTGCTCCCATGACCTTCCATCGACTTCTGGGTTGAAAAGAGGTTGCTGCGAGGTCCATAGGTCACGGGGGAAGCGTCGGGAGGGAGAAGAACGACCCCGAATGAAGGAGAACGACGAAGTCGTCGTTCGGCGGCGAACCCCCGACGGGTATGAACCCAGAATCCGGCGAGGGTGATTCCGTCGATCTGGGTTGAGAAACGGGGTCCTCCTGGTGCGCCTAGGTCTCACGAATACAATGGAATAAGAATTAGCAACCGAGAACGAACAGAGAGAGGGAATTTGAGGATTGAAAAGTTAGAGTTCTTCACCTTTGAATGCGATTTTCTCTCTCAATACCCGATGAAACTTCAAATTTATTTGTGCGTTTTGCTCCCCCCCCCCCCCCCCCCCCCGTCACCCTCTATCTCCAGCTATAGCAGTTTTTGAAATGGCAAAGTCGTGGTGGTGCTAGGGTGGTAGTGGTGGTGGTTGTTCTTGAGTAGGATGAAGATGAAGATGATGAAGATGAGAGAGAGAGAGAGAATTTTTTTTTCCAGATTGTGGTGAAGAGGAAATTGTAGGTGTTGACTCTCATCTAGTATGTGTCAAGTTGGTTGGACAAGTGGCATTCATGCAAGGGGGGTGAAAGTGTATTTTTCCAAACTTTAGGGTACAATTAGAATTAGAGGTTCCTACTTACTTTCGGATAATTGCACAACCATCCCGAACATCTCTAGTGCTCCAAAATCATTCTAACGACTCCCAAATATTGCAAACACTCCGAAATGCCAACTTTAAAGCCGTGACAAACTATTTACAAATTTGCCCCCAAACTCTTGATATTGCACTAAGAATTCTCTCGGGAAGTAGGGGTGTTACAGCCTATATACTTGGTATAAAGATCTATAGGGATAGATCTATAAGGTTGCTCGGCCTAAGTCAAAGTACATATATAGACAAGGTGTTGAAAAGGTTCAACATCCAAGATTCCAAGAAGGGATTCTTGCCCATGTCGCATGGAGTCACTCTTTCTAAGAATGACAGTCCCTCCAATGAGATTGAGAAGGACCGCATGAGTAGGATACCCTATGCTTCGGCCATAGGATCCATCATGTACGCCATGTTATGTACTAGAACAGACGTATCATACGCGTTAAGTATGGTGAGCAGATACCAGTCCAATCCGGGTGAGAGTCACTGGATTGCTGTCAAGAACATCCTAAAGTACTTGAGAAGAACTAAGGATGTGTTCTTGAGATTTGGAGGTAAGGAAGAGCTGAGTGTAAAGGGTTACACTGATGCAAGCTTCCAAACCTACAAAGATGACTACAGATCGCAGTCTGGATACGTGTTTTGCCTTAATGGAGGAGCTGTAAGCTGGAAGAGTTCCAAGCAAGGGACAGTTGCTGATTCTACAACTGAAGCTGAGTACATTGCTGTTGCGGAAGCAGCAAAAGAGGCAGTTTGGATAAAGAAGTTTATCACTGAGCTCGGTGTGGTCCCTAGCATCGTGGATCCCATATAGTTGTACTGTGACAACTCTGGGGAAATCGCACAGGCCAAGGAACCAAGATCACACCAGAAGTCAAAGCATGTACTTAGGAGATTCCATCTTATTTGTGATATGATCGATCGAGGAGATGTGAAGATATGCAAGATTCCAACGGATGACAATGTTTCAGATCCGCTCACGGAATCTCTTGCACAGCGAAAGAATGAAGGGCACGCCAGATCTATAGGCATACGAGATGCACCAGATTGGCTCTAGTGCAAGTGGGAGACTGTTGGAATAGATGCCCTAGAGGCAATCGTAGATTTAGTATGAACATTCTTTTGGCTAGAATATTCATTTATTATATATTGTGATATTTAATATAATGAAGTCCTTAGATAAAATGTGTTGTTTATCTTAAATATCCCTAGTCCACTATATTGATTAATATGACGATCAAATATAGACTAGTATGTGGGTAGATTGATATGGAGATATCAAGTCCAACACATGGATATGCATTAGGAGTAATGGCATACTGGATTGACCCACAACGAAAAGGATACATTAGATTATGTCAAGTCACAATCGCTTTTCGTAGTGCTAATATAATTGCAATCCTTAGACTTGAAGTCACTAGATACTCTAGTTGTGGAATATTGCGCTTTGATGTTATCAAACGTTACACCGTAACTGGGTAATCATAAAGATGGTCATCGGGCGTGATAGGAAGCAAGCTTAGAGGTCGTAGTGATGTAGATAGGATTTGTCCCTCCCACATAATGGGGGTAAATATCCACGGCCACTCGAGGGATGAGGCTTATTGAATATCTGGCCGGACGCATATAAATCAATATAGAGATATTGATGTTATCTGCGAGCATAAGCATAATCCCAGGATCGAGGAACAATGGATTGGATATACGAGTGTGAAGATGTATGTATCGTGTCCAATCCGGATATGGAGACAAAGGTATAGTGCAATATGACATATTGGGCACAAGAGGTTTGTGGGGATCACTGACTATTTCTATTGGTTGGGTGGCATGGATGTGTTGCTAGACACCGCTCCATGTTAGTAAAAGTTACTACCAACTATATAGAAGCTTATGGGGTCACACGTCAAATAGATTAGAGCTAGATTTGGGATTAATTAATATTGATTAATTAATAGAATGATCATTGTGCAACACCTTGCAAACTTAGTAGGACTAATTTGCAAGGAAGGGAATAGTTCTAGTTCATCTAGAATTAGGAAACTCTTTTATGGAAACAACAAGGAGTTGTTGGAGTATATAAAGATGCCTAAGAGCATCTCCCACAGTTGATATCAAATTTTACACCAAATCCTATATTTGGTGGAGAATGGTTTGACGTCCCACAGTTAACCTTCAAAACACCATTTCACCATTTTTGGTGGAAAAATAGCACTTTTGGTCTCCCACAGTTTTCAACAAATTTTACATCAAATAGCCATTTCACCATTTCATCAAATTTAGAGAATGGTATTTTTAGTCTCCCACAACAAATCATCAAATTTATCACCAAATCATAAATTTCATAACTATCAAAATAAAAAAGTATTTTATTACCAAAACAATAATACACGAAATTGTAAAAATGTTTAAATAACACTTCAAAAAATCTAAAATTAACCAGTCTAATCCAATTGACCATGATTATCCCTTAAGTATGCAATGAGTCTTCTTCTTAGTTCGCTATGAGCTCCTTGGTTTATCAAGTCTCGATGTCGACCTAGAAACTGGATAAATGTTGAATTAGTGATATCCCTTGCAACCTCGGCATGCGGTACAGATGGTGAACTTTCATAAACATGATTTATGGGAATGTGAGAAGCATCAAAAGTGTAAGATACTCGCTACGTTCCTCTTCGACTATCATATTGTGCATGATAATGCAGGCTAACATGATCTCGTGAATATCATTTTTCTTCCAAAATTGAGCGGCTCCTCTAACAATTGCAACTACATTAGTTATATCATTTTATCATCCCGCATCATGATGCTGAAAATATTATGTAACACGCTATGTTTCAAAATCATATTATACAAAGTGAGGAAGAAAAGCCGATGACGTATATACTGTAAAGGCGAAATGCTACACTATTACATTAGAGCATATTATTACCATGAAAGTAATGTGAAAACATGCCTTAAACACTAATTAAAAATTTGGTGTAGATTACACCAAATCCTATTTTTTCCATCAAATTTGATGGTAAAAATAGGATTTGGTGATACAAGATAGGATTTGAGGGTACTGTGGGAGATGCACTTCACCATTTCACAAAAGCTACACCATATATAGGATTTGGTGATTTGGTGTTTCTTTTGGTCAACGACTGTGGGAGGCCTACAAAAAAATCACCATTTTTTTGGTGATTTGATGATTTGTTATGGGAAGCCGAAAACACCAAATTTTATTATCAAATATAGGATTTGGTGCACTGTGGGAGATGCTCTAAGCTTCATTTCCACACAAAAAAATGTTATTAGACATAACAAAGAGAGTGGGAGAGAGAAAAAGATAGAGCAAGACAAGAGCTAGGGCCGAAACCCTAGCCCCGTCCCCCCGTCCCCCCCCCCCCTTTCCCGTCGGCTCAAAGAGGAGGCCGCCCCTCATCTTGTTCCTTTGTTGCTTTGATCTTCTTCCCTCTTCCTCCGGGTTCAAGCTAGCACTTGTATGAAGGAAGAATCTAGATCTCACCTCTAGACGTGGATCAACCGTAGAGACGAGGACATCATTCTTCGTGTGATCTCACAAATCAAAAGGTACACGATACTATGTCTCTTATCATGTTATGATGTCTCCTCCTGACGATCCGTGGTGGGCATTTAAGTAGGAATTAAATTTTTGTTATTCCGCTGCGTTACCTACTTCAAAACCCAACACGAGCCTCATATGACATAGTCTGGTTTGATCAGCTTCTTTAATTTTGGCCGAGACAAATCTGACAGACCCTGTGATGGCCGAACGTTGTAGAACCTACAAAGTCCCATCCTTGACTCCCTTGAGTAGCACATCCGGACCCTTGTAGACGCTCCACCTTCACCTTTGAAGCTAAAACCTTTGCTGTCGAGTAGACACAAAGAGATCATATTCTTCGTGACAAGTGGTACGTGTCTAACCTCCTTCAATGTGCATGTCTTCCCGTCATGATTCTTGAACCTAACTGAACATTTTCCTATGACCTTACAAATAGCTCTGTTGCCATATGAATGGATCATCCATCTGTGCGGTTGTATCTTGAAAATAGTTCCTTGTTAGAATAGATGTGAAAGGAAGCCCCTGAGTCAAGAAACCATGTATCTGATTGATGTACGACATCATGCCAGTTGAATGAAAACATCCTCAGACGAATTATCCTTCTCTACCACGGCTGCAGAGTCATTTTGTCCCTCTTGACCTCGTTCCGGGCGATCTCTCTTCCAGTGCCCTTCTACTTGCACCAAGCACATCCATCCTTGGGTAACTTAGAACCGGAGAACTGCTTCTTCTCGTTCTTCTTACCCTTCTTTCTTCCACCGATTGCCATCAAAGCGGAAGCATGGTCCTCTGTACCTGTGCCTGTACCCCTATACCGCAGTTCCTAGCATGGAGCGCCGATCTGACCTCCTATAGGATTAATTCATCCTTCTTCACAATAAAGGGCTGCACGAAGTTCTCATATGATGGAGGTAACGAGATCAATAACAAAAGTGTGGCATCCCCATCACCCACTTTCTTGCCAATATTACGCATATCTAAAACAATTTTATTCGATTGATCAAGATGATCCTTGAGAATCGTATCTTCGAGCATCCGCAGAGTGAAGAGCATTTCCTTGAGCATCAAGTTGCTAGTGAGACTCTTCGTCATGTAGAGACCTTCCAAGTTGAGCCAAAGCCCTACTGTTTGCTTCTGATCTGCGACCTTGACGATCACGTCATCTGGTAAGCACAATATGATGGTTGAATTTTGCTTCTCCTCCATCGTCTTGAAGACCGATGTTGTAGTATCCATGCCTCCCTTTTCGGCGGTCAAACGTGCTCACAAGCCTTGCGATTTGAGCAAAGTCTCCATCTTTACCTTCCACATACTAAAGTTGTTCCTTCCTGTGAACCTCTCGCTCTTCAACATCACTCCGGCCATCATTATTGGGTGAGTGATCACAACCCCAGCTCTGATACCAGTTTTTTTATAACACTCACGATCGCTCTCACCTCACGAACGATAAAGAAACGATGCAAACGCACGAGATGTACGTGGTTCGCTAGCACAATATATGCTAACTACGTTCACGGGCAAGAGCGACCTTTATTCAACCGAGGAGAAACGTTTACAATGCTTAAATATCAGAGTAGGACCCCAAATGATCGATTTGTACCCCCCCCCCCCCAAAAAAAAACAGCCCCGATGCCTTAAGAAAACAATTCCAACCTTATTTGCCGCCTCCAGGATGTCTTCGTGCGAAGACCTTTTGTGCGAAGGCCTTCCTGCTTTGCAACAGCAAGCCCTTCCACAAACAGTTTTGGCTCCTTGGCTTCGTGGGAGGCCTCTTCGTGCGAAGACCACCCTGTTCTTCGTGCGAAGGGGCCTGGGGCTTCACTTCCATGTTGCTCCATTGTGTTTCTTCCTTTTCAAGGCACATTCTCAACACAAGTTCTCACAAACCCATCTAATTGGTTCGGTCCGAATTTGCTAAATAATTACACCGCAACGAACCAAACCAAACCAAACTGTAGCGTTCGCAATATAGTTCTATTATAACATACTTCTATAAATTGAATGTAAAAATCTATAAATGTGTATTGCTAGTAGATAGTTAAGTCAACTAAAAATGATCAAATCGATGTTACATTTCTTCATTTTTCTGGTCCTCTATCATATCCGTTATCCAAAACCACTACTTATATATATTTATTTAATTTCTTTCTTAGTTAAATTTTGAATTTTATTGAGATACTACTAGAATGGAATCCGTGTAAAAATGAGTCGACAGACCGACCGAACCGAACCATACCAAAACAAAACTTTTGGGTTTAGTTTGGTTCAGTTTGTTTTTCAAATGGTTTGATTTGCTTATAAAACTAGCGGACAGATATATTCGGTTTAGTTTATGGTTTCTTCACAAACGGTACTAAATCAACCCGCATACCGGGACAGTTTGGGAACGGGTGGCAAAGTAAACCCAGAAGCCTAGAGAACATCAACACATTTGAAACTTTACTGGCATACTACTACTTAAACTTTGATTAGAGTAGAAGAAGAATAATTTCAGTCACCGGCAACAAGAAACAACACTGCAATACCTATCTATCTGGAGTACAATCTCCACAGATAGAAGAAGCCAAACAAGAGTTGAGATACTGAGGGAGTCATAAACAGATAACTTCTACGATGCTGCTGCAACCATAAGAGCAGGCAAGCAGGCACATCATTAAGCAAATCATAAAAGCGTATAACAAAAAAACAGTTCACCGGTAGCGCACGACTCGAACGCTGAAACATAAATCTTTACATGAATTATAGTTTTCAAAGAAGCATGATGAAGAAAAAGATGTAACTAAACATACAACATCAAAAATTCCTGATAAAAATTGGAGCATTCTAAAGTAACCCTAAGAAGCTCCTTCTTGCATCAACTATAGAAGAACAAGGTTGTAATCTGGTAACCGAACAAAACATTATCTAACTCTTCATAACCTCTCTAAATCAAACTATATTTGCACTGCAGTAAAGACATAATACACAGTGGGCGGAAAAAGAAAGACCGCTGCTGTATGGTCCGGTCATCAACATATCTTACATCCGAAGTGCAAGAATCAGCACGAGCGAAGCAAAACGGGACCCACTGACGTGCTCAGCATTTCGCTAAGAGCATTTTGAACCTCATTTGACCCATGCTCACAACATATCAAGCTCGAGAGCAAGGGAAAGAAGGAAGTCAAGTTTTTCTCAAATGCCGAATCTCCTAATGCGCATATAGCTTGGAGAGTTGTAACAATAAGAGGCGCCCGAGCTGCCAATTCTCTTCTTTTAGTTGAGCCCAAAGGTATGAACCAGTGGGGCCCGCTGCCATTAGATGATTCGGCTAGCTCTCCACAGCGTGCAATTTCGATGTAGAATTGGAGAACTTCACGGCAAAGATTGACAAGATAAGACTCCACTTCAGCTTCGTCATAGCTATCAGGCCTATCCAATACAAGGTTCTGTAAGAATGTGAGGCAAATCTGGTAAGATTCGTTCTCAAGGCGTAGCAGTGGTGGGTCTTGCATTTGAGTCATTGACCCAAACTCTTGAATTTTTGCGCGTAATATAGTATCACTGTTTATCTTGTGAGCATGCAGTGCAACAGCATGGACAGCGTCAAAGAGGATTATTGTGCTTTTGGCTGATAGGCGAAGTCTAAACATGTTGTAGATCTCCATTACCGCCTGAAAAAATAGTAAAATCTCAGAAAATAAGTTTCTAGCAGCAGAACGGTATTCACAAGAGACATGGTGAACAGTCTCAGTCACAAAACAAAAATGGGTTGAGATACCGAAGAGTATTCTCCTACAATAGCACTTGCAGCTATAAAAATTCTTCAATACACAAAGCACTTTTGTTTAACAACTAACCCACACATTCAAAGTCATTCACTTTTAAATACTACCCTGCTTAACCTTCAACTTTGATTTTTTCGGCATGCCCCTCATCAGTGGGATAAATTTTGAGCAAGGAACTCATGGTGTTCCACCTCAGAACGGATTGGCAACAAGGGAGAAGCCCAGGATCTTATTAGTTGTAGCTATACGCATCACGTGTTCAAAAGCCACAATAGATGCGCACGATTCTGGTTAAATTGCAATTGCATTTTAGAAGACCTCTCAACTAAAACTTTCAAAACGACCTTGTTGCATCCACGAAGCACGCACAAAGCACCCGGTGCAGGTGGACGTCATCCCAGAAGCACCTGTGCTTCCTAAGGTATCATCTTGGCAGTCGGCCAAGTGATCTGTTAACTGGTATAAACGATAAATATGAAGGATTAAGCAGCACAGCATTGACATACTATAGACCTAGTTATTCTAATGATGATATGTTTTGAGTCCCGAGAATTGGAAAAACTAGGGAGACAAGTGTTTTTCATTCAAACACAGATGGCTGTAACCAACAATTTGTAATCTCCTTTATGGTATCCAAAAGTAGATGAACTCTGCTGATGATACTGGATCATTTGGCACAACCTTGGAATTTATTCCTACTGAGAGATGTCCACTATTTCAAAGCAGTAGGTTTTGTATTTTTTGAAGAACCACGTAATTACTGTCGGACAAGAGACAAACTTGATGATTTGGAGGAACATTTGAAATAGGTACTTTACCAGGTTCACCTATTTGAAAACCTCTTTAAAAGAATAGTAGGAGCAGCAAAGGAGAGGTGTAAGAAGTTGGCTTCGTGGTAAAGGCAATACTTCATGGAAGAAGCTATGTACTGGGATTGCAAAGGTGAGCACACATATTCAATATCTAACGTTTGGCAGACACTTGGACATAGAAGTGCAGTGATGAGTTGGCACTATCTGTGTTAGTTCAAGTACCAGATTCCGAGAATGGCTTATCACATGGCTAGCTGTACAAAGAAAGTTGTCTACTGCAGATAAATCAAAGGAATGGAAAGTCACTCGATCCATACATTGTTGCTTTATAAATCAGACGCAGAGAACCATAATCATCTGTTGTTCAAATGCTCTCATTCAGCTTTGCAGCACTTCTCAAGGTTGACAAAAGCCCAGTTGTGCCAGTCATGGAGTGCCCAAATCTAGTTCAATTCACTGCTATGCACTGGAAGCAGAATACTCATCACAACATAGTAGCCAAACTCCTCTTGGGAGTTTGGACGCATGATCTATCACGTATGGAGGTAGAGAAATACAAGATTCCATGCTAGAAAAAATACCCCTCGCCAGCTTTCAAATAAGAAGAATTTCTGTGGATGTGAGATTGCAGCAGGGTATTGTGAAAAAGTTAGTACCAGACCTTGGCCACATGTGGGCCTTAGACTAGTGTTTAGCTTCGTGTTACCTCTGGTTTGATTGGTAGCTCCTGTATAGGAATGACCTGTTTGTATTCTCTACGGGCATAAGCCCGGTGTTCACTATTTCTCCCTCTTAATCCAAATTTAACATGTCACCGCCCAAAAAATACCTCAGAGAAGAACCATTTCAAACAAAAATAGAAGCTTGAATAAGTATGCTTTGTCCATGTCAACCACAATGGTCTGAGTAGGTAATACATGGGAAAGAATACAGATGAACTGCTGAACCAAGTCAGCCATGTCATTTTATGAAATTTGTTTTAACATGGATCTGGGAAATAATCATGTCACCCCCCACCCCAGGAAGAAAGTACTCTTTTCAACTAGTAAGACAACTAACACAACGCAGAACATACAGGCACAACCAATTGGTCCTTCATACCATGGCACCCTAAAATCTCCTAACAAGTGGTTCAACACTACCTCGTCCAGAAAAGTGTATGAGCGCATGAAAGCAAGGTAGAAAAACAAAATAAATAACCAGCTAAACTCACATATATTATTTCAAGCAGCAAACTCAAAACTGGAGGAAGAGACTTTGTACCTGAATCAATAATAGTTGCACAGCAGCTCGGCATTTGGCATCAGAAATTGCAGCATAAAGATTGCGTATCCTCAAATCTGATGAATCGTCGTCATCAGGTAATCCAGACTCAGTTTGTTCTTCACTACTCTGGTGTGCTTGCTCATTGTTCACATCCTTAACATCCCCACTGAGAATGCAGGAGAAATCAGGACGCGTAGCATTGGCAGCTTCATGAAGAGACATCACAACTTCTAACCACTTCTCATCAGAAAATAGTTCCCCAGCATTGCTCATCAAGCGCACAAATGCAGCAATCCCAATACCAGCAAGGCTTTGGTGAGGACGTTTGATAAAACTTACCAAGAGCATCAATACCTTCTTCAAAAGTGGATTGACCGTGTCGTAAAACTTTACAAAAAGATCTACAACTAGCTGGAGGGCTAACGTGCACGTCTCGTACAGCCAAGCATCTTGGTCAAGCTCACCGCTGTCAGTATCGATCCCCTGATCTGGTGATTCTCCACCAGATGGATCGATAGTATGTCGAACATAGTCAAAGATAGGAAATAAGACTGAATCAAATACCCTTTCCCAAAGAGGTAGAGAGAAAAGATGACCATGGTTCCGTAAAGTATCAAAAAGAATCTGTAGTGCACTCTTTCTGATTTCAGGTCTAGGGTCAAAGCTAAGTTCCGATAGTCCTGGATGAAAAAAAAAAAAAAAAAAAAAGGTGCTTGAGAAAAATCAACAGACCGATCACAGATAATGAGTACTGCATAAGTAGTACCATAATGAAGAACAAAAAAAAAACAAAGATCTTTCTTACCAGCTAACAAGGGAAACCAAAAGTATAGGTGTTCTTCCTTATCAGCCAACTCTCCGTTCTCTTGTTTTCTGTCTTTTCCTTTCTGAGGTGATGAAGGAGAAATCTTTTCAGATACTTCCTTCTCCTTGTTCCGCGCAGAGGAGCCAAAATCTCCTTCAGCAAGTTTTGCGGCACAGAACCGGAGGAAAGCAATAGCATTTAGGCTAATATCTTTGTTAAACCTACTATTAGTAAACGCAATCAAACAGTTCACGCAGTCTGTAAATGTTGTGGTCTCGGTCTCGGTAATATATGGGAAATAGTCTCGCAGAATCTTCTCTATGATTTCAAAGGCGAGAAGAACAATACTTTTGTGGTCATCATAAGCAGCTGTTGTAAACACCTGAAAAAGTAATCATGTCAAAAAAAACTTCAGCAAGGATTGACTGTGTGCAGTGACATTGTTACTTGATATGTTCCAAAATGTTTGTTAAGGATGAAATTGAAAGAGTGAAAGATTCCATACCATAAACATGCTCTTCCATCCTGATTTGACATTATTGACACGAGACAAAACCATTTGAGACACACATCTGATGATCAATTCTCTAATTTCCACGGCACTACTTTTTCGCATTACAATTACGAATGGCTTCATAAACTCATTCTGAAAATTGTAATTAGCCAACTCTTCCCGCTCCAAAAATTTCATGGATAACTGGCGTAAGGAATCCATTGCAAAAATTGCAATTGAAAGATTCTCAGAACAGCCAATTGTAACAAAGAAGTCGGAAAGTACATGCCAGATGCTTGACCACACAAGCCGTATACGGTTCATGTTATAATGCCTGTTCAGAAGAACAAAGAGAATCATTAAATTAACAGTTAGTTTCACTAACAGGAAAAGTTTCAGAGAGAAACAAGATTAAGTAAAGACGATGCATACGCAATCTCAACTATTTTTGTGAGGCTGAAAACACGAGGATCAGATGTAGACCGCAATTCCTCCATGGAGACTTTGCAAAGAGCCTTGACAAAGTCAACTATTGCCTCGCTGTTCAACTTTTGACTCCGTATAAATATGCGACTCATCTCGCCAACTTGTTCCAACATATTTAAATTAGAAACTAAGACATTCATCTGGTCAGATGTAATGCCTCCAGAAGCATTTCCACCGATACCAGCACTATCATATGAACCCCTTCTCATAGCTGCAGCTGCATGCTGTATTCTCCCAGGTCCTTTCTTCTTTAGAACAGGAAGAATGTTTGACTTGCCTTGTTTTGCTTTTTCAGTATCAGTCTGCGGAACGGAAAAGAAAGTTGCATCTGGAGGAGCTCCCTCTCCCAAGAGATGCAAATGCTCAAACCGCGATACACAAGTCAAAATATGCTCCCAGGCTTCCTGTAAGTAATTCCCATCTTCATCTGCAATAGTGATTATTGCCTGTTGAACAACGAATGACAATCAAAGAAGGAGATTTACAAGAAAAATGTTTTCACCACAACAATTAACAATAAAGATTGAAAGAAAAACAATTGAAATTCAGTTATACACCAACAAATTAACAAATAATTGTCGCGAATCCTTTGGTGTCAGATATGTCCATCTGTTGTCAGTGCCGATCGATAATTGATACGTCTCGACGGTACATACGATACAGTCCATAACCATTACGTATCAATGGTTGTATCGCTAATGAATATGTAACGAACTGTATCGACCGATACGTATCCGATGCAATACACATCCCGTTTCGTACGATACGTTTGGGAACTGAACGGAGTCAGGTTCGCCAACCCAATCGATAGCAAACATCATATTATCCGGACTATATGAAGATTTTGCTACATTGTCCTACTTTTCCGGGCCCTCAACATCACTATTTTAGATTCTTTGTAGTTAAATTAGTCTTTGAGAGAACAAAAACTGAAGAAGATGCCAGATAAAAGACTAGTTGTTCCATTTACCATACATAAGTGGATTATTATCGTGTAGCAGTGGGTGGAATACTGCCGTATTAGTCGTGGGGAGTGGGGGCTGATTACAGATTGCTAATTTTTGTATTCTGATTCTTATAACTGTCGTAATATTTGTTATATATAACATGTTATTACTTGCTGTTTGCTATTTGACCAACATATGAGACTATATTGGCCCTTATACTGAAGAATTATGGATTGTAAATAACATTTACCATCATGTTGGTCAGGTTGCTATTTGACCAACATATGAGACTATATCGGCCCTTATACTGAAGAATTATGGATTGTAAATAACATTTACTATCATGTTGGTCAGGTTGCTAACAGCTGGTAAAAGATGTTATGCATAGTAAATGTTACTTAAAAACCTTAAAAGTTGTTTTAAGATGGGTGACCATATCATTACGATGCGATCATGATGCGTGAAATCCAAATATCGATACACGATACGTATCACAACTATCCATCAACTTCCATCACTTGCTTCTTCACAATCTACCATCCCCTTTTAATATTAAATAATAAACCTCTTAAAGTATGCATCCGTATTCTCCTTGGAAGTTGGACATGATCACCACCACCAAAAAATTCTTCCCCATGTTATCTTTCGTTGGTGCAAATTCCTAATCGACGAATCTATTGGGAGTTTATTATGTTATTGCTACACCCGCCATTCCATCAGACATCTAGACATTCCCATTTCAGCAACAACCATTTTCTGGTAATACTTTTTTCTTACAACCAAAACAACGAAAAACAGATTCCGTAAACACAACTCCTGTTGCACTCCCCAATTCCAGATAAAACACAACTCCCGTTGCACTCCCCAATCACATCAGATAAAACTTACCCTGTATAGCCACATCTACCTTTTTTTTGGTCAAACGCCACATCTACCTCAATATCTATATTGTTTATGAGACTATTATTAATTAGACGGCACTGTTAGCGAAAAAGACACAACTTTGTTGTGCCAACCCGGTATCACCTTGTTTTGAACTTATGCTCCGGTTTCCTTCTAGTGAAGTTCCAGGGATTTGATCCCACCCAACTCCCATTGCACTCGCCAATCCCATCAGATAAACCTTACCCTGTATAGCAACATCTACCTCAATATCTCCATTGTTTATGAGATTATTATTAATTAGATAGCACTGTTAGTGAAAAAGACAGCTTTGTTGTGCCAACCCAGTATCACCTTTGTTTTTAACTTATGCGCTGAGTTCCTTCTAGTGAAGTTCCAGGGATTTGATCCCACCCACAATCCCACACCAAAACCTATCAATTCAAAGTGGATATACAGAAAAGGTTCAAAGGCTCTTCAATATCTCTGGTTAAGGTCAACCTCAAACATTTTACTACATAAAATCAAACAGTTCAATGGTATTAAGGGATGCCACTTGGTGATGCCTTCAAAACGATTTCCATATGGGATCCTACTAATGAATGTATGGAGAAGCAGTAGGCCTCATGGAAAAAGCAATATTTATCAAAAAGGTGGGAAGATTACTCTGCTAAGAAGCACGTTGTCTGCCTTGTCCACTTATTCCCGCTGCCGATGTCCATTGAGAAGAGAATGAATAAGTTGCAAAGTGAGTTTTTGTGGGAAGGTGCAGATGGGGAGAAGATGCCGTTGGTCTCTTGGAATTCTGTTGGCACTCTGCTTTCAAGTGGAGGAACTGGAATTCATGATCTTAGCCATTTTAATTGTGTGTTGTTGGTAAAATGGTTATGGCGATCTTTCTGTGAAGAAAATAGTCTATGGTGATGAGTTACAGGCACCAAGTTTGGTGCTTTAGAGGGGGATGGATGACTAAAGAAGTAAGATAAAGTTATGTGGTTGGTGTCGGGAAGTTTATTTGACGAAAGCGGTCTGACATTTCAACAACTAAATCGCATCCATGTTGCCGATGGTACTCTGAGAGGTTTTTGTTTCAGCATTCCACGAACAAAGATGCCAAGGTTGCAGATTTCCGAAGGTTATAGATGCAGTTGTTATTTGCGATCCCGTGCTTATCCGTAGCTTGTACGACTCGGAGGCTGATATGTTACAGTTTTTTTTACAAGAGTTGTACGCTGTTCGAGTAGATGTGGGCACCAACGTAAGGTTTACTGAGATGGGGTTCAAGAAAAGTACTCTGTGAGTGGTCTTTATAATACTTCTAGCTTTTCCTGAGAATAGATTTCCACATAGAGCGATTTGGAAAGCGGGGACTCCATTGATGGGTGGCGGTCAAAAATGATATTCTAACGCTGGATAATCTGAAGAGGAGAGGGTTCATGCTACCAAATTGGTGTGTAAGGTGCAAATGCTTAAGAAACTGTGTCACATTTGTTGTTGCACTGCCCAGCTGCAAGGGGACTTCGGGTGACTGTTTGGGGTTTGTTCGGTATTTAGTGGGTCCAATCAGCTAACCTAATGACTCAACTTCAGTTTTGGTCAGCTGGTAGCGAAGGTCCCAGAAGGAAGATGCGGTGAGTTGCACCATCGTGTATAATGTTGAAATTTTGGAGGGTGTGTAATCGTCGTGTATTCGATGGCAAAGAGATTTCTTTTCAGTTATTAAGGGTGGAGTTTTTACAGATTTAACGGTTTTGGTGGTATTCCAACTCTTCCTTCCTTTGCACTGTTAAAGTTTTCGGATTCCATCAACACCTAAGTTGATCTGTAGCCGTAATTACTCTTAATAGTTGAAACACATTTTCTTTGCTTATCAAAGAAAAGACGGGAGTTTGTAAGAGTACGCACAAACATTCCATATTTTACTGTTACAAAACAAACTATTGTAGCACATTAAATGTGCATGTTGTATTGGGGTATCCTATATATCCAAATAAAAACAAATGTAACTAGAGCAAAGCCTACATTCTCATACCAATCTTACAATCTATCCTAGCGGATACAAGAATAGAAGAAAAGCCCCTAAAAGAAGTCGCTTTCCGGGACATTAGGGATGAGTCCTTTTGGTGAACTAGGTTTGATAGTCTATGCTTTAGTATTCTGAGCAAGATTGATTGACCAATGAGCAGGGTCAAAGTTCTTCCTTCGAGCGAATGACGCAGGCCTAGACCAGGTGAAACAATTCCCTCGAGCAGACCCAAGTGTGGGCGTTGGTGTAACATAAGAACCAAATTGTACAAGAACTCAATCCCCCTTGATCACTAGCCAACTTAGTAGGCAGAAAAATTGCACAATCAATCGCAATTGAAAATTTTAGAACACTACTTTAGGAAAATGTGGACAACAGAGAACAAGCCCATTTTTCAAGTTTAATTAAGGGTGCCATGTGCACTTCACTGTTCCTTGCATCTTTTACCTTTGGAGTAATTTCAAAAGACCCCAAAGAGAGAACCACCAATTGACCATTTCTTTTCTGGCCAACCAAACCATCACCAGCTTTGGTATCATCCCCAAACCCTAGCAGACTACCACCACACCACAGTTTCAAAAACAAAAAATTGTGCACAGTTGGTTATCTATTTTTTATCAGAGAAAGATGCTCTTACATCCTTTTCAGTCATTCTTTCTGATATGTGGTATATGCAGTTCCCATTTAGTCTATTCAACTCCTCTTTCAACCACTATGAGCAATTCAAACACTTGCATTGACAGAACAAAACTGAAGATCCATTAGGTATGTTGGCCATTGTGGGAGAAAATAGTGGATCAGCCTATGAATTCAATCCCACTAAACAAATGATAAACTGGAATTCATCGATTGGGTGATTACTATAGAGTCAAGGGAAGAGATGGGCACACATTTCGGGAGACATATGATCAGATGGAATAATTCATACTCGGACTGCAGGTTGGACATTGTATGGGAGGGGAAAGTTCAAGGATTTCTCCAGTGACACCGGTGGAAGTTGCTGGATGCTGCTCTGCTGGTGGAGAGCGAGAGATCAATTGAAATTGGATTTATATATACCTCTTTTTGAAGTCATGCTTTTAGTGACCAACGCGGACAATACTTGGACAAGGCGTATGCTGAACAACAGGAAACCGGAGCTGCCTCCAATAGCAGCAGTGATCCCCTGGTCATCTCCAAGCATGAGCAGGAGTTGTAGTAGTGAAGATTGGAAGTGGTTGGTGGTTGGGGTATGTTGGGGTTCGGGAGGTGGTGGTTGGGTTGGTTGGAGGAGTGGAAATTGGGAATATTGTAATTTTGACAGATTTTTGTTCATGGAAGGTAACGGTTAAACCTCAGGTTAGTTCACACGGGTTGGTAATATGGACAACCCCCGAACCACAGGTTGGTCTCTTAAAACTAAGCCTTCGAATTTTAATCATCTTCTTACATTTTTCTGCAAGTATTCACCATCTTGCTGAATGGTCTGACTCACATTTGCAATTTGTCCAACTATGTTCTTGAGACAGAAAATCTACCAGATGCTAAAGTTTATTTGGTGTGTGGTCAAGACGTGAGAGTATTTACAATCAGTTTATGAAAGCAGACCACAAGAAAATAATCAGTAGTCTGCATCTAAATGTCACAAGCAATAAACAACAACTCGGATTGTTTAGTTAAATAAGATGAACAGTGGATATACCAACCTTAATTGCATCAATATTTTTCTGCTTGATATCTGCGGGAGAGTGGAGTGAAGTAAATTTTGCAAGTGAAGTCACAAAAGCATCTCTCTGAGTTTTCATGGACATCACTGCAGTGACATGAATTGCGTAACGGAAGCCTTCTAAACACTGCGATAGTATCACTTCATCGTCACTTTGGTCAAGAGGGACACTAAAAGCTGCCAGCATAGGAGCCCAGCACACATCAATCATGAACCTAAGGATCAGAACGTCTGTTGCAGCATAATATACTGACCTACAATTAAAAGAACAAGACAAGTAAGATCTAGACACTCAATATCCATGAATATTGGTCTCAAAATTAAAATGTCAATCGGTGTACTGGATGGGCCTCACAAAACAGCAACTAATTTGCTTTGGCAATAATCTAAAATTAACTGTGACACAGGCTGTTAAAGGACAAGACAACATATAATATGTTACATAAGATAATTAGGGAATAAACTTAAAATGGGTTTCAAAATAGTAGAACTTTATATAGTACTGCTTTGATGCAAGCATGTGATAGTATGCCCAATTACAATCTACCAAACATACAATGCGGCCTCAGAGTAATGAATCTTACTCAGATTTGCGAGCTTTTTCCTTAAATTGTTCTTGCATGTGTCTCATGAGGTCATCACTCGTCCCCAAATCCTTATCTTCCCATGGTTTACGGACAACAATATTCAATATGTTATCCAATCCTAGAATTCTGTTAGAATTCGTAGACTGTTTTTGTTGAAGAGCAAAATCATCTTCCTTCATCTTAATCTCATTTCTCGATATTCGATCATATAATGACCTCAAGTACTCCTCAGGAAGATCTTTCCCATCATCTATACCGCGATTATTTCTTATGAAATCATCAGGTGACATCTGCATAATTCAATAAACCATATCGGAAGGAGCAGAAGTTACAACAAAATTCTTTCTCAAAATCAAGAGAATTTAAATAACCTGAAAAGACGATAATACCTTGTTTTTAACCATTGGGTTGTGAGAATCAGTATTGAGCAATATGACAGAGTAAGCAAGTACATATGCCGTGTCTGCACTGATGAAAGCTTTTGGATTACATTTGCAGTAACGCTCAGAAAACTTCTCCATAATGCGGTCAATTTTCTGCGCCTCACCAGGCAACCTAAAACCTTGTAGAAAGGCTCTAATTGCCTCATCAAATGCCATATTTTGAAAGTCAAAGGAATCCACGTATGCATGCATTACTTTAAGTGCCAAGTCTTCTCTTTCCCCCAGATATTCTCCAATTAAAGTCTTGTTGAGACCAGAAGCATTCTTAAGGAAAGCAGCTATCTCTTCAGCTGAATTTCCTACTTTATTTGCATTTATTAAAAAGTCGATACCTTTTTTAGGTTTCCGATTGAAGAGAGATATACCTTCCTGCCATTTAGTTCAAGTAAGACTCACTCTAACAAAGATCAGACAATAGAAAGGTATATATCTATTGAAAATACTGTATATTCACTTACCTGAAGCTCGAGCTTATAAGCTCGACGCTGCTCAATTGTTGAAACATCAGACACCTCACTAGAGCTTTCAGAAAGAGAATCTGATCCTTCAACAGGTTCATCTCCGTTGCCATTCATTATAGGAAGACTCCCAGACTCTGAATTCCTATCAGGTACCTCAAAATTCTTTACAGTACGAGGATCAGGAATCCGCAATTGTTTGTTCATCCAGTCCCCCATGGATTTCAATATGGCCACTAAACACTTCATGGCCTCAAGTTTCATAGTTGCTTCCTGAGGTGGCAACAGCGTGGTAGCAACACCAGGTGGGACACCTTGAGCAGTTTTAAGAAGTCCATTAACAATTCTGTAGAGATTAAGACCACGGGGAAGGAAAAGCAGTTCAGAGTGTCAATACCAAAGAAGCTATTCTAACAATAGAGATAACAGACAGTCATGATGTATCTCCTAACCAAATCAAAGTTAACTCTGGCTTTTCCTTTATTGAAAAATAGAGACAGTTACTGCATAATACGTACCTCTCAAATACGTTTGATGAATTGACATCACAATCATAGTTCAGGAATATGTCGACCAGAATTTGTGAATCAAAACAGAGCTTTTCAAGAAACTTGAGCACTATCATCTTCTGCTGGAAATTAGGTTGAGCGACATTTTCTAATACTCTCAGCACAATCATTGGGAAAAATACTCCTATCTCTGCCTTCAATCCAGCTCTAAATCTTGAGACCAAACTAATGAAAATGGAGCAAGAAAGCTGGAAAACAATCATAAGGGTCGAACCGCTGTGCTTCAACAGCGACAGGCACAGGTATTGCTTAATGGCACCTAAAAATCTGTTTCACAACAAGGTTCGTCAACAGAACATTCGAAGAAGAAAAGCAGATCAGTCAAAACAGAAAAACAAATGCGCAAAAGAGATTCCATGAACTCTATGAGTAATTAAATGACAAAGTTAATTGCAGGAACATGATATCATGAAAACTGCGGACATCAGCAAAAAGTGATTGTCAAAACATCAGCGCTCATCACAAATCATGATGCAATCAAGGTACACTAGATCAGAAAATCCAATAAGATACTGATAAAATGGATATGAAATGCATCTGCTGATAGACGTAGGGCCTTAAGGGTAATATTCAAGCTTCTGACCATGGCTTAATGTGGGAGAAAATATAGATCAAAGAGAATTAGGCTGGATTAAAATGAACATAAAAATTCAACGTGATAACTATCGAGAATAAATTGAGACCTAGCATGACGGCATAATGTGCAAGGCAAAATTTAACTCAACTATAATACTACCCTCTCATTTTACCAAAACCTGCTTTTTGAATCCTCTCGCCCAATTTCTACTTTCTATACCTACTTGAAATGTTCTGATACGTTGTAGATACATGGTTTTGGGTGTGCCACGTCAGTCTTGGCACCACCACTCATATCGTGCCACATGGAGCACAGCTTGTAGGGGACCACGTCCGCTCACCCTTCGGGGGTTGACCACGATCAGGTGGGCCACATCATTGACCCCATGGGTTGCGCACCGAGTGGGCTCCATTCCCAACCCGAAAAGTGAGAAAGGGTCCGGGCCGATACACAAGATAGCGGTACCACCACTTCACACACCGGGACTCAGGAAGTCAATGGAGTGGAGGCTAGAGTAAGGTCCACCTAGATGCTCGAGCGGGTTCTTGGTCTGGTTGCTCAGAGAGAAAGGCTCACGGGTACCTTATAAGAGGAAGGGTCCTGTTGGCTGCAGGTGGGCTCGGGACCACATCATGTGCTTAAGGATTAGTTGAGAGGAGTGAATCTAACAGTCTGCCCTGAGCTCAGGGCATGGGTCCACTACCAGGCAACTTACGCCTATATAATGTCACCTCCCTTCGCGTCCCAAGCAAGATAGAAAGAAGATTGGACAGACTGGCTGCTACCTGTAGCTCATAAACAAATACCCCAGAGTTGTCTTTCTCTATGTTACCAGAAACGTGGTACGCTGCGTGCGTGGGACGGGAACGGGAACGGGAAACGCGCTATGTGCCGGTATGGGGTACGCTAGGGGTAGGCTTCTCCGGAACATTGTCCAGGACGAAATACAATTACTAGGAACGAGGAACACTATTTGGGAACAATTTTCCCTACAATTACCTAAAAAGTCCAACAATATCAATTTAAACAGTTTCATACTTCCATTCTCAAATCCAATTATCATGATAACATAACTTTCTGCAAATAAGTACCACTGAAAACTAGTAATATAAACACGTCAATCATGTACTCACTCTAAGAAACGTTCGGGTCGATGCTTTCTACGTTTCGGGTCGAAAACGTATCGCGTTTCGGTACGTGCGACTCGGAACGAGAAACGCGGCTACTTTTACGTTTCTGGTAACATAGGTCTTTCTTTCTCTTTCTGAGCAATCAGCTTGCTCTCATCCCCTTCTCCACTGTTCTTCCTTCATCTTTCTTTCATTGCTTTACTTTTGCCCAATCTTACCTCAAACTCGGATCTACCAAGTCCCCCCTCACATATATCAACACCACAATTACTAATAGGGGAAAGATTTTTTATGGGTATAAAGAAGCACAGAATAGGTTAAACATTAAATCATTAATGCACAATGCTTGATAATGCGCTTGAAAGTACAGAGGGTTTTGTGTCCCAAAATGCATTTTGCATATAGGTTTAGTGCCCATTACCCTATATATTAAGTCTGTCCATGAGGATTGTATATTAGGAAGAGCAGGTGGGTGCTGTCCGGCATGCTGTCTGGTCAGGGGTTCAGGAAATGGCATAACGAACGTTTAACTGAGGTGTAAGCCCTAGTTTTTCTGGTTAAGGATTAACTTCTGGGATGAGGTAGCGAATTAGAAGTTTGCAAGAAAGATTTCTTGATGTACTTCAGGTTCTTGTACAGTTCCGTTCATTGAAGAAATTGGATTGCACTGCAATTCTACCAACTAGCATATTTGATATTGTGCGTTCTCACTATCTGTTTCGAGTAATTGTCCCAAGAACAAGATAGATGTCAACCGGATAAGTTCATTCTGTTGTTTGAGGCTGTAGTTGTAAATTCAAGCTTTTTCCTGGAGTAAGTATTCAGTTTTGAATGCAGTGGTGGTTTTAGTTTTGCACTAGCTAATTAAGAATTTGAGAATAGAACAAGAATGAGCTTCGCTGACTGAGTTTCTTCAAGGCAAAGACATTAAGTCATTAGGAAATCCATTGTGCAACGCAGATGGGTTTAACAAACCAGTGTAGCTATAAGCATGACCATAGAAGTTTGAGTTGAATAGACTGGAGTAGATCATCTTTAGAGAAAAAAATCAATTACATTTTGTGGTAAAAGCATAGAACAGCAAGCTTTTTATAGCCCACTTTAAGGTTATGAGATTACTATGTTTTGAAAAGGATGATATTGTACAGTAGCTAATTTACCATGGTCATTTATTAGAGCAATTGGTGAAACAGGAGACAGGTTGAGATTTGGGTTAGGTTTGCATCACTTTTGCTGCCTACAAAACAACTTCCAGCCGCCAAAATTAGTTTACATGTGTTAGATCATTGGTGATCATGAAAAGTGGCTGCCTCTCAGGTAGTAGGTGTTGTCTTAAAGCAACTTGGAGGCGAGGGTTACTTTTGAAAACTACATTTTATTCTTTTTCGAATAATCCAACTTTATCTCAGCTGTTTCTGAAATTTACATTCATATCATATCAATCTAAGTTCCATTTTTTGGTCATTTTCCGCTTTCACATCAGAATTTTATGATTGTTCTAGTAGTAGTCTCCCGCAGTTTCTGCATAATATTTACCAAACATTTACGGAATATACCACCAGAAAATTGTCACCTCTTTGAAAGGACATCTTGTGAAGGATAATGTGAAAGTGTAAAATTCACACACACACACACACACACACACACACACACATATATATATATATATGCATGAACTTAGATTCAACAAGTTGAAAGTCCAAGTTTTTAAAGGAGCTATAAGGTAGAGGGGCAGTTTTGTATGAGAGCACAAGGACAGGAAAAACACTCAAATTGTTTCTACATAAACAAATGATTTTGCTTATGTACGACCAACTAGATAGAGAAAAGGGGAGGGACGGATGGTACATTAAGGTTACCCTCTTCTGTAAAGAGTGAGGCATATCTGGGGACATGCTTACTGGAATCAGGATTTCAAAAAACGATATGATACCGTTACGACTGATGCCTAGAGTGTGAATCAAATTCGCAGATGAATCGGCCGATTCTCCATAGTTACAGTTCGTTTTTCCTACAGTTATGCCTGATACTCTACTGTTGGACTTGCAACTATTTACGCATTCGGTTACCGATCCGTTACTGTGTGTTGTATACTTCACGATACCGTTACACTGTGACCGCTACCACCATGTAAGCTATTACTGTAATTTAGCTATAACCCAAAATTTTTTGGTTAGGATGAATAGAGTGAACACCCTCGGGTGAAGCGTGAAGTCAACCTAACAGAAGGGATTGGGTTGGAAAGTAGATAAATCGGATCCATGTTATGGGGTTAAACTGTAGTACTGTTCCTTGTCCAATATGAGCCGAATGGTCCAGCCTCTCAATAGTCCCACCCGCTTGAGAGAAAGATAATCCGGTAAGCACAATCTTCTCTCCAAAGAACAGCTTCAAAGTAATCCTGAAACAGGTACCTACTGGTCTCGCCTAATCTCTAATAGGACGGGCAGCTGTCAAATTAGTTGGATAGGTCAATTTGAATAAGCATCAAGGCTTAATTGTAAGGAATCCATGGGGTTCAACCTCAAAACCAATTGGCAATGAGGGGAGTAGCCCAGGAAACTCATTGATTCGTATTCTTCTTCTTGAATGTCTGATGCAGGACTTCTCGCCCCCTCACGCACGGCATTCTTTGGCCTACACGTGGTCTTTTGTCTGCGGGTGGCGGTGAGCACATGGGTTGTTAGACCATTCACTAGGGTGAGCCGTGGCTCTGATACCATGTAAAGAATCCATGGGGTTCCACCTCAAAACCAATTGGTAATGAGGGGAGTAGCCCAGGAAACTTGGCACATCAACTGAAAAGTTATGTATAACAGTTGACAACATTTGACATAAGGTGGTTACCAAAAGTCCCAAAAGTCAAGGGCGCGGGTATGAAGGGGGTGCGCCGGTGCGGGAAATGGGTACAGGTGCAGCAAATTCCCAAAAGTCAAGGGCGCGGGTATGAAGGGGGTGCGCCGGTGCGGCGACTTTATTTATATTTATTTTTACATTATTTGTGTACTATTATACTGATATAAAAACAAGCGCCAGTGCAGAAAATTTATTTATATGTATATTTTACATTATTTGTGATACTATTATACTAATATAAAAAACAAAATTATAGTAATCCAAATTATTTCAAACAAAAATTCCCGCATAGGTTCAAAGATATAGAGTTATTATCTATATCAACAATAGAATCTCTTTCTGTCGTTGTTCCTAGCTGTGGAGAGACGAGTAATCTAAGGGTTAGAAATGTTCACATAGATGCACATTTTTTTGTAATGTAGTTGTATTTTAGAAGACCTCAACTAAAACTTTTAAGATGACCCTGCCTTACCTACGAAGCACCCGCAAAGAACCCACGAAGCACCCAATGCGGGTGCGCGACCTCCCAGAGCACCTGTGCTACACACGCACACTCTACAATTCACTTTCTCCACCACAAACCGAAAGCTCTTTTGAGTCTTTTGGTATAATTGGCACATAAACTGAATTTTTTCTAGTATTTTAAGGATTACAGTTACTCTCCGCAATATACCCACAAATTTGAGTAAAGTACAGTTCACCCTTCTTCTTTCCGAAGATATCTTCACATCATGTCAAATTCATTTTATTTTTGCCAGCCATCTCCCTAATCAATGGTTCCTCTTCCTCCATATCTCTTAAGAGTACGTCAAAGGACTAGGGAACCACAATGTTAAGAGCTGACGATCACCAAATCTCAATATCTTATGATCCTCCTCTTTGTTGACCGATTCCCAAAAAAAAGGATGGTTTTACCCGGGTCTGAAATAACCCTAAATGAAACTACATGACATTGAATACTACGGAAGAACAAGAAACAGCACAAGTAATTTGATTCAACACGGACAAGCACAATGAGGAAGACGGGTCTAGTAATCACTATAAACCATTAAATAGAAATACCTGTCACTGGTCCTAAAAATGGCACCGGCATTCTCCAGCAAAATCTTCAGCAATTCCAATGCAACGATCTTTCCGCGCATCAATTTAGGATCCGCTAATGCCTCCTTCGGCGGAGTCTTCATGGATAGCTTACAGAGTGCCCGAAACACCAAAAAAGCGTCCCTCCGTAGTTTATTTCCAATCTGAACCTCCAAATCATCCTCCCTCTCTACCTCCCCATCCGCCAATTCACCCTTCCGATCCTCTAACGCAGTTTTATACATACTGATCTCCCAATATTTCGCATCCAGCATATCTTTATCAGTCGAATCCAATAGATCAGCCGGATTCGTCGACTCCACCGTCGGCCGAGTCTCGAAAGCCCCATCATGCACCCCAGCCCCCGATTTCGTCGGAGTCGCAGGATTCAAAACCCCATCAATATCATGAATTATCTTAGTTATAAACCCTTGCACAAACAATGTCATATTCCCATCTGCATCGGCCTTCTCCGGCGGCTCCATGAGCTCCGCCACCACAATCGGCTGCACCGGGGCAGCCGAAGAGTCAGCCTCCATTCTCCTAAACACAATCACCAGCATCTGAATCAACGACGCCTTCGCCGTGGTCTGATTCACCGCATTCTTACTCTCCAAATAGATATCATAGCAAGTCCTAACAATCTGTAACAAGCAATCGCCGTGAATCCGAAGCGAAACGGACGTCACGGCAGATAACAATGTTTTCAACACTAACAGCTCAATCGCCTCATCGCCTAATTCATGACATTTACAAACAGATTCAATTAATTTCGATAGAATTTTCGATTCAGAACCGCCTGAAGCGTCTACCTCGCCGCGGAGGTAACCGTGAGCGATGAGTTTCTGAATGCAATCGATTGACGGATCGGCGATCTTGAGATTGGCGGAAGAGCAGCCGTTGATGATAGGGCTGAGGATGAACTCCGAATCGGCGAGTGAGTACTCAACCGGACCTCCGTCGTTAAGTACGCCGGGAAGAGAAGACGGATCAATCTCCGATTTAGAATCATCCGGCGAAGATGGAGTCAAACACTTCTCCGGCGAGGTGAGCTTCTCGATTACCGATTTGCATTCGTGGACGAGCTTGGAGTGTTTCCGCCATGAGCCGTTCTTGATGATCTTCTCTAGGGCTGGGATGAGGACTAGGTTTAGACGGGAATCGGCTTCCGGGGAAGCCATTCCCGGTGGTGGTGTAGGGTTGGGTTCAGATCTGGTTCCTAAATGGTGCCTAGAAGAAGTAGTCTGGTGCTAGTGTGAGGGTTGTAGATTTAGAGAGTGGTGGAGTGGTGAGTGGTGGTGACGGCGGCGATGGTGGCGGAGGTGATCGGCGGTTGAAGTGGTGGTGGTGGTGGTGGTTTGGGAGAGAGAGTGTGATTTTTTGGGGCATGAGCTAGGGACGCTTCTGTAATGCTTCGTTTACGGATCTGGAAAGAGGGCGCGTGACTGGAGTGCTCATCGGTGTCTGTAGTTATGCCAAAACTCAGTGTGCAATTGCAAATGGGTGCTGGCCTAGTGCTAAGAGTATTTAAAACCCTCTGCATCAGATTTTGGGTTCGAACTGAGTATCAGGACATTTTAAAAATAAAACTAGTGTGCAATGTATCAAAATGTGATTGTTTTGGACGAAATGTTTAGTGCAATGTATCAAAATATGATGTTTTTGGGCGAAATGTTGAGAGGGAGCAACCTTCTAGCTTAACAGTCCGCAATCTAGATATATCTTATGTCATTAATAAACTGCATAATCTATCACTCTATTGATCGGATTAGCATTGAGAAATGACCATAGTCTAATTGACAGGATAAACAATGAGATATGGTAACCTATTAAATCCGATTTGTACTTTCGTTTATTCTTATAATTATGTTACTTCCAATTACTATTATTTATAATTAGTCAAATTATGTCAGTATGGTTATTTACAGTGATTGTGGTAATAATTTGATATGTGAAACAAAAGAATGACAAAATAGCTTTAAAAAAAAAACATTAAACTAAATACCAGTGTTTTTATGTATTACAGGTTTTGACATATTTTGAAGTCTTTTCAATTCGTCAATTTATCTGATTCGTTTCTCGGAATCGCGAATCGGACCGAATTATGTTTAATTTTAGGGGTATTTGTAAACCGGTTTGAATTCAGTTTAAATACGCACCAGTTTGTTCCTTGTGCACTCTTATTCACCACTAAGTCAACTATTAGGGTTTTGATTTTGACGGTAGTTTTATTAATTTGTGAAACGTAGCAATCCCAAAGAATTTGACTGGAGGATTTTGCAAATATTTTAATGTATGATTATAGAAATATGTGTAAATCTTGCATTTATAAGTTATCTCGAAATAGTTTAACTCCTCGTTGATGTGCATATACTAACAGTTTTATTGGTGTACAATATGTGATAATGTTAACCTTTGGTAGATAATTAAATAATTAAAATCCATAATCTCACGTGATTTTCCAACTAATCCAATCACATAGCTAAACCAAATCTAATGCCTATAAAAAGACAAAGAGTTATCAAAATGGTTGATTAATCACAAGTTCATACATACTTTTAGATAATTGGACAGCTATCATATTATCTTATATATCCCTGGTAGTTTGATACATGCACTATGAGTTTTGTCACTTAACATCATTGCACTATGTAAAAAATTAACAGTCGGCCTCGAACTAGCTAAAACCATTAGCGGAGTGAGTGGCATTTTAGTCGTTCCTACTTTAAAATGTGGCATAACAGTTTTTCCCCTTATTTTTTCTCATTCTTCGTCTTCTTCTTCTTACTTCGCCTCCTTCACCTTCACCTTCTCTTCTTCTTCTTCTTCTTCTTCTTCTTATTATTCGTCTGCCTCCTGCATCTTCTTCTTCCTCCGCCTTCTTCATCTTTTCTTATTCTTGTTGTTCTTCTTATTCTTCATTCGCCTCTCTCTCTCTCTCTACCTGTCGAGTTTTGTCGGCTCGGCCATAAATATGTTGAGTTTGTGATGCGACAATTCTCATGAGCTTCAGTGATTTTGGTAGAACATGCTTAAAAAGTCGATGTTGTCGATGTTGTTCTTGTAATCAAAACCACCAATCTCTTAGTCCCTATATGTTTATCGGGGAATTCATGGCTTTCAATCGAGGGGGTTTATGACTTTCAATTGGTGTTGTTGGGTTTCAATCGCAAGGATTTTGAGGATTTTTGGGTTTCAATAGGTGTTGTCGTTTGTGTGGGTATCCGGTGGTGGTTGTGGTTGAGCGGTTGTGTTGGTGTGGTTGCGGTGGTAGTGGTGGTTGTTGTGTTGATAGACGTGGTGGTGGTTGTGGTAGTTGTGGTTGTAGTGGCAGAGATGGTGTCGTAATTGAAGAAGAAGGTGGTGGAGGTTGGTGGTTGATAACCCCGTATTAGGAGTTATATCCGTGGTTGATTATATGCCGTTTTGCGATGTGAGATGGATAATTTAGCGTCACTCGAGTATGTTTATGTATGTATTTCACAACACGAATTAAAATGCATTAATTTAAAATTAGGGTGTCTTATGCGTTGATTTTAGGTTTTTGTTGGATATACTCTCTTAGTGTGGCTGTTCATGTTGTTTTGACGGGAATGGGCGTTTAGATGTTGATTGGATGCATGCAACAACTGAAGCTCAAGAGGAGTGAGGGAAAGTGAAGTTGGAAAAGTTACACTGGACCAGTCTGCATTCTTCGAGCTATATCTGGATCTGCATAAGGAATTTTCGGGCAAGGCCTGCGCCATTGGAAAGTAGGCACCCATGAATTTTTAAATATATATGGTGAGCCCAAATACAAGTTCAGATTAGGGATATATGACCCGCGCCGAATCTGTCCGATAATTGCAAACTAGAGAGGCTGAAGTGTAATTCCAGCCAAGTTACATTAAAAATCGTGCATAGCCTATTCAAGGTGAATTATTTGACCTGAAAACACAAGGAGGATGTTGGGGTACGAAGGAGGAAGGCTAGGGACACTTTGAAGGCAAAGAACACATTGGAGGAGCATCATTTTGGAGCGTTGGATCAACATGGGTTTGGATCATCGTCTAATCATTATGAACACTCTATATATCTTGTTTGCCATGATTTCAGTGAATTTATTCACTGTAATCACGATTACGAGTAGCTAAATTTATTCGTATCGGGACCCACATTGGGATTATGATTTTTGTCTCTAAATTATTAATTTTATGAGAGTGTGATTCATGTTCTATATAAATTGATTAAAACCCTTTGTTAAGCTTGTTTTATGCTTTTCACCATATTTAGTTGTTGAGCGATGATTCAGTAATTAGAAATTAGTTAACAATTGTTTGGTAAATGTTATAAAAAAATAATTGTTTTGTAACTCGATAGCTGTTAATCGAAAACTTGAAACAGTCACATAATCGTATTGTGCACTTAATAACTTGGCAACGTTAATTAGGACCTTTTGGATATAACTTAGATCACAGTGCATGGTTAGGGTTGTTAATACTTGCTAACTCGGTCACAACTCACTTTAGACACAATACAATCACTTGGTGACTCGGTGATTAACTGTTGCCTGTGTGACGATGAAAATTTTAAATGTGTTCCATGAATCGTAGAACACTATCGATGGTAAACCCTAGCAACCCCCCGATGAGGCGTCCTGGTTTTCTTTTCATATTAGATCTTATAATATTCAACCAGTTTGCTTTCATAATTCTCATGCTTTCATTAATTTTGGTACGTAACTTTGATAAAACAAGCTTTATTTTTGCCCATATAAGGTGATTAAACTGGTTAAACGAAGTCTTGTGGGTTTGACACACCCGAATTTATCTGATTATTACTGCACTAACAATCGTGCACTTGCGATTTGAGCGTGTTAGTGGTCTTGGTGAGTGGTAATGAAATGACAATTCTAATCCTCAATTATGTTAACTTGGCTATCACCAAGCCCAATTCAATTAAAAATGTTAATCAATTTGACCTGATTGTCAATCTATTACATAGTGCATATATGTTGTGTGGTAAAACTCATATTGCATGTATCAAACTGTCAGCGAACCAATACTGCAAGACGGTCATATGTAAAAAATTCTTATATTTTAGATAAATCACATATTTATTCAACGAGTTGCTTGGCCCAGTAAATCAATGTCTATTACATTTGAAGTCCAATTGTATTGTTAGTGAATTGAGATTGCTCATATTGGACATGACTGCAAATACGTGTGCCACCGCATTAAAAATATTTCTCACATGTCGCACATGCAGCTTTTTAAAAGAACTCCATTTCCGAGGCCAGTTCCTCAAATTCATTTCCACAACCTTATCTTGCTTGTCATGAAGCAAAACTAGAGCTCCCTTGTTGTCGGTCTCTAGTATTGTAACACCCCTTGGTTCCAAGACTTTCCGTTCCGGACCGGAGAGCCCGGGTGGGTGCTACTATAATATGAAACGGTGGAAATCAAGAACAAACACTGCCATACATATATATTACATATGATAAAAGTTTCGCACATCGTCTTAAAACATTATTACACAAAGTTAAAGTCTAAGAGTTCGATTACTAGGCGTGCTGATACAACTAGATGAGTTCGCGTTTTCCCCGTCCTAAGCCAAGCCTTCTCCATCTAGAGCTGCGATGGGAATTAAAACAGGAACCGCAGTTTCTAAATTCAGCAATGAAATACTGAGTGAGTAACACCCAAGCACGTAAATCGGGAACGAGACATTTTAACTCAAGTAAAAATAATAAATGGACGAAGAGTAAATATTTCACAAGTATTTAACTTCAAATGGAAATACAGCGGAAGTAAAAGACAGTGTAATAGTAAGACATTTCCGAGTTCTTGTAAGTCTTCAGAAAATCTCCAATAATCATAATTAAATCCATATCCAATATCTAAACCATTTAATCTCAATATTTCCATATCCATTAATATCCAATATCCAAACCATTTAATATCAATATTTCCATATTCATTAATATCCAATATCCAAACCATAAAATCCATTAGTTGATACGGGGAAGAATAATCCATCACAAGTATCCAAGACCTTAAGTGCCGGCACCCCCCTAAGACTTCTTGCGGCCAGAGAGGTGAGTACATGGAGCGACCCGGCAGGTTGCGACCGGGTTAAAGTACACAGGCCGAGTGGACAAAGCCAACACGACAATAATAATCACAGGCCGAGTGGACGAAGCCAACACGACAATAATAATCACAGGCCGAGTGGCTAAAGCCAACACGACAATAATAAGTTTTCCCCGCACAACTCTTTCCACTTTACGTTATTACGCGTTATTATTTTCATGTGTCAAATTTCAAAGAAAATATCTCAACACAATCCAAATTTCAAGTAAAGCAGGTGTGTCATAAAACACATTTTGAGACAAATTATGAAATCATATTTTGACACGAAAGAAGCTGGGCGCGCTAGACTTGGCATGTTTACTCACCTTGATAACACGGCAAATATGACGTCGGCTTTCACAGGTAGACGTAACCATCGTCTATAAACTCGTCACCTACAGTTATAATTTCTAAATCAATCACAAGTCCAAGTATGATTTTGTGAAATGCTAAATTCCTAACAAGTCTCATTTTTCCCATAACCCCATTAATTTATAGAATACAATATATAATAAACCGGCGACGTAAACCACAACTATATACATATTTATTTATTTATTTATTATTTATTTTCCTCATAGAAAATCACTACCTATATAAATACTAGCTCTTTAGAAAATCACATATTAAATTTATACACTCTCATAATTAGAAAATATTAATTTATTGTACAACACATTTATTTGTAAGTGACTACAAAGATTTAATTCCAATTAGTTTAATTATAGCTAATTATTTATTGGAAAATATACATTCTATAAAAGAATTAGATTCACCAAAAATATTTATTCTAAGAAAATAAGTGTTTAGCCATACATAATTATAACTTTATTTTGGAGAAATAATATCTAGTATCTACAAATAATAATCAAGTTTTTATCTATTTATAAATAAAGGAGTTTTCTTAAAAGTTATTTTCCTATTTAACTTTCTAACTTATTTTGTGTTAGCAATATTAAGCAAATAACATATTTTACTCAAAACACTAGTTTATAAGCATTTAGAAAATATTTATTTAACAACATATATTTTTAATTTGCTTATTTTCCAAGAGAATCAACAATATTGTATATTAAATAACTCCTACATAGTTTTAAATAACCAATTTTTCTTTTAAGTAATTAAAATATTATTTAGAAATGTTAGGAAATAATTTTAGTCTAAAAATAGCATTTTAATTTTATGATTTATATGCAGTTTAGGTATTTAACAACTGGATCCCCCAAGTTTTGATAAAAGACACATAATAGCCTTTCCACCAACACTAGCAGTTTTATATGTGGTAGATTCTACCCTTCAAGTTTCTGAAACTACACTTTAACCCCTATTTCAAGAACACATAACACCCAATCGATCCAAGTTCGGATTTAGCCATTAAAATTGCAGTTTGATTATCAAAAACGAATCATAGGAGGATTTAGAAGTTACCCACACCAAAAAACGCGAAAAACGGTTGAGAATTGGGTCCGATTGAAGTTTCCGTCGAGGTGGGTCGGCGGTGATGAACGATTCCGGCGACTGAGGCGTTCTTGGCTTCGATTGGCAGCGATTAAAGCTTCATCGGATAGCTCGGGTCGATCTTCTCGCCGGCGTTAATGGAGGTCGCCGGAGTTGTGGTGGCTATGGGCGGTTTCTGCAGTGGTTCACTGCTGTGGTGGCTTCCCTTTGGCTCGAAACAGAGAGGGGAGGGAAGAGAGAGTCGAAATAGAGGGATAGCAGAGAGGTGCAGGTAGTGGTGGCGGTCGTTCTTGGCGTCGGGGACCTCGCCGGAGACGGCAGCGGCCCTGTGCCGCTGCTGCTTCTGCTGGGTTTTCGCCGGCTAATCCAGATAGGCGAGAGAGAGACAGAGGGAGAGATCAGGGATGGTGAGGGGGAGATTGATGTGGCTGGTGGTGGTGGCGTCACCGACGGGGAGGCAGCAGCTTTGCCGCTGCTGCTGCTTCCTCTGTTTTTGTCGGGCAGAACAGGGGAGAGAGATAGAGAGACTGAGAGAGACAGAGGGAGGCAGAGATGGAGGAGGATGTGGTGGTGGCAGTGATGGTCTTGCCGGTGATGGAGGTGGCGATGGTGTTGGTGGTGGTGACGGGGGAGAAGAGGGAGGCAGGGTGTGATTTTTGAAGGAGGAGTTGAAGAAGAAGACAAAGTCTTCTTGTTATTTGGGAAAATTTTCAGCAGGTAGTTTGTGTGTACTGGTGGAAAAACCTTCCTCAATTATTTTATTATTTCATTTATTTATTCCTTTTTATTTTGGTTTTTATTAATTAATTCACTTATATGTATTTACTCTTTAAGTATTTAACTCTCTTCAAACTACAACTTCCTCCCCGCTACATTAACTAGTACATCTTTTCTTAAATTACAAATACCTCCCTAATTCACATTTAAACTTCACGAATTGCTAGTAATTTACCCGTATAAAAGCGGGGTATTACATCCTTCCCCCCTTAAATAGAGCTTCGTCCTCGAAGCGCAAACCAACTAATCCACATAATACTAATAAGAGACTTTATATGTATCACAACAGCCAATTCTCATAATATGATATGTAGGAATAGTCAACACACAATATATTAATTAAATTACTACTTGGTTCGATGTGGCACCAGGATTAAGGTCACGAAAACTAGAAGGTTACAAGTATAAGATCTACAATCTTCAACTCGGTCTGTATATGATAGCTAAATTGTGAATCGAGGGGTGCCCCTTTTGTACCATGCTCAAGACACGTTATACAAGGTCCCGCGATCAAGATAATAGGGAAGTGATTACAATAAGCGCATACAATAGGGTGGTTATTATAACAACCCACGTTCGTGTACGACAGATCGTCCTAGACGGTCTAAATGCAATTGCATACAAGCACATGCCAGTTGTGACTATGTCGCCCGCTTGAGAGGACATAACGATCCTTACTCCTGCTTCCAAACCATTTAGTCCCCAATTGTCCCAAGATACGAAGCCTACTGAAATTTGTCTCGTGCCTTAGATAAGAAAGATGTATTTCTGCCATTTATGGCCATACAAACAACTGTGTTCTTGTCTCATTTGCGTCCGTGTATCTACAACATGTTAAGATGTTTTGAGACACTTCTCAAGAGAATAAAGAAATCACTTGAAGTGGTGTGGTTGGATAAAATGAAGCATTGTAGAATGGATATGTATGACTTAAAATCTGAAAGGAAAGATAAAATGTACTCCCTGCACCCCGTAAAGATAGTCCATATCTCTATTTTGGTCTGTCCCAAAATAATTGTGTACTTACATTTTCAAGGTAAAAAATACAATGAAGTTACAATACTACATTTTCATATTCAATGCACCTAGTTTTAGAGAAAACAAAATCAAGTATAATAGTTGAAATAGCATGTCAACAACTTGTAGTGGGTAGCATTAATTGCATGTCTTCAAAAAAAGTTGTGCTTTAAAAAATGGACTATCTTTGCGGGACGGAGTGAGTAATAACGATTGGGGTCAATGGGTTTAACTTGAAAACTCAAGGCCTACAAAAGAGTTATTACAAAAGGGGTTGATCTCTAATGCTATTTAAAATATTGGGCATCCAAATGTAATTAGCCATATTTAACTTCTCCCCTCGTCTTTCTCTTTCACACCAGGCCCAAAAAACCTTCTGCCATATCTGAATTGCCTTCTTTCTGGTTAAACACTACTACCATCTCCATTCATTGGCGATCTTCACTGACACCAAAAATCAAAAACCCATCTCCATTCAACCATATACAGAGCAATCTCACTATTCGCACCAAGAATTAGACCTCTTTGGACTCTCCACCATCGCATTTTATCGGCGTTTTGTTCTCCACTACTAAGAATGCTGAATTAAAGTCCACCTCTGGTCATGGGTTCTTTTGCTTACAACATCATCTCTTTACCCAACTCAATTTCAACACAAACCCTTAAAATCACCAGAGCCCATCAATTCGTTTCACAGAGAACCACGCTAGTGCGAAAACCCATCAATTTTGGCTTGTCCAGTTCATGTTTGGGACCTCTATGTGTGTCTGGGAACGAAGATAGAACAAGGTTCAGGTGGGTAAAGATTGGTTCTGATGATATCTCAGAGACCCAGAAGAGAGCAATATCTGAATTCCCACCAAAGATGGCCAAACGGTGTCAGGCTCTATTGAAACAGATTATCTGCTTTAATCCCGAGAAGGGGACAGTGTATGAGTTGTTGGCGATGTGGGTCAAGTTAATGAAGCCCACAAGAGCTCACTGGCTTGCTGTGCTCAAGGAATTGAGGAAGTTGGACCATCCTATGTTATTCCAGGTACCAATCACTCAATGCCTCCATTTACTAGTTTATGAAACATCTTGGTTGTCTAGTAATAATTGTTTAAGGTTGATTGTTGTGAGATTTTGTTTTGTCAATAGTTTGTTGAATTCAGTAGGTTGGATTTTACCGTGTTCCTGTTTGGTGTGTTGAAACTCATGAAAGTAAGAACTGAAAGCAAGTTCATTATATGCTCTATGGAGTGGCTCTTTAGGAAGAGACTGTGCTCTCTGCAGAAGACTCCTATGTTCATTAAGAAGTCATGAACCTATATATAAGTTATGTGCGATAGGGATTTTAATACAATTATCTAGACACAATGAAATGAACCCTGCAGGTTCAAGAGGTATTGCGACAGCTAGTGTAGACACAAAATGCTTCTAAAACGGAAATCCAAAGCATAGTTACTACCTGCAAGGAAGGCCAGATATTCAGTCCGCAGAGCTGGTACTGAGTCGCACAGTGGCACTCATAGGAGGATCACCTTTGAAAGTTAATTGGCATGTGAATGCGAAACTCATGATCTCCTCGTCGGGACAAAAAATTTCAAGTGTTGTCCACCTGTATAAATACAGGCTTACCACACTTGGAGTATGAATGAGTAATTATCAGACTTACTCTCTTGGGTGCCGAGGTCCGCGGCTATCTGCTCGAGCTTCTGGCTCGGCTGGCCTTGGCAGTTACTGTGCCGTTTGACAATGTAGGTCAGGCGCACATCAACTACTGTGTTTCAGGCTTTTCAAGTGACCGATAGAGTAGAGATCTGGTGAGAATGTTGAGGTTTTGCTAGATAAAGTAAAAATCGCTTCCAAGAGCTTTTATTGAAGTTTCCCACGTGTGGAGGCTTATGGAAGCTGGTTAAGAATTTTTTTGCCTTCCAAATTGTCTGAATGAAGGAACATGTGATGCTGCATTCTGTCAGGCCATTGCGGAAGGATAATTTGGCAATATGAATGCGGAATGGGCAGCAAAAGCAGCTCAGACAGGGAGGATACTTCTAATTATCTAAAGAAATGCTCTATATTTTCATTAGCTACCAGATTAATATTCCAATGTTTGTTATAGGGTTTAGTTAAACCATTGCGTAAACCATTAGCTGGGGCTGTCAAACTACTTAAATATCTTGCACAAATGCTAAATAACTAACTTTTTTATGGAAAGGAAAGAGAACCAGTTCATTGGTTCCTTATTTATTTCCTATCCATGGAAACAGATATATAATTCGTAGTGGTGACACGGGTTATTCTCAAAATTGATTTCTATCGCGTTATACGTCTGTTATATTTGCTACTTCACAGAAAGGAGGAAAATCACCGGGTCTCCTTCTCGTGTGGATGCTTGGAGGCAAAGGCTGGGAGTGAGCTTTGAGAACTTCAAACTTGCTATCCTGATTTTAAAGTGTTTGCTTTTGAATGGTTCAATGGCGTACCTTCAAAGTGGGGGTGGAGTTTGGCTTTGAGAATTTCAAACTTGCTATCCTCATTTTGAAGGGCTTACTTTTGTATGGATTCAATGGAGTGCCTTCAAAGTTGTTTCTGTAACGAACTTCATCTTGTGTCCTTGATTCAACTTAAACTATCCTCACTTTACCTTAAAATATGATTTTGGGGAGTTTATAAAGGTAACTTCAATGTGTATTTGGGGTTCGGTTTGTTCAATAAATCTGTAGTAAATTAACCAGCTGAACTACTGTAATACTAATATAAAAGCATGAATAAAACTGATGGAGAAGCATAAATTAAATTGAATTTTCTAGATGTGGCGAACCCCGAGTAGAACTCACACCTGAAAACCGGTTAACGAGGGGAGGGTGCCAATCACATACTTAATCGATGTTCGACAAGCCCACACCTTCAGAATCATAACACATGACATGTTTATTCAATAACAGTGCTTGACTAGCAACAAATTTGATGCTAAATTTTTGGAGCCATATAGCAAGAGCCATTGGAGTGACTTATACTTATCTAGCCACGTGTAGTGAAGTCGAAAAATAGTTAGTCGCTTTGAAGTTGCTGTTAGAGGAAATAACTAGGTGGATTGCTCTTAGCCGGCTATTGTGGCTGTCGGACTCTATTAGAGAAGATAGTGGTAGTATTGTCTCAGAGTACTTCTTGAGTTCTTCAAACACTTGCATGAAGTTTTTTGTTTGAGCAGCTAGTGGTAGCGACATGTGAGATACAGTTTCCAAGAGATCGTTGAATATTTTGTGGTGTGCTTTGGTTGCACGAACAATATGAAAGATTCCGGCAGATTTCAATTTCTCTTCATAGTTCAACAAGATATGTACAATCCAGTCATCCATTAAGTTTACACCATTCAAATAGGCATGCTGACTAGTTATGCTATAAGGATAAAGCCCAGAAGCTATAGCTAAGCGATGGATTTTATCACTTTCTACCACACTCTAATAATCTCATTTTAGGACATAGCCCAGGAAGTTCAAGTCACAATCTGCAGGTGCAGGAAGCTAAAGAGTTCTAAAGGAAGGATGATAATAATCACAGCCATCAAAAAATTTGCCTTCCGCCATAACTCTTTCGGAGGACTAATACCATCATCATCTTTCCGATTAGCTATTTCAAGAAAGGACTAGCATATAACGTGCATCATACTCCTATTAAAGATATATCTTAACTTCGATACAAAAGATTCAAACCAATTTTAAGAAACTATGGAAACAAATATTCTAGCAAACATATATGAGTATATCGAAGAGATCTAGAAGCTGATTTCTTCTTTCCAGCTAGAAATTAGGGTTTTCGATTTCGATTGCTTCTTTCCTCCCCTGTGTTTCTTCTCTTCTTTGAGTTGGGAAAGCCAAATTTGACTTTGAGGAGTTGGGTAATCTTATATTGAGGCGTCTTTTGAGTATCCCTAATTATAGGGGTAATTCGGTTAAACTGCCAAAAAACATGCATTAGTGGGCATGCCCACGCCACATAGTTATCAAATTATCCATTTAATGAAAGAAAAGACAATCATCGAATACAACAAGGGCGCTACAAGTAGATATCGTTGAAATGCGCCCAAACTCGTTTATAATATGAGATTTTCGTGTAAGGGGCCTAAATGTAGATAGTTAAAACTGCTACTTATACAAAGCCACGTGTATCTTTCCATATGAAACACGTGGTCAAGTAACTATGCTCCAAAAGCACCAAATCATAAGAGAATTTGGGTATAGGAGCCAATGTTTGGGTCACGAGATGGGATCCACTCGCATAATACAAAAACAAAAGCTCGCACGTTAATCGAAGGGTCAAGTGGCTTGGAGGCTGGAATAAGGTCTCGTTGGATCATCCTATTTGTGACCCTGTCTTGACTCTTGACACAGAGAAGGCTTGCGCATTTCTAATATATATGTACATGTTCATCTTGAACGTGTATGAACAAGACCACGTGTACGGTTCTATTTGAACTAGGACAATTGTTGTCTTGGACAGTTATGTAACCTCATGTCGTTACGTAACTTCTCTTAACAGTTCCTCTTGAATCATATATATATGAATGTGTCATTTCCGGACAGTTTAGAAATCCTTAACTTTTCTCTAATTAGCCATTTATCCAAATAAGGGGAACCAACTAGTAGTGTCACTTTCAACAAAGAGAAAAGGAAGTAGAGAGAGAAATTGGTGGTGTGAGTTGGTGTCTTTTAGCGTCTGCGCAGCTTCAAACGCGCAGAGAGAGGGAAAACAGTCTCATTCTCTACACGTTTCGACTCTAACCAGAACAAATACTTCAAACCCCAATTCGTAATCACAATTTTCATCATCTTTAACAGAAAAGAGAGCATTAAACATCATTCTATAACTTATATAACTGTCCAAGACAACAGTTGTCCTAGCTCAAATAGAAGTGGGATCAACATACTCACAGTTGAAAAAACTAATAGACTAACTAATATGTTTAATACGAGAATAACAAACAACGTCATTTAAGCATCACTGAGATATTTTGGTCTTAACTTTTGTATTAAAATTTGAATTAAGTGGTGTTCTTTAGCTGAGAGTCACAAATTAATCTATGCTGAGGCGTGGAGATTATCAAAGAGGATTGTATCTCCTCCGACAACACATTTTACATAAAGAAGCACCCATCGATACGAACCTTTAGCTGTTTCCTATATTTGTTGATTTGACAAAATTTATGATCAAAATATTTAACATAAAGCATAGCTAATCACAAGATTAAAACATTTAAATATCTGTAGAAGGGGGATCCGGATGGATGCGTTCACCCGTGTACCTTTGATACAAGATAGATATAACAACAATACAGTTTCGCTCAAGACATGATCCGGATGGGGAAGAAGTTTGGAAGGAATAGAACAAATCATGAAAAAATAAGGGAGACAACTTGCACTACAGGCTCTGAAGACCGACAAAATCTCATATCTCATGGAGGAGCTAACTATATACATACATAACTTCTATTAACAGTTCCTCTTGAATCATGCACATGCAGTTAGAAATGAGCAAAACTTTCTAACTGTCCAAGACTAACAGTTGTCCTAGTTCAAATAGAACCGTATACGTGGTCTTGTTCATGCACGTTCAAGATTAACATGTACATATATGATAGAAATGCGCAAGCCTTCAATGTGACAAAACTGGATCGCATATATGATGATCCATCTCCGACGAGACCGTATTCCAGCCTCCAAGCCACTTGATCCTTCGATTAACGTGCGAGCTTTTGTTTTTGTAATATGCGAGTGGATCCCGTCTCGTGACCCAAACATTGACTCCTATACCCAAATTCTCTTATGTTGAGGTACTTTTGGAGCATAGTTACTTGACCACGTGTTTCATATGGAAAGATACACGTGGCTTTGTATTGAAGTTGCAGTTTTGACTATCTATATTTAGCCCACTTGCACAAAAATCTCATATTATAAATGAGTTTGGGCGCATATCATGATATCTACTTGTAGCCCCCTTGTTGTATTCGATGGTTGTCCTTTCTTTCATTAAATGAAGAATTTGATAACTATGTGAGTATGTGACGTGGGCGTCCCACCTAATGCACGTTTTTTGGCGGTTAAACCGAATTACCCCTATAATTGGGATACTCAAGAGACTCCTCGATATAAGATTACCCAACTCCTCAAAAGTCAAATTTGGCTTTCCCAACTCAAAGAAGAGAAGAAACACAAGGGAGGAAAGAAGCAATCGAAATCGAAACCCCTAATTTCAAGCCGGAAGGAAGAAATCAGCTTCTAGATCTCTTCGATAAACTCATATATGTTTGCTAGAATATTTGTTTCCATAGTTGCTTAAAATTGGTTTGTATCGAATTTAAGATCTATCTTTAAAATGTTGCATGTCATATGCTAGTCCTTTCTTGAAATGGCTAATCGGAAAGATGATGATGGTATTAGTCCTTCGAAAGCGTTATGGCGGAAGGCACATTTTTTGATGGGTGTGATTATTATCAATCTCTGTTGAGAACTCTTTAACTTCCTGCACCTGCAACGTGACTTGAACTTCCTGGGCTATGTCCTAAAATGAGATGATTGGAGTGTGGTAGAAAGTGATAAAATCCATCGCTTAGCTATGGGCTTTATCCCTGTAGCATAACTAATCATCATGCCTATCTGAATGATGTAAACATAATGGATGACTGGACTGTGCATATCTTGTTGAACTATGAAGAGAAATTGAAATATGCAGGAATCTTTCATGTTGCTCGTGGAACCAAAGGGTACAAGTTAGAGTCTCATTCTATACACGTTTCGACTCTAAGCAGTCCCGTTTCTTTTGCGAAAAATGGTTTTGAGACGGGGAAATTTATAGCAGCTACTCTTGTTCTTGGTTCTTTTCGATGATCTTATTACATTTATTAGAGGCGATGGGAATGAAGATGAAGAAGTTTTTATTAGCTCAATACAGGCGAAAAATGCCGTAAAAACATTACAAAATTCTTTAATTTTTGATATTTTTGAAGCGTTTGAAATCTCATAATTAGTGTTTAGTTGCATTCACTCTTGTTTATTTTCGGGTATTTTTGCACATTCTTAAGAAGTGTGAGAGAACTTTCAGTACTTTCAGATGAGGATATAGACAGATGATGTGTAAATAACACACTTTTTTCTTTCTTTCTTTTGTGTGTGTGTGCGCGCGTGCTCGCGTGTGTCTATACGCGTATGAGTGTTACACAAATGCATTGTGTTCATGCATTGAACCTGAAAAACGTGAAACTGTTTCGTCGTCTAATTAGTCATTAACATAAGTAGAAGTAGGGTGTGGCATGTTTTGCTGAAATCTAGAATGTTTTTATGATGTGGTCGGGGTTTAGTAGATTGAGTGGATCCCATGATTCCCGGAAAATTTTCTACGGACGTTGCTGCTATTAAGGATGTGGTCGGAGTCTTATGTTGTTGTAGCAGAAGTATAACGTGCGTGACCGCCATGCTGGCTTCATGAAGCAAGTACATTCAGCTGTATTGTATACTATAAACTTTTGTAGAATAAATATGTTGTAAAATGATAGCATTATACTATCCATGTCCCCTCTCTATCTTCTTAGGGCTAGTTTGGTAATGCTGTGGCGTTTTAGAAAGTTGCTGTGTAGGAAGTACTGTGAGAAAGCTGCAGTGGAAATCTACCCGAAAAGTGTTTGGTAAATTCCGTATTTAAGCTGCTGCGGGAAAGCACTTTGACATTTTCTGTTTGGTAATTAGTGCTTTAGAGTTGTTGTTATCGTCGAAACGACAATATCATACATGATATAATAAATAGTGTTATTATAATAGATAATGATTGATATTTATTAACGGATAAGAATGTCAAATAATACATTTACCGAAAAGCAGATCCTAGAAAGCAACCCCTCACCTGCTTTTCAAAAGCTGCTGTGGGAAAGCAACTGCTTTCTAGAAAGCAGAAAAAATAAATTTACCAAACACATTAAACCTGCTTTTAGATTCGAAAAGCAGCTTTTTAGGAAGCAAAAGCATTGCCAAACGAGCTCTTAGTTGACTTTGAAGGGTCACTTTGATCCGATGGTTGATTCTATCTCCTCAGAAAGTTGGGGTTCATGAACTAGCGGTTTTCGCAAGGGAGCATCTTTGATATCTTGGTTGAAGTATAAACCGAGATAGTCAACCGAGACACAATGATACTCTCATAGAGTAGCACTTGGCTCATAAAGGGAAGTTGGATTGAGTGGACCAGGTGTGGCGTGTCACTGATTCATTGTAGGATCGTAACATGTGGCTCAAACGAAGGTTACAGGATAATGGTACCTACAATGATGTACAGGAGTAAGTGTTGGGTAGTTAAGGACATAACCAAATGTAATGAATGCGGAAAACAAGTTTGAGGTGGTTCAACAATTTAGCCCCTTTAACGTGTCGGTGGGAGAGACTGATTTGATACATATTGCATTTGGTAAAAGAACTACAGGGAGACTAAGAAGAACTGGGTAGAGACTGTATGATGCTGCTTTTTAATTTAAATGTAAACAACTGCATGGCTTTTGGCAAGAAGGAATTGGAGGAAATTGATACGTTTAGCTGACTCCAATCAAGTTGAGTAGATTCTTACTCAATTGTATTGAGATGCATGCATGCATGCTTTGCTTTCATTTGAAATTGTAATATGATTTGAAACATCTGGGGTTTTCGTTAACTTGTAGGGTCTTGTACCACTGGCCTCATTCTTAGGTGTTCATATGGCAATATTGGCCAAATGAGATGTTTATTTTTCCTTTTCTTTCTGGTGCTGGATGTATGTCTATCTGATTGGTTTGATCTGATGCAACCTTTTTTCGAGATTTGTCTCACATTGGGATATTTGGTGCCTTGTGTGTAGTTACTAAGTTGTGGGCTACCCTCTCATTGCAATCCGTTTTGAATCCCGTCGATTCTTACCCTTTTCATGAAACTCCACATTTTGTGTTGCCTAACACTAAATTTTTCTGGAGAACTTTCATTTTCCCAATGTAAAGAAGCACGGATACTACTTTCTCTGAATCTCATTTTTGCCCTCCCAATATCTAATCATACCTTGCAAGTGGTAAAGTAACCCGGTGCCAAAAAACTAAAATGTAATAATGTTTATATTCATTGTTCCCTGGCTCTAATTTCCATTGCTTCTTACATTTCTCATAGGTTGCTGAAATCGCTCTCCTGGAAGAATCATTTGAAGCCAATATACGCGACTACACCAATATAATCTATGGATACGCAAAACAAAACAGACTGCACGAAGCTGAGAAAACCTTATTAGCCATGAAGGGAAGAGGATTCATGTGCGATCAGGTGACCCTAACAGCTTTGATTCACATGTATAGCAAGTCCGGCAATCTTAAACTGGCCGAAGATACTTTTGAAGAGATGAAGCTTCTTGGTGTCCCTCTAGATAAGAGATCTTATGGCTCAATGATCATGGCTTACGTTAGAGCTGGAATGCTTGACCTAGGAGAGAGATTACTCAAAGAAGCAGAAGCTCAAGAAACGTATGCTGGAAGAGAAGTTTACAAAGCTTTGCTCAGAGCTTATTCTATGGTTGGTGACAGTGAAGGAGCTCAGAGGGTGTTTAATGCAACTCAATTTGCAGGCATCATTCCTGATGTGAACATCTGCGGACTCCTCATAAATGCTTACTTATTGGCAGGTCAAAGCGACAAGGCCTTTGTCGCGTTTGAGAATCTGAAACTGGCTGGTCTTGAACCCAATGATAAATGCGTGGCTCTGGTTTTGGCTGCTTATGAAAAAGAGGAGAAGCTTAATTATGCGCTTAAGTTTTTGATGGATCTGGAGAGAGATGGTATAATGGTTGGAAAGGAAGCTTCGGAAGTGTTAGTTGGGTGGTTCCGAAGGTTGGGAGTGGTTGAAGAAGTTGGGCTTGTATTGAAGGAATTTGCTGCCAGTGCCATGTAAAGTGACATTTTATTCGTCCTGATCATTAATATTTACGTCACGCTCTCTTCTGGCTATCTACTTCGGAAATATACTTGATCTTTTGGGTCATGAAGCCTTACAGAGCCAGAGGCAGAGGTAACTAATCGATTTACCGTATTATTTTTTTTTGAAAAATTTTGTAATTTTGTAGACTATGACCACTAATAGAGTTAAAACAGTAACAGTCTTTAAATATTATAATTTAAAATACTAAAACCTACTAGTATCATTGTTGATGTCTTAAATCTTGTGCGGAGACTATGAGACTTCTCCACTAAAGTGAAAGTAAGGTAGTTGACAAGATGCTGGTAAATGGTAATTTCCGTGGAAAAATAGGGATCCAGGAAATCCCCCGAAGGCACTATGACTAACACTTGGAAATTTCTGATAGACAAAAAAATGCATGTATAAATACATGAACTTTGACATGTAACCCCATGCAGTAGATGTTTGGCGCAATACACACCATTAGAATTGACAGATAACTCCCTTGCAGTATTGATTTTACCGACATCATGCACCACAGTTTTAATTTTGCCGACATTGGGCTCCAACTATTGATAACGGATGTCTACATTTAAGGCGCAATGTCAATAAAATCAATACTGCATGGGGGTTAATCTGTCAATTCTCATAGTGCATGTATCGCACTGTCAGCAAACATATACTGCATGGGGGGTTAGATAGCCAAAAGTTCTATTTACATTTATAAACATACGAGATCATGAAAAGTGGAAATAGCTTTGCGAGATCTGCAAGCAGGTAAGTTGTTTTTTTCAGACAGAAAAGTAAAAGAAGATTGGCTGGCAGATTTGGGGTGATTGATGATCTAAAGCTCTGCTTAACTACCTATTTTAGTTGTTGGTTATGTGATGAACTTATATCATGACCAGTGAAGAGTAGGAAATTTGTTGCAATCTTGAGCTAGGCCATTGTACTCTCAGTCTGTTATGAGCACAATAGCCCGGAACTTGTTTTGTGCTGGTAGTACCTGCTGGTAACTCATCTTCCTTCTGTCGCTGCAGCACGCAGAAACCATACAGATAAAATACTGCCCCTGATTCTTTGACTAGAAGATGGATCACCTTGAAGCGATTAGCTAGAAACTTGATGTCCAGACAACGGAGCCAAAAGAAGGCGTGTTTAAATAGATGGTCTAGTGATTGTTATGGCCAGTAGTTTAGTGCTTAAGTGATTCGCTACTTAAAGTAGCCCTAACTAAGTTCTGTATTTGTAATTAGAAATGACTTAGTCAATGAAAATGCTTAAGTTTTTTGAGAACATATCATTGTGCTAACAATACTGAGTTTTCAGCTACTTTTCTGAAGTTCCACTTAGTTACTCTTCTTCCTAAAGTGACTTCCGCCTACTTATTATTTCAGCTCAGAAGTACTTTTATCTAGTTGGTAGAGAGCTCATTCCCAGTTCTAATTTTTGTGTCATCTCTGCATAGCTTTGGAGTTGTTTTAGCTTGTTGGTAGAGAGTTCATTCTCAATCGTTTTCTGAATACTCGTTTAGACAAGTTCTGGTTCGGTTAGATCTTGGTTGAGGTTCGTTTGTCATGTAGGTTAGCGAAGACTGGGCACAGCTTCTGGGAACTTTTATAGTTCAAAATTGTGAGGTTAATAGAAGAAGATATGTGACAAAAAGCGATAAAATAAACTAATATTGAATTTCGTTAGTGTTTATAGCGGAAACAGCAGAAGCAGAGGAATTAAGGTAGAAAATAGAAACATGATTAGTTGTTACGCCATGAAAAAGGAGACCTCGCCAGCAAATCAACCCAGGAGCTCTTTCCTTAAGGAGAAATCTCCTATCTGGGTGGTTGGGGTTTTCTTACAAGGCATTCCTAATCTATTATATGGGAGCCCGGATCTCTTGGAAGCAACCGAGAATAGTGGATTTCTGGGGTTATTAGGGAAATGTCAATCTCGGGTTGCAGGATGGAAAGCCAATTTTTTTTATCAGCTGGGAGTAGGTGTACTTTGATACGTAGTTTTTTAGCGTCACTGCTCATTCACTAGAGTCCGTGGTTCCAGTTTCGAAGATTGTGGTTAGTAGGCTGCACTCCTTGTTCGCAGACTTCTTTTGGTCATCCGGGGAAGGCGCACGCCCACATTGGATTAGTTGGGGATAAACTCTCATTCCCTTTTGAGGCCGGCGGGTTGGGGCTTCCATCTCTCATACACACTAGCACGGCTTACATTTGAAGCTTGCTTGGTATTTTTCAGGGGCGTTCTTTATGTTCTCTGTTTCTTGCAGCAGCCATGCGACACTCATAATGAGCTACCTTCTCATCGTGGGAACTTTATCTGGAGGATGATATCTAAACTGTTCCATATTATTGAGGAACATTCTCGGGAGATACATATTAAGGGAGACACACGATGGATATGGGGTTCGACGCCTTCGGGAGCTTTCGTTGTACGTTCATGCATGCCCCTCCTTCGCTACTCGTCCCAAGTCGTCAATGGCATTCACGGATTTGGTTATCCTAACTACACTCAGAAGATAGGGGTGTTCATGTATAACTAGTATTTCGAGCAGTTTCCATTGATGACCGACTAATCTCTTTGGGCGTCCCCATTGTCTCGAGATGCCCTTGCTGCGCCTGCCGCACACTGGAGAGTGGAGATTATTGATCATCTGATTGTGACGGGGAGTGCGCTAGCGGGTTTGAAGTTCTTTTCAGACTCTTGCCACATCCCCCATCCGATACTTTATTGAGGGTGTGCTCTCGGGTTGTTGGGGCCAGCTGGGAATTTCTACTCAGATTCGTTTCCTCCAAACAAAGACCTTACCCACTGGGAGGCATGGACTGCTCTAAATTGGGCTATTTTCGATTAGCAGTCGATGTCGATATGAGTCATTGTTCCAGAGTATATCGAGGGGCTTAGAGAGCTGCTGCCGTTATTCACAACAACAAGAGGTCTATGTTTGTTGGACCGCGTAACGATGACACAATTAAGTCTTTCTTGTATGGAAGTTCCGGTACGTAGAGGCTCTTAGATTCGGTGAACTCGACCTCCCCGGGTCAAATCCCCCTCCATTTTAACGGATTAGAGAGGCGGCTACAGGTGGAGTCTTTCGTAATCATGAGGGTTATTTTTGCTTGTAGTTTTGGCGCCCTGTCTTCAATGGAAGGTGCGGCAAGAGCCCTTCTAGCTGGTCTTTCTTTTGCCTACGTAGACTGTGCATTTACGATTCCATGCTTGTGATTTAACCAGTTTTAGAGACGGTAGAGACCCCGTGGCATATCTCCCCACCGTCTTAGCTTGTCGGGAGCTTATATTTGGTGCCGCAGTCCAACATACTCACCGAGAGGGCAATATGGTTGCAAACGCTTTAGCGGCATATGAAAATGTATGTCACTCATTTCAAAGCTTTATGTATCAGGTTGATCTCCTCAGCTGTATGTGTAGTCTCTTTCGGCAAGACAACTTAGATCTTATGTACTATCGTCCTCCCCGAGTTCTTCTGTCTTTTTTTTCTTCTATAAGCATGTAGTGGGTAAGGTCTCTATCCCCCACCTTTGGTTTTACGGGTTGGGAGCCCGAATTATCCGTGCCCCTCCGTGTAAAAATCCCTAAAAAATAAATAGTCTATCTAATAAACTTATATCAGTGAAGAGTGCGAAGTGTGTGTGGCAATCTTAGACCTAGGCCATTTAGATCTTGACACATCAAAACTGCGAGATTAATAGAAGATATGGAACAGAAAGCACGATAAAATAAACTAATATTGAATCTCCATAGTTTTTACAGCAGAAACAGCAGAAGCAGAGAGCAATTAAGGTAGAAAATAGAAACAAGATCAGTTGTTACGCCATGAAGAAGGAGACCGAACCACTGCGGATCACCGAGCTAGTAAGTAGCCCCGGTTAATTAGGTAAGACATTTTCACTCAGAATGTGGCGGCAGAGGTAAAGCCCCGGTGGTGCTAGTGCATGGAATTGGCGGAGATTCATGCCTGTGTAGGAGTTCTAGAGCCAGTGCCTGGAGATCGCCGTCACCACCACCACCGCCACCACTGTTGCTGCCATCGCCATGGCCGCCAGTCGATGATGGGATGTCCTGCTGAGCTCTGGCGGCTGCAAACTGTCGCGGGTCCACTTGACGCTGCTGCTGCTGCTGTTGCTGCATTGTCCACGAAGGTTGTTGCACCGTTGGTTCGAAGAGCATGGATAAGTCGTAGGTGGCTGGCATGGAGGAGGCTGATGGGAGGTCCGCTATAGTGAGTTGCGGCTGCGATATTAGCGAGTGAGGCGGCTGAGGCGGCGGCGCCGGCTGAGTTGGAAGCTGATCAAGTGCTGCGAGGTGGGCTTGTAAGTATGTGAGCTCTGCTTGTAAATTCACCACCTGAGATAATAATAATGTTACAAAAAAAGGAAGAGAACGATCAGTCGCAATTTCACTGTATTTTTGGTTTCTGCCTAATATGCTTTTATTGCAATTGCCCCAAATAGGCTTAAAAATTACAGACTTACCTCTGCAATTTCTTCAGTTGGTCAATCACGTCCAAAGAGGTAAAAGATTACCATGACAATATTATTTCCTTAGGTTTACAAGACACTGTTTTGGTACAAGGTAAGATTAATAGCCCACCCGGGGCGAATAAGAGCCATGAATTGGTTATAGGCTGCATTTCTACAGAGACAAATGCCGAATTCACAAGACACTGCTTGTGTTAGAAAACCTAAAAACGGAACATAGATAATGCACTAAAGGGCCTAGAAAAACGATTTTTTGACACTCTTTAGAAAAGGCATGAACATAAAATTTTCGAAATGGAATGACATTTTTCTTAGAGGAGTATTAATCTCTTTTCAAATGAGAATGTGAACCTTAAACGACACGATATATGGGTTTGCCTTCTAGATCACCAAATACTCTACCCAACCTACGTACGAGCCAATGCAACAAGCAAAAATTTAAGTTCGCCTTGTTTAATTTCTTCATCCTAGACGAAATTTTGAGAAAAGATTAGCAGAATTCAGTGGGACTGGAATTTTTCAAAATTATGGCTTTACTATGTATTTTGGGCATTCAATTCATTTTAACTCTTCCTAATTGAGGTCACTTCAATTTCTTTTCGTGGTCAACATCTTCCATCCAAAACAATGCTTGCTTCAATTTCTTTTCAGTTCTTTTTTAGATAAATTTCTTTTCATTTCAATCATACAAAGTGATGGAACATTCATGTCTTATCAATCATTGAGTATTTCAATCAACAAATAATAATTTACATATACGAAATCAATCTGCACACGAATTAGTTAAGCCTTCTAGTTTCTTATGATACTTACGTTTACTAAAAATACTTGACGCAAAGATAAACCATTAAAAGATCGGTTCAACCAACCTATTCTAACTCCAACATTGACCAAACTCGAAGCAATTACTTAGGGTTAAAGGGTGTGTATGTTTAAGTTTTTATCAATCGTTTAATCACAAATGGCTTGTTCAAGTGCCAGAAGTAGGAATATATTTAGGGGGGCTTACCACCTACCAAACTTGCTCTGAAATTTTCACCCTGGTTCCCTTAATCCAACGTTGACGTACAACCACCAACATAAACTTTTCAAATACTACACCGCAATACCTATGTATTGATTCTTTAGAAAGATATAGAATTATGTGGGGTTCACACATTCTAAATGGGACTTTTTACATATTGTTATAATATAACTCATAAATTTTAGAGAAGTTATATTATAAGAATACGACATAGAATATATAATATATCCTAAATATTTTATAGAAATACAATGTTTAATCAACTTTAATACCTATGTTTTTCAGGATCTTCTCAGTGCACTATTCGCCTGTCACTTTGATCTTCTGACTTAATTAGTAAAACGATGTAAAAATTTGGTAATATTTTACATTGTGGTAGAGTAAAATTTACTCAGGAACACTACAAAATTCTTGAGTTGTTTTACTACCCAAGTTACTGTGTTAAAGTGATCCTCAAAAGTGAACCGACAAAATTCTGCTGAAACGCACCATATATAAATTCTTGAGTTGTTTTACTACCCAAATCACTGTGTTAAAGTGATCCTCAAAAGTGAACCGACAAAATTCTGCTAAAACACACCATGTATAAAATCGTCGTACGTCCGACAAACTTTATGACGTGACGTTGTACGATTCGTACAATCAATCCACACGTTTTTACATAGTGCATCCAACCACATACGTATGAGATTCCTTTCGTAGATCTCGACAACCTAAGATCTCGGATTCGAATTTATGCACAAATCAGAAAGAAATATCTAATAGTATGCATTTAACGTCTAATGAATACCTCGTACTAATATCATACTGCAAGTATTCCCTCCGTTCCATAGTAACTGCATTTCTTTTGTTTTTTTGGAAAATCTAATTTTGTAAGGAGACATGTATTTGTTAACAATCATTATGGAGTTTTTTTTTATGATAAAAAAAATAGTTTTTAGGAGACATTATTCTCAATGTCTTAACTTTCAAACCCAAAAAAATGATAATGAACATTTTTTTTTTGAGAAATAAAATGAACATTTTTTTTGAGACATCTTAAAAATAGAAAGTGTACAATTTTTGAAACGTATCTAATAAACGTAATGTTATTATTTTACCACATCTTTATAATAAGTACATAACCTTTCACTATGACCATAAAAATATAAAGTTGGACGTAGATGTTTCAACCATTTTCTTTCTCTCGTCTCTCATCTTTAATTTATCTACTTAAGTTTATAGTAGTATATACAGCAGCTCAATGTACTTGCTTTATGAAGCCAACTTCGTGATCACGTACGTTATACTTCTACTACAACAACATAAGACTCCGACCACATCCTCAATAGCAGCAACGTCCGTAGAAAATTTTCCGGGAGTCGTGGGACCCACTCAATCTACTAAACCCCGACCATATCATAAAAACGTTCTAGATTTCAGCAAAACATGCCACCCTACTTCTACTTATGTTAATGACTAAATTACACAGACAATTAATTAATTAAAAGGGGGATTTGATGAACAATTAATTAAAAGAGGGTTAATGATGATAATTTCTATATGTATATGTATTTTAGCGGCCAGTTGTTTTTCACTAGTTCCACTTGATCATGATGATGATGAGTCTCTAACCGTCTTTGACTGCCATGCCTAAGTGTTCATATTCACCGTTTCGTAGCTTAGCTAGCTAGCTACCAGACAGAACAGTTTCACGTTTTTCAGCTTTGATTCATGAACACAATGTACTTCTGTAACGTTTATACGCTTATAGACAAAAGATAAAAAAATAAAGGGGAAAGAAGTGTCTTATTTACACTTCATTTTGTCTTTATCCACATCTAAAAAATATTTTTGTGGGAAATTATTGAGAAATAACAAAAGTAAACACTAATTTTGAAATTCAAATGCTTCAAGAATATCATATATTGTAGAAATTTGTAACGTATATTCATGACATTTTCTTCATTGAAACAACTTTCTTTTTTCAAACAACATTGAATTAACTTCATCATCTCCATCTCCATCTCCTCTAAGAAATTTATGTGTAATAAAACGATCTTGAAACGATTTCAAGAACAAGAGTACCGGTTAAATGTTTCGCGGTCTCAAAACCAATTTTCGCAGGAGCTTTCACCCTCCATTCAAGTCTAAACATTGTATCTACCAAATAGATCAATTGGATTGTTTCCAATCTCAGCAACGAGGAATTTTACTGGTTATAACCACAACAACAACAACTAGCTAAATGCACACATGTCATTAAAATTTCCAGATTTTAAGAAGAGAGAAATAGAATGTCAGAGATTGTTTTAAGAAGATTTCCTTTTTTGCAGAAATATAGGGACATTGCTTTTAAGATCTTCATGAGAATCATCAAACTTTGCCCCTTTTTACACTCAAAACCATGTCATCAAATCACATACTAATCAAAATCACTCTATGCTGTTACTTGCAAGCATTCTACTACTATAACTCACCATGAAAAAGAGAGATTTCAGAGAGAGAGATTTTGCATACCTGTTGTTGAAGAGCAAAGATATGAGCAACACAGCCATAAACAGGATCACGAAGGCGAGCCTGAGCCTCATAGCATATCGTAACCACCGCGTCGAGCCGCTTATGGACCGGAATGTGTAGCAACAGCTTTGAAACATTACTAGCTCCGAAAACCTTGTGAACCGCCGCGAAATGAGCGGCGCCTTGTTCGGAGTCAAAATAAGGTGCAAATATACACCCTGCCACACACTTCCTCCTCAAGAACTTACACGCGCCACATGGCCCGCCGCCACTGCTACCGCTAGTCGCTCCACCACTTCCTCCTCCTCCGCCGCCTCCGGAGGCCCCGCCGGAACTCGTGCCGCTGAGATTTGCACTCATTTCTTTCAGTTCATGCCCTGATTAGGGTTTGGAAATGGAATTTGTAGTAGTAGGAAATGAGGTGAGGTTTGGATTTTAATCTCTCTTTCTCTATCTAGGGTTTGGTGAGTGAGGGGCATATAATGTGTTTTGGGGGTGTGATTTTTTTTCCCTTCGGTTTTATAAAAATAGAAGGAAAGAGAGAAAAGATAAAAAGTCTTTAAAGCCACGCGATGAAGCAAACCCACAGTTGGCTGCTTGCGTGAAGCAAACATGCGATAAGCCAACTTCTTAACTTTTGCTATTTCTCTCTTCAAATCTCTCGTGAATCAAATATTTAAATGAGTAAATAGTCACAGCGGCCAGTAATTTGACGATATTTTCAATAGAGAATGAACTAAATCTATCATGTGACTAGTATTTATAGTAGAAATAATCTTGAGAATAATTAGTTATAACAAATTACTACTACTTCATTTGCAATACTTATTCTTGCTTAATTTTCAATATTATTTTGATTACATCGTTTAATTAATAGAATGACACGAGTAGGTAATTATCGCGTAGAGAGAGTTACGAGCAGGTAATTATCGCGTAGAGAGAGTTACGAGTAGGTAATTATCGCGTAGAGAGCGTTATATAAAGTTATTAATATGTTATTACTAAGAGTACTCTGTCACTATATCGCACACTTTTACTATGACAATGTACACAATGAATCAAGACCATCACATGACTTGACATTCTAACTCAATCAGTACAAATAATACATTTTCTCTGTGTCAGTAAACGGATAGTATCAGTTAAAATATACATTCACGAGTAGGTTGAATTATAACGTTAACAGTATCGTAATGATGTTTAGTGCTCCCTTTCCCGGCAAAGATGATGAAAATTGTGATTGAGAAATTGACGCTACTAGTTGGCATCTTTCTTCGGATAAATGGCTAATTAGAGAAAGTTTAAGGATTTTTAAACTGTCCGGAAAGGACACTGTTGTCCTTAGAGTTTCTTTTTCTCATTTCATTTTCTTGATCACGAAGTGCTAACATCCACTCAAAGTGTTACATGCACTAACCGGTGTGTGTTTTCACGCACTAGATAAATCGCTGTTTTAATGCGATAGCCTGTAAATCGATATCATATACTAAGAGATACAAACTAGCTTGAAAGAGGTCAGATCAACATACTCGTAGTTGGGAAAGCTAATACACTAACTAAAGTGTTTAATAAGAGAATAACACACATCGTCTTTTCAGTACTAGTGAGACATTTAGTTCTTACATCTTGTCTTAAATATGAATTAAGTGGTTTTCTTTAGCTGCAGTCATAAATTAGTCTATGTTAAGGCGTAGAGGTTAGTGCATCTGGTCTCAGAGCAGGGTTTCACGTTTCAGGTGGAGTAATTAGAGCAAGTTTTCAGAGAGTAAGGTTTCAAGCTTCTGTAAAGAACGATGTTTGGTTCAACGATCAATATTGACATGTTTACTGGGAGAAATAATTTCAGTCTGGCCTCTGAACCAAGGGGTGTAGATACATCCACCATCTGAGTCCTCAGGGTCTATATGAGCCCTTGTTCAGGGAATTTGGCTTATTTATTTCAGGAACTCGTAGGAGTTTGAGCAACATCTGGCGTTCAGGCGATATGGTGTTACGGCGCATATGGTTCTGGCGCGATCTGATTCTGGCGCACATCCTGTTCTGGCGCATATGAAGATTCACGACACATCTGGCATGATAAATTTTTTGGCATTCGTCATGGGCGCATCTGGTCTGGAATGACATATGGAACTTGTCATGGTGTGCATCTGAGATTGCATTTGATCCTGTCTCATTCCCTTAAGTCATTATTGTGCGATAATAAAGAACAAACTATTCAATAAGAAACTAATGGACTTCTCTATATTTCCAATATAGACGTTCGTCCACGCGCCAGAAGATGAAGTGCTATATCTCCAATTTAAACGTTCGTCCACGCGTCATAAGATGAAGTGCTATATTATACTTTTTTTTTGACGCCATCGTAATAGGAAAAGGCTTATTGCAACTGTATGTATTGTCAATAAAATTGCAGAAAATGGATGTAAAAAAGGACGGCGGTTTAAAAGCTGCCTTTATCGTCAACGGTTTCGAAAATACTCGATGGATACGAGATTACATATCCTAACCAAACCCAGTCAGAGAGATCTCAAAATAGCAAAGCTACAACAACAATGATTCAAAACAAGAAGATCATCATCATCGGTTTGGTGAATCGTAAAAACGGATTGAAGTCTATAGCGCCCACTCTCCTTGGCCCCACATACCAGATGTAAGTTGCCGATGTTTCCAATATAGACGTTCATCCATGCGCCTTAAGATGTACAATACCTTTTCTTTGACGCCATTTTAATAGGAAAAGGGTTATTACAACTGTATGTATTGTCGATATCGATTACAGAAAGTGGATGTAAAAGAGGACGAAAGTTTAAAAGTTGCCGTTACTGTCAACGATTTCAAAAATACTCGGTGGATACGAGATTATGTATCCTAACCAAACCCTAATGAGAGAGAGCTCAAAAGTGAAAGGTAACAATAACATTGATTCTATACAAGAAGATCATCATCAGCGGTTTGGCAAAGTAAAAAAAGGGCCGATGCCTGCAGTGGCCACTCTCCTATGCCCCATCTGCGAGATGTAAGTTGCCGATATTTCAAATATAGACGTTCGACCACGCGCCATAAGATGAAGTGCTAAATACTACTTTTTCTTTGACTCCAGCCTAATAGGAAAATTGTTATTCCAACTGTATGTATTGTCAATATCTATTGCAGAAAGTGAATGTAAAAGTGGACGACCGTTTAAAAGCTGTTGTTATTGTCAACGGTTTCAAAAATACTCGAGGGGTACGAGATTACACATCCTAACCAATCCCTAATTAGAGAGATCTCAAAATCACAAAGCTACATCATTTGAAAAAGAAGATCATTATCAGTGTGAAGCGTAAAAAAGGATCGAGGTCTGTAGCGCCCACTCTCCTTTTCCCCTATACAAGATGTAAGTTGCCGATATTTCCAATATAGATGTTTATCCACGCACCTTAAGATGAAGTGCTATGCAGTACCTTTTCTTTGACGACATCTTAACAGAAAAAGGGTTATTGCAACTGTATGTATTGTCAATATCGATCGCATAAAGTGGATGTTAAAGTGGACGACCTTAAAAGTTGTCGTTACTGTCAACGGTTTCAAAATACTCGGTGAATTCGATATTATGTATCCTAACCAAACCCTTATCAGAGAGAGCTGAAAATCACAAAGAAACTACAACTACGATTCAGAACAAAAAGATCACCAGCAACAGTTTTGTGAAGCGTAAAAAGGGATCGAAGTATGTAGCATCCATTCTCCAATGCCCCATCTCCGAGATGTAAGTTGCCGATATTTCGAATATAGACGTTCGTCCACGCTCCATAAGATGAAGTGCTATACAATATTTTTTCTTTGACGCCAGCCTGATTGAAAAAGGGTTATTGCAACTGTATGTATTGCCAATATCGATTGCAGAAAGTGAATGTAAAAGGGGACGGCCGTTTAAAAGCTGTCGTTATTATCAACGGTTTTGAAATACTCGTTGGATAGATATTACGTATCCTAACCAAACCCTAATCAGAAAGCTCAAAATCGCAAACCTACAACAAAAATGATTCAGAACAAGATGATCATCTTTAGCGGTTTGGTGAAGCGTAAAAAGGGATAGAAGTCTGTAACGCCTACTCTCATGTGCCCCATCTGCGAGATGTAAGTCGTCGATGGCTTTTTGGGCCCCGAGCTCCATCTGTGTACTTGCGCCCTCCTTTTTCACCTCCACCACAGTGTACATTAAGGTCACGTTTGGTTTTCCAGACTAGCCGGACTGGACTGTACTGGACTGGACTAAGTCGGATAGGATTGGACTGGATTAGCTGTATTATATTTAAAACTGTGTTTGGTTATGTATCGTCAAAGTATTATGAATAGTTGTTGGTGTAATTAATGTTCAATACCAATTAGAATAGTTCAATACTGTTAATACTCTCTTGACGGAGAAAATATCCAGTATCACGGGAATTATGGTGATGTGGTATCACGAGACACTCTAATTGGTTGATTATGTGATTATTTCCATACATTGATACAATTAATATGGTACAATTAACATGATCAACCAATTAGAGAGTTCCGTGATACCACGTCGCCGAATCCCCGTGATACCGAATATTTTCTCCTCTTGAGGGAGGGAATTAAAATAGAGTATTAAACTCATATTTTTCACTATTTAATACCGGTATTAAATTAAATCCAGAACAAACCAAACAAAGTATTAATAATCACGGTACTATCATTAGTTCAATACTAGTTAATACCACTAATATTTAGAAAACCAAACATGCCCTAATGTGTGTCTGATTTTGAACTTTACCCATCTAAAAAGCATTTAAAATGTCACAATTTGTGTCTTACCCGTTTAAATGTTGCCGTTGACCGTTGACATTCTAATTTGAGTTTCCCCTTACTTTCTCTTCGAGTTGTGTGTTTGAACCAAATGATACCAAGCAGTTGTCTAAATGTTTTACCTACGCATTTCAATCTAGATACATAATGGATTTAATTATAGTTAGTAAAATACGGGACGGAAATAAATCGTGGTATGGTACGTACGTGTATTGTTCGATTTTATGTTAAAATACGTTAGTAAAAATTCGGCTTAAAAATACGAGATTTGATTAATTCGAGTATTCTATACGTACGTGTATAATTCGTATACTAGTTATTCATTCGGAATTAAAAATATGAGTGTGAGTAGTTTAGCATATATGATGAGTTATTTGTGTCCCACATTGTAATCTTTTTATATTTTTATCAAATATTTAAAAATAATTTGTACATCATGTACTCATTTGTTTATTATTTTTTATAAATATACTATTTACTCATAACTAACACATTACTTATTTTACTTATGTAAAATAATATCAAGCTATTTATGATCAAAACTTCTATAAAAAAAAGCTAATGTGCATTCCCTAATCTTAAGCCTTAATTATTTTGAAAATTAATAGTATAACACATTAGACTCAAGATGCATGTACATAGCTAGTTCAACTTAAACTTTTAAATTTTTATAATATATACTTGTAAATATATATACTAATAAATATTTATAATGAATAAAATATAATTCTTTACACTATTATTCTTTCCGAAAAAAATATTTATAATAAATAAATGGTAAGAAAATATTTAATAATAACTAATTACTATAGCTTCTAATATTTGGATGACAATTTATTTGTAGTAATTTTGTATGGAAGAAGTTTTATTCGGAAGTATTATACGTTAAAACGTTAAATACGAGTATTAAACTTTTTTGGTCAAAAATTCGAATATTTTTCATTAGGTCCAGCAATAGTACGAAATACGGAAGTATTTTTCATTCATACGTACGAACGGGTATTAAACGGAAAAATTCGGAGTATTTACTAACTAGGGATTTAATCTCAACACTATTTTTCTTCGAAAAATGTTCAAGTGATGGTTATATATATATATATATATATATATATATATATATATCACATCTTATATCTCTGTTCCCGCATTAATTAAACTCATTACTGAAAAGGAGATCTTAATTACATAATATTGATCAATTATGAGCTTACCTTTGACATTGTATATTACTCATCCTCATATGTTGAATTAACATAACTGAGTGGAAAAAACAAAATCAGAACTCATCCTCTATTTATGCATGCTAGGAGATGCAAACAATTATCGTGATAATCCTTTTCAGAATGATTCTTGAGTTTGTTGTAACACCTTCCGAACAAAAGATTATCTGACATTTGTAGAAGTTTGAAATAACTATTTGAGCAGGTTGGAAGCTAGATATATGGTGTTCTTTGGAGTACAAATTTAGATATTGCATGCCGAATCACATACTAAACAAGTTTCTTAAGCAGTTGTTGCGCTTATTGTCAAAATTGTGTCTTAGAAACGATTGATATACAAATATAATCTTATAAATACGGGTAAAAGGCATTTTCATCCCCTCTAGTTTCATTGAAGGACAGTTTCACCCCATCTAGTTTTGAAACGGACACTTTCCCCCTTTCAGTGTGCAGAACTCCAAAAAATCTAAACTCCATACTGCTACACCAGTCTGGGATTGGAACAATCAGTAAAAGTGATTTTTGAAACAAATTTTCCCTCATGTTATGAAAATTGTAGACATTACCCATGATATATTAGACTTTTTGCATTATGCGGGGGGGGGGGGGGGGGGGGTGTCGAAGTGGTCTCAAAAAATATTTTCAGTGGCAAATCCTACTCCCAAACTAAGGGCGTCACAGTCAGACAGTGTAAATTAATTGAAGTCCGGCACAATGAAAGGGTGAAAGTGGTCTTTTCAAAACTAGAGAGTGTGAAAATGTCCTTCAATGAAACTATAGGGGATGAAAGTGTCTTTTAAAAGCCAAGTTTTTTTTTTTTTTTTTGTGACAAACCATGAACCCCAAAGATTGGCACAATAACATAGGCCTTAATACCTTGTTTAGCAATTGTATATTTCTCTATCCTTGTGAAAAAAAATCATATATTGGCAACCTGCAAAGGAAGGAGCACTTTTAGCTTGACCCACAACGGATGTTACAATTCGATGTTGTTTGAATCAACGGACATAAACAAATTTACTTGACCCGCACCGGATTCAACTTCAGTACTTCACTCTAGTATTTTATCAGGTTTTCATGACATTAGCTGTTCCTTTCCCCTTTTTGTTCGGTTAAATTAGAAGCAAAGCAACGAGTTTCTATTGAGATTGTTGTGTTCATTTCTTTAACTAGTCGAATTGCAATGTTAACATAGTTTCTTAAGTGCCGTTCTCATATTTTTAACATCAAAGCAACTTTCGTCTTATGTGTGTGAGAACATATGAAATTTTCTTTTAAATATAATAAATATACGTATATAATTAGTACTAATAGTCTAACATAAAAAACTTTATATCCCTAAAAAAAACAATTTAGATCCGGTAAGATTCACTTACGCCTAATCAGTTTGTAAAATTTTCACTTACACCCCTCATGAATATCAAACTTGTCGTTACTTACATCTCATCTGCGTATCCACTATACTAGTTGGTAAGGTAACTTTCCAAATTCAGTTTTTTGGACAGATTTACTCTTACAGAGGCTGCAATGGTCAATCCACCTCAATGTGCATTCTTAGCATGTGCAAATATCGCATATTAAGATGAATTTCTGAACATTTTGCAGCCACTACAAGCAAAAGTTGAGACTAACATGAGTTAGAGTTTATAAAATTCGAGGGGAGGGGAATGGTCTTTGCAGCCTCTGTAAGGAAAAATCAATCACGTTAAATTGCAAAAGTAGATCCACAAAGGAGTGAAAATAACAAAACGTCTGATTGTTAAGGGATGCAAGTGATGTTTTTCAAACTAGAATTGGTGTAACCTTGTAAGTAAAGATGAACCAAAACTAAAGGAGTGTAAATGAAAATTACCTTTTTAGATCAGATGAAGTACATAAACGACACAGAAAGCCTTGGACGACTTGATCAAAGAACGTAACGGCTCGGGAGCTGACGAAGCGTTGATAGGGACCCACACGCTTTTCCACTTTAACATTTCCCGTTCCGTTCCAAAAGATTCTTTTTTTTTTTTTTTTTTTTGTCTAACGTTCCCAAAAGATTCAATCAGATCTAGGGAAATAAAAAGTGAGAGTAAATGTATTTCTTTTAGAGCTTGTTTGGTGTCCGTTTAAAAACAAGAAAAACAGTGAAAAGAAAACGTACCGAAAAAACACGTTTAAAAACATAATAAAAAAACTGTTTGGTATCCGTTTAAAAACAGTGTTTGAAATCAAAAACACGTTTGACAACATTAGTAAATTTCAATGTTAATTTGCTTGAAAATCATTTTTACGTACTATACCGACATATATTTGATATTTGTTGCATCTAATCATAGTTGAAATGTCTTCAAACACCAATAGTATGAAAAAAAAACACCAAAAAAACACCACATTTGCTGCTTTTTTAAACAGCTGTTTTTCTGCGTTTTTTGTTTTTAAACAGACAGAAAAACATGCATACCAAATGAGTTTAAAAAAACAACTCTGTTTTTATTAAAAACAGCTATGCCAAACATGTACTTAGACAAAGTAAATAAATTAAAATTTGGGATTCCTAAAAAAAAGTAAATAAATAAAAAAGTTGAGAGAAAGAAAAAAGGAACAGTAGTAAGTAACAGTTTGTAACGGCGCTTAAGAGCAAAACCGCGCCGTCCGGTTTCTTGTTCAGTGATTGTGGTGGTGTGTAGAGGAAGCAAAAGACATGGTGGTAGTATAGGTCTCGCATGGGGGTTGAGGACACGTGTCGTGTTTGGACCCGAGTTAATTACGGGTCGGACCGGCTGCTTACGTTAGTATGGTGGTAACAGTTACGGTTTCATTCGAACCAAGCACACACACCTTACATGTGAAGGTGGTCGGCCATCCCTTTGTGTACAACAAATAGTGGAAACTTTTATCTCAGAGCATCTCGGGAAAAAAAAAAATAATAATAAAGTGCAGGAAAAGGGTAAAGGACAAAAACCGCCCTTAGGTACGGACTAAATACAAACACACACCTCGTGTTATGATATATATAGCAATACCCCCGCCTGTGAGTGACGGTGGTTAGACAATTACCACCCTTCTGTTACTGTTAGGTACTATTTGATTTTTTGTGACCACTGCTTAAGTATTAATTTTTTCTCAACTCTAGCTATATTTTTATAGAAAAAATTATTTATTTTTAAAAAAGAGAATTCTAGATAAAATCAATTATGAATCTAGACTTACTGAAATTAATTTAAAGTGCAACTCTTATTTATAGAATAATCAGTTAGTAATAAAAGATTTTTACTTATAAAGAAAATCTAATTTTCAGTTATCCGTTCTTAATCTTCTATTCTAAATAAAACAAATAAAATGAAAATAATATTTTAGAAAATCAATTTCAATTTACTTAGAATAGAATTAAGCTGTCAAGTATTCTTCTTTAAGTATAACTCAAATCTTCATAAAATAAATCTAGAAAAAATAGTAATAGCAATAATAGGTTTTGGTCGACCGAGGAAGGAATCTAATTCATGGCCGAATTTATCCAAGTGATAAACATGCTCTATTCTTTTTAATTTGTAATGAAAGTCTTCCGGCTAACTTTGAACATAAAACAGATTAAGTTCATAAAAGAGTCTTAATAGAAAAATACATATTTTTGTGATCATTAACACTATATATATACATAGTTTTCATAAAATATAAATTTATTTCTAATTAAACTCTCTTCACTTTGAAGATAATGAATAGAATCCTAAAGAATTTTTAAGAAGAATAACTGATTGACTGAAACTGCCAAAGACCTATAACAAAAAAGGCAGAGCTTTGTATTTTGCAATAAACCCTAAAAAACAAACACAATTTCATACGCTAACACATTTTCGTAAGTTATTAAGGCTAAAACATAAAAGACATGGGTTTGAAGGTAGGGGTTACTATTTTATTCTTCTTGGAAGTGTAAGTGCGGGTAATAGAGGTACATTTGTAATGCACACATATACGTGGAATCAGATCGGGTTGAAACCCGGTGGATCTGCCTTAATATCCAAATCCAGATTCAAATCCGATCGCGTATGGCTTTCCTGATCCAAATTATCTGATCCATTTTCAATTGGATCGGATTCGGATCCAATCCATTCGGCTTGGATCGCTCGGATCTCAAATCAGATCGGGAAAATTTCCTCCATAGTATTTCGAAAAAAGTGGTATCCCAACAATGTCTTTAAGGTCTCATAATTGCCTCGAAAAGTGTGCTAATTATGAATTAATTAGACTGTAATTAACTAGAACTTTTTGATTTTCCAAAAAGTTATGAATAAAACACTAGGAAATAAGAAATTGCATTTGAAGTCAGTAGGAAAAAAAATGGACAAAAACAGTGACCAAGGCCACCGCACGCGGTGACAGGGGCTGGCGGTCCACCCTGTCATGCGGTGCCCACGGAGCCCGGCTACATCAGCGGGTTGCTGATTCAGACGCCCACATGGTGGCACAGATATCGATACACGTGGTGCCATGTCAGCCTCTAGACTAACTGTGCATGTCACGTCAGCAAGCCATGTCATCGACCACTTCACGTACCATATCACTACGCAAGGCCTATGAGTATTGCCACGTCAGCCGTCGCAGCCAACTTTGGCGTGTGCGGCGGAGTAGCAGGCGCATGTGCCCCACGCGCCACCTTCCTGTGCTCCATTTCGAGCGAATTTTATATCGACGTGTTCGTCTCGTCGTAGTGATTGTGATTATGTGTTCAAAATTTTATTTTAACACTTTGGAAGAAACCGATTTATTCTGTAGATCAAAACTGCTCATATATATTTGTACGGTGCATGAACTTTAAACGTTCATAACTTTCATTACGTTAATTCTAAAAAAAAAACAAGATATTTCTGAATTTTTTGCGGAAAGATCTACACAATGGTATGTAATTTGCACACAAAAATTGAGTCACGAAAAATGATGTATATTGTACATGTACGAGCTCGTGTTACGAGACACGAAATACGAGCTATGGCTCTGATACCAATGAAGGAAAAATTACTGGATAGGAGGTAAATCCTAGTACGGTAATCTTAGCGGAAGCATTACGCGTTTACCTCTTGTAGCGTGACCGTCCGCAAACAAACTCCCCGATCTTTGTTGCGCTTGTATTCCCGTTCCTCGTCTCCCAGCAATCGCGCGAACCTCTTGGGCAAGCACGATTTTTCACAGCATGTCCCGCTTTTGGATGAGTGTGAGAGAGAAAACTAGTGTTCCTACATATATGTATACTCACTGATTTATGTAAAGCTATCTATATTTATAGACACACTTCTAATTAATTGCAGCGTACCCCTGGAGTATGAGTTAATTACAGAGCAGCCTCTTATGCGCCCCATGTAATTTTCTAACAAATATTATCTCCCGTCTCCCACACAAGTGTAAAACTGACTAAGCTAAACGAAATTTGAAATAACTGAAAGTTGCTAAACTATCCGAAGCAAGGAAATTAAATCATCTGTAATTTTGGTCGATTTCCAAACACGCACCTATAGAAAAAGTCTACGGTAACCCTAATACCCCGTCCCACATCGAGATATTGTGAATGAGATGTGTGGTATATAGTACACCATGTGGATTACTACTAGCACTTTCAAGACTTAAGTATTTTTATCCGGTGGTACGGATAAAGAAGTTGCTTGTACTACTAATCCGCTCGGATTGTTACATTAACACATCATTATCTCCCACATCTCCCACTTGTTTCCCACACCAGTGTAAAGTCATTACTCACCTGGCATGATTACATTTTTGTGCAAAGTAAATGATAGATAAGTGGGATAAAAGAGTGGATGTACATCCTAACATTTCTCGCATTTTATTTGAACATTTGTCGGAAATGTAGCTATTTAAAAATTTAAAACTGTTTGATAAGAGTTAAAAATCTGAAGAACTGTTTAAATTAAACTGTTTGATAGTAGCTGTTGAGTTTCCCTTGTTGAATTATTAATGTTTTAGTTTCGTGGATATGTGTTATCTTTGGTTTTCCATGTAGCAGCAGCTTGCAATGTGTAGTAGACTGATCTTTAAAACAACCTTATAATCGAGAAATTCGACCAAAAACAACGAAATGACAATAGAAGAGTCAAGAGTGAAAATGAAGTCTCGAGAACCATAGAAAACGATGACCCTAACATGTGGAACCTCAAACATATTTGTCTATAATTTGCCACTAAAAACTAATTTTCTTGACGTCCTTTGTAAGGCAAGATAAATATTAGTTATTCTACATAAGCAGAAACCACCTTCATTAATATTTATAAGCAAACGCCAACCAAACTATTGAGTTATGTTTCAGCAACTTCTGCAACTTCTGTACACATTTATTCAACACAAATATCAATTAACTCGATTTCTAATTTTTTATTTACCGAATTATTATATTGAGTTATTTTTAGTTAGAGCTTTCATTTTCTAGAGATGGCAGAGAATTTCTCTTTCTGAAACAAAGTTGACATAGATTAGAAATTAAGTGAGAATAAAATATATGAAATTAGTCTCTTTCATTTCATTGCTTCCTAAAAGATGTTGTGAGATAGCAGAAATCGTCAGAAAAGACAAAAGCATCTTTACTAAGTGCCATAAAAATGACTTCGGTTATTTTAAAATAGTTAGAGCATCTCCCACAGTGCACCAAATCCTATATTTGATAGTAAAATTTGATGTTTTCGACTTCCCACAACAAATCATCAAATCACCAAATCACTCCAAAATGGTGATTTTTTTGTGGGCCTCCCACAGTCGTTGACAAAAAAAAACACCAAATCACCAAGTCCTATATTTGGTGTAACTTTTGTGAAATGGTGAAGTGCATCTCCCACAGTACCCTCAAATCCTATCCTATATCTCCAAATTCCATTTTTACCATCAAATTTGATGGTAAAAATAGGATTTGGTGTAATCTACACCAAATTTTTAATAAGTGTTTATGGCATGTTTTCAATTACTTTCATGGTAATAATATGCTGTAATGTAATAGTTTAGCATTTCGTCTTTACTGTATATACGCTATCATTTTTTCTTCTCCCACTTTGTATAATATGCTTTTGAGCCATAGCGTGTTATATAATATTTTCAGCATCATGCTGCGGGATGATAAAAAGAAATAACTATTGTAGTTGCAATAGGTCTGGCCGAACATAATACACTGATGTTAAACTTCAAAAACTTCAGTAACCTTCTTGTACATATGGGATAATCATGGTCAAATGGATTAGACTGGTTAATTTTAGATTTTTTGAAGTGTTATTTAATTATTTTACAATTTCGTGTAATATTGTTTTGGTAATATATTTTTTTTTATTTCGATAGTTATGAAATTCCTGATTTGGTGATAAATTTGATGATTTGTTGTGGGAGGCCAAAAATACCATTCTCTAAATCTGATGAAATGGTGAAATAACTATTTGATGTAAATTTGGTGAAAACTGTGTTAGATCAAAAGCTCTATTTTTCCACCAAAAATGGTGAAATGGTATTTTTGAGGGTTAATTGTGGGAGGCCAAATCATTTTTCTCCATCAAATATAAGATTTAGTGTAAAATTTGATGTCAACTGTGAGAAATGCTCTTATGGTGACATCAAAAGTATTCTAAAACTCGTTCTAACAACCTCGGTACTTGGCTCTTTGGTACGAGAAATAATCAAGCAATATTGACTATGGATAAATAATTACTTACAAATTATGAGTTTAATCTAGTTTAGAGGTGGGACCCTAGAGTCCAATCCATTCGTGTGCCATCATCGATAACTATAATTATGCAAATTTGCCTCCTACACACATGCATAAATATATAATTATAAATGTTCCCTGGAAAGAATTGTGTTTAATAATGAACGATGTCACCCCAACATTGGGCAAATTAAACATTTATCAATAAGACCACTTTAAGATCAAAGCAAAAGAAATACAGCTAGAACGTAGTATTACTTTAAAGGATGATGAAAAGCTGAAGGGGTCAAAGATAAAGATTTTGACTAACTAATCATGGATCTTAGCAAAGTACTTTATGAACTTAAAAGGTTAATTAATTAGTCAACCATTGTATTTATTTATTTACTTAAACAATATATTTGTAAAAGGTGCTTAGTTCTTGTTTAGGCATATCAATCTCCGATATTTCACATCACTATGATGATCTCTAATAACTTATGCAAATTCTAATGTTATGCAAAATCTAAAGAAGATAGTCAAACATTAAATTCAATAGACAATACATATGCCTATACATTTTGCAAAACATGCATCTGATTCTCCGTTAATAGCTAGAAAAAAATAGACTAAATTTTGTGTGTGTCTCTCTTCGTTTTGTATTTTAATTTAATTTTATAAATTGTAATATCTATGAAATTATAAACTTATAATACACCATTAGAATCAATACTACAAAATCATTCTATGCATAGTTTAGAATGGACGAAAGTTATGAATTTTTATGTTTTACTATCGGAGATGCCCTAAACACTTGTATCGCTAACTTGCAACAACGTTTTCAGGATCTTGTACTAAGCAGCGTGACACGTCATGGCATGGTGTTTGATTGACACTAAGAATATGAAAGAAAATTTGAGCTTTGATACTTGAGAATTCTGCGTTCCACAAACTGAACTTGATATCTACTAGTTCCACAAATTTAAACTAAATGTTGAACTAGTAGATATTAGCTCAGTTTGTGGAATGCAGAAATGGGAATACTTAATGAAATCATGCGGGGAGAAGATTGCATTTACCCTTGGGTTGATGCATTGGGTTGGGACATCTTCTTAACCCAACAGATTTATAAGGCCCAATTGGACAACACATTGATCTAAACGAACAAACAATTAGACTCACTAACCCTCCTCCTCCTATCCCACCTCTAACCCACTAATAATACTCTTAATATTTACAATCCTACCATGTTACCTTCAACAGTCAAAACACTATTTATACTCTCTTATATTATTTTATTGTAAAAAAACAACTCCATTTATTTTTTAACAAACAAACAAAAAAATGAAAAAATAACCCACTTAGCCCACCAAGGAGGCGCGCCTGCGGGCTTGACTCTCCCCTCGCCTCTTTGCCCTCTGTTAACCTCCCCACCCACCGCCTCACCCATTGTTGGAGGCGCTAATCAGAGAGTGTGGGTAAGCCAGAGACCACGGCTGCGGATGATCTTACACTGTGTCATTTAAAAAAAACGACATTGTGTCCTTTTCAAAAAGAAAAAAGAAAAACACTTATAATGCGTAGCAAGTACTCGTCAATTTTTTTTTTTTTCTGGAAAAGATAAACAATTACTGGATGTGCCAAATATATTTCAGGGAAATATTTTTTTTAGGAAAAGAGTGGTATTTTAATAAGAGGAACCACTAAAATTTAAATTTCAAAAAAAAAAAAAAAAAAAAAAAGGAACCACTAAAATTTGGGCCAATGATAGAGCCCAATACTATTTCAGGGAAATATTAAAGAGCCTATTTGGCACCTGTTTAAGAACAACAAAAACAATTTAAATAAATCTTATTACTTTTATGTTTCCGTAAGTTGCTGTTAAATATCACGGAGTCCCCTAAAAATTTAACTTCAAATGACGATCATACCCTCAATATTCAATTAACTCACGGTAAAACCTTTGGAATTGGTCAAAGATGATAGTTCTGAGAATGAGGAAAATAGTAACAGGGATAGCTCTTTGGGTAATTTTCACTTACACGCTATCAATTTTGGTTGATCTTCACTTACACTCCTTTTAGATTGAAAAAAAGTCAGCTTACACTCCTTATGACTACCAATCGTGTTGTCACATACACCTGCCTCTTTGTATTAACTCTACTAGTTGGTAGCTAACTTTCTGAATTCAGATTTTTGGGAAACATTTACATTTACATAGGATGCAAGGCTAATTCACACCAAACTTCGTTACTTACGACCTCAAACCAGTCTCAAACTTTGCTTGTAGTAGCACCAGGTTCAGAAAAGCATACAGAACTTGTAATAGATTACAAACATGTTTGCACAATACACATTGGGGTATATTGGCATTTGCAGCATGGGTAAGGGTAATTTGTCTAAAAATATGAATTTGGAAAGTTAGTCTGTCAACAAGCAGAATGAATACCGAAAGGGGGTTAACTGACAACAAATTGGTAGTGATCAGAGGTGTAAGTGAAATTTTCAAAACTATAAGGGGTGTAAGTGTGGATCAACCAAAACTGAGGGGTGTAAGTGATTTCACTCTTCTTCTTCTTCTCACCGGCCTCTACCGCTTCGGCCGCTGCCGCAAAGGCCGACCATCTTCTTCTTTAAAGAACAAAAAATAGAGGAGTTAGAGAGAGAGAGGGGAGAAACTGGAGGGTGCTATGTATGTAAAGAACATTTGCTTATTCCATATAATTTTACTAAAAATATCGTCACGCGTTAGTACAGAAAATTAATTGGATTATTTTCATTGATCAAGTTGAGTACTTATACAATGGTGCTACTCGACTACATACACCGCATCAAGTGACTACATACATTCTATATACATGATAGAGTAGGAAACAGGATAATTACAACATAATGTCTGATTGCATAATTCATGGAAGAGATAATAACTGATTAATCTCATTCCATAACACGCCCCCACAAATGAAGGATCTGTCAGATACTCCAATCTTGGATCACAGATGTAGAAAGGGTGTGCGGTCAAGTGGCTTGGTGAGAGTATCTGCGAGTTTCCTTACGAGTTGGAACATGTCACACGCGGAGAGCCGATGCGACGAGATCACGCGCGATGAAGTAATCTAGTGCGACATGCTTCATGCGAGAGTGAAAAAATGGATTCTTGCAGACATCGTGGCACTATGATTGTCACAGAATATAGCGAGCCAATGAAAAATGTATGCCAATTTTATGAAGCAAGTGGTCGACCTAGAGCAGTTCAGTTGTGGCATTCGCAAGGGCCCGATATTCAGCTTTCAGGGACGAGTGCGAGACTGAAATATGAAGAGAGAACTTCCAACATATGATATTAGGGCCCAATAATAATTCATAGGCAGCAGTAGATCGTCCCATAGTTGCATTCCACCCCAGTTCGCATCATAGAATGCGGCAATCTCCATGTGCGCCCCCCGGTCGTAGATAAAGGCCATGACATGCGACCCTTGAGATATCAAAGGATACATTTAGCATATGTACAATGTCAAGCCAGTGGTTCGGGAAGGAACTGAGAGAACCAAATGACAGCAGACGAGATACCAGGGCATGTGAGTAAGATACTACATAAGCTCAAGTAAGCGACAATAGTCAGATATATGAACGGATGTAGCAAGATCAGTTTGGAAAGTGGATCGGTGGGAGACATTGGGGTAGAGACAGACTTGGCATATGCCATTTGAAATATGTCCAGAATGTAGGAGATGTACACAGCTTGGGAGGAAAAAATTCCACCTTGAGCAGGTATAACCTCCATTCCTAAGAAGTGGTAGAGAACCCAGATCCTTTAGAGAGAAGCGAGTGGCCGGCAGCGTGACAAACCGTGCCAGAGCAGATTGTGAATTACCAAGTAAGAAAATATCATCCACATACACCAAGAAGAACAGTCGGATACCATCCTCAAAGAAGGAAAACAGATAGGGATGAGCACGAGATCGTTGGATCCCGGTATTGATAAGGAAGGCAAATTCATTGCACCAGGCATGCAGAGCTTGTTTAAGACCATACAGTGCGCGACGGAGCCAACTCACATGCGCTGGTTTAGTTTCCTCCACCTATCATGGAGGTTGGGCCAAGAAGACTGCATATGTGAGGGTACCATGTAGGAACGTTGACATCCATTTGGTGCACCGGTCAACCAAGGGAGAGCGCCAAAGTAAGAATAATCCGAACAAAAACTGGCTTCATGACAGGGCTGAAGGTTTCCAAGTAGCCGCGACCAAATTCTTGGGAGTATTCTATGGCGACAAGACATACTTTTGAATTTGTCAACAACACAATTCGGCATGCGTTTGACGCGGAAAACCCATTTACATCTAACAAACTTGTGATCTGTTTTGGGAACTAGATCCGAAGTGGTTGCATTTGAGAGATGCAATTTTATCATCCATGGCTTGTTTCCAGAGGGGATGTCTTAAACCTTGATTAACTGTCCGGGGCTCAAGAGTTGGAATAGTGGGATGAGCAGTGGTGGAGTCGAAAAATGTAGGATTGAAGTACTAGGTATTTGGCCGACGAGTGTGCGGTGGTGTCGGCGCAGGAGCCAGTTCATTGTCCACGTCATCAGGTGCTGCAACATTAGGAGTCGCGGGTGTAGGTACTGGTGCAGGTACTGGTAAAGGTTGCGGTTTGGGAATCGACACGGACGTGGGGGCGGACACATGCGCGTTGTGGTGGCGGGCACATGTAACGCTACGCCTGGGAAGGCATTGGCGTAGCTTTACATGATTGTGGTCCATGCTTCACGCGAAGTTGACCGACGAAGATCAGTAATTGAACTGATTTAGTGCAACTACCGAGAAGGGCACTGACAATGATGTGGTCTTAGTGATACCAGATAAAATAAGTAGGATTTGCAACTGTTTTTGCATAATCACTGTAGCACAGTGGTGGTGTGATTGATCCATCCGGTGTACCACGATAGATCAAAGCCAATAAGGGTAGCTTCGACTTGTCGACGCCTTACTAGAAAATTGATGGATGAGAGCTTGATAGGAAAGTTGGTTGGGACATTCAATTGGATTACTGAAGTTGGTGTGGTTGAAGTCATGGTGGTGTCGACCCGCGTCCAAGAGGGAGAAGCAAGATCGTCGGCTTACGTTTTACAACGAAAGAGAGGGGTAGAGAGAGGGATGGATCGTGTAGAAAAAAATATGCTGCTCTGATACCATATTAGAGTGGAAAATGAATTGTATTATTTCTATTGATCAAGCTAAGTATTTATGCAAGAGTGATTTCTACTACATACACTACATCGAGTGACTACATACATCAGGCTAGAGTAAGAAACATCAGGTACAACATAATACTACATATGTTTCTTCTCTTTCAGCTTACTTCACTTTTTGACACTATTCACTGGGTCACTTTGACCCGGTGATTTGGTTAGCAAAACAATACACGAATTTGGTAATCTTTGCATGATCTTGTAGAGTAAATTTCACTCTTAAATACCATGGAAAAAAATACATCGTTTTGCTATCCAAATTACCGAGTCAAAGTGACTCAGTTACAGGTAAAAAATGCATAATATCGTGGAAGAGATAATAACTGATGATCTCATTCCTTAACACCAGCGCACACAGATAAATCATAAAATCATATGGAGACTTTTTGCTTCATTTCCAACGACGAGGCCGTTTCACAGAAGCCCTAATATCAAACAGCTTTATCACAAAGGGTAGGGTTCACTTTGAGACCATTGAATAGTTTGTGGGGAAGAAGACCATCAGCTACTACTTTGTGTATATTCTTCTCAGTCAAACATTCATCAAGATGAAGTGAAGTGGGGAATGGACATAAAGTGGAGTAAATACAACAGTGAGTGAGTGAAGTGAAGTGAAATGAATAAGACCAACCATACACATACACATAACATAAAGCTGAAACCAATTCACTTCACTCCCCATCTACTTGTCCATCCCCATATGCATATCCAATCCATGGCCTGTTGCTAGCAAATCTCTCTCTCTCTCAAACTCTCTATAGATGTGAGTGTGAGAGATGGAAATGACAACTGAGAAATAGATATACCAATGTGTGGGTAGGATGACTTGATGAGATTGGGAGGTCAGGAATGATTGTCGCACGTGTCAATTAATTAAGTTCATGTTTGGAAGGAAACTGTGATAACTTTGTTTGGTTTGTCTAAGAGAAATTTTCTGTTTTGAGATTAAAATTTAAACAAGTGTTTTAAATCCTTCAAGAATAATGCAACACATGTTTAGTATAAATTTGTTGTAATGATCAAGATTGAGAGTATGTTTGTTTTTTTTAACTACTTCGGAAAATAAAGGTTCACAAACGTCTCACAACAAAACAAGAACGAACAAAATCAACAACAAAACTTAGAAGAACATCCCAACTCCAAGACGGTCCGCAATGAGAAGGCTCTTGATGTTCTCCGGGACTTCATCAAGGATCTTCATATGATTAACTTGTTCCGCCCCGATATTAGCCAAGTTGATAGTATGTTTGTGCTAACTAAAAAATCTCAAAAAGAAAATGAAATGGTTTACAAATAATTTATTTTCCTTAGGAGATTTTTTACATCTAATTACAATAAGAAAATTTATTAAAAGTTCAGAGTAGGTGAAATATTCAGAATCGATCATTCGGTGTGGTTCAAGTTAGTACTTCCGAATCATTCGCTTTAAACTTCAGAAACCTTTGTATGCACAAGTAATTTTAACAAAGATATCTTTTTTAATTTGAACCGAATCGAACCGTTTCCAACCAAGTTTTAAGTTCTATTGCTAAAGGAAAAATAGCTAGGGGGTGTCGGAAGAAGTTGGCTTATGTCACTCTGCAGCATTTCGTACGTAGAGCATGAATGAATGAAGTGGAATACTAGTAGAAGTTTTTATGTGTTTGCTTCACGCAATAAGCTTTATAAACAGCTGCTACTGCTGCTGCTGGCATTTCCATTCTTTCCACTATTGCTTCCTTTCCTCCTACTTACCGTGGCTTCAAAGTTTCCTCCATAACCATCTCTCTCTCTCTCTCTCTCTCTCTCTCTCTCTCTCTCTCATTGTGCTCCTTTACGTTGTGTCTATGTTCATTGTTTATAGAAATTTAGGTTAACAATGTACACATGTGCCCGATAAGGAAACATTATTAACTAAGGTCCATAAGTTCGAAACTTTTACTAACAATTATTGCCTCTTTGTTACTAAATTAAGAGTAACTTGGTCCAAATATATTCAACTTTGTGTAACAAGTAATTTGAACGCTTGAAAAAGATGGATAGCTTTTAATCTTCAAGCGTTCAAATAATAACAAATAAACGAAACTCTTCTAATAAATCAGTTTGAGATTCTTTACACCCGGTGTACTTGTATGAGGATCTGCGGTTAGAACTCCCTCACTCGTGTTGCTTTATATGCTGATGGAACTCCCTACGATATTCCATATCCAGAGTTACTACGCTCAGAAAATATGTTGAAAATCATTCACTATTTTGTACTGTATATCACAGTCTGTCTTTGAAAATATATACCTCGTCGCTAACTCCTGAAGCAGATAAAATTTTCTCATGTATAGGTAGTAGTACTAGTCAACATTCTATAGTATTGCCCTTTTTAGGTCCATCAATTCCAGAGGTGACCCACCACCAAACTCAAAACCCTCCCCTACCTTTGCTTATTACAAAACCATCTTTAAAGAGAAACAAACAAAGCAAATTATCCACTTTTCCATAAGTGTATACAATCACAAGGCAATCCTAGAGAGAGGTGAGAGAGAGAGAGAGAGAGATGGATCAGATGATGAGTGGTGGTGGAGTTGGTGGCAATGGAGGAGGAGGTGTTGGTGGTGGTGGTGGTGGTGGTGGTGGGCCTTGTGGTGCCTGCAAATTCCTTAGACGCAAGTGCATAAAAGATTGCTGCATTTTTGCACCCTATTTTGAGTCATCGGAGCAAGGCATGGCTCACTTTGCTGCTGTACACAGGGTGTTTGGAGCTAGCAATGCTTCTAAGTTGCTGCTAGGGATGCCGCCCCAAGACCGCCTCGACGCCGTCGTCTCGCTGTGTTTTGAGGCCATGTCTAGGGTTAGAGACCCTGTCTATGGCTGTGTTTCTCACATCTTCTCTCTCCAACAACAGGTATATCTCCCTCTCCTTCTCTCTTTCTCCCTAGTTAAAGTGTTTCATTGTAGAAGTTTCACTAAACCAGAATGGTTGAGGTTGTGCTTGGGACTTCTGTTACAAATGAAAAGAATGTAAGGAGCAATTCCTCCATTTTTTGGCTAGAAGCTACTGATCACTAATAGTTGTTTACAAATAAGATTTGATACAACTGGTAGATGGTCGTGTAACTTCAGCAGTATGTCACATGATGGATCACTTATCAAATCTTAGCAATTTTTTGTGGAGAATTACTTTGTTAGAAGGGGCAAAACTCACTTCTTTAATAATCTCTACGTCTCGATTTGATTAGTCTTTGGCTATCGGTTGGGAGACATGCCGGATTCTAACCTTCGGACCAAAAGTATTCCATAAATTGCCTTTCATTTCCAACAATATACATTTTTTTTATATTTATAGAAAGAATTTTCAGACTCATTAAAGAATTTTCAGACTCATTATATGTGTTTCAGAAAAGTGTTTAAATAATCTAGAAAAAAGCCAAATATTTATGTTTGGTACTCGAGAAAACCTCTTAATAAGTCTTGAGTTTTGACTGCTGACTTTGTGGCTTCACTCGGGAAACCCTCACATAAATGCCCCGTAGAATTGTGTGTTAGGTGGTAATAACATTAAGAAAAATTCCTGATTTGCATTGATTATGCTTTAAACTTATCTACAGACATCTTCTGATTTATTTTTAGAGTGTACAAGTATTTTTATTAGTATTATATCATACGGCTGAGTTCGAACACAATACCTCATGCAGTGGCTTCGGGTTTACCAAATGATTAGTTGGTCGGAAACAGAGTGAACTGCCATACATAAAACATATTTTGCACCCAGTGGCAGATCTAGGTAGGATAAATTGTAAATGTTGTTTATAATATATCTATCCCTATAGCTCCCTCCTTATACTTTGCCCAAACAAGGCCTAAGGGTACAAGTGAAGAAATCAGGTTACAATAAGCCAGCCTGCAAGGTAATGACTTATTCTTTTAACCTAAAATGCAAATTGAAGCATCATACCATAGTTTGGATTTCATTTCTTTCGGCCGATTCGTACCGTTTCGATTTTAAAACGAAGTGTAACCGATACAGTACTCCTACATACCAGGCTGAAATTCAGTGTGTACCAGTATGTTTCGGCCAATTTCGATGTTTTGGGGTCTTCCGGTCGACATAGCAAGTTTCGGGAGAATTTCGGCCGGGGTTCAGTTTGTATTTAAATAAGTTTTGAGACCTTCATATAAAAGTTAAAATATCATACATTTATGTTGATCATCTAGTCGGCCGGCCCTGGACTATTTGGGGCCTAAAGCAAATACGAAAAGTGAGGCCCTCTATTTATATTAATAAGCAATTTAATATAAAATTTATCTCTATAACCCTATATATTCCATTTTTCTCAGGTAAATCAATTAATTAATTTTTGAGGAAAAATTATTTTATTTTTATCTGGAAAGTAAATTGTTTTTCACAAAGACAAAAGAAGTGGCATTTATGATTTTTTTTTTTTTTTACTAATTTAGTTGTGATGGAACTTTCTTTTTTTTTAGAAGAAGTTGTGCTGATACTTTAATAGGGTAGTAAAATAAATTTAGAATTTTAATTGTTGATAAAATTATGGTGACGATGGAAAATTATTTTTGAAAGTATGTTGCACATACTTGTCTAATATGTAAATTTGTTAGGTGTTCTTGTTCAAAATAAATAAAAAATTGTTAGGTGTTCCAAAAAATAATGTAATATTTTAGATGAACATATCTTTTTTTTTTTGTTCAAAAAAAAAAAGAACATATTTTTTTTTTTGAAGGATTAGTTGAACATCTTCAAAGATAAAAGAAATGGAAATAAAATGGTTGAACTCCATTACCATAAGGTAAAAGTAGTTATATTTCAAAATGTATAATTTGACCCAATATACCGTTACCTCCGTTTCTTCTCTCTCACTCCGGTTTGACTTTTTGACTCGGATATGGGTCACTTTGACAGGTGATTTGAATAGCGAAACGATTCAATTTTTTGATAATTTTTTCACCCGTGTTATAGAACAACTTTTACTCTATAATGCCATGAACAACTTATCAAAAATTGCATTGTTTTGCTACACAAATTGTCAGGTCAAAGTGATCCAGTGAATAGTGATAAAAATCAAACTGGTGTGAAAGAAAAAAAAAACGGATGTAGTTGTATAGTTGGAGATGTCAATGTTAGAGCCTCAGTTAAATCAATGTGTTTGTATGATTAAAATATGAAGTTTATCGACTTTGTGAGAGAGAGAGTTGCTTGATAGAGAGAGAGTAATGGATTTAATATTGTGTTTAGTAGAGAACAATGTGTTAGAGAAACCTGTACTTATGTTGCTATCGTTTCAGATTCTCTTTTGTGTATGCCTTTGGACTCTGTTCGGCATGTTCTGGCTCTCCTTTTAGTTTGGCCTTCGGGTCTTGTAATATATACTCAGCCAGAAACGTTTATGTATGTGGTTGTAAGATAATGTTAATATAGTTTCGTTTGTGCAAAAAAAAAAAAAAAAAAAAAAAAAGGAAAGTTGTGAACTGGTGGTGCCTTTTTGCGTTCTATGTTACAAAATTACAAATATACCCCTGTCATATGTAGGTTTGGGGCCGAAGTGCTTGATGGGCCTAAAGCAGCGGCACCGGCCGCTTTATGGCTGGGCCGGCACTGCATCTAGATAAATAGTTCTGCAAGTATTTTTTTTCATTTCGTTCACTCATTGCATACTATATTTTAGCAAAACTAAAAAAAAAAAAAATAGTAAAAAAATACGTAATTATGCTTATTTTGAATTTTTTTGAATAAAAGCTAGGTAATTCTGAAAATATAAAAATGTTTGGGGAATTATATTGTTTATGAAAATAAGTCCGAAACAAATCACCGAAACGTACCGGTACCTAAGTGTTTCATTCCAGTAATAAAAACGAAACAACGTCCGGGACGGTATTTCAAACCTACCTCTGCAGCTTCCTAGGGCTTTGAACACCATCCCTGGTTACATCATTAGTCCAAGAAGCATTTGGTGAACAAACATGAATGATGCTGACAACTTAAGTATATATAATCTTTTGTTTTGTTTTTGGGTAGGTGATTAATCTTCAGACGGAGTTGGCGCACGTTCGAGCTCAACATTCCATACTGCAGCTCCTCTCGGCAATGCCACCACTGCAGCAACCGCCAACTTCTTCAACAACTTCCAACCTCACTCAGTGCTCTTCTGACGTGGATATGGCAAGTTTCTGCAATCTTATGGCTGAAGAAACTAAAGATGGTGATGATTCTCGCGCACTGGTTCATGAACTGCTTGTTTCCAGACACCCTCCTCCTGGAGCAAAGTTCCGACCTCCAACTTCACAGTGATGATTTTAAACTCTCTCGATCTAACTCAACCAACCATGTATGTCTCGTGACATTTTTGAATCCCAAGTAATCCAATCTTGTAGTAAGAACGATTAAAGGGTATTCTGTCCGTCTTGTTGATTTCCTGCAAATTCCATGACAAGAAAAACTGCAATGTTCAGTTCCTATGTTTCTGCTCATTGATGAGCTAAAAACATCTTCAGGTCCTACGTTTCTGCTCCTACATAGGCTAACTGAGCTCAAAATCTCGTACACAAACTCAGATCCAGACATCAGAAGCCTAGTAAATAATAACAGAGTAATGTATTTAAGTAATGAAAGAACATATGCATAAAAGACTTTGTAGTCCAACCTCTAAACATAGTCCAGCCAGAACTAGATTTGCAAACTGTCGTGAAATAAATTCAACAGATGATTATGGCTCAAGCACAAACAAGAATACCATAAGAGAACATGCATGGATCACATTCTCCAACTAGCTACAAACTGGCATGAAATACAACATTAGGATTATGGGTCAAGTATGAACAAGACCACCAAAAGAGAACATGCATAGATCATATTCTCCAATTAGTTTCACTCAAATTCTAGATCAGTACATGTAAGACGCATCACTAAAAATTGAGCAGTTTCGTCGAGACTACTTACCGAGTTATCGGACAACAGAAAGGTAACTTCGGCACTAGCAGCGCAGGCACAAATCAAAGCCGCCGTCATTTATTTTGGAAGTTTTCTCATTATCTTCTACAAGTTGCCTCGTCTGCAACCAAGAATGAAAACTGGAGGATTACAGACCTACCATGCCAACCAGACTTGGTATATTTAAAAGCCAAGACATGAAAAAACACGAACCATGCTTTGTAGAACAACCTTGTTTAACTTGGAAAATATTCAACCTCAGAACTTCAAAGCAAGCACCAAGCAGTCATATGTATTGAACTTAAGGCCCAAAAAAAAGGTCCTCTGTAAACAAACATATGAAAATAGATCACAGGGGCTGCTGACCTGCAATCCCGAAAGCCACCCAGTAAAACCATGTGAGCATCTTACACTGAAAGCCATATGCCATCTATTCCCTAAACAAAAGAAGTAAACTACGCTTTTTACACAAGGAGTTCTAATAACAACAGCGGTATTCGACTTAACCTCTTCATCAAACATGCATTTCTGTAGCCATTTTTCAGGTGTATAAAACATCGGCAAGCGTATCCTTCCAGTTCATGAGCTCCATCCTCGTCTGCTCCCACCATACAAGAGTTTGCCTGAAGCAGTCTTTCATCTTCTTCAATCAATTCTCCGCTTACCATCCCCGTATATGCTTTCATTGTGATGATCATCCCAATCTCTCAAATCACTCTCCCTCGTCAACACAACATCCGAATCCAGCACCTTGAAGGAGAACCTTATACTCTGGGGGCAAAAGGCGACCCGGACAGGTTTCAGGGCCTAGGATGGGATGGGGCCGGGCTGGTTTTGCCCTCGGACCGGCCCTATTGACACCATGACTCTTGGGAGGAGCTCACTTGGGAGCAGCTTTGCAGCTCTCCCTTCAAGCAATCCAACTAGATTGTTCAGTCTTCAGTTCCAGCACCCATTACAGAATCGAATACTGCATAGTGCATATCTCTTTTATCCTTTCCATGGGCTCGAATACCTGAATTTCTGCATCTTTAGTCAATCCATACACTCTTTCTCAATCCATTATATGTCCCCCTCCTAGAAATTCAGGACTGACTTGGCATTTCTATTTAACACCCAGGGTTACTACCTAAATGGACTGCATACAATCTGCACACCGCTATTTCCTCGTCTTGATATATTAAAGACTTCTCCTAGTGGCGCAATCGACTTATTCCAGAGCCCATACCCACTAAACTTGAACCCATAATCCCCATGCTGCTTTCCCATCCTGTGACAAACATAATCCTTTTACCTTTGCCATAAATTGTTTATTTATTTATTCCTACAATACTTCTGTCTAGTACAGAACACAACCTTCTGTTGTGCTGGCAGCCGCCAATTGATGTAACCTAGTTCGAATTCCCTTTCAGTCACATCATATGTCTCCATGGGTTAAAACAAACGTCTTTTAGTCTGTAGTGTTTTACCCATAAGAATAAGAGCAGAGAGGGCACTTGGACACATAAGCCCTAATAAGTGATTTGGGAATTGAGTAGAACCAAGCACCTACCGCCCATGCTTAATTTACAGTTTCTTTAAGTTCAAAGAGTTTTAGATCAGTATCACTATGACAACACACCACTATAACTTGCCAGTGATTCATGTGGGTAACAAGTGGCTCGCTGAATCATAGTACTGAAATACAGTGAATTATCCAATTATGCCTGCAAACAAGCCTTATTAAATCGAAGCATTTATTGTTTATGCCACCGTCCCCCCGTAAGGCAAAGGTAGTCAACAATCTCAATTTCTTAAAATTGCATCTCTCACAAGTCACATTAAATCGAAGCATTTATTGTTTGGGCACTGCAAAGGAGGAACAAGAGTTTGGTCGATAGAATAAAAAAATTCAGCATGTGGTTGAAATGAAGAGAGATAAACCTAAGTTTTCATCTCAACCACATGTTGGAAAAATCAGATTCTAAAAAACGGATATAACTTGGTCCCAAACAAGGCCAAAATAGTATCATCCAGTCCTCTTAAGGTTAAACATAAAAAAAAAAAAAGCACTACTTGCACGTAATTTACTTGTACAACCAAGTTATACCAACATTTGATGAACCAAACAAAGAGGATGGACCATAGTTTAGTTTTCTGGTGCAAAACCTACTGCAACTTCCAGATCAAGATGACAGAAGGCAAAGACCGGTTATGAAACAAACATGTAGAAGACACCCTAACAACATACAGAAGCACGCAAAGTCAACAGTATACCAGAAGCCAGTTTACATTCTGTGGGATCATAAAACAGTCCCATCTTCTAATAAGCTCATGAAATCAGCTAAGTACCGCATGTTATAGGTTTGTGAGTCACTCACCTGTTGCCAGGTGCAAAAACTATAATCAAGCATCACTGCAAGGCTCATCTCCGTCATTTTCCTATATTCTCTCTTCAGAACAGATGTTGGATCCTTCAGAGCACAGAGAACCAGATAGTGAACTCAGCTTACCTGACCACACCAAGAAAAGCTCACATTAAAGTGTTACTCCTCTACATTCTTGAACCCACATTCAACAATTCAAAACTCCCAAGGCCTCAAAGGGCATCTTGAGTTCTATTTGATGCAATAATCATCAAATGGGAAAAAAACCAAAAGATAAAAATTTAGTAAGATGGAGAAGGGCGGGCAGTTGAAAATCAAGATAGTTTATAAGGTAAGAGTATTGGACTAGTGTGATTACATTTAGTGTGTTTCATTTTGTGATTTTCTTCCCTTCCTATTCATAGGACCTCACGGTACTTCTTCATAACCTTCTTACAAGAATACATCTCATATGTATGCTAATCTTGGTTTTCACAGGTATCATGGCATTAAAAGGTACGGAAATGAAACCTTGATGTTGACCCAATAAAAAGGATTGCACGTGGTTTTACTTCTTCACAGACACAGATGAGGAGTGAGTTGAAAGAATCAACTTAACAAAAGTTACAACATGCTCTCCGACAGGATAGGATTTAGATGGTGTCTAGATTGTGCTCTTATGCTAAAGCAACTAGTACATTCCCAATGTGTGATTTTCAATTGAAGTTTTTTCAGAAATATCCAAAACACTTGAGATATTCTAGTCTGTATCAAGAGTCATACGGGGAAGCATAATCACCATTAAAATAGTTTTAGTGAGGCTAATATATCTCCATTAGCTTATAGGTATGGCGTATACTCAACTTCATCTACATTAAAGCTTAAACTTCAGCAGGTCAATATTATCATATACTTCCAGTTAGAGGGGAGGGCTAAGAGTATAAGGGTGGAAATGTGTCAAGGAATTGGATATTAGGTGTTTTGGTCTAGTCCTTTCTGTAGGAGCTAATTTCACCTTCTTCGTCAAATGAAACCCTTATGTTATACCTATTTTCGTTTTATAAATCTTATTCACTTATGGGAGGAAATGATTTCTGATTCTGGACATATTTTCAGGGGTTATCATTCCAAGGCAACTCTGATCATTTGATGAAGTCTAGAAGAGCAAATTTGAAAATTCTATAGAATGTTCTTCCAACTACTTTTAATTTCTGTAATCTTGGAAGAAGAAAGGGCAGGACTTGAAATCATATACAGAATAAACACAAGTAAAAGAGTTCACAACAGTGATAAATGCTTCCTAACCATTGCTTGACGTACTCTTGGCACAATAGCAATTTCTAAAGAACCATCGCCTCAGTAAACATAGCGATGAAATAATACCTAAAGAAGCAGGATACATTGCAACAGTGGTCCCTGACCACACCAAGAAAAGCTCCCGTCAAAGTATTACTCTTCTACATTCTTGAACCCACATTCAACAGTTTATAACTCCAAGGCCTCAAAGGGCACTTGCCTTCTATTTGATGCAACTTACAACTAACAATAAAATACAATAAATATCAAATGGGAAAAACCAAAAGTCAAAAATTAGCAAAATGGAAAAAGAAGGGCGGGCAATATCTAAAGACTGGATATACTCAAATTTGCCTCTATGAGATATAAAATTGCAGCAAGTTCAGGTCTAAAGGGATGGCATGTACTGTTCAGGGACCGGTGTTATCTGCTTTGGCTTCTTCTAATCGGGCCTTCCGCAGCAAGTCTTGTTCAGTACTGTCATACTGAATTCATTACTTTCTCTTTCTTCTCAAGGATGTGGGTCAATGGTCAGGTAAAATACCTACGAGCGTCCTGAAGTCTCTAAATCGAAGAAGAAGGTATGAAGCCAAGCAATGGATCGAAGATAGCAGGACTCGATTTGATCCTTTCTGCAGGAATAGCACCCGACAGAAAAATAAGGGATGTTGCTGAGTGAGGAGTTCGACATCCTGGGTAGGCTTCACCTTCCCCTTCTGCTACTCCTGTAATTAGTAGTGAAGTAGTCTAGCATCACACACAATTGTTCAGCATTCAAGTTAGTTTGAAGGGGTATTGGAATAGCGTGACTAGGATTAGTTTGTTTCCTTTTGTTGTTTTCTTCAATTCCTTTCATAGGACCTCATGGCACTCCTGGCAACAATACATCTCATTTTTGTGCCAATCTTGGTTTTCACAGGTATAGCATCCAAAGGTACCCAAAAACAACTTTGCTGCTGACCTAATAAAAGGACTACACGTGCTTCGATTTCTTCACAGCCACAGTTGAGGGGTGAGTTGAAAGAATTAAGTTACCAAAAGTTACAACGGGCTCTTTGACAGGTTAGGCTTTAGATGAGATAGTGGCTATATTGTGTTCTGATGCTAAAGCAACTAGTACATACCGAATTTCTGATTTTCAGTTAAAGATTTTTCTGAAATATCCAAAACATAAAGATGTTCCAGTCTAAGTTCTCCAGACTCCAGAATTTCCGGGCGTTGAAATTACAGCTAACGTCTAAGCTTCATAAAAACTGTATTACAGTACAAGATCCTCCAAAGCCGCGTAAGACCACTCTAATTTGTTGGTATTGCTCGTTCAAACCTTTCTGCTAGTATCAGGATTCATACGGGGAAGCATACTAACCATTAATATAATTTTAGTAGGGCTGATCATCTCCATTAGCTTATAGGTACGGCGTATACTCACATAAATCTACTTTAAGTTTAAAATTCAGCAGTTTTCTATTATCCTGTATTTCCAGATAGAGGGGAATATTAAGAGTATAAGGTGAAAATGTGGCAAGGAATTGGATTTTAGGGTTTTTGGACTCGTCCTTGTTGTAGGTGATCATTTTACCTTCTTCGTCAAATGAATCGCTTGTGGTATACCTATTTTGGTTTTACAGTTCCTATATACATATGGGTAAGGAGGGATTTCTAATTCTGGACATATTTGCAGGGGTTATCCTTCCAAGGCAACTCTGATCATTTGATGAAGTCTACAGGAGAAAATTTGAAAATACTATAGAATGATATTCCAAGTTTTTAACTAATTTTAGTTTTTGTAATCTTGGAAAAAGAAGGGGGTAGGACTTGAAATCATATAAAAAATAAACACGTGTAAAAGACTTAAGGTTCAGAACAGTGATAAAAGCTTCCTAACCATTGATTGACGTACTCTTGGCACAACAGCAATTTGTAAAGAACCCTCGCCTCAATAAACATAGCGATGAAATAATACCTAAAGAAGCAGGATAACATGCAACCAAGGGATCATGATTAGTAGATTAGCAAAAAACACCTGAGCAAGAAGGACAGTGTGCTTCTAAATTGCCGCGCCATTGCTGGAGTCATATGACTCATTCATCCAGCCTGCAAAAGTGTGCATCCACCCACCATGCAGTCATGCAAGCCCAACCAAGAGAAGATGATTACCCTTCAAAACTGCAGAAACTATGTCTTGACAACCTTGACATTAAAGATAGTACCACACACACACACACACACACCCACAAATATACGCAATAACAAGAACAGACGACGACTCAGAGTGCATACACACACAATAACAAGAACAGTCGACAATTTAGAGTGTGCTGGTTCTTGCACTTGCCTTTTAATTGAAAAGAAATTGATTAATCCAGACAAACTAAAAAATGTAGAAGCGACTGACAAGGATTCAAATTGTCGCACAAGTAGAGACATCTAGTTAGGTGTTAGTGAGTCAGCTATGTCACATGTAAACACAAATTTATATGAAATCACTGTTTTAATTATCTACTATGTTACATCTCTGTCTAAAAATGCTGATACGGGAACTACTTAAATTCTTAATTCTTCACTAGAAGTTACCTCTATTCTGAACAGTGAGCACCATGCATATGTGTTGCCGCAAGATGTAACTCAATTATAGAAAAGCTAAAGAGCCAATAAGTCAAGAACTTGATTAATGAAAAAAGCCTCCAGACCACTCAGGTAAAACCACTGCTACAGGGCATTATATAGCTCAAAGATAAAGCTACTGGGAGGGAGTTCAGGGAAAGAAAGAAAGAAAGAAAGATATTCAGAATGCAATGTGCAGGGCATAATAACATGACAAGAGATGAAGTATAGATAATACCATAATCAGCAGTATATGCATCAACGCTTCAGTCCAAAATGAGTAACAAGTAAGATCAGGTCATTTTCTGTAACTCATTATAAACCAACTAAGATCAGGTCAGAGACTCAGAGCTTTCCGAAAATGGAAAATTCGTGGAGTTCATTAACTGTCCTCAGAAAAATGTCAACCATACAACAAATCCTTGGGAAACTATTATAGGTTTAAGTACAGACTACAGACAGAGCAGCAGAAGCAATTTGTCAGCCTCGAAACCTTAAGCAATTTCCGCCAAATGACAAACCCGCATACCCTGATCCCCGTATTTTTTGTTCATTCCAGCCAGCCTATATATAAAATTGATTGGCATAATCCGAATAGCAGAATCTTCCAACATTTCACAAAAATGTGGAAAGTCTACTAGTAGATACTAATACATGAGTTACATATAGCTTTAGATATATGCTAAGAACAAGATGTACTTAGTGTAGGTATAGTTTAAATGATAGAAAGAATTGTATAATAGACCTACTTGTAAAGTTGTAATCTAGCCATCCCCATTTCAAGCAAACGTAGACATGTGACATTGAATTTTACCAAAACTTGAATCAAACTTATTTGAAGTGGGTTGGGATAAAGTTCCAGACACGTGATTAGAAATTCCGATAATAAGACAAATTTGCATAAGAGTATAGCAAATTATAGAAAAAACTCTGGTCTCAACATGTCTCAAAAGATAGATGTTCATAGTTACACTTGCAAGAGCTTCAACAGGCACAAGTAGAATAGTGAAGTAAATTTGAAGGCCAGAACATGGCAAAAAATAGTTACCAAAGAAGGTATATGCATAAAACAGTTATACTTTACAGAACCACGTACAGCAAGGACAACCAACGGCTTGTAAGAGGCTCCAATCTTCTGTATTCGTAGACATACAACCCACATTCAACTGTGAAAATGGAAATAATGGCACCTAAGAAACCTCAATTCAGATTCGAAGTCGATTGACTTTAACCCTATAGCTCTACACAATTCCTCCATCACTGAATCCACTGCCATCACAATCAGCAGTAGGATCCAATCCACAAGGGGAATCATACCATTTAGAATTCTCCGGATAGAAGCTGTCAACCTGTAAACCGACCAGTCCAGCATCTGATATTATATTCTCCTCATCCCTCGTGCGCTTGGTTGTCTTTGAATTACTGCAGCCGAGAATACCCTTTTCATCAAACACATCACATTTCAGCCATTTCTCGGATTTACACGTATCAGCAAGTAGATCCTTCTCATCATTCCTACAACCTGTCCTCATCTGCTCCCAAGACCCCATAGTCCGTTCGAAGCTGTCTTCATCGTCTTCCATCAATTCCGCGTCTTTCCCATCTCCATAGATACTTTCATGTTGATGTTGACCCCAATCAGCTAGATCACTCTCTCCGACCAACATATCCTCCGAGTCAAGTTTCTCAGTGAGGACTTCAACTGGCTTGGAACTACATTCCCCAATCCGACGAAGCTTATTCACAACACTAAACAATTCTTGAGAGACTGATCCCAATTGTTGATGCGGAATCTGGGCAATTTTTCCTTCTAAAGACCCAACTAATTTTTTCAATTCCTGCACTTGATGTAGAACCGAATGCTGCAGATCCCCGTCATCCTTAGCCACCAATACAGAAGATTCATTTTCTGCCGCGTCACTCAACCCATACACTATATCCGGATCCATTATGTAACCCCCTTTATGCCCCACCACTCTATGCATTATCCTCGCATTGCCATCCAGTGGCCCCGGTTCATGCCCTGTATGAACCGCATACAACTTGAACACCGCCGTCCCCTCTTCTTGATACACAAAAGTCTTGTCCTTCTCATTGTAGTTCGCAATTGGCACAATCGCTCTTATACGAAACCCACATCCACATCGCTTCGACGCATACGGTTCCCTCTTCAGAATCCTCGATTTCTTCGCCGAGGCAGGTTCTCCCGCCCGATGACAGGCGTAATCTTTCACCTCCGCCATAAACGGCTTATACCTAATATACTTCTGCCTTATACACAGAACAACCTTATGTTTCGCCGCCAATTGCTGTAACCTATGCTGCACTTCCTTCGCCGGCACATCAAACGACTCCGTATACTCAAACCTCCTCCTCTTCGACCGTTGCGTCGATCCGGAACTATCCGAGCAGACCGGACACTCGTTCACACAAACCCTAATAAACGACTCGGGAATTCCGTAAAACTTAGCGCCTACGGTCCACATTTGCTTAATCCTATCTATTGTCTCCTTTAACCCTAAATGCCTCAAATCATCGCTATGGCAGCTCATAACTATGTCTTGCCACTGATTAGTATGCGAAACGAATTGATTCGAATTGTTCTTAAAGCATAAGAATTCGTTACCGGAGGAGTTAATGTGGACATTGAGCTTGTCTTGGATTCTTTTCCAGGCGGTCATGTATGCCGTCTCTTCGTTCCGGTCCTTCCATACGGATCGCCAGCTGGAGAGCACCGGCCGGGGAGTGGCGATCCGGATCTCGTCGGGGTACGCCGGACGGCCTTCGAGGATGCAGCGGATCATCAGAGAGTGTGATTGGGAGTTGAAGGTGTAGAATTGGGAGGAGATGTGTGGCTCAGGGTTGATGTAGCGTAACCCTAGGGTTTCGTGAAAGCTAACCCTAGGGTTTCGGTTTTGGGGGGGTTCGGTGAATTGAGGGGTGGGGAGGCTGTGGAGGTGGTTGTCGGAGGAATCGGAGGAGTTGTGGCTGACGGAATCGTCGTCGGAGGAGTTGCCGTCGCCGTCGCGGTAGAGGATGATCTCCGGCGTGGAGGAGTTGTGGTGGTGGTGGAAGTGGTGAAGGATGGACGGTTGAGATTCGTCGTGGGGGTTCATGATCGGAGGGCTGTGGTGGCGGTGACGGAAGAGATCGGAGGGGTCTGCTTTGCTGGGATTCATAGAAGGGTCCGGTACACTGTTGTTCTCTTCTCTCTCTCTAATGTTCGCTGCTCAGTTTGTCAGACATTGCGACTTCGATGATTCTCAGTTCTCACTCTCTCTCTCTCTCTCTAACACTATGAATAAATGATCATTTCATCCCTTCTTGTTTCAGAAAGGACACTTACTCCCTCTAATGGTCCCAAACTCTATACCAGCTGGCAAGAGGAGGAGCCTTGGATTGAGGAAATGAGGGTGAGTTTGGGAATGCTTCTGCTACAAGCACAGTTGTTTTCCGGCAGCAGAAGCAGTTTTAGAATGTTTGGTAAAAATAAAATTTATGTTTTTCCGGACAGTTTTTGCTGTCCCATAACAGTTTTCAAGAAGCATGACGGGAGATGTTTTTCCTGAAAGTACTTTTGATTAATTTATCTATAACCGATTTTAACCTTAGAAATATTTAAAATATCAATAGTTATCTTTACGGAAATGACACGAGTCATATATTTTTGTCATTTTACCCTCTCACAGCAACTTCATAATTGATTTTACCAAACACAAAATTAGTATATCAAAATTTCACTGCAACTTTTACGTAATATTTACCAAATAACATTTTATCAAGAATTCACAGCAGCTTTTCTACAGTGTCTTCACACAGCAGCTTTCTAGCATCGTCACAGCATTGCCAAACTAGCCCTGAATCTTATGAACATTGCACCCCCAGAGTTAAGAATGATCGTGACAGTCCTCGTGAGATTAGTTAAATATAATTCCACCCCGTACTCTTATAAAAAGTAAGAGCATTTTCGTCTTAACAAAAAAATTAAGGAATAAAGTAGTTCTTAAGCATTGAACACATTTTATAGAGGGCTATAATGATCAGTTTCAACTCTGGAAGGGCAATAGTCTCCCAAAAATTGCTTTACTCGGCTGGTTTCAGTCCCAACCTAGCAGTGTTAACAAGAGGAGGTTTATGTGTCTGAACATGGACCATCTATAAGGGGTGTATGCATCTTTTTTGAAACATGGATGGGTGAAAGTGTTCTTCACTCTATGACAAGGGTGAAAGTGGCTTTTACCTTTTTCCATGTCTCTCTAGCGTTGACTTGTCGGCAACTAAGGCTAACTCCAATGGTGGAGGTTTCTCCCATCCCTAAACTCCCTTTGGCCCACTTTTAACGTCTTAATACTCACAATTCTGTTATTTACCCTCAAACACTAGTGGGCTCCCACACCCCCTCCATCTACCATCACTTATTATTTTATTCAACTATTTATTTGCAACACTTACATTATTTTTTAATGTGATGGGTAAAAGGCACTTTCCGCCCCTTATCTTTGGATGAAATTCCGCTTTGCTCCCCTGACGTTTGAATAATTCCACTTTGCACCCCTGTAACGGAATATTATGTAGACATTTAGCACCCTTCTATCATATTTCGTCCACAAAGTCACTTTTTAATATATTTGTTTGACTATTTTGCCCCTATTTGTCTTTTGTATTTTATTGTATTCATGGTTCATGTACTTGACATTCTTTTTGTTCTTGACCTCCACCACCACCACAACCTTAACAAAATTTCACTCACCAACAATAAATATGTTCGTCCTCTTTGGATCCCAAATATCAAGAAATAAGTGAAGAATCACCTAACAATTTTCTACAATACAGCCCGCCATCACCCAATACTCAATCTCAACCACCACCAGCGCCCATTTCCATTGCACACACCAGCACCACAACCTGTAACCACCACCATCAATAGCAGCAGCATATCAAACTGGTGTAGCAACAACTTGGCAGTTAGCAAAAAGAAAGGAAAGAGAGAAATTACCAGCTTGGAAACTTTCTTCCAGAAATGAGGAGTCGGCTTTGCAGCAAAATAAGCTCTCTGCAGCGCCAACTCTTGATCTTTGGTCCAACCCTGAACAATCTAAGGACTCCCCTCAATTTGGTTCCTCTTCCTCTTAACTCGCAGCATTTCATTTCCATTATCAATATATGTCCCCCTCTATTTCTCAATCCTTGAATCCACTGATGAAGCATTCCTCTTACCCAATTGGCCTTGAAACTTCTTGCTTGATGAAACCCCAAACTTTTCCCTTCTCATAAGAACCACTTCATCGGATGCTTCAAAACAAGAGATCCCCATTTCATGAAGCTTAACTCCACAAGTGTTCTTGACACATTTAGAAGCATTTGAGCCATTGGAACTACCTCTCACCCTCTTGCACAATTTTCTTTTCAACTTATTGCTTGAAGAAACACCGGAATTCGCGATTTTCTCAGCAACCCCATCTTCAGAAACTTCTAAACAAGAACTCTCATTCTCATTAAACCCATCTCCCAAACTGTTATTGACACATTTAAGAGCATTTACGCGACCAGAATCACGGGTAACCCTGTTCCCACATTGGGGGGGTTGAAACTATCTAATTCGCATAAATTAGTAGCTAATTCAGCTATATCAAGACTGGAACACATACCTCGAGGTTACCAGAAAGCCTCGCATATCGACGGGGACCAACATTGGCACTCAAAGAAGCAGGTACTCAAATTCTCATTTAACTCCGACCCATGATCCCGTTCATCAACCTTCTCATAGACATATTTTGATTTGAAGGCCTCCGATTTGATCTATTAAAGTTGGGTCGCGACCTTTGATTCACCAGCGCCTGCGCCGCTGCTGCTGTTCGACGCCACTGATGCGGCTTCCTCCCTTGTTCGAAAGAGAGAAGAGAGATGGTGATGATGGTTTCTGCCCTAATTTTTATCTAAATTTAGGGATGCCAATAGCATCTCCGGTGGTCGGTGAGTTGGATTCTTGTCAAAGATGGTGATGGCCTTGGTTCGTCTCAGAGGTCGGGAAGAGAGGTTGTGGGTGAGTTTGTTCTCAGGGGAGTTTGAGGGAGAAAGGGGTGGTGACTAGGGTTAGAGAGAGAGAAAGGGTAGGTAGGAGATGAGATGTGCATCAACATTGTTACAATACTGGGGGTATAACAGTCTTTCAAGACGATTCGTTAGCCTCTGTTAAAGCCCATTAGTTTCAAGGGTGCAAAGAGGAATTGTTCAAACGTCAGGGGAGCAAAGTGGAATTTCATCCAAAGATAGGGGTGGAAAGTGTCTTTGACCCTTAAAAATATATTAATATTTAAAAATGGTGAAATTTCTAATATGTAACAATCATGATAATTATAAAACACTTGACTTAATTCTTGCATGCATAATAATTTATTACAATATTAAACTACATGAACAATTGTTTAAAGATATATTACGCCAAAATACTCAAAAACATAATAAACTAAAAGGGAAACATCACAACGACAAATTTCTCCTAACATCTACTACTAATTTGGCCGAAGTTCTCATGAGGTTTGAAATTAATAAGAGTCTCCGAACAAGTTATGACGAGCACAAACTCCATGTCTCTTTTCAGCAAAATGTTCTTTGTGGCCCGACGTCGGTTTCGAGGTATCCGTAGATATTATATATGCCACATTTTCATCTGCCTTCATCTGAAGAAATTTATTCCTGATTTCTTGCACTCCAAAATGTCTCTGTTGTGCCTCAGTTGCGATCCTATCATTGGCCTCTCTTCATTGTTTCATTTGTTCGATAAAGGTCATAAATTGGTGAGGGTTTGTTCAAAGTCCCCTTACCATTTACTTGAGTTCTTCCACCAGAACTAGAACCACTTACCCTCGCATGATTAGGTTGCATAGTCACATATTTTGTTGGATCCTCAAAATCTGGTTCTAAGTTTGTTGTGTGATGGGTCGCCGTTGGAAATGAATTTTCCCACGGTTGAGACTCTAACATGAATGACAGGGCAATTGGCATTGTACCTTGCGAGGGACAGTTGGTCTTGCAGACCGACGTCGGCTAAATAGCTCTGGTAACGGGTGTAGAGCTACATTGTAATACCCCAATTTTATACAAGAGGGTAAGTTAAAATTTTTGATAGAGCTTGGGGTTATAATTGTGGATTTATAAAAGAATTAATTAATGAATAAATTTGAAATGGTAAGTTTTAAGAAATTAGAAAGTAGTTGGATAAAATTTGAGGGGTTATAATTATAACTTTCAAAATATAGAATTGTTAATATGAAGAATAGGGAGGTAGTTGTAGTTTCATGAAATATAAACTAGTTAACTAAATATTGATTCGGGGGGTACAATTGTAGTTTTTAGAAGTTATAAATTAATTGGGGAGGTAAATGTAGTTCAGAAAAGTTTGAAACTAAACTGAATAAAAGTCTGGGGAGGTTAGTGTATTTTAGACAAATAAAAGTGTGCAAATATTTTTAGATATAGGGGGTTGTAGTTGGCTTTTATCAAAGTTAATGTATGCAAATAATTTATACTTGTACGTAATACGTATAAAATAATTGTCTACACCCGTATTTTATTATACCCGACCCGTAAAATAGTATAACCCGGTAATATATATCGTATAATTATACGTACCCGTATTTTTTTTACAACCCGACCCAAAACCCGTATTTTTTATTTACTTATTATCTTTCTTTTTTTTTCTCTCCCTCCCATCTTTTTTTTTTTTTCTCTCTCTCTCTCTGTTTTCTTCACTGGGAGACAACTTCCCTCCCTCATCTCTCACATCTCCATCTCTCCTCCCTCCTCCTCCTATTCTTAATTAATGCTCCTCCTCCTCCCTCAAGTCACATATGCATCCCCCCTTTCAATTTTTTTCCTTCCTATCTCACATCACACACACAAACACACAAATTCATCATCATCTCCCTATTGTTTCTCTCTCTCTCTTGTTTCTCTTCCTCACGGCAGACACACACACACACTCTCACAACCTCCTCACCCAACCCATTTCACCTCCCTCACCTCTCTATTTTAATTTTTCCTCTATATAAACCACCCCTGCCTCCTAAACACAACAACAACAAAAAAAAACATCACCCTCACCATCATCTCCTCTCTTCTCTCTCGGTAAGACAACCCCAAACCACCACCACCACTGCAACTTCTTCTCTTCTCCCTCCAACACCAAGGCAGCCTTCACCTCCATCACTATCCCCCTCCATCTCAATCCCTTCTCCTCCTCTGCCACAAAAAAACAGAGGCACCACCAACAACAACCACCACCACTGCCGCCACCATCATCACCACCAACCCCATCTCCTCAACCTCAATCATCCCCCTCTGTCCTTCTCTCTCTCTCTGTTTTTTCGAGACCCTACAGCACCAGCAACATCACCACCACAACCACCCTGTCACTTCCACCAACACCATGGACACCTCCACCTCCAGCCATCTCTCTCTCTCTGACTCTCCTCTCTGACCTCATCCCTCTCTTGTCCTCTCTGGTCGCGAGAGACAGCGGAAGCAGCAGCAGTTGCAGCGCCGGCGAAGGCCGCCGCCGAATCGGTCCCGGAGACCCGACCCGACGGGAGACTCACCGGCCGCCACAACTCTTCTCCCCTCTTCTCTTCCTCCCTTCCTCCACCCCTCCTGAGCTCCGACGAAGCCCAGAAGCACCAGGACCAGCCACCAACGCCACCGGGAGCCATGAATTCTGGCGAGTTTTCGGCCCAAACTTCGGCGAACAATATCTCGCTCATTCGGTAACGGTTTTTATCGATTTTTGGGTGAAATCCACTTGTTTCGATTTGAATTAGAATTCTAGATGATTAAAACTTCATGGGTATCATTATATTGAAGATTTCACCAATGGATTTGGTGGGTTGGAGAAGAAGATACACGTTGGTGATGAAAGAGGCTCTTTTTGTCTTTTCAGAAACTTTAAGGGTATAAAGTGTGTAATCTGAAACTATGGGGGGGAGGTAATTGTCTTTTAACTAAACAGTTTAATAAGTTTTTCCATAACCTAAAACATGATTATTATCATTAATATTAACTAATCAACTATTTTAAATATATAAAGGAAAATTATTATTGTTGTTGTTGTTATTATTATTATTATTATTATTAATTATTATTATTATTATTATTATTATTATTATTATTATTATTTTGTAATGAAAAGTAAAAGGTAAAATTTCTATAAAATTTGAGATATGTAATAACTAAATAATAAAATAAGTTAGCAAAGATTTATTTTTGTGTATATAATTGGATAATTGATAAACTTGTAGGCGACGGGTTCTTAAACGAGGTCTACGAGAATTATTCCGAGCTATTTAACGTTTCGATTAGAGGTAAGTTAATATGCCTAGCGTCGCGTGCCTTTCCTTCTTTCGTGTATCGCGTGTGTTATTTGTGAAATACTATCTTACATGTTTTATCTGAATTATTTACTCGTTTTTGAAAAACTCTTCTTTGGAATATTGCATGAAATTGGTAATCCAAATTCAAAATAACGAATACGAAAGAAGAACATTTAAATTCAACTGTGAAATGATGACTACCATATTAGGCCGTTCACGGGCCACGGTTTATAAAAGAAGCACACCGCTCACATATTGCTCAATTTCAAATATTTTTCATATGTCAAATGTTATGAATGTGCCACACCGGTTTTACTTGGAGCTCCCGATTCACATCTTGTTACATCTTGAAAGAAAATTCGTATTTATGTAAAGTGAAAGCTGTTGTGCGTGGGTTTGTGCCATATCCCTGATAACATATTGTGATTGGTTACTGATATGAGATTATGAGGCGATGACCTCCTTTTGATTAGTTATGGTTATGAGGCGCTGTGATGCGAACCTCCTGTGATTGAGTTATGGTTATGTGGGTGCGTTTGCACATTATGAGAAAGAGGTTGTGGATTGGATATGGTCACTCCCCGTATCAACTAGTTACTAAAATGAATTTCTGGACTCGATTCCTATCGATGAGTAGTTATTATCTTGAGATTAAAGTAATATTGTGAATTGCTATTAACAGTGATTTCCCGAGATGGACCACATCTTTGGGTTAGAATACGGAATTCGAGATCGTTACGGAGTTTGACACACCAAATCCACGTGAACGCTTTTTCCGCGAATATTTGATATTTATTTACTAGCGAATTGGTTATTCCTGTCAGATGCCTCATAATCTGTTTACGTGCTATGGGTGTTAGCTTACTCAGCCGTTTGCTGATCATTTTCTGTAAAAACTGCGTCGGCTTTTGCTATTTTAAAAAATCGCAGGTCATAACTCAAGGTGGGAGCCTTTCACCGCGCCGCTGGCTAGGACATTGAGCTGCATAGTATTTCGCCTAGCATTTTTCATTTTGTAAATTATTGTATTTGTACCATTCCGACAATGTCAATGTATAATAATTATATTTGGATATTCGATGGTTGTACTAACTGTGAACCGACGATCCTTATCCGTTCCCAATGAGGTTCATCACCTCGGGCGGAGACATCTCTTCCGAACGTGGGGCCCGGCCGGCCTTGCGATTTGGAGGGGTGTTGCATACATAGTCTTCAACGATTGGACAACAATGTTTTAAAATAAAATATTTTCAGTCATTATTATTATAGTGAATTGTCTCTGCCACAAGACTATGTCACATAAACAACACACGCTATTGGTGATTTGTCAGTATGAAAATTATAAAATGGATATGTGTAAGAAAATACTCACTTTGTCTATCAGATTTGTCCCACTAACAACTACCCTACTAGCTTGATGTAAAGCTTGGCTCCATTTGCTACACTTGACCCATATTTGTCTCTTCAACTGTGATTGTTGTTCTTTGTTTCCTCCTGGATTAGAACGATTGCCTATCAACTGGTGCATAACTTGCTGAATACGAAATCAGTACCCACCCTTGTCTTGGCCAGTACCAACTGCGTCTTCTTGAGTAATTTCTAATAACGCATGGCACATGGCTTTGTCTTCCCTTTGTGAAAAATTCTGACGTACGATATGTGAGAAAATATGGAATTGGGGGTGAAGGTCTTACCCTTCCAGGAGCTATTATATTGACTAAAAAAATTCTCTTTATCTTTATAGTGTAGCAGTGTATTTTCACATTAAACTTTCATCTTGATCAGGGGCGGAGGCACATGGTGGCACGGGGGTGCAAGTGAACCCCTAGATTTTTTGTTTACTACTACTACACCTCCTATTTTCAGTGCATTTTAAACTTCCCCTTTCATTAAATTAAATAGCATAAGTGCACCCCAACAAAAAATAATTTGGCATAAGTGCGCCCCAACAATCCCGGCATGCACTTTTGTGCCACCCCACTAGTGAAATCCTGGCTCCACCATTGATCTTGATCTTTATAGTGTAGGTTCCCATAAAAAATTGGACTCAGTTACTGTAAAACAGTATCATTTATTGTCACATTGTAGTTGTGTACTTTCACGTCAAACTTTTCTCTGTAAAGACATTATCACTTCTTGTCCCGTTGTGGCATTGCATTAGCCCATCACAATAATAGTGAGTATGGGCTGTACTTATTGGCTATCTCATTACTTTCTCTGCGAAACATTATCATTTCGTTGGACAATGGTAGCCGTGTATTTTCCCATCAAACTTTCATCTGTATCTTTATAATGTAGGTTCCCATCATAATTGGCCTCAACTACTGTAAATCATTATCATTTTCTTGTCCCATTGTAGCAGTATAGTTTCACATCAAACTTTTCTCTGTATAGTAAAAGCATAGGAACGAAGTGCTTCGAGCAAAGAGAGAAGGAACTACAGATAGGAATATCGTTTCTTGTCACGTTGTGGCATTGTATTATCCCATCAAAATATGATGAGTATGAGTTGCAATTCTTTTCTATCTCTTTATCTTTGCTACTCAAGAAGTTTATATTATTACATCAATCTACTAATGCACCAAAAGCAAAACTCTCCAATACATCTCTTAATATATACTACCTTTCCACCAAAACTCATCAACTCGTTATCATGGATCCCAATTGAAACGATAATTTTGAGGAAGAATATTAAAATGACGAAGAAATGCAAAAAAAAAAAAAGGAAAAAAAACCCAGCCTATTGCTTGAGACAACCATGGTTGTCGTGTCTTCTTTGACACAAGGTGGTGATGAATCTTCAAGCTATCGCAGTTCCACTATGTGACGTCGTTACAAAGAGCGTAACCGCGAAGTTCAGCATACACTTCTATTGAATGATTACTTTGTTCAGTTTTACTAAAACTGCCGGTAGCTAAGTGTCGGTAAAAGTGAAACTGCATGGGAGTTTTCTGACCATCGATACTGCAGGTAGCTAAGGCCTCGTTTGGGTGCCGGATACAAAGACCGGATAAGACGTGTTATCCCCTCCCCTTCATATGCTGTGTTTGGGTGCCGGATACAAAGGCCGAATAAGACGTGTTATCCCCTCCTCTTATGATGGTGGTCATTTTCATGAGTAATTCGTATACGCCGGATAAGATACACACTATATTTTAAGACAAAAATACCCTCATCAAATAGCAAAAATTACATGCTATAAATACCAACAAAAAAATCTACCATCTCCTTCACCAGACCTCTCTCTCTCCGATCTATATCCCTCCCCATTTCGCCACCGTAGACAACAACCACCACCATCACAAATACTGAGACAACAAGAACCACCACCATCGCCACTGTGGGCAACAACCACCACCACCGGTGCCTGCCTCCATGTCCCCTCTGCATATCGTCGCTCTTTCCCTCCTTTGGTCCGACCAGAAACAGAACGGAAACAGCAGCAACAAGGCCGCCAACCCCAGCCTTTCATGTTTCCTTTTTTTTAATGTTCATGTTTCATTTTTTTTGTTAATTTGTATTAACAATTTTATATGCTAAAATAAAATTAACTTCTAAATATAAAGCTAAAAAAAACTTCTAAATATAAAGCTAAATTATATAATTCATTAATCAATTCGTATTAAATCCAAGTATATCGTAATGACAATTTCAAGTTTCTATTTTTGTTAGAAGAGACTCTAATTTCAAACACGTTGTAATGTTATCGCCGTTTGTTATTTAACTACGATATCAATATTACATCACATTATTCCAATATATGACGACGATCATGTATGTAATTTTTTGAAATAAAAGGAACATTATCTAGCAAGGCATCATTACTTACGAACAGTTCATACAATTCAAGCCTAATTTGCAATACAATTAGTTTTATACACAATACTGCACCGAAGTATTATTTTCATTTGGACATATATACTGCTTCTTATCCTGCCTCATATCATGCATCACCCAAACACAATACGTCAACATATCGAGAAAGTATTCATTGGGGCTTGCCCCACCACTGTGGCATGCCTGCGTGGTGGGGCGCTCCATTCACCTTTTGACAAACATGTGAATGGAGCGCCCCACCACGCAGGCATGCCACAGTGGTGGGGCAAGCCCCAATGAATACTTTCTTCAACATATCATACGAGGCCTTATCTGGCAGCATACACATCCTACCTCATATTCCAGCATAAAATTATCCGCAGTATCTTATCCGCTACCCAAACAAGGCCCAAGTGTCAGCGAGGCAGTAGTGAGGGGGGTTTTCTGTCAAAAGTTCATTTGGCAATCGTACTATAAAATTGTGCCCCCGCTCAATCAACTGCCGGCCTCCGCCGCCACTACCCCGAGGCACTGTAAAGATCGGAGGAGAAAGTTAGGGTTGCTGCTCTTGGCGATTTTACGGAACCACTAAATCGTAAGATGTCGATTTCATGAATCAGCACCGCCTCTGTAACGAACGAAGACCGTAACGTGGAAGATCTCTTCAGCAGCTAATGATTACAGTGAATCAGTGTTTGGTTTTCTTCAAAGGTGAGTCCTTTCAATTCTCTTCTGAATCATACAAGGCCTTTCACTCCCGTCATGTTATTCAATAATGATGTTCTTCAATTTGGGTTTCAGGGCTCTTTTTGTCTTCAGAATGACCACTAGGTGTTCGACAAAATGTCTAAGAGAGTAGAAGAAGGTAACATTAATGATAGATCTAAAGCTAAAGCCTTATTGTGTTGATAAATTGAACCCAGACATTTAATAGCTTTCTCTATGAAAACAGCTAGTGACAAGATCATATTCCGGTGAGGATGCTACATAGATTGAGGGGTTGCATATAGGGGGGCTGGGATCGTACGAATGTGCCGTTTGTATCAAATTTAGAACAGTAAGAAAGTTTTGTTTTTGGGAATTGCCAGTTTAATAATTGATGGGCGAAGACAATCTCAGTGTAAAATGGCGTGTACGTAAAGTATGTTATGTGCACGATGCTCTCGTCTAAGTTGTCAATTCAGTGTACTTGAACTTGCTGAATAGTAATGTATACATATGCTTAGCAAGTACAAATAAACCTGTTGTCTTAGTCAACTGGTCTTAGTAGTCCAAAACAAAATGAGTTGTCTTATCCATGTCTTTTGGAAACACAAGAAGTCGAAGAATATTTTATCACAGAGTTGTGCAGCTTGTACGAAGAAAAGAAAATTCAACAATAAGGGGGGGGGGGGTGTTGCGAATTGGACAGTTCTAATTATGAAAGTATGCGGAATGATTTTGTATTTTTTGATTTGCAACCAGATTGTCATTTGAAAAGATGTCCTGTAGTGATACTGATCATAACAAGTTTGTATCATCGAACGAATTCCAGTTATGTTCATTTTCTTCATGCAGATGGTAACATGATTTACTCGTTAACCTCTGTCTGTCTTCTGTGATGTAATATTTTGTAGCAGATTTTTATACTTACAGTTCGAAATGATTTTATGCCATGATTAGGTAATGGACGAGTGAGTTCTGCTACAAGGAAACTTATTTATAGTTTTTTTTACTGCACGGAATTATTAAGCAGAAGGGTTTGATGAAGGAGTAGAATGCAGTGACCATGCAACTTTCAGGATGCAAATTCCACTTCAACTCGGAGGAGTCAGGTAGGGTAGGAAACAAGGTAAATCAAAGATATTAGGTCTGGTTGTGGACAACGTTGTTAGAATGTTGACGATACTTCAATACGCTGTCAGCAACTCTGATTTTGCTGGTGAATGCTCCACTTGGGAGCAGGAAATGCAAAATGAAAACCAGCAACTGGCTCGATATATTCTTAAATGTGTCTAGTGAATTCAGGTAACACAGATTCTGGTCTTGTAGGCCTGTTCTTTCTGATCTTATCATGGTAGACCTCATGAGATTATTTTTTGGAATCAGATTATCATTTGAAAGATGTCCGGCACGTCATAGAGAGAATCAATTTTACATATGTTTCATTTTCCCCCATGATAGAGATGCATGAATCGGTGCTTACCTTATATCTGTTTCATTTGTGGAGTATGCTATTAGGAAGGAAATCAAATTAATCTTTTCAGAACTCTCACCAAGTGAACATGCATAGGGGTAATCACTATTTACAAGACAAGATACTCCTGGCTCAACAAACCTCTCCACAATTCACAATGACAGATCTGCGTTGAATTGCAGCTGCGGCTGGTGGTGGGGTAGATGATGTCTGAGAAGTCACATTGGTCAGGGATGGAGGAGAGGTTTCTGTGAGCAGACATGGAGGTTGAACCATATGGACAGGAGAGGCATTGGTCACAGCAAGTGGGTGAAGAAATCCTGATGAGTAGCTAGCAATAGGTGAAGGTTGAGTTGCAGATGGTGGCTCAGCATTTGCATTATACCAAATTTCACCTTCATCTTCATCTCGTCCTGTCAGTAAATAAGCAAAAGCGTGAATTTTTCTGGCTATTGAGAAGTTAATCATCAATCAGATAAAAGTGAGAAGTCCTTTGTCTAAGCTACGGAGAATAGCTTCCTAAGTTTACCAAGAAACATAAATAATATTTAAGGACAGCTCATTAAAAGTTGGATAATTTTAACAAAAATGGAGTTTCTTAAAACTATATATTTAGAAGGCAAATTGAGACAACTGACCTGCCAAATGACATTTTTACCTCACATTCCTTGTAAGCGTCAATTACAGGAAATAGTACTGGGATCATATAAAACCAACCTACGTAACACAAGAATGAGTCTCTTGTCCTTTGTCATAGTAATTCATAAGCCCATCCTCAAGTTCAGCAGTATAGGCATCACTGATGGCACTTACAACACTCAGTGGAATTCGAGAAAAAAACTGACAATCTTCTGGGTTAAGAATGTATTGTAAGTGCAGTGGCAAGAGAATGACGATCAGACAGGTGGTAAAATTCTAATTTTTTTTCCAAGCACCCGAAGTTCAATCATTTTGGTTTATCCCATTCTTTCATTATCTAAAAATCCTACCATCTTTCTTGAAACATGGTAACACCATACTGGTAAAAAAACTAGTACTCATACCAGTATCAGAGATCATTTACTGACTACAAACTACTTATGAATTAATCAACCCAAATATGCAATACTGCAGGTTTAATAATGGAGGGGGATAATAAGGTTTTCAGCATATACCTTCATACAAAGAAAGAGGCAATAATGCCCATAGATGAAGAGGAAAGCTCTCACTTTGGAGATCGGAGAAATCATAAGCAAAAGACACAACACATTAAAATTCAACAATTTCTTTTTGCTATCTTCTTCTTCAATGGTTACACTTCGAGTTATTTCTAGCAACGTCAAATAAAACTGAGGTAGTACAAAATTCTGTTGGTTTTATATAGAACTCCGTGTCGGCATCCTCATTTTCTAGAAAATGACATGGCCTGTGTCCAGATGCACATGCCCGTACCCGTATGTGTTCTTCTTAGACCTGACCCATGTGCTAAACTATACTCTAAATTATCAGTTTGAAAACCGAAATACAAGACTCACAGGATCCAAATGATAAACTTTACTCTTAATCTTTGGTTTGAAAACTGAAATTATTTTATCCAGTTAAGTTCACTCCTTCAAAATGTCATTTCGAGGCTTTGAAATCAGAAACATAGGCAAAACCTTCAATCAAAACAAATAAATGATTTGCGGACATCAAGAGTAATCTAAATTTATGTTGAGCTTACTGGTAAGTGGTAACAAACAGAGGATCAAGTCAGTAAACGAAGGCTGAAGAATATTAAGCAAACTTACGACGAGAGGAGCGGGGTAGAGAATTCATCGCAATCGTGCTTTGGCGAAAGAACAGGGATGTAGCAGCTGTGAAAGGTAGGGCAGATGGATATGAGATGTTACGTCAGAGAAAAACGCTAAGGATAGCAGCTGTGAAAGGTAGGGCAGATGGATATGAGATGTTACATCATAGAAAAACGCTAAGGATGAATTTGTACAAGTCCAAAAGAGATTTCCTTACCCGGCCAATTGTTAATTGTTGGCCTAGCTATTCGAAAGCTTACCAAACTGGCACTTCGAAAATAGAAGCCTCAGGGTTAAGGCCGGATCAGCTTGCTTTATTTGTAATGATTTCTTGGCCAATACTGCCAGCCTTCATTGCAATGTCGCAGATCATCAAAATCATCATATAAAATTATCTTTTCGACACCATTGTTTATTGATAGAGAGATTCAGTTTTACATCTGTATAATTTTTCCGCATGATAGAGATGCATGAATCGGTGCTTACCTTATTAGACAATGGTGTCGAAAAGAGAATTTTATATATAATTCTAATGATCCGCAAAATTGCAATGAAGGCTAGCAGTATTGGCCATTTGATGGTTTACTAGATATCATGTGAGCTATATTACCAAGAAATCGTTACAAATAAAGCAAGCTGATCCGGGCCCTAACCCGGGGGCTTTTGTTTCGATGTGCCACTTTGGTAAAGCTTTCAACTAGCTAGGTCCAATTGGCGATTGGCCGGATAAGGAAATTTGTTTTGGACCTATATAAATTCGTCGTTAGCAATTTCTCATATCCATCTGCTCTAACCTTCATAGCGGCTGCATCCTTGTTCTTTCGCCAAAGCACATTCGCGATGAATTCTCTCCCCTGCTCTTCTCGCCGTAAGTTTAATGACTTGATTTTCTGTTTGTTACCAGTAAGCTCAACATAAATTTAGATTATTCTTGATTGTTCGCAAGTCAATTATTTATTTTGTCTGAAGGTTTGCCTATGTTTCTGATTTCAAAGACTCGAAATGATTTTTTGGAAGGTGTAAACTTGAACTGGATGAATTATTTCAGCTTTCAAACCAAAGATTAAAAGTTTATCATTTGGATCATGTGCGCCTTGTATTCATTTCGGTTTTCAATCTGAAGATTAAGAGTAAAGTATAGCACATGGGCTTGGTCTAAGAAGCACACATAGGGTATGGGCATCTGGACATGGGAGACGTAATTTTCTAAAAAATGAGGATGCTTACCCGGGAGGGATACGTAAACATCATTATTATTTGAACTTCTATACTAACGGTTAAGTAACAAAATTGGTGGTTCGAACTTGTTTAATGTTTATAGCTTAAATGTAACAGAAAAGCCTAGATTAAGTGTAAGAATTAGAAGTGAAAACCCTGGAAGCCGTCGCATGTGAGAACTTAAGCTCTCTTGAACTTGTCTTCTGAAGGGCAGCCTTTTCATATACCGAGCCCTTAACCAATCATATATATATTTGTTTTATCTACTCTAGCCTTATTATATCTTATCCCATTTAAAGTTAAAATATTTCGTAACAGACCTCATGCTAATAAACAAAAAGTGGGATAGACATGTCTCATTAAGTGTCTCTAACATATCCCCTAAATTTCCACTGTAATAAATTCTCTTAAATATCATGACACCGCAGTTGGAGTATCTGACACGTATAATGGAGTGTCCCAAGTGTTGACCCATCTGTTTGCCTATCTAAAGTCTTGCTAAATACATGATATGTTTCTTCATCGATTTGGAAGTAAAAAGTTAATAGTGAAATGAATCTTTGACCCCCGCCCGCCCGTGGTGAGTGCTTTATCAGTTTCAGAAGAAGGGTATGTTCTTCCCCTTCTTCTGAAAAATAAAATAAAAATGGATGCAAACTATGAATATGTGTCAGGATAGGATAGGATAGAGCCACCTAATTTATCTAAATACGGAGTGCTAAATATAACCAACGGAAAGTCTTACCACCTCAGTTTGATTTGACGTTGCTAGGAATAACTCAAAGTGTAACCATTGAAGAAGATCGCAAAATTAAATTGTCGAATTTTACTGTATTGTATCTCTTGCTTATGATTTCTCCGATCTCCAAAGTGAGTGTTTTCCCCTTCCGTGAGCATTGTCAGATCTTTCTTGGGATGTAGGTCTATGCTGAAGAACTTATCACCCCCTCCATTATTAACCTGCAGTATTGCATATTTGGCTTGATTAATTCATAAGTAGTTTGTACTTACTTTTTAGTCAGTAAATGATCTCTGATACTGTTGTGCTGTTGATGAGTACTAGTTTTCTTTACGAGTATGCTGTGACCATGTTTCAAGAAAGATAGTAGGATTTACAAATATGAAAGAATGGGATATAGCCGAATTGATTACTGTAAAATTTGTTGAAAAACTAGGCCCTCTGTTACAGAAGTACTTTCCTCTCTACAATTACTATGGAAGGGCAGTTAGCTAATTATTTGAGAAGTTTGTTAAAACTATTTATTAAGAATGCAAAGCTAAGACAATTGGCATGCCAAATGACATTTTTATCACTGAGTGTTGTAAGTGTAATGTCTATATGGCTGAACTTGAGGGTGGGCTTATGAATTACTATGACGATGGACAAGTGAGATTCATTAATATGTTACAAAGGTTGGTTTATATGATCCCAGTTCTATTTCATGTAATGATGCTTATAATAAATGTGGGGTAAAAAGGTCATTTGGCTGGTCAACTGTATCAATTTTGCCTTCTCAATAAATAGTTTTAAGAAACTTCCTTCCAAAAATGATTGTCGAACTTTTACTGAGCTGCCTATAAATATTATTTATGTTTCTGCCTTGATCCCAATGATTAAAGTGCTAATCGTGTTTAACATTAGGAAGCTAATCTTCATAGCTTAGACAAAGGGCTTCTCATTTTTATCTGATTGATTAGCTTCTCAATTGCCAGAAATTCAGTTTTTGCTTATTTTACTACCAGGACAGGATGAGAATGATGATGAAACTTGGGATAATGCAATGAGCCCACCATCTGCAAGTCAATCTTCATCTAGTTCTAGCTATTCATCAGGAGTTCTTCAGCCATCTGCTGTGACTGATGACGCTTCTTCTGTCAACATGGTTCAACCTCCATCCCTGACCGATGTGGCTGCTCAGATAACATCTACCCCACCACCAGTCCCGGCTGCAATTCAACACAGAGTTGTCTTTCTAGAAAAGGGGGAGGTATGTTGAGCCAGGAGTACATTGTGTTGTAAATAGTGATTACCTCTATGCGTTGTTCACTTGGTGAAAGTTATGAAAAGATGAATTCGATTTCCTCCTTCACAGCCTTCTCCACAATCTTTTCCATCATTTGAAACTGAAACTGTGTTAAATTTGCGTATTTACCTTATGCTTACTGTCAGTCTGAGCTCCACTAGATATTGCCCGTGCCTAAAGGCACAATCTAAAGTTTGTAAAGACTTTATGAATTATAGTGTATTATTTAAAAGTTGGTGGGAAAGTTCGACGTATATAGTATATACTATGATTGCTGTAAATTTTTGTGAAGTTTGTCAGGCACAATATAATTTTTATGAACTTTATTTGCCATAGTGTATTTCCATAAAGCTTTTGAGATATTTGTTTCCTAATTTCATTTTCTACAAAATCATATTTTTGTTGAGTTTGTGGGTTATAGCATAACTTCTACAAAGTTTATGGGTCAATATTATAACAAAATGTAAATATATAATGTCTCCGTAAAATGTGTGGGACTGGGACACCAACCGCTCTATCTTATTATATAGATATACATGTATATATAGATATAATCCTGACAAACTTTCTTGAAGGTATGACCTGACCGAAAGATATCATATCACACTGCTAGTCTAGTACTGTGGCTGTAAAATTTGCATCCTAAAGAGTATGCAACTATTTTCATAACTTGGGTAAGGATAAAATCTAATCATCCAACATAGTTTGAGCACACACTATAATTACTATGCTGTGAAGGAAGCCGTCACAGTGCCACTTCATCTGGGACCATGGGTAAAAGGCCTGCCTTCAAATACTGCAAGTACGCGGAGATGATTTCAATCAATTCCTACTTCGCGAACGCGATAGAGTATTGAAGACTGGAGAAATATACAACTACTAATCTTATTTTTTCTGTGGTTCAGATTGCAAATTTGATGATGGGAATAGGTATCGGTGGGGAATGGTTATGGAATTAAGCTAACAATAAGGATGAATTTTTGAGGAATTTGCAGGAGAATTTAATTTTTTTGATAGCACATCTTTTGAGACGTGGTTTTTGCTTTCTTAATTTTTGTCTGTAGTAAGTAACTTACTCTGTGAACAATGCTAATTTGGTCGTGCCTTTTTATTAGGATATCTTCGAGAGGGTTGTCTCATTTGGTAGAGAAATGCGTAGCCCGGTTCGTGTTTATAACGCCCTTGGTGAGATCTCTCAAGCTACAATTCTGCCGCAACATTCCTCTGATAAGCCTCGAGTATATCCGGGGCCAGAGGTGGAGTTGAAGGATCGGGTGTGTTCCCTTTCCTACTATTAACTCTTCTTGTTTTTCTTTATTTGTTTCAGCAACCGTAAATTACCAACAGATTATATAATTCTTTCCTAGAGACCAAACCCTCTAACCAATGTAGGCGTATAGCAGCTAATGTTAAACATAGGACAGTATTGTGTCATTGCTTTACGGGACTAGTGATTTCTTATTATTCATCAACATTTTTCTTCTTTCCACAAGCCTACTAACCAGTTTACGTGAATATCAGCTAATACTGACACAAGACAAGATTCTTTCATAGATCTTCCTGACGGATGTGAGTAGGGGCTTCTGTTTTTTTTTATTCAACGAAAGGATAACATAGATAATAAAGTTTACATTAGAAGGTCCGGGGGACAAATCCCCGTAAAAGAGATGCTCGAGGAAAAAACCCCGAATATAAAAGAGGGAAAACTAAAAACAGCGGAGGTCTCTGCCAAACTAAATGCAAAAAACGAGCGTCTTGCTGGCTGATTTGGCAAGCGCGTGGGCTTTGGAGACGGCAAAGTCCTCAAAAGACCCCTTCGAGGGATCAAGCAGCTGCTAAACAAGGTTTGAGCAATCAGAAAGACAGTCAACATAATAAAAATGAGCATAAATACACCAAGAACATGTATGGAAAAGAGCAGTAGTTCCGCATGAAGGGCCGGGTGGGCATAAGTGCGCTTCTTTTCAGAATAGAGGAGCTGGCCGTCCTTTGAGAAAACTGCGAATCCAGTTCCCGCAGAGCCAGTGGCATGATTCCAAGCTCCGTCTGTTTGGATAGAGATCTTGTTGGGAGAGCTGGAATGGGGATGGGTTCCCCCTTTGTAGAGCAGCTGGGGTGCTCCTTGTGGTGCAGGGGACGGTGCGGCTTGGAGAGCTCTTGGGAAGCCGTAAAAAACTGGAAGGCAATGGCAACTGCATCAGAGGTAATTTTTTCAGTAGAATCCCAGGTTCCTCGGATGGAAGATTTATTCCTTAGATTTCCAGAGGCTCCATAAGATGGTTGTGAAGGCGCAAAAGTTTCTAGTATCATTCTGTAGGGCGGAGAGCCAGTGATTGGTCCAATCGGGGAGGTTGAGGTTCCGGGGGGAGTTCAGGAATTGGAGGCCGAAAGGAGACCTGTTCCAGGTGTCAGTGGTTGTGGAGCAGCAACGAAAGATGTGGTTGGGGGTTTCAATTTGGTTAGGGCAAGAAGGACAGGTTGGGGAGATATGGGGCAGGCGTTTGGCTATGGAATGGTTTGTAGGAAGCGCGTTCGAGAGGATTTTTCACAGGAGGAGCTTAACCTTCTCCGGGAGGGGGAGACTCCATAGAGTGTTCCATTGGTTTTTGTTGGGGGGGATAACTCAAAGGATTTGACTTGAGAAGCAGGTGCTAGCTCTTTTTAGTTGGTGTTGGAGGAGACACGGTGGCCTGACTTGGTCGTGTAGGGGCCGGAGAGGATGAAAGGCCAATAGAGCTTGTCAGGTTCGGGGGTGTAGTGGAGGCCAATAGAGAGAATGCGAGGGATGAGGAAGGGGGGAATATGGGCGGTGAGGGCTTGGATGTTCCAGGATGGGTAGGGGTTGTGTGGGGTTAATAGGTCCGAGACTTTTAGGTAGGGATTGTGGTTGTGGCCAAGAAAAGTAGCAAGGGTTGGTTTCACGGAGGAGATCCCTCGGTCCGAGAAGACGTAAACAGACCCTCCATTGCGGATTTTCCAAGAGAGGCCTTTCTTGAAGAGGTCTCTTCCGTGAAGGATAATGCGCCAGGACCAAGAGCAGGAGGTGGGAGGGCTGACCTGAAGGAGATTTTGGGATCTACAATATTTGGCATTGAGGGCACGTGAGAGCAAGAGGTCAGGTTCGGAGGATTATCCAACTATGCTTCGCTAGGAGGACTTGGTTGGTGCTACGGAGGTCAGTGAGGCCCAGGCCTCCAAGGGATTTGAGTTTTAGAAGGAGTTCTTTTTTGGAAAAATGGGGAGGCTTAGTGGAGTTTGGGTTACACCAAAAGTTTCGGATGTTTGCGGAGATACGATCGTAGACAGGGGGAGCTTAAAAGTGGACGCGGGGTAAACGGGGAGGGATTGGAGGACATACTTCGCAAGTGTTAATCTTCCAGCGCAGTTGAGCCATTTCCCTTGCCTGCCTCGGGTTCTTGTCGTAACATGGTCAGAGACAAAGCTGAAAAATGATTTTTTGTTGGTTCTGGGGTTAGTGGGTAGGCCCATGTACGGGAAGGGTTGTCAGTGAGAGGGTATGGAAGGTGCCTGGAGACAAGTTGGATGGTATGGAGAGATGCGTTTGGGCTGAGGATGAGAGAGGTTTTGTCTTGGTTGATGGATTGTCTTGAGACACTGCAGAAGCTCCGAATGGTTTCCGCCAGGGCTCTACAAGACCTATTCGTAGCTTCAATGAAGATAAGGCAATCGTCTGCAAAGAATAGGTGGGGGATGGAGCGGGTTGAAGGGTGGATTTTGATACCGGGGCAGGTGTGTTGGGTGTCCAAAGCGTGGTGGTTTTGGGAGAGGACTTCGAGGTAGAGGATGAAGAGGTAGGGAGAGAGGGGGTCCCCTTGGCGAAGGCCTCTGCCATGATTGAAGATCGTTGAGGGTCTTCCATTTACGAGGACAGCCATGGAGGTGGTGGCGAAACATTGTGTGGGGAGGGAGATCCAATGGACATGGAAATTCATTTTGGTAAGGAGGGTGGAGAGGAATTTCCAGTCAACTCTGTCGAAAGCTTCGCTCATGTCGATGTTGAGGGGGCAAGGGTGGTGCGGCCTTGATTCGTCCCATTGATGGAGCGGAAGAGCTCATTAGCCAGAATAAAGCTATCAGTGATAAGCCGACCAGGGATGAAAGCATTATGGTTGGTGCTTATGAGGCTGTTTAGGCTTTGAGTCTGTTGGCTAGGATCTTGGATATGATTTTGTAGAGATTATTTCACATGCTGATTGGTCTGATGTCCGAAAGGTTCGTGGCTCCTGGTTTTTTAAGTATGAGAATGAAGTGGGTGAGGTAAATTTCGCGAAGCATTCTTCCAGAGTGGAGTCTCCAACAATGTCCCAGTATTCTTGAACGAAAAGCGCTGACATACCATCCGGTCTAGGGGCTTTGTGGGCGCCCAGGTCGAAAGCCGCTATCTTGATATCCTCAGCCGTGAAGGGGCGAGAGAGGATGGCAAGATGGTTTTGGGAGAGAGTGGTGTGAAAATTTTCCCAACTTGGCCATGTGTCGTGCGGGGTGGGAGTTCATGGGGTTTAAAAAGGTTAGTGAAATATTGCATCTTCATTTCTTCATTGATAGTAAACCAACTAGTTCATGGACAAACATTTTACATATAGTTGTAACTGACGTTGGTTATTCTTAAGAATGTATTCAAGGTTTTGGGATCAGCGAGATAAACATATCCGTTGGGCATGGGTTTTGTAATTTTGGCCCAAACCTGACCCAGCCCAACCCGGCTGGCCAGCCCTAGTTTGATGGGAAGGGGGTTGGCCAGCCCAACCGCACTTTATTCGTTTTTCCTTCTGTTGACAAAAGCAGTTAAAACGTTTGAAAGAATCTAAATATTTCTATTCCTCTTCATTGAACCTCTATCCCTTGGTGTAAATTACAGTCCTATTCCAAGTTTTCACACTGATCCTTTTATGTTTGGGTATAGACAAACTATTATATTTACGCATTCTTCGGAGAGCAAAACCACACAGAGGAGTATTCCGAAGGAGAACGCGTATGTGATGGTATAACAGTAATCTTTGGCAATCAGGAAGGTCTTTTCACAGGAAAAGCTGTTGGCCCAATCATAGCTGCCACACGTGTGCAGGTAATCTGACAACTTCTGCCCATAATCAAATTATGCCTCTTTTTTTAAAATAATTTTTGCCTTATATATATATATATTTATATATTTACTTGTCATGAGTGTGAAAGGTTAGTCTGTAAAGATTTGTTTTTAGTTGTTTTTCCCTGTTTAATAATTTATCTTTCTTAAACCAGCTATTTATGGAGGCGGAGGAACGCTCTGGAAATCTTGAGGAACAAAAGAAGAGGAAAAGGGGAAAAGATCCTGATATGGGAGATCATGAAGAACAGAAGCAGAAGAAATTTGAAGGTCCTGATACGAGTCCTAATTCTGGGGGTGCTGGCAGTGCGGTTCCTGGCGACTGATATATGGATATGGATTTCTTTCACCTATTTCAAATCCACATTGATATCTATATAGAAGTTTCACATATCCGTTAAAACTGTGAATTGAACGTTGGTTTGGGTGGACCATATATTGGTCCTCCATTTAGGCCATACGTTGGAGCTGATTTTTCAAGTTTTTGGCCCTAAATTTAGGCCTAGGTCTGTTTTAGGCCATCTGTTGGAGATGCTCTAAGGTTTTGTTGCCAACCCTTTAAGGTCTCCTCCTTAAAACTGTGAAACAAGAATTGTCTAAAAGAATAATCGGCAATGTGATGGACCCCTGGCTATCCTAGTTTGACGGGAAGTAGCTTTAAAAACTGCACACAATGTCATCTCGTCAATTGATTTTTTGTGCCTGCTACAAAACAGTTACCTTCCATATTCATATTTTTCTGAATTTTAAATCTTCGATAAAATATCTGTAGGAATCTAAATATTTCTGTTGTCTTCATTGAATTTCTACTCACTTGGTGTAGATGACAGTAGGGGAAGTTGTATTCAGAGTTTGTTCAAGGTCCAGTGGCGGCGGAAGAAACGAACTCACCACTGATCAAGAAATTCACATGCAAATTGTGAAGTTATTCAATTTCTTTCATTCTTTGCATGTTTTTCTTCTCCTTTTGATGGATCAGGCGATTTGAATGGTTGTTCAATGCCACGACATATGCTTAAATGATAATGTACCACCATTGAGTGTAGCAGCGGTAAAACATTGATTCCTTTGTCTATCCTTGTGTGAAACCAAACCAAGGAAACTGGGAAATGCTGTACCAGAATTTGTGCTTACTCAAGAGGAATAAGGATTTATTGAGAAAACTTGATTTAATATCTGATACTATTTCGTTTGCTTGTAAAATTCTATGGCATATGTGTGTGTGTGTGTATTATTCTGGCTTCCATGAGAAAGGTTTAGTACTTGCAAGAAGGATCAATAGATGTCCTTTGGTGATGTTCTTTGACCTTCGAAAAGTCACTAGAATTATACGCTTCTACATATATACCTTGCATATAAGCATATATGCATGTATAAATTTAACACAAATGTCTTCACGCATATACGCGTTAATGTTCGTAGTTTGGATCCATTCACGAACTTGGAAGGATAAAATTGAATAACATTTTAATTTTTCAGAAATTTATTTACTCTTCATATTGTGTTTTGACACAATTATCATCTAAAAGATCTTTTTGTACCCTTCTCTTAACCACATGTCTTGGAAACTTAAATCACCTTAGATTCTTGTTTTTGCCATTTTTTTTTCTCATGAAAGAATGTTAACAAATTTGTGAAGTCGCCGATAGTGAGCAAAAGAAATCAAAGACCTAGTTTTGTTTTTATTTTCTTAACTATGTCATACTTATAGTTGCATATTTTGGACGTGGTTCTATACTCTGTCACCCACCATATTTTTTGCAAACATTATGAACTTTGTTGCTACATTTTCTTTCCCATCCACCATATTTTTACATATTCCTTGAGACATTGTTCCTCTGGCTATTCTTATTGCAGAACACGAGTAATCACAAAAGGAAACTAATTTCTAATTTCTAGTTTTTCTTTTTTCTTTTTTCTTTTTTTAATGCAGAAGTAGAATGCAGTGACCTTTCAGGATGCGAATTCCACTTCAACTGGGAGGAGTTCAGCTGTTCAGGTGATGCTGGGGTAGTTGCTGAAGGAGGGCTTCTGTACTTTGACAGCAACTCTGATAATTCTGGTGAATGCCCCACTTGGAAGCAGGAAATGCAAGATACAGACCAGCAACTGGCTCGATATTCTTAAATGTTTCTGGAGAATTCAGGTAACACAGTTTCTGGTCTGTTAGACCTCTTCTCTCTGAATTTATCACGGTATATCTTCTTTTTGTAAATATTCAATTGTTTCAGTTGCTCGTAATGTATGATTTGACTCTTTATTTTCATTTTACTAACCTGGTAGTTACTTCAGGCTTACATTTGAATTTACACTGAAGCTGATAAACATAACAGAACAATCTCTTCCTTTTAACTTTCTCATTGACCAAAGCGAAAAGCATGTTCGTAGTTTTTTTTCTTAGCAGTCCAAAAAAAAAATGAGTTGAGTTATACATATCTCATATAAACACAAGTAGTCGAAGAATCTCCTTATTACAGAGTTGTGCAGTTTGTACACAGAAATTTGAACAATGAGGGTGTTGTGAATGGATACTTTTATCATCTATGTAGTGTGTTTTTTTGGAATCAGATCATCATTAAAATGTTGTCCTGTATTTGATAGAGAGAATCAATCTTACTTCTGTCTTATTTTTTCCGCGTGATAGAGATGCATGAATTGTTGCTTACCTTATTAGACCATGGTGTCGATCAGAGAATTTTAGATGATGATTTTGATGATCCGCGGAATTGTAATGAGCTATATTACCAAGGAATCATTACAAATAAAGCAAGCTGATCCGGTCTTTACGCTGAGGCTTTTATTTTCGATGTGCCAGTTTGGTAAAGCTTTCAACTAGCTTAGGCCCAATTAGCGATTGAACAGATAAGGAAATTTCTTTTGGTATAAATTCATCCTTTCACATTTCTCACATCCATCTGCCCTACCCTTCATTGCGGCTACATCCCTCTTCTTTCGCCAAAACACTTTCACGATGAGTTCTCTCCCCCGCTCCTCTCGTCGTAAGTTTACTGACTTGATTCTCTGTTTGTTACCAGTAAGCTCAACTTAAATTTGGATTACTCTTGATTGTTTGCAAGTCATCTAATTATTTTGGCTGAAGGTTTTGCCTTTGTTTTTGATTTACTTTTTTGAAGGAGTGAACTGGATGAGTTATTTCAGTTTCAAACCCAAGATTAAGAGTACATTTTATCATTTGGATGTTGTTAGCCTCGTACTGATTTCAGTTTTCAAACTGAAGGTTAATAGTAAAGTTTTGCACATCATGGGCGCACCCAGGAATTTTTCTCTTGGCAGGGGCCACGGTGAATGTCCTTGACAATTATAAGAAGAATATATATTTAGATTACCCCCTCACTATTCACGAAGTTGTGTCTTTTGCTTTTGATTTCCCCGATTTCCAAAGTGAGTGTTTTTCCCCTTCATCCATGAGACCATGAGCATTATCGCCTCTTTCTTTGTATGTAGGTATGTGCTGAAGAACTAATCATCCCCCTCCATTATTAGCCTGCAGTATTGCGTATTTGGGTTGATTAATTTACAAGTAGTTTGTAGTCTGAATATGATCTCCGATGTTCGTGTGCTGTTGATGAGTGCTATTTTTTTTACCAGCATGCTGTTATCATGTTTCAAGAAAGATGGTAGGATTTATAAATACGAAAGAACGGGATATAGCCAAATCGATTGAACTATTTGAACATCAGGTGCGTGGAAAAAAAAAAAAAGTTTTACCACCTGTCTGATCGTCACTCTTTTACCACTGCACTTACAAATACTTTCTTAATCCAGAAGATTGTCAGTTTTTTCTCGAATGCCACTGAAAGTTATAAGTATCATGCATATATCGCTGAACCATCTCCTGTAATTGACGCTTATATTAAATGTGGGGTAAAAGTGTCATTTGGAAAGTTCAATTGTCTCAATTTTGCGTTCTCACATAGTTTTATGAAACTACAATTTTAAAAACAACTATCAAACTTTTACTGAGCTGTTGTAAAAATTATTTATGTTTCTTCTTTGATCATAATAATAAAGTGCTAATCTTGGTAACATTAGGAAGCTAATTTTCTTTGCTTAAAAAAAGGCCTTCTCATTTTTATCTGATTGATGATTAACTTCTCAATTCCAGAAATATTCAGGTTTTTGCTTATTTTTACTGACAGGACGGGATGAGAATAAAGATGAAATTTGGTATAATGCAACGGGCCCACCTACATATACCCCTAAATACGTTATCGCCCTGCCTGCGCCAAATGCTGGGAATCGGGAAGAGTATAGGAATCGGAAAGCCAGAAGAAAATCAGAGCCCAGTAAACCAGATGAAGCAAATGCTGAGCCACCATCTGAAACTCCACCTCCACCTGCTGTGACTGGTGGTGCCTCTCCTGTTGATATGGCTCAACCTCCACCTGCTTTGACCGCCGTTCTATCATCTACCCCACCATCAGTTCCAGCTGCAACAACAACTCCAATGCCGCCATCCGCCGCTAGTGAAAACATGGCTCAATATCAGCCCTAAGAAAGACCATTTGGTTCGAGGAATAAAAGACAGCCTTGACAGTATGCAGGCTTTTGGGAAAAATGAATATAGATGCAGTGTGGAACTGTGGATTGCTGCTTCCCTTGAAACTAAAATTTTCCGTATCTTAGTATTTGGTTAACAGTTAAGTACAATTTACAACTAAAGTTTGGTTTTCTTGTCCTTGAATAATGCTTGAATATGCTTGGTGAACAATGCTGATGGTTGAATTTTGTTTTCTGTTTTCTGTTTCCTGTTTCTGTGCTTCTGGTTTATGGGGTCTTTAGTTTTCCTGATTATATTGTTGGAACCTGTTCAAGAATCTGACCCGAAAAAGCAAATAAACTGAAATAAACAAAACTTACAGAGTCTGGAGAATTGCAGTGAAATAGAGATGATCTCGTGCATATACACGATGGCCTTAAGGCTTTATTCGCTCCCAATTGGTACTGTTGATCCGGAGCGAAGGCCTCCCAGGATAATCACCTCTCACCGTGCAAGCAGAAGTACCGTCTGGAATTGCACCCTTCGAACCTGTTAAGTGATGTGATAACTCTCTGTATTTGTGAGGAAGAAGAAGAACTTTAGGATTTCGGAATAATGAAACAGAGGAAGGTGTCTGCCTTTTAAAGAAGACAGACACCCGTTAGGAACAGTTGGAAACGGTTGGGTAACGAAAACAGTTGTAACTGTTCAAAAAGCAGTCACAAAAACTGTCTGGTGAAGAATTATTTCCGGGCTGATTTAATTCTGAGAAGGAGTTGGTTTCTGGCCCAAAAAGATTAAGTTGTCATTTAATCAGGCCCAAGCCCACACCACACCACGTCACGGCCCGTGCCCGAACCCGAGACCGAGCCGAGCCGGCCGTCCGGACGGACGGCGGCGGCGGCGCGCGCGCGCGTGTGTGGTGATTCGGACAATAGCTAGGTCCTCTCTCCTACACAAAATGTGTACCACCCAAAGGGCGTGCCCTATAGTGCAAACTTGAACTACATAAGGTGAACAAGTTTGTTCTTCCCTCCAATGTGGGATGAATTAATTCTCCCACTTGAAGTTGCCTTCTTCACCTTCTTGAGGTGCCATCTTCACCTATGAATTTTTCATTCACCCGAACTCGATTTGGGTCGAAATAAAGTAGTAGGATGATCACCTCGACATAAGGTTTCCAAAACTACTTTCACCTCGACGAATCGATAACCCGATTCTTCACAAATCGGGTCCAAAGTTGACCCAAAATCGATATTTTCCAACAATCCCCCACATGAATGATAAAATTGGCTGAGTAGCCGGGATGTCAAAGGATTGAGAGATATATCACGCGAACGATAATCGCATCGAGAAGGTAGTCAGAGACTTTGAACGTTCTCTTAGTGAAGTACCAACGGGTATACTGGCTTGTCAGTAGCGAATCGCCTTGAACTGCTTGCCGTGACGTATACCTAGTCATTAGCACCCACACGGTTATCATTCTTCCAATTACGGTTCTCATTGTCGTGCCCGTTTTGGCCATGGAACACTTATGTCCTGGTTTCATGAGTGGTTTTAGAGAATTTAGCCTCGTCATTCTCCTAGAACCGGCCCCCAGTTCCCACTCATATAGGTGAGTCTCATAAAGAGTATCTTGCCATACCCCACTTGGTCGTTTAACCAAGATATGAGCTCATTAAAAGCTTCAACGCTTAACCTTGTCCAATGCAAGCGTCACTCGGCGTTCACCCTAGGAATAGGTTAGGAAATTAAATTTCCTCAGTGACTGAATATTTGCACGATAGGTAGGTTGGCCCTTTGAACTTAGTTATTGGGATCTCCAATCTTCTAAGTTGGGTTTCCGCTATGTGCAACTCGGTGAGATAGGCTTTAGTCCCATTCCCCTCGATGAACTAAACACTTGCTCTCTCGGTAATCCCTTTGTTAGAGGGTCTGCTAAGTTCTCCTTAGACTTCACGTAATCGATCGATATTATTCCATTTGAGAGCAATTGTTTAATGGTGTTGTGTCTACGACGAATATGTCTAGACTTACCATTATAGATACTATTTTGCGCCCTTCCAATTGCTGATTGACTATCGCAATGGATGCAAATAGGTGCCATTGGTTTTGGCCACATTGGAAGTTCTTCTAAAAACTGTCGAAGCCATTCTGCTTCTTCCCCTGATTTATCCAAGGCAATGAATTCGGATTCCATTGTGGATCTTGCAATGCAGGTTTGTTTAGAAGACTTCCATGACACGGCTGCACCTCCTAGGGTAAAGACATACCCACTTGTGGATTTAGAATCCCTTGTATCCGATATCCAATTGGCATCACTATACCCTTCAAGTACGGCTGGGTACCTAGTATAGTGCAGTCCATACGTTAAAGTATGTCTTAAATACTTTAGCACCCGAGTCAATCCTTTCCAGTGATTTGCACTAGGATTGCTCGTGAATCGACTGAGTTTGCCAACTGCTTGAGCGATATCGGGTCTGGTGCAGTTCATGAGATACATTAGACTTCCGATAACTTGAGCATATTCGTTTTGCCTTACACTGGCCCCATGATTCTTGGCGAGGTGTAGATTAAGATCAACAGGAGTCTTAACTTCCTTGCCGTCGTTCTTGTCGAATTTCTCAAGTATCTTTCCAACATAGTGTGACTGAGATAATGTGTATCCATTTGATGTTCTAGTGATTTTCATCCCTAGTATAACATCTGCGATACCCATGTCTTTCATGTCAAACTTTGTCGTCAACAATTTCTTTGTTGAATTGATGATATTCTTATTACTTCCCATAATTAGCATATCATCGACATATAAGCAAACAATGACATAACCATCACGAGTGGTTTTGTGATAAACACACTTGTCACATTCATTTATATGAAAGCCATTTGATAACATTGCGTTATCAAATTTGACATGCCATTGTTTTGGTGCCTGTTTCAGCCCATAAAGAGATTTGACTAACCGGCAAACCTTGTCTTCTTGTCCGGGAACATGAAAACCTTCAGGTTGCTCCATGTAAATCTCCTCATCCAATTCACCGTTCAAGAAAGCAGTCTTTACATCCATTTGGTGAATTTCGAGATTATTTATAGCGGCAAGCGCTATAAGCATCCGAATGGATGTAATCCTTGTGACTGGTGAGTAGGTATCGAAATAATCGATACCTTCCTTTTGTTTGTATCCCTTTGCTACAAGGCGAGCCTTGTATTTTACGACAGTTCCATCAGTTTTAAGCTTCCGCTTAAAAATCCATTTGCAACCTAATGGTTTGCAACCTGATGGAAGACTCACCAATTCCCATGTGTGATTTTGAAGTATTGATTCAATTTCACTATTTACCGCTTCCTTCCAATATGACGCCTCACTGCTAGACATAGCCTCCTTGTATGATTGAGGCTCATTTTCTACCATATAGGTAAGAAAATCCGGTCCAAAGGTCTTTGCTGTTTTGGCCCGCTTGCTACGTCTAGGTTCTACCTCTTCTTCGGACTGTTCAGACGTGGAGTCACGAGTTCGTTTAGAACTTTCCACGTTCTTGGTTTTATACGGAAATACATCTTCAAAGAATGTAGCCGAACAAGACTCAAAAATAGTATTTTCGTGTATATCTTCAATTTCTGATTTTACAACCAGAAATCTATATGCACTACTATTATGAGCGTACCCGATGAAAACGCAGTCCACCGTTTTCGGTCCCAATTTAACCTTCTTAGGTTCCGGTATTGCTACCTTTGCGAGACACCCCCACACTTTGAGGTATTTGTAGGACGGTGCTTTTCCTTTCCATAGTTCATATGGAGTTTTGCTAAGCCTTTTCCGAGGAATCCTATTAAGGATAAGGTTAGCGGTCAGCAGGGCTTCCCCCCACAAGTTCTGAGGTAAACCCGAACTTATAAGTAATGCATTCATCATTTCCTTTAAAGTTCGATTTTTCCTCTCCGCAACGCCATTTTGTTGTGGCGAATACGGTGCCGTAGTTTGATGAATTATCCCACTTTCTAGACAAATGTCTTTAAGTGGTGATTCATATTCACCTCCTCGATCACTACGCACAATTTTAATTTTCCTATCCAATTGATTTTCTACTTCATTTTTGTAATGTTTGAACATATCTACTGCTTCGTCTTTGCTTCTAAGAAGATAGACGTAGCAATATTTAGTGCAATCATCTACAAAGGTAATGAAGTACTTCTTTCCTCCTCTTGTTTGCGTATATTTTAGATCGCATATATCCGTATGGATTAACTCAAGAGGGGATGTTACTTTCCCATCAATTGGTCGGAAAGATTTCTTTGTTTGCTTTGCTTCAACGCACGTTTCGCATTTGTGGGATCTATCAATTTTTGCACTAGGAAGATGTTCCATAGACATTAACTTGCGAATGGATTCAAGATTTGCATGTCCTAATCTACTATGCCATAAATTAGAAGACTCCAACAAGTAAATGGAATTGACGCTCTTATTTATAGCCTTAATTGGCGTCACAGTCATTACATTTAGCTTGAACATACCATCGCTAAGGTATCCCCTGCCTACATACGAACCACTTTTCACTAGTACAATTTTGTCGGATTCGAAGACAAGCTTGAATCCTTTCTTAACTAAGACGGATCCCGAAACCAAGTTCTTGCGAATCTCCGGCACGTGGAGCACATCGTTGAGCACGAGCATCTTTCCCGAGGTCATTTTGAGAGTGACGGTGCCTTGTCCTTCAACGGTAGATGAGGCGGAATTTCCCATGTAGACCGGTTCTCCATTTTTCACCTCCTCGTATTTGGTAAACATTGATTTATCCGCGCAAATATGGCGTGTCGCGCCGGTGTCGACCCACCATTCCCTTGGGTTGCTGCCAATCATGTTCACCTCCGAGACGACCGCTGACAAGCGAATCCCATCATCCTCGTTTGCTTCCGCAACATTGGCCTCGGACTTTTCTTTGTTCTTTTGAGGTTTGCGCTTCTTTTTGCACTCGCTTCGACGGTGTCCCATTTTGCCGCAATTGAAGCACTTCCCCTTGAACGATTTATCACCCGCATCGGCGGAGTCCAGGTCTTTAGCCTTTCGTTTCTTTTTCGGCGCTTGTTCCACGACGTTTGCCTTGGCTTGCACAATTCCTGTTTTGGGGTCGGCATTGCGGTTGTCCTCCTCAATCCTCAAGCGCACGATGAGTTCCTCGAGCTTGATTTCCTTGCGCTTATGCTTGAGATAATTTTTGAAGTCCTTCCACGATGGAGGCAACTTCTCAATTATGCAAGCGACTTGGAACGATTCACTTAGAACCATCCCCTCGGCATGGATTTCATGGAGAATAACCTGCAATTCCTGAACCTGACTTATTACAGTCTTTGAATCTACCATACAAAATTTCAGGAATCTAGCCACTACAAACTTCTTAGCCCCGGCATCTTCTGTTTTGTACTTTTTGTCTAAAGATTCCCACAATTCCCTAGCGGACTTAGCACCACAATACACACTATACAATGAATTGTCTAAGCCGTTAAGAATGTAGTTTTTAGCCAAAAAATCCGACTGCTTCCATGCGTCTACCGCTGCCACGACATCCTTTTCGGAGTTTTCGGTCAACGCTGGTGCGTCTTCATTCAGAACGCCGGCCAAGTTGAGGGTTGTCAAGTAGAATAGCATTTTTTGTTGCCATCTCTTGAAATCCTTCCCGGTGAACTTTTCTGGACGTTCCCCATGTCCGCCGATAGCCATCACTGTCGCGGGTCTGGTGGTATTTCCAGAACTGGTTCCTTCTGCCATTGCTGAAAATTTGCAATGCAAAAATTCAGTACCAATGGATGTATATAATATACTGTTATGTAAAAACAGCAACAAGACGATAATAATACAGTTTCTGAAATTTAACAGTAAATAAAAAGAACTGAAAAATTAAATCAGAAACAACAATTCTTTCGAAGATTGGATTCGAAAGATATAGATATAAAGTAACAGATAATCTGACTGTTTTACGAAAATGAAACAGAAACAGAAAAATTAACTGTTACAGAAAAATAAACGGAGCAGTCTATTTAACTGTTGCAGAAAAATTTCGACAGAAACTGAAGAAATTTTGACTGTAACAGAAAATTAAACAGCAGCAATATTTAACAGTAACAGAAAATTAACAGTACCAGAAAATAATACTGAAACTGAAAATAAAATGTACTGCAGAAACAAAAACAGAGACTGAAAATTTTACTGATGCAGAAAAAAAAATTTCGAACAGAAAAATTTTGCAGTCACAAACAGAACAGAACTGGAAAAATAACAGTACTGATTCTCGAACAGATTAGAGATAAAGCCTTAAGATTGTTGGAACCTGTTCAAGAATCTGACCCGAAAAAGCAAATAAACTGAAATAAACAAAACTTACAGAGTCTGGAGAATTGCAGTGAAATAGAGATGATCTCGTGCATATACACGATGGCCTTAAGGCTTTATTCGCTCCCAATTGGTACTGTTGATCCGGAGCGAAGGCCTCCCAGGATAATCACCTCTCACCGTGCAAGCAGAAGTACCGTCTGGAATTGCACCCTTCGAACCTGTTAAGTGATGTGATAACTCTCTGTATTTGTGAGGAAGAAGAAGAACTTTAGGATTTCGGAATAATGAAACAGAGGAAGGTGTCTGCCTTTTAAAGAAGACAGACACCCGTTAGGAACAGTTGGAAACGGTTGGGTAACGAAAACAGTTGTAACTGTTCAAAAAGCAGTCACAAAAACTGTCTGGTGAAGAATTATTTCCGGGCTGATTTAATTCTGAGAAGGAGTTGGTTTCTGGCCCAAAAAGATTAAGTTGTCATTTAATCAGGCCCAAGCCCACACCACACCACGTCACGGCCCGTGCCCGAACCCGAGACCGAGCCGAGCCGGCCGTCCGGACGGACGGCGGCGGCGGCGCGCGCGCGCGTGTGTGGTGATTCGGACAATAGCTAGGTCCTCTCTCCTACACAAAATGTGTACCACCCAAAGGGCGTGCCCTATAGTGCAAACTTGAACTACATAAGGTGAACAAGTTTGTTCTTCCCTCCAATGTGGGATGAATTAATTCTCCCACTTGAAGTTGCCTTCTTCACCTTCTTGAGGTGCCATCTTCACCTATGAATTTTTCATTCACCCGAACTCGATTTGGGTCGAAATAAAGTAGTAGGATGATCACCTCGACATAAGGTTTCCAAAACTACTTTCACCTCGACGAATCGATAACCCGATTCTTCACAAATCGGGTCCAAAGTTGACCCAAAATCGATATTTTCCAACAATCCCCCACATGAATGATAAAATTGGCTGAGTAGCCGGGATGTCAAAGGATTGAGAGATATATCACGCGAACGATAATCGCATCGAGAAGGTAGTCAGAGACTTTGAACGTTCTCTTAGTGAAGTACCAACGGGTATACTGGCTTGTCAGTAGCGAATCGCCTTGAACTGCTTGCCGTGACGTATACCTAGTCATTAGCACCCACACGGTTATCATTCTTCCAATTACGGTTCTCATTGTCGTGCCCGTTTTGGCCATGGAACACTTATGTCCTGGTTTCATGAGTGGTTTTAGAGAATTTAGCCTCGTCATTCTCCTAGAACCGGCCCCCAGTTCCCACTCATATAGGTGAGTCTCATAAAGAGTATCTTGCCATACCCCACTTGGTCGTTTAACCAAGATATGAGCTCATTAAAAGCTTCAACGCTTAACCTTGTCCAATGCAAGCGTCACTCGGCGTTCACCCTAGGAATAGGTTAGGAAATTAAATTTCCTCAGTGACTGAATATTTGCACGATAGGTAGGTTGGCCCTTTGAACTTAGTTATTGGGATCTCCAATCTTCTAAGTTGGGTTTCCGCTATGTGCAACTCGGTGAGATAGGCTTTAGTCCCATTCCCCTCGATGAACTAAACACTTGCTCTCTCGGTAATCCCTTTGTTAGAGGGTCTGCTAAGTTCTCCTTAGACTTCACGTAATCGATCGATATTATTCCATTTGAGAGCAATTGTTTAATGGTGTTGTGTCTACGACGAATATGTCTAGACTTACCATTATAGATACTATTTTGCGCCCTTCCAATTGCTGATTGACTATCGCAATGGATGCAAATAGGTGCCATTGGTTTTGGCCACATTGGAAGTTCTTCTAAAAACTGTCGAAGCCATTCTGCTTCTTCCCCTGATTTATCCAAGGCAATGAATTCGGATTCCATTGTGGATCTTGCAATGCAGGTTTGTTTAGAAGACTTCCATGACACGGCTGCACCTCCTAGGGTAAAGACATACCCACTTGTGGATTTAGAATCCCTTGTATCCGATATCCAATTGGCATCACTATACCCTTCAAGTACGGCTGGGTACCTAGTATAGTGCAGTCCATACGTTAAAGTATGTCTTAAATACTTTAGCACCCGAGTCAATCCTTTCCAGTGATTTGCACTAGGATTGCTCGTGAATCGACTGAGTTTGCCAACTGCTTGAGCGATATCGGGTCTGGTGCAGTTCATGAGATACATTAGACTTCCGATAACTTGAGCATATTCGTTTTGCCTTACACTGGCCCCATGATTCTTGGCGAGGTGTAGATTAAGATCAACAGGAGTCTTAACTTCCTTGCCGTCGTTCTTGTCGAATTTCTCAAGTATCTTTCCAACATAGTGTGACTGAGATAATGTGTATCCATTTGATGTTCTAGTGATTTTCATCCCTAGTATAACATCTGCGATACCCATGTCTTTCATGTCAAACTTTGTCGTCAACAATTTCTTTGTTGAATTGATGATATTCTTATTACTTCCCATAATTAGCATATCATCGACATATAAGCAAACAATGACATAACCATCACGAGTGGTTTTGTGATAAACACACTTGTCACATTCATTTATATGAAAGCCATTTGATAACATTGCGTTATCAAATTTGACATGCCATTGTTTTGGTGCCTGTTTCAGCCCATAAAGAGATTTGACTAACCGGCAAACCTTGTCTTCTTGTCCGGGAACATGAAAACCTTCAGGTTGCTCCATGTAAATCTCCTCATCCAATTCACCGTTCAAGAAAGCAGTCTTTACATCCATTTGGTGAATTTCGAGATTATTTATAGCGGCAAGCGCTATAAGCATCCGAATGGATGTAATCCTTGTGACTGGTGAGTAGGTATCGAAATAATCGATACCTTCCTTTTGTTTGTATCCCTTTGCTACAAGGCGAGCCTTGTATTTTACGACAGTTCCATCAGTTTTAAGCTTCCGCTTAAAAATCCATTTGCAACCTAATGGTTTGCAACCTGATGGAAGACTCACCAATTCCCATGTGTGATTTTGAAGTATTGATTCAATTTCACTATTTACCGCTTCCTTCCAATATGACGCCTCACTGCTAGACATAGCCTCCTTGTATGATTGAGGCTCATTTTCTACCATATAGGTAAGAAAATCCGGTCCAAAGGTCTTTGCTGTTTTGGCCCGCTTGCTACGTCTAGGTTCTACCTCTTCTTCGGACTGTTCAGACGTGGAGTCACGAGTTCGTTTAGAACTTTCCACGTTCTTGGTTTTATACGGAAATACATCTTCAAAGAATGTAGCCGAACAAGACTCAAAAATAGTATTTTCGTGTATATCTTCAATTTCTGATTTTACAACCAGAAATCTATATGCACTACTATTATGAGCGTACCCGATGAAAACGCAGTCCACCGTTTTCGGTCCCAATTTAACCTTCTTAGGTTCCGGTATTGCTACCTTTGCGAGACACCCCCACACTTTGAGGTATTTGTAGGACGGTGCTTTTCCTTTCCATAGTTCATATGGAGTTTTGCTAAGCCTTTTCCGAGGAATCCTATTAAGGATAAGGTTAGCGGTCAGCAGGGCTTCCCCCCACAAGTTCTGAGGTAAACCCGAACTTATAAGTAATGCATTCATCATTTCCTTTAAAGTTCGATTTTTCCTCTCCGCAACGCCATTTTGTTGTGGCGAATACGGTGCCGTAGTTTGATGAATTATCCCACTTTCTAGACAAATGTCTTTAAGTGGTGATTCATATTCACCTCCTCGATCACTACGCACAATTTTAATTTTCCTATCCAATTGATTTTCTACTTCATTTTTGTAATGTTTGAACATATCTACTGCTTCGTCTTTGCTTCTAAGAAGATAGACGTAGCAATATTTAGTGCAATCATCTACAAAGGTAATGAAGTACTTCTTTCCTCCTCTTGTTTGCGTATATTTTAGATCGCATATATCCGTATGGATTAACTCAAGAGGGGATGTTACTTTCCCATCAATTGGTCGGAAAGATTTCTTTGTTTGCTTTGCTTCAACGCACGTTTCGCATTTGTGGGATCTATCAATTTTTGCACTAGGAAGATGTTCCATAGACATTAACTTGCGAATGGATTCAAGATTTGCATGTCCTAATCTACTATGCCATAAATTAGAAGACTCCAACAAGTAAATGGAATTGACGCTCTTATTTATAGCCTTAATTGGCGTCACAGTCATTACATTTAGCTTGAACATACCATCGCTAAGGTATCCCCTGCCTACATACGAACCACTTTTCACTAGTACAATTTTGTCGGATTCGAAGACAAGCTTGAATCCTTTCTTAACTAAGACGGATCCCGAAACCAAGTTCTTGCGAATCTCCGGCACGTGGAGCACATCGTTGAGCACGAGCATCTTTCCCGAGGTCATTTTGAGAGTGACGGTGCCTTGTCCTTCAACGGTAGATGAGGCGGAATTTCCCATGTAGACCGGTTCTCCATTTTTCACCTCCTCGTATTTGGTAAACATTGATTTATCCGCGCAAATATGGCGTGTCGCGCCGGTGTCGACCCACCATTCCCTTGGGTTGCTGCCAATCATGTTCACCTCCGAGACGACCGCTGACAAGCGAATCCCATCATCCTCGTTTGCTTCCGCAACATTGGCCTCGGACTTTTCTTTGTTCTTTTGAGGTTTGCGCTTCTTTTTGCACTCGCTTCGACGGTGTCCCATTTTGCCGCAATTGAAGCACTTCCCCTTGAACGATTTATCACCCGCATCGGCGGAGTCCAGGTCTTTAGCCTTTCGTTTCTTTTTCGGCGCTTGTTCCACGACGTTTGCCTTGGCTTGCACAATTCCTGTTTTGGGGTCGGCATTGCGGTTGTCCTCCTCAATCCTCAAGCGCACGATGAGTTCCTCGAGCTTGATTTCCTTGCGCTTATGCTTGAGATAATTTTTGAAGTCCTTCCACGATGGAGGCAACTTCTCAATTATGCAAGCGACTTGGAACGATTCACTTAGAACCATCCCCTCGGCATGGATTTCATGGAGAATAACCTGCAATTCCTGAACCTGACTTATTACAGTCTTTGAATCTACCATACAAAATTTCAGGAATCTAGCCACTACAAACTTCTTAGCCCCGGCATCTTCTGTTTTGTACTTTTTGTCTAAAGATTCCCACAATTCCCTAGCGGACTTAGCACCACAATACACACTATACAATGAATTGTCTAAGCCGTTAAGAATGTAGTTTTTAGCCAAAAAATCCGACTGCTTCCATGCGTCTACCGCTGCCACGACATCCTTTTCGGAGTTTTCGGTCAACGCTGGTGCGTCTTCATTCAGAACGCCGGCCAAGTTGAGGGTTGTCAAGTAGAATAGCATTTTTTGTTGCCATCTCTTGAAATCCTTCCCGGTGAACTTTTCTGGACGTTCCCCATGTCCGCCGATAGCCATCACTGTCGCGGGTCTGGTGGTATTTCCAGAACTGGTTCCTTCTGCCATTGCTGAAAATTTGCAATGCAAAAATTCAGTACCAATGGATGTATATAATATACTGTTATGTAAAAACAGCAACAAGACGATAATAATACAGTTTCTGAAATTTAACAGTAAATAAAAAGAACTGAAAAATTAAATCAGAAACAACAATTCTTTCGAAGATTGGATTCGAAAGATATAGATATAAAGTAACAGATAATCTGACTGTTTTACGAAAATGAAACAGAAACAGAAAAATTAACTGTTACAGAAAAATAAACGGAGCAGTCTATTTAACTGTTGCAGAAAAATTTCGACAGAAACTGAAGAAATTTTGACTGTAACAGAAAATTAAACAGCAGCAATATTTAACAGTAACAGAAAATTAACAGTACCAGAAAATAATACTGAAACTGAAAATAAAATGTACTGCAGAAACAAAAACAGAGACTGAAAATTTTACTGATGCAGAAAAAAAAATTTCGAACAGAAAAATTTTGCAGTCACAAACAGAACAGAACTGGAAAAATAACAGTACTGATTCTCGAACAGATTAGAGATAAAGCCTTAAGATTGTTGGAACCTGTTCAAGAATCTGACCCGAAAAAGCAAATAAACTGAAATAAACAAAACTTACAGAGTCTGGAGAATTGCAGTGAAATAGAGATGATCTCGTGCATATACACGATGGCCTTAAGGCTTTATTCGCTCCCAATTGGTACTGTTGATCCGGAGCGAAGGCCTCCCAGGATAATCACCTCTCACCGTGCAAGCAGAAGTACCGTCTGGAATTGCACCCTTCGAACCTGTTAAGTGATGTGATAACTCTCTGTATTTGTGAGGAAGAAGAAGAACTTTAGGATTTCGGAATAATGAAACAGAGGAAGGTGTCTGCCTTTTAAAGAAGACAGACACCCGTTAGGAACAGTTGGAAACGGTTGGGTAACGAAAACAGTTGTAACTGTTCAAAAAGCAGTCACAAAAACTGTCTGGTGAAGAATTATTTCCGGGCTGATTTAATTCTGAGAAGGAGTTGGTTTCTGGCCCAAAAAGATTAAGTTGTCATTTAATCAGGCCCAAGCCCACACCACGTCACGGCCCGTGCCCGAACCCGAGACCGAGCCGAGCCGGCCGTCCGGACGGACGGCGGCGGCGCGCGCGCGCGTGTGGTGATTCGGACAATAGCTAGGTCCTCTCTCCTACACAAAATGTGTACCACCCAAAGGGCGTGCCCTATAGTGCAAACTTGAACTACATAAGGTGAACAAGTTTGTTCTTCCCTCCAATGTGGGATGAATTAATTCTCCCACTTGAAGTTGCCTTCTTCACCTTCTTGAGGTGCCATCTTCACCTATGAATTTTTCATTCACCCGAACTCGATTTGGGTCGAAATAAAGTAGTAGGATGATCACCTCGACATAAGGTTTCCAAAACTACTTTCACCTCGACGAATCGATAACCCGATTCTTCACAAATCGGGTCCAAAGTTGACCCAAAATCGATATTTTCCAACATATATGAGGGTTGCTATGCTTCACAATTTTATTTGTCATATATGCATTTATGCTCTTGTGTGTCAAAACGGCTTCGTTTGGGCAAGGGATATGTGAAGAGGATAAGGATTCAATCTCCCAGTATAAGATGATTGTCTAAATGATCCAACTACCCTTAGCAATCACCAAAATTCCCACCATTTTGTACAAAAACCTATTGGAACTCCCCCCACATGGACAATGAAATTGCAGGGTGAAGTAAAATGAGTGACACGTGATTTTCTATCCATAGTATTTAACATCGGAAATGTATTTAATTGAGCACTGTCACGCTGAATTTGGGACAAAACTACAGGGCAAAGAATTCAGATGTCATACCTAGAGTGTGCGTCTCTCTATCTTTCTTCCCCCAAACTACAGTTGCCTCATTTCGAGGAGAAATTTTTGTTTGCTCTAAGAGCGTTTCATATGGATTTGATATAATCATACAACACAGAACACGTCAGGAGGAAAGAGAATGAGTGGTATTAAAAAGAAAGTGGATTCTTACATTTTGCTGACGTGTCCTGTGATGTATTGCTTAGAGTACCACGTCATATTTGCTCTTGGAGCAAGCATTAATTACTCCATTTCGAGGCTCACATACCCAAAACAAAGAACCCTAAAACCACGAGCTCCTCCAATTATGGACGACGAAATTTCAATGCAGTCTCTCTCTCACAGTATAGATAATATGCGATGTTCCTAGTCCAGAATGTCCTGAAACTATATAGAAATTGGACACGATAATTAGATTTATTTCATTTATACTTTCTCTATTTTTTTAGACTTACCTCGAAACTGTATAGAAATTGGACACGATAATTAGATTTATTTCGTTTATATTTTATGCAGTTTTTTTAGACTTAGGTTCGAACCCAAGACCTCATGCAAGGGTTTTTTTAAACATTTTTTTTTTGCAATTAAACGTTATGCCACTTGAACTAGCACCCATTTGTATATTTTATTAATGACTACATTTAAAAATTAACATACATTGCAATCCTCAAAAAAAAAAAAATGTGGACCATTCTGATATCGTCGCTAAACTTTTGGGTACATAAGTCCAAATCCAAAAACATTTCAACCGCCTATTTTAATTCTACGCGGACAGTTTGAAACCAAAATTCAGATTTCAAACCATCGTCCGCAACCGCCGTTAACCGTCTCCAACGGCTCTGTATATCAGAAAGCAACCGCCACACATTGCAATGGAGGCACAATACAAATCTACGCAGAGCAAGAAGACCAACTCTCTTGTATTGTGTCTCGTCCATACTCTGCTCCTCTGTTTCCGTCACAAAGTGAGTCCCTTTTTCACCCACTCTCTCTCTCTCTATGCCTATCTTCAATTCATTGACAAAACTGTAATCTTGATTTGGGTTTGATTGATTGGTCATTATTAGTTTGTGGGTTTGTCCATAAGATGTTCGATGAAATGTCTCTGAGGAACTTGGTTTGATTGAAATGAAGAAAGTTGTAACATTTAGAGTGTTGTTGTTGTTGTTCTTGAGTATCTGTTGTTACAAGTACCAGTCTTGGGAGTTGGAACTATAATGTGACATGTTCTTGGACTTCTGATTGAATCGTTTCTTGTTTCAAGCATTGGTTCGCTCGAGAATAAGCATGGGTCAGTGTTTGTTGTATGACTAGTGCATAACCCGTGCCCGAGGGCACGACCCCAAAGAAGAAGATTTATCTTCGGAATTTATTACACTTTTTTTTATAAAGTGTTTGGTATCTAGGATATTGTGGGCAGTGGCGGAGCCAGGAAATCGAACGAGGGGGGGACAAGATTAGGATGTGACAGAAATTTTTAATTCCAAGGGGGCATTTATGTATTTTCTTAAAGGTTTTAATCTAATTAATAAAGGGGTTCTATTGGACTTTTCAAGACGTCAGGGGTGGCTTATCTCTGATTGTGGGGATAAGCTATTCCACATGTCACATTTTGGGGATAGCTTATTCCCCATAGTCCATTGTTGATTTGTTGTATGATTTTTCTGATGAGCATGGGTCTGATAGAAATGGCGAAATTCGTAACATGTTGAGTCATAAGTTGCTTCTGGTGAAAGGTGTTGTTGTTCTTGAGTATTCCAAGTTCAAGACTTGGATTAATCATAATGTGACATGTTCTTGGATTTCAGATTATTGTGTTTCTTGTTTCATGCAGTGTTTGCTGCTTAATGGTTGTTGTATGATTTCTGATTTCTTATTTTGTGAAGAAGACAACTTCATTCCTATCCGCCTATCTTTATGTCCTATGTTTTCATGTTAGAGGTCCAAACTTCAAACTGAAGTTGTTCCTCACCCATGGTATTGTTTCTTCATTTTACTGATTTTTTTCTGCATTGCAGGTGACAAGAGTTGGGGTTCCAACTTTATCGAATCCGAGGTTATTCTCTTTTTTCTATATTTCCCGCAATGTCGTCCTATAGAGATAAAGGTAAAGCACCCCGCCCCCCTTCCCCACCGCCAGAATCGTCGACTGCTGTGACAGAAGATCCACAGCCCCCTGCAGCAACGGCCGGTCCATCTCCAACTCCGGAGCATCCCCCCGGAGTCTATTCTCCAGAGCCGCTGACCACCGTCTACCAACACACTTCTGACTTGCATGCCAGAATCTGGGAAGAAACTCCAGAGCTGCCACCTGGATTCGTCTACGCTCCAAAGCCGCTGACCATCGTTCCGCCACAATCTCCTAGCTTGATTGAAAGAGACTTGGCAGCAACCGTCGTAGCAATGGAAGCCTTGAGTGGTGGGACCCAAAAGCCCGGCCGGGGACGGCCTAAAGGGTCAACGAAGTACCCCACAACTACAGCCACTCCAGAGGAGTTAGCTGAAGAAGGTTTGATATACTATGGAATTTGCATTTCAGGCTCTGATATACAATGGCTATACTCATGATAGTGATTACCATTTATTTTACTGACAGTTCTCAGGAAAGATGAAGAATTGTTTTACGCACAAGGCCCGCCGCCAGAGCCCCCTAAATATGTGCTGGCCCTGCCCAGAGAGAAGGCAAAAGGGGACTGGAATGCGCATAGGGAAGAAAAAAAGAAAAGACGATCTAAGACCCCTAAACGACCGAAAGCAAAGGCCAAAAGTAAATCAAGTACCTCTAAACAAGATCCACCATCCGCAACCCAACCTTCACAGGATGCAAGCTTTTCATCAGCTTATGATGGGCCGATTGAGTGGATTTATCATTCACCACATCCTGCCGCCTCCCCAATCTCTATGTTTCCACCTTCTGGTACCTCTCCGTCCCATGTGGCTGCTCAGACCTCCGTTCCATCATCTACCCCGCCATCAGCTCCAGCGACAACCCCACAGCCCTCCACTGGCGGAACCACCACCGGAAAGCGGCCTAGAGGAAGACCACCGAAGAATAAACAGCAGTCTGAAGAGCAACCTGGTATTATTTTCCATTGCTGGTCTCTTGTGTGTGACTCAGACTGTACATTTATCCTATTTTCCTGTTTTTTTTCCCAAGTGTCTTCATAATGCAGGGACATATTTTGCAAGTTATTCCATCACTTAAAATTGATTTTGTTGATAAAAAAATGGATATAGACTTAGAAAGTTGTAATTGCCACCAATTTCATAATTTTGCCCCTTTTGTCTCCTTGAAAAGCTCATGCAGCATAAACCTAAAAAGTATTATTTGTAGTTGCTGTTCTTGTCATCGGTAGTTCATTGAAAGAAAAGAGAACGTTAGCGATAGATTCTAAAAATAAGAAATTACATAAATATGCAAACCCGAAGTTTGGATTTTTTAAGTTGAATCCCACTTTTCTCAATCAGTTTGTCTGTTTCTTTTACAGGAATCTCATCAGCCGCGGCAATTGAGCACAGAATTGTCTTTGTAAATCCGGGGGAGGTATGTTGATCCATAGCAATTTCATCTATGCATGTGCACTTAGTGAAATTTATGGAAACGTGAATTCAGTTTCCTTCTTCATAGCATATTGCATTCATCGTTTGAAACTGAAACGTTTTCAAATTTGCATATGTGATTCATCAACATGCTATTTCTTCACTTACCTTTTTCTTACTGTTAGTCTGACTTCAACATATAATCTTATTTTTTCTGTGGGAACCTCATGTTTTCAGATTGCAAATTTGATGATGGGAACAGGCATCGGTGGGGAATGGTTATTGAATTAAACTAACAATAACGATGAATTTTGAGGAATTTGCAGGAAAATATATAAATCCGGATAACACATCTTTTGAGATGTGGTTTTTGATTTTTTAATTTTTGTTTGTAGCATGTAATTTACTCTGTGAACAATGCTAACTTGTTTGTGCCTTTTTATTAGGATATCTTCGAGACAGTTGTCTCATTTGGTAGAGAAATGCGTAGCCCAGTACGTGTTTATAACGCCCTTGGATATATCTCCGAAGCTATAATTCTGCCGCAAAATTCATCTGAGCCTCGAGAGTTTCCGGGGCCAGAGGTGAAGGAGAAGGACCGGGTGTGTTCCCTTTCCTGCTATTAACTCTTTTTGTTTTTCTTTATTTGTTGCAGTACCTGCATACCGTTACAGGTTGAATAGTTCCTTTTCTAGATACCAAACCTTCTAAACCAGTGTAGGCGAATAGGAGCTAATACTGAATAATGATTTCATATTATTCATCAACATTTTTTTTCCTTCCACAAGCCTCCTAACCTGTTTTATGGAACATCAGCTAATAGTGACATAAGACAAGACTTTGTCATAGATTTTCCTGACTAATTTGAGTGAATCATTTTACGTTATTTGATTGTAATCCTGTAAATCATTTGATTGTATTCCTGTAAATCATTTTACATCATTTGAGGGAAAACATTTTACTTGTGAATATTTTGCAACACAAATTGTTAAGCCAACACAAAAACAAGGAAAACCATTTTACAAGAAAATGTTTTACCACCAACCAAACAGAGCCGTAGTTGTAACTAATGTAGGTTATTCTTAAGAATGTATCTTAGGTTTTGGGGTCAGTTTTGGGTTATTCTTTAGAATTTCTATCCCTTGGTGTAAATTACAGTTCTATTCGAAGTTTTCACACTTATCTTTTTATTTTTGGGTATAGACAAACTATTATATTTACGCATTCTTCGGAGAGTTCCACATAGAATATTCCGAAGGACAGGAGGGTTTAACAGTAATCTTTGGTAATGAGGAAGGTGTGTTCACAGGAGAAGCTGTTGGCCCCTTAATAGCTGCCACACGTGTGCAGGTAATCTGACAACTTCGGCCCATAATCAAAATATTTATGCTGCTTTTTTCAATCATTTTACAAAGAAATATTTGCTTGTCTTGAATGTGAAAGGCTATTCTATAAAGATGTATTTTAGATTTTTTTTCCCTGTTTTAATTATTAAACTTTCTTATACCAGATGTTTATGGAGGCGAGAGTAAGCTCTGTAAATGTTGAGGAACAGAAGAAGAGGAAAAGGAGAAAAGATCCTGATATTGGTGATCACGAAGGACAGAAGCAGAAGAAATATAAAGGTCCTGATATGGATCCTAATTCTGGCGGTGGTGCTGGCAGTGCGATTCCTTGCCCCTGATCATATGTGGATATGGATTTCTTTGACCTAGTTCAGTTCCACATTGCGTGAATTTAACCCTGTCGTGGTGAATCTAACTGGTAGTTTCCCTTTAGAACAACTGTGAAGTTATTTATTTTGTTTTGCGTGTTTTTTCTCCTTTCAATGAGGGAGGAGATTGAATTGTTGTTTGTTGTTTAGATGGGTATGTAATGTAACACCATTGCTTTAGCAATTCAAGAAAAATGTGAATTTGCTGTATGCTTTCTGCACAATGATTTCATAGTACCTGAGGCAAGATAAATGAGGAATTGAGGGTGGATGGAGAAAGGAAATTTTATGGGTTTTGGTAAAGCATGTTTTTGAGAATTTCTAGTTTTTGTTTTGTTTGTTTTTTCAATTGAAGCTCAAGGTTGAAGCATACGGGAACCCCGCAGTTTCTAGTCCACCCAGGAGAAGCTCAGGATGCCCCGGTAGTTTCTGAAGGAGGGTCACAGGATATAGATAGCAAAAAAAAAAAAAAAAAAAAAAAAAAAAAAAAAAAAAAAAAAAATCCATTAGGCATTGTGAACTATTTTGATTTTTTAATATGTCATTCTCTTTTTCATGTATCAACTTTTCTGTGTCGTGTAATCTTACTGACAATTTCGCTGGGTAAGTTTTAGCCCACAAATATAACTTTCTTCGAACACTCAATCAACATTGGGAAATGAAATTCCTTTCCTTTTTTTGTGTTCCAGAGCTCCCAGAAGTAGCTGGGAATCCTGGTTTCAGCTTCTTCGTTCCTTCCATTTAACATTTTTATCCACTTTGAAGTTTTATATATGTAGCTTAATTAATAAATAATTAAATAAATACAAAGAACATCTGAACCTTAACAAATAAGTAACTAAAGTCTACAAAGAACATCTGAACCTTCCTCCTTGGGTATAGTACTAGAGCTGTCAAGTGGCCCAGAAGACCAAACCCACCCAGCCCGCCTAGGTTGCGCACCGGGCTGTTTCAGGACTTTGATAACCGCTGGACTGGCCCTCCGCAAGCTCGGACCAGCCCAGGACAGGACTGCCAGCCCACTATATATAATTATGTACATATATACATATATTTATGTGTGTATATATATTTAATGTGTATATGTTTGTATATTATTTTACACACACACACATTATATTAAGAATAAAATAAATAAATGAAAATATAAAGAAGAGCCCATGAGCTAGGACCGCCGGCCTGAACCAGCCAACCCATAGGGGTCTGGTCCTGCGGGCCAAGTCGTTCCCGGGGTTCTTGTTTGTTAGCCCGGCGTGGCACTTGCCCGCCTCAGTCCAGGACCAGACCAGGCCCCTCGGTCCTCCTTCAGCTGGGCCGGTCCCGGTCCGGGCCCACCCGTTTGACAGCTCTGTAGACAGGATTCTGTATTGAAATCCTAATGTCCCCTTCCCCAGGAGTTGATGTCACACACACACACACACACACACACACAAGCAGTGTGGATGTAGACTTTTCTCTAAATGAACTCCTAATCTTGGGGAGTGCCTTGTAATATAACCCTCTATAGAGTGCATTGTTTTAAGTAAAACTGTTTACTTTTGTGGTAGACTTTGTGTAACCTTCTCAGAAAACCTTTCTCAATTTTTTAACAAAACTATTACTTCAACTCTTCCCTACATGTCTGCAGATACTTCATATAAAAAAGAAGCTTCACCTCCTGTAAATATCTTCCTTTTCTCACACACAACACAAGATCAGTATGAAGATTGTAAAATTAGCTTCAGCTACATTCATCCTCTTGTTCCTCGCCCTCCGTGGAATCTGCAAACTTCTCCCAGAATCTGGAAATACACCTTCCTTGTATGCAAGCTGGTCTCATCTCTGACCAAATCCAGCAACTTTGTCTTCTTTTTCGCTCTGAATGTTATCATCCTCGTCATCTTGTTGGTAAATGGAAACCACCCTTGTGCTTCAGATCAGTTCGATTTATACGCTTGTATAATTCCACCTTTGCCTTTTGAACTAGACCATCATCAAGAAGTTGCTGGAAAAGCCAAAGTAGATGAAGGTTACAAAGAAGAAGAAAAAGAAGATGAATTCGTTCCTCGTTTAGTCCATGTTGAATACACACATGAGAAAACTCTTTTTCTTGAGTATTTCAATTATGAAGATGAAGATGGTGATGATAGTGATGGCTTTCATGGCTTCGATGGCTATGAAGAAGATAATGATGATGTCGGTGGTGGTAGCGATGAAGACACGAGCAGTGATGATGAACAAGATGAAGATCTGAAGAGGAGATTCGACGAGTTCATAGCCAAAAACAACAAGCAATGGATGGAGGAATTGCGCAGCGATAAGTTGCTTCTGACTGCTGGTTAAGGAGCATTAGGCTCTTGTTCTGCAGACTTCAAAACATACAACTATTTTGTTGTCTTGTATATATGTATATATTTTGTAAATTAGTTTTGTTCCTTTTATGTTATTTCTGATACATGCATACAAAATATGTATGCATTAAGGATGTATATATACTTGTAGGATTGTAGCTAATGGCTTGTTAGCTCAAATAGAAGGGAAAAGGAAAAAAGAAAAATGACAAGAAAAAAAACAGATATTGTAGTTTGTTTATGTAAATATAGTAAATTTGTATATTCAGTTACTGTGGGTTTTGTAACGAGTTGCTCTTTTAATGTTCCTGAATCACGCTACGATGATAGTTGTCAATTGGTTTACATTTCTATGCTACAAGTTGGAGATAAGAAGTGGCAAGATACATTTAGAGGTATTTCATTGATAGAGGAGAGGTTTGGATATGAAATTTTGTGTTCCTAAATACACACTTAACTTTTAAAGTTAAAATTTTATCTTATTTTATCTAATTTATCTAATGTAGCTCCCACTATCATAAGTTCCTGAATATGCCTCTAATTTATCCATGTCTCATTTCCTTAACCCAAATGCAAGTATTAAAACCCACATGTACTACAAATTTTTACCCCCTTTCCTTGTACACTATCCAAACATGGCCTAACCTTCAGGATTCGTGCCTATAGTTTTAAGGAAAAAGAATAATAATTACTACTCCATCTGTCCCATAATTTTAGTTCTATATTCCATTTTGGTCCGTCCCAAAATTTGTGTCAACTTTTTTCTTTTGTATGGTAGCTTCTAATAGTGTAGTTTTTTAATTTGCCCTCACAAAGTAAATGTGATATCATCAAACAGGTAAAAAAATACAGTATTTAAGTAAATGACTTGCTAAAAAGTTAGTGAGAAAGTAATGATTAAATGTGTGCTTAAATAATGAGTTCCTCAAAAGTGAGTAAAATTATGAGACGTGGGAGTAAATTTTATTTTCTTTCTCTTACTTACAGTTGAAAGATGAAAATAAACCACTTGTTGGTGTTGAAGGGATGCTTTTAGAGCACATAAAATTTCTCTCAACCGAGCAACAGTCTATTGAAAGGATAGAGTTTGGACGTGCCATAAATCTCAAATTGGATCAGCATGAAATCTCCCGTTGATAGTAACTCTTCAGATATTTGCGTCTAATTGTGTAGCCGGCCATTTCTAGAGTGGTACATTTGTCACGATTTTATAATATCCAACTAATTAGAGTAAATTTTCTCCATGAAGTCCACTTATTTAAAGTTTAAATGTCTGTAGTTGTGGGTATAATGAGGTTGCTTGCAAATCTAGTTTTCAAGAAAAGACCGAGAAATTGATTGGAAGCTTATCGCTAGTTAAAAAATAATAACTTTTATATGCTTTTTATTTTTATAATAAGTTCGTTTTGTAAGCATGACACTTGATTAGTAGCATCAGTCATCACGAACAGGTCAAATGCGGAAATGAAATAGTAAGTCTTCTCGTGCCACCTTTAATTGTTGAAGTAAACTATTTTTTATTTCAAATGGGGAAAGGTTCTTGTCAGCCTTGTAGATTAGACTGTGATATCTGGTACAATACATGGTACAAATGTGTACCTTGTAGTATGATATTTAGATATTTTCTGACCCCAAAACGAAAAAAGTAAATCCCTATAAAAAAAGATCATCAATTCATCGCATATTAAGATATTATGTGTCACATGTTTATTTCACTCTTTGATTTCGCCGCCTGTGTGAGGTTCTCCTAAGTCCTATCAGTAGTAGAATTTTAGAAAGATGTCACAAGGATAATACGAATGTGACGTAAGGGTTGAAGAATAACAACCCTCATTTTGTTTATCGTGTCACACAAATTAATGTTATCAATTTCCTTGAAATAATTTGGCAGATAAGAAAGAAATTAGACTGAAATAGTTTTGTGCAAAACCAATAGTATCTTTTGATAATTTGAAGAAAACAAAATCTGAAATTACAAGAGAGAGGGGGAGAAGTATGTACAGTTCAATGACACCAACAAGAGAAGTACTAAAATAGAAAATTAGGCTAAAAAAATCCTAGAAAATTTGACTAAATCACAACACTAGATTACATTAATCAGTGTGATGTTAGTAGAAATTATAAAGTTCCAACATGTTCCCATTTATGAAAGTTACATCTCATGCATCACCACTCACTTCACCAAATTATTTTTTACTACTTTTTGTGAAGTTGTTTAACTACATAAAATTGGATGGTTTGAATGAATCTAATAAACTTTGAAAGTTCAAATATACGGGTTAGGTTAGATTTTACTGTCACAAACTTTGGATTGTTTCGCAAACGAACACGTCCCACTTAGATACCCATTTCGCGTATATCTTGCTCGCCTTTTTTTTATTATTATTATTATTATTATTATTATTATTATTGTTATTATTATTATTATTATGTGGTCTTTTTTCTTTGAACTTCTGAATGAGAAGAAAGGTATTGGTAGTTGTAGTAGTTTATGTTTTTACATAAACAATACTATTTTTCAAGTCTTTTAATTGACTTTCCAAGTTCATGGAGCTCATAATATTGCATAGCATTTGTTCTAGGATGACATGAGACGTTTAAACTAATGCAATTTGTCTTGTTATGTTTTTGCTATGTCATGATTCATCTCTAATGTCTTGTGAGGTTTCTTGTTCTAGTCCTTTTCTTTCATTGCGATAAACACATGAGCAAATTGATCAGTGACCCTAAATGAGTCAGTCTCACCTTGTTTTCTGATGATTTTGTAATCTTCTAAATGTTTTCTCTTCATTGCGGATTTAGAAATTTAACCTATTGGTTGTGTGGTCAATTCAAAACTATCTACAGGCTAAATAGTGTTTTTGACTGTTTTCAATGAGTGAGGTAGAGGTTAGTTCAAAAAGAATTAGAAGTACAAAAAAATTAGAAGTTGAAAATGGAATATCAGTGGGAATAAACTCAATAAATATTAAAAAAATTGTATTGTATAATAATAAAAAAAGGGAATTGATTCTTACACCGGTCATTAATGATGGTTACACCAGATTTTAGTTGACATGACTTTGTTACCCTTGCTCATGAACTAATAAAAAAAACTCTTCTTAATTTGGAATAATTTGTTTTAGGCAATTGGAGTATGTAATATTTTCCCACTTAAGTGCAGTAACTTGATTTTCCTTATTTAATCTCTGAATTGTAATTAAATTTTCTTGAATCATTAATTGTCATTCATATTTTCTTGTATCTTTTTATTTTATATGACTGAATGTTACAACAAATCATGATTAAATGGATCAATTTCGTGTAGTCTTATTTATTGCATGATCTGCATGATTTTGATAAAGCATTATCAACCAGATCAATTTAGAAAAAAAATACTCCCTCCGTCCCATTTTAATAGTCCTATTTGACTTTTAAGACTACTTTGACTAATAAAATTGAGTAGCAAAACGATGTAAAATTTTGTCAAACTCTTCATATTTTTGTAGACTTAAGAAAACTCTACAATATTGTGAAAAAGTTAAGAAGTTCTTGTATCATTTTCTTACTCAATTTAGCTAGTCAAAGTCGCTTGAAAAGTCAAATAGGACAATTAAAATGGGACGGAGGGAGTAAGACCCATTAGTATGCCCTTGTCACATTGCAGTAATTGAATTCTTGGTCTAGCATTTTATTTCTCTTGTCTAGCATGTTTTTCATTCTTCAGAAATGTACCTAAATCCCTTTAGTTTTTTTTAAATCCCCCAATCATCTCTTCACATTAAGTCTACTTCTCCCAACATCTCATTGTACCACCACAACCACCTCTACTATTGATTTATGTTCGAAGATTAGTTCGTACAACTCTACCATACATGGCTATGCAGTGTGGAATGGAGTTTATGGTTAAAGACAACCAAAATAATACTTACTAATTTCGTGTTATATCATTTTTTTAGCATGTGTTATTTCATTTATCATAGCTGTTATTAGCAAACCTAAAATAAGCATACCTACAAAATTATAACCATTCAAAGAGAAACGCACTCATGAAAGATTTTTGTGATCACCGCCTTCCTAATTTATGAAAAGGGATGTCAAGATAATGCAATAATGTGATGATATTTTGAATATAAAATTATCAAAAATGAACAATTGCAATCTTAAAAAATATTATTAATCGACAATTGAGGGCAAAAATGTCACGCCAACTTAAATCCGGTGTAACCATCAATAAAGACCGGTGTAAGAATCAATTCCCTAAAAAAAATGTATTGTATACGACAAATATAAGCAGAGATGTAAAGTAATGAATGACACCTAACCTGATAAAGAGAGTTGCAGTAGACATGAATGAAGCCTGATAAAGTGAGTTGTAACAAGATCATTACATGTTCTTTTAGAAGTTAAACTCGAAGCATGACTCTTAGAAGGGAGTAAAAGAATGGCCACTCTTACAATGCAAACAACGGCCGAAGACTACGACGCCGCGCTCTTTAGAGCCTTCATAGGCATCCTGACCGCTGGAAGACTGATTTACCAATATTTGAAGGCACAAACTAGGACCATGGTGCACATATTACGCGGTTATTCTAAATAAATAATATTGAGCAAAAGAAACAATTTTGAGCCAGTTTGAATACATTTTCTCAGTAAGTTTGCTACTGTAAATCTGTACACTCCTAAACTCTACTTCTCATAAACAAGCTTATCGTGTTTCGTAGCAAGTTTGCAGGGATTCTGGGTAAAACATTCTATCATGCGAAATTGCACTTCCAAACAAACCATTATGGCATCCTCAGAAGGTGACTGAGCCATGGGTGATCCAACACATGTATCAACGCTAATCAGAGCATTTCAGATGTGAAAAATGATCCCGTCAACAACTGCCAGATTACAAACTTAAAACAACTGCCTGCAAGAGAAAAACGATACGCCAATGTCAGTGTTCCAGAAAATGCACCAGAATTTGGTTTCGGACAAGTTCACAGTAAAAGATACTGAAAAAATATGCAATCACTGAATACAAGACGTGAGCAACTGGGCGTTGTTGTAAGTTGCAACTATCAACTACAAAAACATGCAAATCTAGGTATTCAAATTGTGGGGAGTTTGGCTGGGTTGAAACGGTACCAGCATACAGTGGAGGATACTAGTTCATAAATGGTTAGTAGCCTGATACAAGTGATATAGATTTATCCGGTCAACGGATATACGGGCAGGAGTCAACCCTCCTCAGCCCCAATGTTGATCCAGCCATTGCCAAGCCCTTTTAAAACTTTTTGAGGTCCTAGTAGCCACGAAACCAGGAACCTACCTTGGTTTCCCTTTGACCCCTGAGGGCAGCAAGGCTCAAGTGTTTGAGTTCATAAGAAGGGAGATTGATATGAAGCTTGCAGGGTGGCAAATTAATTTTTTGAACAGAGCAAGGAGGTAAACAGGTAAAAAAACACTTTCACCCCCTCAGGTTTGATGCAAAGACACTTTCACCCCTTTCTTGTTAGGGAAGTGACACTTTTACCCCTCTTGTGTTCCAAAACTTCAGGACACTTACACCCCCTGACTGTCAGTCATATCATACTCTAAGAGAGCAAATTTGTTCCCAAAGCTTCCCTCAAAAAAAAAAAAAAATTGTTCCCAAAGCTATTATAGTGATGGACAACCGCCCCCAGACTAACGATGTCAAAGTTGGGGGAGCGTAAATATTCTGAAATTTGAAAACATAATGTGTGGAAATGTCATTTCCCAAACTACAAGGGGGTGAAAGTGTCTTTGCATCAAACTTGAGGGGATGAAAGGGTCTTTTACCCTAAACACTTTCCCAAAACAGTCCTAATGTCACTTCCTCTCTATATCAGCTCTTTTTAAAGTTGCCCGTCAAGACATGTCAGAGTCTCACTCGACCTCTGCTTAGCTTTTGGCATGATCCGTGTTCAACTAGACGATTCATCTCATTCCAATATGGTATTCTTTATTCCTTCTAAATCCAGTAGAGGATTGGGCATTTTGAACTTCACTTGATTAAACCAGACACTAGTACACAAACAAGCACACAATGTCCTAACTAAGCAGATATTTTGGTCTCCAAGGTCTTGATAGCCAATCACTGTAAGTCTGGAACAGGAAGGACCTTTAGCATTACATACAGGAGGTTCATTGTGGGCTTGAGCTGGCAGGTCAACGATTGGTCATCAATTGATGTATTGTCAGAAAAATGGATTCCTGACCTCAAACTAAGCCTGCTCACGTTGAACCTTTGTAAGATTTCAAAACGGACCAACAAAGAGGTTCTTGCTAAGAGATCCCAATGGATTTGTAAGATTTTCCCACTGTGCTCTAGGCAACCAAAAACAGCACATCACCTGATTTTGAAGTCCCCATGTAGTGAGCAAGTCTGGAATCTCAAGGTGTCAAGAGTGGGGGCGGGCCGGGCTGGGTTGGAGGGGGGCTGTGAGAGAGGGGGGCGGGTTGAGGGGAAGAGGGGTCCGGGCCGGGCCAGGTTGAGGGATTGGGAAACTTGAACCCCACCGGTCCCGGGGGGTTAGGGAATGAGGGAGCTGGGGAGGCCTGGCCAATATATATTAAATAATATATTTTTAATATTAATATATTATATAATGATATATTAATAGACGGTACTGTTTTGGAGGGGGGGGGGGGGGGAGGGGGTGCGAACCGGCCCGGTGGGGGCAGGGCGGGTCAGTTTGTGTACAAGTCGAACTGCACTGGGTTGGGGGCCGGGATGGGGTTAGGGGGCTGGGCCGGTTCGGGTGTTGGAGGGGGCCGGTTTTGGCTTATTTTAGTGCTGGCAGGGCCAGTTTCATGCATGGGCCGACCCCCTTGACACCTTGACTGGAATCACATTGACATAAGCACCATCCACCTACCACTAAGTGCAGCGAAAGACAAGATCAATTAATTGATTATGTGATTAGTATAGATAAATTTATTTTAGAACAAATGACACTAAACCTATATACAGTTTGACACTTGTGATACTAAACCTCCAGCATTTTCAATTTCAGAGAAAAACCCTTCATGCACTTTTCATTTTGAGACAAATAGCCTCAAATCGTTAACAGGGATAGATTGAATTAATAACATTTACGGTAATACCCATCACGAGATGGGTGTTACAGCCCATCACTAGATGGGTATTACAGTAACTTTTGTTAATTTAATCTAACCATGTCTCAAAATAAAAAGTGGATTGGGGGATCTATGAAATTGAAAGTGATGGAGGTTTAGTGTCACAAGTGTCAAACTGCTTAGTATATATGTCTAGTGTCGTTTGTCCTTTATTTTATTAAACAATGTTGCACGGACTACATCATAGACACTTTTTTTTTGGGTAAGTACAATCTAAACACTCTTGTCATTAATTCTTCATCACATCTTAAACATACAGCAGAAGCAGTAGAAGCATCAGCGAAATCATTATTTCTTCATCATATCTTACATAAAGAGCATATATCTGTTAGGCCTTCCTATCAAAGTATCAAGTAACCACATTCAATGGACACAAAAATAACTATTTCACGCTTACCGCGGAAATTGTCACCGCCGACTCCGCGCAATAGCCTCCTCTTAATCAAGTTAATCCACGACACTCCAAATCATCCTAAAAGGAAACAGAAAATACAATTCTATCATTTCACCAAAGTGATTCAAAACACCAATATGACCAACATTGCTCAAACAACATACCAGGATATGGATAGCGAGAGGAGGACCACGAGATAACCAAGCTTATAAAGCCTTCTCTTCTTTTCCCGGGACAAATGGTTAAGAATCTCAGTTACATCAATCAAATGGTCTCTGCTAATATACCTGATCACAAAGTGTATATAAGTAGTAAGATTCAACAAATAAATGAAGAACCAGCAAAAGAGCTTCAAAGTGATCCATGAGGTGTGTACTTTTGAACACACATTAGTAAGATTCAACAACTGTGACATAAAACAGTTTCCAAGTTTAAACAATGAACTAGTTAGAACACATCCCATCATAATAGATATCAAATCGCATCAGAATTGACCTTACTTCTCTTGGTTAACTGGGCACTGAAAAACTAATATGCTGCATTGCATCTAATGGGAAGTGGAGTAAAATTGTCATTTGGTTGAACTAAGGGTATGTTTGGTTTTTCAGTATTAGCGGTATTAGCTAGGATTGGACTAAATATAATCCAGGTATTAGTTAATACTGTGTTTGGTTGTTCTGGACTAATTTTAATACCAGTACTAAATAGTGAAAAGATGGTGTTTAATACCCCAAATTAGTACCCTCTCACATGAAGGTATTAGCTGGATTGGACTATTTATAAATTAATACTGAATTAATACTGCACAATACCAAACACATTATTAATTATAGCTCAGCTAATCTAGTCCAATCCTATCCGGAAAATTTAGTCCAGTCCAGTCCAGTACGGATAGTCCGGAAAACCAAACGTGCCGTAAAGGAAAATGATTTATAGAGCAGTGGCTCTTTAAGTGATTGTTAAGAGTTCCGCCATCAAACACATCAGTAAGAGCACTAAATCTGTGTACCAAGACCTAGCATACCATGAACCAAAAATGGTCTTAGGTCTTCTGTGGGAGAGTTATATACCAGCAGGTCCTGTGGTTGTTTTTCTCCCATCTTGGCAAGAAGATCTGCAGAGGCATTCTGCTCACGTGGAATGTACTTGATCTTGCAGTGATGAACGAGTTATTCTCAAGATATACTGATTTCTTCTTTGATGAGCTTGAGTACATCCTAGGGAGAAAGTCTCCAAGTGAAATTCAGAGTACTTGTAGGAATATCAAGAAGCGACCTCTGAGTATTTCCCAGATCTTATTTCCGGTTATCAGCGTTTATATTTTGTCACGAGGAAGAAAGATGATGAAAAACATCATACCACCATCGCCACCACCACCAAGTAACACAAACCACTATGCTTTGCTTATCTAACAAGGTGATCATTAACCGTAAAGGGTGTTGTGACAGAACTCCTGTTTCAGAGCTCCGTTACCAGTTTGTCATAACGTGTGGGTATTCGAGCAAGAACGAAGAAAGCAAAACAAAAACGAGACATATATTTAACGTGGTTCACTAACGAATTCGTAACGAACCCGCTAGCTAATCCACGACTAGAACCAGATATTTTATTGAGAAGAGAACCCCGATTACAATACACGCCGCCGTGGCCGTTGTGGCCACGGCGGCAACCCGAAGCACCCAGCCGAAGACACACACACAAGCTCACAATATTTCTTCTCAAACACGTATGTATGTGTGCATGCTACAAACCAAAGAATGTGTCTCTTTATATAGCCATGTTTGTGGCCGTGGAGTACCCAAAAACTAGGAAACATTTAATGTTTCCAAACCAAAACCAACTCAGCCAAATTAACCACTATTCTGCCGCCTAACTATGAGAAACATGGAAATTTTCCATGCTACTCTAACCCCTCATATTGCTGACTTCGATTACAAGTCAACGTTTCTAACAAAGGGTCTAATACAGCTGATTGGTAAACACAGCAGAAAGCACATGAAAAAGCACCAATTTGTTTACTAGTTCAAAACAACCCACCAAGAAAGAGGGAATTGTCATCTGAATGTGTTCTCACAAACACCATTCCAGTGACTAGTTTTCATGAGTGAAAGCTGGTGAGGGAAACATCAGATACAAAACAGGTGGGTGAAAAATTTAAAATTTAGGTGGGCATTCGATCCTTAAACACTGTGAGCCCAAGACACAATACAGATCCTATGGTTTGTGAACATATTTTTTGTCAAATTGAATCACAAGATTCCAAATTGATGATGCAAAAAAATGTCTCACCCACCTAAAAAAATAAATGATATTAACTGCTACCACTCCGTTTCTTCTCTTTAGCCCTACTTTGGCTTTTTAACTCGTATCTGGGTCACTTTAACCGGGTGATTTGGACAGCAAAACGATTCGATTTTTTAATAATTTTTTCACTGTGTTATAATTCAACTTTTACTCTACAACACCATGAAAAAATTATCAAAAAATTTCATCATTTCGATAGTCAAATTACCGGATCAAAGTGACCCAGTGAATAGTGGTAAAAGTCAGAATAGGGCTAAAGAGAAGAAACAGAGTGGTAGTAATTAGCTGAACAATTAAGCAAAGAATCTTCTTTCCTAATATTTTTCCAGTTCAAATTGAAAAGGGTATATACAAAAAACTGCACACAAGCCGAACCATGGCGTGTTTACATAATACTACCTCTGTTTCTTCTCTTTCACATGCGATTGACTTTTTTACTCGTATCTGGGTCACTTTGACCCGGTGATTTGGATAGCCAAAAGATGTAATTTTTTGGCAATTTTTTCATAGTATTGTAGAGTAAAGTTTACTCTACAAGATCATTCAAAAATTACCCAATTCGTGTATCGTTTTGCTAACCAAATCACCGGGTCAAAGTACTCAGTGAATAGTGTCAAAAAGTGAAGTAAGGTGAAAGAGAAGAAACAGAGCTAGTAAATGGGTACTGTACCTGATAAAGAAGGATGCCAAGACCGCCGATTAAAAGGACGAAGGAAAGTAACCATGTGATTAGATATCCGGGTCATTAGATATCCGGGTTGACCCGGCGTCTTTTTGTTGTTATCCTTTTTGAAATAATCGCTGTACACGTTAACAAATCCTGATCCAGTTCCGAAAACCAACTTCAGAACTATAAGAACATGGACGCACTACCTGGCTACATAAGTACGAACCCCTCCTCGTACAAATCTTCCGTACAAATTCCAAAACCTTCGGATTCCTTGTCTACCTTCTGCCAGCAACAATGTCCTCTGGTCTGAAACAGAGCAACAACAACAATGGTGAAGTTGAAGAAGGAATTAGCAAGAATAGTAGAAGAAGAGCTTATTACCCGCCTGGTTACAGGTTTGTTCCCACCGATGTGGAGCTTATCTTCTACCTCGATAACAAGCTCTCCAATTCCCGCCTCTTTCATGATCTCATCCCTGAGGTTAAGGTCTACAATTTCAGCCCTCACGAGCTCTCAGGTACCTACCCCCAAATATTACACAATTCATGAAGAATATGCAATAGTGGGTTTCTTGTTTATTATCATTATTTATGTATCTCTTAAAACATCAGTTCTTGAGCTATGTTTCTGCACCGGAGACTACAACGTATGGTTGCTCTGTTTATTCGTTTTGTGTTGAGTTAAATTGGGTTATCAGCTACAAGTTTTGTTTTGTTTTAGATGAAAACAACAAAATTTGATACTTGTGATTAGTGGATAATAGTAATAACAAATTTAGTAAGATAGATCAAACGCACTATCATTAAAACATGAACAGAGTGTGTATATTGATCAACTTCACTTATTAGATTCATCAACTAGTTTTTAATATGATAAACAGTAAAAAATAAACAAATTATTGGTTTTGGTTTTTTTTTTCTTTGAATTAGTAGTACTGGACTAAATATAGTCCAAATATTAGTTAAGACTATGTTTAGATGTTTTCATACCAGTACTAAAAGATACATAAAAAACGCACTTCTAACTGGATGAAGGGAAACTAGAAATTTGTTGTTGCAATTATTGAGGTATCCTTTTATGAAATTTATTCCACTAGTAATCATAGTTTCTTTGTTTAGATTTTAGACAACAAACCCTAGACTGTTATATCCTCTGATTTAGTTTTTTATTTTAATTTCACTATTATTATTACTATTATAATTATAGTTATTATTATTGTGTTTTTTTTCATTGGAAGACCACAGTGTGTATTCTTATCTATTGTTCTATCTGCTTTTTATTCACTTTTCAGTGAATTTACAACTTTGAGATGACGTAATATTTCGCAGCATAATTGTATGTAAATTTTTTCCATAAAAAAAAAATGTATGTAATTAGCATTCAGATTATAATGTGAATACTTAGCTACTAGAGAGATTAAGATTATTTCAAAAAAAAGAGAGAGAGGAATACGAAGAAACTGTGCTAAACCCTATCCAATGTAGAAGTAATCACCTCGAAATCTTGATATATTGTAGTAGCAAATTATTTCATGCTTGCGATTTAAACAGAGCTTTAACTGTCCTAAATGCATTTTTTTTTACGCAGAGGACTACGAAGCATTAGGAGAGAAAATATGGTACTTTTTCTCATCAAGGGACAGGAAATATCTCAATGGGGAACGTCCCAACCGGAGAGCTGGAAACGGGTACTGGAAAGCCACGGGTAAAGAGAAACATATAGTGAAGAATAAAGAAATTGTTGGTTTCGAGAGGGCATTGGTCTACTACGTCGGGAAGCCACCACAAGGTGTCAAGTCTGACTGGATCATGCATGAGTACAGGAGGAATGCGCCTCCCAGGGCCAAAAGCTCTCCAGACGATATGAAGGTAAATATACCCTAAACCCAAAAAATATAAAGCTAGTTTGGAAATACTTTTTGCTGTCAGGACAGTTTCTATTTGACAGCGGAAATAATTTTTAGTGCAATTGGTAAAAAAAAATGACAGAATTGCACCGATTCCGGTGATCTAAGCAGCAACCCCCATCGTTTCCGGCGAGCCCCGCCTCCACCCACAGCCACAACTCCCACTCTGACCCGACTCTCACCCAAAAATCGTTTCAAACAAAACCCCACCCACTAAGAAAATATATCTGACCCAACTATTTTTTTTTTCTCTCGAAATTGAATTCTGAAGCGAACCGACCTAACCAAGTGAAACCCCAAACATCCAGAATCGAAGCACATGGGTGTGAGATTGTTTTCTGATATGGGATGTGGGTGTGCCGATTGGTGGTTGCTATTGGTTTTAGACAAAACCATGGTGTTATGGTGTTTGTAGAAGAGAATGGGGAGTGGTTGTCACTTGTCATGATGGTGGCCAGACCCTTCGCGAGAGAGACACAAAGATGCATGCAGAGAGATGGAACGATAGATGATCAGAGAGGAGAGAGAGAGGCAGTGACAAATGAGTCATCTTCATATAATTTTGATTTTTTTTATTATCTGTATTAATTAATCAATTTATTTTTCTTTCCATCTGTTTTGGTGTTGACATTTTAGAAGTTTAGGGTACCAAATTAGCAAAAAAATAAAACTCGGGGTATCAATATTGTGGAATTTAAAATGATGAGTATCAAATTATAATGAAGTCGTAAATATTGGTACTACTGGTGCTATTTTATGGTACTCTTTATTCCTCTGCTTATATATGTTTATAGTACTCTTTATCAAACCTGATTTCATATAACCTTGTCACTTGCAGTTAGATGATTGTGTAGTGTGCAAGATTTACCGGAAGCCCCACGGATCAAAGGGTAAGAAAAACCAAAAAGCTGAGTCCCCAGAAGTCGTCGAAGAGGTAGCAATTGTGGAAGTTGAGATGGCAGAAAATCATGCCCTTGAACAGCACCCAAATTTGGAGACAAAAAATTATCCACATATTGCGATGAGTGCTCAAGATTATCATAATTTTGGGACATTGCGTGATAGATACATGACACAACAACAACAACAACAACAACAACAACAACAACAACAACAACAACAACAACACGTACGTTTTCCTCCACATACTTTTGTGAACACTCAGGATCGGGTTTTCATGCACAATTCGGTTATGATGCCACAGCAGCACGGTGGTGGTTATGGGGCGGCGACAATAAATGAGTATAGAGCATGGCCTAGTCCTTATAATAATGTGCCAAACTACGGAATGTTGCATCTTCCTTCTCTTGTTTCTATGCCCGAGTCAATGAATGCTCATCAGTTTTATGGAGGAGGCTTTGAAATGCCAAATTATCATCATCAGACGGTTAGGAACAACCATCACGGAGTGCAAGGGCAACATCATCATCATGTTGGCGGCTCTAGAGTAGCAGCGGATACTCCTTCTCTTGCATTTAATCAAGTTGTTCAATCTGATGATCAGAATACTACTGATTGGGTCGATACTCAATATCACAATCATTATGAGCAGGTAAACAAGCCTCAGTATAATAATGGTGGATTGTGTGATAACAATTTCAGAGACGACGCTCGGGAGCTACAACCACCATCAGAAGAGGAGGGCTTGAGCAGTGGTCAAAATTCGGATGGTAGTTGGGTTTCTGATTTTTCTGTTCCGATGGGTGATGATCTTCCTGAGATTGACGACTACATAGTTACGGAGGATCCTGATAATGAAGTTGGAATCAACTGACACAATTTGGTTGACGGGCAGGGTTAGGGTTTATATTAGTTAGGGTTATACAAATACTAAGTCTTATGAATGTCATGTCTTTTATCTACTATGATTTCAGTACTCTAGCCTATTCTCCAGAAAATTATTTATGGACTATCAACTTTTTTATATACTAAGTTTTACCTTCCCGGCGACCTTTGAGTTTTTATGGCAATGCAGTTTCCGTCGTTTGCTGCATGCAATACACAAGCAGGAAGTAATGAGAGCAAACCTAATACAATTTCCTTGCACAGATGCAAGGAACATGCCCCACTTTGATACTGATTTCGTGTATATCTTGCTCGTCTTTTGTATGTTATTTTTATTCAAGTTCAATTCTAATATTATTATTATGTGGTTTCTTTTCTTTGAACTTCTGAATGAGAAAAAAGTAGTAGTAGTAGTACAAGGGTTTAGGTTTTACATAAACAATAGTACTATTTCTCATATATTTCAATTGACTTTCCAAGTTCATGGAGCTCATGATATTGCATTGCATTTGTTTTAGAATGACTCGTGACGTTTACTATGTTCAAACTAATACAATTTTTCTTGCTATGTTTTTTTTTTGTCATGTACAACTGCTACTACTAGGTTTTACAAATGCCAACTCTGACCACATCATGACTCATCTCTGATGTATTACGAGTTATCTTGTTTGATTCCTTTCCTTTCAAAACTATTTTGGGGGTTTAAATGTGTTTTCAATGAGTGAAATAGAGGTTAGTTTCAAAAAATGAGTGAAATAGAGGTTGAAAATGTAATCAGTGAGAATACACAGATAAATATAACAAATGTTGTATCATATAATAAAAAAAAAAAAGTTGGTCTGTCTTCGACTCCGCCCACCAGCCAGGTAAATAGAGATCTTTATTTTTACACTTTTCATTAAAAATGACAAGAAACGCCTGATACGTGATTATTCAAAATAATATTAAGCAAAAGAACAATTTCGGGCCAGTTTTGATTACATTTTCTCAGTTTGCTACTGCAAATCTATACACTCCTACACTCTACTTCTCATAAACAAGGTTATCATGTTTCGTAGCGAAGTTTACAAGGATTCTGGATAACACTTTCTATAATGTGAAGTCGCACCTCCAAACAAACCATTATGGCATCCTCAAAAGGTAACTGAACCATGGGTGATTCAACTAACGTATCAACCCTCACTCCAAGAGCCTCAGCCATCCGATTTTTATCTGATAACCAATAATCAGAGCATTTCACATGTGCAAGCTGAATTGAGCCCATCAACAACTACCAGATTACAAACTTAAGCAACTGCCTGCGCCAAAAAAAGCGATATGCCTACATGTTAGTTTTCCAGAAGATGCACCAGAAATAGGTTTCGGACAAGTTCACAGTAAAAGATACAGAAAAAATAGACAATCGCTGTATATAAGATGTGAGCAACTGAGCGTTGTTGTACGTTGCAACTATCAATTATAAAAACATGTATAATCTAGGTATTCATATCGTGGGGAGTTGGCTGGGTTGAGAATTTCCCAGAATTCGATGGAGGAAACTCCTTCATAAAGGTTAGTACAAGTGGTACATGCATCAATGCGGCATTCAAAATCCGTAAAAGTGATGTTTTCTATGTTGTATGGATACTGTCAAAGTTTACTTTTTAGGTGCACTTCTGTTGGCATTGTCTAACGAAGAGACAATGAACATGAAACTATGCAACATACGAGTAGAGGTTCAGTTATGTATTTACCAAGAAAACGACTTAACACGACATAACCAACACTCGCTAGCAGATAAACAGGGAGAAATCAACCCTCGTCAGCCCCAATGTTGATCCAGCCATCCACAAGCCCTTTGAAAACTTTTTGAGGTCCTTAGTAGCCACAAAACCAGGAACCTACCTTGGTCTCCCTTTGACCCCTGAGGGCAGCAAGGCTGAAGTGTTTGAATTCATAAGAAGGGGTATTGATATGAAGCTTACAGGGTGGCAAAGTAACTGTTTGAACAGAGTAAGGACGTAAACACTCTACCAAAACAGAACTATCGTCGCTTCCTATATGCCAGAATCTCACTTGAGCTCTGCTTCGGTTTTGGTGTGATCCCTATTCAACTAGGACGATTCATCTTATCCCAATGATACTTTTATTCCTTCTAAATCCCGTTGAGGATTGGGCATGCGGAACTTCACTTGGTTAAACCAGACACTAGCAAACAGACAAGCACGGCGTATCCTAACTGCGCTTAATATTTTAGTCTTGACACCCAATTAATGCAAATCTAGAATAGGAAGGACCCTAAGCATTACACCCACAAGAAATCTATCGTGAGCCTTGAAGATATGGCCTTGACTTCCTACTTGAGGGTAGAGCTGTACTTTCGGTTAACCGAAACCGGCCCGAGAAACCTTGAAGCGACCGGGACAGAAGGTCGTACAGCATCTGCACGTCCTCGAGTGTAGGAGCAGCCTCGAACTCAGCAAAGTGGAATGTGTGAGTCGCAGGCGAGTAGCGGGACAGAAGGTCTAGAAGCATGGACTGGTCCAGCTTCACGGCAGCACCCTTCATAGCACGGATAGCAAAGTATACGCCGGCTTCATCGAGAGTCGCGGCATGATTGTCCAACACATGGTCAATCTACTCATCCATATAGTCCAATTTCTGGACGAAAGCCTGGGTAGAAATCGCAGTGTAGGGGAAGTACCCGTTTTCGACCCCCAATCGAACCACATCCTCGGAACCAATCAACTCGAGCAAGGCTGAGTTAACTGGGCGAGTCAGTGTCAGCAATCTCTCAACCGGGACAGGATCAGGCATCCTCTTCGCCTTAACTCTCGCATGATAGAAATCTTGGCCACCTAGATAGGGGGCTTTTCGCCACAAGGCTTGCGGAAGGTCGGGTATCTCTTCATCTTCCTTGACGGGTTTGTTTCCCTTTGTCTTGGCCATTCCTGCGGAAGAGCAAGAAAAAAAGGGGGGAGAAAGGTGCTACGCTCAGTTTGAAATTCGAAATCCAAGATCTATTATGAAAAGAAAGATGAACAGTTTCTGGTATCAATTTCAGAAATTAAGGGTTGCATTATCAACAAGTTCAAGATCTCACATCCGAAGCCCTTATTATCGAAGGATTAAAGCAAAAGTGGGTTCAAAGATCAAAGCTTCTTCGCAAGTTTCAATAGATTATATGTTCTGGGCTTACAGATTCAACGCAGTTCAAGGCATACAACTGGTATCTTAAATCAAAAATCGGACAAGGCCAACCTTGTTTTCTTGAAGCCTGCTTGGATATGCACAACTGAAGAACACGATTTGCAGTTCTGAACTGATGATTGATTATTTGAATATGCTCTCGAAGATCTCCGGGTACCATTCACTTTAAGAGAAAGAAGTGATGCTTTGCAACAGTGGATACAAAGTATTTATCCAAAAAACAATGAAGGGTTGCGTCCTTTCAGTAGTCGAATCGCAACCGTCACCGTCGAATCGCGCAATCACAGGATAAGCTGACGTCACGCCAAAAACCCTAGAAGCCAGACGGCACGACTCTAGGGGTTTTAGGTAATAATGGCACGCACGGGGGCTGAACTTACCCGTATTTGAATTGGTGCGTGGCGGCAACGCGTATGTTGGTTTCCGCGCATGGAAGTCTATACAGCTATGAGTCTTCACGCGCAGAAAGGGGGCTAATGTAGATAGTGCTTTCTGAGCTGACAGATCTTGGCCACGTGGCAACCATCCAGCACACCATATTGTGCTCCACACACACTGGATCACCAGCCGAGCTGATCCATGTGGGGGCTGCGAGACAGAGCCCTCGCATACCACTGCACGGGACTTGTAGGGACTTAGTGGTTTGGAGGCTAGAGTAAGCCCTGTCGCGTGCGAGTCAAGCCCGCACGCGACCTTTAGTAACTGTTTTGAGAGATTTATGGCACGAGCTCCATAAACCCGGTCAATCCGGTCAAACCCGGTCAACCTCGTAACGGTTCCGGTATTCGCGCACCACGTGCTGTAATGGTCCCTATATACTCGTAAGAACGTGCCGTTATGGTTAAGCTAATTAAGCCGCCATCAATGGGCGCATTAACCACACTACAACGGTCACGTTCTCTGCTATATATAGGACGTTACCCTTTCCATACAAAGGAGAACACACTAGCCATACGCGGAAGCTCTGCCAAACCTCTGTCTCTCTCTCAGACATTGCTACTGACTTACTCTCTCCCTACACACAACCCCACTCTTCCTGTGCGATCCTTGATCCTCTACATACGGTGTACACGGAGGTCTCCCCGCCGGAATCTCTTGTGCACAACCGTAAAGGGTCTAATATAGCTGATTGGTAAACAGCCCCGTCCTTTCCTAAGGCAAACTTATGGGCTGCCTAGGGCCCCAAAATGAAAGGGCCCCCAATTCTTCAAATAGCAGGGGAATTATGGTAAATGCTTATATAAAATATTATGTGTTAATATTTTATTTTGGTGAAAATCTGGACACTTATCTTCTGCATGAAAATTCTGCGTGAAATTTCCGCGTGAATCGGTGATATGGAGGAGTTGGAGATGCTTTGTCAATCGGATTTTTCGCCGTTAATTTCTCACTTCTGCTTCTCTCCTGGCCACTATCTCTCAAGTCCACTCCTAAATTTTGTTCTCTCAGTCTCTCCAATCTCCTACTCTGACCCCTATTTTCTGCCAACGATTTACCAGATTGATTTAAATCAGTGACTCACCATATGGAACCTCAATCAGAACAAGTTTGGTGTTCTATCTGTTTTACGGAAATCAGAGTTGAAATCGAACTACTCGGAGTCCGAAACAGGCTAAATGTTCTACTACAATTGGTGTGTGTAGGCATTTATTATAGCCTTCTAAGTCAGGATTCGACTGGATGAGAATTCGATCTGTTGATGCAGGTTCATAATATTCTAAAATTTCTTCTTACAATTTTGTATTTCTATTTTGTTGTACTTCCGTTTCTTCTCTATCACACCGATTTGACTTTTTGACTCATATCCGGGTAATTTTGAACAGGAGATTTCAATAGTAAAACGATGCTTTTTTGATAATATTTTCACAGCAACTTCAATTCTACAATACCATAAAAATTATCACAAAGTTGCATAGTTTTGCTACACAAATCGTCGGATCAAAGTGACCCAGTAAATAGTGACAAAGGTCAGATCGGTGTGATATAGAAGAAAATGTATTGTTCAATGAGAGGGGCCCGAATGTCGAATTCGCCTTGAGCCCCCGAAATCCTAGAGACAGCCATGTTGGTAAACACAGCAGAAAGCACATGAAAAAGCACCAATTTGTTTACTAGTTCAAAATAACCCACCAAGAAAGAAGGAATTGTCATCTGAATGTGTTCTCACAAACACCATTCCAGTGACTAAAATAGTACTAGTTTTCAGAGTGAAAGCTGGTGAGGGCAACATCAGATACAAAATGAGTAGAAAAATATTAAAATGTAAAATGAGCATTCGATCCGTAAACAATGTAAGCGCACAACACAATACAGATCCTATGATTTATGAACATATTTTAGTCATATTGAATCACAAGATTCCAAATTGATGGTGCAAAAAAATGTTTCACCCACCTAAAATAAATGATGTAACTGCTAGTAATTAGCTGAATAATTAAGCAAGAAATCTTCTTTCTTAATATTTTCCATGGTGTGTGTTTACATAATAAATGGGTAATACCTGGTAGAGAATGATGCCAAGACCGCCGATTAAAAGGACGAAGGAAAGTAACCATGTGATTAGATATTCGGGTTGACCCGGATATCTAAAGAAATCCGGGTTGACCCGTCTGAGTTGTTGTTATCCTTTTCGAAATAATCGCTGTACATAATAACCAATCCTGACCCACTTCAGAACCCCCTCGTACTAACTCTTCCGAACTATAAGAACATGGTCGCACTACCTGGCTACATAAGTACGAACCCCTCCTCGTACAAATCTTCCGTACAAATTCCAAAACCTTCGGATTCCTTGTCTACCTTCTGCCAGCAACAATGTCCTCTGTTCTGAAACAGAGTAACAACAACAACAATGGTGAAGTTGAAGAAGGAATTATCAAGAATAGTAGTAGAAGAGCTTGTTACCCACCTGGTTACAGGTTTGTTCCCACCGATGTGGAGCTTATCTTCTACCTCGATAACAAGCTCTCCAATTCCCACCTCTTTCATGATCTCATCCCTGAGGTTAAGGTCTACAATTTCAGCCCCCACGAGCTCTCAGGTACCTACCCCCAAATATTACACAATTCATGAAGAATATGCAATAGTGGGTTTCTTGTTTATTATCATTATTTATCTCTTCAAGCTTCAGTTTTTGGGCTATGTTTCTGCACGGGGGACAACAATGTATGGTTGATCTGTTTATTCTTTTGTGTTGAGTTAAATTGGGTTATCAGCTACTAGTTTTGTTTTGTTTTAGATGAAAACAACAAACTTTGATACTTCTGATTAGTGGATAATAGTAACAACAAATTTAGTAAGATAGTTCAAACGCACATCATTAAAACATAAATAGAGTGTGTACATTGATCAACTTCACTTATTAGATTCATCAACTAGATTTTAATATGATAAACAGTAAAAAAGAAACAAATTATTGGTTTTGGTTTTTTTTTTTTTCTTTGAATTAGTAGTACTGGACTAAATATAGTCCAAATATTAGTTAAAACTATGTTTAGATGTTTTCATACCAGTACTAAAAGGATCCATCAAGATTCTCAAAAAAAAAAAAAAAAAAAAAAAAAAGGTCCATCAAAAACGCAACTTTTTCTGGATGAAGGAAACTAGCAGTTTATTATTGCTATTATTGAGGTATCCTTTTATGAAATTTATCCCGCTGGTTTCTATCTAGTAATTATAGTTTCTTTGTTTAGATTTTAGACAACAAACCCTAGACTGCTATATCGTCTGATTTTATTTTTTATTTTAATTTCACTATAATTATTACTATTATACTTAAATACAAACCCTAGACTGCTATATCGTCTGATTTTATTTTTTATTTTAATTTCACTATAATTATTACTATTATACTTATAGTTATTATTATTGTGTTTTTTTCTCATTGAAAGACCACAGTGTGTATTCTTATCTATTGCTCTATCTGCTTTTTATTCACTTTTCAGTGAATTTACAACTTTGAGATGACGTAATATTTCGCAGCATAATTGTATGTAAATTTTTTCCATAAAAAAAACTGTATGTAATTAGCATTCAGATTATAATGTGAATACTTAGCTACTAGAGAGATTAAGATTAGAGTAAAGGGAACTGGTTACGAAGAAACAGTGCTAAACCCTAGCCAATATAGAAGTAATCACCTTGAAATCTTGATATATTGTAGTAGCAAATTATTTCATGCTTGCGATTTAAACAGAGCTTTAATTGTCCTGAATGCATTTTTTTAACGCAGAGGAATATGAAGCATTGGGAGAGAAAATATGGTACTTTTTCTCCTCAAGGGACAGAAAATATCTCAATGGGGAACGTCCCAACCGGAGAGCTGGAAACGGGTACTGGAAAGCCACGGGTAAAGAGAAACATATAGTGAAGAATAAAGAAACTGTTGGTTTCGAGAGGGCATTGGTCTACTACGTCGGGAAGCCACCACAAGGTGTCAAGTCTGACTGGATCATGCATGAGTACAGGAGGAATGCGCCTCCCAGGGCCAAAAGCTCTCCTCACGACATGAAGGTAAATATACCCTAAACTCAGAAAACATAAGACTAGTTTGGAAAATGTTTTTTTGCTGCCAGGACAGTTTCTATTTGATAGCAGAAGTAGTTTTTAGTGCAATTGATAAAAAATAATTATTCCGGTGGTCTAAGCAGCAACCCCCATCGGTTCCGGGGAGCCCCGCCTCCACCCGCAGCTACAACTCCCACTCTCACCCAACTCTCACCCAAAAAATCGTTTCAACCAAAACCGCACCCATTAAGAAAATATATCTGACCCAACTATTTTTTATCTCTCGTAATTGAATTCTGAAGCGAACCGATTGATCAAATCTCGAATGACCCAACCAAGTGAAACCCCAATAACTTCCTTCCAGCCCCTCAATCGAAGCACATGGGTGTGAGATTGTTTTCTGATATGGGATGTGGGTGGGCCGATTGGTGGTTGCTATTGGTCGGAGACAAAAACCATGGTGTTATGGTGTTTGTAGAAGAGAATGGGAGTGGTTGTCATGATGGTGGCCAGACCCTTCGCTAGAGAGAGACACAAAGATGCATGCAGAGAGAGAGAAGATGGAACGAGAGATGAACAGAGAGAGGCAGTGACAAATGAGTTCATCATCTTCATATAATTTTGATATTTTTTTTATTATTTGTATTAATTAATTTTTTTATTTTTCTTTCCATCTGTTTTGGTGTTGACATTATAGAAGTTTAGGGTACCAAATTTGCAAAAAAATAAAATAAAACTCGGGTATCAATGTTGTGGAATTTAAAATTATGAGTATCAAATTATAATGAAGTCGTAAATATTGGTACTACTGGTGCTATTTTATGGTACTCTTTATCCCTCTCTGTTTATATATGTTTATAGTACTCTTTATCAAACCTGATTTCATATAACCTTGTCACTTGCAGTTAGATGATTGTGTAGTGTGCAAGATTTACCGGAAGCCCCACGGATCAAAGGGTAAGAAAAACCAAAAAGTTGAGTCCCCAGAAGTCGTCGAAGAGGGAGCAATTGTGGAAGTTGAGATGGCAGAAAATCATGCCCTTGAACAGCACCCAAATTTGGAGACAAAGAATTATCCACATATTGCGATGAGTGCTCAAGATTATCATAATTTTGGGACATCGCGTGATAGATACATGACACAACAACAACAACAACAACAACAACAACAACAACAACAACAACAACAACAACAACAACAACAACAACAACAACAACACCACATATGTTTTCCTCCACATACTTTTGTGAACACTCAGGATCGGGTTTTCATGCACAATTCGGTTATGATGCCACAGCAGCACGATGGTGGTTATGGGGCGGCGACAATAAATGAGTATAGAGCATGGCCTAGTCCTTATAATAATGTGTCAAACTACGGAATGTTGCATCTTCCTTCTCTTGTTTCTATGCCCGAGTCAATGAATGCTCATCAGTTTTATGGAGGAGGCTTTGAAATGCCAAATTATCATCATCAGACGGTTAGGAACAACCATCACGGAGTGCAAGGGCAACATCATCATCATGTTGGCGGCTTTAGAGTAGCAGCGGATACTCCTTCTCTTGCATTTAATCAGGTTGTTCAATCTGATGATCAGAATACTACTGATTGGGTCGATACTCAATATCAAAATCATTATGAGCAGGTAAACAAGTCGCAGTATAATAATGGTGGATTATGTGACAATAATTTCAGAGACGACGCTCGGCAGCTACAACCACCATCAGAAGAGGAAGGCTTGAGCAGTGGTCAAAATTCGGATGGTAGTTGGGTTTCTGATTTTTCTGTTCCGATGGGTGATGATCTTCCTGAGATTGACGACTACATAGTTACTGAGGATCCTGATAATGATGTTGGAATTAACTGACACAAGTTGGTTGATGAGCAGGGTTAGGGTTTATATTAGTTAGGGTTATACAAATACTAAGTCTTATGAATGTCATGTCTTTTGTCTACTATGATTTCAGTACTCTAGCCTACTCTCCAGAAAATTATTTCTAGACTATCAACTTTTTTATATACTAGTTTTTACCTTCGCGGCGACCTTTGAGTTTCTATGGCTATGCAGTTTCCGTCTTTTGTTCAATGCAGAATACGACAAAGATGCAATACACAAGTAGGAAGCAATGAAAGCAAACCTAATACAATTTCCTTGCACAGATGCAAGGAACACGCCCCACTTTGATACCGAATTCGCGTATATCTTGCTCGTCTTTTGTATGTTATTTTCAGATTATTCAAGTTCAATTCTAATATTATTATTATTATGTGTTTTTTTTCTTTGAACTTCTGAATGAGAAAAGTAGTAGTAGTTGTAGTAGTAGTAGTAGTAGTAGTAGTAGTAGTATAAGGGTTTAGGTTTTACATAAACAATAGTACTATTTCTCATATCTTTCAGTTGACCTTCCTAAGTTCATGGAGCTCATGTCATGATATTGCATTGCATTTGTTTTAGAATGACTTGAGACGTTTACTATGTTCAAACTAATACAATTTTTCTTGCTATGTTTTTTTTTGTCATGTACAACTGCTACTACTAGGTTTTACAAATGCCGACTCTGACCACATCATGATTCATCTCTGATGCATTACGAGTTTTCTTGTTTGATTCCTTTCCTTTCAAAACTATTTAGAGGGTTTAATAGTGTTTTCAATGAGTGAAATAGAGGTTGAAAATGTAATCACTGGGAATACACAGATAAATATAACAAATGTTGTATCGTATAATAAAATATATATATATATGTATATTAGTCGGTCCGTCTTCGAGTCCGCCCACCAGCCCGGTAAATACAGATCTTTATTTTTACATTTTTCATTAAAAATGACAAGAAATGCCTGATATGTGATTATTCAAAATAATATTAAGCAAAAGAAACAATTTCGAGCCAGTTTTGATTACATTTTCTCAGTTTGCTACTGCAAATCTATACACCCCTAAACTCTACTTCTCATAAACAAGGTTTTCATGTTTCGTAGCGAAGTTTGCAAGGATTCTGGATAACCCTTTCTATAATGTGAAGTCGCACCTCCAAACAAACCATTATGGCATCCTCAGAAGGTAACTGAACCATGGGTGATCCAACTAACGTATCAACACTCACTCCAAGAGCCTCAGCCATCCGATTTTTATCTGATAACCAATAATCAGAGCATTTCACATGTGCAAGCTGAATTGAGCCCATCAACAACTACCAGATTACAAACTTAAGCAACTGCCTGCACCAAAAAAAGCGATATGCCTACATGTTAGTTTTCCAGAAGATGCACCAGAAATAGGTTTCGGACAAGTTCACAGTAAAAGATACAGAAAAAATAGACAATCGCTGTATATAAGATGTGAGCAACTGAGCGTTGTTGTACGTTGCAACTATCAACTATAAAAACATGTATATCTAGGTATTCATATCGTGGGGAGTTGGCTGGGTTGATTATTTCCCAGAATTCAATGGAGGAAACTCCTTCATAAAGGTTAGTACAAGTGGTACATGCATCAATGCGGCATTCATAATCCGTAAAGTGATGTTTTCTATGTTGTATGGATACTGTCAAAGTTTACTTTTCAGGTGCACTTCTGTTGGCATTTTCTAACGAAGAGACAATGAACATGAAACTATGCAACATACGAGTAGAGGTTCAGTTATGTATTTACCAAGAAAACGACTTAACACAACATAACCAACACTCTCTAGCAGATAAAGAGGGAGAACTCAACCCTCGTCAGCCCCAATGTTGATCCAGCCATCCACAAACCCTTTGAAAACTTTTTGAGGTCCTTAGTAGCCACAAAACCAGGAACCTACCTTGGTCTCCCTTTGACCCCTGAGGGCAGCAAGGCTGAAGTGTTTGAATTCATAAGATGGGGTATTGATATGAAGCTTACAGGGTGGCAAAGTAAATGTTTGAACAGAGTAAGGACGTAAACACTCTACCAAAACAGAACTATCGTCGCTTCCTATATGCCAGAATCTCACTTGAGCTCTGCTTCGGTTTTGGTGTGATCCCTGTTCAACTAGGACGATTCATCTTATCCCAATGATACTTTTATTCCTTCTAAATCCCGTTGAGGATTGGGCATGCGGAACTTCACTTGGTTAAACCAGACACTAGCAAACAAACAAGCACGGCGTATCCTAACTGCGCTTAATATTTTAGTCTTGACACCCAATTAATGCAAATCTAGAATAGGAAGGACCCTAAGCATTACACCCACAAGAAATCTATCGTGAGCCTTGAAGATATGGCCTTGACTTCCTACTTGAGGGTAGAGCTGTACTTTCGGTTAACCGAAACCGGCCCAAGAAACCTTGAACCGACCGGGCTTGGTTACGGTTAACTGGCCCAGAAAATTTCACATACCCTCTAACCGCCCGGGCCGTGTAACCGTAACCAGGTACACCAGTTCGGCCTCTGGGTCGGGCTCGGGCTGGCCGATGTTTTGATGGTCGCAACTTAATGGTGGGAAAGGGTTCGGTTCGGTTATCATGCGGATCATGGGCCGGGCTCGGTTATCCGTTCAGCTCGGTTCAAATCGGTCCGGTTCACGGTTCAAGCGAAGGTCTAACCTTCCCTCGCCCGAATCTTTTCGGTTTCGGCGCCAGTTCGGTCATATCGGGCTCGGTTCCGGTTACAAGAAACTTGATTATTTTGGGCCGGTATTTTTCAGTTAACTGCGGTTAACCGGCCCGTTTGACAGCTCTACTTGAGGGCTTGAGCTGCTGACTCCCTACTTGAGGGGTTGAGCTGGTGGTCGACAATGGGATATCAATTGATGTGTTGACAGACAAATGGATTGCTGACCTCAAACTAAGCCTGCGCACATTGAATCGTTGTGGGCAGTGGGAATCATCGCATCCATAATCGAGCAGAGCACTTTGACCACAAAATTGACTTAACACTAGGTGATGAGTGCTGGGAGGAAAATATGGAGCCTCAAGTGTCCAAATAAACAAAGCTCTTCCTGTTGAGGCACCCAACAAAGAGGTTCTTGCTAAGAATATCAATGGATTTGTAACATTTTCCCACTGTATTCTATGCACCAAAACACAGCGCATCGCAAAATTTTGGAGTCGGCACGTAGTGAGCAAGTCTGGAATCAAATTGACATAAGCACCACCGGCCTACTACTCTGCACTGTACCTCACTATATGACTGTTACAGGATAATATTTACTGAACCAAGGTAACAAACCCAAAGGACATTCCCACCCTAAACATGCATTGCAACAAATGAAAGGAACGCATTAGGGTGGTATACTAGAGGTATAGGGTACTAGGGGAAATCAGTGTCATACCATTGTCACGGGACTTAAACATGCAGAAACTCCGATTCCCCAACAGTAGAAGACTAATCTGATGATGGAAACACGCCGATCATTATTATACCATTGAGAGAACACTTCACCTTGCTTTTCATATGTACTTACATTCTGTAACCATTTTTACTGATAACCTTGTTGTTAGACACCTATTTCAGGGTGCTAGGCCCTAGTAACAGAGACACCCCGCTCTTAAAACTTTTTAAGGAAGCTGCTAGTAGGCTTAGCTTTTGCTTTCTTGTAAGAGTTTGTAGGTCAGAGGTGCATGTACGCACCTCTTACTGCTGCCAGAAATGCAGCCATATTGTGTACTTAACTCTCAACAATGTTATATATGCAATTCTACAAAGCAAAAACTTATTCTTACAAAGCCAAAACTTATTCTTACAAAGCCACTAACGTTATTTGTACATCTAATGACCAATGAAAATGCACAAATAGTGTTAGTGGCTTTGTAAGAATAAGTTTTCGCTTTGTAAGAATCATTACCCAAATTAAATGGAAGTAAAATTGGGGTGAGCCCTAGCCGATTTTCGTGATACATTACATTAACTAGCTCATACAACAATTTAAAACTGTGATTCCAAGTTCTTCAAATACAGCCCCGAAAATCAAGGATATCAATGAGGCAGGTATTACAGTAAATGTCATGTAATACCCCGCAACCCTAGCCACCACTTTAACCTTTCCCTCCCTCCTCGCTCACTCGCTCGCTCAAATCTCAATCAACCTGAAAACATCATGTTCAATCCGAACCCTCAAAACAGTCCTCCCAATCTGAATCCACTTTGCTACCAAAACTGGAATTAAGAGAACAAAGGGATTTTAGTTTCATTTGAGGGGATTTAGGTATTTCTCTCTTCTCTTTCCCCCTACTTCCCAGTTCACACGATGGGTACAGATCGACAGTGGATATGTCGTGTTGATACAAGCTAGGTCGAGTGAGTATGGTGGTTTTATTGGGCCAGGATTTGACCGGTTTAGGGGAGATTTGGTCGAAATTCGTGTACTCAGTCGCCGGAAATAATGGCGGTTTGTTCAAGTTAGTGGTGACTCCCTAGTTGCCGGTTGCATTTTGAAGGATAAAGTGATGACTGAGTGGTGTTCGATTTGGGATTCGTGAGGTAGCTTGAGAGATAGCACTACAACCTGTTCGGCTGGGTTTTGATGCCCTGTAGAGTGAGATAGAGCAGAGACGAGAGAAGGAGGGAGGAGATGAAGATGGTGGAGGTGGAGTGGCGGCTAGGGTTTCAGAAGAAGATGATTTTGGGTGAAGCATATGCCAAAGACAAGTGTAATCCTTCTACAGCTTTGCTTTATAAAATTTCCCCTGTTCTAGAAAAAGACAAGTGTGATGGTGTTCTTTGTGTTCATAGATCACAGAGGCGGAAAGAGAGATTGGGGTTGATGTTCTCTTGATGTTCATAGAGATTGGGGGTGATGTTCTTGATGTTCATAATAGATTTTTAGGAAGGAGTAAAAAATGGTGTAATGTAAAAAAAAAGGGCAAAATCATCAAGAAAATGTTAAAAAGTGGCTTCACGGACGGAATATGACAGAAGGGTGTTAAGTGTTCTCACTTCTTTCCGTTATAAGGGTGGTGTGATGAATTGTTAAAACGTCATGGGACCAAAGTGTATTTTCACCAAATTATACCCTTTTATTAAACAATGATGCACGGACTACATCCTATACACTTTTTTTGGGTAAGTAAGTACAACTTAAACACGCTTCATTATATTCATCATATCTTACAGATACGCTAGAAGCAGCAGAAGGGCATATATCATGTTAGGCTCTCCTATCACAGTATCAAGTATCCACATTCAATGGAGCCAAAAATAACCATTTTACACTTACCGTGGAAACTTGCCACCGCCGAGCAATAGCCTCCCCTTAATCAAGTTAATCCACGATACTCCAAATCATCCTAGAATGAACAGAGAATACAATTCTTTCAATTCACCAAAGTGATTCAACGCACCAATATGACCAATGTTGCTCAAACAACATACCAGGATATGGATACCAAGAGGAGGACCACGAGATAACCAAGCTTATAAAGCCTTCTCTTCTTTTCCCGGGACAAATGGTTAAAAATCTCAGTTACATCAATCAAATGATCTCTGTTAATATACCTGATCACGAAGTGAATATAAGTAGCATGCTTAAATCAAATAAATTAAGAACCAGCAAAAAAGATTCAGAGTGATTCAGAAGGTGAGCACTTTTGAACACACATTAGTAAGATTCAACAACTGTGGCATGAAACAGTTTCCCAGTTTAAACAATGAACAAGTTAGAACACATCCCATCATGATAGATATCAAATTGCATCATTGGGCTAGTTTGGGAAAGCTGAATTATTCGCTTGATTAATTAAATTTTGATAATTAATCTGACCCGTTTGGCAAAGATTGATAGATTTTAGGATTTTTGGAATTACCCGGATTCGGGTACCTTAAAATCCGGATCCGGATATTTTTAAATTATTTTTTTGCTCAATCAATTAAAAGGATCCTGGTGGTTGTTGACCGGATCCGGGTAAAACCCGTTTTGTTGATATATTAACCAACTAAAGCGTGACACGTGTGTAAATCACCCAAGCGGATCCGGGTCGGGGCCCAAGCGGATCCGGGTCTTCTCCACCAAAATCCATTTTTACCACCAAATTATTGATAAGTAATTAATCCTATAATCTTAGCTTTGCCAAACAAGGCCATTATCCTAGTCACCAGAATCGACCTTACTTCTCTTGGTTAACTGGACACTGAAAAACTAATGTACTGCATCATCTAATGGGAAGTGGATTAACATTTTCCTTTGGTTGAACCAAAAGGAATTTATAGAGCAGTGGCTCTTTAAGTGATTGTTAAGAGTTCCGCATCAAACAGATCGGTAAGAGCATGACGTGAAGATGATAAAATCTAATGCTCAGAAAAATCTAATGCTCAGAACCACAACCCTATAGATTGTTTTTCAAATGATAAGCAGAAGCTCGAGCCTTAACAATAGTAGTCAACAAGCAATATAGGAAGAGTATCTTATTACATTGAAAGGTGAGAAAGAAGCTTACGATCTCACATTGTAGCACAAGTATGGGACACATAACAGGAACATAAACCAATGCCCTGATCCCAGATGTAGCAAGCATAGGGATCCTTGAACAACAAACTCTGGCAAAATAGACCCGTTTATCCTCAATGTTGTATCATACGGGTTGATATAATCAAACTCTAGATCAGCCAAACACATGAGCTGCAATAAACATTCCAATGGTTAATAAACATTCCAATGGTTAATTACTTTACTTAGAGTTCTGCACAAAAAGACATAATGAAAAGTACCAGTTATTGTATTTAGAACTACATGTCAACCAAAACTTTTTCTAACTTGTCTGTTTCTGACTCATGTCATGACTCATCCAGAGACTTCTTCTTAAGGTAAGCAATTCCTTGAAGGAGAGAGCTATTCGATTTAAGTGTTTGACGAGAGGACTGAACCTCAACTGCAAATGTACCATGAATTATCATCTTATCTAGCGGTGAATGCATCGAACTACCCACCACTTAAGTGACCTTGCATATGGAAAATGCTTGGAATGACAAAGCTATGTTTAGCAAGATATTCTCTCTGTTTTTATATGGTGGATAGTAATAAACCAACAGGTCCTGTGGTCGTTTTGCTCCCATCTTGACAAGAAGATCTGAACAGGCCTTCTGCTCATGTGGAATGTAGCTGATCGTGCTTTTGGTACTTAAGAAGTTCCTTATGTCAGTAATCAAAGAGTTAGTATCAAAATGACTGATTTTTCCATTGATAAGCTCAAGTGCATCCAGAGAGTCAGTCTCCATAAGAACTTCGGAGTACTTGTTGGTGTCTATGAAGGAGAGATCGCTGAATATTCCTCATATCTCATTCCCAGTTATCAGCGTTTCTATTTGCCACGAGGAAGAAGACAAAATACACCATCACCACCAAGGAACACAACCCACTTATTTTGCTTCCTTACCCGAGGTGATTACTAACCTAAAGGGTTTAATACAACCAATTGGCAACTAAGTAACAAGAAAGCATATGAGAACACCCATTTGTGTATTAGTTCCAAAAAAAAGCCAAGAGAGATGCGAAAAACAATTGTCATGTGAACTTTCTCACAAATACCATTCCGGTGACTAAAACAGTACTAGTTTTCATGAGTAAAAGCTGGTGAGGGCAACATCAGATCAAAATGAGGAAACAGTAAATTGTGGGTGGGCATTCTAATGTTAAAACACTAAAAGCTCACACCACAATTTAGATCCTATGATTAACAACATTTGAATAAAAATGTACACGTCAAACCTAATTGATATGAGGGGAAGTTATGTGTAAGTTGGTCAAATACAAGGGTACACCTCTCAACTAAAAGAACTAAAAGCGCATGTGCACTTACACAATTGTAAGCAATGCATGAACACACACAGTACTTAGGTGGCGAGTAATACGTGGTTATGGCTTTAACATCTCAGGGATAATTTTGTAGTTTCAAACTTCCAATCGTTAAGGTTTTATGTCTGTGCGACTCACCGTTCCTCTTTCTCTCCGACTTCTTCCCAGGCAAGAGCTTCTAGATTGCTTCTCCCTTTCATTTCTACATTAACATCTTCTCGGTTCAGACCAAGCTATTACCAGTTCAGACGCTTACAGTTCGAGAGCCTCTTCATGCGTCTCTCACAAAGGTGCAAGTGTAAATGCGTGCTTAGTTATTTTAGTGTAGGCGTCCTACCCTTGTATTTGACCAATTTGACACTTACCCTAAACTCAATTAGGATTTGATGTCTACATTATTTTTAATGGATACATTACACTTTAGTTTGCATTACCGGACCAAAATGGCCCTATTCTTGGACATATAATAGAAACGCCCCTCTGTTACCTACTTACCACCAGTTCCGACAGTGTCTGACCTCGGGACTGGTTATTATTAAGTGAAAATGTACCTTGAATCGTGATCTTAACTAGCAGTAAATCGCATCTACCTGTCTTGTGGTTTAAGGGAACGGACGTGATCAACTGTCCACACTTAAAGCGAAGAAAGAACAAGCACGAGAGCGAACAAAGAACACCAGAACACCTATCAAGACTGAAAACAAAATACAGCACCAGCGCACCTAGAAAGAAGATGATGAAAAACACCACCATCACATTCCCACTTATCAGTGTTTCTATTTGTCACAAGGAAGAAGATGATGAAAAACACCGTCACCGCCACCACCACCAAGTAACACAAACCACTATGCTTTGCTTATCTAACATGATGATCATTAACCGTAAAAGGGTCTAATACAGCCGATTGATAAACACGGCAGAGAGCACATGAGAAAACACCCATTTGTGTACTAGTTCAAAATAACCCAAGAAAGAGGAAACTGTCATCTGAATGTGTTCTCACAAATACCATTCCAGTGACTAAAACAGTACTAGTTTCATGAGTGAAAGCTGGTGAGGGAAACATCAGATACAAGATAGGTGGGTGAAAAATTAAAATGTAGATCCTTAAACACTGTAAGCCCACAACACATACAGATCCTATGGTTGGTGAACATACTTTTTGTCAAATTGAATCACAAGATTCCAAATTGATGATGCAAGAATGTTTCACCCACCTAAAATAAATGATATTAACTGCTAATTAGCTGAACAATTAAGCAAGAAATCTTCTTTCCTAATCTTTCCCAGTTCAAATTGGGTACTAATAAAATAAATTGGGTATATACAAAAACTGCACACAAGCCGAACCATGGTAGTTTACATAAATGGGTACTAATAAAATTACCTGGTAAAGAAGGATGCCAAGACCGCCGATTAAAAGGACGAAGGAAAGTAACCATGCGATTAGATCCCCCATCATAACCCTAACCCTAATTCCTCTCTTCTTCGAAAGCTTAATCCAGAGCTCAGCAGTCCTCAGTTGCTTCAAGAAACCAAATTTAGAGACCTGGAAAGATAGCCGGGTTGACCCGGATGAGCCCATTCAAAATATGGGTAAAACACATTTTCCGCCCTCAATTTATCTATTAAATACATTTTGCACCCCTGTCATTGGATGGTTGTGGACTGATTCTATCCTTCTGTTAGTTTGTGACTGTTGTACCTTTGAAAGGGTTAATGACATAAATGTCCTTATGTCTTAGATGAAATTACATTTTGTAGAGACAACTATGTCTTTTTACCCTATACTGGGGTGGACCCCGTGCCCTTGGCACTAAAATTTTTGTTTGGCTTCTACTACTTTAATGACATAAATGCCCTTATGTCTTAGATGAAATTGCATTTTGTAGAGGCCAACAATGCTGAGATGAACAGTAAATGTCCCTCCTTCCTTAGTATATAGATTTAATTAATTACATTTAGACATCACATTTTTGCATGTTTACATCACTAAATGGTTTCGTAAAAAGACTGTCATACCCCTGATACTATTCATGTCGGCATTTATCACATGAACACCTTCTTAAAGTATCGTGTGGCTGATTGATCTTTAAGGGCAGTTACTTCGACCGTCTAGGTTATTTTTGATGGTCCTCCTAAGTTGCTTCACTCGTTTTGTGTGTGATCCAACATTGTAAGAGTGAAAGTATGGGGGTGGTCTGTGGTGCGTCCCAAATTAGGACAACACCTACTTTTTTTGTGGTCCCCGCTACTACTGGACAAAAAATGTTACCCGGTATAGCAGATAACCTCTGTTGGGGATAAAGTTGTTAACATATTTTCTCGTTTTAGATAAAATTGCTAATGTCTGCGCAACAGAAAGATAAAAAAGGCTACCCTAAAGTTAAACTACAATGAGGCGACAGAACTATTGCATATTGAAATAACATTGTTAAGAACTTCAGTATTCTTGTTAAGAAATAACGATTAAATTAACTACAAACCGACCAAAACTAATCTAAACAGACCTAGATCAATCATGCTGGTATTTCATGGACTGATTAGTTGATTGAGATCAGAAGTATTCCTCTTTAGCATCAAACTATGTTGGCATTTGTTGAGCATCGCCTTCCGGATCGTCTACTTGTTCGACGGAGTCAACCGGAGGATTGGGGCATGTTGTCATGTTCTGCCCTAGCTCCCTGCAATTGTCACACTGCCTTCTAACTATTTATTAATCAATGCTATCCCTGATTATCTTATTGTGCATCATTGATTCTAATGTGTTTACAATGTTATCTAGTTTAAAAAGGAATCTTTCCTGGGACCATTTTTTTGTCCGGTAACGGGCATTTTCGTAATAACCGGCAAGTATCGGCTTAGGCGGTTACCACCGGGATGCACCAAAGTTTTTTCCGAAAGTATGGTTGGGAGAATTTTCATAAGTACACAGACATACAGGTCGATGGGCTATGAAGGGCATTCGAGAACTCAATAGATTCAAGGCAATGGTGTATGCATTCTACCATGGCTCAAATAACAATGAGCATCTGAGCGGAACAGACAACTAAGTTGCAGAAGACCTCATAATGTTTGCGATCAAGGCAATCATATAGAACTCCAGGCTAATCAAAGAAGATCAAGAGCGTTATGACCTCTATACGGAAAAGCAACTATACATCAAAGATGAAGAATCCAAAATAGTACCATTATCAGTCTCAATGTTGAGAAAGTAGACAGTGTCTTATCAAGATAGGTCTTTTTTGTAAAATGTAGTGCTTCAACAAGTAATTTATATATTTCTTTTTTCTCGCAATTGTAACCTTAATACAACAGTCTTTTAAGAATATATACAACTTTGCTTTTGCCATATTTTACTAGTTGTGTTGATGATTTCGAATATGTTCTAACAATCATAATAAAGTTATCATTATTTCTTGTTATCATGAAGTCTTGTTCTTTGCACCCATTTGATTCTTCTCTGGAGCAGAAGGGTTGGCAGCTTTTGCTAGCTCTGTAACACTACTAAATTAATGAATGGAGTTTGTCTGATTCCATATTCGTCAATGAAATGATTGTTGGAATAGATGCCCTAGAGGCAATCTAGTTTAGTATGAATTTGTAATTGGTTAGAAATTCATTTATTATCTATTGGATATTTAATATAATGAAGTCCTTAGATTTACAATCGTGTTGTTTATCTTAAATATCCCTAGTCGAGTATAATGATTAAATGGGACAATCATCTATAGACTAGTATGGGGTTGGATTGATATGGAGATATCATGATCCAACACATGGGTGTGCATTACGGAATGTTGCACTGGATTGACCCATTACCGAGAAGGCTACATACACGTTATGTTGAGTCACGAGTGCTTCTCGGGTACAATGGTATTGTCATCCTTAGACTTGAAGTCACTAGATATTCTAGTTGTGGATCATTGTGATCTTGGTAGCGTTAAACGCTACACCGTAACTGGGTAGTTATAAAGGCGTGTACTGGATACAATGAGAAGCAATCTTAGGGATCGTAGTGGACGTAGAGAGGATTTGCCCCTCCCACATAACGGGAGCAAATATCCAAGGCCACTCGAGGATAGTGCTTATAGAATGTCTGGCCAGACTCAAATAAATCAATATATGAGATATTGATGTTATTTGCACGAATAAGGCTATTCCATGGATCGAGAAACTAGGGATTGGATATACGAGTGTGACTTGTATGTCTCGTGTCCAATCCGGATATGGAGGCAAAGGGATGAGACAATTACTTGTACAAGGTTGTCTAGATGACTATTCTATTAGTTGGCTAGAATGGATGTTTTGCTAGAAACCGCTCCATATTAGCAAAGAGTTGCTACCAACTAGATAGAACCTATGGGGTCACACGCTATATAGAGTTGTACTAGATTTGGGAATTAATTAATAGGATTAATTAATTAGAAGGATCACTTTGCAAACCCTTGCAAACTTAGTAGGGACTAATTTGCAAGGAAGGGACTAAATTGAATTCTAGTAGGACTAGAATAAGTCCTTTAGGTAGTTAACAAGGAGTTGTTGGACTATATAAAGGACCCTCCTCCTTCCTTCCATACACAACTTATGCTCTAAAGAGAACATAACAAGAGTAGGAGAGAACAAAGGAGAGAGAGAGCAAGCAACAAGAGGGACGCTGCCCCCTTGCCGCCGCCCACTCGTCCCCGACGCCACAAAGGGGCCGAACCCCCTTTTGTGCCTCGTTTTTGCGTGATTCCTTCACCCTCCTTTCATTCCGGGCTAGCACCAAGGAGATTGGAGATCTAGGATCAACTCTAGGCGTGGATCAACTATAGAGAACGTGACACTATTCGCGTTTGAAGTCATCAAGGAGAACCCAAAGGTGTGTTTATGATTTCTTACCTTCACTATCGTTATGCATCTAGACTTGTGATCCTTGGAGGGTTTTGCATGGTTGTTTATTTGATTATGCTTCCGTTTGCGCGATTCATGAATCAAAACCCTACAGTGGTATCAGAGCCACAGGTCATAGAGCATAAACGTAGTTTATGTGTTACATTCTTGTTGTTTTACACCTTAATTTGTTGTTTATCGCGTAAAACAAGACAAATCAAGCATTGGATGCAATTTGTCAAAGAATTAATCATAACAAGACCCAATTATTGCATTGGATGCATGAATTGGTGAGTTTGAGAAATTTTAGGATCTTAGATCTAGGGTTTGGGCATCCTTGGGGAAGAAGGAGTTCTCCCACAACAAGGAAACAACCAAACTTGGGCTCCAAGCAAGGAGGTTGTTTTGGAAACAACCTCCACAAGGAGGTTCGGCCCCCTAGGGGACCGCCCCCTTGCTTGCCGCCCAAGCTTGGCGCCCTATGGGGCCGGGCGGCCCTAACCCGCGGGCCAAGCTTGCGGGTTTTGGGCCGGGCCGGCCCTAGGGCTTTATGGTTCACTTATTTGGGCCCGGGCAATTGGATTGTTGGGCCCATGGACCGTTTTAACCCTAGAAATCCTAAAATCAATTAAAATTGACCAAGCGCGTTAAAATTGGATTTTAACTGTTTATGTGCAAATCGCATGGTGATTGGATATGGCCTTAGGATGTGGTTTGATGTGGATGTTTAATTTTGTGGTTTGGTTTTACGGCCTGCGAGCTGATCAATTAATTGTAATAATTAATTATGGTTTTATGGCCTGCGTGCCATTTTTTTCCTCAACTTGTGAGATTTATTTTATTTAGTATAGATATTATCTAGTGCTAGATAAAGTAGATTGTTAGCCAAGATTGGAGAAAAGAAGCCCAAAGCCAAAGAAGCCACAAAAGATGGAGCATGGAGCATGGAGCATTCCACATGACTATGAAGGATGGACCAAAAGATCAAGACGCATGGAGATGTGTTTGTTTAGGGTTCATAGATAATTCCATTGGCTTGGAATTATCTTAGTCTAGAAAAGGCCATATCCACATCACGTTTAATTTCTGTTTTGTGGTTGTTTATTTATTGTCTTATTATTTGTGTGGTTGGTGTATGGATGATGCATGCAATTAGGATAATAAGATAATTAGACAACCCGGATCTATTATTTGGAGTTGTGCCCAAACTCAAATAGATAGATTAGTTGATATTGATCAACAATATAATTAAAATTGAAAAATCCCTCAAATTTTAAAATATTGTGTTCTTGCCTTCTCGTTATTTAAACACTCATTATAATCATTATTTATCAAGTTCGTGCGTGCCAAAGCATGGCGACTTGGTTCATAATGATGGAATGCGATGGCACGTAACAATGTGCAATTGTTTAGATAAGAGGTTGAACACAACTAGGCTATTAATTTGATTAAGAAACCTAGAGGCAATCAATTGGGATTATCCATAAGGATGGATAAATAAGGAGTTATTTGCCCGATTGAACCAAGAGTTGCATATGGGATGCAATTGGAATCGTTCCTACCTAAGAAGTAATCGAATTATGGGTGACTTGCCAAAGCAAGCTCATAAGGAGATGAAAAAGATGGATCTTGGCCCACTAGAAAATATAAGGATATTTTCCGCATTAATATCTTGAGGGTTATTAATCCGTAGAAAAATAGTGGGAGCTATATTTAATAAACTAGCCATTATTAAATATAGTCAAAAATTCACAAATACTAAAACTTGCGTATTTTCCTTTTTGTAGAATTCCAAATGGCAAACAACTCATCGAGTTCACAACATTCCCTACGATCTGTCCTTGAGAAGGACAAGCTCTCTGGAACCAACTTCCTTGATTGGTACAGAAACTTGAGAATTGTTCTCAAGCAAGAGAAGAAGCTGTACGCAATAGAGGAGCAAGTTCCAGAAGGTCCAGAGAATCAGACACCTGCTGCCTTAAAGGCGTATCAAAAGCGTGTTGATGACGCTAATGATGCGGCCTGCCTAATGCTTTGCACCATGACCTCTGAGCTTCAGAAGCAACATGAGAACATGAATGTTGTCGATATGATCGAACATCTAAAGCAGCTCTTCCAAGAGCAGGCGAGGGTAGAGAGGTATGAGGTCTCAAAGGCACTGTTCAAATGTCATCTGGCAGAAGGGAACCCGGTGGGACCCCATGTACTCCGAATGATCGGGTACTTGGAGAATCTCGCCCGGCTTGGGTTCCCGGTCGGCCAAGAGTTGGCAACCGATCTCGTGTTGCAATCGTTGCCCGAGAGTTATGGACAGTTCATTATGAACTATAACATGAACGAGATCGTTAAACCACTGCCAGATTTGCTCAACATGTTGAGGACGGCTGAACAGAGCATCAACAAGGGTAAGGGCAAGGCCATAATGATGGTGCATAAAGGAAAGGGTAAAAAGTTTGCCTCTTCCTCCAAGGGCAAAGGCAAGTCAGTTGCTAAGTCCAAGGAACAAGCCCTTAAGCCTGTTGGTGGCATTGCCAAGGTCGTGACTAAGGGTGAATGTCACTACTGTAGTCAACCTGGACACTGGAGGAGGAACTGCCCAAAATATCTGGAGGACAAGAGGCTTGGAATAGTGATTCCACCACCACCAGGTATTTTTGTTGTAGATGTCAATTTAACTGTCTCTACATCATGGGTATTAGATACTGGATGTGGATCTCATATTTGTCGAAATATGCAGGATCTAAATAGAAGTAAAAGATTGGCTAAAGGGGAGGTAGATCTGCGCGTTGGGAATGGAGCAAAGGTTGCTGCGTTGGCCATAGGCGTGTGCGAGCTATCTCTGCCTTCAGGATTAGTTTTAGAATTAAATAATTGCTATTTTGTGCCTGCTATGAGCAGAAACATTATTTCTATTTCTTGTTTGGACAAGGAAGGTTTTATTATTTCAATAAAGAACAATTGTTGTTCCTTTTATTTGAATAATATTCACTATTTTAGTGCGCAATTATTTAATGGACTTTATGTCCTTGATCTAAGTAATCCTGTCTACAACATTAATACCAAGCGGATTAAAATAAATGATTTAAATCCTGCTTATTTATGGCATTGTCGTTTAGGCCACATAAATGAGAAACGTGTATCTAGACTCCATAAGGATGGATTACTAGACTCATTTGATTTTGAATCATATGAGACATGTGAGGCTTGTTTATTGGGAAAAATGACAAAGTCCCCTTTCAATAAGAAAGGTGAGAGGACTAGTGAGCAATTGGCGCTCATACATACCGATGTGTGTGGGCCATTTGCCACGCCTGCCAGGGGTGGTTATGTCTACTTCATTACGTTTACTGATGATTACAGTAGATATGGATTTGTGTACCTTATGAGGGCAAAATCCGAATCCTTTGAAGTGTTCAAGGAATTCAAGAATGAAGTAGAGAAGCAACTTGGCAAAAGTATCAAGACTCTACGATCGGATCGTGGAGGAGAATACTTGAGCCAAGAGTTTGACGACTATCTTAGAGAGTGTGGGATCGTGTCCCAACTCACTCCACCCGGAACGCCACAATGGAATGGCGTGTCCGAGAGGAGGAATCGAACCCTATTGGATATGGTTCGGTCTATGATGTGTCAAACCGATCTTCCATTATCGTTTTGGGGCCACGCTCTATTAAGTGCAGCTTTCATTATTAACAGTGTTCCATCTAAATCAGTCATGAAGACACCATATGAGATGTGGAGTGGGAGGCGTCCCACACTGTCGTTCATGAGGATTTGGGGCTGCGATGTCTATGTAAAACGTTTACAATCAGACAAGCTAGGGCCTAAATCGGATAAGTGTAAATTTGTGGGGTACCCTAAGGAAACTAAGGGATACTACTTCTACAATCCAACCGAGAACAAAGTGTTTGTTGCTCGGACCGGCGTGTTTCTGGAAAGAGAGTTTGTCTCTAAAGAAGCAAGTGGGAGGAATGTAGAACTTGAAGAAATTCAAGAACCACAAATCACTGAACCGATTATGGAACATGAACAGGAATCACAAGCAGTTGTGGATCCACCTGTTCAGGTAACACAAGAGCTTCGTAGATCTAGTAGAGTGCGCCAGGAACCCGAGAGGTACGGACTTCTCGTAACTGATTCCGGTGACACGATGCTCATAGATGATGAGCCTACTACCTATGAGGAGGCCATGAATGGCCCAGACTCGCAGAAGTGGCTTGAAGCCATGAGATCCGAGATGGAATCCATGTATACCAACAAAGTATGGACTTTGGTGGAACCACCTGATGGGGCGCGGCCCATAGGGTGCAAGTGGGTCTTCAAGAAGAAGATCGACATGGATGGTAATGTGATTACCTATAAGGGCCGATTGGTGGCTAAAGGATTCAGACAGATTCATGGTATTGACTATGATGAAACCTTTTCACCAGTCGCTATGACCAAATCCATCCGAATCCTACTTGCGATTGCAGCATACTACGACTATGAGATTTGGCAGATGGATGTCAAAACAGCATTCCTTTATGGGAATCTCCTCGAGGACGTGTATATGATACAGCCGGAGGGTTTTGAGGATCCAAAGCAAGCCAACAAAGTCTGTAAGCTGCAACGATCCATTTATGGATTGAAGCAAGCTTCTAGGAGTTGGAATCGACGTTTTGATGAAGTGGTCAAAGAGTTTGGCTTCATCAGAAACGAAGATGAGTCTTGTGTTTACAAGAAGGTTAGTGGGAGCTCTGTAGCTTTTCTGGTCTTGTATGTGGATGACATACTACTCATTGGAAACGACATTCCCATGCTGCAATCTGTGAAAGATTGGCTAGGAAAGTGTTTCTCAATGAAGGACTTAGGGGAAGCAGCCTATATACTCGGTATAAAGATCTATAGAGATAGATCTAAGAGGTTGCTAGGCCTAAGTCAAAGTACATATATTGACAAGGTGTTGAAACGGTTCAACATGCAAGATTCCAAGAAGGGATTCTTGCCCATGTCACATGGAATCACTCTTTCGAAGAGTGGATGTCCTTCCAATGAGATTGAGAAGGAACGCATGAGTAGGATTCCCTATGCCTCGGCCATAGGATCTATCATGTACGCCATGTTATGTACTAGACCGGATGTGTCATATGCCTTGAGTATGACAAGCAGATACCAATCCAATCCGGGTGAGAGTCACTGGATTGCTATCAAGAACATCCTAAAGTACTTGAGAAGAACTAAGGATGCTTTCTTGATGTTTGGCGGTGAGGAAGAGTTGCGTGTAAGGGGTTACACTGATGCAAGCTTCCAGACCGATAGAGATGACTTCAGATCACAGTCGGGATATGTGTTTTGCCTGAATGGAGCAGCGGTGAGCTGGAAGAGTTCCAAGCAAGAGACGGTAGCTGATTCTACAACAGAGGCTGAGTACATTGCTGCAAATGGCGCAGCAAAGGAGGCTGTTTGGATCAGAAAGTTTGTTTCTGAACTTGGTGTGGTCCCTAGCATTGCGGATCCAGTGGAGTTGTTCTGTGACAACACTGGGGCGATCGCGCAATCAAAGGAACCAAGATCGCACCAGAAGTCCAAGCACGTGCTCAGGAAGTTTCATCTGATTCGAGATATTATCGATAGAGGAGACGTTCGGATATGCAAGATTCCTACAGATGATAATCTGTCAGACCCGCTTACAAAGCCTCTCACGCAGTGGAAGCATGAAGGGCACACTAGGAGTATGGGCATACGAGATGCGCCAGATTGGCTCTAGTGCAAGTGGGAGACTGTTGGAATAGATGCCCTAGAGGCAATCTAGTTTAGTGTGAATTTGTAATTGGTTAGAAATTCATTTATTATCTATTGGATATTTAATATAATGAAGTCCTTAGATTTACAATCGTGTTGTTTATCTTAAATATCCCTAGTCGAGTATAATGATTAAATGGGACAATCATCTATAGACTAGTATGGGGTTGGATTGATATGGAGATATCATGATCCAACACATGGGTGTGCATTACGGAATGTTGCACTGGATTGACCCATTACCGAGAAGGCTACATACACGTTATGTTGAGTCACAAGTGCTTCTCGGGTACAATGGTATTGTCATCCTTAGACTTGAAGTCACTAGATATTCTAGTTGTGGATCATTGTGATCTTGGTAGCGTTAAACGCTACACCGTAACTGGGTAGTTATAAAGGCGTGTACTGGATACAATGAGAAGCAAGCTTAGGGATCGTAGTGGACGTAGAGAGGATTTGCCCCTCCCACATAACGGGAGCAAATATCCAAGGCCACTCGAGGATAGTGCTTATAGAATGTCTGGCCAGACTCAAATAAATCAATATATGAGATATTGATGTTATTTGCACGAATAAGGCTATTCCATGGATCGAGAAACTAGGGATTGGATATACGAGTGTGACTTGTATGTCTCGTGTCCAATCCGGATATGGAGGCAAAGGGATGAGACAATTACTTGTACAAGGTTGTCTAGATGACTATTCTATTAGTTGGCTAGAATGGATGTTTTGCTAGAAACCGCTCCATATTAGCAAAGAGTTGCTACCAACTAGATAGAACCTATGGGGTCACACGCTATATAGAGTTGTACTAGATTTGGGAATTAATTAATAGGATTAATTAATTAGAAGGATCACTTTGCAAACCCTTGCAAACTTAGTAGGGACTAATTTGCAAGGAAGGGACTAAATTGAATTCTAGTAGGACTAGAATAAGTCCTTTAGGTAGTTAACAAGGAGTTGTTGGACTATATAAAGGACCCTCCTCCTTCCTTCCCTACACAACTTATGCTCTAAAGAGAACATAACAAGAGTAGGAGAGAACAAAGGAGAGAGAGAGAGCAAGCAACAAGAGGGACGCCGCCCCCTTGCCGCCGCCCACTCGTCCCCGACGCCACAAAGGGGCCGAACCCCCTTTTGTGCCTCGTTTTTGCGTGATTCCTTCACCCTCCTTTCATTCCGGGCTAGCACCAAGGAGATTGGAGATCTAGGATCAACTCTAGGCGTGGATCAACTATAGAGAACGTGACACTATTCGCGTTTGAAGTCATCAAGGAGAACCCAAAGGTGTGTTTATGATTTCTTACCTTCACTATCGTTATGCATCTAGACTTGTGATCCTTGGAGGGTTTTGCATGGTTGTTTATTTGATTATGCTTCCGTTTGCGCGATCCATGAATCAAAACCCTACAATGATGTCTTAACAACAACTGATTGAAGAACGGAATAGAACTTGGGATTTATTCATAAAATTCACCTGTAGTGCAACCTTTTTGAAAAATTGAAAAGAAGCTAATACCCTGTTTCCTAATTGCTTTCAGGTTCAGCTAGAACATCAAATGTGCAACTCATAGGTGGTACCGGATTGCCGGAAGACAACCACTCTGCTGCTTTCTTGCCCCTCTTTACTCGTTAAATCTCTAGGTGGAGGTTTTTCACAATTAAATGGTTGGGGTAGTGTAGTAGGTACTCTCTGATATGTGCTTATGTGAAAGCTAAATGGTAAAAACATGAGTGAAATGATTTAAGAAACTTTCTCTCTCTAGAATGAGTGACAACTGTCCCCCGTTCTCGTTTCCCCAACCTCCTCCTTCGTTCTCGCCGGAAAAATCAGTTGGATCTCCGTCCAATATTTTTCGGTTTCAAGCCAATTTCAAACGCCGGTTTGTTGTTGGAACTTCTGGTTACGATGAAGATGAATCGGTAACCGGGAATCGTTCGTTTCGTGATGTTGCTACTCAACCTCATCCGAAAGGGATCTATGTGGAGGAAGATCCGTTTGAATTCGATGTTGAATCGGAGAAGGATGCTACTGCCGTTCGTTCTGTGATTACTTATGATGGCCGGATCTGTGTTAAAAGCTTCGGCGCTAGGTTGCGTAAACTGCACCATCCTTGGAGCAGAGTGCTCATTATTCGTGTTCTCGGCCGAGAGCCTCTGTTTCACGTCCTTCACGACCGATTAACATCTCAGTGGAAGCTCAGATCTGGGTTTGAATTGACCGATATTGATAATGGTTGCTACTGTGTTCGATTCTTCTACAGGGAAGATTATGAACGTTTTGTAATTGAAGGTCCCTGGATGGTGCGGGGGAATTATCTCACGGTTCAACAATGGACTCCACATTTTGATCCGTTTGGTCCGGCGGTGACTACTACTCCGATCTGGATCCGGTTGAAGGGGCTTCCGGTGGAATATTTTGAGGAGGATACGTTGATGGAGGTCGGAGCGAACTTTGGTACGTCTATAAAGGTTGATTGGTTGACTAGGCGACTAGGGGGCGGTATGCTCGGATTTGTGTCGAAGCTGACCTCCGGCCTACTCTGACACCGGAGATCTGGGTCAATAATAAGAGGATTCCAGTAGAATACGAGGGATTGAGTCTTATTTGCTTTGATTGTGGGGTTTATGGACACAGTAAGGAAAATTGTCCTAAAGCTTCAGCTCCGCCGGTGGTTGACGAGCCGATTGTGGAGGCTATGGAGTCTATGACGACGAAGGATGGCGTTGCAATGGATGGTGCTTGTTTGCCGGAGCCGGATAAGGTGCCGGAAGTTCAGTTAGGGTTTGGGCCTTGGATGTTGGCGTCCCGACGGACGAAGAAAGGAGGTAAGAACCGTACACGTGGCTCGGTGCAAGATAAGAATGATGCTCCTGATGTATTGAATCCTGGTTCCTCTTCGACCAATGAGGGGATGCCACGTAATGTCTCTGGGTTGGCGGAGGATTCTAAGAAGAGTACTCCTGTTCCCTAACAAGCTAGCGACGCCGAGTGATCGGCCTTCTTCCACAGTTTCATGAAGGGTCTGTCATGGAATTTCAGAGGTATTGGTAACCCAGCAACGGTTAGATCAGTTTTAGATCTTTGAAATTTTTATAAGATTTCTATTCTTATTATTTTGGAGCCTATAGTGGGTGGTATTCATGCTCTGAAACTTTGTAAACGGTCTAGTTTTGATAAGTTTCATGTTGAGGAAGCCAGGGGCTTCTCTGGTGGTATCTGGGTTTTCTGGAATAGTCTCGAAGTGGAGTTGGATGTGATTTCTTCCAATTTTCAGTCAGTTACTGCTGTGGTGAAGGCTAATAATCAAAGTGATTGGCTTCTTTCTGCCATCTATGCTAGTCCTCTAGCTGTTAGAAGGATGGATCTCTTGTCTCATCTGCAAAGGATTCACTCTGTTCATTCTTTTCCTTGGTTATTGTTTGGTGATTTTAACCAAGTCATTGCCAGTCATGAGAAAAGGGGTGGTAGGTGTGCTTCCTATAAGAACTGCTCTTCTCTCATTGAGTGTTTGGATGCTTGTTGTTTACAGGATCTGGGTTCTTCAGGGCCTGTTTTCACTTGGTCTAATTCTCAATTTGGTAAGATTATGAGGCAAAGAATTGATAGAGCTTTCTGTAATGCTATTTGGAGGTTGAGGTTTGCTGAAGCTCTAGTCAAGCATCTGGCTAGGACTAATTCTGATCATCATCCTATCTTGGTTGATTTGGAGGGTCGTCCTACCCCTGCTAAGCATTTGAAGCCTTTTATTAGAGGCTGCTTGGTTAGTGGATACTGGTTTTAGAGATCTTGTTGATCAACATTGGTATGGGTTTGGCTCCTTTGCTGATAGGGTAAATCATTTTACTCAAGAGGTGAAGTTGTGGAATGAGGGGGTGTTTGGCAATATTTTTCAGAAAAATAAGTGGTTGAGAGCTAGATTGGTGGGCATTCAAAGAAGTTTGGCTCTTAAGGAGAACCTCTTTCTGGTTCAGCTGAAGTCTTCTCTTCAAGAGCAGTACAACTTTGTTCTGCTTCAGGAGGAGCTCTTTTGGTTTAAAAAATCTAGACTCAACAAGTTACTCCTATGTGATAAAAATACTAGGTTTTTCCATCTCTCCACTGTTGCTAGGAGAAGAAGGAATAAAATTGTTATGGTTAAGCTGGATTCTGGGGTTTTGTGTGAGGATCCTACCCAACTCAAGAAGGAAGTCACTGTTTATTTTAAGGGTTTGTTTGCTGATCCTAACCCTGATCTTCCTTCTGGGTTTGTTTGGAAAGGAGGTGTGTTCTCTGAGGTTGATGTGCAGAGTCTTCATGCCCCTATTACTGCTGCTAAAGTTCAGAAAGTGGTGTTTTCTATGGGTCCTTATAAGAGTCCAGGCCCTGATGGGCTCCCCCCAATCTTTTATAAGCACTATTGGGCTTCTGTGAGGAATGTAGTTTGTGATATGGTGATGAATGTCTTCTCCAATGGACATCTTCCTCCTGGGATCAACAATACCCTGCTGGCTCTTATTCCCAAGGTGGATAATCCTACCTCTTTTGGTCAATTAAGGCCTATCAGCCTTTGCAATGTGGCTCTTAAGATTGTCACTAAAATTCTCACTCTCAGGTAAGACCTCTTTTGCTCAAGTTGATTCATCCTTTCCAGTTTAGTTTTCTTCAAGGGAGGTTGGCTAGTGACAACACCATGCTTGCTCAAGAGGTGTTGCATTGTATGCATACTAGTAAGAACAAGAAGGGATTCATGGCTATTAAAATTGATCTTGCTAAAGCCTATGATAAGGTGAAGTGGTCTACCTTGAGAATTATTTTACAAAGTATAGGCTTGCCTTCTAGTTGGGTCTCTATTATTATGGATTATGTCTCTTCCACCTCTTATAAAGTGATTTGGAATGTGGAGCAACATGATTCCTTCTTACCTCAAAGGGGGTTAAGATAGGGAGATCCCATTTCTCCCTATCTGTTCTTGCTTGTGATGGAGTGTTTCGCTGCCAGGATTCAAACTGCTGTGGATAATGCTCAATGGATGGGAGTTAAGATTGGGAGGAGAGGTATGGCTATTACCCATCTATTTTTTGCAGATGATTTACTCTTGTTTGGGGAGGCTACTTCTCATCAATTTGAGGTGATTAAGGAAGTGTTACATGATTTTTGTGAAGAGACAGGTCAGAGTATCAGTCTAGATAAGTCTAGATTATTTGTGGCTCCTTCTGTCAGTAGGGGGAAAGACAGGAGTTTGAGTGACATGTTGGGTATTGAGACGACTGCTGATTTAGGGTTCCATTTAGAGTTTCCTCTGATTCATAAGTCTTGGAATCATTCCGAGTTTCAGTTTATTGTGGATAAGGTGTATAGGAAGCTGTCTGGGTGGTTAGCTCCCCAGCTGTCTTTAGCTGGGAGGACTACCCTTATTGGCACTGTTCTGCAAGCCATGCCTACTTATGTGATGCAATATAATCTTCTCCCTAAATCCATAATTAGGGATGTGGATAAAGTCTGCAAGAAATTTTTGTGGGGTAGTTCTGAGTCTCACAGTAAGCTTCCTCTGATCAATTGGGAGGCTGCCACCTCTCCCAAGGATAGAGGTGGTTTGGGTTTGAAAAAGCTTGATTTATTTAACCATGCTTTGTTGGCTAAAGCAGGGTGGAGAATTGCCTCCAATGTTGACTCTGTTTGGGTAAAAGAGATGGCTTTGAGGTATGGTTCTCCTCTTAATTCTGATTCTGTTAAGGCTGCTCACTCTAGAACTTGGAAGCACATTGTGAAGAGTATGAAACTTGTTGGTAAAGGTTTTGGTAAAGTTGTGATCTCTGGTTTAAATACCCTGTTCTGGGTGGATAAGTGGCTTGGGGATTTTAAACTTCTGGATGTAGCTACTACTTCTCTTTCTGATGATGACTTGCTTTGCTCAGTTGCTAGCTTTTCGGATCATGAGGGCAGCTGCTGGGCTTCTTCTTTGATTAATTTTCTTGCCTGTGTTTATTGAACTTCTTAATACTCTCACCATCCATGGAGTTCAGGGTGGTGGTGGTAGGGATAAAGTGGTTTGGCTGGGCTCTGGTTCTGGGTCCTTCTCTGTGGCCAGTGGTTATAGAGTTTTAGTTGATGATTCTGTTGGTCCTTTCTCTGATCCAGGGTGGAGGAAGATCTGGAAATGTAGAGGATACCAGAGATGGAAGTCCCTTCTCTGGGTTGTCAGAAATAACAGGCTTCTCACTCAAGATCTGAAATACAAAAGACGTATTATTCCTTCTCCTCTGTGTATTTTTTGTCACCATAATGTTGAAACCACACTCCATGCTCTTAGAGATTGTGTGTGGATTTCTGAGCTATGGAGGAGTCTTGTTCATCCTAGTCACTGGAATGATTTTGTTGGTTGTGGAGTTGTTGACTGGATTGATAAGAATCTTTCTGGTAATTGGGGTCTTGTTGAATACCCTAATTGGTCTGTGGTGTTTGCTGCTGCTATTAGCTATGGCTGGATGTGGCACAATTTAAGAATTCATGAGGCTGGGTTTGTTTACCCCTCTAATCCTAAAGGAATTATTTTAAATCAAGCTAGGAGAATTTTGAAGGAGCTGAATGTGTTGTCTTCTGCTATTTTGCCTCTTCCTATTATGATTAAATGGTCTCCCCCCCCCCCCCCTCAGACAGATTGAAGCTTAATGTGGATTGTGCTTGTAATGTCAAGAGACTCTCTATTGGTGTTGTTTGCAGAAATAGTACTGGTGATTGGGTTTGGGGTCTTCAAAGATTTGTGGGAACTGGTTCTGCTATTTTTGGTGAGCTCTGGGCTATCTTGGATGGGTTGTCTGCTATTTCTGAGTTTGGTGATTCTAATGTGATTGTGGAATCTGATTGTGCTGCTGCTATGGATCTCATTAAGGAAGGTAATGAGAAGTCTCAGTTTTGGCATATCATCTGCAAAATTAGAGCTCTGTTGGAGTTGACTGCTAGCTCCATTACTCACATTTGGAGGGAATGCAACCAGGTTGCAGATTTTCTTGCTTGTTCTTGTAGTGATGATAGTGTTGATAAATTGTTTTTGTTTTCTCCTCATAGTAGCTGTGATAATTTGTTAGTAGTTGATAGGGAGGGTCCTGGGTTTGTCAGGATGGTTTGTTAGGGTTTGTACCTTCTTTTGTTACCAAGAAAAAAAGCTAAATGGTAAAGGAATTATGTATAAAAGTACAGAAGGGATTCTGTAACTTATTCTGGTACCCATTCAAGCATTACCTCAAAATACTTAACTTCATACCATAGTGTAAGTAAACTTCATCCTACAGCATAACAGATTCTCTCAAAATTTAGGATAAACAAACAAAATATCATATTCCCTACAAATCATTAAGAAGTGGCAGATGCAGTATCTTCTTATTAAAAAAAATCCAGTCATCCAAGTCATTGTTCAAATCAAATGGCTGATTCGTCACACTTGAATCATGTAACTGTTGAACACATGAACTGCCATCGTAAAAATCAAGTTGACCAACAGGGCAATCCGCATTCCAGTGTCTTTATTCAACTTAACCCTGAGGAGTGCTCCACATCCAGTTTTCGTTTCCTATGTCGAGTTCTTCACCAAGTGATCCCTCTTATATGCTTTTCGATACCCCTGTTTCGTGCAAACGTAAGTCCTCGATGTAATTGTTTCACCATCAGTAGTCTTATCTGTCTTGGAGTAACGTATTCTTGTTGAGAAACCAGCTATTTGACCATAGGTATTGTAGAAGTTGTGCGCTTCTTCCTCAGAATCAAATGACATTCCAATTTCGGGCACGTATGAAATATTTTCCTCCTCACCACCACAAGCGTTAGTAGTTGCTGAATTTATATCCATTCCAATCAACCTGGTATAAAAATATTATGTATGAAATACACACAAAAAAAAGGTATTCGAAAATTGAACTTATTTGAATAATTACTGGTAGCAGCTTATTAAAAATGTACATATAGTTTAAGAATAACTTATTAGCATTAAAGCACCTTGATACCCTAAACTATATGCACTGTGTTAGGAAACCCTAGAGCTACAACCAGAAAACGAAAACAACAAATCTTGTTTATCTACAGACATTTGATCACACTTCAGCAAGTGTAACAAAGCCATATTTGGTTTCCTCTCTAGCTAGCGAAATTAGTAGTACTGAATAAGGTGCCTTCCCTAATTCTACAAAGTGAAGACCATAACTACACAATAGAGTAAGCCCATCTGATCCTCTTGTTGGATCAAAAAAGTATAAGAAACAACACACGTGACGTGAAATCATTGTAAACTTCTACCGTATAGGCTCTGTGTACCTTGTTCGTTGATTTTTTTTTTTTTTTAAATCGGAAATGAAATCTCACAAATGCATCGCATACGCCAATATTGAAGATCAGAGGATAAATGTTCTTCGCCATTGCAATACTAGATAGCCAACTTGCGATCAAAACCTGACAAGGAAACAAAACTCTAATCCCATAAACTCAGACATATACAATGTATGATCAGATTCACAAATTCATTACTGAATTTGAAGTAACCCTGATATCATCATTAGGTCGTATGCAAACAAACTCTAGTTTCACAGAAGTTGATCATAACTACTGAAGTTGAGGCCACAGAGTTTTACTATGATCGAGCACTTTAACACTCCGAATTGCATGAACAGCACAAGTACACAACTCACAACAAGTCCAGTAGACAACCATTACACGGAACACATACGGCTACAATCATATGCATCATACTCGGTCGATAAAACTTCAGAGAACATAATTTATGTTCCAATACAGAACACAAATATCAGTGAATTCAACAGTTGCAAGCATAAGTTGTTTTTGAAACTGCCTCACTGTGTGTTCCTAGGGTTTGGGACGTGGAGACACGTGTGAGTTTGTCGTTAGGCCTCCGAAAACGCCGTTAGTTTGAGCCGTTTCCTTATCTTTCAGCCGACACTTAACCTGCGAATTAATCGCTACCGTAATCCTTATCCGTTCCGAAAACACAACTCAGTTAGGAACATAGACGTACTAAGTGCATAAATACCTCTCTCACTCCACGTACAACTACAACTCCAAAACCTTTGGAGAGAGACAAGAGGTTGTGTGAGAGAAGAATCCTTGTCTACGTTTTGTGCAACAATGTCGAATTCCGGCGAGGCATCCACATCCTCTGGTCTGAAACAAAGCAACAACAACAATGTTGAAGTTGAAGGAATTATAAAGAATAGAAGAGCTTGTTACCCACCTGGTTACAGGTTTGTTCCCACCGATGTGGAGCTTATCTTCTACCTCGATAACAAGCTCTACAATTTCAGCCCCCACGAGCTCTCACGTACCCCCAAATCTCTCATTGATATTACTACACAATTCAAGAATGAAATAGCGGGTTTTCTTGTTTATTGTCATTATTAAGCTCTTCAAATATCTATTCTTGATCTATGTTTCTACACAGGGGACTACAACGGTGGTTGCTCTGTTTATTCCTTTTGTCACAAAAAATTTGATACTTCTTATTGTGGATCATATATAGTAATAATTACAGATTTAGTACTACGAATAGATCAAACACACATCATTAAAACATGAACAGAGTGTGAGAGTGTACATTGATCAACTTCACTTATTAGATTCATCAACTAAATTTAATCAGATAAATAGTAAAAAAGAACAAAATTATTTGCTTTTGTTTTCATACCAGTACAAAAAGGATTCATCAAAAACACACTTCTATGGATGAACGGAAACTAGAAAGTTATTATTGCTATTATTGATGTATCTTATCCAGCTAGTTTCTGTCCTAGTAATCATAGTTTCTTTGTTTAGATTTTAGACAACAAACCCTAGACTGCTATATCCTCTGATTTTATTTTTTATTTTAAGCAAAAGTGCAAGAATGACTCATAAAGTTTAGGTTAGCAATAAAAATAGTACCTTAAGTTTCAAAACCGTCAATTCACACCCTAAGCTTAATGTATCCGAACAATTCCCTACATCTGTTACTTATTATTATTATTATTATTATTATTATTATTATTATACCTCCAAAAACAGAAACACTATTTCCTAAAAAAAATCAGAAGCACTATATCTCCGCATGCACCACGACCTTGAACAATCTCACCTCCACAGCCGTTCACACCATGAAGTGGCTATATTCTCAGCCACCACCAAAACCTATAGCCACAGTACCAAGCTTATCGACCACTGACACGGATGCGTATCCGCCTACCATCACGGCTCCACGGCGAGGAACGCGAGAACGTTACCCGCCAAAGCACCTTGTGAATTACGTCACAAAGCATCTTGCGAATTACATCATAAAACATCTTGTCGGTTCTTTCCCGTCCCGTTAAGTCGAACCGTCTAAAATTATGTTTAGTCTTTTTTTATTTATGAAATTGTGTTTTTTTTATTTTTCATCAATAAAAAGTTATCAAGTTTAGACGTGTTTAGCTGTGTTTAATTTGTGTGGAGACCCGGAACTTCTCGAATTGCTCTAAATCGATAGCAATATGCTATCAACCACCATCATCACAGCGGGTCACAACCTATATGTTATGATCCGGGCAGAGCTTAGAGAACGATGAATTGATGAAAACAAGAACACAAGAACACATACGATGTAACGTGGTTCACTAGCGATAAGCTAGCTACCTCCAAGACCCGAAAACCCCCCAATTTATTAGAGAGAAACCCACGATTACAACCCACACTATGGCCAATGGCCATAGTGACCAACCACACCAATAAGCCACGACCCTAGGTCCTTATATAGGCCTAGGATACCGACTTGGTGCCCAAGAAACAAAGAAGTTACCAAACGAACAAGGAAACAATATTTAGCCGCCCTATCGAACTATTCGGACCCGTCATTATCGAAATGTTCCCAGACCCGTCGAACTGCTGCTTATTCTTTGTCTTCTTGCCTTCGTCTTGATCCGTTTCTTCGCCTCGCTTCTTGGCCCCTCTTCGTCGCCAACTTCTCGCCAAGCCCAAGTACATTCAAGGCACTTTGGATTCCCAACAAATCTCCACCTTGCCTTGAATCCTCTCGTCCGCTTGCGCTTGAATTGTCGGTTCTCTCCAATAACCCCAAATTCACAACGTTGTTCCATCTTCGCCGAGATCCTACAACGTGTGCCCCCAGCGATGCTCCAACACCCGTCTAGTTCCTGCAATCGAACCCTATCGATGCTCCAACTACGGCCGAGTTCCTGCAATCGAATCCCCTGTTTGTTGTTCCAACTCCAACTGAGTTTCTACAACAAAATCGTTTGTTGTTCCGACTCTCACCGAGTCCCTACAACAAAACCCCCTTCTTATTGTTCCAAATCCCACCGAGTTCCTAGAACAAGTTTGTTTGTTGTTCCGACTCCCACCGAGTCCCTACAACAAACCCCCCCAACACGTTGCTCCAATTCCCACCGAATTCCTGCAACGTTTTGCGAGATTGCTCCAATTCCCTCCGAATTCATGCGAAATCGCCCCCTTGCGCGCCTCATACGCGACCCCTTTGCACGTATCACACGTGTCGTGTCCCTCGTCGGAGAATCCCCCATGCCAAATCCGCCTCCTCGTCAAGTGCATGGATTCACCCTTGCCCCCCAACGGGGCCTAGAGAACTAGACCATCCTCCGAAGTACTCTCCACCTGCAGCCAAATCTGCAGATCCTGAGTTCATCCTTCGTTCACCGGTGTCTCTTTTCTCTACCGTTTGAACAGACATCACCGTAGCTTCCCTTGGCCGCCGTCATCGCGCTGGAACTCTGACTGTCTGAACACCCATAGGCAGCCCTCTGCCGCCTCCCCTCTTGCTGAGACTCAAACTCAGCAGTGGTTGTATCGACCCCCTCCTCTTCAACCAATGGCAACCACAGGCCTTGCTGCTTCAACAAAGCACGTACCTTGATCTGCCAAAAGCTGAAGTTGTTTCTCCCCGTGAACTTGTCGATCTTGGTCCTCCCTCCGGTCATCTTCTCTACAGCTCCTTTTCTAGATCCGTAACCCCCAGATGCGTGCTCCACCTTGATCGCGAAACCCTAGCTGTGAGTTTCACAGATTGTGAAACCCTAGCCCTATAGCTCCACCTTGATCTTGGAACACCGCAACCTAAGCTCTGATACCAGTTTGTTATGATCCGGGCAGAGCTTAGAGAACGATGAATTGATGAAAACAAGAACACAAGAACACACACGATGTAACGTGGTTCACTAGCGATAAGCTAGCTACCTCCACGACCCGAAAACCCCCCAATTTATTAGAGAGAAACCCACGATTACAACCCACACTATGGCCAAAGGCCATAGTGACCAACCACACCAATAAGCCACGACCCTAGGTCCTTATATTGGCCTAGGATACCGACTTGGTGCCCAAGAAACAAAGAAGTTACCAAAACGAACAAGGAAACAATATTTAGCCGCCCTATCGAACTATTCGGACCCGTCATTATCGAAATGTTCCCAGACCCGTCGAACTGTTCCAGACCCGTCGAACTGCTGCTTATTTTTTTTCTTCTTGCCTTCGTCTTGATCCGTTTCTTCGCTCGCTTCTTGGCCCCTCTTCGTCGCCAACTTCTCGCCAAGCCCAAGTATATTCAAGGCACTTTGGATTCCCAACACTATATATATTACTGAGAGATTCCACCCACACAATACAAACATGCAACAAAACCAAATAATGGTGTTGCCACCAGCAAAATCCACCAAGCATGCAGTAAAGCTAATCACCGTCGTCACATGTTGATATCCATAGCAATTTGTTTACTTTGAATAGGTTATCTTAGGGGTTTAACCAATTGCTCGAGGGAATCGAAGCCTTATTTTTCCTCATTGAAAGACCACAGTGTGTGTTCTTATCTATTGCTATATCTGCTTTTTATTCACTTTTCAATGAATTTACAATTTTGAGATGTCATATTTCATATGCAAATCTTTTTTAAAAAAAAAATAGAAAAAAAAAACTGTTTGTAATTCAGCATTCAGATTATAATGTGAATACTTAGCTATTAGAGAGATTAAGATTAGAGTAAAGGGAACATGTTACGAACAAACTGAGCTAAACCTTGACCAATATAGAAGTAATCACTTCGAAATCTTGATATATTGTAGCAAATTATTTCATGCCCGTGATTTAAACAAATCTTAAATGTCCTGAATGCAACTTTTTTTAACGCAAAGGAATACGAAGCTTTAGGAGAGAAAATATGGTACTTGTTCTCATCAAGGGACAGCAAATATCTCAACGGAGAACGCCCCAACCGGAGAGCTGGAAACGGGTACTGGAAAGCCACGGGTAAAGAGAAAGATATAGTGAAGAATAAAGAAATTGTTGGTTTCGAGAGGGCATTGGTCTACTACGTCGGGAAGCCACCACAAGGTGTCAAGTCTGACTGGATCATGCATGAGTACAGGAGGAATGCGCCTCCCAGGGCTAAAAGCTCTCCTGACGACATGAAGGTAAATATGCCCTAAACTCAGAAAACATAGGGCTAGTTTGGGAATGCTTTTGCTGCCAGCACAGTTTCGTCTTGACAGCTGGAGTAGTTTTTAGTGTGTTTGGTAAAAAAATATATATTTTGTATAGGTTTACTTTTCGAACAGTTATTGCTGTCCCACACCAGTTTTCAGGAAGCAATGAGAGAGTTGCTTTTCCACAACTTATTTTTTATTAATTTATCTACAACCCGATTTTAACCTTAAAATTTTTAAGTCTTTAACCCAACTAATGCCCTGTGTGAAAATAATTCCCAATGTAGCATTGTCTATAAACATATTCCCAACATGAGGTTTGAATTGCCATGTCAACCACGTTAATGTATTATGTATATACGTATAAGGCAATCTTATCCACATTTTATTCACAATAATTTTAGATTGTTTGCAAATAAACCGTGGCTAAATATTTGATTTCAAAGAAAACCTTAGCAGTATCAAATATACACCCAGTATTTCAAAAGCTTCACAAAGTAGTATCTTTTTTTTTTCAGGAAGTACAAAGTAGTATCTTTAATTATAAGAAATAATAAGAAGTCCCAATTTGTAATTTATTTGACCTACTTTGGTTTAGAATGTCAATATTTATCCTTAAATAAATAATAGATGTCATATATTTTTCGTCATTTTACCTTCTAATAGTAGGTTCACTACTTAACACAAAATTACAATATCTAAATTTTACCATACCTTTCACCTAATATTTTAACCAAACAAAATTTTACTTGAAATTGACAGCAGCTTTACATAATGAGCTGAATTCTCACACAGCAGTTTCTAGCACCGCCAGAGCATTCCCAAACTGACCCATAAAGGCATTCGCTTATATATGTTTATGGTACTCTTTATCAAACCTGATTTCATATAACCTTGTCACTTGCAGTTGGATGATTGTGTAATGTGAAAGATTTACCGAAAGCCCCACGGATCAAACGGTAAGAAGAACAAAAAAGCTGAGTCCCCAGAAGTCGTCGAAGAGGGAGCAATTGTGGAAGTTGAGATGGCAGAAAACCATGCCATTGAAGAACACCCGAATTTGGAGACAAAGAAGGAGAACAGTTATCCACATTATCCACATATTGCGATGAGTGCTCAAGATTATCATAATTTTGGGACGTCGCGTGATAGATACATGACTCATCATCATCAACAACAACAACAACACGAACCTTTTCCTCCACATACGTTTCTGAACACCCAGGATCGGGTTTTCATGCACAATTCGGTTATGATGCCACAACAGCACGGTGGTGGTTATGGGGCGGCGACAATAAATGAGTATAGAGTATGGCTTAGTCCTTATAATATTGTTCCAAACTACGGAATGTCACATCTTCCTTCTCTTGTTTCTATGCCCGATTCAATGGATGCTCATCAGTCTCAGATGATACATGATATGTCTCATCAGTTTCATGGAGGAGGAGACTTTGAAATGCCAAATTATCATCAGCAGGCGGTTAAGAACAACCATCACGAAGTACATGGGCAACATCATCATCATATTGTCGGCTCTAGAGTAGCAGCGAATACTCCTTCTCCTTCATTTAGTCATGTTGTTCAATCTGATGATCAGAATACTAATAATTGGGTCGATACTCAAAATCACAATCATTATGAGCAGATAAACAAGCCTCAGTGCAATAATGGTGGATTGTGTGATAATAATTTCATAGACGACGCGCGACATCTACAACCACCATCAGAAAAGGAGGGCTTGAGCAGTGGTCAAAATTCAGACGGTAGTTGGGTTTCTGATTTTTCTGTTCCGATGGGTGATGATCTTCTGAGGTTTGACGACTACATAGTTACCGATCAGGATCCTGATAATGATGCTGGAATCAACTGACACAATTCGGTTGATGGGCAGGGTTAGGGTTTAAATCAGTTAGGGTTAATTTAATGTCTTTTATCTACTATGGTTTCAGTATTCAAGTCTATTCTTTAGAATATTGTTTCTGGACTACCATTTTTCTATATATATAACCGTTTTTGATAATTTTGATTCTTCTAGAATGTTTGTGTTTTAGCATTTTTTACTCTCCACTTTTCTCTACTCCGTGCTTCATTTTCCATCAGACCCAACAAGTTCAGAGAGAGTGCTCACATCAATGGCTTCCATGGCTTCAACGTCACCGACTACTTCACACCGCCCAAGTTCCACCAAACACTCCATCTCACACTTCATACACACATCATTTTCTTCTGAATCAATTCGACCACGCTGTGTTGTAAAGGGAACTGATTCTGAGGAGCAGCGAGATTGCTACGATTGGGGCTATTTTTAGCTTCAGGTAACTATCCCTACATTCAAAATTGGGGAAGACGATTCTACAAGAGCCTTTTGCGAATCGATGGATGAATCTGATTAGGTAATTTTGAAAATGACAGATATATGACATCTATCGGTTGCGTAAACATAAATATTCAGAATTTTAAAAATTGCGAGTCTAGAATTGGTTGTTAGATAAATTAATTCAAAGTCATGTTTTGGAAAAGCATCTCCCCCTTTTGTTACCAAACGCACTGAAACTGCTTCTGCTGTCAGAAAGAGCAGATGTGTTGGTAGCGTAAGCATTCCCCAAAATGACCTTTAACCTCGTACGAATGAAGTTGGACAACTGAATTAGGAATGTTTGGCCATCAGTTTAAGGATGCTGGAGTCAAACACTTGAATTCGAAACATAGGGCCATCTTACGGCATCAGTAATGAAACCATAGAGCGCATGCATGGGTTCCTATGAACCTATTCTTCTATCTTTTACACGGTAAATAACAGATTCGAGATAAGAAACTGTGCAGTGGACTAATGGAGTCATGGCTACAAAACTGGAAGCAGTGGATCGAATCGCAGCCTGATACGATTTTACCAACTCTATATCCGTGTTTTCTATGCAAACTATTTTAAAGTAGTATATTTTTCTTAAACCCACCATATTTTCGATATTCTTATTATTTGTTGTCCTTGGTTGGTGGATAGTGGATACATTTCTGTTTGGTTTCTGCCTGCTTTGATTTGAGCCCCTATGGAATATATGCCATTACAAACATGAGGGAAATACTTTATCAGTGCCCTGGCACTTTTGACCAAAAATGTGGTTTCATGTTGCAAGTTCACATGCTAATCTTCCCTCTCTACCTACAAGTTACTACAACCTATACCATTGGACTGATCTGATGATCTAATTTTAATGACATGCTAGAGGCTTAGAGAAGTCAAATTTGTAGTTCTCATGTACAGCTACATTGTATTGAAGAGAAACCAATAAGTTAATATCAGAGGCCTGTTACTCGCTTCCACAACAATTCCTCATATAGTCTGGAGTTGTCTAGCTACTTATCCCCCAATTTCATCTAAAGATATTAAAGCCAACACAATCTGTATCAACAAGAAAAATTCAAACTTCATCTAACAGAAGAAAAAGTATCTGATGTTAGATTCCTTGAATTTCATCAAATTTTCTTTCATTTACACTACAACTTGAAAAACTAATACCAATCTCCCCTTGTCCTCTCTGTGTGATACAGCCAGTTAAAATGGATAATCTCTGTATAGAACTGAAGTAGTATCTGAAAACTAGAAATGGTGCTCTCTGCAAGAACTATAACCCTGATGGAAGTCCTGGAAATAAAAGCAGAGAAGAGGCAATGGCAGAACTCCTTCAAGTGGTAAGAAGCCTCCCCTACCAAATATGAGATAGTGCTCAGACATATTCTTTTAGCTCTACTATGAACTACCGAGCTTGTTTATACAATAGACCCTATTAGTGTTCAAGTTTGTAACATTATAAACTTGCAGATCAAATCAACAAAGCCTGACAAGTTCACACCTCGAATTGTGGAGAAGAAAGACGATTATCTCCATGTAGAATATGAGAGCACGCTACCGGGGTGAGTGTTCTATTTCACTGGTGAATAACTCATATACAGTTGAGTTCAATGCACTATATAATTTCATTCTGATGTATCCAGCTTGTGAACGACGTGGAGTACTGGTCCCTCCGGGCAAGAAATCAATTATTGAGTATCGATCTGCTTCCCGTCTGGGAAACTTTGATTTCGATGCAAACAGGAAAAGAATCAAGGTATATATTTTGCCTCTCGAGTTTTTCCAGTTTCATGTGTTCGCACAATAAGGAAAACAAGAAAATGAAACACCATGTAAGATATTGTGTTTGGCATGTGTGCAAAACTGCAAATACTAATGGATTATATCAGTGTCGTGTTTAGGTATTAAACTCAACTTAGCCCATCCTAAATAGTTATAAGTACTTGCCAAGCATTAAATAATTTCTTCTTGGGCAGCCTGTTTCCAGTTTGACAGAATCGTGCATGACAGATAGAACTGTTAATTTCCTACCGTACCAAACCTTGTCAAAATGTCTGAGCTATGCATCCAATTCTGAACTAGTTTTGGGGTAATTTGTGACAGGCATTGTGGCTCGAGTTGGATAAAAAGGGATGGGCCTCAGAAGATAGCTTCTAGTAACTTTGGGATGGAAAACCAGTAACAGAAACGTCAAATTACAAGGGGTATGGGTTTACCTCCCTTTGATCCCTTGACATTGTAATGTTTGTCTACAGTTGAAAAGCCATGCACCAATGCTGGATGTGACATTGTTTTATTGAATACGGGTACATGAATATAAATAGTTATAAAGAATCACGTTACACAGCTAAAGAAACAGTGCAAGTATAATAAGGCTCAAGTGCTTCTAATCATGCAATTAGAAAGCAAAACATATAGCATCAATAGAAGACATAATGAGGGAAAATCATGTCATCAAACAGACAACATACAATGTATAAGCATGGTATTTTAAGCTTAGTGGAAAAAGTTGCTCAAGTAATCAACTGGGTGTTATTAGTTATTTTACCTAAAAATTGATTCTTCTTTGATCATTAAGCTCAAAATTGGCTCCTCTGATGAAATGGTAACAACATAGCTAAAACTAGTCAAAGTTAAACAAAGTGGATGTAATTGCTTGCCGTGTCATATGGTTTAAGCTCATCAAAGAAACAAACAACCTACTACATTTATGAAATTTAAGTTGGACATGAACAAAATTAGTTGCAGGACCCAAAACCATTTCAGTAACCAAATGAATTTTCATGTCAAGTACTCATAAGTAGGGTTGGCAATATGGTCCGATCCGATCTGAGATCCGAGCGATCTGAGCCGAATGGATCAGATCCGAATTCGATCCAATTAAATGGATCGGATTTGGATCCTGAAAGCCAGACTCGTATTTGGATTTGGATCTGAGGGCAGATCCCCCGGGTTCCGACTCGATCCGATCCGACGTATATGCGTGCTTGACAAATATACTAATATTACCTCCCCATTTACACTTACAAGAAACATACTATAGTAACTCCAACCTACAAAGCTATTTCTTTTGTTTTTTACGCTTCGTAATTTACGAACATGTCTTAGCGTATGAAATATTGTTTATTTTTATGTTTTTCTGTTTTATAGCCGGATCTAATCCGATCCGACCACGTACTATATGGATCGACGGATCGGATTTGGATCAGCTGAATGAGAACCCGATCCAATCAGATCGGAATCCGGTGATGATCCGAACGAATCTGGATCCCATTTCTCCTAGTCGGATCTGGATTGTGAAGGACCTGATTCGATCCAGATGCGACCCATTGCCATCCCAACTCTCAAGGGAGAGGAAATGCGAAAACATATGTTGTAAATATGGTTATTTGATGAGGGCATTTTTGTCTGAAAGTACCCACTCAAATCATATTCGGCTTATGCCATGGGGGAAGTAGTACATGTTTCGTACATGTTTCAAGACCAAAATAGAGGGACGAGATAAAGGGAGATATGACATGCTCTCCCATATCAACTACCCAAATACAGGATATGATATGGAAGGGATATCATATCATATCCTCCCTTCTTATCCGCTACCCAAACGAGGCCGTGAACTACCTCAGCAAGTGGTTCTTCATGTAACACCCCGTACTTTTCTAGGTAGTATTGACGTATTTTTCGTAAAATTTAAACGATTATTTTTGAATTATATGACTAGTGGGGGAGGTAGATGTAATTTTAGATAATATTATATAGTTGTTGTTGGGGGTATTATTTGTCTTTTATAAAACTTTTAGTATATAAGACTTGTATTTTTGTATTTATACTGTACGTAGTGATACCGTATCTATATTTATATCTATACGTATTTAGTACCGTATTTTATACTTATATACATAATAATAATAATAATAATAATAATAATAATAATAATAATAATAATAATAATAAAAATAAAAAGAAAATAAAATTTGTTTTTGTGTTCCCCAACACCCTGCACATTTTGTTCCCCAACACAACACACTTTCTCTCCCTCTTTTTCTCTCCCTCCCCGTCACTGTCTCTCTCCCTCTCTCCCCATCCCTGTTGCGAACTCAGAAGAAGGATCTGAAGACGAAACAACATAAGCAGGAGGCAACCCGACGGCGAAACCTCCATTAATTCCGGCGAGAATTTCGCCGGAGCTCACCATGACGACCCGAGCCGCCAAACCCGTACCATTCGACTCAGAGGAGTCCGACTAAGCTCCAGGAGGCCTCAACCGAAGCCAAGAACGACCGGAGAACTCCCATGCGAATCTCCACCTCCGGCGACCCGACGACGATCTTGACCCATACGAATTCTTGACCGTTTCTCGCGAAATTTGATATGGGTATGCTTGAAATCTTCCCCTGAGTTTTTTTTAGTAATCAAAAATCAAGTTTTAAAGCTTAAATCCAATATTTGATTTGCTAGTTTGAATGTTCATGCTTAGGGGGTTAAAGTGTCATTTTCAGAAAGTTTTCAGGGGGGTTATAATGTCGTTTCAGAAACTTTGGGGGAGACAGTTGTCATTTCAGAAACTTTTGGATACTAAATGCAGTATTTTTAATTTCATATTCAATTATAAAATTAGTTTTTCTTTAATTTATTTAGATTATTCTTTATAAATTAATTTGAGGGTAAATATTATTGAAGAAAATATGTTTTTGGGTTTATAAATAAGATAAAATGAATATTATCTTGAGAAAAATAAAAGGAGCTAGAAATAAATGTAGGTTGTATATTTGTTGAGATTGTATTAAGTTAGAAGCTCCGATTTGTAGGTGACGATTCCGTAGACGAGAACGAATTATAGGACGTGCTTGGATTTCTGGTAAGTTAATATGCCTAGCCTCGTGTGCCTTTTCTTCATTTCGCGTATCGCGTGTGTTATTTGTGAAATACTACCGTACTTGATTTATTTGAGTTGTTTATTTGTTTTGAAATACTCCTCATCGAAGTCTCGTTTGAAATTAGTACCCAAATCTAAATAACGAATCCGAAAGACGAACATCTAAAATAATATTGCGAAATACTTGTAAAAGTGATTACCCAAGACGGACCACGTCATTTGGGTTGGAAGTACGAAATTTCAAATCGTTGCCTCGGTTACCAAGAGTAGCATACCGCTTACTTTTTGGTCAAATCTGAATATCTCCCAATCGTACATCGATTTATTGTTATTTTGTGCCATACCGGCTTTTGTTCGGAGCTCCTTACACGATTCTATATCTTGAATGAAAATTCGTAATTATGTAAAGTGGAAAGTTGTTGTGCGTGGGTTTGTGCCATATCCCTGATACGATACATTTCTGACATATTGTGTTGGTTACTATTATGAGATTATGAAGCTCTGACCTCCTTTGATTAGTTATGGTTATGAGGCGCTGTGATGCGAACCTCCTGTGATTGAGTTATGGTTATGTGGGTGCTTTTGCACATATAAGAAATAGGTTGTGGATTGGATATGGTCACGCCCCGTATCAACTAGTTGCTAAAATGATTTTCGGAACTCGATTCCATATGGATATGAGATATCTTGAGATTAAAGTAATATTGTGAATTGCTATTAACAGTGATTTACCGGGATGGACCACATCTTCGGGACGGAACACGAAATTTGATTTCGTTACGGAGTTTGACACACCAAATCAACGTGAACGCTTTTCCCGCGAGTATTTGACATTTATTTATCAGCGAATTGGTTATTCACGTCACATGTCTCATAATCTGTTTACGTGCTATGGGTGTTAGCTTACTCAGCCGTTTGCTGATCATTTTTTGTAAAAACTGCGTCGGCTTTTGCTTTTTTAAAACTGCAGGTCGCTATCGTGGTGGGGGAACGTTCACGAAACCGCTGGACAGGAAGATTTGTTGCTAGAATATCACATAGTAATGTCATTTCAGCTGTACTCATGACTTTTCAAAAGTTGTCACTATTATTGGAATTGTAATAAATTATATTTTGTTTAGTCGATGGTTGTACTAGCTGTGAACCGACGATCCTTATCCGTTCCCAATGAGGCTCATCACCTCGGGCGGAGGCATTTCCCTTGTTTAATAAGGGGAGTGTTAAAGCTGGTATCAAAGCCGACGGTTCTAAGTTAGTACAACTATTCGGTTTCAACTAAAAAGGTTTTTCGAAATTAAAATGGATATAGGACAACTTAAACCGGTAATAAAATTGAAAAAGTCGGGTTTGCGGGATAGCTTAAGTCCTTAGATGCCAGGAGTGCTGATTTGTGATTCTTGATAGCTTGAGTTCCTAGTTGTTCTTATGTGATCATCTGTTTTGTATCTTAGTTAGTTTTGTGTGCTCACATGATAAGTGATACGGTTGACTCTAGAACCTTTCAGAGACTTAGCGATCCTAGCTTCGACGACGAAGCTTTCTTTAAGGGGGGAAGGATGTAACACCCCTTACTTTTCTAGATAGTATTGACGTATTTTTAGTAAAATTTAAACAATTATTTTTGAATTATAACTAGTAGGGGAGGTAGATGTAATTTTAGATAATATTATATAGTTGTTGTTGGGGGTAATATTTGTCTTTTATAAAACTTTTAGTATATAATACTTGTGTTTTTGTATTTATACTGTACGTAGTGATACCGTATCTATATTTATATCTATACGTATTTAGTACTGTATTTTATACTTATATACATAATATAATAATAACAATAACAATAAAAATAAAAAGAAAAGAAAATTTGTTTTTGTGTTCCCCAACACCCTGCACATTTTGTTCCCCAACACAACACACTTTCTCTCCCTCTTTTCTCTCCCTCCCCGTCACTGTCTCTCTCCCTCTCTCCCCATCCCTGTTGCGACCTCAGAAGAAGGATCTGAAGACGAAACAACAGCAGCAGGAGGCAACCCGACGGCGAAACCTCCATTAATTCCGGCGAGAATTTCGCCGGAGCTCACCATGACGACCCGAGCCGCCAAACCCGTACCATTCGACTCAGAGGATTCCGACTAAGCTCCAGGAGGTCTCAACTGAAGCCAAGAACGACCGGAGAACGCCCAGGCGAAGCTCCACCTCCGGCGACCCGACAGCGATCTTGACCCGTACGAATTCTTGACCGTTCTCGCGCAATTTGATGTGGGTATGCTTGAAATCTTCCCCTGAGTTGTTTTTAGTAATCAAAATCAAGTTTTAAAGCCTTAAATACAAGATTTGATTTGCTAGTTTGAATGTTCATGCTTAGGGGGTTAAAGTGTCATTTTCAGAAAGTTTTCAGGGGGGTTATAATGTCGTTTCAGAAACTTTGGGGGAGGCAGTTGTCATTTCAGAAACTTTTGGATACTAAATGCAGTATTTAATTTCAGATTCAATTATAAAATTAGTTTTTCTTTAATTTATTTTGATTATTCTTTATAAATTAATTTGAGGGTAAATATAATTGAAGAAAATATGTTTTTGGGTTTATAAATAAGATAAAATGAATATTGTCTTGAGAAAAATAAAAGGAGCTATAAATAATTGTAGGTTGTATATTTGTTGAGATTGTATTAAGTTAGAAGCTCCGATTTGTAGGTGACGATTCCGTAGACGAGAACGAATTATAGGACGTGCTTGGATTTCTGGTAAGTTAATATGCCTAGCCTCGTGTGCCTTTTCTTCATTTCGCGTATCGCGTGTGTTATTTGTGAAATACTACCGTACTTGATTTATTTGAGTTGTTTATTTGTTTTGAAATACTCCTCATCGAAGTCTCGTTTGAAATTAGTACCCAAATCTAAATAACGAATCCGAAATACGAACATCTAAAATAATATTGCGAAATACTTGTAAAAGTGATTCCCCAAGACGGACCACGTCATTTGGGTTGGAAGTACGAAATTTCAAATCGTTGCCTCGGTTACCAAGAGTAGCACACCGCTTACTTTTTGGTCAAATATGAATATCTCCCAATCGTACATCGATTATTGTTATTTTGTGCCATATCAGCTTTTGTTCGGAGCTCCTTACACGATTCTATATCTTGAATGAAAATTCGTAATTATGTAAAGTGGAAAGCTGTTGTGCGTGGGTTTGTGCCATATCCCTGATACGATACATTTCTGACATATTGTGTTGGTTACTATTATGAGATTATGAGGCTCTGACCTCCTTTTAGTTATGGTTATGAGGCGCTGTGATGCGAACCTCCTGTGATTGAGTTATGGTTATGTGGGTGCTTTTGCACATATGAGAAAGAGGTTGTGGATTGGATATGGTCACGCCCCGTATCAACTAGTTGCTAAAATTATTTTTGGGATTCCATTCCATATGGATATGAGATATCTTGAGATTAAAGTAATATTGTGAATTGCTATTAACAGTGATTTCCCGGGATGGACCACATCTTCGGGACGGAACACGAAATTTGAGTTCGTTACGGAGTTTGACACACCAAATCAACGTGAACGCTTTTCCCGCAAGTATTTGATATTTATTTATCATCGAATTGGTTATTCCCGTCACATGTCTCATAATCTGTTAACGTGCTATGGGTGTTAGCTTACTTAGCCGTTTGCTGATCATTTTCTGTAAAAACTGCGTCGGCTTTTGCTTTTTTAAAACCGCAGGTCGGCTATCGAGGTTGGGGAACGTTCACGAAACCGCTGGACAGGAAGATTTGTTGCTAGAATATCACATAGTAATGTCATTTCAGTTGTACTCATGACTTTTCAAATGTTGTCACTATTATTGGAATTGTAATAAATTATATTTTGTTTAGTCGATGGTTGTACTAGCTGTGAACCGACGATCCTTATCCGTTCCCAATGAGGCTCATCACCTCGGGCGGAAGCATTTCCCTTGTTTAATAAGGGGAGTGTTAAACTTCAGTTCACTAAAGTTAAACTTTTCGTTTGACATAGTTTCAAATAGACTTGGTAACTTAGTTTCACGACCAAATGTTAAGTACGAAGTGGTGGTAAAATGCGCTTAAAAACTTTGGAATCGAGGATTATAAGCAAATTCGAGATGAAAATGCCAGAGCGAGGATTGTGACCAGGAGTGAAGCCCCTCTCAAGAGTTTTATGTGATCTACCACCTAACATTAGAGCGCTTAGTAAAAAGCCCGAACTAACACGGTGCACATGTTGAAACATATAGACCAAGCTGTTGAAACTTTCCTCACAAGAGAAATATTGTTGAGAATTTCTCCACAATATGAGAGGCTTTGAGCAATGCATCCAAATCCAAGCAAGCTTTTGTGAACAACTACAGGATTCAATAGCGCATGAGGAAAGAAGATGTAGGATTCATCATTAACAAAATCAAAATATACTATCAACATAACAACTCATAAACTTTTCATCGAGACGAAGCAAGCCAAACAGAATAACAAAATCTACAGCTGGGAATAGTACAGCCAGTGTTCTGGCTTTAACACACTACAGGATCATCATAAGCTCACATCAAGTTGTAACGTTATGATAAGCAAAAAGCGTAATTTTCTAAAAAAATGAGCTCATTACAATTGAAGAACTGGCTAGAAATGCATAATCTGAAATTAACCAGAATAACATAAAGCATCAGAAAGATATTCAACTGCTCTTCAAGAGTATAAATCAATCCCTACTCAGCTACATGTACTCTTTGCAAGTTCCATCAGCATTTACAATCAGTATTTCTAGCTTGTCCCCTGCAAAACATTCCAGATTTTATAATTTAGAAAAAATTACAATGGGACGATGAAATAGCGATGATCCAGCCATGCTTTACTAAGAACTACTACAACTAACTAAATATCTAGTATTCTATTAAATGCTTCAAAATATCACTATATGAGAGGTAATGATCGTTTCCAATACAGCAGGATAGAAAATCAGAAGCTTGAGAACACGGTCGTTGTTACATTGTTTCAAGAGGGCATTGGTCTACTACATCGGGAAGTCACCAAAAGGTGTCAAGTCTTACTGGATCATGCATGAGTACGGGAGGAATGCGCCTCCCAGGGCCAAAAGCTCTCTTCACGACATGAAGGTAAATATACCCTAAACCCAGAAAACATAGGGCTAGTATGGGAATGCTTTTGCTGCCAGCGCAGCTTCTTCTTGACTGCTAAAGTAGTTTTTAGTGCGTTTGGTAAAAAAAAATCGTACACGTTTACTTTTCTGACAGTTTCTGCTGTCCCACAACAGTTTTCAGGAAGCAAGGAGAGAGATGCTTTTCCTCAACCTATTTATCTTTACATAACTAATACATGTCATATATTTTTCGTCATTTTACCTTCTAATAGTAGGTTTACATTTGATTTTAATTAACACAAAATTAAAATGTCCATATTTCACCATACCTTTCACGTAATAGTTTACCAAAAAAAATTTACTTGAAATTGACAGCAGCTTTTACACAGTGAACTGAATTCTCACACAACAATTTCTAGTACCGAAAGAGCATTCCCAAACTAGCCCATAAAGGCATTCGCTTATATATGTTTATGGTACTCTTTATCAAACCTAATTTCACGTAATAGTTTACCAAAAAAAATTTACTTGAAATTGACAGCAGCTTTTACACAGTGAACTGAATTCTCACACAACAATTTCTAGTACCGAAAGAGCATTCCCAAACTAGCCCATAAAGGCATTCGCTTATATATGTTTATGGTACTCTTTATCAAACCTAATTTCATATAATCTCGTAACTCGCAGTTGGATGATTGTGTAATGTGCAAGATTTACCGGAAGCCCCACAGATCAAACGGTAAGAAGATTCAAAAAGCTGAGTCCCCAAAAGTCGTAGTAGAGGGAGCAATTGTGAAAGTTGAGATGGCTGAAAACCATGCCCTTGAACAACACCCGGATTTGGAGATAAAGAAGGAGAATAATAACACACATTATCCACATGTTACGATGAGTGCTCAAGATTATCATAGTTTTGGGACGTCCCGTGATATATACATGACAACAACAACAACAACAACAACAACACGTAACTTTTCCTCCACATACTTTTGTGAACACCCATGATCGGGTTTTCATGCACAATTCGGTTATGATGCCACAACAGCACGGTGGTGGTTATGGGGCTGCAGCAATAAATGAGTATAGAGCATGGCCTAGTCCTTATAATAATGTGCCAAACTACGGAATGTCACGTCTTCATTCTCTTGTTTCTATGCCCGAGTCAATGAATGCTCATCATTCTCAGATGATACATGATATGTCTCATCAGTTTTATGGAGGGGGAGGCTTTCAAATGCCAAATTATCATCATCAGACGGTTAGGAACAACCACCACGGAGTGCAAGGGCAACATCATCCTCATTTTGGCGGCTCTAGAGTAGCAGAGGATACTTCTGCTCCTATAGTCAGGTTGTTCAATCTGATGATCAGAATACTACTGATTGGGTGGATACTTAAAATCACTACAATTATGAGCAGATAAACAAGCCTCACTATAATAATGGTAGATTGTGTCATAATAATTTCAGAGACGAAACTCGGCAGCTACAATCACCATCAGAGGAGGAGGGCTTGAGAAGTGGTCAAAATTCGGATGGTAGTTGGGTTTCTGATTTTTCTGTTCCGATGGGTGATGATCTTCCTGGGATTGACGACTACATAGCTACTGAGGATCCTGATAATGATGCTGGAATCAACTGACACAATTCGGTTGATGGGCAGGGTTAGGGTTTATATTAGTTAGGGTTTTACAAAGGATTTAGCGGTGATATAATCTGACGACTAGGATCGAAGGCCAAGAACCTTCCCACATGATCTAGCCTAAGATATTTACAAGAGAGTATTCTAGAGCTCCCTACACACTATTACATCATTAGAATTGGGAAGCTTCTAAAAAAATGGACTAACTAATGAGCTAAGTGGGCTAGGACGCATCCGAGGCCCCATGTATCCTAACTCCATGTGGGCTAAAGTGTATTGGAAGAGCCCAAAGACATTATTAATCCAAGAAAATATCAAGTAAATTATGCGGCCCATAACACTAGATTCTGATTGGAGGTTTGATTTTGAAATTCGTCTAGGTTGGAGACGACGTTCTCCAGCATAGTCGCCACCGCCGCAGCTGTTCTCGGCATCGCCACCACCTCTGTCCTCCAGCACCGCCGCCATCGACGCCCTCCACCATTGCCGATCCATGAATAGCTAGGACGAACGAGATAGCGCCAATGAGAGAGAGAGAGAGGGGGGGAGAGAGAGCGCCGACGAGAGTAAGAGACGGAGAGAGAGAGCCCGCTGCTCCACCGGCGAGGGAGCGACGAAGAGAGACAGAGAAAGAGCTCGCTGCTCCGACACTGAGAGAGATGAGCAGATAAATTGAATAATCGATTTTTGGTTTTGGAAATCAGTTTTTTGGATTGGGCCATGTTTATATGGTTTTCGTTGGGACACAGGACAAAGCCCACCAAGTCCAAAAAATTGGTGGTCTTAAATGGGGAGGAATTCACAAATAACTATTTAATAAATAGTTGGGACTTAGGACCCAACCTGCTTACAAGTTTGGATAAATGGGCAGGCCCAATGGTCAAAAGCCCAATTAGCTCCTGACTTGATCGAAAAGAAAAGCCGGAGCTCCGATCTCTGCAAACAAATATAATAAGCCCTAACCCCCCTTTTCGTCTCTCGTCTCAAATCACTCCGTTCATCGACTTTTCTCACTCAATTGAATCGCAACAATGGTGAAGGAACAGTCAAATTGGTCTCCGTACGACAACAATGGAGGGTAAGTCGCTCTTCTTCAGGCTTTCTGATGAACGCGCATCGATTCGATCTTCAATTCGGTTGATCTCTGTGTGTTTTGCAGGACTTGTGTAGCTATTGCAGGTGCCAATTACTGTGTGATTGCCGCAGACACTCGGATGTCCACTGGTTACAGTATTCTCACACGAGAATACTCCAAGATCTGCAAGCTGTACGGCCTCTCTCCTGAAAAATTTGATTTTTTGTTCTTACGGAATTGTTTTTACTGATTTGGTTCTAGTAAAGATCGCTAGGGTTATTGAATTTGTACTGTGTAATTCCACTAACCCAAAAAAAATACTAATTTGTGCCCTTTTATGGCAATTGGAGATGTTTCCTATATGTTTGATTTGTGGCCTTCAATTTAAGAATAGCCTAGGCCTGACAGTTACATGAGTGTAGACTGGCGAAAGAAATGTAATTTGATGGTTCACTAGTTAAATAGTTATGATATATAGTAATAGGGATTTTATTAGAGAGAAATTTTGCTGAAGTGAATTTATTATCTGCGATTCATCAACATCCTAAAACAACAGGCTTCTGTACGCATAGCTCACCTAATCAAATTGAGGTGCAGGTGTATTCAGTTTCACTGGTTTCACCTGGTTATTTCATTATCTTCTGGGAAATATAGGAATCTAAGTGAATTTAGGCAAAGCAGGTTGAACATGGTGACTTTTCCATGCCATCCAGGGTTTTGTGAACATTTCCATCTTGGTAGAGTTGGGACCTATATTCTAAGGTGGGTGTGGTGCAACGAGGAAAGATAGGATGCACAATAAGTCAATGACACAATTAAAAGAAGCTAGATATTGCACCAATAGAAGACAAGATGAGAGAGAATTGTTCGTGGTGGTTTAGGTCATGTTCATCATAGGCTGTTGGAGGCGCCCATAAGGAGAAGTGATGCAGTCCAGATCGATGGTGTTGGAGGGAGATGAAGAGGAACGTGTGTGTAGTGGCAACAGTAGGGCAAGGCTTTGTCTTGAACTGAAGTGAGCAAATGGCTTCAGAAAGATGAAAGTGGAGGAGCTTGATGTTAAGCGGAAAAAGGCACGTTTGCTGTTGATGTTGGGACCTGGAGTATGTTCAAAATGGATATTTTATAAAGAAATTTGATTTGTATTTCTGTAACATCCCAGTATACATGGGATTTGGACACTAATTTCATTCAAATACATATTCTTGGGCTTGATAAAGAGCGATGCTTGTCTTTATCATGCCCTCTTTAGACGGAGAAAGATATGACACGGTATTATCAGCATGAGATGAAGTTACTAACGCGTGTTATGCTGAATTAGTTGATTGATTAATTTCAGCTATGTACAAGTAATTTGTTCTATTCAATTAATTCGACCAACGTTCTGCACTTCTATATCACACTAGTATCTTCTGTTATAAAGGTGATATACTTGCTCATTTGGAATTGGCATTCCTATACAAAAAAATTGAGCTTTTCAGGGGGCTTCGATGGGAGTTTTCTGCACAAAATGATATCGATTGAAAGAATTCTGACATTGATGGCCTAACCTTTACCGCCTTTACTTAAATTTTTACATGCATGAGACATGGTTATCCTTCGTTTTTTCGCTTATTGGAGGTGGAAATGCATGTTTGTTACACTGATCTAGGAGACAAATCTGTCTTGTAAAAAATATTTGAATGACATGTTTATGTATCTAATTCTGTTTCGTTGACTTTACAGAGCAGACAAGTCTTTCTTGGCTTCGTCAGGATTTCAAGCCGATGTGAGAGCTCTACAGAAGGTTTTGTCTGCCAGGCATGCGGTGAGGATTTTGAGTTGTTTCACCATATATTATACGTGCAGTGCATTTTCAAGAGAACAGTATCAGTTATCAAGTATGCTTGCTTTGAGTAATTATCCATTAAAATGTAATGTAAAATGGACATATTTGTACCTACATGACATCTCTGCTGCTATTCAAACCATTGTCTATATTGTTAAGTGTCATTCTTTTGCATTTAACAACTTGTTAGAAACTATGTCTAATCTGTGATTGGGTCATGTGTCACCTACGCCATTTGGTTACAATTAAATCCGTTTGAATGATACTTCTGTTTTCACATCAAACTATTCCGATTATGACCTCTCAATTAGCTGTCATTTTGGATTACTATATTTTTTTTTTTGAAATGATTGTGCACAGAAAGAAATAAACTGCTAATTTGGACTATATCTCTTAATTTCGCTTGATGTTCAATAATGAGATAAGGTTGGGTTTCCATGGCAGTGGAGCGGTGTCTGCGTGTAACTTGTGCTAAGTCTGGTTGGGTATTAAAGCATGTTGGGAAGTGTTTGGAAATTGATTTGGGCTTAAGCAGGTTGGGAGCCCTTTCGATGGGATGAGAAATTTGTTAAGTTCATCTAGTTTGGGGTCCTTGTGGTTTTTTAACAATATGGGCTAAAGATGCTTCAGCGTCCGAAGAAATTTGTTAAGTTCATCTTGTTTGGGGTCCTTGTATTTTTAACTGAACATAATGTGTAAGCATGTATAACTAAGTGCGGTGCGTGGTCATTTAGTTATAGTGTACTTATGCGCTCTTGATAGGTGTGATTTTTGTTCTTTTTATGTTGTATGGGTGTTTCCTTAGTCATTTAAGTTATTTTTGCATGCTTGAGGAAATAGTCAAATAGCAAGATGAAACAGAAGATTGGCAGTTTGTTTCCAACACTTTTATGTTCTTGTCTGTAATAGGCAATATCGCAGAGTAAATTCCTGTCTTGGAATAAAGGTTATTGTGGCATTGGTTTGTGAGGGTGTGGTTTTCTCCGAGAACGTCTTGCAGTTTCTTTAGTCTTCGTAACATAGTGCTGGTTTTTAGCATTTGCCCTTTCTTGATTCTTGTAAGTTTGTAGGGTCACCATGATTATAGCATTTTATGCTTGCAGCCCCTTGGTGGTTAGTTTCTTGTATAAACTGGCAGGTGAAGGTTTTCTACTTATAGCTAATTATTTCTTTTTGCCGTATTTTCTCTGTACGCAGACCTATCAGCATCAGCATAACAAGCAGATGAGCTGCCCTGCAATGGGGCAACTGCTTTCTAACACCCTTTACTACAAACGGTTCTTTCCCTACTATGCTTTCAATGTTCTTGGTGGCCTTGATCATGAAGGTAGATATATTTTTAATAGATTTCTCGTGCATATCTTTTCCCCCTTCTTTGTACTAGCATTGTGTTGACACACCCTTCTTTGATATACTGCAGGAAAGGGTTGTGTGTTCACATATGATGCTGTTGGTTCTTATGAGAGAGTTGGATATAGTTCTCAAGGTTCTGGTAGTACATTAATCATGCCTTTCTTGGACAACCAACTGAAATCCCCGAGCCCTCTCTTATTGCCTGCCCAGGTAGGGATAAGCGTGATTCATTATCCAATCTGCGCTTCTAGAATAATATTTGTCTGCTGTTTTAACCAAATAACTATGCAGGATGCTGTTACACCACTGTCAGAAGCAGAAGCAATTGATTTGGTGAAGACTTGTTTTGCATCTGCGACAGAAAGGGACATATACACTGTAAGCTTTCATTCTCATCATTTTGCTCTCCTAGCTATATCAACAATACTGCCGGGGTTCTCAATACCGCCTTAACTTTGACTGAATCAGTCGTATGTCATATATGTTACGAAGTTTTAATTGTGGGTTTCTGTGAATATTTAATTTAAAACAAAATGTAATTCTCATTTCTGTTGAGGTTTGGGCTTTGTCTTCTTACCTCAGTTTCCAATGTGGCTTTAGCTTTGCTCAAGTGTGATTGAATTATACAACTCTTTACCTGATTTCAAGATTACATCTGGTTGATCTTATTTCTGTTTAGGTTTAGGCTTTGTCCTTCTTATCTTAATTGCTCTACTTCCATATTTGTTATGGCTGTGGATTAGGTCAAGTTGCACTATTTCTGTTTTGACTTTATGGGGTTGGTATTGTCTTGGATCTCTGTTTGATCTTATGTCTGAATAACATCAACTATTGAATGCTAAATAGTGTTAATTGTTTCCCTTATAATGGGCTATGGACTGTGGACACTATTTGTCTTGTTGATGAACTAATGCGATTTCATAATCTTGTAACTGCATACTGTTATTTCATGGAGACAGTGATAATTAACCACATATAATGTGTTGTCCAAAAATAAAATCCGCCTTTGAGGTATCCTTTCAATTGAAACCACCATTCTACTTGAGATTTGTCTTGCTTCTTACTCTTTTGCACTAGTTGGGTTGAGTGAGTGAGGGAGTTCTTGGTGATGGTGGACTCATAGGATTAAATTATTGTACCAAGTGACTGCTGTACATACCTATATGGCTTAATCTAGTCTAATACCGTATTACTCCACATGTTCCATGGGGTAGAAATATGGATTCTGGGCTCAGTGTACGAATGAGCATCTAGTTAGGCACGACTGTATGACTTGACTACAGACAGCCTCAAGTCCATACTTCCTGGGGTCTCCCTTTAGTTTGACTCTTACAGAGCACTGCACAAACTTTTCATGGAATCTAGGGTTGGATGAACTCCTTGTGATGAACTCTTACAGAGCACTGCACAAAATAGTCCCCTTCTTTATTTGTTTAAGGGAAAGCAACGAAAAAGGCAAATTAGTCCGAAATCGAGGGACTAATTTTGTTTCCCAAAGTTAAATATCGTAGTCAATAATAATAGGTGGCACCTTATTAAATTCACAGGGACCCTAAAATGTTCATCTTTTTTAGATAGGAGAACGTAGATATATCTCATGTCTTTTATTTCTTAGGAGAGGAAATGGAAATTCAAGCTTTGTTCGTATAAAAAACCGTGTAACAGAGACCTTGTTATCAAGCTTCTGATTTTCTATCCTCAGTACCTATCAGTACATCTCAGATATTGCTATAATAAAGCATCTAGTAGACTGTAGTAGATACGTTACTAGTAGTAGCAGTAGTATTTCTAAGTAAAGCATGGCTGGATCGTCGCTATTTCATCGTCCCAATTGTAATTTTTCTAAATTATAAAATCTGGAATGTTTTGCAGGGGGACAAGCTAGAAATACTGATTGTAAATGCTGATGGAACTCGCAAAGAGTACATGGAGCTGAGGAGGGACTGATTTTTATTCTCTTCGGGAGCAATTGGATTTCTTCCTGATGCTTTTGTGTTATTCCGGTTAATTTCAGACTATGCATTTCTAGCCGGTTGTTCAATTGTCGTGAGCTCTCTATTTTTAGAAATTTGCGCCTTTGGCTTGTCATAACGTTATAACTTGATGTGAGCTTATGATGATTCTGTAGTGTGTTAAAGCCAAAAACACTGTTTGTACTACTCCCACCTGTTGATTTTGTCATTCTGTCTGGTTTGCTTCGTCTGGATGACAAGTTTAGGAGTTATGTTGATAGTATATTTCCATTTTGTCACTGAGGAGCCCTGCATCTTCTCTTCTGTTGTTCTATTAAGGCTTTTCGTTGATCACAAAAACTTGTTCGAATTTGGACGCGGTGCTCAAAGCCTCGCGTATTGTCAAGATATCTTAATTCTCAACAGTTTCTTTGGTGAGGAAAGTTTCAACAGTTCTATATGTTACAACTGGTGCACCGTGATAATTAGGGGTTTTGCTGAGCGCTCTCGACGTCAGGTGTTAGATCACCTAAAACTCTTTGGATGGGCTCCACCCACTCCTGTTCCCAATCCCCGCTTTCGCACTTTATGCTCGAATTTGCTTATAATCTTAGCTCCCAAAATGCTCTATACTTTCTTAACATTTGGCCTCAATACTAAGTAACCAAGTCTATATGAAACTAAGGTAAACGAAAGTTTCAACTAAAGTGACTTAAAGTAACCACTTACTGAGGAAGTTAACTACCTCATTGTATGTCACTGAGTGTCGAACTTCATTTACATTCGTTAATGTAGATCGTGGGAGGTTTGGTATTATATATAAACTTTGCAGTTAATGTCACCAAACTTAAATTACGTAAAAGTTCAACACATAATATATTTATATCTAAAATTGTACAAATATATAACTTTTATACACATTCTCATTGCTCTGAAATACAGCTTTTTAGAATTTGCTGCTTCCGCGCTCCCGCTCCAGGTGACTTAGGTCTGGCGGTAACACATACTTCTGGTTCATTAAATTGCACACAAAACAAACATTATTAGGATGAGCATCGTCGATTAGAAAGGAAAACAGAGCACCAATAGAAAACAAAATGAGGGAAAACAATGCGAGGTGGTTTTCTCATGATCTGACAGTTCAGGGTGTTAAACGAAGGACACAGAACCACAGACCAAGTTGGATAGAGACAATAAGACACGACTCTTAATATAGGAAACAGGTCTGGACAGACATCAATAGAAGCACTTGATCCATGAAGGCCTGTTGAGTTGAATTCAAACTTATCTGTGTATTCACCACTTCTTTATTTGTGTATTCATCATAACTATTTATATTCATGTACTCTATATTCAATACAACAATGTCACACCCACCATTGGTGTATGCCTTTCTAACTACAGAAAAACTTCACAATGTCGAAGAACCAAAGGTAAGCCCATATCAGAGACATGCCTCTCTTGTAATTTGCCGTTCCTTTAGCTGGTTTTCTATCCCGAAGGTGCAAGATTCTTATTACAAGTTATCTTCTGAAGCCCATCCCTTTTTCTCCAACTCGAGCCGCAGTGCCTGTCAAAAATCACCCAAAACTAGTTCAGAATTGAATGGTATAGCACTGACATTTTGACAAGGTTCGGTGCAGAGGGAAATCTACGGTCTTATCTGTCATGCCCGATTCTAGCACACTGGAAACTGGCTGCTGCCCAGAAGACACGGTTATGTGTATATTATTTAAAGCTCGACAAGTATAAACTATTTGGGATGGCTAAGTGTAATTCAATGCCTAAACATGACACTGATGTCATCCATTAGTATTTGCACACATGCCACACACGATATTTAACTTCGTGTTTCTGTTTCCTTATCTTGCAAACACGTGAAACTGGAACAACACCGTGTGGTAAACTGAGAGGGGAGGGCATTATTTACCTTGATTCTCTTCCTGTTTGCATCGAAATCGAAGTTTCCCAAACGGGAAGCGGATCGATACTCAACAATTGATTTCTTGCCCGGAGGGAACCAGAACTCCACGTCGTTCACAAGCTGGATACATCAGAATGAAATGATATAGTGCATTGAACTGAACTGTATATGCGTTATTCACCAGTGAATTGGAACACTCACCCCCAGTATCGGGCTCTCATATTCTACGTGTAGATAATCGTCTTTCTTCTCAACGATTCGCGGTGTGAACTTGTCGGGCTTTGTTGATTTTATCTGCAAGTTTATAAAGTTACAAACTTGAACGCTAATAGGGTCTATTGTATAAACAAGCTCGGTCATTCATAGTAGAGCTAAAAGAATACGTCTGAGCACTATCTCATATTTGGTAGGGGAGGCTACTTACCACTTGAAGGAGTTCTGCCATTGCTTCTTCTCTGCTTTTATGTCCAGGACTTCCATCAGGGTTATAGTTCCTGCAGAGAGCACCATTTCTAGTTTTCAGATACTACTTCAGTTCTATACAGATAGTATTCCATTTAACTGGCTGTATCACACAGAGAGGAGAAGGGGGGATTTGTATTAGTTTTTTAAGTTGTAGTGTAAATGAAAGAAAATTTGATGAAATTCAAGGAATCTAACATCTGATACTTTTTCTTCTGTTAGATGAAGTTTTGAGTTCTTCTTGCTGATATGGATTGTGTTGGCTTCAAAATCTTTAGATGAAATTGGGGGATAAGTAGCTAGACAACTCCAGAGCATGTGAGGAACTGTTGTGGAAGCGAGTATATTGTTTCTGATATTAAGTTATTGGTTTCTCATTGATACAATGAAGCCGTACATGTAACCCTCAGAATCTTCCTTACTGTTTCTACTTCTTTCTACGAGGGTAACGAGTTTTGCCCAGCGCACCGACTTCAAATTTCAACCACACCCCAATACTCACGTCAAGATAATCACAAAGTTGTCTCGTCAACCAAAAAAGTGAAAAATGTAAATCCAGCATTTTGAGAAGTACAAATTTGACTGCACTAACATGTGATTGAAATTAAATCAGATCAATCCAACGTAAACCTTGTAACATGGACCACTGTTTGGTCAAAAGTGCCAGGGCACTGGTAAAGTATTTCTCTCATGTTTGTAATGCATATATTCCATAGGGACTGAAAATAAAGCAGGCAGAAACCAAACAGAAAGGTATCCACTATCCACCAGCCAAGGACAAAAAATAATGAGAATATCGAAAATATGGCGAGTTTAAGAAAAATACTACTTTAAAATAGTTTGCACAAATAACACAGATATAGGATATAGAGTTGGTAAAATCATAGCAGGCTGTGATTTAATGCACTGCTTCCAGTTTTATAGCCATGACTCCATTAGTCCATTGCACAGTTTCTTATCTCGAATCTGTTCTGTAACCGTGTAAAAGATAGAAGAATAGGTTCTTACGAGGCCATGCCTGCGCTCTATGGTTTCATGACCGATGCCGTAAGATGGCCCTATGTTTCGAATTCAAGTGTTTGACTCCAGCATCCTTAAACTGATGGCCAAACATTCCTAATTCAGTTGTCCGACTTCATTCGTACGAGGTTAAAGGTGATTTTGGGGAATGCTTACGCTACCAACACATCTGCTCTTTCTGACAAGAGAAGCAGTTTCAGTGTGTTTGGTAACAAAAGGGGGAGATGCTTTTCCAAAACATGACTTTGATTTATAAATCTACAACCAATTCTAGACTTACAATTTTTAAAATTTTGAATATTTATCTTTACGCAACTGATAGATGTCATATATTTGTCATTATACTCACTCGCTTGACTGTTGACTTTACCAAACATGAAATTACTATATCAAACATGAAATTCACCACGACTTTCAAGTAATATTTACCAAACATCATAAAATCTAAAATTCACACAAGCTTTTCAGAATGATTCTCACATAGCAACTTCTAGCACCGCCGCCGCACCTGGTCCAAACATTGCTGATATATGTATCAAAATGTATCCCAAATAGATGTATCAAGAAGATAACCATACACATCATCTGATCACTTCTTATATTAGGGGTGAACCATATTTCTACTGAAATTTGCGGCCTAATGGCCCATATAAACCATTTCTCTTAAATCAAACTGTAGATATCTGATCTAAGGGTACGTTTGGTTTACTAGGATTAGAAGTATTAGCTGGGACTGGACTAAATATAGTATGTGTTTGGTTGTTATGGACTAATTTTAATACCGGTACTAAATAGTGAAAACATGAGGTTTAATACCCCAAATTAGTACCCTCTCATACGAGGGTATTAGCTGGATAGGACTATTTGTATCTTAATGCTGAATAAATACTGCACGAGACCAAACACATTATTAATTATACTTCAGCTAATCCAATCCAATCCTATCCGGCAAAATTTAATCCAGTCCAGTCCAATCCGGATAGTTCGGAAAACCAAACGTGGCATAAAATCAATAGAATCATGAAGGGTGAGTTAACTAACCAAGGAGGGGCATAGTGGATGAGATCACTGGAGTTCTCAGCAGTGGAAATGCAGTTATTAGTGGCTGGACACAGCGCTAGGCTGGGATTCTTCTTCTGCACCCCAAGGTAATTGGGCTTCTTTCCACTGCATCATCATCATCATCAACCGTCAAAATTACCTAATCAGATCCATCCGATGGATGGCAATGGATCGGATTCGGATCGGATCCACCTATATCCATATCCGGATCCGATCAAAATAAGTGGATCCATATTCGATCCAATCCGATTGAATCCTAAACCGAATCCGGACCGGATTTAATTTGCAATATCCGTATTCGATCCGACAATCCAAATTTTCAGAAACGGATCTGATTCGGATTCAGATTCGGATCCTAAGCATTTTTTTTTACTTATACAAAATACACAACAAATTCAGAAAAATACGTAAAGAGTCATCACACCAAAAAAATATACCTAAAACAATAAAAATATATTAAAAATATTTTATCAATATAACACACGTAAACTACCAAGAAATATAAGCAAACCATTCAAAATTTTGAGGCACCAATAATGTCTAAAAATTGGCTACAAATTCAATCAAAACAACACTAAAATTTTCCATAACCATAGTGACGTATTTTCTCATGCCTAAAAAATAATGTGTAATGATTGTGTAATGTGTTTATATATATGTAGGCAAAAACATATTTTTTATAACTCAAAGGGTATTTTCGTAAAACTATATATGTTCGGATCCTTTCGGGTCGGATATCCATCGGATATCCTAATATATTCGGATCGAATTCGGATACGGATCGAATTTTGATTTTTAATATCCATATCCGATCCATTTTAAAGTGGATCGAATTCGGACTTGATCCATTCGGATCGAATCACTCGGATTTCGGATCGGATCGAACCGTATTGCCATCCCTAATCCATCGTCTTCCCAATTTTGAAGGTACGGATAATTAATTACCTCAAGCTCAGAATAGCCCCAATCGTAGCAATCTCGCTGCTCCTCAGTATCAGCTCCCTGTAGAACAGAGCGTGGTTGAATTGATTCAGCAGAAGACGATGTGAGTATGGAATTGATGTGTGTATGGAGTGTGAGTACCTTCGGCGGACTTGGTCGGCGGGATTATCCGGTGGCTGGTCGGAGGCGAGAACACGGAGTCGAGGAAGGCGGAGGGTGTGTTTGCTGGAAGTTCGGGGGTGGTAGCGGTATGAAGTAGTCGGTGACGTTGAAGCCATTGATGTGAGCTCTCTCTCTCTGAACTTGTTGATGGAAAAATGAAGGACCGAGTAGAGAAAAGTGGAGTACACAAAATTAGGCAGGTGTGAACAAAATAGTGCCTTGTTTGACTGACCGATGTATATCCTTTTTTCTTTTAGAAGTTGTTTTTACATCAACCAGATTTGAACCCGAGACTTCTTCCAAGGACTTCTAATGGAGAAAACTCTACCACTTGAGCTATCACCCTAGTCTGGTGTTACACTATGTGTTTTTATCAAAATGAGATTGACAAGTATACATTTATTTTCTCTCTTATTAAATGGTTTCAGGCAAATTTGTGTTCATGGTGTCAAAAGACGACCTGCGTGCCAAATTAGTACCGCCCGCACCGAACAAGGCTAAACACGGCCCGCTCTCACCATGAGCTGGAATGGGATGAGGTCGGGGCTGTGCCTGGCTTTTTGGAGGAGAAAGGTGACTCGGACCGGTTACGGTCTAAAAGCCCTCGGGTAGGGGGCCGTTGGGGGGTATTGGAGGCTCTTTAATAGTTATTTCGCTCATTATATTTAAAGAGCCGGAAAATGAATATCTAAATTCTTTGTGTTTGAAAATTAATGTGGTTACACAACAAAAGTTCTTTACGCAACAATGAAAACATTACGTGCATAATTGTGTAGGGACGTATGAGTATAGATGATCAAAGTCGCCCAACAGTTCTAAAAGAAGCTCAATTATAACTCGATCAAGTATTAACTCAGTATTGATGTGCTAGAGTTATATACTCTTTGTCTAGACGGAGTGTATAGAAATATGGTTTGTGTATAGCTCTTCACGAACCAAATTTGATTAGGCAAGTTCGAAAATGAGTCCCAACCGAGGAGAAGACGCTACCTCTGTTTCGCCAGTTTCTTCCTACTTCGACTTTTATCATTATTTATCGATTCATTTGCTATTTTGACCAGATAAAACGATTCAATAGTTTTGTAATCTTTTCATGATGCTGTACAATGAACTTTACTCTACAATACAATGAAAAGATATCAAAAATTAATTGTTTTATTAATCAAATTACTAGGTGAAAATCACATTATCACAGTTTAAGAAAAAATAGGAAGAAGCTGCTTGAGTTACTTTTTATACCCCTAGAATGATGGGCGGGAAGGAAAAAACATCAAACCAAACACTAGCCAAGTCCAAACACGCACTTCTTTTCTTTTTCTTCGAATTAAAAACATAAGCCAGTACCAAACCAGCGAATTTTTCTCTGACTTCCTCCAGAATCCATTCGACTCTCTCTTGTTCAAACTCCGAGTCTCTTCTCTCAAATGGCTCGCAACAGGGTAAGTCTACTGCTCTTTATCAAGGAACTGGTTCTATAGATCCGATTACTTCAAAAATTCACATTTGATTGCGATTCTGCTACTTCCCTCGTCCCCCAATTCTCGCCGGCGGCATACTCGTAGGTTCACGACCAATCTGCGTGTTCTTATGTCTGTGTTTATACATACATACCTGTTCAACTTTACATTTCTTTCCGAGCATGTGGTAGTCAAGCAATGTTCTTTCATTCACTTTCCAAGGGTTTAGGGTTTTACTGTTTTCTGATATCAAAGAATGCTGCTGCTGCTGCTGCTGCTTTGTTAACAATGTTGGTCTTACCCTCCCTCAAATTCGTATACACCAAGGGGTTTCCCATGGAACTAATTGTTTGATTTTTGGGCTACACGCCATTAAAAAAAAAAAAAAAAACCCAAATTGATTAGCTTATTAAAGCTGGAGATGAGCACAACATTGTTCTTCTAAGCAACTAGTGTTAAATTTGAACTGTTACGGACCTCACTTTTTAATCTATCTAGTGTCTTCGGTGTGCTTGGTTGGATACAAGACATGGGTTCCATCACATAGGAGGGTTAGAGTGGCTGGGTTTTCAGGCTGGCCCTCTATGCGTTATTTGTTTGACTTCCATAGGGCTTAATATCCCTTCAACCGTGTGATAACTCACGACGGAGAACTTTGCCTTGGTTGGTTATCGCGGATAAGGAATCCTCTGAGCTGATCATGTTTCGTAGTCGGAGGACTCTGAACAAGGCATTTTTAATACCTTTGTGGTCTATGTTAGGCATGGTCACCTCTGGAGGAAATATAAGCCCTTGGAGCATGTCTATGGCTTTAAGACGCGTGTCCGTATTGTTTCCTCTTGATTCTAGAAAAGTAATGCTATCAGTTCGAGACAGTATTTGTAGTTGTTATTCAAGTTTTAATTTCTTATAAACTCTTAAAATATCATGCATTTCTTTTCATATTTGGAGCTGAAAGATACCGAGGAAGTGAAAATATTAATGATGGAAATGATAAGAATATTCTCGGTAAATAATAATCCACTGTCACGGAATCTGGAATTGTTTTGGTCTTTGCCCACGACTCCAGGAATACTACAGAAACGAAAATTTAACGAAATGGTAGCTTGTCTGTTAGTGCTGGTGGCTTAGGTTTTCTTCAGTTTCCCCATGAAATCTAACCATTTACTTCCAACAGGAAGCCCTGGTTTTGTTGCTTGATGTTGGCCCTTCAATGCATGACATTTTGCCGGAGATTGAAAAACTTTGTTCCATGCTAATACAAAAGAAGGTAGTCGCTTGGTACCATATCATATAGCTTCCGTGTTTGTTTATTTTGTTCTCTTTTACTACAACATTGCTTTTGGCAAGAATTATTTCAATGCAAACTGCAAAGTCTTCTACCTGTTGATTCTGGAGTTCATCTCCAATTTTTTTTTCGTTTTAATGGTCTTCTCTGTGATCTCTTTGCAGTTCATTTACGGCAAAAATGATGAAGTTGGAGTTGTCGTATTTGGAACTGAAGGTATTTGTGTGATCTAGTTGGTCATGCTTGTTTATTGCTCATAGTTTACACTCCCCGTGCGTTTTGGCCAGACATAGAGTGAGGAGAATATTGAATAATTTTCAGGGTTACATAAAATTTTCTGTTCTATTTATCATCTGTGTGCTGTGTTTGTTCTTTTGAATCTTGCTCGATCACTTTCCCTTCTATTGAAGTGAATGGATTCTTAAACATCCTATTGTAGATTTGTCCCACATTGGAATGTTTTGAGTCTTGTGTGTAGTTAATTAGGCATTGGGCGACTCCCCTCACAGCCAATTGGTATTTAGGTGAAACCACATGTATTCTAACATGGTACAAAATCACGGGCTGTTTTTCTTGCTCATCGCCACCCGTTGTGCTGTCCATGTGTTTGACTTGCATGGTGCCATACGTAAGAGGCTTGTTGAGATTTGTCCCACATCCGGATGTTAAGAAGCTCCTAGGCGACTCCCCTCACAGCCAATTGGTTTTGAGATGGACCCCATGGATTCTAACACCTAACATCTCTCCTAACATGGCATATAAAGAAGACAATGTTATGGATGCACACGATTGCTGAATTTTTTTCTATTTATGCGTTTTTAAGTTGACATTTTTAGCTCTTGTATGTGACGTGGAATTCAAACTCTGTAAAAGGTACTTGCTACTCAGTATTTGCAACATAACTCATTACAACAAGCCTATGCTCATCCATTATGTTCAACACAAACTGTCTCTATTTGTTACAGTCGGATTCTATTAATTTTGCATACTAGTAAAAAGAACCTCTTATTTGCTCCAAACCATTTTAAAGGGAAACTACTCTTTCAATTCTCAGATACCAATAACGAGTTGACTACGGAAGTTGGTGGGTACGAACACGTGGTTGTCCTGCGGAACATCAAAGTTGTTGATGGAGATGCTATTGAAGCTGTGCAGGAGCTTCCTAGGGGAACTGTGGCTGGTGATTGTATCCAATTGTGTCCTTCATTATCTATGGATATGCTAACTTCCTATTGCACGTTTGGAAGGCAAAGACAATATGTCCTGTCTCCAGTTTCATGTGATTACTGTTTCATAGAGTTGAGGCTTCCAAGTTCTAGTTATATGATTTACACAAGTCGTCCTGAAATGTTATTTTTGCTTGATTTGATGTTATTGTCAACCCTTCAATTCCATATCCGTTGAGATTCGGTAATTATAGGCCATACTCTGTTATTGCTATGCTTCTTGTGTATAACGGAGAAGCAATAAGTTTATGGAAGCACAGTGATTGTCCTCGTCCTTATAGTATTTTCTTTCACAACGAAAATATTTAACCTCTTCTGTCTTCTCGGGATGCACTTTCTTTTTTATTTTATTTTTCATTTTTTGTTTGTTTGTTTGTTTTTTTTTTTTTTTTTTTTTTTTAAGAGGATTCATTGGCTTTCCAATGAGATAGTTTAGTTCTGGATGCATCATGCAAGCTCAAGTCACTAAACATTATGACTTAAGTCAGTTACATATATTTCTTATTCTCGAGTCCTTGGTGCCTTGACCTACTTTTCAGTTCTTGATGCCATTGTGGTTGCAATGGATATGCTGATAAAGAAGTACGGACCAACTAACAAAGGAAAGAAACGCATTTGCCTTATCACGGATGCTAGTTGTCCTATCAAAGATCCATATGAAGGAACCAAGGAGGATCAAGTTAGCACTATCGCAGACCAGATGACTGCCCATGGCATGAAAATGGATTGTATAGTTGCAAAGGGAAAGCCAGATTCTGGTGGAAATAGAAGAGTATTTGAAGAGAACGATCTTCTTTTTGGTATATTTTCGAAGAAGACGCGGACAAAGACAGTGTATGTGGCTAATCCTACTTCAATATTAGGTGCACTTAGAACTCGGAATATTACTCCAGTGACAATATACAGGGGTGATCTTGAAATAAGCTCAAGATTAAAGATCAAGGTAAGAGACGAGTGGCATTGTCATTCCAACTTTTGATAGTTGATATCAGTACTATTGCAAGCAGACTTAGATTTTTCAGTCTATAATTTAGGCAAAAGGTTCTTGCCATAGTCAGTAGTTAGGAACAGAAATTGTGACATCTTTACCGTGGGAATTTTGAGGTTCCTGTATCTTGTCAATTGTTTGGTAAATATCAAGAGGTAAAGTTCACACGCTCGTCCCATGCCTTAGAGAATTTCTGCTTACATTTCTATTACTTAACTGGAAATGTTTTACAAGTTGTAGTTATTGCTGACTGTTACTTGTGTCCGGATCTGGGGACGCTCATAGGCGTAATCCTGAATATAGTACAGCCCTGACTGGAACTTGATGCTTCATGAACTATATTATCTGTACAATCTACATCATCTGCACGTCATGTTTATCTTCTCACATGTTTATAGTGGCTATGCTGGTAGTGGTAGAGTAGAGTGTTTATTGGAGCTCTGCACGTCTATCTATCTATGTGTGTGTGTGTGTGTGCGTGTGTGCGTGCGCGCGCGCAATTCATACTGTTGTTTGTTACTACGCTGCTATATGAAACCTTTTCTTTTACCTTCTACCACTCATAGAGATTTTCCCTTTTGACTCTCCCCTCCCTTTTATTCTTGGGAAGAATAAAGTGTGTATGCATATGTACTTGAGAATTTGAAAATATGCTTGCGTGACTTACATGTAATAGTGTTATAGTTATACTATAATGAATGTGGTATTATTATTGACTTGGCTACTGTTATATACTGGTTGGTCTTAATCAGCTTCATAAATTTTATGCCAGAATAGAAGAGTTACTTCAGAAGTTGATCTGCTTACTAACTTCAATATTTTCAGGTGTGGGTTTACAAGAAAACATCCGAAGAGAAGTTCCCTACTTTGAAGAAGTACTCTGACAAAGCGCCCCCGACTGATAAATTTGCTACTCATGAAATTAAAGTAGATTACGAGTACAAAAGTTCGCAAGATCCTACTAAAGTTGTGCCTCCAGAGCAAAGAATTAAAGGTTACCGCTACGGACCCCAAGTAGTTCCTATCTCAACTGCTGAATGGGATGCAGTAAAGTTCAAACCAGAAAAGAGTGTAAAACTTCTAGGGTTTACTGACGCTTCAAACATATTGCGGTAGATATATCCCCTTTGCTTGGTTTATACAACTTTCACTCACTTTTGGTTATTTTACTTAATCTATCTGTATACTTTCCATGCTCATGATCTGTTTTGAAGACACTATTATATGAAAGATGTCAATATCTTTGTGGCGGAACCCAAAAATGCAAAGGCCATTGTTGCAGTTTCTGCCTTAGCAAGAGCAATGAAGGAATTGGACAAGGTAGCTATTCTTCGTTGTGTTTGGAGACAAGGGCAAGGAAATGTAGTTATAGGTGTACTGACACCTAATGTATCAGACAAAGAAAATGTTGTAAGTAAATTATAATTTACCAGACCATTTCATTTGAGATTTCTTGAAGCAGTTGTGGCATAATTTGACGTCCTTGTTTGTTATGCTCTGCAGCCTGATTCATTTTACTTCAATGTACTTCCTTTTGCTGAGGATGTCAGAGAGTTCCAGTTTCCCTCTTTCAGCAATTTGCCTACAGCGTGGCAACCAAATGAGAAACAGCAGGAGGCAGCAGATAACCTGGTTAAAATGTTTGATCTGGGATCTGATGAAGAGGAACTTCTGCAACCTGAATTTACACCAAACCCGGTGTTGGAGGTAGTTCTTTGGTGATTCATCCCTGCAATTTCATTTAAAATGTTATGGGTATACTGTATACCTTTTCTTTATTTATTTGATTCCTTTTGTTTTGGAAATAAGCAGTATATGTTGTTCTCCGTTTCTAATTTTCTGTTCCCAAATCAGCTTCTTTGATGTGGTGGCAATTGCTAAATATGTTTTTTAGCAATTAAAACAGTTACGAAGAAATATCTTTTTCATTATTGATGGTGAACACTGAAACCAGATTATATTTTATTGCCAGCGCTTCTATCGCCATCTTGAATTGAAATTGAAGCAGCCAGATGCACCAGTGCCTCCTCTTGATGCAACTCTGAAGAAGATAACTGGGCCTGATCCAGTTATTCTTTCCAGGTGCCAATCTGTGGTTGAAGAATTCCGTAGTTCCTTTGAACTCAAGGAAAATCCAAAGGTAACTTGATGAAAGTTGAAACACCTTCTTGCTTAGGCAGTTTGTTTCTGCTGATGTCGTTAGATACTGGAATTGATTTGCTCAATGCTGCAGCTGAAGAAATCTGCAAAAAGATTACGGAGGGAGAAATCTTCTGGATCAAATGACGGGGGAGAAGAGCTTCAGATTGGAAATGATGTTGAAGTCGCACAGTTGACAGGAGGTCCGTCTGAAGTCAAAGTTGACGACGTTGGGGACTTGAATCCTGTTCAAGATTTTGAAGCTATGATGGCTCGCAGAGATGGCTCACACTGGGTTAATAAAGCTATTAAGGATATGGGAAATAAAATATTCAACCTGGTGGACTCTAATGATGGGGATAAATATCAGAAGGCATTAGAATGCTTGATTTCTCTTCGGAAGGGTTGCATCGTCGAGCAGGTATGCTTTCAAGTTTCAACTCTCATTCCCAGATATCCATTGTAGAATTCACACTTTTTTGTTCCTCTAATCTTCTGCCACTAGAAGATAAAGTCGTGATTACCTTGATTGTTGAAAATAGGATATTATAAATAACAGATTTCAGTTGAAGTAAAATATTTAGTTATTTGAAGACAGTAATTGTTTTATTTGAATTTATAACACCTAAGTAAGCAACGAACAAAGAATTAATGAAATAAATCTGGAGACTTTGTTTTGAATTCCTAATTGCTTTGTGGAACTTTTGTCCCATCCTTCTTCCGATGTTTTCTTTAGAGCATCTCTTTGTTCTCAGTAGCATTCCTTTCCACAAGTGATATTGCTAACTGTTTGTGCTGAAAGGTTCAGTGAGGTCATTACCGTATTTGGTGGCTGTTGGAGTTATTAGTTAGTTCTTGTATTGGATTTCGGAACTTTTTTTAATATCATTGTGTGTTCATAGCATCTCTATTGGAAATGATTGTATTAGAATGGTCTCTTATACTTCAGAGAGCTGCTTCTGTGCAGGAACCAAAACAATTCAACGACTTACTGTTCCGTCTTGGTAAAGGTCAAGCCGGTTTTAGTGGTTTTCTTGCATCCAAAGGAATCACTTTGATAACCAAGACTGAAGCCCCAGACAGGTCTAATCTTGTTATTACTACTACTATTTACCTCTCAATATGCATATCTTTTCACGGCGCTCTCAGTTCTTACTTTTTTCATTTGAACAGTGAAGTTACCGATGATGAGGCCTATAAATTTATGGTCAAAATGCAGCCAAAAAGCGAGTACTGACATTATGTAAATGACCTTCATGTACACCGACCAAAGTTTGAACGATTTCTTTCTCCAGCTAGTTGCTGTTCTATTACCATATTAGAGATGTAGGATGATTGAGCTGATGGTTGTAACTTCCCAAGCATTTCTTCTGTAGAAGGCTCTTTTTGGGATAGAACTTCAAGTGCTTGCTGGCAAAATTTGCTGAAACGCTTGTAAAATTATTGTTTATAGTGTAGATGTCGAAAATCTTATCAGAAGTTGCTTATTCTCCTGTATGGAGCCGGAGAAAAAGTTATAGTGTACATACATATTCGTGCTTGTTTTAGTTGCATTAGTTTCATTTCCTTGGCTTACTGCAAGGACAAGGGTGATTGCTCATCACTTGATTTTGAGCTAGTTGGGAGAAATTGCGCTCTTGCTTGTCCGAGAAAAGTCACAAAGAACTTGCACAATTCGTACAAAAGCGACCAGAAAAGCAAGGCAATTGTCCCATATTAGAGTGAATGCTGTGATTATCTACCCTGTTTGGATGAGCTAGATTTATAGATAATATGACATTGTAGATAATTGTAGTAGTTGAGGTGAGGAAAGAGAAAGTGTTGTTTTCACCTCAACCACTCATTTCAATAATTCACAATCTCATAATATATTAATCCAGCTCATCCAAACAAAGCCACGTAATTGTGATTGGACAAAGGCCGAGCAAAGATGAGTAGAAAGAAAATCTATGGCCCTGGCCTGCTGCATAACAAGTCCGGAAAACTAATGAAACATAGAGGTCTATATTAACGAATTGAGAAGATACCGACGTATAGAAACTCGTGTTCATAGACAAATTGCAGTCTAACAAAATTTGGTAACTCAAACTACATGTTACATCGCTGCTTAAGCAATTAATAGAAGAAAATAAAAGAGCTCGATCAAAATCATCAACGAACGCTGACTAATTCAATCTCGTACTCCAGCCACGAGTTTGGTGGTACATTCTCAGCAGCTCCTTTATTCCCCAAACTGCACCACAGATAAGATTTGAAGTGTCAACGGAGAAAGAAACAACAAATCAATGAAAAACATGCCACTAGTACCACAGTATCTACCTAAACTAAGGTAATATGATAAATTGTCGAAGTTTTTAATAAATTGTCAGGAACAATGTCAAGCTCAAGCCTCGCAGAACTAGTTTAGTATTGCGCTGTTGTTCAATTGGATAGCTAGGAAGGAGTAATAAAATATTCAGCAAAAATCATTTTGACCCTCGTGCCATTGTTTGATACTCGCTGCCATCATGCCACAGAGTTCGTTTTCCTTCATAATAAGTCTCGCTCTTCAATTTCAACTGCCACTAGAATCAGATGGGAAAAATGGGTTTTCGTAAACTTAATGATACTAATGATAGTGTCAATAATCATTCTCAGGCTGCTACATGTGGGGGTGTTTTTCGCAATCATCGTGGTAATTGGGTTTTCGGTTATCATAAGAAACGTGTATGCCAGTCAGAGTTTGAATCAAAAGTGCATGCTATTAGAGAGGAATGCAATTAGCTATCCAAAAGGGTATTAGAGATCTCCTTATTATTTCTGACTCATTTTCTGTTATTGCTAATAATATTATATTATTATTTCTGGTAATCATCCCTCTCCGTGGATTCTTCCCTTAGTCAGGGACTGCCACAGTGCCACCAAATGATCCAGGACCATCTGCAAACTGTCCTTTTGACTTGTGTTTCTTTTCTTCTTTTGTGGATGTTTATATGGTTTCTACAATTTCTTTTGTTATAACCTTGAGGGACTGGACAGGGGTACACATGTCATTGCTTTTGTAGGCAGTGTCTGCCATATCTATCTAGCTACCATGCTAGATTGTACTCTGACTTCGGTTTGTTAATATACAAAGTTTTTTTGTTTAAAAAATCAGATATAAAAAAAAAGGATAATTAGAAATTGTACCTCATTGACGGTGGAACAATGAGCTTTCTCTTCCCACCAACTCGCATCCCTGGAAAAACAAGTCCATGTAAGTAAAAAAGACCTAATATACAGAGCGAAGCTGAATATATACCGAGTATGAGAGAAAATATCCAGAATATATATAATACCATCTAGACCAACATTCCATGCCTCATTGACATCCTTGCCACCTATGTGAGATAGAACAACAGATTAAGGATAGGCTAACCCAAATGGAACCTTTCAGCGACGCCAAATTAGAAGAATTATGAGCACATTACCCAAACGAAACTTATACGGAGTATCTCCAACATTTGAATCAAATATCTGTCCTTTCTCTTTTAACCTGCCAGTGTAATGCACTTTGACCTGAACCAAATGATTCTTTCAATCAGTGGAGCGCAACAGACAGCAAAATCAACAATATACAGTCTTATGTAAGGACCTTATAACATAAAAATGCAACCCTAGCTAAAATTGGCTAAGGTGGCTGGTTCCCCTGAAATAAAATTCATTTTGTTGATCAAGTAGTGAATATATCAAAACAATGCTTGCCTTTTTCCCAGGAGCAGCAATTTTGCCCTCCAGGTTACCCTCTTCCAGATCTTCTACAATCAATCCATTAGAGAAGCTCCTCGATTTAGATGACTCCACTTTCTGATTTTCCCCCTCATTCTCAGGGGTTTTACTTCTCTTCTTCTTTTTAGATTTCTTTTCCTCTGATTGACTTCCGTCAGCTACCTGGTTGGAGTCAATGTTGCTGCACAAGAGGCAACATCAGATTTTACGCATTACAACGGAACAAGCAATGAATAATGTCATTCAAGAAGTATGGGCGTCCACCCTTCGCTAACTAAGGGTTTGTCACCAATTTGAAAATTTCAAACCTAACATCTCTGGGACCAAGCCCAAGAATCCGTCGAATTCTCATCCAATGTTTCTTGATTAGATACTTTGTAGGTATTTCGTTGAAAATTGTTTGGCAGAAAGGGTGGTTTACATGGATACAAAAGGCGAAAAACATAGAGTGGTGAACCTCTATATACCAATAGCAAATGCAATACTATTTCAAACGAGAAATGAGGGGGCTCAAAGTTGATGTGATAGAATACTTACTTATCATTGGAAACTGTCAGATCTTCCCTTGCAATGTTACTATTCAGGCCAGCATCACCAGTCCCTTTTTTATTTTTCTTCATTTTGCCCTCTTTAAGAGCATTATCATTGTTCTTAATGCCTTCCACAGATGCTTCCCCAGCAATTAGTTCTTTCTTTCTTTTCTTTCCTTTTGAGCCATTTTCGCTACCAGCTTCTTCCCTAATTAAGAAAATCAAGAGTGGAAGAAGTAAGGTTCAAGAAATGATAAGACTGCATGCTTGTACAAGCTTTGGTTGAAGAAAGGTGTTCAAGGCTTCAAAGGGTGTAAGAATCCTTACCTATCACCAGCCTCCGCGGTTTTATTATCCTGTGTCCTGTCTTTCCTTTTCCTCTTTGACTTCATACTGCAATCAAAGCGATTCATTATAAAGGCTATGATCTCTGCTTAGACATTTATTTTTCAGAACAACCAAAAAATCATTTGATGAAGCCAGTGAGCTGCATTTCATCATTATAAAATACACGCATGTCGTGTTTGAACAGCTAGAAGAATGTCAATAACACTCGCTTATCAGTAGCTGGCTCCTCTGCTGACACCAACAAACAAGAATACAATACCAGCATAAAGGACTGATTACACATGATATCCCTGCTTGAGCAGATATTGCATAAAGTAGATGAATAGAAACTAAATCAATAAATACACCCAGGCAAGGCAAAAATACAAAATAAATATCCTCTATGTTTTGCACATCTAACAAATCTATGCAATTTCTTTTCTGAAAATTTCTTGCGTCGTAATTTGCATGGGCTTAGAGTGAACCAGAGAGGCAATCATTGAAGCTTTTAACTAAACAAGGGAAAATGATCGAGTTCCCAACAGTAAAATGATGTTGATAGAGGCTAACATAAGTCCTTCGAAGGACCAGAGCAGATATAAAAATGTAATTTTATCAAGAAAAAAGTAAACTCACCTTTCTGGATCATTACTAGCATTAACAGCCTGGTCCTTATTCCTTTTCGATTCAGCATTGCGATCATCCGTCCTACCTTGAGTGCTGTCATCTATCGTCTTCTTGTCAACTGTTTTAATCACGTCTTTGTCTGATTTCTCTCCCCTTCCACTTTTACTTTTGCGGGAGGAGAATATAGGGAAGTCATCATCGTCTTCACTTTCCAGTCCCGAGGCATCAGGACAGTCATTGACAACATTCTTTTCTTGCGAAATAATTTCGTCATCAGATTCAATTGTCTGATAGTTCTTCTTAAGTCGTCTACGGGTGTCTCTCTTCACCTTTGGCTTCTTCTTATCCACAATCTCCTCATCAGTCCCTGAACTCACAATGGAACTACATTAGAAAGAGCTTAAGATGTACAAAGAAACTAATATTATTTAACATATGTGTCAGTAGACCAGACACTGATAAGCAGTTCATTTGCCAAACACGGGCTTGATTATAACATTGTCCAGACATTATTACATTAGAGTTAAACGAAATGTTACACTGGAACTTCACCGTGGAGAAAAGATGCATCAAACATGTGATAACTACCTCGATCACTTGAAACAGGAGAAGCCGAATAAACTTCAAGCTCCTCGTCGTCATCGATAAAACTATCTTCGTATTCCTCATCGTCGCACGGAGCTGATTCCTCATCAGTGTTGGCAATATCCTCACCATAAGATTCTCTTTAATGCATGGTTAAGGAAAGTGACTTCAGGCAATAACAAATAGTAAGACAATAAAAGGAGGAAACCAACATTAAGCTGAGCAGTACCATAAGTCCATAACCACACAGAAACACACAGTAGCATAACTGGGATATCAGCCAAACTTTCAAGGATACGAATCTTCGAGGGCATTCGAACTTCGGCCATGAGAATTCCCGATATAGAAACCGGTGAGGTGGACACTTCTAGGTCCAATAACAGAGAAGACAACTTCTTCAGCCTCTTCGAACTCCAAGTCTAAATGACATGATTCTGTTTTATCAGGCAACAAAGCACAAAGCAAGACTGGACTCTTGTCCCCTACATTGCACTGAACTAAACTCGTCTTTGTAGCAGCACCAATCCCCAATGTTGCCTATTACACCACCAAACAAGCCAACCCCAAAAAAAATTGATCCATTAATTCAATAAATTTGACAAACTTGCCTACTTGAAACCCAATTGGGGTTCTTGAAAAAATTGTGGGGAATTTAAAAAGGGTTCTTTTTTCACACAAAAAAATTAGAAGAATACCTGAGAAATGCGAAGTCGTCCTCTTTGTGGGTCGAATGTGTGATTGAATGGTTTCCCAGGCTTAACTTCAACTCCTGCAAATGATGAGAAGAGTAAAGATCAAAACTGGGGTTTCAAAGGCTCAAAATTAGATGAGAAACATCGAGCGATTCAGTAAATAAGATCGATTCGCTGGAATTGAGTAAAGAAAGGTGAAGAGAAGAGATAGGGAGAAGGAAAGAGAACCCCAGAACGCCATTTGCGGAATCGATTGGTTCAATCTCTGGCGTCGCCTTAAACCCTAGACGGAGAAGCGAATTTTGAATTCGAGAAACTGGAGACTGTGTGATAAACCCTAGAGTATAAATAGGCCAGGCCGAGTGGTGACGCGGGAGTTGAGGGGTGCCCGTAAATAGGAAAAAACTACTCTGGTAATTTATTTTTGGGTAAAAGACACTGACCACCCTTGAGTTTAGGACAAATTCCTCTCAGCTACCCTGTGTTTCGGAAAAAGACAGTCTGCACCTTTTTTTGGATGGAGGCTAACGATTGACTAACAGCAATAGGGAAAATACTATTTTACCCCTGAGATGTGATAAAATTACCCCTATATAGTACCTTAATCTCTCATTCTCCTTCATTTCTAACCCTAATCACTCTCTCTTTCTTGCCCTTTTTCTCTTTTCCATTCTTGCTATGAAACAGTCGGCCCCTTTACCTTTTCCCCTTCTTCTACTTCGTTTCCTTCTTCTCCTGCTTTCTTCTCAACACTGAGTTGTTTTTTTGTTCTCAATCAATCACAAGGGGCCTAGTCCAAATACATAGAACCCACAAAGAACACCCACACTCAAAGCAAACTCACAGAGGGAGAAGAAGACAAACAGATGTCGTATAGACTTCGGTCTCGATGGTTGATTAGTAAACGAAATCAAACCCATATTCAGAAGCGCCTTCTTCTCTACCATACCCGACGCTTAATTTGGAAGCTGCTGGCGGCGATGGCATCACCGTCGTCTTCCCCAATTCCAGATCTAGAATCTTGTGGTGGCGGCGACACCATACAGATCTAGAAGCTACTGGTCTGGATGGCTGATTTGGCCTAAAACGAGAGGGAATGCGAGGGAGCGAGCATAGTTAGTGTTTCGGGATGCAAGAGCTCGATGCGATGAGAAAGAGGGGGAAGCAGCAATGAAGAAGAAGCCATAGCTCCGAGCATACGACGAAGATGGGGTTGTGAGATCGAAAGTGAAGCGAAGCAATTTGTGTCTCTAAACGACCATTGGGGTTTTCATGAGCTGAAGCTGAGGAAGAAGAAGGATAATGAGTAGAGAGATGACGATGCAGCTGAAGGTTGGTAGTACAAAATAATTAGAACCTGATTCTCAAAAAAAAAAAAAAAAGCAACAGAACGTGATGTGAGGACGAAGAAGATGGTCACGTTTTTCTCAAACAAGGAGCAACAATTGGGGATGGGGCTTTCTAATAATCATTTTGTTTTCTTTCTCATAACTTAGATGGAGAGAAAGATCCCTCATTTTCATCTGTCAGGTGTAATTTTTGGATCAGTATATTGACTTTGTATTTTCTGGGTTTTAATTTTGAATCCACCCGGCTTTTGATTCGTCTGGTGTCCGACTTTGTGAAATTACATACAAACACTTATGTGAAATTTGTAGTATGTAATTGGGTTGAAGAAAGTTGTTGTGTTTTGTGTTTGGTTTCTTTGTTTGGGTCTGATGTGTTCTTGGTGTTCTTGAACCATGAACACCAAGAACACTAAGAACAACAACAAAAATATGACATAGGGACAATATGGTCCGAAAAAACTCAATATACCACTTTTCTAACGGAATAGGACAGAAGGGTGCTAAGTGTCCGTGGAATATTCCGTCAAATGGGTGCAGAGTGTCTTTATCCAAAACCCAAGGTAGCGGGGTGGAATTTTCCCTAAACTCAGGGGTGGTCAGTGTCTTTTACCCTATATTTTTTCTTAGCCTTATATATTTAAGTTTTATTTCTTTTTTTTGAAATGATAACTAAATTTTATTTCAGTGTAAATATATATGTATAATAATAACACTATAAAATATATGTACAATTAATTAAATTATATAAATGTGTGTGTGTAATTGGAAACTTTTTCTAGTATTTGAGATGAAATTATTTTTATTATACGATATTATTTTAATATACAAGTAAATATAAAGATTAATGCCATGCAACATTTTTAAATTTGTATGTAAATATTGCAATTTTATAAAAAAATGGAGTGAAAATGAGGGGCACGCTAGCCTTCTTACATAATTTCATTCAACTTAGGGATGAAAGTTAACGAAATGTGCCACCGTTGCAACAAATTGAAAGTATGAGTACCGGACAGGGCCGACTTTATGCCTAGGCAGCTTAAGTGCTTGCTTAGGGCACCACATGAAATGGGGCACCACTTTCTTCAAAACATAAGGGTATTATGATAAATTTATAATATTTTATTTTAGTTTAAACATAAATTTTGATTAATTAATAATCATTTTGCCCTTCCAAATGTATTAGTCCCTTGATAAAAAAAAAAGAAGAAGATAAAACTAAAATATCTTGTTGACTCACGATCTCTAACTCTCCACAACTATTACTTTTCTAGCTAATGAAGTACGTGCTAGCTCTGTGGTAGAGCGTTTGAATTTTCCTACATGAGGTCAAGAGTTCGAGACCGACTATCTGATGTAATTCTAATAAAGAACTCTTACATACAGTAAATGTATATCGTCCATGATTGAATTGCAATATTGTCATGATTGTCATGCTAAATAAATTTTTGTCGGCGCTTAAAAAAGTGCTCAACTTCATTGATCCTCAAGATCAAAATTTTAGCAACAAAATACTATTTTTTTAATGAAAAGTTTTCGAATACATTCGCGAGTTCTATTCGGCGACCTCCATTGAAGATTTATGTTTGGCATTTGACAAACTTACCAAGATTACTGTTTGGAGATCCAAATTGAAGTTTCTTCAAGACTCTATAAGAAAAAAATGTTGGACATCTTTCTGGAGTCGGTGTTTTTAATGCTAGGGTTGCAATTTAATTTTTTAAATCAGTCTTAACGTCTACTGGTAGAATTCGTCAAGTTTCAGCGTTCATTTTGTATATTTGATGTTTAGGAAGTAGGGATGCGAGTATGTGAAAAAAATATACAACGATAACTTCTTAACACACTTTTAACATAATTTATGATTCAGTGATCCACTGTCAATCTTTTGATATAGTTTGTGTTAGTACTCAATTAGCAGCTCTCTCTCTAGTTTTCTCTCTCAACCTCGCTCCATGGACATCAACACCAAAAATTCTATCTTTCATCCCACTCGACCGCCGACGGAAAATGAAACCCTCACATGGAAGAAGAATCACCAGAAAGCATGCCACACGTGGAGCAAAACCAGGCACTTAGCTTTAAAGAAGCTCTTCAACGTATGGACCCTCGGCAAGCAAATCATGCCATCAACTCACATGTGGACATGCAAGTCCAACACCAGGGAAGTACTCTGAACTCATCTAACCCCACATGCACCATACTTGATGATCTTTCTCTTCACTTTAATGAAGCTTATTACTCTCAACTCATTAAAAAATGGGGTTTATCGATCATTATAAAGATCATCGGACATGACACTGCTTTTTTTAATATACAAAAACGATTAAATGGAATATGGAAGACCAAACAAAACTTTCAGCTTATTGATCTGGATTTTGGCTTCTATATTGTTTCATTTCTTAATCAAGAGGATTACATGAAAGTTCTTCATAATGGACCATGGTATTTAGGTGAATACTGCTTGTATTATCAAAAATGGGAACCTAATTTCCGTGCAGCCACAACTAAAATCACCTCTATGCCAGTTTGGATTCGACTTGAAAGTCTCCCTATTGAATATTTTGATGATAGAGCTCTCACTGATCTCTGTCAAGTTCTTGGATCGGTTCTACGAATTGATAATGCTACTAGGGAAGCGACTAGAGGAAAATATGCTCGTATCTGTATTCAAATTGATCTTTCAAAACCTCTAAAACAGAGTATTCGATTTCCTTTGTTTGATCAACCAGTTATCTATGAAAATCTCCCTTCTTTTTGCTACAACTGTGGTATGGTTGGACATAATAAAAATCAATGTAAAAATACCACGGTTACACCCTCTTCACATGATGATGCTAACAACATGGAAATTACTCATACAAACGTAATCAACTCCACCTCTTCATCAGAAGCAAAATTTACATCTAACTCTCCCGCTTCATCCCACGTGGAACAATATGGACCGTGGATGGAGACTAAGCGACGGCCTAGAAGGACACGTAAACCCACTATCTCGGCAAAATCTTTTTCACCGATGGAAAAGAACTCAAATCACGCCTTTTCACACCCAATTAATTCGGCTGTCCCTAATAAACTTTCAAATCAGACTTCTCCACCTACTACTACAACCAAAATAAACCCTAAACCTAATACCACTCATCATACCACGCCCCCACCACCGCCACATGCAACCAATGACCACCCTTCCCAAGACCTGCATGCTACCATCGATCCTCATCATCACAATCTCACTCTAGCTAATCCACCTACTTATAATCCCACACCCCTCCCACACACTTCGTTTCCTTCATCACAACTGTCACACTCATCCCTCTCTTCTCTTGCTTCCACACACCTTACTGAACACAACATTCACCATGAACACTCCTCCGTGCCAGATGCGGACAAGCTCGGACAACTCAGTGACATCAAAACTGCAGGAGGTTCCGAACCTCAACCTGACACCGCCTTCCATGGAAACATCACCCATGGAATACCCACTGCAGATCCTCCAGAACCCAATGAAACCAATCATCTGGTTTTGCCGTTGCGAAGGCCTCCAAGAGCCAGTCCCATGCCTCCACATCCCGCTCCACCCTCAACTTCTTCCGGCTCCGAAGACCTCCTATGGGATGGCGCCAATGATGACGACTGCTCCAGGCCTTCCGATTTCCCCTCCACCGCCGGCGATCCAACCAGCGCCTCCGGCAAATCCGCTCCCAGTGACTGCTCCGACGCAAATGAGTCTCCCCGTTCACCCTCAGGTTCCCTCCCCGATGGTCCACGACAAACAGAAGACAACAATGGAGGGGTCTTCTTACCTGCGCCGCTTCAACTACAACAAGGCGGTGCTCCCACCCAAGAAACGGGAGCCCGAGTGGTTCTTGCCAGATCCAACCCCTACTCTTCACTATCTCACACGAGAGCTACTCGAGATCGAAATCCCCACGGATCTCGACAGGCTCGAGGTCATCCATACCGAATCAAGCCAAATGCCCATCTCTCTCATTGTCAAACAATGGCAGAGAGTGAATCTTCCAAGCCAGGGGAGCACCTTGAAGATACAGCCCCTAGGGATCCCACGGGACCCATTAGCAGGATGGAAACAAGTGGTGGTCTCTCCAAGTCATCTTCTTAAGGATCTCCTGAAATCTGGACCGCTTATTCCCATGAAGATTCTAGCCTAGAACGGAAATGGGGCGGGTTCTACTCGTTTTGAAATCCAATCCCAAGAACTGCTCAATCGGTTTGATCCAGACATTTGTCTGATCTTTGAAACCAAGACTGGGGGTATTGCAGCTCGTGAAAGAGCGCGTGCTTTGGGCTTCCTGGGTATGCACCTCATGGACTCTGTTGGCCAAAAGGGAGGTATATGGGTATTATGGAAACCTCATGTTGTGACTCTTGATGTGGTGGATGAATCTTATCAGGCCATCCATGTTGTTGTACAGGTATCGCATATGAATATTTGTTTTTTCCTTACAGCTGTTTATGCTTCCCCGAATCCTAATCTACGACCTTTTTTATGGAATCAAATTAAACTGTTTCATGCTCATATCACTTTACCTTGGCTTTTACTAGGTGATTTTAATGACATTATTAGTCCATCTGAGAAATTTGGTGGCCGTTTTTTCCATTATACTCGAGACTCTTTAGCTTTCTGCATGCATGACTGTAGCTTACATGATTTAGGTTTCCAGGGAATTCCCTACACGTGGACTAATAAGAGACTTCCGCCACATTTAATTATGGAACGTTTAGATCGTGGTATTGTTAATGATAAGTGGGATTTCGTTTTCCCTAATAGTTTTGTGCAACACTTACCCAGACTTCAGTCGGACCATAATCCCCTCTTGCTTTACACTGATCATATACAACGTTGTCACTATCAACCACACTTTCGAATGGAAACCTTTTGGCTTAAACATTTTTCTTTCAATAATCTGGTTAGTCAGTTTTGGACTCAAGATACTAACACCCCTTTTTGGGATAAATTAATTAATCTTCACACTGTTATTACCAACTGGAAACACCACGAACTAGGAGACTTTAAACAAATTGCTAATAAATTAAGATCACAAATTGAACAAATTCAACTCACTAATGCTTTTCAACCTACCATTCACAATATATCTCATGAGAGACAACTACTGTCTCAACTTCAACAATGTCAAAATGATGAAAAAGATTACTGGAAGTTGAGAGCAGGCTGTGATTGGCTCACCGACGGTGGCCAAAATACTTCTTTTTTCCACCGCATGGTGATTCAACGCCGTCGGAAAAATAAAATTACTATGCTTAAAAATCATTTAGACCAGTGGTGTTTTGATCAGACTAGTATTCACGACATAATTACTGATCATTTTCACTCTCGATTTCAAAAATCCCCCTTTGCAGGAACACATTTTTTGAATATCCCTGTTAATTACTCAGGTTCTTCGGACCTTAATTCTATAGGTGATCCAATTACCACGGACGAATTAAAAACAGCTGTTTTTTCCATGAAACCTTTTAAAAGTCCAGGTCATGATGGATATCATCCATTCTTTTTTCAACACTTTTGGCACATCCTTCACACTGATTTACTCACCACAATCAATCTGTACTTTTCTGAAGGTTCTCTTCCAACTCATATTAATCAAACCTTACTTGTTTTAATTCCTAAGCTTTCAACGCCGCAACACGCCTCTGATTTTCGCCCTATCGGACTATGTACTACTTTGTATAAAATCATTGCAAAAATTTTAGTTAATCGTCTTCGTCCTTTTATTTCACAAGGGTTGCCCCGAACCAAGCTGGGTTCATTCCCGGCGTCGTGCGGCTGACCACATTATTCTTGCACAAGAAGCAATGTATAGTATTTCTAAATGCAAGGCTAAAGCTGGGTATTTTGCTGCAAAACTCGACCTTTCACAGGCGTATGATAAACTATCGTGGAATTATATATTTTCAACCCTTTTTCAATATAAGCTTCCTCTTAACATTATTAAACTTATTCATGCCTGCGTTACTAACACTTCCTATTCAATTTTATGGAATGGTCAACGTGGTGATTATTTTAAGCCTACTTGTGGGGTCCGTCAAGGTGACCCCTTATCGCCCTACCTTTTCATCCTTTGTCTTAATAATCTCTCCAAATCTATAGAACATGCTTCGGCAACAAATAAATTCTACCCGTTGCATCTTAATAAACATGGTATTCCTCTTAGTCACCTATTTTTTGCTGATGACATTCTTCTTTTTGGTAAAGCAACAAAAAAGAATTTTGAATGTCTTCAACACCTTCTCACCACGTTTTGTTACCAATCTGGTCAACAAATTAACCATAACAAATCAATTATTGTTTTCTCTCCAAAAATGAGTTCCATACATCAACACCACCTAGCTCCCCATTGTGGTCTTCGTATTTCTACCCAACTGGGAGTCTACTTAGGTGTGCCTATCCTGACTCGTTTAGGGAAAAAACAAGATTATGCCTACTTAATTGACAAATTCACTCTTAAACTCTCCACGTGGAAAACTCAATTTCTCAACCTTGCAGGTCGAAAAATTCTAACATCTCATGTTCTTAACACCATTCCACAATATACTATGCAGACAACTATTTTACCTTCTTCTACTGCGACCCACCTTGATAGAATTCAACGTAATTTTCTTTGGGGTCACTCGTTTCATGCCGCTTCATGGGATCAGGTTACACGTTCTAAACACCATGGTGGGCTTGGCCTTCGAAATACTAAACATAACAACATTGCCCACCTTATGAACCTTTGTTGGCGGATTGGTACTCTTACCGACACTTGGTTGGTGTCTATTCTCAAATCCAAATACTTTGCTAATTCCAATTTTCTCCAAACGACCACCATCCCCACCACGGCTAGTCCTTTTTGGAAACAGTTGTGTAAAACCAAAAATATGTACTTGCTACCTCACATACAACGTATTATAGGTGACGGCACGACCATCCGGTTTTGGACTGACTATTGGCTTCCCATAGGGCCACTTAGACATCTTCTTATCGGTCCTTTACCTTTCAACGACGAATACCGCACTATTGCTGACTATCGTCATCCAGATGGTTCTTGGAATCTTACTACTATCCCCTTCCAATTACCAGACCACATTGTACAACACATTCAAAAAACCATTTTCCCCTGTTTCCCTCGCCCAGATTCCTATAATTGGCACTCCCATCATGGTACCTGCTCCACAAAAGCCGCCTATACAGCCCTTCAACCACCCACAACCTCTTCAACCTCTTGGATATGGCATCTCCCAGTAGCCCCAAAAATTCAATGCTTCATTTGGAGAATTGTTTGTGGCCGTCTCCCCTTAAACATTAACCTTGGCCCCCTTCATAATCACGCCTGCCCACTCTGCAATACTACCACCGAAACTTTACTGCATATTTTCCGTGACTGTTATTACACCTCTATTATTTGGAAACATCTTCTTCCCATACCTAATCTTGAATTTTGGGCGATCACGAACTCTAGACACTGGATTTACCATCAACTGTCGATTCCTCACACTATTTCCCCAGTGAAAATTCGCTGGATTACACTGTTTTGTTACACACTGTGACAAATTTGGGTAAGTAGGAATAATTTAATTTTCAATCAACATGGGTTTTATACTTTCACCATCCTTTCAAATAGCATTAATGCTGCCACAACATTTCATTTATTTCATCTTCCTAATACATCCAAACATCAAATCCATATCCATTTCACTTGGAAACCCCCTCCTTTAAATTTTATTCAACTTAACACTGATGGTTCTTTCAACGCCACTAGTGGGCAAGGCGGCAGTGGCGGTATCTTCCGTAACTCACACGGAGCTTGGCTTCATGGTTATTCTGCATTTCTGCCTTTTTCCACTGTCTTAGAATCAGGGGCGGAGCCATGTAGGGGCACGGGGGGGGGCACGTGCCCCCCCAAAATTTTCCGAATACGCTAGATATCCCCTAATTTGTCAAAAAAAATTAACTATTTCTCTATAAAACTGTAAAAGTGCCCCCGTCATTTCAAATGGGCATGCAGCGTAGTTGGTAAAATCGCTTACTTAAGATCTTAGAGTCACGGGTTCGACCCTCCCCATGCGCATTTTAAATTTTTTTTGCACAAAAATTTAAACAAAAAACAATTAAACATGCCAAGACTCGAACCCTGGTGGCCAAATCAATGAGGGAACACTCTGCCAGATGATTACCAGCTGAGCTAGAAGTACTTAATACTTTTTGTTGATATTAACGTTAGAATACCTTTAAATAAAAGTCCAAATACTGGAATTGTGCCCCCCCTTCGACGAAATCCTGGCTCCGCCACTGCTTAGAATCTGAATGTTTGGCTCTTTGGTATGGACTTGTTATTGCACATCACCTTGACTATACTAACTTAATCATTAATCTTGACTCACTTTCTCTTATTCAACTTTTACATCGTGGTCCACCTTATACATCTTCTCTGCTTAACATGCTTCTTGATTGCAGACAAATCCTGAGTATGCACCCCACTTGGAAGGTCCATCACGTCTACCGCGAGGCAAACAGGGTGGCGGACTGGCTGGCCGAGGCCGGCCGAAGGCTTTCTAAGCCCTTTCAACACTTTCAGGCAGCTCCAACAGAGCTTCAGCACCTTCTGGATGATGATGCTTCACTCCCACTCTCTCGAATCATCTCCTCTTCTATCACAGACTGACTCTGTTGGCCACTGCCTGCTTTTGGTCGCCTTCCATGGCTGTTTTGGGTTTTCTTTCCTGTAGTTTCTCTCTGCAGTTTGTGTATGTAACATGACTCTGTAATATAAAGGCTAGCCACCTTCTTTGCTACTTTAGTATCTATAGGCGTTACTTTGTACATGATGGCCTCCTCCTTTTAGTTGCTCCTTTTGCTAGGCCTTGTCCCATAAAGGTTGGCCACCTTCATCATGGTGTACTTTTGAGAATGTAATATAATGGTAGTTTTGTGCAAAAAAAAAAAAATCTTTTGATATAGACAAAAAATTGGACCTCCTAATTCTCGTTCGCTTGACATCCAAAATTCTAGAGCCGGCCCTGGTACCGAGACACCGCAATCGAAACTGTGGGGTACTAAATCCAGACCAGGTGTACCAAACATGCACTAAGTGCCTTCCTTCAAGTTTAACAGTTGACCTCCTCCTTGCATACTCTTTCATCGAACACCTGCAAATATTTCATCATCATTCTCAATCCGTCCATGGCGTCCTCCCAGTCAGAGGTACTCTCTCTCTCTTTCTCTATCTTTGTAAATGCTACTTTTTATCTCTCTATCCACGCACAAGCAGCTCAATCTCGCATTTACAGGAAAATCCGCCTCCACCATCATCACCACCACCACCACCAACGAAGCTGATACTCTACTCTTACTGGCAGAGCTCTTGTGCCTGGCGTGTTCGCTTCGCTTTGAACCTCAAAGGTCTCTTGCCCCCCTTCACCAACATACATGCTTTTTACAATTACCAGTGTTTCTGAAATTTTCCCCAATTTGGATAATTAGGGTTACCTTACGAGTACAGACCAGCCGATCTCATGAAAGGAGAGCAATTCACTCCAGGTGAATGATTCACACCCCTTATTCTCTGTGAAATTGATTGCACTTTTGTGGGTTTTGCTCTAATTGGTAGTATAGTTAGTTGTTTAGCAAACTAAAAGGAAAGGGATCAACAAAATAACCAACTTAGGCTCTGTTTGGTTCGCAGTAAAATGTTTTACAAGGGAAAAATATTTTACGCGTAAAATGTTTTGTGTGTAAAAGCTTTCCCTGCAATTATTTTCTTGTGTTTGGTTGACTCTTGCCAAAACAGTGGGCCGTGACGGAAATGGCAGTGATGGGTGGCGGTGATGCGCAGGGGCGGACGCATAAATTTTTGTCAGGGGGGACACATTTATTTTTGTTAGGGGGCACGTTAACAGAGACAAGTCATTACAATTTTCTTACTATAAAAGTGAATATTTTATAGTATCCATATCAAGTTTATGTTATTTTTACTATAATTTATCCTAAAATATTATATAGTTTTAATTTTTTTAACATATTCTAAAGTTTTGGTCCGTCTCTAAAATAGTTTTTAGTTCAATATAGTTGCATATGAGATATTTTCAAAATTATTGGGTTATTTGTGTATTTCTTAGGGGGGTCATATATGCAATCATTTGGAAAATATCAACAAAAGTCAATTGAAAATCAGATTTGAGGGTGGCCCAAGGCCCACCTTGGGTCCTTCTTGGGTCCGCCCTTGGTGATGGGTCGTGGTGGAGGTAGGTGGTAGTGGAGGTGTTAGTATGAGTTGTTGTACTCCTTCACTCTCCGGAAAATGGCTTACGGATTTGAAATGTGTAAATCATTTTACATCATTTGAGGGAAAAACATTTTGCTTCCAACCAAACAGCACCAAAACACCAAAACAAGGTAAAACATTTAACAGGGAAATGCTTTACCACCAACCTAACGGAGCCTAAAAGTCTAAAATGATGAAATATCTACCATCCCCCCTTTTCCTTTTTTGATTGTCGTACTTGCTGGGCTATGAGAGTGTTCTTATGTAGCTAAGTTTGTGTGTGACTTGCAGAGTTTGAGAAGATAAACCCTCTTCATTTCGTTCCGGCGCTAGTAGATGGTGACGTGATTGTTTCCGATAGTTACGCAATTCTACTGGTACAGTTTCGCGGGATTGTTGATTTTTCTGACTTGTGTTGAGTGTCTCATGCTCAAGTAACTGATTTTTTGTGCAATAACTATTGGTACATGGTCAGTACTTGGAAGAGAAGTATCCCCAGAATGCACTATTACCAGCTGATCCACGGCTAAGAGCACTCAATCTTCAGGTGATTATCAGTGTCATATTAGAGATGTAAATTTTAGCCCGCAGCATAAGTTCCGGCTCATTATCGACTATATTAAAGGAGGAAGTTGCTATGATAGATGCATTTTCATTATCTCATTGGACCAGTTACACAGTGAGCTTCTGTAGTAACTCTGCTGTTCTGCAGGTTTCAAGCACTGTTAGTTCGAGCATACAAGCCCTTCATATGTTGTCAGTAGTGGTACGTATGGATTAAGTAACGATCTATTATGGTCATATACTTGAAACGAGTACTTAGTTGCTTCTACCCACTATCATTGGTTCTCCTTTTTATGCAGAATCATATTCAGGAAAAGATTGGTACGGAAGAGGCGTTATTGTGGGCTCGGCATGTTATCGAGAAAGGTTTCAATGGTAAAGTTCATACTTTGATACATCTCATTAGTTTCTCCAGTTCTTAGCAAACTTGAAGAGAATAAATTATCTGTGAAGTTATACCATGAAACTTTCTAGCCTGTTCAGCTGTCAAAGGTCTCTATTATGCTGTGTATAACAAGTTCTATGTTGTCAACAGCTCTTGAGAAGTTGCTAAGAGACCATTCAGGAAGATATGCTACAGGAGAAAGAATCTATATGGTATTTCTAGGCTGGCATAACTTTTACTCTTGCATCATCATACACTGTCTCATTTCTGTTGGTTTTATAACTTGTTTTTGTACTGATCTTAACAATTGTGCAATATGTTGCCGGAGTCGTTCTTGAAGTGATATGTCAAGCATTAATGATCTGTATTTCAGATGCCATAGATAGATGAGACTCGTAATTATTATAGGTGATTATGAATTTACGATTAGCATCTAATTCCAGTGCCTGTGCCGTGAGCCACCCATGCGAAACCACCTTTCTACTCTCTCTTCCCAGAAGTCTCGTTCGGTGGTAGGCCCACTATGCCCCAATGCTGGCGGCTCAGCATGGAAGAACATTGGACTTTTGAGCTTTCCACCTCTTCAAAAGCTTTTATCTACCTATCCATTTTGTTCAGTTTTCCACGATGTATAGACTCGTTGTTCCTGAGACATGTTTCTCATTCCGTATAGAGAGTTTCTGTCTTTGTTATGCTTTCTGGAGTGTTAAGGGCTAGTTTGGGAATGCTGTGGCAGGGCTAGAAGCTGTTGTGTGAGAATTAGTGTGGAAAAGCTGCCGTGAACATTATATATAGCTAACTAAGCAACATTTTATCGGGATGGCAGTAAGAACCCAATGCGTCGAGGCGGAATTCCGGAAAACACAGTCCTAAGTTCCCTATTCCCCATCCCGACATGAATGCTTAGTTAGATATATATTATATATATATATATATACATATATATATATATATATGTTCTCTATGTTCGGTGGGGATTTCTGATTAATCTTCGTCTGGGAGAAAATTTTCCTCTCTGTTTGGCTGATCTGTAATTGCGTTTTAATTAAGTAGTTTTTCTGAACTCGGACTGAGTTTCTTCATTTGCAGGCCGATGTTTTCTTGGCGCCACAAATTGCTAGTGCTGCTAAGAGGTTCAACATTAACATGGTACATTCTTCAACTCAGATTTCCTCTTGTACAAGTTAAAGTCATTTACTATTGCCTTTTTCTCTTTAACCACATATTTTACTAGGATTAGGTTGTAGCATAGAGGATTGGTAGGTTAGATTGTTAGTGACTTGTGCATCTTGCATAAGTCTGGTACATATTGTGGGTTCTCGTTGTGGAACTTGAAGCACCCAAAAGTTTCTCTATGCAAATGTCTGATGAGCCCACTGGTGCTTATTTCTAGAGAATGTTATATATTCTGATCATTCAGTCACTCAATAGAATGCCATGGTTAAGCTTTATTCCAGCGTTATTCTGAAATCAGTGATCCTCGTGTGATGCATGCCTATGCCCTATGGTGATAGAATTTCTGATCCACTATGAAATCAACAGAGCAATTAAGAACGAAAAACGGAAGCGCATAAATTGACTGACCTCCAGCCATTAATGCTATCTCGAGTTGGGAACGACTGTGTTTTCCGGAATTACGCCTTGACGCCTTGGGTTCTGAACACCAGTCTATGCCTTCTTTGATTCTGAACACCACTCTGCGCCTTTTTTTCTAACCATCAGTGTATGCCTTTGGTTCTGAACATGAGTCTGAGTCGCAAACGAAATCCATGATCCGATTACCCTTCTTTGATTCGGAGTCTTCAGTTCTCTCACATCCTCTCAAGATGGTGTATGTGACTATAGAATGTTATAAACAGGAATCAAAATCAGACTCCAAATATATCACGTCTGTCATCAAGACGTACGTAATATAAACTGCAAGTTGTGATAATCGTAGGGTTTTTAGACACATTTTTATTCAGTGTTATGCAGACCACAATAATAAAGGTGGAACTTTTACATTCTCCCACTTGGGCCGCATATCTCTATATGATAAAAAAATAGAAAGCCCATTAAAATACAGTTACTTCATTAAGAAAACGTACACACAAGTCATGGCGACAAGCTCTCTTATAACGAGTATTGTCTTCCATGTATCACAATGTGTAAGAGTCCTTAGATAATCACTACACTTGAGGAATAAACCCAATGTTTATTCAAGATTCTACTAAATGTCATTTCTCAACCAAATCTGCACTTCAAATATGAGAAACAACACAAATAGATAAGAGTTTCATTACCTATGATCCAAGTCATACTACTGCATGATGGAACCAATTCACATCCTCACAACATAATCCTTATAACTGTTAGGTGGCATCCGCTTTGTCAAAGGATTGGCAATCATCATTCCAGTGCTAATGTGTTCAATGACCACTTTCTTTTAACCCGTTCTCGAATGGCTAAGTAGTTAATGTCAATGTGCCTGATTTGACTATCACTTTTGTTATTCTTAGCCAAGAAAACAGCAGCTGAATTGTCACAATAAATCTTTAGTGACCTCGAAATAGAATCGACGATTTTAAGCCCAGATATGAAACTCTTCAACCATACACCATGTGAAGTAGCCTCAAAGCAAGAAATGAACTCGGCTCCATGGTAGAAGTTACAATTACTGTCTGCTTTGCACTTCTCCATGAAAACGAACCTCCAACAAACATGAAGATATAGCCAGAAGTAGATTTGCGAGAATCAACTGGTAGAAGCAGAGAACTCGCACAAATACTAAAATATCAGAAATAAAGAACGAAATATTATTGAAGAATCTAAGCAAGAGAATTTCAATACTTAGAACTCAATAAGGTTGTCCGTATGGAGAGGACAAGGCTCCATTACACACTGGATAATCAAAGTCAAAATACATACCATAAACAAAACACATAAAGCATATATACAGCAACATTTCAGAGCACAAAAGCTGTAAATAACTGCTTCCTAAAACTTAGGCAACTAGTGGGAAAGTGCAGATAATGGAAAGGTGGAGCAGTTACTCCCTGATCATGGGCTGTAACTCATCCAGAAATCAGGGACATGTGATTAATTCTGGACTCCTCCAGGTTTCTTCCTATTTTTATGGAAATAGGTTCTGAGAGCATCTCCAACCCATTGCTTTTTCCCCCTCCCCTCACCTCCCCCTCCCCCTCCCCCTCCCCTCATGGGCCCACCATTTTCCCCCTCCCCCTCCCCCTCCCCTTCCACCAAACTACTAATCGTCTCCAATCCATTTCTTCCCCCATCCAAAAAATTAATTTGTAATATAAATTTAATAATTTAAAAATGAATTATTAATACCCAAAAATTTAAATGAAAAATTGTTTACCAATGTGTATATATATATATACACACACACAGACATACACACAAAAAAGATGTTAATAATAATAACAATGATAATAATACTAATAATAATTAAAATAATATTAACAAACAAAATTTTTATTCGAAAATATAACGATTACAAGTACGAAAAGGTCGTTATTACAAGAAATAAAATTAAACACTAATACCAAAATGCAACGAGTAGAGCGATAAAACACACAATTTGAAATAAACCAACCTAACGACGATTACAAGTTCTTTCGTTAGTTGAAAGGATTAAATTTTAAAAAAATAAGATAACGGTGACTTTTCGTAAATATACTTTCCAACAATCGTGAATACATTATTAATTTTAAAAAATAAAAAATACTAATCATAATAATAAAATACATAATATAATCACAAAATAGTAGTATGTGTAATTAAAATTATCAAATATTCAATTAATTAATCATTCCATGTAGGGGGGGGAGGGGGAGGGGATGTCCATGGGGAAATCCCCCCTAACCATCCCTCACCCAAGGCAAAATTTATCCCCATAGCACCCCCTCCCCCTCCCCCTCCCCCCATGGGGTTGGACATGAACAGTATTTTTATACGATTTTCCCCTCCCCCCTCCCCCTCCCCCCATGGGGTTGGAGATGCCCTGAGAGGAGGCTTTCTATCATCAACACACCCAGCAAAGTCTGAATCTGAGTATCCGATGATCTCCAAGTCATCGGTCCGTCTATATATAAGCATGTAGTCCTTGGTTCTCTTTAGGTACCTCAAAACTTTCTTTTGCAGCACGCCATCCCTGGGGTACTCTAATATCGTCCCAACATTCCAACCACAAAGGCAATGTCAGGTTTGGTACAAACCTGAGCATACACAAGGATTCCGACGACAGAAGCATATGGAATGTCCTTCATCTGTGCCCTCTCAAGATCGTTGTGTGGGCATTGGTTCGAATCAGTGTCACCCTTCACAATGGGTGCTACACTTGGTGAACAATCTTTCGTCCGAAACCTTTCTAAGACCTTATTGACATAGGGTTCCTGAGATAATCCCAACGCACGTCGAGAGAGATCTCTAGGAATCTTAATCCCAATGACATGCGATGCATCACCCATATCCTTCATGTCAAAATTCTTAGAAAGAAATTGTTTTACCTCGCGTAACATCCCCTTATCATTGGTTGCAAGTAAAATATCATTTACATATAGGATGAGAAAACAAATCCGGCTCCCACTGACCTTGTGGTATATACATTGATCCATAATATTCTCTTCGAAACCCTAAGAAGAGATCACACCATGAAACTTCAAGTACCACTGTCAGAAGCCTGTTTCAATCAATATGTAGACTTCTTAAGTTTGCACACCAATTTCTCACCACCATTAGAAAGAGGAATTCTTCAGGTTGTTTTATGTAAACATCCTCCTCCAAGTCCCCATTAAGGAAGGCCGTTTTACAACCATTTGGTGTAATTTCGAAATCAAAATGAGCTACCAATGCCGGAAAGAATCTTTCCGATATACAGGAGAGGAAGTCTCCTTGTAATCAATCCATACCCTTTGAGCAAATCCTTTGGCCACAAGTCTTGCCTTATATCTTTCGATGTTGCCCATTTACAACCAATGGCTCTACACCACTAAGCAACTCGACAAGATCCCAGACGCCATATAATTCATCTCATCAACCATAGCATTCTACCATAACTCAGATTCATTGCAACTCATTCTATTCAGACCTTTGAGTACACAAGGCATAGTAACTAGGTATATCTTCGAATTCTAGTTGATCTCCTTAGCTTTGGACCAGGCTCCTCTTGAGGAACTTCCTGAGGAACCTCTCGAGGAACGGGCTCCTCAACTGGTTGTTCGACAACTTGATCAACTAAAACTTCATCAGCCACTTGTGGAGGTTCAACGTTTTGTTGTACGATACTCGTTTGATAACGAGGTGCATATGAAACGACAATCAATCGATCACTTGAATTGGGAGTTTGAACATCTAAATAATCTCTTTCTGAAATCGGGACATGAGAATGATCACTCCCACCGATCAAGTAATCCTCAAGAAACTTAGCATTCTTAACTCCACAAACCTAATGCTATAGTTGGACAGTAAAATCGATAACCCTTAGACTTTTCGGCATATCCAACGAAATACCCACTTATAGTCCTTGGGTCTAACTTCTTCTCTTGTGGACAGCCTTAAACGCGCATATGTCCCAAACTCGGCTTCCAACCTTTCCATAACTCAAAAGGAGTTTTAAGAACAACCTTGGTTGGAACACGGTTCAATATATACACGACTGTCTTAAGAGCTTCATTCCACAAAGACATAGGAAGCTTTGAATTGCTAAGCATACTCCGCACCATGTCCATTAAAATCCAATTTCTTCTTTTGGCTACATTGATCTCATATGGTGAACCATGCATGGTGTATATACCATGCTCTTGAAGAAATTTGGCAAATGGACCGGGTGCTTGTCCATCTTCAGTGTTCCTCCCATAGTACTCTCCACCTCTATCAGATCCTACAATCTTGATTTGTTTCGTGGTTTGTTTCTCTAACACAGCTTTAATTTTTTTAAAGACATCCAATGCTTCGCTCTTGTTATGAAGCAAGTAGTGATACATATACTGTGAATAATCATCAATGAAAGAGATGAAATTCTTTTGACCATATGCATCCATATCGATATAACAAATATCAGTATGTATGATTTCTAATATGGAAGAGCTCCTCTTGGCACCTTTCTTCGTCTTGTTAGTCTGCTTATCCTTAATTCAGTCTACACAAGTACCATGGTTAGAGAAATCAAGAGTACCAAGTACCCCATCATTGACCAACCTAAGATCCTGTCTTGGGATATGTGTCCCCACCTACGGTGCCACAAGATAGAAGAGTTCTCATTCATAAAACATATCCTATACCTGCACTAGATTGTACATTAAATAAATTACAGGGACAATCGCCTTGTAAACCGATTCGGAAAAGACCATCCGACATTGTACCATTCCCGACATGCTTGGATTTATAAAACATCTAAAAGATCCTTGGATAAACTTAAAGGAATATCCCAAAGGTTTAAGTCTTGAAGCCGAAATCAAGTTTCTAGCGAAATTTGGAATATAAGAAGTCCTTTCCAAATCTAATAGAAAACCAAAATCTTGTTCCCCGAATAGATTCTCTGCTCACTGGCCGTTGGCTTCCTTCGGCTCAGAAATCCCTGCAAGGTATTAGAGATATGAATTGTAGAACCTGAATCAATCCACCACGTATTATAACAAACATCAACCATATTAGACTAATAACAAACTAATGAGAGTGAGATAACTATTGCGATCGGGCACATCACGTTTTTCACCAGAGTAACTTACACGTTGTATGACTGCATAAGAAACAAAGATACACGCTTATAACATAGGTAGAGGCTAATAACCAAATCATATTTTACCAATGTAAATATGTAAAGCAGACAGATACGAATCTACAAAATAAAACTGACCGTGGGCTAAGTTTTTACCAAATGATTCCTATGTACAACAACTTGATAAAACTGACAAATTTCATGCTTTTTCTCTATCACTGTGGGCAAATTAAGAAATATAATCCAACATTTTATCCTGATTAAATATACAAGTACAATAAAAATTCCCGTGAGAAAAGATTTATCATACTCGTACAATTAATCACAAGTGATGTCATTCCAAATGTGATCAAACACATAATATGCAATGTAATCAATTAAAGGTGCTATGGCTATACTTCAATTAATTAAATTACATAGATCGCATGACGTCAAACCAAAAATTGTCCCACAACTCCATACGAAACAATAGTAGTAATCCAACAATTTCAACACATGAAACAGAAAATTATACGAAATTGAATGAACAATAACAAAGAAATAGAGAATGTCGCTGCCTCATCAGAACTTGTATTTTGATAAGGGCAAAACTCGACAATAGTACTACAAAGTACAAACATACTGCCATAGTCACGTGAAAATTGAAGTATGACCCACCCATTGTGAATTCACAAACAAATTGTACACCGACTAAAGTACTTATAAAGACAAAAGGAATCAATGAGACAGCGACATTCTCTATTTCTAGTACTTATAAAAGCAGTTGTACATGATGATAACAGAGGCACTTAGTACAGGAAGAAAAGAAAAGAAAAATGTCTCAATATTTCTAGTAAAGTGACAGAGACAACTCCAATAGGAACAGTGTACTACTACACATAGTCAAAGAGGCCAACAGTACCCATTAAATATATATATTTATGTGCACATGTTTCTGCAGAAAAATAACAAAAAATTGAGCAGACATTTTCTGGTCTCAAGGGATCTCCACTCTCCAGGTCACCGAATTCGACGATTCAGAATCTAAACAGGTTGAAATTGGAATATCTACAGAAGCCCTCTACCAAATCTACATTAAACAGAAGCAATCACAGAACAATCAGAGAGTTTGACGTAACACGAAAATCCGACTATATGCATCAAGGCAGAGATTTCTATACGCTCTGATATCAATTGATAGAATTTCTGATCCACAAAGAAATCAACAGAGCAACCAAGAACAAAAAATGGAAGCATATAAAATTGATTGACCTCCAGCCATTGATGCTATCTCGAGTTGGGAATGACTGTGTTTTCCCTATTTACGCCTTGACGCGTTGGGTTCTAAACACCAGTCTACGCCTCTGATACTGCACACCACTATACGCCTTTTGTTCTGTCCACCAGTGTACGCCTTTGGATCTGAACACGAGTCTGATTCGCAAACGAAATCCTTGATCGAGTACCCTTCTTTGATATGGAGTCTTCTCTTCTCTCGCATCCTCGCAAGATGGTGAATGTGACTGTAGAATGTTACGAACAGGGATCCAAATCACAGCCTCCATATATTTCACGTCTGCCATCAAGACGTAACTGATATGAACTGCCAGTAGTAGTGATAACCGTAGGTTAGTTTTTTGGACAATTTTTTATCCAATGTTATGCGGGCCACAAAATAAAGGTGGAACTTTTACATATAGTACTCTACACTGAAATTGATAATCCTTTTATAGTTGGTCATAGAATTAACTACTTTAAGAACTGAATACAGACTCCAATTCTGCATGCCAAAGTTTCTTCCTGCTGGTTTTCATCTCGATGAATTACTACTTTGTGGTTTGAATATCATGTTACATCATAATTTACCCAGCCTTTTGCCTTAATGTCTTACATCGGTGCAGTGGCTTATGCGTTGCATGCTCTTCTAGTCTTAATAAAGTTATAAATTATTATGCAGTCCAAGTTCCCAACTCTAAGTAGGATATTCGACTCATGCAAGAACTTGCCAGAATTCCAAATTTCTTTGCCAGAAAGACAGCCCGATGCTATACAGTAGTCTGCCTGAATGTATTCTGCTTCTTCTGAAAGAACAATAAGATATGTACAATCTGTTTCCATCTCTGTAAGTCACTCTTCTGGTTTTGTGTACTTTTTTTTTTTTTTTTTTTTCTCTTTGGCAACTTGTATTATAGCCATTTCAAATTTGATGATCATGGAATAAATTTCTCGACAGACTTGATTTATGAAATTCCTATGTCCTATTGTGATTTTGCGTTAAAAATGACCGTCACGACTTCTCCTACTTATTGATTTGGTCACAGTGATCAAGTGTGTAAATCAGAATCATGCAACAAAGAGGATCCAAAAGAGGACCGACTATTGTTCCCAATTTCTACTTCTTATCAAAGTTCTTGATAAATCTCTTGACAACAACCAACACTGCAGATACTAGAAAGATAAGCTGCAAAACTCATTGGTTGAACAAAATATTTTATGGTCGAAATTGACTTGGACAGTCTGATTATGATTACTTTCCATTTATCTGCCTGTGTTACACAAGATCAAACGTGCCAGCCCATCCAAATCATTTCTTGTTTACCTTCCTTTGGACATGTGCATTTGGTCAATATATGTATGAAATAGTCATAATAACTCGCAATGGTGTCTTCGAAACGAATGATAACTGATAACCGAACTAACCTCAAATTTAATTTATCAGAAATCCGAAAGGAAAAAGTTTTGTTCTGTCTGAACAATCTGTGTAATGAATTCCATTGGTTTGGTAGCAGGATTAGATCGGAAGCTTAATTTTATGAATGTTTGGGTCGCCAAATTAATTGTTTAGAAACTCAAGTCTATGATGTTTAACAGTGTTCTGTTTGAAAATGTGGATTTCCTTGGAAAACATTCTCTAATTTTAAGTATGAAACCCCTTCCATGGCAGTTATTGGGTGAGAAAGGACACACCTCGAAAAGATTGAAACTGGTTACAGGATTTGTGCAACTTGCACGGTAATGAGAAAGTAGGTCTTGTTTAAAGGGGTATTCCTTACAACCAAGAACAATATTCTGCTAAGTAGAATACAGAGAATTACATGTTTCTTTTTCACTTAGCCATTTTGAGGTCAAGCAATGGATGCCCTTCTCATAATTTTCTTCAGTTTATGTAGAACTGCCTGTGTTTCATTGAGAGACGGATCAGGTGATTAGGGAACCTAGTAGTACAATAGATTTAGACCAAGGAACTCTCGTCCTCTCCTGTTATCTGTTAGCAGATCATTAGTTCAGAGGAGCCCATTGTCAGAATTGATAAGTTGGCTGAATAATTCATTTCATAACTCTGATCATGTATATTAGGTTTTCAGAATCTATTCCAGGAAGTTTCTTTTTTTAGCCTTAGCGTGGTGCTTGCATATGTATTTTATACTACATGTGTACTATTTAATTAAATGCCAAACTGCACATGTATTAGTGAAAATTGCTTAAACCGCTTTATGTGCTCTCTCTCTCTCCCTCCCTCTCTGGCAATCTTTCCATGACCTTTTCTCGAATTCCCATCATCTTTCTCTCTTCTCGCAATGCTCTTTCTCTTTCCCCCCATCTTTCTCTTCATACATATATATATGCAAATAGATAGATATAGACATACGGAAATGTAGGAACTTGACCCAGGCAGCCTACCCATATTAAACTAGGAAAAAGCTTGTTGAGCTGAGTTGTATAAAAATAGGTAGAGAGATTCACACAATTCTTGAGGGGTTTTCTTGAGGTGCCAAAACCATCAAAATCGCCATGCTGCCATTTGAAACCATACTAGAAGCAGAGACATATCTGGGGAGAAGCCTCACATTTGCAGAGACATTATGGTTCAACTACTCAGCAAACAAGTCTGATTTCTTTCTCTATTGCCATAACACCATCTTCTTGTTGTTGTTCTACACTTTGCTTCCTCTCCCTTACGTGATTGCGGAGCTCATGAGGTCTGAAGAAATCGACAAGTTCAAGATTCAACCCAAGATCAAAAACTCATTCAGCGACATGTTCGGGTGTTACAAGAAAGTCATGGCCCTCTTTGTCTTTGTTGTTGGCCCCCTTCAACTTTTCTCTTTCCCAGTCATTCAGGTACGCTGTCATACTATTTTGTGCTCATTTATAAAAATATTTGGTAGGTTTTGGAATACTCAATAGTTTTCCTTCTTTCTCTTGTGCTCTAAGAGTTACTGACCTCTAATCTGTCTCTGTATGCAGTGGATTGGGATAAGAACAGGATTGCCATTGCCTTCCCTAGCGGAGATGTTCTGGCAAATGGTGGTTTATGTTCTTGTTGAGGACTACTCAAACTACTGGCTGCACAGGTTGCTACACTCCAAATGGGGCTTCGAGAAAATTCACAGAGTGCACCATGAATACACGGCTCCAATTGGACTTGCAGCACCCTATGCTCACTGGGCAGAGGTTTTAATCCTTGGGTTGCCATCATTTCTTGGTCCAATGATGGTTCCTGGTCACATGGTCACATTCTGGCTCTGGATGATCATACGGCAAATGGAATCCATTGACACTCACAGCGGGTAATATTTCATGCTAGAAACACGCATTTTCACTAGCCAAGCTTCAACTAGCGGTTCATCATTGACTAATCTCATGTATCTTCTGTGACTAGTTATTTACCGAATGTTTCATTCGGATTGTCATGAAATACTGTACATTAATGTGTAACTTTCATTAATGTGTAACTTTTGATCTTTTACCAAAGATAATTTAACTGACATTGGTGAGTACTGAATGATGCAGATATGATTTCCCTTGGAGTCCAACGAAATATATCCCGTTCTATGGAGGCCCAGATTACCATGACTATCACCATTTCGTCGGAGGAAAAAGTCAGAGCAACTTTGCTTCAGTGTTCACTTACTGCGACTTTATTTATGGAACCAACAAGGTGAGTCCATGATTTAATTGTTTGTACTGAAAGTTTAAGGTTCAAAGGGGTTTCTAGAGTTTTTAATTGTATTTGTTTTTTCTTCATAGTGTTTTTAATTGGTTAATAAATGGTTGGGGGAATGTGCGACAAATGTAGCGAATTTCTCGAAGCATGACATGGGGGGTTATAAATCTTTCACCAAATGAGGTTTTTAGCTTTAAGACTTGCAAGGTCAATTCAACTTTTACTTGTGTAGATGCTGCCCCGTCTATACTTGTTCTCGAGCTTCACCATGTTTGAGAATTTGAGTTCATCTTTTGATGTTTTACTTTCCTTAGGTTGCATTAAGGTTGTGAACTACTACTAATAATTTGTTCTCCCTGTTTGTGCCCATGTTTTGGTTTCTCTAAATTTTTACTCTATTTCTTCAATCAGACAAGTTTTGGATCTCTATGTTTTTACCAGGGATACCGCTACCAGAAGGGAGTGCAGAATAAGTCATTTGAAGTCCTCAAAGTCGACGACTAGAGAGAGATCGATCGATGAAGTTGACATTCTCGGGCAATCGATTGATTTTACTCCCACAACTCTGTAATTGACCCTTGTGCAGCTTCTGCATTGGCTCTTATAATTTTATGACAGTGCTGTTGTATATATAAATAACTAGTAGGTGTACATAGGACACGTATTCAATAATAACGTGTGCAATATAGTACTTCTATGTCTGAATACCCGGTGACTGTTCCTTCAACATATGTCTCACCAGGGGCGGATCCAGAATTATGGATGAGCGGGGGCTGAGGTATATAGTATTCAACTCTAAAAGTAATGGTTGGCCCCAAGAAAAACACAATTTTGGGACGAAATCAAAAAATCAGTGGCGCTGAAGTGAAAATCAACCTAAAATACGGGTGATGTTACAAAATTTAAAATTTGAGTGGTGGCTATAGCCCATACCCGCCCCCATGTGTGTCCGCCCCTGTGTCACGCTGTCTTTATTTTCATGGAACGTTTTTTTTTTTTGGTAAGTTACTATTTTTTTTTGCCAAGTCTCCCTGGAACGTTCGAAATAACTTAGCCTCCGCTTGATTAAAATCATGTGTCCGCCACCACATGGATCCGTGTGTGGGGATGTGCGTCAATCAAGATTGGGTAGAGGACAAATGCCCTCTCGTACTTTGTTTTAAGTTAGTTACTACTAACATATATATCCATCTGGGTCTTATCTATATTTTTGGCTGCTAGTGTATCTCTAGAAGTTTTTATCTTATTTATCTATTTTAAGAGCACCACGTTAGCATGACACGTGACACTATTTTACGTCATTAATTAACTCACATATATGCCCAATAAGCTTCAATATATTAGTCATCTAGATTCTAGGTTATAAAAATCAAATTTTATTTGGCTATCTCTCTCCCAATTACCTCACTTTTATTTGCTATGTCCAAACGCAAGTAGCATGTACCACTTAACCACTACATGCTGCGTTAACACTGAATTTTATCCAGTTGGACTTTATTTGGAATAATAATCTATCATCCAAACACGCTCTTGACTCCTGATGAAAGTTAATGCCTATAAACCAATAGCTGGTGCAACGCACACACTCTTGACTTCTAAATTGGGAGTGTGCATTTGTTCGAGTTCATTGATATAAATAGGGAGCTGCCATATGAAACCTTAGAAGAAGCAGAGACATCTCTAGGGAGGAACCTTACCTTTGCAGAGACACTATGGTTCAACTACTCTGCAAACAAGTCTGATTACTTTCTCTATTGCCACAACACCATCTTCTTGTTCTTGTTCTACACTTTGCTTCCTCTCCCTTATGCGATCACGGAGCTCATCATGACGAGGTCTAAAGAAACAACTGACAAGTTCAAGATTCAGCCCAGAATCAACAACTCATTCAGTGACATGTTCAAATGTTACAAGGATGTCATGACCTTGTTTGTGTTTGTTGTTGGTCCCCTTCAACTATTCTCTTTTCCAGTCATTCAGGTACAATACTAATACTACTTAGAGAAGAAAACGGAGGTAACTACTCTGGTAACTGAGAAATGTTATTTGTCCCATATCGGTTGTTTCTTAACATGGTATCAGAGTTTGGTTTTGCTGTTGGCAACTACTCATCTCCAAATTTTGCAGTTGGCAAAAAGCCGGTCAAGTCGCAACTCTGGCTCAAAACTCACTCATATTAGAGACTTTATATTTGATCTTATAAACGTTTGAAGTTGAAGCTATGGCTAATACTATGAAGCTTTCATGCATGCATGAAGCTTTGCAAATACTGGGAAACTATGGCCAAGACTGTTAATTCTTTTGAGCTCAGATTCAAAAAAATAGTAGTTTAATGCAAAGAAAACATATGTCCTAACCAACATCGAAGATTGTATGTTGTTGTTGATTTATTTGATGTTTTTTTTTTTTTTCAATAGAAATGTCAATTTCATTAGCTCATAATTGTGTTAAAAATTATGTGGCTCTCTCCCACGTATAGAGAGTGGAGATTTTTGAATTCTGAAGTCCATATTTATATACATAAAGGGCATAAGGTTCGTTGTACGCAAGGACACCTAAAATATTTAGAGCTGACCCTGCGTGGGCTACACGGGTAAAAGAAACTTTCACCCCTCTAGTTTGACTAAAGTACACTTCCACTCCCTTAATGTGCGGAACTTTCGAAAACTTGAACCCCCGCCCCCCCAATATAACATTGTGACCTCGTTAGTCTGGACTTCTCGAAACATAGTTTATGGGACAAATTTGCCCCCTATAATGGAACTCTGGAAAAGTTGGCCTCCAAATTGTGAAGTTGTTAGTCAGGAATTGATGTCCATCACTAAACATAGTTTTTGGGAAAAATTTGCCCCCTATAATGCAAAGCATGGGATCGCCAAGTGGTATAATAGACTTTTGCATGATAAGGAGGGCCAATTTCTCTCTAAAACTATTATCAGTGACGGACCCCACTCATGTAACGGGGTCACAATACGAGGTAAAAGTTACCTTGAAGTTCGGTACACTAAAGGGTTGAAAGTGTCATTTTCCAAATTGGAAGGATTGAGAGTGTCCTTCAATCAAACTAGAGGGGGGTGAAAGTGCCTTGAGCTACTCCCTCCAGTGCCAACTGGTTTTGAGGTGGAAGCCTAGTATTCATAACAATTTTTAGTCATTTCTCGAAATGTTTTTCTAGGTCCTATGAATAATTTCTTAAGTCTTTCTCTCGGTGTTTGTGTGGGTGCAGCGGATCGGAATAAGGACAGGGTTGCCCCTGCCATCAGGATGGGAGATGTTTTGGCAGATGGTGGTGTATGTTCTTGTTGAGGACTACTCAAACTATTGGCTCCACAGGCTACTACACTGCAAATGGGGCTATGAGAAAATCCATAGGGTGCATCATGAATACACGGCACCATTCGGATTTGCAGCGCCCTACGCTCACTGGGCAGAGGTTTTAATCCTTGGGTTCACGTCATTTCTTGGTCCTATTATGGTTCCTGGCCATACCGTCACATTCTGGCTCTGGATGATCCTCAGGCAAATGGAAGTTATTGAGACTCACAGCGGTTATATATTTTTATCTTTTTTTTTACCAAAACAATTTTGTTGAAATTGGGGAGTTAAAATGACTGGCATTTACGTGCAGATATGATTTTCCATGGAGTCCCACAAAATATATCCCCTTCTATGGAGGCTCAGAATACCATGACTATCACCATTTTGTCGGAAGAAAAAGTCAGAGCAATTTCGCTTCAGTGTTCACTTATTGCGATTCCATTTATGGAACCAACAAAGTTAGTGTTTCATTTTGGTAATACACGGAGCAGTTTCTTTTTTTTTTTTTTTTGATAGGTGAAGAACAAGCCTATCTTAATTGTACTGGTGTACAATGCCATAATTCTGGAATGATTCCGTGGATTCACCGTGTTTTGTTTCTCTCAGTAAATTGATTCGAGCAAAATTTTACTACATTTCTTCCTTCCTTCAATCACAGTTTAGAACTAATGTTCGTCGCCTGTTTGTTTTTACCAGGGATACCGCTACCAGAAGGGAGTGCGGAGTAGGTCATTGCAAGTCCTTAAAGTCGACGAATAGAGAGAGAGAGATCTTGACATTCTCGGGCAATAGATTGATTTTACTATCACAAACTTTGTAATTGACCACTTTTGCAGCTTCTTGGCTCTTGTTATTCTATAAAAGTGCGGTTGTATGTATAAATAACTAGTAGGGCTTCACTTTGGACTTTGGAGAACCTAAAATATCAATATCCACACCACTTTTTTACTGTTTTAATTTCTTCCGCCCATCTTCGTTTCGGGTCCGGACACAATCTTGTGATGGTACTATCAAAATTAGTAGTTGATAACTAATTTCCGATTTTAATTCCCGAGTGCCACGTAAGATTCAGGGTTGATCTTTGGTTACCTTTGAATGACGAAGTGACAACGTGCACTTTTTGCTACCGTGCTTAAATGATTGGTGGATAGTTTGATCCTACAATTTTTTACATTTTCAGCTCACATATCCGCGTTGATCATGGGTGAACACATTTGCAGATGCGAATGAAGCCCTACTCGATTTTCAAATTTTGCAATATCTTCAAATTTTTCTTGTAAATTTTGGTTTAACCCCCACAACTATTTTTGATTAATGCTTATTGTTTTTAGAGCATCCGCAGAAGTATTATCTACAAACTAGCTAAATTTTTGTGCAAATTCAACTTATTCATTTTAGTAGGGTAGATTTTCTCGAGTAGTGTTGTACCAATACTATCTAAAAGTGAAACAAGAAATAAAAAATAAATGTAGCTAGGATGTGTTGACTCACCACATCTAGCTAGCATGAAATTAGGAGACTAAAATAGTATTTGGTTTAGGTAATCTGCTGCAGACTGTACTTATTCAAATTGACGTGCTATTTTAGTAATAACTTCTATTTGAATAGTCTACTGTGGATGCTCTTACAGTTTACGGTTTAGCTTCCACTAGTTCACATAATTTTACTTAATTTTAAATTTTAGCCCCCGCTCATGGATCCACCCTTTGGTGATAAACTTTCTTTTCAACTTCAATCCCAGCTGCAATGAGTAGGTAGGTCAATAACATCACATAATTGGCCTCGTCTACCAAATACTTCAAACTTTCTGATTTCGTACGAGTCTAATCCCAAAACCAAAACAATAACTTGAAACAACTTGATTGAATTGTACATGATGTGATTAAAATGCAATTCAATTATTATTTTTACAATTATAGTGATTACGTGAGAAAAACAACGTTGAATCTAATTTGTGAGTACAGTATACGTTATCTTTATAGAAAATTTGTAACCACACGACTTGACTCTCAATTGATCAAAATCATTTGTCCATCACTGCATGCAGTTGGAGTGCTTTCTCTTTAATGGGTCCACCACCAGTTGGTGTGCATGTACTATGCATCAGAGAGGACAAATACCTCTCGGACGTTGCTTTAAGTTGGTAACTACCCATTGGTAATTTGGTACCAAGTTTAATACATCATCTGTTCTCTCTCAATAGTCACAATTTAACTTTTTTTTCCGTATTCGGGTCATTTTGACCCAGTGATTTGGATAGCAAAACTATAAAATATTTTATAATTTTTCGTGGTGTTGCAAAGTAGAATTTACTCTACAACACCATGCAAAGATTATCAAAGTCTTACATCGTTTTACTAACTAAATCACTAAGACAAAGTGATCCAGTGAATAGTAATAAAATGAAAAATGTAAAAATTCAGAGAGAACAGATGAAAAAGTAAATATTTTTTTTCTAAAGAAAAACATGGCACGTGGTGCTTAACATCATCAATTAACTCACATACCATTAGGCTTCAATATATTAGTCATGTAGGTTATAAAAATGATTTTTTTTTTTTTTTTTTTATTTAGCTATTTTCCCTCTCACACTCGCCCGCTTTTACTTGAGATATGTCAAAACGGAAGTGTATGGACCACCACTAAATGTTGCCTTCAAACAGAATTTCATCCGGGCATGGTCTCATTCCAATAATTTATAATTTCATAATTTTACAATCTATCATCCAAACACACTCTTGATTTTTAAATTGTGAGCGTGCATTTGTTCATTTGAGTTTTGTACACCACCATCATGCTGCCATATGAAACCTTAGAAGAAGCAGAGACATCTCTAGGGAGGAACCTTACCTTTGCAGAGACACTATGGTTCAACTACTCTGCAAACAAGTCTGATTACTTTCTCTATTGCCACAACACCATCTTCTTGTTCTTGTTCTACACTTTGCTTCCTCTCCCTTATGCGATCACGGAGCTCATCATGACGAGGTCTAAAGAAACAACTGACAAGTTCAAGATTCAGCCCAGAATCAACAACTCATTCAGTGACATGTTCAAATGTTACAAGGATGTCATGACCTTGTTTGTGTTTGTTGTTGGTCCCCTTCAACTATTCTCTTTCCCAGTCATTCAGGTACAATACTAATATACTACTCTAGAGACTTAGAAATGTTTTTTGTCCTACATCGGGACTAATTTCTTAACATGGTATCAGAGTCTGGTTTTATCTATTTTGCGCATCAAGCATGGTATTAGAACCTGATTCTGTTTGATCCATCTGAGTATATGATCTTGCCTGAGCATTGTTGTTTGTCCCACATTGAGACTCTGTCTGTTTCGGCTGTGCCTAATACGAGGAAAATTTTATAGAGTCTTCTCTCTTGATCTTTTGTGTGTGTGTGTGGTTGCAGTGGATTGGGATCAGGACAGGGTTGCCACTGCCATCAGGGTGGGAGATGTTTTTGCAAATGTTGGTTTATGTTCTTGTTGAGGACTACTCTCACTATTGGCTCCATAGACTACTACACTGCAAATGGGGATATGAGAAAATCCACAGAGTGCACCACGAATACACGGCGCCAATTGGATATGCAGCGCCATACGCTCACTGGGCAGAGGTGTTAATCCTTGGTTTCGCGTCATTTCTTGGTCCTATGATAGTACCTGGACATACCGTCACCTTCTGGCTCTGGATGATCCTAAGGCAAATGGAAGCTATTGAGACTCACAGTGGGTATATATTTTTATCTTTTTACCAGAACAATTTCGTTGAAATTGAGGAGTTAAAGTGACTAGCATTTTACTATGCAGATACGATTTCCCTTGGAGTCCCACAAAATATATCCCCTTCTATGGAGGCTCAGAATACCATGACTATCACCATTTTGTCGGAAGAAAAAGTCAAAGCAATTTCGCTTCAGTGTTCACTTACTGCGATTACATTTACGGAACCAACAAGGTTAGTATGTGATTTGACAACTCCGGTTCTACTAGGTATCCGGTGCCACCATAATTATGGAAAGATTATGTGGCTTCCCCATGTTTGTGCCCATGTTTTGGTTTCTCTCAAAAAAAAAAAGTTTTGAGCTAGATTTTACTCTATTTCTTCAATTACACAGTTTTGGACTAATATCCGTCGTCTGTCTGTTTGTTTTACCAGGGATACAGCTACCAGAAAGGAGTGTGGAATAATAGGTCGTTACAAGTCCTTAAAGTTGACGACTAGAGAGAGATCGATGAAGTTGATATTCTCCGGCAATGGATTTCAACTACAGAGGTCATTTGCAAGTCCTGCTGCTGGGAGTAGTAGATAACTAGGTGTACATAGTACTACTGCTCAATAACGTTTTGCATCACATATTATGTTTGATAACAGCACATAAATTGGCCAAAATAATTGTCCATTCTAGCTACAAGTACGTACTAGCATACCGGTATCTGTCAGTAGGCCAACATAACAGCACATGGCCTCATTTACTGAAGAATACTTCCAACTTTCTCAATTGATACGAGTCCAATCCAAAATCTATAACTTGAAAACAACTTGGTTGGTGTATCAATATCTTCACTAGCTTAACGAAAGCATAAACCACCACCAGAAAGGGTGCAAAATCCGGACTCAAAGCACGGTGTTCATAACCATCAAAATTGTCCATATGACCATCTCATCAAAACCTCTGGACATTCGAGTTTCAAAAGCACCATATCTTTTTCCTAGCTTTGTGAAAGCTGGCTCATGGTTCTACTACTATTAACCAAGACAAGAAAACCGAGAAAACAGCCTATGCTCTAATTTCACTGTCTGCCGAATCTTCTATACTTTCGCCAAAGGGGTATGTATCTCATTGAAATTAGGAGGTTTTTTACTTTGCGGGCTTCAAAGAGGTAGCTAGCTTGCAAGTCGATCAGGAAGAAATAAACCAATGGCATCAAGCTGAGCTCCAATCCTTTGAAGTCAATGACTACTACTAAGCAACTGTCGGAGCCAACCAGAGCTTCACTTTCTTGTCAATGCTGGAGGTGGCTAAAATCAGACCCTGTTTACCTCCTCCTGTGAGGAACAACAGATAAAACAAACATATGAGATTGTATAATTTCATCACCTCTGAATTGAGATTGACAAGTACAAACAAAAAAAGGTGGCTATTGTTCAGCAAGTGAACAGATTGCACAGGCATGTAGGATAAAGCAATGTCCCGGGTTAAATTTAGAATCATTTGCCACGTCTGTACAGATGAAAATGCTGATGGAACTGCACAAATCAGATTGGTCTTTTCCAAAATTTGAATGGATGAGGAAGGATTCTGCCTGGTGTATTGGACATAGTGGATCCTAGGAAAAAGCTAACTGATTCCTTACAGTTGTTGCAATGCTAGCTTTCAACTTTGACATGCCTTCTCATACAAAGAAGCCCCCATTCCAAGAAACCTCATATTATACATCTTAAGGTCAAATGTAGTCCCATTCAAGGCAATCCCCAACAGTATATGGCAAATGTGTTATGACATAAGTAGAAAAAATATATTACCCGTTGGTATTGTCGTAGGAGACCATGCAACGTTTGTGATGTCACCTGCACGGTTGATCATAAGATTAGAGCATAGTAGTTTTTCAGATCATCAAGGGAGATGATCTGAAACATAGCATCCAGAAGCATGCAGTAACACAACCAGCCTAAGGTTGAACTAAACGTATTAGTAGAAAGCTAAAAATAGAACATAAAATTATCATGGTCACAGCAGAAATCAATAATCAACTGCACGATATATGACATAACCAAATAGGTGGAAGTCTGGAACATTATCATCATAACACAAACAATGTCTTAAGTCTTAACATGCATGGCTGGTTTCACGAAGTTCCTGAATTAAAATGAACTATATTATCCTACAAATAAGGCTTGTCTGTATCTAAAAAGATGCGTTTATGTATGTCTAAAACAAGGCTATTACCCTGCTTTGTCGTAGTTACATTTTCAGCTATTTAGTTAAATGATTTCATTAGGCAGACAGCTGACCACACAAGAGCCAAGCCAGTGAAATGAGTTTTCTCGGACAGAAATGATATCTACAAAATGCTCATCTAGTAAGAGGGTAAATAAGACTATCAGATAGGAAACGAACGCGCAAACCTTGTTTAGGGATCCATCTGTCTGATCATACCATGCTTTAAAACATACCACTCAGGAACTTCAGAGGTAAAGGATAAAATATTTTCATCAGACTGGGAGAAGACGAGGTGATTTGTGCATCAATAGAGTGAGGCCACAACATCAAGCAAACATAGCAGTCTCACCTTAACCTATTTTCATTAAATAGAACTAACTAAAGTGCGGCATTTTTCAAAAACGAGTTCTACACAATCAACTTAATTTATAATATGAAGCACAGGTGCTTATGGAAGGTCGTGCCCCGCACAAGGTGCACCTTGCGTTCTACTGGGTGTGGTAGGGTCATTTTGTACTTTCTGAAAGTTTTTTAGTTAGGAGATCTTCTAAAAAACAAGTACAATTTAACCAAAAGAACATGCATCTTATGTGACATGTGAACATATGATGCGTATACTTCCTAGACTGGTCAATTATTGTTCTTATTTTGGATAGGAGGAAGGCTTACTCGATGGTTTTTTATCATATTATATTCCTGGTTTATTACAAACTAAATTTTAAAGCTATGAAACACGATGTTTGCCAGGGTCCCTATTGGCATGGCATGGTTGCATTTACAGAAACAAAATGACCAGAATTCAACAAGAGGAAGGAAGCAAGTAAAAGATATGCACCATTCTCCAAAGGAGACTGGATAGGAGGAAGGCTTACTGTTCCACAAATTCATAGGAAAGGGGATCAAGATATAACATACCATCATGAGCATTTTCAGCAGTGTCCAATACTTCACCGGTTTCAGCAGACAACCACTGCAAGGTTGAACCATGAGTGGCTACTAATATCCTTCCATCAGGAGAAATACTGAGACGGTCATACTGCATGGTGGCTCCACTCGCATCATGAAGCGGAATGGGAATGACCTTCAGAGTCTTTGGATCCTCATCAAGATGAAAACGAACTTCGAGAAAATATAAAAGGAAATCATTAATGGACACTAATATTACAACAAACATCGTAGATTTTTTGGCAACATCAACATCTTTAATTTTTTGGGATAAACCACGATACGAGGGGAAGGGGTGATCACCGTCTACCTACTGAGCTGCGACAAGATAAAATACATGCATAACGATAAGAAGCCATAAGGTGTTGTATTTTGCAGCATTCCAGATAATACGATAGAGCAGTGTGGGTTCCACACATTTTAAAGGAGTCATTTTGTAATTATAATGTTATAATACAATCCATAAAATTATAGAAGTTACACAGTGAACCACAAACTTTATAAGAACGCGATCATTTACACTTCAATTAAATAAATTATGAACATATACTTCACAGAGTTTGTACCATGACCACAAACTTATGGTATGTCCCTCAAAGCTTCATAAAAAATGCACTACAATCCTTAAATTTTGTACAATTTCTGTTAGGACTCGTATCTTTTTAGACAGTGCCTTGCGGCATGGGCAATATCTAGTTCCAGATAAGTTTGACTATACACCTATTGTATACCAAAACTGAGTAAATACCTTACTGGTACAATAGGACATAAAAACACTAGCTTTTGTATCATGCTCAATGCATAGCAACCATAGCGTATAACAAATCCTAATTTCTACTCCACTCACTTCTATAATCCATTAGGGAGATACTATATTTCTTAGAGACATGCAACCATTGCAGCCAGATTATAACTTTGTGGACATTACTTCCTCAAAACCCCTTCTTTCTCAATGTTCTACATAACTAGTTGGGTTACACTGAAATTCACATAACTTGTTTGTTCAAAGCATTCAACGTCGAACGAAGACAATACTCTGCGACAAACAAGACAGATCAACAGATAAATTAAAATGAAACAGTGGGACCAGTGTCATGTGGCTCACAATTAGGACTGCAAGTTCAAACCGGCTAAACAGCAAACGGTTCAGTTCAAAATTTATACAGATCCGATACGGTTTCTTGAAATACCAAACCAAGATAAACGGTCTTTTTCTTTTTCTGATCCAAAAGACTGAACCGTTTGACTTAATATATTCTAGATATTGCTACGACCGCCAGACATGGTACTTTAAAATTCAATGCAGGGCATATAATGGTTTTGAAATCTGAACTCCATTAAGCCCATGTCTCATTATGTTATGACCTTCTCGGTATCTGTTTAAGTCCTTGAAGCGTCAAGCAAATCCATCTGATTTTTACTTGTCTCAAGTGCCAACTTAAACTCAACGTCATTAGATCAATCTGGTCCTGATGTTTCGGTCAGACTAAGAAAGACTAGATGCCTAGATATATAAGAAAGTAAAAGATGGGCAGACATACCATTGATATTCCAGAATCTTATTGTACCATCCTTAGATGCCGTTATAATTTGTTCTGAATTTGGAGCAAAGCACAGCCAAGTTACCGCACTCTGGACATCGACCGATTAACCAGTAAGTTCAGAGGATAAAAAGGAACAAGAAATGAGAGAAGTGAGTGAAGACGCGAAACAGCTCCACTTGTTAGCATGCAGGCAAAAAAGAAAGGTGAGACACAAAGGCAAGGAGATTAGAGAGAAGCAGGATATCAGTTACAAATAATAAAACCTCTTCATTTAGATTCTTCAAAACTTCTACAGCAACCACATGATACTGGAGGAAGTTTAGAAGGTGGGCCAAAAGTTCAGGTACTAAACATACAGATAGTTAAAACAAAAATTCATTGACCCAGCGCATTTACCCACCAATACGAATAAGATAACTGAGCAAAGTTTCACAGAAAATCGCTTCTGATGAGTTATTCAACAAGGAAAACTTAACTCCTGTAAATAGAAAATGAATACCTTGTGCCCCTTCAGCTGCATGGCTTTCGAGACCTCCTTAACAGATCCATCTTTGGAGTATACAACCTCCCAAATCTACGTAAACAAATCAAATGGCAATCCATTAATTGGATCCAAAAATGTAAATCTCATTAAAGTAAACTACTAAACAACAATAATTGTTGTTCCCTTTCTAAGAAGCCCAATCGTAATGGGGTTTTTTGTCATGCATTTACATGAATTGGCTCAATCTGGGACCAGAGAAAAGGTCAGAAATATCCAGGGATGAGACGCGGAGTAATTGTAAGAACTTATTCTTGTTTGGCTTTGATTAGAAAGAGAGAAAAAAGTGAGGATAACGGAAAATAAAAGAGTAAGCTCTGGGATAATCTCCCGTTTATTTTACATCTTTTTCTTTTCTCTATTTTCTTTTCTGCGTATACCAAAAGCAAAAAGGCAAAATTGCACCAGAAGTACCCATAGTTTGATTTTTTCTCACCCACAGAAAAGGAGAGGGAGAAACACGTGTGCCTGGGTGTATCGGAGCATCACAAATGCAGTATAGAAATAGAATATACATACATGAGTAAGTATAATCAAATCAAATACTGGCGGAAGTACCTTAACATCAGCAGTAAAAGCTGCGGCGGCAACAAACCGACCATTAGGAGATATCGCAGCAGTGTTGTTTTTAAGTTGATTTGTGTCAACAGTACCCAACACCTTTCCAGACTTCCCGTGCCAAAGTATGATATCAGTCCCTAAATAACAACAGATACTCAAAATAAGCTAGGGGATACACATGGAGCCTTTTGAAATCGTTTTACGAGCAATAAAATAGATGTGTTCGACCCAACAAGCCTAGTATAACCTTGTATTACTGACCGTTGTTTGAATATAAATATTTATTTAGAGATAAGCTATCTGCTAATTATCTCTAATCTCGCTTGGCATACTTGGTAACAGCACAAACACGGATTCAGACTTCAAGTGTAGGGTATCTGCTACCAATAGGACTTCTCTTATAAAATTTGAGCTGACTTGGTAACAGCACAAACGCTGTGCTTCAAGTGTAGGGTATTGGCTAGCAAATATGACTTCTCATATAAAATTAGAGCCTACTTTCCTCTATACATATATATAATTTTACTAGATATATAAATGCAGGAAGTTGTAAGTTTCAGGCTTTCAGCACCAAAAAATCTGTTTAAACAGCCGGGGAAGGAAGAACAGTAGGAAATAAACTGAGCTTTCAAAATCACGCCTACAGTGGCTAGGCGTTTATGCCCCTGTAAAGATGCATCATGATTCGAGAAGGCAACTCCGGTATAATCCTTCAGATCATACCATTGCAGTAGCTGTCCTATAACATAATAGCATATAACTATCCCAAGTAAACAAAAATTAATGAGAAATGACTTGTTAATCTAACTGCAAGGCACCTTTCATCAAAAAGAACTCAAAAAATGATAAACTCAAGTGAAATTTCTAGATGTTCCTTAATAAAGGAGAACAAGCACGCAAGAACATGCTATACGCTACATAAGAGCCGAAGACATTTGAAAAAACGACGGGCCCTGTGAGAGGATAGTCACAACCCTTGTATTATCAAGTTCAAGCCTCTTAAATAAATCATAGGGTACAGATCAAAGGTGGATGGTAACATACAAAAACACTTGCAAGTATTAGGGTACAGAGAGATTTTAACAAATCGACAAGAGATCATCAACAAAACCCAATGAATGGGTTATTTTTTTGTAAGAAAAAACAAGTTGGTATCAGAAAGTGACATCAATACTGCAAGGCGAACTTGTCCTCTGCGGTTTGCTAACTTTAAATACATGATTGATGAGTAGTCCCCTAGTGATATACAAACGATAAACCAAATGTGTCGGTTCATTGCCATTAGCAGAGATGGTAATCTATAACTCAATTAAGTAAGAACAGAACACACTTCTTCCTTAAGTAACAAATAATAATACATAGCACGAATTGCATTACCTTCTGAACATGACACAATAATGGTACTTCCATCCGCAGTGCCATATGTCGCTTTTGTGCCAACAAGGGTGATGATTTCTCTCATATCATGCGCTTTGGGATGTTTCCATTTAATCTCTGGAAGAGGAAGCTTGGTTTGCTGAATAGTTCCACCAGGAGCATTGGGTTTTTCTTCTCCATACATGTATAAAGTAGATCCTTGAAGAGCTTGGGAAGCCACCACCAATGAAGATGAATCATCAGAGAATGCAACCGCAGTTGGATGGCATCCAGCAGGCAAGTTAATTCTCAGGAACCTGCATAGGGTAACATATAACTTCAACTGGTAACAAATGAAAAAGAAGGAGTGCAATTATGCACCAACAGCATGGAAAGGGAAAATATTATAGGGTCCTTCAGATTCATACTTGAAGCTTTTACTTGAAGCATCATCCAGTTTAAATATCCTGACCACTCCATCAACACAGGCTGCATAATACATCAAACAGAAGTTACATAAAAAGACATCCAAGCTAATTCTGCTCAAAGAAGCCACACCACACCAGCCCTTCAGGGCAAACTCGTCATATTCTTCATGCCCGCCAAGTACAAATGATGAGATGGTACATAGCACTCAACAGAAAACAGCCTAAGCTGTCTATAGAAGATAATAATAATTCATGCCGAGTTACAAATCGATGTGATTTATTGGCTCATTGGCCCAAGCTAGTCAGCGACTTTAGAGTAACTCGAGTATGGCAGCATGGTCCTAGGTTGACTTAATATTCCATTGGAGCCTCTATTTCGTGCAAAGATTCACTATTTGCTTTCAGAAAACTTTGAATTCTGATAAGTTGTTTGTGCAAGTGGTTAAAGAGGTTTAATTGTAAAGATCAGATAAATTTAGGTGGGCCCTAAATAACTTTCTGTCATAAGAAAAATATCAGATAGAACTGGATGCATAGACCAGTTAAATTTCATTTTGGCTTCAGAAATTATTTACATAAAAGGGAAAGTGTGTTTTGAACTCGGCCACTTCAGCTGACAACATAATGCATGGACCACCTACCCGCTTTTAATGTTTTCTTAAGGGAAGGCAAAAGAGAAAACCATTTATCAAAATACTTAACTATCAGATACAGATCGCAATATCAAAAATATTTCAGACACTTCGGTATAAGTTTGAAGCTCAAGGCTCATCCAAGAAAACAAAAGCGCAGACCTTATCAATTCTACTAAGCTGTGTGTTGTCCGCCCGAAAAATAAGCAAGACATCTGGAAGAAAAAAATGTACCACGTTGTGGAACTTATTGGCTTGTTGCAACCAATAGATACACTGGCTGGTTTCATATAAAGATAAACATAACTGAGCTTAGAACCAAGGAAGGAACATAAATCCACTCTAGCCAACAAAAGAAGAGCTAGTTATTTTCTAGAAAAAAAAAGGGATAGTTACGTAACATGGGAATACTGGCTCTGCAAGATAAATCAAGAACTATTATGACCATCGGCGGAGAAACAACAAACCTGTTGCCAAACTATGACCGTCGGCGGAGAAACATAGGCCCATAACAGCATCAGAATGACCTTTTAAAGTGTTCACATCCAGAGGATGATGCCGTTTGTTTGCCTCCTACATTTAACAATATAACAGAACAAAAGAAAGCATCAGATGCATCATGTCTTCATTGATTCTTTTATCATCAAACTATAAATCGCCAAATCTAACGGCCCAAAAGATGGATAAGTGGATTTTATCACTTAGATTACAATCAACGATACAATGCATCCAATAAGATTATGACAAACCTAAAGAGTCCCTCACTTCCGACAGAAAACCATCCAATATTTTTTTTTTTTGGTAAAACATCAAATATTCCGTGCTCTGAAATAATCACAACCGTAAACAGTTTGGAGCATTAATTCCAGCTATCCTTTCTTGTTCTCTTTTCAGACAGCCAAAACATTTTTTGCGGCAATGATGGAGGCATACTGCATTTAAAACCGCAAACCGAAAGAGGACAAACAATATTGTCATCTGACTACTTTGCATGGAAAAGAATGCAGTTGGCGTATGTCAATAAAAGGATAATGCCACAGGCCACATTAGAAAAACTCTTCCAGCTGTTCGTAGCTGTGGGAAGACAATCGATCTAAGAGTTAGAACTTAGATATTAATGTAGTAACGGTTTTGTGGCAACATCTAGATGGATGTGGTACGATGGCAGGTATTAGTCTACACAAATCTACAGCTTAGGCCAATCAGCATGGTCTCTTCTGAAATACAAGACAATTAAACAAGGCAATCTTTCTTAAATCTTAACAGAGCACCTCCTGAACTTGTAACGGCTAACAAAATTTAGGGGCATGCAAGAATTGCCGGTAGGTGTACAAAGTTTATAAACACCACTATTGGTTAGCTTATAAAGGCTAGTATAGGTGATTTCCAAATAGAAGTCATAAAAAGAGTGAATTTGATAGGAAGTTTGAAGTATCGATATCATTCACTCGCCTGATTAGCTTAACTGGATATTTTAGATATCTATCATAGATTAAGCTACTATGAAGATTTCTCAATCTTACGAATTCATCTGCAAAAGTTGATAAGGTGTGTGCATAGTGAATGACTCTGCTTGACGGTGGTCTCTTTCATACACGCTTCGACTCATGTAACGTGGTTTAGAGAATAGGGGTTAATAAGTAGACGGATAACAGCATTATGCACTGTTTATCTTCCTGATCACCTGCGGTGCCAGAGAAATTTTAAGATACCGGGCCTTTGCCAGGTCTTTTTATATCCCTTTACAGTATGGTTATCACTTATCAAGCTACATATCCCAGTGAAGTGCCGGTCTTATTGCAACCCCATTATCAAAGCTATTGAGCTAAAGATAGCTAAGTCTGAAGTTCAATTACTTTATCTAGTTCCTTACCCATCAAAAGAGGTAACAACAAATCATATCTCAGCTTACCTTTCTGTATAACATGCCTCTTACTTAGGGTTGTGAGATTTTTATTTTCTCTTTACACAAATTCACTTTCTTCCCATAAAAAAATCCAAATTTGTCAAACAAAAAGGCTTCTTAGGCTGAATTGAGAGATGAATGTCGCAATTTCTGCCTCCTCCATTCAAGCAAATAGTTAAAATGTGTACGGAGATAGCAAGCAAGCAAGCCCTAGAGAGTGAAATCAGAGAGAGAGAGAGAGATGAGATTGTGTTACCTTATCAGCTGCTGAATGAGAGTGAGACTTGGGATGAGCTTTCCGATTGGGTTTGTTGTTGCCGGCTTTCTTCTGAAGAGACTCCGGCGGAGCGACGGACTGGACCTCGGCGGACCTCTGCCGGAAGTAATTTCCGAAGAGCAGTAGTGCGATCAGAGCACCGGCGACGATGGAAACCAAGAGAACCGGAACAATGGCGTCCATTACGAAATGAGGGTTTGCAGGGGAGAGGATGATGATCAACTCTTGAGATCTTAGACAGGGGGTTTATATATATTTTTTCAGATTCAGAAAAATAGAACAAAGTGGAAGCAATTTTTTTGTTTTTTATTGTTTTTGTCGTCAATCGGGTTTTGAACACGGGACCTCATACAAGGATTTCCAACGCTCTACCACTTGAGCTACAACCCTAGCAAATTGTTTACTTCGCCCTCTTGTTGTTGTTGGTGGTTAGAGAAATGTTAGAGCTAAAATGAAACTATGTACATGTATATTTAAATAAAAACAATGTAAATTTATATGACCTCATTACGAGTGAAAAAACATATTTCGTTTACCCGTTATGTAAAAATTGAATAAATTGAACAAGTAAATGATATGGTAATATTTAATTTGTAAGGACTACCGTGATATCTCATTATTCTTCTTTAATACAAAATAATAGCCTACATAGTCATGAATTTCTGAAACAAAGTTATGTAAAAGACAATAGCATAGAAGTTCTGGCTTCTCTCTAGAATCAGAGAGAAAAGCCTGACCTTGCTCATGTAGCGCCACTCCAACGTTGTTTGTCGGATATTTTATTTCCTTTCAGTCTTTATCCTTCCTCCTACCTCCCATAGACAACTCAAAATCCTCTCAAATAGTCGTCACCTTGCCTAATACTGTTCTTTACAATTTTGGTTCACTCGCCGCGTAAGTCGATATTTCCTCTGAGATCTTAATATATACAATATCTATAGGCAGTGGCGGAGCCACATGAGAACTGGTGGGGGGGCCCACTCAAAATTTTAATTTTGCATTTTTACCCCTATTTTCATGTTAGTTTTCAGCCTAGCCCCCAATGAGTTTTAGATTTGAGCCAAAAGTTTTTGATTGTTTCACAGATTATTTTATATTTGACACTACTTTTAGTCCTGTGATTGAAATTAGTTCAACTTTACCCTCACTATGCCATAATCCTAGATCCACCCCTGTCTATAGGTCATATTTCCTCATCTATTTTGTAGTATGACAGACAAATATAAAGGAAACCAAAATTAGCCACGTCTTAAAAAAAACACATATGGTCCCATTAGCTTTGTGACTGAGCTGGAATAGGTAGATGATAAAATGGAGGGTGGAGATAGAACATCCAACGGCCGCAAAAAATGTCGCATGTCACAGATGAACAGTAGAAGTGCCTCTCTGCTTAGTATATAGATGGTATATTGTCGTTGATAGGCAAGAAATGTAATGAAGGGAATAATGTTTGACGCTGAGCAAACACGAGATTATCTTAACTAAAACGGTAACTATAAGTCTATAATGATTAAATCGGTTCAGTTTTATAGTAGTACGTTTCCTTTAGGCACGAACTAAGAAAAAACCACCCAAGAGTAGTACAATTTAAATCATAGGATAATCACTAAATTAGCAAAAAAATAAAAGTTCAAGACATGAAGACAGCACAGAATGTCATTTCCTGGAATCAATAATTCAGAAACATTCTTATTGCCAGAAGAGTTGGTAAAAGTGGTGCGCTTTCGCAGAAAATCCAATGTTAACACATGGAAATAACCCATGGGAACACATGACTACTCTACTACTTCGGTTGTAGTTCTACAAAACTGGATTAACCATTAGCTCGACTGTCTCTGGCACATTCTCCTTCAAGAATAGAGCTTGCAGAACTGTAGATATACAACGAGCAGGATTGCTTTCTAACTATTTCCGGTATCATCAAGGACCGGTATCCACATGGAATAAATAAACCAAATTTCTTCAATCTATAAACACCTTCCCTTTGTGTACCATCTGAAAAAAGAAACTTCCAGCCGCAAAAAAAAAAGTCAAATTATTTTTTTTTTAGGGAAATTTCATTCAATTCTAATGAAGTTATAAAGAGAAGAGGCGGCAATAGAAGATGAGAAGGCAGACCTGAGGGTCATTAGGGAAGTGCATGTTTTCCTAAGCATTAATTGTCGTATAAGGTTAAAAGATGTTGACTTTGTCAACAGAGAGTTCCTTTTCCGAGAGTAATTTCAGCTTCTGCGCGAAGGAAAAGTAACAAGAAATAGCTCATGCCTCTTTACAAAGATGGAAGCAAAAAGGTTGATTCAAGTGCGATAAAAATGGGAAATACCGTAATATACTGCGGTGGATCATCCATGCTTGATGTGCCGAGGACGACCTCCCTCCTTAATTTTGCTGTAAGCTTGTGACAAACCCGTAGCTATACATAATATACGAGGACATAAAATTATCAAAATATGTTCAGTGCTGAAGTGCAATAGAACAGTAACCTTAAACTTCGAAAAAGATTTAAGAAAGGTCACCTCAGATCGAGTGGCTCCACCAATCATGAATATAAAAATGCGCTGACCCATCCGCTTGAAATCAGAACCAGCAGAAGCACTCCTCAACACCGAGTCGCTGTAAAACGAAGCGAGGTATGGTAAGAGCTTAGAGTGTTGAGATGTATGGTGAGCTTCATTGTTTTGATGAACAAAGAATCCAGGAAGTTCCTACTCTTAAATGCGGTGGCAAAATTCTTATCACGTTTTAAGAATAGATGACATGATTTTTTTTGGATGTTGGGCTAAATTGTAATAAATTTATATTAATACTACAAATAATAGGGATGTAAATAAAAGCTCTAAAACTTTGCGGAGTCCTCCCTCCACCACCCATTGTGTCCGCCACTGCCTCCTCGTACAATATTTATTTTTTTGGATTACCGGGTAAGAAATCCTACTCTAACCTATTGCTAGGGGGCGACTTGAACTCGAAATCTCAATGAACTGCCTCAGGCCCTTATCCACCGGGCTAAACGGCTCAAGGTGTCAAAGTGCTCCGGGGGGCGGACAGGGCCGAACTGCTGGGGCCCTGGGGGCTAAATGTGACCCCGGTTTCAGGGCCGGGTTACTTCGTAGGGGGCGGGCTGGGCTGGACCGGTTTTGCCCGCGGGCCGGCCCTCTTGACACCATGATAAACGGCGAGTTCACAAGCTTAAAGTTAAAACATCAGAACATGATTTCTCTTGTCTTTACTATTATACTCCCTCATGCTAAACACTTTCATCAAACACAACCAGCGATGAATGAAGCTGTACGAGCGTCAATCTACCATGGTCTTTTGTAAAGAAAATATATTTAATAGATCTTTAAACTAAATGCGACACATCCGGTTTCGTGAACGAGGAAAAAGAATGTAGAAAAAGGGAGCAGTTTGAGTACCTAGAATATCCGTCATCTGACACACGAGGCTTAGCCCAAGTTGCAGTCCGTCTCGACCGCACTGACCTTGGCCCGGTTTCATTGCCAGTCTTTGCGGCTACACTGGGGGCCGCCCCACTCCTCCCTTTTGCTGCTGGTGGTGGCCCATTCATGCACTGATACTCAGTCTGTGGTAGATCACGTTTGTTAAGCTTTTCAATCAACTCCTGGTAAAAACACAAACAAACATCAGTCAAATGTATATTACCAGAAACAGTGAAATCACACTTTAATAACTTGTCTTTCAATTACTTTTACATCTAATGAAAAGTGATGGAGATCTGCATACCATTTCACTGAGCACAGATGATTTAAAATTTAAAATCTGGAACAGAATGAACTAAGCTACTTTTCTTATGATCAAGCTTTTATTGCACTAACCAAACCAGAAGAGCACAACGTAACAGGAAAAATTGCCATGGCTATAATAATTACCCATTTAGAGTGTCGTGTCAGTTCTCATAGCATACATTGTCACTAGAAATGCGAGGGATAAAGTGGTGAAGTAATCGAACCTCTAACACTGGATAAAATCGGAAAAGCTGCCATGTTTCTTCCTCCCCCTCTTTGTCTTTTCTTGCCGCATGCTTCCTCTAATATTTAAACAAAATGTTTTAGTAAATATCAACACAACATCCTGCAAAGAATAGGTGGTGCAGTGATCTTCAGAAAGCATCTCATTTGATAGTTGATTTACCTTGTGAGCATCAAATTTGAGAGAGAAGCTACTAGTTGAGGTCTTTCTAGTGGTTTCTGATCCCTCAAGCATTTTCATGTTTTTTACAGTCTTCATATCCTCGGCTGATAATTTTGCTAACTGCAAACATAAAACATAATAAAAAAAAGCTTTGTTAGGTCATCCATAATAATAAAAATCTTCGCTAAAAGAGTACAAACAGCTACCTGCATTAGCTTTAAAGCTTTGTCACCCTCAAACTTCTCGGGATAAACAGAAGAATATATCATTAGCAAACGTAATTTGTTCTCAACACTTGCATCCTGAAAGATAAGAGGCGTTATTCACAGGCTTTTACATAAAAGGTGTGACTTTCCTTCAGAAACTGTAATTTGTAGAATACCAACCTGCCTCGTCCTCAGAAAGTTGATGACTTCTTTTGTTCCTGCATCACCAAATACAATATCTTGCTCAAGTTGCCCAAGATCCCGTAATCCTGTATCTCTGATGATTTTGTTAATTTTTCCAGCAATCTGTAATAGATTCAGAATGTAAACATGGTAGCAATAACACAGACACATAAGAATGAGATAATGTTCACCCTTCTAGACATTGTATTTCGATTATAGTGAAACTAATGATTCTACGTCATTATGATTACGAGTCGTCCCTGGTGTTTCAATGCTTCAGAAGTTGGAACGCAGATTAAAAAAAAATTAATCAACCTCAACATGAACAGAAAGCCTGTCCCTTTGTTCATTATATTGAGGCAAAGCCTGCACCAGTTTCTGCAAGTCCCTTGTGGATACATCGTTACTATCTCTGCATAAGATCGAAGTTCAATGTGAAAAACCATAGAAAAATAGAAGCAGTCAAGATAAGGAGGTAAACAGGAAAAGGAAGTACATGGTCAAGCAAAGCCAGATGCGGATAAATTTTGTATTTAAGAATTTCTATCCATCTCAGAATATCCATCACTGAAACCAAATTACCAATTTTATAGGGAAGCACCTGAGAGGTTATTGCTAGTCACTTCCATGTTAAGATAATTTCTCAACATGGTATTACAAATTTTCGAGCAATGAAACAAAACTAGCTACGGCGACTGTTCAGCTAAGAAGTGAACACCCCTTAATTTGCCAAACTAGCCAACAAAGTTATCCAGGCAATACTGGCAGGTATCAAAAGATGAAAAATGCTGATGTCATATACTTATGCCCCTAAACCTGTTTTGCCCTTATGACCCACTACGTAACCCCCATAATCCTGACTGCGGACAATTTTACCTCAGTTTATCAGAATCTTACAGATAATGATTAAGATATGTAATTTTTTCAATCCAAAATAGAAGAAAATAGCAAAAATTAGAATAGAAGAAGACAGTGACCTCGACTGTAGTTGCGCGGCTTTGTTCTTTGATAAGTTTTGCATCTTGTCATGCAATCTTTCACTAGCCTGATAAGCCAGTCACTGGTAATTAAACATTTATCTAACACAAGTGTTGAATTAAACAAAGAAATGATAAATAGTTACTCACGTCTGCTATATGTGCATGACGGAGCTCAAGCCAGACAGGATCATGATCTTCCAAGAGGACCTCCTTTCTCTCAGGCTCACCCCCAGTTTTACTAGGTATCTGATACCAAGTGCAAGTTAGCTTTACACAACCTAACCGATTCTTTGAGACCAAAGCCCAGAAACCAATATACCTCTTGTACATATTTATTTCCGTCCAAGTCCAGTAGATCGTGACACATGGCCTCGTAGGTCCATTCATGAATGACCGGAGCGATCTAAATAAAAAAAAAAAAATCCAATGTGTAGTTAAGACTTGTTCATAGAGTGCACAACAGCATTGTAATAGCTAAGAAATGGCAGATACCTGATCAACAGATCTATCTAGGATGAGTAACTCGCATGTTTCAGACTTGGGAAAGTTTGGGATGGTATCTTTATACGTCGAAATTATATTCCATACAGCAGTTGCAAGCTTTGATGGAACTAAATCACGGAAATTTGGGTCTACAGATGAATCTGCCTTAGGGGCACGATAACGCACGTAAGGAAACTCCTGAATAAAAGTAAAGATGGTCGATTTCAATAATAACATATCAGTAACAAAGATTGATAATAATCTTCCATCAAATAATAGAAATAATATTTTTGTATAACTAGTTACCATAGCATTTACTACTGTGTCTTTATACAATAATTACCTACTAATTAGCACATTTTGGAAAAATTGAAGAAGCTTAGCTAGCAGAGGATGTTATAACATTGTGTATGTACCTTCAGGGAAGCAAAAACAGTAGCCATTCTGGTCGCCATTCCATTCAAGCAAGTATCAAATTTGCGTGAATTCTCAGCATCATCGCCATAGAGTTCCTCCAAAGCTCTTTCATGGTCAGTGATATATGCCTATCAAAACATATATTGTTTGATCCGTAAACAAAAAGAGAAACATTGTAAAGAATACATATGTAATGACCTCAAAGACATGTTTCCTTGTAAATGAAAATATTAAACAGTAAAAGTTTTTAGGCACATCTAAATATGATTCATGAATAATAAGAATGTCTTTCACAAATTGATCATTGTACCACAACCGCACATTCAAATAAGAATTTATTTTCCTAACTCTTTATTAGAGGAACAACAGTTACCTGACTGTCTATGGAGAAGTACTCCAGGTTCATCTGAATGACAATATGTAAGAAGAGTGTCATAAGAAGAAACTTTAAGAAAATGAACTTAACATGTAAAGTTGTAATTTATCAAATTTAACCTCTCTCAGTGCACCTATACGGGGCAACACACTTGTATCATTCTTGATGCGACTAACCAAATCCTTCGGGATAGGAGAACTAAAGTATACATATGCTCTGTGGAGATGACAAAAATAGCCACAGCCAAAAGATTCAGTGAAACCAGAACATAGAATAAAGGCCACGGGAATAAGGATTAGACATTAAAGTTAAAAGTTGATCACATACTTCTTGTACAATGGTTCTCTTCCAGACATGTCTGATAAAAACATTACAACACTGCATTATAGCAAAGGTTGAGTCAAAAAGTTACTGTATTATACTTTATATAACTTCGGACTAAGAACATAAATTTAGGAAACATGAAAGTTAAAGTATGTCGATAAGAAAAATGAGCATAGACATAAAATAAATGAACTAATACTAGACATGAGATGGATATTTCACCAAATGAAACTATGAAAAGAGGGTTACAATGCTACTGGAACTGTGGTCTCCAGGATGGTTCTGATAGAAATATCCATCCTGTATAATTTTGAGGATATGAAACTACTAAGACTAGAGATAGCATAAATACTTACACAATTCAGTTCACATACCATCTAAACAATTATTAGTGCAATGAGCAAAATGGTGTATTAAACCTCAGATGAAAACTACAAATTAAAAAAAGATGACCTGGAGTTTGCTATATGCAACCTCTCTATGATTAATATTGTTTAAATCTAAAATATATTGCACTTCTCTTTAGAAGAAGAAAGAGAGAGAGGGTTATACTTCTCTTTTGATGGCTGAATGAAATATACAGCATCCATAGAAGGTAACGGTTGCCTTCGCCTGAAAAGGTCTTCCACCACTGCAGGAATAGTAAAATCTCCATAAGTACAATGAAGAAAGTGGTAAAATTCTTATTACGGAGATGTTTAACTGCCTATTAAACAAACTCTGTATACTCACGTGAAACTCCCTCATCTGTAATATCTGCCATTTTGCATGAACTAGACATAACTCTCACAGTTACTTTATCCATGATGAGAACCTGCATTAAATACCTTTAAGATTAACAAAATACCTGGCAGAATTTTGGCTGGTAATTCTAAGGATCATTATAATTTATTTCCAGTAGTTAAATAATCTAGCTAGTTTAGCAGATCTCGTTATGGCACGTTAAACAGAGAAAAGAAAGGAAAAAAAAATCAGCTACCTGTCTAAAGCATTAATTAATCCCTGGAATCATAAAACAAAAGAGGCCAAATGTATTCATGACATCCATCAGAAAAGGGAATTTACTTCACGATGAAATATTGTTTTGTTTCTCTTATCGATGAAATGGAGAAAAAAATGGGAGCCTATAATAGTGTATCACAAAAAGCAACTATACATATGGATTAATATCTTGATCTCAAATCAAAATTTGTCTAGACAATAAAACCACTGTCAGAGTGAAATTCCAGTCAGCCTATAGGGGACACCGGAGTGTCTTCTCGTCTTTACTGATTGACAAACAACAGACGTGCAAAAGTAAAACCATTTTCTCTTCTGTTTCTCAATTTAACAGAAAATGGCATGCAAAAATAAGATACCACCGAAGAGAAACAAGTTCAAATTTTCTACAAACAACGAAAATTACCTTCCAAGTTGATTTTGAATCCCCTGATTTGGATGATCGGACCATTTCCAGCAACAATCCTAAAAATACAACAGGCTAAGTAAGCTACCAAGAGATGATATGAATATTAGTGTACTGTGTAACTGCAGAACAAAGACTCCAACTATTCGAAATTTGAGATGTAGTAAGACACTATAATCACTAATTGAAATATATAATATGGATTTGCATATATGAAAGTTAAGAATTACATATATACATATGTAGACTATGAATGAGCAATGTGTATGCTTATGGGAGCTACAGTGAAATTTTTGTGGGGGCTAAACTGAAAAATCAAAACAAAATAAGGATAAATTACGACTAAAAAAAGTTGAGTGGCATGTCCCTATCAATTTCGGCTACATTTTTACGGGAAACATGAGAATCAATTTTTTTTTCTCTTCTCGAGATTCCTACATTGTCGTGGACGATTAAGGTAGAGATTCAATCAATTGTACACAACTACTCAGCGTATCCATAACTAAATTATGAGAATTTGTATGGTTCGTCATAATTTGCCCTAATTACCATCGTCAGAGCAATCATGAAACAATTTAACCTAATCATTTTAGCTAATATGATAAAAACACAAAACTGTATGAACAACTTAACCTAATTCAAAAGAACGCAGATCAAATCTACAATGTTGGAGATAGGGAAAGTAATTAGCGACGAGAGAATGAGGAGGAGGCGTACTGTCGCGGCTGACTTTACGGAAGGTCCTGTACTCTCCGCCACCGGAGCCCTCCGAATCGGAAAACGACATTGCTTCTGATCACCACCAAAGCTCCGGTACGCCGAACGGAGAACCGAGTTCTAGAGAGAGCGAAAGTGGACGAAGAATGCGTTTTATGTCATGTGTTGTGTTGATGGCATGAGAATGAACAGAGAGAAAAGTTTGTTTGAGAGAGTTTGTGTGCATGGGGATGGACGACTTGAGCGCTCCAACGGTTCCCACGTAAATTTCGGCTTCATCATCCACTTTGTAAGAGCATTTCCATTGCTATTAGGTAAAAATAGGCATATTATGCCTAAGAATACGATTTTGCATTTTTAATTTTGCACCAGGCTCCAATGCTACTAGCTATAAATTAGGTAATTTAAACTGAAATCTCATAGTCATAGATTGTTTTCACGGTACTAGATGAAATTAATTGAAAGAATTAGGACAAGTGATGGAGAAAGTATAGGAAACATGGTTTAAGTAATTAGCCACACCTTAAAAAAATGGACAAATGTCTCAAAGACCTAAAAAGTAGGGAAAAAACCAAAGATGGCGAGGAAATAAATTTCGCCAAGTTTGGCGATAATGATGCCTATTTTGTGTTTGCATAATAAGATGTCTAAGAGCATCTCCAATGCATTAGGTAAATTGGGATTCTTAGGCAAAATTTAAAGAAGTTGAACAAAATTAGAAGTCCAATGGATTAGGCATCTTATTATGCAAAACACAAATTAGGCATCATTATCGCCAAATTTGGCGAAGTTCATTCCCTAGCCATCTTTATTTTTTCCCTACTTTTTAGGTTTTTGAGACACTTGTCCACTTTTTGGGGTGTTACTACTTATTTAAACCATGTCTCCTATAATTTCTCCACCACTTGTCCTAAATCTTTCTTTTAATTTTCATCTAGTACGTGAAAAAAATCTCTAACTATTTGCATTCAATTTAAATTGTCTAATTTATAGCTAGTAGCATTGGAGCCTAGTGCAAAACTTAAAATGCAAAATCGTATTCTTAGGCATAATATGCCTATTTGTTTACCTAATTGCATTGGAGATGCTCTAAGGGCATCTCCAAGAGTCAATGCAAATGGGCTTCTCATGCAAAATTTAGATGATTTGGGGAAAGTTTATAATCCAATAGGAGATGCAACCGCTCATGCAAAATGCATGTTCGGCATTCACCTCGCCAAACCTGGCTAGGTTCCCACCCACGGCATCCCACTTTTTCCTATTTTATAGGGATTTTGTTGGGAATTAAAATGATTTTATGTTTTATTCGTCAGCTCTATTTACCTTGGGAAGACTTTTTCTCCTCCTGTGATACTATTTTATAGGGATTTTATTAGGAGTTAAATTAATTTTATTTTTTATTCGTTAGCTCTATTTACCATGGGAAGACTTCTTCTCCTCCTGGGATACTATCAAGAGATGATTAAGATGATAAAGAGCTGCCTATTTCATAGGCTTGTTGAGATATATATGGGATTTTGTTTGATACTTTTCAGTATTTAAAGGACACACATGTTAATTACACATAGATCACTAAATAAATATGGTACTTTTAATGTGATGCTTGAAAATAAATAAATACATTAAAATATACTAATATAACTAATTTACCAGATATTTGCACGACACTGCTGGAGCAAGTTGTTTAAATTTTGGTTATGCAAAATGCAAAACTACAATTTTCTGTATAATTTGCATGAAATTTGCATAGCACAATTGGAGATGCCCTAAGCCACTGGACTTCTAATTTTGTTAACTTCTTTAAATTTTGACTTAGTATACTAATTTACCTAATGCATTGAAGATGCTCTAATAGCACTAGGGGATGACCCGTGGCCGAGGCAACTACTCAAAATAATTTGTATTGTAGGATTCTCATATTCGGATATTGTGTAATACCCCTAATTTTATAGGGCTTATTAGTTTATGTTTCGTAAGTTTTATTATCATTTTCTAAACTTGAGGGGTCTGTAATATAATTTTCATGACTTATTCATACTCCGAAAATATCGTAGTAAAATTTCCTTCTCTTATGGTAAACCCAATGCACCCAAACATTTTTTCATAACAACTCTCTCTCTCTCCTTACCCGATCGTGTGTGTGTGTTTTAAATGCCCGATCGTGTTTGTTTAATTCTTGGGGTTGCGTGTTTAATTTTTTTTTCTAATTCAGGTCCTAAAGTAGGTAAGATTCAACGGCTGGGGTTGATTCAATCTAAAGGTTGAAATAAAGTCGACCGTTCTATTTTATAGAATATATTTCACCTTTTTTCAACCCGACCCGACCCGTCACGAATGGGGCTAAAGACAATCTTCACTAGGGGTGCACACGGATCGGTTCGGTCAGGATTGAGGTTGAGTTAATTCGATACACCCGTTTACCAGATCGAACGGATCAGAACCAATCGGATCCATGGTTTTGCGGATCGGACTCGATTAATTCGCGGATCGCAAATATTTCAAAATATTTGGGAATATGTTCAACTAACAAAGTAAACACTAATATGCAATTATCATTTAGTATACTTTTTAGTTAACATACGAAATATCTTCGCCTTTATGTCATCAAAAATAAAATTACTCAACACAACATTGATAAGTAATGACATTACTAAGTTAAAATTAGCATCTATTCAAATCATATTGATGAAATTAGTAAAAATAACATAATAATAAGTATAACCGGATCGAGCGGTTTGACGGATCGGATCGGATTTATATTTCGTGATCCTAGTCTGATCCGTCGCGGATCAGTCCGGACCCAATTGATTACAGAGCGGACGAATTTGCAAATCGGTGTGGATTCTGCTCTTCACCACCTCAAGTTTGATGAAAAGACAATTTCACCCTTTTAGTGAGCTAGATATCATGATCCCGCACTCCTGGACTGTGGCGCTGTTAGCCTACGGAGGCGGGAGTTCATCATTAACGTCTGAGAACATGGAATGAAACGATTACGGGGTATAAATGTCATGATGTTTGACACAAGAAAAAGGTGAAAGTTTCATTTCTCAAACTGAGAAGGGTAAAAGAACGTTAATTTGGAGTTATGTTCAGCGGAATAATGACAGTAATTATGTAATTTTTTCTTTACCGTGTTAATGTTACAACTGCGTATAGCATATATTGTACACTTTGGTGTTAGATCTCATAACTATAACAGACGCGAATAGACATTAGGCTAAATTGCATCGGCGATACCCATTGTTTGGATTTTATGTGGATTTGGTCCTCATAGTTTCAATTGCAGCATCCGGGTATCCAGACTTTCAATTTGCTATAACCGTGGTACCTTCCGTTAACTTTTCATCCATATGTGGATGAAAATATGTAAAAAGACTAGTGTGCCCTTCATTTTCACTCCGAATTTTTATAAAATTGCAACTTTTACCTATAAATTTAAAATGTTACATAACATTAATTTTTAATTTTTTTTGAGAGAATAAAATTTAATTATTTACTTATACATTAAAACAATATCATATATTAAACATATATATATATATGAACTAAAACAGTAATAGCTATCACGATAAATATTTCGTTCGATAGAAAACGTTATAGAAAACTTATGAACTATTACTGTGACAAGTAAATAGCTAAATTTAATAATTCAGAATTTATAAATTTAGACTTGTGAGTAAAAATAATTAAAAATGTAGTTATTACTATGAAAAGGTTTTTTACACATACATAATATATATATGTAAATGAATAAATAATCTCAATATTCTATAAACTTTTTACAAAATTATAGGGGTGAGAATCAGGGGCACACTGGTCTTTTCACATATTTCCATCCACATATGGATGGAAAGCTAACAAAGGTTACCACTGTTGCAACAAATTGAAAGTATGAGTACCGCGGATGTTGCAATTAAAACTACGGGTACCAAATTCACACAAAATTCAAACTATGGGTACCAACGATGCAATTTAGCCTAGATATTACTGATTTGCAATAAAATGACCCGATTCCTTCATCGTCATCACATTACTTGTTGAAATATGTCTTGAATAATGTAGAAACCACTTTGGAGCATCAACGGGGACTAAAGGAGTCTAAAGGGGGAGCAAAGGAACAAGGAGGACTAAAAGCTGCAACATCCAGATTTTACAGAGGTCAGACGACCTAAGAGGCTTGAGTCGCACAACCTGATCGCGGGTATAGCGTTTTGAAATTGTTTCCTAATCCCTCTAGAATTGTCCTAGGTCATTTCTAAGTACTATAAAAGGTTCTCTAAGTGCCTAAGACGTGTATGCATTGTATCATGTAAAAATATGAAAAAGTCTGTTAAAAATAATTTGGTTGAATAATCTGTTAAGCTAAAAATTAAGATTATTTTTTTATGCATTGAAATTGTTGATTACTAATTTGAGTCATTTCATAAAATTTAAAGAAGTCTCTGATTATTTTATTGACAATGACTACTTATGAATGAACTCGGATGCAAATAGATGCCAATTCAAGTGGTAGAGCATTTAAAAAGATTCGAACTCAACGACAAACATGTAAGTCCAAAAAAATGAAATATGATCATACTATTATTAAAAACGTGTTTAAACTATTTTAAAGGTATTCAACTAAAATATTCCCAATTTTGAATATTTTTCCATTACTCTTAAATTATTTTAATCTGCATATTCTTAGTTTAAAAGTTTTATCTAAAAGAAAGTTTAAAATTTCATATCATAACAAACAAAATAGTCTTAAAAGTACAAATTTTAATCTTAACTTATAAAATATATAGGACACCACACAAATGAGTGTTAGCTCTATGATATAACATTTGAAGTCCTTGCATGAAGTTATGTTTTCGAACCCGGCTATATGATGTAATTCTCAAAAATATGTGACACCACACATGCATTGACACATTTTTTTGAGAAATTGTTTTTGTCGTCAATCGGCTTGAACCCGGGATCTCATGCAAGGGCTTCCAAGGCTCAACCACTTGAGCTACCACCCTAGCTGCCACATGCACTGACGCTTTGGTTGTTATAGTGCACACGCATGTACTTTTGGTTATTTTAATTTTTAAACTATCACATGATTTGGGCATGTACAAAATCTTTTGGATGGCTAAAACGGAATTTGGGCATGTACAATCTTTTCATAATATGTTTGGGTGTACAAAACCAAATGGATGGCTTAAACGACATCAAACCCCTCCCCCCCCCCCCCCACAAATTTAGTTACGGTGTCACTTTACACTGCGATGTCACTTTACGGGAACGGATGCTTACCAGCTTTGGAGATGTTATTTTCCTCAAAAAAAGGAAAAGAAAGAATAAACAACAGCAGCAGCAAAAACTACAAAAAAAGCTACCAAATACAAAGCGATTATAAAACAAAAGCAACCAAACCAAACCAAACCATAGTTCCCTAAATCTGAACCAAATTGACAAATGTTTTGATTCAGTTTGCATTTAGCAAGTTTGCAATCACACTCGCATAATTATCTAGAATAATATCAGAGAATGCTAGTATGCAGGATCTTCTATTTAAAAAAATTGAAAGAATTACTTAACTGAAAAGAAAAAGATGAAAGCAAGGAATTAATCCCTCAATAAAGTTTGAGAACTAAACTCAGCCTCTAGAGGAGTACTGCTTCAAACCAACTTGGCTTTTGGTTGTTGTGACATGATTGCTTCAGCAGATTCGGTTTCTCAGTCTCATCAATTGTAGGAAGACCCTGGGCTTTTTGTCGCTAATCAAACATCATATTCTCAACGGTAGGCTGGGGCACAACCTTTAGAGTGTCAGTGAAACAACCCGGAACCTACGGTTCCTTGCTAGTACAACTTAACGATATCCAAGAGTACTTTATTGACATAAAAGTAAAGGAGAAACCCTCCTTACAAAGTTTTAAAAGGAAACAACGATGACAAAGTTTGAATTTTTCAACTACAACTGAATGTTAACAATTTAACTAGGTGATTCCTAGCTTCTTATTTGCCTTCAGCTACGTGTGCGCGTTCCCCCACCTTTATTCATAACCTGCGGGTTTTCAAATGGCAAAAGCCGACGCAGAAAAACATTTGTCAGTGAAAACTGAGTAAGAAATATACCACAATATGTAAAACAGAGTTTTGGCTGAAAGAATGAAAAGAATGTAACTGAAGAGATTCCACATTTAGATTATTAGTTGAGCTGAGGCGTATTAGAGCCCAGCGGGTAACGATTGCCCACAGAGAGGTCACGATGCAATAATATCATCACACAGGTACCTCTTGGGATATCACAGTCCATCCCAATTCACCCAGGGCGTTCGTAGGTAGCCCGACACTACCCCGCCCATCACATAGCTAAAGGACCTTAAGTGTCGACACCCCTATACAGTTGTGACCCACACATGCATAGGTAGTACTCTATAGCTTTCACAATTTTATAAACCCGTATAGGGTAGGGTTGAAACCCTAGGAGGTCGTCTCACGTGCGCCTCCGGCCATAGCCTTCACACACATCCTCTGTACATCGCCCCATATCATTTATCGTTCATTTATATTCCACAAGATCATTTATAAACATCGGTTCGAAATTCAGAAGTAACCACATATCTTTCAAAAAGAATATTTGCAAGAGAGATTCTAAAATTCAAGACTTAAACAGTTGTTTGACACAAGTACACACGCCAAGACACATTTTGATAGTTAAAGTATTGTGCGCATAAACTTACCTGGAATGAGGTGAGAACTTCACACACACAAGCTAGCACTGAACTAGTAGTAGGGGTCCTCGATGAACTCGCCTCCTACGAACTCGGTATCTACAATAATCACATAATCCTATATTAACACATATACATCACACAACAAATTGCAATTAAATTGTCCTATATGAAATGCAAGTGAAATCCCCAATTAACTCCCCAAACAAAATATAGTACACTAGTTATAAATTTTACGTTTAGAATATAAATTAAATGAGAAAAATAGTGACTTATAATTATACAAGTAATATTTGAGGTTAAGAAACTTTATTAGATGTTCTAGAATATTTATTTAAATTACTAAGGTGAAATTATATACACAAAGATAGCTATAATAATTTAAAGTTTAGATAATTGAAAATGGGAGTTTAAACTAAATTTAAAGCTTAACTAATCTTGTTATAAATTTATATTAACGAAAAATCATGTTATAAGTGAAAATAATTTATTTTGCGATAAATCGAAAACATTACTATTTAGTTGTTTAAGAAAAATATAGTATAAATAATATACACTTGTAAAATACTATTTTAATTTGATTATAAAGTTGCATATTTATTTTTTTGAAAAGGATAATTAACTTACAATTGATAAAATATATATACAAATAAGAAATACTAATTTATATTATGATAAAGAATAACTTAAATTACAATTTGTTGATATACAATCAGCCCCCTAAACAGTTTCGCTTCATACAAAAGCCTACCCCCATTTTTGTAAAAAGACACTTTCACACCCCCCCCTGATTCACAAACAAACACACCCAGTTTCTTCTCCAACAAAACCCATCTGCAACAATTTTTTCTTCCACAATCACTCCACAACTCACATGAACAACCAGGAATTCAATTGATAGTAGCAAAACATTTGACTGGTGTTTACCGATTGAAAAGCACGGAGGGGAAAAGTGGCGGCGGCGGTGATTTGTTCCTGCCGCTGCTTGGGGTTCGCCGGGACAGAGAGGCGAGCGGACGGTGGTGGTGATGGCGGCGAAACAGAGGGAGGCGGCGTCGGGGGTCTCGGCGACGCAGAGGGGCGACGGAGGGGCGACGGTCGGCGGCGTCGGGCGGCCCGGGTTCCGTCGGCGGTTCTGGGCTTCGGCCTGGTGCCGTCGGCCTGGGTCTTCGCTCGGCGTCAACAGAGAGAAGAGGGAGATGGCGAGGGAGAGAGACAGAGGTGAGGGAGAGAGATAGCGAGAGAGGAAGAGACAGGGGCGAGAGAGAGAGAGAGAGGGTGAGAGAGGGATTGAGATTGGGTGTACTGTAAACCCAATCGAAAAAATGGATGTTCAATCAGTGAAATTGATGCAAGATTTCATCTTTGACTTTGATTGGCGGAAATCATGGCGGGGATTAGGAGAGGGGAGGTCAAAATATTGGCTCTTGCCATGGTGGTCGCCGGATTTTCAGGAGCAGAGATTTCTCCTGTAAAAATGGAGATGATGTAGAGGATGAAGGGAGGAAGGTTAGGGTGTGGCGGGCACACGGTGTGACGCGGTGGTTGGTTACGTAAAAGTTATTAAAAAGATATGTTTTGGTCACGCTACAACGTTACACGACCCACCACACTTCACCCACTAATTTACACCCAACTAACTATATAAAAAAAAATTACATCTTAAAAAAAATATAGAAGAAAACTTTTGATAAAAAATATAAATAATAATAATAATGATAACAATAATAATAATAATAATAATAATAATAATAATGAAAAACAACTTTTAGTGAACGAAAACAACTTTTGTAACTTCAAATAAGGGCCCGAAAAATTCGTTAAACTCCCTAAAATACCCCCTAAAATATCGGGGTATTACATCACATCTCCCTTAAAACAAAGCTTCGTCCCCGAAGCTTAAAGTAAATCGAATCTCCCAATGCAAGTATGTGGTATGCAATTCTAATGTGCACATAATAACAAGACAAGACATGTAATTAAATATACGGCTGTTAAATCACATCTCCCTTAAAAGGAGTGACGTCCCCGTCACTCGGCTCATACCTGGTCGAAGAGGTGTGGGTAACGTTTCCTCATGTCCGCCTCGGCTTCCCAAGTTTCCTCTTCCGTTTGGTGGTTTGACCAAAGAACCTTGACCAGCGTGGTGGACTTGGTACGGGTGTTCCTGGTCTTTGTATCAAGGATTTTGATTGGTTGTTGTTCAAAGGTAAGAGAGGGATCAAGTTCAACAGGCTCGGGATCAATGATATGGCTCGGGTCGGGTACATAAGCTTTGAGTTGGGACACATGAAAGACGTTATGGACTCTACCTAGGCTGTTAGGAAGATTCAGGCGATAGGCAACCTCTCCTATACGATCAAGTACTTCGTAGGGTCCAATGAACTTGGGACTCAATTTTCCTTTCTGATTGAAACGCATAACCCCCTTTGTAGGTGAAACCCTTAAGAACACTTTGTCACCAACTTTGAATTCCAATGGCCTTCTCTTCAAATCCGCGTAAGACTTTTGTCGATCCTGGGCCGCCTTCATCCTTTGCTGAATCATTCGAATCTGGTTTGTCGAGTCCTCGATCATTTGTGGTCGAAGAATGATAGTCTCGCTGATGTCACTCCAACACAGTGGTGTCCTGCACTTCCTCCCATACAGTGCTTCGTAGGGTGCCATCCCTATGCTAGCATGGTAGCTGTTGTTATAAGAGAATTCGATAAGTGGTAACTTATCCACCCATGAACCTCCAAAGTCCAGAATGCAAGCCCTTAGCATGTCCTCCAGTGTTTGAATCGTTCTCTCAGTCTGGCCATCCGTAGCTGGGTGAAATGCTGTGCTGAACCTAAGCTCAGTGCCCATGGCTTTTTGTAGCTCCTTCCAGAAGTGTGATAAGAAGTTTGGATCCCTATCAGAAATTATCGAGCTAGGTACTCCATGTAGTCTTACTACATTCTTGATGTATGCATCCGCCCTCTTTTCCATGTCCCATGTGTCCTTCATGGGGATGAATCTTGCCGTCTTGGTCAATCGATCGACTACTACCCAAATCTGGTTCAACCCATTAGTCGAAACAGGCAAGGCCGTGACAAAGTCCATTGAGATGGAATCCCATTTCCATACCGGTATCTCCAATGGTTGCAACATCCCACCTGGTCTCTTGTGCTCGAACTTAACCTTTTGACACGTCAAACATCGAGATACGAAATCAGCTACTTCCTTCTTCATACCTTTCCACCAGAAGTTCTTCTTCAAATCCTTGTACAACTTGTCTCCTCCTGGATGTACCGAATAAGGCGTGTTATGAGCTTCCTTCATAATCTTCTCCTTTACCTCCGCGCATTTTATTGGTACACACCATCTTCCCTTGAATTTCACGCTTCCGTCTTCCTCCACTTTGAAATCGGGTGCTTCGCCTTTGTTGATCTTCTCCTTAATCTTTTGTAGGAAAGCGTCTTCTTTCTGTGCTTCTTTTATTTCTTCGAAGATGTCCGGTACTATCGTCATATTACACAACATATTACTCGGGGTTCCCTTCGTGCAGACTTCAATCTCCAGTCTTCGAAACTCTTCGCAAAGCTTAGGTGGTAAAACCCACATTGCATTTACCGTATGCTCCGTCTTTCGGCTCAATGCATCCGCTACTACGTTGGCTTTCCCCTCATGGTATTGGATCTTGATATCATAATCTTTCACCAATTCTAGCCACCTTCTTTGTCGCATATTCAGCTCCTTTTGAGTGAATATGTACTTTAGGCTCTTGTGATCGGTAAAGATCTTGCACGTCGTACCGTAAAGATAATGCCTCCATATCTTTAATGCAAACACTATGGCCGCCAACTCCAAATCGTGAGTGGGGTAATTCTCCTCGTAGGACTTTAGTTGCCTTGAAGCATACGCAATCACTTTGCCATCTTGCATCAAAACACATCCTAACCCGTGCTTAGACGCATCACTGTAGACTTCAAATTCTCCTCCTTCAGTAGGTAACGTTAACACAGGTGCCGACGTTAACCTATCCTTTAGGGTTTGGAATGCTTCCTCACAATTATTGTCCCATACGTACTTGCTTGTCTTCTTCATTAACGTTGTCATGGGTTTTGCTATCTTGGAGAAATCCTTCACGAATCGTCGATAGTAACCCGCCAATCCTAGGAAGCTTCTTATCTCCGTTACGCTCTTTGGTGTGGGCCAGTCCCTTACCGCTGATATCTTTCCAGGGTCTACAGACACACCTTCTTTGGATATAATATGCCCTAGGAAAGGAACTCTATCTAACCAAAACTCGCACTTTGACAACTTCCCATACAACTTCTCTTCCCTTAGGGTTTCTAACACCTCCCTCAAATGCTGTGCATGTTCTTCCTTCCCCTTCGAGTAGATTAGGATGTCATCGATGAAAACGACAACAAACTTATCTAGGTACTTCTGGAGAACGCGGTTCATCAACTCCATGAATGCTGCTGGAGCATTAGTGAGACCGAATGGCATTACCGTAAACTCGTAGTGGCCATAGCGAGTTCGAAATGCCGTTTTAGGAATATCCTTTTCAGCTATCCTAAGCTGGTGATATCCAGACCTTAAATCGATCTTCGAAAAGGTATCGGCTCCTTGTAGCTGGTCGAATAAGTCATCGATCCTGGGAATTGGGTACTTATTCTTAACGGTTACCCCATTCAACTCCCGATAGTCAATGCAAAGTCTTAGGCTACCATCCTTCTTTTTCACGAACAAAACTGGTGCTCCCCATGGTGAAACACTAGGTCTAATGAAACCCTTGTCCATTAACTCCTTCAGTTGCTCTTGAAGCTCCTTTAACTCGGCTGGTGCCATCCTATATGGTGCCTTCGAGATTGGTCCAGTACCTGGTACTAAGTCTATCGCAAAGTCCACGGCTCTCTTAGGTGGCATTCCTGGAAGCTCTTCCGGAAAGACATCGGGAAATTCATTCACAACTGGAATATCCTCTAATTTCTCCCCTTCTTTCTCTTGATCATGGATCGTACAGAGGTATGCCCTATGCCCTTTCTTCACATCGGAGAGGATGGTTAAGGCTGACACAATTTGGATTTTGGGTTCTCTAGTTATACCCCTATAGGATAGACGTTCACCTTTCGGCCCACGAAACCTAACCTTTTGGGTGGCACACTCTATGGTTGCTTTGTATTTGCTAAGCCAATCCATACCTAAGATGACATCTAGGTTGCCGAGATCGAAAAGAATCAGGTCAGAAGGTAGCTTGGCTCCTAATATTTCTAGGTTGACTCCAGGGTACATGGTATTGCAGGGTGTGACTTCTCCAGTAGGGGTAGAGATTGAGATAGATATTGGTGTAGGATTTGATAAGTCTAACTTCTTAGCAAAAGTAGATGATATGAAAGAAAATGTGGCTCCAGAATCAAATAACACAAAAGCAGGGGTAGAATGGATTAGGAATGTACCAGTCACCACGTTGGCCTGTGCTGCCTGAGTCTGATTCATCACATTGATAGTTCCAGCTGCGCTGCGTGCTGTGGCTGCGGATGCAGGTGCGCCTGCAACTGTGGTTGCTGAAGTAGCATTGTTGTTTCCTTGGGGTCGGTTGTTGTAACCATTTCCTCCCTGCCAGTTGTTACCTCGGTTATAGCCTCCTCCATTGTTGTTTCTGTTGCCAGCATTGTTGTTGTTTCCGCCATACTGATTTCCACGGTTGTTATTGCCTCCCTGATTATAACCGCTGTTATTCCCTCCGTAGTTGTTTCCTCCACGATTGTATCCTCCATTTCCCCCTTGGCGGTTCACATTGTTTCCTCCATATCCTCCACCATTGTTATTCCCGAAGTTATTGAAGTTGTTGTTGAAGCTTCCACCGCTGTTGTTCCCTGAGGGTCTTGAACGACATTCAAACCTTCGATGGCCTAGCTTACCACAATTGAGGCAGTTAACTTTGTTCCCCCGACAGTCCACTCCTGGATGGTTCATGCCGCATTGCTTGCAGTTGTAGATTCGTACCTGGCCTTGGTTTCCAAATTGATTGGTGGGGGCTGGGTTGGGACGAAACCTTTTATCTCCGCTATTGTTTCCCGAACCACGATTCTGGAAACCTGTCCCTGCCAGTGCCTCAGACTTCCTCTTCTTAATTTCTTCATTATTCTCATCAATCAAATTCTGGGCGTCCTGAGCTGCCCCATAAGCGTCCATGAGTGTGTCAAATCGGGTCGCAATCAAAGCCATTCGGAGTTGGAAGTTTAAACCTCCTATAAACCTCTTGATCTTCTTTGCCTCAGTCGGCACCAGTTCCCTTCCAAACCTCATCAACTCCATGTATTTCTGATGATAATCATAAGGGTTGTCACTTCCCTGTTTCAAGTTCATGAATTCCTTGAACTTCCTATCTTTGACATGTTCAGGATAGAAACGTTCACGTAGCGCTGCTTTCAGCTGTTCCCAGCCAAATCCCTGCTGGGCGAGAAGTTCTTCTCCCTTGGCTGACCACCAGTTGTCAGCCTCCTTCTTGAAGTAGTAGAGGGCTACTTCGACACGCTGATCTTCAGGGCAGCGCGCAGATACTAGGACTTTTCCAAAGTCCCTAATCCAGTTTTCCAAGGTGGTGGGGTCATCCGTCCCATAAAAGAAGTCAGGGCGGAGTTCAGCTACCCTACTCATAACATTCCCCCCTCCGTTGTGGGTGTTTTGTAGAATTTGGGTGAGAGCTAGAGTTGCCTGACGCATCTCCTGAAATTCAATAGGGTCGACGGGTGGAACTTGGCCGCCATGGGTTTGCTGACCTCCCTGGTTCATTGTTCCTACTTCTCTTGCACGTCTCCTGGTATAATATTGCATTGTACCTTTGTTTAAATATATAACCTTACTTAATATAGGTCGGAAGGAATTATACTTCTAGTTCACATACATGCAGCCTATAAGTTTCAATAATTAAGCATACATTTATCCATCCATCAAATAATCCACATAAACATTTAAATGGTAAGGAGCTACTCAATTCTATAAAGTAAATAGTAACTCCTAAAGTAAGCTAAACGTTCGCTCTCGTGATAAAATAAATGCAGTAGATAATAATCCTAAGGGTGGGATGGGTGTGGAACTACTCGTCGTCATCAGTGGGGAGCATGAGCTCGCTATCAGCAGCGTCGATCTAATCTCTTCCGCCTCATTGTTTCCTTCATGTTCCTTCTCGTCAATCTCATCGATCTCGTCCATATCGGCATCCCAATCTATAAGTTCCTCCTGTGCGTCCTCATCTTGGTTTTCAACTTGGTCTTGCCCATATCCTTGGTCCTCGTCCAAGTCCATGTTCAGAAAGAAGAGAAAAAGGAGTCTCGGAAGTGTACTAGACCGCGTATACACTCATAATCTCAACGGAACTAATTTCAAATAATCTAAGTAATCAAGAACTACATGCGTAGGACAATTATCCCAGTAATGACACACATTGAGGTATACATGTAGCACATAACAAATTTCACATCCAAGTAGCAAAAGAATCACAAATAACAAGGAACCCTATTGTACTATCCCACAACCCCGGCTTGTTCAAATTTTATTTCCGGTTTTAGTTATCCTATATCCATTTTAAATTTTTGAAAAGCTTCCAGTTATTTTGAATCTTTATTTAATGGAAATCGAGAAGTCGTACTAGCGTTGGAACCGTCGGCTCTGATACCAACTGAAACAACCCGGAACCTACGGTTCCTTGCTAGTACAACTTAACGATATCCAAGAGTACTTTATTGACATAAAAGTAAAGGAGAAACCCTCCTTACAAAGTTTTAAAAGGAAACAACGATGACAAAGTTTGAATTTTTCAACTACAACTGAATGTTAACAATTTAACTAGGTGATTCCTAGCTTCTTATTTGCCTTCAGCTACGTGTGCGCGTTCCCCCACCTTTATTCATAACCTGCGGGTTTTCAAATGGCAAAAGCCGACGCAGAAAAACATTTGTCAGTGAAAACTGAGTAAGAAATATACCACAATATGTAAAACAGAGTTTTGGCTGAAAGAATGAAAAGAATGTAACTGAAGAGATTCCACATTTAGATTATTAGTTGAGCTGAGGCGTATTAGAGCCCAGCGGGTAACGATTGCCCACAGAGAGGTCACGATGCAATAATATCATCACACAGGTACCTCTTGGGATATCACAGTCCATCCCAATTCACCCAGGGCGTTCGTAGGTAGCCCGACACTACCCCGCCCATCACATAGCTAAAGGACCTTAAGTGTCGACACCCCTATACAGTTGTGACCCACACATGCATAGGTAGTACTCTATAGCTTTCACAATTTTATAAACCCGTATAGGGTAGGGTTGAAACCCTAGGAGGTCGTCTCACGTGCGCCTCCGGCCATAGCCTTCACACACATCCTCTGTACATCGCCCCATATCATTTATCGTTCATTTATATTCCACAAGATCATTTATAAACATCGGTTCGAAATTCAGAAGTAACCACATATCTTTCAAAAAGAATATTTGCAAGAGAGATTCTAAAATTCAAGACTTAAACAGTTGTTTGACACAAGTACACACGCCAAGACACATTTTGATAGTTAAAGTATTGTGCGCATAAACTTACCTGGAATGAGGTGAGAACTTCACACACACAAGCTAGCACTGAACTAGTAGTAGGGGTCCTCGATGAACTCGCCTCCTACGAACTCGGTATCTACAATAATCACATAATCCTATATTAACACATATACATCACACAACAAATTGCAATTAAATTGTCCTATATGAAATGCAAGTGAAATCCCCAATTAACTCCCCAAACAAAATATAGTACACTAGTTATAAATTTTACGTTTAGAATATAAATTAAATGAGAAAAATAGTGACTTATAATTATACAAGTAATATTTGAGGTTAAGAAACTTTATTAGATGTTCTAGAATATTTATTTAAATTACTAAGGTGAAATTATATACACAAAGATAGCTATAATAATTTAAAGTTTAGATAATTGAAAATGGGAGTTTAAACTAAATTTAAAGCTTAACTAATCTTGTTATAAATTTATATTAACGAAAAATCATGTTATAAGTGAAAATAATTTATTTTGCGATAAATCGAAAACATTACTATTTAGTTGTTTAAGAAAAATATAGTATAAATAATATACACTTGTAAAATACTATTTTAATTTGATTATAAAGTTGCATATTTATTTTTTTGAAAAGGATAATTAACTTACAATTGATAAAATATATATACAAATAAGAAATACTAATTTATATTATGATAAAGAATAACTTAAATTACAATTTGTTGATATACAATCAGCCCCCTAAACAGTTTCGCTTCATACAAAAGCCTACCCCCATTTTTGTAAAAAGACACTTTCACACCCCCCCCTGATTCACAAACAAACACACCCAGTTTCTTCTCCAACAAAACCCATCTGCAACAATTTTTTCTTCCACAATCACTCCACAACTCACATGAACAACCAGGAATTCAATTGATAGTAGCAAAACATTTGACTGGTGTTTACCGATTGAAAAGCACGGAGGGGAAAAGTGGCGGCGGCGGTGATTTGTTCCTGCCGCTGCTTGGGGTTCGCCGGGACAGAGAGGCGAGCGGACGGTGGTGGTGATGGCGGCGAAACAGAGGGAGGCGGCGTCGGGGGTCTCGGCGACGCAGAGGGGCGACGGAGGGGCGACGGTCGGCGGCGTCGGGCGGCCCGGGTTCCGTCGGCGGTTCTGGGCTTCGGCCTGGTGCCGTCGGCCTGGGTCTTCGCTCGGCGTCAACAGAGAGAAGAGGGAGATGGCGAGGGAGAGAGACAGAGGTGAGGGAGAGAGATAGCGAGAGAGGAAGAGACAGGGGCGAGAGAGAGAGAGAGAGGGTGAGAGAGGGATTGAGATTGGGTGTACTGTAAACCCAATCGAAAAAATGGATGTTCAATCAGTGAAATTGATGCAAGATTTCATCTTTGACTTTGATTGGCGGAAATCATGGCGGGGATTAGGAGAGGGGAGGTCAAAATATTGGCTCTTGCCATGGTGGTCGCCGGATTTTCAGGAGCAGAGATTTCTCCTGTAAAAATGGAGATGATGTAGAGGATGAAGGGAGGAAGGTTAGGGTGTGGCGGGCACACGGTGTGACGCGGTGGTTGGTTACGTAAAAGTTATTAAAAAGATATGTTTTGGTCACGCTACAACGTTACACGACCCACCACACTTCACCCACTAATTTACACCCAACTAACTATATAAAAAAAAATTACATCTTAAAAAAAATATAGAAGAAAACTTTTGATAAAAAATATAAATAATAATAATAATGATAACAATAATAATAATAATAATAATAATAATAATAATGAAAAACAACTTTTAGTGAACGAAAACAACTTTTGTAACTTCAAATAAGGGCCCGAAAAATTCGTTAAACTCCCTAAAATACCCCCTAAAATATCGGGGTATTACAGTCAGCATTAGGATTCGGGACTGTACTAGTTACTCAACATCCACCACCATTACAGGCTCAAAACCAATTCGACCCTTGCCATTGTCACCATTACTTAAACTTCACCACCATTACAGCCTCAAAACCAATTCGAGAACTCAAGTACCAACACACTATTAAGCAAGTGTGTTTTAGCTATAGTCTGGGGTTCTTTTTGTAATTTTCTAAAGTTAGGTTGTTAGTTTGTTAAGTGAAGTTTGTGTGATATATAAAGCTTTGTAATAACTTCTTTTGGGTTAATGAGAATTATCTTCGTTTTCCCTCTTTCCATTCTCTCTATCTGAAGGACCCTAGTTCTTCAACATGGTATCAGAGCCTTGAGCGCTCATTTTCTCGGCAAATTCGTCCTTCTCTATTCGATCTTGCTGTGTATGACTATGTCATCGTCTTCACCTGTTGTTTCTTCACCCATGGCTTCGTCATCTTCGTCTGAATCGTTACCGGCGGGGCTGAGTTTTCTCATTTCCAATCTGCGATCTCTGGTGCAGATTAAGCTCGATTCGAGTAATTACATCGTCTGGCATGCTCAAATAGAGACGGTCCTTACTGCGAATGGCCAATTGGACTTTGTTTCAGGTCGAATTCCACCACCTTCGACGCTGATTTCGTCCGATTCTGGTGATCTTCTTCCGAATACAAACTATGCACAATGGAAGTCGATTGATTAACATCTCACGAGTTGCCTCTTTGCATCTATTTCACAGTCGGTTCTTTCACTGATTCTTCATCTTCAAGGCGCTTCAGCCATATGGATAAGTCTTGAATCAAGGTTTGCATCACTTTCTCGCTCACATATTCATCAGATTAAACTTCTTCTATGCACTCTTGAGAAATTTCAATTATCTATGGATGAATACTTGAATAAAGTGAAGTCTCTTGCTGATAGTTTGCTACAAGTGAATGAAATTGTTTCTGAAGAAGACTTAGTACTCTATATCTTGAAAGGATTGCCTATGGAATATGAATCTTTTTGTTCAGGCATTAGAATTCGGTCTACACCTATTACTGTTCATGAGCTTAGTTCTCTGTTGCTTGCTGAGGAGCTTCATAAGTCTATGAACAAGCTTCATGTGTCTCCTATGCCTGTTGCTAATTTTGCTCAAGGTGATGCTGCAATGTATGCATCTAGACCTTCTTTTCCTGGAAATGGATCGTTTAAGTCTTTTGCTAGTACCTCTCCTGGTTCTGCTAGAGGTAGTATTGCTCCTTATCAACATCTTCATCCAAATTCCACTCCAAGAGGTTATGGAATTTATGGCAGAGGTACTAATTGTTCAAAGATAGTTTGTCAGATCTGTGGAAAAGGTAGACATTCATCTCTTAATATTTGGCAAATGTTGAATACAACTCAGTTTGCTGCTACTAAGCCTAGACCCCAGGGCATGATGGTTGTTGCACATAGACCTTACTCTTATGGTTCAGCTCCTGCACTTATGTCTTCTTCAAGTCATCGTTATCTCATGGCTATGTATCATGCTCATCAGTTTCCCCAGTCTGCTCCTTCTATGGCTTTACAAGCAGTCACCTCTTCCTCAGAGCAGCCCTGGTTGTTGGATAGTGGGGTAAATAATCATGTTACAAATGAGCTTAATGCTCTTTCCTCCCCAATTCAGTACACTGGTTCTGAAGCAGTCTCAGTTGGAAATGGAGCTTCAGTTCCTATAAATCATTATGGAGATGGTATCCTTGTTACTCCTTCTCATTCTTTTCAGCTCAAACATGTCTTACACTCTCCTCATTTTGCATCAAATTTGTTGTCCATTTCTAAATTCACCTCTGATATTATGTGTTGTTCAATTCTACTGGTTTTGTGGTTCAGGACAATGCTTCCAAGGCTATACTGTCTCAGGGCCCTTGTATACACGGACTGTACTCCATCCCAGCTCACTCTGTGTCTTCCTCTCAGTCTACAGCTCTTACTGTTTCTACCATATACCCTCTCTGTGGCATGTTAGATTGGGTCATCCCTCAGCAAAAGTGTATAACCATTTAGCTAAACTTTTGCATTTTTCTGTTCAATCTTCTTCTCATGTTTGTGAGCATTGTATGTTGCTAAAAGTCATAAACTGAAGTTTTCTTTGTCTTCTTCTACGGCTGTTTCTGCTTTTGACTTAGTTCATGCTGATGTGTGGGGTCCTGCTCCTATACCTTATTTCAATAAATTTTGTTACTGTCTTATTTTTGTTGATGGTCACACTATATTTGTTGGCTATATCCTCTAAGATAGAAGTCAGAAGCTTTCTCTTCTTATGTGCATTTCACTTCTATGGTTTCTACTCAATTCTAAAATTAAAACTTTTAGAACTGACAATGGAGGGGAATTTCTCAATAATGAGTTTGGTCAGTATCTTCTCAGTCAAGGTACTATTCTGCAACTCATCTGTCCTCACACTCCAGAGCAGGCAGGTAGAGTTGAGAGAAGACATAAACATATTGTTGAAGTAGCTCTTGCTCTCCTTCAACAAGCTAAGCTTCCTCTTTCGTTTTGGCTAGATGCTTTCGCTACAGCTAATTACCTCATATATAGGCAAACAAAAGCTAAGTTGCATTTCCAATCCTCTTATCAGGTTTTGTATAAGTCTTTGCATGATTATAATTTTTTTAAATCTTTTGGGTGTCTGTGTTTTCCATGGCTAAAGCCATATGTTTCTCATACACTCACACCTAAATTTGTTTCTTGTGTGTTTCTTGGCTATTGTCAACCCACAAAAGGGTATAGGTGTATGGATATCACTACACATAAAGTCTATACATCTAGACATGTGGTCTTTTAAGAGCACATTTTTCCATATACCAAAGAATCAAAGATGTGTTCTTCTTCATTACCCTCTTTTACTGCATTCTTTCTTAATCCTTTCTTCTCTCACACTGTCTCTTCATCATCTTCCTCATCTCTCTCTCTCTCTCTCTCTCTCTCTCTCTCTCTCTCTCTCTCCTTCTTGTCATTCTGTGCCATCTTCTCTCAGTATTCATTCTTCTCCTTCTTCTACTCATTCTGTGTCTCCACCTCCTGTTACACATCCCATGGTTAATAGATCCAGAGTTGGTATACTGAAGCCCAACCCTAGATATCAGGCACATTTGGCTCATAGTGGCTATGTGGATACTGAACCACCTAACCTTGTTGAAGCTGTAAAATGTCCTCACTGGAGTACAACTATGTCAGGATAATATGCTGCTCTTCTTCAACAACACACATGGAATTTAGTTCCTAAACCTTCAGGCAGGCATGCTATTGGTTCTAAATAGGTTTATAAGATTAAAAGAGGTGCATATGGAGCTATATCTAGGTACAAGGCAAGGTTAGTGGCTCAGGGGTTCTCTCAAGAGTTTGGTGTTGATTACATAGAGACTTTCAGTCCAGTTGTGAAGCATGTTACTATAAGAGTAGTTCTTACTCTAACTTTGTCTCAAAACTGGAAAATAAGGAAATTAGATGTGTCTAATGCTTTCTTACATGGTAACTTGGAAGAAGAGGTCTATATGAAGCAATCTCCAGGCTTTGTTCATCCTCAATATCCTTCTTATGTGTGCAAACTTCACAAGTCTCTTTATGGCCTCAAACACGCTCCTAGAGATTGGTATTCAAGACTCTATGCCTTTCTCAGCTCTCAGGGTTTCACACCTAGCTCTGCAGATTCCTCCTGGTTTGTCTTCAAGACCTAGATGCATATCACCTTGATATTGATATATGTTGATGACATTTTGGTCACCGGAAGTGATCAAAATTTCATTTCTCACCTCTTACATCAGATGACTCTCCATTTTTCTCTCAAGTATCTTGGGGACTTGCACTATTTCTTGGGGTATTGAAGTTTCAGTTTTGGCTCAAGGTTGTGTGTTTCACCAATCTAAATATGATACTGAATTGTTACAAAAGTCAGGGTTGTTTGACAGTAAACCCACGACTACTCCTCTTGCTATTCCTAATGCAACACACAATGGTATAAATGTATCTGTTATTACTGAAGCAGATAAGTCTTTCTTCAGAAGTATGGTAGGTGCGCTGCAATACCTTACTATTACTAGACCTGATTTGCAATTTGCAGTCAATGTGCTCCGCCAGCATATGCATGATCCTCAGACTAGTGATTTCTTGTCTCTTACAGAACCTTGAGGTTTATCAAAGGTACTCTTCATGATGGTCTGTTCTTCTCCAAGTGTTTGTCTCCTCTCAATGTTATTAGTCTTAGTGATGTTGATTGGGTTGGTTGCAAAGATGATAGAAGGTCTACTTCTGGGTATGCAGTGTATTTGGGGGACAATCTTGTGGCTTGGAGTTCTAAGAAACAACCTAATGTTTCTAGATCAAGTACTGAAGCTGAATACAGAGCCCTAGCAGTCTTGGCTTGTGAAGTGAAGTGGCTATCTTATTTGCTCAAAGACATTGGCATTATTTCTTCTACTCCTCCACAGTTATTTTGTGATAATATCTCTGCTATAGCTCTGGCTTCAAATCCAGTTTTTCATGCCAGAACTAAGCATATAGAGGTAGATTATCATTTTGTTAGAGAAATGACAGTGGCCAAACAGGTGTTCATCTCTCATGTCTCTTCTGGTGATCAAGTTGCAGACATTATGACCAACGCACTAGGACATTCTCCCTTTGATGTTCTTAGATCCAAATTGGAGATCACTTCTCTGCTGAAGTAATCTCAGTTCGAGGGGGGGCTGTTAAGCAAGTGTATTTTAGCTATAGTCTGGGGTTCTTTCTGTAATTTTCTAAAGTTATGTTGTTAGTTTGTTAAGTGAAGTTTGTGTGATATATAAAGCTGTGTAATAACTTCTTTTGGGTTAGTGAGAATTATCTTCATTTTCCCTCTTTCCATTCTCTCTATCTGAAGAACCCTAGTTCTTCAACACACCCATGAATTGAACAAACCTCAATATGAAACACAAGGGGTGGAAAGGCCACTGTTGCGGCTTCATCCCTTGTTCGAGAGAGAGAGAACGGAGATGGTGATTATGGTTTCTGCTGTGGGTGAGTTTGTTTTCAGAAGAGTTTGAGGGAGAGAGAAAGGCCGTGGTGGCTTGGGTAAGAGAGAGTGGAAGAAGGGGCAGGAGATGATGAGATGTGCAGCATTGTTGCAATATTGGGGGTATAACAGTCTTTAAAGATGAATTATTAGCCTCTGTTAGCTTTTGTTAGTCCTAAGGGTGTAAAGTGAAATTGTTCGAACGTCAGGGGAGCAAAGTGAAATTCCATCAAAAGATAGGGGTGGAAAGTGTCTCTTACCCTTACATCTTTTATTTACTTCCCACCAAACAAATGTACCTAAACTCAAAAGGTGAGAGGAAACCCTAGTGGGTTGATGGAGGCAGTAGGGGAAGCACCCGTAACTGAGACTTTCAATAAAACAAATCGATCCCCGTTAACTGTTGAAGAGGAAGGAGACTGATTGAGGAAGAGTACTGCCATGAGGCTATCAGAAAAGAAGAAAGATTGTTTGAGGAAGAGTACTGTCATGTGGCGGTGGAGGACATTTTTGGGTTGGTAGCGGCTAGGGTTAGTGCCGAAGAAGAAAAAGAATGAGGAGAGGAGAAGGCTAAAGAGAAGAAAGAAAATATATGTTAGGTAATTTTCCAAAATTAAAAGGGTGACCGTTACAAAGGTGGTAAAGTGAATTGTTCAAAATACAAGGGTATCGGATGTTCTTTTTGCCTAAACATAGGGGTTTAAAGTGTCTTGTACCTAACAATAGTTTATTAGCTTTTTGTGTGCAGTGCATTCATTGAGAAATTTGTTGTAGCGACATCATACACGAGCTATACACTGGTACTTGAATAATCCGTGTATTACTTAAAAAACGTTAGAACTATATCTGGCAGAATAATGACTGTAATTATGTAATTCCTTAGGCCTTGCCAAGTAGCGGTGACAGCATAAGAATGCATAGGACTAAGAACAAGCTCGTACGCTCCAGTAAATTAGCATCACAAGTAAATTTATTATCAATTTATCATAGAAATGCACACCAAACACAAACAAAATGTACTTGAAACCACACTTCATAGTGCTGCAAAATAAGAATAAGCAGCATTGTTGAAACCACACTTCATAGTGCTGCTAAATAGAATAAGCAGCATTGTTGAAACTTGAAGGCACTCAAAGAAAACCCTTCTCTTTGCAGCACCGTATCGCTTCATCGTACATGTCTTCGAGCCTGTATTTGTACTTGAAACCGGCATCCAGCAGCTTCTTTGATGAGACATAAGGTTGTTCGAGCCATTCAACTTCTTTCAATGCGCTGCACTCGCAAATTGCAAGATCACCAAGATGTGCCCTAACGACGTATTAAGGTTTAAGAAATCAATCGGTTGAGAGCTAAGGAACTCACTCTGGTGTTGGTATAGGATATTCTGGATATCTAGCTGCTAGAAATTCTGACAATTCCACAACTGTCACACCGACTGCTGAACAGATATACCTCCCCTTTGCATATGGATTTTCAAAGAGAAAAATATGAGCCGAGCACACATCGTCCACGTGCACCAACGACGTGTTAGCAAGTTGCATAAATTGATCTTTCCTTCCTGCACATGATAACGAAACCGAATATAGAAATTTATTTCAGATAAAATATAGGGTAAAAAACATTTTCTCAGCCTCTAGTTTGATTGAAAGACACTTTCACCCCTCCATTTTGGAAAGTGTGCTGCACTTCAAGAAAATTACATCCCATGTTATGATACCGTTAGTCTGGAATTGGGATCCGTCACTAAAAATATTTTTTTTGACAATCTTACCCTCATATTACGCAAAATACCCAAGAGTATAATATATTTTTTTGCATGATATGGGGGTGAATTTGTCGCCAAAACTATTTTCAGTGATGTCCGAGCCCCAGACTGACTACTTCACAATCAGAGGGTGAAAGTGTCCTTCAATCAGACTAGAGGACTCAAACGTACCGAATATCATGGCCATGGAAGTATAAACCGAGTCAGGCATGCGAGGGCAAATGAAAGGCCCGTGGACGAAAGTCGGGACAACGCTAACGAAATCCAACCCATGAGTTTGAGCAAACTCGGTAACGGCCTTCTCCGTCAAAGTCTTGGAGATAATATAAGAGCTTCCAAACACGTTTAAGGATCTAAGTTGATCTACGTCCACCCAATCGCTCTCGTCCAAAACATCGGTGACTTTTCCACTATACGCGATAGCAGAAGCACTTGAAGTGTAGACGAATTTTTTGACTGTGTCTGAATCAAGGCATGCCTTGACAATGCCAAGGGTGGCGTCGACGGATCTTTTGGTCTTGACTTCTTCGGGTTCTTTATCGTCGAAATCCATGGGGTGAGCGACATGGAACACTCCGACACATCCTTGTATGACTGGCTTGAAGCTCTCTGGGTGAGCGAGGTCTGCATTGTAAATGTGGAGTTTTTCTGACGCGCCCGGTAGGTTTGTGAGGAAGCTAAGGTCTCTCTTCTCGCCATCTGGTTCAAAAGCAGTAATTGAGAATATATTAGGTGAACATATTCCGATAATTGGAATATCTGGTTACATGTACTTTGGTAAATTAGCCCCTTGCTGAAATTTAGGATTTGGGAACTTGGCTAAAAGGTGTCCAAATCTTGGACTCAGGTTTGGGGATACAGTGTCATTGCATTTTTATATTAGGTAACAGTATATATTTTTGTTCATAAACTAAGCCTAAACTTGAACGATATGTCAGACCGGAAAGAGGATTTCGACCCATCAACTATTTTGACCGGAAAAAAGGATTTTTAAGTCATCAATCGATAAGAAATAGTAACATGTCGATGAGGTTAGAGAGTTTCAATTGGATTTTGAAGACATCGCCCACATAATCCATACCCTTATCTGCAAGGAACGTGTCCGACACAGTTTGGTGCCGAGATTGAAGAGTTAACTTTAGGCCATACCACTACGTCTCTGCTCTTTCTCCTAAGTTGACTTTTTAACTCTTATCTGGACTAATTTGACCGGGTGATTTGGATAGCAAAACAATTTTTTTTTCTACCGTGTTGTAGAACAACTTTTACTCTATAACAATATAAAAATATTATCAAACAATTGCATCATTTTGCTAAATAAAGCACCGGGTCAAACTGACCCGATAAATAATGGTAAAAGCCAAATTTGGGAGGAAGAGCTGGTACCACTGACTGTGTCATACCATAATCTAAGAGTGCGAATTCCTTCCATAGACTACTCTCATCTGACATCTCAGTGCGGTATCCCCACCTCACTATTATTTCGAAACTATAAGGGGGGTTGAAAGTGTCTTTTCGTCAAACCTGAGGGGGTGAAAGTGACTTTTGCATTTCTCAAATCAACATTTTTACCTACCCACTAGGGAGTAGAACCCTAACAAGGTGAAATTTGACCACACAATTGCTTAAGCCCACAATTGGAACACAAAATTTGATTGTTGCCACATTAATCTTGAAGAAAAACAGAGCATAAGCAGGTTAATCTCAATTTAGTTCTTCATTTTTTTGTAGAAATTGAACACAGAATTCAAAATGGAAGACAAGGGTTTTGAGAGGATCAAAGGTAGCTTACCTGGGTGGGATCGAACAGTGGTCCGAACAGTGTAACCATGCTCAAGGAGCTTCTTGACCAGCCATGAACCAAGGTAACCTGTTCCACCAGTTACACACACAATTCTCTTCTCACTCCCACCTTCCATCTCTCTCTCTCTCTCTCTCTCTCTCTCTGCTTTTTACAATGTGATGCAGAAGATTTAGGTTGCTGTGGGATTTCTAGTGAGTGGATTATGGATTTATAATTATATAGTAGTAGTTGAAGTACCCCACCTAAATTAAAGAGAAGTCCCCTTTGTGTCACTGTTCGTTGGAAAAGAACGTGTGGCAGTAAAATCTTTAAAGAGTGACCGATGCCATGTTTGGTGTACTATGTAAAAATCCAAAAAGTCAGTTGAAAATAATTTGACTGAGAATTTAGTCTGAACTAAAACTTCAAACAAATTGTGTATGAGTTGAGACTTGAGACGGTGGGTTATTGAGAGCATCTCTAAGCATGTCGCATTTCTGTCTCTCTCACGGGCCCACCAATCTCCTCCTCTCCTACTCCAAACTGCTACTCATCTTCAACCATTCCCTTCTCCCTCCTCGTACCCTAAATTACTACTCATCTTCAACCATTCTCCTCCCCCGACTTAATTATGCTTATTTTTAAAATATATTTAATGATTAAAAATAAATTATATATTGATACAAATAAATCTGAAATAATATTAATATAATTATTTGTCTTATTCTAGTTATGATTCAATAACTTTAGCATCCTTTTATCCGTGTTTTCAGAATATTTAAAAAATATAATTACTAATTATAAAAGAAATAATAAGATGTATCAAACTGACAACAAAATAAAATAACGATAATTTTTCGTAACTATTTTGTTCAATTATCGATTTTTTTTTGTTTTTTATAATAAAAATAATAATTAAAATATATTAACCGTAATTAAAAACATATATTCTATTAATAAAATAATATTAAGTGTAATTAACATACTCAAAACTGGATTAATTATCTATAATGGAAGGGGGAGGGGGAGATGCTCTGACCTGATTAACCAAATGTGCTATAGCATTATAACACATTGCAACTTATACTCTGGCCTGGACTTTGGAGCTTACCCTTGGTTGGAAATGGCATGGGCTATAGTCAATTTATTTACAACGACTATTTGTAAATGAAATCTGATCATGTAAATGTCAAAAATATGTTTTAATTATTTTTAGAGATTTTCAGCTACATGATCTCAATTTTAAAGATTACGTGATTGCTCTGGGGTTCTTTAATATATATCTTTTTAGTTTAAAATCCTATGTTGTAACAAACAAAATTGTATAAAGGTGCGATTTTTAATCCAACCTGTATTATACCAAACATGCACTAAACACCTTATCCAGCTTCACGTTATCATTCAAACTTTGTTGTTGTGTTAATTTGGATGGTGATGTTTTATGTAGTCGGAGTTGTTTGGGTCGTATTTTTTTTTTATGCAACCAGTGCACCGGTGTCCGACACGCGGACACCGATTTGATTGGCAAATCAATGACCGCCATATGTAAGAAATGCAACATAATCGGAGTTCGGGTGCTCATACCCGAGCACCGGTTTGACAAGTCATATACACATATTTGTTTTTGTTCACTGATTTTTTAGTCAAAAAACTCAATTTTTTTATAGTATAAAACACCAAAAAACTACTTGCACCCAAACATATGCGCACATATATGTATAGTGCTGATTTTAACTTTTAAACTACCATGTCATCAAATGTCTGGCTAAAACGTGACTTGGGTATGTATATATAACTTTTAAGGTCTTGTAATGAATGAGTGGTTGAAAGGAGTTACACTCAGTTACACTAAATATTCTCACCAAACACAGCTTAAGTATCTCATCCAAAGCCACCCAAAGTATTGCTTAAGATCTGTTAATGTGGCGTAATTTAGAAAATAATTGCCACAAATTTGTATAAATTACATAACTCATTTGTGGTCTCGATACTCCAAAAGCACCACAACTCCAGCTCTTAAAACCACATCAAATTCTTCCCAATTTTGAAGGAAAATTGAGAATGTAGGTGTAGAGGAGTACTAGCTTTTAGAGAAGCGCTACACTGAGGGCAGGTAAAAGTAACTATTTGAGTTCATGAAAATTAAACTGTGGCATCTAAATTTAGTTGCGGTGTCACTTTACACCATTTTTCATAAACTGTCTCACTTAACAAATTTTTCACACATTTACGCCTTTCATTTACTTCCCACCAAACTAATGTACCAAAATGTAGTCATAGGAAAGGCATGTGAAGAGCTATATCTACCATGGCTGTAGAAACTTGCCAAGCAAAACACAAGATTTAACGTGGTTCACTAGCACAATTCGTGTGTAGGGTTTTGATCATGGATACGCGGCGGAAAAACAAATTTTATCCATGCAATACCCTCTAAGGATCACAGGACAAGAGACATAATGATGATAAGGGAAGAAATCAATTTACACACCTTAGGGTTTCTCCTGTGATGACTTGTAACGTGAATTGTGTCACGTTCCCAATAGTTGATCCACGCCTAGAGTTGAGATCTAGATCTTCTTTCTCCTTTGTGCCAGCCCGGAATGGAGGAAGAGGAAGAAGAAATCACACAACACGAGGCAACAAGGAGGGGCGGCCTCCTTGTTGGGCCGATGGAAAGGGGGCGGCGGCAAGGGGGGGGGGCTCTCTTGCTTGCTCTCTCTCTCTCTCCTTTTGTTCTCTCTCACTCAAGTTATGAACTAAAGGCTCATAAGTGTGGGAAGGAAGGAAGGAGCATCCTTTATATAGTCCAACAAATCCTTGCCAACTACCTAAATGACCTATACTAGTCCTACTAGAATTCGGTTTAGTCTCTTCCTTGCAAATTAGTCCTACTAAGTTTGCAAGGTGTTACAAAGTGATCCTTCTAATTAATTAATCCTATTAATTAATTCCAAAATCTAGTTCAACTCTATATAGTTCAATTCTATCTAGTTGGTAGCAACTATTTGCTAATATGGAGCAACTTCTAGCAAAACATCCATTCTAGCCAACTAATAGAATAGTCATCCGACAAACCTTGTACAAGTAATTGTCTCGTCGCTTTGTCTCTATATCCGGATTGGACACGAGACATACAAGTCACACTCGTATATCCAATCCATAGTTTCTCGATCCATGGGAATAGCCTTATTCGTGCAAATAACATCAATATCCCATATTGATTTATTTGAGTCTGGCCAGACATTCGATAAGCACTATCCCTCGAGTGGCCTAGGATATTTGCTCCCGTTATGTGGGAGGGACAAATTCTATCTACGTCCACTACGATCTCTAAGCTTGCTTCTTATTGTATCCGGTACACGCCTTTATAACTACTCAGTTACGGTGTAGCGTTTGACGCTACCAAGATCACAATAATCCATAACTAGAATATCTAGCGACTTCAAGTCTATGGATGACAATACCATTGCACCACGAGAAGCACTTGTGACTTAACATAACGTGTATGTAGCCTTCTCGGAGATGGGTCAATCCGGTGCGCCATTACCCTTAATGCACACCCATGTGTTGGATCATGATATTTCCATATCAATCCAACCCCATACTAGTCTATAGATGATTGTCCTATTAATCATCATACTGGACTAGGGATATTTAAGATAAACAACACAATTGTAAATCTAAAGACTTCATTATATTAAGTATCCAATAAATAATACAATGAATGTTCTAGTCAAAAATAAATTCATACTAAACTAGGTTGCCTCTAGGGCATCTATTCCAACAGTCTCCTACTTGCACTAGAGCCAATCTGACGCAACTCGTATGCCCATGCTCCTAGTGTGCCCTTCATGCTTCCACTGCACAAGCGGCTTTATAAGTGGATCTGACAGATTTTCATCTGTATGAATCTTGCATATCCGAACGTCTCCTCTATCAATAATATCTCGAATCAGATGGAACTTCCTGAGCACGTGTTTGGATTTCTGGTGTGACCTGGGCTCCTTTGATTGCGCGATCGCCCCAGTGTTGTCACAGTACAACTCAACTGGATCCGCAATGCTAGGAACCACACCAAGTTCAGAAACAAACTTTCTAATCCAAACAGCTTCCTTTGCTGCGCCATTTGCAGCAATGTACTCAGCCTCTGTTGTAGAATCAGCCACCGTCTCTTGCTTGGAACTCTTCCAGCTCACCGCTGCTCCATTCAGGCAAAACACATATCCCGATTGTGATCTAAAGTCATCTCTATCGGTTTGGAAGCTTGCATCCGTGTAACCCCTTACACGCAACTCTTCCTCACCGCCAAATATCAAGAAAGTATCCTTAGTTCTTCTCAAGTACTTTAGGATGTTCTTGACTGCAATCCAGTGACTCTCACCCGGATTGGATTGGTATCTGCTTGTCATACTCAAGGAATATGACACATCTGGTCTAGTACATAACATGGCGTACATGATAGATCCTATGGCCGAAGCATAGGGAATTGTACTCATGCATTCCTTCTCAATATCATTGGAAGGACAACCACTCTTCGAAAGAGTGATTCCATGTGACATGGGCAAGAATCCCTTCTTGGAATCTTGCATGTTGAACCGCTTCAACACCTTGTCAATATATGTACTCTGACTTAGGCCTAGCAGTCTCTTAGATCTATCTCTATAGATCTTTATACCGAGTATATAGGCTGCTTCCCCTAAGTCCTTCATTGAAAAACGCTTCCCTAGCCAATGTTTAACAGATTGCAGCATGGAAGCGTCGTTTCCAATGAGTAGTATGTCATCCACATACAAGACCAGAAAGCTACAGAGCTCCCACTAATCTTCTTGTAGACACAAGACTCATCTTCGCTTCTGATGAAGCCAAACTCTTTGACTACTTTATCAAAACGTCGATTCCAACTCCTAGAAGCTTGCTTCAATCCATAAATGGATCGTTGCAGCTTACAGACTTTGTTGGCTTGCTTTGGATCTTCAAAACCCTCCAGTTGTATCATATACATGTCCTCGAGGAGATTCCCATAAAGGAATGCTGTTTTGATATCCATCTGCCAAATCTCATAGTCGTAGTATGCTGCAATTGCAAGTAGGATTCGGATGGATTTGGTCATAGCGACTGGTGAAAAGGTTTCATCATAGTCAATACCATGAATCTGTCTGAATCCTTTGGCCACCAATCGGCCCTTATAGGTAATCAAATTACCATCCATGTCGATCTTCTTTTTGAAGACCCATTTGCACCCTATGGGGCGCGCCCCTTCGGGTGGTTCCACCAGAGTCCATACTTTGTTGGTATACATGGATTCCATCTCGGATCTCATGGCTTCTAGCCACTTCTGAGAGTCTGGCCCTTTCACGGCCTCTTCATAGGTAGTAGGCTCATCATCTATGAGCATTGTGTCACCGGAATCGGTCACGAGAAGTCCATACCTCTCGGGTTCCTGGCGCACTATACTAGATCTACGAAGCTCTTGTGTTACCTGGACTGGCTGTTCCACAACCTCTTGTGGTTCCTGTTCTTGTTCCATAATCGGTTCAGTGATTTGTGGTTATTGAATCTCTTGAAGTTCTACAGTCCTCCCACTTGCTTCTTTAGAGACAAACTCTCTTTCTAGAAACACGCCGGTCCGAGCAACATATTGTTCTCGATTGGATTGTAGATGTAGTAACCCTTAGTATCCTTAGGGTACCCCACAAATTTACACTTATCCGACTTTGGCCCTAGCTTGTCTGATTGTAAACGTTTTACATAGACATCGCAACCCCAAATCTTTATGAACGACAGTGTGGGACGTCTCCCACTCCACATCTCATGTGCTGTTTTCATGACTGATTTAGATGGAACACGATTAATGGTGAAAGCTGCACTTAATAGAGCATAGCCCCAAAATGATAATGAAAGATCGGTTTGACACATCATAGATCGAACCATATCTAATAGGGTTCGATTCCTCCTCTCGGACACGCCATTCCATTGTGGCGTTCCGGGTGGAGTGAGTTGGGACACGATCCCACACTCTCTAAGATAGTCGTCAAACTCTTGGCTCAAGTATTCTCCTCCACGATCCGATCGCAGAGCCTTAATACTTTTGCCAAGTTGCTTCTCTACTTCACTTTTGAATTTTTTGAACATTTCAAAGGATTCGGATTTGGCCTTCATAAGGTACACAAATCCATATTTACTGTAATCATCAGTAAATGTAATGAAGTAGACATAACCACCCCTGACAGGCGTGTCAAATAGCACACACATATCAGTATGTATGAGCGCCAATTGCTCACTAGTCCTCTCACCTTTCTTATTGAAAGGGGACTTTGTCATTTTTCTCAATAAACAAGCCTCACATGTCTCATATGATTCAAAATCAAATGAGTCTAGTAGTCTATCCTTATGGAGTCTAGATACACGTTTCTCGTTTATATGGCCTAAACGACAGTTCCATAAATAAGCTGGATTTAAATCATGTATTTTAATCCTCTTGGTATTAATGTTTGTAGACATGATTGCTTAGATCAAGGACATACAATCCATTAAATAATTGCGCACTAAAATATTGAATATTATTAAAATAAAAGGAACAACAATTATTCTTTATTGAAATAATAAAACCTTTCTTGTCCAAACAAGAAATAGAAATAATGTTTCTGCTCATAGCAGGCACATAATAGCAATTATTTAATTCTAAAATTAATCCTGAAGGCAGAGATAGCTCATACACGCGCACGGCCAACGCAGCAACTTTTGCTCCATTCCCAACGCGCAGATCTATCTCTACTTTAGCCAATCTTCTACTTCTCTTTAGATCCTGCACATTTCAACAAATGTGAGATCCACATCCAGTATCTAATACCCATGATGTAGAGACAGTTAATTGACATCTACAACAAAAATACTTGGTGGTGGTGGAATCACTATTCCAAGCCTCTTGTCCTCCAAATATTTTGGGCAGTTCCTCCTCAAGTGTCCGGGCTGACTGCAGTAGTGACACTCACCTTTAGTCACACCTTTGGCAATGCCACCAACAGGCTTAAGGGCAGGTTCCTTGGACTTGGCAACTGACTTGCCTTTGCCCTTGGAGGATGAGGCAAACCTTTTGCCCTTTCCTTTCTGCACCATCATAATGACCTTGCCCTTACTCTTGTTGATGCTTTGTTCAGCTGTTCTCAACATATTGAGTAAATCTGGTGGTGGTTTGACGATCTATTTTATGTTATAGTTCATGATGAACTGTCCATAACTCTCGGGCAACTATTGCAACACGAGATCGGTTGCCAACTCTTGGCCGACCGGGAACCCCAGTCGGGCGAGATTCTCCAAGTACCCGATCATACGGAGTACATGGGGTCCCACCGGGTTCCCTTCTGCTAGATGACACTTGAAAAAGGCCTTAGAGACCTCATACCTCTCAACCCTTGCCTGCTCTTGGAAGAGCTGCTTCAAATGCTCGATCATATCGATAACATTCACGTTTTCGTGTTGCTTCTGAAGCTCAGAAGTCATGGTTCATAGCATAAGGCAGGCCGCATCATTAGCGTCATCAACACGCTTTTGATACGCCTTTAGGGCTGCAGGGGTATTGATAACTCCATAATTGGAGTTATATTCTATTGTGATTACTTGTCGTTTCGCGTACTTTCCGATGCATTTATGTGTGTTTTAGGCCGAGTTTTGATAGTTTTGAGCATACTTGAGTATTTGGACTTCATGGTGAAATCCGGGCGTTTTATGCATGTTTTATGCTTTATTTGTCGCATTTGATCTTCCGGTATTTGTTCGTGTTGTGGATTTCAAGAACCGGAAGCGTGGAGTGCGGATTTTGGAGCGGAAGCGAACTTCGGAAAGAAAGAAACTCAAGGAATGCATGAGAGAATAGAAGAAGAGGAGAAGCTAAGAGGAGAAAAAGACTTAGCCAAATTTTCAAGAGGTGAAAAGAAGCAAACTCACAAGGAAGGTCATTGTGATCATACAAAGGTGATCCTATGATCACAAGATCAAAGTGCAAGACCACATAGAAGAGTAACGTGATCCTACAATCAAGTAAGGTGATCCTAGGATCACAAATTGTGATCCCAAGATCACATTAGTAGATCTGACGCATGACAAAGGGGGTGAAAGTGTAATTTTTAAAAACTTAAAAAGAAGTGACGTGATTTAACAAGGAGGAACGACCTAGGGCTTGGATTATTCATCATTCTACGCCATTGGAGAGCTTGGAGCTAGGTTGGAGAGCTTGGATCATCCGTTTGGCTTCTAATCTTCGTTTCTCTCTAGTTTTTGATATTGGATCATGAAACTTTGTATATTGAACATGTTTATGCGTAGCTAAACGCTTATTTCGGGATATCTCGTAGGAAACTAGGGTTTGATCACTACATATTGTGATTTATGGATTTGCTTGCATGCTTTCAAGCTTAATTGACGAGGTTTTATCTAGTTATGTGTATTTTACATCTTTCATCTATCTTTTCTATTAGTAGACGTATTAATAGGATTGTCTTAGGTTGTGAATGATAGAGAAATTTACATTCGTTGCCCGGAAACTTGAAATATACACTAGCCGTATCTAGGGTTGAGGAATCTTGCTAGTTAGCTAAGAACAAAGAGTAGAATTAATATCGTAATGCGTGTTTGAACTTGAGTAGGCTAGAGGAATCAGTTATGAGAGTTTAAGCATAGTTATTGGTTGAGACATCTTCAATATAAAATTGCTCGTTTAACTATAACAAGAACTCATCGTGTTAGTGGAACATAAATCCAACGTAGTGTGAAATATCTAGTTTTCCGTAGAGATATCCTGAACTTGTCCACTTGTCAAGTAACTTAAAAAATCATTCTTCGTTAATCGTGAAGCTTTTCACCTGATTAATTGAGATCTTTGTCTTTTAATTTCAGTAGAGTTAGTAGAACAAACCACTGCGCCGTGCCCACACAAGGTTAAGAACTAATAGCTAATTTACAAAGAAGTCTCTTGGGTTCGACAACCCGGATTTCTGGAATATTATCACTACACCGACAACTGTGCACTTGCAGTTGGAGCGTGTCAAGTTTTTGGCGCCGTTGCCGGGGACTTCAGATAACTTAGCTATTATTTTTATCTTTAGGGATTTACTACTTTAGTTTATATCTGTTACTCACCTGTTTTGTGTGTGTGTGATTCGTGTTTTCAGGTCTGATTCACTTGGTGCATGTCACGTTCTCGAAACGATCCTTTGCATCCAATACTTGAAGACCCGGAATCCTTATTGCGAGCACAGAGTAGAGACAAGAGGAAAGCAAATTCAGTTCAGATGGACGAGCAAATTAGAGCTGATTTTGAGAGGTTCCGCAAAGGCCTCGGAGATGCAGAAGCAGCTAGAGCTGCAGCTGTAGAAGATGCAGCAAATCGAGCAAGGGAGACTGAGCAGCTTAGGGCTCAAATGGCTGAGATGCAAGCAGTGATTGATCGTATGAACCCCCCAAATCCACGACAACTCCCTGGTGCGGAAATAGTTGATAGAAACAATGGAGGAGTTAATGGTGGAAACAACGGTGGCAATGGGAACAATGGGGGTAATAATAGGAACAATAACGGCCGGAATGCGGTAGAGCAAGTCAACAATGCTGAGGAGGATGAACGTCCTTTGGTGGACTACTTCAGGACTACACCGGAGGGATATCTGCCCACCATTGTCAGGCCGCAGATTAATGCCGCACATTTCGAGATTCGCCAACCGTTGATCAATATGGTTAGGGATGAATGCTTATTCACTGGAGCCCCGAGTGATGATCCACATCAACACTTGCTCAATTTCGAGCAGATTACTTCTACCATGTATGACCAGAGAGTCCCAATCGAGACGATAAAGCTCATGCTTTTCCCCTTCTCTTTATCGGGAAAGGCAAAGACATGGCTTATGGAACTTCCAGCAGGCAGCATAGTTACATGGGCAGATTGTAGCAGAGAGTTTCTCAGGAAGTATCTTCCACCATCCAAGGTTGCTCAACAGATGGCTGACATAACCAAATTTACACACCAGGAAGATGATTCTCTGGGTGACACGTGGAGAAAGTTCAACCAGCTCTTGCGCAGATGCCCTACTCACGGAGAGCCATGGTATAAACTTCTCCACTACTTTTATAATGCTTTGGATAGAGAGACTGCTAGTGAGCTGGACATGATGGCTCAAGGCAATTTTATGGGAATGGGACTACAGAGATGTCGTGATCTGCTAGATAATGTAGCAAAACGTGAATCCACGAGGTCTGAGACTCGTAGAAACACGAAATCAGATGGGGCATTGGTTAGTAAGATTGAGTCCATGGTGGAGCAGAAATTTGAACATCAGATGGCAGTGATGACTTCGGCTTTCAGTAATTTGAATCCATCGACACAGGTGAAGTCAGTGGGAGAGATGGTAGCAGATGCAAATCAGGGATATGGGGATGTCATTGAAGACGTGAATTACATGGGTCAACAAAGACAGCAGCAATGGCCAAACACCTATCATACCAACAATCGCAATCACCCCAACTTCAGCTATGCCAATCCGAATAGTGGATTATATGCGCCAGGTCAAAGGCCAAATGTTCCTTACCAAGCTCAGAGACAGGTTCCACAACAACAGGCTCCACCTCCACTCTCAGAAGAACAGGATACCAACGCGATGTTGAGGAAACTGTTAGCTAGCAATGATAAGATTGAGAGCAAGATTGTCGCAATGGAAGCTTCGCGAAAGAGCCATGAAACACAAATTGGCCAAATAGCTAATCAGAATCCTCGACGTCCACCAGGTATACTACCTTCTAAAACAATCACTCCACCTGAGCAATTGAAGGCTATTACTACTCGCAGTGGGACCACTACCCAGGATCCCCCATATCCTACCCATGCGCGAGCTGAGGCGACTAAGGCCACTGAAAAAGCCTTGGATGAAGAGATTTCCGTGCCTACCGTGATTCCCCAATCAAAGGACACGTGTAACACCCCTATTTTTCAAGCCGACTCTAAGTGCAATATCAAGACTTTGGGGGCGAATTTGTAAATAGTTTGTCACGACTTTAAAGTTTGAACTTCGGAGTGTTTGCAATATTTGGGAGACGTTAGAATGATTTTGGAGCACTAGCGATGGTCGGGATGGTTGTGCAATTCTCTGAAATTAAGTAGAATCTCTAATTCTAGTTGTACCCAAAAGTCTAAAAACTACACTTTCACCCCCCAATGCATGAGAGACACTTGTCCACTCCAATTTGACACTCTAGTGTGGTAGAAACAACATTCCACTCTCCCATTCACCAGCTGCTGAGAAAGAGAGAGAGAGAAAGAGAGAGAGAGACTTCAATTTCCTCCTCATCTTGTCCTCCACCACAACTCCACCATGAAACCACCACCACCACCAAGGCAGCCACCTCTTCCCCCTTCCAAACAAGAATCTGTTGCTACCACAACACCTACTCAGCCCTCTAAGCAAAAGGCACAAATCAATTTTAGATTTCATCGGGTTTTGATGTCCAAAATCGAAGGTAACCCTCAAGAACCCTAGCTTGATTCGTTGTCAAATTCTCTCTGCATGTTGTATATCGGAGAATCTAACCCTTGTATTCGAACTCCTGAGGTCGAGGGGAGTCCAACGCACCCACTCTCATCACCTGAATCGCCGGAATCGGCTTGCTGGGTTTTTGGGTGGAAGAAGCCGACGGGAACAAGCAGGGGGCCGACGGGAGGCTCTGTAATCGCCTCTATCCGCGTTTTCTTCAGTTTCAAGCCTTCCCCTGAGGTCACTAGACTATATAGAGCTCATTACCTGGCCTATGCATCACCTGGAGCTCGTGGAACAACGCTGCAAGTCGCCGGAGCTTCCCTACGTCGCCGGCGAACCTCCATGGACGGCGAAGCTTGGGTAAGCTTCGTTTCTCCACCAAATTTCGCATTCTTTACATCAAACTGCTCCTAATCATGTCTAGAACACGTTTAGATCATCAAATCACGACTGTAACAACGAATCATCATAGTTTGATTCGTGAAGTTGATGTGTTTTCGGTTCACAAACTGCCCCTGTTTAAATGCTTGTAACTCCTTCATTTCTTGCCCAAATCATGCACGGTTTCTTCCTGTGTAATCCTGGGTATGCTAGCTACAAGTTTCGTTTGAATTTCGTGGTCCAATTTCATCTCTAAACCCTCTGAAATTGGGCTTGAACATGGCTAGTTAGCAAAGTGGTTGCTGTGTTCTTGGCTGCCAAGTGCCTAAAAAAATTCTCAGTATGAAAAGTCATTGTGAAACCCTCATTTTGTAACCCTTGTATCTTCTTCAAAGCTTAATGAAATTTGGATCTGTTTTCTCCTTTGTGAAGCTGATACATAATACTTCAAATCATCGTCTCTGGGTCATGTTCAAATTTATAACGTATTTCTCACAAAACGAGCCTAAAGTTGCTAGTTTGAACTCGCGAAGCACAAGTGAATTTTTCTAAGTGTTGAATCGGAATTTTTGTCCAACTTTGAGTAGCGATATCTCTTTGAATACTTGGAGTTTTTTAGGAGTTCAAATATGTTCTGGAATCCTTGAACTATCGTCTTCAAAACCCTATTCTCAGATTTTCAAGTATCCCCCTCAATTGATTACAAATCAGCCCTAAAGTTGACTAGTTGAGTCGATTTTCTTCTATATTTGACTTTTGAATTCGACACTCTAAATGACGTTTCTAGCCTTAGTGTTCTTCACGAAACTTGCTCGTATTCATATTCTGAGTCTAAATATCATGTTTGACCAAGTTTGACTTTTCGCAAACCCTAGTTTGACTGAACTGTATAGGAGGGGCAAAATAGTCATTTCACTTAAACTTTGAATCGAGTTTGTTTAGAAACTTGGAGTTTGTAAGCATGTATTGTACGCGTATTTGGAGTACTCGTATGTAATTCTCGGCTAATGTTGACCAAGTCAAATGTTGGGGTCTTTTTGCAGTTTTACTAAACTTCGGGGGCCTATGTGCAATTAATTAAAACTTCGCATTTGAACAAGTTAATGTTTTGAGACCAACAACCTGACTTAGAAGGATACTTGGAGCCTTAAGAACGAATTATTTGAATCGGGAGTTATCAAATCAATGGTGGGGGGGTCTTTTTGAAATTTTACCAAACTTTAGGGGCCTAAGTGCAAATTATTGAAAGTTGTAGATTTCGTTGCTAAGTTCATATGGAAAAGTTTGGAGTTAATTCTCGCATGTATTCGGGCCAATATGAGTATAATTTGGGATCTAGGAAGTTTCAGACACTGTACTAAACGGTTTTGGAGTATCAGGGGCATTTTGGTCAAGTTAGTTTGCATGACCCGCATTCCAATGCATTATTGCATACAACCTCATATAGAGGGTAAATGCTAATAGACTGTATACTTGACTTGTTTATATCCAGCCGTTGTTGAGGACCGTTCCGCAATAGACGAACGTGTTCGTATCGCTGCATTCACTGTTAGACCGGATTCACATGAGATGAGCGTTATATGAGTGCTAGCTTTGCTTTGCGCCTTTCATGGCTCAGAGGTAAGTACATATGTACGGCCTTTTTATATCAAAATCTGCTTATATGCTTGATGTTTCAAATGAATGTTCGCTATATGAAATATTATGAGAATGCATGTTTTCCACTCGAAGTTGTTAAACTATTTTATTCATATCCCTTGAGAACTCTGGAAAATTACTTCCGAACTGTTGATATCTGATTCTGTTTACGTGAAAGAGATGAAATAAAATACCTCTAATAGACTTAGGACGATGTACAGAGTACTGTTATTAATGGGAGGCGTCAAGCGATCCTCCATTTTCTTATGGCTAAGACCATTGAAGCAATGCTTCTTATTATTGGATAGAACGTCAATGTTCAAAAATCCGCCCCCGATGAGCCAAAATGTATCAAGATATTGAGGCCAAGGGGTTTATAGAGCTATAGAGTGCTACTTATACTTGTAAGGGTCACTACGGTATAGGGGTGTCGACACTTAAGGCCTTTTAGCTAATGTTATGAGCGGGGTTGACGAATGGGCTCCCTTAACGCTCGGGTGAAATAGGGTTTGATAGACCCTAGAAGGAACCCTTAGTAGTTATTTCGTGATCCCTCTGTTTACATCGATCCTGCTGGTGGCTCTTGACACGCCTCAGCTAAATTAAACTGTTGATTGAAGTCGAAATTCAAATTTGGCTACCTATTAATGTTGTTTGTGGCTCTTGATATGCCCTTATTGATTTGAAATGAATTGTAAATCTTGGCTACTCATGAAGTACTATCGTTATCAGTTCAAATGAACTTGTTTACTCTGGATATTTTACCAACTACTCGTGGTTTCTCAATGTTATTAAATTGAGAGGTTTTGTTACTCGTTTACTTCCAGTTGTTCCAAATTCTCCAACATGATAGCTTTACTATTTAAATCTTCTAATTTGTTTCAACTCATGCTTCCGTGCCACTCGATGCTTTACATGTCGTAGTATGTATTTACTCAGTTTTTACTGATTATTTCTTCAAAACTGCGTCGGCATTTGCCATTTTAAAACCGCAGGTCGTCAATCAAAGAGGGGGATGGGAACGCTGGAACGAGACGAAGAAGTTTAGCTTAAGTCAGATCACTTAGTAGATCACACACGATTTGTTTCAGATTATATTTTTTTATCGAAATTTTGTTATGTACTTTAACCGAAATGTAAACTTAATAGCTAATAATCTACTTTTGGTTATCGATTGTCGCGTTAACCCTGAACCGAGATCCCGGGCTGTTTCAGCTGGTATCAGAGCATCGGTTCTGCGGTTAAAGTGACTTTTCGATTTCCATTAGTAGAGAATAAGAAAGATTAAACGTTTTCAAAATTTAAAATTGATTAGGATAACCCAATTTTGCAATAAGAAGTAAACAAGCCGTCGGGGAGTTTGGGTACTTACGTATTATGAAACTCGACTTGTACCGTATATGTTGATTAAATATTAAAGACTATTTGAGATGTTCATGAAAAGTCTACTTGCCTATTTACAGGCGCAATACTTATGTGACATCCCTATTTATATCGAATTGTTTTTCGTAGTTGTGTGATGCGTATCTTTGACTCTTTATTTTTGTAAGTAATTTCTCGACGAGAGAGTAACGACGTTGTGACTTAGAAGACCCCGAGACCATTCTTTCGCACCTACGAGTGACGAACCTTAAAACATTAGTTTGAATTTGGTTTATTTTGAGTTAATTTGACATGGTTCTTTCCAAAATTAGAAACTTTTGAAAATAAAATACTTATTAAAAAAAATGGTTTCTGAAAATTATTGACGTTTCGAGCTACCAAATGCCAAGTGGTATGGACCACTTTGTTTACCAGTCCGCTGGCGTGACTCTTAGTACGACGGTACTATGAGTTGTACCCGCTGTGTAGATTAAGTTGGAACATTTGAAGCACATGCGAGTTGTGTTGGAAAGGCATGTTGTGTGACGACACACAGTGTTCTTTCTCCCTCGTATGCGTGGAACACTTTAGGTGATTGGTTTATCTAACCCTATAGAGGTAAGACAACATTTTTAACTCGGATGATTCAAGCAAAACGACATATTAGCCTTGACAAAAGTATTTGTCTAAAAGTTCCGAGATTTGTATAAATTCTAGCAAATTTTTGAGTTGCTTCTAAAATTGAGAACTTGTATGTTGTTATCAAACTTTCAAAATCTTGTTTCGAACTCTTACTTGTACTAATCATATACGAAACCCTATTGTGATGCGAGTCTAGGCCGGATAGTAATATAGACTCATAATAGACCCCGTCGTGCGGAGAGTAAGAATGAGAAATTTCTACCGGTTAAGGTGTTTCTAGCTGACCAACTAAGGAAGCCATCTTTTGGGAGCAGAACATTCGACGAGAGCGGTTTATGTACTTGTTTGGCCAAGTCAAATAGACTGAGTCACTGTGCTACGTTTTATGTGCATTTCTTGTATGAGGGTAAGTATAGTATGAGATCTTCGGGGACGAAGATTCTTTTAAGGTGGGTAGACTGTAACACCCCTATTTTTCAAGCCGACTCTAAGTGCAATATCAAGACTTTGGGGGCGAATTTGTAAATAGTTTGTCACGACTTTAAAGTTTGAACTTCGGAGTGTTTGCAATATTTGGGAGACGTTAGAATGATTTTGGAGCACTAGCGATGGTCGGGATGGTTGTGCAATTCTCTGAAATTAAGTAGAATCTCTAATTCTAGTTGTACCCAAAAGTCTAGAAAACTACACTTTCACCCCCCAATGCATGAGAGACACTTGTCCACTCCAATTTGACACTCTAGTGTGGTAGAAACAACATTCCACTCTCCCATTCACCAGCTGCTGAGAAAGAGAGAGAGAGAAAGAGAGAGAGAGACTTCAATTTCCTCCTCATCTTGTCCTCCACCACAACTCCACCATGAAACCACCACCACCACCAAGGCAGCCACCTCTTCCCCCTTCCAAACAAGAATCTGTTGCTACCACAACACCTACTCAGCCCTCTAAGCAAAAGGCACAAATCAATTTTAGATTTCATCGGGTTTTGATGTCCAAAATCGAAGGTAACCCTCAAGAACCCTAGCTTGATTCGTTGTCAAATTCTCTCTGCATGTTGTATATCGGAGAATCTAACCCTTGTATTCGAACTCCTGAGGTCGAGGGGAGTCCAACGCACCCACTCTCATCACCTGAATCGCCGGAATCGGCTTGCTGGGTTTTTGGGTGGAAGAAGCCGACGGGAACAAGCAGGGGGCCGACGGGAGGCTCTGTAATCGCCTCTATCCGCGTTTTCTTCAGTTTCAAGCCTTCCCCTGAGGTCACTAGACTATATAGAGCTCATTACCTGGCCAATGCATCACCTGGAGCTCGTGGAACAACGCTGCAAGTTGCCGGAGCTTCCCTACGTCGCCGGCGAACCGCCATGGACGGCGAAGCTTGGGTAAGCTTCGTTTCTCCACCAAATTTCGCATTCTTTACATCAAACTGCTCCTAATCATGTCTAGAACACGTTTAGATCATCAAATCACGACTGTAACAACGAATCATCATAGTTTGATTCGTGAAGTTGATGTGTTTTCGGTTCACAAACTGCCCCTGTTTAAATGCTTGTAACTCCTTCATTTCTTGCCCAAATCATGCACGGTTTCTTCCTGTGTAATCCTGGGTATGCTAGCTACAAGTTTCGTTTGAATTTCGTGGTCCAATTTCATCTCTAAACCCTCTGAAATTGGGCTTGAACATGGCTAGTTAGCAAAGTGGTTGCTGTGTTCTTGGCTGCCAAGTGCCTAAAAAAATTCTCAGTATGAAAAGTCATTGTGAAACCCTCATTTTGTAACCCTTGTATCTTCTTCAAAGCTTAATGAAATTTGGATCTGTTTTCTCCTTTGTGAAGCTGATACATAATACTTCAAATCATCGTCTCTGGGTCATGTTCAAATTTATAACGTATTTCTCACAAAACGAGCCTAAAGTTGCTAGTTTGAACTCGCGAAGCACAAGTGAATTTTTCTAAGTGTTGAATCGGAATTTTTGTCCAACTTTGAGTAGCGATATCTCTTTGAATACTTGGAGTTTTTTAGGAGTTCAAATATGTTCTGGAATCCTTGAACTATCGTCTTCAAAACCCTATTCTCAGATTTTCAAGTATCCCCCTCAATTGATTACAAATCAGCCCTAAAGTTGACTAGTTGAGTCGATTTTCTTCTATATTTGACTTTTGAATTCGACACTCTAAATGACGTTTCTAGCCTTAGTGTTCTTCACGAAACTTGCTCGTATTCATATTCTGAGTCTAAATATCATGTTTGACCAAGTTTGACTTTTCGCAAACCCTAGTTTGACTGAACTGTATAGGAGGGGCAAAATAGTCATTTCACTTAAACTTTGAATCGAGTTTGTTTAGAAACTTGGAGTTTGTAAGCATGTATTGTACGCGTATTTGGAGTACTCGTATGTAATTCTCGGCTAATGTTGACCAAGTCAAATGTTGGGGTCTTTTTGCAGTTTTACTAAACTTCGGGGGCCTATGTGCAATTAATTAAAACTTCGCATTTGAACAAGTTAATGTTTTGAGACCAACAACCTGACTTAGAAGGATACTTGGAGCCTTAAGAACGAATTATTTGAATCGGGAGTTATCAAATCAATGGTGGGGGGGTCTTTTTGAAATTTTACCAAACTTTAGGGGCCTAAGTGCAAATTATTGAAAGTTGTAGATTTCGTTGCTAAGTTCATATGGAAAAGTTTGGAGTTAATTCTCGCATGTATTCGGGCCAATATGAGTATAATTTGGGATCTAGGAAGTTTCAGACACTGTACTAAACGGTTTTGGAGTATCAGGGGCATTTTGGTCAAGTTAGTTTGCATGACCCGCATTCCAATGCATTATTGCATACAACCTCATATAGAGGGTAAATGCTAATAGACTGTATACTTGACTTGTTTATATCCAGCCGTTGTTGAGGACCGTTCCGCAATAGACGAACGTGTTCGTATCGCTGCATTCACTGTTAGACCGGATTCACATGAGATGAGCGTTATATGAGTGCTAGCTTTGCTTTGCGCCTTTCATGGCTCAGAGGTAAGTACATATGTACGGCCTTTTTATATCAAAATCTGCTTATATGCTTGATGTTTCAAATGAATGTTCGCTATATGAAATATTATGAGAATGCATGTTTTCCACTCGAAGTTGTTAAACTATTTTATTCATATCCCTTGAGAACTCTGGAAAATTACTTCCGAACTGTTGATATCTGATTCTGTTTACGTGAAAGAGATGAAATAAAATACCTCTAATAGACTTAGGACGATGTACAGAGTACTGTTATTAATGGGAGGCGTCAAGCGATCCTCCATTTTCTTATGGCTAAGACCATTGAAGCAATGCTTCTTATTATTGGATAGAACGTCAATGTTCAAAAATCCGCCCCCGATGAGCCAAAATGTATCAAGATATTGAGGCCAAGGGGTTTATAGAGCTATAGAGTGCTACTTATACTTGTAAGGGTCACTACGGTATAGGGGTGTCGACACTTAAGGCCTTTTAGCTAATGTTATGAGCGGGGTTGACGAATGGGCTCCCTTAACGCTCGGGTGAAATAGGGTTTGATAGACCCTAGAAGGAACCCTTAGTAGTTATTTCGTGATCCCTCTGTTTACATCGATCCTGCTGGTGGCTCTTGACACGCCTCAGCTAAATTAAACTGTTGATTGAAGTCGAAATTCAAATTTGGCTACCTATTAATGTTGTTTGTGGCTCTTGATATGCCCTTATTGATTTGAAATGAATTGTAAATCTTGGCTACTCATGAAGTACTATCGTTATCAGTTCAAATGAACTTGTTTACTCTGGATATTTTACCAACTACTCGTGGTTTCTCAATGTTATTAAATTGAGAGGTTTTGTTACTCGTTTACTTCCAGTTGTTCCAAATTCTCCAACATGATAGCTTTACTATTTAAATCTTCTAATTTGTTTCAACTCATGCTTCCGTGCCACTCGATGCTTTACATGTCGTAGTATGTATTTACTCAGTTTTTACTGATTATTTCTTCAAAACTGCGTCGGCATTTGCCATTTTAAAACCGCAGGTCGTCAATCAAAGAGGGGGATGGGAACGCTGGAACGAGACGAAGAAGTTTAGCTTAAGTCAGATCACTTAGTAGATCACACACGATTTGTTTCAGATTATATTTTTTTATCGAAATTTTGTTATGTACTTTAACCGAAATGTAAACTTAATAGCTAATAATCTACTTTTGGTTATCGATTGTCGCGTTAACCCTGAACCGAGATCCCGGGCTGTTTCAGCTGGTATCAGAGCATCGGTTCTGCGGTTAAAGTGACTTTTCGATTTCCATTAGTAGAGAATAAGAAAGATTAAACGTTTTCAAAATTTAAAATTGATTAGGATAACCCAATTTTGCAATAAGAAGTAAACAAGCCGTCGGGGAGTTTGGGTACTTACGTATTATGAAACTCGACTTGTACCGTATATGTTGATTAAATATTAAAGACTATTTGAGATGTTCATGAAAAGTCTACTTGCCTATTTACAGGCGCAATACTTATGTGACATCCCTATTTATATCGAATTGTTTGTCGTAGTTGTGTGATGCGTATCTTTGACTCTTTATTTTTGTAAGTAATTTCTCGACGAGAGAGTAACGACGTTGTGACTTAGAAGACCCCGAGACCATTCTTTCGCACCTACGAGTGACGAACCTTAAAACATTAGTTTGAATTTGGTTTATTTTGAGTTAATTTGACATGGTTCTTTCCAAAATTAGAAACTTTTGAAAATAAAATACTTATTAAAAAAAATGGTTTCTGAAAATTATTGACGTTTCGAGCTACCAAATGCCAAGTGGTATGGACCACTTTGTTTACCAGTCCGCTGGCGTGACTCTTAGTACGACGGTACTATGAGTTGTACCCGCTGTGTAGATTAAGTTGGAACATTTGAAGCACATGCGAGTTGTGTTGGAAAGGCATGTTGTGTGACGACACACAGTGTTCTTTCTCCCTCGTATGCGTGGAACACTTTAGGTGATTGGTTTATCTAACCCTATAGAGGTAAGACAACATTTTTAACTCGGATGATTCAAGCAAAACGACATATTAGCCTTGACAAAAGTATTTGTCTAAAAGTTCCGAGATTTGTATAAATTCTAGCAAATTTTTGAGTTGCTTCTAAAATTGAGAACTTGTATGTTGTTATCAAACTTTCAAAATCTTGTTTCGAACTCTTACTTGTACTAATCATATACGAAACCCTATTGTGATGCGAGTCTAGGCCGGATAGTAATATAGACTCATAATAGACCCCGTCGTGCGGAGAGTAAGAATGAGAAATTTCTACCGGTTAAGGTGTTTCTAGCTGACCAACTAAGGAAGCCATCTTTTGGGAGCAGAACATTCGACGAGAGCGGTTTATGTACTTGTTTGGCCAAGTCAAATAGACTGAGTCACTGTGCTACGTTTTATGTGCATTTCTTGTATGAGGGTAAGTATAGTATGAGATCTTCGGGGACGAAGATTCTTTTAAGGTGGGTAGACTGTAACACCCCTATTTTTCAAGCCGACTCTAAGTGCAATATCAAGACTTTGGGGGCGAATTTGTAAATAGTTTGTCACGACTTTAAAGTTTGAACTTCGGAGTGTTTGCAATATTTGGGAGACGTTAGAATGATTTTGGAGCACTAGCGATGGTCGGGATGGTTGTGCAATTCTCTGAAATTAAGTAGAATCTCTAATTCTAGTTGTACCCAAAAGTCTAGAAAACTACACTTTCACCCCCCAATGCATGAGAGACACTTGTCCACTCCAATTTGACACTCTAGTGTGGTAGAAACAACATTCCACTCTCCCATTCACCAGCTGCTGAGAAAGAGAGAGAGAGAAAGAGAGAGAGAGACTTCAATTTCCTCCTCATCTTGTCCTCCACCACAACTCCACCATGAAACCACCACCACCACCAAGGCAGCCACCTCTTCCCCCTTCCAAACAAGAATCTGTTGCTACCACAACACCTACTCAGCCCTCTAAGCAAAAGGCACAAATCAATTTTAGATTTCATCGGGTTTTGATGTCCAAAATCGAAGGTAACCCTCAAGAACCCTAGCTTGATTCGTTGTCAAATTCTCTCTGCATGTTGTATATCGGAGAATCTAACCCTTGTATTCGAACTCCTGAGGTCGAGGGGAGTCCAACGCACCCACTCTCATCACCTGAATCGCCGGAATCGGCTTGCTGGGTTTTTGGGTGGAAGAAGCCGACGGGAACAAGCAGGGGGCCGACGGGAGGCTCTGTAATCGCCTCTATCCGCGTTTTCTTCAGTTTCAAGCCTTCCCCTGAGGTCACTAGACTATATAGAGCTCATTACCTGGCCAATGCATCACCTGGAGCTCGTGGAACAACGCTGCAAGTTGCCGGAGCTTCCCTACGTCGCCGGCGAACCGCCATGGACGGCGAAGCTTGGGTAAGCTTCGTTTCTCCACCAAATTTCGCATTCTTTACATCAAACTGCTCCTAATCATGTCTAGAACACGTTTAGATCATCAAATCACGACTGTAACAACGAATCATCATAGTTTGATTCGTGAAGTTGATGTGTTTTCGGTTCACAAACTGCCCCTGTTTAAATGCTTGTAACTCCTTCATTTCTTGCCCAAATCATGCACGGTTTCTTCCTGTGTAATCCTGGGTATGCTAGCTACAAGTTTCGTTTGAATTTCGTGGTCCAATTTCATCTCTAAACCCTCTGAAATTGGGCTTGAACATGGCTAGTTAGCAAAGTGGTTGCTGTGTTCTTGGCTGCCAAGTGCCTAAAAAAATTCTCAGTATGAAAAGTCATTGTGAAACCCTCATTTTGTAACCCTTGTATCTTCTTCAAAACTTAATGAAATTTGGATCTGTTTTCTCCTTTGGGAAGCTGATACATAATACTTCAAATCATCGTCTCTGGGTCATGTTCAAATTTATAACGGATTTCTCACAAAACGAGCCTAAAGTTGCTAGTTTGAACTCGCGAAGCACAAGTGAATTTTTCTAAGTGTTGAATCGGAATTTTTGTCCAACTTTGAGTAGCGATATCTCTTTGAATACTTGGAGTTTTTAGGAGTTCAAATATGTTCTGGAATCCTTGAACTATCGTCTTCAAAACCCTATTCTCAGATTTTCAAGTATCCCCCTCAATTGATTACAAATCAGCCCTAAAGTTGACTAGTTGAGTCGATTTTCTTCTATATTTGACTTTTGAATTCGACACTCTAAATGACGTTTCTAGCCTTAGTGTTCTTCACGAAACTTGCTCGTATTCATATTCTGAGTCTAAATATCATGTTTGACCAAGTTTGACTTTTCGCAAACCCTAGTTTGACTGAACTGTATAGGAGGGGTAAAATAGTCATTTCACTTAAACTTTGAATCGAGTTTGTTTAGAAAATTGGAGTTTGTAAGCATGTATTGTACGCGTATTTGGAGTACTCGTATGTAATTCTCGGCTAATGTTGACCAAGTCAAATGTTGGGGTCTTTTTGCAGTTTTACTAAACTTCGGGGGCCTATGTGCAATTAATTAAAACTTCGCATTTGAACAAGTTAATGTTTTGAGACCAACAACCTGACTTAGAAGGATACTTGGAGCCTTAAGAACGAATTATTTGAATCGGGAGTTATCAAATCAATGGTGGGGGTCTTTTTGCAATTTTACCAAACTTTAGGGGCCTAAGTGCAAATTATTGAAAGTTGTAGATTTCGTTGCTAAGTTCATATGGAAAAGTTTGGAGTTAATTCTCGCATGTATTCGGGCCAATATGAGTATAATTTGGGATCTAGGAAGTTTCAGACACTGTACTAAACGGTTTTGGAGTATCAGGGGCATTTTGGTCAAGTTAGTTTGCATGACCCGCATTCCAATGCATTATTGCATACAACCTCATATAGAGGGTAAATGCTAATAGACTGTATACTTGACTTGTTTATATCCAGCCGTTGTTGAGGACCGTTCCGCAATAGACGAACGTGTTCGTATCGCTGCATTCACTGTTAGACCGGATTCACATGAGATGAGCGTTATATGAGTGCTAGCTTTGCTTTGCGCCTTTCATGGCTCAGAGGTAAGTACATATGTACGGCCTTTTTATATCAAAATCTGCTTATATGCTTGATGTTTCAAATGAATGTTCGCTATATGAAATAGTATGAGAATGCATGTTTTCCACTCGAAGTTGTTAAACTATTTTATTCATATCCCTTGAGAACTCTGGAAAATTACTTCCGAACTGTTGATATCTGATTCTGTTTACGTGAAAGAGATGAAATAAAATACCTCTAATAGACTTAGGACGATGTACAGAGTACTGTTATTAATGGGAGGCGTCAAGCGATCCTCCATTTTCTTATGGCTAAGACCATTGAAGCAATGCTTCTTATTATTGGATAGAACGTCAATGTTCAAAAATCCGCCCCCGATGAGCCAAAATGTATCAAGATATTGAGGCCAAGGGGTTTATAGAGCTATAGAGTGCTACTTATACTTGTAAGGGTCACTACGGTATAGGGGTGTCGACACTTAAGGCCTTTTAGCTAATGTTATGAGCGGGGTTGACGAATGGGCTCCCTTAACGCTCGGGTGAAATAGGGTTTGATAGACCCTAGAAGGAACCCTTAGTAGTTATTTCGTGATCCCTCTGTTTACATCGATCTTGCTGGTGGCTCTTGACACGCCTCAGCTAAATTAAACTGTTGATTGAAGTCGAAATTCAAATTTGGCTACCTATTAATGTTGTTTGTGGCTCTTGATATGCCCTTATTGATTTGAAATGAAATGTAAATCTTGGCTACTCATGAAGTACTATCGTTATCAGTTCAAACGAACTTGTTTACTCTGGATATTTTACCAACTACTCGTGGTTTCTCAATGTTATTAAATTGAGAGGTTTTGTTACTCGTTTACTTCCAGTTGTTCCAAATTCTCCAACATGATAGCTTTACTATTTAAATCTTCTAATTTGTTTCAACTCATGCTTCCGTGCCACTCGATGCTTTACATGTCGTAGTATGTATTTACTCAGTTTTTACTGATTATTTCTTCAAAACTGCGTCGGCATTTGCCATTTTAAAACCGCAGGTCGTCAATCAAAGAGGGGGATGGGAACGCTGGAACGAGACGAAGAAGTTTAGCTTAAGTCAGATCACTTAGTAGATCACACACGATTTGTTTCAGATTGTATTTTTTTATCGAAATTTTGTTATGTACTTTAACCGAAATGTAAACTTAATAGCTAATAATCTACTTTTGGTTATCGATTGTCGCGTTAACCCTGAACCGAGATCCCGGGCTGTTTCAACACGATGAGGAAGTCGGATGAGAAACATAAGCTAAGGGAGGAATACAGTGTGCGAGTGCCATACCCGCAGAGATTGAAGAGTCAAGAGGATGCCAAGCATTTCAAGAAGTTTGTGGATATCTTCAAGAAACTGCACATTAATATCCCTTTTGCGGAGGCCATTTCACAAATGCCTAAATATGCCAAATTTCTCAAGGACCTCCTTTCTAATAGGAGGCGTATGGATGATTTTAAAACCGTGACTCTGAACGAGGAGTGTAGCGCAGTTGTGCAAAAGGCGTTACCAAAGAAGATGAAAGATCCGGGTGGTTTCATTATTCCTGTTACATTGGGAGATGCGTTTCATGTGAGGGCATTATGTGATCTTGGTGCAAGTATTAATTTGATGCCCACATCGGCTTTTGAGCAACTTGGTGTGGGAGATCCTAAGCCTACCAGGATGTGCTTGCAGATGGCTGATCGCACTATAAAACGCCCCAGGGGTGTTTTAGAGGATGTATTAGTGAGAGTTGAAGGACTCATCTTCCCAGCGGATTTTGTGATCCTAGACATGGAGGCCGACGATAATGTCCCTCTTATTTTGGGCCGTCCATTCCTGGCCACTGGGAGGACTATCATTGATGTGGCCAATGGAGAGCTGACTATGCAGATCAACGATGAGAAGGTGGCCTTCAATGTATTTGAGGCTATGAAGTTTCCCGCATATGCGGTAAGCGAGCAGTGCTTTGGTGTGGAGGCATACACGCCGGACGAAGAGGACGATATTTTGTTGGAGCAACTATATGAGGAGCTTGCTCTACTTGATTCCAGCGAGAAAGAGCAAGCCTTAGATGTTCATTGGCACCAACCATTACCCCTCTTTAATGAGGGAAGCAGGAAGATTCTTACTCCTTCTCTTATTACTGCTCCTGTTTTAGAGTTAAAACCTTTAGCTGCACATTTAAAATATTTATATCTTGGATCTAATGATACTTTACCTGTGATTGTGTCTTCTTGTTTGGACATGGAACAGGAGGAGCAATTATTGAAAGTGTTGCATGAAAGGAAAGCAGTTATGGGATGGACCATAGCGGATATCAAGGGGATCAGCCCCACAGTGTGCCAGCACAAGATTCGGCTCATGGAGGACAAGAAGCCGGTAGTTCAATTTCAGCGCCGCCTCAACCCTCATATGCAGGAGGTGGTGAAGAAAGAGGTGCTTAAATGGTTGGAGGCGGGCATCATCTACCCGATTTCCGACAGCACATGGACTAGCCCGGTGCAGTGTGTCCCTAAGAAGGGTGGTATTACTGTGGTGGAAGGGGAGAAAGGTGATCAAATTGCTACCCGTACTGTTACTGGGTGGAGAGTTTGCATGGATTACCGCAAACTCAATGATGCCACATTAAAGGATCACTTCCCACTTCCATTTGTTGATCAGATGCTTGATAGGCTAGAACATCGTTCTCATTATTGCTTTCTGGATGGGTATTCCGGGTACAACCAGATCGCCATTGAGCCAGCGGATCAGGAGAAGACGACATTCACATGTCCCTATGGGACTTTTGCTTTTCGACGCATGCCCTTCGGGTTATGCAATGCGCCTGCTACTTTTCAGAGGTGCATGATGTCGATCTTCTCAAACATGATGGAGCAGAACTTCGAGGTATTCATGGATGACTTTTCGCTTTATGGTGATGGTTTGATGACTGTTTGCAGTAATTGGCCCGGGTTCTTGATAGATGTATTGACACTAACCTAGTGCTCAACTGCGAGAAGTGTCACTTCATGGTGACTGAGGGCATAGTTTTGGGGCACAAGATATCCAACAAAGGTTTAGAGGTGGATAGAGCCAAGATTGAGGTGATTGAGAAGCTTCCATACCCTACTTCTGTCAAAGGGGTAAGGAGTTTCTTGGGACATGCAGGGTTCTATCGGCGCTTCATTAAAGACTTCTCGAAGATCACAAAGCCTTTGTCTGGATTACTTGAGAAGGATGCGGTATTTGATTTCAATGCAGAGTGCAAGTCAGCTTTTAATTTGCTCAAGGAGAAGTTGATTAGCGCGCCCATCATCACCACCCCGGACTGGACTTTACCGTTTGAGCTAATGTTTGATGCTAGTGATTATGCGGTAGGAGCAGTTCTGGGACAGCGAAAAGACAAAGTAACTCATGTCATCTATTATGCTAGCCGGACCTTGAAAAATGCACAGGTAAACTATGCTACTACTGGGAAAGAAATGTTAGCTATTATTTTTGCATTGGACAAGTTTCGGCCGTATCTTGTAGGTTCTCTGGTGACTATTTTTACCGACCATGCCGCTCTCAAGTATCTTCTCACCAAGAAGGATGCAAAGCCGAGATTGATCCGGTGGGTACTTTTGATGCAAGAATTTGATATAGAGATTAAGGACAAGAAAGGGGTGGAGAATGTTTTGGCGGATCACTTATCCAGGTTAGAGATTGAGAAGCATGAGGAGGTGCCTATCAGAGAGGAATTTCCCGATGAACAACTTATGGTAGTGGTCGCAGCTGTGCCTTGGTTTGCTGATTTGGCAAACTTCAAGGCGCTCAACATTGTTCCCAAAGACATGTCCTCGCATCAGAGAAAGAAGTTCTTTGCAGATGCACGACAATATTTCTGGGATGATCCCTATCTGTTCAAGCTAGGAGCAGATAATGTATTGCGGAGATGTGTAGCGCCACCAGACACGTTGGAGATTCTCAGACACTGCCATGAGTTAAACTGTGGGGGTCATTTTGGAAAGTCACGCACAGTGGCGAAGGTACTTCAGAGTGGGTTCTATTGGCCCACATTGCATAAAGATGCTCATTTGTTTGTGCAGCAGTGTGACCGGTGTCAGAGAACCGGCAATATTTCCAATCGGAATGAGATGCCTCAGAATTTCGTGTTGGAGGTGGAGCCGTTTGACGTATGGGTATAGACTTCATGGGGCCATTCCCCTCTTCACTTGGTAATCTTTACATATTGCTTTCTGTTGATTATGTGACCAAGTGGGTAGAGGCAATGGCTTGTCCCAAGAATGATGGTGCTACTGTTGAGAGGTTCGTGCGCAAGAACATATTTACGCGGTTTGGGACACCCATGGCAATTATCAGTGATGAAGGTACTCATTTTGTGAACAAAGTCTTTGCTAATGTTTTGAGCAAGTACGGGGTGAAGACGCACAAGATATCACTTGCCTACCATCCACAATCAAATGGACAAGCTGAAGTGTCAAACCGAGAGATCAAGGGGATTTTAGAGAAGACAGTCAATTCGGGACGCAAAGACTGGTCCCTACATCTAGATGACAGTCTATGGGCTTATCGGACTGCATACAAGACCCCCTTGGGCATGTCTCCCTATCAGCTTGTGTTTGGGAAGTCATGCCACCTCCCAGTTGAGCTTGAGCATAAGGCGTTTTGGGCGCTGAAAAAGATCAACTTAGATGCAAAGCTCTCAGGTGAGCAAAGGAAGCAGGCATTACTTGAACTTGAAGAATTTCGATTGATGGCTTATGAGAGTGCAAAAATCTACAAGGAGAGGACCAAGCAATGGCACGATAAGTACATTACTTCAAGGTGGGACAAAAGGTGCTGATCTTTAACGCACGTCTGAAACTGTTTCCTGGCAAGTTGAAATCGAGATGGAGCGGTCCTTTCACGATTACACAGGTATATCCATGGGGGTCACTTGAAGTGGAAGCTGAGAACGGTAATCGATTCAAGGTGAACGGACAGAGAGTCAAGCCGTACGTGGACGGGAATTTCATTGGGGCAATTGAGTGCCTCAACGCAATTCCCGTTATATGATCTCTTGTGAGGTAACTGGGTCGGGTCGTCGACCTTAAATTACACGGCGCTTGTTGGGAGGCAACCCAATGTATTTTTTGTTGGAATAGATGCCCTAGAGGCAATCGTAGATTTAGTATGAACAATGTTTTTGGCTAGAAAATTCATTTATTATTTATGGCGATATTTAATATAATGAAGTCCTTAGATAAATTGTGTCATTTATCTTAAATGTCCCTAGTCCATTATATTGGTTAATAGGACAATCAAATATAGACTAGTATGTGGGTAGATTGATATGGAGATATCAAAGTCTAACACATGGGTATGCATTAGGAGTAATGGCATACTGGATTGACCCACGACGAAAAGGATACATTAGATTATGTGAAGTCACAATCGCTTTTCGTAGTGCTAATATTATTGCAATCCTTGGACTTGAAGTCACTAGATACTCTAGTTGTGAAATATTGCGCTTTGATGTTATCAAACGTTACACCGTAACTGGGTAATCATAAAGGTGGCTATCGGGCGTGATAGGAAGCAAGCTTAGAGATCGTAGTGATGTAGATAGGATTTGTCCCTCCCACATAATGGGGGTAAATATCCACGGCCACTCGAGGGATGAGGCTTATTGAATGTCTGGCCAGACTCAGATAAATTAATATGGAGATATTAATGTTATCTGCAAGTATAAGCATATTCCCAGGATCGAGGAACTATGGATTGGATATACGAGTGTGACTATTTATGTCTCGTGTCCAATCCGGATATGGAGACAAAGGGATAATGCAATATGACATATTGGGCACAAAGGTTTGTCGGGATCACTGACTATTTCTATTGGTTGGGTTGCATGGATGTGTTGCTAGACACCGCTCCATGTTAGTAATAGTTACTACCAACTATATAGAAACCTATGGGGTCACACGTCAAATAGAGTAGAGCTAGATTTGGGATTAATTAATATGGATTAATTAATAGAAGGATCATTGTGCAACACCTTGCAAACTTAGTAGGACTAATTTGCAAAGAAGGGAATAGTTCTGGTCCTACTAGAACAAGAAAACTCTTTTATGGAAACAACAAGGAGTTGTTGGAGTATATAAAGGAGGCTCTAGCTTCCTTCCCACATATGAGTTATTAGTCATAACACACAAAGAGTGGGAGAGAGCAAAAGAGAGAGCAAGACAAGAGCTAGGGCCGAAACCCTAGCCCCCGTCCGCCCCTCTACCCGACGGCAAAAGGGAGGCCGCCCCTCCTTTGTTGCTTTGTTGCTTTGTGCCTTTGATCTTCATCCCTCTTCCTCCAAAGCTCAAGCTAGCACTTGATTGAAGGAAGAATCTAGATCTCACCTCTAGACGTGGATCAACCGTAGAGACGAGGACATCATTCTTCGTGTGATCTCACAAATCAAAAGGTACACATCTTCTATGACCTTAATCATGTTATGATGTCTCTTCCTGTGATCCTTGGTGGGCTTTGAGTAGGATTAATTTTTGTTATTCCGCTGCGTTACCTACGTCAAAACCCAACAGTGGTATCAGAGCCACAGGTCGTAGAGCATAACATGATATTATGTGTTTACGATTTCAGTACATACACCGTATTATTGTTTATTACGCGAAAACTGAAAAATTGGCATAGTAGATGCAATATTGAATTTGATTCAATCAAACAAGACCCAATTTAACATTGGATGTTAGAATTGGTGAGTTTAATCACATAGGATGTGAATGATTGGGTTCTTGAAAAATTAGGGTTCATGGGCACATGATTGAAAAGGGGTTTTCAATTATGGAAACAAAATTATGGAATTAAATCCATAAGGAAACAACCTTGCTTGGGCAACAAGGAAGGAGGAAGGGGACTAGGGCCGAAACCCTAGCCGCCCGCCCCTCCCTTGGGCGCCAAGCAAGGCCGCGGCCCCCTTAGGCGTGCGGCGGTCCTAGGGTTCGGGCCACTTGTTGGCTTGGACCCTTTGGACCGTTGTGAAACCCTAGTTACCCAATTTCATTAAAATTAAACAAGCGCGTTAAAAATTGGTTTTAACTGTATTATGTGCTTTATTGCATGGTGGATGGATATGGCCTAGGATTGTGGATGTTTATTGTTTTGTGGTTTGGTTTACGGCCTGCGAGCTGATCAAATTAATGTAATAATTAATTAAGTTTTACGGCCTGCGAGTCGTTCTTTTTCTCCTCGACATGTGAGGCTTTTGTTATTTATTTATTCTAGATGTTAGGCTAGAATCAGAAATATTTAGATGATAGCCAAGAACATGGAGAAGAAGACCGGAGAACCAAAGGAGCCAAAAGACATCCCTAGGCGCGCAGCTATGGTGGAGCACATGGAGATGAGCTCGGCACTTTAGGGCAATTAGATATTATCATTGGCTTGATAATATCATTAGTCTAGAGGCCATATCCATGCCACGTTTTTTTATTTTGTGGATGTTTATTATACATGCCTTGTTATTTATTTTGTGTGTATGGCGCTACAAGCAAAACGATAACAAGATAATAATAAACAAGGTTGGTATTTTATTGTGGATAGCCCAATCCAAATAAGTAGACCATGTTGATAAAGATCAACCAAACGAATTAAAAGAAATCCCTCAATTAGATATTGCGTTTTGCCTTCTCTTGCCAAAACACCCTTCATGATCATGGACTATTAAAATTTGGGCTTGCCAAAGCAACGCAATTTTAATTTTTCATGATGTGTTGCGGACGACGCAAGCTAGTAATGCGTGTATGTTGAAAACAAGAGGTTGGACGCAACTAGGCAAGAATCAATTGGATTGATGAGCTTAGAGGCATGACAATTAGGAGTTATCCAATTGGATAAAGAATAAAAGGAATTCATTCACCTAATTGGACCAAGAGTTGCATGTGATGCAATTGGAATGGTTCCTACCTAAATAACCAATTCTTGGGTGACTTGCCAAAGCAAGCTCAAGAAGAAGTGAAATAAGGATCTTGGACCCACTAGAAAGTATAAAGATATTTTCCGCTTTAATGGTGAGGGCTATTAAACCGAGAAAAATAGTGGGAGCTATATTTGATGATCTAGCCATTGTTAAATATAGTCAAATTGTTCAAAACACTAAAATTGCATATTTCTCGTTTTGTAGAATTCCAAATGGCAAACAACAACGCATCGAGTTCATCCCTACGATCTGTCCTTGAGAAGGATAAATTGTCTGGAACGAATTTCCTTGACTGGTACAGAAACTTGAGGATTGTCCTCAAGCAAGAAAAGAAGCTGTACGTCTTGGACACTCCAATTCCAGACCCACCACAAGATGAGTCTCTACTAGCGGAAGTAAGGGCACGTCAGAAACATATTGATGATTCTAATGGCGTGACTTGCCTCATGCTTTGTACCATGACTGGTGAGCTTCAGAAGCAACACGAGAACATGGAAGCCTATGATATGATCAGACACTTGAAACAATTGTTTCAGGAACAGGCAAGGCATGAGCGCTATGAAGTGTCTAAAGCATTGTTCAAAAGTAGTCTTGCAGAGGGGAATCCAGTAGGCCCTCATGTACTCCGAATGATCGGGTACATAGAGAACCTTGAGAGACTGGGGTTCCCACTCGGCCAGGACTTGGCGACTGATCTCGTCTTGCAATCGTTGCCTGACAGTTATAATCAGTTCATTATGAACTATAATATGAATGAGATCAACAAGTCTTTACCAGACCTATTGAACATGCTAAAGACAGCTGAGCAAAGCATCAATAAAGGCAAGGGCAAAGCCATAATGATGGTGCACAAGAAGAAGGGCAAGTCAGTTGCATCTACTTTAAAAGGAAAACGCAAGAAAGTTGCGAAGTCCAAGGATGCCCTAAAGCCTAGTGGAGGTGTGGCTAGAGGTGAATGTCACTACTGCAGCCAGCCGGGTCATTGGAGGAGGAATTGCCCTAAATATCTGGAGGATAAGAAGCTTGGAATAGTGATTCCACCACCACCAGGTATTTATGTTATAGACGTCAATCTTTCTATTTCATCATCCTGGGTATTGGATACCGGATGTGGTTCTCACATTTGTCGTAATGTGCAGGATTTGGAAAGAAGTAGAAGATTGCGAAAAGGGGAGATAGACTTGCGCGTCGGGAATGGAGCAAGGGTTGCTGCATTAGCTGTAGGCGTTTATGAGCTATCTTTGCCTTCTGGACTTATTTTAGAATTAGACAATTGCTTTTATGTGCCTGCTATGAGCAGAAACATTATTTCCGTTTCTTGTTTGGACGAGAAAGGTTTTTCTATTTCAATAAAGGACAAGTGTTGCTCCATTTATTTTGATAGTATGCACTATTGTAGTGCGCATTTGTCTAATGGATTGTATATCCTTGATCTAAATAATCCAATCTATAACATAAATACTAAAAGGATTAAAACTAATGATTTAAATCCTACATATCTATGGCACTGTCGTTTAGGCCATATAAATGAGAAACGCATATCTAGACTCCATAAGGATGGACTTCTAGACTCATTTGATTTGGAATCATATGAGACATGTGAATCTTGTTTATTAGGAAAAATGACAAAGTCCCCTTTCAATAAGAAAGGCGAGCGGACTAGTGAGTTATTGGCACTCATACATACTGATGTATGCGGACCATTCCCCACGCCTGCCAGAGGTGGTTATACCTACTTCATCACGTTTACTGATGATTTCAGTAGATATGGATTTGTATACCTTATGAAGGCCAAATCCGAATCCTTTGAATTGTTCAAAGAATTCAAGAGTGAAGTAGAGAAGCAACTTGGCAAGAGTATAAAAGCCCTACGATCGGATCGTGGAGGAGAATACTTAAGCCAAGAGTTTGATGAGTATCTTAGAGAGTGTGGGATAGTATCCCAACTCACTCCACCCGGAACACCACAATGGAATGGTGTATCTGAGAGGAGGAATCGCACTCTATTAGATATGGTGCGATCTATGATGTCTCAAACAGATCTTCCGATATCCTTTTGGGGACATGCTCTAATGACTGCAGCTTTTACCATTAACCGTGTTCCATCCAAATCAGTCATGAAGACGCCATATGAGATATGGACTGGGAGGCGTCCCATAGTGTCGTTTATGAAGATTTGGGGCTGCGACGTCTATGTAAAGCGTTTACAAACAGACAAGCTCGGGTCTAAAGCGGATAAGTGTAAGTTTGTGGGATATCCTAAGGAAACTAAAGGATATTACTTCTATAACCCTACCGAAAACAAAGTGTTTGTTGCTCGGACCGGCGTGTTTCTAGAAAGAGAACTAGTCTCTAAAGAAGCAAGTGGGAGGGTTGTAGAACTTGAAGAAATTCATGAACCACAAACCACTGAACCTATAATGGAACATGAACAGGAACCACAGGAAGTTGTGGAAGAGCCTGTTCAGGTAACACAGGAACTCCATAGATCAGGAAGAGTGCGTCATGAGCCAGAGAGGTATGGACTTCTCGTGACTGAGCCCGATGACGTACCACTCATGGATGATGAGCCTGCAAACTATGGAGAAGCCATGAATGGCTCAGATTCTAAGAAGTGGCTGGAAGCCATGAGATCCGAAATGGATTCCATGTACACCAACAAAGTATGGACTTTGGTGGAACCACCCGAAGGGGCTCGACCCATAGGGTGCAAGTGGGTCTTCAAGAAGAAGACCGACATGGATGGCAAGGTAGTTGCCTATAAGAGGCGATTGGTGGCCAAAGGTTATAGACAGATTCATGGTATTGACTATGATGAGACCTTTTCACCAGTCGCCATGACTAAATCCATTCGAATCTTACTTGCTATTGCAGCATACTACGACTATGAGATTTGGCAAATGGATGTCAAAACAGCGTTCCTTTATGGGAACCTCCTTGAGGATGTGTACATGACACAACCAGAGGGTTTTGAGGATCCAGAGAGTGCCAATAAAGTCTGTAAGCTGCAAAGATCCATTTATGGATTAAAGCAAGCTTCTAGGAGCTGGAATCGACGTTTTGATGACGCGGTCAAAGAGTTTGGCTTCATCAAGAACGAAGATGAGCCTTGTGTTTACAAGAAGGTTAGTGGGAGCTCTATAGTATTTCTGGTCTTGTATGTGGATGACATACTAATCATTGGCAATGATATTCCTACTCTGCAATCTGTTAAAGATTGGCTAGGAAAGTGCTTTGCAATGAAAGACTTAGGAGACGCAGCCTATATACTGGGTATAAAGATCTATAGAGATAGATCTAAAAGGTTGCTTGGCCTAAGTCAGAGTACATATATTGACAAGGTGTTGAAGAGGTTCAACATGCAAGATTCCAAGAAGGGATTCTTGCCCATGTCACATGGAGTCACTCTTTCCAAGAATGACTGTCCCTCCAACGAGATGGAGAAGGACCGCATGAGTAGGATACCCTATGCTTCGGCCATAGGATCCATCATGTACGCCATGCTGTGTACTAGACCAGACGTATCATACGCATTGAGTATGGTGAGCAGATACCAGTCCAATCCGGGTGAGAGTCACTGGATTGCTGTCAAGAACATCCTAAAGTACTTGAGAAGAACTAAGGATGTGTTCTTGATATTTGGAGGAATGGAAGAGCTAAGTGTAAAGGGTTACACTGGCGCAAGCTTCCAAACCGACAAGGATGATTACAGATCGCAGTCTGGATACGTGTTTTGTCTAAATGGAGGAGCTGTGAGCTGGAAGAGTTCCAAGCAAGGCACAGTTGCTGATTCTACAACAGAAGCTGAGTACATTGCTGCTGCGGAAGCAGCAAAAGAGGCAGTATGGATAAAGAAGTTTATCACTGAGCTCGGTGTGGTCCCTAGCATAGTGGATCCCGTAGAGTTGTACTGTGACAACTCTGGGGCAATCGCACAAGCAAAGGAACCAAGATCGCACCAAAAGTCAAAGCATGTACTTAGGAGATTCCATCTTATTCGTGATATGATCGATCGAGGAGATGTGAAGATATGCAAGATTCCGACAGATGACAACGTGTCAGATCCGCTCACGAAACCTCTTGCGCAGCGAAAGCATGAAGGGCACGCCAGATCTATAGGCATACGAGATGCGCCAGATTGGCTCTAGTGCAAGTGGGATACTGTTGGAATAGATGCCCTAGAGGCAATCGTAGATTTAGTATGAACAATGTTTTTGGCTAGAAAATTCATTTATTATTTATGGCGATATTTAATATAATGAAGTCCTTAGATAAATTGTGTCATTTATCTTAAATGTCCCTAGTCCATTATATTGGTTAATAGGACAATCAAATATAGACTAGTATGTGGGTAGATTGATATGGAGATATCAAAGTCTAACACATGGGTATGCATTAGGAGTAATGGCATACTGGATTGACCCACGACGAAAAGGATACATTAGATTATGTGAAGTCACAATCGCTTTTCGTAGTGCTAATATTATTGCAATCCTTGGACTTGAAGTCACTAGATACTCTAGTTGTGAAATATTGCGCTTTGATGTTATCAAACGTTACACCGTAACTGGGTAATCATAAAGGTGGCTATCGGGCGTGATAGGAAGCAAGCTTAGAGATCGTAGTGATGTAGATAGGATTTGTCCCTCCCACATAATGGGGGTAAATATCCACGGCCACTCGAGGGATGAGGCTTATTGAATGTCTGGCCAGACTCAGATAAATTAATATGGAGATATTAATGTTATCTGCAAGTATAAGCATATTCCCAGGATCGAGGAACTATGGATTGGATATACGAGTGTGACTATTTATGTCTCGTGTCCAATCCGGATATGGAGACAAAGGGATAATGCAATATGACATATTGGGCACAAAGGTTTGTCGGGATCACTGACTATTTCTATTGGTTGGGTTGCATGGATGTGTTGCTAGACACCGCTCCATGTTAGTAATAGTTACTACCAACTATATAGAAACCTATGGGGTCACACGTCAAATAGAGTAGAGCTAGATTTGGGATTAATTAATATGGATTAATTAATAGAAGGATCATTGTGCAACACCTTGCAAACTTAGTAGGACTAATTTGCAAAGAAGGGAATAGTTCTGGTCCTACTAGAACAAGAAAACTCTTTTATGGAAACAACAAGGAGTTGTTGGAGTATATAAATGAGGCTCTAGCTTCCTTCCCACATATGAGTTATTAGTCATAACACACAAAGAGTGGGAGAGAGCAAAAGAGAGAGCAAGACAAGAGCTAGGGCCGAAACCCTAGCCCCCGTCCGCCCCTCTACCCGACGGCAAAAGGGAGGCCGCCCCTCCTTTGTTGCCTTGTTGCTTTGTGCCTTTGATCTTCATCCCTCTTCCTCCAAAGCTCAAGCTAGCACTTGATTGAAGGAAGAATCTAGATCTCACCTCTAGACGTGGATCAACCGTAGAGACGAGGACATCATTCTTCGTGTGATCTCACAAATCAAAAGGTACACATCTTCTATGACCTTAATCATGTTATGATGTCTCTTCCTGTGATCCTTGGTGGGCTTTGAGTAGGATTAATTTTTGTTATTCCGCTGCGTTACCTACGTCAAAACCCAACATTTTTATGCTTTAGTGTAGAGTGTGTGTTTAAATATTGTTGTGTGCGTTTTTCAATACAGTTTTCTTATCGGAGAGGTGAGAGAGTGAGGATCTTACATTTGAATTGAGTCTCTGCAGGAATACATGTTGGAGACGCTATCCGGGCTCCCATTCTTGATGCGCGTGGAAGAAACGCACAAAAATCGAGAAAGCGACGTAATAGTCACGGAATTTGAGGTCATAAATTCTGAACTTTACGCCGGTAATTTTGGAGTAACACAAGCAAAAGGAGAAAGAGCGCGAAACGAGCTTTCAGACGGTATATTATATGCGTGCATCGGAGTCCGGGAGCGTAAAATAGTAGAACAAGAAGAAAGAAGAAGAAGAAAAAAAAAAAGAGAAGCAGGCGGATACTTAGAAAAAAAGTGGGGAAGAAATTTTGGGTAACTCACTGTTAACGCACGATCACATTAGCTGATCGTGTGATAATTTTTTTTGATCGCAGGATCAACTTTTCCTTCCCCAACGTGGCTTTTCATTAAAAGGGGGCACAAGAGTCTTTTTGTGTGTTAAGTGAAAAAAAAGGAGAAACACGCGGAAGAAAAAAAAAAGAAGAGAAAGAAGAACAACAGATGAACAGAACGACGAATTCACGAACAGAGCCCTCACGAACAGAGCCCTCACGAACAGAGCAACCGCTGCCGATCAAAAAACTCACCGGAGATCGACAAAAAGTTGTGGGTTTTGTTCGACTGATAGCGCCGGCAACATAGGGCGGTTTCTTCAGACCCCCACGGCCGAACTCTCGACGAGCAGAGCAGCACTTCTCACAAACGCTGCCGACCGGAAACTCGCCGGAATTCACCGGCGTTTGGTGGTTTTTGCTCGTCCCAGCAGCGCCCGGCGACGTGCCGTGGTCAATTTTGAAGATTCAGTGAAGAATAGTGTGGGGGAGGCAGCCTAAAAGCTAGGGTTTCTCCAACACAAATTTGTGAATTAGTTCTCAACCGGTTGGAATTTGATTAAACCGTTTGCGGGGTTGTGACGGGGACAGCGAGGAGAAGATATTGAGCTAAAAACCTCATATCGCGAAAAGTATCGAAAACTTGAATGATTTTGTCGATTCAGCCCCGTTTGAACGGAACTCCAGGGCTTCAGGTATCGCTAATCTCTCTCTTTCGCAAGTAATTTTATCGAGTCTAGGCACATTGAGTAAAAGCCCGAATTTGTTATTGTTGTCGCTTAGTTGCGGCGTTTGGGGGCGATTGACTAGTGTCTAGGACTTATTTGCTAAATTGCTTTCTTGTTTTGATTCAGTACACACTCCTTGTCACGTGCACGTAGCGAATATAATCTCTAAATTTGAATTGCTACTTTCTTGTGCAATGAATTCATCTAGGGGTAAGAGGAGTAAGACACCTGAATCTCGTAGTAAAAAGAAACAGAAAGTAGTTGGGGAAGCAGAAACTGATGTCGTGACTGAGTTTGAGTGTCCTAGATCTCCACTTTATCAGTGGTTGAATAATCCATTGCCGGTTATCCCTGACGCTAAGGGGAGTAGAGGACATAAAATTAAGGATATTACAGACCCTGCGAAAGTGACCCCTACTAATTTTTGCAGCCTGAGGTTTGTGTGTTATCATGCCCATATTCATTTTCTTACAAATGAGGTCCTTAAGTATAAGCCAAACCCTGAAAGAGTCTTTCAAGCTGAAAAATTTGCTCCACCACTTTGCGGTTTTGTGCCCCAAGAATTGAAAGATGTAGCCGTGAGAGAGAATTTTGAGGGCATGGAAAAATTAATTAATGGTGATTCGTGCTCGGCCCTTGCTCATGAGATGACCGTTAATGCTCGTTTTTCCAATTGTAGTTGTCGATATAGCGAGATAAGAGATGAGAGGGTGATTTTTGCTAGGAAAGTGTTTGTAGTCTTCACACCGGAGACTATTGCCGAGGCCCTTGAGTGGCCGCCCATCGAATCTTGTAAGTTTCGAGATACTTTGGAGAGAGAGAAAATATAGGATGAATTAGAAGATTTTTGCTTCAAGGGAGTGCCGGGAGCCGCGTGGGTTAAAAAGGAAAACAAAAGGCATTGGCAAATCGATAACAAGTTTCTCCTTCGGCCCGCGCGATGGTTGATTGAGTGGGTAGAGACATGGGTTTTGGGAATTACCTCGACCCGTTTCGTCGACTTAGAAACATGTGTCATGGCCTATTGTCTATACAAGGGTTGGAGATTTGATATTCCCGCTCGGATTCACAGAAATTTCCGAGCAAGGTTGATGGAAAAGGGTAACCGAAGAGCACCGGGGTATAGTTATTTGCTCATGCATCTGGCTCTCAAAGCAGGGTTGAATCTGCCAACTTGTGACCGCGATCGGCGGATGCCCGCTAGGTGGTTCTATGCAAGCATCCCGGACCCTTTTGCAGTCAAGATGACTGGGAGCATGCCATCAAAAGGCGGTAAGAAGAAGGGTAACAAGAGTAGAATTAGTAAACGAGCAGTTGAGAGAGACCCCTTAGGAGAGGAGAGTGGACTGAGTCAGCCGGATCCCATTTCTGATACTGAGCATGCCATTAGATTAATGAGAGCAGATACTTTAAATGCTATTGGGCAGGTGTTCGATAAGGAAGATAGGCATTTTCTGCATGTGCGTAGTAGTTTAAGGAAGATAGGGGCAGAGCAGACTAGGCAGAACCAGTGGTTTGCCCAGATGAACGCTAAATACAATCTTGAGCTTCACCCTCAGCCTGGATTGTATGAGTATGCTTCAGATGCTTATAGTAGTGATGAGGAAGAGGGTGATGATGGCCCTGAGTAGATTCACCGCCCCTCGCATTAGAATTGCCGAGTCCTCTTGATTGATATCTAAATTCGTTGAGGATAACGAAGCATTCTAGTGTGGGGGGATTTTTCATCTTGACTAGCCAGTCCGTGTCTGCATTAACCTGTCACATATAGATTGTTAGGGCGTATTGTGTCGTCTTCATGGTCCGTGTCGTGTTTTGTTTTAGTGTCGTAATGTGTATGTTAGTTATATATATGTGTTAGTGTTAGATTCTTGCACGTTTATTTAATTGAGTCTACCTACCCAAACTGAGTCAGTTTCGAGTCTTCTTTCGCGTCTGGCCTTGCATGTAGAGTTAGAATAAATAAAGTAAAAATACAAAAAAATTAAAATTTTGAAAAAGAAAAATAAAAAAAAGAATAAAAATTTGAGAAAGGGCAATCAAAAGAAGCTTAAAATTTGGTAGAATCGAGGAGTGTGAGAATTTTAGGCGTAGGGCGTGACTTGTGACCGAGAAGGACAAATTGAGTTCCCCCTAGTACGTATAGAGAGACTTCCTTTACGGGAATGTCTACCTATTTTATTACACTTACTTGATTTGCAAATTTAAAGTGTGTGTCGTTGGTTTTTACAAGAGTTGAGCTAGGTGTGAGCTAAACAAGCCGAACGTTCATGTGTACGTCTTAGGTAGTCGCCAGCCCGCCTCGTAGTGGCACACAGAACAGCTGTGCGAGGATGCGTATTAGAGCACTCACTGCTTGATAGATCTCACCTTGTAGGACCATTAGAAAACCCAATTTGAACCTTGGTTTTATTCATAACCTCTTGACCTAGGGTGACGATTCTTGGCCTTCATCATAAATCTTTTAGAATCACCACTTTAGTGCGTCACGAGGGGGGTCGTAGTTGAGGGGGTTCGATGAGGGAGAGCTGTACTGCATATACTCGTGAGTTCTACATGATCGCTTGCGTATTATTACATATCTTCGAGGGGATGCGAGGGTGAGTGAGTAGGCTTGCGCATTTCGGTGTGGCGGTGTTCCATGTCACTACACCATGGACACAGTTGTGGAGAGCTGTGAGTGCGTGACGTCTAATCCGCACAACAATGGGGTGGTTGATCTTAATTGGTGGATCGTGCTAGGTATCGTTTCTTTTCATCATCACGGTGTAGGAGGATCGGTTGGATTAGGCACGAGACTTACATACATTTGATTACTTGAGAGGGGGCATGTTTACATTCTAGTGTGGGGATGTCGACTTTTGACTACGGCCATCGAGATTGAGCTTCTGACGACTACATCCCTACACACGCGCTTTGACTATTTGGCGGCTTTGTTTGGTGACACCGTGTACTTCATTGAGTTAGGGGGAGATGAATTTTACTTGTGATATACATTCATTCGATCGTCTATTTCCTCCCCTTAACATGTTTGCTTTGCTTGATTCTTGGAAGACCACTCGGATACTTTTGCAGCATTTTGTTATATATATTGAGAGATGAAAAAAAATGAATGAAAAAATAAAATATAAAAAAAGAGAAAAAAAGGAGAGATGGAATAAAGAAATAAATTTGATCTTATTGGAAATTGAGTGGTGGAAAGTTGCTAGTTCGTTGACAACGGTTTGCATTTCGTGCACGTATCGCCATGGTGGCCACAGAGATCGTTATTGTACCGGGGTTTGAGGGGATCGAGGGCCGGAGACGGTGAGTTTCGGGTGGCGGTTTCTATCATCGTGGTGAGGGTGTGTGAGATGTGGGGTTTAATGTGAGAATGTGACGCTTAGGACTTATTACTACATAATTATCCTTTTGTACCTAAGCCTCAACATTCTAAACCGTTAGCGGAATAGGAGCTCGGACCTTGAACGTGGCTTAGCCTAGCGTAGCCTCTTATTTTTGTCGACACATGCGAAGAGGTAGGTATTCCTTTACATAGTAACGCTAGGATTTCTATACTAACTAGGGGAAATTCTCGTTGTCGAGTTTATTTGCAATTCACGTCTTGTTCCTAGATTGATCATCATTCCATGAGAACCGGTTTGAGCTAATTGAGATTGCCCAATCTCGCAAAAGAAAAAAATGTGTTATTTTGTTATGTGCATTGTATATATTGCATTTTCATATTGTTGCATAGTCGAGTCATGTATTGAGTCGTGTTTATGTCGAGTCGGCTAGTCTTGGTTTGTATGCAAGTGGTGTTTCGAAAAGTATGCAATTAGTTAGACTCGTACCATGATTTGTTGGGGAGAAAGTTTGGAGATGATGGCCGGTTTTGATAGATTGCTCGGGACGCGCAAATGGTAAGTGTGGGGATATTTGATAACTCCATAACTGGAGTTATATTCTATTGTGATTACTTGTCGTTTCGCGTACTTTCCGATGCATTTATGTGTGTTTTAGGCCGAGTTTTGATAGTTTTGAGCATACTTGAGTATTTGGACTTCATGGTGAAATCCGGGCGTTTTATGCATGTTTTATGCTTTATTTGTCGCATTTGATCTTCCGGTTTTTGTTCGTGTTGTGGATTTCAGGAACCGGAAGCGTGGAGTGCGGATTTTGGAGCGGAAGCGAAATTCGGCAAGAAAGAAACTCAAGGAATGCATGAGAGAATAGAAGAAGAGGAGAAGCTAAGAGGAGAAAAAGACTTAGCCAAATTTTCAAGAGGTGAAAAGAAGCAAACTCACATGGAAGGTCATTGTGATCCTACAAAGGTGATCCTATGATCACAAGATCAAAGTGCAAGACCACATAGAAGAGTAACGTGATCCTACAATCAAGTAAGGTGATCCTAGGATCACAAATTGTGATCCCAAGATCACATTAGTAGATCTGACGCATGACAAAGGGGGTGAAAGTGTAATTTTTAAAAACTTAAAAAGAAGTGACGTGATTTAACAAGGGGGAACGACATAGGGCTTGGATTTTTCATCATTCTACGCCATTGGAGAGCTTGGAGCTAGGTTGGAGAGCTTGGATCATCCGTTTGGCTTCTAATCTTCGTTTCTTCTCTAGTTTTTTATATTGGATCATAAAAATTTGTATATTGAACATGTTTATGCGTAGCTAAACGCTTATTTCGGGATATCTCGTAGGAAACTAGGGTTTGATCACTACATATTGTGATTTATGGATTTGCTTGCATGCTTTCAAGCTTAATTGATGAGGTTTTATCTAGTTATGTGTATTTTACATCTTTCATCTATCTTTTCTATTAGTAGACGTATTAATAGGATTGTCTTAGGTTGTGAATGATAGAGGAATTTACATTCGTTGCCCGGAAACTTGAAATACACACTAGCCGTATCTAGGGTTGAGGAATCTTGCTAGTTAGCTAAGAACAAAGAGTAGAATTAATATCGTAATGCGTGTTTGAACTTGAGTAGGCTGGAGGAATCAGTTATGAGAGTTTAAGTATAGTTATTGGTTGAGACATCTTCAATATAAATTGCTCGTTTAACTAGAACAAGAACTCATCGTGTTAGTGGAACATAAATCCAACGTAGTGTGAAATATCTAGTGATCCGTAGAGATATCCTGAACTTGTCCACTTGTCAAGTAACTTAAAAAATCATTCTTCGTTAATCGTGAAGCTTTTCACCTGATTAATTGAGATCTTTGTCTTTTAATTTCAGTAGAGTTAGTAGAACAAACCACTGCGCCTTGCCCACACAAGGTTAAGAACTAATAGCTAATTTACAAAGAAGTCTCTTGACTTCGACAACCCGGATTTCCGGAATATTATCACTACACCGACAACTGTGCACTTGCAGTTGGAGCGTGTCAGGTATTGTTCTCCGGACCTGCTGGAACTTGCTCCTCTATTGCGTATAGTTTCTTCTCTTGCTTGAGAACAATTCTCAAGTTTCTGTATCAATCAAGGAAGTTGGTTTCAGAGAGCTTGTCCTTCTCAAGGACAAATCATAGGGAATGTTGTGAACTCGATGAGTTGTTTGCCATTTGGAATTCTACAAAAAGGAAAATACGCAAGTTTTAGTATTTGTGAATTTTTGACTATATTCAATAATGGCTAGTTTATCAAATATAGCTCCCACTATTTTTCTACGGATTAATAACCCTCAAGATATTAATGCGGAAAACATCCTTATATTTTCTAGTGGGCCAAGATCCATGTTTCATCTCCTTATGAACTTGCTTTGGCAAGTCACCCATAATTGGAGTACTTTAGGTAGGAACAATTCCAATTGCATCCCTTATGCAACTCTTGATTTAATTGGACAAATAACTCCTTATTTATCCATCCGCATGGATAGTCCCAATTGATTGTCTATAGGTTTTAATCCTATTAAACACCTAGTTGCGTCCAACCTCTTACTTAAACAATTTACACACGAGGTGTCCCATCGCACCACATCATTATTAACCAAGTCGCCATGCTTTGGCACACACGATCTTGGGAAAACATGATGATGATGAGTGTTTAAATAACGAGAAGAAAAAAACGCAATATTTGAACTTTGAGGGATTTTCAATTTAATTTTAATTGTTTTTGTTGATCCATATAAACTAATCTATCTATTTGAGTTTGGGCACAACTCCAAATAATAGAACCGGTTTTCTAATTATCTTATTATCCTAATTGCATGCATCATCCATACACCAACCACAAAATAATAAGACAATAAAATAAACAACCACAAAACAAAATAAAACGTGATGTGAATATGGCCTTTTCTAGACTAAAATAATTCCAAGCCAATGGAATTATCTATGAACTCTAAAAGCAAACATATCTCCGTGCGTTTTCATCTTTTGGTCCGTCCTTCATAGTCATGTGGAATGCTCCATGATCCATGCTCCATCTTTTGTGGCTCCCTTTGGCTTTGGACTTCTTTTCTTCAATCTTGGCTAACAATCTATTCTATCTAGCACTAGCTAACAACTATACTAAATAAAATAAATCTCACAAGTTGAGAAAAAAGTTGGCTCGCAGGCCATAAAACCCTAATTAATTAATACAATTAATTGATCAGCTCGCAGGCCGTAAACCAAACCACAAAAATAAACAATCATACCAAACCACATCCTAAGGCCATATCCAATCACCATGCGATTTGCACATAAACAGTTAAAATCCAATTTTAACGCGCTTGGTTAATTTTAATTGATTTTAGGATTTTCTAGGGTTAAAACGGTCCATGGGGCCTAACAATCAAATTGCCCGGACCCCAAAAGAGGACCGCCAAGGCCTTGGGCCGGCCGGCCCCTAGCCCACACGGCTAGGGCTGCCCCGGACCCTTGGCCGTCCCTTGCTTGGGCGGCAAGCAAGGAGGGGCGGTCCCCTAGGGGGGGGGGGGGGGCGAACCTCCTTTGGGAGTTGTTTCCAAAACAACTCTCTTGCTTGGTGCCCAAGTTTGGTTGTTTCCTTGTATGAAAAGAACTCCTTCTTCCCATAGGATGCCCAAACCCTAGATCTAAGATCCTAAAATTTCTCAAACTCACTAATTCATGCATCCAATGCAAAAACTAGGTCTTGTTATGATTGATTATTGACAAATTGCATCATATGCTTGATTTGTCTTGTTTTACGCGATAAACAATAAATTTAAAATGTAAAACTATCAAAACGAAACACATAAACCACGTTTATGCTCTACGACCTGTGGCTCTGATAGCACTGTAGGGTTTTGATCATGGATACGCAGCGAAGAAACAAATTTTATCCATGCAATACCCTCCAAGGATCACAGGACAAGAGACATAACGATGGTAAGGGAAGAAATCAATTTACACACCTTAGGGTTTCTCCTGTGATGACTTGTAACGTGAATTGTGTCACGTTCTCAATAGTTGATCCACGCCTAGAGTTGAGATCTAGATCTTCCTTCTCCTTTGTGCTAGCCCGGAATGGAGGAAGAGGAAGAAGAAATCACACAACACGAGGCAACAAGGAGGGGCAGCCTCCTTGTTGGGCCGACGGGAAGGGGGCGACGACAAGGGGGGGGGGGGGGGGGCACGCCTCTCTTGCTTGCTTGCTCTCTCTCCTTTTGTTCTCTCCCACTCAAGTTATGAACTAAAGACTCATAAGTGTGGGAAGGAAGGAATGAGCATCCTTTATATAGTCCAACAAATCCTTGCCAACTACCTAAAGGACCTATTCTAGTCCTACTAGAATTCGGTTTAGTCCCTCCCTTGCAAATTAGTCCTACTAAGTTTGCAAGGTGTTGCAAAGTGATCCTTCCAATTAATTAATCCTATTAATTAATTCCCAAATCTACTTCAACTCTATATAGCGTGTGACCCCATAGGTTCTATCTAGTTGGTAGCAACTATTTGCTAATATGTAGCGGTTTCTAGCAAAACATCCATTCTAGCCAACTAATAGAATAGTCATCCGACAAACCTTGTACAAGTAATTGTCTCATCCCTTTGTCTCTATATCCGGATTGGACACGAGACATACAAGTCACACTCGTATATCCAATCCATAGTTTCTCGATCCATGGGAATAGCCTTATTCGTGCAAATAACATCAATATCCCATATTGATTTATTTGAGTCTGGCTAGACATTCTATAAGTACTATCCCTCGAGTGGCCTAGGATATTTGCTTCCGTTATGTGGGAGGGACAAATTCTATCTACGTCCACTACGATCTCTAAGCTTGCTTCTTATTGTATCCGGTACACGCCTTTATAACTACCCAGTTACGGTGTAGCGTTTGACGCTACCAACATCACAATAATCCACAACTAGAATATCTAGCGACTTCAAGTCTAAGAATGAAAATACCATTGCACCACGAGAAGCACTTGTGACTTAACATAACGTGTATGTAGCCTTCTCGGAGATGGGTCAATCCGGTGCGTCATTACCCTTAATGCACACCCATGTGTTGAATCATGATATCTCCATATCAATCCAACCCCATACTAGTCTATAGATGATTGTCCTATTAATCATTATACTGGACTAGGGATATTTAAGATAAACAACACAATTGTAAATCTAAGGACATCATTACATTAAATATCCAATAAATAATACAATGAATGTTCTAGCCAAAATAAATTTATACTAAACTAGATTGCCTCTAGGGCATCTATTCCAACATCGTGTTAACTACGTCTATGACGAAGAACGACATTTATTTAACAAGAGGATCGTTTACAATTGATTGCATAATGGTCTAAGACTCTTAAGGATCCTGTTAGAGTGTCCCTGATCGACCAACAACCGTCCTAGAACAATTAGGAAACAATCCAAAAAGCCAGACCCCCGACACAGGTCGTAGGACCTGGTTAGTAGGTAGTGCGACCACTGGACACAGGTCGTGCGACCTGCACCAGTAGATCGTGCGACCTCATTTAATCCACGAACTCTGCAGGCTTTTTCCTTGTTCTCCTATTTGCTTTCCTTGGCATTTAATTGTTGCCCTTAGATGATTTCTTCACTTCGAGGCATAATTCTAACAAACTTCATTGACGAAAGAGGGAGAGAGGAGACGAGAGTGCACGAGTTATAGATGTAGACGATGACGATTCATCTTATCACATATGGTACCAGAAGATATTCAGTATCACGGGAGTATGAGTAATGTGGTGTCACAAGACACTTTAATTGGTTGATCATATTAATTTTACTATATTCATTGCATCAATGTATGAAAATATGGTACATAAAATATTCCATAAATAGGCAAATAACAAAGTAACACACAAGATTCAGTTTCCACCACTAAGGTTGCAACTCGTGGCTTGGTGGAAACATTAAAAAACAACACCATAACACTGAGGGCTTGTTACAATTATTGAAATAAAAAGTAAGTTGGAGTTCCACGGTTTCCACTTCCACCCCGCCCATTGAAACATTTTTGTTGTGCTGCTAAATAAGAAGCAGCAACATTATTAGAACTTGAAGGAAATCAAAGAAAACCCTTGTCCTTGCAGCACCGTATCGCCGCATCGTACATGTCTTCGAGCCCATATTTGTACTTGAAACCAGCATCCATGAGCTTCTTTGATGACATGAAAGGGAATTCGAGCCATTCAATTTCTTTCAACGCGCTGCATAGACAAATTACCGGATACTCTAAGATATGCTCTTTTACAACTTGAATTTAAAAGAAGGAAATAAGTTATCATACTGTTTTATCGGTTCTGATTTATACATTTTTACCGCATCCCTTGTCATGTATTCTAATGTATTAATGCACACTGCAAAAGAAAAACCAACCGATTGAGAGTCAAAAGAACTCACTCTGGTGTTGGTATAGGATATTCAGGGTATTTGGCTGCTAGAAATTCAGATAATTTTGCAACTGTCACATCGACTGCTGAACATATGTACCTCCCCTTTGCATCCGGATTCTCGAAAAGAAAAATATGAGCCGCGCACACATCGTCCACATGCACCATCATCACATTAGCAAGCTGCATAAACTGTTCTTTCTTTCCTGCACATAAACATATAAAAATTTACTTCGAGACAAAATATATATTTTTTAAAATTGAGTCTAACGTACCGAATATCATAGCCATCGCAGTATCAACCGATTCAGGCAAGTGGGGGCAAATGAAGGGCCCGTGGGCCCAACTTGGGACAATGCTAACGAAATCCAACCTATGAGTTTGAGCAAACTCGGTAACGGCCTTCTCTATCAAAATCTTGGAAATAACATAGGATCTTCCAAACACGTTTAAGGATCTAGCCTTATCTACATGGACCCAATCACTCTCGTCCAATAAAACATTATTGTCTTTGTCACTGAATAGGACAGCAGCGCCACTCGCAGTGTAGACGAATTTTTTGACCGTTTTTGAATCAAGGCACGCCTTGGCAATGGCGAGAGCGGCGGCGATTGATCTCTTGGTCTTCACTTCTTCGGGGTCTTGATCCTCGAGATCAATATTGTGAGCGACATGGAAGACGCCGACGCAACCGTTTATCGCCGGCTTGAAGCTCTGCGGGTGGTTGATGTCTGCATTGTAAATGTGGAGTTTTTCTGGTGCGCCTGGTAGGTTTGTGAGGAAGCTAAGGTCTCTTTTCTTGCCGTCTGGTTACAAAATAAAAACCAGAAAACATTAGATGAACATATTACAGTGGTGGAGCCATGATTTAATTAGTGGGATGGCAAAATATCACAAAACTACTATGGGCACAAGAGAAAAATTTTTGGGGTGCACAAATGAAAATTATTGAAGGGCACTTTTGAAAAATTTATCTATTTTAAATGGTATACATCTAGTTATTTCGAACTCCAGGATGCAAGTGCCGCCCCGTGCCCATGTGTAGTCTGCCGACAAGGATTGGCTTATACTAAGCCAAATCACAAAACCCCCACAAATTGTATACATCTACGTCCATTATGAGTGAACACCAAATTTGACAAAAGAAAAACTAACTACCCCCACAAATTGGCTTATACTAAGCCAAATCACAAAACCCCCTGTCCAACCATCACCCGACTCTTGATCTAGTTTACCAACTTTTCCCACCGAGATTTCTCAAAAAAAAATATGCATCAGTGAGATTTGTTAAGAGTCGGTACATTGCAGTTCGTAGGGTGTAATTAATGTACTGACTTCTTAGTTCTTATACAATGAGGGATTATCTCTATGGTAAGATGTTGTACAACACGAGCATGATATTTTTCTAACGATTTGAATTTTTCTTTTATGGACGTGTTCATTGTCAATAAATTGAGTAAAAATGAAAAAAAAAAATAACTGTTTCATTTTTAGGCATGTGTGTTCAGCTGTTGCACGAAAGTCAAAAGTTTGGGACCTATCTGTGACTCTCCATCAATCTCACTTAACAAGTCTTCATTTTGGTTGTCAATCTCTGGTCAAGTCGGTGGCGAGGGTGAGGCCACCCGTGACAAATAACCGTGTTGTAACGGAACTCTTGTTTCAGAGCTCGGCTACCAGTTTGTTATAACATGTGGGTATTCGATCAAGAACGACGAAAGCGGAACAAGAACGAGACATATATTTAACGTGGTTCAGCAATGAATTCGTAACGAACCCGCTAGCTAATCCACGGCCAGAACCATATATTTTATTGAGAAGAGAACCCAAATACAATGCACGTCGTGGCCACAACGGCCACGGCGGCCAACCCGATAAACCCAGTACACCAAACCAGACACATACACTCACAAAGCTCTCAATATCCCAACGTCCCTGTATGTGTGTATGTTTACAAACCAAAACCATAATCTTTAAATACTACCTATGTGTAGGAGATTGCTTTGCCACCAAGCAAAGCATCACCGCCCAAAGTAGTTACCAATTCAAACTTGGAAACAATTGTTTCCTTTTGCCATGTGATTGCAAGTCAAACTTTCAACAAATCTCCACCTTGACTTGAATCATCTCAGCAACCCGAAACTAGAACCTGATGCTCCTCTTCTCAAACCTGAACCGGATGCGTCTCCCAGAACCAGATTGAGCATGCCTCCCCAGACTGATGTTCCGCAGCTGTATGCGAAACCCGAATCGCCAAATTGTTGCTCCAACTACCATGCGTTCCTGCAACGAATGTGCCCGACGTGAATGTACTCCCAGAAACAGAAACAAGTGCTCCACCCAGAACCAGACTCGAATACATTCACTGAGAAAACAGGACATAATGTATTCCCGATGCGCCCAATTGCGCCAGACAGATGCACCATGACAGAATGCCCAGATGTCATCCAGACCAGATGCACCGATGATGAGTGCCCAAATTGTCATGCCCGATGCGCCCTGTATGCCTCAGATGCGCCAGACGCTCACCAGAAACAGATCGCGCCAGATGCGAGCTCAGTGCGTGTCATGGTACACGCTGCAAAACCAGATGCACGCCAGAACAAACTCGTGCATAATGCGCGCCATAACCAGAATCAGATGCGCGTGCCAGAAATCTCACGCGCCAGATGCTCCATGTCGTTGCTCCAACTCCAACGAGTTCCTGCAACGCATGAGCCAGAACCAGATTCAATTCACCCGCCAGATGCTCCACGTTGGGAGCCGGAGTGCGTCTGAACGTCAATCGCCAGAACGCCAGATGCGCGTGAATTGCCGTATCCGCGCCACTACCGAATACGTGCTGGATTTGCCAGATCCCTTGCACGCATATTCAGATGCGCGCCAGATTTCTCCAACAGGAGCCCGGATAGCCCCCTGCACAGGACTTCAGATGGTGGGTGTACCTGCTTCTCTCTCACGAACATATCGATCTTGATCGCCAAACCAGACATCGTTCTTGGCGGAATCTCGAAACCCAACTCCCGATAGCCTGCTCCACCTGAATCGCGAAACCCTACCTTTGAGTTCCACTAAAAAGTGAAACCCTAGCTCTTGGCTCCACCCGGATCTTGGAACCCCGGCTCTGATACCAGCTTGTTAAAACTGGTGATCCCCTGACCTGGCTCTGATACCAGTTTGTTATAACGGAACTCTTATTTCATAGCTCGACTACCAGCTTGTTATAACCTGTGGGTATTCGAGCAAGAACGACGAAAGCGGAACAAGAACGAGACAGATATTTAACGTGGTTCACTAACGAATTCGTAACGAACCCGCTAGCTAATCCACGGCCAGAACCTGATATTTTATTGAGAAGAGAACCCGAATACAATGCACGCCGTGGCCACAACGGCCACGACGGCCAACCCGATAAACCCAGTACACCAAACCAGACACACACACTCACAAAGCTCTCAATATCCCAACGTCCCTGTATGTGTCTATGTTTACAAACCAAAACCAGACTCTTTAAATACTACCTATGTGTAGGAGATTGCTTTGCCACCAAGCAAAGCATCACCGCCCAAAGTAGTTACCAATTCAAACTTGGAAACAATTGTTTCCTTTTGCCATGTGATTGCAAGTCAAATTTTCAACAAACCGTTTAGAAATTAAATTCAAATTGGTTTGGGTTAGAGTTTTTGGAATTTGGCAGAAAATTTTATCCCATCATGGGTTTAGGCTAACGTAATGAGTTACAATAAGATAATTTTACAAAAACAAAGCTACAATATTGGACTATTTTGTGGCATGCATGACACAAAATTATACTTATTGTTATGAGGAAGATGATAAGAACAGAAAATAGTGAGCAATTCAAAGAAAGCCCTTCTCTTTGCAGCCTGTGCATAATAAGAATCATGGGGTTAACCTCAAACCAATTGACAATGAGGGGAGTAGCTCAACTATTTTATTATGCACAGGCGAAACAGACAAAGTCTTGATATGAGAAAAAATTACACAATTGACAAGTCGCTGCAATATGATGGGACAGTTAATGAGCGGAGAGTAAGAAAAAAAAAGGCGTACCGAAGACCATAGCCAGTAAATTGTAAATTGAATTTGTCAAGTGAGGACAGATAAACGGTCCGTTCACGACAGAAGGGATGATACTAACAAAATCCAGCCCATTAGTTTGAGCAAACTCGATAACAGTCTTCTTTGTCAAAACCTTGGAGATCATATAAGAGTTTCCGAATATATCTGAGGATTGAAGATATTCTATGTCACTCCAATCATTCGATCTTGTATGATCCTCGACGTAACAGGGAAGAAAAAGGTGTACTCCCATCGAATGGTGTGTATGATAGTCACTACGACTACGAACCTTCGTGTTCTACGGAGAGCCTTGTTTCGATGAAACAACATATCGAGCAACGATTATCTGCGAGGAGGAGGATAAGAGGAAGAAAGTGAGGAACACTCGAGATGACAATGTCATATATTTTCCATTTTTTTTTTTTTTTTGAGGAAAATATTTTCCATTTATCCATGAACAACAGACAGTTTTTGATTTTTATGGTTAAAGATGTTACTGTGTGAACATAAGACAATATGATCCCACATTTTTATCTCAACTACTACAAAGAGGTGAAGAGTGTCGAAATGTTTAAAATGATTTGTTTTTCTCCATTTTCTAGTTTAAGATGATTTTGAGTGTTAACTTTTCTCTCGTTTGGTGCTGTTTTAATTTATGAATTACATGTTTGATTCAGGTACTACCTTTTTGGTCTCTCTGCATAAGAAAATGACATTTTATTTTGGTACCTTCAAATGTTCGAAGTAGCCTCTGCTGGTGGATCTATATGTTAATGGTGAATAAGTTAATCATCGCTTAACATGCTAATTATCACGCTGCTTGATGGTGTTGTAGTACATAGAAAAAATACAATGTTTGCTACTGACCAAAGAGAACGGGGGAGATAATGTGAGGCAAGTGAACATTATTCTCTATTTCTGCTTCTATTGGAGTATTATTTTGCTCCAAATATCACACCTAGGGAATTCTGAGATGTATGCTTGAGAATCTACTTGGACTAATTATCGCTCACATAAATCTAATATATTACACACAATTATAAGAAGTCTACAAATGTTTAAAAAAAGCTCTTTTGCGTATATTTTTTTATTAATTTGGGGCCTCGCATTTATTACTTGCCTTAGACCCTTAAATATCTTGAGCCGGCCCTGGAGGGGGGGGGGAGTCATGTGCATATTTGAAAAGTATTGGCACTTCTTTTATCTTTCTATTGACTGGCTCGTGCGATTAACCATTCTCCAGTCTATATTGTACACATCACATGTTGATAAGTCATAAAGAATGCACATTCTTTTGATTAAGTTGTAGTTGTAGTGTATAAGGTATTTCAACTTAAACTTTCAAAATAACCTTGCCACACACTCTCATAAAGCACTCAGAAGTGGGCACCCGGGATGTGTGTGTGACCTCACAGAAGCTCTCGTGCTTCCTAGCCAGCAATTTCCAAGTAATAGTACTTTTGTTTTTGATAACTTAATTGGTTCCATGGAATTTGATTTACTTATATGAGGAGTTTCATGGATATTGACTGGCTCCGTGTAGTTGCATACCTTTTATATTTGACGAATTTGAGTCCCAAGTCCTCGCTGAATAGTGGACAAGGACTGACTCTAAATTTGAATAACATATCCCAGAACTCAAGAAAAACAAAAAGACGTGTTTAACTAACCGGAAAAATTACTAACTCGGTGAAACATGTTACATTTCATCCCAAGCAAATTTCTAAGTAATTGTTCACCTAAAAATGTCTCTTTTGGAGGAGATGATCGCTCTTAAAACATGCTGCTAATTATCACGAGGAGTGGCACTGTACATATATAGGAGAATTGTCTACTTATTCTAGAAAACTAACCTTTTAACGGCAAGCAAACAATTTTCTTTCTTAACTAATGTGAACATGTATTACACCATCACACCACTGCACTTAAATCTCTAGGTGCTGCTAACCATTGTAAGTATGAACCCGCAATTATGTTTATTTATCAGGAGATTCGCGCAAAAAAAAAAAAAAAAAAAAAAAAAAACAATCGTAGAGGTATTTTCGCGAGCAACTCACGTTAAATCAGTTTAAGTTTGAGATATAGTACTGGTGTATTAATTCACTTATTTTAAAGCAGATATTCTATTACTCACAAGTATTAAACAAAATCGTTTCTCTATTTATACAAGTATTAAAATTAGTCCAGTATAATCAAACACATGATTAACTAATGTCTAGACAATATTTCGTCAAATCTCAACTCATACTTAATCCTTAAACTAAACGCACTTAGTGATTTTAACTATTTGATCATTTCCATTTTCAACAACACGCTGGTTCAAGCAACTCCATTACATATTTTGCAACCCCCACATGCCAGCTAGTATAATCAATAGAACTGAAGTCTGGGCCTTCTCAATTGATAGCCAACCAAACTTGCTTCCCATGCGGAACACGCCTCCCTTGTGCACTACTTCCTCCGTTCTCTCTTCTGCTTCCTGCTTCACTATTCACCGAGTCACCTTGTGTTGGGTTTGTTTTTTATTCAAATTGTAGCTTTGGAGAAGCTTTGGTTAGTTGGTGTGCATGTATGCACGTGGCTGCATGTGCAATTGGTTGTTTACTTTATTTGGTTGGCTTGTGAGTAGGCAATTAATTTGGGGCAGCAGTAATGCTTGGTCAAAGAATGAATAAAGGTTAGTTTGGTAACCATTGTTACTTTGGCACGAAGGAACTAATATGGTCCTTTAGGTAGTGTTTTACTTTGACCAAGCTTGGTAGTTTCCTAGTTTATCTCGGATTAGTTTTGTTTATTACTTTGGGTCCAAGTTTTGTACTAGTATAAATAGATGCTAGGGTCAAGACTTTAGGTTATGCTTGTAATTGGTATTGTCTCTTCTCATCAATAAATTGGTTTGGTTTGGCCGTGGATTAGCTAGTCTCAAAACTAGTGAACCACGTAAATTCTTGTGTTCTTGATCTTGCTTTTGTTTTTTCTTGCTTTCTCTTTCTTTCTCGCGTATCGAATTCCTAACAAGTGGTATCAGAGCCAGGTTACGTTGAGATTTAAGAGGAGCTTGGCGATTTCGTGATCAAGATGTGTCGTGCAAGCACACCAAGCCTTTGTTGGGAGGCTATCGAGTTCCTTGTTGGGGGAGCTATCGGGCTCTTGTTGTGGAGCATCGGAATGGTGGATCTAGTTTTAGTACATCCGGCACGCTTTCGGTTCCGGCATGCGTCAATCGATATGGCGTGCTCAACCCGGCGAGTGATCTGGATCTATATCTGGATTTGGCAACTAGGAGGATTCAAGTCTAGGTGGAGGCGACTCGAATCAACTAGCAAATTGAGGGAGAAACGTCATTGGAAGAGGGAGTGTCCCAAGAATCGTGCACCTGTAGATCTCGCTTCAGGTGGAGAAGGAGGGACGCTCAAGGTTTGTGATGATCTCTAAGCCCCTTGAGGGCGGATCGGGCTCCAGGCATGGAGCATGGAGCGTGTTATTGGGCACGTGGGTTGGTGGCGCGATTGGATCTTGGATTGGCGCGCTTCGGTTATTGGTTTTGCGCATTGGTGCGGGTGGCGGCGCAAATTGGCATGGCATCGTTTGATAGACACTTTTGTCGCGAAGTGTCATTGGCGCGACCTTGGGGTATGCAATAGTCATGGTGCATTGAAGAGCGTTTGTTGGGACGCATTGTTTTTGTGTTTGTTGAAGACGCATAGACGCGCTTGTTGGGGCGTATTGGGAGTGTGTTCAATTCCGCAAACTGGGAATACACTCGAATTGGGTTTGTTGGATTGATGAGAAGAATTGGTTCGGTAGCTATGGGATTTGAATCAAGGTGGAGGTTTGTTGGGTTTGTTTTTGATTCAAATTGTAGCTTTGGAGAAGCTTTGGTTAGTTGGTGTGCATGTATGCACGTGGCTGCATGTGCAATTGGTTGTTCACTTTATTTGGTTGGCTTGTGAGTAGGCAATTAATTTGGGGCAGCAGTAATGCTTGGTCAAAGAATGAATAAAGGTTAGTTTGGTAACCATTGTTACTTTGGCACGAAGGAACTAATATGGTCCTTTAGGTAGTGTTTTACTTTGACCAAGCTTGGTAGTTTCCTAGTTTATCTCGGATTAGTTTTGTTTATTACTTTGGGTCCAAGTTTTGTACTAGTTTAAATAGATGCTAGGGTCAAGACTTTAGGTTATGCTTGTAATTGGTATTGTCTCTTCTCATCAATAAATTGGTTTGGTTTGGCCGTGGATTAGCTAGTCTCAAAACTAGTGAACCACGTAAATTCTTGTGTTCTTGATCTTGCTTTTGTTTTTTCTTGCTTTCTCTTTCTTTCTCGCGTATCGAATTCCTAACACCTTGACCCGGTAATTTGGTAAGCAACTATACAAGATTTTAATTTTTTTTGACGGTGTTGTAAAAGAGAGTATACTTTACAACACCGTGACAAAATTGTCAAATTCTTACATTGTTTTGTTGACAAAATTATCAGGTCAAAGTGACCTATGAAAGTCAAAACCGGAAGCAGCAAACAGAACGGAAGAAGTAGTACATGAGGGCAGGCTCACGAAGGAAACTGGTCTGGATCTGTTGTTGCAGAGCATGCGCAGACCACTAATCAAACATAAATTCTTCTACTAGCCAACCACCTTTTTTTTTTTTTTTTTTGATTGAGAAAGATGAGTACTTCTATCAGCCACCCACTTAGAACCACAATTTATTATCAATAGTACTACTACTATCAAAAGTTACAGGAAATGATATGCCCTACTGACTTACTGTAGTACCATACAAAAAAACAAGTCGTAATCACTCCATCATACTGGTAAGGATCAGAACAAATAAAATAAAGATGCATGATTAAGCATTCATCTTAATTGGATAATCATGTCGAATTTCACGTAATCCGGGGGGGGGGGGGGGGGGGGCAACTTGTTAATCATCATGCTGCCCGAGATATTAGTTTCTTTGAACTACTATTACCTATGTAATTATAAATCAACCAGTTATACGAACAACAAAAGGCATGCGCTTTTAGAACCTCCGTGAAAAAAGGAGACGATCATTTTTATCATCCTCCATGAATTTGCCAGCAGTGATGCTGCATACGATACATCTCTTTCTTTGTTTCACCTTTTCGATGGAGGAGGAATAATTGATTGTCAAGTGAAGGCAATGGCTTGCTGATGGATGAAATTAAGAATAAAACTTTGATAATCACCACTCTCGGATCGGATTAGGGTTTCAATTCAACAATTAATTGAATTATTAACAGTTCATGCAAACGACAAAGGAGTGCGCTTTTCATAAGAACAAGTTCAAGTAAGAAAAAGAAGGGAGAAAACTAGTACCACTCCGTCCCACCTCAAACGCACTATTGGACTTTTTCACCCGTAAGTGGGTCACTTTGACCCGATGATTTGGATTGCAAAACGATACAATTTTTCGATAATTTTTTTATGGTCTTGTAGAATAAGAGTTTCTCTACAACACTACGAAAAAATTATCTAAAAATTACAAAGTTTTGCTATCCAAATTATCGGGTCAAAGTGACCTAGTAAATAGTGGTAAAAATTCAAATGGTGCAAAGAGGTGGGACGGAGTGGTACGTATCATCTCTCTGCTGACTGCTTCTATCAATCTCCATGAAACGTATCTGTCAATGCATAGTAAAACTTTTGAGCAAAATTACCCCCACGCGAAACACGCATCGGGTCAAAACTAGTACGTAATGCTAGAAAAGTAGGTGAAAGTAATTAATAATATTTTTCTTGTCAGCCGTGAGATGGAGACAATTGATCATGAGAGACAATTGCATGCCTTGGACAAACAGCTGAGTACGTTCGAGAGAGAGATGTACCATAAATAAAACTTACACGAATTTGGAGATGTAGACGAACTTTTTTACTGTAGCTGCGCTTGAGATGTAGACGAACTTTTTTATTGATGTTGAATCGACGTATGCCTTCATAATGGAAAGAGTCGCGTCCACTGATCTTTTGGCCTGGATATGTTTAGGCTCTTTGTCGTCTAGATCAATTGGGTGAGCGACATGGAACACTCCAATGCAGCCGGGTATCACCGGTTTGAAACTCTCTGAGTAAGTGAGGTCTGCATTGAAAATCTCAAGGTTTTGTTGCGCACCTGGTAGGTCTGTGAGGAAGCTGAGGTCTCTCTTGCTGTCTGGTTATGATGTCAGAAGCAGAAATTAAGAGAAGAGCATGATTAGTAACACATGTTAAAATCGGATAAATTAATCAAAAGCAGGTTCCGGAAAAACATCCCCCCCCCCTTACATCTTGAAAAGCAGTGGTGTGAGTCAGCAAAAACTGTCTGAAAAGTCAAAAATTTAATTTTAACCAAACGCACTAAAAACTATTTCTGCAGTAAACAAAAAAGATGTGCCGGCAGGAGAAGCATTACCAAACTGGCCCTAAATGACAGAAACAGCTGATTAACGGTGGGTGCTACAGAATTATACCGGATGCACCGTTAGAAGACAATCCCAATATGGATGTAACCAGTGGTGGTCAGAAAATTACAATAGTCAGGAATTTTCCTTTTATTTCTTATAAGGGTATTACCGTTGCATTCTCATAATATTTATAGCTAATAATATAATTTTGGAATAGTCAGGCAGGTCAAGTGCCACCGCTTGCCCCCACATGGTTCTGCACTTGGATGTAAACCTGCAGTAGGATCCGAGCTAGTCATTGTATCCACCATCAAAGGCCTAGGGGCAGGTAATCATCAATGTTAGATCAATTTACAAAAGCCCACTTTTGAGTAAATCGGGAACCAGAGCTTTACATGAAACATAATGCTAGGGTGTCGTCCAAATAAATATCAGAAAATGTCAAAATATAGCCAAAACCTGAAAATCTATCCTTATGGCCTGAATTAAAACGGAAAGACCTCCAATTTATTTTACTCTGATCGATCGGTCATGAAAAAAGAATTTTTTTTCTTCATGAAAATCAACAGATGAAATAATATGAATCAACAGGGTTTTGAGAAGGGTACATAGGTTACCTGGGTAGGATCGAACTGTGGTCCGAACAGTATAACCATGCTCAAAAGCTTCTTGATCAGCCATGAAGCTATGAAACCTGTTCCACCAGTTACACACACAATGCCCTTAGCGACCGCCTCCATCTCCATCGTTATCACAATGAGTGTTTCAATTATATTTTGTCTAGTTTTGTGTCTGCTGGATTTATAGTTGCAAACTTAGTCCTATCTGTCTCATTCAGTCATAAAATGACGTACGTTCATGGTAGGGGATTTATTCGGTGGTTTTTTGGACCGTCACTGAGGTCATGCACATTTTTGTCATTTCCTACAAAGGCGGTTGTTTGTGCTTGCACACTTCTTAGACGTAAACGTGGCTAACGGTAGTATCTGAAGTCACCGATTACTTTCTCACTTAGACACAAGTGAAATGAGATTAGCTGTAATTCTTATTTTGAATCATCGCTTGCAGTGTTCTTCAGCACTACAAAATCAGGGAGAAAAAGCAACCTAAAATTCCTCTATTGAACTAATTTAATAGTCTGTGATCATCATTAGCTTCTTAGTTGGATTATCGGCATTCCTAGTATATAGGAAGAAATAAAAGTTACAAAACACTTAAAGAACGCCCTTGTCTTTGCAGCACCGGATAGCCTCATCGTACATTTCTTCAAGACCGTATCTGTACTTGTAGCCCGTATCCAAGAGCTTCTTTGTTGAAACACAAGGATATATGAGCCTCCTTTCGACTTCTTTCAAGGAACTGCAGATATAAATGCGGAGGTCGCTTAATAAAACGTGTCCAAACCATAAGAAAACATTAGGAAGTGAAAGAAAATAGGAACTCACTCTGGTGTTGGTATGGGATATTCTGGATATCTGACTGATAGAAATTCAGATAACTTCTCAATTGTCACATCAACTGCTGAACAAATATACCTCCCCTTTGCATCCCAATTTTCAAAAAGGTAAGTATGAGCGTTGCAAACATCGTCCACGTGGACCATCGATGCTTTGACAAGAGCCGTGTATTGGTCTTTGTCTCCTGCAAATGATGAAACCAAAAGGAAGAAAACAGGTGAACAAGAGTTCCATGTATTATGTCCAGGTTCTGGCAAAAAGGAGCATACCGAATATCATAGCCATTGAAGTGTACACCGAACCAGGGATACGAGAACAAACGAACGGCCCATGGATATAAGTGGGGATGACGCTAACATAATCCATCCCATGTGTTTCAGAAAACTCAACAACAACCTTCTCTGTCGAAGTCTTGGAGATCATATAAGAAGCTCCAAATATGCTTGAGGATCGAAGATAATCAATGTCGCTCCAATCATTCTCATCCACAACATCAACATCTTTGCTATTTGTTAGCATTTGGTGCGCCCATGTGGGGTGCACAATGCAATTATCCTAATTTTATGGGGTTAGGTGAGACAAGCTCAAATCTTATGGGGTTAGTAGCAAGGACATAAATCCTAGGGGGTAACGTTGCAATTGGGTATAAGTCTGTCTACATAAGGAGACAGCCTCCTACATTATTATGTGTGCTAGAGACATAATAATATATACTACTGTAGAGATCATGTGCTGATCATAATACAGTAAACCCTAGACTCTCTCTCTAACTAGCCTCCATTGGTGGAACTTGGTGAAGATTAGAGATTTCGTCCTAGTGATTCGAGCCAGACTGTGGGAGCAAGGTGGGCACGTGAAAACAAGCATCCTACGATCATCTGTTGTGCATAGAAGCTAAGGAAGACAAGGTAAACACATGAATCTTCCGCTATAATTCATGTTGTCGATCTGTATGTGATAGATCATGTTCGTCCTTCATTGGTATCAGAGCCTTAGGCTTGTTTTTCGTGCCTCGTTATGCGTACCCGAATCAGTTTAGAAAATCGAGTTTCTGAAAATACATAATCAGTTAGTGAAACTTATATGGTTAGATAGGGTTTTTCACGAGGATCCCAGAAATATAAATTTTGTAATTTTTGGACGAACAGAGAATTAGTTATGAATATTTTAAGATTCAGAATAGTTTAAATCTGGACTGTTTGATCTGAGCTGTAAAAAGATGTTTTCAAAAGGTGTTAAAATTGAATTTTGAACACATAATCGGAATCAGGGTGAAAAGACGAGTCCAGCGGTATAAAGATCGCCGGAATCAGAGGCCGGGAAGGCGGTGCGTCGGCTTCACGCGCCACCGACGCCGCCCCACGCGCGGCCACGCGCCGCACGCGCCAAAAAGGGCTGCCGCGACTGCTAACGTGGCTAGGGATGACGTGGCAGGTGGCGTGGCGGTGACACATCAGCACTAGGGCTGACGTGGCAACCACGTGGCTCCTGTCGTGGCATTTGACGTGGCATCTGACATGGAGGGTGGCGTGGCAGTTGACATCAGCATAGAGATGACGTGGCATGACACGTGGCATGTGGACATGGCATTCAGCCGACGTCGGCGCGTGAGGGAGGCGGACGCACCCACGCGCGGCGGCGCGTGCGTCCTTCTCCGGCCACCATTTTTCGCTAATTTTTTTTTCAACATGCTCAGAATTAACTTTCCTATTTTCTGGGAATTTTTCATAATTTTTTGTAGAAACTGAAAATTTTATTATTTTACAGATTAATTAATTAATTGGTGTTTAGCACACTTCCCGAGGCAATTAGACGTCCTTAAGCACGCTGTTTTGAGCCCAATTTTTTCCTGGAGACTTATGACATTTTTCCCTACCTTATAAGAGAATCTCCAATAGTAAATGTTAAAAGTTAGCTATATTTTACCTAAAAACATGATTATGTATTTTAACTAATCAGATTTTTTCCCATCTACTCCTACAGTGCAACGTAAATGTTAGCTAAAACAATTTTCGACTACTTTATTAATTAATCTTTATTTCTTATTTTCATATATAAATTATGATAATCATAATTTATATCTGACAAACATGTCATATCTTTTTTGGGGATAAAAGATTCCATAACTTAAGGATATATCTTTCATAAAATAAGGGGAGGTGACCGAAATTTTGAAAAAAGACTTTCTTGTAACCTTTTTTAATTTTTATTTATTTTGGGTAGGTCCTTATCTACAATTAAACAAAGAATCCCTATCCTCCCAAAAAAAATAAGATTCCTTACTGTTCTAAAAAAACAAAGAGTCATTTTCCTAAAAAAACAGAAAACAAAGAGTCCTACGTCAAAAAAATGAACGAAATATTCTCAAAAAAAAATCAATGAACGGAATTATAACTAATATTTTGAGTTGTCCAATAATAATGGTCGAATATGTAGGAGTGGTGGGGAAGAAAGTCGTTGAAAGAGAATATGAGGAAGAAAAAAATCTAGCGAGAGAGATTTTCGCTCGCTACATGTAGCGAGGATGATACCTATCCGCTACTTTAGCGAGTAGAATAACGATTCCGTTGGAGCTTGATTTTTTGAATTTTTTTACAAGTTATCTATTATTTAGCTAAGAGGATAAGTTTACATTATCCATTGGAGATGCTCTAAGATAGGAGGTGAGATCCTAGGTAGTTGGGAGCATTTTTCGATCTTATTAGTTGATTGGTTATTGCTTAATAATTTCCAGTAATTATTCTTTAATTCTGGAAATTTCCAGAAAATTTCAGTATGTTTATTTTATTATTATACATGCTGTTGTGGGTTGAATGGATGTGTTTGATGCATGGATGTGGCTTAGATGTTTTAATATTTGGTTTTGGTTTTGAATATGTAATCAATTAAAATACGGCATGCGTGTCGTGCCTCTCTACATACTCTAGTGTCTTCTCTTCTCATCTAAATCGCCTATTAGAGGTTACTTCTTATTAAAAATAAGATAGTGATTGACGACTAGAAACTTCAAGAGAGGTGGCCAAACCAAAAGCTATGGCACGAGGTGCATGGATCAAAAGAGACGAACAAAGTAGCTTCAAGAAGTACACTCGAGATAGGCGAGATGTCTGAAGCATGAAGTTCAAGACTTGCTCAAGACGTACTCTCAATAGTGGGAGTGCACCTTAGGGGCCACATCCATTGCATATTTATTTATGCTTGTGCTTGTTTTATGTTATAAATGTGTGTGATTGGATATAACTGTATAACCTCGCATGCTAAAGAACTAAAACAAAAGAGCTCACATTATACATGATTGAAACTGTAGGGAATCATAAGTGACGATATTTGATTCCTAGAATTGCTACTAGGTTTTGGTGGAGTCCTTATGATGAACTATGAAATTTTAATCTCTGTATCATGTTATTTCGGAGCTAAGAAAATGCTAGTATTAATTTCCTATGCAATGTCTCAAGATCAATCGTGTCTAAATCGAAACTGTAAAGGCTAAAATAGTGACAACAAACGATATGACAAGTCATCGTACTATGTAACCAATCGTTGGACATAGGTTGTCGAAATACCTACAAGTATGGTTTAACCTGTGATGAATAGTTGTCACAGCAGCACATGAACATTATCTTTAGGCTAACCAATAGTGGGAGGCAGTCAAGATAAATGTCATAGAGCGTGCTATGCCAAGGTGGGGAAATGAGCTCATCATCAATTTCAAGAGCACTTTGAGATTCAAAGGTTGTAGGAATGAGCCAAAGGAGATCTTGGATCCACCTTAGCTATTTGCCTCGTCAAAATTGTGAGTAGTGACTCATAAATCCCGCCTTAAACTATCAAACTCAAATCATAAAAAAATTGGCACTCGACTATAGTATCTGAGATTAGTACTCAACTATAGCATCTGAGATTCATGTCGTTTATGATGAGATGTTTAAGTTATCCGATTAGCAATTTGATGCTAACTCTGCCACGTTTCATGAAATTGACAGGAAAACGTTACATGACACACTTTGAGAGTGTCGAGATGCTTGGATAAGACCAAACATCGCTCCGTCCTAGGATCTAAGCAACCAAGTGTTTGCTAAGAATACTAGTTCAACATACTTCTGAAGTCTAAGCAATATATGATTGCTAAAAGACTGTGAATGAAGTGTGATCGGCAGATTTAGTCCCTACCTCGGTATTAGGACCGTGAGGAACAGTTGGGGGCAAGGGTAAGGGAATGAGGGCGCAATATTGGTACATAACCAATAGCCCAAGACTGGCAAGCGAAAAGGAGGAAAAGGATGTTTTCCTAAGTCAAGAAGGCCAGACCTGGCACTAACTTCTCGTCTAAGGATCCATGAGATTATCTTGGAGGGAGTAGCCACCAAAAGTTGTTTTGGTCACAGTTTTACTTTTGTATTGGTCATATTATGGTTATGCACTCTTGATTTCTAGCATGAATAACGCCTCAGGATCTTTGGATATCACCTCTAGGGTTGTGCCTTAAGATTCTGATATGTGGCGCGCTAGATTGAGACACACTACATCAGGAAAGGATGTTCAGGCTAGCTAAGGTAGGCCTGCTTGGAATATGCCTAAGGTACCCTTACCTGTTTGTGATTCTTGACTTACATGAAAGGCGAAAGGCAAACTATCCAGTAAAGCAGTAAGGATTATTGAGTCTTTACAAATAATTCATTATGTTGTATTTGTGTTCCATTAAATGTTAATAGCAAAATACATGGTGCTTACTGTTCCATCACATTCGTAGATTATTGTACGCATCTCAACTATGTGTGCTTGGGCCACATAAGTCTGAGGCACAAGGGTGCTTCAGACAGGTATCTACAAAAGGTAGAAAACCGTCTGGACAAAAGGATATCTTCTTAGCTAGAATGAGACTGGGAGTATCTATCTTAGCAAGTGCTATGTGATGGAGAGGAGTAGTAAGGCAGTTGGCTATTCCCATGCCCCGCAGCAGAATGCTGTGGCGGATAGGAGGAACAGGATACAGCCTGAAGATGGTTTGATGTATGATAGCACGTTCAAAGTACATGTTCCCTGTCTTGAGGAGACGCTTTGTTAAACGGTTGTCCATGTACTCAACCAAATACCCACCAAGTCTGTAGCCACTACGCCCTACGAGATGTGGACCAAAAGGCAACCTATATGAGGTCACCTTAGGCCATAGGGATCGGCAGCTTATGAGCTAACTAAATTTTTCCTAGTTAGAGAGAAGCTCGTGGAGATGGCATTCTCTACGAGGAAGAGGAACCACTAGATGACACTCTATTCACCACTACTCAAGAGGAATTTGTTCCTATGGATATTGAGAACAGCGGGAGTGCCTTACCTAGTGAGCAGCCTATCGTATATGACGATAATGCTGAAGAAGAACCCTCTTTGCGTAGGAGCGCTCGTTGGAGCGTACCCCGTCGACGATTTGACATCGAAGGGGAGGCCATGGTGGTCACCACGCAAGAAGAAGATGAACCTAGGATGTCGCCCTAGGATATTTCATCACCTGACAAGAAGGAATTTAGACCCTAGATAGAAGAAATGTATCTTCATGGAGTAACATATCTTCCCATACTATTCGGAGTACTCTAGGGGGTTGCGTATTCGAAACGCAACAACCAATTAGTAGTGTAACGCAAATGGATTCACGAAATATATGTTTTCTCTTAGGAGATGCCCATAGTTAAGGGAATGTTCGTAGGGATGATGATCTCGGCGAGCATGGAGGAACCGCTAGAAAATACCCTGTTCCTTAGTCCGTTATGAGGAATTAGTCCCTCAAGGATCCTTCGGACAGTGGGAGTGACTTTCTAAGCGAGGTGCCCATCCATAGGGGTGAGAGCAAAATATGATCCTCCTATGCAAAGGAATTGCTTATAGGAGCATACCCCAACGACTGTTTGAGATCGAAGGAATTGCTTATAGGAGCAGCCCATTACCCCGTCCTAAACGAGATGCTGAATCCGATTCTGTAAATCGGTTAATCACATAGTATATCAGAGGGCGAAAAGGGGTGGATTAGGGGTAGGGGTGAGCACGGACCGGTTTGGGCGGGTATTGTCAAAAAATTTGCCCCGACCCAATAGGTACGGGTTGGAGAACGTTCAACCCAAACCCAATCAATTGTTCTCGATACCCAAATCAAACTTAACTTATCGACCCGGTCCGGTTCGGACCGGGTTGAACGGGTTGTTAAATCTAGATAACTTATGTAGGAAATGTATAAATTTAGTTCAAAAAAATAATGATACATAAGATTCGTGTTTGGAATTGAAAATTTTATCATAGTTTGTTAAAAAAGATGAGTTATTTGAGGAAAATCAACTAAAACTATTATTCGGGCATATAAGTTTAGTTATCGAACGGTGTTGTCTAACTAGAATATGTAATTTTTTCATGTAAAAACTTAATCGGACCGGACCGGTTTTGAACGGTTTTACTAAGTCTAAAACCATGATCAATCAAAGTTAGTTCGGGTTTGCGATTTTATAATCGTACCCAATCAAGTAACATGAAAGGGTGTTAAATTCGGACCGGTTTGGTGCGGGCCGGTTTGGGTGATTTTTGCTCACCCCTAATTAGGGGTTATCGCGATGCATAGATTTACTGTACTAATCAATTGAGTATGAGAAATTAAGGGTTGCGAGAATGAGGTCATGGTGTTGGATTGAGTGTTTGCACTTAAGGTGTACTATCGTCGGCGTAATCGAGCCTGAATCAGGCGAAGTCATTGTTCCTCTCGAATTGCAACAATACAGAGCATCAGAATCATCACTCCCAGAGTAGATAGATGGCCGCATCAGACGTGTGTGCCAAAAATTCGAAGGGAAAGCTTTTTTACTTTATCATCGTTAACACAAATAGTCTTTTTTTTTTGCTAGAAGAATTCATTAAGAACATTTAAAATTCGAATAGTACACGATATTCTTGCTTACATCTAGAGTTAAATACGTCTTTGCATACAAGGGTCAGCGTACCCACTACCAATCACGGAACATAATTAATCGCCTTCTTCTGCTGCTACAAACAAAGAACATCATAGACACTAAAATAACAAACAACGGGGCGGGAGGAGGTTTCAGGAAAATGATAACAGACTATTTCCACAGGTAACATCTGAAGCATGGCCGCTAGCTCATTTCTACAACAAATACTACATAGTTCAACATTGGTTGGCGGGTGGTGATCTTCACAGCCCAAGGAATGCACATTGCTTTGTTGCATGCTCGGGGATCAACCTCATCAGCATCTCCACAGGCACTCCCTTCAGTTCATGAGCCTTGAAGTTAAATAGTGGCGGAAGGAACCGCGCATTAGGCAGACGACGGGTGTTTGGATCACGCAGCTCGTCAAAGAATGGGTGGACCAGAACCTAAGAGCTGAGCATCGTAGATTAGGGGAGTACTGCAGGAGTCTAGACACCAGATCAACAGCTTCTGGGGGTGTGCGCTTGTGGAATATCTTGTGCCATGGCCCATGGGTGAGCCTTTATTTGTGGAAACTTAAATTCAGTATAGTTGGGATTCATGCACTTAATTTCTTCCCTTGTAGGGGTTCCCAAAACCTTAATAATTTCCACAAGCTGATCGACCCCACTATCCCTAGGAAATAGAGGCTGTCCCAGAAGCAATTCAGCCAGAACACAGCCAGCAGACCAGATATCTATAGCAGTGGTGTACTCAGTTGCCCCAAATATAAGTTCAGGCGCACGATAGTATCTAGAGCAGATGTAAGACATGTTTGCCTCGCCTTTTACCAAAACTTTTTGCACCATGGATATACACAAATAGAGTAATTGCTGAAACTAGCAACACGTTCTCGCCCATCATCTGAAAACTTAACCGAAAATATACCAAATGGGTAACCTCCATCACAAAACTCCTTTTTTTGCTTATACAGGTTCTTTCTCATTCGATTTTTCAATCAATTTTATCTCAGGTTTGCAATGGTGTGATCGACTACTAGAACCCTTCTAACTAAATCCTATAACATCATAACGGCCACCGACATCATTCTCAGAACACAAGCTCCTGAGTGAGGTAAAAAACAAACAAACTCTCTGGTGGATAAACAAAACTCTCAAGTGAACTGTTTACCTATTCTTGAACTATTTACCCCACTCAGGTTACCGGAGGTCGAAGTGGTGACCATTCTTGTCAGAGTTCCATAATTGGAGACCCTTCCCACCATGGCACGGTTTCCTGATTATTCTGTATGAACATTTGATCCTATGCTCGATTATTCTTAAAAACGTAAAGTTTAATTAGGCAGCGACGGTGGCTTTCAACGGCTTTGCCCGTTTATTAAGAAGATGACCTTGAAAAGACCGAGTATACCACTGTTTGAAGGGTAATGGGCTGCTAAATTACTTAATTGACCATCAAGTGATGAATTTTCCGTTAGTAATACTAACGCAGTTGGCCCTTTGTCCTTGAGTGGACTAGAGAATTACCCGTCCCGTTGGGACTGTTACAACTTATCGAAAAAAAATATCGGAACTATTACAACTCATCACGACTATTACAACTTAACTAAATAAATGATGAATTTGCTGGATTTATAGGAAAGAATAGACAATCATTACCACTGATGTACACTTTTTCCATGCCCGATGTTGAAATAAATTTCTAGACGGCCAACGTTACAAAATGAACAAAAAACATCCTTGTGTATTAGGGGGTTAACATCAAACTCCATAATTATTCAAAGTAAGGGGGACAAATAATAATTGCAGAATATTTAGGGGCCTTGGTGAAATTAAGGTATTCCTATTTGAAACCATGTCAGTGAAAGGAAAGAGAAGACAAATTCATGGGCATTGATGAAAAGTTTCGCATTGAAAAATGGACGTCAAGTCAGCAATGATTGAAGAATGAACTCAAACTCAATGGGGACCGTCCATTCAAAATTAATCAAAGGGCTGTCAAAATGGACAGCAAGCACATCTCAAATAGTAAAACACCATCTTCGCTTAGTATATAGACTAGTGAATGACCCGTGTCCTCAGGGCACTACCTGGCATTCGGGTCAACCTGTCTAGTTGTTGGTTTGATCGAATCGCGTCGGGTCAGAAACTGTTCGACACTAGTGAATGACCCGTGCCCTCAGGGCACTACCTGGCATTCGGGTCAACCTGTCTAGTTGTTGGTTTGATCGAATCGCGTCGGGTCAGAAACTGTTCGACACTAGTGAATGACCCGTGCCCTCAGGGCACTACCTGGCATTCGGGTCAACCTGTCTAGTTGTTGGTTTGATCGAATCGCGTCGGGTCAGAAACTGTTCGACATGAGCTCGACCCGTCTAGTAGTTGGTTTGGTCGAATCGCGTCACGTCAGAAACTGTTCGACCTGAGCCTATTTCGTGTCACTTTCACTTGACCAGTGTCTGACACCTTGTAAATTCGTGACGGCCCAAAACCGCTAATTTTGTGTCGGGTTCGTGTCGTCTCGTCATGTCGGTCGGGTATCATTAGGATAATGTGTATGAGAGGGGCTATTGTGTAAGGCGGTTTGAAATGTTTTTTCAGGGTCATGTGGGTTGTCAGCCGACCAATTAATTACTGTATCACTTTCGGGTCGACTCATTTTGACCCGCTGTTGGTTCATATCGACCTAAACCCGCTAAATTCGTAGCATGCTCCCGTCATCGTGTCGTGCAGGCCTACAGCCCACTCATCATCTCAAAACGTACATGATTCAAAGTATGAACAACCATCTCAAGTGAAGTGGCATGATGAGTTAAATCTAGCAAAACAGCCATAGCATATCAACTATATGGCAGAATGAATGAACATGGCAGACTGCTAGAGTAACGACAATTTTTCTAAAAAGGAAAGCAATTCTGTAAATAAAAATACAATAAGTCAAATCCAGCAAAAACTGTTAATCAGTCACCTGTACACCACTATTTCATCGAAATTTGTAGACTAACATAATTGACGTAGCATTTTGTCACTGTCCAACGTCCCAACAAATAACAAACTCTAAATGAAATAGCAGAAATCAATTATATTTCCTTGCAAGAGCTCAGTCGTATAGATAACAATGGAAACCACCGATTCATGTAACTAAAAAATTGAGGCACACAGAAAAGATTGAGTCAGTTCCTAGAGAACAATTGTAAACTGTTGAATAAAACGACAATTCATCTAAGTAAATTGATGTGCATAAACTCTGGGCTTTTTACAAACAATGTACTACTACAAACTAACAAACTCTAAATAAAATAGAATAAAAAAATTATACATCCTTGCAAGAATACAGTCTTCTGCAAGTGCAGAACACCTGCTGTCGGGTTTATTGATATCGTGTGTCATCTTTGAGCCCTTCAAGGGATTGTAATCATTGTCTACCCGAGTGATGTAAAAAAGTTGGAAAGAGTAACGTCAAGGACTGCGAGAGACCAGAGTGACTAATTATCAGTTTTCAAGTCAGATATATTTTGAATAGAGAACTCGTAGTATCCGTAACCCTGCTTTAAATAAATCTCAGAACGCATCTGAAATTAAGTTTGGCAAAAGATTACAGGATTGAAGACAAATCACCAATGCAATAATTATGTTTGCAGCAGTATGGGTCGTACAGTACAAATGAAGCAGTACCATATTCCTAGAGCAACCAAGTGTAAGCATTATGCTAAATGAATTCAAAAAATGAGGTTGCATGCACTCTAGGAAACACACTAATACAGTATCATTTTTGGGACTTTGACCTTAGATACTGTGTAATCTTATATGCGGAGAATTTTTATCTTTTTACATACTCAATGGCATGCATTCGTACATCTAGTAAGTACTAAGAACGGAGAGATATACAAAGAGACCCTACAACTTAAACTGACGTTCAATATTTAGAGGAAAGGGAAACTGAGCAACCTTTAGTTATGGAACTGTGAAGAAACCCTACAATATATGCAAAGCAAAAAAATAGAGTACCCATATGCAAATCAGAGTACTCACGGATACACATAGTTTGGACCAAATGCATTACAGTTACCTTATGTAGGTGCTGCTACTCTCTTGCAACCCGAGTATAAGATACCCACAGTTTGTACCAAATGCATAATAGTTACCTTATGCAGGTGTTGTTCCAACTGACATGTTCCATAAGCTTGCAAAGAATTTCAATCCTCAAAGTTGTCAACAATGAATTTTATACCAGCAAATAAGGTAGAGGAAAGCTATTTCCCATGATATTCTCGTAAACTACCTGAATGAGTATGTTAGTGATTCCGTTGAATTTGAACATCCAGCTGCTTTGCCGTTCTTCTAATCTCGCTACTGAAAAAAATAAATAGTAAAAGGGATCGTACACCAGTCCGGAAGAAGCAGTGCAGGGAATTTACGTGTAACCTCAATATTGTAGTTTTACTAACCAAAATCGGGATCTATAAAATAGCCCAATCTTACAATCCGTGAAAGGCTACAAATTTTCATAATGGAAACAAAAAGTCCCTGAAACATTGGTACCTCTGAATTCGTTTAGAAGAAGTCGACGTCAAAAGTTCCAACCCACATATCAACAACCATACAATTAAATTAGATCGAGGATCAACACTGAAACATTGGTACCTCTGAATTCGTTTGGTAGTAAAACTGGAAAGGTATAGCACATTTGATCAAACAAATACATGTAAAACCGTATTTGATCCAACTAAAGCATAAAAAACCAAAATGTACTGAAGACCAGACTCTTATAAGAAACGTAAAATCTATATTTCGGGCTTTGGTTTGAGTATTAGGGATGGTGAAGGCAAACATAGCTTTGATAATTGGATTTGATTGACAAAAAAAGAGGTTTCAAATAAAAATAAAAAAGAAAAGAAAGAGAAATAGGTTTTCACACAAATTCTATGAGAGATAAAGCACTAAACTGGACCATATGAGGAGTACCAAAAGTTTCTCCCATATGAGGTGAAATCTCTACACAAATTCACTTCTCATCAAAGCCTAATAGTAGAAATTCTACAAATTTTGAGTACGCTTTTCTACATTTAGCTCCTCGTGTACAAATACTGCATCAGTTCATATACAAAGTGGACCATATAAGGTGAAATCTCTCCGCCATTCAAACTGGGCCGTGTTTCATATACGAACACTATAGAAATCTACCTTCTTTGTAATTTTAATAGATAAGGTGACATCAAACTGGACCATTCTTCAAACTAACGAAACTATATATTATGTAGATTGAGATCAGTGAGATATGTGCAATTACCTTCAGTAGTATTAGGTGCTGCTGATGAGTCAACCTAAGCAGAAAGGAAAAAGCAACAAGAGTTTTATCATATAGCAATTTAAACAAAATGCAAACCAACACCTAAAGTTCCAGTTTAACATGAAGTATGGGAAGTGATTTACTTGTGATTTCCAACTGCAAAACAAATGCAAAAGTCGAAAACTGAAAAACATATCAAAATAGTAAGATGAACCACACATAAATGAAATTCGTTGCACTTGAAACGCCTTAGGAGTGAGCAGACCATCAAAATTCTACACAAAATTGTCTAAAAAGTCATCCCAATCAAACAAATTTGACAAAGAGAAAACTAATCAGACCTGAAACGCCGTATGAGTTTGAACGCCCATATATAGATCGAAGTAGCGGGGGCTTCATGACAGAGCAAGGCTGAGAGAGGTACAATGGTGAACTGCTTGTTGTCCGAGCCTTGATCTGAGAGCACGAAGGTGTTTTCGAGAGAGAGACTCGCAGAGACCGGACCCAGAGTGTTCGTGGGAGACTTTGGAGAGAGAGAGAGAGAGACCGGAGTGTTTTGATTTTGAATTTTCAAAAAGATGGTCTGAGAGTTTTGGATAAACATGGGAAAGTTAGTGGTTGCCAGATTGGGACCACATAGAGGTCATGGATAGCCTATTCTCTTCTTAATTTTGCGGATAAAGGCAGTATATTTTGCCGTTTGGAATGTCTACATGTCGTTTGGTTGAATTTGTCACATTTTTAGGATAGCTTATCCAATCATTCCTATTTTGTTATAAGCATACCCCAACGACTGTTTGAGAAGCCTATGATATGATAAGTGGCGCATGTCATATGAGGCGCATGGCCTATGACAAGAGCTGGACATCTATCAATAGTGCAAGACCCTGTCAGACGGATTCATTTGTCGCATTGGCATAAGTTCCAATGTGAGATTGGTTTATGACCATTCGAACATGGTTATTTCTCCGAACCATGTATAGTCTGCGTAGAGAAAGCCAGATGAAAGAACTGATTTCGACTTGCATATGTGCAATATTCAGTACTCGGGTTAATAGTCATATGGGCTGTTGGACTTACATCTGTATAGTGGTCTCTATGGGATAGGACATGTGCTCTGATTAGATTCCAAACACTATGGCACACATCTTATGAGATGACGCGTGCTGATGAGTGACATGAGGTGGCGAGTAGAACTAGTCCCTGAGATTCCTCGCCGTGTGAGCTTCGTCGATCATATAAGAATGATTGACACTGTATACCCTTAGTACTTTTATCCATGTCGGGGAGAGACGGCTAGGTTATGCTACTTTAGCGTGACACCTCACGGCTATGAATGATTCGGCCTACCAAGACATTGCTAGGAAAGCAGCTGACTCCGAATCAAATCGACAATGGATGGAAAGGAAGATTCTCATTGCATCGACTGTTTGAGATCGAAGGGATAATCTTAAGGATCACCTTGCATAAACGATAGGATAGAATACTATGCCTTATCGTTCCCTAATTATGAAGAATGAAAAGTAACCTTTACAAGAAAAGTTAGAGTCTGTAAGAGACCAACCAAGTTTAAGACTAGGTTGACTTTTCCGACTAGATATCAGACTATGGGAAATGAATGGATTTCCAAGGTCATTCAGAGTGACACAGACGAATGCATAGTAAGGCATACGACTTGCAGAGATATCGGTAATAGTTTTGATGATGGAAATAATGCTCCATTCTCGATAAACGTGATGACTGAATTTCTCAATAGAGAAATCAGAGAGGTGATCTGTATGACTCGACCACAGGGTTTCGAGATGTATGATCAAATGCACAAATAGGTGCAAGCTAATTAAGCCTATGGTGGTCTTAACTAGTCCTCTAAGTTAGCAGTATTTTATCAATGGATGAAAAACCGCTGCATATCACTCTCAGTAGAAGAAGGTACTTGATTACATCGCTTATTATCGATGACACACTATTTTCCAGGAGAGTCTAAGGACTATTTCACATCCACTATAGGGTGGTTATCCTTTCAATTTGTGACGAAGGATATTAGTAGGGCGAGATGCATTCTCGTTCGTTCACAAGGACTTCTTATATTGACGCATAAGGCGGACAACAAGAAGATACTCTGAACGATTCCATGTTATGGACCCAATGCCATGTGATACTCCCATAGCTCGCCGCATGACTTTATGAGCCTGAAAATGTGCCCTGGAAGACACCATACTGGGTTGACCAAATGACCAAAGTGCCCGATGCAGTGTGAGTCTGCTATATACTATGGTATATACTGAGACCCCACAAACCTTATGCAATCGGAAGAGTGGATTTCAGGAAATCTAACTTAAGACACTAGATTGCAACCAAAAGGATACTCTGTACGAAGGATCACGTGCTATGACTATCTGAGATGATGCTTCGACTAGCCAGCTATGCATGTAGACTAGGGTGGGGACCTAGATACACGTGGATTCGAATCAGGCTATAGTCCATGCTAGATGACATACACATCGCATGGAACTGCAGCATAAGTGTTGCACAATCGTATTAGACCGCTCCATCGATGATGGAAGCGAAGCACGATTGCCTGTTTCTGCCACCGGGCAGAAACATGTTTGGATAAGAAGGTTTCTAATAAGCTTATAAGCTGTCAACCAACCTGTAGTGCTAGCATACGGCTATAGTACTTTTGATAAGGCCAAACATATAGCAAAGGGTACTGTTTCACAAAAGGTGAAATAACTACCTAAAGAGTAATCTTGGAGCAGATCGACTACGGGCCAAAGTGTAGGCACCTCCCATTCCTAAACCACATAAGAATCGTCTTTGTGGATTGCTTTAGAAAATTGGGACTCGGTAGTCGATCACTGGAAATATGATTGATGAGCATACGAGACATTGATAATTGAATTTTAATCGGATTTGTTTAATTATGCTACATGTTCTTTCGATACGTGTATGATACGTTTACATATCCTGTACTAGCATAGAACATGTCGCACGGACACTAGGTTGACTCTCTCACACGATCAACCGCCTTTACAACATCCTGGATAGTCTAGGTGAGTAGAAGATGAGACAAAATACCGATAAGTGCTAGAAGCCTATGATATGATAAGTGGCGCATGTCATATGAGGCGCATGGCCTATGACAAGAGCTGGACATCTATCAATAGTGCAAGACCCTGTCAGACGGATTCATTTGTCGCATTGGCATAAGTTCCAATGTGAGATTGGTTTATGACCATTCGAACATGGTTATTTCTCCGAACCATGTATAGTCTGCGTAGAGAAAGCCAGATGAAAGAACTGATTTCGACTTGCATATGTGCAATATTCAGTACTCGGGTTAATAGTCATATGGGCTGTTGGACTTACATCTGTATAGTGGTCTCTATGGGATAGGACATGTGCTCTGATTAGATTCCAAACACTATGGCGCACATCTTATGAGATGACGCGTGCTGATGAGTGACATGAGGTGGCGAGTAGAACTAGTCCCTGAGATTCCTCGCCGTGTGAGCTTCGTCGATCATATAAGAATGATTGACACTGTATACCCTTAGTACTTTTATCCATGTCGGGGAGAGACGGCTAGGTTATGCTACTTTAGCGTGACACCTCACGGCTATGAATGATTCGGCCTACCAAGACATTGCTAGGAAAGCAGCTGACTCCGAATCAAATCGACAATGGATGGAAAGGAAGATTCTCATTGCATCGACTGTTTGAGATCGAAGGGATAATCTTAAGGATCACCTTGCATAAACGATAGGATAGAATACTATGCCTTATCGTTCCCTAATTATGAAGAATGAAAAGTAACCTTTACAAGAAAAGTTAGAGTCTGTAAGAGACCAACCAAGTTTAAGACTAGGTTGACTTTTCCGACTAGATATCAGACTATGGGAAATGAATGGATTTCCAAGGTCATTCAGAGTGACACAGACGAAAGCATAGTAAGGCATACGACTTGCAGAGATATCGGTAATAGTTTTGATGATGGAAATAATGCTCCATTCTCGATAAACGTGATGACTGAATTTCTCAATAGAGAAATCAGAGAGGTGATCTGTATGACTCGACCACAGGGTTTCGAGATGTATGATCAAATGCACAAATAGGTGCAAGCTAATTAAGCCTATGGTGGTCTTAACTAGTCCTCTAAGTTAGCAGTATTTTATCAATGGATGAAAAACCGCTGCATATCACTCTCAGTAGAAGAAGGTACTTGATTACATCGCTTATTATCGATGACACACTATTTTCCAGGAGAGTCTAAGGACTATTTCACATCCACTATAGGGTGGTTATCCTTTCAATTTGTGACGAAGGATATTAGTAGGGCGAGATGCATTCTCGTTCGTTCACAAGGACTTCTTATATTGACGCATAAGGCGGACAACAAGAAGATACTCTGAACGATTCCATGTTATGGACCCAATGCCATGTGATACTCCCATAGCTCGCCGCATGACTTTATGAGCCTGAAAATGTGCCCTGGAAGACACCATACTGGGTTGACCAAATGACCAAAGTGCCCGATGCAGTGTGAGTCTGCTATATACTATGGTATATACTGAGACCCCACAAACCTTATGCAATCGGAAGAGTGGATTTCAGGAAATCTAACTTAAGACACTAGATTGCAACCAAAAGGATACTCTGTACGAAGGATCACGTGCTATGACTATCTGAGATGATGCTTCGACTAGCCAGCTATGCATGCTGACTAGGGTGGGGACCTAGATACACGTGGATTCGACTCAGGCTATAGTCCATGCTAGATGACATACACATCGCATGGAACTGCAGCATAAGTGTTGCACAATCGTATTAGACCGCTCCATCGATGATGGAAGCGAAGCACGATTGCCTGTTTCTGCCACCGGGCAGAAACATGTTTGGATAAGAAGGTTTCTAATAAGCTTATAAGCTGTCAACCAACCTGTAGTGCTAGCATACGGCTATAGTACTTTTGATAAGGCCAAACATATAGCAAAGGGTACTGTTTCACAAAAGGTGAAATAACTACCTAAAGAGTAATCTTGGAGCAGATCGACTACGGGCCAAAGTGTAGGCACCTCCCATTCCTAAACCACATAAGAATCGTCTTTGTGGATTGCTTTAGAAAATTGGGACTCGGTAGTCGATCACTGGAAATATGATTGATGAGCATACGAGACATTGATAATTGAATTTTAATCGGATTTGTTTAATTATGCTACATGTTCTTTCGATACGTGTATGATACGTTTACATATCCTGTACTAGCATAGAACATGTCGCACGGACACTAGGTTGACTCTCTCACACGATCAACCGCCTTTACAACATCCTGGATAGTCTAGGTGAGTAGAAGATGAGACAAAATACCGATAAGTGCTAGAAGCCTATGATATGATAAGTGGCGCATGTCATATGAGGCGCATGGCCTATGACAAGAGCTGGACATCTATCAATAGTGCAAGACCCTGTCAGACGGATTCATTTGTCGCATTGGCATAAGTTCCAATGTGAGATTGGTTTATGACCATTCGAACATGGTTATTTCTCCGAACCATGTATAGTCTGCGTAGAGAAAGCCAGATGAAAGAACTGATTTCGACTTGCATATGTGCAATATTCAGTACTCGGGTTAATAGTCATATGGGCTGTTGGACTTACATCTGTATAGTGGTCTCTATGGGATAGTACATGTGCTCTGATTAGATTCCAAACACTATGGCGCACATCTTATGAGATGACGCGTGCTGATGAGTGACATGAGGTGGCGAGTAGAACTAGTCCCTGAGATTCCTCGCCGTGTGAGCTTCGTCGATCATATAAGAATGATTGACACTGTATACCCTTAGTACTTTTATCCATGTCGGGGAGAGACGGTTAGGTTATGCTTCTTTAACGTGACACCTCACGGCTATGAATGATTCGGCCTACCAAGACATTGCTAGGAAAGCAGCTGACTCCGAATCAAATCGACAATGGATAGAAAGGAAGATTCTCATTGCATCGCTCTTTATCATTTTCATTGGGCCCACCTACAATATCTTATGGGATCATGCAGGATATGAATATAATAAATGAGATGTAGACTCATTGATGCACGACCTTCGGGACAAGGTAGGTGCTCATGGTCTACGAGATGACAATTGACATAATCTGGGGGATACGAGAGAGATACACATGTATTGCATTATTTCTTGAGGTTGAGTGCGCCTGCTGCTAGCTCGTCTCGTATGAGTTTAGAGTATGGAACTCCCGAAATGCGGGTTCTCTCACAGTCACACACCAATGCCACAAAACACTTTGGCAGATGATAAATAGTTGGAGATTGAGGGAGACTAGACCTACTGTATTTGTGCAACCCCACTGTGCGAGTGGGAGATGTTAGCATTTGGTGCGCCCATGTGGGGTTCACAATGAAATTATCCTAATCTTATGGGGTTAGGTGAGACAAGCTCAAACCTTATGGGGTTAGTAGCAAGGACATAAACCCTAGGGGGTAACGTTGCAATTGGGTATAAGTCTGTCTATATAAGGAGACAACCTCCTACATTATTATGTGTGCTAGAGACATAATAATATATACTACTGTAGAGATCATGTGCTGATCATAATACAGTAAACCATAGACTCTCTCTCTAACTAGCCTCCATTGGTGGAACTTGGTGTGGATTAGAGCTTTCGTCCTAGTGATTCGAGCCAGACTGTGGGAGCAAGGTGGGCACGTGAAAACAAGCATCCTACGATCATCCGTTGTGCATAGGAGCTAAGGAAGACAAGGTAAACACATGAATCTTCCGCTATAATTCATGTTGTAGATCTGTTTGTGATAGATCATGTCCGTCCTTCACTATTGAATGCAACAGTAGATGCACTTGAGGTGTAGACAAACTTTTTCACTGATGTTAAGTCAATGCACGCCTTCATAACGGCTAGTGTGGCATCAATTGATCTCTTGATCTTGACTTGTTCAGGCTCTTTGTCCTCAAAATCAATGGGCTGAGCGACATGGAACACTCCGGTGCACCCTTGTATCACTGGTTCAAAACCCTCTGGCTGGGAAAGGTCAGCACTGAACACCTGAAGGTTTTCTGGTTCACCCGGTAGGTCTGTGAGGTAGCTAAGGTCCCTCTTGCTGTCGGCTTACGAGATCAAAAAAGAAAATCAAGAAACTGCTAGATGCAACACCTTGCAAGTGCTAAGAGTTAGTTATTTTATTATACTTGTCTGCGGGTAAGTTTAGTCTTTTTACTCTTTAGCTTATACAAGGCTCATTTTCATTCTTCGTATCATGAGACTATTATTTTTCATCACGTACAGCACTGTAGAACCCTAGCTCTCTTCTCCTACAATGAATCTTTCATTTCCTTCTTTCACAGCTAGAACTCAAAAATTGTAGTAATAAGGAGTCCCTGAGCCAAGTGATACTAAACATGACCCAAAACAGAGCATATGCTATATAATATACAGGTTAATAACAATTGTTTCTTCATTTGTAGAAATTGAACACATTATTGTAAGACAATGGTTTTGAGAGGATCAAAGGTTAGGTTAGTTACCTGGGTGGGATCGAACAGTGGTCCGAACGGTGTAACCATGCTCCAGGAGCTTCTTGACAAGCCATGAACCAAGGTAGCCTGTTCCACCAGTTACACACACAATTCCCTTCTCACTCCCTCCTTCCATCTCTCTCTTCATCTCTGTTGGACCTATGTGAATGTGATGCAAGTGATGGCTGTGATATCTATTGAGTGCTTCTGTACTTAAAGTTGTAAGAATAGAGTGAGTTTGAGTTTGGCAGGACTTATTTGCAGTTAATTAAGTCAATCTACAAGTTTATGTTAAAAATGTCTATGAAAAAAACAATCAAATGATTATTTTTTTTAAATTATATAGAACAACATAAAAATACTATACTATCCTACATTTCAGAGGAGGCTCAAGCTCGAAACCTGCCTTAGGGCTGTAACCACTAGGCTAAACGGCTCATTCAAAACAAAGAAAGAAAGAAAATAAGGCTTGTTAAAACGTTCAGGAAAAGCTTCAAAAATCTAAAATTGTCTACACTCATACTAACTTTTGTTGTTATAGTCCAAAACTTTGTTAATCCAACACACGTGTATTGGGATGTGAATTTAGCCTTTAACCTATCATGCCACCATACGGTTTATTTAAAAAAGATGCGTTCATCTACTTCTTGAGTTTTTATAAAATCTCGGGTCCTTAAAGAAAACACGTTCATTAAGGGCATCTCCAACCCATGGTATTTTCCTCCTCCTCTCACCTTCCCCTCCCTTCTCCCTCCTCTCACGGGCCCTCCACTTTTCCCCTCCCAATTCCCCTTCCCCTCCCCCTCCCCCTCCCCCAAATAACTACTCATCTCCAACCCATTTCTTTTCCTCCCACCCAACAAAAATAATTTTTAATATATATTTAATAAATTAAAAATAAATTATTAATACCTAGAAAAGTAATTATGCACAAAAGTGGCGATATTTACTTTGTATCTGAATACTATTTTTGTATCGTTGTGATTCATTAAATTTGACGCTTTTTTAATCGTGTTTCTAAATTTAATAATTATAATTATTAACTGCATGAAAGATAAAATTTATTAAATTTTGAAAAAAATAAGATAACGATAATTTTTCGTAAATATATTTTTCAACAATCGTGAGTAAATTATTATTTTTTGTGAATAATAAAAATAAAAAATATTAATCATAACAAATATGTATGATATAATCAGAAAAAATTACTGAGTGTAATTAATATTATCAAATATTGAATTAATTTATCACTCCATATAGGGGGAGGGGGAAGGAATGTCTAGGGAGAAATCCCCCCTAACCATGCCACACCGAAGACAAAATTTCTCCCCATAACACCCCATCTCCCTCCCCCGATAGGGTTGGAGATGCCCTAACTGGAAGGTAAAATATGACTTAGCCATGTCTATGACTTTTAAGTTCTGGTTGTGCAGTCACTCTTTTCCAAATTTTATCACACATTTATTTTCCACCAAACAAACGTACCTAAAAGTGGTAACTAGGACAAGAATTTGATACGTCCATTAGTTAACTACCCCTACAAATCGGCTTATACTAAACCAAATCACAAAACCCCATGTCCAAACATCACCCTACTCTTGATCTAGTTTACCAACTTTTTCTATTGAAATTTCTCATAAAAATAAGTGCATCAGCGAGAATCGTTAAGAGTCGGTACATTGCAGTGCGTAGGGTGTAATCAATGTACTGACTTCTTGGTTCTTATACAATGAGAAATGATTATCTCTATGGTAAGATGTACAACATGAGCATGATCTTTTTCGAATGATTTAATTTATTTTTAATGGACGTGTTCATTTGTCAAGATATTGAGTACAAATAAAAAAATGTAAATAATAACCGTTTCGTTTTTAGGCATGTGTGTTTAGCTGTTGCACGAAAGTCAGAAATTTTCAGACCTATTTCTGGCTCTCCATCAATCTCACTTAACAAGTCTTCATTTTCGTTGTCACTTAACCAGGTTCTGATACCATGAAAGAAATCAGAGCCTGGTTAAGTGACAACCAAAAGAATCAAACAATCAAAACTGTAAAAAAACAACGAAGAATATGAACAAATTTCTTGAATAGAATTTGGCAGAGCTTCGCTGCTCAAAACTAGAGAAGTTATACTAACCCTAATAGGCCACAAGGAGGCCTTTTATACCAAGGATGCCAAACGGTCCAATTTATGACCGAGAAGGCAATCTAGGCATTGAAAAAAAACAGCAAATCATACTTAGGCCAAGAGAAAAGGGAGAATTCTAGAATGCCCAAAGACTACTTAACAGACTTCAACTAAGTCTTTTCAGAAATATAAAATAGACCTCTTAAGTTTTGAGAAATTGAAGAGAGACCTCAAAACTTAAGGAAACTACACCAAAGAAACTGGCTTTCTTCAATCTTCAGAAAAGCACCAAATCGAACACCAATTTCTTCATTCTTTGACTTTAGCTGCAACAAGGACTTTGACTCCAGCACCTTTGACTTGATTTTGACTTTGACTTTCAGAATTCTGGTTAATAAGAGTGAGGCCACCCGTGAACAATAACCCACTAACCGTTTAGAAACTAAAGTTTGGGTTCAAGTTTTTGGAATTTGGCAGAAGAATTTATCCTGCATGGGTTTAGGCTAATGAAATGAATTACGAAAAGATAATTTTACAAAAACAGAACTACGCTGGTCTATTTTGTGTCATGCATGACACAAAATTGTACATAACATATTGTTATGATGAAGATTATAAGTACATAAAAAGTGAGCAAATCAAAGAAAGCCCTTCTCTTTGCAGCTCTGTATCGCCTCATCGTACATCTCTTCAAGCCCATATTGATACTTGAAACCGGAATCCACGAGCTTCTTTGATGAGAGGCGAGGACACACGATCCATTCACTTTCTCTCAGCGCCCTAAACATACAAATGTGGAGATTGTTCAAACATACGCAAAGATCACAAAAAAAAGTCACTGATGAGTTGAGAGATAAAAGAACAAGGACTCACTCTGGTGTTGGTATAGGATATTCAGGATATCTAGCTGCTAGAAATTCTGCTAATTTTTCAACTGTCACGTCGAGTGCTGAACATATATACCTCCCATTCGCATTGGTTTTCTCGAAAAGAAATATGCAAGCCATGCAAAGATCATCTACGTGCACCATCCATGTCCGCGCAACTTGCATGAACCGATCTTTCTTTCCTGCACACATGATGATTAAAATGATAAAAATTATGGGGTTCCACCTCAAACCAATTGGCAATGAGGGGAGAGACCCAACTATTTTAGGCACATACGACACAGACAGAGTCCTGATATGGGAAAATAACACAACAGACAAATCAGATGCCATATGATAGGAAAGTTAATGAGCGGAGAGTGGGGAAAAAAAAAAGGCGTACCGAGTATCATAGCCAGTAAATTGTAAATTGAATTTGTCAAGTGAGGACAGATAAATGGTCCGTTGACGACAGAAGGGATGATACTAACAAAATCCAGCCCATGAGTTTGAGCAAACTCAATAACAGCCTTCTCTGTCAAAACCTTGGAGATCATATAAGAGCTTCCGAATATATCCGAGGATTGAAGATATTCTATGTCACTCCAATCATTCTCATCCACAATTTCCACGCCTTTGTCGCCAACAAATGCAACGGTAGCTGCGCTTGAGATGTAGACGAACTTTTTCACTGATTTTGAGTCGACGCATGCTTGCATAATGGCAAGAGCCGCGTCCACTGATCTTTTGGCCTGGATATGTTTAGGCTCTTTGTCGTCTAGATCAATTGGGTGAGCGACATGGAACACTCCAACGCAGCCGGGTATCACCGGTTTGAAACTCTCTGGGTAAGCGAGGTCAGCATTGAAAATCTCAAGGTTTTGTTGTGCACCTGGTAGGTTTGTGAGGAAGCTGAGGTCTCTCTTGATGTCTGGTTATGATGTCAGAAGCAAAAATTAAGAATAGAGCATGGTTAGTAACACATGTTAAAATCGGACAAATTAATCAAAAGCAGGTTCCGAAAAAACATCTCCCGCCTTACATCTTGTAAAGCATTGTAATGTGAGACAGCAAAAACTGTCTGAAAAGTCAAAAGTTTAATTTTAACCAAACGCACTAAAAACTACTTCTGCTGTAAAAAAAGATGTGCCGGCAGAAGCATTACCAAACTGGCCCTAAACAACAGAAACAGCTGAATTAACGGTGGGTGCTACAGAATTATACCGGATGTACCGTTAGAAGACAATCCCAATATGGATGTAACCAGTGGAGTAGTCAGAAAATTACAATAGGCAGGGAAGTTTCCTTTTATTTCTTATAAGGGAATTGATATATTTCTTAGAAGGGTATTATCGTTGCATTCTCATAATATTATAGGTAATAACAGAATTTCGGAATAGTCAGGGGGGCAAGTGCCACCGCTTGCCCCGACATGGCTCTGCCCCTGGATGTAAACCTGCAGTAGGATCTGACCTAGTCACTGTATCCCCCATATATTGAAGGCCTAGGTCGACTCTTAGCCGAGGGGCAGGTAATCATCAAGGTTAAATCAATTTACAAAAGCCCACTTTTGAGTAAATCAGGCATAATCCAGGGGTATCGTCCAAATAAATATCAGAAAATGTCGAAATATAACCAAAACCTGAAAAAACTATCCTTATGGCCTGAATTAGAAGGAAAAACACCATCAATTTTTTTTTTAATTCTGATTCATGAGTCATGAAAATGAAAAAGTATATGCAGGTTAAAAATTGGTATATTTTTTCTTTCTTGAGAATCAACAGATGATATAATATGAACCACCAGGGTTTAAAGAAGATGAGAGGGTGTATTATAAGTTACCTGGGTAGGATCGAACGGTGGTCCGAACACAATAATCATGCTCAAGAAGCTTCTTGATCAGCCACGACGCGATGAAACCTGTTCCACCGGTTACACAGACAATGCCCTTAGTGACCGCCTCCATCTCCATCTCTATCCCAATGTGAGATGCAAGTAAGTATATCTTGTCTTAGTATATATCTGCTGTGACTCTGGATTTATAGTTCCAAACTTAGTCTCCCCTTTGTCTTGTTCATTCATAAAATGACGTACGTTCATGGTAGGGGATTTATTCAGTGGTTTTTTGGACCATGACTGAGGTCATGCAAATTGTTGTCATTTCCACTTCTTAGATGTAAATGTGGCAGACGGTCGCATTTGATGACATCCACAATTTTTGGACAAACGAAGACATATTAAATTACAATATGCCATTTAGTCTGTGATCGTCATTGGCTTCTTCATTTGGTTTATCGGGATTCCTAGTACATAAGAAGAAATAAAGATGACATTCTGTTACAATTTTTGAAGTTACAAAACACTACTTAAAGAAGGCCCTTCTCTTTGCAGCACCGGATGGCTTCATCGTACATTGCTTCAAGACCGTATCTACACTTGAAGCCCGTATCCAAGAGCTTCTTCGATGAAACACAAGGATATATGAGCCTCCTTTCGACTTCTTTCAAGGAGCTGCAGATATAAATGTGGAGTTCGGTAATTAAAATATTCGCTAATTAACAAAAAAGAAGTGTCCAAACTATAAGAAAACAATAGGAAGTGAAAAGAAAGAAGAACTCACTCTGGTGTTGGAATGGGATATTCTAGATATCTGACTGACAGAAATTCAGATAACTTCTCAATTGTCATATCAACTGCTGAACAAATATACCTCCCCTTTGCATCCGGATTTTCAAAAAGGTAAATATGAGCATTGAAAACATCGTCCACGTGGACCATCGATGCTTTGACAAGAGCCGTGTATTGGACTTTCTTTCCTGCTTATGATGAAACCAAAAGGAAGAAAACAGGTGAACAAGAGTTCCATGTATTCTTTTCTTATGAAAACCAGGTTCTGGAAAAAAAGAGCATACCTAATATCATAGCCATTGATGTGTACACCGAACCAGGGACACGAGGACAAATGAACGGCCCATGGATATAAGTGGGGATCATGCTAACATAATCCAACCCATGTGTTTCAGAAAACTCAACAACAGCCTTCTCTGTCGAAGTCTTGGAGATCATATAAGAAGCTCCAAATATGTTTGATGATCGAAGATAATCAATGTCGCTCCAATCATTCTCATCCACAACATCAACATCTTTGCTATTGAATGCAACAGTAGATGCACTTGAGGTGTAGACAAACTTTTTCACTGATGTTGAGTCGATGCACGCCTTCATAATGGCGAGTGTGGCATCAACTGATCTCTTGATCTTGACTTGTTCAGGCTCTTTGTCCTCAAAATCAATGGGGTGAGCTACATGGAACACTCCGGTGCACCCTTGTATGACCGGCTCAAAACTCTCTGGGTGGGAAAGGCCAGCACTGTAGAATTGAAGCTTTTCTGATGCGCCAGGTAAGTCTGTGAGGTAGCTGAGGTCCCTTTTGCTGTTGACTTACCGGATCAGAAAAGAAAATTAAGAAACTGCTAGGTGCAACACCTTGCAAGTGCTAAGGGGTTAGTTATTTTATTTTACTTTCTGCAGGTAGTTTGATCTTTTTGCTCTTTAGCTTATATAAGGCTCCTTTTCATTCTTCGTATCATGAGACTATATCCATCACAATCACACAATTGATTCTTCGTATCAATTGATCACTTGATCAGCCATGATGCAAGAAACCCTGTTCCACCAGTTACACACACAATTCCCTTATCGACCCCTTCCATCTATCTCTTCTTCTTGTTCTCTATGGTTGATATTTTGTTGTGTACTATGCATATGTAGTGTGGTTTGTGGTAGAATTTTCTTTTTACGGAACCTCTTGTTTAGTTGGGTGGGACAGTGATGTTGAAGAAAAAGAATTATCTGGCGTGGGTAGCTTATATCCATCACAATCACACACACATATTCATCAATGTGTCACCTAAGTAAAATAGGAAACCCCATACAACTTAAAATTGAGTTGCTTATACAAAAAATAAGAAAAGTAGTTATCGCTTGCATTATGACTTCATCTCAAGAAAACAGAATGTATTCGTTCTTCAAGAATGTTGAATGCCATCAGTCACTTATTGAATGTTCTTTAGATTTGCAGAATTACGAAGGCAAAGCACACTAAATGATCAGAACTCCAAATACATGCGAAGAAATGAAGATCGTATCTTATGCGATTGTGGGTCTTACATAAACCTAAAGAATACCCTTGTCTTTGCAGCACAGAATAGCGTCATCGTACATTTCTTCAAGACCGTATTTATACTTGAAGCCGGTATCCAGCAGCTTCTTCGACGAGAGGTAAGGATATCTGAACCTTTTGACATCTTTCAAGGAGCTGCAGGTATAATAAGTGTACATGTAACATTAGCTTGCTTAGTAGTACGATGAAGAAAGGATGTTAAATTCTGGAACTAGAACTCACTCTGGTGTTGGTATGGGGTATTCTGGATATCTTGATGACAGAAATTCAGATAACATCTCAATTGTTACATCAACTTCTGAGCAAATATACCTCCCCTTTGCATCCGGTTTTTCAAAAAGGAATATATGTGCTCTGCAAACATCGTCCACGTGCACCATCGACTGTTTAACAAGATGCGTGTAGTGATCTTCGATTCCTGCACAAGGGTGCAATGCGCTTCCAATTATCTAAATCATTTCACTACAAAAAAAACAGTCCCAGCGTGTGAAACCGACAGACGTGAACAAATTAAGACGGACACAGAACAAGGCTATGATACCATGTTAAGAATCATGGGGTCCACCTCAAAACCAATTGAACAAGGCTATGATACCATGTTAAGAATAGTGGGGTTCCACCTCAAAATCCATTTGCAATGAGGGGAGTAGCCCAAGTATCTTATTAGGCACAGATGAAACAGGCAGAGTCCTAATGTGGGACGAACAATGATTCTTAACACGCCCTCTCATGCGCAGGTTAGATTTGGACAGATTGACACAGCTCTCCATGTTAAGGATCTCGGGGTTCCACCTAAAAACCAATTGGCAATGAAGGGAGTAGCCCAAGTATGTTATTAGGCACAGGTGAAACAAGCCGAGTCCCCATGTGGGACGAACAATGATTCTCAACAATTTGAAATGATGAAGCTTGAATTTTAGCGTATAGATCCCTTATATATTTATTTTCTTATATTTGCAGACTAGGTGCTAATGGAGGAGGAAGATAGAAAACATACCGAGTACCATAGCCATGGACGTGTACACCGAACCAGGAAGATAGGGACAAATGAAGGGCCCGTGGGCATACGTTGGGATGACGGTAACAAAGTCCAATCCATGTGTTTGACAAAACTCTGTAACGGCCTTCTCTGTGAGAGTCTTGGAGATCATATACGAGGAACCGAATATGTTTAAGGATCTAACATAGTCAATGTCACTCCAATCATTCTCATCCGAAACATCATCTTTCCCATTTAGTGCTACCGCATAAGCACTTGAGGTGTAGACAAACTTCTTCACTGTTTTTGAATCCAGGCATGCCTTCAGAATGGTGAGTGTGGCATCAATTGATCTCTTGGTCTTCACTTCTTCAGACTCTTTGTCCACAAAATCAATGGGGTGAGCGAGATGGAAGACCCCGGTGCACCCTTGTATCACGGTTTGGAAACTCTCTGGGTGGGAAAGGTCAGCAGTGAAGATTTGAAGGTTTTCTGATGCACCTGGTAGGTTTGTGAGGTAGCTAAGGTCCCTCTTGCTGTCTTCTTCATGACCCCAAAGAAGAAACGAAAAGATTAGGACCACTGTCTGAACAAATAATAATGCTTAAAAAAAGGAAAGAGTATATGCAGAGGTTAAGAACTGGTTAAGTTACCTGGGTAGGAACGAAGGGTGGTCCGGACAGTATAACCATGCTGAAGAAGCTTCTTGATCAGCCACGACGCGAGGAAACCTGTTCCACCGGTTACACAGACGATGCCCTTACCCGCCGCTGCCATCTCTATCTCTATCTCTTTCCCTACCAAAAGTCAAGTACTGTGATGATGCAAGTGTCGTGTTATCCGTAACTAATGGGTTATCTCTGTCTGCTGTGATTCTGGATTTATATGTGCAAGCTTTAGTCCCCTTTGTCCTATTCATTAAGGCTGTTTGGATAACTTTGATTTGTAGTTTTTTTGTGAACTAAAAACCAAACATGTTTCGAAATTTTAGCTTCTTTTGATTTTTTAGTTAGTATGTGGGGTGTTGATTTTATCTTGATGTTTGTCTCCGATTTAGTATTTACAAAAAGAAAAAGAAAAACACACACACACACCGCTTTATCCATACGTGGCCATTGAGAAAATGATTTTCGTGTGAGGGGATTTATTCGGTTGGGTTTGGACCTTCACTGATGTCGTGAAATGTGAAGTCATTGGAGAAATATCCAGTTGCTCTAAGAGCACCAAGAAAGGATAGGTGTAGCATGCTCCACAGTTTTGATTAACTTAGCCTTCGCCACTACCAATGTTCCCATAATTCATTTTGCACTTCTGAAGTGTAACATGGTAGGAAGGAACCCACATGGTAGGTAGAGTGGCATTACTCCGCGTATTATTAAAAAAAAAAGGTACGCAGACTCCCATCTCGTGAAGTACAAAGTGGAGGGAAGTCAGGCTTTACCCATTAAAACAAAGAAAACTCCAACAAAAGTATATTCATGTAGGACGGTGGTATATAAGATCTAAGAAAACACTTAAAGAAAGCCCTTCTCTTTGCAGCACTCGATAGCATCATCGTACATTTCTTTAAGACCGTATTTATATTTGAAGCCGGTATCCAGGAGCTTCTTTGTTGAGAGGCAAGGGCGTATGAATCTTTCGGCTTCTTTCAAGGAGCTGCAGATATAAATGTGAATGTCGCTAAGAAATTCGTTTCTAACTACTCGTGTTTGGTACCATGTAGTAGTAAGTAATAGATTGTTCTTGTTTATTGCGGGATTTCTTTCTGAGTGGTTCTGGATTTAACTCTAAAACAAATAAAAATAAAATAAATGTTTTGTCCTATTCATTGAAAAACGTCACCTTCAACGTCGTTTATCTTGAAATGTGATTGAGGCGGTGTTTCAATTTCCAAATACTGACTTCATCTGACGTTTTCATTCTTTGAGCCATCACTCACTAATTTACTGGAAGGCAAAAAACAAACTAAAATCCTCATTTTGAATTCCTAATAATCAAGCCCCTGTAATTCATGCCTGCTCATTAGCTTTTATTGGTTCATCAGATTCTCCAAATACATACGAAGATTGTCTTTGCATAAATTTAAAGAAGGCCCTTGTCTTTGCAGCACAGAATAGCATCATCGTACATTTCTTCAAGACCGTATTGATACTTGAAGCCACTATCCAGCAGCTTCTTCGACGATAGGTAAGGATATCTCACTCTTTTAACTTCTTTCAAGGAGCTGTAGATGTAATAAATGTGAAGTTCACTAAGATATATATGTCGCTTCCAAAAACATATACTTATTTTGTTTGCTATAGATGACGCAAAATGGGCAAAGTTTAGAGAACTCACTCTGGTGTTGGAATGGAGTATTCTGGATATCTGGCAGATAGTAATTCAGATAACTTCTCGAGTGTTGTATCAACCGCTGAGCAAATATACCTCCCCTTTGTGCCCGGTTTCTCAAAAAGGTAAATATGAGCGCTGCAAACGTCATCAACATGAACCATCCAGCTTTTTCCAAGAAGCGGGTAGGAATCTTCATTTCCTGCACGTGATGAAACCGAACAAAAATTTGGATAAATAACCTGAAGAAATGAAGAAGATCACTCACGCAGTCTAAAAGCAAAGAAGAGCGTCCAACAACAATTCCTCAAAAGGAGATCTCCGGGTTAGAGAAACTCGAAAATTGTAGTAATAAAAGAAAAATTGTAAAGAAAATGCAAACTAACGAAAATCGTTCCCCAAACAGAGGAAAGAATTCTAAGAACAACCCAATTTGCAGAATTGCAAATTGAGTTTCCTAGCTCAAGATATCACGCGATAAATTCTTACCAAAAATAGTAAAGAAATTAGAAAAACTGCAATGTGACACCCGAAACGATTCTGCATCAAATAGGGGTGTACTCACCCTGAACAGGTCAAGTCGGTCCTGCGTCAAATACGCAGGGTTTATTTATTTGAGTACATGAGATAAACGAGGGATGCACATACCACAAGAGCGTAAATGCACATTCCAATTTCCTAAGTCATTTCACTATAGAAAAATATATTTGAAATCGGTTAATTTTAATCATAGCCATGGAAACGTACCGAATATCAAAGCCATGCAAAATTGCACTGAACCAGGCACGCCTGGAGGAAGGAAAGGCCCGTGGATATATGTTGGGTTGATACTAACAAAATCCAACCCATGTTTTTCAGAAAACTCTAAAGCTGCCTTCTCTGTCGAAGTCTTGGAGACCGCATATGAAGCTGCAAATATGTTTGATGATCTAACCCAGTCTATGTCGCTCCAATCATTCTCATCGGAGACATCAACATCTTTTCCACTGAATGCAACAGCATAAGCACTTGAAGTGTAGACAAACTTCTTCACTGTTGCTGAATCCACGCATAACTTCATTATAGCAAGTGTGGCATCGATTGCTCTTTTAGTCTTGACTTCTTCAGGCTCTTTGTCCTCAATATCCATGGGGTGAGCGACGTGGAACACTCCAATGCACCCTTGTATCACGGGGTCGAAACTCTCTGGCTGGGAAAGGTCAGCACTGAAGATTTGAAGCTTTTCTGATGCACCTGGTAGGTTTGTGAGGTAGCTTATGTCTCTCTTGCTGTCTTATTGCCCAAAGAAAACGAAAAAATCCACATAAGATCATAAAGTTACATAGTACTAACACAAATGTTGATGGCTTAGGTTGTAAATGAACGACTAATTCACCACAGAAATCATTGTACTGTACTTTGGAACTGAAACCAACTTGACGTATCTGTTAAGTGTTCTTGGACCTTCTAACTGCTAGTTCAAGAGGCGTCGTACCCCAATCAACACTTGACAACCAAGGTTATGAACCCAACTCTATTGTTGTATCACGAGTCTATCCACCACGTCATATCAGCACCAAAATTGATCCAAAATCATCATTCACCTCCCTACCAATTCTTAAGTGTTGGGCACAAAGTGACCCACGAGAACGAGTTGAGGCACTCTCAAGTGTCATTCTAAATGCCCCAGTACCCCTCTCTCACACATTTGCCACATTGGCGTTCATATGTGCACAAACTCTAAAAATACTCATTATGAACAGTGTCATGCTCCAACTAGCTGAAAGTGGAAACACACACCAAAAAGTACAAATAGTAACTTGTCTTACAGCCTCAGCGAGTGAATATGCTCTATTGGTGTTAGGTGGCATCATACTTTTCTCAATTTCACAATGCTACATCAACATGTGAGGTACTTTCCCATATCACATCAGCACCTTCCACAATTGTTGTGGGAATAACCTAGACACTATATATTAGCCCTACGGGTGACACAGACTGGTTTAAACAGATTATGTAAAAAAGAATCACCTGACCCAATAGGTTCCGGTTGGAAAATGTTCAACTTAAATTTACCCAATTATTTGTGAAACCCAAGTCAATCGTAACTTATGGCTCCGGCCCATTCAAACCGGCTCAACAGGGTGCCGAGTTTGCGTTTGGAAAGGCTTAACTGTGGCACGAGCAAGGGCGGATCCAAGTAGAGAGAAGTGGGGACGACAGCCTCCACCCAACTTTTAAAAATTACAATTTTAGCAAGTTATTTTGTGGTTTTGTTCACCAAAGAAATTACACGATAAACCTCAGGTTAAAAGATACTTTCATACCCTCAAGTTTGATATAGTGACAATTTCACCCCTTCTAGTTTGAGAAATGACAGTTTTACCCCTTCTAGTTTGAGAATGACAGTTTCACCCCTTATGTCTGGCAATATTCACTCCATAACTGTGACGTCGTTAGTCCGGGGCCGGTTGTTCCTCACTATAGTAGTTTTGTGGACAAGCTCACTCTCAAGGGAGCGTGGTATGACACAGCAAGGGAGCGCAAGTGTTCAGAAGTTTGAAACACAAAAAGGGGTGATAGTATCATTTCTTAAACTAGAAGGGGTGAAAGTGTCTTTGCATCAAACACGAGGGGGTGAAAGTGTCTTCCCGCACTGCCAAAATCTTGGATCCACACCATTTTTTGGGCGAAAATTCGTCACTAAAAGTCGACCGTAACAATTTATTTTAATTTATTTCATTTTTTGAGGAACGTTGACCCTAACAATCTGGATAAAAAATGTAGATTGACCCTCTAGGGTTATGAACAAAAAAAAAACAGAGCATGATGCAGATAATTACTAGGACAAGATCAAAGTGTAATTAGTTAGTTACTTACCTGGGTAGGATCGAACAGTTGTCCGAACCGTATAGCCATGATCTAGAAGCTTCTTGATCAACCATGACGCAAGGTACCCTGTTCCACCAGTTACACACACAATGCCCTTCTCATCATCACCATTCACTCCTTCCATAACTCTCTGTCTCTGTTCTCTAACCATGATGTAGTTTGATATTTTGTAATGTGGGGGTGAGTGTCGGTGGGATTTCTTTGCTTGCATTATCTACGACGTGAGGACCGTATCCGTTGCCATACCTAAATAAGGAAACTCTCGTTTCTTTTGTGGGTTAAAAACACTTTGCACCCCTACGTTTAGGTAGAAAGACAGTTTGCACCCTCTGTGTTTTGAAAATTTTCACTTTTACACCCCTGTAACGGAAAAAAATGTAGGATATTTACCACCCCTCTGTTACGTTCCATCCGTTAAGCCAATCTTTGAACACTTTTTTGACTAATTTCACTTTGAACACTTGTTGATGTGCTCTTACCACATCAACAACATATATTTCTTGGTTCAAAACTCTTTTTCATGACTTAATTTTTTTATACTTAACCTCCTGTTATTGTGGTCTGATAATTGTTCTGCGTTAGGTTTAACTGTGAATTCTATTTTTCAAGCTCGTACCAAAGACGTCGAACTAGGTTATCGTTACGTTCGTGAAAAATGTTATACGACAACTACATACTATCGCTTTTGTTATAAGAATGAACCAAATTGTTGACATTTATTACAAAGAGTCTGCACCTAACTCATTTTTGCAGTCTCAAAACTAAACACGTGGTACAACCACAACCACTATTAGTTTGAGGTGGGATATTAGAGAAAAAGCCTTGTTCAACACTTAAAGTATTCAACAGGTGCAAGCGCTAATTTGAAGTATTTTAGGCATGTCTCCTAAACTCAAAACCTACCTCTCTACTCCAGCAGCTGCTTCATGACTGTTAGATTTTCTACCATTTAGATCTTACCGTTATATTCAGCGTATACAAGAACCTCTACGGTCTCTCCCGCAGCAGTGATGTTTGGAAATTTTAGTTTCTTTTCATTTTTCTTTAGTTAGTATGTGAGAAGCTGATTTTATCTTGATTTGTCTCTCGGTTTTAGGATTGAAAAAGTAGCGTTCAGGGCATTTATACGGTGGGGTTTGGACCTTCATTGATCTCGTGCAAATTTTAGTCATTGGAGAAATTATTTAGTTGTTCTCAGAGCACCATGTAAGCGTAGATACAAAGTGGGGGGACATTGTTGGGGAATTATTCGTCGACCCGAATTCCCGCCGCAACGGAAGCAAAAATAACGCCACACGATCACACACCAACACACGCCATATAGGAGAAGAAATACACAAGAATTTAACGTGGTTCGGCAAAACCGCCTACATCCACGGGAGGAGGAGAATTTCACTCTATCAATGAGGGAATACATCGTAGGGGAGAGACGGCTCAATCCGCGGACCACGTCGACGCGGTACTCTCATCCTCATGGCCTACAACCATGAAACCCTAACCTCACACATACGCTCAAAGATATCTCTCACCAATCTCTCTCAACTCGACTCAATTAGAAACAATAGCTAGCACCTCTATTTATACTAATATAGAGGAGGTGGAAAAGCCCACCAAGCCCTAGCCATCACCTCCTCAGAGATCACCTCCTCAGAGATCACCTCCTCAGAGGACAAATCAGACGCATCGGGTACACCGATTCGTCTTGCGGAATTCGAGACAAAACCCAACAAACTCCACCTTGGCTTGAATTCTGCAAGCGCCTAGCAAATTCCTCAGCCAACTCCGTTGTTTATGTCAACTCCGCCGCATCCGTCATGCTCCAACTGCATGGACCGCCATCGCACCTCTACCGAGATGCTCTGCACCCCCTCCTAGGGCACGCCTCGCACCCCCGACACGGGTGCGTCCCAAAGCATGACACTTTGGGGAGTAGTGTGGCTCCATCTCTCCACCAGCTAGCTCATCACTGGAGAGTTCTCCACCAACCACGTCAAGTGCAAACGAGACTCCGTTCATCTTCACTACTGCAGTAGTTTTCTTCATCATCGTTCTCGTCACTTGAGCACCATCTCGAACAACCTGCAACTTCTGTATAGCCTGCACTATCTCCATGCTCCAGCGTCCTCACACGTCAACCACGTGTTTCTCCACGCCAACCCTCAGTGCTTCTCCCTGCCCTGTTGCTTCTCATGTTCGACCATACGCCTTCACCAAGACGTCTTGCAAAGCCACCGCTTTGCGGACCCGTCGCGACTTACCTCTCTTCTTGCCTCGAGTTGCTCAAGAGTTATCGTCACAAACCACACACAGAGATATCAGGACGCCTCCTCTGCCATGGCCTCGTCAACTGCGTCCACCACCTCGATCTCTGCCCTGGAGCTTCTTGTGAATTTCCTTGCAATAGTTGCCCATGTCTCTGACCAGACTCATCTGCAACTGTTGCGTCTCGTGCTCACAATCACACAAATCCTATGCTTCTTGCCCATGTTGATCAGCAGCTCCACCTGTCAACACACTCCCAAGCCTGCATAGGTTGCCAATCGAACGTTCAATTAGGAAAACGCCTCTAATTGACCCCACCTGATTGGACTTGAACTTGATTGACCCTGATCGCATCCCGTCGTCTTCGATCTTACTATCGATATCGATTGATGCCGATCTTCTCAATCCACTCAAAATCTCAAAATTCTGACCGTACCGATGAATCCGCAACGTCCAAAAACATAGGGTTAGACTCCTGACTCATCCCAATCCGATCTACAGGCACGCCGGAACCACCCGAACAATTTTGGACCGTTGGATCTCACCGCAAACTGCCACGTCAGCATTCTGCAAAATCCAGCGACAATTTGCAGAATCTGACCCCGCCATCGCGTCGGGAACGTCCAAAAACTTAGGGTTCACCTCCTGTTCGAGCCTAATCGGACTTACAGGCAGCTCAGAACACCCAAACAAATCTAGACCACTCAATCGCTTCCTGGAGCACCGTGCATGCGCTGCACCCAACAACTTCTCGCTGCCTTCCTCCACCAGCAGCAGCAAGTCCAGCCAGCACACATGCATGTGACACAAAGACAAGAAAGAAACCCAATTTGTTTCCTTTCTTTTCCGTTCCCTTTTTTTTCCAATTCTTTTCTTTTATTTTTCTTCGTCCTTTCACCTGCGCGCTCCACCCGGATCGTGAACCAGGCTCTGATACCACTTGTTGGGGAATTATTCGTCGACCCGAATTCCCGCCGCAACGGAAGCAAAAATAACGCCACACGATCACACACCAACACACGCCATATAGGAGAAGAAATACACAAGAATTTAACGTGGTTCGGCAAAACCGCCTACATCCACGGGAGGAGGAGAATTTTTACTATATCAATGAGGGAATACATCGTAGGGGAGAGACGGCTCAATCCGCGGACCACGTCGACGCGGTACTCTCATCCTCATGGCCTACAACCATGAAACCCTAACCTCACACATACGCTCAAAGATATCTCTCACCAATCTCTCTCAACTCGACTCAATTAGAAACAATAGCTAGCACCTCTATTTATACTAATATAGAGGAGGTGGAAAAGCCCACCAAGCCCTAGCCATCACCTCCTCAGAGATCACCTCCTCAGAGATCACCTCCTCAGAGGACAAATCAGACGCATCGGGTACACCGATTCGTCTTGCGGAATTCGAGACAAAACCCAACAGACATCAGGCCTTACCCATTAAAACAAATAAAACTCTAACAAACGCATATCTCGCGAAGGACGGTAGTACATAAGATCTAAAATATACTGTCTGCAGAGACTAAAGATGTTTGAAGGTAGCTACTCTTCAAACATGATTTTCTAGAAAGTTTGAGAAATCTGCCATCATATTACTCCGCTGACCGGTGCTCTGGTCTAGATCCCATATTACCTTACCACGTTAGAAGTTACAAAGCAATTAAAGAAGGCCCTTTTCTTTGCAGCACCGGATAGCATCATCGTACATTTCTTCAATACCGTATTTATATTTGAAGCCGGTATCCAGGAGCTTCTTTGTTGAGAGACAAGGACGTATGAATCTTTCGGCTTCTTTCAAGGAGCTGCACATATGAATGTTGACATCGCTAAGATATTCGCCTCTAACTAGTCGTGTTTGGTACCATTTAGTGTAAAGTAATAGAGTGGTAAGAAAAAAATAGGAAGTGAAAGAAAATAAGGAACTCACTCTGGTGTTGGTATGGGATATTCTGGATATCGGACTGATAGAAATTCAGATAACTTCTCAATTGTTACATCAACTGCTGAACAGATATACCTCCCCTTTACGTCCGGATTTTCAAAAAGGTAAATATGAGCGCTGCAAACATCGTCCACATGCACCATCACCGATGATCTGAAAAGAGGCATGTACAGGTCTTTGTCTCCTGCAAATAAAGAAACCGAAAGAAAAAACTGGTGAACAAGTTTGTTTCTTATGAAATCCAGTTGCTACCAAGTAGGAAAACAAAAGCATACCGAATATCATAGCCATTGAAATGTACACCGAAGCAGGCACACTAGGACAAATGAAGGGCCCGTGAATATAAGTGGGGATGATACTAACATAATCCAACCCATGTGTTTCAGAAAACTCAACAACAGCCTTCTCTGTCAAAGTCTTGGAGATCATATAAGAAGCTCCAAATATGTTTGATGATCGAAGATAGTCTACGTCGCTCCAATCATTTTCATCCACAACATCCACATCTTTGTCGCCACTGAATACAACATTAGATGCACTTGAGGTGTAGACAAACTTCTTCACTGTTGTTGAATTCAGGCATGCCTTCATGATGGCAAGAGTGGCGTCGATTGATCTCTTGGTCTTCACTTCTTCAGGCTCTTTGTCTTCAAGATCAATAGGGTGAGCTACATGGAACACTCCGGTGCACCCTTGTATCACCTGTTGGAAACTCTCTGGCTGGGAAAGATCAGCACTGAAGATTTGAAGGTTTTCTGATGCACGCGGTAGGCCTGTGAGGTAGCTAAGGTCTCTCTTGTCGTCTGATTACGAGATCAGAAAAAGAAAATTAAAGACCTTGGAGAACCTTCAAAATAGTACTATCTCTGTTTCTTCTCTTTCAGCCTACTTCACTTTTTTCACTATTCACTGGGTCACTTTGACCCAATAATTTTATTAGCAAAACGATACAAGAATTTGGTAATTTTTTCATGGTCTTATAGAGTAAAGTTACTCTACAACTTATAGAGTAAAGTTACTCTACAACACCATATAAAAACTTCCAAAAAAACTTATATTTTTGTTATCTAAATCACCAAGTCAAAGTGACCCAGTTACAGATTGAAAAGTCAAACCACGACATTCCAGAAAAACAGAGAAAATACATGAAAGCTGTCCTTCAGCCAGAATACCGCCATACCACCGTGTAGGTTATCCTAAAAAAAAAGGCTAGAATACCACAAACACATACGAGTTCTAGCTAGGATAAAAATCAGAAAACTATGATTCCCCCAGAAGTGAAACTCTGAAGACTACTGATGAGTTTTAGACTATCCAGTATCAACCATGAAAAGAAGTAAATGTCATCTCTCCCATCTCAGTATCTTGCTGATCAACAAGTTCTTCATTACTTGAAAAGAAACACAGATTCCTCAACAACAACAAAAAAGGACAAGGGTTTTGTGAAGATCAAAGGTTAGCTTAGTTACCTGGGTGGGATCGAACTGTGGTGTGAACGGTGTAACCATGCTCAAGGAGCTTCTTGATCAGCCATGAACCAAGATAACCTGTTCCACCAGTTACACACACAATTCCCTTCTCACTCCCACCTTCCATCTCTATCCCTTTTCTGTCTCTCTCTCTCTGTACAAATGTGATGCAAATATGTTTTCTAACTATAGATTGTCCTTGTTTGTTGTGGGATTTCTTTCTGAGTGCTTCTGGATTTAACTCTATACAAATAAAAATAAAATAAAATAAAATAAAATGTTTTGTCCTATTCATTGGAAAACATCACCTTCAACGTCACGAAAAGTGTGTAGTTTATCTTGAAATGCGATTGAGGCAGTGATTCAATTTCCAAATACTGGCTTCATATTGATATTTCCGTGACAAAATCGCGTGGTTGTGCATCCCAAGAGCACAAAATGGGTCGGTTATTTGAACCATCTGATACGGGTTAACCGTATCGTCATCACGTATTATTATTTAGTTACTTAATTATTGTTGGTAGTTTATTTATTTCTTTAGTTAATTAGTTTATTATTTAATTAGTAGTAGACTGGGCCGAGCCTGTTAGGTCAAGTTGTCTAGTTAGGGTTATTGTTTTTCTATTTAAGCATTGTAATGGTTAGTATTATTCATATGGAATAAAAATTGTTTCTTCAGTTTAGTTTTGTTTTGTTTCGTTTTTTGTAGTTTTTCGTAGCCTCACGAACTACTCGTAGAGATTCGTAGCCTCTCAAGCTACTGGTACGATATTGGTTTATCACCATCACTCGCTAATTTACAGGAAGGCAAAAAACAAACTAAAATCCCCGTTTTGAATTAGTACTAATAACCAAGCCTCTGTGATTCATGCATGCTCATTAGCTTTTATTGGTTCATCAGAATTCTCGAAATACATAAGAAGAAACGAAGACTGCATCCAATGCAATCGTTAATCTTACATACACTTAAAGAAGTCCCTTTTCTTTGCAGCACTGAATAGCCTCATCGTACATTTCTTCAAGACCGTATTTATACTTGAACCCGGTATCCAGCAGCTTCTTCGACGATAGGTAAGGGTGTCCCAATCTTTTGACTGCTTTCAAGGAGCTGCAGATGTAGTAAATGTGAAGTTCACTAAGATATATATGCCGCTTTTCAAGAAAATTACTTATTTTGTTTGCTATATGATGCAAAAATTGCCAAAGTTACAAGAACTCACTCTGGTGTTGGAATGGAGTATGCAGGGTATCTAGCAGATAGGAATTCAGATAACTTCTCGATTGTTGTGTCAACTGCCGAGCAAATATACCTCCCCTTTGTGCCTGGTTTCTCAAAAAGGAAAATATGAGCGTTGCAGACGTCGTCAACATGCACCATCCAGCTTTTTGCAAGGAGCGGGTACCAATCTTCATTTCCTGCATGTGATGGAACCGAACAAAAATTGGGTAAATAGCCTGAAGAATGAAGAAGAGCGCAGTCTAGAAGCAACAAAGAACGTCCAACGACAATTCTTCAAAAGGGTAAAGAGATCTCCGGTTTAGAGAAACTTGAAAGTTGTATTAAGGAAAAAAAAAAAAGGTACTATGCTCGTAGGTTACAGCTGTTTAAATAGTCAATCGAAACCCTAAACAGAAATACTGCTAAAAATTAGTAAAAAATAAAATCTGAAGAAAATAATTCGCCAAACAGAGGGAAGAATTCTAAGACTATCCCAATGTGCGGAATAGCGAATTGAGTTTCCTGACTCAAGATATCACGCGATAAAGCCTTACTAAACAGTTAAGAAAAACTACAATTGAACACCCTAAACAATTCTGCATCAAATAGAAGTGTACTCACCCTGAACGGGGCAAGTCCTTCAAACACGCAGGGTTTAGTTATTCCTAGCATATGTAGTTTATGCTAGGAATAACGAGGGATTCACAAGGGCGTAAATGCACATTCCAATTTCCTAAATCATTTCACTATACAAAATATATTTGAAATCGGATGATTTCTATCATAGCTCATGGAAACGTACCAAATATCAAAGCCATGCAAACTTGCACCGAAACAGGCACGCCAGGAGAAAGGAAAGGCCCGTGGATATATGTCGGGTTGATACTAACAAAATCCAATCCATGGGTTTCAGAAAACTCTATAGCAGCCTTCTCTGTCAAAGTCTTGGAGACCACATAAGAAGCTTGATATATGTCCGAGGATCTAACATTGTCTATGTCGCTCCAATCATTCTCATCTGAAACATCAACATCTTTGCCACTGAATGCAACAGCACAAACAGTTGAAGTGTAGACAAACTTCTTCACTGATGTTGAATCGACGCATAACTTCATTATAGCAAGGGTGGCATCGATTGATCTTTTGGTTTTGACTTCTTCGGGCTCTTTGTCCTCAATATCTATGGGGTGAGCAACATGGAAGACTCCGGTGCACCCTTGTATCACCGGTTCGAAACTCTCTGGCTGAGCAAGGTCGGCACTGAAGATTTGAAGCTTTTCTGATGCACCTGGTAGGTTTGTGAGGTAGCTAAGGTCCCTCTTGTTGTCTTCTTCTTTACCCCAAAGAAAACAAAAGCAGCCGCATAAGAGCATCTCCAATGCTACTAATTATAAGTTATGTATATTTTAATCGAACTGTCGCTTTATTTTAACTTTAAAAAAATTGCTGCTAAACTCAAAAACATATTTTAACCGAGGTTATGAACCCGGCTCTATTGTTGCTAAATCAATCTCTGACTAGAGAATGTTAGCCAATGCGCCACACTCCGTGTAATTAATACATATATGTTAAATTTGATTGGCGTACCAACAATGCAAGCAAGTCATTGTGGTGGGGCTAGCTCAGGCCCAATGAATACTTTCTCACACGTGAGAGATATTTTTCACATCAGGTCAGCCCCTTCCACAACCGTTGTGCTGTTAAGTTTACTGTAGCCAGTTTTACCCTTGTGACCGCTTCTAACTGCCGTGCATTTTCTGTATTTTAAGGCATGGTGTGTGCCTTGACTAAGCAGAGTGTAATCTACTCGAAATCCAGCATTTCCATATTTTGTTCATGGTGAATAAAACTAGTTGGGAAAGGTCCATTTATTTATGTGGTTCGTTCTGTTAGGATTCCGATACGCGAGAAACAAGAGAAAGCAAAAAAAAAAAACAAAAGCAAGATCAAGAACACAAGAAATTTAACGTGGTTCACTAGTTTTGAGACTAGCTACATCCACGACCAAACCAACCCAATTTATTGATGAGAAGTCAACCCAATTACAAGCACACACTAAAATTTTGACCCTAGCATCTACTTATATACTAGTACAAGACTTGGAGCCCAAGTAATGTCCAAAACTAATCCGAGACAAACTAGGAAATAATTCCTAAATTGTTTCCTGACCCAATAAGGACACTACCAAATATATTAGTCAAAGTACACCCCTACAAGGAATCTTTGATTCCTTGTTGCCAAAGTAATATAATTACTTCCAAAAACTACCCTTTGACCATTCCATGCTAGGATTTTGAATCAACCAAAAATCCCAACAAACCTCCACCTTGATTCAAATCCCATAGCTACCGAACCAATTCTTCTCATCAATCCAACAAACCCAATTCGAGTGTATTCCCAATATGCGGAATTGAACACACTCCCAATGCGCCCCAACAAGCGCGTCTATGCGTCTTCAACAAACACAAAGACAATGCGTCTCAAGAAACGCTCCACCTAATGCACCATGACACAATGCATACCCCAACGTTGCGCCAATGACACTTCGCAACAAAGTGTCTATCAAACGATGTCATGCCAATTTGCGCCGCCAACCGCACCAATGCGCACAAAACCAATAACCGAAGCGCGCCAATCCAATATCCAATCGCGCGACCAACCGATGCGTGCACGATAACATGCCACCAATCCCGCGTGCCCAATAACACGCTCCCATGCTCCATGCCAGGAGCCCGAACCGCCCTCAAGGGGCCTAGAGATCATCACCAACCTTGAGCGTCTCTCCTCCTCCACCTGAAGCGAGATCTAAAGGTGAACGATTTTTAGAACACTCCCTCTTCCAATGACGTTTCTCCCTCAATTTTCTAGTTGATTCGAGTCGCCTCCACCTAGACTTGAATCCTCCTAGCCGCCAAATCCAGATATAGATCCAGATCACTCGCCGGGTTGAGCACGCCATATCGATTGACGCATGCCGGAACCGAAAGCGTGCTGGATGTACTAGAACTAGATCCACCATTCCAATGCTCCACAACAAGAGCCCGATTGCTCCCCCAACAAGGAACCCGATAGCCTCCCAACAAAGGCTTGGTGTGCTTGCACCCCCTGTTTCAGAGGCCAACCAGTGGAAACCCAATCTTCCCATCAAACCCGACAAATCTTGATCACGAACCAACTCCATTGCTCCTCTTGAATCTCAACGAACCAGGCTCTGATACCACTTGTTAGGATTCTGATACGCGAGAGACAAGAGAAAGCAAAAAAAAAACAAAAGCAAGATCAAGAACACAAGAAATTTAACGTGGTTCACTAGTTTTGAGACTAGCTACATCCACGACCAAACCAACCCAATTTATTAATGAGAAGCCAACCCAATTACAAGCACACACTAAAATTTTGACCCTAGCATCTACTTATATACTAGTACAAGACTTGGAGCCCAAGTAATGTCCAAAACTAATCCGAGACAAACTAGGAAATAATTCCTAAATTGTTTCCTGACCCAATAAGGACACTACCAAATATATTAGTCAAAGTACACCCCTACAAGGAATCTTTGATTCCTTGTTGCCAAAGTAATGTAATTACTTCCAAAAACTACCCTTTGACCATTCCATGCTAGGATTTTGAATCAACCAAAAATCCCAACACGTTCATTACATTTCTCATTATTTTGTTCGCTAAGTCGGGTTTGTTTGTGATTGAAAAGGCCGAACTAAGCCGAGACTTGACGGCCGCGCAACGGCGCAAGCAAGGGCGGATCCAAGTAGAGAGAAGTGGGGACTACAGCCTCCACCCAACTTTTAAAATTTTACCATGTACTTTTGTGATTTAAATCACCGAAGAAATTACACTATAAACCTGAGGGTAAAAACACTTTCACCCCTCAAGTTTGATGTAGAGACTATTTTACCCCTTCTAGTTTGATAAATGACAATTTCACCCCTTCTGTCTGTCAATATTCACTCCATAATTGTGACATCGCTAGTCCCGGGACGGTTGTCCGTCACTATGGTAGTTTGGGGGACAAGTTCACTCTCTTAGAGTGTGGTATGACACAGTGAGGGAGCGCAAGTGTCCTGAATTTAACACAAAAGGAGTGAAAGTGTCATTTCTCAAATTGAAAGGGATGAAGTGTCTTTTCATCAAAAACTTCAGGGTGAAAGTGTTTTTTACCCTAAACTAACCCTAATACTTCAAGTTCACCAAAATGATTTAACTCCCACACTGCCAAAATCTTGGATCCATGAAAAATTAGGGGAGTTGCGCGCAAGCTGACTCAGGCACCACGAAAAAAAAATGGAACCTTTTGGGCGAAAATTGGTCCCTAAAGGTTAACCATAACAATTTATGTTTTAAAAATCCAGATTGACCCTTTAGGGTTGTGAACTAAAAAATTCAAGTAATCAACTGAACAGTGCTACTGTTCATGTGGACCAAATGAACAGTGCTAAACAGAGCATGTACAGATAATCAATAATCACCAATTGAGTCTTAATTGCTTGAAAATCAACCAAAAAAGAAGTATATAATCTAATCTAATCTAATCACAAAGGGTTTTTGGACAAGATCAAAGGTAATTACTGTAGTTAGTTACTACCTCCGTTTCTTCTGTTTCGTCTGCGTTTGACTTTTTAACCCGTAACTGAGTCAATTTGACTTGGTGATTTGGGTACCAAAACGATGTAATTTTTTAACAATTTTTTCATATTATTTTAGAATAAACCTTCCTTTATAACACCATGCAAAGATTACCAAATTCTTGTATCGTTTTGCTAATCAAATCACCGGATGAAAGTAACCCAGTGAATAGTGACAAAAAGTGAAGTAGGCTGAAACAGGCGAAACAGAGGTAGTACTTACCTGGGTAGGATCGAACAGTTGTCCGAACCGTATAGCCATGATGAAGAAGCTTCTTGATCAACCATGAGGCAAGGTACCCTGTTCCACCAGTTACACACACAATGTCCTTGTCATCATCCACTCTTTCCATCTCTCTCTGTCTCTGACCGGGAGGTGAGTGTTGGTTTCTATTGGTGGTGGGATTTCTTTCTACCGCATGCATTATCTTGTTTATAATTATTTTTCGTCTACTCGTTACATTTCGAGTACCTAATGAGGAAACTCTCGTTTCTTCTTTTTTTTGAAAGTTAGGACATTTCGTAGCATTAAGTATTGAAGAAATGAGGCTGCTGGATGGATTTGAAGTTGACAAAGTTACTGTTCATTTGGTATGAGATTTACCAAATGAACAGTAACATCCGGAGTAGCAGTAGCCGTAGGATCAGTTGCAGAGCTTTTATCATCACCGTTGAATCATTTTAGACGTTATATTTGAATGTTTAATAGGACGATGTCGTTTTGGTTTAGTTTTAATTCTTGATTAAAAGTTTGTTAAGCCCGTTGGGTGAGTCAGCTTGTTTAGATGGCGTGGCACCATCTGATTGGCTGGTTCATAACCGATGAGGTGTTTATTTTCTATTATTTGCTTTCTAGTCCCTGTAGTTTGGTTAATCCTCGTCTGTGAGGATATAACTAGTGAACTTGCAGTATTTTGTTTTTCAATGAAACATTTGAAGATTTTCTTCTCTCCTTGATGTTCTTCCCTCGCATCATCTTCTTCCTTCTTCACTTTCTTAATATGGTATCAGAGCCTTAGGCTTCGAATCCGTTCTTTTCGTTTTGTGCCGGAGGTTGCTAGGGTTGATTTGTGTCAACCGATCTAGTATTGGTAGAGATGGTTCTTCCGGAGGAATCATCTAGGGTTTCTGGCGATTCTGGATCTCGTTCTCATATGGATGGATCTTCGCCATATTTTCTGCATAACTCTGATTCTCCAGGTATGCTGCTAGTTTCTCAAGTACTTACTGGTGACAATTTCAATTTATGGTATAGATCTATGATTGTGGCTTTGGAAGCCAAAAATAAATTGGATTTTGTTACTGGTGTTATCACTGAACCAGAGAAGACCTCTGAGTTGTATTCCTTGTGGAAAAGTTGTGATAGAATGGTTATTTCCTGGTTGATTAATTCTGTGAGTAAGGAGATTGCATCTAGTGTTGTTTATTACACAACAGCCAGAGATATTTGGTTTGACTTGTTTGAAAGGTTTTCTCAGAAGAACCTACCCAAAGTGTTTCAACTTAGCAGTGCCATTGTGCATTTGAAACAGGGAGGTATGAGTGTTACTGGTTATTTTACCAAGCTGAAGTCTCTCTGGGATGAATTAGAGAATTACACAGAGATGCCTATGTGCACTTGTGGAGCTATGCATTCTTGTACTTGTAATGTGTTGGGAATGATTCACAACAAACTTCAACAAGAACATATAATGCAGTTTCTTATGGGACTTAATTCCTGCTATTCTTCTGTTAGAGATCAGGTTCTTTTGATGGATCCACTTCCTAGTCTTAATAGAGTGTTTGCCAAAGTAGTTCAACAGGAGATGCAGGGAACTATTTCTGGTATAGGCACTTCAATGCCCACCATGGCTATGTATTCATCTCCATTTCATCATGGACAGACATATGGTGGACCCTCTCATGGAAATGTCAATGCTCCCACCTCTGAAATTCCACATGGAGCTAATGTACAAGGAACTCCTAAATCCAAGTTGATTTGTCATCACTGTGGAGGTACTGGACACATAAAAGCTAAATGCTGGAAATTACATGGTTATCCTCCAAATTTCAAAAACAAGTCTAAGAATCAAGCACACAATGTGGTAAGTGACACTGTAGAAACTAGTGGTGCTGACAAGAGTGTTTTTCCTTTTACTCAAAGTCAATGTAACCAGATGATGCACTATATCAGCACACAGATGCAGCAATCTAGCCATGGAGGGATGAGTGATTCTAGTTCAAGTTCTCCATCTCACAGTAATAATTCCACTAGCATGGAGAGTCCCTGTTCATCAGTTTGCTAGAGCAAATGATTCTCCTTATAACCAGCACTTTATGGGTTGTGTCTCTGGTTCTTTAACCACCAACAAGTCTAGTGGTGACACTTGGATCATAGACAGTGGAGCTACTGATCATATGTGTCATGATCTTAGTATTCTTGATGATACTATTGAAGTTTCTAATGTTTTTGTCTATTTGCCAAATGGCAAGAGAGTTAAAGTCTCTCACACAGGAGTTGTAACTCTGACTCCTACACTGCAGCTTGTAGGAGTTCTTTATGTGCCTGAGTTTCAGTTTAATCTGATTTCTATGACTCAGTTAGCCAAGGAGCAGAAGTGCATGTTTGTCTGTGATTCAGAAGGTTGCAAGATTTTGCAAGAAGGCACTAGAATTCTTCTTGGTGAAGGTAATAAGTCAAATGGACTTTATATTTTGAAAACAGTTAATACTGGTCTTAATTTGTGTAATAATGCACTCTCTAAGCCAAACAAAATGTTTTCAAGCCAAATTTGGCATCAAAGATTGGGTCACTTGTCAGATGGCAAGCTAAAATGGATGACTGCAGTTCTGAAAGATGGGGGTTCTATTGATAATTCTCAATGTGAGATTTGTCCATTGGCAAAGCAAAAGAAGCTCCCATTTCCTAGTATTGGGAAATTAAAACAGTCAGCTTTGGCACTAATTCACTGTGATATTTGGGGACCATATAGAGTTCCTACTTATGCAGGTCACAGGTATTTCTTGACCTTGGTGGATGATGCCACAAGAATGACATGGGTGTATTTGATGATTCACAAGTCAGAAGCTCAGACACTTCTTCCTCAGTTCTATACTATGATTGAGACACAATTTGAAGTTAAGATTAAGAGAATAAGGAGTGATAATGCAAAGGAGCTTGCTCTTGTTGATTTCATGTTAGAAAAGGGGATTGTTCATCAGTTAAGCTGTGTTGAAGCTCATCAACAAAACTCAGTGGTTGAGAGAAAACATCAACATCTTCTGAATGTGGCAAGAGCTCTTAAGTTCCAGTCTTCTTTGCCAAATAGATTTTGGGGTGATAGTGTGTTGACTGCTGCATACATCATAAATAGAGTTCCCTCTCCAGTATTGCAGCACAAATCTCCTTATGAGTGTTTGTATAAAGAGAAACCTGATTATGACTCTTTGAGAGTTTTTGGTTGTTTGTGTTATGCTTCCACTTTACAACAAGGGAGGACAAAGCTTGATGCCAGAGCTGAACCTTGTGTGTTTCTGGGATATGTGTTTGGTATGAAAGGATACAAATTGTATCACTTGAAGAAATGCTCTTTTCTTATTTCTAGGGATGTTGTTTTTCATGAGACAGTGTTCCCTTTTAATACACCATCCTCTTTGTGGCCCCACTCTGATGATGACATAGTATTGCCTGCTCCAGTTTTACCAGAAACTACTTTGAATTATGGTAACACTCCTACAACTCCTTCATCACTCACAGAAGATTTCAGCTCTATACAGTTACATGACTCCATAGAGTCATTATCTGAGCTTCATGATTCTCCTTCTGCTAATGTTCCTGTGAGGAGAAGCAACAGAGAGTCAAGAGTACCTTCTTATTTGAAGGATTATGTGGTAAACAGACCTAAAATGGTGTCAGCTTCATTGGCACCAGTAGTGTTTGACACAGTTCCAGGTCAATCTGTCTTCTCAAAATGTCTGGCCACTTTGAATGCAGTCTCAGAACCTGGGAACTATCAAGAAGCCTGCAAGTCTCCTCAGTGGGTGAAAGCTATGAATGAAGAGTTACAAGCCCTTGAATTGAACAAGACATGGGAGATTGCTATTTTGCCTTCTGGACATGATTCTGTGGGTTGTAAATGGGTGTATAAGGTCAAGCTGAAATCTGATGGGGAGGTAGAAAGGTTTAAAGCTAGATTAGTGGCTAAAGGGTATACACAAACAGAAGGAATTGACTATACAGAGACTTTTTCACCAGTGGCAAAGTTGCCTACATTTAAATGTCTACTTGCTTTAGCAGCTCTAAAAGGTTGGCATCTTATGCAACTGGATGTTAACAATGCCTTCCTTCATGGAGAGCTGGATGAAGAGGTGTATATGGAATTGCCTCCAGGTTATAAGGTGCCTAGCCACACTTTAGCAACTTTATCACCACATGGCAGAGTGGTGTGCATCTCAAGAAGTCACTCTATGGTTTAAAGCAGGCATCCAGACAATGGTATAGTAAATTCTCAAATACTCTTCTTGCTCTTGGCTTTGTTCAATGCAAAACTGATTATACACTTTTTGTGAAAGTCACAAAGTCTTCTTTTGTGTGTATTTTGGTATATGTTGATGATATCATCTTGGGAGGAAATGTTTTAAGTGAACTGAACACTTTGAAAGTTTTGCTAAACACTAAGTTTCAGCTGAAAGATCTGGGTTTTCTAAGGTATTTTCTTGGTTTTGAGATAGCCAGAAATGATCATGGCATTAGTTTATGCCAGAGAAAATTTGCTTTAGATATACTCCATGAGAATGGATATGAATCTTGTAAAGCTGCATCTGTGCCAATGGACCCTTCTGTGAAGCTAACTGCTGATTCTGGAGATCTTCTATCTGCTGAAGACATTGTTAAATACAGGAAGTTGATTGGGAGGTTACTATATTTGTGTAATTCTAGACCAGATATTTGCTATGCAGTGCATAAGCTCTCCCAATTTATTGCTAAGCCAACAGCAGTGCATCTGAAGGCTGCACATCATGTTCTTAGATATCTGAGCAATGCTCCAGCTCAAGGTCTTTTTCTTCTCAGCTCATTCCTCTCTTGAGTTGATAGGCTATGCAGATGCTGACTGGGGTGGTTGTTTGGACACAAGGAAATCAACTTCTGGATATCTAGTTTATGTGGGTGATTCACTTGTTTCTTGGAGGTCAAAGAAGCAGACTTTCATTTCCAGAAGTTCTACAGAGTCAGAGTACAGAAGTTTGGCAGAGATTTCTTGTGAGTTGCAATGGTTCATTTATCTTCTTAATGATTTTGGCATTACTCTTCAGCAGGTCCCAGTTATCTACTGTGATAGTAATTCAGCACTCCAGCTTGCTGCAAATCCAGTTTTCCATGACAAGACTAAGCATGTGGATATGGATTGCCACCTTATAAGAGATTTGGTACAGAAAAAGGTCATTTCTTTGAGGTACATTTCCACAACTCATCAATTAGCTGATCTGCTCACTAAACCCCTCCATCCTGCTATTTTTGGGTTTCTGTTATCCAAGTTGGGTGTGAGGCTCATCCACACTCCAACTTGAGGGGAGGTATTGAAGAAATGAGGCTGCTGGATGGATTTGAAGTTGACAAAGTTACTGTTCATTTGGTATGAGATTTACCAAATGAACAGTAACATCCGGAGTAGCAGTAGCCGTAGGATTAGTTGCAGAGCTTTTATCATCACCGTTGAATCATTTTAGACGTTATATTTGAATGTTTAATAGGACGATGTCGTTTTGGTTTAGTTTTAATTCTTGATTAAAAGTTTGTTAAGCCCGTTGGGTGAGTCAGCTTGTTTAGATGGCGTGGCACCATCTGATTGGCTGGTTCATAACCGATGAGGTGTTTATTTTTTCTATTATTTGCTTTCTAGTCCCTGTAGTTTGGTTAATCCTCGTCTGTGAGGATATAACTAGTGAACTTGCAGTATTTTATTTTTCAATGAAACATTTGAAGATTTTCTTCTCTCCTTGATGTTCTTCCCTCGCATCATCTTCTTCCTTCTTCACTTTCTTAATATTAAGGCATAGTCACAGTCATTACAGCTTTTGTCGGCATTAAAAGTCTGGAAGATCGGTTGACGAACTATCACGATACAAGAGGTAAATTTAACCGGTTCCGATATTAGTATCATGTTAGGATTGCTTTGATTAGTTCATTCATAACATGCATGCCAACTATGAAGACAAATGGCATTTGGAGAGTGAATATTAGCTCACCTCCTAGCTTTTATATATAATATAGATATAGATGTTAGAATTTACCAATAATTATTTAAGGTTGGTATTAGAGCTTTAGGTTGATGTTTCGTGCCTCGTTTAATTAGCGTGAAACCCGAACGATTCTGGTATGTCTCATTTTTCGTGTCCATTTTTTGTTTGTGAATTACATACATGCACATAAGTTTGTATGTCGTGATTCCGAAAATATAAAATTTGAAATTTTTGGACAAACAAGTAAAATGTTTTTTTTCTTTTTTGAGAAATTGTTTTGTCGTTAACCGGTTCGAATTCCGGACCATATGCAGGGGCTTCCAACGCTCTACCACTTGAGCTACCACCCTAGCTGCCAAACACGTAAAAAGTTATGAGTGGAAAACAAATATGCGTAGACTGCGAGGTATAGGTTTGCTATGTGATTTAATAGCCGTAATAAAAACATGTGGTTTGATTTTGATTTAATTAATTTAAAAAAAAATCAAAATACAGCATGTGTGTTGTGCCTCTCTACACCATCTATTGTCTTCTTTTTCCATCTGCTCTCCTTATTAGGAGACCTTCTTTATTAAGATACTTAGTTAGTGAGACAAGAGAATAAAAATTCAAAAGAAGGGCCAAACTGTAGGGTTTTGATCATGGATACGCAGCGGAAAAATATAATTTATCCATTCAATACCCTCCAAGGATCACAGGACAAGAAGCATAACGATGGTAAAGGAAGAATTATGTTACACACCGTAGGGTTTCTCCTGTGATGACTTGTAACGCGAATTGTGTCACGTCTCTACGGTTGATCCATGCCTAGAGTTGAGATCTAGATCTTCCTTCTCCTTTGTGCTAGCTAGGAACGGAGGAAGAGGAAGAAGAAACCACGCAACACGAGGCAACAAGGAGGGGGCGGCCTCCTTTGTTGGCCGACGGGGACGGGGCGGCGGCAAGGGGGTCGGTCGGCCCTCTTGCTTGGTTGCTCTCTCTCCTTTTGTTCTCTCCCTCTCAAGTTATGAACAATAGGCTCATAAGTGTGGGAAGGAAGGAAGGAGCATCCTTTATATAGTCCAACAAATCCTTGTTAGCTACCTAAAGGACCTATTCTAGTCCTACTATAATTCGGTTTAGTCCCTTCCTTGCAAATTAGTCCTACTAAGTTTGCAAGGTGTTGCAAAGTGAGCCTTATAATTAATTAATCATATTAATTAATTCTCAAATCTAGTTCAACTATATATAGCGTGTGACCCCATAGGTTCTATCTAGTTGGTAGCAACAATTTGCTAATATGGAGCGGTTTTTAGCAAAACATCCATTCTAGCCAACTAATAGAACAGTCATCCGACATACCTTGTACAAGTAATTTTCACATCCCTTTGTCTCTATATCCGGATCGGACACGAGACATACAAGTCACACTCGTATATCCAATCCATAGTTTCTCGATCCTGGGAATAGCCTTATTCATGCAAATAACATCAATATCCTATATTGATTTATTTGAGTCTAGTCAGACATTCTATAAGCACTATCCCTCGAGTGGCCTAGGATATTTGCTCCCGTTATGTGGGAGGGACAAATTCTATCTACGTCTACTACGATTTTTAAGTTTGCTTCTTATTGTATCCAGTACACGCTTTTATAGCTACCCAGTTACGGTGTAGCGTTTGACGCTACCAAAATCACAATAATCCACAACTAGACAATCTAGTGACTTCAAGTCTAAGGATGACAATACCATTGCACCACGAGAAGCACTTGTGACTCAACATAACATGTATGTAGCCTTCTCGGAGATGGGCCAATCCAGTGCGCCATTACCCTTAATGCACACCCATGTGTTGGATCATGATATCTCTATATCAATCCAACCCCATACTAGTCTATAGATGATTGTCCTATTAATCATTATACTGGACTAGGGATATTTTAAGATAAACAACACGATTGTAAATCTAAGGACTTCATTATATTAAATATCCAATAAATAATACAATGAATGTTCTAGCCAAAAATAAATTGATACTAAACTAGATTGCCTCTAGGGCATCTATTCCAACAGTCTCCCACTTGCACTAGAGCCAGTCTGATGCATCTCGTATGCCAATGCTCCTAGTGTGCCCTTCATGCTTCCACTGCAAAAGCGGCTTTGTAAGTGGATCTGACAGATTCTCATCTGTAGGAATCTTGCATATCCGAACGTCTCCTCTATCGATAATATATCAAATAAGATTGAACTTTTTGAGCACGTGCTTGGATTTTTGGTGCGAACTGGGCTCCTTTGATTGCGCGATCGCCCCAGTGTTGTCATAGTACAACTCTACTGGATCCGCAATGCTAGGAACCACGACAAGTTCAGAAACGAACTTTATGATCCAAACAGCTTCCTTTGTTGCGCCATTTGCAGCAATGTACTTAGCCTCTGTTGTAGAATCAGCTACCGTCTCTTGCTTGGAACTCTTCCAGCTCACCGCTGCTCCATTCAGGCAAAACACATATCCCGACTGTGATCTAAAGTCATCTTTGTCGGTTTGGAAGCTTGCATCCGTGTAACCCCTTACACGTAACTCTTCCTCCCCGCCAAAAATTAAGAAAGCATCCTTAGTTCTTCTCAAGTACTTTAGGATGTTCTTGACTGCAATCCAGTGACTCTCACCTGGATTGAATTGGTATTTGCTTGTCATACTCAAGGCATATGACACATCTGGTCTAGTACATAACATGGAGTACATGATAGATCCTATGGCCGAGGCATATGAAATTCTACTCATGCGTTCCTTCTCAATCTCATTGGAAGGACAACCACTCTTCGAAAGAATAACTCCATGTGACATGGGAAGAATCCCTTCTTGGAATCTTGCATGTTGAACCGCTTCAACACCGTGTCAGTATATGTACTTTGACTTAGGCCTAGCAGTCTCTTAGATCTATATCTATAGATCTTTATACCAAGTATATAGGTTGCTTCCCCTAATTCTTTCATTTGAGAAACACTTTTCTAGCCAATCTTTAACAGATTGCTGCATGAGAACGTCATTTCCAATGATTAGTATGTCATCCACATACAAGACTAGAAAAGCTACAGAACTTCCACTAACCTTCTTGTAGACACAAGACTCGTCTTCGTTTTTGATGAAGCCAAACTCTTTGACTACTTCATCAAAACGTCGATTCCAACTCCTAGAAGCTTGCTTCAATCCATAAATGAATCGTTGTAGCTTACAGACTTTGTTGGCTTACTTTGGATAGTCAAAACCCTTCAGCTGTATCATATACACGTCCTCGAGGAGATTCGCATAAAGGAATGCTGTTTTGACATCCATCTGCCAAATCTCATAGTCGTAGTATGCTGCAATGGCAAGTAGGATTCGGATGAATTTGGTCATAGCGACTGGTGAAAAGGTTCCATCATAGTCAATACCATGAATCTCTCTGAATCCTTTAGCCGCCAATCGGCCCTTATAGGTAATCACATTACCATCCATGTCGATCTTCTTTTTGAAGACCCACTTGCACCCTATGGGTCGCGCCCCTTCGGGTGGTTCCACCAAAGTCCACACTTTGTTGGTATACATGGACTCCATCTCGGATCTCATGGCTTCTAGCCACTTCTGAGAGTCTGGCCCTTTTATGGCCTCTTCGTAGGTAGTAGGCTCATCATCTATGAGCATCATGTCACCGAAATCAGTCACGAGAAGTCCATACCTCTCGGGTTCCTGACGCACTCTATTAGATCTACGAATCTCTTGTGTTACCTGAACAGGCTGTTCGACAACTCCTTGTGGATCCTGCTCTTGTTCCATAATCGGTTCAGTGATTTGTGGTTCTTGAATCTCTTCAAGTTCTACAGTCCTCTCACTTGCTTCTTTAGAGACAAACTTTCTTTCTAGAAACACGCCGGACCGAGCAACAAACACTTTGTTCTCAGTTGAATTGTAGAAGTAGTAACCCTTAGTTTCCTTAGGGTACCCCACAAACTTACACTTATTCGACTTTGGCCCTAGCTTGTCTGATTGTAAACGTTTTACATAGACATTGCAGCCCCAAATCTTCATGAACGACAGTGTGGGACGCCTCCCACTCCACATCTCATGTGGTGTCTTCATGACTGATTTAGATGGAACACGGTTAACGGTGAAAGCTGCACTTAAGCTTATATTACATCTGTTTATGTCATGTTTAATTGTTTAGTAGTTGATAGATGTACTCATAATTGCTAACTTTTCTAGTTAGAGACCAACGTCTTGGGGCTAACGTGGGGTCCGCTCAAGGACAAACTTGAATTTGGATTAATAATAATAATCGGTTTTAGTTTTCTCCATGTTAAGCTCGACCAGAAATACACCGAAAGTAATAATTTTTTATTTTATTGCTAAATTAAGGATAAAAATATTTAAGGATAATTAGTAATAATTAGTAGCTTAAGTGATAATTAAGTACATATGTATTTATCTTGTAATGTGGGACTTTTTACGTGCTTGACGTGACTAAATTACATGTTTATTTGACATAGTGGCTAAGGTTAAGGGAGTAGTATTTTGATATATTTATCAATAACCGCTGAACTATGATAGTTAAGCTCGTCCAGAACGACACCGAAAGTCGCAATTTCATAATTCATTTATAAATTAAGGATAAAAATATTAAAAAATAATTAGTGCTAATTAGTAGTTTAAGTGCTAATTAAGTTCATATGTAAGTATCTTGTGATATGTGGCTTGTTATATTCTTGACGTGACTAAATTACATATTTATTTGACGCGGTGGTTGAGGATAAGCATTTAGATTTGGCCAAATAAATGTGTGACACGTAGAAGGACACGTGTCACGACATCTGCGACTTTCCCTGCATGCGCGACACGTAGGGGGTTATGTGTCATGCTCTGAGGCCATCATTATCCATGTGTGACACACAGGCGACACGTGTCGTCGTGTGGCACAGCTTTCATTGCATGTGAGCACGTGTCCTTGTGACTCGTCGCGATCTGATTGGTCTATGACTTCTATAAATAGGGCCTAGTTCATTAGTTATTTCTCATTCCAAATTCGATTCAACTACCGATAAGTGAGTTAGAGAGATAATGAGAATATTCCGAGATAAAAGATTGGGGATACTATCATCATTTCAAAGCTGTTATAGTGAAGCTACTTTTAAGGTAGGGGAAATATAGTTTTCACGTCTACTGTAATTACGGTCTAGGCACGTGATTATATGCTTATATGTTGATTGTTAAGTTATTGTTTGTTATTCGCATGAAGTATAAAGCATGATAATTATGTGATTCGTGATCGATGTTACAACTTAATTGATTATTATATTTCTACGCCAGTGGTTAGGCGGTACCTACTGAGCTTTTTGCTCACCCTAAAATATCTACAGGTACCGTACCAGAATGATCGGAGACTATAGACGGGCTATATTTATAGAGTTTTTGAAATAATTGTAATATCTATCAATATTTGAGTTTTCGATAATTGTAAACGATTATTTGTGAAATGAATAGGAAAATGACGTTTTGTTCGAAATTAAAAGAGTTGTATATTTCAAAGCTTCCGCTATCTTTTATCGGAAAGCGATACGGTTTGTATTTCCGTCGCAGCCGAAAAAGACGCGTTTACTCTGATAAATTCGTAATCAACTTAAAGCGGAAAGAAAATGTACGGGTCGTGACAAGTGGCATCAGAGCGGTGCCAGCTCGGTGTAGTACATTCACCTTACCCGACATTTGCGCCCGGGACTCGGTCTTGGCTAACTTGATCCAAGCGAGGTATGCCGGATACGTTTTGGGGTAGAGTGTGGTACCTGCATCGCTCGTCACCTACGCACGGGACTAAGTCTTAGCTAACTTGATCCAAGCGAGGTATGCCGGGGCGCAAGGGGAGTGTTGTAGGCATGCTGTCTGGCTATGCAAAAGTGATGAGATTGTTTATGTCATGATAAGAATGATTTTTGAAATAGAAACCCACTATAATTAAAATTCAAATTTCGAGGACGGAATTTTATTAAGGAGGGAAGAATGTAATAACCGCATTTGTTAAGCTTATATTACATCGGTTTATGTCATGTTTAATTGTTTAGTAGTTGATAGATGTACTCATAATTGATAAACTATAAATGTTAAGCTCGACCAGAAATACACCGAAAGTAATAATTTCTTATTTTATTGCTAAATTAAGGATACAAATATTTAAGGATAATTAGTAATAATTAGTAGCTTAAGTGATAATTAAGTACATATGTATTTATCTTGTAATGTGGGACTTTTTACGTGCTTGACGTGACTAAATTACATGTTTATTTGACACAGTGGCTGAGGTTAAGGGAGTAGTATTTTGATATATTTATCAATAACCGCTAAACTATGATAGTTAAGCTCGTCTAGAAAGACACTGAAAGTCGCAATTTCATATTTTATTTATAAATTAAGGATAAAAATATTTAGAAATAATTAATGCTAATTAGTAGTTTAAGTGCTAATTAAGTTCATATATAAGTATCTTGTGATATGTGGCTTGTTATATGCTTGACGTGACTAAATTACATATTTATTTGACGTGGTGGTTGAGGATAAGCATTTAGATTTGGCCAAATAAATGTGTGACACGTAGAAGGACACGTGTCACGACATCTACGACTTTCCCTGCCTGCGCGACACGTAGAGGGGTTATATGTCATGCTCTGAGGCCATCATTATCCATGTGTGACACACATGCGACACGTGTCGTCGTGTGGCATAGCTTTCATTGCATGTGAGACACGTGTCCTTGTGACTCGTCGCGATCTAATTGGTCTATGACTTCTATAAATAGGGCCTAGTTCATTTGTTATTTCTCATTCCAGATTCGATTCAACTACTGATAAGTGAGATAGAGAGATAATGAGAATATTCCGAGATAAAAGATTGGGGATACTATCATCATTTCAAAGCTGTTATAGTGAAGCTACTTTTAAGGTAGGGGAAATATAGTTTTCACGTCTAGTGTAATTACGGTCTAGGCACGTGATTATATGCTTATATGTTGATTGTTAAGTTACTGTTTGTTATTCGCATGAAGTATAAAGCATGATAATTATGTGATTCGTGATCGATGTTACAACTTAATTGATTATTATATTTCTACGCCAGTGGTTAGGCGGTACCTACTAGGCTTTTTGCTCACCCTAAAATATCTACAGGTACCGTACCGGAATGATCGGAGACTATAGACGGGCTATATTTATAGAGTTTTTGAAATAATTGTAATATCTGTCAATATTTGTTTTTTCGATAATTGTAAACCATTATTTGTGAAATGAATATGAAAATGACGTTTTGTTCGAAATTAAAAGAGTTGTATATTTCAAAGCTTCCGCTATCTTTTATCGAAAAGCGATACGGTTCGTATTTCCGTCGCGAATGAAAATGACGCGTTCTACTCTGATGAATTATTAATCAACGTAAAGAGAAAAAGGTACGGGTCGTGACAGTAGAGCCTTGATACTTTTGCCAAGTTGCTTCTCTACTTCACTTTTGAATTCTTTGGACCTTTCAAATGATTCGGATTTGGTCCTCATAAGGTACACAAATCCATATATACTGAAATCATCAGTAAATGTAATGAAGTAGACGTAACCACCGCTGACAGGCGTGGCAAATGGCCCACACACATCAGTATGTATGAGCGCCAATTGCTCACTAGTCCTCTCACATTTCTTATTGAAAGGGGACTTTTTCATTTTTCCCAATAAACAAGCCATACATGTCTCATATGATTCAAAATCAAATGAGTCTAGGAATCCATCCTTATGGAGTCTAGATACACGTTTCTCGTTTATGTGGCCTAAACGACAGTGCCATAAGTAAGCAGGATTTAAATCATTTATTTTAATCATATTGGTATTCATGTTGTAGATAGGATTGCTTAGATCAAGGACATATAGTCCATTAAATAATTGCGCAATACAATAATGAATATTATTAAAAGGAACAACAATTGTTCCTTATTGAAATAATAAACCTTCCTTGTCCAAACAAGAAATAGAAATAATGTTTCTGCTCATAGCATACACAAAATATCAATTATTTAATTCTAAAACTAATCATGAAGGTATAGATAGCTCGCACACGCACACGGCCAACGTAGCAACTTTTTCTCCATTCCCGACGCGCAGGTCTATCTCCCCTTTAGCCAATCTTCTACTTCTCTTTAGATCCTGCACATTTCGACAAATGTGAGATCCACATCCAGTATCTAATACCCATGATGTAGAGGCAGTTAAATTGACATCTACAAAAAAATACCTAGTGGAGGTGGAATCACTATTCCAAGCCTCTTGTCCTCCAGATATTTTGGACAGTTCCTCCTCCAGTGTCCAGGCTGACTGCAGTAGTGACACTCACCTTTATTCACACATTTGACAATGCCACCAACAGGCTTAAGGACAGGTTCCTTTGACTTGGAAACTAACTTGCCCTTGCCCTTGTAGGATGAGGCAAACCTTTTGTCCTTTCCTTTCTGTACCATCATAATGGCCTTGCCCTTACCCTTGTTGATGCTTTGTTCAGTTTTCCTCAACATATTGAGTAAATCTGGCAGCGGTTTCACGATCTTGTTCATTTTATAGTTCATGATGAATTGTCCATAACTCTTTGGCAACGATTGCAGCACGAGATCGGTGGCCAACTCTTAGCCGACCGGAAACCCTAGTCACGCGAGATTCTCCAAGTATCCGATCATACGGAGTACATGAGGTCCCACAGGGTTTCCTTCAGCCAGATGACACTTGAATAATGCCTTAGAGATCTCATACCTCTCAACCTCGCCTGCTCTTGAAAGAGCTGCTTCAGATGCTCGATCATACCGACAGCATTTATGTTTTCGTGTTGCTTCTGAAACTCATAAGTCATGGTGCATAGCATAAGGCAGGCTGCATCATTAGCGTCATCGACACGCTTTTGATACGCCTTTAGGAATGCAGGGGTATTGTTCTCTGGACTTGCTGGAACTTGCTCATCTATTGCGTACAGTTTCTTCTCTTGCTTGAGAACGATTCTCAAGTTTCTGTACCAATCAAGGAAGTTGGTTCCAGAGAGATTGTCCTTGTCAAGGACAAATCGTAGGGAATGTTGTGAACTCGATGAGTTGTTTGCCATTTGGAATTCTACAAAAGGAAAATACGTAAGTTTTAGTATTTGTGAATTTTGACTATGTTCAATAATGGTAGTTTATCAAATATAGCTCCCACTATTTTTCTACGGATTAATAACCCTCAAGATATTAATGCGTAAAATATCCTTATATTTTCTAGTGGGCCAACATCCATATTTCATCTCCTTAGGCTTGCTTTGGCAAGTCACCCAGAATTTGACTACTTTTAGGTAGGAACAATTCCAATTGTATCCTATGCAACTCTTGATTCGATTGGGCAAATAACTCCTTATTTATCCATCCGTATGGATAATCCCAATTGATTGTCTCTAGGTTTTAATCATATCAATAGCCTAGTTGTGTCCAAACTCTTATTTAAACAATTCCACATTACTTGTTTGTGCCATCGCATTCCATCATTATGAACCAACTCGCCTTGCTTTGGCATGCACGAGCTTGATAAATCATGATGATAATGAGTGTCTAAATAACGAGAAGGCAAAAACACAATATTTGAATTTTGATAGATTTTAAAATTCAATTTTTAATTGTTTTGTTGATCCATATCAACTGACCTATCTATTTGAGTTTGGGCACAACTCCAAATAATAGATCCGAGTTGTCTAATTATCTTATTATCCTAATTGCATGCATCAACCATACACCAACCATAAAATAATAAGACAATAAAATAAACAACCACAAAATAAAACGTGATGTGGATATGGCCTTTTCTAGACTAAGATAACTCCAAGCCAATGGAATTATCTATGAACCCTAAAAGCAAACACATCTCCATGCGTCTTCATCTTTTGGTCCATCCTTCATAGTCATGTGGAATGCCCCATGCTCCATCTTTTGTGGCTTCTTTGGCTTTGGGCTTCTTTTCTTCAATCTTGGCTAACAATCTACTCTATCTAGCACTAGCTAATAAACTATACTAAATAAAATAAATCTCACAAGTTGCTTGTAGTGTAGGTTATGCACATTTTCTATGATTCTAAGTATTTCATACATACAAATTTTTTAGCAGTCTCAAATATGTACATACTAAGAACAAAAAGTGAACGATTTTTTTACAAAGAACGTATATGATTCATGTATTCTTATTATAAACTCTTCAGAATTTAGAATATTACCTTGTAGGTACATTTGTAGATTAGATGCAACATAATTAATCATACTAAAAAAATAAAATATTATATATAAATGAACACAAAATTATTTATAAGTAAATAGTTTTATCAAACGAATAATTTTTTCTAGTCCCAAGAGTATTCATTTACCGAGGTTTTACTATAGTAAATTTCTTATATTTATTCATAGTTTTTTCAAGTGAACCACCTTTCCAACCACACACTATTCTGTTTATCTCGAGTTACTTTTTTAGTCGCTGATTGTATTTTTCAGAAGTCATCTTCCCTATGTGTTAAGGTAACTGGTCATTCGGAAAGTTAGCTTAGTTTGCTTTATGCAGTTTTATGCTTTTTCTAAACTCCACAAGTGAGCGATCAGGGACAGGAAACTAAATAACCCACTTGAAAGACATCGAACCTCACTTGCATTTGTGTACATTCATATTTTTATACGGTTTCCGTTGCTTTAATAAAGTTGGTTATTTCTGATTCTGTGAAGTCATAGTTGATCATTGTTACTCCTAGAGGGAGTGTTCTCGCACTCGGCGTGAAGGGCATCCCCGGAGATTCTGGTTCTCGTTCAGACTAGCAGGTCCAGGAAGGCGGGTGTAACAAACTTGATCCCCAAACTTTATGTGTTGCCTCACAAAGCCCTAACAACGGTGTTATACAAAGAGTTCGCATGAAAATGATGTCGATAGTATAATTCACACACAGTTTGTACGTGATAATGTATTAGACGAACAATGATGCTTCCTAAACACACCATAAATAAATGTAGCACAATTTAATTCTCTTGCAACAATTCAACTTTTACATAAAGTTGGGGTGGGGGTGGCTACCCCATTTGAGTTATAGGGAAATATTAAGACTTTATAAAGGAAAATACAAATCACGTATCAAGAGAGTCTGTCAGCAACTAACCGCGAAAATATAAGTGCATGAATCAAGTAGTAAAGATGGAGCATTTTTCATCTCCGGTTATCGAACTCACGAGAATAAGCTTGTAATATCTAATAGAGAATTTAATCTAGAGTTACTTAGTAACCAGGAGAAGTAATTGGAGTGGATAAATAAAGGCTAGTATTTTTGGAATTTTTTCCTAATTTAAGGTGTTATATCAATCGAAGAAAAAACTATACCCTAGAGTTATAAGACAGTTCCAGATATATATGAAACATGCTATTTAATGTCCTCATTATGTTGAGTAATAACCCATACACTTACCTCTCATTCTCTTGTAGTTTTTACCTAACGGTTGACTACGGGTCCTCTCGGTCCACCGAAACCTACCGTTACGTTCTAACCGGATAACAAAATTCCTGTCACCGGGATATCTCGGCCCACTGATTCCTGATCGAAACACTATAACGTTTGAATCTACCATCTTCTATCCATTTCTACTCACTTCACCTCTAAGTGCTTCATGATTCGGAATGAAATCTCGTATTCTAGCACATCCGGGTTGAGTTGCTCTCGCACACCCTCCTTGACAACTAACTACTCCTGGTGATCAATCCATACACATTTAATATGAATAACGAGACAAGATTAATGAACGATCATCAAATAGAAATAAGTTCGTAAAGAACATGAATCAAAACATGAATTAATATTAAATCTATGTGCTTAATCCTAGGTTCTCCATAGTACCTAGTTGAGAAGTTTAACTAAACATAACTATCTCCAGCTTCATAGTTTTTCCAAACAATTGAGAAAAATATAAGAAATAAAGATCAAACGATGAACCCTTGCTCTCCAACGTGCTCCAGGTACGTGTGTTCGGATGAATTTCACCCCCAAAGTTGTATAATAGCCAAAGACCACGTTTCCATGCTCTAAGCTAGCTTATTTTACATTATGGCCCCTATAATTCTAGTTAAGTCTGGAGACCGCTCATGTGAGCTCATTTGTAGCTCGTGCGAGCTGTTTTCTTGGCAAGGCAACTCATGTGAGTTATATGAGATTCTTCTCCATTTTCGTCTTTTCTTCCCGCTTCCGTAATTTTTCTTGCAAGTTCCCGAGCTTCTAAAGTTCGTTTCAAGCTCCATCTCGATCCTCTAGCCTCAATTTTCTGTCATAGACAACAAGAAACACAAAATCCGCCACTATACCCCACAAAATCTATCAAGTCAATGCATAAAATGTCCAAATTCTACCTCGATGCATATGGAACTCATATTCACAATTTAACCACAAACATGCCCGGAATTAAGCATGAATACCTCAATAAACTCGCAAGAAAGTAGAAATTCAAGTCATAATATAACTCCTAAGATGAGTTATCAGCAACATGACTGAAATCCAAGCATTGGGCCAACAAGGACATGAGCCATACCAACTCTCACATCAGACTTAATGTTTTTTTTTTTCTTTTTTTCTTTTTTTCATATGGACACTGGAAGTTAGTACTCACCGATACATATTTTCATAATATTTATTCTAACTTTTGACATAACACTCCCCTGCAGTATCGTCTCGTTGACACTTAGCTACCTCCAGTATTGATTTTGTCAGAACATCCCTTGCAGTTTCACTTTTACCGACATCACACACCATTTTTCAAAACTCTCCAGCAGTTACCAACAGTTTTAGTAAAATGGTGTGCGATGTCGGTAAGAGTAATACTGCAGGGGGATTTTATGACAAAATCAATGCTGCCGGTAACTAAGTGTCAGGGAGACGATACTGTAAGAGGATTTTCTTTCATAAGAAAAAACACTAAGAGATTCTTTTATGTGCACTACCTATGCAAATTGTCAATGAATTTCCATGTAATTAGCACACTACGACTCTTTGATTGTAGAGTACCATACCAAGTTGGAGCACTACAATTTTTTTCACTAACTAAACCTTCTAGATGGTTGACAGTATTACAACAAAAACAAATACTATATAAAGAACTCGTTTTCTTCTTCTCTTTTGAGACTTTACACACCCACAAATTGAAATCTTGCAACTTCACACCAAAACCCCTGTGAATATTTCCTACTTTGACCAACTAGTTTCAACCCAATCGCAGTCTCACCCCTCTTCTCTGTTAGACAAATTGCTCTCCCACCTTCTCTCTCACATTCTTCTTCCTCTCTCTCATGGACTCCAAGCTAATCTCTGGAATCCAAAACCCCTAGAAGACAAACCCCCCACCTCTTCATTGATCAATCCCACATGGCAACTTCATAGAAAGCAAAGAAAAGAAAGAGAATTTAACCCAATTTGGGCGAGTTTCTTTGGGATTGTCATGTACAGATCTGGAACTGTGATGGCATGGAATGTGTTCAAGTTCTGCACAGCCCTTCGTGGGTTGGGCTCAATCATGATCCTTTTGGTCCTCGGCGTTGTGGGTGTCACCTATTACGCCGTCGTCGTCTCCAATTACTTTCCGGCCTTGTTCGCCGGCGGTCTAGCCACTCTGGCTTCTCTCCTCGTCTTGATCGTCTTTCACTTGCTCGTAAGTTGTTGATGATGAATTTCCAATTCTGGGTTTCTGGTTTTTTAGGGTTTTTGTCACATTGGGGTTGTTCAATTTTGACCTGATTCAAGAAAAATCAAGAATTGCTGCTAATTAGAGAAGCTATAAAAGCTCAGTCTTTTTTAGATTCAGCTCAGGGGTTTGCTATTTTTGTGAAATTGGGGATGTTTCCAATTCTGGGTGTCTGGTTTTTTAGGGTTTTTGTCACATTGGGGTGTTCAATTTTGACCTGATGCAAGAAAAATCAAGAATTGCTGCTAATTAGAGAACCTATAAAGGCACAGTCTTTTTTAGATTCAGCTCAGGGGTTTGCTATTTTGTGAAAATTGAGGATGTTTCTTTTCACTGTTTGGTGATGCTAAGAATTAGTAACCCTGAAAGAAAAATCAAGAATTGCTGCTAATTATAGAAGCTATAAAAGCACAGTCTTTTTTAGATTCAGCTCAGGGATTGGATTTGCTATTTTGTGAAATTGGGGATGTTTCTTTTCACTATTTGGGGGGTTTTGCACATGTATGTAAAGCATGCTAAGATAATTTTGGTAACTTAGTAGTGGTACAAGAGCTAAGGAAGACAATGCTGTATAATGTGGAAGCTGGTATTATATAAAGCAGCCTTATTTATAATGTACCTACTAATTGTGCGGTTGGTAATGCTACTATGGAGTTAATTTTGACCTGATTCATCTTCAGAATTAGTAACCCTGAAAGAAAAATTAAGAATTGCAGGTAATTACTGAAACTATAAAAGCACAGTCTTTTTAGATTCAGCTCACGGATTTGCTATTTTTGTGAAATTGAGGATGTTTCTTTTCACTGTTTGGTGATGCTAAGATAAATTGTTTGAAGAATCTGAGTCCACATAGATCATCAGTTGCAAGAAAGTTCTCTTAAGATGAATTAGTTGTGTTGCAAGAAATTCACATTTTGGTAACTTAGTAGTGGTACAAAAGCTAAGGAAGACAATGCTGTCTAATGTGGAAGCTGGGTATTATACAAAGCAGCCTGATTTATAATGTACTTACTAATTGTGCAGTTGGTAATGCTACTATGGAGTTACTTCTCCGTCGTCTTCACGGATCCGGGGAGTGTACCACCAAATTGGAGGCCTGCTGTAGATGAGGAAAGAGGTGACACTGATCCGTTGACTGGTTCAGAATTCAATGGGGTCCCGTCGGACTCAACAAGTCCGCGGATACGGTATTGTCGGAAGTGCAACCAACTGAAACCACCTCGGTGCCATCATTGTTCTGTTTGTGAGTTGTGCTCAATCTTTTTGTGGGATAAAAATGGATCATCCAATGATTGATCTACAGGAGCCTGAGTTGTTTTGGTTTGTTCTTACAGGTGGGAGGTGTATACTAAAAATGGATCATCATTGTGTATGGGTTGTCAATTGTGTTGGAGCATTGAACTACAAGTACTTCCTTCTTTTTCTGGTAAGCCTGATTCTCACGTTAAGTTGTTTCTTTCATCCAATGGCTGATTCACATGGCAGAAAAGTTAAATGGCAGATACCCGAAACATTTTTCATGTGCACGGTTTTGTGTGTTCTTCTCTGTCTGTTTCTATTTTCTTTTCTCCGTGAAATTGGTCTTGTAAGGATGCGAGGGTTGATATGAATTTTCTTTGTGGATGGGCACTAGAGGTTCTCTCATTTTCTTTATAGGTTGTGTTTTCTGGGAACAAACCTTTGTTTAGGGTGTCTTAGTGACAGCTTGGTGAATCATTGTCTTATCTCTAAGGTTCCATTGTTGATTCTCTGGTCATTGGCTATTTGATGTGCTTAGGGGCTCTGGTCCTGTCCTTTGGTTTTGTTCTTTTTTCTGGCTTATTTCTGGGATACTATGGGTTCCCCCTTGTCCTGTTATTTGACCTTTTTGGCTGGAGACAAATAGCGGGTCTGTTTGGGATGGTAATCATACAATAGTTGTTCTGACTTCTTTGACGTCGGTTACGGTACCTGTTGTTGAGTAGTTTGTTGAGTAACTATGTTGGACAACATATATGAATGTTAATTACCAAGAGATAATGAAATAGTTGAATATAGTTGGACTGGCCCCTTTTCCAGATGAATAACACTCATTTGGTTATTGAGAAAGAAGTTATATAGGTTGGTGCTTTGTTGGATCTCTGTGTCTAGCTAGTAGTGCGTTCTACAGGCTTTCCTAGGAGGACTGTGTTACCCTGACTGAGTTGGTCAATGTCATGATATTGATTTTTTTTTTCTTCTTTCTGTTCTCGTTCCAGCCTATTTTGCCTAACTACGGTTATATAGAAAGTATACATGAACTCAAAATCCTTAGCCATTTTGTTTCCACTATGTGAAGCCGTGAGAAACAAGTTCACTATAAAAACTAGCGTTCGCAGAAAACCCCAAAAGTTCACAGATGAATATCTTACAATAAATCTAGTTGAGATCGGCAGTTTCGAAGAACAGAAGCTGAAAATTATCAACTTGCTGCAACATTGTTGGCTGCTGGGTAAAATATTGAGGCTACAACAATTCACTGGTGTACATTATGAATTATAAGCTTACGGACTTCACAATTATGTACATGAGAATAAAGTCTGGGGAAGTGTTTTTTACTTTGTGATTCCCCCGCCATTAAGAAATGAGATCATGCAGGTCAAATATAACTACTAATAGAATAGTCTAAGTTAATTGATCTTTACAGTTAAGTATTTCTCTCACTGTCTTGTTATACGTATCTTTCTCGCACTTTTCCATGTAACCCACACCACACATTACAGAAATTGTGTGAAGCTAAACTTTCAAAAGGAAGGTTGAAGTCCTTGATATGTTTCCCTTTTGATTTATCTGTTCGTTACTGGTGGGTCCTTAGCTAAGTTTTCTGATGGATTATTGGTGCAACTCTGAAGCTGATAGACCTCTTTTGTCAATGCAGTTTTACACTTTCCTTGAAACAACTGTTGTGACCTTATCGTTACTGCCACAATTTATATTATTCTTTAGTGATGGAGAGATACCCGGGACGCCAGGCATGTTAGCTACCACCTTCCTTTCTTTTGGTAAGAACTATTCCATTTACTCCACTATTGGTTTGCGTACCTTTTTCCTTTATCTGACAATGCGCGCCCTCTTCGCAGTGTTGAACCTAGCTTTTGCATTGAGTGTGATGGGTTTTCTGATCATGCACATATCACTTGTGGCCGGTAACACCACAACCATTGAGGTTATTTTCCTATATCTGACAATGTCATGTGAAGTTCTAAATTCGGATCATGAATTTTTTCTTTTTAGTATTATTATTATTTTGTATTATTGAATACTGGCTTTTTTTGTGTGAAGGCATATGAGAAGAAAACAACTCCAAAGTGGCGCTATGACCTTGGTCGAAAGAGGAACTTTGAACAGGTTGGTTCAATTTTTTTATTTAATCTCCGCTTTGATTAGTAGCACTACCTGACCATACTCCCATCTTGGTTGAAAAAAATAATAAAATGATACAATCTTAGTAAAATTTTTACGCTTTTATGTGATTGTAGGTCACTCTGGGAGTTTTTATGTTTCTTTGTTTGTGTAGTTGTTACCGTAATATTCTGCTCGAAAGACGTCAAAAGGACGGCCATTACTTTGCTGAATATCAAATTTGGAGTGGAGCCCCATATAAAACTCAAAGAAGTCTGAAACTCCCAAGGATAATAATCAATCAGGTTACTCTAGTTGGACTTAGTTGAAAATAATAAAAGGAAAGAACAATACACACGTGCTCTGGGATCAATGACATGTGGCTTTTCTACCACAACAGTTTGTCAAATAGAAGAAAAATAGGATATCAAGTTTGGGTACTCGGAAGTATGAATGGAAAAAAGAAAAAATACAAATGACACTAAACCTATATGCAGTTTGGCACTCGTGACACTAAACCTCCAGCACTTGGAATCCCTTGCAGTTTTCAGTTTGATACAAATAGCCTCCAATCGTTAAAATGGTTAGATTAAATTAACAAAATTTACTGTAATACCCATCATATGAGGTCATGTGATGATGGGTGTTACAGTAAATTACGATAATTTAATCTAACTCTGTTAACGGTTCGAGGCTATTTGTCTCAAAATGAAAACTGCAGGGGGGGGGGGGGGTCTATGAAATTGAAAGTGCTTGAGGTTTAGTGTCAAAGTGCATATAGGTTTAGTGTCATTTGTACAAGTAATATGTGATTGAAGGAGGGAGATCTCTAACATTCACTTAAGTATTTTAAACTTTCTGGGAACATATATTACTTCACCTTCCTTTATTATTATTCCCCTTTCTCCCCGAATTGGTTTTATGTAGACCGCTTGATGACATCTCTTTGTCTCTATACTAATTAAGACCCCGCAACAGGAGGATTACTCCATTCCTTGCAGAGGAAGCACATACTACCCCTGTTTTCGTTAAATATAGTGAATCCAAACAGAGTCACATACAAAGATTGTCATGCAATTCAGATATAGACCCAGTTAAATGGGCAGATCAACTTTGGGGATCTATGGTGTGATTTTTGGTAAATTCAGCTGCAGCAAACCAGTTGCAGGAGGAATAAAATTTTATGACAAGTCTGACATTGAACACACAAAAATATAGTGAATCCATTCATAAAGGTAAAACCCAAATTTATATTTGATTGACCATTATATATACAAAAACATACTAAAGAGCTGAATTTTGCAATGTAAAAAGTGACCCCAAAAACTAATTTGACACAAAAGATACAGAAAGGAACTAAATACTTGAATTTCTACTCCACGCTTTGAACAAAATTAAGGAACTTCCTCAATCAGTGCCTTCCATCGATCATCCCTAGTCTTTTGAAGTACATCTTTTAACAATTTCACTTGTCTCATGGCAGTCAGAAAATCTTGATCTTTTGTTTGGAAAACATGAGATAAGTCATTTGTGATGCCCAATACCACCTTCATCAAATGCAAATTGGAGACGAAGGAAAATGATTGAAGCAAAACTAATTGATTACATGCTTCCTCTTTCTTGTCAACTGATTCCTCAACTAAGGAGGCAAGATCAATCACGGAAGAGAACATATTTGCTAAACACACCAAAGTGCAAAAGCGTGATCCCAAACGTGTGTCACTTACACGAATGATAGTCCTGTATTGGTTTCTCTTTGTTGAGACATTGACCTCCCTTCAACTTCTAGGGGAATTCCAGATGTCGAGGTAGTTGACATGGGCTATTCACCAAGTATGATCGACAAACTCGCTCCCTTATGTTAGGATGTAGGCTCATTATTGGGGGTTCAAGTCCTCTATCACATAGAAGCTCAGGCAAGTCACTTTCACTATGAACATTTGGAGTTTCATTCAAACCACCTCAAATGTGAGACATCCTTAGATTGAGGTTGGGATGAAGTTGATGGTGCCTCTAGAGGCTTTAACCTCTTGAAGTACCTGTCCATAAACAATTACACTTCAAACTTAGTCGCAATCCCAAATTACTAGCATACAGGACATTCTTCATTCTAAGAACACTAACATTAAGACCTAATATATGCTGTTAATCACATTTTTTTTCCATATGAGGAAGTAAATAAATTACCTTTTGAGTTTGAAACTCACAAAAAACAGTCCAACCTTACTACCCACAATCGTGGGCGAGCCCTCACCCCCCTGTACCACCTTTAACCCACTAATAACACTCTTAATTTACAATCCTATTCTATTACCTCCAACAGTCAAAACACCATTCAACCCCTCTTATCATATCAATAACCTACAACCCATTACACCCATTTTTAAACAAACAAAAAAGAAAAAAACACACCACTTGGTGGGCCAAAGAGGCGCGTCTGCGGTTGAGACCCCCCCCCCCCCCCCCCCTCGCTCTTCACTCCCTTTAATTCCCCCACTCCACCGCACCCCCACTGTTGGTCTGTTGGAATTGCTAATCAGGGGGTGTGGGTGAGGTATCCACCACGATTGTGGATGGTCTTAGAAGACTTAAGTTTCGAGTTTACCCAAGAACACCAACTCTCTCTGATAATCTGTCATATAAACCCATTGAGGACTAAATCAGATAAAACTAAACTGCAGAAGTAGAATAAATTGCATGATTTTCACAAAATTAAAACATTATTTGTGTATTGGGAACTTACAATTCAGGGCTTCTTTACCTGGGTCTGGCTGTATGGCCCATCAAACTCGTAGTCGTGGTCCCAGTGGACTTGAAATTTGAACACTGGCTAGCACCCCAGCCTAGCCATCAGGCTCTACGTCTTCGCCCTTGGCTTTCGACGGCAACTGCGTAGTGAAACTTTTTCGTTGTTGTTCGTCTCTCCCTGAACCCTGATCCCTCTGTGTTTGTTTTTTGTAGAGCTCTCCTCATATACCGATTGTATATGGTGCAAAAAAAAAAAAAAAAAAAAAAAAATGCTCTAGTGCAATAGCCTGCAAACCAGCCTGAGAAAACCCGAGCTGACAGGCTCGCAATTGAGGATGCCAATAGACAGCCCTTGGGTTGCTTGCCCCAAGGTTTGACCTCAAGGCGAATGCCCAAAGTCTTAAGAATGCTAACCTGACCAACTCAACTACACCCCGAAGGGTGTGACTGGCTTTATTGAAAGAAGGCTAAATTGCACCGGAGGTACCCAAAGATTGCCAAAACGAGCAAGTAGGTACCCAAATTTCAAAATCGAGCATCACAGGTCTCAAATTTTGGATTTTCGAGCAAGTAGGTACCCTTCCGTTAACTTTCCGTTAACATTGGATGGAAAATTATAAAAAGACTTTTGTACCCCTTATTTTCACCCCCATTTTTTTAAATACAAGTTTTACTAAAAATCTAAAAAAGCTACAAAAGAAATAAAATTTTAATTTAATAATTTGATATATGTAAAATAATGCAATATATTTTATCAAAATTACATATTTTTACATAATTTCAAGATATGAAATATGTTTTTATTAACACATATCCGTCAATCTTAAAGTCTTTAATTTTTCAAACATTGTTTAAAAATAATCTCAAATTTCATAATTTCCCATGTATTTTTAAGAAACAATAACATACAAGTATCTTTGTACATTTTATACAATAGTCTCTTTTACATTTGCATGTAAAATACAAATCATTACAATAAAAGCTACTCAAGAATGTCTGGTATCAACTCTTTTGTAATTTGTTAAAATGAAGAAAGATTCTTGTATGTTATTGTTTTATTAAAAAAATACATGTGAAATTATGAACTTTTGAGATTTTTCTTAAATATTGTTAAAAAAAATAAAGACTTTAAGATTGACGGATATATGTTCATGAAAACATTTTTCACATCTTGAAATGATAAAAATATGTAAATTTGATGAAATATATTGCATTTTCATATATATATATATATATATCAAATTAGTAAATTATTTTTTTAATTATTTTTTAGTTTTTTAGTAAAACTTGTATTTTAAAAAAAGTAGGAGGTGAAAATAAGGGGTAAAAAAGTATTTTTATAGTTTTCCGTCCAATGTTAACGGAAAGATAACGGAAGGGTACCTATTTGCTCGAAAATCCAAAATTTGAGACCTGTGGTGCTCGATTTTGAAATTTGGGTACCTACTTGCTCGTTTTGGCAAACTTTGGGTACCTCCGGTGCAATTTAGCCTTGAAAGAACTTTAGGTAGTTCGAGGATGAATATAACACAAACACACAAACAAACAAAATGACATTTGCCCCTGGGAAAAATATGCATGTAAATCTTGTTGCTCTTTCCTCTGGTTGACGTAACACACATCTAAATCTCTTTGATATATATATATATATATATATATATATATATATATATATATATATAAAATAATAATAATATCTGCTTCATATTATTGATTAACAACTTAATGGCCACTCTAGATGGTATCTTCAAATGTCAAGGTTTTTCCATGAGAAGTGAGGCAAAATAGTTGTCTGAAGAAGAGCTCCTGACCCTCTCCTCCTCGCCTTGCATCCGACCCTCAACTATTATTTGGAGTCTACACAAGAAAAATATTTTCCCTTCGGAAACCCAACAAATAAAAGTCACTCAGTTTCAAAGTAGGGAAAAGTTTGACTGGTTAAGCTTTGAAAGTGTTAACTATTACTTAATAATTACTCGGTAGTTCCTTGGATTACCAACCTCTGAAACTTCAATATATCCGGAGCAATGGTGTTTGAAGTCTCCCTCTTTGCTCTAACCTCCTTTCTGAAGAGGACTTTATCCAAGATCAAGGCTTATGAGATTCATTCCCTTCATGGAATTGTGTTTGAGTTCTTTCCGGCCAACCCCGAAGAGATCTGTCATTTCTGCAAGGTTACGTAATGTACAGTCCTTACGTTTGGGTAGCTGAGAAAAAGCATAATTAGATGTGAATGTTGCTGAAATTAGCATACTAAGATCAAGATGGTTCAGGGGTGGGACTGAGATAATGAAATATGAACGAATTCATTAGGCAGGGACCCTATAATATAAATCACTGAAGGATGAAACTTTCTAACTCCTATGAGTTGGTTTGGTGCTGTCCAAACGGGCCATTTTTTCTCTTCTAGGTATGTGTCATATGGATGGACTATGGCCACACCATTTACTCCGTAGTACATAAGAATTGGAGGGTCACCAAGGAGTAGTGAGTCAACGCATGATGATGATGGTAAAAAGGATTAGAGGGGCACCAAGGAGAACTAAGGTAGTGACACAGACGCCAACAGCAAGAATTGGTGAAATCATTCCCTGAATGAACACATGAGACTGGAGATAAAGAAAGATAAAATTTAGTTGAGTTGGTTTCCTGTTAAATGATGATTATCCACAATGCTTGATGTTTTTCGAACTTACCAATTGATCCCCAACCGCATCTTGTGTTTGTATGCCTCAGGTATTTGGTATGGACAAGCGATACTGGTTCATCCCAGCCTATTCAGAAGAAGACCTGCGGCGAATGCCTGCACTTCAGGGTTTCGAATATCCATCAAAGCCCGAGTTGGATGCCCAAGAATTCTGATGATTATTATTATCATTACCTCCCCACGGTTGTTTTTGTTACCTGTTGAAGTCTTCTGTGGCCCGGCTAAAACTAAATGAACCTCCATATCCATGGTTGTAGCAAAACATTTGAAGAGGTTGCGCGACAAAATGCTTTTTAGCTCGAGTGTACAATATGAAGATGGCGGCAAAAGTAGGAGGAGAATAACTCTGGCTGACAAGTGTGTGTTTAGAGAAAATCTTGAAGCTGTATGATAGGAAGAGGGTTTCTCAGTTGTATTGTACTAGTACTAGTAGAGTATTGTTATTTATAGTAAATTTCCTAATTTGGCTAAAAAGAATAATGGTTGATGATTGTAGTTTTTGCTTGGAACTTGTTTTTCTACTACAAGCTAAAATGCTTCTCAAATTGGAGTTGTGTAAAAGTTCAATTGTTTTTTGGTATCTGTTCTCTTGGGAGTAACTCTCCTTTTGGTACAAATGAAGAATGATTTGTCTTGTATTTTGACTAAGGAAGTACCAGAAAATGTAATAGAGCTTATAGCTAAAATTGATTACCTCAAAACAAAAGCTTTTAGCTAGATTCCACCTGCCTAATTTTGTCAAGAAAATGACTTTGGAATTGAACTTCACATAATAAATCTACTTTATCAAAATTCAGCTACATTTTTTGTCTATTCAATGTTTGGTTTGTACTACAAACTTCGGGGGAGTTCGGATGCAATGTTTCTTACATTTGCAGCACTTTTGTCTCCGGTTGTTTTACCAATTACCAACTTAAAAATCCAAATAATATGAACAACCTTAATTATACTATCACCATTGTAAATACTCCATTTAGCACATTCCACCTCCCTCCCTCTCTCCCATGTAAAATTAGGAAATCTTTGTTTTCTACAATTTCAATCCATCCGATTCACATTTCAGAGTCCGAGACAACTTTAACTATGCAAAACGGTCTAGTCTATGTACTAATAGAATTGGGTGTTTTACTATTGTATTGATATCAAAGACTGTAAGTTCATATTCATGTTTTAGGCAGAAGGAATGTGGTTATTTGTATATTGTTTCTTTTTCCATGTCCTTTTTTTTCTTAACTCGATGACGTAAGAATCTGCAGCCGCTATTCTTTTTCGAGTGCGCATCGAGTAACTCATGTTTTAGTGTACAAGCCAACAAACCACACAAGACTGAGAGCCCGTTTGGTAATGCTTTTGTTTTTAGAACGCTGCTTTTCGAATCTAAAAACAATATTAATGTATTTGGTAAATTTATTTTTTTCTGCTTGCTGGAAAGCATTTTGCTTCCCCACAGTAGCTTTTAAAAAGAAGTGGAGGGATTACTTTCCAGGATCTACTTTTCGATAAATATGTTATTTGATATTCCTATCCGTTAATAAATATCAATAACTATTTATTGTAATAACACTATTTATCATATCATGTCTAATATTGTCATTGTTACAGTAACAACAATTCTGAAACACTAATTATTAAAGACAAAATGTCAAAAATATTTTTTCGACAACAGTTTAAATACGGAATTTACCAAACACTTTTCGCGTTCATTCCCACATCAGCTTTCTCACATTACTTCCTACACAACTGCCTTCTAAAACGCCCAGCATTACCAAAATCTAAGCTGAGAGGCGCATTTTTGAATTTGTTTAGATGGAGGGGGTGAGTTTAGCAAATATTTCCAATTTTTCAAACGGTAGCCACAATATACACGAACATTCTAGCCTTCTCTCTCTGGCGTGGTATAAATTACAGGTGTGGTGTTTGCGATTCTGGTGCTTTCTCAATCTCTCTCTCATTCCTAAATCGTATCAAACCTATTTTCCGCAGGTACGTCTCTTCTTCTTCTTCTTCTTCTTCAATCCTCTGCAATCGAATTACCTATTCATTTCCAGGTTCCTCTAGCAATTGTGATTTTCTCGTTTTATGGACGAAATTAATAATCTCTTGATTTGAGCAGTATTTGATATCTTTTAATGTGTGATTTTCTCGTTTAATGGACGAAATTAATTCATTTCCAGGTACGCCTCTAGAAAATGATTGATTTGAGCAGTTTTTGATATCTTTTTCCCCTCTTGGGAGCTGATTTGGATGTAATTCGGGTTCTTGCCTGTTTAGAGTTGAACCGTAATTTTTGAGAATTATAGTTATACTTATCCCAAGTGTTTCATTTCATTTTTTTCTATCTGTTCATAATTTCATTAGGGTTTTGAAATTTGATGGCTATTTGGATGCATGCACGTCTTTCACCGCTTCCCCTTAGAAGAACATCTCTGATAATCTTCTAATTCCTTTTATAGAGTTACTTACAGTCATTCCAAACCACATATTACCCACTAATACTACTAGTAAGCTATAACTGTATAACCTTGTCTTGATCTTTGCTAGTACCACTCTGATTCTTCTCTTCCCCATCATCCAGACTTTTACTACTATTTACTAGGTCACTTTGATCCGGTGATTCGGATAGTTAAATGATGAATTTTTTTTGATATTTTTTCCATTTGTTGTAGAGTAAAAACTGTTCTATAATACGGTGGAAAAATTATCAAAATATTGTATCGTTTTGCGATCCAAATCACACGGTCAAAATGTAGGGGAAGAGAAGAATCGGAGTGGTAGTGTTTAACAATTTTGAATTCATGTTAGTTAAAAGAATGAGTGATTCCAATTCAAATGGTGGGGGGATGTGGTAAGAGGGAACCAAAGTGAATATAGGTAGAGAAAATGAATCGGGCTTTATCGAATGGCTATTCGAAAGAAGGAATCAAAATAGGATTGATGATCCTTTTAATTGGCTTTGTAAAATTTGGAAAATGCTTGTTGAGCCAAGTTGAGTTCTTACATAGTTTAGCGGATTTGATGTTGTGTCAATGAGATTTTCAATTCTTTGTTCTGAGTTTATCCAGTCTTTCGCGTGTAGAAAAAAATGCAGAGGGACAGAGAAGAATCGGTCAACTCAGGGAAGGTCTCAGATACTTTCGGAGACTATGAGAGTGTTGGAGCACAAAGGAGCACAGGTTTTGACATTTTTAACGGAAGAAGTCCATTAGATGAACTGCTTTTCCCTCGCGCCTTTGGCAGTATATTTGGATCTTCTAGTATGCTTGGTTCAGAGGATACTTTGAATGATCTTCCGCTGGTTGGTGCGATGAAGGAACCAATAATACAGGAACTAGATTCTGATGATGAGGATGTACAAATAGTTGGCGAAACCTGTCGTAAGGGTGACAAAGAAAAAGCTAACATAAACAAGAATCCACACGTTGAGCACCCAGATGATGAACCCAATGGTAAGAAAGAAGAAGTAACTTGATTACATGTATGTGATTAGTATTTTTCCCATTTGAAATGTTGATAGTGAACGGTTACGCTTTGGTTTACCTCTCAGAGAGAAAGAACAAGGGCGTGGTTACAAACCACAACAAGGCTGAGTGGAAACGGCCTCCGGTACGGAGTGCAAGTTTCCAGAAAGTTACATATGGTGGTATAGATGGAGCCTATTATACTTCCACTACAACACGAAGGACGGGAAGTGATGGGGTAATTTCATTTATATGCTGTTCTTTGTATGATTCATGAGTAGTTCATTTCTTGGTTTCTCTCGGCTGTACTTGTATAGTATTAATACGGTATTTGTTGGTACTCAGGTGGTTCTAGAAGAAAGCAAACAGGCTGATACAACAACAGGTCAAGCAACACACAGAATCTCTCGTGGAATACACGATAAGGTACTTTAATATAGTGATTTGCTTAGTGTATGTTCCTTTTTTCTCCTTTCCGATATTCTAGGAAGGATGGATCATGTAGATAAGCTTGTTCAGATTGTGGCATGAGGTCAAATAACTTAGATGAACTGTGCAAGTCAAGGTTCCTAGAAGACTCGAAAATTAGGCATTTTCTCAAATTAAGGGTCATGTTTCATTTGAGTTGGTTTTTGTTCTGTACCTTATCACCAATGACTGATATCATGTTAAGCAATGATTTGTAATGGATGTACCTTCTTAATGGATATGGACACATTTGTTTTTTTTTTCTTTTCTCTAGGGCCATTCTGTTTTAAGGAGGCTCAAGTCAGATGGAAATGTGGACACAACACAGACCTTGCATAATCTGGAGGAAGGTTAGTTAGTCCTTCAGACATATAACTTTGATAATGTTGATGTTTCTATGCTGTACCATTGTTAATGTCAAAAACCCAACTCATACTGTGTCACATATATATGTCAGATGAACTTGCTGGTTTCGAACAAGCCTGGAAAGGGAACGCAGATAGGCATCTGCCTGGATGGGAGCGATTCAACTTTCACGATACTGCAGGTAAGCAAGAACACCTTTAAATTGCGCCTCATATGCACGTATAAGTTGGGTTACTTAAAGAGTCTTGTGGTTTTTCTCAATAATGCTCACTGGAAAAAGGGTTTTGATTACAGGGTCTAGTGGCTTTAGCTGGGGTGGCAATCACTTGGCTCTTCCATTTGGAGGATTCTTGGGGAGGACTGAAAGATCTGGAGCAAGTGAAGGAGCCAGAACCTCGTCTTCTGGTGGTGGAAGCGGAAGAGCTAAGAAAGTTGTGAGAATCAACATCGAATGAGTTTAGGACTATAATCTTTTTTCTCTAATCTTAGACTAGCTCATTATCTAGATAATTGGTGAATTTGGATGTGTCTTTTGTTGTATTTACGTGTGTTGTAGTTGTGCCGTGTTGTTGTCTGTGAACAACATATGATGGTGACTGGTTTTGATAGCTAGCCAGAAAGGTCATGTTGTGACTACTGTAACTTTAACGGGCGGGACCAATTTGCTGTTTGTTTGATCTATCCTGGTAGATAAAAGATGTTTGAATGCTTCGGAGCTGTCGCTCTCTTAGTTTTTCTGTCAATACTAGTAATGTTTCCGTTTTCCATGGTTCAAAATGACCAGTGCAATTGTTGCTGGGCTAAATAAGAGATAAGTAAATTATTATTATTATTATTATTTTTTTTTTTTGGTGATAAGTAGAATCTTTACTTTTGCTCTAGAGCTCTGGAGACAATTCCTGTAGTTCAAAATGACCGGTGCGACTGAATAAGCAATCGAATAAGGACCACCACCTACTTTGAATAATTAGTGAGATAAGAGAGGATATTCAAAAATATCAATATTATATTATACTTTATTAATTTTAATTTATCTAACTGAAAAACAACTGTTAATCAACGGATCAAAATATTTCTAGATTTTCTTAAAATTGCATGGATAAGATGTTCCATCGACATTTCTTTTGCAAGGAAATAAGTACCATTCCGTCCCAACTCATTTGCACCATTTGGGCTTTTATTACTATTCACTAGGTCACTTTGACCCGGTGATTTTGATAACAAAACAATGTAATTTTTAGATAATTTTTTCGTAATATTGTAGAGTAACTCTAATTCTACACGTGCATAAACTAATTAGCAAAAAATTATATTATTTTATCATCCAAATCATCGGGTCAAAGTGACCCAATTACGGGTCAAAAAGTCCAAATGGTGTAAAGCACCTGGGACGGAGTAGTATATAATTTTATTTTGGACCCATAAGTACATAAATTTAAAGTCAGAGATCTCATTATACCTTTATTTGATATTTTCTAATAAATCGAAATTTTAATGACTAAGGGCTAGTTTGGAAATTTTGTGGTAGTGCCGAAATATGTGAGAATAAATTTGGGAGCAAAAATAATACGGAAAGTCAAAAAATATATTTTTACTAATCACACTAAAAACTATTTTCGCTGTCAGAAAGTAACTGTGTTCGTGGCAGAAGAATTCTCATACTTGCTTAACTAAGAGATCTGTTTTGACGAATAGCTATTGACGATGTATGTTTGAATGATTAATTATAGAAGATATGAGTTTTTGAAAACATTTTTCATTAACGTATTAAAATGTCTTTGAAACATATTTTTGGAAAAATATTTTGTCAGGACCACACTTCATGCAAGAGCTTCTAACACTGTACCACTTTCCAGAATCATCTGCCGCTTTGCTTTTTGAGCCGAATCTTCGGCTTTTTTATCCAGAATCATCTATAGCTTTGCTTTTGAGCCCATTTAATTTCAGCTTCAAAAAAAAAAAAAAAAAAATCGTCACTCTTTGCATTTCGCAGACTCGTTTTTCTCTTCAGAGAAGCTCTCCTCTCTCTCTCTCGCGGTTAGTTCCTTCTCACTCAATTCCACGAATTTCTATCTTCTCCTTCATACTATTCTGCTTTTATTTTGGTTTCTGTTCGTTTCCAAAAATTCCAACTTTTTCGCCTATGGTAAATACTACCCCAATCAAATCAAAACCCTTATAATTCCGCAATCATACTTGCATACTAACTAATCTTTTTAAGTGCTTATGATGATACTGAGCTGTTCTTGGTCTCTATTAACACCCACCTTCAACTATACCTTCAAAATTGTAAAAACACCCATGTATGTGAATTGATAGTTAGACCTATGAATGTGTATTCTTCTGTTCTCTGTATAAAAAAGTTATATATTTTTTTTTCTGATAAGTTCAGGTGAATTTTGTGTTCTTAGGGTTTTGCAGAATGATGAATTTGTTTGGAGGAAAAGACCCTTTTGATGATCCTTTCTTCACTCAATCACCATTTGATGACATGTTCTATCCCCAAACTAAATCCGGCCGTCAATCTAAGGAAGTTGCTATTGAGGAACTCGATTCCGATGACAACCCGGTGAATCGTTTCGAGCCTAGGAAAGAACTAGTGGCTCTCAATAACTCAAATGCACAACAAGGTTTCGATACCAATGGTATGAGCATCTCTATTAGTACATTTGATTTATGTAGTACTATGTAGTATTAGCATCATTTGGTTAGCTTAATGAATTGGTTTGGACTAAATCCTTAAAACGAAACAATGTACTACCTCTGTTTCTTCTGTATCAGCCTACTTCACTTTTTGTCACTATTCACCGAGTCACTTTGATCCGGTGATTTGATTAGAAAAACGGATACAAAAATTCAGTAATCTTTGAATGGTCTTGTAGAGGAAACATTACTCTACAATGCCATGGGAAAATTTCCTACAAATTATATTGTTTTGCTATGTAAATCACCGAGTCAAAGTGATCCAGTTACGGGTTAAAAAGTCAAACCAGGACTATACAGAAGAAACGGAGGTAGTACTAGGTTTGGTTGGTTGATTGATTGGTTGATGTGTTGGTAGGTTCAAAGAGTTTCAGCTATCAGAGAGTTTCTTATGGTGGTTTAAATGGGATGTATTACACTGCTTCCGTCACTAGAAAGAGGGGTGATGATGGGGTATGCAGTTGTCTCCTTCGACTTGAGAAATTTATTAAGTGCCATCGGTTCTTTCTAGTTGTATTCTCTTTTGTGTAACAGGTAGCGCTGATGGAGATCAATGAAGAAGACAAGACAGTGGGGCAAGCACTCAGTACCGTTTCTAGGGGGATCCAGAATAAGGTAGTAGTCATTAGTTTTACGAAAGCCTAAAATTTCTGAGATATCTAGGAAGTGGCTTTTGGTCTGATTGATGTTGTTCAATCATTTTTAGGGTCATTCAGTAACAACAAAGCGCACCTCGGACGGTAAAGTGGATACCTTGCAGACCTTGCACAACTTGTATGAAGGTCTGTTTTCATGTGGCTACGATAGGTATGACTTTGGACGAGTTGGTTATAAGCTGATTGCTCTTCTGTTTTCTTTCTAGATGAACTGGAAAGTTTTGAGGAGAATTGGAAGGCTAATGCCCAGAAATTGCCTGATGACTCGAACTGGAAGGGAGGCTTCAATTTGCTCGATGTTGCAGGTAAGCTATCACGATATTATGCGCATCCCTCTAATTTTCAGTGCCATCGCTATCTTGAAAACCAGCTTGTTTACTCTAGATACCCTAATATTGTACTACTAAGCCATGGCCATATGGTTGTCCCACGAAGGCACAGAACACCCCTAACTTATCACCCATGGCCATATGGTTGTCCCACATATGCAATGTAGCACATTATCACCGGGGCTGTGAGACAGGGCCCTCATGTATATCACATACTCACAGGGTCAAGGAGTTAAGTAGTTTCGAGGTCAGAGTGAGGCTCGTCGCGTGTTGTATAGGTGACCTGCGAAGACCGCTCTATATATGCGGTTGACAGTTACTTCATAAAGAGGAGTTATATAACTGCTCGTAACTGTCCTCCTGAACTAGTATATATAGAGGGGCATTATAGAGGGGCATTGTCTTATGAGTGGTTCGGATCTATTGAGGTCTTAAACCTACTACAAACTGTCTCTCTCTAATACAACATACTTGGCTCACTCCAATCCTTTATCACTTATAATCTTCATGACCCCTTGCCGGGATAAACCTTTGGATCGTTGTTGTTGTTATATTCTGTATTGCAGGTACAAAGAGTGATCTCCCCACTCCTATTCCTTATCTACATTTACTTTCACCTTATTCTTCTTGCAGATGCCGGTGGTAGCGAAGGGAACTGGTGGCCAACTTGGGGTGGTTGGGCTCTGCCACCTACGGTGAATTCACCGAATGCTAACGATGCTGGGCCTGTTGTTGAAGCCGGGAGTTCCTCAAGGCGTAAGGCCAAAAAGATTGTATCCGTCAATGTAGAATAGACCTCCCACATCGAGACACTTCTCAAGGTTCAGGTCAACCCTATTTATAACTACTAATCGTCATATTGCTATTTGCTACTAGTACTTGGTTCTTCCGCCTCTTTTGTAATTCAGCTTATAAGCTGCAATAAGCCTAATCGGCAAGGCTCAGGGCCTGCGTTCTGTACCTGAGATTTAACTATTACTGTAATGTTATTGACATATCTAGGGTTGTAAAATGCATGTATTTCCTATGAGAATATTTGTCTAGAAATTGTAAAATTGTAGATAACTAAGAACATATTAAAAAGAAGTGTAAACTCTAAGAAGAGAATGTTATTGAAACCTTCTTGTGTCCCCTGGTTTCCCTTATACAAAATCTACCTAAAACATTGACCTCAACTAAAAATATTTTGCTCCTAGAGAATGTACCTAGGGTTATGCGATCTGTTGAAATAAAAATCCCACTCTTTATTACCAAATCTCCCATAGAAGTTATACTTCCAACTAAACTCTTCATCGAAACTACGATATGTCCCTTCCCTCATTTCCTTCCTCAGAGTTTCCACTCTCTGAAGAACACTCTTCACAGTTAAATCAAAAGCATCTTCAATAGTCTCCAACCTCGACCTAGGATCCGCATACGTAACCTTTGGAATCAGCTTAACAACCTCTTCCCTCATTCGCACAACCTTATCCGACGGAATACTTTCCAGAACCTTCTCTATACTCAACTTATTGTTCTTCACCTCATCCTCGGAGATCAAAACCGAGTACTTGTTATAATTCTTCGGAAAATGCCACAAATACTGAACATAAGCCGAAGCCGGATGGAAAAACACTGGTATACAACCTCCGGCGATAGAGTCAAAAGTTGACCTCCTCGTGAACGAATCCCCCGGCGGCTGCAAACAGAACACCGAACTCTGAAACATCCTCATCAGAAAAATAGGTTTCATACACTTGTTTCTGGCGTTCGAACACTCTAGTAACTGACACTTGTGCCCCGATGCTCGACACTGATCCATGATTTCGCCGCGGATCGAGTCCTTGAGGTTGGGCCGCGGGGCCCCCGCGTAGGAATACAAGTATTTTCGCCTTATTCTCCTCATTTTGTACTGCCATTGGATCACCTCCGCGTCGCGCGAAGGGTGGAAGTACGTCGGGTAAGGGATGGCAAAATCGTTATTTTCCCAAGGGCTTGATTCGATTGTCAGCATCGTCACGTTTTGGGATTCGGGCAATAGCATTAGGTTACTACCCCACGCGTTGTCTTCGTCAACACCTCTTCTGAAATCCCACGTAATTCGCCCCGCGACAAGGAAATGGTCTCTACCCGACATGACTTCCCATTCGGGTTGTTCTTTTAACCATTTGTAGAGATCGACGGCGCCGGCGTCTCGGTCTGCGTACGTCGTCGATCCCCATAAGTAGCGAGCGACGTCTAGGCCGGCGTAGTACGGCACGAAGATCGCCGAGGCCTTCGATGAGTCGTCGGTGAGGCACTTGTACTGTTTCATTCGGTTGTGGAAGATGACTTCTAGGGAGAATTGGTTAGTTTCGTACCAACCTGGGTTTGAAAAACCCTTGTTTCTTGGAATTTTAGGACCCAGTCCCATGTTTTCCATGTACTTGCACATGTTTGTCCAGCTGCTGAGTGAGCCGCAATGCTCTGTTAACTCTTCGTTGAACCGTTTCGGTATGTTGTGGATGTAGATGTATCGCCCTGAACACGGTGACTGTTCAGCTTCTTCTGACGATGATTCTTTTGGGACATCTGTAGTACTAGGAACCCTTGTTCCTGGATTTTCCTTATTATCCTCATTTCTGTTCTCCTCAATGGGTTGAGTTTGTGGGATAATTTCGGTATCTTCTTCATGGGTTGGAGTTTCTTCTTTTAGAACCGTTTCTTTCTGCTCCTCATTCGTCTCAATCTTTATAGGATCAGCTACAAAATTGTTGAAAACGGAAGGATCACCGATAACATTTGAAGAGTCTGTTTGGGTGGGATTTGCTTGGAGAGAAGAAGACCAATGATGAGCGTATAAGAGGAAATACCATAACAGAAACAGGCTGAGGAAGAACAACCATAGATGACTACTCCTGCATCTTAAAATGAAGGAATTCTCAAACTTTTCGCGGCGAGTTCTTCCTCCTGAAAGGTTTTTCTGATTATGCATCTAATTCTTTGTCATTCCCTGATCATGGACATCACAGAGAGAGAGAGAGAGAGGGAGGGAGAGAGAGAGAGAGAGAGAGAGAGAGAGAGAGAGAGAGAGAGAGATTTTGGGACAGAGAAACAATGGAGGAAGGAAAGAATCGAAAGGTGGGGATGTCTGTTGGGGAATGAGGAGGAATGGAGGGCTGTTAAGGGTTCAATGGTTAGTCCTAAAATAGGGTGATGCAGGAACAAGGAAGAGAAAACCATTTAGATCAATTGAAAACTTGGTATTTCATATATTTCATTTGATATTTGGATCCTTAATTATGGTTATATAATATATTTAATTTGTTTTTTTGGTAAATTTTATAGAGTAGTATTTGAAACCCTAGTTTCTCCTATAAATAGGAACTCCATCTACCATTAATGTAGTAATTCAGTTTTATGATATAATATCCGATCCCATATCAGAGAGTTGTGAATTAGATTTCTGGTATATGGTAAACCTTGTGAATCTGGATCGTTTTGGGAGGCATAAGCCGTTTGATTTGGATCCTCTCATGTCCAAATATGGACCGTCCAATAATTTTTTAATTATCACAAAATTAATCTTTTACTGATCATCATATCAATCAAATTAATTATCACAAAATTAATCTTTTACTGGTCATCATATCAATCAAAATAGAAGGAGAATTTATTAGGATAATGATGATCAATCAAATATTAATTTTGTGATTATTAAAAAGCATTGGCCGGTCCAGATTTGGACTGCACGGACTTGAGGAGATTTTGACATGAGAGGATCCAAATCCGGCCCAGTGGTGCTAGGACATTAATCTGCTTGGGACATTGCAGCTGATGACCGAATAAATTTGATTCTCTTTGAGGAATCCGGATCGGCTTTGTATTTTGAGTTACTGTGTGTTGTACTTGGGACTACGGTGCTTGTTGTATGCTGCATATGCATTGAAAGATGTTTTCGAGAACTTCTCAAATACGTAAACCTCTAGCTTATCTGAAACCACACAGACACGCTGGGCATCTGCAAATTTAACTCTTGTCTAGTTTGTGCAGAGAAGTCCAGTTTGATATAATATTATAATTTAGGTGTATTTAATCTTTATATTGTATATATGGATACATATATATATATATATAATAGTAGGTGGAAATAACATTTTATTGGTTTTTAGATTTTCTTTTTTACAATATAGAAAAAAAAATCTGTATGTGAAGTTACCCGCGCTCTGCATCAGTGAATTGTGGTTTGCCCAACAAAGAAACATAACAGCTAATAAGTGAATAATGTAATAATATTTAGCAGCATATTCGATACCGAAAAGTTGAAAATAATAGTCATAATAATTTATTCATTTCCCAAACATTTTGCTATGGCAAGAAACAGCACGCGACAGATGAATTGATTGTGGTTGTCTTGCTGTTTGAGAGGATTGATATCCCCATTCTATGTTCAATTCTGTGGGTAGTACTATGAGACTGGAATAAATATAAAGCACTAATGTAGTAGAGTAAGGGTCAGTTTGGTAAAGTGGTTTTTTTTAGTTTTTGGTTTTTAAACCAAATGGTTTGTTTAAAGTGTTTGTTTTGCATGGTTTAAAAACCAGATTTTAAACTAGTTTTTTCCAACATTTGCCTTGGTGAAAAAAACCAACTTTTGGTGGTTTTTTCTTTGGTTTATTTCTATGACACACAAAGACGATATTATCCTCACACCGTAAACGTATTATACTGAAAATTGTCGAGCATTTTGGTAGTTTTTTGACATTTTAATCATCGAAGTAATTAAAAAGATCACTTATAATTTTTTCTATACTTCCTTCATAATATTGTTTTTCCCATTCTAAAAAAAAATGTTTTTCCCAAAAAACTCACTTCACACTTTAATGTGACATTCTTATTATTTAGGGTCAACTATTTTTCTTGTGATATTTTCCTAGTTGATTAAATTTTTGCTATCAGTTAAACAATGTTGCATTGAAAGAGTTATCTTGGATTCATGTGTTTGTTTGTGAGTTTTTTTGTTTTTTGTTCTTTTACTTTTACAAGCAACAACCCTTATATGCACAAGGACAAATATGTCATTTTATCAATAACATCTAGTTTAAAAACCACTAACAAACACATTTCTTCAGTTTTTAATCTAGATTAAAAATCACCACCAAACACACTGGTTTAAACTGAATCTCTAGAAAAAACCAAAAAAAAATCCACCACAATCTATAAACTAGTTTTTCCATCAAAAACCACTCTACCAAACTCACCCTAAGTCGACCCTCTAAAAGGGACGAATAAATATAAAGCACTAATGTAATAGAGTAAGTCGACCCTCTAAAAGGGACGAATAACCAGTTAAATCACATATATATAGTCATCGTCGTGAGAGCGCTCTCTCTCACCCCAGAGATGTTTCTTTCAATCATACTACATATAACTACTTTCACAAAGGTGAGAGCGTCATCCTAAACTAAAAAGCTGAGAGAGGAACAAAACACAATCAGGGTAAGTTTATTATCGGAATTAAACCTCCTCTTCTCAAAATCAGTTGATACTTTGGATTAAACCTATAAGCACTTACACTTGAGCCCGAGGTGAGCTTTTTATTTATTTAACTTTCATTTTTATTTGGAAAACGAAGGGGTGGTGGTTTGTCCCCTGTAAGCTTGTACTAACCCATTGGCCATGCTGAAAGCCTTGACTTCAAAACCAAGTTAGTGTATATCATGATTATATATAGTTATATATTTAAATAAATAATAGATTAAAATTTATCCATTACTACCAGCTAGCAGTATCTTAATTTATTGTTACCATACATGCATGTACAGTTCAAGATTCTGCTCACCAACACATTTTAGTTTGCTTCTCTGTGTTTTTTAAGGATGGGACAGTGAAAATGTTTCTGAGAGTTGCTATACTCAAGCAGATATGGGAAGAAGAAACACTATATGAGAAAACCATCAACCTCCCTCAGTTGCATCCCTCCCCATACAAACCTCTCATCTGTACCATATTTATAAATATATAATATAATTATTACTATATCCAAGTATTTATTTATAGTGAAAGCCTCTGCAACATTGAATCATAGAAGCCAAACATCATAAAGAAGTTGTTAGATTCAAGCAATGGCTTCCTGGTCTGCTGAGAATGCCACTAAAGCTTTTCTTCAATCCCTGAGAATGGTAAGCTTGCTTGTAATGCTAAACCCCTAATCGTTTATCTCCTTTAGTACTTCTTATAAGAACTTTAGAGGAGTCTCTTATTTTGATCTTTTTTTCATCTTTCCCTAGGGTGAGAGAGGTAAAGAGCCAAATACAGCCGAGTTCATATCTGCTCTCGCTGCAGGTAACAATGCAAAGCTAATAATCATCGTATGCGAGATCCTCCCTGGACCCACCGCTCTAGCCTTGGTGGCCGCGGCCCACCAGACTGGCGGTCGTGTGGTGTGGATCTTCACTGGAACTGATATGATGGTACAAGAGTCACTAAAAGTCTTAGGACAGTATGCACATCTGGTGGATTTCTCCATAGGGGACCCTAGAACCCTTTTGCTAAATGAGTACAAAGGCGCTGATTTTGTTCTCATTGACTGCAATATTGATGATGCCACAGGAGCTTTTCTAGCTGCACAAGAGGGTGGTGGTCATGGTGGAGGAGCCCTTGTTTTAGGGTACAATGCTCTACACAAGGGACACTTGTTGAAGTGCTTCTACAATACCCATTTTTTGCCCATTGGAGAGGGGTTGTTAGTGAGTAGAGTGGCTGATGGTAGCAAAGTGGGTAGAAGGAAGAGTCATTGGGTTGTGAAAGTGGATGATTTCACTGGAGAAGAGCATGTTTATAGGATTACTTCACCAATCTAGAGGATTACTTCACCAATCTAGAGGGTTTTTTGTAGATCTAATTGCAGAATCTCGGATTTCAGCCTACACAAGTTCATCACCAGGGTTCAAACTCGAGTGTCTCCTCCCTTTAGGAGATAGACCAATATTAGATTCTAATATGTTAGCTGCCTTAAAATTTTAGAAGGATCTAGATCCTTACTTATGGCAAGTGTAATAATACGAAACTTCTCGTATATTGTTGTGTGGTCCTCCAAGTTTTTCTTTTGGTGGAATGTAGTCCTCCGAGTTACATTCTAACCTTCCCTTGAATGAGGAATCAATTTGAAACATGGATCCTCCTCGAGACATAAGATTAGGGAAAGAATTTAGTGTCAAGGCTTCAAAATATTGTTATTATGAGTTTATTAACACAACACGCAACCGAGAAGACACACCAAAATAGGTTTACATTTATTAACACACATATTAAACAAGAGGAAACAAAAAACAAACTTTGATAAGTTCTATCATATCTCTATACAAGAGGTCAAGAACTTGTTAAGCCGCTCTTATACTTATATCATCAAACTAATTTACCACTCAGCCATGTATTATTTTAGTTTCGAAGATTCATTCATCCACGAATCAGGTGTTCTTCACCAGATCGATGATCAATATGCTTGATCCAACGTCTGAGACTTTTCTGGGACTTCAGGGTCCCACCAGTGCCCCCTATGTAAGCAATATCCAATCCTTTCCCGACAGGGAGCACCAATGATCGCACGACACGTGTTGTGCTCTTGAGGACCTCGGTCCACTGGAACCCCACAAGAGTGGTTTGATAGGCATGGATGCACACTAGAACTGCACCCTTGTGCCCTAATTTGGCCAGCCTAATGAGCTTGCCAAAGTCCTTGCGCCGCCCATCAACCACCATGAATTCAACACCAACTAATTCGGCAGCCACCTCCTCCGCCTCGCCGACCACCACCTCTGGTGGCGGAGATACCCCGGCCGCATGCATGGCCTTTGTGTATTCTAGTCTTGACCGTTCATCTTGGACCACACAAATGTGGCGACCACCCGTGTGGCTGGCGGCTATGGCTAGCCCTACGCTAGCCGCCGTTGAACCACCATGGGAGTATGCTTCCACAATCACCTTGGCATTCCAGCCACCCGCCATGGCGGAGATTAGCTCCGCCTCGGTGGAGCCTTGGATGAGTTTGCACTGCAAAAGTAGTCAAAAGCATAATGATCAGTTTGGTAACAACTAGCTAACAAGTACTACCTCCGTTTCTTCTCTATCACACCATTTTGACTTTTGTCACTATTCACTGGGTCACTTTGACCCGGTGATTTGTGTAACAAAACGATCCAATTTTTTGATAATTTTTTCATGGTGTTGTAGAGTAAAACTTTCTCTATAACACGGTGAAAAAATCATCAAAAAATCGCATCGTTTTGCTATCCAAATCACCCGGTCAAAGTGACCCAGAAACGAGTCAAAAAGTCAAACCGGTGTGATAGAGAAGAAACGGAGGTAGTACTTCTAATCTTATTTTCTTTCCAAAAAACTTCTTTTGAGACTTGTGATTTAAACCAATGAATTGATGAAAAAACTTACAGACTTGACAGTGTCCATATAAGCTTTTGAAGCTGTTTCAGGAGACCACACTAACTTCATCTCTCTATTTCTGAAGATCTCTCCCTCCCTCAATCTATCTGAAGAATTTCTCTGAAAATATCTCTCTCTGTGGGGTGGTTGTTGAGGAAGAGGGTTTGATGGTTGGAAGTTGGAGAATAAATGGTGGCTTTCAATGAAGCTTCTGGGCTTTGCTTTAATAGCATTTGAGAAACGTACAAGTGATAGTCCTTATCTAGCAAAAGCGTTGACAATTTATCAATCAATTATATATATTTTTTTTTTTTGAGAATCCAATCAATTATATTTTAACAACGTGTTTCTTAGTTACAAAAATAGTGACATAACAAATTATTATGATTCATAAAGAATTCAAAATTGAAAATTACAGGTGCAAACTACTATTTGCTACTAATTAATGTTATATTATTTGTGATTAATGAGAACGGTTGAATATATTTCAAATAAATATGCATAATTTTGAAGAAACATTTCAATGAACATAAAATGCATTTGTGACTAGGTACGGCCGGATTCATCCTAAAAAAGTTCTTATAAGATGAAATGCAAACTTAATGAAGAAGCTAAATATATTCCAAAGGTATTTTAGTGATAAGAGGGGCTCAAAACATCAAGTAGGTAGAAGAAATTATAGATATTTATGTAATTATATTATTATTATTTGAAATAATAATTTATTATTACTATTAAGCAACTTGCAACAAATGGAAGGAGAAGACATAGCTATCACATGCATCATGGGTTGCTCTTAAATATTTGAAGGAAATGGACAAATCTACTAGTAATAATAAATATTAAGCAACTAATAACTTAACATTTTTGTTAAATCAAGTCAATGATTTTCAAGGGTTTAATAATCCAATTTAACTGATAAAGCTGGCTTTCCCTATCAGATATCTAGAGTGACTTATTAGATCTTTAGTTTTAGTTATCTTATAATTTGTTAATTGTTAGGTACTACTATGTTCTGCCGCTCATGGTTATTTAACATTAGTAATTACTAGCTAGCTGAGTCGTATCCCGAATGTTGTCTGAATTTAATTTGACAATTGTACGAAATTTACAAGGTATCGGAAATTTCTTGGTCATGTGTAGAGTACTTGGACGATCCAAAATCGTGTATTTTAATTTTGTATTAATCTCATGTAAATAAAAATCAAGATCTGTTTTCTGAATTGGGTTTTATGATTTACAAGCGTTTGTTGCTTTAAAATTGTGTTAAATTTACATAAATTATTTTATGGGTAAAAGACACTTCCACCCTCTCAAGTTTAATGCAAAGACACTTTCACCCCCTTCCAATTTGGGAAAAGACACTTCCACTATTTCAGTGTGCAAAATCTCAATACACCTACACTCCTTAATTTTGACTTCATGAGTTTGGAAGTGGTGGTATGTCACTGATACTAATTTTGGGTACAAAATTGCTCTCTTAGAGTTACACAATGACATGTTCAGGAGGTGTAAGTGTCATGGAGTTTGACACTTAAAAGAGTTTAAGTGTTCTTTCCGGAACTGGAAGGGTGAAAGTGTATTTGTGTCAAAACTGAGGGGTGAAACTGTCTACTACCCTTATTTTATTTGTTTGAATAGTTGAGTTTTACCTAGAGGTTGTGATAGGCTGCAAGTTGAAGTGGGTTAGTCTTAATCTGTGCCCACTACCCTCTAATTGTGGAGTACTTAATTCCCAAAATTGAGCTTATCTCCAATAGAAAACTTCATTGATTAATTCAACAACATTTACTTAATTACTTGATTTCGACTTTTGACTTGTTAGTCACTATGACCAAAATGTCCCCATGTAGATGACATGTCTTGACAATGAAACAACTCATAAAGTTGAAGTAAAGAATGTGCAATTTGCGAGCCTTTTAATTGTATAAAATGTGCTAGCCTTTTCTTTTTCTTGATTTGAAATAAAAATATTAAAAAAAAATGACATTTAAAAAAAGACTTTGGGTCTTGACCATAGGAGGCCGTACCATGCCGACAAATCTAGCTGTACCACACTAACATAATACTACTACCTTTCTACTTTATGTTTTAATTTTGTCATATTATGTTACAACAAAAGTGTTTTGAGACAAGTAAAATTGTACTTGCGCTCCGTTCTATGAATCTTCACCTTTTGATTTTTTCAACCGTGATCGGGTCACTTTGACACGGTGATTTAAATAGCCAAACGATGCAAATTAAATTTGCATCGGTCTAGAGTGAAGTATACTCTACAACATCGTACAAAATTTATCAAATTCTTGCATCGCTTTACTAATCAAATCACCAAATTAAAGTGATTCAGTCAATAGTGGTAAAATAAAAATGGTGAAGATTCAGAGAGAACAGAGAAGATACTACTTCTATTCCCGGAAAATAACCATGTTAGACTTCTTTTTTTCAGAATTTCATGGTAATGTTGTGATTTTACTTGTGAAAAAGATAGCATTTTATTGAAATTTTCATAATATCGCAGTGTTATCTTATAATGTAGAAAAAAAATATAACAATTGACACTTAATTTCCATTCATTTTGACGATATTGACATATTGATGCACGCAGTTTCAAAATCGACACTTAACCAGTGGCGAATGCACATGAGAGGGTGTAGGGGTATAGCCCCCACTCAGTTTTCAAAAATTACAATTTCACCACACAATTTATAAATTATATACAACTTAGCGCCCACTGAAATTATACAATAGCATCCATTATTTGAGTTTATTCATTATAACTTTCTCATATTAGCATTTAACCCCCACTCACGTGAAATTCTGGATCCGCTCCTGCACTTAACTACCATGCAGTTTGACATTACTGACACTTTGGTGCACGCAATTTCAAATTTGACACTTAAGTGCACGCTGTATGTATATTACCGATGTAGATAGTGCTTTCTGAACAGACAGATCTTAGCCACGTGACAATCATCCAGCACACCATATTGTGCTCCAAACACACTGGATCACCAGCCGCGCTGATCCACGTGGGGGCTGCGAGACAAGGCCCTCGCATACCGCCGCACGGGACTTGTAGGGACTTAGTGGTCTGGAGGCTAGAGTAAGTCATGTCGCGTGCGAGCCAAGCTCGCGCGCGACCCTTAGTAACTGCTTTTGAGAGATTTATGGCACGAGCTCCATAAACCCGGTCAATCCGGTCAAACCCGGTCAACCCCATAACGGTTCCGGTATACGCGGATAACGTGCTGTAACGGTCCCTATATACGCGGACGAACGTGCCGTTGTGGTTAAGCTAATTAAGCCGCCATTGATGGGCGCATTAACCACACGGCAACGGTCACATTCTCCGTTATATATAGAATCGTTAACCCTTCCATACAGGGGACGAACGACCCGATATACGCGAAAGTTCTGCTAGAATTCTGTCTCTCTCTCACACAGTACTATTGCCTTACTCTCTCCCTACACACAGCCCAACACTTCTTGTGCCATTTTCTATTCTCTGCCTTTGGTGTACACAGAGTTTTCTCTGCCGGATTCTCTTGTACACATTTTGGTGAACCCGACGTGAAACCCTAGCAACATTACAGTAATGTTTTAGCATTTTGTTCAACACAAATTTGTTATTGTTCAAAACAAGCCTTTGACTAGGGAGTCATCAGGAGTAAACTGACGTGACAAGTTTGCCACTTGCTCCACTTTTTGCTTCAATCGCTCATAGTTGGCGCTCATTTCATGGAAGAGCTTCACAGCCTCTTCATCCTTCTGCTTTTGCTGCTCCACCTTCTGCTCCTCAGCTGCGAGGTTATGGAAGCCGCGCTTCAAATTCACGGCCGCGCGAATCTGGGTGACTCTTTTGATAAGATAACCAAAACCCAGCTTGCCTTGGACTTTGGCGTGAAGGTTTTGACACATGCCGAAAAGCAGCTCCGCGCTCTGAGGAGAGATGTCGCAGGTGTGGCTGCAGATAGCTGCTCCAAAATCCAGATGGCTTCGGTCAAAAACAGCCTTCTGTCGATGGGGCCCTATCTCCAGAGATCTCACAAATGATTGAGGATAGGAGAGACGCATCCGAACCAGCCAGTCCACATCAGCTTGCTTCAACCCTAAGCAATGTTAAACCAAGTTAGATTATCGAACTTGTGAATGAAGAATGCGAGATGCGAACAAAAATCACAACATACCAGTTCCTTCAAGGATCTCGCGCAAAGAAGGAATGCGCATTGCTGGGGCGGCTGAAGACTGTCCTCGCTCCATTGCCCTCCTGTCAGTTGCGAGCTCTAACTCCTCATAGTTGGTAGGAAGGGTATAAGCCGCACCAGGTGCGATTGCAGCTCCGACCTGCGAACTCCAAAAGTTCCACGCAGAAAGAGTCACTGCAGGCTCAGTCACCGTCGAATCGCGCAATCACAGGACTGTTGGAATAGATGCCCTAGAGGCAATCGTAGATTTAGTATGAACAATGTTTTGGCTAGAATATTCATTTACTATTTATGGCGATATTTAATATAATGAAGTCCTTAGATAAATTGTGTTATTTATCTTAAATGTCCCTAGTCCATTATATTGATTAATAGAGCAATCAAATATAGACTAGTATGTGGATAGATTGATATGGAGATATCAAGTCTAACACATGGGTATGCATTAGGAGTAATGGCATACTGGATTGACCCACGACGAAAAGGATACATTAGATTATGTGAAGTCACAATCGCTTTTCGTAGTGCTAATATTATTGCAATCCTTAGACTTGAAGTCGCTAGATACTCTAGTTGTGAAATATTGCGCTTTGATGTCATCAAACGTTACACCGTAACTGGGTAATCATAAAGGTGGCTATCGGGCGTAATAGGAAGCAAGCTTAGAGATCGTAGTGATGTAGATAGAATTTGTCCCTCCCACATAATGGGGGTAAATATCCACGACCACTCGAGGGATGAGGCTTATTGAATGTCTGGCCAGACTCAGATAAATTAATATAGAGATATTAATGTTATCTGCAAGCATAAGCATATTCCCAAGATCGAGGAACTATGGATTGGATATACGAGTGTGACTATTTATGTCTCGTGTCCAATCCGGATATGGAGACAAAGTGATAGTGCAATATGACATATTGGGCACAAAGGTTTGTCGGGATCACTGACTATTTCTATTGGTTGGGTTGCATGGATGTGTTGCTAGACACCGCTCCATGTTAGTAATAGTTACTACCAACTATATAGAAACCTATGGGGTCACACGTCAAATAGAGTAGAGCTAGATTTGGGATTAATTAATATGGATTAATTAAAAGAAGGATCATTGTGCAACACCTTGCAAACTTAGTAGGACTAATTTGCAAGGAAGGGAATAGTTCTAGTCCTACTAGAACAAGAAAACTCTTTTATGGAAACAACAAGGAGTTGTTGGAGTATATAAAGGAGGCTCTAGCTTCCTTCCCACTACATGAGTTATTATTAGACATAACACATAAAGAGTGGGAGAGAGCAAAAGAGAGAGCAAGACAAAAAGAGCTAGGGCCGAAACCCTAGCCCTCCCGTCCGCCCCTCTACCCGACGGCAAGGAGAGGGCCGCCCCCTCCCTTGTGCCTTGGTGATTTTTTGCTTTGATCTTCATCCCTCTTCCTCCGGGTTCAAGCTAGCACTTGATTGAAGGAAGAATCTAGATCTCACCTCTAGACGTGGATCAACCGTAGAGACGAGGACATCATTCTTCGTGTGATCTCACAAATCAAAAGATACACATCTTCTATGTCCTTAATCATGTTATGATGTCTCTTCCTGTGATCCTTGGTGGGCTTTGAGTAGGATTATTTTGTTATTCCGCTGCGTTACCTACGTCAAAACCCAACAGTGGTATCAGAGCCACAGGTCGTAGAACATAACATGATATTATGTGTTTACGATTTCAGTTCATTCACCGTGTTATTGTTTATTACGCGAAAACTGAAAAATTGGCATAGTAGATGCAATATTGAATTTGATTCAATCAAACAAGACCCAATTTAACATTGGATGTTAGAATTGGTGAGTTTAATCACATAGGATGTGAATAATTGGGTTCTTGAAAACTTAGGGTTCATGGGCACATGATTGAAAAGGGGTTTTCAATTATGGAAACAAAATTATGGAAATAATTCCATAAGGAAACAACCGTGCTTGGGCAATAAGGAAGGAGGAAGGGGACTAGGGCCGAAACCCTAGCCGCCCGCCCCTCCCTTGCGCGCCAAGCAAGGCCGCGGCCTCCTAGGCGTGCGGCAGTCCTAGGGTTCGGGCCACTTGTTGGCTTGGACCCTTTGGACCGTTGTGAAACCCTAGTTACCCAATTTCATTAAAATTAAACAAGCGCGTTAAAAATTGGTTTTAACTGTATTATGTGCTTTATTGCATGGTGGATGGATATGGCCTAGGATTGTGGATGTTTATTGTTTTGTGGTTTGGTTTACGGCCTGCGAGCTGATCAAATTAATGTAATAATTAATTAAGTTTTACGGCCTGCGAGTCGTTCTGTTTCTCCTCGACATGTGAGGCTTTTATTATTTATTTATTCTAGATGTTAGGCTAGAATTAGAAATATTTAGATGATAGCCAAGAACATGGAGAAGAAGACCGGAGAACCAAAGGAGCCAAAAGACATCCCTAGGCGCGCAGCTATGGTGGAGCATATGGAGATGAGCTCGGCACTTTAGAGCAATTAGATATTATCATTGGCTTGATAATATCATTAGTCTAGAGGCCATATCCATGCCACGTTTTTTTATTTTTGTGGATGTTTATTATTCATGCCTTGTTATTTATTCTGTGTGTATGGCGCTACAAGCAAAAACGATAACAAGATAATAATAAACAAGGTTGGTCTTTTATTTTGGATAGCCCAATCCAAATAAGTAGACCATGTTGATAAAGATCAACCAAACAAGTTAAAAGAAATCCCTCAATTAAATATTGCGTTTTGCCTTCTCTTGCCAAAACACCCTTCATGATCATGGCCTATTAAAATTCGGGCTTGCCAAAGCAAGGCGATTTTAATTTTTCATGATGTGTTGCGGACGACGCAAGCTAGTAATGCGTGTATGTTGAAAGCAAGAGGTTGGACGCAACTAGGCAAGAATCAATTGGATTGATGAGCTTAGAGGCATGACAATTAGGAGTTATCCAATTGGATAAAGAATAAAAGGAATTTATTCACCTAATTGGACCGAGAGTTGCATGAGATGCAATTGGAATGGTTCCTACCTAAATAACCAATTCTTGGGTGACTTGCCAAAGCAAGCTCAAGGAGAAGTGAAATAAGGATCTTGGACCCACTAGAAAATATAAAGATATTTTCCGCTTTAATAGTGAGGGCTATTAAACCGAGAAAAATAGTGGGAGCTATATTTAATGATCTAGCCATTGTTAAATATAGTTAAATTGTTCAAAATACTAAATTGCATATTTCTCGTTTTGTAGAATTCCAAATGGCAAACAACAACGCATCGAGTTCATCCCTACGATCTGTCCTTGAGAAGGATAAATTGTCTGGAACAAATTTCCTTGACTGGTACAGAAACTTGAGGATTGTCCTCAAGCAAGAAAAGAAGCTGTACGTCTTGGACACTCCAATCCCAGACCCACCACAAGATGAGTCTCTACTAGCGGCAGTAAGGGCACGTCAGAAACATGTTGATGATTCTAATGACGTGACTTGCCTCATGCTTTGTACCATGACTAGTGAGCTTCAGAAGCAACACGAGAACATGGAAGCCTATGATATGATCAGACACTTGAAACAATTGTTTCAGGAACAGGCAAGGCATGAGCGCTATGAAGTGTCTAAAGCATTGTTCAAAAGTAGTCTTGCAGAGGGGAATCCAGTAGGCCCTCATGTACTCCGAATGATCGGGTACATAGAGAACCTTGAGAGACTGGGGTTCCCACTCGGCCAGGACTTGGCGACTGATCTCGTCTTGCAATCGTTGCCTGACAGTTATAATCAGTTCATTATGAACTATAATATGTATGAGATCAACAAGTCTTTGCCAGACCTATTGAACATGCTAAAGACAGCTGAGCAAAGCATCAATAAAGGCAAGGGCAAGGCCATAATGATGGTACACAAGAAGAAGGGCAAGTCAGTTGCATCTACTTCAAAAGAAAAACGCAAGAAAGTTGCGAAATCCAAGGATGCCCTAAAGCCTAGTGGAGGCGTGGCTAAAGGTGAATGTCACTACTGCAGCCAGCCGGGTCACTGGAGGAGGAATTTCCCTAAATATCCGGAGGATAAGAAGCTTGGAATAGTGATTCCACCACCACCAGGTATTTATGTTATAGACGTCAATCTTTCTATTTCATCATCCTGGGTATTGGATACCGGATGTGGTTCTCACATTTGTCGTAATGTGCAGGATTTGAAAAGAAGTAGAAGATTACGAAAAGGGGAGATAGACTTGCGCGTCGGGAATGGAGCAAAGGTTGCTGCATTAGCTGTAGGCGTTTATGAGCTATCTTTGCCTTCTGGACTTATTTTAGAATTAGACAATTGCTTTTATGTGCCTGCTATGAGCAGAAACATTATTTCCGTTTCTTGTTTGGACGAGAAAGGTTTTTCTATTTCAATAAAGGACAAGTGTTGCTCCATTTATTTTGATAGTATGCACTATTGTAGTGCGCATTTGTCTAATGGATTGTATATCCTTGATCTAAATAATCCAATCTATAACATAAATACTAAAAGGATTAAAACTAATGATTTAAATCCTACATATCTATGGCACTGTCGTTTAGGCCATATAAATGAGAAACGCATATCTAGACTCCATAAGGATGGACTTCTAGACTCATTTGATTTGGAATCATATGAGACATGTGAATCTTGTTTATTAGGAAAAATGACAAAGTCCCCTTTCAATAAGAAAGGCGAGCGGACTAGTGAGTTATTGGCACTCATACATACTGATGTATGCGGACCATTCCCCACGCCTGCCAGAGGTGGTTACACCTACTTCATCACATTTACTGATGATTTCAGTAGATATGGATTTGTATACCTTATGAAGGCCAAATCCGAATCCTTTGAATTGTTCAAAGAATTCAAGAGTGAAGTAGAGAAGCAACTTGGCAAGAGTATTAAAGCTCTACGATCGGATCGTGAAGGAGAATACTTAAGCCAAGAGTTTGATGAGTATCTTAGAGAGTGTGGGATAGTATCCCAGCTCACTCCACCCGGAACACCACAATGGAATGGTGTATCTGAGAGGAGGAATCGCACTCTATTAGATATGGTGCGATCTATGATGTCTCAAACAGATCTTCCGATATCCTTTTGGGGACATGCTCTAATGACGGCAGCTTTTACCATTAACCGTGTTCCATCCAAATCAGTCATGAAGACGCCATATGAGATATGGGCTGGGAGGCGTCCCATAGTGTCGTTTATGAAGATTTGGGGCTGCGACGTTTATGTAAAGCGTTTACAAACAGACAAGCTCGGGCCTAAAGCGGATAAGTGTAAGTTTGTGGGATATCCTAAGGAGACTAAAGGATATTACTTCTATAACCCTACCGAAAACAAAGTGTTTGTTGCTCGGACCGGCGTGTTTCTAGAAAGAGAACTAGTCTCTAAAGAAGCAAGTGGGAGGGTTGTAGAACTTGAAGAAATTCATGAACCACAAACCACTGAACCGATAATGGAACATGAACGGGAACCACAAGAAGTTGTGGAAGAACCTGTTCAAGTAACACAGGAACTCCGTAGATCAGGAAGAGTGCGTCATGAGCCAGAGAGGTATGGACTTCTCGTGACTGAGCCCGATGACGTACCACTCATGGATGATGAGCCTGCAAACTATGGAGAAGCCATGAGTGGCCCAGACTCTAAGAAGTGGCTAGAAGCCATGAGATCCGAAATGGATTCCATGTACACCAACAAAGTTTGGACTTTGGTGGAACCACCCGAAGGGGCTCGACCCATAGGGTGCAAGTGGGTCTTCAAGAAGAAGACCGACATGGATGGCAAGGTAGTTGCCTATAAAGGACGATTGGTGGCCAAAGGTTATAGACAGATTCATGGTATTGACTATGATGAGACATTTTCACCAGTCGCCATGACTAAATCCATTCGAATCTTGCTTGCTATTGCACCATACTACGACTATGAGATTTGGCAAATGGATGTCAAAACAGCGTTCCTTTATGGGAACCTCCTTGAGGATGTGTACATGACACAACCAGAGGGTTTTGAAGATCCAGAGAATGCCAATAAAGTCTGTAAGCTGCAAAGGTCCATTTATGGATTAAAGCAAGCTTCTAGGAGCTGGAATCGACGTTTTGATGACGCGGTCAAAGAGTTTGGCTTCATCAAGAACGAAGATGAGCCTTGTGTTTACAAGAAGGTTAGTGGGAGCTCTATAGTATTTCTGGTCTTGTATGTGGATGACATACTAATCATTGGCAATGACATTCCTACTCTGCAATCTGTTAAAGATTGGCTAGGAAAGTGCTTTGCGATTAAAGACTTAGGAGACGCAGCCTATATACTGGGTATAAAGATCTATAGAGATAGATCTAAAAGGTTGCTTGGCCTAAGTCAGAGTACATATATTGACAAGGTGTTGAAGAGGTTCAACATGCAAGATTCCAAGAAGGGATTCTTGCCCATGTCACATGGAGTCACTCTTTCCAAGAATGACTGTCCCTCCAACGAGATGGAGAAGGACCGCATGAGCAGGATACCCTATGCTTCGGCCATAGGATCCATCATGTACGCCATGCTATGTACTAGACCAGACGTATCATACGCGTTGAGTATGGTGAGCAGATACCAGTCCAATCCGGGTGAGAGTCACTGGATTGCTGTCAAGAACATCCTAAAGTACTTGAGAAGAACTAAGGATGTATTCTTGATATTTGGAGGAATGGAAGAGCTAAGTGTAAAGGGTTACACTGACGCAAGCTTCCAAACCGACAAGGATGATTACAGATCGCAGTCTGGATACGTGTTTTGCCTGAATGGAGGAGCTGTGAGCTGGAAGAGTTCCAAGCAAGGCACAGTTGCTGATTCTACAACAAGAAGCTGAGTACATTGCTGCTGCGGAAGCGGCTAAAGAGGCAGTATGGATAAAGAAGTTTATCACTGAGCTCGGTGTGGTCCCTAGCATAGTGGATCCCGTAGAGTTGTACTGTGACAACTCTGGGGCAATCGCACAGGCAAAGGAACCAAGATCGCACCAAAAGTCAAAGCATGTACTTAGGAGATTCCATCTTATTCGTGATATGATCGATCGAGGAGATGTGAAGATATGCAAGATTCCGACGGATGACAACGTGTCAGATCCGCTCACGAAACCTCTTGCGCAGCGAAAGCATGAAGGGCACGCCAGATCTATAGGCATACGAGATGCGCCAGATTGGCTCTAGTGCAAGTGTGAGACTGTTGGAATAGATGCCCTAGAGGCAATCGTAGATTTAGTATGAACAATGTTTTGGCTAGAATATTCATTTACTATTTATGGCGATATTTAATATAATGAAGTCCTTAGATAAATTGTGTTATTTATCTTAAATGTCCCTAGTCCATTATATTGATTAATAGAGCAATCAAATATAGACTAGTATGTGGATAGATTGATATGGAGATATCAAGTCTAACACATGGGTATGCATTAGGAGTAATGGCATACTGGATTGACCCACGACGAAAAGGATACATTAGATTATGTGAAGTCACAATCGCTTTTCGTAGTGCTAATATTATTGCAATCCTTAGACTTGAAGTCGCTAGATACTCTAGTTGTGAAATATTGCGCTTTGATGTCATCAAACGTTACACCGTAACTGGGTAATCATAAAGGTGGCTATCGGGCGTAATAGGAAGCAAGCTTAGAGATCGTAGTGATGTAGATAGAATTTGTCCCTCCCACATAATGGGGGTAAATATCCACGGCCACTCGAGGGATGAGGCTTATTGAATGTCTGGCCAGACTCAGATAAATTAATATAGAGATATTAATGTTATCTGCAAGCATAAGCATATTCCCAAGATCGAGGAACTATGGATTGGATATACGAGTGTGACTATTTATGTCTCGTGTCCAATCCGGATATGGAGACAAAGGGATAGTGCAATATGACATATTGGGCACAAAGGTTTGTCGGGATCACTGACTATTTCTATTGGTTGGGTTGCATGGATGTGTTGCTAGACACCGCTCCATGTTAGTAATAGTTACTACCAACTATATAGAAACCTATGGGGTCACACGTCAAATAGAGTAGAGCTAGATTTGGGATTAATTAATATGGATTAATTAAAAGAAGGATCATTGTGCAACACCTTGCAAACTTAGTAGGACTAATTTGCAAGGAAGGGAATAGTTCTAGTCCTACTAGAACAAGAAAACTCTTTTATGGAAACAACAAGGAGTTGTTGGAGTATATAAAGGAGGCTCTAGCTTCCTTCCCACTACATGAGTTATTATTAGACATAACACATAAAGAGTGGGAGAGATCAAAAGAGAGAGCAAGACAAAAAGAGCTAGGGCCGAAACCCTAGCCCTCCCGTCCGCCCCTCTACCCGACGGCAAGGAGAGGGCCGCCCCCTCCCTTGTGCCTTGGTGATTTGTTGCTTTGATCTTCATCCCTCTTCCTCCGGGTTCAAGCTAGCACTTGATTGAAGGAAGAATCTAGATCTCACCTCTAGACGTGGATCAACCGTAGAGACGAGGACATCATTCTTCGTGTGATCTCACAAATCAAAAGGTACACATCTTCTATGTCCTTAATCATGTTATGATGTCTCTTCCTGTGATCCTTGGTGGGCTTTGAGTAGGATTATTTTGTTATTCCGCTGCGTTACCTACGTCAAAACCCAACAAGGACAAGCTGACGTCACGCCTAAAACCCTAAAAGACCAGACGACGCGACTCTAAGGGTTTAGGTCATAATGGCACGCACGGGGGCTAAACTTGCGCGTATTTGAATTGGTGCGTGGCGGCGACGCGTACGTTGGTTCCTGCGCATGGAAGCCTATCCGGCTATGAGTCTTCACGCGCAGAAAGGGGGCTAATGTAGTTAGTGCTTTCTGAATAGACAGATCTTAGCCACGTGGAAATCATCCAGCACACCATATTGTGCTCCACACACACTGGATCACCAGCCGCGCTGATCCACGTGGGGGCTGCGAGACAGGGCCCTCGCATACGACCGCACGGGACTTGTAGGGACTTAGTGGTCTGGAGGCTAGAGTAAGTCATGTCGCGTGCGAGCCAAGCTCGCGCGCGACCCTTAGTAACTGCTTTTGAGAGATTTATGGCACGAGCTCCATAAACCCGGTCAACCCCATAACGGTTCCGGTATACGCGGATAACGTGCTGTAACGGTCCCTATATACGCGGACGAACGTGCCGTTGTGGTTAAGATAATTAAGCCGCCATTGATGGGCGCATTAACCACACTGCAACGGTCACATTCTCCGTTATATATATGATCGTTAACCCTTCTATACAGGGGACGAACGACCCGAGATACGCGAAAGTTCTGTCAGAATCCTGTCTCTCTCTCACACAGTACTATTGTCTTACTCTCTCCCTACACACAGCCCAACACTTCCTGTGTCATTTTCTATTCTCTGCCTTTGGTGTACACAGAGTTTTCTCTGCCGGATTCTCTTGTACACAACCGACAACCCGTTTCAATTTTGATGACGGTTTCATTGATGCAAGTTGATTACCCAAGTGATAGTCGTCATCGAAATTGGAACCGAATGTCAGAAATTGGAGCGGGATGTCAATAATTTGCATATTGCGTGCACTTAAGTGTCACTTTTGAAACTGTGTGCATCGAAGTGTCAATAATGTCAAACTGTATAGTATTTAAGTGTTTATTTTAAAACTTCTTTTTTGAGAAAGTGTTTATTTTAAAACTACGTGTAATAAAATGTCAGTATTATCAAATTGCATGGTAGTTAAGTGTCAATTATTCAAATAAAAATATTACGACATCGTGAAAAAACTAGGAAGTTTTGATACCATTTTACAATTGAAGTAGTTGTATTAAAATGCATGAAAAATGTCAAACATGAACATCCTTTTGAGACAGAGAGAGTATAAGGTCAACTTCGTGCAGCCAATTACGAAGACAAAACTGACTAAGATCACCTAGCAGTATATGTTTTGTAAATAACTAAATATACCATATACTAGCGTGCTAGGTTGGTGTTAGAGCATTTGAAATCTCTGAATTCGGATCTGGATAGGCGCAGAATATGATGTAAATCTCTCTCTATATATTTATGGCATATACTACTAGTATTATAGTAGTACTTGTTTTAGGTAGTGACATTTTGATCGAAAAAAATTGTAGGTAGTGACAAATTTTGCTATTATAAATGGACAAGTTGAATGACTAAAATTCGGAAGAGTTACATGTCATGAATGTCTGTCCAAAAGTCAATGACAATCCTGTAATGCACTAGTAATTAATTTGCCCTATTGAGATCATAAAAAATGCTAATTAAAAAAAACAAATGAATGAGAAGTTCAAGAAATAGAGTCATTTTAACACCTACTTCCGTGTGTAGCGTCAAGTGTTCCGGTTAATTGAGACTATGTTGTGGATATATGTATTTATTACTCTCTCAGCACTCGCACACGAGCCACTTATAAAGAATATGGTCATTTCAAGAATCACGCAATGGCAGATTGTGATATTCTTTTTCTCTTTTGAGAAAATATTGCAGTCATGTAAAAGTGCAAATCCGAGCAAGCTATAAAACTCATAAGTAAGGATGAAAATGGTTCGGTTCGGTCCGGTATTGGCACCCATCCGAACCGAACCGCATTTAACCGTTTGGGCAAAACTCAAACCTAATCCGGACCGTTCATGGCTCCAAACCGAACCGAACCGTAAATGACCGGTTTGGTTCGGTTTTAAACCGCGGTATTATTTCATTTAAAATTTCTTAATAGTTCATTCAACAATCAAACGATTGCTAAAATTTCTGTCAAACAATTAAAAAATTAGGTAGAAAACATTAAATCAATTTTAGAACCATTTAATGGGTTTGGTTCGGTTTTGAGGTACATACTGTATATGAAATATGTTGAAGTTATCAAGTTCGGTAGTTCTATAGCCTAATATGCTACATAAACGGTTCGGTTCGGTTTTTACGGTTTTTTGATATTTCAAACCTAAATCGAACCGTATTATACGGTTTGGAATTTTTGCAAACCTGGACCGAACCGTAATAGTTTCTAAACCGAACCGAACTGAACCGAACCAAACCGCCCGGTTCGGCTCGGATTGCGGTTTTTCCGGTTTGAACTTGCATCCCTACTCATAAGGACTGAGTCCACACTTTCCTTGAATTATTTTACAACAAATTGGCGAATTGGTGGAATTAGAATTTAAAAGGAAAGGTAAAAAGACACTTTGACCTCCTGAGGTTTGACACAAAGACACTTTCACCCATTCTGGTTTGGGAATGGGCACTTTTATTTTTTCAGTGTGCCAAACTTCGGGACACTTACACCCCCTGGTTGTGTCTTTCCATACTCTGAGGGCAAATTCATCCCCAAAGCGACTATTAGTGATGGAACCCCACCCCCACACTAATGGCCTCGCCATTAGGGAGTGTAGGTCAGTAAGTATCCTGTAATTTGGCACGATGAAGGACTGAAAGTGTCATTTCCCGATTTAGAAATGGTAAAAGTGTCTTTGAATCAAACTCAAGGGGGGTGAAAGTGTCTTTTGCCCTTAAATTGATATGTGAGTTGCACTATACAGTTCACCTAACTATCTGAGCTCTTACAAGCATAGCTTTTGTTAGCTACAATATTCGTGGTGGGTGGGAGGCACATCCCTTTCAGGTGTGCAGAGACATTTTATTTTCAATGATTAATATTTGGCATATACTAATCTCACTTTAAGCATAATATTTGGTAATATACTAACTTGAACCTCATATTGGATGTTATCACCGAATCCAAAAATGTCGTGCAATTGAATATCCAAATATGACATAACGCGGGGGGGGGGGGGGGGGGGGGGTGGGGGGGGGGGGGGGGAGTTGAAACAATTTATTTGATCATTTGATGTGACTTTTGTCTCAAACCATATCAAATATATCTCTATGTTTCTGCACCATTAGAAGCCAAAAGGAGCTAAATATACTGCCTATTTTTTTTGGTAATTAACATACTAGTTCAAAGTTGTCTTCTCAGCAACTAAATTATACAGAAGGAAATAGGACATAGCTAAAAATGGAACTTACAAATTAGTCTAGTCAATTTAGTCTCTAACTAGCCAAGGAAACCAATTAGGGCACCCTACATCCTCCTAACCAATAACTTACAACAACAACAACTAGGGCACTTGAAACTGCACACCCACAGCCCTCAAGAAAAGGACTCATACTAATGACAGAATTCAACAATGGGAGATTTCACTAAGTTCTTGAATAAGTGTTTCCATAGGTGGCCTGTGGTCTGGATTTTCCTGGGTGCAAAGAAGTGCAATCTTCCCCAGCTTAGCAGCTTCGGACTCCGAGAAGTTTCCGGAAATCTTCTCGTCGACAAAGTCTTCAACTTTACCAGATTCTGCGCCTTGGCGATTCGAGTAAGTGATCTTGCTGTTTCCTGAGAGGATTTGGAACACAATCATACCAAATGCGTAAATATCACTCTTCTCAGTGAAGCGGCCGGTGGTGGTGTATTCTGGAGCCATGTATCCCATTGCGGCACTAGCTTTGAGGGTTGAGAAGATGACATCATCCGCGAGGAGTTTGTGCAGACCAGCATCAGAAAGCAATGGGTTGTACCTTTGGTCGATTAGCACTTTCTCAGCCGATATGTTTTGGTGGAGTAGGGCAAGCTTATTTCCTTTCTTTCCATGCATGTACCCTATGCCTGGTTTAACAAAATTTGAATGTCAGCGTGTTTTCTCCATGTGTATATATGATAATGTTACGGTCTAACTAAGAGAAAGGATGTGGTGGAAACATATATATAATCCTCAAAATCAAATGAATAAAGGTGTTAATGAATCTCTTAGTGCTCTTTGACCACATCTAGCAGGGTGAAAGCAAAACAGGTTATGCAACGGTCTTTCAAGCAGGGTGTTTCCAATAAGTTGATTCGGTAATTTAAGGCTCTACCAACTTCATCACGAGTTAAATTTATAAAAATCAAAAAGAAAAATTCTTCCTTGGACGACTGATGGTAATAATGTAAACAGCCATCCAACCAAGATAGAATTATCTTACGAAACACCAGTTTCCTTATAACAGATTTTGGAACTCCCTGTCAATGTTCTATGAGAAAGGATACCCCAAGAATTACATCATAGAAGTGCTAATTATCAAAAGGGAATTTATTGGAAAAAGTTGATTATCTTTGTTAGGTAATGAATTAGAAGATTTGATGTGGTGAAGAGTATAACCGCCATGTGCATGTGTAAAAGAAAAGGAAAAGCTAGTTCAATGAGTAGAAGGAAGTGAAGAAAAAGAACATACCTTTAGCAATGCCTTGAATAATGGAAATTCTAGTAGACCATTCAAGAACCTTCCCACTGCCAGGCTTCAAGTCAAGATACTGCAACAGGTTCCCTTTCGGTACAAAGTCATAGACAAGGAAACACTCTCCCCTTCCTTTAGAACAGCAAAAGCCTCTCAATCTCAAGAGATTCTCATGTTTCAACGACGTCAAAATCTTCAACCCCTTCAAGAACTGAGTTTCATCAGACTTGCAGCTACTCTTCGCAATGCACTTGATAGTAACAACAGAACCATCCCTCAACAACCCCTTGTAAACAGCTGAGAAGCTACTTTTTCCCAACAAGTTTGCATCCGAGAAGTATTGGGTAGCAGATTCAACATCTTCTAAATTAAACATGAAGCTCTCGAAAATCTCTTGGGAGAAACCACTTCCAGTCCATCCTTTCGCCATTGGGTCCCACCCATTAGAATATTCTAGAGATATTAGTGGAGAGGCGCTCTTTCTGTAGACTTCTTTCACCTGATCAGTACTGAGCCTGCTATCTGACGCATCAAAGGCACTTCCGATCTTCTGTTTGCGACGGCGGTACCATGAGAATGTGAAAAGGCCGGCGACTGTTAAAGCAGCCATCACTCCAACTACTCCACATACGGCAACAATTTTTGGGCTTTTTGAATGGTTTGAACAATGGGTTTGAGTGCAATTTGATGGTAAGTTTGCAGACTCCGGAAGGTTCTTCCTGGGAAGACTGTTTGAACCTGGTCCAAAGGGTTCGGGTTTATGAGGATTTATATTATCAGAAGCAGAACAAACTTCCAAGGACTGAAAACCAACACCACACAGCCCTGTATTGTTATTGTACAGGAATCCTTCATTTAATCTCTTTAATCCTGCATTTGTACCATGCAAAAAAACAGATCCCTGTCAGCATTCTTCTTTTCGCAGAAGTATAGTCATGGACAATCAAACAAATTAAGGAAACATAAACATACATACACCTAAGTTTGTGAATCTAAATATATTACCTTCAGGGACACTGCCAGATAGAGTATTATTCCTGAGGTCTAGAACTTCTAGCATAGGAGGATCGGCTAACTTGATGGGGATTGAACCAAAGAGCTGATTAAAGCTCAAATCCAGCCTTTTTAACATTGCTAGGTCGCCAAGGCTTGCTGGGATTGCCCCAGTTAGTTGGTTATATTGCAGAGCAACCACGCTAAGCTTTTGAAGAGACCCTAGCTGATTAGGGACGCTGCCGCTTAACTTGTTGTAGCAGAGTTGCAAAACTACAAACACAATATAATGCGGATAAGTTTCTCTTAATTAAAGAGGCAATGTTACTTACCAAAAAATAAAGAGACGTTGCAAATATGAAGCTGAATCAGCTGATAGAAATGAAGAAGCTAAGTTTGAGAGCATGCTTTAAGATTAATGCAACCCATGCAAACTATTCTTGGTCAAGAGTTGAGCTGTGTTCACAGAAGTATAAGGGGGGTCCAACTCCTGGTCAAGAATTACCAAAACTATGTTTCCAGTCCACTTGCAACATAACTATGAACTTCAAATGACACAGTTCAATTTCAACCACACCCTACTAAGCCCCAAAATGATTTAAGCAAGTGAAAAATGTGGATTCTGATGTCCATTCAAGTCCTATTTATGAAGAACAAGTGGGAAAATCCAAAACTCAGCTGGATCAAGGATGCCTATTCAAGTATGGATCCACATGAATTAATAATGAATTCCTCAACTCATCGATTCAACAATCAAGTCCATATCCATACGTCGCTTAGCTTCATCAACTTCAACCATTCCATCTTTCTAGTAGGGTACTTGGATAGAAGGTCATCCCCATGTCGTAAATTGGCCCCAAAACATGTGAGGTATAAGAGAATAAACGCTAGCAGAGGTGGATATCTTAACTAGTTATGAAACTAAAGTAAGAACCATTTCTATCTTTCCTGCAGTTTTTCCATCCTCTCCCATGGATAAGATTAGCCGCTCCTTCCTCAGACGTGTTTGCTTTCAGATATTGAATAAATAGGGTTCTTAATCTTATACTATAACATGGAAGCAACCTTTTCACAGGTGCTTATTTGAGTGAAAAATGCATGAGTAACAACTATCTACAAGTGTCTCTATTGGTGTTTGTCCAAACTCATTTCTTCCCCTAGGTTAACTTAGACTAAGTCATGTCTTATCATCTCTTTCCCTCGTCTACCATAAACATGACTGAGTATTTTTCTGCTCATGTGTGATTGCTTTTTAATATTCCAGCATTGTTAGCTCCAATGAACACGACTGAACGATTGATTATTCAAGCGTCCGGACTATTCATCATGGCTGTCCAAATACATTTGAACCACAAATTTAGTGTGGGGCCAGCCAAAATACATGATACAAATGCATGTGACTGCCAAATGTCCATATCCTGTACCAAATAAGATTTTTTCCGACAGTGAAGTAGTGAATTGGTTAAATCACAGTTCTGGGTTGAAATACTGAAATCTGGAACTCATGCGACAATGGATCACTGCAATGCTCAGACAGTACTTAACTTCCGTTTTTTCACTCATTAAGATTCATGAAACTTCATTCTGAGTAGAATTTAAGGTATCAATGTTCTTACAAGCATGTTTCCTTCAATCAATGGTTTGGTTGTACTCTATACCAGTCCAAAAACTCTTGGGGTGATACTTTCTACCAAGGATGCTTATTGTTTGAACCAGCATTCCATGGTCCAAGACCATGACAAGGTGGTGGTCTATATCATATTTTGAAACACTCCAAAATAAATATCTGGATTTAGGGTGATTAGACCACCATCTAATCTTGGCCCAGGACCAAACAACACTTTCTTGTTGTCTTCCCAGCACAAAGGCGTGGCTCATGCTTCACTCTCTAGTCTCCTCCCTATTTCTTGGCCCCATGACTTTTTAGCTATCATTTTCCATTCAAATTTCATCCTCTATAACTTTCCAACTAGAACACAGTAGGACTAGTAGTTTTGACATAGCAACAAAGTGGGTACGTTTGGTTTTCTAGGATTAGCGGTATTTGCTGGGACTGGACTAAATATAGTCCATGTATTAGTTAATATTGTGCTTGGTTGTTGTGGACTAACTTTAATACAGGTACTAAATAGTGTGAAAAGATGAGGTTTAATACCCTAAATTAGTACCCTCTCATATGAGGGTATTAGCTGGATATGACTATTTGTATCTTAATGCTGACTAATACTGCACGAAACCAAACAAATTATTAATTATAGCTCAGCTAATCCAATCCAATCGTATCCAGAAAATTTATTCCAGTCCAGTCCAATCCGAATAGTCAGGAAAACCAAATGTGCTTAAGGGTAAAAGGAGTACTTTAGCCCCCAAAGAATGTGCTTTCACTATGACCTAACATCAAACGAGTAATTATTGCATGCTCTAAGAGAAAATATGACGTGGTGCTCTAATCAATACAACACAGGACACGTCAGGAACATGTAGGAAATCCACTTTCTTTTGTCTGCCACTTATTCTCTTTCTTCCTGACGTGTTCTGTGATGTATGGTTAGAGCAAAACCACATCATTTACTCTAGAGCATACAAAAACCACTCACATCAAACACAAAGGGGGCACAAAAACCTAAAAACCAAAAGGAGGAACTTCCTTTAAAAGTTCAATCAAGCATGTCAATCTCAAACTAAAGTAAGCAATAAAAGTGAACAATAATTAAGCAATTAATCAATTCAAGCATATGTTCTCAGCTTCAAATTAGTAACAAACCCTCAACTAATTAACCAAATCTTGAACCACCCACAATCCCAAATCAGCTCCAAAAACACACAGATCTAGCACTAACCTTGAAGATTAGCCATCTTCCCAATCTGAGAAGGTATCTCCCCAGAGAGATTATTCACATTGAGATACAAATCAGCGAGCTGACCCAGATTCGCAATCTCCTTAGGAACCTCCCCTCTCAGCTGATTGAAATGCAGGTACAGACCCGACAAGCTCTTGAGGTCGCCGATCTCCGGCGGGATTTCTCCGGCGAGGCCTTTGCCCTGGAGAGAGATGTTGACGATTTGGCCGAACCCATCACAGGCGATGCCTTCGAAGGAGCTGTCGCAGGGGTCTGTGGCGTGGGGAGACCAGGAGGAGAGGTAGAGGTTTTGTGGGTCGAGTGAGGCTTTGATGGCCATGAGAGTGGTGAGTTGGGTGGTGGTGGGTGAAGATGGAGATGGGTGTGTGAGGAGGAGAGTGGAGATGAAGAGGAAGAGTGGAAGGAAGGCCATTGATGGAGAAATGGTGGAGATTTTTTGGGGAAGACAGTGGTGATACTTTTCTGGGCTGCTTCTGGTTTGTAGTTCAAAACACACACACAAACACACACAGAGAGAGAGAGCAGTAGCCTTTTTGGAATTCGAATCTTGGGGACAGGAAGAACCGGTAACAGGTTAAAAATATATAATTTCTCATATTAGAATTTTTGAAAATTTTATTTAGTGAAGTACCACTAACTGTGTAGTTAGGGTGATAGCTCAAGTAGTAGGGCATTAGAAGCAGTAGCGGACCTAGCTAGGGACTGGCTAGGTCCCCCACTCAAATTTTTGAAATTGCAATTTTACCCTTACTTTGTTTTAGTTATTCAGTTTTGCCCCCATTAAAATTTATTATAGCCCCCACTCAACGTTATAAAATTTAGTTTTATCCTTATTTTTGTTTCGATTTTTTAGTTTACCCCCGACAAAAAATTCACTATAGCCCCCACTCATCTTGAAATTTAATTGACCCCTTATTCTATTCGATTTTTCAAATTTAGCCCCCACTACAAAGAATTTCTGAATCCGCTCCTGATTAGAAGCTCTTACATTAGGTCTCGGGTTCAAACTTGGTTGACAAAAACACTGTATTTCTCAAGAAAAAACATATACTACCAACTCTTTTTCTTCTCTTTCAGTTTACTAATTCACATACTTTCTATTTTATAAAGTTTTTTTAAAATGACATTTATACGCTCAACTCAGCCCACCATTTAACCATCCATTATTCTCAATTTCTCAATATCTCTCCATCTACTCATCATCTCCCAACTCAGTTAAAAAGCATCATCTCCCATATTATCATCTTATCCCTTCAAAATCTTCACCCTAACCCATCACCAACATATACCTCCTCTATTTTTTCTCCATGTCGAGCAACCTCCTCACCCCTCTCTATCTCTCAGCAGCTAACGAGTCGAGCCACACCACCCACCCTCAGCCACACCGGTCCACCCTCTGGCCATGGAGGCGGTCGTCGTTTGAACGGGCCAGGGGGAACGCCGGCGAACCATATTTATCTCTCTCTCACCAAACCCTTCTAACAAACACATATAGTTGTACGAACTCCATAAAGGTGATGTTGATGCACGGGTTCAAAATTAGTTTCTGCTATTGTGAATGCTAAAATTTTAGGGTAAAAGACATTTTCCACCTCCGAGTATGGAGAAAATATATTTTACCCCCTAATTTATGGATAAATACATTTCACACCCCCTATTAGAGTTAAGAACTAACGGTGGACTAACGGAGGAATAAAAAGACAAAAATACTCCTGAAAAATGTTGAGAAATTACCCCACTATAAATACCATTTCCTTTCTCCTCCTTCTCATTTCCAAACCCTAACATTACCTCTTCCCCTCTCTCTCTTACGTCTCTCTTCTTCTCATCTCTCACTCACCTCCATCCCTCTGTCTCTCTCTTCCCGTCGGACAACCACCACCACCATCCCTCAGTTTTTCCTTCCTTCATTCATGTGGAGGGCTGTCCGGTTTCTTAGTCGATCGAGAGAACCCTGACCTCCACCTCCGTCCAGCTTCAATCCATGAAACCCACCACTACCGCTGCTCTAACCCAGAAGTCGAACCCACTGTGATTGAAACAACCAGGACCGCCAGGAACAACGAGGTAGCTCTCTCTTTCTCTCCTTTTCCGATCAAGGGTTGGCTCGAGCGAAAGGCGACTTTGAATAAGTGTCGTCGTCCGGTGTTGGGTCTTTCAGATGGAAATCGAAGGTCGAGGATGACGGTGATGTCAAAGACCATTCTTTTTCAACTGGGTTGTCCCCTTCTTGTCTCTCAAAGACCTCTCCGTCAGTTTCACCGTCTTCGATGACGAATTCGGTTCCGATCAGACAACACCCACTTCCCATTTTGGGGGGTTTTAACTCTGGATTGCAATTCGAGAGCCTCTGTCTCTCAGGTATTCGCTTTGACGATTGCGGCTTCAATTAGCTCTGGAGGAGCTGCAAGAAACTAAAGAAGCTTCAATTGAGGACTTTGTGTTTTTGGAGTTTGCAGTGTTTGCAGGTTGAGGCAAGTTGTTTGGAGTGTTTGCATGTTGGTGTCTTGGAGGTTAGGAGAAGATGATGGTGGCTGGTTCAGGTGGGTTTAGGTGATGGTGATGTAACGGTGGTCTGATGGTATTGTGTGGCTGTGAATGAAGGTGTTGGTGGTAGTAGCTATTGAGAAGTCCCACATCGGACATTCAAGAAGAATAAATATAATTAATAAGTGTCATAGGCTACTCTCCTCATTGCCAATTGATTTTGAGGTGGAACCCCATGGATTCTTTCATGGTATCAGAGCATGTCGCTCATACCTTCTTCTCTGGCGACGCCGCCGCTTTACTTTCTTGCCAATATACACAATCTCGTTCCTTCCAAACTTGACAGCACTAATTTCGTTCTATGGCGGCATCAGATCCGATCTCTGTTTTGCACTTACTCCCTTTTTGGATATCTCGATGGTTCCACCGTCTGTCCTCTGTCTCACGTTTCATAAGAGACCGTTCCGGTTGCCAATCCGGCGTTTTCGACTTAGATCTTAAGTGCTTAACGCTACTTTGTCCACTGAAGTACTTACCCTGGTGGTTGGGTGCTCTACATCTGGTGAGGCTTGGCAGACTCTCCAGCGCCGCTATGCCTCCTTAACAAGATCTAACATTATCCAGTTGAAGTCCGACCTTCAAATCACCAGAAAGGGGTCCGATTTGATCGATGTTTACATGCAGAAGCTTTCGACGATTCGCCACAAACTTACTCTTTCGTCTGTCATCATTGAAGACGAGGACATGCTGCTTTATAATGTATTGTAACAGGAGGGTGCTATCTGTCCACCCCCATCCACTGATAGGGGTGCAAAATGTTTATCTATAAATTAGTGAGCAAATGTATTTTCTCCATACTCAGAGGGTGAAAAATATCTTTTACCCAAAATTTAATGAAGATTTTATGGATTGAGCAGAAACAATAAAATAATATTTTTCCTTTAGATAAAAGGAAAGAAAGAAGTGTGATATTATTTCTTCTGCCAAAAACTGGGTGTGTATTTACTACCACTACTCGTACAAAATAAAAGATGTTGCCGTCAAGAGACAATCATACAAAATCGTTTAATGCTATTTTTTTCAAATATTTGAGATATTAAATGTGAAGTGCACAGAGAGTTATAAGTCACTTTCAAATAATGCAAATCAAGAGTTCGAAATTCGAACATGTTACAATCACTTTTTTGTCATGGTTTGGTAATGAGAAATTAGGACCACATGTGACTAAGAGAACATGACAATGCTGTGTGCTTAGTACTACTACATGTTAAACGTAATGTTGTCCTATGACAAATATAATAGCCCAACATAACTAAATCATCATAGTACAGTACAGAAGTACTATAAAAGAATAATAACAATAATTATAAAATAATAATAGAAAAAGAGCTGGTTGCCGAACCAGATTCTAAATTACTAGATGAAGACTTTTCTTTATCTGAAAATTAGACAAAAAAACAACTATTACATATGCAAATTAGCATGACGATTTTATGGTGGGTGAAAGATTGAACTGCACATCTATATATTGATGATGACACTCGAAATGGATGTAGTGGCGGAGTCACGAAGTTCACGAAGGGAGGCACAATTTTACAAGAACGTGAATCGTTCCCCTCTCTATTCTCGAGAGGACTACGGTATCGAAGAGGGACGTGAATCGTTCCCGAGTCCTCTCTATTGTTGAGAGGAGGACTACAGTATCGAGGAGGGACATAAGAGTGATTATCAAAACGCATTTATGCTTAGTGTTATTGTGTTATTTTTAAATGATTTCAGGTCTTGCGAGATATATCATAGGGATGTAATAGAAACAAGTCTAACTTTTGGGGCACAAATAATATTTATCGGAAGCACTTCAATAATAAATCCAAAGGCACGTGTGATTTTTTCTTAAAAATACAAGGGTAAACTTGTAGGTACTGAAACTTTTGAGGGTGCACTTGCCCCTTAGCAGCTCCGCCAGTAAAATGATGTTAACTTATTAAATAAAAGACAAAATGCACCCTCTTGAGATGGGGTATATACAAAAACAACCTCATTGTTCGGGATATACAAAACCTCCATGTCACCAAGGGGATAAAAAAACTCATTGTGTGGGGGGGGGGGGTGTATTTCCCGAACAATGAGGTTATTTTTATATATAACTCATCTAAGAAGGGTGCATTTTGTCTTTTATCCTAACTTATTTTATTTCCAATGAATGTACCAGTAGGGATTCAACTTTCTGTCCCTAAAAGTTACCTCAAAGGCAATCAAGCAACTAAGTAAGCAAATAAACACATTTTTCTTGACATGTCACATTTAAACATGCTGACTTCAAGGTTTTTATGGTTGGAATTTTGGTGGGGAAAAGGTTAAATAAGTTAGGAGGTGGTCCAATTCACAACAATGGCATGTGGTATAGTTGTATCATTGAAATATCGATGATGGTGATGGTGCACAAACACTACTCTGGCAAAAGAGACCCACAAAAGGTAAAATGTAAGAGAAAAAAGACAAAAAAAAAATATGATGGTGATGAAGAAATTGGATTCTCTGAGTAGTGGTGCTGGTTAAGTGGTTACTCCTGTGTACTTGTAACAGAACTACAGAAGTTCCAGAACAATACAAATTCAAAGAACAAGAAATTCAAATTTCAAAAAATCACACTTATTGCATCCCCTATTTGTGGGTATGGGTAGAATCTCCAATGCGTCTGGGCATAGATCGGTTGGTAGAGAAATGGCTTTGAGGCCAGTCTGGAAATCTTGTCGCAATGTTGGAAGCTACTGTGTGAGAATTACTATAATAAAGTTGTCTTAAATTTTAAATAAGATATTTTGATAAATATTATGCGGAAGCTGCTGTGAAATCTTCTACTATCCTAAGATAGTACTACCTCCGTCCCACCAGGTTCTTTCTAGTTGGACATTTTTTACCGTAACTAGGTCACTTTAACCCGATGACGTGAATAGCAAAACGATGTAATTTTGTGATAATTATTTCATGGTGCTATAGTGTAAAGTTTACTCTACAACGCCATTCAAAGATTATCAAATTTTTGCATCATTTTGATAATCAAATTACCGGATGAAAGTGACTCGGTGAATAGTGATAAAAGCAAAGTATGAAGAATCAGGTGGGACGGAGGTAGTACTTAACTGTACATCAGTACTAATACAATACTAAAAACAATTTTGAGCACTTTATCTCAATATGGTGCATTAGAACGTAGTAGTCATTTAAATATAAGATCGTCTTCAACGGATGCTAAAAATTGTTCTAATGCTATAATTATAACATTTGGGTGCTCCAATGGAGTGTGCTAATTCTAGAAATTTTAGCATTATGTTATACTTTTTTTGAGAATAAATATTAATATTATGTTATATTTGGTCTCAAACTTCAGACGAAGTATAAGATTGTATTAAGATAGAACCAAGATTATATCCCTCGATCTATTGATTATTGTTTACATATTTGTCATTTCAACTACATTCAACCACCATAAAAAAAAAAAAAAAAAAAAAAAAAAAATGACAGATCAAAAAGGCATGACGTATCCACAAAGCGTATGACGTTACTCTCTCGAGAATAGTAGTAGCATTTTTTTTGCATGGTAAATTGTCTATGCTATGCCCATGAGCAATCTTTCCACACACAATGCATACAACCCAAGCTACCTAACATACCGGGAAAGTCACTCTTCTTTCCCTTATGAAAGAAAAAAAAAATAGATGTAAGCATTAGTTAATAAATGAGTGAGAACGGAATTTTTGGTGATTGTTACCATTAGTTGTAAAATTGTTAGAATACGAATGCAGAAGCACGATACCACTTGTTAGGAATCAAGAAGACGATAAACGAATAATAAGATGAAGAACAACACAAACGATTTAACGTGGTTCACTAGTTTTGAGACTAGCTACATCCACGGCCAAACGATCTCGACTTTATTGATAAGAGAGCCAAATAATCCAGGACACACCACACTTGTCAATAGAAGGGTCATACACTCATATATAGGCCTAAACTACTGACTTGTGCCCAAAGCAACGCTCAAACCTTGCCAAAAACGAATAAGGAAACAATCCTTAGCCGCCTCGGACTAAGTCGATTTTCTATTTTAAGAATTTGAATCACCAAAACCTTACAAAATTTAATGCAAAATTTTAAGGCACGATATTTGTATTACACTGGTTAAATATATTTGGTTAATATGGTAGTTGATGGGCTATAGAATTGATAGTTTAGAAATGAAAACTTAATTTTAATTTGAAATAACATTTGAAGTAAGAGTACATGTCATGTATACATTAGAGAGTGAAATGTTATAAATAACCAAATTCACCATTCACAAGTTAAAGTTAGCAATAGGGTTGAGATCTCCATTAGCGAACTTAACGGGGCTGTTTGGATACATTGGTTGGGGGGGTTGGGTTAACCAAACTTGTGTGTCGTTTGGGTAGAGGGGTTTAGTAATGCTATTTACCCGTCCACCGCCCTGAACCCACCCGGACACCGCTACAACTCTCTCTCCTCTCTCTCTCTTCTTCACCTTCACGTGCACTCACTTCACCCTCTCTCTCCTCTTCACCAATTTTCTCACCCGGCCCCACTCTCTCCTCTCTCTTTCTTTCCCTCTCTCTTCTTCACGTGCTCCCCTCACCTCTCTCTCTCTTGTCCTCTCTCTTTTGCTTAGTAGCCGGGCACCGTCCACTTGGGCGGTACCCGGGTAATTATTTTTTTTTTTTTTTTTGTTTTTACTTGTGGGTGAGTTGTGTTTGTTGATGGATGTAAAATTTCTGAAAAAAAAACAAACTCTCAAACCTCTATTTAAACGCAGCTTCACCCTTTCATTTTTTGTGCTACCATTTTCTCAGTATGCTGCTTCTAACTGCAAAGTTGCTAGCAAATTGTTGTTTTGGCCAAAGTGCTTCAATGTGCTGTGTCTTGATTGACTGGAATATGATCCCTGTGAGATCGAAATGAATTTATGCAAAAGGCTGAAACAATTATCACTGCCTCCCATGATTGTGTAGTTGGATTACTTGGTGGAAGTCATAAACACCGACCTGAATTCCAGCAAGTTTCCCTTTCATCATCACTCGAAATCTTGGAATGGTGATGATGATTGGGGGAGCATTGACAACCGGGGGTACTAGTTTGTTCGAAGTAACGAGGTTACAATAGTGACGGATCCAGAAATTCGTTACAGTGTGAATTAAATTATTTTAAATTAAACAAAATAAAAGTAAAATTGAAAGTTTACAAAGTTGAGTGATAGACTATAACACAATTATTGTGGAGACTAAATTGAAAAATATAAACAAAATAAGGATAAAACCAGAGTTTTTGAAAGTCGATAGCCTCCACTGATCAATGAGTAGATCCGCCCGTAGTCTACAATAAGCTTCTGGGTCTTCTCTTGTTCCAAATACTATCTATGCTAGAGTATCGTCTGTGTAAAGTATAAGAAGGGATAAGAAAATAACCAAACACTAAAAAATTAAGTTTTATATTTTATCTTGTTCGACAACGATAGTATCTCTTACATTCGCTTCTTTCTTATACCTTAGAATAAGAGCATCTCCAACAGCAAAGTTGTCCTTGGACTAAATTTGTACCTGCCTTAAATTTTACACCAGCACTTTTTGAGTTTTTGCTCGGAGCAGATGGCCTAAATATAGGCCACCGGCATTATTTAATTATTTTATAATTTTCATTATTAAACAATCATGCTACTACATATGTTTAATAACTAATTAAATTTAGAAAAAAAAAATAACGAATTGATTAATTTGTTGAAGTGAGAGAATTTGTAATTATTTATTTATTTATTTTTATTTATTTATTTATTATAAATAATGAATTAGTAATAAATAACTAATCATTATTTTTATTTTTAAATAACAAATTAATTAATTTGTTGAAGTGAGTGAATTAATTAATCCAAATGTTGAATTTGCAGGAGAAGTGGAGAGGAGGAGAGCATTAAAACTGATTATTTTAAATTTTAACACCAGGTCCAAATTGTCTTTGGTTTAGGCCAGATGTAGTTCAAAAATAGGCCAAATGTGGTCCAAAAATAGGCCAGTTTTTGCACCAGCTGTTGGAGCTGGTTTTTGGGCAAATCTGACCTATATTTGTGCCAAAAACAGTTTTTACACCATCTCTTGGAGATGCTCTAAGGCCTAGTAGTATAGATTTCACCTGATCTGCTATTATGGTGGAGGAGGATGTGATCTCTCTCAAACAACACGGGATATGGTGGCTTATTGGCGACTCAACCATCGGCTCCCACCTAGTCTCAGCCGAGTAGTACTTCTCAGAAACGATATATGTTACTCAGTAGACACGGACATTATATTAAATCAGCAATCTTCTACAAAACGTGATGAATTCAAGAGTAGAACTCAGCTGTAAAAGCCAAGTAATAACGGAGGGGTACTCAGTTGCCTGACTAATACTACTTTCACTTGCCAAGTTCTTTCTTACTTTAGCTGATGTGGGACAAGCACGTTCAAAATCATGACAAAATATATAACATTGCAACAAAGCAATGAAGAAAGATGAATGTGACATAGAAGTAGCTGTAATTGGGAAAAGTTTGTCATTCCCTACCTCACGAGAAAGTGAAAAAAGATGATTTGGCCTTTTTCTGGACTCAAAATAACCTGCTGGACAAAATAAAAAGAATCTTACAACTTTTTTATGCAGTGAGTGATCCCATCTTTGTTGTACTCCACTCCACTAGCTAGTGTCTTAACTTGGGTTCCATAATTCATCTCACGGAGAGGGGAGGTTGGTATGTTTTGTGTTTGGACATAAAGGCCACTCTCCTTTTCAGTTCATAAAGATCCTATAGTTTCATTATCTCTGTTTTTGTTTAATCCACTTCTGATTGGGATACAAGGTCTATTTGAATGAGCTACATTAAGTGAATGGTTTAACCAATAAGTTTTTTTAGACTTCTAAGTTCTTTTATTTGTGCGGGATACTTAACACGTTAGCTACAACACTGCACGAAAATAAGAGAGTTTTATTTCTCATTTTTTTAATACGTATTTCATACACTCCATATAAGGAGTGGATCAAATGACAAAGACATTACTGAAAAAAGATGTCCCAATTCTTGACTGGAGGGGACACAAAGGCCATAGTTTTCGAGTTCTCAACAACAAAAACCTTCCCCCATCAGCCCTTGCCGCCTTCCTTAAGAAGCCCTCGAGCCTCTGTAGCACTGCCGGAGGTTCTGTTTTTCTCTTGATGGGGTCTGTGAATATTTAGATGTGGTAGATTATTGCACATTATTTGTAAGTTTTTAAGCGAAATTTGAAGTGAAAGTGGATCCGTATTAATATTTTATTTTATAATTTGGAATCCTCAACATCAGAAAGAGTATTCCGGGAAAATATTTTATTAAAGTCATGTCCGGGGTCCTCATTTAAAATTCGGAGAGAAGAGGATTACTGCTTTTTGTTGAGAATTCTGTTGAAGCTTAACACGTATTTGTCGATGTAGGTGTACCCTTCGACAAAGGGAAATCCAAAATTCGGTAGCCGGAATTCTCACTCTACCTATCAGAATTCCAAATTCGGAGATTTTGGTCAAATGTTTTCAGTTTTTCTGATCAATCCTCTCCACTCGTATTAATCTCAGCCGAACAGCACCACTATAAGATTTTTAATGCCCCCATCCTATGTATCAACTATCGCCCTCTGGGCACACAGTATACATGTCAAAGCACTTGAGTGTTGTGGCAGCTGGAACTTCAAAACCCTCGACTATTAGTTGAAGATTCGGACACGAACTTCTTTTAGACTAATCAGTCACTCAAACACTGTAGCTAGCAAATGCTTTATGAAGCACTCCTGCAACTTACCTCCTCCTTTATAAAGTAGGGGATCATTAGGGTGGGGGTTCAACTCTTATCAATCAACTATTTGCCTCCGCAGTTGTTGCCTTCAACAAAAGACCGAATAGAAGCAAAGGTTAAACGAAAAATGCTATTCTTAAAGAGATGCATGGTGCACAAGTGAACCAAATACACAGGGAACCGACCATGAGCTATTCACATCAATCAAAAACATAATATATAATCTAAAACCAGGCATAATTTAGTTTCCAACATCATTCAGTGTTTCATCTTTTTCACATCCATAACAAAGTGTTCTAGAAATTATCATCGCAAAGATGCAAAGAAACAGCAACCGTTTACAAGCCAAATGCATCCCAAGGGACACATCTGCTTTGACTAATATCAAATTATAAGGTGCATCATATCAGGAGGAACCTCTTCCGCTAAAAGCATCAACAGTTGATTTTCTTGCCCTAAGCAACCAGGGTGCTGGCGGTAGTGGACTCGCTGCAATCAACAATAAAAGACCAAAGCATATTAGTGCCAAAATAAATTCAATTGCACCAGAAAGGTTGAATAGTATTATCTCTAGAAGAGAGCAAACATTTTTTTTTTGACAACGCAGAGTTACTGTGCGAAAATGGCACAAACCCATCTTGGCTAATAAGCAAATACTACAGTAACATGAATGCTACAGTGATGCATCTGTCTCGGAGAGCTTCAACATGGAGTAATGTGTAACCCCTACAATCCTACCTAGGCATTTGGATATTCAGTTAGCATCAAACATGAGATCAGTGGGCTTCTAGAGAGTACCACCATCTTTGTTCTGCGGATGAGAGACTTGCTCACCCCAAAGAGCTTCCGGGTTCAGATGAGTCCAGTGGTTCAAGAGTACCACCAGACGAATAACTTTCATAACATAGATGATAGACTGTCACACACCAATAATGACGGCAAGAAATTAAATTTTGACGGGTTTGGAACCTTGGACATATGTGGAAGCACACCCTTCATGTCAAGGTCCCTACTACTAAGCTAACCCACCCTAGATTGTTCTTTTTTAACCTGAACACGGTATTTACGCTAACCAAACACCAAAACCTATTAAGCACTGAATCATCAGCAACTAAACATAATCAATGTCAAACGAAAGGAGAATGTATAATTAGATACTACAGTATCTAAATCATGTACACGCGTAATTCAGACGATATTTTGATGGATGGTAATTTCTACGAAACGAAGACTGAGCAATCTTAAGGATACATTGATGAAGGAAATGTGCGACTTTCGTGGATTCAGTGAAAAATAGGCTGAGTATGTAATGGGGGCACGAACATGTTGGGGGGAGAGACTCAATGTAGATTTGGCCGTGTAGTACACACAACATATGTACCTAAAAGCCATAGTCTACTAAATATTACATCTGCTATTGATCAAAAGCTAATAGTACTTGGCACATATATACTTGCGATAGAAGATATTATATTTGTACTTCCATACATATGGAACCACTTCAATCAGAACCTCACGTGATGCGTAAGATCCTAGAACAAGGCATCTTTTAGCTATTATATAATCAAGCAAAAACTTGAGAAAGTATATCAATAGATAGATCATATGATTTTGCAAAAATGCCCGAATCATTGACACAACAACTGCCAAAGGCTTGCACCTGGAGGCTGAAGAAATCTACAAGTATAGACAGTGGCATCAACTTCTCAATATTTTAGGGCCCAGCAGGGTAATTAAGTGTCATCATAACTCAGTACACAAATAACAAGTAATCACGTGAAATTTAGCGAAGGTTCCAAAGTCAATCTGAACATAAACAAATTGAACATGTCCAAGACTTACTATTTCCAGACAGGGGGGAGCTTCTTTGTCTTCTTGTAGTAGCGAGCAAGTCTGTGGATCCTGCTCTCAACCAGGATCAGCCTAAACTTTGAATCCTTATCTTTCCTGTTCCTCTCCAAATGCTTTCTGATTGCAACAGCCTTCTTAATAAGGTGGTAAAGGTCCTCAGGGATTTCAGGAGCAAGACCTATTCAATTCATGAAGTCAGTGCATGAGCTTTGTTCAATACTGAAGAAAAAGTTGATCAGCAAATAGAAGGGTGGTGAAGGTGTACCGTGAGCCTTAAGAATACGCAAAATTTTGCTGCCAGTGACGCTGTTCACCTGAGCAATACCGTGAGAATCACGAAGAATAACACCAATTTGTGAAGGGGTCAAACCCTTCTTGGCAAACTTGCAGATGTTATCCTCAACCTGGAAAGAAAAATTTAAAACGACTATAGTTGAAGATCAAATCAAAAAAGATAACTAACAACACAAATCACAAAAACGGCTATCAGGTGAATCATAAATGACGGGTTTCAATGACCCAACTCAAAAAGGAGACAAATGCATCTGGGTTTTTACTCAGATTAAAGTAAACGACTACGAAATTAAGCTACAGAGGTCAAATGCTGAGTCTATGAAAGGCTGAAAGGACAAAGAGGTATTACAACATCAGATATGACAATGGTGTACGATAGTGGTGGACGATACCTACTTGTCTTACTCCTAAGGGTATTCAGATGGCATAGCTTAGCGCTGACGTTAGATATAATAATGGTGGATGATACCTACTGCTCTTACTCCTATAGTGGTCAGAAGGTATAGCTTAGTGCTGACGTTAGATATGATAATGATGGATGATAACTACTTCTCCGACTCTTAGAGTGGTCAGATGGTATAACTTAGTGCTGTAATTAAGTTGAATCGGATTAGAAGTGTTCAAACAGAAGTAGGGTACTACTTCTTGACCAGTAAGTGTTGTTTTAGCTATTCCTATGAAGAGTCTGTATTCTGAACTGAGGTTATTTAAAATCTTGATCAATACCAGTAAAAATCTGAGGGCATCGTCTTAATCTTTCCATGTCAATTTACTCAGGTAGAAACTCCAATGGAAATTTCGAGCAGGCAAGAAAACACTATAATCTGCAAATGTAGAACTTATTTGTGAAATTCACAGCGTGGCTGATTTATCAGCCAAAACATCCAACAACACAAATAGTAGAAGGGTGATAGGAATTCTGCAATATCTACATAATAAGCTGCTATGAGTAATAAGCTATCCTCCAAAATGTGACATGTGGAATAGCTTATCCCCATCTATATAATAAGCTGTTATGGGGAATAAACCATCCCCAAAATGTGACATATGGAATAGCTCATCCCCTCTATATTCTAAGAACTAAATACTTCATAATAAGACAATTTCAGCCATTGACACTTACAAAATAATCATAATTTTCTTGTGGTGGCACGGGATATGCACTAGTTGGGTACATAATTGAAGTGTGCAAATCTAGATTACACGGTTAAGCATTCTAATATGACATCTACCTAGAACACAAATGAACACACATTTCAGAGAACAAGACAGATTAAATTAACCCAACAAAACAAGTTAATTCCTCCATAAAGGTAACAATGTCCATTTTTATTCTAGATGTAGCATACAAAAAAAAATGACAATAAAGAGAGACATCTCACATCCTGAGTAGAGGTCTTCAGCCAACTTGGTGGAGTCCTCTTGTACGGCAGAGCTGAAGCCGAAATACCCTTTCTGCGAATAACCAATTGAACAAAACCCAAATCAGAAACACAAAAGCTTTGTAGAATTCACAAAGCAAACAGGTGTATTATACATCTACATCTACAAATTTGCAATGTAGGGCTTATGAATCGTTGATCGGAAAAACAAGATTGAAGGACTGACCCTCTACTGTGCATGCGCCCCATGGTGTCGCCGGCGAAGCTGAATTAGTTGCTGCCGCTCTGGTTTCACTGCTGGTGATGGAAGCACTCAAACCCTAACCCTAGAAACGAAATGACAGGGACGGTGGGGATTTTATACTCCATCTTTCATAAATTTCACGCAAGTCCTCGAGGTGTGGTTATTATCGGTTGAAGGCATCTGTAGGAAATTCGTTGCATCTGTATCCTTTGTGTAAATGACACAAACAACCCCCGAGGTATGTTACTAGTACACTACTAGAAACTAGGAGTAAGCGAAATTCGCCCGAACTAGTCCGAATTTATCACTCGTTCATGATGCTCGATTGATTACGATGATAGAATTACGGTTCTGAACTAACTTTGATTGATCATGATTAAGGAGTTAGTAGAATCGTTTAAAATCGGTCCGATAAAATTACATATTTTAGACACACCGTCCACAAATCAAGTTTTATAAGAGGTTTGGTTTGGGTATAAAAAGAACAATGTGAGTTTGGGTTGAACATTCTCCAACCCTTACTAATTGGATCGGGTCAAAATTTACAGTAAAATCTAGCCAAATCGGTCCGCACTCACCCAAGCACTGTATATGTCAGGTTTGTAGACTTAAGTTTTCAAACCATTTGAAACATTTTGAACACGTCTAAAACCGGTCGAACCGGTCCGAGTCGAAAGGCTTGATTGAGTTTGGATTTGTCGAATACTTGATTGGGTTTGGGTAGCGGTATGACCAACATGCGATCATTGAGTTGGGTAGAAAAAAACAACCCTAATTCACCAAACTCGGTATGTGTTCTGCCCTACTAGAAACCATCATTGGAATTAACGGAGACTAACATAACAACGAAAAGTGAGTGTTGGCTTTCGCACTTGACAACATTTACTACCCTGCTTCTTCTACTTCTTCACACAAATTTATTTCTCTCTCTTTTACTCTTCTATCTACAGCTTCTTTTGCTCTCCACCAACGATACCGATGATGTAGAGCTGTTTGAATGAGTTGAATTAAGTGAGAAGTTCAAGTAAAGATCTCATTTAATTTAAAGTGTTTGGACGAGCTATATTAAAATAGATTAACGTTGTTTAAGAAAATCAATATGTTTTAATAATTTATGGAATCCTGAAAATCATGTAGAGGAAATTCTGGAATCCTAAAGTAAATTTAGAATCTCGAATTTGTTGCAGTTTACGGCATTAACCGAGTTACACATAGCCCATTTAGCAGAAAACGTGTCGAACTCCATGGAACTTACACCTTCTGATTGTTACAAAATTTGCCTCAATTTCATGCAAAAAGTCTATTATGCCAATGGGTAACCTCTATATCTTTTAAACAAAATTGTCCTGGAAATAATTTTTGTGACAGATCCAAACTATAGATTAATGGTGTCACAGTCTGGCGTGTTGTAAGTTTCTTGAATTTCGGCACATTTAAGGGGTCAAAGTGTCTTTTCTAAAACTGGAAGGGGTGAAAATATCCTTCAATTATACTAGAGGTTAAAAAAAATGTATCTAACCCCCCTGTACTCTCAACTATTACGAAATGACCTCCACCTATACAGTGCCTTACCTTTCTTCTTCGCTCTCGCCCTCACACATACAAGCACAGAGACGACCTCTTCCTCTTCCTCTTCCCGAGCGACGGCGACCGGCGAGCTGCGACGGCGACCGGCGAGCTGCGACGGCGACCGGCGAGCTGTGTTAGACTGCGCCTCCACCAGATCGTATCTGAATAATCAGTTAAGCTTCGACTAAAAAAAAACGGTGAGTTAAAGCTCTTCAATATTCACCCTGAATTTGATTAGAGATTAATGATTGTTGAACTTCGTTTTAGTAATACTGATGTCGTTTTCCTTACTCTTAATTGGTTCTATTGGTTAATTTTGAGATACATATGCTAGGGTTTATGAATGAGGAAGTGAGGGTTTCAAAATGAATGTTCTTTTTGTTGATTAAAAAATAATTGGTGTCATTTATGAGCTCAGAATTGATTAGTTGTTTAGCTTCAGGTTAGGATCATGTATTCGTGTGGTTTGGAGGATGGGAATTGGGGATTTCGATAAGTAGGTGGACCAAGAAGTCGAAAATCGAGTATTTTCTTCACCTGGTCTTGGGCGAAACTGTAATAGAATTCCCACATCTGGTGAAATTAACCGACCTGCTATAAGGAATTCCCTACAATTTAAAACTATGAAGCGATACTAATGATGTTAAGTCAGCTACAATCTGCAACAACTGCTACACACGTGTGGGGTAAAATATTCAAGTGTGCTGAAGCTTGCTAAATCCCCCCTTAGAATCTGACAAATGATTGATATTACAAAGAATTATATAGCCTTCAGGGTAATGGACTGGTATCCTCGTTCGGTGAGCCTCTTGTTATGATCACTTTTGCACCAACAAGTTCTCTTCCTTATCTTTCCTGTATGCCTCAAACTCTTTGAATTCCGGGTAATGTACAACACATACTGATCTTAGTTGCGAGCATATCATCCTTCTTTTGATTCCTGCTAGAATAGCGAGCTTGTAAATCTACAATTCTATCAATCTACGCCAAATATATCTAGGGAGACTGTTTTGATAACATGTGCATGACTGAAACTGTAATTATGTGATGCCAGTAACTCCTTACTTGAATCTATGGTTCCAAGTGACGTGCATAAACCTCTGCGTTGTCATTCAGAACATGGGAATTTGTCAACCTACCTAAAACCCTTGTTACTAATAAGTAAAAATATGTCCCTTTTAAGTAAAAATATGAAAAGAACATATAAAGCAACCTAAGACTTGCCAGCTAGAGCTGTAATCTGCTATGAGGCATGCCACAACACATTAATTCAACCTTTTTGACTGACCTATATCTTTCTGTTGTGATGAAATTTCTTGAATTGTAATAGAAAATTCTGGTGAGAATATGTGAACACCACAATTTACTCGATCCCTAACCTGCAACTGTGATGTCAGTTTGAAGAAAAGTGAGCTGGTGATTTCAGTTTGGACAATACAGAATAATAATTAAAACTAATAGTCGAATCTTCGATCTTCTTCATACAATAGTTCCAGTTTTTGGTGTAATACAGTAGGTTATTGGTAACTGGATTAGTTACCAATTCGCCGAATGGGTTAGCAGACTCTGGAGAGACCTGCAGTGATAAGATGAGGGAAGGAATGAAGAGAAACAGTTTTGTTTAGAAGAAGAGGATAGATTTGGTTTTGAATTAATATGACCAATAAGACCACAGTTGAATAGTTTTAACAATCTTGATCACTTTCCATCCCACCATAGCTCCCTATGAGCCTCTGGATTTCAAAAACCAACACGCAGATATTAAATATTAAAGATCGTAGCAGAGTGAAGACAAAAACGAAGTTTGTAGGGGAAATACATTACCAAGCATCTCAGGAAGCGAACAACTACAACAGCCATCATAATTTAGCAAGAAAATGTGCGACTGTCATAAAAAGGATAAACCAAAATAATGCAGCACAGGAAAGCCAAAGGCAATCTGGTACTACAATTGGTGCAAAGATACACCTTGAGAAGGAGAGTAATCCTAGAACTAGAATATATGGAAATAAGACTAGTAATTGAAGTGGGAAATAGAGAAACTCTTGGTTTCTAGGGTTAAAACCCAATAGAACTCTAAGTTCTTTCACCTTACAAGGTTTGATACAAAATTCAACTAACTCTAAAACATAATACTACAGTCCTATTTATAGAGGAACTATACCACTTGCTACACAAATGTAAAAAGACATATATGACCTTACCTCTAGGCTAAGTAAGACCTTTCTTCATGACTAAGTAACAATTAGTTACTGAAACAACAAAAAGGTGCAGGTTTAAAGCTGCATGTAGGGTCTACTAAGCTGCAGTTAAAGGCTGCAGGGGCGGCCCACTGGTCCAGAGTTTGGCAAGCTTTTAAACTACTCTTCCTTAGAACCTTGCCAAGCTTCATCTTCTGCTACTACATTTTTTAAGAACATATTGATCAAAACGTAAATTCTGATAGTGAATAAACATGTAGATTTTACAAGAATCACCCTGCATCACAAAATCAACTCTTCCATTCAAGAACAAGTAACACTCAATTCAAAAATTAAACATAGAAGTGTTTTTTCTACTTCTTTTCTTCTTCCAAATTATAAATACTGATTAAAACGCAGATAGGCTCAATCATCACAAGGACAAAGTGTAAGTAAAATAGACAGATACATACCGGATTGTATTCGTGATCAAGTCTCTGAATTTATGGAGTCCACCAGCTGAGCCGTGTTGCTTGTTTTCTCTCAAATATATAAACAAAACCATTACCTCCGGCTCAGACAATGTATACCATTCGAATAAATCAGAAGAACTTTCCATTGTTTTCCACCAAAAGTTAGGTTTTATGGTGTTATTCGAAGAGATGTTTAGACACTTCTTAATGAACAACACCGGCACATGCCGCAGGGCCAAAAAATTGGGTTATCTTTCAATTTTAAAAATAAACTAAACTGTACTGTGTATTCGTAGAAGTTCTACATCAAACGGAGAAGATACTAACTAAAAAGATGAAAATCAAATAACCTCTGTAGTGTTGGATAAAAACCAGTCACTTAAAAGCTTATATATTAACCTCATGAAGACTGAACAAGGATTTCATGGAGAGAAAGAACAGGACGCCTCCAAGCCAACAGCTCAACACACCACTGAGGGTGGAAGACACCTGACAAGTGTATGCGTGAACAGTGAAAGACATCTGAAGGGTCGGGTTAATTAGACAACACACCAAGGGGCAAGGACGTCAATATCATTCCCATGGAAAATACTGACAAGGTAAAACAGGATTGGACGTCAATATCAGCCCAGTTGGCGCACAATACCCCGTTTCGTATGCGTACAATACAGAGAAGCAGTATATCCAGAACCCATTCAACGAAGCTCATCGGAAAAAGCCTAGACGAAAAAGATTGGGTCAGATTAAATGGCTTATCTTTTCATAGATAACTATTATTGAAATTCCGTTCATTGTGACACCAAACAATCGACCTCTGCATGTAGCCCGCAACAGTTATCGCGGTACGATGATTATTCTGTACGAAGTAATATACTCATGATTAGTCAAGCTCACTCAACCCATGAAGGAAGCATAGGTATTTATTACTAAAAAAAATTCACGTGTCGATGATCCAGTAGAAATATAGCACACCTCTAAGTGAAAAGATCAAGCCACCTGCTTCTGGTTCTGTAGAACCATGGCCACCTGCTTCTGGGGAGAAGCTACTTAGGGCTCACAATCGATTCGATTTGGGAATAACGTTTGTAAGTCGATTCAGAGTTCACATACACAGAGAGAGAAAAGAAGAGGTGAGAGAGAATACCATCTGTGTTTGAGCAGCAGTGGAACCTCATAATTCTCGAGCAGATTTAACTCACATCGTCTCTTGGGAGATTTGTGAAACCCCACAAAGCCACCGTCACAAAAAGCAATCTTCCGTGCCGTGCTTGCCCACCAAGACAGCCTGAGGCGGTGAGGTTTTCTCCATTGTTGACCCTAGACATCACCACAAATACGCAGCAACCGAAAGAAGGAGAAGAGAAGAGGAGATACGAACAGATCTCGGCGAAGTCTGGCGGCGGAATCCTACCTGCGCGCGCTCCCTCTCCCTTCTCACTCTCTCTTTTGCCGGGGGAGTGAAGGAAAATCATCCCTCTGAAGAGAAACACAACCACCTCTTGGAATCTTATGCCACCGCCTCCTCTTCGCAGAAAACTCTCTCTTTGCCTCTGAGTGAATTTCTCTCTTCTCTGCGTCTGAGATGAAGTGAGGCTTCTGGCTTCTGTGGGAAGCTGTGAAAGATTTCCCCCATTGTTGTCGTCCCTAACGAAGAACATCGCTAGCTCGCAGGAACCTAGTGAGCAAAGCGGCAGTGCATTACAGAAGGTCGAAGGACAACATGGTAATTGGCTTCCTCACGCGAAAACAGCACCTCATTGGGTCACGTCGGCCAGAAGCACTGTAGCAACAAGCTTAGCCTCTTTATATAGAAGTTATAGATTAGAAACTAGTGCTTGACCCGTACCCAAGGGCACTGCGAATAGCTTGTGTATGTTTGAACAAAGTCGGAAATGAATGTTTGATCAATGCAGTCATCATAGTACGCATTATGCAATAAAGAGAATTGAACAGATGAAGCATCAAAGCTCAAAGTATAAAATAATGTTTCCTCAGATCTTACTGCCTGACACACGAAAGATACAGATAAGTTTTTGAAGCTCAGAACGAATAACATGCTGAGATAAATGATAATGCTTTTCAACGGATATAAAAGAAAAGATATGTGAGATACATCTATGATCTATTAAATATTAATCAATCAAGAAATCCAACCAAGGATATTGTGCTAAGAATCAAGATCAAATAGCATAGCATTTCCTACTCGTGTAAGTACACCCTTGATAAATAGTTGTATGAAAACAACATTATAAAACATCCTGAAAGATTCGTAGCGAAATCAACAAAAGAGGAACAATACAAGTTTTTCCTACATACTTGTCTCAGTTAACCTTCCGCCTGCTCCAAGTCGCTACACGAAAAGGTACAAAGGACAGCCTTGTGCAGGGGAGAATTGGAGTGGTAAAAGTCGACTGTAACTTGACACCCAATGGGATGGTGATAATCCATATTAAAGCAGCATAGTGATAATAATCAAATAGATGAAACTTATATGGATGGCTAGCATTCATACATTGACTCTGGAAAGAACAGGGAAACAACATTTCCTCTTTCCATGTACCAGACACGTCATTTGAGAGCTCGTCTCATTTGCTCCCAGCTTTTTCACATCTATTTGATTGTAGTATCAACATGATTTGAATTTGCTGCAACCATACGCGGCGAAGTGCACCATCAAGGCTGATATATGTTCAACAGATTTGAAGTTCACAAGGCCAAACTCATATTTTTTTGGAGAGATTCACCTAGCTTAACAAAAGACAGGAAGATATATGGCCGTACTGAAACAGTGGGTTCTCACCAAGAAGGAATATTAGCAGTACTTTACTGTTGCCAAGAGTTTTCAAAATCAACAAAGCTCTTAAATTTTTGCGTGAGAATGCAATTCAGCAATATTGTGGATTGTCGTCAGACTGTTCAACTTCTACCCCACACCATCACTGTCATCATTGATTTGGCACGGGAAATATTGCGTTAAGTGGGTTTTATTCACCTCATTCGTACAGATTAGCTTGTCATCACAAATAGCAAAATATATTTAAGAAACAGAATCCTTGGGGCCATAGACCAGACATAGTTTTAAAAGTCGGTAAGGTCTTTAAACCAATAACTAAAGCAGCACTGTTATCAAAAAGCTTAAAGCAACGGACAAACAAAATAGAAAATGTAAGTTTCAGACTCAAACTCCAACTGCAAACAGTTACTATTGCTCCATGGCATTCAAGTAAGAACGAAGAACACTAGTTGGCACCCTATCTACACAAAGTGACCCAAGAAGTGGAATTGCAAAACTCAATGTGTCATAATATAACGTTAGTCCTGTGTACTCCTTTAATCTGTCAGGCCAAATGGCAAAATTAAAAAAGTTGAGCTCAGAATAGGACGAGAGCAAATAATAGTGGCATAGACGAAGGTACAAAGAAAATTAAGAGGCCTGGATGGAAGTACTAAGGCAAAAATATCGGAAGAATAGATGAACAATGGGACACTAGAACCAAAGCTCAATCATTTCCTTTACGAGGCGAGGCATTCCAGCGATACAAAGACATATTTAAGACGCCAAATGCATTTTATTCTCCCATTTAAAAGAATTATAATTAGTTGCTAGTTTACAACATGCCAATAGTCCGAATTTATAGTTTCGCCTGGCAATGTCAAAAACTGAGAAAGAGATAGAATCCCCCTGCATTAGATAGTATATGCAGTATTCGGCAAATATATGGGTTTCCTTTGAGGTTTGTATAGTGGTAACTTGATGCAGCGGAGAGATGAAACAACCAACCAATATTCAGATGTGTGCTAAAAAGAGGGATGAGGTTCAATTTGGTTGGCACCGCTAAGAGATCATTTCCGGCTCGAAAGTTGTCCTTCGGCTCTAAAGTCGTCCTTCGGCTCCTCTGGAGTCTGTGCTAAAAGTTGGCCTTGGTCTCGTGGATCATTCCCGGCTCTTCTCTTTCTGTCTCTTCTTTCGCACGATCCTTTGACAGATTCCCTATAACGAAATTTAAAAGAGAGACGGCACCGCTACTTGGTGATGAGTTTTGTCGAGGAGATTTATAAGAACCCCGTGTCGCAAATTTTTGAATGCCTTGTTTTGTATTTGTAATAAAGGTTTTTTGCAGTTAATTAGTTATAAAGAAACGAGTAATTGCACTTTGCACTTTAGTTATGTAGAAGAATGCATTATTTTGTATCTAATATACATGGTCTTTTGTACTAATATATATACATGTGATTTCAGTATCATAACATAGTGCCCTGTAATGTTCAATTTCTTTGCTCCGCCCCTGTATGAACTAATCTATAAATTTCAAGTTCAAATTAGTTTGTTGAACGGTTGTGATAGTGAAACTGCACATTGATTTGCTAAATTTAGCTTTGTTGAATGCTTGAAGTGAAGAACTTTTTTTATGATTTACATGTTCATATGCTAAACTGTCAGTTCGTCGGAATCAAGGAGAGCTGAGCTTCTTTTGCCTTTCCGCTTTAGATGATGAATAAACAAGGCATGTTGAATGGTCCATGCACATGATCATCAATTTCTCACCAAACTTACCTTTTGCGTTTGACTTTACAGATAGTTGTGCCCCGGCTGCTCTCTGTTCTTGGCTCCCCAACTTCCTTTCGCTGGAGATTGTAGCTGGTAAGTCGAAGCTCTAAGCCGCTCTTTACAGTCGCTTGTCGTGCGAATATTTTACTAGAGAAGCTTACTCGCCACTGTGCCATATCGTCGTTGCAATCGACGCCAGTGCCAGAACGCCGTCTCGCCGCCTGCTTGATGTTGGCTTCAGCAGCTATAAGTGGTTTCCGATTATTACCCTACTGCAATTCCCTCGCCTTTGCTTCTTCTTCATTTTCTTGTTCTCTGTTCATCAACAGCTTCTGTAGCCTAGCTATAATGGACAACACACGCAACAACAATGTGTCTTCTTCTTCTTCTTCATCCTCGTCAACAATTGCAGACAGAATGCGTGGCCTATCTATAGCGGATAGCAATCGCACAACCACCACTACCAATAGATCTCCGTTCTCTTCTTTCGCTCATTCCGGTGGAAGGTATTTGACTTTAAATAAATTGATTACGGAATTTCTGAATATGTGATGTGACTCTGATTGTGGTTGCAACAGTGGAGGTAGAGGAAGGGGATCAGAGGCGAAGGATAGTCGTGAGCGATCCAGAGGCCGCGGTGGTGGTGCTAAGGATAAAATTGATGCGCTAGGAAGGCTACTGTAAGTGGGAATGAAGGCTTCCTTTTTATATAATATATATATATATATATTTTAAATTATGGCAGAATGTAGATAATATCAGTCATATTGTACTAATTCTGATAGGCATAACTAAGTTAAACTTGGGACGATCACTCAGAAGGTATGGTGATAACTTGAAATGGAAACTCTAGGAGAACTGTAGATTGTCATAACTGAGTAAAATTTTGATTTTGTGGAAGGGGGCACTGGTTTCGTATGAGCCACAGTTGTGAGCTATTTTGTCGAAAGAACTACTAGGCTGACTAGTGGTTCCTTGTGTTTCTGTTGTTGCTGCGCGATTACCTAATTTTCCATAGGGAATCCTCGTAGGACACGCATTTTACGGCATATGGCTTCTGAGTTAAACTTGAACATGAGAAGAGATGGGTACGTGAGGGTTCAAGATCTACTGAAGTTGAACATGAAGACATTGGCAGATGTCCCACTTAGAGCTCACACAGTTGATGACGTTAGGGAGGTTGGTTTTCCGAATCCTCCTAACACTGTTGTTTTTCTTTATCACGTATGAGAACTTCAAATATATATCCTACTAAAGGTAACACTTTTTGATGGACTGAACCTTGTACCTTGTCCACGGGGCTCACACGGCTCTCTACCAATTGGAACGTGCACCATTCATGACATTACAATTTTATTTTTTGTGTTTAAATGTACATACCTATACTAGTATATACTTCATAGTTTATGCACATGCTAATTTGAATTGAATTTGCAGTGTTTTCTTGTCCCTAAGAGAACTCAAGCTTCCTCTCGTTGGACTATTTACCTGAGAGGCATCACCAATCTCACTCTGCCTTTCCTTATGCATTTCTCTCAGTCTCTTCATGCTAAGTTCGTAAAAAAAATTTTTGATGTGTATTGTCTTAGGTCTTGGCAGTTTTCTTTAAGCACTATGTTTGTGTCACATGAGGTTGCTTAATTTATGGTTACACACTAGCAGCATACAGTTATGAAAATAAAAATCCAAACAATGTCGAGATCCTATGTTCACCATGTGTCCTCTTAGAATGGCAATTGGAATACAATACGAAAGAACATATTGCGTGAGGGACAGCTATGTTACCATTTACCAGTACACATTCGAATCAACAATAGCTGAAACTCGGTACACCTAACAACCAAAAGGATCGTCACACCTTTCCCTAATCGTTACTTTATTCAGAAGTAAGTATCACTTAAGATGTGCTAAGACATTGGCATAAAGTGGAAGGTTGACCATAATGGACGTATAGGGAAGCTGTGGTGGTCTTCTAAGTATATCTTAGTCAAATTATCTAAGAGAGTTATATTTTGTTTCTATCAGTGTAGTAGCATTTTATCTATAAGTACCTTGTAGGCGATTCAGTTAGGTGACCTATAAAAGTATAGCCCATATATCATTTCTTTTGTCGACCAACAATGTATGGATTCACAACAATCCAGGTTTCAGGTAATGGCCAAGGTTACTGAAAGGTAGCACCATAGAGTCCTCGTGCTTCAAGTGCTACTAATTTTTGTTGTCTGTAGATATGCAACAGCTTTCAAATGAAAGATAATTAAAAACATGTTTACATTTCCAAGTTTCCGCCTTTATTTATCTATTTTCCACTCTTCTTGATATTTTCAGTTGTTACTCGTCTTTGGCTTCCTTAGAAGCCTTTCTCACCTGTTCCAGCTAGCCATCACTTCTTTGCTCGCCCTTGCATATTTACTCATCAGGTCTGTTTAGATGTAGTTGGTGTTACTAGTAGCAGCTGTTCTTAGATACTCCAAAGTGTCATAGTAACAGGTTTGTAAAGATCTGCTCACTCTGGCAGCTAATAATAATAATAACCAACTCTGGATTTGTCCGTCAATTCTGCGTACAACGCGAGAAAAGAACAACCATCTTGAATTACTAAGGGGCAGGACTTATCTTTGGAGCCCATGGCTTGCGCAGTCTGATTTTTTCCTGTGGGCTCTCTTGGTACACATCCTTTAGTTTTTGTCATTTGAACCATGTTTATCTATATTACTCTCATTGCCCATTGGTAGGTGTTAAGATGTGTGCTTATGGCTTCCACTTGGCATGTTTTGTTGAATAGAATTGAATATTCCGCAGGCTGTCAGAAGGGACAATAAGCAGCGTTTTAGCCTTCTGGAAGATAGCGGTGAGCTTCTGATACGTGCAAACCAAGGACACACTGTTGAAGTAAGTTTCTTTCTCACTCACTACAATGGATATGCACTTCTGTATCATTTTAGCTCGACCGGTTGACATTTAGGATTCCTTTGTCCAGATTTGTTAAGTCTAGTCATCCTGCACATTTTATACTGAAGAAAACTCCTCCTGGAAATGTATTCCAATCTGGAGTTCAAATATAACTTTGAATCCTTTGATTAATTATTCTTATAACTCTTACGGTATTTGTTACATCAGTATTGGTTTTGTCGGGATGTTTTAAATGTCAGACTAACTAGGATGTCCACGGCAAATAATGTTTCACATGTTTGTAGTCTCATAGGGAACCACTGTAGACTCCGTCTAAGAAGCGGGAACGTGCATACAGTTATATACTCTGTAGGATATGCTGGGGACAACTCTTGAACACACCTCTAGAGTTTGTTATTTACTTTGTATTCTATACTATTGTCTCGCTGTTGTGGTGTCACACAAGGAGGTGTAGGTGTAGATGGCACTTTTTGTTCCTTAAACGAGCAGGGCTAGGAGTTTATGACACGGGAACATCTCGAAATCTGCAGAAAACGTTCATGAGTTTTTTTGGTTGAAGTGCGAGTTTCTTCTTATTCACCCAAATAACCAGCGGTGATTTGTTATTTTCCTGCAACTTCTCCGAGATCTTGCCATATAATTTTTAGTGCTGTTTGTGTGGAGTGTAGTGATTCTGATCTAAGTGTTAAACGTGGAATTTTACTAACTTCATATTGTTTGTAGAGTCCAATGTTTTCTTCGTTGTCTTGCCATAACCATCAAAAGAAATTTAACAGGAACATTTAATCTTGAACCCCAACTCTACTCTCGGTGGCTTCATTTAGATCCCTCAACTTGGAAACTAGGATTGGTGAATTTTCATACACATTTCATCGATCCATCGTCAATCACACTGTTGAAAATAACCTGCTAATTTAATGCATTCCTGCCAGACTGTGGAAACTGAGAGCTTATTGAAGCCCATTCTTTCAGCTGATGAGATTCCAGGTATCTTCACGGTCCAAAGCCAGAAATCTTAAATACTAATTCATAGTATTTCTTTTGCTGGTCACATGAATAGCATCTCACTCCTTTGTTTGTTTCATTTTCTTTTTTACCTGGTGATGGCAGTGTGCGTACATGGGACCTACAGAAAGTTCTTAGACTCTATCTTAGAGCAAGGTCTCAAGCGAATGAAAAGGCTACACGTTCACTTCTCTAGTGGGTTACCGACAGATGGTGGAGTTGTTAGTGGTAAGATCTGTGGGGTACTCTTTGCCTGAATTTCTGTTATTTAGGGTTATACTTCTGAAATTACAATACATTGTGCCTATCTCTGACCTAATTTTGAACTTCCAGGCATGAGAAGGAATGTCAATGTTTTGATATACCTCGATGTTAAAAAATGCTTGGAAGGTATGTAAAGATGGATGTATTTGTCCGTAACACCTATCACTAACTTGTAGGAAATAGGTGATATGGAGAGGTCTAAATTCGGTTTATACAATTTAACTTTGTTTCAGAGGGTATGAAGCTCTATATTTCAGACAACAAGGTGATCTTGACTGAAGGCTTTGAAGGGGTTGTGCCTGTGAAGTATATTGAAAAGATTGAATCATGGCCCGATCGACGCCTCATACCCTTCAGAAGATGATACTCATCTGCATGGATCATTTCCTTCTTGTAATATCTTTATCGTGTTATCTTCACTTCTGGTATTGTAAGGAGTTTGGACAGCATTTGGCCTTCTCCGTGTTGATATTTGGAGTTGTAACCTAACAGATAAATTTTGGTCACATTAGTTGTGTATTCAGGTTCATTCTCAACTAGGACTCTTCCTTTCCCCTGTTTGCTTCTTTTTTGCACGAATCAATTTACGTACAGGCTTTGTTTCAGAAGAATGAGATTGTCTGCTATTACTGTGGAAATTGAAGGCTTTTTGGTCCGGTATCTTCTGCGGTTGCACACGATTTATTATTTCTACTTGGACATATTTGGTCTTTCAGGATTGCATCTCCCACAATTGTTGATATTTCAATGTATAAACTTGATTACGTAGTACTCGGTCTGTTTCAATACAAAGTTGCCAGTTTACTTGAGGGAGGTCACTTAGACATATTAATTTAATGAATGACAGGATATGAAATATTGCTATTTTTATAATATTATTGTGTCAAGAAAGATTTACAATATCATGAAAAGATTAACACATTTTCGTATCATATCTTTAGCTAAATTAGTCGGTGAAAGTTAGTGATGAATTATCCACAGAAAGATTTTGGTAAATTGGGGAAAGTATGCAGGACCCGTTAACATCTGATGTGATTTGGTTTGAAGTCCCTGAATTTGGTCATGGTGTGCCGACGTTAGGGACTCTGTAGACAGTGCATGGACCTTGTGAACGACTCACCGCAGTGTGGTCTAGGCGTAATCTGCAAATTGCTGAACGAAGGACAGTAACGTAGCGAGCAATAACGGAAAATAATGTATGCCAACCATGGCCAAAAACGGTTCTGTGCTAGAAATGTATTGGACGACGTTAAATAAAAAGTTATCTGTGGGTGGGAAGATATTTGACGACATTGAAGATGCGATACGAAGCCATTGTCGGGCATGAGTTGTGCTTACTTTTTATCAAAACACTTGTAATTTAGGCTCCGTTTAGTTGGTGGTAAAACATTTTCCTGTAAAATATTTTCCCTTGTTTTGGTGCTGTTTGGCTCTTGAAGACTTTTGTAATTCGGTTGATTCGGTTGGCTCTGTTTCTTAGTATAATGATCTTAACAAAAAAAAAAATGTTTTCCCTCAAATGATGTAAAATGATTTACACATTTCAAATCCGTAAACCATTTTCCGGAAAGTGAAGGAGCACAACAACTCAAACTAACACCTCCACCACCACTACCACCACCTACCTCCACCACAACCCATCACCGCCACCCACCTTCACCGCTACCCATCACTGCCGTTTCCGTCACGGCCCACTGTTTTGGCAAGAGTCAACCAAACACGAGAAAATAACTGCAGGGAAAACTTTTTCACACAAAACATCTTACGCGTACAATATTTTCCCTTCTAAAACATTTTACTGCGAAACAAACATAGCCTTAATCCAAGTATTTGATTTCTCTTTTTGAGAAGCCTGGTTATTCTCTTCTAAGCAAGCCAAACATTTTGGAGAGGTGGAGTTGGGCTTATGTAGTGGGTTTTATTGCAAAATACATATAGTTGAGGGGGCAAATTACAATTAACCCATTGTACGCAGAAATGAGGCGTTTGCGTTGGAGATCGGAGAAGAACAAAATCACTGGCCAGAACGAAGAAGAGTGGTAAAGAGAGATCGGAACTAAGGTCGAGATCGGAGCTCCGGAAGAGATCGCCGGACGGCGTTCGTTGATCCTGTAGAGCCAACCTCGTCGTCGGAAACAGATAATCGGCCGCCTCTCGCTCAGTACACTACTCGGCGGTGTTGCCTGATGAATCTAGGTATGATTTTGCTTATCTTCTCCGTTCTCTATCTCTCTCTGTCATCGCAATTCTGGAAATGTGTCGCTAATGAGTTCATGTTCCTCCATCGTCAAGCCTAGGGTTTCTGAATTGAAATGTGTCGCTAATGAGTTCCGGAATTTGTTTGCTTCTGTTGAATATTAGTATTAGTTTCGAGCAATCATACTTCTAAATCAGTGGAGAATTGAATTATTTTTGTGTGGTAAATTATGGTTTTAATTTCTTCTAGAAGTTAAACACAGCTCAGTTGTAGTTCCTCTTGAAATTGGGGGTCAGTTCACTGATAAATGAGATCTTCAAAAAGCTCAGTGTTATCGAGTTTCGGTATAATCGACTAATGCAATTTGCAAAATGGCAATTGTAAGTTTAGGATGATAGTTAGCCTTGTGTTGTCATGACTGTGAGGGGAACTATCTGTGATTTTAATGGAAAACGGTAATGCTGTTGCTACGGGAGAATAGAGCTTTGGTGGTTCACTTGCAACGATTAAATGCTTCACAAGTCTAGAAAGATAGTTGCACGTATTCTAGCAGAACATACAAGCTGGATGAGTGAGCTACATTTGTCTAGCCCAAGAATCGAAAGAAACAAACAATAAAGAAATAATAAACGAAGAAGAAGTATGTTGGCTAAGTACTTATTGTAGTCAATACAGCAGATAGGGGGACACCGATATAGAGAGAAACTGGAAAAGAAATAATTGTCTTTCTTAGTGAGGATTCTGTGCGCTTATCTTTTTCATCAACGGTCCTATTTCTTCAAAATCATTTACATGTTTCTAAAGTAGATTGGTTTCTGTACTTGCAGCTATCTGATATAGTATACGACGAGGAATTATAATTAAGTAATATGCCTTCTTTATAAAGACATGACATATCTGCTTCATGTTCTGCAGCCATAGTATAGCAGAATTATGGGTACCGGCGAAGAATTGGTTCACATAGTTTGGAGACTGGACGCATGTTTGTCAATCACCATTCTCCCGCTAACATAGCAGATTGCAAGTGAGAATCTTCCAAAATGAGAGTAGTCACGGGATGGCGTCGATTCACTTTATGCCTTCTTCTCACATTGTTCCTCATATACATCTATTCAGGTGATAACTTCTTTTTTTTTTTTTTTTTTTTTTTTTTTTTTCTGTTTTTGACATAGTTTCAGCTCTCAATTGTTTGACATCCTTTCATTTGTAATTTGGGCTGAGTGCTGACATATTTGTTCTTATGTTTTCAGTTTTAGAATTACTCGAAACATCAGAAGCTAAGCGCAAAAGTAAACCCAAAAAGTTTGATCATCTCGTTCTTGGACCTGCTGCAGGGGAAGGTTTGCGCGATCGGCTGCATTGCCAAGGTTTTCCCTACTTCCTTCTCCTTAATAGAATTCTTCTTCAACTCACGGGTAGCTAACTTCAATCTTTAGGGTATTGCTATACTTCTGTTTCCCTTAATGTCTTTACTTACCACTACCGGCCTGCTTCCGTGACTCGCTTAGACTATCAGTCCAGGGTTCCAGTTATGAAGTTCTTCTACATATGCATTATTTGTTTCTATTTTTCATTTGATATAGCTAATAGGTATATTAGTTGTGCTCTTGTATCTACTTCATGAACATGCTAAGGCCCAAGAGGTTTGGTATGGAATGAATACATTTTAAGAACCTACATGTAGCATCTATAGAGAGTAAAACTTGGGGAGGCCAATTGAGGTAATATGGTTATGAACACATGGGTTTCTTTATGACCTTGAAGCAGCATATTAATTATCATGATGAGGGTGGTAGTGAAATAAATCAAATAATGTTAGGTCTAGGAGCGCTTTTTTTGCTGGTGCTAAAGTTAATAGAAAAGAAAAGGTTTATGTGGTTTAATTGAACTTTGCTCATTCTCATCTGGCCTGGTCACACGAATATTTGTCAACAGACTTGCCTCAGTTCAACTCAGACTTTTCATACATACAGCGAAACCCTGCATCAGTTCTCCTTTTCCAGAAATAGTGCGTGTTCTAGCATATCTCATGTTTACATCTATTGCAGGTGTCAAAGCTCTTAACAAAACACACTTTCCAACCTCGTATGGAAAACTTAATTTGGGAGAAAAAGTTGTGTTTGTTACCGTATTCACCACATACAATTCCTCCACTGATAGGGAAAGTGATAAATCAAGAGACTCGGTGACTGTTGGAGGTAAATTGTACAATAAGGTGGAGAGGTCGCTGGCAACTTTGAATGTCTTTATCAACTTCATTCAGGTAATTCTTCGTGAGAGTACCATTTTGAAGTGATTTCAGATTAAAAGCATGCCATTTACTTGAACATTGATGAGTATCAGTTAAATTTTAGTAATTGTGATTCGTTGCATGTGGAACTTCATAATTATGATATTGATAAGTTATAGAAAGTTCAATTAATTGAAGTATGGTCCTTATCAAATATGAAGTGCATTGAACACTGTTACTGGAAGAAACTACATAAACGTGCTAGACTGTAAATTTGAGATAGCATAGAAAGATTATTACCAGACTCTTAGTCATAAAAAATTAAAGCTCTCAGAGAATTAACAATGTATTATCTCTTGGTAAGAGTTTGCAAAGGTGCATCACAGTAACAGATCCTGCACTTGACTAGTTTCTTCAGTTTTTGAATGAATATCCACAAGGCATCTTATTCAACAACAAAATTCGCAATACTACATTTGATGCTTGGCAGCTTCAAAAGCAAATTAATTAATGGGACTGGAGCAAAATGCAACTTTCAGAGATTCTTAATTATGTTGACTAGTCCATATTCCAAAATCCAGGAAAAGAACTATTGATGAATCATTTTTATTTATATTTTAAACCAATCGGAAAGAATCAGGTATCCGAATCTCTTATAGCCAAATTAGTATTTAGGATGAGCATGTCAGCTTTTGAGTATTATAACTTGGTTTGAACTCATTAATATTGAACTTTTCTCTCTCTTTCTTACTGTATTTTACACTTCTCGGTTGCTGTAGTCTATTTCAGAAGTAACTAAATTTGTAGAATCGCGGGTCCAGGTCATGGTTTAGTAAAATGGAACAGTTAATATGGTTCTCATCCCATTCGGACCACTATGCTTGTTTACCTAACTGCTTTGTTCTACTGTTTTGGTTATATTGTGTCCTTCTGCTCATTACTTGGCTTTCATCATTACTATCCTGATTGTGCCACAAGAACAGCTTATAGAAACAAGAATGGAAGGCTAGTTAAAATGGATTGCTTCTGCTTTTCTTTTACTTCTGTGATCTGTCTCGCCTTTTCGTCCAACATAAGTAGAGGTAGAATGTTGGTTCTATCAAACTTGTGTATGATACTCCAAAATCTAAATAAATACTCAATTAGATTGGTCTAATTATGTTGAATGAGTTGTTAACTGGGTGCGGCTGCATACTGTTTCTAGTGACTGGACCCGTCTAGTAGGTTGCAGACTTGCAGTAATGCAGGGGTTATGATTCAGATTTATAAACAATGTCTACAGTTGTTCCTTTTTCCATGTTATAGCCACATGATTTGTCGACCATGTAAAGTAGCGCCATTCCAAAATTTGTCGTTTTTATATGCAACCATAAAAGTAGGTAGGACAGTTCGCACAGTACTGTTTTGTTTTCAATGAATCTTGGTGAGTCATTTATATGGCTATAGCTCATCTACTTGCTATAATTCGCACTGGGTCTTTTTCTCCAAAGTCTGTCTTGTAGATATATTGTCCCTTTAGAAGTTGTATAATAGGAATGTGCATCTGTTTTTACTGAGATCTTTTATAACTGGAGTTATTGTTTTTGCGCTTTCGCATTTGCAGGCAACAATGCCTAAAAGCAGTGTTATCATTCTTACTGATCCGGCCTCTAAGCTTCCAGTGGACAGAAGTGGGGTCACTATATATCCTATCCAAGGTGAATATTCACGAGACAAGTTGATGCTCCAAAGAATCAGGTCCTACATTGTAAGAATGGATTTAGTTAAATAACAAGTGGAACATTTATGTTTTTGGTTATCGCTAGGCATCAGAAACCTTAGTAAACGTTTCATCTGTCATTTTCAGTTTCTGATGCTATCGTTCGTCTGGATTCCAGGGGACATCTTTTACTTTTCTTTACTGATGATGAAACTCACGGAAATCTTGAACCTATATATTTTTAGATTTAATATTTATTAGGACAATGCTTATTTATTTTGTGGATTTACTTTGCTTCTCCGGGATGCAGGTCTTTCTAGAAAGAAGGCTCGAGGAGCAGTCACGGGGGGAGGGGCGTACAAGTAACTATATCTTTATTGACTCAGATGTGGCGATAGTTGATGACCTGGACCAGATATTCAATGACCACCCGAATTTTGATTTGGGTCTCACCTTCAGGAACAACAAAGAGCAACCTTTGAATTCTGGTTTTATTGCAGTGAGGGGCACCGCTGATGGAATTAAGAGGTATGTAATTTCTGAAGGCCATTTCCCTTGTCTTGATATGCTGTAAGGAAAAAAAAAAAGAAAAAGAAAAGAGGCTAGATTGAGTTCTTATCATGGGCACTTGCTAGGTTTATTAGGTGGAGTAAAACCAGTCAGATCTGTGTCAATTTTGATTTACTGCAGACAACTTCTGTTTAACTTTCTTGTTTTCCCCTTCCTAAACAAGGGAAAGTGCTTCCATGACCTTTCTTCTGTTTATTTTCTAACTTTCTAATTTGTTAGCGTAATCTGAAGCACTTGAAAATGTGCCAATTTAGAAGCGATCTTGACATGAATTAAATGCAGGAAAAGAGTTTGACGAGATGGAATCCATTTCTTCTCACCCACATAGTTGTCAGAATTGAGATTCAGATAGCGAACTGAAATTCAACATCAATGAATCAGGAATCGAATCGAATTGTGAATCGTAAAGATTCTCTTATAACCTCCTTCAGTTGATAGAATAACATATTCCCATAGTTGTCAGAATCTTAGGATTCATGATTTGTGTCCTACGACGCGAATCAGAGGGTGAATCTTAAATGGACCAAAATATCATCTGAATCCCGATTCAAGAGACAGAATCGTACGGTTCAGTTGCGATTCAGCTAGAGAGTCTTATTGAGTTAACAATAGTTGACTCGTTTTTGTCTGTTTAGCAATACAGCTGTTTCAAAATTACTAATACATTTTTGTTAAGGCCAAGGCTAATAGCTTCATGTTATTTTCCATTCTTTTGGTCTTTTATAGTTCCTTGCTTTACAGACTTTCCTGTATCGTCATTATTCTTATATTTTAGGTGGGTACGGCTCATAATAACTTGTTTTAGCTGTGATTTAGCTAAAATTTGAGCTTGCTTATTGTTGAAATGTGAATACACTGTTCACACATGCTAGCTTTATGGAATATGTCATAATATATGCATAAAGAGATTGTAAGTGAGTCTTAACAATTCGTGATCGATTGGATTCACAATTAGTTAAGTTGAATTTCGATTTGGCAACTACGCTTATTCCATAAATTTGCATGTGTTGGCAACGTTTTGATATTTCAACTATAAGCAAACTCAGAAGTTTTTAGAAAATCACCTATGTATGAGTAAGAAGGAGCTGTGTACATCTAAAAGATACGGCTCATACATATATGGGATAATAGGAAGGTATGTAAAGCAAGGACCACTAGAATGGAAATCAATTTACAGACCTTGGCCTTAAGAGTACGTCCCAGAGAATCTGAAACAAACAAACTTGCACAACCTATTGTAATGGGATATGTATTATTTTGTAGACTGTTTCCAACTCATTATCAAAGATGAATCTGAATCGCAACTGAATCGAAAGATTTGGCCTCCTGAATCAGGATTCAGATTGGCTTTTGACTTTTTGTTTCATTTTAGATTTAGAGAGGGATTCACATCATGGATGAATCGAATTGTAGGATATGAATCATGAATCATAACATTCGAAGGACTGTGCTCAAACAGTGTCTGCTAGAATATTGTAGCTGGAGAAAAACTTACATTGTTAGCTTTCAGGTAAAGATTTCATTTACAGCACGCATTTCGTGTAATATTCTTATTGTTTTCTCCTTGCTGAAACTAGAGAAAACTATGCTTCCTTGAACTCTATGCTTGTTCTACAACTTATTAGGGTTTCCTGAAGCAAATTACAACTTGCTGTTCAGAACTGACCGTGGCATGAATGTGGCTGCAGGGCAAAGGCTTTCTTGCAAGAAGTTCTGAGAATCTACAGCTCCAAGTACATGAAAGCTTCCCGGATGCTTGGAGATCAACTGGCTCTTGCCTGGGTTGTAAAGTCTCACCCTTCCTTCAACGCACAAAGATTTTCTAAACCACAAGCTTTCGTAGAAGAAATAAGAGGTGCCTCTGTCCTCTTCTTGCCGTGTTCAATATACAATTGGACGCCACCAGAAGGTGCTGGTCAATTTCATGGAATGCCCTTGGATGTGAAGGTACACTGAAAGCCCTTGAGAAAGCAATAACCTAATATAGTGCCAATCTTAATCGGCTATTATGAAAGTTGTTTTTAACTACTAACAGAAAGTTGGCGACTAGAATTGTTTCTAGAGAATAGACATTGCCAATAATCTTACTGAGCAATTAGTGTTGCTGTCCATGCAGGTTGTGCACTTCAAGGGTTCAAGGAAGCGTCTAATGCTGGAGTCGTGGAACTTCTTGAATTCCTCATCGCCGTCTTTGAACATTCCCGACATGTTATGCCTCATTCTAAAGAGCGGAAGGACAAAGTACGACTTTTGATTGGACCTCCTCGTAGTTAGTTTGATCAGCGCTTTCATCCAATTCTTTTATCAGTTGTTTGAACGACGGCCAACGTTCTAGTGCTGCTCCTGATGTGTTTCCACATTCTTTGAGTGTCCGTTTATGTTACGAAAGCTCAGAAGATTGTTTATTATAGCTAGCTAGTTACTTGTTCTAGGAAAGAGGATAGAGATGATGAGTATAGAGAAGTTGAGGCTTCTTTTGTAATTGTGCCTCATATTGCTGTGAATTGTGAAGAGATTATAAACAACCAAGCACGATGATTCTGTAGTCTCTGCTCTGGTATTATCTTAGTCTTGCCGTAAATAGAGAAACTCTCTCTCTCTCTCTCTCTCTCTCTCTCTGGTTTCGATAACGATGAAGAAGAGCATGTGCTCGTGGGGATTAATTGGTTTTCCGTTTACTCTATTCCAGCTACGAGAGTTGAACTCCATCTTTCCAGCAGAAATTACAGGATCTTGCTCGATCTCATTCATTTTTTACTAATAATTTTAGAGCCACTTGGACGACGTGCAAACTCCAATAATTGTATTTGTTTTTGAGACTGGTGATCCCTGTATTCTAGGGTTGGTTTACAAGAAATTCACAGAACTTAGCTCCCCGACTTTTCATTACTTGCAACTCGCGAGCACCCAACCAAATGCTTTCTCGCCCATTTACATTCATGCACAAGCAGTATCACAACTACGGCCTCAGATGACAAGACCGGCTATTTAAGCCTAGCCGCCTTCTTTCCACAGCTATAAATTTAAGGTACTTGGATGCTTCCAATGGTGGGAAGAAAAAATAACCATATTCATACTCATACTGTCACCCTACATATGTGTGTGGGGGGGGGGGGGGGGGGGGGGGGGGGGGGGGACACCAACTAAAAATACATGACATGTCTATTTCATGTTTAACAAGGAAGGAAGTACCTTATGGCAAAGACAGTGAATACATCATATATAGCTTTTACACGGCCACATTATGCATATGCTTTGCATCTCCACTTCTATCAATAAGACGAGCATTTCATTCAAGTCACATAACATGCATGAAACTTCCAAGCTGCAAGGCCGTGTTCAGGCATATAAAAAGACATGACATGGTTTCAAAACAAAGATTTAATAACGTTTTTGCACCCCGGCAAAAACAAAACACAGAAATATCCAACTGCTACTACTTCTACTACTACCACTATTGAGAGTCAGCATGAGGCAACAAGAGAAGAAACCCTATTATTTCCATGCTTTTGAACCAAGCAAAGCCACAACCACCAGACAAAGTGGAGCTTCAAAGGGATACAAATCTGGTAGCACCCTAGTTCCAGTGTCAAGGTTGTAAAGTAAACAGTTGAATGTAAGATCAAATCTTTCATGATTTTTGGATGGTACACCAACCCTTAAATCAGTTCAAGAATCCAAGTTAAGGTGGAGTACCTAATTTAATGTCAGTGATAGCACAACATTTCCTTCCTAAAAGAAAACTTCAAACCACAAGTCCCAGAATTAGCAGGAAGAACAGACGAAACAAATACTCTTATCAATCTTCCATATCACCCAAGCATCCATCTCTACATCTTCAGATTTTCAACACCTACACTATCTGGTTCTACGCAAAACAGAAAAGGGTCCTAGTTGAGTCGTAGGTTAGACTACGCGTAAACCACAGACAAGGAAACAGAAATCATACCTATAAGATTCACTGCTCCTATCAAGCAAGTGTTCAGGGTAATGAAAGTTTCAGACACGTTATAAACAGCCAAAACTTGACATAAAACAACCACAATAATTAGGCATTTCTAGACACGGTGACATGAATGCGACAAACTACCTCCTTTTGGCTAGGCAACAATATCCGCATATATCATTAACAGACAAAAAAAGGATAACCCACAAATCTAAAAGAGATACTGGTCGGTGGATTTATAGTTAACGGATTTGTCTGGACCGTTACAACCCTATTAAAGGATACCAAACCTACTACAGATGAAGAGACCCTAGAGATATGGCAAGTACTCCACGAGAGAAACGACTTCTGAAACAACTTTACCAGGCAAATTGCATAACGACAGATGATGAAGCCCACAAGAACGATAAAAGCAAAATGCTGTGATCTGAGGGATATGACATTTAACCGTTACACGCAATCACTTAATAGGGCCAAAAGAAGAGAACCAAACAAGATCAGCATACATATATGGGAATTGGCTATAATTCGATAGACACAAATAGAAAGGCAAGAGATATGTAAACTATTATATTCTATTTTATTGGAATTCCATAGAAATGATACATGTCCACCAATCAGCAAATGCTATATCAGTCATGAATTCTACAATTGATAAAACTACAACAGTTGCATTCGCAAAAGAATTTGATGGCCCCATGATATCTTCTGGTGCAGCAGCAGATATTATCACCATGAAGAACCATCAAACTTCTTTCTCGCAGAATGCAAAGCCCGAATATCCCCCCGAGTATGGCATCCTTAAAGGTACAAGAAAACAACATAATCCGGCAATGAACAGGTTTTTTTCTTAAAAAAACAATCATATGAATCAAAATGAAGTAAAAGAACAAAGAACATCCTACCACGCAATTGAACGAATCTGTAGTATTACTGGTCACTCTTCTTTCCAGCGCCATAGTAACCGAGATACCATCTTACAAACTTCTTCAAACCCGTTTGCAGGTCAGTCGTCGGCTTATATCCAAGCTCTCTCTGCGCCAAGCTTATATTCGCGTGCGTGAATTGCACGTCACCGTTCCTCGGCAGCTTCATCACCGACCTCTTCGCCTTCACCTTCAAAAGCCTCTCCAAAATAGTAACAAGATCCGAAACAGGCACGGGAGAAGTATTCCCCAAATTATAAACCCTCAACTGAGCAGGCCCCTTCTTCTTCCCACCGCTACCAGTACTCTTCTCAGCAGTATCCAACGCCGCAAGACACCCCTTCACAATATCATCAATGTAAGTAAAATCCCGCGCAACCGTCCCATGATTCGCCGCCTCAAAGATCGGTATCGCTTTCTTATTCAAGATATCCTTAGTGAAAAAGAAATAAGCCATGTCTGGTCTACCCCAAGGACCGTAAACAGTAAAGAATCGCAACCCGGTAAGCGAAAGTCCATATATATGGTTATAAGTATGTGCAATCTCTTCACCAGCCTTCTTAGTAGCAGCATACAGACTAGCAGGCTGATCAGTTTTATCTTTCTCTGAAAAGGGTACTTTAGTATTGAGTCCATAAACAGAACTAGAACTAGCCCAAACAATTGAAGGTTGTGGGTTAGCTGATTTACACACTTCAAGAAGATTCACAAAGCCAGCAATGTTACTATGCACATATGAACCAGGGTTTTGCATAGCATACCTCACACCAGCCTGAGCAGCCAAATGCATCACATGAGTGAAACCCACAACCTCAAATAGCTTCCTGAGGAGTGCCACGTCATTGATATCACCTTCCACAATGAACACACCTGATCTCTCTAACAAGGCTTGCCTGGCCCGTTTTAGAGTCGGGTCGTAGTAGTCGTTGAAGTTGTCGAACCCGACGACGCCGTCGCCGCGGCGTTTGAGGGCGGCGGAGACGTGGGTGCCGACGAAGCCGCCGGCGCCGGTGACGAGGACGGAGATGCCGTTGCGGGAGCGGATTCGGGCGGAGGATCTGACCCGTTTTTCCCAAGCGGGTCCTCCCCAAGAATAGGTGACTAGAGATCTGCGAGAGAGATCTGAGGAAGGGTTTGATTGGGAGGGTGAAGAGGGTTGTGATCTGAAGAAGAAGAGGAAGATGAAGCCCAAGAAGAGGAAGGACCAGAAGGTGAGCTTGAGGAGAGATGAGTGCCATCTGAGTCTGTGAATGTAGGGAGATTTCTCCATCTTGAACTTGCCTGGTGTTGATGGTATGTTGTCATCAATGTGTGACATTTGCTTCATCTCTCTGAGTCTGAAAACACCCCCAAATCAATTAATCCAAAGATGGGTAAGAACCCTAGATTGATTTGCTTTCCTTTGCTGTGTTTCTTGCTCAAATCTGGTGAGAAATCAAGGGTTCTTGGTGGGATAGCAAAAAACAAGAAAAACAAGAAATACCCAATTCTTGAAATACCCAATTCTTGATTCTTCCTTCTTCTTTCTTCCTCTGCTTGATTGGTGTTCTCTGTGGTGGTGGGAGGAGAGAGATGAGAATGGCAGCGAAAAGGGTGGGGGGGGAAGAAGGTGGTGTTGGTGGTGGGTGATGGTGGTGGTGATATTCAACTTTTTTGGTTTCTTTATTTGAAGAATCTTGTGGTTTCTTGGAAGGACTGGCTCTCAGAGATGTTGGTTCATTTTGTGGGTTTTGTTGGTTCTATTCAAGGAGAAGATAAAAGACCTTTTTTCCATTAGGCCATCATCAACAGAAAGGTGTAATTAGTTACAGAGAGAGGGAGGGAGAGAGATTGACAGAGTGAAAAAAACAGGGGGACTGTAATATTTTGGGGGGGCTCATTTCATTCCATAGATTAAGCAGTTACAAACTAGGGTTTGTCTCTTGTTTTAACCCTAGATTATTGGAAACTTCCTAGCCCCTACCTTTACTATTATGATTGATGGATAATAATTAATGATAAAAATATGGGTATTCGTGAGGATCAATCAAGAAAAAATAATCAAGGGTTTTATTTAAGAAATGTTTTTTTGGTTTGAGAATTGAAAAGTGGTTTTGTTGCTTAGAGATGACTTTTTTAATACTGATTATGAGGGGTGGCTCTTATAATTTTTTCTTGACCATTAAGAAGTGCGAGAGATTTGTAGGATTTTGTGCTTTTAAATTTTCTTGAATGATTACCATGTTTGCCACGAGTTCATGATTTGGTGTGATGATCATAATTAATACGGAATTCATGGAGATAAAATCGTGTCTCGCCTCACAAATAATAAAGTGTTTCAACGGTAATATTTCAGTTTACGTTGGTGGTTATTCGTTATGTAACCGCTTAACTACTTGTCATTCCGTTAATTTGTGTATGTATGTTTATGTGAACAACTTTATTTCAATATTGATGTTGCACAATTTCTAACAATAATCGTTATTGCACGAAATTCAAACTTCGCTAGAATGTCGAAGAATTAGAGGCAACACATAAACAAAAGTATGTAATATCGGATGAGCTTTAACATTTAATATACCTTTTTTTAGGGAAACATATTTCACTCAGACGCCGAAAGGCTCTGTATCAGAAATAAGAACATCGTTCACCCATGTGGTTTTTACGTGCAAATAGGTGTGCAACCTCGTTTCCCGTTCTAAGAACATGAGATAACTCTGAATCAGTAAAATTATCAAGTAAGCTAACACAGGTGGACGATTCTTCACAGATTTCAGCGCATAAATCTTCTGTTGGGTCGCCTCGTTTTCCTTTATGAATTAATTGTATAGCCACCAAGCTATCAGACTCGAGTACAATCTGAGAACACCCTACTGTCTTCGCCATTTTCAATCCTTTCGTCATAGCCCTGAGTTCTAGAAGAAGGACGGAATTATGACATGTAGACCGGGAGCTTTTCCCTGCCACAAAACCCCTCCCGAGTCTCGAAGAATGCATCCCCCCGCAAAACCCTCTTCCTCAGATTTGGTCGGCGTCACTATTGATCTTACACCAAGACTCTGGTGGTTTTTTGCCACCGAGGGGAGGATTTAGGGTCTGAGTCATGTTCCCCCGTATGTAACTTTGATTCTAAAACTGTGAATGTGTTTAAATGTCCTTTGATTTTTTCAAGCACCACTTCTGTGTTGAATTTCTCTCCTGGGAACCGAATCGAGTTTCTACAAAACCAAACCACCCACACCCCTATGGCCCATTTAATCCTCGTTGTAGCTTCTTCTCTTGAAAAGATGTGTTCAACCCACTCTTTTGCGCCAGACAGACATGTTTGTAGGAACTCCGACCCCAAGAGATTCAACCAAACTCTTCAAGTAAAGACGCACTCTATGAACAGATGGGTTTCCATCTAGATCACCGGAAACGTCCCAAGAGGGTACCGTTCCCGCTCTCAAAACGCGCTCCCGCGCATTTAGGCCCAATTCGCATGAAAAACGCGCTCTAAAAATTGAAGAGCGCGAATTGAGGGGCGAATTTAGTTTTATTTACTATCGACGGACTTGTGAGCAATTTCTAAACAATCCAAAGATTTTAAACTAAGAAGGCCTTCATTATACAACGAGGCCCAATTTCTTTAAATAAAGAAAGGCCCGTCAGCTTTGAAGCCTACTGGAAATGAAAGGAGAAGCCCTTTATTTATAGAATTGGAGGAGTAGCCTTCCTCTCAACAAGCGATGTGGGACAAAACTAAAGGCATTTCTAAGTTCTACTGATGTGGGACAAACACTGGTATGGTATTTGCAAGAGAAATATGGTTGTTCTCTCTCTACAACAAGACGATTCTGAGAGTTCCAAAACAAACTCCTCATTTCGTCTCTGTCTAAAGCCAACATCTTTGCTTCATCATTATCATCATAAATGCTTTGGTTCATTCTAAACCAGCATGTGCATCAGCAAGATATTGGCAAACATATTCTTCTTCAGCAACCCAATATTCTTGATTTTCTTAGGAGGAGCATCTTCTTGGATGTGGGAATGAGTGAAACTTGAACTTTGCCTCTCAGATTTGCTACAATTTTGGGAGTCTTTGGATACTAAATAACATTTTGCTTAAGATCACAACCATTTTAATAAATGCATATTAAATTAATATAATATATAGGCGCTCTCGAAGACGCTCTTAAATATAGCTTTTTTGGAGTTAGCCGATTTCACGCTCCCGCTCCCGTTCCCGCTCTCGCTCCCGCTCCCGCTCTAGGTGACTTAGGTTTCCATCTCCGGATGGTTTTTACAAAATTGCAGTTTGGGTTTACTTGTCTTCCCCTTCTGTGCACTCGAGTAGGCACTGGAAGGGACTCTTGCAAAATCCTCCAAACTGGGTAAGCTACCTTGCGGGAAAGCTTCATGGACCAAAAATTCTTCAACCAGTTTTGGTTAATCCCAGTTGAGCCTTCGATTTGATTTTCACTTAACTTCCTCTGCAACTGGTATCCCGTGGCGACTAGGTAAGTCCAGGAGTCCGATTCCGTCCAAAACAAGCTATCACCCGTGCCTTCTTGTGGTATAGGAATTTTGAGAATCTCATGGACACAATATCCCAAAAATGAGTCATCAAATTTCTTTCATTCCACTCCCCATTGCATATGAAATCCGAAACTTGGAGGTTCACTACAAGGGGGGGGGGGGGAGTTACAACCTAGTAGCTATGAGGTCTGGGAAGCCACCGCACGTAGAAGGGGTTAATATTCTTGTCATCGCCTACTCTCCAACATAACCCTTTTTCTAGAAGGTTTATGCCCTTCAAAATCCCGCGAAAACCATACCGAGATGTTAGAAGTCGCCTAGACTTCAAGAATTGAGCTGGTTGGGAAATACTTCTGACTGAGAATATGGCTTAGAAGGCTAGATGGCTGCTGGGTAATTCGCCATGCTTGTTTTGCGAGCATGGACATATTAAAGTAGTAAAAATACTTAAAACCAAGGATCCCTCTCAACTTGTCCTCTTTCAGATGATCCCAACTAATCCAGTGCGCCGTTCTCTTACCTGTTGTGTCTCCCCACCAAAAATCTGTGATCAAATTCTCGATATCCTCGCAAACCCGCTTGGGTAGAAGGAAGCAGCTCATCGCATAGAATCGCTTGAGTAATTGCCTTGATAAGAATCTCCTTCCCCGCTACTGAAATATTTTTCTCTTTCCATCCATTCAGGTTGACACGGACCCTATCAATGATTCTTTGGAAGTCTGCAAGTTTTTGTCTGTTGAAAGATGAGGGTAACCCCAGGTAGTTTTCGTGCTGTTCCACCATCTGCACTCCCATAAGTCCCATGAAGCACTGTTTATCCAAGTTGCTAAAGTTGTCAAAGAAGAAAACTGTTGACTTCTGAAAGTTCAGAACTTGTCCCGAAGCCTTTTCGCACACTTGAAACGACTGGAGAAGAGCGACCATCTCGCTAGTGACGGCCTTTGTGAAAATCAAACTATCGTCTGCAAAAAACAAGTGGGAAACTATCGGACCCCCTCGAGAAGCTGTCAGTCCCGAGAGAATACCCTCCTGCACATCATTAGTTAGACTTCGCAACAAAGTTTCACTAAGCAATAAGAAAAAATAAGGGGAGAGCGGGCAACCTTGACGAAGACCCCTCTCTGGCTTTATAAACCCTTCCGTCTCTCCTTTCACAATCAAACTGTAAGAAGCTGTCGAAATGCAGTGCGTGACTACAGAGATTCACTTATGACTGAAGCCCATCCGTTCCATAACAACCCTTAGAAAATCCCACTCGACTCGGTCGTACGCTTTGCTCATGTCTAGCTTGAGAGCGATACTCCCAATACGGCCTTTGTGTTTCTTCATTGTATGTAGGAGTTCAAAAGCTGCTAGGATGTTATCACCGATGAGACGTCCCGGGACGAAGGCGCTTTGATTCTCGGTGATCAAATTCGGGAGGACAAATTTCAGGCGGTTAGCTAACGCCTTTGTGATTATTTTATAAATTGTAGAACACAAAGAGATATGTTGTAAATGTGTCACTTTGCGTACTTGTTTAACCTTCCTCTACTTTCTCTTCAACGTGCTTCGCAGTTTGCACTGGTACGGAAGGCATAAGAGTGTGATTGAAAGCACTAACATCTCCTCCATTGTTTAAGACATTCAGACAAATCTCCTTCACGTCTTTTCCCATGGTTGGCCAAAATTAATTTCTGATAAAAAGGGGGGAGAAGGAGCCGTCGGGACCCAACAACTTCTCAGGAGCCATACCTCGGAGAGCTTTCAAGACCTCGTCCTCTGTGAAGGGGACGTCGAGGCTAGCTCAGACGTTCGAATCGAGGAGCTCCTCTACTGGGTTAAGAAGCTTCTTCATATCCACCCGAAGGGCTCTCGTACCCTTAAAAATTCCGGCAAAATAACCTTCAAGAGTTCTGAGAATATCTTCGTCTTCCTCCATCCACGATCCGTCATCTTTTTCAATTACCCTGATAGTATTTCGAGTCCATCGAATACTTGCTTTCTGGTAAAAATTATCGGTATTGTTGTCCGCATATTTCAGCCATAGTATTCGAGAACGCTCTCGCCAAATAATCTCTTCATCAACTCATCTTTACAAATTTTCAATTCATAGATTACCTCTATGGTTTACGTCACTGATCCGAGGGCTTCCAGCATGTTGCGCAGGTTGCGGAACCGGCCCTTAATGCTGCCGAAAGTTGCCGAATTCCAGTGTGACAGCTTCTTAGCCACATTATTCAATCTGTCCGGTATCCCCCAGCACCATTCCAGCCCTCTTTGACTATCTTTCCGCAATATGCGGCTTGTAACCAAACCGTTTCAAAATGAAAGTGGCTTCTTGGTCGATTCTTTACTGCACTTTTGTGATCAAAAATCAGTTCAATTGGCGCAAGATCCGAAGTTTCTGACACCAAATGATTAACACGCCCCCCTGTCAAACATATTGATCCACCTATCCGCGGCAAAGGCGCGGTCGATTTTCTCTCAGATAGAGTGACCGTCCGTCCTATTATTTGCCCAAGTGAATTGGTTGCCCACGTAACCGAGGTCACGAAACTCCAAATGGCTTATCACACGCCTAAACGCCTCAAGTTTCGTGAAGGTGACATGTCTTCCACCCTCCTTTTCGGCGCTTGAAGTTATGGCGTTGAAATCGCCGACAACACACCATGCTTTATTTCTCGAGTTCGGTCACCGAAGCAACTTCCAAGAATGTCTCATTTCTTTTCTCACAGGATCTCCGTAAAATACTGTATAAACCCAACTGTCCGTCGAGCCTAGCCAACATGTCGAGCCCTTAATGTGAAATTTTGAGTAATTAATCAACGAAAAAAAATCTCGGTAGACCAAAACAGTCCAATGCGCCTCTACGGTTATCGCAGTCAACATAGAAGCCGCTAGAAAAACCCAGTCGACAACGGAATCGACTCCATCTCGCTTGCATAAAAACGCGTCTCCATTACAAAGACCATCGCGGGATTACGCCTTCTCACAAGTTCACAAAGATAAAGAACATTTCAGGGATTCCCAAGCCCCCAAACGTTCCAACTTAAAAGTCTCATTGTGCCTGGAAATGCTGCTTTGCAGACACTGTCAATTGCGCATTTTGTGTCTTTACAGCTGATAACTCTGCATTAGAGTTATATTTCTTACACATTAAATACCGTTTTGTGTGATTTTCGGGTTGATTGTGTTAGTTATACACTATGAAAGTGGTGAAAACGTAGAAGTTTACTTTGAGCGCTTAATTGTAAATCCGAGATTTTTCGTACTATTTTGAGATATTTTATTGTCATATATGATGTCGGCGTGTGCTCGTGTTGTGATTTGAAGGTACCGGAGGCTCGAGAGAAGATCGGAGGCCGGAAACGAGCTTCGGAAACGGAAGAGCATGAAGAAATGACCAGTGAATGAGAGGAGAAGAAGTTGCATGCTAAGCTGAGAAAATAAAGGCTGAATCTAATTCCCATGAATGGGAAGTGAATGGAGCTGCACAAATACAAGTTAGAAGTAATTCCCAGGAATTGGAATGTAATTCCCACGAATTAGAACGAAGTTGCAGAATGCAGATTCAAGTCAGAAGCAATTCCCACGAACTAGACTGTAATTCCCACGAATTGGGAAGTAATTCACAGGAATTGAAACAGCAGCGCGCAAGAGTTAAAGTAATTCGCACGAATTAGATTCCAATTCGCACTAATTAGAAGCAGACTTAAAAAATAAAGTTTTGGGACCTGAATGCAATTTTGAAGAAGTGATGACGGGAAATCACTCGAGGGAGGTCAAAAACGACCTAGAGAGAAGCGAAAAGAGAAGACACGCATATTGAGGACAAGAGGGACGAAGAAGACGAAGGTGGAGACTTCATGATCGCCATTCGAGGTCTAGTGTTTGAGTTCTTCTACTTCTTCTTACTCTCTTAATCTTTTCTATGGAGAAACTCGCTTGTTTTGCTACGACTGTTATTAGTAGCTAGACTATTTTCTACGCGTCTCTATGAGAGCCTAGGGTTTATGTAGACGGTTACTTTCCCGGGTTAAGACTTTGTTTCATGCTTTGGGAACTGATTTCTATAGAATGGATTTTGGTTTCATAAACTTGTTGATGAATCTAGTCTATTGACATGACTAGTTTAGGATTTGATATTCATGAACTTATGGTTGGTTCGTATATCATAATCTTGCTTAATGTTGATATTCGTTCTAATTTAATTATTCATATTATATGCATAATTCTTAACGGGAATAAAGTAATTAACCGGAACCGTTAGTTAGCAAGTGAAGTGGGCGACAGTGACTTTAACGAGCTAGGATGAGATATGAGCATCATTCCCGAATCACCGAGACCGATTGGAGAAGTGAATATGATTGGCTAGTGTGAGTAGATTCGGTAGGATTATTCAGCTGTTCTGTGAAACGGTGGACCGACACGACCCATTATCGTACCAGTAGATGACCTGCTAGAACATACCGGTAGACAACATGAGACAGATAGGAGACTGTAGTCAACCGAGACGTAAAATGACATGAGACCGACAGGAGATTGTCATAGCCTATTACCCAGCTTGATTAGGATAGAATTAAGGTGTTACATAGATAATCCAGAAATCGTCTACAACCCTAGGTGATCTAGAGATCTCCTAGTTTCTCTATATCTTCTTTACTAAAATTAAAATACAAAAATATTAGTTTAGTTGTTATTTAAATTTAATCGCTTGTTTGGGGGCGACAACTCTTTTAATCACTCAATTTTCCTCCCTGTTACGTATTGTAAACTAATCCCTTAATTAAATAGTCTCGAGTCTGTCCTCGTGGGATCAATAACTCGGGGTTGAAATACCACCCCTATATTACATGACCGTGCACTTGCGCATACGCGTTAAGAAATCGCGTCAACAACGCCCACCTCCCCGTTTGGAATCTGTTGACCAGAAACCAGTTGTTGCTTCCATTCCTCTCACTTACTGCTCCCATATTATCCCCTTTGTTACTTCGGGACCTGGGGATTTTTGGTTCCGACTTTTACGCACATGGGGGCTGTTTGTAGTGTTGGTGTTGTCTGTGACTTTCCTCTTCCCCTTCGGCTTCCGTGGAGTGACCGGGTTAGCTTTGGTAGTTGTGGCCGGGGCTTTACGGCTGTTCCTTTCGATCCCCATATCGACTGCCTTACCCTTGTCCCAAGTGTTCATGGTGTTGGCAGTAGGTTTTAGTGACTCCTACCCTAGCAGATTATCATGAATATGGATCCCTGCTTGTGGGTTAGCGGTCTTTTCCTTCCCTTCCTCATCAACTTCCGTCTCCGAGTCCGAGAATTATGTGCTGGAGTCCGAGTACGAGTCCTGAGGGTCTGAGGCTATCCGGTCTTCATCACTTAGAGGTTTTTCACCGCTCACGTCCACCGTAGTTTTGTTTGGAGCTTTCTGTGTTACTTTCTTGTGAGGAGGGGGTTTGTACGTCAGCCAATCTCTGTAGCCAGGGTAGGAACTTAGCTTCAACTCATCAGAAACCACCCCACAAGTGTCACTGAAGTGATTTATCTTCCCACATGAGGAGCATACATGAGGGATTCTTTCGAATTTGTAGTCGAGCCAAAACATTTCCCCCATGATCTTGATGTTACCCCCACGTCGGATAGGTTTATCCGTTGGGATCCGAACTCTTACCCTCATGTAGTCGTCGGAATTACCAGACATAATTCGCTTGTCTAAGTCAACCACTGTGTCAATGGTTCTGGCGGCTTTCTTTGCTTCATCCTCATGGAAGAGGAAAACCAACATATTTGAAAGTTGTACCCAGCCCTCTAGGGTTTCGAACTTGACCTCTTCAATCTTCGCGCTCACCGTCCACAGTTTCAGTAGCAAAACATTGTCGTCGAAGACCCGCGGTCCCCCCTCCAAGACCTTCTCTTTTGACTCTTTGCAAGGGAAGCTAAAGACAAAGAGATTTGGTTTGGGTTCGATGAAATTCACCTTGTCTTCTTCTATCCAGATCTTCTTGAAATGTAACTTCATTACCCAGTGATTCATTCTCGCCGGAATCAGAAAGGAGCCTATGAGTGAATGATCGAATGTTTTTAGGGCATTTGTGTACTCTGCCTCGTCGAAATCAACGTCTTCCTCTTCCTCCATCGTGTATGGTGTGCCGAGACCCTTTTCCCATGTCGTGTGTGTATTCCCTTGGTCCGAAGTATCTCCGACGTGTACGTCGTTGAGGCGCCTTACTGTCGCTCCGAGTTTCTCGGAAATTAGGTCAAAAAATTTGATTGACTCTAACATCTAAATACCCAAATTTAAGTTAATGAATATAACTCTGAGCATGTATTAATATTTTGCCACCCACACTAATCATGTCCTGGGCTCCTGCCGTATAATGTACTTCACAAGCATACATACAAATACATATTCCACAAATTTATCTTGACAATATATATATATTTTTGGCTAAAGGATAAGAACTTTCATAAAAAGGTGAGGTGCGTGAATAAGTTCATAATTTAAATACAGCCAAAACTAACAAAACATCCAGACAGATTTGTTAAGTGAATAGACAACCAAAAAGAAAAAAAATTAACTTTATCAAGTGCCCCAGTTAGAGAGGCTTTAAAATCCCGCAAACTTGTGAAACTGTTGCTGCAATTGCTGTCGGAGAAATCTCTAAAGATGTGGAAAGAAATCAATACCATTAGTGTAAGTCGACATGATAATTGTGTTATAACACAAGTGTTTGCAAGGAAAGTGATACTTGACGATATAACAAGGCATTTATTTACCTTGACAAACAACAAGTGTGTAAGGAACCGAGCATTTTTTTAACTGTATGGGATGTACTATATTATAATCGATGTTACGGTACAGTTTGAATTTATCCGTTTATTTAGTTTCGGTCCAGTGCGGTGGAAATCTGTTTCAGTACTATATAACTAAAAACAGTTTAAAGGAGAGAAAATGAGAAAAACCGATTGCATAGTGCGGTTTGATTTGGTTTGGTGCGATCCAATTTTTATGGTCTGGTCGGGTTATAAACACCTCAAAGTACGAGAGGGGCTCAAAAAGTTATATTTGAAATGGTTGAATGTTGCACTATGGTTGGATGTTGCACTTTTTCTTTAGTTACAAAGAACGTGGATCAAGCATATGCTAGTAGGTCTTTTGTTCAGATATTTTTAGTCTAGTTTATTAAAATTACTCGTCGTTTCAAAAGTAATTAACGTGATTTCTGGGTATCATGACCACATATTTCTATGAAATTCATACGTAGTATTTCATGGATATGATGTTTTACGAAGTATTACTTCCAAAATTCCTGGAGCAGTGAAATAGTTTCTTTCTAAGAGAGAGATGGGGTGAGTTAGTGCTTCGGGCCAAAAGGGGGACATAGTCATGTGAACTAGAAGTGGAATCACATTTTAGAAAGGTACTTATGAAACTAACTTTGGAATTAAGGCATAAACCTTTTCTCCTCAAACCCTCCTTTTATAACCTTTCTTTTTCATTACTCAAAAGATGCAACAATTGTGCTAAATTTAGGCTTCTGTTACCGTAATCTTTTTCATGTTGGAGACTATTTGTTTCAAAATGAAACTGCAAGAGTCGGTCAATGGAATTGAAAGAGATGGAAGTTTAATGTCACAAGTGTCAAACTGTATATAAATGTTTTAGGAGAAATAAATCTTTATTCTTTGAAAGTCAGAAAGGCCTTAACAATCATTCTCCAGTACATCAACTGCTCATTCGGGAACGCGCATATAAATATCATATTGAGAGAACAAAAGTGATATATTTGCCAACAAGTCGGCCAAGCTATTTGCTTTAAGTGAGACATGGTTGAAGATTACTTCCTCGACTTCCATGCACAGTCTTGAGCAGCTCTGGCTTCATTCTCCATCTCCATGGATACGTTCATCTCCTCAACCCGATTAGCTTGCCACTTTCTTAGGAGATCCATTCATAATTTTAGAGTCCGATTCTATTATAATCCTTCGACAACGAGCATCCCGAGCAAGTAGTAGGCCCTTCTTTATCCCGATTAGTTCCATCATTTGGACCGAAGAGTGGTAATTATCCATTGAACTTCATATAATTTCTTGCAAACCAAAGAAAGCACACTGCTATAGCCACAACAACAACATCTTTGGCTCGAAGATTGGCAGCCACTGGCAATGCGTCCTTTCCTAAATAAAAATATAGTTGCATACTCAAATAAAATATGCAAACATAATAATAAATTATAGAGCCTCGTTAAACATACCCGGCTGGAGTTCCGGATCAGGGGTCAATTAATTCTCGAAACTCTTTGACTTTTTCTGTAGGAATTTTAATTTCATAATAGCATATCGGATTTAATTTTCTCTTCTTCAGCCATAGCTATCATGGAGTGTACATGTATGTTTTACTTGTTGGTTTTATTTTATGTTTTCCTTTGAACTCTCTCGTCAACCAAACAATATTCTTCTGGTTCGGTCATTGGTGATGATAACATAAAGAAATCTATATTTTAATTAATGATTTTAATAAAAAGAAGAACCGGCTTCTATTTTCTTACACAACACCGACATCTAGAGAAAAATACTAATAATAAAAGTCACAGATAAATTAATCTTCCCAAAAATATCAGAAACTCAGAAGACTTTTCATTCGAAGTGAGAAAGAACACCAATTGATGATCAACATTCTCATGCTGCAAAAGTCTTTTAGTCTCATCTTCACATTACATAACTTTTCTTTTGTTTCTTTTCCTTATTGGTAATTAAATGTTTGTACAACTTTTCTTTCTCTTCTCTCTTTCTTTTGGTAATTAAATATTTATGCAAGAATTCCATTAGAACTTGTCAATTTTTTTTTTCATAAATATAAAACGCTTACAAAAGAAATACTATCTGGGACCAAAAAAATTCATGATTAAAAAAGTAGTTGTTATTTAATCATGTCCCGTCTGGTTCGATTTTTTGGCTCTTTTAAGGTACCAATCCCAGCAGAATCATTGTAGACTGCCTCTTACAAAAGCTTATAAAGGGAATTTCAGATGACCAACTAAGAGGAACCCCAGCAATGAGAGTTTATATGCGCAACATCTGGTTGAATACATTTATTCTCACATCACATTTGAACAAATAAAACACTCGTGTAGCAGCTAAACAATCATTTCGTATGAAGTCTCCAACTGAAAAAAAAATTGACTCTCCTGAGAACAACAAGCCAACTACAGTAATCAGAGCATACATCTCAAACAAAACCAAAAATAAATTGAACCCTATCAGCAGCACTATATCTTGAAGTGCAGGAAGTGACATGGCATTTCTGGGTTGGAAAGTGTCGTGCAGCAGTCAAAAAACCGCTTCCCATCGTATTGATTGTCAATTTATTTATTTATTGCTTTGTGAACCTCTGGAGGACTTCAAAGTAGTCTGGGAAAGTTTTTCGGGTGCAGCCAGGGTCGTTGATGGTCACTGGAACATCAGCACAAGCAGCAAGAGAGAAAGCCATGGCCATACGATGATCATCGTACGTATCAATGGCTGTGATGTTTAGTTTTTCCGGTGGGGTTATCACGCAGTAATCTGACCCTTCTTCAACTGTTGCTCCCAACTGATAATTTCAAAACCAAGATGCAGTCAGTCTTAATGATACACATGTCATAGTAAAAGAGAGAATAGGTTTAGCAAATAAGGTAAGAGAGAAATGGGATATATTTGGAAGCCAACTCACCTTTCTGAGTTCTGTGCAAATTGCTATCATTCTTTCGGTTTCCTTCACTCTCCAACTAGCGACTGCAAACAGATGAAGAAAGAGCTACTATATCAGTCTTGAAATGGGGACTAAAGAAACTCGAGTGGCTTATCAAAATGGTTTTAGGATAACACACTACCTAAAGATTTAGCCACATCAAATCATGAATTGTATCTCTTATTCCTTGATGGCAGTTTAGTTTAATTCGTTAAGTGTTACAATCCCTAGAGATGATATTTCTCCTCAAGCTTGTATCCCAAGGCCTTGTTTGGGTAAGGTATTATAGAAGGGGTATAAGCCATATAGTGGGATATGGCGTAGGATATTGTTGTACTGGGATAAGGTAGGATATCAATTTTTTGTATTTGAGAGTTTATTCAGAGCAGTATATATATAAGGGACATTAAAGTCATTTCAACACCCACCCCTTTATAATACTCTCATCTTTGCTTTAGGGCAAAAAGTGAGGAGTGGGATAAGGTAGGATAACTTGTACCCGTCTCTGATGCCTTACCCAAATGCGGGGTATCAGACCACTAGTCAATATATCCTTACACCCCTCTCCTTGTACCTTAACCAAACAAGGCCCTAGAGATGATATTTCTCCTAGACGTGTATCCTTTGTGGACTCAGAGAGAGCAATCTGGTAAGCAGTTCATCAGGTCAGGGTGTTAGTTGGGGAAAATGGTGGAGAACTTTGAATTTGTAATTGACTGTCTCAGATTCTGTTAGATCTCTGGTAGGAGGGATGGGTTGGTTTTGGTGGTTTGACAGGTAAATATCTTAACCAACTCTGATATGTTTGGAATCAACCAAATCATAAAGCAATGGGTTGGTTTGGATTGGTTAGAGACTAGAGTTTGGCGGTTTACTTTAACGTATTAGTAGCTCCCAAAATTGTAGTTGTTATAATTCGACATTTACATGTTTACATTACTTTGCAATAAGTTAAATAATGGTATGCATTGCTCAGGTTGACACCCACTCAGGAATTGCTCCAAATTGTTATCAGAAAAACCTAAAACTTAGCTATCTAGTTTGGAGGCAAAGTATAAACTTTTAAGCCTTGCAGGGAACTACCACTCTGGTTCGAGCTTCCCCAACTATCGCCCTTCTATATAATGCAGTTTCCTGTCCCGGTCAATTGCCAAAGAGATTGACACTGTCTGTAGCAATTTTTTCGCAAGAAAGTGAATCGATAAAGAAGCTTTATGCTGTTGGGTGGGACATGTTAGTATGTTACCAAATCTCAGAATCTTTGTTCCCTGTAGTAGAGACAAGCTGAATTGCTCAAAAAAAAGCACATTGAACTCAACACAAGCTAAAGCTCCTTCGGAAATTGATACTCTTCAGTGAGCTAGCGATTCCTCATTCATCGCGTCTTAGCTGTCCATTAGTTGGAGCATGTTCACCCGTTGGGCCTCTGGGGCAGGCTCTGTTCCTTTCGGTGCCTGTTTCCGCCCTTTGAGGCAGGGGCAAGACACTATTCATAGTGGGCATTTTCAGAGTTTTGCACAGGTGGACGCCCGTGTTGCTGTGAGGTGAAAGAGGAACTGAGGATAGTGTTTTGTGTGAGGGTGGGAAGAGTGCCCAGTTCATGCCCCTGGGGCGCCCTTAGGCTCTTAAAAATGTTGGGCTCTGGTTTACCATTTTTTCCCGAACTTTTTTAGGGCCGGGCTCGGGTTTGAGAAGGTAGGCCCAAATATAGCCCGACTCGGCCCATTGTGTTAAATAATAGAAAAATACTTGCATGTATAAGGTTATAAATATTTTTTATTTGACATACTACTTGCTATGAATAATGATATGATTTGAAAGATCATCAATTAGCTGTCCTCCATAATTTCATTTTCTGTTAAACTTCCTAATAAAAAATCGACTTCAATGTCGAAAATTAATACATAATTTTTACCATATAGATTTAAAATTGTAGGCCCAAAATTCGGGCCCGAGCCTTCGAAATCGTAATTGAATGGGCTTGAGCCTTCAAATTTAGCCCGATGTAAGGGCCGGGCCGGGCTTGATAAAATTTACCTAAGCCTGATGGGGACCGAACCCACCCCCAAGCCTGGCCCATGGCCACCCCTAGGCCAAGGTACTGCGGGGAAGGGTGGAAATGTGAATTCTCACACTTTTTTGGGGCACGATTGAGGTGGTGCTGAAGCACAGGGGCACGGTTAACATGCTCTTGAAGAAGATGAAAAGCATAAGGGCTTTTAACAAGGGCGGCAAATGTCTATTGGTTTGACAGCTGGACGGGGTTTAAGGGACTTTAAACTCAAAAGTAAATAAGTGATGAACTCCCCGAACGATAATGTCTAATTTACTTAGACCATGAATTTATCTCCTTATCATAGAATCTTAAAATTTGTCCCTATATGCACCTATGCACCTGGAAATCGTGGAGTGCAACAGGAAATATCTTAATGTTAAGAAATTAGAACCATTTCTTCTCGAACAGGGGCGGAAAAGCATACCGTCTCTTATGGCAGTCGGGCCATCAGCAAAAAGAGCAATAACAGCAAGTGTCATGGCAACATCAGGCATTTTGTTCATATTGACATCAACAGCACGCAGGTGTTTCAACCCAGACGAGTTGCGAGGTGGTCCAGTTACAGTGACACTGTTCTCACTCCAAGTTACTTTTGCGCCCATTTGCTCAAGAACCTCAGCAAATTTAACATCACCCTTCAAAGAATAAACATAGGATTTATAAAGATCAGATAGTGAGATGAATAACAGGAGAGCTTCTTCTTGAAATCGGGATATGATATCAGATTCCAAAAGAGTGACACGACAGAATATAAAACTGAATGCTGACATGGATTTAAAAAATGAGAAGAAGGTAAATTGCCCACACACACACACACACACTCTACTACTACTACTACTACAACTACGTAACAGTTCCGATACAACATTATCATTCAAATTAAATTTGACAATGTTGATGCATCTTCATTTAGACAAAGACCTTCAAGTAAATCATCAAATTGACAAAGGAGAATCTTTACATCTTTTTACAGGGATTCAAGATCAGAATATGGAGAATGTACCTCATACATGAGGCTGTAAAAGGATTAAAATCCATTCATGCCAGTAAAACCAGATCTACCTACCAACTGAAAAGCCAAGAAGTGGGGGACCTTCTAGAGTACCAAGTACTTATCTCTATAGAACTTCGGGCAAAAAAAGATGCATATTCACATGAGAAGTACCTGCAAACTGCTTGTTCCGCAACCTTCAACGGTGACAGTCCCACCGGTGACTGCGGCACCAGCTAGAAAGTAACTAGCACTTGAAGCATCACCTTCAACATAAGCCTTACCAGGAGACCTGCAAACATTGTGGTACTACTATTAGTTTGAAATACAACAGCTTGCATAAAAAAAGAATGAAAGAAAATAAACTTCGTGGAAATGAGGCTTACTTGTATGTTTGACCTCCACGGACAAAGAATCTATCCCAACTGTCAGTATGCTCAACACTGACCCCATAGCGTTCCATCAACTTAATGGTCATCTCGACATAAGGTACTGATATAAGTTTATCAATGATCTCAATCTCCACATCACCCAATGCCAATGGGGCGGCCATCAGCAAAGAAGTCAAATATTGACTACTAAGTAATCCAGACAGCTTCACCTGTCAGAGAAAAAGATTGTAAAAGATAACAACTATAATTACAGACTAGCATAGAACCAGAACACAACAAACACGTTGTACGCAAAAAAAAGTATGCTTAGAAGGTAAACTTATGGTATATTGTGTGGAGTGAACTGGTACATATTCCAAAAGGTAGAACCCATGGAGGTTCTAGTGATAAAATTTATAAACTTAGAGGTATTCATAGTATACGTTCAAGTAGTAAGAAATTCAATGGTAACTTTAGACTTTTCTTAATCAACTTAAGGTGTGATGCTCCCTCTGTCCCAAAAACATTGAATTGGATTCACTTTACACGGAGTTTTATGAGATGTTTTGGCTTAGTAGAGTAACAATAAAATAACCTTTGGTACATGGTGTGCTTTTTCTGGGAAGTGAAAAAAGTAGAAATTTGAAAGGGTGTGGACTATGAAGGTCGTAAAGTGAAAAGCACGCAACTTTTATCAGTAAGAGGACAATCTCTTTGGGACGTCCAATTAAGGAAGGACCTCAGAGTAGTCGGGGAAAGTGTTGTGGGTGCAGCAAGGGTTGTTGATGGTCACTTGAATGTCAGCAAAGGCAGCAAGAGAAAAAATCCATGGCCATATGATGATCATCGTATGGATCTATGGCCGTGATGTTTAATTTTTTTGATTAGGTTATCACACAGTTATCTGGCCCTTCTTCAACTTAGTGACATTAGTCTATCATTTTAATCAGTATTCATTTGTGGTAAAAACACGGTCTTATACCCTTATATGTAAAACCCTATAAGATGTCCCTCACAAGATATCAGATAGAGGAAACCCATAGTGAAGGGCAACTGCTATATAAATTATGAGAAAAATTATGTTAGTGATACCCATTACATGGCCCTCAAACAAGAAAAACATGGCCCTCAAACAAGAAAAACATGGCACCCCATCACATGATGTTCCGGCAAATAAAAAAGCTCACCTTTCCCCCTGGAAGGCCTCCCTTTGAAACTACGCGGACAGGAGGGCAGTTGGTACCAAGAAAACAATCAACATCTGAACCTAGCTGCTTAAGGCCTGTGACTAAGTCGCCAATTGGTCTCTCCCGCATACGAGGAACTCCATCAAGAATGTAACTGAAAAAAAAAATGTAAACACAATAAGTCTAATCACTAATGTTTGTAAGAAATGACCATTAACAGTCATAATGAAATGTATATTACAGAGGTACGGAAACACCTAGAATCAAGCACAGTATGAGCATAAACCCCCATGCAGTTAGATAGGTCATTAGGGTCGCAATTAATAAATAAATAAGATTTTTTTTTACAAATAAGAATTCAAACCTTGAATTCCCACCCGCAGCTGTAACTGCAGCTGTTAATGGGCGCATAGCGGTTCCTGCATTACCCAAGAAGAGTTGAATTTCTTCCTTTGATTCTTTCCCCACAGGGAAGGTACCCCCGCAACCTTCCACCACTGCCCGGTTGTTTACACTGTCGTGCTCTACATTTAGGCCAAGAGTTTTCAGAGCACCAAGCATGTAGATGATGTCATCACTGTTCAATAGATTGTCCACAACAGTCGTTCCCTGAAACATAATCAAATTAAGATTACAGTAAAGTCGGGCTGCAGCAAGGTACAAATATAAGGTAAACATATAGAAGTGCCTGATTGAAACACACGCATAACTATATAACAACCTTGTAAATTGCCTCAGGAATTAGGAACGCCGTCGTTGGTCTCACTCAAACAACAGAAACCCACTGTCCTTGCCAACCAATAGTTCTAGTGGTGGCTCTGAACTAGTTATTGAGCGACTCTGATTCAATGCAATCACTCGTTACTATGAATGAGGACACTAAATGCTTTTCCTTGATTTTAGGCAATTGATCACTGCTACGTGCTGGTGACCGGATAGCTACGAATTATTTATTTATTTATTTATTCATTGCTTCAAGATGGTGAGATGGTGATCAAGTGGCGTATCATGATGGTGGAAAAGATGGGAGGGGTTGGTGTTTTGGATTTTGCTGGGGCGGCGGAGCTGGAGAAGGTTGTGATGATTTTCTTTTGTCTATTGTTGTAAAGGATAACTTGATAATTTAGTAACTAACAATACAACAATTCTATCATCAAATAAACACCGTCCTTGTACTCCACTCAGTCCCCATAATCGTACTATCACTTCCATGTTCAAATATAAGCCGAAAACAAACAAGGCCTGAGTGCAGCAAATTATCTGATTCAATACACGAGGGTGCATATGTATCAATCAATGCATAATGCAAAATAGTCACAAGTAGTTACTCAACATATACCGGTTAAACATAGTAAAATTCACCTAACTTAATAGGTATCAACTAATGTAGGGATTCGGATGGAGCCATGGAGGTCAGACGTTTACTAACCAAAAACTATAAAGTCAAGGAAAGGCGGAGCTCGATCTGCTGCTATGCTGAGATGCTTATATTGACTAAAGATGCTAAATTTGGATACTTGATTTTAGGTAACAAGTATCAGATTGGAGGTGACTTCCAACATCTTTTGATAGAGATCCAAGTAGTTTACTGATCTGCCTTATTTGATCATAACATATGAATAGTATTCATGAACTTGCGCCAGCACAACCTTCCGTTTTACGGAATAATCAGTATATACCTTGTTGTTTAGAAGCAATGAGACTTTCTTCACATGTGTCTAGTACATGATCTACGATAGGGGATACGGAAGACCATGATTTTGGTTCACCTAATAACTGTGGTACTGTGCGGTGTCTGAGCTCAAAAAATAGTGAAGGCCTTAGGTACCGGCTAATTCAGCAACAACTTGTGTCCTTAGTTCTTTTTCTTTGGTCAAGCTATGTAGCAAACATATGAACATCAAGGATTAGAAAAAAAATGAACTTTGAGAAGTTCATTACTGATTTGTGATGGCATAAAACTACTATTATCCCTTTATGGAAAGTTCGCGTTAACAATGTCAACTTCAGAGTAGTACTGCATAGGTTCATAGTTTACTCGGTGCTCTTGACACTCATCAAAAAATGTGGACTCAAATAAAAGGGAAATCGATGTCAGCGCAGGAATATGCAGTTTAGAGTCTTTATGCATAGGTAGAAGTGATGAAACCCTAAAAAGCTATTACTAACACATTTCAGCAATACCCAATAGCTATTTCCATTATTCAATACCAAATAGTAACAAAATAAAAAATTCATTCCAAATCAATGAATTCTATCTATAAAACAAAGATCTAAATTCATTCCAAATCAATGATAAAAACATGAACTTGGTAGAATACTAGAGGTGATAAAACCCTAAAGAGCAAGCTAGTATTACTAATACATTTCAGCAATACCCAATTGATATTTCCATTATCCAATACCTACAGAAAACCCAATTCTGAATTCAATCCAAATCAATAAACAATTGATAAAACCCTAAAGAGCTAGTATTACTAATACAATTACTAATACATTTCAGCAATACCCAATTGATATTTCCACTATTCAACACCTAACAATAAACCCAATTCTGAATTCAATCCAAATCAATAGCCAATTTATGATTAAAAAAAAAAAAAAAAAAAACATGAACTTGGAATTAAGTACCTCAGAAAGAGCAGCAAGAAGCAGAATCCGGTTCGACAATGACTTGGACCCCGGCAATTTCACCGTGCCGGAGATCTCTTTGATGGGTTGCAAAACTATTTCCGGCGCCGTAGACGGCTTCTCGGCGGTGACGGCGGCTGAGGCCGAAACCCTAAGAGGAGCCACAGAAGAACTGTGGCTGAAACTAGTTTCATGGCTCAAAGACCAAGATTTCAAGAACCCATTCTTGATCTTTGACGGCAAAGCTACGGAACCCAGAGAAGGGTTGCTCCGGCGAGTCATGGAGAAGCCGGCGGCGCAATGGCTGCCCTGTACTCCGATGGGCAATTTTGTAACTTGGGCCATTTCTCTCTCAAAATCTCTGAAAACCCACCAAAAAAAAGTTGTCTTTCTCAAGGATTAGGAAAGGGTTGGTGATGAAATTGGGTTCTTGAGAGAATGAAGAGTTGAGGGTGGCATTTACCAACCAACTCCGCCACCAAGAGAGGACTCTCACCAAACACTGTCTTGTTTGTTCCACCAACCCCCATTTTCCATTTTTTTGATAAATTGTAGTTTCACCCCCTAAGTTGTTTACTCGTTTTCAAATAAGCCCTTATATCTGCTTTCTTAAATCATCAAGATTTTATATCACGTCTGATAATGTCATTTTGACCGTAACAGTAACTCTAAAACACTATTATCAAACACAAAATGTCCAAAGTGTTTTCCCGTAGCAACTTAAATACCGAATTTACAAGACACTTTTTACTTAGATTGCCACAGCAGCTTTCTCATAGTACTTTCTACACAGTAACTTTCAAAAACGGCACATCAATAGCAAACTAGCCCTTAATAATGGTGGATTGTTAGGGATTGTTTTTATTTTCTTCTTTTTCTTTATGGCGTGAGTACCCCCAGACTGCTATCATCTGGACTCGACTCTAGTGCAATAGCCTACAATCATACTAAAGAAGTAAACTAGCATGAGAAATTTTGGGCTGAAATACTCGCAATTGAGGAGGTCAATAGACAACTCTTGAATTGTTCCAATGGTTAAACTCAAAATCTTTAGACGAATGCCTAAAGTCTTAAGAATGCTAACCCGACCAATTCAGCTACACTCCTAAGGTGGGAATTCATGCAGACGGTTTTATTTCGGTTTGAACGGAAAAGATTTAAACATTCGCGGTTTGGTTCTATCTGATTTGAGACGTAAAAATTCAATTATCCACACATCATTTCAAGCTTTTTTTAATTTTGTCACATAGGCGGTTCAATTAAAACATGTGATTTTACGTATTAGTTTATAAATTAGATATTTAACTTAAAAAGTAAATTGTGTAAAAAAGAGGTTAAAACATTCAGAGTAAAGTAGGCTGGATTAAAACTATAGTCGTTCCTAAAAAAAACTATGGTCGTCTTATGATTTCCTAAGTAACATTTACGGAAAAGTCAAGTAAGAGCTGAATGAATATAAACAAATCTCCAGATTTTACATGAGAGAACCACTATTATATAATATTGTGGGTTACCCTAAAAAAAATATATAATATTTTGAGTACACGTATACTATCAAGTACAGTTTAAACGGATAGTTCGCTTTAACCAGTTTGTTTTAATTTGTGTTTTGTACAGTTTATTTTCGGTTCGTTTATTTTGCTCCGGTTAGCTCGGTTGGTGAAATGATAGTGTTTGTAAGCTACCATTCTGTCCCACCACTTCTTTTCTAATTTGACTTTTACCACTACTAGGTTCACTCCGCGCGCGTTGCGCGCGGCGTGCCATTGCACCGGGCGTTGTCGTTCGGTTTGGAAGTTGACAATTGTCTCACCGTACGTGTAATTGGAATTCATGTGTCGCATAAAGAGTATAGTACAAATTGTTTTTAATTTTTTCTAAGAAGAGGACATCATAGTACAAATTGTTTTTTAATTTTTTCTAAGAAGATGACATCAAAATCTATGGTTTGATGCAACAAATTGATATTACGTGTATTAATCACACTCAAGGAAATTGATATTGACATTTACTAATGTCAGTGAACGTGTATTTGATCGCACATATTTTCCTTAAAAGAAAAAATAATTATATTTACAAACGTGTGTTTGTGATACAATAACTTCGAACTTTATTTTCTTGGTTTTAAAATAGATATAATAGAAAATACTTCTTTAAAATTGATTCTCATAATTATACTCTGCTGCTCTTACAGAGGTCTTAATTGCTCCGCTACCACCAGGAAAACACAATTATAACCTGAAACCCTAATCTATTGTCAACGCCTAGTTTCCTCTCCAATAAGTCACCCTCTGATTCCTTTTGATATACGTTTCATCATTAAGATCTATCGTTTCGTGTGTGTTGAAGATTTCGCCGGTAGATTTAGTGGGGTTTGCAATATCTTCTCATTGATTCAAAGTGTGCATTTAATACAGACGTGTCTCTTAGAAGATGCATGGTAATAAGTTCTTTGAATGGACGTGAACAGTTGCAACGGTCTTTTCACATTCATATTCATAAATTGTATATAAGCACAACCAATTTGCTGTGGTAATAACATAGAGTACAGCAATGGATTCTGGTAAAGAAAGTAGTGATAGTAAGGTGAGGAAGGTTGCCAAGAAGAGCATGAAGAAGAAGACGAAGAAAAGTCAGAAATATGATAGTGAGTTGGAGTTGTCAGAGGGTATATCTTCGTGGGAGAGTTGGCATGATAATTCGTATGTGGTTGGGAAGGGGTCGGAGTCAACTATATATTCAGATGCATCGGACAAAGATGAATTCTGGCGGGTTGACACAGCTTCCTCTTTTCCAAATAATTGGACCTGTACTTACCATCCCGGTACAAAGAAGAAGAAGAAAGTTAAAGGCAAAGGCAGTGAAGGTTCGCGGAGGAAGAAAGCGAATTGTCCACCGGATGGTACAGAAGATCAGGGCGGGAAGAGGAAGAAGAGAGATGATAGCGTTGTGGATTCGTCCCAGAAGAAACCGAAGGTGTAGAAGGTCTTGCATCTTCTGGTATTCTGTTCCAGTCAAGTGTAGTTTGATGTTAGGTTTTATGATGAGTGTCATGAAGTTGGGTTATTTTTAGTTTGGATTAGTTATGCAAAACTATGTAATCGTGGAGAATATTTTGTCTATGAATGCAGTTTTTAATTTCAGTTAAGTTAATGTTTGTTCACATTGGTTTGTTGTCCAATCTGAAGCACGCATCATTTAAAAGTTTGTATATGACATCAACCAATTTATTGTATCGGATTAATTATAGCATATTAGATGAATCACAAATCAGAATATGGAATCATAGCAGTTTTAAGCATTTCTAATGATGGATTGAGCGGAACGTTATAAATTAGAAAGGAGTTTTACTGAGGCTACAATGGCATGATTATGTAATTGTGTTATCCGGTCTGGACCAATACGTACATTTGATGCAAGAAATAGGCTATTTTCAATAGATTTAGTGATCGTAAATTTGATGTGTTAATTATTAATATGTTCGGAGGCAAGCGTAGATATACAGTACAATGTATTCGCAAGATTATATTTACAGCTTTGCTGACCCTTTTTGTTTATTTTTTTTTTCATTTTTTTAAACATCCCCTTTGTCAATAAGTTATCCATTTAACCATGTTTAACGAAGCTCACCGGTATTCGTCGTTCGCTGTGAGTTCAGTGCAAGAGAACTCGAAAATACGACTTGATAGCAATCTTCTCATATGGATAAATGAAATGAAATAACAGCTCTTAAGTGAGTGAATTATAAACTCTTCACATAGCTATTATTTATTTGAACATCAAAATCACAAAATAACATACATGGAGGGACGTAATTGTTGTACAGATGAGATTGCATTAGTCTGTGTCGTGAGAGGAGGTGTAATGCTTACAAATTTCTAACTTGTCCTCGGCAATTAGATCTTGAATAATATTTGGAGCATCAAATAATATTTTGTAACGATCACTTTGTCATGACTGAAGATTGTCGGGAGATCAGACTGCATTAATCTGTGTTGGTTGGTTTTGTTCTTTTCCCTCTCCCTTGTTTTTAACATCCCCTTCATTGATAAGTCACATGTTTTATTATGTTAAATGGAGTTCACTTGTATTCATTGTACGTCATCAGTTCATACCACTGGTGCTACAATGTATATTAGTTGATGTTTTAGACATCAGACATATGATGGATAATGCAAGCAATGCACTGTGAATTAGTAGAACAATTTCATCGTGACCTAATAATGCGCCGTTCGATCACGCGACGTATATTAGTTGACATATGGGTTTTGGGGCTTCAATTGACCAGGAATCAGGTCATTAGATTCATATCAATGTTATAATATAAATAAATGAAGTGAACTAACAACGGTAAGTGAAATATAAACTCTTGACATAGCTGTTATTTAGTTGAAGATGAGAATTACAGAATACGACGGAGAGAGTGACGTAATTGTCGTACAGATGAGATTGCATTAGTCTGTGTCAGTTGAGGAGGTGTAACGCTTACAACTTTCTAATTTGTCCTCAACAATTAGATCTTGAATAATATCTGGAGCATCATACAATATTTTGAAACGATCACTTTGTTGAGATCCCATAGATGCAAGCTGCTGTGCAACGCTGTTGTCCAGTTTTTCGATAGGGATCAAGGCTATTTTCATGCGTCTGAGCAATGCATATCCATCACGGATCTCGCGCCTCATCGATAGTGGAGCAGTAGTCTGGAGATGAAAGATTTTGCTGGCCTCATAGTTGGAGGTCTCAATCTTGATTTCTTTCCAGTCATTTTCATAAGCTGAATGAATACCTTGATAAATTGCCCATAGCTCACTTTCCAATTGAGAGACCCCATCAATTCTTCCTATGAAACCAAGCTGCCAGTTTTCATTGTCATCGCGGCAGACACCACCGATTCCACCGGTATTGGTTATCGGTGAGATAAAACCATGCACACTTATCCTTATCACTCCTTCAAGGTAGAGAAATGAGTATTAAGATATATATCAGGTTTATATTTCAATTAATGTAGCAGGAAATATGATATGTCGTTGGCTAACTAATATCGTACAATATTGTGGCCGCATTACATTTTGAAAGTACCGTAGATAGCAAAACATGGTAGGAAACTTACTGCGAGGAGTCAAAATGGGAGGCGGAGGTGTTTCTTGAAATCGAGTTGCTGCAGTAACAAACTGCGAGAGTGATGGACTTGAAGCTGAGGAACTTGCAATAGTTTCATTACTGCTTACTTCTTCCTCAGAGACTGCTCTTCTGTGTCTTGACATTGTAGCTGTTTATTCTACGAATAGATAGTTTATGCTCCTTGTTATCTTGAATAATGGATCTATAGGTTTCTTATAGAAGAGGTGAGGTGAAATGCATGGCAGATAATGCCAGATAAAACTGGACAATTGGTCCGTGACTTTGTCAGGCAATTTGTTTCTTTTAATTTGACTGTTTATACATTCACCACTCACTCACTGTCATTGGATTCATATGTGGTATGAATGTGCGTATGAACAACAAGAGTTCCGTAAACTACGCTGTCATTGTTCACATGTATGACAGAGGGTTTTTATTATAAGTGGTATGAATATGTGTATATAGGATGCTGACTCTCTGTGTAAACGCTATCTAATATGTGCGAACTGGCGCCATATCCAAAACACTTAAGTTACTGAAGTTTTTCATTAACAGGTGTACTATATTACATGTGCAGATTATATTCGGTTATGGACGAAAGAAATTGTGTAAATATTGAATTCATTGAGGACGTTGTAACACTATAACAGCAGATATGATTTCTTCATATCGTTTTATTATTACTTGCGGTAAAAGAAGAAAGCGGTACAATTTATAACATAACAGAACAAAGAGGAAACATCATTCTGAACAGTGGAATGCACTGTAGCAGCAATGTGGCAAACATTCGGTGGTCTTTCTCTTCATATGCTGAGCAGCATTGTCTTCGACTGTGCATGGAATATCAATTTGTTTACCATGCATACTGAACTTCTTTCACAACCCATTTAGTTACCCTGTGGTTGTTTGGCGGCGTGCATTTGAACACGCGAACATACACATTTTCATTTGCATTTTCCATGTTCAAGCCAACCAGTAGAGCTTCTTGTTCCTGAGAAAATAATGCCGTTATTTGTGTATTACATAACTATGAGCAGCTGTATATTTCATATGAGTAAGTACCGCACTGTGGTTGTAGTTGTTCGGAGCAAATTAGGTAATACCTGTGGTGTCATTGCTGCCAGATTTTCAGCTGTGTTTCGGAGAAGGGTCTCCGCAGCCTGGCCGAAAATCATCACATCCATTATTCCAGTGTCATCTCGCAGTTCCACTATAAGGCGGCATCTGTGAAAATGGTATGTAATCATATTATACACGAATGTACCTGTCATGTGTGAACTGGTAGTGTTCAATTGTAGCCAATGGATTTTGTTAATTTTAATGTATTCATCAGGTGTGAAATAATTAACCTGGGGCTTGTGTCGCATTGTATGTCATTACATACGGGACAGTATGGACGTCGACGTTCACGATTGCAACGGTTACATGCATTGAACCAAGTGGTTTGACTGGTCGGAAAGATACGTGTTGATACCCTAAGCCAGGCTTCTTCATACATAGGCTTCTCAGCGTTTGATGAAGCCGGAGAAACAGAAATCAGAACGATGGATTATGAAATAAAGAAGTTTGAATGAAGTTAAATTATGATTAAGAGGAGAGATTGAAAAGCAAAGGGCAGGTATATGCAAGAAGAAAAATTCCGTTAAAGATTGTACGTACAAAATACTTATTGTAAATTCAGAAGACGAAAGTATATGCAGATCAAAAATATTATCACATAGATGGATATCCTGGAATTTCACCCATTCTGTGATAACAATAATTTGAGGTTTTCTAACTTTACCAGTGACGCACGAATATCTGCAATCTTGGACGGCATCATCTTCAGTATACAACGGATTTGTTAGTTGTATATTGATACAACTTCTGAATCTCAATTGTATTGCTTGCAATTTGATACTGATTGTAGACATGGGAAGCAGTTCTTATATAGTGAGGTCTTCCATACCTGTGGTCAAATATTCTGCAATATATAATTAATGTAATTTCTAAATTCGATGTAACCATTGCAAGTTGAATTTTCATCCTGTTATTTCATATGTGTTGATCATGTCTTGAATTGACAATTCACATTCGTAGTTAATTTATTGTGCAATTTGCAGAGATGGTCACATGATCGCAATTACTTCTGCACTATCTGATCAGCAAGTGCATTCCAAGAGGGTTCATATATCAATGAGCTATTTGGAAGCTTCTTACCTATTTGCATCTGAAATTGAAAAGAGATGCTCTGTAGAGACCTCTGCCAACCGTTCAATATCTGTGACTTTGTGTGTGCAGATTCAGTATGTGAGCAGGTGTAGTTCCTGTTCATGATGTGGAATCTCGAGGCATTGAATTGTACAACAGCATGTGAGTGTTATAGTCTGATAGTATTCAATCCAATTCGACAATTGAAATACTGTTGTTACTTGTGTGCAAGATTTGCCTTTATTATTACTGCAGCTGGAATTGTTAAGGTAGGTTGTGACTGAACATGCCAAGTTCAGTTGAAATAAAAGGGAACAGAGATTGCTACTTTGATATGTCACAATATATATGAAACATAATGTAACTTAATGCATTAGATATTAAGCAAACCATAGACAGAGCTTTGAGTTACACGCTACATGATGCATGTCATCAAAGTAATAGTTACATTGCAACATTAGGTTGTTATGTTTTTGCAAAGATAATAACATAGAATAATACTGGAACAGGTTGACAGAATGACAATATTTAAAGAAATGTCTGGATATTCTTAGTACAGAGTACTTTCATACGTTGAGGCTATGCTGGAAACACTTTCACCCGAAATTTTGGCATGCTCGAATCAACTAATTCCATGGCACATGCATCTCCAGTACGTACATTAGCGCTTCTGGCAAATTGATACCAAGACACTCGTCTCTTGTCGCTGTTCTCTCCACCTGGGTATTTACAACGGCAAGTCCAAGTTGTATTACCAGAAGTCCCTGTAATGTACACAACTGTTGTCCGCTCTTTCAAGTATGCCCTGCTGAACTGAATTGGTATATTCTGTAATGCAAACATGAGATTGTCAGTCGCTATCGTTGCAATTGAATACAATGCCGTTGTAAATGAAATTTAACATTGAAATTTTACCAGTCCGCCGGAAGATTCCAAATGGGACTTCTGTATTTGAACAGCGAAACATGGCTTGTTGCAGTGAGCCTTGTAGGAATCAGCCTTATTCAATGCACGAGTAGCTGCACACTTTCTTGCATTCAGGATAGAAGCTCCAGCACTGTAATCTAGCTCTGATGTAGTGAGACCATAGATTGTCACTTTGAATTTCGAATGTCCCTCGTACTTGAAAGTCAGCATGTGCCCATATGAGAGCGAATAATGAGCTGCAAATTCCTTCCACCCTGTTGTCAAATATATGTCGTTACCTCTACTTTTCATTTTTATCTCCCACACTCGGCCATCTGGGACTACAAGCTCTGCATTAATTCCAAGATTGGATCGATGATGTTGCACAAAGTCATCTGGCAGTCGCTGCAGTGAACAGATGCTTGAAATCTTTAATAAATCCATCTCTTATTACAATTAATATTAGTGTTATTCAATCCAATTTCTTTCTAAAAAGCACACATATACATGTGTATATATACACACATATATATGCGACATAAGGCCTACCAAGTTGTTGTTGTCTTCATCTCGATCCGTGATAACTCGGAAGAATTTCATTTCCAGATAGCTGCAAGAGGAATATAGTAATCTGTATTACTGAATGTGGCACAGAGGAGACGATCTAAAACATATGCATGTTAATGCGTTCTCTTCATTTATGCTACATCAGCAATCGGTTGAGCAGAAGTTGCGATATGGGGGTTGAAATACATGTATGATTATTTACTGAAACTATGAATGATTAATGTCCGTGTGAGTTAATTTGCACGAGATATTTTCTTAGCCACATCGTAATGAATTCACAGACTGATGCTATTTCTTTATAACTCTTCGTACGTAAAATAACAATATTCAGTCGAAACTATCTGGTAGAAATTAATTGTACCTAACATGATTCAATATGCACCGTTTTTGGTTTAAGGAGTTAGACCAATAAGTTTTGTGTGTAGTGACCTAGTATGTTCCCAAAATTGAGATATCTGGACTACTGTAAATTTGTAATAAATAATCAGTATTTGAGTAGTGGGGGGCCTATATATATTGGTATAATCACGTTCCATATGACTCGGTGGCCTATATATATTGGTATAATATCCATAATTGGGTAAAGTATGGTTGCTATTTTACGCATAAGCTTAATTGTATATATCTGCAAAGGCTGTCTTTCGAAGCTGCACGTTCCATATGACTACAATTTAATCTATTAGTGAGATTAACAACAGTAGATCCATGAATCTTGTACTTACAATTATTGGTATAATCACATTCCACATGACTACAATTTAATCTATTAGTCAGATTAACAACATTAAATTCATGAATCTTGTACTTACAATTTCACAACATTTTTTTTCCTGATCATTTTTTTTTTAATTTCTTCTTCTTTTTTTTTTTTTTTTTTTCCTCTCATTATCTAGCCAAATATACCAATGTGTGTCTTCAATTGAAACTAAAGATGAACTTCTTATCAACAAATATATCTATTTCCATTGTGTACCAATCAGACAGATTTCGTCGCTATGTGGAGTGTACTATTTATAGATCAAGACATTGGTAGCAGATCTGGAATAGAAATCACTAATATAACATATGAAAACAGTAGCACCCGATAAATTCCAATCATTTGTTCACAAAAGGGACTGAATATGAGTAATGTAGATTTCTTCCTGTGAGCGATTATACAGATAAAGAAGATGCTATTTGGAATCAGGTACCTGTAGAGTGATGATATTAGAACCTGTGACTCGCTGAGATCTGATGAATCGAGTTGGAGAATTCCCGACCTAAACAATCACGAATAGGAATACTGTGAATAAGTAGATCGCTGTGACAAATACGGTATGATATCCAGTACCTGTTCGAAATTATCATTGCGAGATAAGTTGTAATACCTGTTAGAGAAAAGTTAGAAATCAGGGAAGATTTGGCTGGGAGGATGAAGTTGAAAGGTCTTCTTACCAGCACAACGAAGTTGGGTAGTTGTAAATGTAGGATGTGGATGTTGTTTTTTCAAATCATAAAGTTATCTCTGCTTTTGAGGTATCAGTGATAAATTTTTATAATGTTATTTTTCATTGTATTTCACAAATTGGGTGTCCATAGACACTATATTGATTGTCATGTGTAATAATCTTGATCAAGGTTTTTGCTTACTGACGTTATTTTTTAATGTTCTGAAGTAATGAATTTTATCTAGTTCAAATGGAAGTTGTTGGAAAGAAAAAAAGATGCACATCAAAACGGAAAAAGAAGAAGAAGAAAGAAGGGGGAAAAGAAAAATACAAAAAAAAAGAAGAGTGGAAAAAAGAGAGGGGAAAAAAAGAAAGAAAAAAGGAAAGAGATGTTACAAGTTGTTGACATCCCAAAATTATGAGGCATAAGTTACTACGAAACGGCTGCAACGTGAAATTGCAAGAGTACCGTAAAGACAACATTTAAACTCAAACATCCAGAATATGTTAACAGATTCATTTTCTACTAATCCTCTCCTGCGGTTGTTGGAGACCGTTTTCGCTTGGATCCCGATGATGACGTGCTGGATGTTACCGACCGCCTACTGGCAATGCTCATTCGCTGCAGTTTTTGGAGAAATTGCGTCTGGATCTCGAGCTGCTGTTGCTTGAGAAAGGTTACTTTTCCCAGTATTTGTATTTGTCGCTCCACTCGTTGAATTTCCTTTTCAGTATCTGTGATCATTTCATCAACATTTTTACCACTGTTGAATATTTTGCGACAGATAGCTGCTCCCTCGGCCCTTCCTCTTGGAATGCTGCGTGTTTCCTCGGTTACGTTTTGCTCAGTTGCAGTGTTACGGCAGCTTTCCATTGAAATATATCTGTCGTAATTTCGATAATTACAAACCGAAATAAGGTATATATTTTGTAATGGTGAGTTGTTGCAGTATATAACTTACTAACGTGGATTATGAGCACAACACACGTCGTTGACCTGGCAATACAGAAGTGGATACTACCCTTGCATCCAGATTATACTTCTCTTATTTATCTGCACATTGTAAAGTAAGTTTGTTAGATTTGTGTATGTGGAAACAATATCTTCAATTTATGCTAGTATATAATGGTTACCTTGAAGTGTTGCTCGGCAAATAGTTGAAATTGTGGAATACTAATTTATATCTGTTCTTTCAACTTGGTCTCCAAGAAATTTCAGAATTCTGTTGACAAGTGTCGTCAACCAAATCTTTTACTTTTTAGGAATACCAATTACAGTATAGGTGTAATGGGTGAGCTGATGCATTGGTTCGTACAAAGTCATGATTGTCAAGCAGATTTTAGCAGCCACATGTGTGGCATGCATGCAACCTGTGCTGTTGCCTCATGTAATGGCTTACTCACATTGCCTTGAATTTTCTATCACAATGTGCTGCATTCATTTCAATAGCAGTAGGGATGTCTATTCTTTCCAACTGTTTCCTACTTTCTGGCTAGAAGCCATAAATTACCACATATTCTAATTAATATAGGAAATATTAGTCATAGTATTATTGTAATTTCGTGGAATGTAGCTATAAATTTGATACGTTGCATTTCTGATGATTTGTGGGCGTATTCATTCGAAAGTGTAGTAGAGATAACAAAATAAATTGATTTTTGTGCATATGTCTTAATATATGTAATTAAATGTATATTATATTATACACAGCAACAACTGATTTGTCTGGGATAGTACTTCAGTTTATATACAGCTCCATTCCCAGATGAACTCATTGTGTAAATAAGTAGATCCGTGTAAATATTGTACGGAGTATTATAAAAGACCTTTTTTTTTTGATTTTTTATTTTTTTTTTCTTTTCTTGTAATTTCCTTTTTGGTGAGTGAACACTACTTAACCAAATTCCAATGTCAACGTGGATTGGTAAGAGTATCTGAATTCGCCGAAATTAACAACATTACATTACACAAATTATTCATGATGCTAGTGTTACAAAATGAACCAGGTACAAATGCTAGAACCGGTTACTACGCTCTACGGTATGTCTTCCCTTTTTTTTCTTGCTCGACAATATCCTGAACACGTTCAGGTAGACCCGTTGTTTCGAATGCATAACATCCATCGTGATGTTTGAAAGCTACACAGAGTGCATCTGCTGCAGAGTTACCTTCACGATGGATGAATGTTATCAAACATGATTTGAATTTTTTTTGTAGTTCTTTAATTTCTTCGATTTCGGCACAAACGTCTTCTGGGAAAACATGAGAACACACACCAGTTATGTGGTCAATAATGTTTTTAGCATCGCCCTCTGCCCATATATCAAGCCAGTTCCGATCTAATGCATACTTCAAACCTTTGCACAGTGCAGATGCCTCTGCAAAGTCAGAGTTCTTCTCATGCTCAATTTCAGCGAAGGCATACACACAATCTCCTGTACAATTCCGATATAGACCAGCACGAACTATGGTTGGCCAGGTTGGACGTTTGTAGTCGCAGTAGAATCCCCCATCGAAATTTAGTTTGATGATATGTTTTGCAGGAGGTGACCAGTGGATTCTAAGAGATGACGTAGATGGGGAGCGGATCTTCTTGCTAGTTGAAGAAGAGGATCCAGTTTCATTGCCTTTACCTGGGTTCGTAAAAGTATGATGACCTGGTGTAGAAGTCAAATATGGATTCTGTTGTCTCGGAGGAGGCAAGTTTTCGAGGAAGAATATACATTCATCATCAACATTGTCTGAAGCATAGGGTGATTGCAGATCACTTTGGTATACCAAAGGTTGCTCGGTGATTTGCGGAAGGAAATCTGATGTGTGGGTAGGGAAATGTAAAGGTATTAATACTTGATGGTCTGGTATTGGAATTGGTGAACCATAATTCTGTGGTGAGGCTGAGTATGAATGTGATTGTGGGTGAATATTTGACGAAAGAGGGGAGTACTGATACTGGGGAGATGCAATGGAGTTGTAATAATTATATTGTGGAGGGGAATTTGGTAGGGGAATACCTGTATTGTATGAGCCATGGAGGAAATCTGTACAAGTAGGCGGCGATGCATAGAAGACTGGTGACCCTGGACTTCGCATTGGGGGACTGTTCCAGTGACAATTTTGCGGACTGTGAGAAAGTGCTACACCGACACCGTAAGCTGCATGCATAAATTCGTTGCCACTGGGAGGCGATGCACGGAAAATTGGTGATGTCGGGCTGTGAATAACGTGAAATTGGTGATTTCCGGCATCATACATTGTGTTTCCAGTCATTGGATGATAGGGTGAGCTCATGTTAGGCTGCACTGTGTTGTTGGGTGAGAAGATGTGAACATAGCTCCCAGCTGGGATGCTTATTTCAGTGGTGGGAAGGTCTGTTAGCAAGGTGGTTAAATTCCAGCAAGAATGTTCTTCATCAGAATTGTAGCCTGACATGGTGAATAGATTGAGAAATAGTTCATGAAATGCTTACAGTCAATCTTGTAACATTATATAGGAGACCTAGAAAGTGCAGGTATTTGAAGTCATCTCGAAGCATGTGTATTAAATGTAGACAAGAATATTTTGTGTTGGTTATGAAATCTAATAACTGATGGAACTCTTTTTTTTTTGTTTTTTCCCTTTTCTTTTTTCCTCTTTCTCTCTTCCTCACCAAAATTTCCAAGGATCGTTTATTGTTTTTATTCTGTGTACAAGCTATTATATTATACATATGTATTAGTATTATATCCCTGCAACTGTAACTTGTTGTAATATGGAATATCAGTTTAATTGACTGCAATTGTAAACATGGAGAACTTAATATAGATTAATATTAAACGGAAGGCAGAGGACGAATCTGTTCGAAGATGCAATAGTTTTTGGGAAAGAAGGGGGGGGGGGGGGGGCAAAAGGCAGGGAGATAACAATGGAACATTACCATGATGTTATCTCCTTGCATTTTTTCCAGGTGAACAAAAGTTGTAGTGCTAGTGGATCACAGCAGAGCTTCTATTGTAGTAATGCTTCTATGTACACATGTGGTTGCATACTTGATCTGCAGTTGGGCGCATACGCTGGCATTGTGTGCAACTATGCCGTCTCCACTTGGCGAACATTCCATTTGTTGACCCTTCTGCGGTTCGTGCTTGTAGATCCAGCAAGTCGAAAATAGAACATGTTCTTAACACTTGACTCATTAGCTTTAAGTAATAGCTCCTTGTGTTCCTGAAATGAATCAATGTCTTGTAGTTAGCACTCTGTTCACAAAGCACACTAACATATGAACCATAACATTAATAAACTATGGAATCAAGCCGTAAGTGTAGCGTGCATACATCTCCTGTCATTGCTGACAATATAACAACACTTTTCTTCAGGACAGCCTCGACACCATGTCCGAAAACGACAACATTCAGCTCTCCAGTGTCATCTCCAATTTGGACTTCTAGACGACCCCTACAAAGCAAAAATGAATGTATTCAAAACTTTTTTTCTATCTGTTTTTTTTTGAAAAAAAAATTTTCCTCTTTTTGTTTTTTTCCCATTCTTCTGTTTCATAGTTGCTCTTCTATATTTGGTCACTGCAGATTGAATATACAGCTTAAGTTGGATAGAAGAGAATTATATCAAATTACCATGGTACATAAGTGCAATCAGAATTGTGGCAACCAGAACAGTTGAATTTTTCTCCAGTTACATAGCTCGTTGCACGAGTACACTTATTGCAAGAATGGTACCACGGTCTCTGTGTTTCAGGTAAGGCAAGAACTGAAACTTTCACCCACACATCAGTGTCTGCAGACTGCAGGAGATATATAGAGGACTGTCAACCGGACATAACAATAAATTCCCAACAATACGATATAACTATGGTGGAGAAAATACCGGTTTTTCTGGGAGGTCTGCAATCTTTGACAACTTGAATTCAGTGTTCTTTGTCTTAGGATTCTTCTGTGCCAACAATAATTCAGGATTCCTGAGTTTATCAATCTTCTGATAATTTGCATCACGCCTACACGAGAGCAACAGATATGAGATTAAATGTGGGAAATATATCATGTTGTCGCAATTGGAAACTGTATAAATAGTTGTATTCATATACCAGTCAATCAACTCGTCAACTCTTGGATCCTCGATATTGTGCAGGAACATAGTGGACATTGTTGTCCTCAGAGAAAAATCTACAAACACATGTACAGCAATTACATGAATATAATGTTGTGCAAGCTATGTTTTCATATAATGCAGTCATATTTCCATTCCGTCCATAATCTTGTAATTCCATACTCATTAATACTGATGTTAAGGGAAAGTTACCCAGATATGTTGTTGAACACACATTCGTTGCAATTACAACTGGATGAGCACTGGCCAGTATATTTAGTTTATCTCCTTCTGCTGTGGTTGCATCGTCCCATAAGGATAAACAAACTGGGACACCGCTGAAATGATATATGTAAATATAGCCTTCAATAATTGCACGCACCAAGAAGCAACAGTTGAACACTACGTAATACAAAACAATGCTCAGAGGCAGGGTACTTACGAGTCGTCCAGAACAATGACATCCCTCACTCGAGCACGACCTGCTGAATCTTTTCGGGGTACTGTCTTCGTGGACATAACAGCAATGATGATGACAGCAACATCTATGATCATAGTGAAATACAAACAATACAAATAGAAGTGTGTATTTATTATGGGGAAACATTTAACACTTTATATTAATATGAAATATCTATGTAGAAATTATGCAAAGCAGTGCATATGACCTACCAAATTTCTCACGGGAATTCACAAGAGTGCGAGCTTCTTCCAGACTTTTCAAATTATAGTTGCTGCCACAGCCTTCGTCCACCTTATCTTCAACTGCGGTTACCTCCATTTCTTTGTTAAGGACAAGGGAGAAATCATGATCTATGTAACGGTACTTCGGGTTGACAGGTCGCACAACACCATTGCTAAACCAGTACGAATGATAGACCTGTAACTTGTTGTCAAAGTTGGGTATATCTGCATCAAATGATGTTGCTTGGATCTGTTTGCCCTGCAACTTGAATAAAAATTTATTGAACATGGAAACCGAAAGATTGAGAATAACAATTGTGTGCACAGCAGCAAAAGCACACTACATTTGCAAAATAAAAGAAACAAACAGTCAGATTATTTGACCAATATCTTTGCATAAATTTAATTACAACCTCACTGTCACAGAGCACAAAACGCTGGTACTTTGTGTTGGAAGCCTTTCCTGTCAATATTCGTGATTTCTCGGCCACCCGCAGTCGGAGTTTCCATTCTTTGCATTCGTCCGTCAATCCAGACAACTTTAAAGTTTTACCTTCCATGATTTCAATGAATTCCTACAAAAGGCATTTGAATAGTGTTAGTATATAAGATATCAAGATTTTCAACTAATGATCAAGTCTGTTTCAGGTGACATTATATTATATTACTGCACACCACATGAGTGGCATCTCCGCATGATGAAACCGGCAAGCACTAACCATGAATGGAATTTAAAATGTGCTGTGTACGCGTGTTGCTCTATGCAACAGATCTTTGTACACAACATTTCGAGTTGTGCAATTAAATTGAATGCCGTCAATTGGTTCGATTAACACTTTAACTGCAGACCCTAACTTGGCTCTGGATAATGCCACATACAGTTGACCATGCGAGAATACAGGTTGCGGTAGGTAAACACCAACACGTTTCAGAGTTTGGCCCTGCGACTTGTTGATGGTCATAGCGAAGCATAGTCGAACTGGAAATTGTTTACGCTCGAATTCTATGGGATAGTGATCTGTTTGGGACGGTCTGAGCGGGATCCGAGGAATGAACACGGATTTCCCCTTATTTGGACCGACTGCAATCTCAGCATATATTACATTAGGCAACAACTCCTTGCAAATAAGTTTGACACCATTTGACAATCCAGACGACGGGTCAAGGTTGCGTAGCAACATTAGTGGACAACCTGGCTTCAATTCTAAGTGGTGAGGTGGGATCCCATTGGGAGTTAGTGTATGCAGGAATTCTACTGGATGAGTCGACTGATTCTCTGGCAGAGATCGATCGAAGCTATTATATGTATGAGACTGCCCTGGAAATCTACTCAGCAAAATTTCATTGTGTAATACCCCGATATTTTTCGGGGGTATTTTTGGGAGTTTTACGAATTTTCGGGGCCATTGGTGGATATTATAAAAGTAGTTTTATTTATAGTTTTGTTTTCATAGTATCATCATTATTATTATTATTATTATTATTATTATTATTATCATCAATACTATTATTAGTATTATAATTATTTTTAACAAAAGAAAAAGATTATTTTGTTTCTTTAACTAAATAGTCTTTCTATTACAAATTATCATTATCATTGTTAATGTTATTATTACTATCACTATTTTTATTACTTTTATCAAAAAGTTTATTTTAAAAGATGACTTTTGTTTTTAGTTAATTGTGTGTATAGAAGTTGGTGAAGTGTAGCGGGTCGTGTAATCTTTTTAGCGTGTCCAAAAATATAACTTTCATTAATTTTACGTGACGGACCACCGCGTGGTGTAGCGCACCCGCCACACCCAATAGCTTCACCAACCATCTTCCCCATCCTTCCATTTTCAGCAGAGCTTTTTCCTCTGCTAATTTTTCCGGCAAGACTCGATTTTGACTTCTCTCATTTCCGTCCCAATCCGCGCCAATCAAGCCTAAAATCAATCTTCGAAATCAATTGCTCCAATTTACCATTCCAATTTGAACCCGTAATGTCCTCCACGAATTTGATTTTTTTTCCGATTTGGGTTTTCACCCAAGAACAAACCCAGCAACTCTCTCTCTCTCTCAGTCTCTCTCTCGCTCTCTGTTTTGGCCGAGAGAACCCAGCAGCCGCCGAGCCCAAGGCCGGCGAGCCGAACGCCGACCCAGGACCGGCGCTGCCAGCCGCGCGACGCCGCTGCGCCGCCGTCGCCCCCCTCTGCCCCATCATCGTCGTCGTCCTCGGCTCCCCTGCGTCGCGCCGTCGCTGCCACCGCCTCTCTCCCGTCCCTCTTTCTTTCCAGCGAACCGAAGCAGCGGCAGACCCAAACCCCCATCGCCATCGCCGACTCCCCTTCATCTTTTCCGATCGGTAATCAAAACCCCATTGTTGTACTTCAATCATGTTGTTTTCTGAAATCAATTTTTGTCTTGCCATCTTGTACACGGGTGTAGGTGTTAAGTATGTGGGTTTGAATGTAATGGGGTTGTGTAGATTGTTTGAACACATTGGTTACAGTGGGTTACGAATTTAGGGGAAACCAATTTTGAGAAGATGATGGCAGCGAAAAGAACTATTGTTTTATAATACTTGGTGGTACTTTTTGTATGTTATGAACATATGGGGGAATTGGGTGTACTTTCTGAGATCTGTAGGGATGTCTCTGTCTTTAGCTGAAACTGTTTATGTTATAATAGGGGTTTTATTTGAAGTATGATTTCTTATTTATTTATTATATAAATTAAAGTTTTATTTCATTATTTACAGCAATAACAAACTGATTTTGGAATAAGTAAGTATATATATATATCATTTTTTTATCATTTATAAAATAGTATTTTCTTATAATGCCAGTAACTATGCTACAGTAAATTATAGTGTATTTCTTAACAAACTAGTTAACGAGTATTTTATGGGCATATGAAAAGTGACTTCTTCATTCTCATTTATTAGCATTTTTGTGACAACTTACCCATAATGAAAGTAGGAGTCTTAAGCCATTATTAATAATAATGTTTTTTTTTCGCTCTCACAAACAAGCTGTTTGTTTAGTTAACTAGTTGTTTACCTAAAACAAATGCGACTCTTAAACTAAATACTATCTTTTTCTTTTCATAAAATATGTTATTATTTTCAATCTAGTTTATAACAACTATCCTATTTTAAAGTAAATCCTAAACTTATGTTTATAGACATAAAATTGTTTTTCTTGGGGAAAGTTGTTGGGGGTTGCACTTGCATTTCATATAGGGCAAGTTTAATTACAATCTGCCGTGTGATGAATATGTGTTAATCTAGGACTATGTGATTATTGTAGACACCGAGATCATAGACGGTGAATTTGTGGAAGGTCCATACTACGAGTAGGACTTTGCTTGCCTTCGTGTGACGAACTCTCTTCGATTCAGGTAAGTACATATGTACAATGTCTTCAACTATCAAAATGTGCTTTGGTGTGAGTTATAATGGATTTTGACATATCGTGCGTTACTCTTCAAAAGTTTACTTCAAAGTTTATATTTCTGTCAAGACAATTTTGGAAAGACTGTTTATCCTGGAAATAAACTGAAAACTTGGATTTAATGAACGATAATGGATATGGGGCGATGTACAGAGGATGTGTGTGAAGGCTAATACGGCCAAGGACCCTATATGGGCTTTATAAGGCGTGGAAACTATAGAGTACTACCTATACTGACGTAGGTCACTGCGGTATAGGGGTGTCGACACTTAAGGTCCTATAGTATGGCTCGAGCGGGGTATGCGTAGGGCTACCTTCTAACGCTCTTGGTGAATTGGGACGTGCGATGTCCCAAGAGGTACCTTTTTTATATATTGCATCGTGACCTCTCTGTGGACATACGTTACCCGCTGGGTTTTCATGCCTCAGCCAAACTAATAAATGAAAGTGGTACTCGTTTTATATTCGGTTTAAATTCCAAGGTTCTCTAAATCATGTATTTTACACTCGCGTTATTTCAAAGGTTCTTATTATCATGTATGTTCTAGCCAAAAACTCTCGTTTTACTCATTGTAGTATGTGCTTACTCAGTTTTTACTGATAAACGTTTTCCTGCGTCGGCTTTTGCTATTTTAAAACCGCAGGTTATGAATAAAGGTGGGGGAAATGCGCACACGTAGCTGAAGGCGAATAACAAGCTAGGAATCACCTAGTTAAATTGTCAGCTTTATTTGTATTTCGAGAATTTAAGCTTTGTCATCGCTGTTTTCTTTAAAACTTTGTAAGGAAGGTTTCCCTTTTATCTTAATAAAGTATTATTTGGATCATCGTTAAGTTGTGCTAGCAGGAACCGTAGGATCCGGGTTGTTATAGATGGTATCAGAGCCGACGGTTCCAACGCTAGTACGACTTTTCGATTTCCTTTAAATAAAGATTGAATATAATTGGAAACTTTTTCAAAATTTAAAATGGACATAGGACAACTAAAACCGGAAATAAAACTAAACAAGCCGGGGATTTGGGTTAGCTTAGCCGTTGTTTAAATTTTCCTAGCGTGTTGTATATTGTCTGGAAATCCGTATTAATCGTGGATAGATAAATTGCTGTGTGACTGCAACTTGTTAAGTTGTTAGCTATCCATGTTACATACTTGCTTTATTTGAGCTTATTTCCGTCGAGTATTGAGGTTGACGCTGATGTTATCGAGTTCATGTTCACCACTGATGATGAGGAGTAGTTCCACGCCCATCCCACCCTTAGGGTCATCGTTTATTGCATTGTTTCTATCGCGAGAGTGAACGCTTAGTTTACTTTGTGTTTTGATATTTACTTTTGGGATTAAGTTGTTTTTATCATTCAAACTTTCATGTGGATTATTTGATGGGTGGATCAATAAATGCTTACTATTTTAAAACTTATGTGGTGCATGTATGTGGACTGGAATAGACTCTTTCCTTCATATCATCTACCTTGCTAAGAAGACAGATTTACCACTCCTACCCCAAATACCTAGAAGTCTTAAGAGCCAAGCTACCTTCTAATCTGATTCTTTTCGATCTTGGTAACCTAGATATCACCTTAGATATGGACTGACTTACCAAATACAAAGCAACCATAGAGTGTGCCAACCCAAAAGTTAGATTCGTGGACCCGAAAGGTGAACGTTTATCCTATAGAGGTATAACCAGTGGACCCAAATTCCAACTAGTGTTAACCCTAACCATCCTCTCAGATGTGAAGACTTACGAACCTCTCCTAAACGATCCAGTACCTCACATGGTTCATAAACTTCGGGCACAACTTCCCTTTTCTGATTAAAACGCATAACCCCTTTGTAGGTGAAACCCTCAAGATAACTTTGTCGCCATTCTTGAACTCCAATGACCTTTTCTTGAAATTCTCTCAAGTATCTTGTCGATCACGGACTGCCTTCATCCTTTGCTGAATCATCTGAATCTGGTTTGTCGAGTCCTCGACCATTTGTTTTCCAAGAATAATCGTTTCGCTTTTTCCGCGCCAACACAGTAGTGTCCTACACTTCCTATCGTGCATTTCTTCATAGAATGCCATCCCTAAGCTATCATGGTAGCTCTTGTTATAAGAAAAAAATCGATTAGTGGTAACTTGCCCATCCATGAACCTCCAAAGTCCCAAAATGCCAGCTCTTAGCATGTCTGCCACCTCTGAATCGTCCTTTTATTCATTCAATCCGTACCTGGGTGAAATGTTCTACTCAACCTTAGCTCGGTACCCATGTTCTTTTGTAACTCCTTCCTGAAATGTGATATGAAGTTTGAATCTCTATCTGAAATATTCGAGCTAAGTACTCTGTGTAGTCTTACCACATTCCTGTTAAATACGTCCGCCCTCTTTTCGATGTTCCACGTTTCTTTCACGTGAATGAACCTTGTCGTCACGTTCAGTCAATCGACTACCACCCAAACCTGGTTCAACCATTCGTCGAACAGGTAAAGCTGTAACAAATCCATCAAGATGGAATCCCATTCCCATACCCGTTTCTCCAATAGTTGCAACATCCCACTTTGTCTCTTGTGCTCGAGCCTGACCTTTTGACAAGTCAAACACCGAAAGTTCCTTTTGACAAAATCAGCTATTTTCCTTCTTCATATCTTTCACCAGAAGTACTGTTCCAAATCCTGGTATAACTTTCCTTTTCTTGGATGTACCGATTATGGTGTGTTATGAGTTTCCTGCGTAATCTTCTCGTTTTCATCCGCACATTTGATTTGTACACACCATCTTTCCTTTAATTTCACTCCACCATCTTTCTCCACTTTGAAATCGAGTTTTTCGCCCATGTTGATTTTCTCCTCGATCTTTTGTTCGAAAGCACTATCCTTCTGTCTTCCTTTTTATCTACGTAGATTTCCATTACTATCGTCAAATTACACAGCAGGTTAATCGTGGTTCTCTTCATGCAAACTCAAATCTCTATCCTTCGAAACCCTTCACAAAGCTTAATTGGCAAAACCCACATTGATTTTACCGTATAATTCGTATTTCAGCTCAATGCATCCGCCACTTCAGTTGCTTTTCTTTCGTGGTACTGGATATTAATGTCGTAGCCCATCACTAACTCTAGCCAACTTCCTTGTCGCATATTCAACTCCTTCTGCGTTAGTATGTACTTCGAGCTCTTGTGATATGTATATTTTTGCAATTCGTACCTTTGATATAATGTCTCCTGACCTGCATTGCAAACACTTTGGCTGCCAACTTCAAATCATGAGCATGGTAATTCTTCTCATAAGACTTTGTTGCCTGGAAGCATAAGCGATCACCTTGCCAGTTTTTCTTTCCATTAAAACACATCCTAGCCTAGGCTTGAATGCATCGCTATGGACTTCAAATTCTCATCCTTCATTAGGTAACGTTAACACATGTGCTGACGTCATCATATCCTTCAGCGTTTGTATTGGGTAGACTCCATAACGTCTTTCATGTCCCAACTCAAAGCTTATTTTCCTAGCCCGAGTCATATCCTTGATTGCGAGCCTGTCGAACTTGATCTCTCCCTTAACCACACCTCTCCGACCGGATTCGATTCGAGTGACGGGGACGCCACTCCTTTTAAGGGAGATGTGATTTAACAGCCCTGCATTTAATTACCTGCATTGTCTTGTTATATGTGCACATTAGAACTGCATACTTGCATTGGGAGATTTAATTTATAATTGCATTGGGTGATTTGATTTGTGCTTGGGCGATTCGATTTATACTTGCATGGGAAGATTCATTTTACATTAAGCTTCGGGGACGAAGCTTTGTTTTAAGGGAGATGTGATGTAATACCCCGATATTTTTCGGGGGTATTTTTGGGAGTTTTACGAATTTTCGGGGCCATTGGTGGATATTATAAAAGTAGTTTTATTTATAGTTTTGTTTTCATAGTATCATCATTATTATTATTATTATTATTATTATTATTATTATTATCATCAATACTATTATTAGTATTATAATTATTTTTAACAAAAGAAAAAGATTATTTTGTTTCTTTAACTAAATAGTCTTTCTATTACAAATTATCATTATCATTGTTAATGTTATTATTACTATCACTATTTTTATTACTTTTATCAAAAAGTTTATTTTAAAAGATGACTTTTGTTTTTAGTTAATTGTGTGTATAGAAGTTGGTGAAGTGTAGCGGGTCGTGTAATCTTTTTAGCGTGTCCAAAAATATAACTTTCATTAATTTTACGTGACGGACCACCGCGTGGTGTAGCGCACCCGCCACACCCAATAGCTTCACCAACCATCTTCCCCATCCTTCCATTTTCAGCAGAGCTTTTTCCTCTGCTAATTTTTCCGGCAAGACTCGATTTTGACTTCTCTCATTTCCGTCCCAATCCGCGCCAATCAAGCCTAAAATCAATCTTCGAAATCAATTGCTCCAATTTACCATTCCAATTTGAACCCGTAATGTCCTCCACGAATTTGATTTTTTTTCCGATTTGGGTTTTCACCCAAGAACAAACCCAGCAACTCTCTCTCTCTCTCAGTCTCTCTCTCGCTCTCTGTTTTGGCCGAGAGAACCCAGCAGCCGCCGAGCCCAAGGCCGGCGAGCCGAACGCCGACCCAGGACCGGCGCTGCCAGCCGCGCGACGCCGCTGCGCCGCCGTCGCCCCCCTCTGCCCCATCATCGTCGTCGTCCTCGGCTCCCCTGCGTCGCGCCGTCGCTGCCACCGCCTCTCTCCCGTCCCTCTTTCTTTCCGGCGAACCGAAGCAGCGGCAGACCCAAACCCCCATCGCCATCGCCGACTCCCCTTCATCTTTTCCGATCGGTAATCAAAACCCCATTGTTGTACTTCAATCATGTTGTTTTCTGAAATCAATTTTTGTCTTGCCATCTTGTACACGGGTGTAGGTGTTAAGTATGTGGGTTTGAATGTAATGGGGTTGTGTAGATTGTTTGAACACATTGGTTACAGTGGGTTACGAATTTAGGGGAAACCAATTTTGAGAAGATGATGGCAGCGAAAAGAACTATTGTTTTATAATACTTGGTGGTACTTTTTGTATGTTATGAACATATGGGGGAATTGGGTGTACTTTCTGAGATCTGTAGGGATGTCTCTGTCTTTAGCTGAAACTGTTTATGTTATAATAGGGGTTTTATTTGAAGTATGATTTCTTATTTATTTATTATATAAATTAAAGTTTTATTTCATTATTTACAGCAATAACAAACTGATTTTGGAATAAGTAAGTATATATATATCATTTTTTTTATCATTTATAAAATAGTATTTTCTTATAATGCCAGTAACTATGCTACAGTAAATTATAGTGTATTTCTTAACAAACTAGTTAACGAGTATTTTATGGGCATATGAAAAGTGACTTCTTCATTCTCATTTATTAGCATTTTTGTGACAACTTACCCATAATGAAAGTAGGAGTCTTAAGCCATTATTAATAATAATGTTTTTTTTTCGCTCTCACAAACAAGCTGTTTGTTTAGTTAACTAGTTGTTTACCTAAAACAAATGCGACTCTTAAACTAAATACTATCTTTTTCTTTTCATAAAATATGTTATTATTTTCAATCTAGTTTATAACAACTATCCTATTTTAAAGTAAATCCTAAACTTATGTTTATAGACATAAAATTGTTTTTCTTGGGGAAAGTTGTTGGGGGTTGCACTTGCATTTCATATAGGGCAAGTTTAATTACAATCTGCCGTGTGATGAATATGTGTTAATCTAGGACTATGTGATTATTGTAGACACCGAGATCATAGACGGTGAATTTGTGGAAGGTCCATACTACGAGTAGGACTTTGCTTGCCTTCGTGTGACGAACTCTCTTCGATTCAGGTAAGTACATATGTACAATGTCTTCAACTATCAAAATGTGCTTTGGTGTGAGTTATAATGGATTTTGACATATCGTGCGTTACTCTTCAAAAGTTTACTTCAAAGTTTATATTTCTGTCAAGACAATTTTGGAAAGACTGTTTATCCTGGAAATAAACTGAAAACTTGGATTTAATGAACGATAATGGATATGGGGCGATGTACAGAGGATGTGTGTGAAGGCTAATACGGCCAAGGACCCTATATGGGCTTTATAAGGCGTGGAAACTATAGAGTACTACCTATACTGACGTAGGTCACTGCGGTATAGGGGTGTCGACACTTAAGGTCCTATAGTATGGCTCGAGCGGGGTATGCGTAGGGCTACCTTCTAACGCTCTTGGTGAATTGGGACGTGCGATGTCCCAAGAGGTACCTTTTTTATATATTGCATCGTGACCTCTCTGTGGACATACGTTACCCGCTGGGTTTTCATGCCTCAGCCAAACTAATAAATGAAAGTGGTACTCGTTTTATATTCGGTTTAAATTCCAAGGTTCTCTAAATCATGTATTTTACACTCGCGTTATTTCAAAGGTTCTTATTATCATGTATGTTCTAGCCAAAAACTCTCGTTTTACTCATTGTAGTATGTGCTTACTCAGTTTTTACTGATAAACGTTTTCCTGCGTCGGCTTTTGCTATTTTAAAACCGCAGGTTATGAATAAAGGTGGGGGAAATGCGCACACGTAGCTGAAGGCGAATAACAAGCTAGGAATCACCTAGTTAAATTGTCAGCTTTATTTGTATTTCGAGAATTTAAGCTTTGTCATCGCTGTTTTCTTTAAGACTTTGTAAGGAAGGTTTCCCTTTTATCTTAATAAAGTATTATTTGGATCATCGTTAAGTTGTGCTAGCAGGAACCGTAGGATCCGGGTTGTTATACATTGACTCGGTCTACGCAGTCATTCCGAGGAGTCAGAATTGCTCTTTCGGTAAGGTACCGCGGGTCCAAACAGTCAAATTGGAAATTGCAGTATACAGCTTTAATAAACAAATCTATTGACATGCTTTCATCAATAAATGGCACAATCATCGATTTTGGCAAATCTATTGTCGCTTCATCAACATCTTGCACACTACCATTTCCAATCGACAAGAGAAATTGGCAGAAGGTAGGATCGTCAACAGCACGCATATTTTCCGTTAGATAAAGCAAATGCATACTGGACCATAGAGGTGAGTCAACAATGCTGTTGGAGATACATTCCTCCTTAGTAGCACGCACCGTCACAGGCAGCACCTGCCTGAAATCACCTCCAAAGACCACGACCTTACCTCCAAATAGCGATTCATTGGAACATATATCGCGTAGCATACATTCAAAAGCCTCTATATTCTGCTTCTTCGCCATCGTCACCTCATCCCATATGATAACTTTGGCCTCACGAATAAGGTGAGCAAGAGCTGTCTGTTTTCCAATGTTGCAGGTATTCTTATCCGTGGTATCCAAGGGGAGCTTGAAGCGAGAGTGCGCAGTTCTTCCACCAGGCAAGTTTGAGGCTGCAATACCAGTGCTAGCAGTAGCCAGAGCAATCCCTCCACTACTGCGGACATATGCCAGCAGAGCTCTGTACAGGAAAGTTTTCCCCGTGCCACCTGGTCCGTCGACGAAGAAACATCCACCTTTCAGTTCGTCGATGTGATTTGTGATTATTTTGTAAGCTGCTGATTGCGCGTTATTTAGCTGGTCGATGGCAGCCACGTCTTCGGCTGGAATCGGCACTGCCAATTCCTCTTCAATTTCCCGATTCACGGAACTCATTTCCTCACTCTGACTAACTGGTAACGAAGTAATGAAATCAATCAATTGTCTCCCCATTGCCTCTAGAAATATATTCACTCCTTTAACAGTTCTGAATAGAATTTGAGCTTCATTCAATCTCCCCTCTTTCCGGAAATCTTCAGACAGATTCATATACATCCGATCCCACAAAGACCGTGGATTGCCTGGCTGGCAGTACACAAGGATAGTGGCAAATAAACGCCGCAATGTCTGCGGCATTTGAAAAGTCGCAGCTTCTTCTAAACAATCTTCAAGTGCTGTGTCTTTTTCCAGCAGACCGAGTTTCTCACATGCTTCACGGTATGATTCACATATGTGATTCCTCACTGTCCGCAGCTGCTCGTATGATTCAGCACCTCGGACATGAGTCAGTAATAATCGGAGGAAAAAGCGGTCTCCCTCCGAAGGATTAGCAGCAACAATACGTCCAATACTGTAGCCCTTCTTCCGAGGCTCCCAGCATAAATTTGTCTTATTCCACACGTAATGTTGTGGAAATTCACTATACAACCAACGCTTTGCACTTTCGTCACGCTTATTTGTTTCGAAATATTCCGTCAACATTGTTTTTGCGTACTTCTTATCCGCGGCAATGTATGGAAGCTTCGTATATTTGTCGAAGGAAATAGATTGCATGCCGGGAAGGTGAAGTGGAAGTGCAGTTACAGAAGGATACATCTCGTTGAGCGGGAAACTGTAAAGACGCCATGCAGCCTCCGGAGGTGAAATCCACCTGGCAGACTGAAAGGCTGCAATTTCATCAATACCACTTGTTTGATTTGACACAAGCTGGAATGCAATTTTATCGTGCCCTTTGTAAATATACTTGTACAGATATTTAACTGCCTTGATTGTTGAGCAAATCTCGACATTTATGTGGCAGTCATATTTCGCCAGCAAATATGGATTGTAAGGCACGACCCATCTATTATCAAGAGTGGCTCCGCGAACCTCAACAGTGCGACCGTTGCGCTGTCGGCGATAAATAGCAAACGAATTATCATCAGTTCTTGTGGCATTGCAAAAATCCCGGGGATATCTGTTCTTGCATCCAGTACGAGGCCGCATACATACATTGTTCTTGTTGTGTTCACCACAAGGACCGTGCATCATATGCCTGACAACGGCATTGTAGAGATGAGGATTGACCTCAGGATCAGGAATTTCAGCTGAGATATACCTGTCATACTCATCAGGTTGCATCAATTTCGCAAACTTTTTGAGAATCAGCAGGAAATGCACATGTGGAAGACCACGTTTCTGATACTCGATGACATACGTATAAGCTGCAATCGGTCCAAGAATTTCTCGTTCAACTAAATCACGTTTCAGCTCAACTACCTTCGCACGGAAAATGCGAGCTACTAAATCTGGTCGATTCGATGCTTCCTCATGAGGCAGGAGCTCATCTTGGATTTCAGACCATCTAGGATTGCAAGTCATCGTCACAAAGTAATCAGGCTTTCCAAACTGACGCACGAGGGCCATTGCATCTTGATAACGACGCTTCATATCTCGTGGTCCCCCAACAAATGAAGGCGGTAGAACAACATGACGACCAATGTTCTCAGGATTCGTTTCTCCTGCTGCCAGACTATCAATTATACCTCGATAAAGTTCTGCGCGAATATCATCCTGGTTGAAGCGCACATAGTCAAGTCGACTTGTTTCCAATTTGATGTACATGTCAACAATATATTGTTGAAGCAAACGACCGAAAAATAAAATCGAGGAATGCCGCATGCTTCGAATTTGCAAACGATAGCAGTAGTACTGCCGACAGGTCACAGTTGGAATCTCTGACTCTGCATCCTCTTTACCTGCATCGACCAAAATAACAGTTACAAGATGATGTAAATATGTCTGCATAGAAGAGAAGATTCTGTCATTCAAGAACATTGGGCATGTGCAAACCTGAACGTTGCTTCTTCTTCTTTGGCCCTTTTGCGGCATTATTCTTTGCAGGTTTCTTCTCAATACCAGTATGCCAACCAGGTTGACCATAAGGGAACATAATCGGGTACTGTAGTGGGTCGTAGCAACCCAAGTGGTACTTGATTGGTTCTGGCCCACCCTTCTTTCGCTGCACCAAGATATCACGCGAATACTTGCCTGCACGATATTCATCATCTATCCAAATGCCGGCAACCTGATCTGAAGTAGGCATGTTATGGGTTCTCTGATCCAATCCGGGATCACACCGAATACGTATATCACAGTCCATGAGATCAGGGGTTTCAGACATTGATTGGAATTTTTCATTATAGGGATTTGATTTCAGGATGTCAGTCAGGTAAGCAATAATAGACGGATCAACATTGCTGAACGTCTGAGATCGACAATGTAATTGATAAGCAGGATCGTAAAAATATAATTGCAGATATCGAGGTGTCTCCTCACCGGGGTCGAGGTTATTGATGTAATGATATATTTGACCCTGAACCCTGAATGTATAAATTCCTTTGCTGTTCTTGAGGATTTCACGATCATTCTTCACGCCCATGGATGTGAAAGAAAATAAACTGTTGTATGCACGAATCGAAGTTCTGAATTCCTGACTTGTTGCATTATCCGACAGTAGCAATGCAGCCAGTGTATCAGGAATTTCATGTGCAGCAAGAACAACTCGGCCCGAACTGCAGCAAAATCCATCTGGTTCATACGCAAACAGTTTGGCCTGGCAATGAGGACATATCCTTGGCTGGGGTAGCCGGCTCGGTTCAGTGGGAGGAGAGGGGGGATCACGTTGCCACTTCTTTCTACGCTTCTTCTCTGCAAGACAGACACATTGAAAATAATAATCAATACTGTGAACAGACAAGAGGGGGAATATCATGAAATCAGCAGTAGTATAATACTCACTCGATGGTTTAGCGCCAGTGGAAGTACCAGGAGGATGCTTGCTGGACTCACCTGACAATGAGCATGATGAACCACCTTCACCAATAGTCTCCGATGATGCAGGAATGTCAGATGATGACTGAGTTGCAGCATATCGAAATAAGGGAGGTGGAAATGAATCATGCGCTGTGCGAGAACACGGAGCAGTAGTGACGCTAGAAGGAGCAAATGCCAGCCCATGATTCTGCTGACCGTTGTACACATCCAGAGCAGTGACACAGAAACCATGACGGACAACAATCCGGGAAGATCTGGAATGTGGCGTTAGCTGTGCAGTTGCTGTGGACGGAGGCACTGAGGTACCGACTGCATTTGTTGAGGCTGCAGGGCAATGTTTTGCCGGGAGACATGCAATACCACGTTTACGTAATCTCTGAGACGAAACTTTCCCCGTTCCACTGTGCTTTCGTTGCGAATCACATTTAGGCCGAGGCACAACAGTTTGCTCCTCTCCTCTGCATTCTCGACTATTGTTTGGACTCACACTGCTTCTGTTTTCACATACTGGAGAAGCACTTGAATCAACTTTTGACGGTCTACCTCTCTTCCGACAGTTTCCTGAAGTTGCCACGCTACTCGCTGCCTTGTCTGCATTAGCAACATTACAGCCTACGTCTTCTCCATCACGAACAACAGCTCTAGGTGTCTGTTCTTCTTCATTATGTACTTCTTTACCACCGCTTCCAGGCAACAAAGTTGGCCGATGAGTTACTGCTTCCGAATAAGTAAATTGTGAACCAGAGGAATGCACAATGTCAACCGATGATTCTCCACGAACGATGTTTGCAACCTCTTCTGTCACAATCACAGGATCAGCCTCATGAGCAGCGGACGAATCTTCCCTCTCACAGCTATAGCAACCTTTTGTTGATATGGTGAATGAATTTACTTGATCACGGAAAAAATGATTAGCGACAACCTTCGAGCTGTTTGGAATTGTTGAGTCTTTGGTTCCCTGCAATTTTTTCTGAACACCACTGGGGTCATTGTGTGAAGTTGCACTCGATCCATTCTTCCGAGGTCTTCCTCTTATGCCACATTCACGACGAGCCCCAGGTGAAATATGTACAGCAGTTATCCCTGTGACATCATTTCCAGTGATCAGACAATCACCGACGTCAAGCTTACTCGCTGGTTCAGTTGCAGCACAGTGGCGAACATCATTGCCTGCAACTTCACCACAACACCTGCGGTCAGCAGTTGGAGTTACAGAAGAAGAATCAATTCGTCCTCGCAATACCTGATTCAATGCATCAGAACACATAGATTGCATGACATCGCAACAGTCAGCAGCAACACATGAATTTCCGCTAATAACATTGGCGACCTGCAGTTTTTCAGAGGGGGGAGGTGCTTTAGGAGTAGCTGATGTGCTATCTCCGGCACAGGCCGTGTCAGACGGTGCAGTTACAGCAGTGGATTCTACGTGTTTACGGAAAAATTGATTCCGCACTACCGCATTAACATCACACATTGAGGCACCGTTCTCTCGCTCCGGCCTATGTCCAGGCTGGACAGTTAGCCTCTCTGAAATTGCACCAGCTTCATTTTTCCGAGGTCTTCCTCTTCTACCGCGTCCACGCCCAGTCGTGCATGATAGTTCTTGAGCAGATATCCCACATTCAACATTTTCAACCTCGGAACCATCCCTACCTGCAACTGACACGATTCAACCGCAAGTGTACGGCTGTCGCGTGTAGTAATATCCGGTAATCCGGGTTTGTCGAACCCAAGGGACTTGTCGTGCCTCAATTAGTATTCTTAACTTTATGTGGGCAAGTAGTAGAGATTGTTTGACTAATCTAAGAAAGTAAATAACAAGCTAATTATTAAAATTGAGACTAATACGAGGGATAAGTATCAGGATATCTCTACGGGTCACTAGGTATTTCACACTTTGACGGATTTATGCTTTGTTAACACGATGATTCTTTAATCTAACTAAACGAGCACGAATGTGTTGAAGATGTCTCAACCAACACCAATACTTAGACTAACAAAGCCGATTTCTCTAGCCTAATCAAGTTCAAGTATGCATTAAGATCATTAATCTACTCTTTGTTCTTAGCTAACTAGCAAGATTTCTCAACCCTAGATACGGCTAGTGTGTATTTCAAGATTCCGGGCAAGAAACATTGATGTCTCTAATGTTCTAAACCGAACTCAATCCTATCAATACGTCTACCGATAGTAAAGATGAATTTAAGCGCATAAAATACACATAGCTAGCTAAAAAGTCATCAATTAAGCTCAAAGCATGAAATCAAATCCATAAATCACCAAAAAAATTGATCAAACCCTAGCTCCCTACGAGATACCCTGAGAAAAGTGTTTAGCTACGCATATTCATGATCACAAATACAATAGTTTGTGTGATCATGTACAAAAATAATGAAAAGATAAGAGTAGAGGGATCAAACGGATGAATTCTCGCTTCCACGACGAACTCTAGCTCCAAGTTTCTCCATAAATCTTCTTCTCTGCGTCTCCAGCAGCCCTCTCTGCCTTTAGGTCCTAAAAATCTTCATGTATAGGGCTGGGCACGATTTTTAATGAAACTTAGCCGAATTTGCAATTCAGCCCCTCTAGTTTGCAATTCTCGGACAGATTTCATAAGCTGATCTTGCGCGGGCCTTTTCTCCCTCATCCGGACTCCGTTTTGGGCCTATCTTATATCGTTGGAAAGCCCTGGATGTATACTTTCTAATGGCATAGGCCTTGATCCAAAATAGTATACGTAACTCCAGATAAATCCAGAGGAGTGCACACTGGTCCAGTGAAACTTTACCAGCTTTTCTTCGTTTTTGTGTCAACTTTGCCGGACCATATCTTTCTCGTCCGAACTTTGATTGAGCTCCGTGACCTACCGTTGGAAAGATATTTGTGTCTAATTTCATTTGGAACAGGTCTCACTATAGCAGATTTTGTAGAACTCAAGATATCATCAAAATAGTGAAGGATGGTCACTTTTGCTCCTCTAACTTTGCTTCTCTTGTGTACTCTTTGACTTCCGAAGCTCGTTTCTTCTCTCCAATTGCTCTCCTCATGCAATGTTCCTATAAATCACAACACGAACACTAACGCGAAGATCAAATGTGACAAAATCATACAAATAAGTAAAACTATTCAAGAAACGCCCGGATTGTACGTTTAAGCTCTAAAACATCATAAAACTCATTTTCTTCTCAAATAAGCCCGAAATTCGTCACTTTGCACTGAAACGCACAAAAATAACAATATAAAGTGTATATAGGATGACTCTTATTAAGGAGTTATCAAATACCCCCACACTTGTCATTGCGCGTCCCGAGCAAAGTCTCATATACTGCATTTATTTGTCTACTAGCCAACAAGACTCAAACGACTCTAACATGACTCACGACTCTATAAGTGCAGCAAGATGATGCAAATGCAATTCTAGACTCAATCTTAAAACAATTATTTAAAACATCCAATTTCTCTTTTTTTTTTGGCAAGAATAGGCAATCTCCCTCTCATCAGCTGAAAATCATCAAGCTCTCACTAATCCTTTTTGAAATTCATATACACGTAGCAAGAATTTGAAATAAAAAATTGATTCAGTGCAAAAGCTCACTAAGGCGTCCCCTTTCCTCCACCAATTCAAACCAAGACACAAGCACGTCCTAAGCTTCATTGGGTCTAATTCAGATCAGATTTCACTGTAGCATTTCTTCGCCGAATCATCTGAGGTTTTCAGACCCTCTTAGCCTTTATTGCTTTTGAATGCAAATTGTCCCGGTGAAGGGAGTCACAACTCCTGTGAAATAAGGCTTGACTCTAGTTTTCCTCTCTAAGCTCTATTTGGATGGAATCCAAATTTTCCGTGTGACCGGAAGCACATTAGGTTGTTTCTCCATGAAGCACATTTTTTTTTTTACTTTTTTTTTCTTTTTCAGATTTTCTCATTTTCTTTTCTTTCTTCCTCTGTTTTTACAACCGTGCAATAGAGCATAAAAGAGCGTGGGCTTTTTCGGTTAACTCTTGTGACCACCGTAAGGGATGGTGGTGTACGCCCCTCAACTTCACTTAGGCTGAGGCAACCGTACCACATGAAACCAACTCTACACGAAGGTCCACCCCAGATCAACAAGAGACCACAAGTTTCCACTTGAAAACAGAATATTCAGCTACAAACAAAACTCAATCTAATTAGCACACTATAGGAAACTTATGTATACTTTACATGTCATTCTTTCACAACTTTCAAAAATTCCCGGGACATCCTTAGTGAAACCTCTACACAAAATATTAAAGAATAAAATTTTTCCTACTACGGCACTTCCTACTCAAAAGGATTCATTCACTAAGCTCTCTTTAGTTTCAAGATCCTCAATTGCCTTTTTCTCAAATTTTTAAAATTTTCAATGTTTATGAATTTTCTCTTTTCTCATTTTTTTTTCATTTTTTTATTTTTCACAATATCCTAACTCTATATGCAAGGCTTTGACACGAAAAAAAATTTTACACAACACAACTCAATTTTTTTTTTGGGTAGGTAGACTCAATTATTTAAAAGTGCAAACAGAATATAAACTATTCTACACAATACGACACTATAAGTAAAAACATAACAAAACCCACAACTGACTCACAATACAATCTAAACACATCCTACATGTAACTGGCTATGCAAGACACTATGGCTAGCAAACAGATAAATCACCCCCACACTGAATGCTTCGTTGTCCTCAACGAATTTAGAGATTAAACATGGGACTCAGCAATCAATGCGTAGGCTAGTAGATGCGATGGAGCATGACATATATAATAAAGAGACAAAAATTCCAGCAAAAAGAAAAAGATACTCACAACCACCTCAAGGGTGGGGACGAAATCGCGCCAAGCAGTCCCCAAGCACAGTAGTGGCGCCACCATGCTCCCAACGGTCAGTGTGTTCTCGCACACCGGGGTAGACTGCCCTTCTCTGCTAAAATCTATGTCTTGGAGAATCCCCAACTCGCATGCACGAGTCCCTGTAAAGGTCATGTGTGACATGGCACACCGGGGTAGATTCTATCATAACCTGCTCAAGTATGTCACTAGGAAAACTTCATTAATCCCCCTCTCTCTCATCTCTCCATATAAATAACTAAAAAGAAAAAACTGTATTAAAAACTCACTCCCTAACTTAAGCAGAAAATACGTTGGGTTGCCTCCCAACAAGCGTCGTGTAATTTAAGGTCGACGACCCGACCCAGTTACCTCAAACATGATTAAGACAGCTTTTCTCTCCACTTCTTCTTCTTCCACCATCGCTTCTCTTTTTGTCTCTTCTCAAGTGAGCATGCATGAGACGCATATGGCAAGAAGAAGTTGTAGAAGACGGCATTTGCAAATTTCTTCTTCTTGTGCTTCCACTCCTTGATCACCGGTCTTATCGAGAATTCATTCACCACATCATGACCCATTGTACCTTTCCTCTTCTTCTTCTTCTTCCAATTCTTCAGAATCAATATCATTGAGGATCGGTTATGTGGAAATAGAACCTCAGTTGGAACAGTAATGGCAAGGAGTGCCGTCTTGACTGTTTCCTTCCCTAGCTCTTGTCTTGGAATCACAGGTGTCAAATCATGTACTGCATAAAACTGGGGTCTTTGGTCTTCCTCATGTGACTCATCCCATTTTATGATCTCCTTGAGATATGGACTAGACTCAGGAATTTCTTGATATATGTCCATGTGAACATCTCCATGCAATAATTTCTTAGCTTCGTGGCTTTCTTCCTCACAACAAATATCTTCAATGGGCCATAAGCTCGCGATGTCCACACTCTCCCATTCATGCCATGGCTCCGGAATTATGCGAGGCACAAGTTGTATAGGCTTCACAATATCATCCCAATCTGAGTCCGAATCCGAGTCTGAAGCAGCCCGAGGATCTATTACTTCACGATGAACAGCATTATAAACATAGACCTCCGGGGGTTCTTCGTCTTCCTCTTCGCACTCCTCAACTAAGTCAGGCATGATACTACTTGGCCCATCGTCATTATCTGCATATGTCAATGCACTCGAAAGTTTTGTTAAGTGTTGTCCCTTCAGCTGGAGAGTTTCATTCATCCTATTAATCCCTTCCTCCATTCTGTCCATACTAGCTGTCAAAAGCTTCAATATTTCTTTCTTTTCCGCATCTTCTTGATTGCAAGGAGGAGGGGTGTACATATCTCCATAGGAGTAGTACGGTTGGTAGACTGGAGAATGCCCATAGTAATTCTGCCCCCACATGATCACCAAGATACCTGCACAATAATTCGCTAGGAAGAAGGTGAAATAAAAAAATAAATAAACAAAAGCAAAAATAAAATTCCCTAAAGTTAATAATTCTAACTAATTCAACCGAAGTCCCCGGCAACGGCGCCAAAAACTTGACACGATTCAACCGCAAGTGTACGGCTGTCGCGTGTAGTAATATCCGGTAATCCGGGTTTGTCGAACCCAAGGGACTTGTCGTGCCTCAATTAGTATTCTTAACTTTATGTGGGCAAGTAGTAGAGATTGTTTGACTAATCTAAGAAAGTAAATAACAAGCTAATTATTAAAATTGAGACTAATACGAGGGATAAGTATCAGGATATCTCTACGGGTCACTAGGTATTTCACACTTTGACGGATTTATGCTTTGTTAACACGATGATTCTTTAATTTAACTAAACGAGCACGAATGTGTTGAAGATGTCTCAACCAACACCAATACTTAGACTAACAAAGCCGATTTCTCTAGCCTAATCAAGTTCAAGTATGCATTAAGATCATTAATCTACTCTTTGTTCTTAGCTAACTAGCAAGATTTCTCAACCCTAGATACGGCTAGTGTGTATTTCAAGATTCCGGGCAAGAAACATTGATGTCTCTAATGTTCTAAACCGAACTCAATCCTATCAATACGTCTACCGATAGTAAAGATGAATTTAAGCGCATAAAATACACATAGCTAGCTAAAAAGTCATCAATTAAGCTCAAAGCATGAAATCAAATCCATAAATCACCAAAAAAATTGATCAAACCCTAGCTCCCTACGAGATACCCTGAGAAAAGTGTTTAGCTACGCATATTCATGATCACAAATACAATAGTTTGTGTGATCATGTACAAAAATAATGAAAAGATAAGAGTAGAGGGATCAAACGGATGAATTCTCGCTTCCACGACGAACTCTAGCTCCAAGTTTCTCCATAAATCTTCTTCTCTGCGTCTCCAGCAGCCCTCTCTGCCTTTAGGTCCTAAAAATCTTCATGTATAGGGCTGGGCACGATTTTTAATGAAACTTAGCCGAATTTGCAATTCAGCCCCTCTAGTTTGCAATTCTCGGACAGATTTCATAAGCTGATCTTGCGCGGGCCTTTTCTCCCTCATCCGGACTCCGTTTTGGGCCTATCTTATATCGTTGGAAAGCCCTGGATGTCTACTTTCTAATGGCATAGGCCTTGATCCAAAATAGTATACGTAACTCCAGATAAATCCAGAGGAGTGCACACTGGTCCAGTGAAACTTTACCAGCTTTTCTTCGTTTTTGTGTCAACTTTGCCGGACCATATCTTTCTCGTCCGAACTTTGATTGAGCTCCGTGACCTACCGTTGGAAAGATATTTGTGTCTAATTTCATTTGGAACAGGTCTCACTATAGCAGATTTTGTAGAACTCAAGATATCATCAAAATAGTGAAGGATGGTCACTTTTGCTCCTCTAACTTTGCTTCTCTTGTGTACTCTTTGACTTCCGAAGCTCGTTTCTTCTCTCCAATTGCTCTCCTCATGCAATGTTCCTATAAATCACAACACGAACACTAACGCGAAGATCAAATGTGACAAAATCATACAAATAAGTAAAACTATTCAAGAAACGCCCGGATTGTACGTTTAAGCTCTAAAACATCATAAAACTCATTTTCTTCTCAAATAAGCCCGAAATTCGTCACTTTGCACTGAAACGCACAAAAATAACAATATAAAGTGTATATAGGATGACTCTTATTAAGGAGTTATCAGCAACGACAGTCATTGCAACACTACATGATTCGGACGGTGTAACTTGCCTGGTATGGCAACCCACAACATCAGCCAATGAACTTTGAGAACTAACATCAGAAACCTCCCGTATTTCAATCACGGGAGACACGGGAATGGACTGCTGTGTTACATTTGAGGGAGACGATATAACAGTATTGGATGAACCACCCCCAGTGGAAGGATTGTGCACCAGCTTGGACACACCAGCTATTTCTATTTGATCACGGAAAAAATGGTTGCAGGCACGCGCGACATTATCAAATACTTTTGGATTGTTGTCTCGCTCCGTCCTTCCTCCAACTCCATCATTGACCTTATGCGAAGTCAAATCAGCTTCGGCTTTCCGGGGTCTTCCTCTTCTACCACGTCCACGACGACCCCCCCCCCCTGAAATCTCTGAAGCAGATGTTGCATCGACAGCATTTGCAATTTCAAAACAATCTACCGCATTAACTCCAGTAACTACACCTCTACATGATTCAGTAGCAGCACAGTGACGAACATCATTGGCTGGGACTTCACCTCCTTCTCCGAAAACCTGAATCATTGCATCGGAACACATAGATTGCATAATAGCGGAACAATTAACATCAGCACATGAATTTCCGCTAATAACATCACTAACCTGCTGTTTTACGGAAGGGGGAGTTGCTGTAGGAGTGACTGAGGAACTACCCCCAGCAGAGGCTATGGCAACCGGTGCAGCAACAGCAGTGCCCTCTACGTGTTCACGGAAAAATTGATTCCGCACAGTCGCAGTAAGATCAGATATTGTTGCACCAGCAGCATTTTTGCGAGGACGCCCTCTTCTACCACGACCACGACCACTACAGTCCACAGTTCGTCCACCGCCTACATTATCACCATCAGGCAGTGCGAATGATGCATCAGTAGTGCCAGCATATACAGGATGGATAACAGTCAATGGTGATACATCATCTCCACCAGGAACTAAATTCCTACTCACTCCAGAATCCTGCAATGATTCTGATTCAGCAGGTAATGCAAGTTTCCCTGTGTTAACTAACTCTGGCGTTGCCTGATGGCTATTGCATGCACCGTGTGAGGTTACGACAACTGCATTTTTTCGAGGCCGCCCTCTTCCGCCGCGGCCACGAGCACCAGAGCTTGCAATTCTACCACTGCTTAGTTGATCAACTGGAGGCAATCTGCAAGACTGACCATTTGTAGTATCACATGCAGTACTGATAAGAGCTGGCGGCTGTGATGTCAGAACGCCGGGACATTCAATCTCTCCCTCACCCAGGGAATTTCCGCGCAGTCCAGAAGCTTGCAATGCTTTCGATTCAGTGACCGGTGGAGTCTTGTGTGTATTAGTAGCAGACATACCTATATTGTAAATCATTACTCAGGACAGACCACAACAAATCTACAATCGAAGAATTTTTGTGATGCACCGAATGGTCGACTTTTTCCCATATTTTGGGACTTTTGTTCTAAACTTCCATCTACCTCATTCTGCAACGGTCTGCTGCCGTTAGTGAATACACACTTAACTCAATTCAAACTACTTCAAAATTTACTTATTCACTGACAAAATTTAAGTGACGCACATGTTCTAACATAACATATTCATCACCAGTAATGACATTTATCTTTTTAACATACATCCCATATTATATCATATTAAGGATCATATTGTACAAATCACACAAACAAATATGAACTCGTAGAATTTTAACCATCCAATAGAATTACGACCACATAACAACATATAAAGTTCACACATCACTAATAAAACAAGCTATGGCCAGCATTTTGAACGACAGTACCCGCATCATTTCAGAAATTGCAGAGAAGAACCTGTGATATGCAAACAGCAATGCCAATACAGCAACCACTCAGCCCAATAGCTCCTTCAACGTTGCTGAAAAACCAGATAAACCCAGAAGACAAATTGAAAAGGAAAATTTTAAGAAAAAAAAAGGAGGAAAATTTAGATCATCCCTGGATTTCAATCATGCCATGGAACAAACCATTCATTCGAACATCTTACCAGGAAAACAGTTGACAATGCGGTCCAATGAACTCGTCACAACCAGCAACACATCTGTAACCCCACAAACCAGCTGGAACAGATAACGTAATGCAATTAAACATGGGATATTCAAAGACAGTGAATCAAACAAACAACTGTCTAACCAAATTTTGTTCCCGGCACGAAATACATCAAAGAATAGATACAAAAGTTGATCACAAACAGGGCAATTTTGTTATGATATACGATCTACAAGCTGCTGAATAGGAGGACACAATACAGTCGGTTAATTACCAAATCATTGGTATTTAATAACACCCAACTCCCACATCCAACGCCGTATTACACCAAACCATAAACATTTAATAGGGGACCTACAAACTGCAATGGATCTGTACATGCAACTGTAGTGGAACACCTATGTACATAGAATAAACCAAATCATCAGCATTTAATAACACCAGACCACCATACCAAACCCAATCTGACCACAAACTACACACATTTTATCCCACAACCAGAAACTGTACCCAGTCTGAACATGCAACTCCTCCACTCAACCTCCGAACGGAAAATAAATTAAACAGTGCTGCGAAAATATAAGTGAACAATTTAATAAGACAAGGAAGAACTATCGAGAAATAGAGACAAACCATTGCACACACATCTTACATCAAAATTCATACATGCAACCCCAACAGTGAACCTTTGAAGCAGAAAAATGAAGAAGAAGAGAAAGGATAGAATTTAAAAGGAAAAAAAAAAAAAAAAAAAACAGGGGATAAATTCATCCCAAAACAGGGAGAGAGCTTTGCACATACCAGGAAAGAGATCGAAGAGAGTAGACAGTGGGAGAACGGAGACATCCTCTCATTAAACCCACGAGAATGTTGCGACACGTGTAAGCTGTGTAACAGCAGCTCACGTCAGAATAGTGGCTGGAACAGTACATGTACTTGGGCTCCAAGCAACAGAAGGCGGTGCTAAGCCCACCAATGAGCACCGACACAGAGTGAGGGCAAAGTTCTGAGGGAGAAGACGATCAAATTACCTCAACCACTGACTATAATCGCCGTTGTAGAAAGCTTGAATGAGCAAGGGCAAAATCGACTGATAACAAATAAAAAATTTCTGCATCAATTTGATGACATCTCCATGAATCTAACAAAAGCTATTTTTTTTCCTATCAATTTCACATGTGCATCCAACTAAGCAGACAATATTACGGCCACCAAATATGAAACCCACACCAAAACATATGGAAATATCATGGTTGAAATGGTCATTATGGAAGGAAGCATGGTCAAGATGAAATAACCCTTTAACCAAAATAGAGTATATTGAATAATTTAAAACTGCGCCTAAAATCACTTACTACGAAAGTACCTACCTAAAATTGTTAATTGCAAAAGTACCTATGCTAAATTTAGACAGCTCAATCTTCAACTTGTGATCACTCTCTGACTCCACAGTGCGTACGTCGCCAAGCGACGCAACCCTAAACATCTAACCGACACAACCCTAAACGTCGCATATTTCTTCTGATCCTCTAATGAAGAATAAGCATCTCTCTCATGTAGAGGAAAACAGGCTTAAGATGAAATAACCCTCTAACGAAATACTTTATCATCTGAAATACAGCAAGTAGCAAGGGCGTAGATAGAAATTAAGAGAAATTGGCATGTAATGAACAATTTAAAGGTGCGCCTGAAATAACTTATTACAAAAGAACCTAACATAAGCTATTTTTTCCTATCAATTTCACATCTGCATCCAACTAAGTAGACAATATTACGGCCACCAAATATGAAACCCACACCGAAACATTTGCAAAAACCATGGTTGAAATAACCCTCTAACGAAATACTGTGTCATCTGAAATACAGTGAGTAGCAAGGGCGTAGATAGAAATTAAGAGAAATTGGCATGTAATGAACAATTTGAAACCCACACCGAAACATTTGCAAAAACCATGGTTGAAATAACCCTCTAACGAAATACTTTATCATCTGAAATACAGCGAGTAGCAAGGGCGTAGATAGAAATTAAGAGAAATTGGCATGTAATAAACAATTTGAAGCTATTTTTTCCAACAACTTTACATCTACATCCAAGTCACACAACCAATTTACAGCAACGAAATGTATTGAGGGCATCCCATAAAGCAGAAACACCAGGGGCAGAACCGGAAGTTAATAGATTCTATTTTTTTCATCGAATTTACATGTGTATCCAAAGCACACCACGAAATTACAGCCACAGACTCTATTCAGGATACCTAATAAAGAGACCACAGCAGGGGCAGAACTGGAAGTTAACTGAATCTATTTTTTCCAACAAATTTACATCTAAATCCAACCACTGCACCAAAATTACAACCAGTAAATCTATGGAAAGAAACCAGTAAATGACAAATAGCAGGGGCACAACCGGAAGTTATCAAAAGTTATTTTTTTCATCGAATTTACGTATCGATCCGAAGCACAACACGAAATTACAGCCACCAACTCTATTCAGGATAGGTAATAAAGAGACAACAGCAGGGACAGAACTGGAAGTTAACTGAATCTATTTTTTTCAACAAATTTACATCTATATCCAACGACTGCACCAAAATTACAACCACTAAATCCATTGAAAGCAACCAGTAAATGACAAATAGCAGGGGCAGAACCGGAAGTTATCAAACTTTATTTTTTTCATCGAATTTACGCATGGGTCCAGACCGGAAAACATAATTACATAATGATGCCATTATGGCCTCAGTAAAATACCGGTCCGCAGGAGGACAACACAGACATTTCAATCTGAAATAAATTGTAAAGAGTGACGAAGAAGGACGTGGCAAAACACCGTTGGAGGTAAATGGCGGCAAACCCACATGCAAGCCAATCAATGGTCCACGGTGTGCAAAACGCCTAGCTGGCAAAGTGGCCATATCTCCTTTTATTATAGGTAGTATGATTCGTTGAGTCATTTTGACTCGATGAGTTTGATAGCAAAATAAGGTACTTTTTTGAATAATTTTTTCATAGTGTCGTAGGGTAAAAGTTATTCTACAACACGGTAAATAAATTATAAAAAATCACATCATTTTGTTATCAAAAATACGAGTCAAAAAGTCAAGATGGGGAGGAAGAGATGGGACGGAGTGATACTTTTTCTTCGTTGTTACTTGGTAGTAGTTCGTAGTTCAATCTAGTCTTCGGTAGTTGAGTATTGACCAAATTGTAATATCCTCATTACTTCCTGTCGTTTACGTGATGAAGGAAATTATCATCTACCTACTCCCTAGAAAGATTATTATTTGGTAAAAGACATTTTCACCTTATATAGTTCAACTGAAGGACACTTTCACCTCTTTAGACTTCAGAGTGTCAAACTTCAAATAACTTACACTCTTGATTATGACTGTTATTTTGTGTGCATAACTCTAGAGACAAATCCCCCCCCCCCCCCCCCCCCCCCCTTCTTTTCACTGTGCCAAGTTGCCTGTGTACACTTAGTTAACTAAAAATCAATTTTTTAAAATAATGTCGCTTTCAAGCATCTTAGGTCTGAAATTTGCTACCAACCATGCATGCATATGCGTTTTTGTTAATGCCAAGTGTAAACTTCTTCTGATGCCAGTCCAGTGGGTTCAGAATTCTGGCCCAATTGAACAACCCATAAAAGTATCATGTACCATAGAGGTGGTCTAACTATAAAAGTGATATTTTGACCCCAAAAGAAAAACTATGAAAGTGATCTATCTACACAAAGGATTGGAACATAAATAATTTCCATATCAAATAACATGTGCAAAGAAGTATATCAAAATTTCTCTCTTAAAAAAAGTCTAACTTTCTCAAAAAAAAAGTATAACTTTCTCAAAAAAAAAAAAAAAAAGTATAAAAAATAGAATAATATCCCTCCCCCCTTCTGTAATGGAAAGAATGTGCTAAAACTTGAGAATAATCCTTGGGTACCAAGTGCTCCATTTCTTACATCTGCAAATTTTATTCCCAAATCTAAACGAACAGTCTCACATGGAATTCATTGACTGTTGGTGGGGTAGTACAATGATAAGAACCGGTCGATGATAAACTTGTTCTCGTATCTGAAGTTTAGTTCTTGACTTCTTAAATTTGAGAATAAGTGTGTGGTTTCACCACCTCAATAGCTTGCTCTCTGTAATGTTATTGTTAGGATAAAATATGTAGGCAATTCTAGCTTCTAAAGATGATAAGTTATAGATATGGAATATGGATACCATATCTTCAATATCATTTAATGAACAACAGTAGCCCAAGACCGATAAAGATATTTTTATTCTCTTTCTTTCTTTTCCTGGGGTCATACCCAACCCAACCCACCCAAGAGATGTTTCTTTGAACATCAATCAGCCTTTGAAGATATTAAAAAGATTGCCTTACCCTTATTGTATGGCTTGAATCAATCTCTCACCCAATCCTCCACTACTCAACCACTCACCACAAACATGTCAAAGCAACACTCTATTATAGTATTATCACTACTCATCTAATATACAATCCCTGCATTCCCTAAAAAAATCCTTTTAAGCACGAGTGCTATAGTAGTTGCTGCGCAGACGACCTGAAGTATGAGAGTTCGGATCATGTTCAAATTTCTTTTAGACAGATCATTTAGGAAGCTCAGACTCTCACAGAACGGGAGAGTGGATGACCTAAGGATTATTGTTCACCTTTAAAAGACAATTCCTGTATATTCCTGTGCAGATAAGACACTAACAAATGCAATGAAATGAACAATAAATTTTGAACATTAACAAACTCAAGACAGGTCCACAGAGTTGTACAAAGTCATGAAGACCCATAATTTGCCCTCCTTTCTTGGTGATTCATTCTCAGTTTGCAGAATCCACTTCCCTACTAAACAAAAAGACCATCAAACCAGCTAGAGAAAACTTTTTTTCTTTGTTGTCCTTTTTATTAAAACTGAACAGATCTCTTCAGAGTATGTCCTCTTCGATCGATACAAGATCGAAAAAACCAAAATCAGAATTCAATGGAATAAAAATTTAGCTAATAAGCGATTTCGCCGCTGCAATTACAGCTTCAGCAGTGATGCCGTACTCCTGGTATATCTTTGGAGCCGGAGCACTGGCTCCAAACTTGTCGATCCCGATGGTCTTCCCTTTGCTTCCGGTAAGCTTCTCCCACCCGAATGTTGACCCTGCTTCAATGCTAACCCTAGCTGTTACAGCTTCTGGCAAAACACTTTCCTTGTACTCATCGGATTGATCAAAGTATAGCTCCCATGAAACAAAGGACACAACTCTAACAGCTTTTCCTTCCTTTCTCAGTTCATCTGCTGCTTTCTCAGCAATTTCCAGTTCAGAACCAGTACCCATCAAGATAACATCAGGCTTGTTACCTGTAGAGTTGTCTGAAACTGTGTAGCCACCTTTTGCTGTTCCTTCAATGGAAGTTCCAGGAAGATGAGGAAGCTTTTGACGAGATAGGGCAAGAATGGAAGGTCTTTTCCTGGATTCAACAGCAACCTTGTATGCTCCAGCAGTTTCTTTTCCATCAGCTGGACGGAACATCAGAATGTTGGGCATTGCCCTGAAACTCGCCAAATGCTCAATAGGCTGATGGGTTGGGCCATCTTCTCCAAGTCCAATGGAATCGTGGGTCATGACATAGATAACTCCAGCTTCACTCAAAGCAGATATCCTCATGGCCGCTCTCATGTAGTCAGTGAAGACAAAGAAAGTTGCACAGTAAGGGACAAAGCCAGGGCTGTGGAGGGCAATCCCATTACAGATGGCTCCCATAGCATGCTCGCGAACACCAAACCTGAGGTTCCTCTCTTCTGGGGAATTCTTTTGGAAGTCGCCAAACTGCTTCAAAAGGGTCATGTTCGAGGAAGCAAGATCGGCACTGCCACCGATGAATCCAGGGAGGACGGATGCGAGGGCATTTAGGCATTGTTGTGAGAGATTCCTGGTGGCATCAGCTGGGCTCTCTGGAGTGTATACCTACAAGAAAATGAACACCTCAAAATCTGAAAACAGTACTATCTGGTTGATGTTAAAGAATCGAAAAAATTCTGAAGAACTTATGCATGAAGAGTTCAGACAAAGATTGAGTGAGCAGCAGATGAGTTTTCACAAACTACTACTGTTTAGGGATTCTTTTGTGGTTTAAGTTACCAATTCCACAATGGCAATGAAAAATTTGTATCTTCATTTGCATGACTCGAGAACTATCAATAGACTACATACCGGGAGAGCTTTTTCCCAGCCTGCGGGGAATTCACCAGTGATGATGGACTTGAATTCAGTAGCATCTTCACTGTATTTCTTTTCATATTCAGCAAATTTGGCATTCCACTCGGCTTCAAGGGCAGCACCCTCTGGGGTGTGGCGGCTCCAATGCCTAAGGATAATGAGAAGATTGAGGTAAGCAATTTTAGGAATTTTAGGAATAATGAGGAGATTGAAATTGTATTTATCAGCAAGGAAGAAAGACACCTACTTCTTCACATCCTCTGGCACCTGGAAAGGCTCATATGGCCATCCAAGGTTCTGTCTTGTTGCGTCAACTTCTTTGGCACCCAATGCAGCACCGTGAACACTGTATGAATTTGCCTTGTTAGGAGAGCCAAATCCGATAGTTGTGGTCACCTGTTTAGAAGTAACAACACAATCTTGGGTCAACACATAACAATCAGAAAGTCCCAAGACTAACTTAAGCCAAATATAGCGTCAAGTGAACAGCTAGAAAGCCTATAAAAAACCATTTCCATGAGAAGGTGTTACCTAAAGGCCAAATAGATAAGCAGGAGCAGCCACAAAAATGTACCATACTATTTTAAGAAAGTAGACATCTTTAACCATAAATCACGGAGTTCAAGTGCAAGCAGCTACGATCATACCTTAATCAAAGTTGGCTTGTCTGTGACAGCCTTGGCCTCCTTGATGGCAGCACGGATTTCATCATTAGCTGTGTTCCCGTTCTTCACCCAGATAACATGCCATCCAAGACCCTCGAAACGAGTATCAACACTCTCGGTGAAAGCAATCTCTGTGTCACCGTCAATTGAGATATGGTTATCATCATAGAAAGCAATGAGCTTTCCAAGTCCCCAGTGACCAGCAATTGAGCAAGCTTCATTTGCGATCCCCTCCATTTGGCAACCATCTCCCAATATCACATATCTATAGAGCAAAAACCAAAACCAATCATTGTGGTTAGAAGCTTTCTAAATACTTTTATGCTTAAGAAGGAGAATGATGGAAGTAAGATATAGGGAAGTGCATTTACGTGTAGTGGTCAACAATCTCACTGTCTGGCTTGTTGAAGCGAGCTGCCAAATGCTTCTCAGCAAGGGCCAAACCAACAGCATTGGCAATACCCTGACCAAGAGGACCTGCATTAAAATGAATAGCATGTATAGGTGAATTACAATCGCTAAAACCACATAAGCAAAAGAAAGTGAATGCAAGAGTGAGGGTCCTAACCGGTGGTCACTTCAATACCAGGAGTCTCAAAGTTCTCAGGGTGACCTGGGGTTCTGCTTCCCCACTGACGGAAACTCTTCAAATCGTCTTCCTAATAACCACACCCAGTAACAAAATCACAAACCATGAAAGAATTGAATTGAAGCTTGCACATTACAGATATCATAAATCAAGCTATCTACCATTAAAGGAACAAAACACATTAACAATGTTCTTCAAGAATCTGCTGCAACCAACAATCAGCTAGAAGTTGTTGCATGTGTGATAATAAGTACCCAATTGAACAAACAGGAGATCAACAAAACAATGCTACGAAAAACCCCAAAATCAGTAGTTGCAGATAATACATAGAACCAATCTAATGCAGTAAAAGCACAGCAACCCATGAATTCCAAAAATAAGTACCCAATTGAACAAACAGAAGATCAACAAAACAATGCTATGAAAAACCCCAAAATCAGTAGTTCCAGATAATCCACAGAACCAAATCTAATACAACAAAAACCCAGCAACCCATGAACTCCATTCTTGCAGACAATTGAGGGAAGTGAAAAGTTCATAATGAAGTTATTGCATGTGTAATGATAAGTACCCAATTGAACAAACAGAAGATCAACAAAACAATGCTATGAAAAACCCTAAAATCAGTAGTTCCAGATAATCCACAAAACCAATCTTATACAACAAAAGCATAGCAACCCATGAACTCCATTTTTGCAGATACTTGATGAAGTTAAACCTCAAAACCCCATAAAACCCAGATCACAATTTGACTAGAGATCACAAAACTTCTTAGATCCGAGACCAAAAACCCAATTCCCCAAATGGGTATCAATCAATTCATCAATAGACCATTGACCCAAAAGTGAAGTACCTGAACACTCTCATATCCAGCGAGATGGAGCAGAGCATACTGAAGCATACACCCATGTCCAGCAGAGAGAACAAACCGGTCACGGTTAAACCAGTACGGGTTCTTGGGGTTATACCTCATGATCTCATCATACAATATGTGACCCATCGGAGCACAACCCATGGGCAGACCCGGGTGACCCGAATTAGCCTTCTCCACTGCATCAATCGCCAGGAAGCGGATGGTGTTGACCGACTTGTCGACGATGGAGGTGTCGGTCTTCTCGACGGTCTCGACGGCGGCGGAGGCGCGTACGGCGCGTGAGGAGTTTGCGCGGCGGCGCGTGTGGCGCGTGGGGAGGGATTGGGTGGCGGAGGAGGTGGATTTGAGGGCGGAGAAGGTGGGGAGAGAGAAGGTGGGGAGGGAGGAAGGTGGGTTTGAGGCGTGGTGGTGAGTGGTGGGTGTGCGAGGGAGGATTGTTTGGGATAGGGTGAGGGAAGAAGATGAGGCCATGGCTCAACCTTAGAGAGAGAAATGGGGGAGAGAGATTTTACAGAGAGAGAGAGAGAGAGGGCTATTTCTAGATTTCAACGATCGAGTCTGATTTGGTTTATAGAGAGAGAGAGAGATTGGAGAGGAGAGATCGAGAGAGATGGAGTTTTGTTTGTTCTGTAACAGATGGGTACTCGCTGTTGGCTGTTGGTGTCTGGTGAAGAAGAAGGGATGTGAGCCGTGGATGTGAGGATGATGGGTGAATTTGGGCCGTTGATAAAGGGTAGGAAATGAATGCTTTTGATTTTTCCTCTGTGATTGCGAATATGATGATTTGTCAACAACACCTTTTGTGTTCTTCCACTTTTTGGTAACACTAATCTTTATTTTTAAGGATTAGAAAAAATCTTTATATTTAAGCTAATTAATTTTCTTAATTTTATAGATATTTTAAACAAGAATTGTTTTTTTTTTATATAGAAGTGTTAGGGGAAAAATTGATGCCTAATATCAATCAAATTTATCTTTTCTGTTTTGGTTATAGTCTTTCACCTCACATCTTATTAGTGACGTAGAAACATTCACATAAGTTCTGTTCATTTTTTTTGTTGAAGTTTATGTTGATCTATACTTTATCTTCTTTTTCTTTTTCATATTATACGATTTTTTTTTAGAATTACATCATTATATAGTCAAATTGAATTCAGAAACTAATGCAAATGCTTCAAATACTCTACCACTAGCACCTATTTCCTTTCATATTAAATGACCGAACGAAAACTTTTCTTATAATTAAATATATTTAGATAATGAATTCACGAATCATTCTTATATCTAGAGTTACGGATCCATCGAGTGCAAAGAAATTTAAACGTAATTCATAATCTATGTCACTGAGCAATTATCACTATAAAAGTTTGTTTAACTCAAGGGTGTCACCAATTTTGAGTGGGGGGAGAATGGGTGGACAAAGAAGAGGAGGAGAAAATGGGTGGCGTCGACCCCTCAAGGGAAGTGAAGGAGGTGAAAAGAGGCTTATTCAAGCTTGGCTAAGGGAATGGGAGAGGGTATTAGTCCTGACCATGCCCTCCCGAAGAGGGAGAAATATTCAGTACCAGAGATACGAGAGACGTGGTACGACGAGTTGTTGTAATTGGTTGATCATGTCAATAATCATTTATCTTACCATGTTGTCAGTAAAATTATTATTATTATTATTATTATGAGAAAAGGTTTGTGAAATTATTTTCGAAACGATTTAATTATATTGCAGAGTAGATATTTTCTTAAGATATTGCTTAGAATTACAAAATGATGTCCTCTATTTCCATAAGGCTACCTTCTGTCCTTTTTTACAGAATACTAAATACACGCATGAAATTTATTATACCAGAGATATCAATATATTGAATTGTATGGAGTACCAACGAATGCAATAGATAAATGATCTTGTGATGTTGTTGGGGGATGCTAAAGATAATGCTGGTAATAATATCTTAACAGACTTCAAACGGATTCGTAACAGCTTTTGGCTCTTAGGAAAGACCAGAGAGCAAGTGAGTAGCAGAAGTCTCACCCAGAAAGAGATCATATATTCTATCCACAAGCCATGGACTCGTGTGCAAGTGCACCAAACTTGTAGCAGTAATTCTTTTATTTTTGCATTTTCAGATCATTTCAATCTGTGTCAAGAAGGTGTTTGAATGTAGTTGTTGGCTCAGGGACCATCCCAAGAGCTGAATTTGTTATCCTTGAAGGTCAAAAAAGGTACATAAAGACGGCTTTAGGGGTAGTCAAATAAGAATCATTATCTAAAAACGACATTTAGAATAAACTAATTGAGCATAATGAATAATTATGTTAAACTATTCAATCCAGCAGTCAGAGACTCAAAGCTTTTAGAATAAGCTAATTGAGCATAATCAATAATTACGTTAACATGTAAGAGTATGGGCCCCGGACATATCTTAGATTGCAAAGAGCATGAGTGTTGTGGTGGCTGTCGCGCTGACGACCTGAGTTATTGGACTTCGAATCCTGCTCTCAGCAAAAACTGGGAATTGGGCGCGGGCTCCTTCCAGGATGATCATTGATCAGTTGGCAGCTCACAGGCATCATTACTACTAAGTACTATTTACGAGAGAGACTGAAAACCAAAACTCAAAATGAACTTTGCTTAATTATTCTAACAACTAAAGTCGAATGCTATCTTTTCAGCTAATTACAGCTTACTGGAAAAGATATTCAAAACTTCTGTTTCAATCTCAAATGACAACCACTGAAGCACATAGGGTTTCTGAGAATCTGGAAAAAAAAAAAAAAAAACATATGCATACGCATTCGCATAGCAGTACACAACTACACACTGTTATCTGCAACTCAGTTTGAAAATCTCATCTACCCAGGCAGCTGAGCCGCGACAATGAATGGGGGCAGAAGGTTGGTATTGTGGAGGTGTCTTCATCTGATGTCCTCAGCAGAAAATAATATGGACATGTGCAGGGATTCAAAATAGCTTTTCACCTGTTTACCAAGATTTACAGTCATTCAGAGACAGTAACCTAGTAAATTATATCATCAGTTTATCATAAGACATTACTACAAAGCATTTTTTACTGTTGAGAAGTCCCACATCGGACATTCAAGAAGAAGAAATATAATTAATATGTGTCCTGGGCTACTCCCCTCATTGCCAATTGGTTTTGAGGTGGAACCCCATGGATTCTAACATGGTATCAGAGCCTCGGCTCACACACGTGAATGGTCTAACAACCCACGTGCTCATCGCCACCCGCAGACAAAAGATCCACGTGTAGGCCAAAGAATGCCACACGTGAGGGGGTGTGTTGAGAAGTCCCACATCGGACATTCAAGAAGAAGAAATATAATTAATATGTGTCCTGGGCTACTCCCCTCATTGCCAATTGGTTTTGAGGTGGAACCCCATGGATTCTAACATTTACTTACAAGGAACATGTTGATACAGTGCAAGGGCTATTGCTGCAGAGACGCTTGAATGAGAGATGTAAGAGACGGATGCACTCTGGCTGTTTTCATAGACCGAGCTTCACTCTTCCCTCTGGCGTATTCCTCCCCCAATGGCCATCTTGGTCGCAAATCAAGCTGAATCATCAAAATTGCCAAAATTAGACCCTTTTCCAAATTTTAGCGATTTGCTCCAGAAAAGATAAACTTTTTACTATCTAACAAACAACTTCTGTGATGCTCCTATCTCACTTCACTCCTCAAATAACATTAATGAAATAACACGCTCGTGAAGTAATGGAGAAACTTACAACGGCATCTTCGGCTTCATCAGCACCAGGCGGCGGATCAAATCTGCCTACACGGAAGTGTTCTATTCCTGTCCAAGCTACCATTACACCTGGACATAAGAAAGCTATTGTTACCCCCCTCCAAAAGCTCCATGTGTTTCGCGAACCAAAAACATGCAACAATCTTGCTGGAAAAAAATTCTCCTTCAAGTCGTGGTGTCAACAGGGCCGCCCCCCACTCAAAACCGGCCCAACCAGCCCCTTCCCCCTAAACCGCCCCTCCCTTCCCTAATCCAGTCCGGCCCCCAACCTGTACTTTTAGGACCGGCCCTGGTAGCAAATCCCCCTTAGAACGGACCGGCCCGACCGCCCTCTATCCTTGGACCCCCCCCCCCCCCCCCCCCCCCGAAGCCAGTCAGCCCGTCCAGGTTCAACCAGACTGCCCCCTCAACCTCAAATGCCTTTTTTGAGTGCAGCGGCGACTAGTTTTTTGACGAAATGACTATTTTCCCCTCCATTTCCTGGAAAAAAATGTACTACTTTGGAGGGTAATTTGGTCCAGCCGGTCCTAAAAAAGTTAAATACATGTATTATATGAAAAAATTAATAGAGCGACCCCCTCCCAAAAAAAGAAAGAACAGGGGGTTGAGAGCCCGGCCCGGGTAAGACTTCCCCCAAAAACACCTGACCCCCCTCTTCGTGCAACAGGCCACCCCAACCCCTCCCTACCCGACTTGAACCCGGCCCGGTCCTTTAACACCACGACCTTCAAGGGTTGATTTGAAGTTTCTAACTTCAGGTGCACCTATTACGATGGCATTCATATAAATTAACTCACCATTGTCTGTACAAAGGCGAGGAGGAGGGCACACGAGTTGCAGACCATTCTTCTGGACAACCTGATTAAGTCGGGTTCTGACATATTGGTTCGAAGCAACCCCTCCAGAGACTACCTGTACAAAGCAAAATATGAAGCATAAGGTTCTTTTCGTGATCTTAGAAGACTTACAAAATAGTTCAAGTACTCAGTGGATCAATAGAAAAGAGCGGGAGTGAGGAAAATTGTAGATGCATTACCAATTGTTTTATAGAAGGCTCCATTTCTAAAGCCCATTGAATAGAGCGCTCACACCTTTCCTCTAGGTGTAACACTGCAACTCGCTGCAAAAACAATTCTTAAACAATGACCAATGAAGAAAGAAATTTTCCAAAGACACAATAGTTTTCAGAACACAGAATAATTAGAACATAACCCAAACACATTCTTACATTACCTGAAAAGATGCCGCAATATCAGCTCGTGAGCTTCTATCTTCGGGACTTGCTGAAGCAATAGGAATCCCAGCATCGCTGCAGATCCATGCATATGCATGATTAAGTTGGATAACAAAAAATATATTGGAGGGGAAACGGAAGTTTCTGACGTGTATTATCATTTCAATAGTTCTAGAATCTATGAATCTTCGCTCAATTCTCACAAATTTTGATTAAAAAACTAAGCAGCATATGAGAGACGAAAGACCAATAATCTCTACTCTGTACTTGTCAAGAAAACCGACTAGGCAGTAGTAAACAAGGGCCAGTTAAAACATGGGAAGACAAACTTCATCAAAACAGTGACAAACATTGTTTGCCTTAGCTATGGAAAGAGGAGATGAGAAGTACCAATTACAAACCATAACTTTATACGAAGAGATTGATCGTTACCATGAGAATCTCCTACAAACAGAAAAACTGTGCTGTACTTTTAAGGAAGTTTGCATACATATTTCTTGATTGAATTGCCAGCCTAACTTGAGTCTTCAGACCAGCATATGAGAAGTTGCAATCTTTATGCTGCTTCATGGGCGTCTACAAAACAAACACATTACACATCTCATAATCAAATGAGAACAAACACAGTGTAGATATATCGTAATGATAATATGGTTGCAATATTCACAACTCACGGAGAATTTGACTGATTCTGCATCACCCTCAAGAGCAAGTTCCTCTATAGCAGGGCCTCCACTTCTTCTCAAATCAAGACCAAGCCATTTTGCTGTCTTATCATATGCCTCACCAATAGCGTCATCTATTGATGTTCCAAGCTGTATGTACTGACCAAGATCACGTGCCAGTATTAGGAGATTGTGTCCTCCTAACAAAAAAATTAATCACATCATAATACTGCACAATGTGTAGGAAGATATACAATGTCCAGTTTAAATAGTGCCGACATGGGAGAAGTGGACCATCTTAGTTTAATTAAGGCTGTTGTAGCACAAAGAAGTCAAAACATGAAGTATCTATGAATGAAAGAATACATCGGAGTTTGTTATTGGGTTATGATATGCTCTTCCCTTCTATCATCGTTATGTTCTGATTCACCTTTTAACTAAGACCTTGAAGAAGTCAAATAGCCAGCTCAGAAGTAGATACAGAACATAGCCCAATTATCATTAATTAATCAGGTTAAAGTTGCAGTTACGTGATTGGATGTTGAGGAACCAATAGCTTCAGCCAGAAAAAGCTGTATACCCTCGAGTACATTGCCGAAATAAAATCTGATAAGTAAAAAGGTCAGAAAGATGAGCTATTTCTGATCATTATGATCAGTGACAGCAAGAGCTTGATGCTTCTTTGGATTGACTGAAATTCCTAAAATTAGAGGAATTCGAGGGAGAGCCAATATTGCTAGCAAATACTATCCGAGCTAAAAAAAGGAGATGAACAAGTCCAACACCAAGAAACCTAATTAGACTGATTAACTCAGGAGAGCTAACCCAGAACCACTTTGTCAAGTAGATAACCACTTGGGGCATTGGACTAGCAGTCGTATTATGATTTACATGTTCAGAGGAATTCATTCAAGCTGTATTGTTTACATAGTCCACCCAGCAACAGCTATAGATCATTCAAGCTACTATTGTGTTCGATTCTTCTGCAAAGAAGACTATGAACAGGTGCTTCTCAAAGGTCTGTGCATGATTCAAGGCAGATACCTGATGCTGCAACGATGGGTTCCGCATTTTGATCCGTACGGCCCGGTGGTAAAGACTACGCCGGTGTTGATTCGTCTGAGAGGAATACCTGTTGAATATTTCGGTGAGGAGTCAGGAGACTCTTATGGGAGTGGGTGTAAACTTTGGCGAATCGATAAAAGTAAATCGGATTAGAGAGGGTCTGTGGAATCAATTGAAGCAGATTCACTCTGTGCATCAGCTCCTGTGGCTGCTAATGGGTGATTTTAACAAGTTTGTTGCTGCCAATAAAGAAGAAAGGAGGTAGAAGCTTCAGTGTCAGCAAATGTAAGCAAATGGTGGATAGTCTGAACTTCTGTCAGCTGTTAGACTTGGGTTTCTCTGGACCCAGTATACTTGGTCTAATTAACAACCTGGAGGAGGGGTGATTAGACAAAGGTTAGATAGAGCTCTGTGTAACAGCTCTTGGAGATTCTTTTCCCTGAAGCTTTGGTAAAGCCCATCATCAGGGTAAATTCACATCAACACCCCATTCTGCTTGAAGCTGGTTGTCTTCCTGCTCCTTCTCCCGCCTGAAGCCTTTTAGATTAAAGGCTACTTGGTTCTTGGAGGAGAGCTTTCAGGAGTTGGTGTTAGAGTTCTGGTCTAAAGAAGATTCCATTAAAGACACTGGAGAAGTTCACTAGTAAGGTGAAAGTCTGGAATGAAGAAGTTTTTGGCAACATCTTCCATAAGAAAAAAAGGTTGAGAGCTAGATTGTCTGGTATTCGAAGGGCTTTGGCTAACAAGGAGAACAGATTTTTGGTGGAACTTGAGGCAGGACCAGCTGAACGCAGTTCTTTTGCAGGAGGAGATCTTTTGTTTCAAAAATCCAAGTTGAATAAGCTGCTTCTAGGTGATAGAAATACAAAGTTTTTCCACTTGATCATTGTGGCTAGAAGAAGGAGAAGCAAGATTGATATGATTAAGCTGAGCTCTGGTGATTGGTGTGATGATGCTCAACAACTTAAGAGGGAGGTGACTTTATACTGATTATGATCCTCTTCCAAATGCTAAGTTTTCTTGGAAAGGTAGTATTCTCTTGGATTCTGAGATTGATTTTCTCAATACCCCTATTACAGCTGATTAAGTTAAGAAAGTGGTGTTTGATATGGGTGCCTATAAGAGTCCTTGCCCTGATGGTCTCCCTCCTGTTTTCCATCAGAAGCATTGGTCTATGGTGAAGGATAAGATTGTGAGTATGGTGAAGAAGGCTGTTCAGGCTGGCCAGTTGCCTGACGGGATTAATAATACCCTTATCACTCTGATTCACAAGGTTGAGTGCCCTACTTCTTTCAGTTACCTGAGGCCCATAAGCCGCTATAATGTCTCTCTAAAGATAATCACTAAGGTGATTACTCATAGACTGAGACCTCTGCTTCAAAAGATGATCAACCCTCTCCAGTTCATTTTTCTCCCAGGAAGGGGCACTGCAGAGAACATTCTTTTAGTTCAAGAGGTCTTTCACTGTTTGCGGCATTGTAAAGGTAAAAGGGGTGCTTTGGCAGTCAAGATTGACTTGGTCAAAGCCTATGATAAAGTCAAGTGGACTTTTATTGATGGCATTTTGTTGCAGATGGGGCTTCCTAGTAATCAAGCATTCTTAGTATGCAATATGTCACCACTTCCTCTTTTAGAGTCACTTGGAATGGGAACAGTTAGATTCTTTTTCTCCTCAGAGGTAGCTTAGGCAAGGAGATCCTACGCTCCTTACCTATTCCTCCTTACGATGGAGTGTGGCTCAAAAAATCCATGTCGATGTGGATCAAATCTAATATGGTTCTGGCATAAACTTGAAGTTGCATGAACCACTGGCTAAAGTTCCTGAAGATAAGGTTAGTGGCATTTATCAGCAAGTTAATTTTGTTTCTAAAGGTCTTGTTGTGTCTCCTGTTATTCTGCAAGCTAGGCAAGTGGTGGTTAAATGAGAGAAACCACCTCCAAGTTGGATCAAAGTCATTGCGGACTGTGCTTTGAATACTGTGTATGGAAATATGGTGATTGTTGTGGTCTGCAGAAATGATCAAGGTGAGTAGTTACGGGGCTGCAGACAAGAATTGATAAAGTTTCTGTGCTTAGTGGTGAGAACTGGGCAGTGTTTGAATGCCTCTCTGGTTTCATTGAGCTGAGTTTTAGTCAAGACATTGTTGAATCTGACTCTTCTTCTGCAGATGAGTTAGTTAAAAGTGTGAAAGCTAATCATCCAAGTTGGTTTCAGGTAGCAGAATCCAGGAGATTTTGAAAGAGTCATATAGTGTGTTTGTTCATGGCTTTAGGGAGCTGAATATAGCCGATGTTGTTGCTAAGTATGGCGATAGTGTTAGTTTTAACTTTTAACAAATGTCTTATTTTTTATCCCTTTGAGTTTTGTAAGAATCTGCTAGAAGCTGATATGAATGGTGTAGGTTGTGTTAGGCTGTTTGGTTAGGGTCTTTTGACCCTCGTTTTGTACCCCCATAAAAAGTATGATTTTCAGAAGACCAGGAAGAACTTAAGTAACTCACTCTGATAGGTAGTTAACTGACAATAAGTTTGAGTACCTGAGGTTCGAAAGCTAAAAGGCATCATAACACCCAGGCGACCTGAGGCGATGGAGTAGTCCAACTACCAAGGCGATAGTCTAGGAGCCCAACATAATTATTATATGATCATTATACGATTTTATCTATATTACAAATAAACATATTATTACTTGCATATAATAATTTTACATGTATAAAAAATCATAACATTTAACATAAGAAAAAATCACGAGTATTTTAAATGAGGTATTAAAAAATAAAATTGTACATTAATTTTAACCCAAAATCACGTTAATAAATAATTCAAAAAGACGGTGTGTGATTTCCAATTTAACTTTTTGATAATATTAATCCCTTTTTATTGAATTGGAGTTTGTTTAATACACCGTTACTAAATTCAAAAATATTAAAGAAAAATTGATACTATTTCTCAATGTACTTGCTGTCTAATAGTACATTAAGAATTTTATTATCTTAATTACAGACAATAAACTTCCATTTCTCCCCGTAGAATAGATATTCTATCAATGCCGACATTTTTTGCTTGATTGATATATTTGATACAATAAATGCAAGAAGTTGATGAAATTATGAAGCTGAAATTAGGCAACCGCCCCTACTGGCTAAGGTTCAAGCTGGCATTGCCTAAGCGATGCATCCTACCTGAGATCTCTAGGCGGTCGCCCAGGCGATCGCCTTTGACAACTATGCCAAAAAGAAACGTAGAAAGACGAAATAAATTAAACATGAGTAGAAAAGCTGGAGTTCATACCTGAGATAAGAAGGACCATAAAAGGAAACTGCAACTGTGGATCTGTTAACCTAGGTAGAAGAAATATACTACATTCAGCATTAAGATTAAAGAATAAATAGTCTTCTTTTCACACAAATACAGAGCCACAAAATATTGAGAGAGATGGCCTTGTGAGACCCCCAATAAGCGAGGGATAGAATAGGATTTCTGACCTTCTACATGTATATATATATATATATATATATATATATATATATATATATATTTGAAGGACCTCAGAAGGGCATAAATTAGCTACAAAAGATACCTAGTAAACATACATAGACTATGTTTGGATGAGTTAGATTGTAGCAGAATAAATGATTGATCTCCTTTAATCGCAAGTATTTTGATAGCAAAGATTATTGGTCGAGATTATGATAATCCGAAACCCTGATTATCAATTCCAGGGTACCGTTTATATTGTATACCCTAAAACTTGGAATCCAGAATCCTGGGGATCCAAAAACCAAGACCAGTCAAAAGCCCAATTACAATCCGACACGTGGCAGGGACAACGGGCATGTCCGCAGCTGTACAAATCCGGAACCATGTGTTTAAATTTAGGGCTCTGGAATTTTGGATTCAGATTATGAGATAGTAGTTCATCTCATAATCTATCCCATCCGAACATACTCATATTAGTTCTACACCTCTACATAGTGCATGCGTGAACCAGGAGGGAGACTAATTAACAACCTTCGAGAGGCTCTTTCCACGGTTTGAACCTTGGACTTGGGAATTGCAGCTGCAAAACCGTATCATGATCCTATACCTCAAACCTAGGACTCCAAATATAGGTTAAACTAAAGTAAACACCAACAAGTCTTGCATCAGAGTTGACTATTAGCTTTAACTTAGCAATGTACCTGGCAACCAAGGCATGAGCTTCCATGTGATGGACACCAACCATTGGTAATTTGAAAGTTCCAGCAATCTTCCGAGCTTTTTGCACACCAACTACAAGCCAAATGTACAAAAAGAAAAGATTCAGTGACACGTTAATCTTACTATATGTTTGCAAACAGAATTTTTTGGACTTGCAAATGCTTAATTATGTAGGAAACAAAAGAAAAATGAAAGGATATACAAAAATGAGAAGCTTCTTCAACAAATCCTTAGATATTTAGATATGAGGGCATGCATAGTGTTCACATTCATTCAAAGGTGCAGCATGCCATAATAAAATACTCAACACCAGAAATTTACCGCGTAAACAGAGGCTCAAACCAGGGCCAATTGTGACAGCAACTGCAGAGAGATCAGACTCCTTTACATTAGCTTCATCGAGTGCTTCCTGTACAACCTACAATCAAAATTACTTGCTTAACACTCGCTAGGTGACTTTAGCAACTCCTTCAAACACTTAGACTAACATACTTGGACAGTTTCTTTTGTGTTTGACATAAAAGTATACATACGGAAATCATGTGTAAATGTGAAAAAAATATGTAAAAATGAAATGAGATACCGAATCAATCACTCGAGCATGAGCCTCCTCTGCCATTTTAGGAGCTACTCCTCCATACTGTGCAAGCAAATCTGCCTTCACAAAACTAAACTTCAGAAATCAGCAACAGGAAAACCTAGCAATAATTGACTTTATTTATTTAGGTACGCCATTTTACAGAACAAAAGTGTATTAGTCAAGTTAATTTGTCGTATCTGACACAACGTTTGAATTTGTCCACCGTGTTTCTCCTTACCCGAGTTATATACAGTCTATCACTAAACTTTAGACACCATCCAGCGAGGACAAATCATCCTAATTTCAGGATGGTTAGTTTTAATGAGCTTGTCAGATTAGGCATACGATGACTCTATCTATTTAAACGCAACATTTTATGTACTAGCATTATAGCAATGTGGAAAGTTTGACATTGAATTAAGAGATAAAACAGAAAAGTCCTCACAACCCACTGCGAGAAACCGAATCAAACTAGTATGAGTACTTATAATAACTCCAAACATTTCATCTTCCCTCACCAATTCACCTAACCCCTCTAATACCCAATAGCCCCATGAAGGGCATGAATCAATAAATTGCATATCAAACAAGAAGGCAATCAAAATTCAATAAAGCAGGTAACTTCTTGGTACATGTAACATTTTACCTGAGAAGATACAACTTGGCTGAGAATCTCCCCATCACTTCTAACCTGCCAAAAAAAAAAAAAAAAAAGATCAAAAAATCCCCAAAAATCAAACCCCACCTAAGAAGCAAAGCAACCAACTTTATTACTTACAACAGCAGCAGCAGTATCGTCGCAGCTGGTCTCAATACCCAAGATAACCAATTCTGGGTTTCCATCAAAGAAGGGTTTTTGAGAGGTTGAATTGGACATTAAAGGTCTTGTTGTTCTTCTTCTTTGTGTGAAGTGAAGCTTCTGCTGTTGTTGCAGTGTTGTGAGAGCTCTGAAGGAGAAGTGAAGAGAGGGCTTTGGGAGAGAGTTAAGGCGTGAAATGGTGGAGGAGATAGCAGGTAAAAGAGAAGACGCCATTGTCGAGAACGAGAGAAGAAGAAGAAGATGAGAAGAAAGAAAGTGATTTGTGCCAAAGGAGGGGGAGGTAATTGTCGTTTTTGATCTTGCTCTTGCTCCTGAACCTTTCACTTAATACAATTTCACCCCCTTTTGAAATAATAATAAACTTATTGTTGCAATTTTATATCGACGACTTGCTCAAGAAAACGCACAATTTGTATGAAACTACTTAGCATAGGGTACACAAAAATGTGAGTAAGATTAACTATGTGAGCAAAAGTTGATGAAAAAGTTGTACGAGATAGGATAATAGTGTGAGAGTTTGAGTTGCTGGTTACTTTTGTATATTACTAGCAAACCATCCGTGCATTGTACGTAATAAAGTTCAAACTATAAACACAACCAATTCCATCGTGTTTATTTCCTCAATGTTGTGTGGTAACTGATTAGATTCGACAAATGCTGATCCAATATTGTTTCTTGCATCATCAACAATCCCGTCGTCATGTTCGATTCCATTGAATTAAGGTGAATTCGGAAGTCCAATGAAATACCACACAAACTTCACTTGTAGTTTCCAAGCATAAAAAAGAATTGGAGGGTGTTTTGGGGCTTTAGCTCCCTCTTTATTGCCCCCAAAAAAAGAACTGCAGGGTGTAGGCCATTGAGGTTTCAAGTCCAGTTCTCATTCCCACATGGAGGCCATTTCCCTTTAAGGCTATAGGGTCATTCACATATAGAACAAAAATGCAAACTAGTGAAAACATTAGACAAGACACAAATAAAATAGTTGAAATTCTAGAACTTCTGAAATTGTTGCTCTCACATGACTATCGAAATATCATAAACCTAACTGTAAGAATCTATGGGATTTCCCGTCAAAATCAATTGCAACGCCCTCTCACGTGTGTCATTCTTTAGCCTACATGTGGATCTTTATTGTCTGCGGGTGACGATGAGTACGTGAGTTGTTAGATCATTCACGTGTATGAATCTTGTTCTGATACCATGTAAGAATTCATGGAATACTACCTCAAAACCAATTGACAATGAGGGGAGTAGCCCATAAAACTTATCAAGTCTTTTTTATTTTTCTTGAATGTCCGTTGTGGAACTCATTTTTGAGGCAATTACTATCACTCATGTTGGTCGCACACTTGTAAACAAGTCTCACAACATAGCCAAACAATGCTTCAGAAATCATATAATACTTGTACTTGTTTTTCCTTCTGAAAAAACAGTTGAAATGAAACATCTGCAACAGAAAGTTTCATAAAATGTTGTCAACACAAGTTCACCATGATCCCAGATTCTAGCAACTACTACTATCTCCCTAACTGACTAATCCTTTAAATCAATTCCTTCCCACCAAGGGATTTTTCATAGTAATGTCACATAACTTCTAGTACCATCCAAAAGCTATTTCTTGACCCTTATGGCCGTAGGATAATGCTGCCATATAGACCTGGGTCTTATTCTCCCAAACAGCAGCTGCCTACTTTGAAATCTTTGCAGTAAGTTCTCGCACCAACTTAGCGGCAACCATGGCGGTCATTCCATCCACAGTATCGCGTTGTGGGTTGAACTCCACTACATCCGCTGCAACAATGTCACCTTGAAGGTTGTGGATTATGTTGAGAACATCGCGGAAAGAGAGACCCCCTGGCTCGATGTGGGACACTCCTGGAGCAAACGCAGGGTCAAGGCAGTCCACGTCCACTGAAATGTACACACCCTTCACTCCTTCCCCCAGTTTCTGCATTCACATATTATATAGATCCCCATCAAGTACAAGTACACTGTCACATTTACACACACACACACACACACAGAAAGAGAGAAACGTACCAAGTTTTCCAATAGGTGGCGGTCTTGCGAAAATGTTCGCATTTCAAATTGCTCCACTCCAAACCTTTTCCCTTGTTCACGACCTTCACTGTTTATTGATCTAATGCCAACCTATACAGTCAAACCATACGTTGAAATGTTACTGTCCAGTTGAGACTAATAATGAAGGGTCCTAGCATATGCAGCATACAGTAGACAGTATTGGAAAGCGGAAATGACCCAATGCATCTAAAGTTTCCTCCAAGAGAAGAAATCAAAGAACAAAAGGCTAATGAGAATATGAGATGAACCAAGATGGCAAATGGACATGATCCAGCTAGTCAATCCCAATTAAACCCCACAGAGATTCTTTTGAGTTTGGTTCACCATATTGAATCCCAAAAATCTTGCTATAGAAATAAAGAGAACCAACTACTAGGATATACGGAGTAATTAATTATCAGGACAATAAAAAAAACCCAGGCCTCACTAGTTAAATAAGTCCACAAGAATTGTACGAAAATGTTCTGCAGTTCGCTTGACCCTTCATCCATAACCCAACATACTACAAACAGCATGTTTCCTATTTGGAAAATGACACACCTAAGGGGTGCAAGTTTCCTCAAGTTTGGCATACAAGAGGGGTGAAAGTGTCTTTTACCCTAATGTTTCACATCCAAAAGTACTTGAGGTACTAGAACCTTAAATTCTAAGGCTGAACATAAAATGAATAGACAATTACTAGCAGTTGTGTCACTCTATTAATGACTCCACTAGGGAATACTTAAGGGCGAAAAGAAACACAAGCGAAAAGAAAGTGACCAAACGAGTTGAAGAGCTTACTTGCAAAAGCCGCCGTGCATAACCGCCTTCCATGATCCGGGCAAATGAAGATGCATGCGAGTATTTGTTTCCTTCAAAGGCATCATAGATGTCAGGATGAGCATCAAGATGTAGAATATCGACTGGTCCTCCAAGCTTCTCAGAAACAGCTCTTACAACAGGATATGATATTGAATGGTCTCCACCTAAAACTAAAGGACGTAATGGCTCCTGAGAAAGGCAATTTCAATTGTAAGTTCTAGGAAGCTGATGTTAGGAAGTGGTTACATAGTAAATGGAATTCGTGAATGTAACATGATGCTCCTTGTTCCCAGTGCGGATAAAGTCACAAACAAAGGAAATATATAGTCTAATTTATATAAATTCATAGTAGCATTCTATTATAGCAATGGCTTACTTCTCCCATCACTAGCTTGACAGATTCACTTATAGTATCCATCAATCTATCATCATCTACGCCACAATCTCGTATCTCTTGGACAGGAACATCACCAACATCAGTCAATACCCGTGCATCATTTAATTCTTTTCCTGCATTGAGAACAATAGCATGTTAAACCAAAAACATAATCAATCTCCTCTAAAGGAACGACGGAACAACATAAAGTTATCCAAGAGACTTACAATTTTTTTTGGCCAGAGGGACATCATTAAAGCAGAATAATGAACAGCATTTTTTGTTAAATTAAAGTTTCTGCATCGAAATTTCTGCTCTTGAGTTACAGATTCATTTGCAGAAGCCAATTGGTGAATCAGCACAAACTGTTGATAGGTTTTCTTATCCGAGTAATAGTTTCAGAAGCAATTTTTAAATATCCCATGACATACATGGTCCTCCTAAAGCCACACATTTCATCTGTTTTCTTATATGCGAGTACACAGATAAATCACAATCTTTGACTCTGTATTTGCTTTCTCTCTCGATAACCACAAGGAGATGCATAGTACCTACTAATAATCTAATGACTTAATCTAAAAAAATCCGAAATTTGAGAGTGCATGGTAGCACCATATTACGCAATGAAAGCAAAAGAAGATAAACTGAATAATCTTGCAACAGATAGAAAGTTATGGAAGAAATCCAAACAATCTTTTACAAAACCGGAGGAAACTAGAGTTACCTGCTTCAGTTGTAGAGTTGGTGCTGCCACACCAGATTGCTTCCCTTATGCGAGGCGGAGCAAATGCTGGCCCTTGTAGAAATGAAGAGTTATGTCCTAATGGAACTCCTAAAAGAGACGCTGATGCCCTTGCTCCTCCCATAGCCCGAATAAGCTCTCCCTATTGAACCGACAAAGCCAATAAGCATTTGTGATGCCCATTATTTGCTAATATCCTTTCATCAAAGGATATTGGTTGTAGACTTGTAGCAATTCAGCCACACAAAAAATGCAAATGAAACAAGTACTCCTAGTATAACATTCTTGTTCAAAACAACTTACATAAAAGTGGTAGGTGACGGCTAACTATTAGTAGTATTACATTTACATGTAACCCTCTCGATATCAGTTAGATTCACCATGTTTATATCTTAGGTAATCTCAATTGAGCCAATTCTTGAATATATTTTGCTCCACTTCCTTGTGGAGAAAGATATTACAACTTCATGTGTCTAATGATGGGAACTCAATGGATTCGTGCACATAAAAATTAGGACAAACAATAAAAATGCATTGGTGCACCGCTACATGCTCAATGGACATAGACAAAGTAGGAAACCATGTTGTTTTAAGCAAGATACTATACCTTAAGCTTTGCCCTTTCACGGATAAGAGTGAGGGAAGCTTCGATAACCCGGTTTTGGCCTTTCTCAATCAAGTCATGGGGAACATTTGCAGCCTTCAGTTTGTGCAAGTAATGGATTCCCATCCTTCCAATGTTACTCATGCTTGTGAACTTTAAGCAAAAAATAAAAAAATAAAAAAATCAAGATTTACTGATTTCTTGAAGTTTGGTAAAGGAAGCAAGAGACAATGAGACATGATTTAGAAGATAAGAAAGAAACTAAGATCAAAATAGTACCAACAATTAGGGTTTTTTCCAAGCCTAACATACACAATTTTTTTTTTTTTTGAAAGAAACTCAACAAAAAACAGAAAATTGAACTCTTTGTAACATGGGTTTTTGTCAATTATGCATATCAATCAGGAAAACCCAACTCTATGTTACAAGTTCATCAAACAATAAACAGACCCATTTAGCTCAATCATCCCATGTCTCGAGAACACTGAAAATTCCGAAATTCTGAACTTTCAATCGACCGTAGAAGAAGCTGAAGACAAAATCGTAATTTAAAATTTTCTTACCTAGAATCTGATACGAATTACGAGAGTTGGGGAGTAAGAGCAAATAGATTGATGATGAGGGAAGTAGACTTTACCGGCGATGAAGAGTCGACGTCGAGAGAGAAACAGAGGGAAGAATTTGTATTTTTCGTGAATAATTGTTGTTAGAGACGATTAATGGATGTCACTGAAAGCAAATTTCTGCAAGGGGATGGAGCGAAAATGAGAAAGAACTCTTCACACTAACAATCCTTTTTAAGGAAAAAGGAAAGTAGTGTTTGATACGCACACTCCATCCTCAAAAGACATAAATGTCCTTCTCTTGTACTACCTCTGTTTTTTCTGTTTCAATGGCGGTTGACTTTTTAATCTGTAATTTGGTCACTTTGACTTTGTGATTTGAATAGCAAATTAATGTAATTTTTATGAATTTTTTCATAATATTGTAGAATAAGAGTAAAGTTTATTCTACAAGATCATGCAAATTACTACATTCGTATGTCGTTTTGCTAACTAAATCATCGGGTCCAAGTGACCCAGTGAATAGTGTCAAAAAGTGAAGTAAACTGAAAGAGATGAAAAAGAGGTAGTACTTTCTTTTCACAACCTCTTTCCACATCTTCTCTTGTACTACCTCAGTTTCTTCTCTATTACACCGGTTTGACTTTTTGACTCGATTTTGGGTCACTTTGACCGGGTGGTTTGGATAGCAAAATGATGCGACTTTTTGATAATTTTTTCATTGTGTTATAGATAAACTTTTATTCTACAACACCATGAAAACATTATCAAAAAATTGCATTGTTTTGATACTCAAATCACCGGGTCAAAATGATCCAGTGAATAGTGACAAAAGTCAAACCGGTGTGATAGAGAAGAAACGGAGGTAGTACCACTTTAGTGTGATTTGTTTGTCTGTTCAAATTTTTAGGCTTGGATATTTAAACTTAAGTTGTTGTGAGAAGACACATTTTGTCCAGTGCTTAATTGTTTGGGCATATGTGAATGCCTTCCAACTAGATGATGAAGTGAACGTGTTAGTATGACTCTACCCTCAGTTTTAGTTTTTCTTTTTTTTTTTGAGAAATTATTTTGTCACCAACGCTCTCCCACTTGAGCTACCACCCCAGTTGCTACCCTCAATTTAGTTCATGATGTGGTCAAGTATAATGTGACCAATATTTTGAAGCTCTTTAAAGCAAGAGCTTAATCACTTCGAATTTAAGGGATGGGCAATCTGGTAATTTTGCATTTAAGTGGACACTTATTGGGAAAGAGAAAAAAAAATATGGATGAGGTTGATGGCGTGAGCGTAGTGATTTAATGAGTCACAAATTGGGTGAGGGTTCATCCGGGGCTTTCCCCACCACTTGTGGAAACTCCGCGCTCAATTAACAGCACGTATGCGACTCACTCATAGCTGCGAGCTCGTATGTGAACACCCAAAATTTCATGAAGATAATGAAATTGGTGAAAGACTTGCACATGCATGAAATGACATGCATAATTATATTGAACGGTGATAACATCGTGTTCTGATACGTGTATCATAGTAGTAATATTTTACAAATACAAATTATATTGGCAACAATGGTTCAGTTCCTGGGTTTTGCACACCACATCACCCATCTTCACCTACTTGTGTTGCTGTAGTCAGACCACCTGCCTAGAAAATTGTGCCAAATAGATGCATCACACAACCCAATGTAACACCATTATTCCGGTGAGCCGTTAGATTCATCAACTTGCATCTACTAAACCAGAAAATAATCAACATTTTTTGGCCTTGCTATAAAACTAGTAGCTGAATGAGGAAAATTAGAGTTGCAAGTGACCAGGAAAGAAGCATCATTGAAATGGAAACAAGGCTCCAACGGAGTAGCATTTTACACGCCGGTTAGATTGTAGATTGTACCAATTCTAAAAAATTGTCCCTCTGTAAACACTATACAAAAGAATCAATTACTACTATTACTATTAACTGGTTCCTATAAGTCATCAACACAAAATCTTTTTTTTTATGGAAATCAACACAAAATCTAGTAACTCCAAGAACACTGCTGATATCTTACCCAGTCCCAGGTCTCAAAACCCAGAACCTTTTGCTTTCCTCAAGAACCACCCATGGCTTCTCAAATCAGCAGATGATGACCATTGGTTGAGAGGCTTCTGAATCTTAGACTTAGAAGCTTGATACGTGCCAGGAAGTATACGCTATCCGAAGGAAACCAATCAAACAGTTGTATGATGAAGAATGAAGAATGTCTCCGAGAGCCTTCTGACGCATTATATTAGTTAGAACAATTCAAGTCTCCTTGAAGCCGAATCATTCCATGTCACAACTTGCTGTATTGAAAGCTGAGGCTGGCCTGCCTACTCTCTGGACTTCCTCTCTAGCTGTTTTGGAAGTTCTGTCAGTCAGAAATTCTTCTTTCTATACTTAAATAACTCGTAGAATTTAATTTTTTGCTTGCCTGGGCTCTGGGTCCCGCCAGTGCCTTCCCCTCTTTTCTGGTACAATATGCCCTTATAAAATCTTCTCCGACGGAGGTTGTAGCCTGGAAATATCTCTACAACAAGCAAGGGATACGTCGATTTCAAACCAAATAGGTTGCAAAGACACCATGATATTCTCCATTTAGTACTTGAATGAATCAAGGAAGAGACCCATAGACAACCCGGCCTTCCAGTAATTGAACATGGTGATCAAGCTCTTAACCTTATTTAACAAAGGAATAGAACCTTTGTACATGAGTGCCCCAATCGCTTCCACCACAAACACAGCCAATGCAGCTGATAGAATATCCCAATCTCCAGTCTGCCCTATAACAGTGGCAAATGCAGTTGCGCAATAGAAACCCGCCAAAAAGAAGAATACTTTCATCGGGAGGTTCCTCCTCAGCTCCTTGATTCTCGCAAGAATCTTGGTCTGTGTGGCTCGTATAGCCCTAATAAGTCGGGTGCCTCTACTACTGTTATTTATGGGAGAAGGATCAAATCCACCCCCATCTGCACTGCTCCTTATAGACCATGTGGGCCTCCACCTGGTTCAAGTGAAACACAAAAAAAAACAAAAAACACAAAAACTTGTAAGCCAACATGGAACTGTTATAAACAAGAGCCAAAAAGAAAAATCGTTCTCTAATCCAAGTCCAATTTTGTATGAGTCAATCATAAGAGCTGGTGGTCAAGCATGCTCAGAGGGTTCATCATTCTGAGCCAAACAGCTAGCTAGAAACAGGTAAAAGACAACAGAATAATCCAGGGGGTAATTTCAACTCCTTTGATCAGGGCATCTTCAAACTCCTATTTATCAGTTCCACATACGACTTAAAGAAAGCTTCGTCATACTACTTCAATATATTTATTTCATTTCATTTATCTTTTCTCCTTCTGTTTTTTATCATGCAATAGACGATATCATAGTATGAACGGAGGAAAGAAAACACAAAGCATAAAGAGAAACAATACATACTGGGAATTGTCTACTAGAGAAAGATTGGTCGGTATTTGAGTGCAAAACAGCTGCGAGTAGAGTCTCTTGCCAAAAGCAAAAGCTTGTTTGTGAATGCTAACCACAAGCCCTTCAGGTGCAGATCGTGATACAAAGCAGATAGGGTTTACCAGCTTAAAATGCTTTGACAGTGTAACTTCCATAAGCCCAACAACCATTTAGCATTCTGCACGGGAAACATTTTAATCTTTTTAGAAAACTATTGACAGATGTTTGGTATAGTGAAAGTCAATGCAAAGCTTGAGACGTGATGGAAGAAGAACCTAAATGCTACCTTCTGTTTTCTCAGCATAACACTCACTAGACGGCCATTTCAGAATTCGTAGCATTAAAATATTGCCTAAAGAAATCTCGACAGAACTTTTAATTTCTATCTTTAAAATATAAAATGCATGATCCATTTCTGAACAGAGCGATAAAAAACTGAGGATTAATGGGTACAAAACATAACCGTATCGGAGCATAACTCATCAGTAAATTGAAATCTGACAATACCTATCTTTCTTGTCTGCAACCAATATAGTGAACCCAAAAAACATTTGTTTACAATTATCTGCAGCCCCTAATGTTATATATACACTCTCTTTCGAAAATAATATCTGTTTATCAGTCCGCCACTTATCATGGGACTTAACCTGGAGGACTCAGAAAATTTGCAATCAAGTGTGCTAATATGTGGGATGATTTCATATGCATGATGCCTCAAATTCTCAGGAGGAGAAATATGAGAGATAATACTTGACACCTGTGCTTCTTCTCAATGGCTATGTAGCTCTCTCTGGTTAATCAAACGAGCTTATATCTCATGTGTATACAAGCATATTGTTTGCCCTTTAAGAGGCACGAGAAAAGACTGGTATGTATATATATTGTTTGGAACTTATTTAAGAATAATCTCTATACATTGGCTTGACACATTTAATGAAGAAATATAGCTACATCTTCTCGCAACTCACCCTCCTTAACCGCATCAGAGCATCTTTACGTTGAACAAAATGAGCATGTATCTGGAACATTTCACCAAGATTGGTATGAGAATCACATATTTACAATCTCAGCCTCCTTATACAGCAATCTACTCATGTGAGGTAGCATTTTCGGTATTTCGGACAAACCAGATTGGATTGGTTGGATCTGATTGGATTGGATTGGATGGGATGGATTAATTTAGGGTATTAAACACTAACTCTTCACTATTTACAAATATTACAAATAGTCCAGAAGTACCAAACACAATACATATTAACTAGTAATACCTAGACTATAATTAACAACTTCTTCAGAATGCGAGCGTAATTGGAGCACTTTTAGTCTCATACACACCAAGACAAGAAATCGATTGAAGTACGAGAAATTAAACTCCCTTGTCTACGTGTATTACAACATAAGACTGAAGATAAGACATGCCACAAGAAGAAGGCAGCTGGACATTGATAACGAGTTTAATCCAATTAACTTGGATTATATATTTTAAGAAGATGATCCATTGGCACCATGGCTAGAGAATTGGGAATCGCCCCTTCTAGATGGACAAGATAACACTGATTGGTTATCTGGAGATGAGAATGAAGTTGCTCCATCGACTTCTCATCCTGCTTCTACTGAAGGGGGGAGTTCCCCCCAAGTACCTACAGAAAGTGGGTCTGGAGGTCTGAGTTCGTTTAGCACTATACCTTCTGGCACTGACCCCGGCAGCAATCAACCAACTCCATATGGCCATATGGGAGTCCGTGCACAACAGGAGGGTGCCTATTCTCCTAGGTATTATGGACATACTGGCCTCCATACTTACCGCGACGATGAACTCGAACATGAAGTTCAGTCAGGGCAAAGCAGGGTACCAAGGGCGTCACAGTGAGGCTGGTTTAGAGTAAGTATTGACTCAACAATGGGCTTGACAGCGATGAAACCAAGGCATAACTCGTACTTTGAGAGGGCTTGGCATGGGAAGACAGCCTTCACAACAGCAACATTCGCACCCATATGCATACCCGCCTCACGCAATGTACCCACCTCCCTTGTATCCATATCCAGTACCGCCACAATATCCATATCCATATCCATACCCGTATCCGTGCCCTCCACATGCATATGATCAGTCAATGTACCGTCCTGTTCAGCAGCCGCATGCTGCTTCGCATCGCATTGCCTCCCAGATTTTTGGCTTAATGGACACAGATGGGTATAATTACCAAGCTGCAGGAATTTCAACTCCAATCCCATCTAATATGGCTGATACCGGAAAACCAAACATGTTATAAGGGGATAAATTAAAGCTGAGAAGTCCACTAGGATTGAGTGATATGGAGATACGGGGAAAATAAATTGAGAGGACAAAGGATAAGGGGGCATAAAGGCAGGGCCGGCTTTATGCCTAGGCCACTTAGGTGGTTGCTTAGGGCACCATATTTGAGAGGGGCACCACTCTTTTTAAAATAGGGGTAGAATTCTAGGTTGAGCATATTTGATACTACTGATCAACATAATTCTTTCCCCCCTTCCAACTACCTTCTTGCCTTGATAAAAAAAATCTATTGTCTCGATAAATAAAAATTAAATTTTAGTAAACTAATTATTATTTTATCAAATGTTTTCGGATACATTCACGGTTTCTATTCAGCGGCCTTCATTGATGATTTACGTTAAGCGTCAAGGGCGGACCCAAGGTGGGCCTTGGGCCACCCTCAAATTTGGTTTCCAATTACAATTTTTTTATATTTTGCAATAACTGCAAAAATGACTCCCTAAGAAATACACAAATGACCTAATTCATATGAAAATATGTCACATCTGACCGTACGAGAATAAGAAAGTTATTTTAGAAAGAGACCAAACACTTTTTTGAATTTGCTAAAAGACCACAACTATATAATATTTAGTATAAATTTTAGCAGAAATAGTTTTACTTTTATGGGGATACTTCAAAAATTAGTATTATGTTTAAAGAGACGAAACACTTTTCGAATTTGCTTAATTGCCCCACCTATATAATACTTAGGGAAATTATAGTAAAATAAGTTAAATTTTACCGGGGTGATTTAAAAATTAGTAATAAACATTCACTTTTATGGTAAGATAACTGTGATGGCCTGTCTGTGTTACTGTGCCCCCCTAAAAAAATCCCTGCGTCCGCCCCTGTTCAGCGTGACCTCTTTCAAGGTCTCTGTTGGTAGATCCAAACTGAAAGTTCTTCAAATAATAGAATAATGGGTTAACCAACCTCAAAGTATGTAAAAGATTGATATGTTTCTGTACAAATGAGACTCAATTTTGATGAATCATGAATAAATAACTCTATTACGTTGTTTCTAATGTTACGGTTGTAATTCCATTTCTTCTACTAGTGGATTTGTAAGGTTCCAACATTCGTTTTGTATATTTGATGTTTAGGAAACAGAAATTCGAGTATTTGAAAAAAATGCAACGAAATTACTTAAAAAACTTTTGACGTACTTTATGAATTCTTGATCCATCAGCAATCACTCAATCTCTTGATTTAGACAAAAAAAATGAGCCTCCTAATTCTTGTTAGCTTAGGGCATCCAAAAGTCTAGAGCCGGCCCTGCGTAAAGGAGTGCTCATTGCACATTAGTACCTTGCTTTTAGAATCTTTCGAAGAGAGAGCTTAAATAGGGCGCCCAAAACCAGTGCAGACTGCATCCGTACTAAATATTGAAGTTACCATTCTCATCAGGGCAAAATTTTAACGTTAAGTTTTCTAATGAAACTGTATAGATACTTCATTATCTGTCCTTAGGTTAAGTTTCACTTAATAACTAGGCACGAGAGAAGAGCAAATCGCTCCCCTTGTAGATCCAAACAAGTCTTAGTAAGTAGACCAGGGGCATAGTAAAGTACAAGATTTCAGCATAAATAACTGAAATGACGCTGTTGTACTTAAAGGAAAGACATGTCAAGAAGAAGTAGCTTTTCTGGTATATGAGCAGTGGTCCGTAGGGAGGAAATAAATAGATTTGAAACTATGTTCGCTGCAGTTGGCTTCGGAAAGTAGTGTTGACTGCGGTGAAATATCATAAAGAAAGCATTGTTCAAGCTCTCTTGAGTTTATTCAGCTTTGGCTGGTGGTGAGGACCTAGAGATCTCAAGTACTAGAGAAGTGTGGCAGTTGGGCTTGTTGTTGTAAGCAGTAAACACAAACATTTCCATGTCCTTAGCTTCAATTTACTCTTGTCACTAATTTGCTCATAAAACTTGAAACAATCTCTTCAGGTCATTTTGATTCAAGAACAAACATAAAGGCAAATGACTAATTCATTACCACTGCAACAAATCTCTGTGAGAGAAGGTAAGTAAATAACAAAATTTGTGGAAGTTGGATAGTTGCCAAAAAACAAAGGCCCTTAATTTCCACCAATGAATGAGTTGCAAGAAAACTTGCAATTACCCTAATTGGCAGACATGAAATAAGCTGACTATGAATTAGCAATTACTAGTAGTTAATATTGAATCAATCCTTACTCCTGCATTCCAAATAGCAATCTGAATCCAAAAGGGTCTTTTAGGGGGGGTATTTATGGGTTGTATATATTGTGAACAATGCAATTAGCCAACATGCCAAGTAGAAGTATAAAAGTAAAAGAACAGAGGGATAGGGAGAGCTGAGCTTACAGGTGGTGGTAGGGGGCGGAGAAGTGGTCAGAGTCGTCGTCGTCGTCGTCTCCGCCGCTTCTCGTTTGGTGGTGTTGATGAGAGGAAGAGTGGAGGGACCGACTCTGACCGTCCTCTCTCCTCGCGTAAACAGCCATTGGATTTGGTAGTGATAAGGCCGGGCGGGTCCTGGACGGTTTGGACTTTGCTTGGTTAACAGGCCGGACCGAACCGGACGGGCTCATGGCTTCCTTATGGGCTCATGGCTTCTATTTTTTTGGGGTGAACAAATGGCTTCTATTTTCACCCTCAATTCTCTATTTATTATTATTATTATTTTTTTTTTTTGTTTAAGACCTCTTCTCTGGGGGAAATTAAGATATCTTAAATCTTAACACCTCTATTTCCAAAAAAAAAAATCTTAACGCTTATATTTATAGATTATTAATTATTAGTATTTTTTTTTTCTAAACAACCAACTGTATTTATTACACCAAAAAGTACATCATAGGGACCGTGGCCATCGTTATAGTACAAGGCCAGACCAAAACACACACAACATGTAGGTGGCTAACCTCTATAGTACAGAGCAAGACACAAGCAGCAGCGGAGCAGTCCAGGTGGCCAACCTGTATCTTACACGACCCTGCCATAGAACAATACACATGTAGACATCCAAACCATAAACCATAACTAGTAGAGAGCATAACTAAGGACCAAAAACAGACAGTGTCCAACAAGTTTGGACATTTGGGAGGAGTGAGATGATGCGAGGAACATATCTTTGTTGATTATCACCATCCGAGAGCTGCTGCAAACCTGCTGGCGCTGTCTGGAAATGCTAAAACGGTTCAGAGAGCTGATGAACGTTCGTGGCCAGTTAGCCCGCTGCCTGGTTTGCCTCCCTGTAAACGTGAAGGACCTTCCAGGTCGGGTGCAAACTCAGGATTTGCATGCAATCTAGAAAGCATATTATAAGTGTGAGATGGATATGGAGGATCATGGCGGAGAAAGTGTATAATTGACATATATAAAATTTTATATTAGAAAATAATGTTGAATCACTACTCCGTCAGATTTTGGCGCGTCTATCGCTCTCTCCCAACTGTCGATGACTTTGTCACAGTTGATGGTGCTTGGCGACAAACAGCTCAGGCAGGAGTAATCGGCGTCTACATACAACACGCGTCGGCCTCTCCTCTTTACTATTCACGCTGCTGCTCAGCAATCTCCCCTTTACAAATGGAACTTCTAGATATTTATTCTGGCCTTTTACTTGCTAAAGATATTAAACTGAATACTATATTGCTTTATTTTGTCAGCCTCGTCTTCTATAATCTTTTACAGGGGACTAGTAGCTGTTCGTACCAGGACACACCCATTTTGGAAAATATTTGGCAGGAAGTAATCGACTTCATGAAAAGAAAAATGATTCTACAAGTGTCATAGACTTTTCTTTTCCAAAAAATGTTTTGTTTGAAACTCGAAATTCATGGCTGGATTTTTTTTATTACACCACTGCCAATTAGTAAGATGTTTGCAACTATGGAGGTATTTGACCTAACCAACAGCTTGATCGTTTGACGTCTATTATTTGTGTGGCCAGCACGCAGATGCTCCATGTATGTAAATAATTTTTCCCAAAAACAAACATGAGTATCACTCATCCACACTATCTCATCCACAACCCTTTTGTAGTTGCCACCATTATGATCGTGTGTTTCTGACCACGCAAGAGCATTTTCAGAAGAAAAAGAGCATGTATTTTAATTGTAATGTATTGTAGTCTCTTCTCTCAAAATAAAATCATCATTTGCTAACAAAATTAAATGATATGCTGACAGCGCTTTCGACCGAGGAGGACAGAGTTTCTTTGTTCAGACTTCTTTGGCATGTATGGCTTAACATGAATTCAACGACTATGAACAACTTGATTCAAAAAAGTCCCGCTGATTCACTACAAGCCCTTTGCTTTGTCGATGTTCTCAAGATTCATATCACTCACCCTTTACCGTCCGATCGATTGCCGCTCAAGCCTGTTATCTTCATGAACAAGACAACAACAGATGCAGCAATCAGCACTCTTCCATCTCTTTGTCTCACTGAAGCATCTTCGGACAAAAGCTCATTATGTGCATCTGGTGCTTGGATATCTTACAATAATCAGGGTGAGCGCGTTGGAGATGGATCGTTCTTATTTGACTGTCCTTTTGCCTTTGTCGCAAAAGCCACAACTCTGTTATGTGCTTTGATGTGGCTCAACTCTTTACATAGTATAAATTTTGTGGTAGCGACGAACTGAATTGGTTGTCACTCTTCATCACCAAAAACCCACCTACACAATTCAACAATATAACTAGTCAAGCATCTTTCTTCTTATGTTTGAAGATTCTCAAAATCCCCATTAGAAGGGAAGTCGCAGAGCAGAGCCGGACGCCCTAGCAGAGGCGACACTTAGAAACTCCCTTGCTCAAAAGCCGACAAGGTGTCGATTAATTTTCTATTTCAAATTTCCCTCATTTTTTTTTTGCAAAGAAATTTCCTCTTTGATGCATGCAATGGTTCTTTTTCTTTTCTGTAATTGCTTTTTCTTGACGAATGAATTAGACATTTTCCTAAAAAAATAAATGAAAAAGTAATTTTTTTCTAAAAAAGAAAAAGAAAATAGAAAAAGTAATTTCACCAAAAAAAAAGTAATTTCAAATGACCGTTTGGATAACCTTTTTTTTCACCAAAGCCGTCTTCATTCGCTCAGTCGGGTCAGTCTCCAGAGTGTAAATCCCACTTCTCCGGCGACAGCCCTCCGACTGCGAGATCTCCGTTCAGGTATCTTCCTTCATTATGTTTCTCTTTTACTCTGATTCAGCATGAATTTTTCAGTTAGTTCAAGCTCTTGGTCTTTCGCAACTTAGGGTTTTACCACTTGATATCTGGGTAAACCTACATAAAGACACCAATGAATCCACATTCTTTTATCAAATTGGAAAATGTTTGGAATTTCTACTCCTAGTGTTTGCTTGCAACTCTGTTATGCAAAGATTGTATTTTGTTTCTATAGGTTTCACTACTGACTAGTTCAAGAATTTAAGGGTATGGCTTTTTGCCATTTTATTGATGTGCTTGCGAAAGCAAGCTTTTTGATAAACTATAAGTCCGCAAAATGGAGAAAACTTAGCTGATAAATATGACCTTGAAATTTACATTAATTGATGAGAACTTAAACAGCCCTATGCTTCAACTCCAGTAAAAAACTTGCAGAGATTAAAAATGGGATATGCAAAGTATCGAGGTACTTGTTCAGGACGACGTTGATGTATCAAGTTGAGCTTAGCATATCAATGCCCATTTGAACTTACGCATAGAAATGGTCTTCTATGTTTTCATTTCAATTGTTTTGTTATGACACCAGTACTACTACTTGTGCTGTGTTCTTGACACACCTAGGCCTTAGATGTGTATGGTGATGTGTTTCTTTTCTGTCTACGATCTTCTTACTTTTGTAATACGGAAATTCCCATAATTTTCATCTTACCAAAAACAATGATTATGTGTTGCATAAAGCACTAAGCATGACTGCATGATTGTCATATCTTGGAAGGTGGTATGCATTTTTGGAAAGACAGACTTCAGTTGCTGTTGTATGTGAAACATGTATACTCGGAAATTGGAGATGTAACATTTTCCACAACAGTATTGATCACAAAGTACATGCTGAGTTAGGACTTCTGTTGGTCAAAAGCATTTGTTAGTAACGGATTGTAGTGTTTTGCTTATATATCTTCACATCGAAACATTGGCTTCTCTTGTAGCGTAAGTGATTGCATTTTCCACTTTCTTTTGACGCTCTTTGTCCATTTATGCCAACTTTTTTCTGTAGTACTTGCTGATATGGTAAGTCTAAATTTACTGTGAGTTTCACTGTTTGAAATGTTGGGAATCGCTGATTTGTAGGATTTATTGTGATCGCAAATTAAATTGTCTACCAACGGTCATATCTAGTCATACCATATGTTGACCTTTCTCTTGTGGTACTACAACCGATGCTGTTTGTTGTTTTTGTTTGCTTGAAGAATGATGCCCATTGCTTTGTTGGGAACAATATTCCACTGAGCCAAGCTATGTTCCTGAAATTATTTTGTTTCTGAGAATATAAACTCCTTTTCTACTGGTTATGTCACATTCCTTACGAATTTACAAAATCTTCTGTATGGTTAGGATTTACTATGCATCCAACTGGAGTTAGGGATACCCAACTACGTGACAGCAATAATCAGAAAGTTCATCCCCAGCCCATGGAAGAGGCAAAAGTTCGGAATCTGGAAGCCGTGGAGGCTCTGGTATCAAAGGTTCTTACAGACGTTTCATCCCTGAAGTCTGCCTACGTCCAGCTCCAAGCTGCTCATACTCCATATGACACTGAAAAAATCCAAGCTGCTGATAAACTTGTCATTTCAGAGCTGAAGAATCTGTCTGAACTCAAGCATTTCTATAGGGATAACAATCCTAAATCTGGTAGTGTGTCCCCACACGACTCGCGCCTAGCTGCAGAGATCCAAGAACAACATAGCTTGTTGAAGACCTATGAGGTCATGGTCAAGAAGTTCCAATCTGAAACCAAAAACAAAGATGCTGACATCATGCAGTTGGAGCAACAGATCCTAGAGGCAAAACAGAAGAGGGAGAAGATGGAGAAGAATCTCAAGCTCAGGGGGTTGTCCGCCAAAGAATCAGACAGTTGTAGCAATGAATCTGGGCTTTCGTCCGTGGAATTAAGTTTCAGTTTGTTCAGTGATGCTGTCGAAGCTGCTTACGGGGCCATTCACGATTTTTCGAAACCTTTAATCAGCATGATGAAAGCAGCCGGGTGGGACCTAGATACTGCTGCTGACTCCATAGCACCTGACATTGTCTATACAGCAAGAGCTCACAAGAAATATGCATTTGAATCCCATATCTGTCAAGCAATGTTCAGTGGATTCCATCAAGAGGACTTCTCAGTTGACCAGGAAAATGTTTCAATTTCTAAAGAAAGTTTCTTCAATCAGTATCTTCTGCTGAAGGGAATGGATCCACTGGATGCTGTGGGAAGTGATTCCGGTTCCAGTTTTGATGCATTTTGCAGGAGCAAGTACCTAATACTTGTTCATCCGAAGATGGAAGTTTCTTTTTTCGGAAATTTGGATCAGCATAACTATGTTCAGGGAGGTGGACATCCCAGGACACCTTTCTACCAAGCTTTTCTGAAACTGGCCAAATCAATCTGGCTTTTGCACAAGTTAGCATTTTCTTTCGATCCCCCAGTTAAGATATTAGAGGTCAAGAAGGGATGTGATTTCTCGGAGGTCCAAATGGAGGATGTGGTAAAGACTTCTGCTGTGGATGGAAGTGATGAGAAAGCGAAGGTTGGGTTTATGGTTATGCCTGGTTTTCAGATTGGAGGTAGTTTGATCCATTCCCAAGTTTATTTGACAGCATGAAGACTGCAGATGAAGTTGCAATGGTCACTAACAGTTTCTTGCCCAGAATTGGTATGTATTTGTTGTATCATTAAGCTTCTTTCCCTTAATGTTACTTAGTTCCAGTTGTTGTATGTGTTCTTCTGTATTGGTTTATATTTGTATTATGGCCTGTTTGTGCCTGCTGAACCAACATCATATATGCATGCCAATTCTGTGGATTATCAGAATAATCTTACTGTGAATTTGTTTCAACTCAAGCTTGGGCTACTACAATTGGCTTCTCTGGAGTCCTGTCCATTGACTTGAAAACTACTGCTGAGCTATATACATCTCATACACTGCTCTTTCAACATCACTCAGGACCTAAAATTGAGGTCTCTTGTTTCCAGTATGTGATAGCCTTCTATCGTAGTTTGAATTTAGTTCAAAAGGTGGATAATATAGCTTAGGGTTTTTCTTGGTTGTGTCCATGGAGTAGACCCAACTGGTGTCATTGGTGAGAGAAGAATGGCATTTTAACATATAGGGTGCAGCACCATCAATAGTGCACTGTACGAGCTTGGACTTTCTGGGGTCAACGAACTACTGCTTAGTCATTATATTCTTAAGAGGTCAAATGGCTGGGTATACGGACAGATTACCAATTTGGCGGGTAGTAGAGAAAGGTTGGTGGACCACACTTGGGCATATAGAATATATGGTGGTTGTAAATTGGCTGATTAGAATTTAATTTGATGCAGAGTTCAGAAGCAAGCTTACGTCGCTTGGAAGATGTTACAGCCTGAGCTAGTTTATCCAGGAAGAGTTATGAGCTTGCGCCAAGAAAGAGTTCTAACAAAATCTTTTTGAGAATAGCTCTGCTGTCCATGTGCTCATAGGTTACAAAACTACATGAAGAATGCGTTAAATAGGAAGAATCTGAATGATGGCTGTGTACATGAGAACAATGACATGCTCCTGTCATTGGTAGTTCCTAGCATATTGGTGTGGTGGAGACTTAGAGAAGGGGCAGTGCTTACTGCTGTTTATAGTGGTGAGGTGGGCCGCGTAAATGAGAGGAACCATGATAGGTAATTAGGTATGATGAAACCTCGAAAGAGTTTTTGTACTCGTTGATAACTAGGACCTGAACTACCAGGGGGATTGGTTTTCGGGTGAGAATTCCCGAAAAATCATTGTTTACTATAGGGAAGTGAAGGACAAAGAAATAGTAATGCGAAGTAAGATTATAGGAAGGGAATGGCGTGTCATTTGTCATCCTACATGTTACACTGCTATGATATATATGTGTTTGTGTGTCACGTTAAATACACTAGTAAATGTTTGAATTTATATTAAGAATATATCAAGAAAATCCGATTACTCTGTAAATCAAAATTTAATCAATCTAGAAGCTGCTGGTTAAATTCTCCATAGTTAACATGTAAACTGTGATTTCAAATAAGAGTTCTATTAATCTTCCGCCTCCTCTAAGAAATATTAGAAAACAGGAGGCCGCCTCTTTGCTTATGATTATGTAAACATCCAAAAGTATAAGGTAAATTAGTGTTATTTTTCCAGGTATTGGGTGGGCCGTGGTCCCTGTTGGCTTCAACTCAAGTTCGCCACTTCCTGGATCCTCCATAGTTCCTGTCCGTACAGAACTTTTGGTGTGTGTATTTTGAAGTATGTTGGACAGACATGTCAATCGGCATTCTTGGTACATGCGGACACCCCATTCGCGGAACTATGTGTTGGACATTTTATCCCACTAGAGTTGTCGGACATGCTTGCCCCACATATGTTGGGCACCTGCATTCCACTTGACATGTCATTTACCCGTCTGTTACATTACGTGACATGCAGACATCTCAATTTAAGCAGTTCTATTGCTCAAAACCATTTCAACGAAGGAGTCTGATGCCAAGCACGGTCAAGACTCCTTGAGACCATGTCTGAATCCTTGAGACTAGTATGATAGTACTCCAGCGTTGTCATAAACTATGTCTTCGAATTGGTGCTGAATCCTTTGTTTTCTTTTTGAATCAACACTTTGGCATGCATCATCTTGACTGTGTTTGTGTAACTAAAACTTCATCCATAAAATGTTCTCAATGCCGCCCAGGGTAGAGTTACTCCTGAAAATCATGAAGATGTTATCCTGCTATGTAAACAGTTTTACAGAGTTTCTTTCCTTCTGTTTTTTTTTTCATTTCTATCAAAGTTGAAATATCAGAAGTCCTGTGAAACATTTCCTGGTAGAATATTATTTTTTTCTGAAATGTTTCCAATTATGGTAAATGGGTAAAATATCTAGATTTTTTTTTTTTTTAAATCTCGACGGACTTTGTTTAAGTCGTCTGTTTCATTAGAAGATTATGGTTAAACTAGAATTTCAAAAAATTCCGAAGTACTCTTTAAAAACAAAACATACCTGCCAATTAGATCTATTAAACCCATGCTTCAAATACAGTGATCACGTGAAGTTTATTCCTTTGAACAAACCAATAGTGTTATTACAAACTGTTAAGGGAAAATAATTAGTTCGCCCTTCACCACACTCTTAGGCAAAACTCTCTCATGTCCATCCCCCTTAAGATGCTCTAAAATTGATTATCAGAATGCTTGTTATTAAACGAGTTCATTCAACATGTTGACTTTGATGACCATTGCTATTCCGTTGGCTGTGCTACCTGCCACTCTGACTTGGGACACATGACACAGAATCAGGGAGCACTGGGGAGTGTTTCAGTTGTTGGTCGGTTAAGAAAGCCCAGCTAGGGTATACACAGAGAAAAAATAAGTCTAGGTTGGGTTGGTATTACTTGGAAGATTAGTAAATACAAATTTCTAGGCTTAACTTGTCAAAGCTGAAAGATCTTGTTTGAGCTTGTGATTTTGGTATTACCTGAAAGGTCACTCAAAGCTCACATGGTCAAGACTTAATAGGTTACTCCACTTGCAACTAAGGATACCCAGATCTCTAATAACATGTTTTATATTGCCACCGTATGATTCTAAGGTATCACTTAACCTTAAGAATAGGGGCTATGTTTGCTAAGCAACACTTTCTTGGCAATTTCATTTTGGGCAGACAGATACCTGTTTTGGGCAGACAGATACCTGTTTTGGGCATTGATCTACACACTTTCTGAACCAAATGCACCTAACAATATAGGGGCATGCTATTCCCCCTCTGGCCTTCTCCACTGGAAAAAAATTAAAAAGAACACATTTGCCTATAAAGAAACATTATCTAGAACAATCTAGGGATATACTCTTGCGAGATCCATCTTGGTCAATATGATTTATCAGCTGCGAAAAGAGATTTCCATATCCCAAATATGTTTTAAAGTCCTGCAATATTCTATGATACCGTGTCAGCATTAATTTTGTAGAAAGATATGATTTGCTCACTTATCAACACGATTGGCCTCTTAAACTGTGTATTTTACAAGGTTGTGATATAAAACTGCTAAACAGTTAAATGACCTATGATATCTGTCTTGTGTGCATACAAATTTGACATTTTGTTGGATGCAATCTAGGAAAACAAATGTGTTGTCTGGTACCCCTGGTTGCCATTGTTTTATGAAGTATGGTGAGATCATGAAACTTGTAGTATATGAATGATTAGTCATACAATAGCTGAGAACTAGAGAAAGATCTAACATGGTTCACAAAGGTTTCTTGCTTGCTGAGTACTCAAACGGTTGCTTAGTTTTTCACCAACCTTAATTCTACCTTAATTCCAGCCTGATTACCAGCTCCAGAAGGTCATAACATGTGCATTATGTTAGCGTTTATATATACTAGATATTTTGCAAAAGGATGAACTTGTGGCGCATCATAGCGTTTCCTAAAGGTTAAGCAATCTTACCACCTCTCTCTATAAAAACTCTTTAGACACATACATTCTCTTCACAACTTCCAATAATCTTTTCTGTGAAAAATACAGCGACATTCTCTCATCTCATTTCATACACATCCTAGGTTTAATTGTCTGTCCACATGGCCCAACTAAGCCTTTCTTTGCTATTTCTCCTCTTCTCCACCTTTTGCATTGCTGCCACGTCAACTCCAACCAATAATTCCTCTTCTCATTCCAAGTCTTTTGTTGAAGCCCAGTGTCGTGCTACCCGGTATCCTGAAGCATGCGTCAGGTACCTCTCAAGTTCTGTGAGCTCAAATGTGCAAACCCCACAAAAACTGGCCCAAATTGCACTTGTAGTGAGTCTAGCCCGTGCTAGATATACAAAAGCCTATGTAAATAAGTTGGCTGCAGAACTGAAGGTCAAGAAGGCTAAGGAGTATCCAGCCATGAAAGATTGTTTTGAACAAATCAGTGACAGCGTAGATCAACTTACCTCGTCCCTTAGAGAGCTCAAAGATATTGATCAAGATGGTGATGATAATTTCATATGGCACTCAAGCAACGTCCAAAGTTGGGTTAGCGCTGCACTCACTGATGGAATAAATTGCATTGATGGGTTCTCCATGCATGCCATGAGAGGGAAGGATAAGGCCACAGTCAAAGCGAAGGTTCTGAATGTGATACAAGTCACTAGCAATGCTCTAGCTTTGTTTAACCGGTTTGCTGCAAAACACCTAGCCAGGAGTTCAGCCACCAAGCCTTGATCCCTGATCCATCCACATTTTAAATTTGTCATGTTGCTTTTTCCTGTTGTTGCATACGCTCATACAGATGTATATGGTTAATTCATTGTGTGAATATGAAGTTTTTTTTGGAATAATAAATGTATTCTTTCTAATTTACGTGCTACACCAAAATAATTCTAATGTAAAAAATTCGGATATTAAAGTTAACTGCCCGTGTTAATTAAATTTGGAAAAAGTTCGTGGACCTTTTGAAGTCGAGGTGGTAAATAATTGATGGGAGTTATTATATTTGCTGTTCGGGAGCTGCGCGCGCGCGTGTGTATTTATACATTATTTTGTTATTTTGAAGCTATGAAAGTATTTCTGTAGACTTCTACACCGTGGATGGGTGGTTATAGAAGAAGAGAAGGCATAAGGGTGGGTCAAGTTGGGTGACTTGAGGCCTTGATGGGTTGACTTGGTTAATAATTAGAGACATCATCATTACCGATGAGTAGAGTCATATAATTTTGATAACATGTTTGCAGAAGGGAAATATTGTAATGGGTGTGTTTGGATGAGCTTCAATGAGATAAGAGTTTATGAGATTATTGGAATGAGTGGTTGATGTGAGAGAGAAATTAATGGGGTGCAGGGTGCTCGGGTGGAAGAGAAAGGATAGTTTGTATTTGACCATACTACAACAAGATCTGACTTGGGTAAAGTACTCACTTAAGAGTTGTTTCTATGTCCTTGAATAAGGTATGCATCCGATCCTTAAGGAATATACGTGTCAGGTGATGCATCTCAAGAAAATACTAGAGACTCCTAAGTGTCTTAGGATAAAAAAATGCAGAGGACAGGCTTACATTGGTCAGCACCGTAGAAATTCAGATGTTGTTTATAGCGGTGTTAGTAGTATAATAATGATAGTTTAGAGAATTTATGTTTATGGTTGATGATGATTGGTTTGAATTGAAGACATGCTCTGCATTTGTATCTCATTTCTAGAAGATCAATTGCATTGCAGCAGCAGAGTGAAAGATACCATTCACAAGCTGCACCATTCCAGAAGGGAAGTAAAAACAGAGCTCTTCTGGTAGCTAGCCAACATAGGACAAGAGCTTGGAGTGGTGCTCTTTTCTCACTGGTCTCGGTTAGGTGCTTTGTTAACTCCTAATTTTATTTTTTTCAGTTTATGTAACTTTAGCTGTTTTAATTGGATTGCTTTAGTTTGTATATTTTCTTGTATGAACTCTTCACGTTGTTGAATTGACTCTTTCATATATTTACACCTGGAGCTCTTATTTGATCCTACATGGTTCCAGGGCATCAGTTTACCCGATTATTAGGGATTTAGCTTATCCTTTTACTTTGTAGACGGCTAAACGTTGGGGTTTGTTAATAATGCAGTGGTTGACCTCTGGTAGAGGTGTATCTGTGTAGGCTGTGACTGGAAAGAAAATAGTTACACCCTAGCGATACAATTGCATCCAGAATCCAATCCCTGAGATCACAATCGCTGTTTTGTTGCGATTGTTTAATGAAAGTCAAATAGCCCAACCGTGAAACGTGAAGTATTCGAATGATTAGTCACACACTCTAAGGGATGAAATCATTACTTTGGTCTAACACAGGTTACTTAGGAACTAAAATACGCAAAAGTTAGTACTTAGTTTCTCACAAACCCTAATTTTAGCCTGATTACCAGCTTCTGAGAATCTCATAACATGTGCATAGTGATATTATTTCCATAATATAATGTTATAAACTCTGAGTGATGCACTTATGGTGGATCATAGAATATACTAAACCTAAGTTTAAGTCAGAAGCTACATTTCTGTATATAACCTTGCAGAGATCCACCATTATCTTCACAACTTAAAACCTTTTAGCCAACTTCTTCACATCTAGCTCTTCAAAATGAGTCGGAAAATTCTTTCTTGGTTAGTTCTCCTCCTCCTCTCCACCTTCACCATTACGGCCATGGCCTCACCGTCTTATCGTTCGCGTAACCGTGTCAAGTCTTTCATTGAAGCCGAGTGCCGGATTACCCGATATCCAAAAACATGTGTTCAGTTCCTTTCCAGCTCCATAACCCCAAATGTGCAGACCTCGCAACAACTAGCCCAGATCGCGCTGTTGGTGAGCCTGGTCAGAGCACGCCATACAAAAGACTATATAAACAAATTGACTACAGATTTGAAGGCTAGGAAGGCTAAGGAGTACCAGGCTGTGAAAGACTGCTTAGAGCAGATCAAAGATAGCGTAGATCAACTTACCCAGTCCCTGAGAGAGCTGAGACAGATCGAACAGGATGGGGATGAGAATTTCATTTGGCACACGAGCAATGTTAAGACTTGGGTTAGCACTGCGCTCACGGACGCGACCACTTGCCTCGATGGGTTTGCTGGGCATGCCATGAATGGGAAGGATAAGGCGATAATCAAAGCCAGGGTTTTGAATGTTGCCGAAGTCACTAGCAATGCTCTAGCTTTGTTTAACCGGTTTGCTGCTAGACACCGAGCCACGGCTGCAACCGCCAAGCCCAAGCCTTGATTTCACTATGCTCGGTCGGACTTATCTGTTTGTTTGGCCATATTTTTTCCCCTGTTGTTGCATAAGCTGAAACAGATGTACATGATTGCATACTGTGAATATGGATTTTGTTGTAATTGAGAAATCGCTTTTATGAAATTTGGTTCATTTTATATGCGTGAAAGATTATTAATAGTCTTAGTTATATTATGTATGTATTCATTTATTCGTTATATGCTTTGGGGTGTGTTCGTTTGTTGACAAAGTGAAGCAAAAGGAAAATATTAAAATATTTTAGTGTTATGTATGTGTGTTCAGTTGTTACCAGTAAGTTATGGGATCCACAATTATCATTCTATCACAGATTTTTTTGCTCTCCTTCCAATGGTATCCAAAGCACAAGATATTGCGCAAATGTTTTATAAACCACTCATTTTCCACCTATTTTCCTATGAAATTAACTTGGGAAAGTGAGTTTGTAGATTGTTTTATTGTTTTCCTCGCATCTATGTCCTGACAAATGAACTTTGAGTGAGAATACTAGAACCAAGCTTGTCGGTTAACACTACAATTTGTACTAATTTTGTTGCGCGGAACCAATTGCACGAAGAAAATTAGTAGAAGTTGAAGTAGGGTTTGCGCCATTTGACATTTAGAAGGATAACACACTTGTCTAGTTTCTATTTCTCATTACAATTTTTGTAGTCCCAATTTCAATTAGCGAAAAACTATTATTAGAAGAACGGCTATTATGGCATCGAAATTGAGATCCTCTTCCCATTTTTATTTTTTTTAGTTATCTTTTTGGGCGGGCACTCATGCTACTTATTTTCATATTTGATGTATTTATAAATAATCTATTTCATGATACAATTAGATACAAAGATTCTATTTTATTTCAAAAAAAAAAGATACAAAGATTCAGAAAATAAAAATAAAAAGTAAAATGCTTTTACTCAGATACATCTTTTATGCGGTCGGAAGTGATCAATCATGTGCTCTCAATCCATAAAATACGTCAAAATTCATTGACCATAGGCATGATAGCTTGTCCGCAAGATATGCTTCTTGCTAGTGAGACTTGGAACACAAAACATGAAATAAGAATGTTAAAAGTGGTCGGTTTTAAGTAATCGAACATAATTACTTTTGCTTAACCTTAATAATCGATACGTTGTCGTGGTTTAACCACGGTTTCTTGTAACCATAATTACTCAAAGAGGCTTGATTAACAAATGTTGCCATTGTAAACCAAGTGAGGAGCAAGTTAAGAGAGTATTAGTAAAAATTAAGGAAGCGAGTATTTTCTCTACTTAAAACTCACAAATCTCACACCATTTTATTCACAACTTGTTCAAAATCGAACCTAGAATTCTTCAAAGATATCAACATGGCTGGTCAACTCGTTATAAGCCTAACTTTGTTGTTTCTTATTTATGTCAGTTCTTGCGTGTCAGGTAGATCAACTCCAGAATCAAACTACGGCTATCACTATAGAGCCAGAGTTTTTATTGAAGGACAATGTCGCGTCACCCTCTACCCTAAACTCTGTCTTCAATACCTTTCCAACTCTGCAACAGCACAAAACCCGAAACAATTTGCACAAATGGCATTAGCCGTCGGATTAGTCCGAGCCCAATCGGCGAAAGCATACGTGGCGAAAGTGGCTGAAGATATGAAGGAAGCGAAGGCGAAAGAGTACCCGATAGTGAAGGATTGTTTGGATCAAATTGAAGATGGGGTTGATCAGATTAGCCAGTCCATGAAAGAGATGAAACAGATTGATGACGAAGATGATAATTTTGTGTGGCACATGAGCAATGTCCAAACATGGCTTAGCACTGCGGTGACCGACGCGACGGTTTGCATTGATGGGTTTTCGGGTTACGCCATGGGTGGGAAGACAAAGGCCACGATCAAGGCCAAAGTTTTGAATGTGGCTCAAGTCACTAGCAATGCTCTGGCCTTGTTTAACCGGTTTGCTGCTAGACACCGAACTAAGGGTGTGACCACGAAACCTTGAGCATTTGAGCCTTAGTCCTAGGTTTAAATTTCATTCCTGTATTATTATACCGTCAACATATGCTGATAGAAATGTATAATGTCCTTGAGTATGGACATGTTTTTCATGATTTAGTCGTGGCGATGCATGTGCGTTGCACGTGAATATTGTTATCTATTAGTTGAAGTTCACATTATATTCAAAAGTATAATTTGATTGGTAATGTTTCACTTATGAAGTTCACAGTATCACTAAAGTATTTTGATCGGCATAGTTTCACTTATATATATCCATTACGAGTCAACAACCGCGTGCAGTCGATTGATTAGTGTGGTCTTACATTCTTGAATGTTTCTTTTTTATTTACAAAAATTAAAAGATTGTTCTTACTTATTTCTTTCTAGCTAACCACTTCATTAATGAGACTCCCTGAATTCATAACATCCAACCAAGCCCAAAACAAAAAGCTAAATGGCAGTCATTAAATGAAACAGAAGAACTAAATGGTAATGCAGCAAACTGCGAGGCACAGAGTTTAAATACCCCCAAAATAAGATAGCTAAACCCGGGCGAGCCGCTCAAACCCGCCTGTCCAACCCGAACCTACCCAATATATACAGGGGATTGGGTTAAATAATTGATTTTGGGTTCATAAAATTTCAACCCGCCCATTAATCGATTGGCTTTGGATATTAAAATAATTTGGCCGTTTATCCCCAAACCACCCCGCCCGACTTAATATCATATTGTTTTTAATATATTTGTAAGGGCATCTCCAATAGTATAATGTATTTTTTGCATGTTTTAAATTTTGCATGACATGCATTTCTAATTTTGCTCCAGCAGTAAAATGTAATTTATACATTTTGTAGTTATGAGAAGTTAAAATATACATGTTGAGGATGCATGAGAGGAGAGAGATAGACACAACATTTTGCATCCCTATATTTTTGTTAGCTATTAATGGAGAGGAAGATGCATGTTCTGCAAAATGCATGGGGATATGCATCGTCTGTTGGAGCTCATTTTTTCCTTATTTTCTTTATATTTTGCAAAAAAGTGACTTTTGCATGAGCTATTGGAGATGCCCTAACTATAGAGTTCTAATCCAAAATAGTCGGTTAAGTTTGGCTTTGGCGGTTACTTGGGCAAGTTTCGGTAACGATTTTTTCAACCCGAGATGGTTGGATTGGGCAGGAATTTAGATTTTACCCGCCTAAACCGCCCCGCGAACACCCCAAATTTCTTGTACGCTTTCAGGAAGTTCCTGTAATTTGCATATAAGTACCCAATTAAAATGGGATTAAATACCCAGAGGCCCTAAACTGTATTTCGACCTTAACCTTGGGGGGTTTTATTGTAGTTTAAACAACTAGAAATGAACCTCCATTCTCGTTTAGATCGACCAACCTAGAGTCGAACCAACCCATCGCTATTTCATCGACGACAGTGAAGTAGATCGCCGGTAAAACTCCGGGAAGAGTCCACCGGCGAGGTTCATATTATCTCATCTGCACACACAATCTCTCGTCGCTACTATCTCTGTTGGTAAGTTGCTTCTCAGTACCTTTTTTCCCCATTTTCCGACTAAATTGATTTCTCTTTAATTCTTTTAACGGGTATTCTCATTCATGATGGTTTCTGAGTTGGGTTAATGTCAGATTTTGAAATACTTTCTGGGTTTCTGCAATTTCGAATTTGAAATGGGGGTCTTGATTTGCTTCATCACTGGTTAAGTTTGATTTGTTCAAGAACAATAAAAATGGTGATTGCAAAATGGTTGATAGACTCAGAGATAAGTGCATTGTAAGCACCATGCATTGGTGAGGGTCAAATTTCAAGTTTTCGCAGAAGGAAAGAACACCAAGTGATTTGCCCGCTCTGCAGGGAACATGGCTATCTTAGGGCTAGTTTGGGAATGCTGTGGCGGTGCTAGAAAGCTGCTGTGTGAAAACACTATGGAAAAACTGCTGTGAATTCTTGATAAAAAAAATGTTGTTTGGTGAATACTACGTAACAGCTGCTGTGAAATATTGATATAGTAATTTTATGTTTGCTAAAATCATTTGTGAACTTGCTGTGAGAGGGTAAAATGACAAAAATATATGACACGTGTCATTTCCCTAAAGATAACTATTGATATTTCTAAAAATTGTAAGGTTAAAATCGGTTGTAGATAAATCAATCAAACGCACTTTATGGAAAAGCATCTCCCCCCTTCTTCCTGAAAACTATTGTGGGACAGCAGCAATTGCCTGAAAAAGCAGAAATTTTATTTTTACCAAACACACTAAAACTGCTTCTGCTGTCGGAAAGCAGCTGTGTTGGCAACAGAAGCATTCCCAAACTGGCCCCTAGTAACAAAAGTTAAAGCTTTTCTACGGAGTTGATCCTCCCCCCTTGATATCAACTAGCTTCTTGTGATGTTCAGGTTTTGTTCTCATTTAGGTTCTTCCAGGAGCTTCTACGAATGGATGGATGTCGATAGGAGATGATAAGTTTAGAGGAGAAGCCTCTCAGTAAAATTTGACATCAAATAGGTGATTGGTATTGTAGGAAGGTTAAGAGATGAAGGAGTGTAGGGCTGCAAAGTACGAGGAATTACTCATACCACTATTTTGCAAGGAATAAGTTTTGGGGGAGCGATATAGAGTTTTGAGGCTTGTAGCCATGGGGTTTCTTTGCCAAGAATGCTGATTTCACATGTTCTTTACCAGTGAATGAGTGGTGTCCCTGGTTTGGGAATTGGCTAAACACGGACAATCATCTGGTGCTGGAAAATCGTCAATGGACTATGTTTGTAGGGGCAAGATTATACTCAATGTCTTGTCCATTGTGAGATCACCTCCCATTTCTGGAATATAATTCCTTGCTTTCCGGATGTCTCTTGCATATGATAGTACTAGTATCACGTGATCTATACATGCTTGGTGGGCTGATAGTGTTCACAGTATTTATTTTACTTTCTCGAGTTATAATTTTTAATAATTATCGATTTCTCGTCAGTTGGGATAACATGGTGTCTTATATCCTCCTTTTGAAAATGAGTGACTGTGTCAACAGTCTGTTTTTCGTTTGCATTCGTGAAAGTTTCACTTTATCTATAAAAGAAAGAGGACACAGCGGCTGCTGTGTTTTTGCTAATTGTTTTTGGGACTTTAACATGCTGGTCAACTCCTTATTCTAGTGGTTGACTTGCAACAAACCAACCTTATACAAATCTTATTGTGTGATTTCGCTCTTTTCATCTCTTAGATTTTGATAATTTCCATGGCAGGTTGGCACACTAAATATATCAGCTGGCCTGGAATTTTGTCTCGTAGTCTCTAGCTCGAGGGTTGGGGTTAGGATTTGGAGAAGAACTCCCTGTCTGTACAAATCCAAAGACTGAAGACAGTTAAGAGAACTGTTTGATCTTTAATCAGTCATTCGCATATATGGTGGCCAGGGAAGAAGAAATCCACGTGATGGATGATGTGATGATAGAAGATGACGAGCATGATTCGAAGGAGAGGGTTCTCCAGAGGTATTTCCTTCAGGAATGGAAGCAGATAAAATCTCTCCTCGATGATATCATTTCCAATGCCCGAGTCTCCAATCCCTCCGCTGTGCACAAGATCCGGAACATTGTACTCTCTCTCCTCTCTCTCTCTCTCTCTCTCTCTCTCTCTCTCTCTCTCTCTCACACACACACACACACACACACACACTTTTAACCTATAACTATTAGTATCCGTCTCTGTTAAGAACTCTTTCACCAGTTTTCTCATCCTGCTTATTCTTCTCCTACATATTCGGCAATTGTTAACTATTTTTACCTGACTTTTTGCTTTTCTTCATGTCACACAGCTGGATAAGTATCAGGAACAGGGTCAATTGCTAGAACCTTACCTGGAGACCATGGTTTCTCCTCTGATGTTCATTGTACGCTCTAGGACAATTGAGCTAGGAACAGATTCTAGTGAGATTCTTGAAATAATAAAGCCGATTTGCATTATAGTGTACTCTCTGGTCACAGTTTGTGGTCACAAGGCTGTTACCAAGTTCTTCCCGCATCAGGTTTCTGATTTTGAACTAGCGGTATCTCTATTGGAGAAGTTTCATGCTACGACATCTGTAACATCACTGAGGCAAGAAAGCACAGGAGAGATGGAGGCAAAATGTGTTTTGCTTTTGTGGCTTTCCATTCTTGTCCTGGTTCCATTTGATATATCATCCATGGATAGTAGTGTTGCTTACAGTAGTCATCTTGGTGCTGACGAACCGCCTCCCTTGGTACTGAGGATATTAGACTTCTCAAAAGACTATCTTTCAAATGCTGGTCCCATGCGCACTATAGCTGGATTGTTGCTCTCAAGGCTACTTACACGCCCAGATATGTCGAAAGCTTTTATCAGGTATCCTTTTCTAACTGTAAAAGCATTTTTCTTTGGCTGATTGAAATACAACAAATCATGGGTTGTCCTTCTCATAAGTCCATAACTTGTTGGATTTTGACAACCACGGGACTCTCTTAGCATGTGTGTGCGCCTCTAGTCTTGCCTATCAGTTATCTTTTTGTTCATAGAAATTGTATTGAGAACCTCATATGTTCGCCTATCAAATGCTTGCATGTTTGTTCAGTATACATGACAAGCAATCAAGTAATAGTTTCCTTTCTGTTTCCTAAAAGTGACTATTATATAGTTTTGAGATTACATAACCCACTCCTGAGAATGTTCACTACACATGACGGGCAATTAAGAAATAGTTTCTTTTCAGAAATCTGAGGGTTCCTTCAAAGCTAACATATCATTAATGAGAAAAGACAACTGGGATACGCATAGAATACCATTCTGCCTGACACAGCCAAACCATTTAGATAAGGAGATTTAATATATAATTGGGATAGAGCAATCTTTCTATAAATCACGTACCCTACAAATTTTTAGTCATCCTCTTTCGAAAATGGTGTTATTGTCAAATGACTCTAACATCCAAAATGTATTTTAGTAATTCTGTGGAATTCTTAGTTTATAATGCCTTTTAGCAAAGATGCTGATTTAATATGCCGACTATTCATTTCATAACAAATTAGATAGAGTGTTCGTGTTTATAGCCCTACTGATCTGAATGTATTTAATTTCCCTTCAAATTGGCCCTACTATTGTAGCTCTCTGCCTTCCTCCAGTCCAGGTATGTGGAAGCTTAGCTTGTGGCTCATTGGCGAATATCCTGTTAAGTTAAACAACCAAACAATTTATTGAATACACTGTTTTAACCAAAAAAGCATAAAACAGCTGGATTTGTAGCTAGGCTTGGGCGACTTTCTGTTTCATCATTGTTGTTAATTGTTTAGTTGGAACTGATGTATTTGCATGTAAATGGTCACAATTACTAAATTAACATTGTGCCTCTGCACCCTTATTTCCATTCCAGCTTCACTGATTGGGCGCACGGCGTTTTAGCTTCTGTTGCCGATGATGCTATGTATCACTTTCGGTTACTAGGTGCCATTGAAGCACTTGCTGCCATCTTCAAGGTTTGTTTTTTGTCCTTACCCAGTCGTTCTTATGATCATAGTGTCACTGATTCATGCAATGAACTGTTAACAATGGCAAGGCATAAGATCTGAATATGGTATCCTATTAACTCTGGAGGCGAGAAAAGTCGTGCTTTTATTAGCTAGGCAATGACAGGATGCTAGTGTAACTTTTTGGGTTTCCTGCCTAGTTAACATAGTATAGATACTTTAGAACATGGAACAGCTGATTCCTCTGAATTGTGTCACTCTTAAACCGGGGATGTTCTACCAGATGCGAAAGAAGATTGTATGAATAACTGGCGACATAAAAAGGAGATGAGAGCAACAAATGCAGGGAAGGAAAAAAACTAAAGCAGTACGGCTCCAAAAGAAAGATGTCATTTTAGGAAGTTGTGAAGTCTAGTCAATTATGATGTAGGACAGTTTTCTTTTCCCTGAGATTAATGGAGAAATGAAACCCATTCTTCCAGAATGCGGCCTGCAGGAAGGTGTCCCAGAATTTCTTTATTCTAAATATTTTGAACTAGTATTCACGTGATGGCCTTATTTTAAAAACTGAGTATGCAAGAGTCAGGAGATACGATCCTTAATGTGGTAACAGAATCATTTTTTGTGAAATGTCACAATGGTGGAGTACTGAGACTGTTCACTCTCCTTATTTCGAGAACTTCCTGCCAACTCAAATGAATAAAACCCCATACTGGATCTAGGTTAGTTCATGCACATGAAATAGATGACGGCACTGTTTATTTAGGGTTAAAGAAGTGAAATGAGCTTCTATTTATTTTCACTACTAGTTACAAGGGCAAGAGGAACAGATCGGGTCAGAGGTGTAGATTGCCAGGATCTTCAATTAATTGACTCAGATTAAATGTATTAGTTATGGGATTAGTGGGTGAAGACTCTGCTAATGGTACTTACTAAGCTGAGTGTTCAAAATATCTAACTGGATGATAAATTGCTGATAAGAAAGTGCTAAGACTATGCAAATGTCTGTAACTACGCTCAGAAGTGAAAACATCCTACCAAATGATGAACATATGATATTTATAGGTTTCTTTCGTCTTTGTGCTTCCCAGATGTGAATTCTGTTTCTGGTTTAAGGTAATAAAATCACGTGCACTCTTGTTCTGCATGCAGTCTGGCAGTAGGAACCTGTTACATGATGTGATTTCTGTGGTGTGGAATGATACTTCAGTCTTGATGAGATCTCCTACTGCAGTGCGAAGTCCTTTACTAAGGAAGTATCTGGTGAAGTTGAGCCAGCGGATGGCGCTTACTAGCCTCCCTCACCGCTCACCTTCCTGGCGCTATGTGGTAAGAATTGTGAATTGTAGTTACATTGGCTTAGTTTGGCAAAGATAGATTATTAGATAGATTATTGAATGAGTGGTTGAGATGAAGTGTTTTTGTCTCTCTCTCCTCATCTCAACCACACAGTCAATAATCTATCCAATAATCTATCTTTGCCAAACTAGGCCATTATGGTTTTGCTGAGATATATTTCCATGATTGGCTGGTTGTGTATTGGGAACAGACATGATTACTCTCTGGTTGTGGTCATGTACTGAAAGCTAATATTGGAACTAGAAAGTTAAGTACCTGTGGGGCTCATGAAATATGAACTCGAAACAGCTTAAGGATTTGATTCATGCCCTTGAAGTATGAACAAGCCATTAGCAGTTTGGCCTCATTTGGTGTGCTTCTTCTCGTCATTGGCTGGGGTCTTCCAGCTGTTCCCTATCACTTTTCAGTAGAGAAAGCAAGGTGCATTTTCGATTTTCATGATGCATGACGTGGGGAGAGAATGTGAAGGTGGGGTTGGTAGATGTGGATTCGGATATCAAATGGACTTTTTTATTTGTCCTTAGTGAGTCTTAAGCATTTTGACAATTCAACGGTTCTTTGGCAAGTTAGTGTAGCTTCTCTGTTTTGTCACGCTTGGGATTCTCCCAGTGTGATTGGCGGAGCGTTGGTAATGTCATTTCCATAGTCTTATGCATCAAATGCTGGATAGAAAATTGACTCCCACTTTGTTTGTCTGTTACATTGCTTCAAGCGATTGCCGGCTTCGGGGTGTTGTGGTCAATAGTTCCCTGCTTTTAGGTAATTTTGCTATGAACGAATTTGGGCACTTAGATTGGTTATTTCCCAGTATCGCACAAGTCTGATGAGATTTAAATTTCGTTTCTATATCAATGTGTCTTATTAGTGAAGTATTTCCGGATGAAAATTTGACTCAGATTTATAGGATATCTAAGAGATCTGATCCTAGAGGATTGATTATTATTATGATATTGTTACGTTTCTTCTGTATGTTTGTGTGACTTCAATGTTTGAGTTTATCCGAGTTTAAAGTCTTCAAAGAACTATTGTACTTGGATGAATTGTGCTTTACTCGTGTATGTTGCCTTTCTGCTGTCCTTTCCGTGTAGGGTAGACATAAAAAGCTTGGAGACAGCATTTCGCAAAACCTGTCAAGAAAACCCGGTGATCCTAGTAGTGATCCTAGTACTTGTGTTGAGAACATGGACTCTTCAGATCCAAAAGATCACGGCATGGATGAAGAAGAAATGGACGTTCCAGATATTGTTGAGGAAATAATTGAGTTGTTGCTGTCAGGATTGAGAGATACGGTAGGTTGAGTTTTCTATTCTTATTGAGATTGTATATCATATATGCCTGATGAACGTGAACATAATTCTGAATTCAAAGTAAGGCTATTTTATATTTTTAAACGAGTATAAACCACGATATGATGGTCACAACGAAGATATTATTGTTTCTCTCTCCCTGAGATATAATCTTGGCTTTCACAATGAAAATAAATCATGAAATGAGCCTCTTTTACTTACAAGCTTTGGTAGCCAGCAGGGGAGAAATACTATGTAGTAGCTACTGCTATGGTTTCAGTAAATTGCTGACATGAATGCCCACTTTTCAGTATCCAATGCCAACTTTTGTTGGTAACATTCAGAATACATTCCTCTTTATGTTAGCTCTCATCACCAAGACACTTAAGTTCAATCATTATTTATTACCGGCTAAAAAGACAATGTTTCTGCTGATCTGATACTATATGGCGTTTGTTACTTCAGGACACCGTTGTTCGTTGGTCTTCTGCTAAAGGCATTGGCCGTGTAACTTCACGTCTGACATATGCCCTGTCCGATGAAGTACTATCATCCGTATTAGACTTGTTTTCGCCTGGTGAGGTATGCTACTGCGGTTGATTGAGATCAATTCTGCAACTTCATCATCTGACCGATATTTTTTTTTTTTGACTCTCCTCACTATAAGCAGCCTCCACGAAATCATTATTTTAAGAGCTTAATATGATAGCTTCTGCTAGTACCCAAAACTTAAGTTGTGCTGATTGTTTCATTTTCCAAGGGAGATGGTTCCTGGCATGGGGGTTGCATGGCATTGGCTGAACTCGCACGTAGAGGTTTACTCTTGCCTATCAGTTTCCCAAAAGTTGTACCTGTCGTGGTGAAGGTTGTATATTTCTTATCTTGCTTAAACTGTTCTCTCTTTTTACTAGTCATCGAGAAATTAACAAGTGTAAGAGCTCCTAATTTTGTGGTTCATTCAAAATGATGTTAGTATGAATTATAAATTTTCATCTCATAGGGATCCTAGTTCTGCGTGATATGTGTTTAATACTAAGTACATGTTATGCAATTCACTTGTGTTTAAAACTGAGAATTTCAACCTCTGTATGAAACTGCTTAATCTCTCTTAGGTATTTATTCTTAATTCCCAAGCTAGGAGTCTCTAATGCTTTCTCTAGATTTTTTGTTACAACGAATCTGGCATGGTTATGGAAGCAATGAAGAAACGATCAAAATACAGTAGTTAACAGACCTAAAAACAGCATGAAAGGAACAGAGCTCGTAAGCACTCTTTCAATAATCATGACTCATGACAGACCCCCGAGGTATCAACTTACAATGCTACATTTTCAAGATGGCTCTAGGCCTGGACAATTTTGTTTGTAAACATGTATTTCTTCACGTCTTAAATGCGTCAGAATTGATACAAATATAAATTTCATAACTTTGTCCAACTTCTCACATATGAACGCATGAAGCTGTTCCGTAGGCATGCTTTATGAATTATGATAGAAATATTAACTCTCTCGCACCACCACTGCCACCAACCACTTCCAAACCCGCCAGGCGCCAGTCCATCACCATTACCACTCTCATTTTTTAAAACATAGCCTACTCCACCATAGTGCGGAGCCATTACTACCAATTATTCTCGCTTTCTCTTTACATATCTCTCTCTACTCACAGTTTCCTGTTTTCTTGCTCCACACCACCACCATTGTCGCCAGGCCCGCTGCCATCAGACCCCAAATCTCTCTCTCTCTCTCTCTCTCTCTCTCTCTCTTCCCAGTTGAGCACTAACATATTATACCCAAGTCAGATACCCAAGTCAGATTCTCAAGATCCCCAAATTTCCGATCCTAAACCAAAATGAAAGAAATTGGAACAAAAACCCAAACAAACATGGTCTTGTGTCATGGAGGTTGTTTCTTCCCAAACAAACATGTAATTTGCATTAAATGTAGTAAGTATTATGACCCAGTAAATAATGTTGGGTCTCGACTATATCATCCTACTGTTCATTATTAGGATATACATTTAACCTTTTCTTTTCACCAAATCTACCATCTCGATGGCAAGATTAACAATAATTTCTCCTAAGTTAGCATAAAGTTTTGGTCTTGTAGATCTACGAATGAGTCAGTTTACACCCTGAACAGTTCTTGTTGAACAGAATTGGTCCTCAACTGGCGGTCGGTCAAAATACTGAGTTAATGGCAAACAGTCTATTAAATATTTTTAAATTGAAGAATAATTTTAAGATGCATGGGACTTGAATTCAATTTAGGACACATTAACATTTATGTTAAGAATTTCTGAGCCCCATCTCTTGAAGACCAAATTGGCTCGCCAACAAATGATTCGGGAACTAAATCAGTACTTCTCATTCGAATGAGGAAACTGTCTCATTTGGAAGTTCTAAGAACTTGTTTGACGAGGAGGGTCCTGAACTATAATTTAGTCGTTCTTCCATGCATCAACCAGCTAATGTTCACTTATCATGTTAAGAATGTATAAGACAGTCTGATTAGAACGCCAAAGATTTGATGTTTGGCATATCTGCTTCATATTCTACATCTTAGGCACTAATGAAAAACATAATTTTTTGACAGGCCCTGCACTATGATATTCGAAGAGGCCCGCATAGTGTTGGTTCTCATGTACGTGATGCTGCTGCTTATGTCTGTTGGGCATTTGGTCGTGCTTATTTTAACAGGGATATGGAAAGTGTGCTGAAACAACTTGCACCCCACCTCTTAACCGTGGCTTGTTTTGACCGCGAGGTGCTTGACAACATCTTATTTAAATTTCTCTTGCATAAGTCTTTTCTCTTACCGTAAACTTTGCTTCCATTTTTGGTGATTATGCAATTGTATGTTTGCGCAGGTAAACTGCAGAAGAGCTGCGGCAGCTGCTTTTCAGGAAAATGTTGGCAGACAAGGCAGCTACCCTCATGGAATTGACATAGTGAATACAGCTGATTATTTTGCACTATCGTCTCGCGTCAACTCGTATCTTAATGTTGCTTCCTCCATTGCTCAGTATGAAGGATATCTTTGTCCCTTTGTTGACGAATTGCTACAAAACAAAATCTGTCACTGGGTATGTTCTTACCGTGGCAGTATGTCTTTTCCTTATCTCTATGTTTGGACTTTGGACTTGGGTATATTTGTTAAGAGTGCTAGTAGGTACAAGTTATTTGCTCGAGGAATCTGAATGAATTTTATTCCTAAGGTAATCAACCATGTATAGACTTTTCTAAATATTCTGTTCACTCACTTATAAGTACGTCAGACAATTTTCGAGAAAATTATCAGTGCATGATAGAGATAGATACTAAAATTTGCTGTAGTACTAGGAAGAGATTTCTCGTAGTTTTTCTTTAGGGAACCTACACGGAAGTATGGTAGTATAGACTCCGCATATTATTAGATCCGGACCCGCAAAACTAAAGGTGGGGGGGGGGGGGGGGGAGACAAAGACCTTACCCACTTCATGATGATAATAAACAAGAGGCAAAGTTCTAGGAAAATTAAGGTGGCCTATAAAAGGGAAAGTTAAGTCTATCTTGTGTCAACAGAATGCTGCTACGATCAGGGATCTCTTCTATGTAATTGAAAGCCTGAAACACGACTCCATGCAGATCAACACTTTCCAGCTCACTCTTTCTCATAGATGCACAAGCCTTTAAGCTACCGTTGACGCAATTCTGACATTCATCATAGTTACTATATTTTGTATATTTTCTTTTCTAGTTATATCTTTCTTTGATCATAATATTCTCATTTCAAATGTTTATTTCATAGTCATTTATTATCGAATGCGTGATAGCAATCATGTAAAACCTGCCGTTTTAATTTGAAAGGATCCTACAGCTGTGTTGTTATGTGATGTTCATTTTTCTTGGGATTAGCCAGTTAGTTCGGGTGTCAAGGTTAGTCTGAATCCAAACGACTAACTGAAATTACACCCATCTGCTCCAGAAAGGGTAGTAGATGATTGCTTAGAAATAGCCCAATGTACAATATACAGAAGTATCCTATTTCTATTAGCAAATTGTTAAGTTTAATTCTGAATATACTATATAGGGCTTGGATTGGATTGGACTGGATTAGCAGGGTTGGATTGGATTTAGTAGCTGTCCATACTTAATCATGTGTTTGGTTTTGTGCAGTATTTACTTTAGATTGCACTATGGTTAGTACAATCCGGCAAATCCCCTCATGTAGGAGGGTACTAAAATAGTGTATTAGACACCAATTTCTCACTATTTAGTCCAGGTACTAGATTAGTCCATACATAACCAACTAAGTATCTCTAGTACCACTCTATAATTAGTTCGGTACTGGCTAGTACAGCTAATACCGAGAAACCAAACGAGCCATAAGAAAGATATTCATACTGCGGTTTATGTTAGTACTATCCAAGATTAACAGACTATCTTATCACGGTTCACATTTTTTGGAGTCCTAAGCTGCTATGATGGTATTCCACATGCAACCATCATGCACTCGCCTCACTCTGCAGTTAGTTTCAGCAACAAGGTTGTTCACTGGGCAGAAAAAATGTTATGAGGCCTACATGCTCTGCTATATTTTCGTCACCCATCTGTTAAGACTTGCAACTCCAAATACTGAACTAGCACTGCGACCCTAATTGAATACTAAAACATCTATCTGGGGTCTTAGATAACCTCAATTTCTCACACCTGGTTTAGTGCGCTATGGAATATTATATTCCAAAACCAGGTGCAATATCCCAGAAACCATTACTACGGTCCTCTCACTGCAGAAGAGATATGTTTGCTAAAACTCTACCTTCATGAGGTTTATAGAGCAGAGTGCTGTCTTTTCCAATATTTGACCTGGTAGATAAATATTCCAAGATTGTTTCATATTCCATTTAGTAGAAACCTATAACTTCATTGTGAAGAAGCTATGGGAAAAGTTGGCAGTGTTTCCACGTAGGAATGCGTTCAGAACGAAGATCACATAAAATATTTCAAGAACTCTTTTTCAATGGCTCATTTCTGTTAGATTCTGTGTCCATTCGACTAGTAAGGAATTCAGATTCACATGTGATATCCCTGCTATCCCATGCGGGCAAAGCTGCATTTCCGTTCATGCTCTGAATAAATGTTTTTTCATATATCAGGAAAAACAAAATCTGTATAAGAGTAAATTGTGCTTCAATCTGTTTTATATCAATCCTTCGTCTTGGCATTCTTAGGTGTTAGTTTCTGATAAGATAACTGACTAATGGTTTCCATCTGCAGGATAAAAGTTTGAGAGAACTTTCTGCAAATGCTCTTGCTTCTCTTGTAAAATACAATCACGAGTATTTTGCAAGTTCTGTTCTTGAGAAGCTCATACCTTGTACTCTATCTTCTGATCTGTGTATGCGCCATGGTGCAACTTTAGCAGCAGGAGAGCTTGTTCTTGCTTTGTTTAAGTGTGATTTTGCTCTTTCAACAGGTAGATGCCAGTAACTGCTTTAGAAATGTGTGTCCAAATAGATTGAGATGAGATGGTTTGTGATCGAAAAATTAAACCAGTATGCTACTTCTAGCCTTTACCATATTGGGAAATTACTACCATGTAACTGCATTATACTTTTCAGCCTTTTCTTCATAGTTTTCGATTAGATTAAGGGAAAATATATCTTTATATTTGTATCTAATGTCAGAGATAAAATCCAAATTCTTGGGCACAAAGCTTGTTCAATTGTATTGGATTGCTTGAAAACTTCCACCAAGGTTATATTTTATTTATTATTATTATTTATTATTATTTTTGTTGTTGTTGTTGTTGTTGTTGTTGTTGTTATTATTATTATTATTATTATTATTATTATTATTATTATTATTATTATTATTATATACCAGTTACCATGTGTGGACTGTGAAATAGCTTAATGGAGTACTATTAAATACTTGATTGTTTACCTGAACTTTGTGGCGTTATTCTCACAAATGTAGACATGGACATGGGTGATCGATCCCTAAATGATTAGGAATTACATTCTATAATCAAGTGTGTGGATATATATGGAATTGTTTACTATCAACACACATTTGATTTTCTTTGCTAATTTTTGCATTTATCTGATTCTTTATAATTAAGAATAGAAAACTACCGTTAAAAGCCACATTTGCCCTAGGTTGCGAAATGTCAGAATATGTAAATTAGATAAAGTACTGTGATATGATCTAACACTGAACATTTGGACAATCACTTTCCATAACTACCCTAAAACACGGAGCATCAAGTCTTAACATGAAATTTGAATCATTTCAAACATTGCGGCAGTCTTTTTCTTAATAGTTTATCTGTTTACTTTTATGTTTTAATAACTGATGCTTCGCCATGTGGAGGTTTATGCATTACTGTTCCTAGAGATTAGGAGATGCTGTTGATCCTCCGATGATCTCTCTTGTTTGTAGAAGTTGCTTTCGTTTTTTTCCTTCTAAAGTCCTAATTCAGACCGTCTAGTCTAAATTGCACATTGTAATTGTTGGTTGGACTATACTATGCCTTAACACAGGGATTTCTTGTTGCAGATATGCAGAAACGTGTTGCTGCCATAGTTCCTGGCATAGAGAAAGCACGGCTATACCGTGGTAAGGGTGGAGAGATCATGCGTTCTGCTGTTTCTCGCTTCATCGAATGTATCTCCACAGCTCATGTGCACTTGCCAGAAAAAGTAAAAAGAAGTTTACTAGATACACTCGGCGAGAACTTGAGACACCCCAATTCTAACATACAGGTTTCAATGTTCTTACTTCTTCACTGCATCTTTGCTTTCATATTCTGTACCTTGATTATGAATATTTGGTCTATCCAATGTTTAGAATGCCGCTGTTGAGGCCATGAAGCATTTTGTTCCAGCATACCTTGTCAATGCCGATGATAAAACTGTCAATGATATCATCTCCAAGTACCTAGCACAGTTGAGTGATCCGAATGCAGCTATAAGAAGAGGTTCTGCATTGGCAATTGGTGTTTTGCCTCTTAACCTTCTAGCTACGAGGTGGAACGTTGTGCTATCAAAGCTTTGTAGCTCTTGTGCGATTGAGGTATTCCTAAGGAAGGTTTTCCATTCTGTTGGTTTTGATATTCACTAGTCAGCATTTAGAAGGAACCTTACCGGGGAAAAATCAATACATGACTTGTAACTTGTGCACGCAGGAAAATCCTGAAGATAGGGATGCAGAAGCAAGGGTAAATGCTGTTAGAGGTGTTGTATCAGTCTGTGAAACACTAACTGGACCAGCGGCATTTCCTGATTGCTTTTCTGAAGAGGACTATGTTTCTCTGTTATTCTTCATCAAGAGTAAAGTGATGCATTGTTTATTTGAAGCTCTTAATGATTACTCAGTGGATAACAGAGGTGATGTAGGCTCCTGGGTTCGGGAGGCTGCATTGAATGGCCTTGAGAAATGTACATACATTCTCTGTGAAAGTGATTCCAGAGGCTACTCAATCAAATCACATGAAGTTGAATCTGAGCCAACAGAGCTCAACAGTGATGAGGCTGCAAATGATGATGCGTGTAAATTTTTTGACTCTAAACTAGCCGTTTACTTAGTGGGAGGAATTGTTAAGCAAGCGGTGGAGAAAATGGATAAAATAAGGGAAATAGCTGCGAAGATTCTTCAAAGGATTTTGTATAACAAAACCTTCATTGTACATTCAGTGCCTCACAGAGACAAGTTGGAAGAAATCATTCCCAGAAAAGGGGATACAGAATGGGGGGTAAGTGAGTGAATTCTCTAAGCTTCTTTGCCAGTCATTTTCATTCAGTTGATGAAGTTACCAGTTTCTACTTACCTGCAGGTTCCTGCTTTCTGCTATCCTCGATTTGTACAGTTGCTGCAGTTCAGTTGCTACAGTAAGTATGTGTTATCTGGGCTAGTCATTTCTGTTGGCGGGTTGCAGGATTCTTTAAGAAAGGCATCTCTGACCGCTTTGTTGGAGTATCTTCAAGCTTCCGACACTGGGAGCGACGAGCCAAACACAAAAGAGTCTATCTTATCGACCGATGTTCTTTGGGTTCTCCAACAGTACAAAAGATGTGACAGAGTAGTCGTACCTACTTTAAAGGTAATCTCTTTTCGCTATGCTGGGATGGTTTGATATATTGAAACTGAAGAAAGAAATAGTACATCCTCTATAAAAACACAAAAGTGACACAGAAGAGATCCAACAGCACTTGATGACTCAAGGAAGATTAAGTGCCGCTAATTGCTGATATTCCAGATGCATAAATCCCATGCAAGCATACATTCAGTAGTGGGGCCATTAGAGAACCTAAAACTTGTTTCCTTTGATGAATCATATTGTAGTTCTCCCAAGGCTGGTACTAAGATAGGACTAGCTTTATACTAAGGGCCAGTTTGTTTATGCTGTGGCATTTTAGAAAGCAGCTGGGGCAGAAGTGCTGTGAGAAAGCTGCGGTAGAAATCCACTTAAACAGTGTTTGGTAAATTTCATATACAACCTGCTGTGGAAACGCTTTCTTGCATTTTGTGTTTGGTGGATCTTGCTTTAGAATTGTTGGAAGTATTGAAATGACATTATCAGACATGGTTGAATTTTATAGCAATTAGATAGGTAATTTTGGAATTTATTGTTATGGAATGGATAAAAAGGTCTATTAATAAAATTATCAAAAAGCAGGTCCAAAAAGCAACCCCTCCCCTGCTTCTCAAAAGCTGTGGTGGAAAAACAGTTCCTCTCCAGAAATCTGATAAATAAAAATTTATCAAACACATCAACAACTGCTTTTGGCATCCAAAGCAGCCTTCTAGAAAGCAAAAGCATTGCCAAACGGGCTCTAAGCAATTTCAGACACTTACTTTTAACTAAGATGTTTATTTCTTCAAATTATTTGGACTACCTTGTGCCATCACTTGTGATGCGAGATTTTTTTGCATGCTTCTAGTATTCTAACCATTTTGATGGGATCAACTTTTTCATTTCAGACTATCGAGATTCTCTTCAGCAAGAAAGTTTTCTTGGAAATGGAGGTAAGTCACACTCAATCGCGGTCCAATTTTCTTCTTGTGCTTAGTAGGGCTTCACATTGATGGTTTTGCTCTATCTAAGATATACACCACTATCATTTCTGTAACTCTGCATGCTTGTAGTGTTTGAGACTACTGATCTAATGTTGGCATTCTTATTCCAACATTAAGAACTGATGTGCGGTTTTCATGCAGTCAGTTAACTAACTCTTCGTTATGATGCCAGGATCAAACTTCAGTTTTCTGTGCTGGCCTTCTGGATTCTCTCGCTGTTGAGCTGAAGGCATCAAGAGACTTCTCAAAGCTATATGCCGGAATCGCGATACTCGGATATATAGCCTCATTGTCCGATCCCATTCGCAGCCGGGCTTTCGCTTCTCTTTTGACATTCCTCGGCCACCGATACCCTAAGGTTTGTGGTCAACACAAGCTTCCAGAGTAATACTAGTGATGTATTGACTCATGATTACACTTCCTAGAAATAAGTGATTTGATTCTAGTTATGTATGGTAAAGTAGAAACTAGCCAAATTGCTTATGGTGTTTTTGGGTTTCATATGCAACAGATACGGAAAGCTTGTGCAGAACAGGTATACCTGGTTCTCCTGCAAAGTGGGGATGGAGATGTAATTCCAGGGGATCAGATGGAGAAAGCACTTGAAACTGTTTCAGAAACTTGTTGGGAAGGTGACGCCGAAGAAGCAAAGAGCAGAAGGTTACAATTGTTTAGCATGGCTGGTCTGGATTATGCACAATCTATTAAAGGAAGCCATCAGTTATCAAACGACGAAAAGAAGCCTGCGAGTGATGAGAATGCATCATACTCTTCACTTGTTGATTCCGCTGGATTCTGATTTCATAAATCACTATTATTTCGTCATGTTGTAAATGGCTAGTTTTGATGAATGGATTTGTAAAAGTGAGGGAAGGCTGCAGGGGGACTTCAATATCTTCTTTAACCTTGCCAGGCACTGTTGTTTTGGTTTGCAATGCTCCCCCGTTATTCCAGTTTTGCAGAGGTTCGTCGTGAAATGGTTTTAGTGTTGACCTTTGATGTCTTAGTTTGTTGATTTGTGTAATTTATTCGGCAATCTTTCAATATGCAGGAGTAAAATTGATTCATTTTTATCCTAAAAAAAATTGATTTATTTTTCCTTGTCATATTCAATGTTTTCTCTCGGAGTTTTGCAGTCATGAATGAATGCCTTCTGTAATAGAGCATTGCCTCCATATCAGTGCAGCCACCCACAATGATTCCACAATTCACCCGGAACATGTTTCAACAAACATTAATTTCACCAAAAGATCAACAAGCTGCATATGACTTTTCAGTAGTTATGGACCACCTGAAGCTTAGTAGTTAGCTTAGTAAGACATAATGTCTTAAAGCATCACTAATGATCATGGAGAAACCAGTTCATGGTCACAAAGGAGTGGAGAGAGAGAGAGAGAGAGAGAGAGAGAGAGAGAAGCACATAACCGGAACATGTTTAGATCACAAAATTTATGAAAGTATCGAGAACCAAACTGTTTCCAATCCACTATGTTACATAAAACATAATTCAAGACAACCTCAATGAAAACAAAACTTTGTATAGGTCTACAAATACAACAATCTGGAATTATAACACCATGTATTGCGGATCCGAGCTTCCATCTCGGACAGCTGAAAATTAAATTAGCCTTTTCATTAATTTAACCAGGGGAAAACCTTGGGAGATGAAGGCAAGCGAGCAGTAAGAACTTCAACTCCAGTCTCCGTTACCTGTATAAAGACGTTGAACATCGCAAGTAAGAACTGTGCCGACATAAACTCAAATGAATGCTAAGCTATGAAGATTCATCCAATAGATACAACTAGCTGGACTAGAGTCCGGTCAATTCCAACGACGTTCAAATGGGAATATGAACAAATCCAAGTTGCCAAAGTTCATGTAGAAGATCGCAGGAATATGATATAACCATCTTACGGTGTGTTTTTTATTCATCGGAAATTATCTTATGGTTTTTAGCCACAAACTAACTGATAAATTTAATTAAACTGCATGCATCCAAGGAATAGTAATGAACATATTATCAGAGGAGACATTCATCTGTGGTAAGATTAACCATAGAAATGACTACTGAAAATAAAGAAGCAGATACTTGTGAGACAATAACTCTTGATGCAATAACAAGATATAGTTACCAGAAGTGTGTGCTCAAACTGAGCACTGCGTTTCCCGTCTGCAGTAACAGCTGTCCATCCATCAGGCCACATCCGATCACGCCAAACCCCTATTGAAAAACCATAAATTAGTTAATAGCTGGTAAATTAAGCTCGTGAAGCAAAGGTTCATTAGTAGACAAGAGAATTACCCGCATTGATCATAGGTTCAATTGTAAAGGTCTGTCCAGCCTTCATTACCCCAACAGCTTTATTTCCTACTTGGGTTAAGGTCAATCCAGAGGCATGAATGACATATAGAAATACAAAAGTAGGTGATATATTTAAGAAAATTTAACCAGATCACATTTACGGCTCAGATAACATTTGTAATTCAGTTCTCGCAAGAGAATGAATGAATCTATGACGTTGTCTGTAAGGATACTAGCATAATGGGGAATATTTGGTGCACAATGAAAGAGCTCCCCGATACCATGACCGCAGTATGATTTTACCTGTTTTCACAAAAATACAATGAATCACAAGCATTCTCATCAATGTCATCTACCGTAATTACAGTACATAGGATCTAGAGCGTATAATTACCACAGATAATCCTGACATAGTAGCATGTCGATTGATCACTTCACCGATTTCTCTGAACCGTACCCCGGGCTTCACTGGAATAGTATGTAAGAAGTTAGATTTGTGATCTTGATGACAAAAAAAGATGAGAGAACATTACTGAATATACAAAACTCATCACAAAAAGGTTCATAATCATAGTTAGAAGAATCAAGTTTTTTCCTCTTCCAGAATCGCAGAATTTTCCATATATAAAGAAAATTGAAAAACCAAGACATACTTGTCCCCAAGAAAACGCAATCCTCAGACGACGTTATCATACGACTAGCAAATGACAGATGCCTAAAGGCATTAATTTTTCTATAAAAATATTCAATTTTTAACAAATATTGTAACTTCAGAATTTGGTATAGATTGATGTCAGAAAAACGGTAAGAGATTATGTAGAGAATGAGTGGAGGTAAGCTCCACCAATATTAATGTGTGTTCGGTAAAAAAATTTGTTTGTAAATGCTTGCAGTTCCATGTGATTACTCTCGCGAAGATGGAGTAGATGTAGATACAAGGCTTGAAAGCTTCTCCATCCAAAGGTCCAAATGACGTATCAAAGAAAGAATGTTCCATTGCAGTAACATAGAATCAAAACTGATTATATTTATATTCTAATGTAAGAACATATAGACCAAGCAGGATTCATACTTCAACTTGTGTTTCTGCTGAAAAGGGACCGTTAAGCATCATAAATAACACCATTTAAGGACACATGTAGAGAACTATAGCATGAAGAAAATTTCATTCTAGGCAGTAAGATGGAGTAGGCATATGAATAACAAGTTTGTCTTGATGAAATCAATGAAGTCCAGATGCAAACATGAAAATAGATATTAGGCACACAGCACAGCAGATGCGAGAAAACAATCGATAATAACTACTTCAACAGCTATTGAGTAGGAGTAGCAATACTCCCAAGTCCAAAAAAGCTAAGCAACACCGAAAATGAGCTGCTCTTATTTTTCTTTTGTTCGATTGGTTAAAAGGTTATCTAGTTACGCATTAACAAGCTTCAACTTTGGAACATTATAAGGAAAAGTGAAATACCTGAAAGTCTGTTACTATGAAAGAACATGTGCACAATTTATCATGCTAGTAAGTCCACACACAAGTTTGAAAGTTTCTAATTTAACCAGAGGTATTATAAGATTCTTGAAAGCATTCTAGGAGTCAACAGCAAAATACAATTGGAGAATAGAAAGAGCATCAATGACCATATATTGAAAAGAAACAAGTGGGAGGGGAAACATCCTTGGTTCCATGCACATTGCAGACAATATTAAGCAGTCTGATCAATAGTCAATGCAAACATACCCATTGCTATTGCCTTTTCCAAGCACTCATAAGTACACTGAACCAGCTTAATAGATGCTTCATCAACATTACCGACAAAGAACGTCTCGTTGAGGTCACCTGCAGGAAACAAAACATATCAAATAACTCAACCAAAAGTCAAACCTTCAATTTAATTTAACCTCCTATTCTAACTGCAAAAGGCACACGCTCCTTACCGTGAACACCTTTATAATACACAGTCACGTCAACATTTACAATATCACCATCCTCTAGTTTCCTGAAACATTAACAGCACAATCAGAAGGGCAATATTACAACCTGACACAAGAGGCATGAAGGTCGTTATAAGATCCCACAGGAGGAACATAGTAGAATTAGGATGTTATAACGTAACAGAAGCTTAATGCCTAAAAAAATCAAAAAATAAAAATAAAAAGGAGTAAATTTCCAACAGAACAGGAAAGAATTATTAATTGTGTCAAAGAAATGACTATTCAATAGTGTGAATTAATTTGAACATTGAACAAAACAGAGGATAAGCAAATGAATAAACGTATTAATACCTTGCATCAGGAATCCCGTGGCATATTACTTCGTTAACTGACCTGATAAAACCAGACAGCAAAACATATTCAGTTATTGCATGTCAATGACACAAGTTGATTCAAAGAACATAAACACAGGAAAAGTACCTACGTGCAGCATGACTTGGGGAAAAAATGATAATTTAGTGGAGACGGATATCCTCCTGCGGCAAATAAGACAAGACTAACATAAGTAAACCAAGCAATCAGCAGGCTTACAGTATTGTATCAACCCAAACAAAACAACTGTATATTAAAACAGAGTACTGTCAATATATCTTCCAATCTCAAGCTTGCATATGACCAACGTTTGTGCTAGCAGTAACTGACAGAACCAACATACCGGCAGCAATTGTTGCTTTGTGGACCACGTCATCAATTTCATCAGTAGTCACTCCCGGCCTAATAGCTCGAGCTGCTGCATCCAGAACTTCCCTTGCAATCTAGAGAAAACACATTTGAAGCTATAGAATTCACAACTCTGAAATAATTTGAACATGATCTACGAAGAAGCCATTTGAAATATAAGTTGCTACATAAGACAAAACTCGTGAAGTTTCTTTCATGATTATACTTCATATTGAGAGAGAGAGAGATGGTTGAAAGAACTTACCCGGCAAGTTTCTCTCATTCTCTCAATTTGATCAGCAGACTTGATCTTCAGAGCATAACATAGGAAAACATTAGTTAAATGGAAAGACTGGTCATATTAGGCGAAACACTTATGTGATGTACTTTATTTCAGAAGACAAATGGGTACCTCAACAACATGCTGTAGATCACTATTGGGCTCAATTTTAGGAATCCCCTGCAGTTAACAGCATACATGAGATCCAGAGAATACTTCAGCGTAACCAAAAAGCTCCACAATAATAAATAATTGAAGCAACTAGAAAATCAGCACAAAAAAGCACAACTCCAGTTAGCCAGAAACCTAGCAAGAAACTTAAATGCTCCAACTAGATATACCATGTCACTTGCAAACTTAATTCACATAGAGATGTGTTGAAAACATGTTGGGATAAAAAAGGTTAGCAAAGTGAAGTCTGGACAGTTGAACGAAGGATATAACTTACATCGATTGCCCAGTCAGGTTCATCGACGTTAGCAGGTACTGCGCGTCTCTTCGATATAGGGTAAGGCCTTAGTGTCCTATACATGAATTGAGTAAAGAATTGAGTTTCACAGAAAAAATAAACATCCCCTTTCCAAAATAAAACACACACAGAAGAGCAGATTCAAAAGTGAACTTTTATCCTGTATATGAAAAAACATTATAGAATGATACCCTGTCCAATCAAAATGAGGAAGCTTGGGTGTTCGACCCTGCCCTCTCTTCACGCAATATAGCCAACCATCCTCCTCCTTGGTGGAGTTTTGTTCACCAAGAGTTGATAGCTTTGCCTTCAAATGAGCTGATTTATGAGAATTCCATGATTCCTTGAAACACTCTTGAGAGCTGATGCAAATTAAACTTAAATCAGAAGAAATACAACAGGGTAGGTTACAGCACTGAAAGGAGTGCAAGTGTTTTGAGTGTGGCAACATGGAACTTAACCAGCAGAAGATCTAGTTATCTGAGTGAAATAGGTAAATTTGGAAAATGAATTTCGTCCTTCCATGGATTTCTGGACAAACATTGTTTTAAAACGTGTTAACTTTTAACTTCTAAACGTGTTAACTTTTAACTTCTATGAGTGAATTAGGTGGAGTTAGATACTAGACTGTGTCCTTCCACAGATTGCTGGGCATAGATAGTCTGAGAAACCTACTCAAATCCAAACATGTAGCTGTGTAGATAATTCCTTATGACTTCAAACTCATTTCTACCCAATGAAGTATAGTTGTCAAAGCTTGATACGTATCGTGTATCGATAGTAGGATTTTCATATAGTGTATCGTATCGCATCGCGTATGCTGACCCTTGTAGGGAAGAGTTTATTGGTTGCATCTGGCATTTACTTTCTTATACAATATGTCTTTAATACATATGGAGTTGATCTGGTAGTCTAACCAGCACCACCACGTATTAACATCTTTTGTGTGCAGATAGATTATAGAGTCCCATTATAAAGGGATGTTAATATATTTTAGCCTCATGTCCAATAATGAATCACATATTCACATTACATAAGTGAGAGTAATAGTTAATTAGAAGAATTAAGTGGATTGTTAGTTATATGTAGGATTGTGGGGTATATGATATCTATGTGGCATCGTTTTAGTAGTTCAATATTCTTGCTATATGTGGCAAAAGCACCCAATTAAATTGAACATAAAACTGAAAATACTAAAGTTAGGGATCTCTAATCAGTCCCTACTACGAACGCAATTGTATTCCACTAGAATCATGTAAATAGAACACTTTGTCTTCTATCTGGTATTGTCTTCTTCAGTCTTTCTCTTCTGAAGGCTAGATTAATTATCAAGAATTCAAGACAACTGAGTTTTTTTTACTGCAAAGATTGAGGTAAACCCGGAGAAGCAGGACCATCTAACAAAATATTCATATAATCCATGCAATACAAAGTTCTATATCAATTGGTTTTGACAAACCTAGCCATGTTTCAGTTCTTAAATGTATCATGCGATACGCGATACGTATCGTATCGGATGTGCATCACTCGATACAGTTTGATACACTTTCATTAGAGATACAGCGAACGATACGTAACGCTGATGGCATGTAACGCACGATACATATCGAGTATCGCGCGATACTGATAACAGAGAGTACGGGTAACCAAGTTATGCAGTTAGCATCCATTTGTTACCACAATTGAGCAATAAAAAAGAAGTTCAATATAAGTTAGTCATGCAAATTTGCATATCATTATCTTGAGCAAAAATAACTGTGTTTCTATTTTTTTCATTTGTTTCTATTTTTTCATTCAGCAGTATCCGCCTAGTGAAAAAATATATATATATCCACAGCAAGCAGGAAGATGTTACCAACCAGAAAGCAGCACCTTCTCGAGGAAGCTTCAGCTCCACACATTTAGGACACCTACAAAACAAGTGGGAGTATGGAATAAGCAACCAATAAGGTACTTACTGGGAAGGAAGAGATTACATGGAAGATGCCAATAGTTAACACACGATGCTAAAAGGCCGATAGTTCTCGAGAATCGAAGTATTAAAGCTTCAACAAAAAGACATTGTACTCAAGACTTTTCTTTCATTTTACTCCTAATCACTACTCCACAACCCCAACCCCAACCCCAACACCAACCCCAACCAGCAGAAATTCTTCCTCTTTCTCTGTGTCTCTTCATCTCACCATTCATATAATCATTTTCTCTCAAGACTTGCATCTAGCCCAGGGTTTCAAAAAATGGCAAAAGCGGCGCGGAGCGGCCGTGTTGTAACGGAAGCGGTATCGAGCGCAACCGTTTTTCCCGTACGCGTCGTGTAAATTTTATTCCCACAAAAAACAGCCGTTTCGCGTCAGTAACGGGAAAACGGCCGTTTCGCATCGGAAAAAACGGGAAAAATGGGAAAAAAGGAGAAAACGTCCGTGAATATTTTCTAAAATTCACACATTCGATCCCCGCTTTCCGTTACAGTCCCTCCGATATAGTTCGATCCCGATACACGCGACCGCGACCGATACATCAGCCGCTTCCGTTTTTCAAAACCTTGATCTACCAACATCCACCTTTCCACCTGCTATTGAGAATGTCCCAGTAAATATACAAAAAAGTCTTATTCCCCTCAGATTGGATTCCCCAGTAACACTAGAATGGTCAAATAAGCCTCATGAGATAATCGGATGAAGCGAACAAAGCATTTCAAAGTCTTAGTAAAAGGATTTCAATCTTCATTTAATTCACAACCCTAAATAGCATTCATCATTAGTATGATTAGAGAAAAAAGGGGTCTCCTTTAGCCCCCCAACCAACATAGCATTCTTATTCTGAGCAAGACAACAAGATATATGAAGAATCAAAGATTACATACTGGAGATTTGCAGGCTTGGCACATTTAGCACAGACTAGATTAGACATGGCCGTTTCTGATCCACCACCGGCCATCGGAACGATAGCTGCGTACAAAGAGAATCAACAAACAGAGAGTTAGATACAAAAACGGTGTTAATCGGATATCAAAGCGCTGGAATTGATGATGATTTAGAGACCTTTGAGCTGAAGACAAACTCGTTGATGGCGACGAAGACAGCGATTTGGGAAGAAGACGACGACGACTAGGGTTTATCTATCTTGCGGAGAAGATAATTTGGGTTTTATTGCCTCGGTGATACGAAGCGCACGGGTGAACTTGATTCTCCACAGTTCATAATTGCGATAATTACAGAAATCACCAAAAACTAATACTAAATATTCATATCTCCCCCCCCCCACACACACACACTTTTTTTTATGGTAAGTTCACCCTTTATTATAGACTGTGTTTAGGGATGGCAATGGATCGGATTCGGATCGGATCCACCTATATCCATATCCGGATCCGATCAAAATAAGTAGATTCATATTCGATCCACATTCGACCGGATCCTAAACGGATTCGGATCGAATCTGGACCGGATTTAATTTGCAATATCCATATTCGATCCGACAATCCAAATCTCCAGAAACGGATCTGATTCGGATCCAGATTCGGATCTGGGTATTTCTTTTAGTTCTCATAAAAAATACACAGCAAATTTCAAAAAAATATGAAAAAAAGAGTCGCCACACCAAAAAAAAAATCTGCCTAAAAAGTACAAATATATTAATTTATTTTTAGCAATATGGAAAACGTAAATCTACCAAGAACTATAAGCAAGCCATTCAATTCATCAAAAAAAAATAAGCAAGCCATTTAAAGGTTAAAGGCACCAAATATGTTTAAAATTGTCTACAAATTCAATCAAAACAACACTAAAATTGTCCATAACCATAGTGGAATATTTTCTCCAGGTCTGAAAACATATTGTGTAGTGATTAGTGTAATGTATTTATATATATGTAGGCAAAAACATAATTTTTTATAACTCTGAGGGTATTTTCGTAAAACTATGTGTGTTCGGATCCTTTCGGGTTGGATATCCATCGGATATCCTAATATATTCGAATCGAATCCGGATACGGATCGGATTTTGGTTTTTAATATCCATATCTGATCCATTTTAATATGGATCGGATTCGGACTTGATCCATTCGGATCAAATCACTCGGATTTCGGATCGGATCGAACCGCATTGCCATCCCTAACTGTGTTTACTTAGGCCTATCTATTACAACTTGGGCTAACAGACTCGCAATTGAGAAAGGGCATTAATAGATAGCCCTAGGCAAACATAGTCGAATATCCAAAAATGTAAAAATACGAATTCAATCAGCTCAACTACACGCTAAAGGTAACACAACATACTTTCTTGATGCTATGATCCAACTTTGGATATAGGCACCGGAGGGGAATAATCTATATGGCCGCAATTATTACGGGGTTAAAACTTAAAAGATATTTTGCACCAATAACGGAACAAGGTTTACCCTATTTGCACATAGAAATAATGTTTCTGCAACAAAGGAGGTCGATGAAGTGGAAGGACCTCACAGAAAGCTTACCAAATTGAATCCCTATTCTCAAAAGCAGAGGCACCATAAAGCAAACTAACACACCAAGATTAATTTGCTTTCCTAGAGTATGATATGACACATTCAGGGTTATAACTAATCTTAAAGTTTTAGAACAAAAATGATGAAAGTGTCATTTCCAAAACAAAAAAAATGTGAAATTGTCTCTGGATCAAACCTAAGGGGGTGAAAGTGTATTTTACCCTTGTTCAAACCAGTTTGCGCACTTTGACTCGTTCAGATGTCTCTGGATCAAACCTAAGGGGGTGAAAGTGTCTTTTACCCTTGTTCAAACCAGTTTGCGCACTTTGACTCATTCAGAAGTCGTGTAGAATCATCAAAAGTTCAATAGCAGTAGTTTTGTAATTCATATGCTGAATTTGGCACATGAATAATGAAATTAGGCATGCATGTAAAGCAATCAACTGGCATGTTTATACATTACCCAGCAATTTTTGTTAAGATTCAAATTTAGGCATAATCAGCATTATCGCAACCTTGTCTTGATGTTTTTTCCTGAGAAATTACATCATATCTTACGTGTCTAGCCGGTTTCGAAGTCGAAAATCATGCAGGGGCTTCAAATGCTCGACCAATAAGCTAGCTATTATTTGCACTTAAATTTATCTTGAAAACTGAACGATAATATACTTCATCATCTATTGTTTCAATATTTTTTTCTAAAATCTTACCACTATGCTTTGGCAGATTTACTGAAACAGGCCATTCATTCTGATAGAACTTGGTACGTTACACTACCATCCACACGCTGGGTTATTTCAGCTTACAAGTTACAACAACAGGTTACAACTGTACATTTTACTAGTCAACCAAAAACATAAACATCATCACACGTCCGGCGTAAACGGCACACCGGTGGCCGGTATCCACATTTCTCCCTGCACAAACCTCCTCGGAGTAAACATCGCAGCTTCCCTCGCATCTCTGATAACATGAAAACCAGGCCAATTAACCCTTCCACTAGTAGAACCACCAACACCGGAATTCATATACTCCCCATAATACAAAGTCGACAGCGCATAGTCCCCCCTCCACTCAGTCCACCCTTTCGGATGAATCAACCCATCAAGATCCGTCTTCAAGAACACCGTCCTCGAATACCTCTTCCACGGCCGCCCCAGAAAGCTCTTGAACCGGTGCTTGACGGCCGCAAACTCCGGCGCAGGCGCGACTCGCGAGTTCACTATCGATATCCCGGTGTTTTGGTTGGGATTGTCCCTTCCCTGTGCAGTGACCATGTTGGATTGGTGATCCATAGGCTTCCGTACGAAAATGTCGCAGTTTTGAAACACGGTCGAGGAGTCGCCAAATATGAAATCGACTGTTCCATAAATGTGACAGTCGCGGTAGAATTGCCTCAGGGAGTGGACGTAGAGCGTGTCTTGGTAGCCTCTAAAGCTGCAGCGGTAGAAAACTGATAGATCCGAGGCCGCCATCAACGCCACGGCTTGGTGTTTGTGGGGCCCGGCAGTGTTCTCGAACGTCATGTCCCTTGCCCAAAACCCGTCCCCAGAAACACCTGAAAAAATAAGTAGTAAGTTATCAAATATCTGATAAGATTTTCTCATACTAGTTTACCTCTCTAATGTGACCAGACTCTCTCTACTGGGACCAGACTATTGAGAACTTTAAGACTAACAGCTGCTGGTTCCCACTTCATAAAAAAAAACATCGGTCGTTGTATCTTACCAAATGTGGCGGAATTTAGTGTGGTGGCGCCATCAACGACATTGCGGTTGCCAGTCACTATGGTTCTGCCAATGCCATCGCCTACGAACATGATGTTCTTCATGTGACGTTTGATTTCAACATTCTCGTTGTAGACGCCGGCTTTGACATAAACCACTGTTCTCTTGGATTCGGACTGGCTTGTTTTGGACAGGGCAGCGACTGCCTCGTTGATGGTTTTGTAATTGCCGGAGCCATCTTTGGATACTACGAGGTCGGCTTTGGATTTGGTGGCATCCCATGTTGCTAAGAGACCCCAAATTTGGTTAGAATGGGGGGTTTTCACTTGTCCTGGAAAAAAACATTCAAAACACCTTGATATCTTTCATATGACTATGAAATAAATACAGTTTTGTGTATTATATTCTAGCGTTACAGATCATTGCTAGCTCAGTTGTGACATATAAAGTGTTAAATAGCATTCCTAAAAGTGTAAGAAGTGTAATCCTTAACATTTACAAGAATATGTACCGTTTCACGTCCTTTGGAATTACATGCAAAGAGTTGTTGAATCACAGTCGTCTCTATAAAAACTACATTGTTCTGTTAAGAAATAACTAACGAAGTGTGGTAGCTCAAGTGGTAGAGCGTTGACAGTTCCTGCATGAGGTCCCGGGTTCAAACCCTATAGACTATGAAAATAATTTCTCAAAAAAAAAAGTACATATTAACGAATTAGAGCTCCATTTTAATCTTCATAATTTTCAGTACATTTTAAAAGAACATGAACACATAACACGATTATCCTGCAACTCACTCTTTAAAAATCTTATCTAATACAACTCTATTGTCACGATACAGTAAAAGCTATTCTTGTGGATAGAATTGAGAAATGCAAAAATAAAAAGTGAAAATGGACGATTATTTTAACATCCGAAACTAAAATGATTGACTCTAATATGTAGCTTGTCGTCATCGTAGGTTGGATATTTTAGATCTTTATAATATCGGCATCCTTGAAGTCTACTGTATATTTATTGTTAGGCTCCGTTTGGTTGGTGGTAAATCATTTTCCTGTAAAATATTTTTCCTTGTTTTGGTGTTTTGGGGCTGTTTGGTTGCAGGTAAAATATTTTCCAGAGAGTGAAGGAGCACGACAACAACTCATACTAAAACCAATAACCACCACTACCTCCTACCTCCACCACGACCCACCACCGCCACCCATCACTGTCACGGCCGTCACGGCCAGTACTGTTTTGACAAGTGTCACCCAAACACGAGAAAAAAATAATTACAGAAAAAAAAATTCACACAAAAATTTTACTGTGTAGAAATTTTCCTAGTAAAACACTTTTATGCGGACCCTACAGAGCCTTAGTTTTGAGTCTCCTACATGTAATAAGTCAGTCTCTCCCAACGGCGGATCTGTGTAGAGGAGAGTGGGGGTTATAGCCCCACTCAACTTTTAAATTTTGAAATTTTACCCTTCATTTTTTATGTTTTGTCAATCTAGCACCACATAAATTGCACTTTAGCCCCCACTCATTATTACACAAAATTAAAACTAACATTTATGTTATTTTTTCTTAATTTAGCCCCCACTGAAATGAAATTCTGGATCTGCCCATGGTCTCTCCTACATGTAGTAGGTCACCTCTCACATTCTTTTTTAACTGGTTGGATACAGGCTATTTCACTTATCTATTTCACTTATACTATGGTAAGTTTTGAAAGAATCTTGTTCCACCAACATGCATGTGTACGTGTCACAGAACCGAATATCTCACATCATATCTGTTGCAAAATTACAAAATGTTGCATTAGCTACTACTCCAGCTGTCTTATTTATGTGTCATACTTTTTATTCACGAAGAATTTTGATAATGTTATTTCATTGGTCAAACGATACATTAGAATGATGTATCTTTTTGCGGTTTTGTAAAGCTACAATCACTCTACAACACTATAATAAAATTATAACTTTTTCTACAACACTATAAAAAAACATAACTTTTTTTATTGAGGAACTAAAAAGGAAAAAAAAAAGTATAACAAGTCCTAACATTGTTTAACTAGACAAATAACCTCCTTAAAGTGTTTAGTGCATGGTTAAAGTAAACAAGGACACATAACCATGCTAAAGCGACTTACCAATGCTTTGGTTTCTCATACTAGTGGTAGTAGCTTCATGAGTTCCATACCATGCCAGAGCTTTCCCTAGCAACAAAGTCAAGTTCTGAGCCACCTTACTACTACTCTCAAACCCCAACCCTTTCTCTTCCAAACCATCCAAACAGCTCCTATGGCTCGCCATCGCCGCGCTTAGCCACGTAACCGCGTCTTCACGGTTGTGGCCATAACCCGAGTCCAACCTCTCCAGCCTTAGCCCAGCATCTTCATAGAGCTTGGCACAGTCACCTAAGACGAGCCCAACTTGGTCCAATCTCTGCCCTGACCCGTAAGGGGTCAGGCTGGCCCGGGCCCAGGTCAGAGCATCCTCGACCCCGGCCCGGGCCATTCGCACAGCCTCATTGGCTTGGAGTTTGCATGATATGGTAGAAGTTGTGGCCAAGAGAAGAACAACAACAAAAAATGTGGTGGTGGTGGTGGTGGTGGTGGTGGCGGCGGAGGTGGTTGACATTCCGGCGGTACAACGGCGGTGAAGAGAGATAGCCAGCTGTGCTGTGGTGGTGGTGGTGGTGGTGGTGAGTGAAAGAGACGTAGAGGTTTGGATGTTGTCATATGTGAAGCTAACTCCTTAGTAGAAGTTGCCACGTCCTCAGCCAGGTGTCATTGTGGTGTATGACGTGTGAACTTTATGCGGTTGCATTAAAACCACAGAGAAGAAGAAGTCAGAGTAGTTATATTTATCAGGACGTGAGATGTTATGTAGCATCGTAAATAGGTTACTTGCAGTTGAAACTAGTGAGATTATGAAGGAATAACCCAAATATTTAAGGCTCAGAGTGTTGTTATCATAGACAAAAATTACTACGTACTCAGTATTAGAGACAAATTATTTTTCTACAAAACCTTACTTCGATCCTAAGAAAGAAATACTACCTCCGTTTCTTCTCTATCACACCGGTTTGACTTTTTGACTCGTATCTGGGTCACTTTGACCGGATGATTTGGATATCAAAACGATGTAATTTTTTGACTATTTTTCGCCGTGTTCTAGAGCAACCTTTACTCTACAACGTCATGAAAAAATTATCAAAAGATTCAATCGTTTTGCTACGCAAATCACCGGATCAAAGTGACACAGTAAATAGTGACATAAGTCAAACCGGTGTCGTAGAGAAAAAAAACGGAGGTAGTATATTTTTTCTTTCCTGAAATGCATGGCTAAGAAAGATTGAGGTCACGAGAACGTACGTGTTGTAAATCCGGAAGGCTTTGCTGTTTTGGCTAAGCTAGAGCCAGACAGTGGGCTTGTACATAAATTACTATGATACTGCTAGCTTGTGCCAACTATATCCTAGCTAGCTAGAATACGTCACCGAATGTATATTTCTTTTGAGAATAAAATACATAGAGTCTCTTTGTTTCTGGAGAATACATAGAGTCGTTTCTCAAAATAATAATAATAATAATAATAATAATATTAATAATAATAATACATAGAGTCTCTCAGGGTCATAAAGACAAATATAACTAGGCAAAAATTGCACCAAAGGAACCAAACTTTGCCAAAATCGGCAAGTGAGTACTCAAAATTCAAAATCGTGCACCACATGCTTCAAACATTTGATTTTTCGTTTAATCAAGTACCCAAAGCTAACTTTTGTTGCCTTAAGTGGGCGGAAGTCACATGTGGTACCACATATATACTTGAAATTAAACATCATTTATATTTAAAGCAAAAAAAAACATACAAACAAATAAAAAATGAGGTATCACGTACAGTAAAATCTCTATAAATTAATACTCGATAAATTAATAACTTCAATAAAATTAATAATGTTTCGTCCCAACTTGGGACGAGTGCAAAATTGGACCCCAATCGATAAAAGAATAAGATAATAATTTTTTTTAAATTCTGATCTACATTTATTGGTCCCAACCAAACTATAAGTTGATAATTACTAAAAAAGTTTTAAATTCTAAGATTGTCTAGTAAAAATAAATCTATAGTCACTTGTTTTTTCTTGAACTTCAATTCTATACCGATTTCTTCTTTATCATTTCACTTTCTCCATATCTGCGTACTTGGCTGGTTTATGATGCTTGGAAGATCCACCTTTGTCAAAGTCAGCTGATAGGAACTCAAATGATCGCTTGAGAGTGTTTGATATTGTTCATTGACTAACTTTCAAATTGAAATTTTTGCCAACCCACTTCACCAAATATTTTTGAGTGCATTCTTAGTGATTGGTCATGGTTGATTTTTGTACACCTTGTAATTTAGGAGCCATAGTTTTTTTTTAGGATAAAACTAATAGACAGAAAAAAGAGACTACTGGGATCAACTAGACATTAAAGCCTGCTCTTTCCCATTCTTCTCTGTGCCGTTCCCAATTCTCCATATCTTGAATTCTCAGGCCTCGTTGTGCCAGCCAGTGCGCCTCACCGTCGCTTTCTCTTCCCTGAAAACGCCATCTGATCTTGATTATCTCACTGTTGTCTTCCAGTTTCTTGATGAGGTTCTTCAACACCGTCCTCTGTTGATCCGGCTCTTGGCTTTGCATGATTTCAGCTAAGATCTGGGCATCAATTTAGGAGGCATAGTTGATAGTTGATGTGATTTTAAAGTTTCTCAATGAACATTTTTATAGTAATTAAATTGTAACAATGTTTAACGTATTGAGTTGGTACCATTGACTAACTTTTTAGTATCATGGACTAACTTTTTTACTTGTCAATTAATTTGTAAATGTATATTCATAAAATGTGCCTTGAAACTTGTTTTTGTAATTTAGTTTCTATCTCTAACTAATTTACATTGTAACTAGTACATTGGACTTGAAAATTTAAAAGTCATACAAAAAACCTTTTTAAATTAATAAATTGTTAATTTACCGATATAATAATATATCGCAAAATTAATAAAATATTCCGATCCTGACATTATTAATTTATAGAAGTTTTACTATATATACTTTTAAATTCATGACGAGATGAAGGGTAATGTAATGTCAAGTCTAACAGGCAGATAATTCGACAGAAAATTACTAATTGGTGGCTATTTCTTAAATGACTCTTACAAAAAAGAGGTTGTTTAGAGTTTCTTTCTTACCTGTATTGATCTTTTCTTTTCTTCTTTGTTTAAGTTCAGTAAAATTTTACATACGATACAATAAGACCACCATTTCATTCATTACATAAAATATTACAGCCTATTTATAACTATAACAAGTAGAACATAGCATAAACATAGGTTAGTTAGGTAGGCTAGGTTGGAGTTGGTAATAGACAAAAGTTGCTAAAGAGGGTCATAGTTTTCCCATTGTTGACCATTGATGAAGACATTGCAGCATAAGAGCCCTACAAAAGAGGGGGCAATGTTTTCATATGGGCTCACTCAAGGATGGACCATGTAGATGTACCACAAGGTCCTCAAATGTTGTTGGACCATGTTGTTTCACAAGTGCTAGGTGGTGGTGGTTATCCTCAAATCATCAACAAAGACAATGCACAATTCACCATTATAGATTCTCCAATCGCCTCCCCAAACAAAGGTGAGAGCGACACCCATGAGCCATGGCCACTATCAAAATAGTAATGGACAAATCATTTGATTTAACGTTACTAACTTCATATATTATTGCTATTTTCTTGTAAATTATACACCTCAAATTTGTTAAGATATTTGTTTGCAAGAAGAAAGAAGCTACTAGACTTCTCAAGGGAGATGTTGATGCGGGCGAATACAAAATCAAACGAAAATTCAATGGTAATAACACTTGCATGTACGTAGATAATGATGTTGACTACATAGACAATAACTACAAAATGATTGCGATTATTTCTCTATTTATACAATTTCTGAGTCATTTGTAAATTCGACTCTTGTATACTTTCTTTAAATTTACATTTATGGTAATCATGTAATATATCTATACGAAACTTTGAAGGTTGTACTTTGAAACGTTTTTCTCCTTTCCTTTCTCATTATATGTCTTCAACATGTATGTTGTAATTCTTTATTCTATTTCCGTGTTGTTTTTTAATACCGACCGACAACCAACCGAACAATTAAGGTTCGGCTTTTTAAAATTTGAAACGCATTTTCAAAATGAAAATACGCTATAAATAGTACAACAACAAAAAACAGCAATTGAGTATCATCGCTAATCATGAATAGTCAGTGCCCTTAAGGCGCTACCACCTCACCACAAAAATTACATAATGTTCAGCGGTTGTAGTGGACAATCATATCTTATGTGCAACAATTACTACCAACTAAATGACCAAAATACCTTGTGCATAAGATCGTGTTTATTGTTAAAATACTTTTGTAACACACACTTTTGACTATAATTTCTACGCACAAATCCCAAAATCCACTCGAATATCGTGTTTATTGTTGGAATCAATTAAATAATTATATTTTAAAGTTTGTCGAGATTGGAGAAGTCAATCCTTGAGAATGGTACCACGCACATAAAAAACGAAATCATTAATATATTCACAATCTAAATAACAATAATCTATCTAATTCTATTAATTAAGCACCAAAACTCTCAAAACCCAAAATAAACATATTTCTAAATGTGACCATTAATTACTACTATTATCGTCATTATCATCCTCCGCCACTACCACCCGTCGCCGCCCCTCACCGGCGACCTCCGGCCACCGCGTCCGGCGGCGATCTTCGCCTGAACACTCTCAAACTCCGAGACCCGACAGGGAATAGTAATCCCACCCGGGTGGTCAAACCCGAACTCCTCCTCAGCCTCCCTCAGCAACTCCCCAAACAAGGGATGGTTGAAATAAATCACCGGCACCAAAAACCGGTGAAAATCGCCGTCGCTCCGGCCAACGTACACCGCCATCCTCCCCTTCGGAACCGGGTCGGGTTTACCCGAATCCAACGCCCGGTAACCCAAACCCGGATTTCCACAACAGATCGACTTGGCTTTCCTCTTGATCGAGCTGAAGAATCTGGTCACGGACCTGGGTTTCCTCTCCGGCGGGTCGATCCGGTTGTAATTAATCCGGGTCTTCCGGAAAAAGCACCGGAATAGCGTGGAGATGCGGCGTTTGAGCTTGAACCCACGAAGCCTCTTCATCGATTGATCGAGAGAGAGGGGGAGAGAGAGAGATTGGTGGGAGAGATTTGTGGGTTGGGGGTTTTCAGAGAGTGAAAGGCCAAGGATCGGCGGTGGACATGGCGAGATTGAAGAGGGTGAGAGAGAGATCAGAGAGAGAATTGGGTCTGTTGGACATGGTCGTCGCCGGCGATGGAGTTCCGGTGATTCGGCAGCATTTGGGAGTTGAAATCGTTTGTTTTATTTGTGGGTTTTTGTGGGTTTCCGTACAGAAATGGCTTGTTGTTTCAGTTATGGTGGAGAGGGAGGAGGTTTATAGGGAGAGATTGAGGGCAGAGAGAGGGAGAGAGAAATAGAGAGAAATGAGGAAGAAGAGAAGAAGTAGAAGAAGGAAATGGGGGTGTGTAGAAAAGTCGGAAGAAAAGACTAGGAAAAGGAATAAAGTTTTTGAGAGAGAGATTGTGATTCGTTAGTTGATGATAAAAAGGAAGTTGCGGCTAGATTACGCCGAATCTCTCTAACAGAATTTGTACGACATTCTGATGGGCTGTACAACCGAGCCATGGGCTTAGTGCATGTTTGGCATCCTGTTTTTAACTTGATTAAAAAACAGGGTGTTTTTTTAAAACACATTTGGTGTGCCTGTTTCTTTGCCTGTTTAAAAACAAAAACATGCTGAAAAATATTTGTTTAAAAAAACAGCAAATGTGGTGTTTTTTTGTGTTTTTTCATACTATTAGTGTTTAAAGACATTTCAACTATGATTAAATGCAAAAAACATCAAATATATGTCGGTATTGTACGTAAAAATGATATTCAAGCAAATTAACATTGAAATTTAGTGAAGTTGTCAAATGTGTTTTTGATTTTAAACGGATACCAAACAGTTTTTTTATTCTGTTATTAAACGTGTTTTTTCAGTACATTTGTTTTCCACTGTTTTCTTGTTTTTAAACGGATACCAAACAAGCTCTTAGTTATGGTAAGTTTGGAAATGCTTCTACTTGATGTATAGGAGAATACTACTACCTCCGTTATCTCTGAATCTTCACATTTTTATTTTTTTTTCCGTAATCGTGTCACTTTGATCCGGTAATTTAGATAGTCAAACGATGTAATTTTTAATATTTGTTTGATGGTGTTGTAGAGTGAATCGTGTAAAGATTATCAAATTTTTGCATCGTTTTACTAATCAAATCACCAAATTAAAGTAATTCAGTGAATAGTGGTAAAATAAAAAGGGTGAAGATTCAGAGAGAATAGAGGAAATACAAATTTACATTTCTAGTGTAGTTTCGAGGCTATTGTACTGGATGTCTACTTAGAGCATCCACAATAGTGTAATCCAGAACTTAGCTATATATTTTACTAATTCTATTTTAGCCAGTAGATATATTATGTTTTGCTCCAGTAGTGTTAGCCAATTTTTTATCCACATTTTTTCTAAAATTGTAGAGTCCTACACAAACTATACATGTGAGGTGTGAGAAATTCTAGGAGGTGAGAACGTGGGGAAACAATTCGGAAAATTAATTTGGATGAGAATAGTGTGCTTGCTAGATGTGGCGAGCAAAAAAATAGGAGATCAAAGTAGCAAGTTAATTACCGAGTCTACTGGAGTCCTAGTTCCACAAAACATGCTCTCTATTTTAGTAATAACTTCCGTTTAACTAGTCTATTGTGGATGCTCTTACTATATTACTTTGTACCAGAATGGTTGCGACTTTGACTTCCCACGCCACTATTGGAAAGATTGATTATATTTTGTGTTACTTTCGCTACCTTCGCGTGTAAAACATGACAGTAATACCTAGACTGTTTGATTTTCGGTCATTTTTTTAAATTTTTTGAGCTAACTTTCATAGAAGTGTGTTTGATATTTTTAACAACTGGATTTTCCAATGTGACAGTGTGAGGTTGGTGAGTTTTAATTTTGTTCTTAAAAATGCATTTTTTTGAGAGTCTAAAAATGCATTTTAATAGCTATCTAAACAGCATTCAAATTATAAAAGCGGATAGAAATAATCGTAGATAATTGCAGGAACCAAACACACCAGTTGAGCTAGAGTTATTGAAGATCTTTCTCCAAACGCATCAGTTGAGGTTTTAATCCAATGTTGTTTGATTAGCAATCTCAATTGTGGTTATGATAAGCTAGAATATCGTGTTGAGTAAAATCTATATTTGCATATATATATATATATATATATATATATATATATATATATATATATATATATATATATATATATATATATATATTGAAGGAATATATTTGCATATCTAGAAAGAGGCCAAGCAATAACTTTTATGTTGCATATGTGATCTGTGTGCATTTTTTCTTAGAAGTAGGATAATTTTTTGATTTATGGCAGAAAGATTAGTAACGGCAGAATCTAATAAGATCACTGGCAGAAATACATTAGGGCAGTTGTCAAGTTTCTTAAAACTCTATTGAAGCCCTTAAAATTCGATTTTATAACACCAACACCCTTATAACAAATAAGTAAATACTTACTCTATTATGCCCCTGGTTACGCACTTACTCCACCAATAACAAGTTACCAAACTTCCCACTATTACGGCAAAAGTACTTCAAATCTTTCTCCATTAACGCATGATCAAGATAAATAGTTAATTACTCTCCAAATTTTGACAATCATGTAAGAAAGCATCCACAAAGGAGAAAAGTAAAGGAAGCTCAACCTTTGACATTTGATGTCCTCATAGCGCTGAATACTCGTCACATCGAGGAAGCAACCTAAAGGACATGCCTAGTTTGACTAAGAAACAAGCATAACAAATGGTATGTCACCGGGTAAGAATTAAGCACCAATTTTTCACGACTACAGTGTGGCGCATCTTTACCTGATCGTTGAAACATGGGTAGCGATGTACCGGAGTCGCAACCTTTTATTGTGCTCAGCATTAAGAAGGATTATGTTATGGGTAAAAGACACTTTCACAGCCTCAAGTTTGATGCAAAGACACTTTTCACCCATTTTAATGTTGAAAATGACACTTTCACCCCTTCAATGTGCCAAATTTAGGGCTTTACACACCGTCCCCAAATGGTGATACATCCACTTATTTGGTTGCTTAGGGCAGCAAATATTGTAAGGGCATCATTTTATTTATTTATTTTGAAAAATTGGGGGTTACTTGGTAATGTCACTGAAGAAAATAGGTTTCCCTTCTGTAAATAATCAATATTGAATACTATCCATATCCGAATTCTAATATGTTTGTAGTCAGCCCACTAATGCAGGCATTCGACTACTACAAATATTATGATTCACGGAATGTTCTTTCCCTTTCACTCTCAAATCTCTCAACTGTTGATCTCTTTTCTCTAGCAACTTCAATCCTCATATTATAGCATTGCAATGACTCTTGTGTTGGACACGTGGTCTCAGAGTTCAAATTCATATCAGTATCTATTTTTCATACAAGATTTCTGACAAGTGAGCTATACATTCTGTCTCCAGTGACACTTTTTGCATATTTTTGTTTGTCAATTTAGTTTGTTTGAAAAGTGAATGCAAAAAATGTAATAAGAGGCTTAAGTGAAATGCTCATGTTTAATTGTGTTATGCATTGCTATATTGTATACCGTTCGCAGTTCGCCCATACCCAGCTACTTTAGCTTCGCATGTTGTGATAACCCTTTATTCACTGTGAATTGTGAATAGATTTTTGATGCAATTTTTAAAATTTCAAGTTTTTATTTATGTATATGAAATGACAAAATTTCTTTTTCGCTTAGGATAACAGAAAAACTAGAATCGGCCTTGAATACAGTATGGAGTGATAGTAGCTTTTGGAACAAATTTTCCATCTTAGAATGTGAAATGACACAATCACAGGTGTACGTGTCCTCAAGGTTGACGCGAGAAGGGGTGAAAATATTCTTTTCCAAACTGAAAAGGGGTTAAATGGTCTTTCTGTCAAACCTGAGGAGGTGAAAATTTCTTGGCTAAATTGCACCGGAGGTACCTAAAGTTTGCCAAAACGAGCAAGTAGGTACCCAAATTTCAAAATCGAGCACCACCGGTCTCAAACTTTGGATTTTCGAGCAAGTAGGTACCCTTCCTTTAACTTTGGACGGAAGATTATAAAAAAACGTTTGTACCCCTTATTTTCACCTCATATTTCTTGTTAAAATACAAGTTTTACTAAAAATCTAAAAAAAAAGATAAAAAAAAAATTATTTAATAATTTGGTTTATGTAAGATAATGCAATATATTTCATCAAAATTACATATTTTTACATCATTTCAAAATATGCAAAAATGTTTTCGTTAACGTATATCCGTCAATCTTAAAGTCTTGTAACTTTTTTTTAAAAGCTTTAAAAAAAATCAAAACTTCGGAATTTCACATGCATTTTTAATAAAACAATAACATATAAATATCTTTATACATTTTAACAACTTATACAAGAGTTGATACCAGACATTCTTGAATAGTTTTTTATTGTAATGATTTATATTTTTCATGCAATTGTAAAATAGACTATTGTATAAAATGTACAAAGATACTTTACGTTATTGTTTCTTAAAAAATACATGAAATTATGAAATTTAAGATTCTTTTTAAACACCATTAAAAAAATAAAGACTTTAAGATTGGCGGATATGTGTTAATAAAAACATATTTCATATCTTGAAATGATGTAAAAATATGTAATTTTGATAAAATGTATTGCATTATCTTACATATATCAAATTATTAAATTAAAATTTTATTTTTTATTTTATTTTTTTTAAATTTTTATTAGAACTTGTATTTTTTTTTAAAAAAAATGGAGGTGATAATAAGGGGTATAAAAGTCTTTTTATATTTTTCCGTCCAATGTTAACGGAAAATTAACGGAAGGGTACCTACTTGCTCGAAAATCGAAAGTTTGAGACCTGTGGTGCTCGATTTTTAATTTAGGTACCTACTTACTCGTTTTGGCAAACTTTGGATACCTCCGATGCAATTTAGCCAAATTTCTTCTACATCTATATAGTTGTTCAATCATACTCTGCCTAGCCAAAAGCTATACAAGTGGCTTAAATAGATAATGAGTTTTTAAACTTTTCTTTTGAGAATTACTGCATCTTTTGACCCAAAAAAAGAGAGAATTACTGCATCATATAACCCGGTTTGAACCTTAAATTTCATGCAGGGTTTCAAACGCTCTACAAAACAAAGCTAGTTTTAAAATTTGAGTGAGGTGAAGTATGTGACTATTTTCTTTTTTTGAAATTTAAAGAAAGTACAGGTCAATTTATTTCGACTTACCGGGTAACTTATATGGCTATATGTAATCTTGGTATAGTGCCAATTATATGCAATGGGTTTGGTCCCATAAAATCATATCCCATGCCACATGATTAGCCACTAGGCTAATCTTTAATCAAATCATCGATTAGAAGACAAACGCAAAGTAATATGACATGACCAAAGTATAAAGACTTTATTTTCAAAATTGCACCAAATACATCAAGATCTATCTGGATATCTCTTTCTCGAAATAAAGCAAGCAATCGCCATGACCTCATGTTGATAGCACGAGAAAAGTACAATTGCGGGGGAGATTAATCGTCGTCTAGTCCTACGACAAAAACATGTAATCAGCAAATTAGGGGGAGGATCGATTAAGCAAGATTTGTCCCTAGCGATTGTAATTAGGCCAGAAATAGTGGGTGACATAAGACGGGTTTAGTTAGGTGAAGCTAATGTAAAATCAACTTGATTAGTCATTAGTGGTTAGAAGAAAACTGTAGATGCACACATAAGCTGATAGGCACACGAAATTAAGTTTAATTAAACAGTAACTAGACCGATAACACATGGAAAACAATAATTGAAGCATAGAAGATGCCTAACTGCTACCATTTGTAGAAAATACATTTTCTTTGAAACATACTAGTATGTATGTGAATTCTTAATTAAGTTGTAGTTTGGTCATTGGTGTATTAGTCAACTTAATTTGGCAATTCGACCTTTGGGAATTATATTATTTCAAGCAGGTTTTGTAGAGTTTGAGAAATTTATCAATGAATACAGTTTTCTTTGATCAACAGGCAGCGAAGAACGATAATAATTTGATGATTGAGACCTAAAAGGCTGTGCTTGCTAATCGAATTCCAATATTTTCAACGTTGAACTGCTATAAAAGTCAATCATCTCTATCGACATACGTTTTACATCTATTTCGAGAGAGTCTATTTTTTTTATTAGACTTTTGTAATCCATCTTCATCACTGTTGGTTTGTGTCAATTGTTCATACTGAAGAAAGACAATGTGGATGGAGTTTATCTGGTGCAGGTTGCTACAAATTAAATTTGTTCAAAGTCCAAATTCAAGTACTACTATTCAATTTTTATATATTTCTATTCTATTTTATTTCTAAAGATGTACGGATATGTGTACTCGGCCTTCCGTACACATGTCACTTCCTTGATTTTAAGGAGTGTCTCTTTATTTTCATATACTTATATATGACCAAGTCAAATAATAATGGAGCATGCTTATGCTATTGTACTCCATTTCTCTGTTCCAAATTTTAAAATATTGAAGTAGTCGTTTGAGCCAAAAAACAATACGTATGAGAAGGTTTGATTCAATCAACATAACCACTGTCGGCTGAAAGCTACAAGCCTACAACTATAAACTATGACAAAGGAAAGATGCACGTACACATGAGTTTCCAAGAATCAACTAGTTCCGCAGTCTCATTTTATTTATTGGTTTAGATATTTTTTTTGGAAAAAAAAATCTAATCCTATACACATGAGTTTCAAAGAGTCAGCTAGTTCCTCAGCCTCATTTTATTGGTTATGTTTTTCAAGATTAGCGTTTTAACTTTCAAGTTAAGTGTGCACTTTGCAGTAAATTGACATGATTTTATCTTCATTTCATACTTCACCAAGCGACAAGTAAATGAATCAAGTCAAAAACATCATCTTAATTTATGTGTAGAAGTAACTTCGGAACGTCGACACATCAATTGTGCAGGGGAAACAAACGCTTTATGTTCGAATCTATTTTGGCTGGTGATAGGAAGTGAGGAAAAAGTTCAAGAAGTTTGGAGGGATTACTCTTATAACTTTCGGCAAAAAAATAAGAATCTAGTGGAAGAACTAAAGACATGGGAGAAAATAGAATTCGGTAATGTTCGACAGAAAATAAGGAAGCTCCGCGATCATCTAAATCAGTTGTGGTAACAACCACTTACCCCTGACCTCTTTCCCCACACAAGGGAGGTATATGAAGAGTTGAAACGACTTGTTGCATGTAGAAGAGGAACTGTGGAGACAAAGAAATCGTGTGATGTGGCTAAAGCTGGAGATCGAAACACAAAGATTGTTCACATAAAAACTTTTATTAGGAAGACTAAGAGCATTGAGGATCCCGAAGGAGCCTGACTAGCTTTGAGCGTATCTTCAAAAGTGATCAGCTGGCGGCAGAGCAAATTACAAGGATTACCGATCATGTTCACGTTTTAAGCACAGAGAAATGGAGGACAGGACTCGAAAATGATTATACGTCTGCTGAAATAGAGAGTGATTTGAAGGCAATGCCACCCCTAAAGGTGCCATGTAATGATGATTTTTTTTTTTTTTTTTCCAAAAATATTGGAACATAATAGGTGAATAGGTTATTGAGGAGTGTCTTGCTATTCTAAATAGTGCTAAGGAAATGGGGGACTTGAATGGCAGTATAATTGCTCTTATTCCAAAAGTTAACCAGTGAAAGAAACCCTTATGAGTTTCGCCGATTAGCTTGTGCACTATTACTTACAAGATCATTGTAAAAGTTGTTGCGAGCCATTTAAAGCAAATTTTACTAAGTCTGATAGGGGAAACTCAATCAGTTTTTGTCCCTCAACAGAAAATTTCGGAAAACATTATGTCAGCTTTTGAAGTCATCCACAGTATGAATACGAAAAAAAGGAATGAAGTGCTTTAAAAGTTGATATGTCAAAGCTTACGACTGTGTTCAATGGAATTGCTTAGACGTAGATCTTGACAAGATGGGCTTTGGGCCATACTTTTGCTCTATTGTTCAAAAATGTGTGACTACGGTCAAATTTTGCTTTCTCGTACTCTTGATGCAGTGACCTCGTCAAACCAGTTGAAAGGAGTGAGAGCTTCCAGAGGAAGTCCGATCGTCTCGCATCTATAGTTTTACTGATGACAGTATATTTTTTACAGACTTTGATATGAAAAATATTGGGGAACTCTTACAAATTATGAAAGACTATGAGATGGACTCGGGGCAAAAAATGAAACTATAGAATATGGGGCTCTTTTCTCGGAGAATATAGACGAAGTGACGAAAATCCTGCTGAGGAGACTTATGGCGTACCTATAGCAAATAAGCAAGACAAATATTTGGGTCTTTCAACTACTATTGACATAAATAAAAGTGTGGCATTTAATTACATTACGGACATAGTGCAGTAAAAAGTCAAAGGGTGAAAAGAGAACACATTTTTATTTTTGGAAAAAAAATCATGTTAAAACCGCGGTCTAAGCAATTTCAACTTTCACGATGACTTGTTTCATGCTTCGATGGGTACCTGTCAAAAAACAAAAAGCACATGAGACACTTTTGATGGAGTCAATCTGATCGAAAAGAGCATTTTTTGTATAGCTTGGGAAAGGATGAAGCAACCGAAAATTGAAGGGGGTATAGTGTTTCACGATATCCAAGACTTCGATCGAGCGCTTATGGCAAAGCAGGTTTGGAGATTAGTTAGAAATCTAAATAGTCTCATAGTAAGAATTCTTAAAGCCAAATATTTTAAAAACGATTCTTTTCTCAAGGCAAAATTTGGGAGACAATCTTCATTAGATTGGCACAGCATGTTGGAAGGCAGGAGAATTTTACCATGGGGTTTAGTGAGGCAAATCGAAAATCGTTGGGATACTGATATTTATGATGATTCATGGCTGCCAAGGGTTTTTACCTTTAAGCCTTACACTCCCCGCGCTCAAATTTCAGACAGAAGATTTTCAAATATGTCTAATCCAATTACGAGAGCATAGGATAATCAATAATTTAAACATATTTTCTAGGGGAAGATGTGGAAAGTTTTGGGACACAACATTTTTATTGTGACACCGTTAGCATAGGGTGAGGGTCTCTTGGGAATAAAATTTTTGGGACAAAATCGCTCTCTTAGAGTATGCGGACACAATCAGGGGTGTAGGTAAGGTGAAGTTTGGCACAATGAAAGTCTGGAAGTTTTTCTCGAGAGGCGAAGAAGTAAAAGTGTCTTTATATCAAACATGATGAGGTAAAAAGTGTTGATCCTAGAGTCCGATTCTCAGTTGAGCATCGTCCTTCTGCAAAAACGGCGCATGAAAGAGAAGGAATCAGAGTCCTGCGTAGATAAGAAGATAAGTTCAGCGGTGCATTGCACTTGTTGATAACTTTAAAGCCGTGACATTTCAACACATGTCACTAGAATTTAATACCGTAGCTGACTTATTTGCACATCGATTCCAATCCTTTTTATAATATACCCTCTATACCGCCTTCCCGATTAGATGCTGGATGTAATTGAAAAGGACATGTTGATGCCATTTCTCGACGCCTTAATATAATGTTTTCCCTCAAATTTTTTTTGAGTGCGTGAAAGTGTCTTTTTGTCCACTAATAAAAATATGAAAAATGCCAATCTATTTATTTACATTAATTATTATTAGACCAAATAACTCTTCCACTACCAAAGCTTCATTGAATGATTAAGAGGAAGTATATGTTAAAAGCACCTGGAAAATATAGGGTTTGCATCTTCTTCACAAACATTGTTCATATTTCATGTCATTTGACGAAGGGTGGATCCACATTGTTATAGCCCTTGCTCAAGTTTTAACAATTTCAATTTTACTCTTATTTTGTGTAGCGTCTTTAGTTTAGTCCTACAAATTGTATTATAGTCTACTATCAACTTTTAAAATTGAAATTTTACTCTTTTTATTTTAGCTTAATTTGTAAAAACTAATCACGAATGTAAAAATAATAATAATCTGAATCCACCCCTAATATAGGATTTGGGCCACGGGGAATGATGGGTGCTCTGTACCGAATGCCTATCAATGCTAACTAGCCCAAATGTAGTGGATCTGAGCCCATGGATTTCCCACATTAGCCCAACTTCGGCAGCTTAGATCTGCTGCACCCAATTAGAGAAATCCAGTTTTTATGTTCATACAACGATTTTAAGCGTATGAGATAAATCCAGTCTTCGACAAAAGCCTAAGCACAAGATAAAAGAACAGAATGTTACTTCCTTCGTTGCACCTCTCTCTTTTCAGTTGATTTTTGAAGGTCACTTTAACCCAGTGACTTGATTCTTAAAAACAATGCAAGTCTTTTTATGGTGTTTTAGAGCAAAGTTTACGGCACAATATCATTAAAATATTACCAAATTTTTGTATATTTTTGTTAATTATTGTACCATAGTGACCCGTGAATAGTGCACTAGGAAGACAGAGGTGAAACAGAAGTAAGTAACAATAACAATGAGGAGCCTTATCGTAAATTATATGAGTTACATATTGCCTCATCATAAAAAAAAAAAAATCCAAATTGTATGATATGAAGAATCTAAAAATTCAGGAGACTGACTTCGGCTAGATGGGTTAGGGCAAAATGATAATAACTCGGGGTAGAAAGAATATAGTTCATTAATGTGCGCTATTGAACTGATTAAAATAATAAGCAACTCGAGACTATTGAAACAAATAACGAACATGAGTGCACTGTCCGATTGCAGTGAGGCTTATTCGGCGATTCCCACTTGTCGAAGAGCTAGGGGCAGTGAAGGCTCGACTGCGCCTAGCTCGAGAGCTCCACCTTGCAAACATTGAAATCAAAGTACACTATCAAATTGCAGCGAGGCTTATTCTCGAAGGAGAGTTCGGCAGAATGAAGGCTATTAGCGCGTTGGCGGAGATGAAATAAAAAATATTATATGGAATCCGAATCTCGACAACCACTTTCACCACTTCTTCAGTTTCTTTTGGTGGAAAGAGATGGTAACCAACTTGCTCACACCTTCGCTAAGAAAGGGGTACTCATAAGACGAAGTGTCTTACTATTCAATACCTCTCCATTGGACGAAAAATGCACACAATCTTGATATACTGAGCATTACTACTATTAGGCCTCGTTTGGGTAAGGTACAAGGAAAGGGGACAAGGATAAAGTTGTACCTCCTGCTCCTTATCCTGTGTTTGGGTGCAGGATAAGGAGCATGTACAGTACTGATTTTTTTATCCCTTAGGTACAAATCTCATTTTTTTTTGCCTACAACCTTATATCACATAAGGGGCGATTGGTATAAGGTTGGATAAGGGGAAGCGGGTATAAGGAGGGTGTTCTGGAATGATAAAATTATCCCAATATATGTGTGTGTGTGTGTGTGTATATATATATATATGTACGTAAATACATACATATATTTTCTTAAAAAAATACACACACACATATATATGTATATATATTACACATGTATCTATATGTAATATATGTATATATATATGTATTATATGAATGTATGCATAATATGTATACATATATATGCATAATATATCTGTATATATACATATACATATGATATCTATATAATATATATGCGTATATGTATACACATATACATATGTATATATCCATATGTGTGTGTGTGTGTGTGTATATATATATATATATTATATGTATATGTGTGTGTACGTAATATATATATATATATATATATATGTAATATATATATATATATATATATATATATACATATATCTTATATATATATATATATACACACACACACACACACACACACACATATATATATATATCTTCTATACATACACATATATATAGATATATACGGATATGTGTATATGTATTTATACATACATATTATGTATATACATATCATATATATACATGTATATACGCATAATATATATATATGTATTTGTGCATATACATATACATATATGTATATATGTGTGTGTGTAAATATGTAAGCAGAACTATGATAATTAAATTTTCAATACGCAGCAACACCTATGGTGCAAGGACTAATAGACTTACATCACGGTATGATGAGTTAATATTTATAATTATCTCTACTCTAATATTGTCACATTTAACATGTCAAAATGTGTGTGTAATATTAGTTTTTGTTTACAGTCTACACTGGAAGACAAAACAATTGTAAAAACAAGTTTTAAACAAGCATAGCAATGTAATTATTTACACGCATATCCTATCTCTTATCATGCACTACCCAAACATGTTAGTAATACATATCCCTGCAGCTGATCCTATCTCATATCCTGCGCTAAGTAATCACTCAGGATCGATACAATCATATCCTGTCTTATACCAGTACAATCATATCCTACCTCTTATACCAGTACAACTCTAATCCCCATCATTTCAACGAGGCCTTAATGTTTTTTAACCCGCGACCCGGTCCGAAATCGGGCTAGGAATAGCATTTGGTAAGAGATGGGCATTTGGATCTTCGAACTGTCTCATTACTCTCATAAGATCAGCAGTGCTTTTCAGTATCAGAAGAAGTAGTAGTCAGCCACAGAGACCAAAGACGCCGGCGACGGCGACGGCGACGGAGGAGCGAAATTCGAGTGGGCGATTCGGGTTCGCATCTGAGATCGGAATGGCGGATCCGAGCATGGAGGTGTTGCAGGAGTCCGGTTGGGAGGAGCTGAGGAAGGAGGCTCGCAAGGTCGAGGGTGATCTCGATGTTAAGCTCTCTTCTTACGCCAAGCTCGGCGCCAGAATCACCCACGGAGGTAATGTCTCTCTCTCTCTCAGATCTCTATCTGTTCTTCAATTTCAGTTTCTAGAACAAAAAAAAAAAAATAATAAAAATCGAAATTGAGATCCCTAAAACACATTGTTATGGTCTGATGTAATAACAATGGAAGAGGATGTAGAAGGACTGATGTGTTGGTGTTCATAGGCTAGGGAAAAGCTCATGATACATTATTACATTGATTTCGATATTATATATTTGAGAGTGTCCATAAACAACGAATGTGTGTGTATTGCTGATTGAGCAGAATTGAAGATCACCATCTTTGAGAAACGACTGGTTAAAAGACGATAATTCTCATAGCAATAGGTTAATATTATGGAATGGGAGTTAGTCCACACTTATCTTAGTAGGAATTGATGACCATATCAGGAATATGCATTGAGTTGAAATGAAGATCACCATATTTGGGAAATGACTTGTGTAAGGATGATAATCTCATTCTCATAGCAATAGGTTAATATTATGGAGTGACAGTAAGTGCCCACTTATCTTATTAGGAATTGATGACCTTATAAGGAATATGCATGATGATGATGAAGCTGGTTGTATCTTATATGCTGGTAATATTAGTTGTCGTTATGCGTCGGTACGGGATACATACGATATAGGCTATTGTTCGTTGTATCCAGGTGAAGACGTATATCTCTGTATTGGTGTTCATAGGCTTGGGACAAGCAGAAGCTCATGATAGACTCATAGGGGAGAGGTAATACTTGAGAGTGATTGGAAAGAATGAATGCGTGTATGACTGATTGAGTTGAACTGAAGATCACCATCTTTGGGAAATGACTGTTGTTAAGATGACAGTTAGTCCTCACTCATCTTATTAGGAATAGGTTAATATTATGGAATGACGGTTAGTCCCCACTCATCTTATTAGGAATCGATGACGTTGTAAGGAACATGCGTGATGATGAAACTGGGTGAATCTTATATGCTTGCAATCTTAGTTGTCGTTATCCGTCGGTACGCGATACAATACGATATAGGCTATCGTTCGTCGTATCCAGGTCAGGTGAAGGCGTATATGTCTGTATCCGTTTGTATCAATGCGTTACGACACGTATCGTGTATCCTTCGATACAGTTCAGACAAGAATCAGACTGGGTCATGTCGAATTCGCCGGGTCTCTTTCATGGGTCTTTTCGGGGATTTCTGAGTTTTTGAAGTTTAAACCTAGTTGCCCACCCTTGCATACACAACCCAACCTTATCCACTTCTATATTAAACCTTTTGGAGTATTCATAGGAATCAAAGCTCTTGTGGCTGTTCAACTCTTTGAAGTGAAGAAGAACGGAGCACATTTAGTTCATCACTTTTTTGTTTCGTCTTCTTACTTTTTTTGGGAAAAGTTTGACTACTAAGTTTGTAATTACTTATGTTAGGCTTCTGGCCTCTTTTGGAACAGAGGAAAATATCACGCAAGTTACTTATGTGACTAAATACTACTATAAGAGTTGTGCAACCTTAGCAATAGGAATCAGAGTGAGGCAGTGGAGTCGATTGATAGATAAATATACTAGCAAGAGACGGGCGTAGATGCCTTGGGACTTGGGTTGATTGGTACTCGACGGAGATTATGAGGTAGATGGAAGTCTGGTCTTAGGATATTTGCATGTTGGATTGAGCGGGAATACTCAGGATTATTGGGTAAGCATTTGATCCCTGAGACCGTGATAGGTTTCCACAACGATATTCGACCCCCAATGATATAATGCTTTAGTAGTGTTCGGCCGTCAAAAGAATATAATTCAGGATAAGAAGACTTATAAAAAGGTATCTTGTTTATCATATATACCTTCTCCCCGGATTGAAATACCCTAGCTTTCTCTGAAACTCATGCAGACACTACAGAAGCAAACAGCTCTTGCAGAAGAATCAGTACAGTATGGTGCAGTTAACCAAATGGATTAAAACACATGGCTTTGGGGATACGTAGCGGGAGAAATTTGTCCATGTAGCTGACCAATAAGTTGGAAGAAGGGCTTTAGCTGATTGGATTTTTATTTCAATTGATCCAAGCATCACACACCCATACTAGTTTTAGAAGGAATTTATGTTGTGATTCAAGATCTTTCAAGTAAGAAATGAGTACATTTTGGAAAAACTTCGGAGAGGCGGGTCTGAAATAGATCCGGAGGACTGCCCGTTCTAATTTACCTTCAGTTGATGATTGTTCATCTCCTTCAAAGTTTCCCGAACCAAAAAAAAAAAAAAAAAAGTTTCCCGAGCCAAAAAAATCCAATTTTATTTATTACTTGATTCTATCTATTAGTGTTCTATCTTGAAGTTCTCGATAGAGAATAAATTTGACAAAGACAGAATAGCCTAAAGTTCAGTCTATCAAGTTTTAGTAAACCTTTGGGATCATTATCCCTGGACGAGGTTTGAGCCTTCCTGCTAAAGCATGAACTATTACTGTTATGTTCTTCGGTATCTGTATGAATTAAATGCTACGGGAGTTATTATTACTCATCCATGTAATTTGGATGATTTCTGGGTTACATATTTTTGATGTTGTCGCAAATAATTAATTGTCGAATTTAAAGAACGTACTTTGGAGGATTCAGAGAGGTAAAATTGTATTGTACTTGTATAGGCAATGTTCTCTCTTTCAGATTCCTTTGCCGTTTTATTTTATTTTATTTTATTTCTGTTGTCTTGTTCGTTATTTACAATATATTGTCATAGCCTCACCCTCATTTCACCATGGGCATCCCCACTGTTCAGCGAAGGAGGAAAAAGATCATCAGCCAGTGGTTTTATGTACACCCAGCTTGTGCTTACCGTTTTCATTTTCCATATCTACTAGATTATTACGTACATTTATTGCATGCATTATCAATACATTTTACCAAGCTGGGTTATAACTTAGATGTTAAATTATATTATGTTACTTGGTTGTCTTCTTTTCTGATGGCCATCATCTGGGTATGCAGATAGTGGTTCTCCAACTGTCGGGTCCAGCAGGTCTTGGAAGTCAATGGAAATGGAAATTCAGTCCTTGCTTGAGAAGTTACTAGATATAAATGATTCTATGAGCCGATGTGCTACATCTGCTGCTCCGACTACTTCAGTTACCCAAAAGCTTGCAAGACACAGAGACATACTTCATGAGTTTACCCAGGTTGCTTGTTTTCCATTGTACTTCCTCCAACTCTCTTCATTTTTTTCGGGATTAGAAAAGAATTGACTCCTGTGGGGATATGCAGAGCTTTCCCTGCACTTTTGAGAGAAAAATAAATCACCGTTATTGAAAATTGTACAGCATCCACCACAAACCATAACAATCTGGATTATAATAAGCTAAGAAATAGGGAAAAAGCTTTGACTTTTTATGGTAGTACTATAGTACTCTGTGCTATCGCTAAGATTTGTATTTTCTGTTTCAGTTCTGGATTTTTTACTATAAGCAATTGTTGGGAGTTATCCACATCGGTTGTCGAAGGGGCTGGTCGTCACTTTATATGTGTGAAGAAACGCCTCACCTCTTGAGCTAGCTTTTGGGGGTTGGGAAGGCCCAAGACCACGTACAAGAGTATAATTCTTTGGTTTTGCATTGTCTAGCTGAAACGGAAATTTAACCCCCTATTTCTTTCAGAAAATTCACAATTGAACGGGAAAAACCTGTCTCTTTTGAATGGAATTACAGAAATGTGAATATGGTGAAGTTGGCTCATTAGATTCACTTGGTTCAATCTCATTTTGCGCCAACTTACCTTATATCTGTCAAAATTAAATCTAAGATTTTCTGCCATCTTTGTGTAAGGAATATATAGATACATCACTGGTGCTGTGTTAACTTTTGAACAAAAAAGCAAACATATACGTGTAAGCCCAAGTAAAAAGTGAGAAAGAAAAGAAAGTGAAATAATGACAACTGTGATGACTGCATAGAGTAAAAAACCCTCACCAATTCTTGTTTGACTTTCGGTGGTACATGAAACGTGGGTCGAGTAGTTTCAGGTTTAGTATAAGATATAAATTCTAGTTTCACCTTTGTACACTCAGGTTTTGTTTGGTAAATATAGTTTTTGTTTTCTAGTTTCTCTATTTAGGTTGACATAATGACGACCAAATACCGCCAATACTTCAGATTTGTGGCTTCTCTTATATCTTATCTCTTTTATATATTGCTAAGACGACATCCTACTGCTGTCCTATATGCTCTACTCATTCTTTGAAGCAACATGTGGTTGTTTTACGTCCGTACGTGTGCCCTCTGCTCCTGCTTCTGCGATTGTACATAGCGTATGGGATGGGGGTGCCTATCCTTCCTGATTGAAGGAAGGCTAACTTCACTTTTTTGTGGGATCTCCACATTAGACTATTTTAATATTAGTCAGTACTCGGCCATTATTTTATATAAAGGTTTATTAGTTGTACCTTGTTGGTACCTGTAGAGTGTAGACTCCGAAGTTTTTTTTCTAGTTAGTTACTCTGAAGGTGCTTCTCACAAGCTTGTAACTGTTGGACAACCTTGTTATGCTACCTGTTAGTAAGGCATTCCATTTCTGCTAGAGCAATAAATCTGTTTTCTTGTTTACAGAATTGCTTCTGTTAAAACGTATTTGTTTTTGATTAAAAAATGTGTTTCTTGTTAGGAATTTAGACGAATAAAGGGAAACATAAGCTCAATGAGGGAACATGCAGAACTTCTCAGTTCTGTCAGGGATGATATCAGTGAGTTCAAGGTGAGAAAGATCAGATTATTGCACTTTTTATTTGTGATTTATTTGTTTCCCAGTGCTAAAACTTCCTTTTTTGCAGGCATCTGGGAGCATGTCACCCAAGGTGCAAATACTACGGGAACGAGCCGCCATCCATGGCAGCATATCTCATGTAAGGTTCTTGTGTTCATTTATAAAATTTTGTCATCTAAATTAGGATAGCTGGCTCTAGAAACCTGGACTCAGAATCTGTGTAACTTTGTAAATTTGCTACAAATGGGACCACAAGATCCACAATTCCACAAACGGGTGAAGTAGTTAACCCTTTGCATCCAAGCTAGCTAGTTCACCCGTTGAAAACTGAGGCCTGGGTGTTTCATTTCGTTTTAAAAGATTTGGAATGAAGCACATTTCATGGTACTGTCTATCTGTTGAGTGAGTGTGGAAATCCAAAAGGTTTCTGTTGGCAGCTCCATACCAGGTTTAAGGCTTATACTGAACCATCAATGACATGGCTGACATAACTAAGTAATCGGTGGATTTCGGGCTGAGCCCCTTTATAATAATTGCCGTTGGTGAGCGGTAACTAGCCACCCCAGTCGTGTTAAATTTAGGGAGAAGAATAGTAATTCTATTATCAAATCAAGAATAAACGATTACATTGAAGGAATATATATAGGCAATACTACCTTAGAGGCTAATCAACTAAACTAAGCAACTAAATAATATCGTCTAAACGAGGAAGCGATATTTGTGACCTTCAGTGATAATATGGGTAAATTACATGAGCCACCCCTGTGTTTAGGCACTATATCCATAAGCACCCCTCCGTTATGGAAAATACCTCATAACACTCTCGTAAATGAAGGAAAATAATAGCATGAGAAAGTCCATTTCACCCCTTTGCTTACCAAAATTTACAACACATTTATTACGTAAAAAAAGGCTTCTCACTTCTCCCCTTCTTCAGTTCTTCCTCTTCTTTTTTTTGCAACCCAGATCACCACCGCCTAACAACCATTACACTTGCCACCGCCAAATCCCCATCAAGACCACTAACAACTTACAGTAAAACCTCTATAAATTAATAATGTTGGGACCGGGATATTTTATTAATTTAGCGAGATATTATTATATCGATAAATTAATAATTTATTAATTGAAAGAGATTGTACGTATGATCTTTAAATTTTAAACTCCAGTGTACTAGTTAAAATGTATATTAGTTAAAGACAATCCATTTTTATCCTTATTAAATGGATGTGAATCACTTCCTAGATTATCCTGATGAAAGTAATGAATATTACGAGGTTCAAAGCATTGAAGAAATTCAGGCGGATACTATTCAAAATCCGGTCGCTGATGATGTTGAGGATCATTCTATAGCATTGGAACCCGTCACTCGGAAAGAAGCATTGCAAGCGGCAACAACTCTTCACAATTTGCAATATGAGAAGACAATGCCCCAACTCTTAAGTGCAATGATGAGATTTAAAGATGAACTGAGGATCAATCTTAAGTTCAACAAAAATTTAATGACTATAGATTTATTTCTCACTAGACAATATTAGAATTTGGAATATATTAGTAATTATTAATTTCTAGTTTCGTCGGGACCAATATATATACACTGGGATTTCAAAAAAAATATTATCTTATTATTTTATCGATTGGGGTCCAATTTTGTACTGGTCCCAAGTTGGGACTGGACATATTATTAATTTTATCGAATTTATTAATTTATCGAGTATTAATTTATAGAGGTTTTACTGTATATCAGCAAATCACGCAAGAATCCCCTCTGCCAGTCTCTTTCCACCGATTTCTAAGTCTCGAACATCGCCACCAAATTGGAAACCTAAATGAGCACCAATCAACACCATAACAAAATCACCAACAAAGTCAGCATTTTTTTTCTCTCTAACCTACCTATGAGTTCTCCCCAATCCAAAGCCCCAAATCGAACTCTACTACCCAATCGGCAGTCTCTTACCATCCATTCTGTCTACTGGTTTCAAAAAATTGACTTGAATCAAATCGATTTCACTGGTTGCGATATCCTTCTATGATCCTCAAATCACTAGTTCTAATGGCTTTGAGGCTCTCTGGAATTCTCATGGGTATGTGCTCTTTCAACTGAACTGTTGGATAACATCCAAAACTGGACCGGATATTTGGGAAGAAAAAGAAGAAGATATTGAAATGCATAAGAATATAAACTGAAATGAAAAGTAGGAAAATAAAGTACTTCCGCCTCGTAGGATAATCGCCTTAGCTGTGCAGTTTTTCAGTACACTCCCTGCACCCTATGAACCGGAATGGTATGGAAACTCTCTCGGGATTTTTTTTTGAGAAAAAACTCTCTCGAGATTGAAGAAGGGAAGAAAAGATTTTTGGTATTAGGATCTCTGGAATTGAAGAAAACAAATGGGGAAGTCTACTATTTAAAATAGGAGACACCTGTTGGAACGGTTGTAAGTGTTTGCGACAGTTGTGTCTCGAAAAGTTACCGTTATGTTTGAATTAATCCGTTTAACAATGATAGTGAAAGTTCAGGGATCAAAAAACACTTGGTTTTCGGCCCGTGTGTGGTGGTTCGGAGTTCGGACTTTGTCTAGGTCCTCTCCCCGCAATAAAATTGCTACGCCCAAAGGGTTTACTGTTTGCCCTTTAGTTCCAAACGTGGAATACATAAACAAGCTTATCTTGTTTCTAAATGCCAATGTGGGACATTTTGTGTTTCCAACATTGCAAGAGCCTATTTTTACACTTGATTTTTTCATTAATCCAAACATGATTGGACAATTCAGGGTGGTAGGACTATCTTCTAATAACAAGTATTCCATAGCCACTTTCGGTTTTGCAAACCGTTAACCAGGTTCATCGTAAACCGGGTCCAAATTCGACCGAAATTCGTGCTTTTCCAACATGAAGCGGGTTCTCCGGAGTTATCATGGGTATGTGCTCTATTCATTGAACTCAATGTCAATTTCTGAATCGAATTGCGAGTACCGATTGTTCTGTCTCGGTTGTGCTTGGGTGGTGTAGTTATTGTATAGGTATGGGTCTAGGTTGTGTTTGGCTCAATCAACTGTAACCACTGTTGATGGGGGTTGGATGGGTTGGTGGTGACGTTGGGAGTGGAGATATGAGTACTGATCTCTATCAGTTTTTTGTGCACTGATGTTGTTAACTTTATTGGTTTGATGAGCTGAATTATTTGGTGTAAATGTAGTCTTTTTGCTACGATGCCTAAATGTGAGGTTTCCAGGTTCTGTTAATCATTTGGATTGGAGGTGGTTCTCTGTTGGTGTTTTAGGTTCCATCCATTGGTTAAATTAATTAATGAAATCGGTTATTTTGGGTTTGGTGGTAGTTGTGGATGTTAGAGAGATAGAAAGCTTGGTGGTTTGAGATAGAGTGGTTGTAGGGTCGATGGCGCTGTAGGTCTTGGTGGAGTCAACAGTTGGCAATAAGGTGGAGGAGGGAGGGAGAGAGAGAGAGAGAGGTTTCTTTTTTATAAACATCAAGGGCCAAAAATGTTTTTCCAACAGTCTAAGGGTGGCAAATTAGTCCTTAAAGTAGGTGTCAGCAAGGACCCCACGTGATCCCCTAACGGAATGGGATGGAAGGGTGTTTGCTCTTTGCTGTCAGAGAGTTTGGCAGTAACACGGGTGCGATAACACGGGTGCTTATGGTATAGTGCCTAAACACGGGTGGTTTCTTCATTTACCCGTAATAAACAGCCCGCTATCATATCACATGTAATGAGTTAGGTGTTTGTTTGATAACCGCTTGTTACTCTCTAACTGCATATGAATATGTGATCATATCTAACAAACTTTCAAGAGATTCATCTTCCAAAGAAAATTGTACGGAAGTTTTTATGTTATGTTTGAACTCGATAAAAAGAGATAGTTAGCAGAGACATTTTGTGAGGGTTTTATACTTGCTGGAATAGCTGAAATTTCCCTTTCTGTTTTTGTTCCATTAACTACTCAGTTGTTTTAAGCTAGACCTGGTTGGTTTTCCACAGGGCAAAAATCAACCTGTTTCTTTTGACTTTCGAGTGCAATTCAAAATTTATGGAATAATAGATTACCACGTCCTTCTGCATCAGATCATGCCATTTGCATAATTTTTGGATTCTTTATGTGGGTTTTGAGGTCCCTAAAATCACGTTGGTTGTCTGCTTGAGGTTTCGTGTTTCTACTTATAAACAGTAATCTTTGGATCCTTGGCTGCCACATCTACAACAAACTCCTACCACATGGGCAGAAAATGCAGCATTTGATGTTGTCTCTATTATTGCATTTGGCACATAGTAGATAGTGCTCTCTTCGCATAATATTCCTTATGTTCTTGCGTAGCATAATTCTTGGTATTGGCAAGGGTAGTTTACAGAAACTGCCCGTGTTTTGGGCTTTTGGCACAAAGGCAATCACTACCCCTGCATTTTGGCCAAAAAAGAGCAACCTTCTTAATTTACAGAAGCTTAGTCAACTAATGGAAATGCTGATGTCAGCCATTTCACGTCTAAAATTCCTAATATGCCCTTCCTCTCCTCTCCTCTCTCTTCTTCACTCTCAATTTACCACCACCACCACCACCACCACCACCACCACCAAATTTGAACCCCACATTGACATCACCACCATCCACTAATTTCCTTTTCCAGAGATTACATGCTAAAAGCTAAACAACGTTAGATAAGACCAAAGTCAGTTAAAGCGGGTAACTAAGAATCATTAACCCAGCAAACTAGAGGCTTCAAATGTCGGAAGCACATAAACCCTAGAAACCTTTTCAGAAACTGTCAATTCCTCATCCTTGTACTTCTTCACACCCAAACCACCACCAATTCTCTCTCGTCACTCCAAATTGAAGAAGAATCAGGCCTAAATCAGAGCACCAACTATGAAATCAAACCCCCCAATATAGCTCAGCAGAATTAACGGCGATTATGGCTGGAGACCTGGAGTTGGCTGGTGGTTGTTGGGAAGAGCCTGGTTTTGGCGACCCGTTTATGTACCTGAATGGTACATGTTTTTGCTACAACTTGAAATAATAGTTTGTTCTGCTTTTTGCCCAAATACAGTGGCAATAATTGCCTTTGTGCCGAAACACGAATAGTTTCTGTAAATTAGAGGCATCAAATGTCGGAAGCACATAAACCCTAGAAACCTTTTCAGAAACTGTCAATTCCTCATCCTTGTTCTTCTTCACACCCAAACCACCACCAATTTTCTCTCGTCACTCCAAATTGAAGAAGAATCAGGCCTAAATCAGAGCGCCAACTATGAAATCAAACCCCCCAATTTAGCTCAGCAGAATTAACGGCGATTGTGGCTGGAGACCTGGAGTTGGCTGGTGGTTGTTGGGAAAAGCCTGGTTTTGGCGACCCGTTTATGTTCCTGAATGGTACATGTTTTTGCTACAACCTGAAATAATAGCTTGTTCTGCTTTTTGCCCAAATACAGTGGCAGTAATTGCCTTTGTGCCGAAACACAAATAGTTTCTGTAAATTACCCTATTAGTAATGCAACATGTAAGCATTGACTACACAAGTTCAGTGCTAAGATCAGTTGGTGAGTCCTCAGAAAGATGGTGTTCAACCACATATACCTCTAAAAGAGAAATAGAAGAGTGCTAAAGCTCTTTTCTTCCTCGAGATATTAAGTTAAATGTCACCTTTGATTGCTTGAATCATGATAAACTCCTATCTAATATCATTAGCATGATTTATGAAATAAAATGCTGGACAATATTTCCGTTGCAACCTTTTATGTGATATATCTTCAGTTGCAAGGAAGCTGATCCCCTATTTGTGGTCCCTTCCGTATTTTACGCAAGAGAAGTTGAACTCTTTGATCTCTCCTTTGCCTACAAGGAATTTGATTTCTTTTTGTTGAACAGTCAACTTATATCTTATGAAGTGTTCAATTAAGGGGAAGCTGATTCATGTTTCTGCTTTGAATGGCCTTGGATACCATTTAATTTGTTCTCTACTATCATTCATGGCATCACCCTCTCCCAAGTATAAGCGCGTGAATGCTTCACTTATCTACCCGAGTTATTGCACAGTCATGTAATGTAGTCATATGAAATATTTTAAAATCGTTTTAAGAGTTTGCTGGTACCTCTCTCTGTTTGGGTTTTTATTTAAAAAGATAATGGAGAAAATGATTAAATTAATGTTTCAATTGTATAACTGAATTTACCATCATACAGATAGATGAAGTCATTAGCCAGGCTCAATCAACAAGGGCAGTGCTGGGATCACAAAGAGCACTGTTCGGTGACGTCCAAGGGAAAGTGAAGCAACTCAGTGACAAGTTCCCTGTAATCCGCGGCTTACTTGGTAAATCACAAATCCTACGTACATATTATATCATCTTTCTACTACCAATAACCATCACCATTGCTTATCTTTACAAAATTGCTGATGCTGGACAGGTTCCATTAGAAGAAAGAAATCAAGAGACACTCTCATCTTGTCAGCCGTAATTGCAGCTTGTACGTTGTTTATCATCATCTACTGGCTTTCTAAGTAAACTAGAGATCCAACTCCCGCCGTGTGGAGCATGCATACCGGTTTTACGTGGCATATTTCTTTGGGGTTGGTATCGATAACTCGAAGTGTTTTGGGAGTTGAGAAAGTGATATCTGGTCTTTGTTTGTACAACAATGGTGGCCTGATGTTATATACCATGTGACTTTGTTCAGTCCTATTGATGATGATGGGATATATAAATCTCCTTATGGCTGGCTTTATTATGTCTTCTCTTCTTCCTCTAGTTGTAGTCAAGTTGTGGTCCATATATGAATAAGAGTTTTGCTTGCTTTGCAGTGAGCTGGGCCATCATCTTCCTCAAGGGAGTTATTTTGTACAGGCTAGCATATTTGTTCCATTTGCAGAAACACTGTCTTTCCATCACATATGATTTGTGAATCATTACAAAATGTCAAAATTGACTCTTTGCTCAAAAACAAAAGATAAACTGTTCTAGTCTGGACTGGACCTTGTATCTGAAAGCCATTTCCCATCATAGACAGGGACATTGTTTCCCGGTAACTATCGATATCAACCCAATTGAAATCCACTTGGGACTAGGTTTCATATCAACCCAATTGAAATAAACATGGGACTAGGTTTTCACCCAAGTAGGGATGACAACACATTGGAGTTCGGATGTGACCATCATAATATCATCTGTATTTACTAGGTTTGGTTCAAATCGAGTTTGGATTTGGATCTTGTCGGATTTGAATCGAATTACCTATATAGTTATAGCGTATGAACTTTTTGGTCAAAATTTTGTTTTCAACTTAAATACTTGGATATGAGTCGATACCAACCAAGGTGAATTCAACTTGTGCACTTGGGACTACATTTTCACCCAAGTAGGGATGACAACGTATTGGGTCTAGAGCGGATCACCTTAAATCCGAATAAATATCCACTAGGATTGTTCACATCGAATTTGGATTTCTGGATTCATTTTGTGTAAGATTGTTCATATCCACTAGGATTGTTCATATGGAATTTGGATCCGAATTCATATCCAAGTAAATACATGATAGCTTATGATATTTTTGGTTACATTTTGTCTAAGATAATTATTAATGAAACTGCATTGCAGGAACATTAATTTTATTATAACAAAAGAATGAATATATCGATCTTACTATATTCTTTATAGTAATAATAGTAAATCATATATTAATTTTTATATATAAATCTATGTATTTTATTGAACTTTAATTTGTATCAATATTTATATAAATCTATAGTAAGAATATGTATTTTCTTCTACAAAAAAAGAATATGTATTTTTTCCCTCCTGGTTTCACCAAGTAGTTAGTAGTAGTAGTACTTCAGATCTGAAAAGATGGACCAGTGGTAATTGCTTTGCTTTGCTGACCCAATAAATGAGTTGAGATGAGGGACAACAAATAGTCCCAGAAAGCACCCACTAGATTTTCTGGGGTACCCTTTTGCCCCTTTTACTTGATCCATCTGTTTGATTATATGAAACATTTTATTCATTGTAATCTTCTTAAGAAAAATGTACTCAACACGTCACGTAGTGCAACAAAACCAATTAACAAAAAACTGAACTGATGCATTAAGATAAAAATTCATTTACCGCAACGAGACTAAATCTAAGCTCTAGCTTAATTCATTTAGCATGTAAGCTGAGGTTTAACGGTTCTGAGGCAGCTAACTTTTTGGTTTACAGGCCAAATGGGGGTAGATGGGCATCACATGCAAGTGTCCTTTTTCTTTTCTTTTCTTTTGTGTGTGTGTGTGAAGGCTTCATCATCTTCTTCTTCTTGTATCATGTAGAAAGCCAAGCCTATGACACTCCTTGGCTGTGCTTTAATTGAACAAAATTGTATAATAGTAAAGAGTTCTTTTCATGGAAAATATAGTATGGCAGAAGTTGTACATGACAGTGGGCTATCTTTCCAAATTTGCCATTCCTTCTTCTGATTTTTTCTTTGCATTTTAATTACTCCTATGTAGTACTCTTTGGCTGTGCATGCATGCTTGCTTTGTGTTGAAATAAGCATAGAGAGAGATTGTCCTTCACTGCATGCCCCACCACAACCCTAACCCTAACCCTAAAACCCAGTTCTAGTCTTATGCCATGGTTGCTTTGAGTTACACAATATTTACATCCGCATGAGAGACTCACATATTGTACATTGGGAGATGCCCATTCTTTTTTAATCAATTCTCGATATGCTGAATCAAATACTGAGGACATCTCCAACCAGTGGCGGAAACAGGAATTACGAACAGTCGGGGCAAAATCCTATGTAAAGCCAATAACAGGGATACCATGACAAGAGTCTGGAATAGCCGGGAATATATGTGTAGTTAATAAGAAGACACCACTATTAAAATGTTCTAAATAAGGAGTGCGAGTGAAGTTTTTGAAAACTCAGGAGGCAGGTGCCACCCTGGCACGGAAGTCCGCGGCTGTCTCCAACCATAGAAGGGAAAAAAAGGGAGGCGTGGAAATTGTCGCCTTCAAAAGAAGTCAACTTCAAGTTCAATTGAGCAATTTGAAATCTTCCATCCCAAATAAATAGATACTCTGATTATTTTATATTTGATCTTGGACATGTCAACAGAACAATAATATTTCATAATCTCTCTTTCAGTATACTTCAGCTTGTTAAAAATGCTAACCTAGGAAAATAAAACTTATGAACACTAATCAACAGTACAAGCGACTGTCTTAGAGCCCATTTTATGTCTCTTAGAACATGGCTCATCATTCTTGGTGCTGTCGATCTTCTCCTTTCAACATTTGATTTAATCCATGCGTTCTACTTTCTCTTCAATCTTGTGTCTTTTCACAAGTGTGTTGTAGTTTAATTTTTCTTCATAGAATATCAATCTTATGAGATTGTTCCCAAAAATAAAATTGATTGTGACATTCATCATAAAACCCATTGAAAGTTGAAACTATGTTGTCATAATCAAAGAATGAACAAGTGGCAATATTTACGAAACTCGGCATGTCTTTGTGACTAGAAATTCACATTCTAAATGTTCTTTACATGGTGAATCGTGATCTTCCATGAGTTCATAAAAAACTATACCAATCTATTACTCACAAAATTTGTGCAAGCATTATCAATGTCTATCTATGTGACATACCTTGTTGTTGATGCACAGTTGGTGTAAAAACAGTCGACAAGACGCTTAACTCCTTGGACCTAGCACAGAACGCTCCATTGGTATTCTGTTGCTAACTACACGTACATTATTCCTCTAACAAGGGACTGTGACGCAGAACAAATCTTCATTTCCAATTGCCCGTTCACGCTGGGAACACCCCTCTTTGATGCAGAATCGTTACACGAATAGGGCTCCCCCTGGATTCCACAAGACAAGGAGCGCTGCCCAATTTTGGCAATCTGACACCGTTTAGAGTCTCTAATTGCTGTTTTTTTTTTTTTTTTTTTTTTTTTTTTTTTTTTTTAAGACATTAATGTGTAATAACTCGAGATTTGTGACTTTTTTGTGATTTCGCAAATTGGGGCAGTTTTAGAATTTTGTCATTAGTTAGCCGTATGATTTTGGGACACATTTATTTCTTTTAATTTTTAGCACTAATTAAAGTTTCTACTATTTAAGCATCTTGTAGCTATGGACAAAGGCATGTTTTCTCATTCTGAATATTATTGAGTTTCTCAACTCTTCGGATCTATAGATCTATGTTGTCAAGATTGCCGTTTGACCTTCTTCGTGGCTTTTAGACTGCATCAGACTCTAGAGACAAATTCAGTATCTAGGCCTATTATCCACCATGTGATCAATGTCGACAGAGCAAAATTGATGATTTGGAGGCCATAATCACCGAGTTTGATCAAAATTGGAAGGTGCTCATGACAAGATCACGAGTCTAGAAAACTCTATGAATAACTCATTTTACATTATTGAAATTTACTATCACGAAAAAATAAATAATAATAATTTTCTAAAACAACAGAATTGATGATTTGGAGGCCATGATCTCCGAGTTTGATCAAAATAGGAAGGTGCTCATGACAAGATCACGAGTTAGTCTCGAAATGTCGTTTTTTTTCAACTGAATGTGTAGTTTGCACCTCATCCTCATGCATTTGATTCTGCAACTGATTATTGGTGTTTGCTGAAATTGTTTATCTCGTTTCGAACTTATATTCCATAAACTTGTCCTACACCAGCATTTCCACCGGTTTAGGCAACAGCAATGGCTTTCGGGCACTCTTTAGATTCAAAGAGGTTACTCGTCACACAATTTTTATTACTTTCTTCTACCCGTATCTTGGCTAAGGGAACCTAACGTAATGTCGTGATTTTAAAGCTTTCCTATGTCATTGGCAAATGAAAGGCTAGTGATTAATCTTAAGTTTTGTATTTCGTGCTGAGAGGCTCAAAGCTATATGCAATACTTAGATTCTCCCAATGTTCAAACTCAAATATTTCTAAACAAACACCCAAAAAACTCGACCAACTCAACTACACCCAAATATACGTTGGGCATCACGGGCGGACCCACTGCTGACCCAAGATGGTCCCAGGATCACCCTCACATTTTCATATCCACTACTATTGCCCTAAGTATTTCACCAAGGACCCCCGAAAAACTACAGAAACAACCCGACAATGCATAGAAGTGTCCCGAACTAGATACCAAAACTCATTTGTTTGTCAGTAATGTATATTTCTAAATTCAGCATTTCTAGCCATATAGCAAATTGGCGTTTGTAAATTAGGTTTGATTTGTTGTGGTGATGGAGGAGAGCTATCCTATGACTTGTTATGACAATGCGATGCAAACTACTCTAGAATGAAGTTGAGTTGGATTTTAAAGGAAAATGCTTGCGTATACACTACTAGAAATTTGTCTTTTTCCGGCGGTTTTTATAAAGCTAGTTAAAAAACCGCCGTTTTGCCGCCGTCGGTTACCTTTCCGACGCCGAGATTAACGGCGGATAGGAAACCGCCGTTTTGGCCGCCGTTTATACTTTTAATGGCTGTTTTTGAGATTTTAATGGCGGTTTGTGCCTGCCGTTTTTTTACAGATATTTCTGTAGTGATAATTATTCTCTGACGATGAAGGTTTATGTGTTATACTGACTTGACTACTATTTTACTAGCGTAAACTCATGAAAAAAAGGGTAATTAAAATTGTTATTATTTTCGAACGAGTGTTCACCTAAATAAAATTGTAATCAACTTTAATTGTCAAGTGTGACCCTGTAGAAAAAATCATGCGTCCGCCCCTATTGGGCATTACCCCAGTACTATAATGAGTCAAGATACCCTCCCTAATCCCTCCCAATGTATATAGTGCTATGCAAAGTCACTTATGCAGGGACATGTTAAACCAGGAAAAAGAGTGAGCAGTGGTAGTAGTAGTAGTAGTAACTAGCACTAGTTGTTGGTTATCACCATGCAACCAGATGAGCCTAGTTTTGGTTTAACCTCTCTCTCTATCTCAAGCAACCCCCAAATGTACTTGTGTTTGATAGAGGGCATTGAGGATGCCATTGCTAACTAACCAAGCCCCATAAACTGCATGTAGGTTCTCTCAGGGTATGGAGTCCTAATGTCCTATGAACTTATGGAATACCAGGTCTCTAGTAAATGTTACCTCTATGTTAACATAGTACTACTATGAAATGATACAAACTAAAAATAATAAAATAATAAAAATGAAGCTGTTGCAGTCGACAAGAACTGCCATTTGCGTAAGACCAGATAATGCTTACAGAAAAGAAAAAGTAACACTCCCAGCTACTTAGATGTGTCTGTGTTTAACTTTTAGCATTCGAGTTAAAAATGGTTAAAAGGGCATAGTCTCCTTTTATTAGATTTAACCATTTTAAGTGAAGAAAAAGTTGCAAGCCTGTCCCCAAACAAACAAACAAACAAATACTACTACTACTCTTCGATACCAACATGGCTACATATATAACCCTAGCTGTATCTCTACCTTAATCTAACAGATATCTAGGTGACAACTATTTCTAAGAGTATTTTATTTTTATTTTTTATTTTTATTAAGAAACATATAGGCTTCAATATCGTTGACAGAGTTTGACTAAATTAACGAGAATTAACTGGGATTTTTTTGTGAAATTGAAACTGCTGGAGTTTTAGTGTCATAAGTGTCAAAATGCATATAAATTCAGTGTAATTTGTCCTTTTATTGTATCAGTGGTAAAGTTAAGGATCTGCTTAATGAATAGTCTAGAAAAACAAATTACCGCTGCTGAAAAATACGATTTTAGCAATCGGAAATATCTCTAATCCCAAAATATAGCCTACAATTAGTAGTCATTCAAGAAAGATCAAATTGATGCTACATGAACTATTAAATAAATTGTAGATAGAGTGGTAGCTATAGTGATAGAGCGTTGGAAGCCCTTCTATGAAGTGGGGTTCAAATCCGATTGATGACAAAAAGATTTTTAAAAAAGAAATCAGTACACATACTACATCCAATGTGCACCAAGTCTAACAACCTACATATGATGTGCGCTCACAGATTGGTCACAGTTGAAAAACAAGAAAACCGTTAAATTGGAGTTTCATGCAATTATTTTTTCTTTAAAAAATGTGTGGAAATAGAATGCGGTTTTTGAATATATCTACTTGAAATTGGGTTGCCAAACAACACTCAGTTACTCCACACTGATGATTTGAAGAGAGTTTGATAGAAGGCGAACCATCGACAAATAACATGGAGAGGAAAAACATTTGAGCGTCAAGTAGGAGGTGGGTAGCTGTTAAAGGTGAAAAATACATAAATTGTAGTAATACTTTTCAAGAGTTGACTATCTAAACTTGTAGTACTACTTGTAACTACCACTCTGTCCCAGCTCTTTCTTCCCAATTTATTTTTTACCACTATTCATTGGATCACTTTGACCCGATTATTTGGATAGCAAAATGATACATTTTTTGATAATTTTTTCATGGCATTGTAGAGTAAATGTTGCTCTATAACACGGTGAAAAAAATATCAAAAAATCACATCGTTTTGCTATCCAAATCACCCGGTCAAAGTGACTCAGATACGAGTCAAAAAGTCAGGATGGGAAGAAAGAGCTGGGACGGAGTGGTAGATTCTAAGAACCCACCTATGACTTTCGCCTTTAAAAAAAAATACTAATAATTACTGTTAGGTCAAGTTTCTCTCAAAAAATAAAATTATTAGCTGGTGATGACCAACCAATGCAGAAACTTCTCTTTGCTACATTCCGCAATTTTGATTAAAATCTGATTTGGAGCAATAATTTTTTATATTATTTAACCTCTAATTTTGTAGATTTTTCACGTTCTACATATTTTAATCTCACATATTATAATTTTTTGTCAACATATTTTATTGGATTACTTTCAGATAATTATTTAAATTTTCAGTTGCTACAAACATATTTTTGTAGTAGTAGTGACAGTGGTTGGAATCTATCTTCATCAGAAGTATCTCAACACATCCCCAAGAAAAATAAAAACTTCAAAACAAACAACAAGAAAACATCTATAATAAAGAGTCTATTATCAATTGTCACTATCACACCTAAGCTTAGCTAGCTAGGCTACTTCCAAGGTAAGTACACTTCCATCTCCATGCCCTCTCTTCCTTCCCCTGCCTACTGCATGCTGCTGCTGGTGTGCTTAAGCCTGCCTGACACTACTGTATACACTTGTTTGGTCTTAACAGATGCTTTTATTTTAAAAAATATCTTAAAACAAGCCGAAGAATCAGCAAACCAAACAAGTTTTCAGTTAATAAAATATGACATTTTTTCCCAACAGTTTTTTAAAAATCAGGGTTACCAAATATGCAAAGTATGTATGCACATTAAGTGTTTGACAAATTGCAAACGTGATAACAAGTACTAGTACTATCTTTTGCAATGGGGACAGTTTGACATGAAAATTAATATCGTACTTGTGATACAGCTTATGGTAGATCGCATGGTCCAAGTTAAATTTAACACACACGAATTCTCAGAATGAATGAATGAATGAATGGTAACCGCTTTAGTAGATTTGAACGTACAATAAATTTGTTGATATCACACTCATCTTCTTCCCCATGTCACCATTTTCCCTTCTATTCATTTCTTGAAAATTATTAACCCTGATCAGTGATGATGCCAAGGAATTAAGTGCATGGTAAAGAGCATATTTTAATCTGAAATGAAATTAAAAAAATTGCAAGAAAATTAAGATAAATAAGTGATGGAAAAATCACTTGGTAGCCTAGTTTTGAAGTTAGATTAAAATCTTCCAACACTAAGCAGTTCTCACTTTTAAGTTTTTCAACTACTTTTAATTTAGAGCTATTTTGTTCGTTTAAATTTACTTAAAATAAACTTTTAAGATTTTCAACATGTACCAAACATGTACACTGTCATTTCTTTTTTACTTTCCTATAAGATAATAACACATTTGTAAGTTCGTTTTTACTTTTAAGATTTTCAGTAAGTATCAAACATGCTCTAACTCAATGCGTTGATTTGGGAAGAAGAGTTTTGTTGTTTGGCTAACCTAATCTCCTCCGTGTTTGGGAAGGAAGGTTTTGTTTGAAGTGTTGGTTTCGATTGTTTAATACTTTTTTTACAAGCCGGGCACCATTTTCTCTCTCTGTGTGTGTGTTCTTTAAGAGAGGAGGAAAAGAAGAAGAAAGAAATGTAGCCGGACACCAGATTTGTACAAGCCGGACACCAAATTTTCAACAAGCCGGGTACTGGATTTGCAAGGTGCCGGGTACCGGATTTCTCAAAAAAAGTTAAGTTTCGTTGTGTTTAACCAAACCTTGCTTTCCAAAGAAGGCCACTACTTAAAGGTAAAATTGAGAAAATGCGACAATTTAAAGGAAAAGTTGACAACATTCTATTAGCTTTGTTTGTGATCATGTACATTGAATAAACCAAATTGAAATTTAACTGTCAAGTGTGACAAGGAAAGAAATGGTAGTATCACCTTGTGATCCAATAGACAAATGAGTGTTCCTCATTGGGGCAGAAAGAGTGTGTTTTGAGGCAGTGATGTTTTTCCTTTTACCATTTAAGGGCAAAGTTTTGGGAAGAGAAAAGAGGTGATGGGGGTTGGAACAAAAGAGGCTTGGATGTGATAGTGTTCAAATAAGTTAGGGAAATGACAGCCATCTTTTTCAGCAAATTTAGGGTTTTCCCAATACTTGCATTTTTCTTACAAAAAATATCAAAGTAAACCCTCAGCCTCCTGCAACAGCTAGCCTATTTTACCCTAGCAAGTTTTTTACATTATTAATTAAAATATTTTTCTTTTGAAGACAGCCAATAATAGGAGCTAGAAAGAAATTGAACTCATGAGAAGACAAAAATAAAAATAAAAACTTTTAATATTTTGATAAAGTGAAGGATCTCTGCCTTCTGTTCTCACTGACAACTACGCATCTCTCTGAATATGAGATGTCAAATCGGGCAGTATAAAAGAAACTTTAATTATTTTCATGTGATTATTATTTTTATTTTGTGTCTTTTGGCATATTCCAAGAGAATGTTGTCTTATGGTGGCCAATTCAGAGGCAATGCTAGTTACAAACATGTTGTTAATAGACACCACAAATCACTTTATAGCTATGTCGACTCCAGTCAAACGTTATTCTATAGAGTAGCAACTTTTTATTTTATTTTACCTTCCCTTTTTGGTTTGACGAGAATGTTAATCTGTCTGGTCCATGTTGAATTATTTGAGTTGCAAAAGCTAACTGAAAGTTTAAAATAATATCGAATCGAAAAAAAGAAAGTTTAAAATAATTTACAGTAATATCTTTTTATTTTGAGAAATTTACAGTAATATTTTAAAAATATTTGTTTGAGCTAAACATCTGCAGTAGAGATTAAATATTCTACTAATTTTAATTCTAAACAGATTTTAGAGCATGTCATGTCAAACTCCCATGGAGAAAAGTGAAAGTATGTGGTTTAGTTAAAGATTATTTGGTGTGCAAAAGTTTAATTAGGTCTCAAGTTACGTTTCAACTAAAAATCACACTTTTAGCAAAGAGTTATAAGTTCTAATGATTAATAAGCTTATGATCCATGACCTTGAGCTTCAACCGAACAATGTTAGTTCCTAAAAAAAACAACTAAAATATTTAGTTGTTTTTTTTTGTTAGATACAATCTGTCTTTGGGTGTCCCTAAGTTTTGTCGTCTTTTCTTACTTATAGCTTATCATCTTGTAGTTATTTCTATTTTTTCATTCAAAAATTAAATGTGATATCATCAACAGTTCAAATTAAATGCATTCAAATTAATTACAAACAAAAATCTAGTGAGAATGAAATGATTGCAATTTCTCTTTAAATAGTTGAGTTCTTCAAATGAAACTAAAATTATGAGACAAATGAGTAACAGGAAACAATGTCATTTGTGATCCCTTGTTTTCAACAAATGTAAAACACATTTTCAACAAAAGGAAAACAAGTTTAAAACACACAATACGTCTGTTTGGGTGAGAGAATGCACGGGTCAAAAATAGGTGCATCGAAGTCAATACTCTCGTACCTCTTGTAACTCGGAGCCCTATTTTAAGAAAGAAATTCCAAATTTGATACAACCAGAGTCCTAAGTTTTAAAAGCGAGTTCCAAATTTTCCCAACAATCGAGTCAGATTTTTAAGGATAGGACTCCAGATTGATAAATTGATAAATTGATAAATTGTGGCATGTTATGCGTGTATGGCTACGTGTTGCACTCCAATTAGGTCAAAATTGAAACTCCATATTCGGAGAATAAGACTACGAAATCCTTCTGGCCAAAAACGTAACATCCAGAGTCCTATTTTCTATTTTAAGGTTATATGGAACGTTTTTGTAGCATATAATCAATCCATAACCTTGTAGTTAGAAAATACAATTCCTCTCTCTAGAAAATTTACGCAATAATCTAATCCACTCAAATAATCTAAACTACTTAATTTAGCAACAGAGCTTTTAAATAATCTTATTTAAAAATATGGATACCAAACATGCATTGAGCCTGTTTGGTACTTTTTTAAAAAATTAAAAAAGTTGTAGAAAAAATCATGCCAAAAAATATTTTGAAAATGAAATCAGAAACTGTTTAGTGTACTGAAAAACGGTATTAAATAATCATAAAAATATTTAGCAACACTTAACTTTCGGTGATAATTTATTATAGTATCATCGTGTACATTGTCTATTTACACATAATTGTTATTTCGTTCATTCATTAATAGTAAATAGGTGGTTAACCTCTGAAAGTACGCAAAAAATACAATAAGTGATAAATATGTGTTTCTTTAAACAAGTGTATTTCGCATTAAAAAAAAAAACAAGTGTATTTTTGGTTATTTTTATTTTTAACGGGCATGAAAGACACTTTGTTAAGTAAACAAAAGAACATTGTTTAAAATCATATTCGTTTAAACATAAATACAAAACATGGATCCGATAGAGGTTTATATAGAGTAAATGTGTGCTAGCACAACAGCAGAGCGCTTGAAGACCATGCATGGGACACTTGGTTGAGGTTCATATAGGTGGCTAGCAGTCTACTAGTCCTCTTAGCCTAGCTAGTATATGTTGGTAGCTAGGGTTTGAAAAATCAAGCATGTATTAACCGCGATGTAAAAACACAGAAGAAGAGATGGAGCTTTGGGAAGAGAGCCCTCTACTTCGACCTCTTGTTATTTGATGCTCCTCTAATTGCTAGGCTCTTTCCTCCTCCTTTCACCACCATGAACTTTCTTGCATAGTGATGGTGGTGTAATAAGTATTGAAAACAACAGCTGAATGAGCCAAAGCTTAATCACCTCCATGCACACGTCCCTTTCTCACTCCTCTCCCCCACCTCTGCCGCCTCTGCCCTCCACTCCCCCTCTCTCTCCAAAATCCATCGGGAATGCCGACCATACATTTTCTCCCTCCATCCCCCGTGGACACTAAAATGGTAGGACCTGAATCACCTAAAATCTCTTCAAGGATGTCGCACCAAGGGTGGGACTCAGGTATTCGAAACACCAACTACACTCTTGCAATGTGTTAAGAATATCTAGGGCATTATTACAAATTTTGCAAGGGCAAAATTTAAAATTTTTTATACATCAGAGGGTAAAAATACAGTTCTTAAAAGATTTGAATGGGGCACGTGTCTACCCGCGGGTTGGCTCCGCCCATGGTCGCACCTGCTCCTAAAATAACGCCAGACAAATAGTGATTACTGTGCGAGCGTGATTAAGCAGCAGACGTAAAGGGAATGAAGCAGAAAAATACAAAAGAAAAGAAAATTCCATATATTTTTTTGACAAAAATTTAATAGTTGATAAACTACGATATAGTCAACAAGTCAGACTTAAATAGCAGCAAAATTATAATTTTGTCAAAAATAAAAAATCAAAAATCAAAAATAATTCTAGATTAAATTTCAAATAAAATAAACACTTAGTAAAAGATTAACCCAAATCGAGTTTAAAATTTAGGCCTAAATTAAAGGAAAAAGTATTACAAAAGAAAGTAACAAGGTGCAGTTTGACCTCGTGCTTCAATCCTTCACCTCTGCACCTGATTATGCGCCTGGATCGGAAAAGGTGTTGCTCGCATGAAACAAAATAAAAGGTTCATCTTCTTCTCCATAGTCATTGTAAACGGGTGATTTAATCCAATCCATATCACATTCGCATGAATCTGAAATACGCTCAATGAATTTGCATCACGAAAAATATGTTGAATTCGCAACATAATCGACTAATATGGCTCATCGATCATGGAGCATGTTCCTCCATAACGCTCCTTCTGACCGCAGATGAATGAGATCTCGAATGCGGGCTGCGAGTCGTGATCTGAGGTTCGACCGGGGAAATCACGATGGTATAGTATGTACCAACCAAAGATATAACAATCCTTAAAATCCCAAGGCGCGGGGCGCCGGGTAAGATCTGTGACTTGCCTCTGCAAGTCCTTAATCACCTACAAGTTTGTGCTCACGTTGGAGCGCTTCCTCACCCAGAGCCTGCCCACAGACATGAGGACGAACTTGCAGATCCTCAACCATCACGTCGTGCAAGTTTCACTTACGTATGATGACTTCCTCAGTCGGAACCTGCCCACGAGTAGGAGGATGACTGCAAGCTATTGATAAAACTTCTCAAAAACGTTGGGGTCTAATACCAACTGACGATGAATACGTAGCGATTACCATGCGAACATGATCAAGAAGCATAAAAAAGGAAGGAGGGGAAAACGGAAGTGAAAACTCCATTTTTTGAAAAAAAGAAACTTCAATACTTCGTAACATACGAGATCAGTCGACAAGCCAGACTTCAATAACTGTAAAATTAAAATTCTTTTAAAATAGTAAAATCTCAAAATAGTTATAAATTAAATTTTTAAATAAAATAAACACTCGGTAAAAAAATCAACCCGAATTGGGTTAAATATACGTATAAATTAACCAAATAAACACTACTAAAAATAGTAAAATTTACGATCTTGGCCTTTTAAACGGACGGTTTTGGCCAGATCAAGGTTCTTCTTAGAACATCGTTTCTAATAAGATAAAGATGCACTTTGACCTCGTTCTTCAATCCTTCGACTCTGTCGTTGATTCTGTTTCTGGACCGAAATAGTTTTTTTGAACTCGATGAATCTCTCCGTACATCACAAAGCTCGCTATGGCGCAATGGACCAATTGCACTCTGAAGGCGGTCCAAAAATAGAGTTAATTTTTTCGTTAGTTTATAAAACGATTAGTTAATATTTTATACTATATTGAATTGTCAACACCAACTCATGCACTTATGAATTTTGGTAATTCAACAATTTGAAAATTATTCTGTCCTAAATTATGCAAGTTATTGATGAGTTCAACTTAAAATTATCTCTTAATGTGAGGGTTTTACTATACCTATATACTACCCTAATACACATATCACTTTATATAATATGATGTCCAACTATGAGTACATATTACGCACTTATTAAAATAATTATATTTAATAGATATAGTATGTATATGCACTCTCAAACACAATCTTTTTGCATTTAAGGTGGTAGCTCAAGTGGTAGAGCGTTGAAAATCCCTGCATGAGGTCCTGAGTTCTAATCCGGTTGACGACAAAATAATTTCTAAAAAAAACGTAATCTTCTTAAATTTAAACGATTTCCCGCCCCCGCGCTCTCATGGTAGCACTAGTAGATTCTATTACGAGATGTGAATACATGCACAAGTGCATCCCTTGTTTTAAAACAAAATATTGTGTTTTTAAAAACAAGTTTGAGAGTCTGTTTGAAAATTAAAACAATATAAAAACACTTGTTTCTAGAAACACATATGTTACGTGTTTTTTGATATTTTTTTAAACTGGATGAGTCAGAACGTGTTCAATCTAGGATCCTACACTGATTCTAAGTGTTTGTTAATTCTGGAACAAAATAACTCTAAAATCATGATGTGGATTGTATATGATTATTATAAATGATACTAGTCTCTTTATTTTGATAATATGTTATGGTAACTCATGTTCTTGCAAGCAATTCAGACTCCTTGAATCTAGTCTGCAAGAAATCGTCAGAAATATTCAGTATTTTGATATTTGGGATTCAGGTATTTTCCTAGAAGTTTCTGAGGGATTGCAGAAACAAGGTAGGCAAAAGGTAGTGTGGTAAGTAGTTGATCTGATGGATATCTCGTTATCTATCTTGTATCAGACTTTTCGTGCATTATAGTCGTCTAACACTGGTTGGTGCTAGTAGGTGGGTATTTTTATCATAAATATCCTTCTCAGGATGAGAACACAATAAAGGTTTCCACACAGTAAAAGTGATGTGTGCTTGCGTATATAATTTTCATATAAATGTCATCCTTACTCTCTTTCCTTACAATTATATATTGCATATGCTATCGATCTTTACGCAGTCATTGTATAAAACAGATTAGATACTATTGTCATGTCAATTATCTATTATGTTAAATGTGGCAACGACCGATCCAATTCCCTCCACGTTGTAGACTTTAGATGTCTCGCGGATTCCTGATATAGATTAGTAGACACACTCGTACTCGTGTGATATATTGTCTACCGACGCAATATCCATTTCATTTTGTCATACTCATACTGAAAACTAACAGTGTTGTCAAATGTGTTTTTTGATTTGTAGCAGTGGTTTTCAACAGATACCGAGCACTTATTGATTTCATTTTTAAACGTGTTTTTGCATTATGTTTTTTCGAACGGTATTTCTGTTTTTTAAATGTATACGAAACATGCACTAAGTATATATAGTTAGTACCCCCTAGTACGCACTACTACATCTGGGAGTTCAAGTTTGGGAGGCGATTTTAATCTAGAAGGTCATTGGGATTTTTTGTTACATTAGCTTTCCAACTAACATTTTCACTGTGAGGACATGTTTGCTATTGTTGATAATTTTTGTTTAAGCTATATCAGACTCGGTCAATTCTGACTATGGCTACAAATATATTTGGTTTACTTCCCTCATAGTTGATTTGTTTTGTGGTGAAACTCAGTGCTTCTTAACATGGTGTCAAGGTCCGCTTTTTATCTGAATCTGATATTCTGATTGAAATTGATCATGATCGGCGTGAGATGGCGTGTTGAGAATTGTTGTTTGATTCATATCGGACTCGCTCTATTTGCGTGTGTATGATTTGTTATATTCTCCCACTGTCAATTAATTTTGAGGTGGAACCCTAGAATTCTTTTAAACTGTAATTTGAAAATTTGATTTTATTATTGAAGATAATTTCATTGCACTTGCTGTTGAGATGAAAATATTCTTGAACAAAGAATTGGAATATATTTGATATGAGCTGCAATTATTCATGATTAATTCGATCTGTTTCACATAGTCCAAAGAGCCCTATAATTAACTAGTTGAATAGACTCACTTACAAATGTAATCGGATCAAGGGAATGTCAAAAATAGAATTATTTAGATTTCAACTGTAAATCCCCAACGAAGAAGATTCTGCAACTTCCTTCGAGTTTGTTTTGATCTACTATGTTTACAACGTCTTTTATATGTGTTGTGAAATGAAATTGGTTGAAAAGAAAGGTTTCAATCAAGAATTAAATTCAAATCTGCAACGTGAAACATGCACTCGATTAATCTGAAGATTTTTTTAGATCGGGTACCAAACAAGCTCAAAGACCCTTTTAATCAGTTATCAATATTAATGAGAAGATAGCTTTAAATTAGGTACCAAACAAGCTCCAATACCCTTGTAATCGATATCTAAATTAACAACACCTTGACTAAAAAGTTATTAATGAAACAAGAACTGTTAACACTTACTTACCCTACAATTTTAGTAAACTAACACTCAGATAAATGTAGTATCAATATTCACACTTAACTTACTGTCATGAAATGAGACATCACGCCTCAATTGCATAACATCGTGAATAAATTATGTGACAGTTTCAGCTAATTAAATAAGGAGTTAAATACACATATCATATGGCACAATATGTGATACACAAAGACTGAATACATAAAGAACACAAGGCACGTGTACAAGATGAGGCGTGATATGTAAACATAGGCGCAACTATAATAAGCGTACATAATGATATTTAGTCTCATATATGAAAATGATTAATCTACTGCTAGAATCAATGACAAACGAGCCAGAATCCAAGCTTATACACATATGAACTCATCTTTTGGGCATGGTTTTAACAGTAACGTGATGTGAACGCATCACCAATCATCTCCTTTCCTAGACAAGGGTTTCTCAAAAGAAGGGTACACTAGGGAGCACTGATTTCTTGCAACCACAGAAGGAAGTAACCAACTACATCCTCACGACTACGGGTGATAACTCCATTTTCGGAGTTATTGTAGTACTTGATTTTCTACGTTTTGTATGCTCAACATGGAGGATTTTGCGTCTAAATTGAGTAAACATGCTTTAATTGTTGATAATGAGTTCGTGGGTGATAATTGTCGAATCCGGGCGTTCTTAGCTATTTTTGTGCTTATATTGTGATATGATCGCGGGTTCGTGTTTCTTGTTGTGATTGGCAGGAGATATTAGCTTGGAGATCATGCGGGAGATGGAAACGAGCTTGGGAAACGAGGAACTCAAAGAAGAAAAGCAAAAAATGTGCAGAGCTACAGGGTCTTTGCACGAAGACAATACTTAGCCAAAATCCAAAAGTGTTCGTGGATTCAGCCTCTGCCTCAAATTGGGAAGGCCTTCGCACGAAGGCAGAAAAGTGTTCGCAAGAAGACCCTTCGCACGAAGACTCGATGTCTTCAGGCGACGTGAATCTCGAGGCAGTCAGTTTTGCATGGGGATGTTATGAAATTTATCAAAACCTCTTAATATTGTTTTGGAAACGTATTTAAAGGTTCTATGTCGTACTTTTAGAAGTTAGACAGTATGTACGTTGATTTTGGGAGCTTTAGATCGCTTTGGATCTTGGAAACTATTCGTTTGATGTCTAAACTTCGTATTTTCTTTAGTTTTGTGTTATATGATCATCATATAACTTTTTTCGTCGATCATGTCGTGTTCTAGCTAAGTTTTTACTATCGGGATCCTCATTCGGTAGCTAGGGTTTGGTATGAATACATCGTTGTGAGATTATGATTCATGTTTAGCTTAACTTGATGCGTTCTTCTCTTGTTATGAATACATTATGTGATTATTCCAATCTGTCTTGTGTTTGAAGTCGCATAGGATTGATCTTAATTAACTCACGTGGTAACTCCGTGAGTGCTTGTCGGTAAATTGAACTATTCACCTAGTCGTATCACTATTTGGTAACTCTGTAGCGTTAACTAGGATCATGAAGTAGAATAAAGAACATAATGCATGTTTAGGATTGAATCATGCTTGGTAACTCGGTTTGAATTGGATCTAGGCATAGATAACTAGTTTGGTAACTAGCAAGTTATAATTTGCTTGATTAACAAGAGAGTCGTGTTAGTGTTTCATAAGTCAAAACATAATTCGTAGCATCCCTAGTGATACACGAGAGGATTCCCGGTACTTGTCTCGTATTAGTAACTTCGTCAAACACTATTGTTAACTGTACGATTCTTCACTAGGTTAATTGAATTAGCTGTGTTTTCATTACGTAGAATTAGAAAACAAAGATAACGTGCATTGCCCACATAAGGTTAAGAAATAGTAGCTCAATTACAAAGAAGTCTCTTGGGATTCGACAAGCCGTATTCTTACTTATTACTTCACGCGACAACCGTACACTTGCGGTAGGAACGTGTTAAAAAGAAGGACACTAAGATCTTTCACTATGATAAAAGACCCTGTGCTAGCACATGAACCACTTAAGTAGACTTGTCAACCCATTGTTTCCAAGTCAACTTCCTCATCACATAGGAGTACAACATGACTTCTACTTAGACTTACCGCGTCAGAGCTCAATTTCATCACTTTTGAACGTCCACTTATTAACACATATCCTTCAGAGCTCAATGTTATGTTCTTACAAACCGGTAGGATTAGCAGTGACCCTCTTGCTAGACTAGAATTTTCTTACACGAACCCTCTATAAGTTGAGTTTTTGTGGTATCTATAGTGGTCATTCATGCTATTTTAGGGTAAATGATGATTCATTGGTGTATTAGCCTCTTTACCATAGCTCGTTGTGTACTCTTATTAAGGACTTCGGTTAACCACAAGCATCAACATGGCAACATGGTTGTTGATGCTCCTATAATAAATAGTCATGTTTGTTGTCCATTTCAGAGTTTTTATCACCAGAATTGAGTTTCATTAGCCATTAACAGTCTTTATAGCCACGACACTATGAAATTAAGACCTTCATGAGGTATTTGAATTTTGTTCAATATTTTTAAGTGGACCATCAGCCACCACACTTTGTTTTTACTGAACTAGAGAGCTAGTTCTATTTAGTAATATGCATGATTATGTCGTCCTAACGTCAATTTTTCTCATAAAAAATCTAGAGTTCGTTGAAAGTTTCGATGTTGTTTGGTAACAAGTTGACAATATCAAAGTTCGGCGAAAATGATATCAATGGAAAATATTGCTGAAAATTCAATTGGTTGAAAATCTAGAAAGGATGAACCATTACCACTAGGGATCATGTCCCATAAATCCTTGATGATTAGCTGCAAATGAAAGTTGTAAGGGGGCCATAGACACAACTTCTAATAGGAAACATGCCACCTCAAGTATCAAACCTAGAACTTGAGTTTCACTTATGTACCAAGGCTCCTACCAAGTATTTTAAGACAGTTCAACCAGATGGCCTAACCCTTAGAACAGAGCATTTTCAACTAAAAGATTCTTATCCAATCTTGCCAATTAGTCCCTCTCATTTTTTTATGGCATCTTGGGTATGGATTTTGAAAGAAAAACTACCCCCTATACTTGCCTTATTCACCTGGATAATGGCTCACTAGAAGCTCCACACAAATGCCCATATAGTAAGTCCCTTTCCAAACCATTCCCTTCTCTTCCATGTGTGTGGCTTTCACCCGTAATTTTAGAACACCTTTTTAAGATCTGACCCTCATTTCCTCCTTTAAGAGTGATATTGGCTCCCCCAAACTTTATGTCCTCAAGCTCTACAAAAAATTGACTCTTCAAAAAAATTGTCTAAGAAACCCTCTAACGAAGTTGCATGTGGGCTAGAAGAAGTGATCGTCTTTGAAAATGTTACCTCCATGCCTCCTACGACAGAGCATTGTTAACAAGATCAAAGCTTCTACCACAGACTGACTCCTCTAATATGATGCTTACATGCTACTGGTTCACAAACCATTCTTAATCAATTGGAAAAGGCCACATCTTGGTTTCTAAAAATATAACACTGATGTCGCATGAATGGAGGTAAAGTTGGGAGTGGAGGTGTTATTAGGGATGAGCTCTGTCAAAGGATGGTTGGGTTCTATTGCTCTGCATGCTGCTCCCCTGGTTGGTGATGCTTTGGCAATCGAAGCCAGATTAATTTGAGATTGTATGATTGATTGCGTGAACTACATTACTGAGATTAATTATGTTAATTCTGCCAGATTATTTCATATGCCTTCTACCACTCACTTTGACTACATGCAACTAGCTTCCAGCTTCTCAAGTTCTTTTATCAAGTACTAGTTTAGCGCATCCAACAGGATAGCTCATTGCCTTGTCCACTAAGAAACTTCTATGGACTCAACCAGTGCCATGATTCACGCCTTTGACTTTTCTTGCTCAAGTTTGAACAACATTTCAATTCCTTTATAAGTTCTTGCTTCCCCTTCTGAATGTGTGAGGAATGTCTGTTGATAGACTAACATGGAGGCTTCCCCTAGCCTCTTGGCTGATGTTTAGCCTTTTATAAATTGTTGTGTCACAAAATGAAGAAAAAAGTTTGTACAATAAGAGATGATATTCTTATATTTAGTGCAAGACATATTACACAGATAAATATATGGAATGAGTTTACTTTGAAATTGACAACCTCATCTAACTAGACCAATATATATAAATTTTTAAACATTTAGCCAGCCCTAACTGTATTTGAAAACTACAAAACTAACTATGGCATAACATATGCACATGACACGTTCATAATAATCATCTTTACGCATGTTTGGAAATATATTTTTAGGGTGAGAGCCATATCACATGTTCAGATTATGTTCTAAGTTTACCCATATTATTGATTCCATTTGGAGTGGATACTGGAGAATTATGACTTCTCATTTGAACCTTCATGATTGGTTGTCTCACAACGTCAAGTCTAAAGCTGTTCATGAGGGTGTCATTCACAGTTCTCTTTTGGTTCTACCCTTTGGGGTGTATGGTTAAGAAGAAAAAATTTCATTTTCAATAATGAAATGGAGCTAAAAACAGTTTGTGTGTGGAAGATTCAAATACATGACAAGATCATACCGGGAGCTTTAACTAAACATTTCTCTTTATCTGATTATCCATTTTTTAATCCACGTGCTAAGTGGTGTCCTTCTAATGCAGTGTCCATTAAGCTGAATGTTGATGGCTGCAAAATGTTGGATACCATGAAGGTTGGTAATTGAGGTGTGTTCAGAAGTTGCAATGGTGCTTCGATCCTAGGCATTCTGGGGAAGATCAATTCAAACTCAAGCCTTGTATCAGATTTGTGGAGCATTTACAGGAGCATCACTCTAGGCTTTCACATAAACTGACAAATCTTGGAAATTGAAAGTAATTGTTGGGATGCTATCAAAAGAATAATCTTCAGTGGCAAGAAGGATGGGCCAACTGGTATGGAGTGTCAAATTAGAGATAGCTCATACCTTGTCAATAGGCTCAATGGTAGCATCAGAGTTACTCCTAGAGATAGAGACACAAATAAAGTAGCTAATGCTCTGGCTAATCTGGGTTTGGAACAAGAGGAAGACTTGAAGGTCAACGTGGAGATACCTGATGATGTGAAAGTTCAGGTGAGGTCTGACAAAATGGGTGTTAGAGTACGCACGCAGAAGCTTGATGCCACTTGTTAGGAACCAAGAAGAGTGATTAGACGAAGAACAAGAAGAAGAACAACACAAGAGTTTAACGTGGTTCACTAGCTTTGAGGCTAGCTACATCCACGGGCAAACCGAACCAATTTATTGATGAGAACTCAATTACAATGCACCACACTCAACCACACTTGTCAAGAGAAGAGTCCTACACCCATATATAAGCCTATATACTGACTTGTGCCCAAAGCATCGTCCAAACGTTGCCAAAACGAACAAGGATACAATTCCAAAAAATGTCAAGAGCTAGTCCAGGTCGCACGACCTGCACAACCAGGTCGCACGACCTCAGCAGGTCACCCACCCAGGTCGCACAACCTCCCCAAGCAAGTCGCACGACCTCCGCAGTTTCCCGAATGCTGCAATTCTAATTCTTTGCCTCCTTTGCTCGTTGCTTCGCCAATCCAAGCTAGGGTATTGATCTCCCAATTCATAACAATGGGAATTGGAAGCTTCATGTAGTTTGGGCTGTTGTAATTTGTTTATTTTCCGAAGTAGCTAAGAAAGGAAAATAGATTTTCAAAGTCTGACGAGTTTAAAATCGGTAAAAATGTGTAATCTCCTTTAGACGAAGTCATTAAAATCATATTATAAATCTTCTTTGAGATTATGATATACAAATAGAGTACTCTCCATATCCATACAATTATTTCTTTCACATTATGTAATTTTTTTTTTGGCCTAAACATGTGTAATTGAGGATGTCACATTAGGCACCACAAACATAACAAAACAAAAGCTAGAGAGAAAAAAAGAAAAAACACTTTCCGGGTTCTACTCTCCCCCATAATAGTATTTATACATGAGACCCACCCTTGACCCTCCCTCCCTCCCCACCTTCCATCTCTCTCTACTCTTTATAGGGTGAGTGAGTGTTGTGTTTGAGTTATCAACATTTTCAGGCAGGATCAGATCCAAGGTGGTTAATCAGTCCATCAATCCCACAAATTCCACTGTGTTCAGAACTCCCCCATCAATCATCAATCAATCAAGTCAAATCAACTCATCCCCAAGTGAGAAAAGAAAGGAATCATCCCAATCCACAAAGAGAGAGAAGTGAAAAAAGTGACTACATAGACATGTCTTCTTCTTCTTCCTCTACTTTTTCACCGGACCACAGCCACCACCACCACCACCCCCACCACCAACTCCCTCCTCCTCCTCCCTCCTCCGACCAGCTCTGTTACGTCCATTGCAATCGCTGTGACACTGTCCTTGCTGTAAATATAACCCTCTCTCTCTCTCTCTTTCTCTCATGTTCATCAATCTCTTTCCATATTAATTCTTCTTGATCTTGTGTAGGTGAGTGTCCCATGTTCAAGCTTGTTCAAGACGGTGACCGTCCGATGCGGCCACTGCACCCATCTCCTCTCTGTGAACATGCGTACCCTTCTCCTCCCTGCTACTGCTACAGCCAATCAGTTCCATCTCGGCCATAACTTCTTCTCTCCTCAGAATCTTCTGGTATTTCTAATCATAACTTCATTAGGGTTTTGATTTCTTTGACAAAATTAATGTATAAAGTATATTTATTTTATGTGATACAGATTCATTAACATGTCTTATTACTTGATGTGATGTAACAGGAGGAGATACAGAGCGCTTCACCAAACTTGTTGATGAATCAGCCAAACCTCAATGACTCACTCATGGGTGTTCGTGGACTCGATGAGCTTCCCAAGCCTCCACCGGCTAACAGACGTGAGCTCTCTTCGATTTCTCGTTCGGTTTTTTGTACCCTAAACCTAAATTAGGGTTATGATGAAGAAGAAAAAAAATTAGGGTTTTCATCCGTACTTTAACTCCTTCAAGGGTTTTCTTTCACAGCAATCTCAAGCCTGTCTGTTGCCAGTTTGGCAATGTTTTCTAATCAAAACACGTCTGGTTTGCTGTTTTTCTGTCTAGTTCTGGCCGGTGTTAACGAATACCAAACATGATTTAAGAAAGAAAAAAATCTGAGTCTTGTGAATTATAACTAGCATAACTTTTTGTGGTTACAAAGTGAAGTAAGGTAGTTTTCTTCTTTTTATTGTTAGAGACATTCAACATTTGGCTTTTGTGAAAACAGTGAGCTTTTGTGCAATTAAAGAAGGTTGCTTTACAAGAACTTTGGCACACGAATACACATAGAGAGAGATCTGGATACAACTACTACTGTTGAAACAGTGTAGATCATTTCAGTTGTCTGGGTTTGAATAAGGGGAGAGTGTGGGTGTGCAATGTTACTGATGAATCATTCTTGTGTGTTAATGACATTCCTTTTATGTATGTCAAAGTGGAAACCAACTTTTGCTTCCTACTGTAGTAGTCTGGCTAGCTTTCAACCCCCTCCACTGTTTGCTCACCACCACCTAGTGTTGTTGTTTTCTTCTTTTTCTTTGAGATCCTTTTTCACAAGCTTCAAAGTTCAATCACATTTCAGATGTGTTTTAGTGTCTGTTGAGTAACTGTCTTTAAACAGCTTTGTTGAAAACAGTATTTTCAATCAAAACATATATTTTCTCTCTATGCTTAGACTATTTTCCCATCAAAGCCTATAAAAGCACCAATCTTGGAGTTAGTCTATTTTTGTCTTCCTGTTTTTGAACTGCTAAAAGAGACATGCTCAAAGTGTAATTTCCCATACCATTGAACAAGTGTGTTAATAGCGTTTTTCGTTTCTCATATGAGAGAGAAATGTGGAGATATCTCCCCCGGAAAATAAGATGGTAGCAGTAACATGGATGGAATTGGGGAAGAGATAGAGAGATGAGAAATAGTAGTAGAAGTAATGATGAAGTGATGATGGGGTGGGGAGAGAGAGAGAGAGAATGGAAATGGAGGAGTTAATAGTAAATAATTTGTCTGTTTGTGTTGTTTTTGTTGTTGAATGTGTGTCCAAATATTGCAGCTCCAGAGAAGAGACAGAGAGTCCCATCTGCTTACAACCGCTTCATCAAGTGAGTTTTTACTACTCTCTTTTTACTTGGAATTTACATTTTTCCTCTAAAAAAAGCAATTTGCTTGTATTTATTTCATGCACACTAGTACATATACATTCATTTACACAACATACAATACCATACTTCACACTACACCATTACAAAAGTTACTTGTAAAAGAGCAACTACATCTATTTATTTTGCATACACACATTTACCCCTCACACAATACCATACTTTCGCGATTGGTTAAAGAATTTTTGACATATAACCCTAAGTAATAATATTCGCAGACAGTGCGATACATGCATTATGAGAATTGAAAATTAATCTCACTTAGTATTAATTTAACAGACATTGTGTACCAATATTTTTTTATTTTAGTGACATCATGTTCCAATTATATGGTAAACCGATATCTGCTTTGTTAGGGTACAATGTATCGAACTGCCAGTGAACGCACATTGCATTTGGATTATATGTCAAAAATTACGTCTCGTATAAAATTTTAATGTGATTACGACTTAGAACTTGACGAAAAGTTCAATTCCATTTGATATGCCTGTTTTGAATTGAAATTCTACACTCACATAACTTTTCATAAGTATTTTACATTTCTAAGTATTTTACACCTTCTTTTCTCATTTCTTTGGTTTCCTACACTTTTTAGCATGTCAATAATAAGAGCGTCGTACGAGTGTATAGAATCATGTATGTAGGCATATATTTCTATATACCCTGGGTCAGGTATGTATTTATACGGTGGACGAATCATGAATGTGTAAGGGAGATGTAGACACGTGGCATGAAGTGGCGACCTTTGCTTGCATACAGTGTTGGGTTGGGTTGAGTTGGGTTGGATTGATTTGATTGATCGATTGGAATGCAGGGACGAGATTCAACGCATCAAAGCTGGAAATCCGGATATCAGCCACAGGGAGGCCTTCAGCGCCGCAGCGAAGAATGTGAGCTGGCTCCATTGAACTGTTTCCTCTTCCTAGGGTTTCCTATTTTCATTTTTCTTGAAATTTAATTTTTTAATGGTTATAAACATTGGCATTCCAGTGGGCCCACTTCCCTCACATCCATTTTGGACTGTTGCCTGATCAACCCGTGAAGAAGCCTACTACTGTGCGCCCCCAGGTACGTACTGCCAAAAAAAACACAAACCAAACCCTAGATATATACATTTATCTATCTACCTATCTATTCTATGTAGCAAGAAGAAGAAGAAGAACTAAAGATGAACATGTTTTCTTTTTATCTTTTGTTTTGTAGGAAGCAGATCATGATGTGCTGATGAAAGATGGGTTCCTGTCTCAAGCAAACATGGGCATCTCACCCTACTAAAGAGAAGTTCCTCATCAACAACATCAACAACAACCAAGAAGATGAAGATGATCAAGATATTGCATCATCATCATCATGAAGAAGCCATCTATCTATCTATCTCTCTATCTCTCCATGTCATGTGTATGTTTGTGTGTGATAATCCACTACTAGTACTCCTGCTACTGAGTTGTTTATGTCTGTAAGTCTAGGGTTCATCATCTTCTTCCTCCATCACTAGTACTAGTATCTATTTAATTTCATGGAGATATATGGACTCCTACTTTAACTTGGTATGTTGTACTATGCTGTTGTATGCTGTTGTGTTGGTTTTTTATGTTGATGTTGTTTTTGGAGGGAGGGAGCTAGATTGGATCTTAATTCACATGCATCTCCTTATCTTTCTATGAATTATCTCTAACAACTTCATTTCCCTTTCATCTTCATCTTAATTTGAACCCTCTCCAGACCGTAGTCACCTAAAACTTCATGAAGAGTTCATGCACCTAATGAGTTAAGCTTAAGTCTATATATAAGCTTGTGAGTTTAAGGAGTTAATGTTGGAGGCTAAATTTGAGTTAGCGCAATTTATATTTGATGCTCATAATTATTAAATTAGTTAAGTCTTAGAGTCCAATAATTATTATAGTAGTTAGTGGGAGATAGTTGAAGTATTAGGCTAATAAGCTAGTAAATAAGTAGAAGAGTCTAGCTAGAACCAATCACCGGGTCAAAGTGACCCAGTGAAACAGTGTATCGTTTTGCTACTCAAAACGGTGTAACTTTTTGACAATTTCTGCATGGTGTTGTGGAGTTAATTTAGTATATAACACCATTTAAAGGTTACTAAATTCTTTTATCGTTCTACTAATCAAATCACCGGGTCAAAGTGACCCTGTGAATAGTGACAAAATGTGAAGTAAGCTGACACAAAAGAAACAGAGGTAGGATGTTTCTAGAATTGTTATACAAAATATCTATGATGTTTCTAAATGGAGAGATTACTAGATTATGTAATGTATAATCCTCCCCAACTCCGTATAAATAGGAACTTGTACTCTAGTATCAAGTGTCTCTCATATGAAGTCTTCTATTAAGCCTTCTATGTAATGTCCTAGAGAATATTTAATGTTGTCCTCTACCACTTTGCATCAAGCAAAAAAAAATTAAAGTTCATCAACATATTGTTATATACTCTCTCTCTCTCTCTCTCTAAGTATTCCCCACGCTCTTCTTCCAACAAAACTCTCACTAAACTCTTCCTACTCCCAAGAAAATGGTATCAGAGCCTATTGATCTTGGATCATCCTTAGAAATATGGCAACGTTATTATTTTATGAGAAGTTAGCATATGCTAACATCACCCTGTACGTTCTTCAAAATGGAGTTTTGGATCTTGTCGTCATTGGCCGGAATGTATGTCCAAAATTGTTCGAGCAAAGAAGGAAGAATCGGCATTAGTAATTTTGCAAAGAGCCATCCACAATGAAGTTCCACAAGAAATTGGAGATATAAAGTATGCAAGTGAGTTATGGAAGAAGATTGTCCCCAGTGTGTCAAGTAAGAAAAAGACGATTGTTCCCACCGGATATTGGACATACAATTTTCAAGGCAAGTTCTACTGAGAAGATAATGCATGTTCCAACCCATAATCCTCATTGGTCTATGAAGTGCTGCTCTGCAGCCACTGGCTCAATTGTTGATTAGCGCACTTCAGCCTCTTTCAACCTAACTACTGTATTTGTGTTATCTTCTTCCTCGGCACTAGCTACGTAGCATTTCATCCGCATTTGCTCCATGGGTCTAGTTTAACCCATTAAGAGCATCTCCAGCAGGCAATGCCGATTTATTATGCAAAATATAAAGAATTTGGGTGAAAAATGCGATCCGAAGAACATGCATCCCCTCATGTAAAATAGATGTCATGCATCTTGATCGCCAAGTTTGGCGATAATCATCCCTCGCCATTTCATTTGTTTTCCTATTTTGTAGGTGTATTCATATTTTTTTGTTTTGTTCCTACTTTTTAATAGACTTGTCCTAATATCATAAAAATAATAAATAATTTTACAAAACAAATATCCCTATCTTTTAGCTTGCATTGCTGGAGTTGGTAATAAAATTTGTGGACATGCAAAATGTAAAAATATGATTTTGTGTATAATTTGCATTTCTTTTACATAACATTGATGTAGATGCTCTTAGGGCATCTCCAATAGCTCATGCAAAAGTCACTTTTATGCAAAATATAAAGAAAATGAGGAAAGAATGAGCTCCAACAGACGATGCATATCCCCATGCATTTTGCAGAACATGCATCTTCCTCTCCATTAATAGCTAACAAAAATGTAGGGATGTAAAACTTTGTGTCTATCTCTCTCCTCTCATGCATCCTCAATATGTATATTTTAACCTCTCATTACTAGAAAATGTATAAATTGCATTTTACTGCCGGAGCAAAACTACAAATGCATGTCATGCAAAATTTAAAACATACAAAAAATACATAATACTATTGGAGATGCCCTTACCACATTACATTTTTTGGTCCCGGTAATGTTTTTGTTTGATGGTTGGAGCCCTGTACCTCCCACCGATTTCCTCTGTGCCAAATATTTTTTCTCTTTCAAGGCTCCATCTCCTTACGATCCGAATCGGGCAGATGACTTTTTTGCTTTGGTTTCTTTCTATCCGTAGCCGATTTTCTGGACTTGGAAGTTAAATTTGAAGGGATATACAGTAGCTTATGCAAATTCTAATTATGCAAAATATAAAGAATATGATGAAAAATGAACTCCAATAGAGGGTGCATATAACTATGCATTTTGCATAACATACATCTTTATATCCATTAATAGCTCGCAAGAAAGTAGGCATGCAACTTTATGTGTCTATCTCTCTCATCCTTTTATATTTTAATTAATTTAGCAAATTATTTTATAACTTTGAAATTGTAAAAATGCATTGCACTATTGAAACTTGTACTACAAAATGCATAAATTAGAATCTGCAAAATTTACATATTCTTACGTTTCAATATTGGAGATGCAGTGTAAATTAGCCTTCCTTTTTTTAGGGACTAAATTACCCATTTCTTTACTCCCATCTTTTCTCTTTTTAGCTGCTAAAAAAAATCTTTTCTCTTTTTATGTTTTGCACTTAACTAGACTGGGGTTCGTTACCCTTTTTATTGTGGGCCCTTGTGGACTTTACTATGCGGGAACATGATTTAAGTGAGGTTAGGGCCAGACCCAACGTTTAATGGACCAAATTAGCAGGCCTGTCAACATGAGCCCAATTCGCAATGTAATGCTAGGCTTGTGAAACAAATTGAACTTCCCAGTCGTAGGTCTTTAATAGGCCAACACCTTTTTGGTTTTCATATATCAACCTAGCAAATACTATCATTGGAAAAAAAAAAAAAAAAAAAAAAAAGCAAATACTATCGGTTTTCATATAATTAAGCAAATACTAACTCTGTTTCGCATGAAACTTTCCATTTCTTCACCTGAAACCATATTACTTTGACCTAACGATTTGCATAGTATTTGATAATTTTTTCATCGTTTTGTAGAGTAAATAAAAAAAGTACCCGATTCTTTCATCGTTTTGCTAATCAAATCACCGGGTCACTTTGACCCTGGATAAAAGTGACCCAGTGAATAGTAGAAAAATATCAACTCATAAGTTCTAGGCAAAACAGAAGAAGTACTATTATTTCATGCGATTCATGTTATGATTCAAATATTTAGCGTCAATGCAATCGAGAAAGGAGCAGCAGGTGAAGAAGCTGTACTGGCCCACTGGCAGCCTCCACTTGATGGATGGATCAAATTAAACACTGATATCGCATGCCGGCAAGATCAGCGCATAGCTGGTTCGGGAGGTGTCATCAGAGATTCTACAGGTACATTCGTCGCGGGCAGATTTGAGTGGATTGATTCTCATGACTCCGTTCAAACGATGGAACTGGTCGGCAATGAGAAAGGTTTGATAATGGCTCGCGTGTTAGGTTTTTTGGTTGATTCAAAATTCTAGCACGGGATGGTCAAAGGAGGCTGGTAGTTTTGGAAGTAATTACATTACTTTGGCAGCAAGGAATCTCTTTGATTCCTTGTAGGGGTCTACTTCGACTAATATATTTGGTAGTGTCCTTATTGAGTTAGGAAACAATTTCGGATGAACTATTTCCTAGTTTCTCTCGGATTAGTTTTGGGCATTACTATAAGTAGATGCTACGGTCATGACTTGGTGTGTGCTTGTAATTGGTATTGGCTTCTCATCAATAAATTGATTGGTTTGGCCGTGGATGTAGCTAGTCTCAAAGCTAGTGAACCACGTAAATTCTTGTGTTCTTGATCCTACTCTTGTTTGTTCTTGCTTTCTCTTGTCTCTCGCGTATTGGAATCCTAACAAGTGGTGTCAGAGCCTGGTTCGTTGATTCTCAAGAGATGGGAAGATTGGATTTCTGCTGGTTGGCCTCTGAAACAGGGGGTGCAAGCACACCAAGCCTTCGTTGTGAGGCTATCGAGTTCCTTGTTCGGGGAGCTATCAGGCTCTTGTTGTGGAGCATTGGAATTGTGGATCTAGTTTTAGTACATCCGACACGCTTTCGGCTCCAGCATGCGTCAATCGATATGGCGTGCTCAACCCGACGAGTGATCTGGATCTATATCTGGATTTGGCGGCTAGGAGGATTCAAGCCTAGGTGGAGACGGCTCGAATCAACTAGCGAATTGAGGGAGAAACGTCATTGGAAGAGAGAGTGTCCCAGAAATCGTTCACCTGTAGATCTCGCTTCAGGGGGAGGAGGAGGGACAACACCCGAGGACGATGATGCTCTCTAGGCCCCTCGGGGGTGGTTCGAGCTCTAGGCATGGAGCATGGGCACGTGTTGTTGGGCACGCGGATTGGTTGCGTGTTATTGTGCACGCATTGATTGGTGGCGCGATTGGATCTTGGATTGGCGCGCGTCGGTTATTGGTTTTGCGCATTGGTGCAGACGACGGCGCAAATGGCTTGACATCGTTTGATAGGCACTTTGTCGCGAAGTGTCATTGGCGAGACCTTGGGGTATGCATTAGTCATGGTGCATTGAAGAGGCGTTTGTTGGAACGCGCTGGAAGTGTGTTCAATTCTGCAAATCGGGAATACTGTCGGATTGAGTTTGTTGGATTGATGAGAAGAATTGGTTCGGTAGCCATAGGGTTTGAATCAAGGTGGAGGTTTGTTGGTTTTTTTGGTTGATTCAAAATCCTAGCATGGGATGGTCAAAGGAGACTGGTAGTTTTGGAAGTAATTACATTACTTTGGCAGCAAGGAATCTCTTTGATTCCTTATAGGGGTCTACTTTGACTAATATTATTTGGTAGTGTCCTTACTGAGTTAGGAAACGATATATGATGAATAATTTCCTAGTTTGTCTCGGAAAGTGGCGGACGCAGGATTCATACATTGCGGGGCCAAACTGTACATGACCATTAAAATACATAACAAAGATCTATAAGGACGTTTTTCTTATTGAGAACTCACATTGAATATTTGTTCGATTAACTCGTTCCATTACAGTCTATTACTAAACTTCCCAACTTGAATTGAGTCAGCTATAAAGATTAAAATTCTCGAAGACGAATTAGTTAAAGTAAATAATTTGACAGTCTAATTATCGATTTTTTAAATGAATCTAAAGTAGACAAAAAAGTTTGGCCACAATATTAAATTGTAAATAGTAGCATTAACAATAAGAGTAAAAAAATAGGTAAAAAAAAGTCAGCTTGACACGTTTCTTCGATTTTAAATTCCCTGCAAAATTTGGATCTACTAAGTAGTTTACATAGTAATTGACTAGTTAATTTAGGAAACGGTAGTATTTTTTTCTAATTTATGTGATGGATATATCATTTTAAAAACCATTGATATCCATTTTGTGTAAAGATAATGATTGACACAGCTATTTTAGTTAATTAATCTCAAATTACATAAAAAGATAAAGATAAGACATTAGTGATTGAAGATGATAAGATTTAGTGGACTATAATTATTTACTTCGTACGGAAGCTTGAGGGGGCCAATTGTATTACAACACAAACTCTTCACAAAACTAACCCACAATAATACCGTTACACAAAATTGATGGAGGAGCCGTGGCCCCCTCTCGCCCCCTCTTCCGTCCGCCACTGAGTCTCGGATTAGTTTTGGACATTACTTGGACTTCAAGTCTTGTACTAGTATATAAGTAGATGCTACGGTCATGACTTGGTGTGTGCTTGTAATTGGTATTAGCTTCTCATCAATAAATTAGTTGATTTGGCCGTGGATGTAGCTAGTCTCAAAACTAGTGAACCACGTAAATTCTTGTGCTCTTGATCCTACTCTTGTTTGTTCTTGCTTTCTCTTGTCTCTCGCGTATTGGAAACCTAACATCGTCATGGTGGATGCAAGAAGGTAATCATTGAACCTGATTCAAAATTGAGCATAGAGCTACTCCAGAATGGGTATCCTCTGTATTGAAGAATGATTGTTTAGGCCTTTCTGGCCTCCTTTCAATGAAAGCCTTTTCCCTCAAAAAAAAGGCAGTACAGTAGCAGTAATATATATATACAAGGAACATCGCATTATCAGAGTAATCAACCAGTAAAAGTCTTGGGGTGGTATTAAGTCGAGTCACCGTATCACCATCATATCCAATATTTTCGGCGGTAAATTGTCAAGAGAAAGACTCGAATCAAATCCTCAGTTCCGATTAGCTTCAGAACGAAACCGCTCTGACTTCAGCATTTCCAAGGAGGTTTTCAAGTAACAACAATGGTGAAGGAAGAAGATGAAACACCATCGTAGATTCACAAATAGGCACAAAAAAATACACACTGGATTATGCTTTTCAGGAACAACTTTCTCCATCCACAAGGACAAAAAATGGAACAAAGCAAACAGAGAGGCACCTTTAGCCAACCTAATTCCTGAATAAAATGGCGATTGATAACCGAGTAAAAGACAGATATTGTCCATCAACTGATAGTCACAACTCACAAGCTTCAGTACGTTACAAAATCAAGTACTCCGTATGCAGCATGAGTATGAAGAGTAACGGAAATTGTTTTTACCATAATCATACTACACGGAAAGCAGATACCTAAAGCTTCTAACATTTTATGAAATTTTCCAGCATCATCTGGCATAGTAAACCAAAAAAAGCTTTTACACAATTGGTTCTCAAGGCCATGTGGAATATCAATCCACATGTGGAACTTCCCGTTATAAAAGGTTTCATCATAAACATTTCGCAAAATATATTACTACTAATATTTGATGCTGCACATTATTTAGTATAATACATTAGTCATATTGATTCTGCACCTTATTTAGTCTAATACCTTAGTCATATTCAGCAAGATGAGCTCCAGATTAAAAATTTAACTGCTTCAAAACAAAAACTAAGCTATCAATTATTTTATTTTAAGTAAACAAAACACTATGTCATAATTTGGTTATTAAAAAAAATGTCTAGGGGTGGTTAACCCCCAACCCGGCCCGGTCCCTTGAAACCCTGGGATTTTGAACCCACCCCGGGCCGGGTCAAGGTAGGGAGCAGAACCAACCTGACCTGGACGCCTTCGCCCTCAACCGGGCCCAAAACCTAGCCCTTTTCACCCTCAACCTGCGAGTTTATGACCCAGCCCGGCCCGGTGCACCAGTTTGACACCCCTTACTCAGAACCGTCAATTCAGCCCAGTCTTCCACAAAATAAACAATTCTTCAGGTCTTCTTCTGGGTGAATGGATATGCAGCATATGCTAATGTAGCACCCAATGAACAAGCCATGAGTTTGAATTTCAACAATGAGTCTAAACTTAGGTAATTTGTTCAGTGTTCAGAATGGAAGTTAAGTTATATTCTGTTTTAATGGGGTAAACATGATAATGAACAAAAGCTTATGAAGTCATGAGTTCATGACAACACAAAAATAACTCAGTTAGCAGCTTTAATTGATCGAAGAAAGTTTACACTCCTTAAGCCTACTAAATACAGTTTGATAATGTATTCCCCCACAACCCCCAACCCTTTTCTTGTGGGCCCTTGAGGGCTTTACTATGCAGGGATATGATTAACAGAGGTCAGGGCCAGACCTCAAGTTTAATGGACCAAAACTAGCAGGCCTATCAGCATGAGCCCAAGTCGCAATGTAATCACCAAAAGTAGGAGAAAATATTTACTATCACGTGGATATTGGTGACGTGGTTCACGGGACACTCACTCATTGATACCAATATCCCTGTGATACTGAATATTCCAAAAGTAGTAGGCTTGTGACCTAAATGGAACTTCTCACTCGTTGCTCTGTAATGAGCTAAACCTTTTTGGTTTTCATTAAACCTTTTTGCTCTGTAAGGAGACATCAGCTCCATAGCTCCATAGCGAAAGCTTCCATGTATCGTCTTATTAGCCCAGTTTACTAAGGAAATTCATATCTAAATGACAAAAAAGACCTAGCAAGATCTAACCAGCTCCATATACTTACACTGTACAACCATTTGGAATACCAGAAAAATGCATTAGTCTAAAAGGTGACCTACTGGGGGGTGTTTGGATGAGATTATTACGAGAGGGAGGGTTGGTCAAAAAATTCAAAAGATCTGACGAATGATCCCTCCATCCGGAATTCTGAATTTTTTGGGGGCAATTCTGAATTTTATTTATTTTTGGTGGGGGGAGGGAAGACTTCTGGTTTGGGGGAATTTTCGGGGGAGATTGTCTTAGGGGGAAATTCTGTATTAATTTGGGGGATCCCGGATTATAATTTTTTTTTTTTACCAATAATCTAAAATTTACTCTAGACCACATGCAAGGGGGAGACGATGAACAAGTGAATTGCACACCTGTGAACTCTCCTGCATCCCAGCTGATGAAGTAGTACTACTTTGGAATTGGACAACTTCTGCTGATAACTTCCTCAGTACTTCGCAATTCTCCTGTGTTCATATTATCATCCTCTTTTCACAAGTTACCTGCAAGCTTGGAAGTGGGGGAAAATACATCGCATTGTGAAACAAAACCGATCAAGGAACGATGGGATTCTTAAATACGTGTATTCAAATGAATGTGTATGCACCATCATACATTCCTGCAAATCCAAACTAAAAACACAGACTTAGTCACCATATGTGTCTTCAAGTTAAATTTTCTTCCATAGAAGACCACAACTCCAAAGAATATGCAAAATAATTGCAGCGGCTGAGGTGTGAGAGTGGATTCGGTGATGCGGTACCTCAGAAGAGTTACTTCAATGTTTTGGTGTGATTTAGGCAGTATCATGCAGCCGACAGTCAGAGACTTATCCTCCTAAGGCGTTGAGATCACCGTAGTGAATTTTGCCTCTCGCAACAAAGTCATTTTCCATTAACAAGTCGTGGGGCTTTGATCCCAAAACCTCATGCTTAGAGGGGCCAATATATTTCATATACTTCCATATGATAATATATACTATATACTATACCAGTCAAAACGGTTAACCGTAACTGTAACTAGACCGGAAAACCGTGAACCTCCGGTTACGGCTTAGATTCGGTTATGGTTAATGGTTAATCGGCCCGTGTATTTTCTCGGAATCCCTAACCGGTCCGGCCCGTGTAACCGTAACAGCCTAAATCGGTTCGATCTGGTTCGGACCGGTTATAACTGTTTTTCTTTAATCTTTAATTTTTTTAAAAATAATAGTTTTGCTATATTTTATTATATTATATATACATATTATGGCTTGTTGGGAAAGACCGCTATATTTTGGTTCGGGCCGGTTAACCGCGGTTAATCTATACGGGCTAGCTAACAGCCGATTACGGGCCAGTTTACGGTTTGGTCCCAGTTAATTACGGGCCGGTTAGGTAATTAAGGATACCCATAACCCATCCGAACCACTAATAACTCGGTCCCGGACCGGTTTGGGACTATACAGTTACAGTTTCGATTACTGCCTAGCAGGCAAGGACCGGCCGGTTCGACCAGTTAACCAGCCCGATTGACTGCTCTACTCTGGCATAGTAAACCAAAACAGGTCGTAGACCCATCAAGTTGATGCGAGGTACACAAGCTTTTACACACTTGGTTCTCAAGGCCATGTGAAATATCAATCCACATGTGGAATTTCCCCTTATATAAAAGGTTTCATCAAACAGGACAAGAAAATATGAAAAACAATTCAACAAGAAAATATGATCCATCAAACAAAAACCATATCTTGCTCTTCTTCAACTACCACATGCATTTTGGTTATTCAAAATTGAAACCTCAGTGTACCGAATCAAACACAATTTGGAATTTCTTTGACAAGGAGAGCAGTTTCATAAACCAAAAGGAACTGGTAGCAAATATCTAATCCTTTGACCAAAGATCCCGTGGAGTTCCATGCCATAGCAGTCGATGCAAGGAAAGCATCCTAGAATCTTTCTAACAACCCAGAAATTCAGCTAAGTCTTCCACAAAACACACACAATAGAAAGATAGAACTTCCCTTGGTGCACTTTGCTTGTTCAATTAATTCAATACAGCCTCTATTCATTTCAAACTCCACCAAAGCGAAATCTCAGCTTAAGCAATACCTAGGTGAACCAATTTTCCAGCCAAATAACTGAGCTCAAGTCCATGTTTGAACTTCAACTTCCACAAGCAACTCCAAAACTTAGATATGGTTTCAGACTTTAACCTTTCATTTCCTTCGACAAGTTTGAATTTCACCAATGTGTTTAAACTTAAGTAATTTGTTCAAGATTCAGAATGGAAGTCACATTCTGTTTTAATGGAAACCATGATGATAAACAAAAAGCTTAAGAAGTAAAGACAACACAAAAGTAACTCAGTTAGCAGCTTTAATTGATCGAAGAAAGTTTTACACTCCTTAAGCCTACTAAATACAGTTTGATAATGTATTCTCCCACAACCCCCAACCCTCCAAGAACAAAAACATAAAAAAGAAGAAAAGGATTCTATACAGATATCTCTACATGAATCAATACGACTAACCCTAGAAAAACGAAAGCAAAACCACATTCACAAACCAAAGAAGTCATCAGCAGATTAGACCTTACCTGAGGAAGCATTTCCCAACGGATCCATTGTTTCTGGCAACAAGATCATCACTATATCACCCAAGAAGTAGTACCATAAGCTCTTCATTTCACTACCCCTTTTAGGCTTTGTTACTATTTTTCTATGAAGACTCCAAACCTAGGAGATAAACCTGCGACTGTATGATAGTTTTCCCAATCTTGAAACCCGGTATTACCGTGAAGCCGACCTTAGGCCTACTCTTTCCAAAAGTCACACCTTTCTTTGTGGCATCCTCCATGTAAACCATGGAAAAATCAACCCCCCTTTCGACTTGGAAGATCTCAACTGTGGGATTGAACGAATATGCCAACTTATGAAGCAACCAAATCGAGCTAGCCATCTTAACAAACGCCTCATAGAACGCACTCAACGACTTCCACGAACTCAACACCGCTTCATTCCGATCCAAATTGATGAAAATCGACGACTCCATCGTCGGGTGTATGAGTTGCTGATACTTCCTCTCGCAAAACCTCGAGAAATCGGATGTGGGATGCTTACTCAGAATCTCCATCGGATTACACGCTACATGTTCGATCAATTCCCTCAAAGAAGAACTGTTCTCTTCCGAATTCGATTCATTGGGAATAATTCTATTATCATCTAAACCAAAATCTACCAAATTGAAGCCTCTAAACATGGTGATACTAACATATGAGAGGAATGCATACCTATTATGGCCTTTCTTGGAGTAATTCACACCCGAATGAACCGAGTTTGCTGCCATTTCCAAATCCCACTCTGCCTTCTTCATCAAATCAATCAACACCTTAGTAAAACCATGCATTGATCTACAACATTGCCTCAGCATCGAATCGAAAACCCTAATCGTCATCACAACCTCTGAATTTGAATTTGAATTTGAATTTGAATTTGAATTTGAATTCATCAATTTCTTGGAGAGCTTTGAATTGTACTTCTTGATTTGATCCAAATCTCGCCGCAGAGACGATACTTTGGCGTCTTTATCATCAATATCAGACTGTAATTTATTAAACATGGTTTCGAGAGTTCGGAGCTTACTTTGATTCTCTTGTACCTGCGACTCCGATGATGAACCAAGATTGATAGTGTTGATGTTGATGTTGATGTTTCGCCGGTGACTTATGTACCAATTTCTGAGATCATAGAGCCTCTGAAGCTGAAAGATTAACGCCTTATCGGCCGATTTAACCGCTTCTTCATTGAACGGCGCGTGGGCTGTTTGGAACTGGAGATAAGAAGCTTCGAAAGACGAAACCGTAGCGAAAACAGAGGATAACAGAGCGTCGGCGAATTGGGGACGGATTGGGGACGGATTGGAGGCGGTTTGGTTGTGGGTTTGGTCCGGTTTGATGACGACGACCTTGTGGTTGGTGATGAACTCCTCTACGGAGTCCAATAGAGTGAACCCATCGGCGGAGTCTTCGCCGGCGGTGGGGGTTCCGGCGTCGGCGTCGGCGTCGTCTTCGTCGTCGGCGAAGAATTCGATGGTTTTGGTCTTGAAAGCGAGTGCGAATTTTTGGAACATGTCGGAGATTTGGGGTTGTTTCGAAGACGAATCCATTTCAAGCATGTTTTGGATTCAATCTCTGAAACCCAATTGTTGAACCTGCATATGAAAAGAGGGTAATCAAGTGATTGATTTCTGGGTTTGGAGAGAAAGAGGGGTGGGGGGTGCTTTGGGATGACTTTGAAGGAAGGTATGTGTGTGAGTTGTGTTAGGCTTGAAAAGCTTTTCCTTTACCCCTCTCTATCTATGGTTTTTCTTCTCAAATTGATTTTTACCACTTTTTACAGGGTCATCTTGGCATTGTGATTTAGATAATAGAACTTTTAAAAAAAAACTCCTTACAGTATCGTCTCGCTGACACTTAATTACCGGCAGTATTGATTTTGTCATAAAATCTCTCTGCAGTTTCAGTTTTACCGACATCGGATACCATTTTTCAAACAATCCCCCTGCTATTTCACATTTACCAACAATTAGTCACCACTAGTTTTAGTAAAATGGTGCGCGATTTTGGTAAAAATAAAATTGCATGAGTGTTTTCTGACAAAATCGATATTGCTGGCAGTTAAGTGTCAGCGAGACGTATTGCAAGAATTTCTGTCAAAAGATAATTTTTTTATAATATTTAATAGTGTTGTTGAGTAAAAAGTTATTACATAACACGGTGAATAAATTATTAAATAATTACATTGTTCATGGTATTCAAATCACTCGAAAAAGTAATCCAGATACAAGTCAATTTAGGTAGAAAGAGTAGGGACATAGTGGTACTGTCTTTTATTCTTCTCGATTTGTTTTCTCACCATTGGGGGGTTTCTTTCTTTTTCGGAGAGTATAAAAATGGGATCTTTTTTTCATTTTGGCTGTCTAATCTTTTAATGGGTTTGGGTTCTTGGGAAGGATGATGATTAACGGTAAAGAGGAATGAGGAGATAAAGTGACAGCGTGTTGTTCGGCTTGACAGTGGCCGACCAATCAGCATTGAGCAAATCTCTGATAATTGTCGTTGACCATGTTATGATTTAAAGCTGACCAAGGGTCTGTTTGGAATTTTTGAAAAGAAAAAAGAAATGATTTGGTTGTTTTTTTTGTCGTCAATCGGGTTTAAATTCAGGACCTTATACAGAGTCTTCCAACACTCTACTACTTGAGCTATCACCTTAGCGGTATAATTTGATTGTTTGGATAACATGTTTTTGAGGTTAGAACACCAAAGTGTAATTTTTGGATATACGAGTTTAAATTATTTTCAGGTGATGGATTATTTATTAACCGGTTACCGATCATTTTATTTATTTATTTTTCTGTTTGGAATGCTTTAGTAACCGGAGTTATTGATGTGCACCGGTCACATATTATTAATCGCGAGCCATTGTTAGGAATGGAAAGGTAACTCATACATGTACTCTTGTCATTCAACTATACAGTGATGGAGTTAGGAATTTAAAAGAAGAGGCACACTTTTGTAAGCAAATTATTAATCACGGCTAATTACTATGGCGAGAAGCTCTAAATGACTGATGAAATGCATAATTCTCATTTGTGAACTTATAGTGCCCTCGACCAGGGCCGGAGAGTGAATAGGAAAGAGACGAGGTGGTTGACTTAGCATCGTTCATAATTAAAAGAGAGGAGCAAGAAGACGTGATCCTCAAAACATATTTCAAAAATTAAGGAATTATTTCAATGTACTTTAGATCATTTCGTTATCTTGAACGATTAAGGGATCTCATGAAAATGACGACATGAATGGAGCAATTGAACATGACAACGTAAAATCACCAAAATAGGTTCTTTTGGCTGATTTCGATTCCATGGTCACCAACCAGATCAATGGACCAACCACTTCTACGATACTGTGATACAATACAACTACATGCTATACAACCACATGCTTTCCTTTTCTTTTTGCTAAGAAAAAAATAAGGTTAAGCACAAAGGAAAGCATTGTCATGTGCTACTCCGTCCCAGCTCTTTCTTTCCATCTTGATTTTTTGATTCATATCTGAATCACTTTGAAGTTTTGACCAGTTGATTTGAATGGCAAAATGATACGGCTTGTTGATAATTTTTCACCATACTATAGAGTAATTTTTACTTTACAACATCGTACAAAATGTATCAAAAAATTGTATCATTTTACTTTCAAATCACGGGTCAAGTTGAGAACCCCTTGTGGTTGTTGTTGTGGGCTGGTGGTTGGGTAGGTCAGATTCTTTCTGCACGAGGTCAGCTGATTACACAGATATAGAGTTGGTGAAGCCAGTAATATTATCCTCCTCCTAGTATTAATTAACTAATCATTTAATTCATTGGCATTTTCTCTGTGGAGGATAGTGTTTAGGTTAGGTTTAGTACGGTTATTGAGTCAAACTTTTGCCAGACTAGAAAACAGTTTTAATACAACTAGTACAACAAGGTTTATTTAACTGTGATTAACGAACTGGACCGTACTAAGCTAGTGTCTTTCTTATAATCCATTATATTAAAGTAGAATCTTCAGTGAAACCACATTTGATTCGATCCGTGCTTGTTACGGACTATACCTTGCTACTATAGTAGGGACTCGTGTTAGAAACCAAGATACAGGTCAACGATTGACGAAGAAAATAACAAAATTTGAAAAGTAATTTGAGAAACACTGCTGGATGAATGTTCAAAACAAATAACATCGCCAAATGCATGATTCATCTGGTTCTGACTTGAGGAAAGGGATTAGATGAATATTTGATAAGCGAATAATTTGTCAAATGAAATGTTTTTTTTCCAGTCCCAACAGTATTCTATTCGAATCAAACAAGTACTACTATTACTAGCTGGCTGGGGGTGTTTAATTTCATTTGTGGGAGCAATGATGGCTGTCTTTGCCCATTCTTGTTTGCACGCTAACAAGTGGGCCGTGTCACATTTTTTGTCTGAAACTTTTATTTTTCCTGGACAATAATGAAAGATAAACCCTAAGAAAGTAACTCATCCCCTCATGTCCCATGGATTGCCCATTACACCAACATTAATAGACGTCCTATGAGATCCATTTTCTGTACCAGGAGATAACCCCCGCGGTTAATACGATAGCAACCGTTGATCTTTTGAGTAGTTTGGGTGGTAGCTCAAGTGGTAAAACGCTGAAAGCTTTTAGATGACAAAAACAATTTCTCAAAAAGAATATTGATCTTCTGACTTAAATTGCTTAAGTTGCTTTCAAATTTCAATGATAGTGCTAGTCGATCCTGCCCCTCCTCCTTTTCTTCTCCTTCGGCAACAATGGATTTTGTAGAGACAACCGGACAACGGTCAATACAAGAAAAATAGTTCGAGAAAATATGCAGAATTAGGGACCTAATTTGAATATCTTCAGCTCGGTCATAATTTTGTGCTCTGATTGAACCTATTTCTCTTATTTCGAGTGTTTTATCAGTACAAAGACTACATCATAGAGGAAGACGATACATGTAGAATAAAATAATCATTTTCTTCCAAATTTGGTACGATAACAAGTGCAAATGGTATGAGCACAGCAAATGACATTGATGACTCATTATCGTAATTTTCAGGTAGCATGAATAGATAGATTTTAAAATGTTTAAACAGAAAGTTAGTTTTTAGGTTTAATTGACTATGTTTTCTTTTCTGTATTTCTTAGCTTTAATTTTCGGGCCACATGACTTTATCTTTTAGCTATAATGTACTACCTCCGTTTCGTCTGTTTCGTCTGCGTTTGACTTTTTAACCCGTAACTGAGTCACTTTGACTTGGTGATTTGGGTACCAAAACGATGTAATTTTTTAATAATTTTTTCATGATATTTTAGAATAAACTTTCCTCTATAACACCATGCAAAGATTATCAAATTCTTGTATCGTTTTGCTAATCAAATCACCGGATGAAAGTAACTCAGTGAATAGTGACAAAAAGTGAAGTAGGCTGAAACAGGCGAAACAGAGGTAGTACGAATTAAACAAAAAGCTAGATTTTGGCCTTAATTAACTGTATTCTTTCAGGTCACATGAATAGTTTGCGACTTTGTGCTCAATATTGCAAGCCACATGACTGTATTTTTAGTCAAGTGTTAGGGCATCTATTCCTTAATTATAATAAACCCTAAAGTTAAAGCAATTTCGAGATTAAATTTGTTTACAGATCTCTCACAAAAAAATCATAACTAAGAAAATAAAATTAGAAGCAAATCACAAGAAATTAAAGCAAAGTTAGAAGAAGAAAAACCCTTAAAAGATGGGTAGTGAAATACCAATACTATCTTCAATTAAAGGAGGTAAAATACATAAATGCCCGTCACTTGACTCCTACCCTTTGCTTTTTTAACTGGGACGGACGGAAATAGACTATTAATAAACAATCAGAAATAATGTAAGGACTTTATAAAAAAATCAATAATACAGTAGATTAAGTATCACAAAACCAATGATGCAAATAGATTTGCGGTAAAAAAAACTCTTGTGTATATGTCAATTTTGTTGGTCATCAACGCTGAGACCGAAAGCACCAAGATACGAAACTACAATTAGTAATACGTGAGCTCAAGAGCTTTTTTTCTTTTTTTTTGATTAAAAAAAAAAGAAGCTGCTCTCACATATTTTACATTTTTTTTTTCATTTTATATTCTCGGTCAACGATTAGTGTCGAATGAAAGAAAGAAGAGAAACATAATGTTTGGGCTTGGAAACTCAGATTGCTCAGTGCTCACGGAGGGTCAGTTTGGAAACCTCCGAATTGGACCTATTCATTTTTCGTTCATAGCATCAAGTAGAGGCACTGGATTGGGTTTATCTGTTGGAACGTTGGGCTTTCCAGGAGGTATCAGGTGGAGCAACCGAAATGCAAATAAGGCAGCTCACACCTTCGCCAAACAAGCATTAGGGGTTACTGAGGTTGCCTTTTGGGCTGGATTTTTTCCAAGTTGGCCTTTAAAACAATTGAAGATCATGTAAGTGGCCTATTAGCCCATCTAAGCTAACATAGTATTTTAGTATTATATCTTTATAGAGAAAATTGTTTTTTATTAATTGAGGACCGGCCTGTTTATCCTCAATCTTCCAGTTGACTTTGGGCTTGTTTAGATAGGTGGGTTGTGGGGGTTGGGATTTCTAAAACAAGGTGGTGTTTGGATGTCGTGGTTTGGGTTGGTGCAGGTTCGGTGGCCGGCATATTAAAACCGGTCACCGGTTCTATTTTCACCAAAAAATGTGTGGTTGCCGTCCACTAGTAAAAGTACCGTGCCCAGCTTTTTAATGAAAATATGCCGGGCTAAATTGCTCTTGCCCGAATGTTCTAACTTGTTTTCTTCCTTTTTACTTGGTTTTTTCTTTTTCGGTAACTATTACTGCATTATTTTGTAAAAACAAACAACTCTCTCTCACATGATACTTATCAACAGAGAATCAGAAATAGAAAAACAAATTGTCGTGCACCGATTTTGGGATTGCATGCACTAGTTAATTTGACAATAAAAGCCATGCATCGGTGATTAAAGCCAGTGACTGACTATTGAAACTATCATTCAGTTTTCTTTTTAGAAATGTCATTCACCGCTTCTTTCACTGTCCACCACATGGAGAAATGCCGGACACCGGTTGTAGAACACCAGTCACCGGATCTTCTTCCGGGTTGGGATGTGGTTTGGATTAACCAAACCCCCGTATCCAAACAAGGCCTTTATGAGGGTCATTTGACACAATGGTTTGGTTGGAGGAAATATGCAACAATTTGATAATTTTTTTCATAGTATTATAGATTAAAGATGTAATAATTTAATAATTTTTTTCATTGTATTGTAAATAAAAAATAATCCAGATACTGTAAATACAGTAATGTGCCAAAATAAGGAAACAAATTAGTCAAACAGTGGTCATGAGGCCATCCGCAGCAGCAGTTCCTCGGCTAGCCGAGGACTGCGATTAAGCTGTTTAGGCTGCCCAGAAGGAAGGCTAGGGGTGGGGTCGGGGCTTCGGGGAGGCTAATCAAGCTTGAAGCCGGGCTTTCCGAGCACGTTGCCAAGCCCCGCGTGCTTGGCGGAGACTTCGTCGTCTCTGCGTGTGAATGCAGTTGTTTGCCCTAATTTGAACTACTACTCTCTCTCAATCCAAAAGTCCATCCGCATATGTTATTAAATAGTACTTTTTTTATTTTTTGTTTTTCTTTTTATATTTTCTCTTCATAAATAAATGGTTTAAAAATTGTAAATGATGAATTTAATTAATTGCATACCTATATATTAGATAAAAATATAAGTATAAAAGATTTGTATAAAATGTTTTGTAATTAAATAGTAGTATAGGGCTCCATGAAGACTTTACTTGCTGGGTGCAAAATGATAGTTCTGTAATATTTAAGAAGTTATGTGGGAGCCAAATAAGCATAACAATGTTTCAGGAAACCCTCTTGCTGCGGATGGCCTGAGGAACTAGTTCAGGAGAGCACTCGAGTGAAGGAAAAAGAAAATTCAAACGCATGAATGAATTGGCGTGTTAGCTTCACCTAACATTTTGACCCAGTAATTTTGATTTTGAGTAGCAAAAATGTAAAACTATGCACTTTTTATAATCTTTTCATGGTGTTGAATTATCGAAACGATTTAGTAATGAGTAGAAAAATCAAAACAATGAGAAAAAATAGGAGAATATAGTATCCTAATTTTTCTCCCCCCCCCCCCTCCCCCTATGGTAGTTTCTTCCCCACCTATCTCCCCCACTTTCTAATTTATTTTTGAATTTTCAACTTATACCAAACATTTATATAAAACTAGTTCGATTATTCGATGAAAATAATATGAAGGAAATAAGTTGTCTGAAATTATGATATGAAAACAGTTTGACATTGGCTAAAAATTTGGATCAAAATTTAAGTGAATATTATAATATTATAGCTTTTATTGCCAAATTCACAAAAGGCCATATTTTAACTTATGATACGTAGGATGGTAGCTCAAAAGGTTGAGTGTTGAAAGCTGCTCAATGATATCCCGGGTTCAAGTCCTTTTGACGACAAAAATAATTTCTCAAAAAAAGTGTTATGTGCAAAACCGTGAACACAACTAATAATTTGTGCTTAAAAAAGGGTAATTTTCACTTACACCCCCTCAATTTTGGTTGATCTTTACTTACACACTTTTTAGTTTGGAAAATTTCACTTACACTCCTTATAACTACCAAATAATGTTGTCACTTACACCCCCTACATGTATTACTCTGTTAGTTGGTAGTGTAACTTTTCAAATTCAGTTTTTTGGATAGAGTTACCCTTGAAAATGTTATAAAGGTCAATTCACCATTATTCATTGAAGGGTGCTTGTGTTATAATAAAGTAAAACAAACTCCCTAAAACACACTTTCACGTTCAAAGTCGAACAAAACAAAAAAGAAAAAGGATAAAAGACACTGACCGACCATGAGTTTTGAATAAATTCCATCCTGCTACCTTGGCTTTTGAAAAAAGACAGCTTGTACCTTTTTTTTGGATGGAGGTAAATGGTTGACTAACAGCACAAAAAATACCATTTTACCCCTAAAATTTTATAAAATTATCCATATATATTACCATAACCTCTCTCACATTCATTTCCGACTCTAATCCCTCTCTCTCTTTCCCTTTTTCTCTCTTCCTCTCTCTCGATCTGAAACCCAGACCAACAGAAACCCACACCACCAACAGCAGCCCCGACGTCTCTCTCGATCTGAAACCCAAATCACCGGCGGAGGAAGGAAAAAAAGGAGGGGGCAGGGGAGGACGTCGTCGCTATCGCCACTTCAAGTATTTGTTGAAGAAGATGGAGATGTTGATGATGATGTTATTTGTTCATGTGATTGTGTTTTTAAGGAGAAAAAGGGGGCTGGAGATTAAATCATCCATGAATAAGGTTCAGGGAGGCCTCGGTGGTTGTGGCAATTGAAAGTTAGGGTGCGAATTGGAAACTTCTGGGCTCGAATTGGTCCAAGAGCTGCGAATTGGATTCATGAACTTCTTAAATCTGAAGATATCTTGGTGGTGGTGGTGATTAGGTGGTAGTGGAGGTGGTGCTCAAGAACACCAAGAAAAAAATGATGAGTTCAATAATGAACAAAAAAGGGGTGTTATTTGTCCATAATTTGTAAGGGTAAAATGGTCACAAAAAGTTAATTTGCACCCCTCCACTAACGGATTGTAACAGAAGGGTGGTATCTGTCCACCCTCCATCCGTTAATAAGGGTGCAAAAAGTATTTTCCCCATAAATCAGGGGGCAAAATGTATTTTGTCCATAAATGGAGGGTAGAAAATGTCTTTTACCCTAGATTTGTCCTTGAAAATTGACTAGTGTTTTCTACCAAATACTTGGTCTGTTTCTTCTATTTCTTCGAGTTTTGACTTTTTTATCCGTATTCATCTCATTTTGATCGGGTGATTGAATAGCAAAACGATTCAAGTTTTCGGTAATTTTTCATGGTGTTATAGTGTAAAGTTTACTGTACAACACTACAAAAATTTACCTAAAAATTGCATCGTATTGCTGATCAAATCATCAGGTAAAGCGACTATTCATCAGGTCAAAGCGACCCGATGAATAGTGCTAAAAATTCAAAGTGAAAGAAAGAGAAGAAACAGATAAACAGTAGTACCACTCCGTCCCACCTCAAACGCACCATTGGACTTTTTCACCCGCAACTGGGTCACTTTGACCCGGTGATTTGGACCGCAAAACGATATAATTTTCGACAATTTTTTACGGTCTTGTAGAATAAGAGTTTCTCTAAAACACTACGAAAAAATTATCTAAAAATTGCAAAATTTTGCTATCCAAATCCTCGGATAAAAGTAACCCAACGAATAGTGGCAAACACAATCACTCCTACTGAACTGCATACTGGTAAATGGGAACACATCCCACGGAGATCTTGCTCACAAATGTCACTTGTCAAACCCCTAGTGCTACTGCTGCTACATCCTCTCTTCTTTAATTCCTGCACCGATATGTGAGCAATAGTCACCATCTCTCTCCTCCTTCTGGTCTTGTCATTTAGCTAGCAGGAGAGCTTACCCAGCAAGCTATGCTAAAATTCAACCAATTTGGTCTGAGCTTCTTAGGAACATGGCCTACTCTAATCTTTGAGTTTTAATCCCCAATTTTGGACTCATTATTTATTGAAGACAATCGTCATGGATATTAAGATGGGTGATATTCACTTACACCCCTTCAGTTTAGAGTGATATTCACTTACACCCCTTCAAGTTTGGAAAACTTCACTTACACCCCTTATGATTCTCAAACTTGTTTTCACTTACACCCTCTCTATGTATTATCTCTGCTGAGTGGTAGGGTAGCTTCTCAATTCTATATTATCGGGCATATTTATATCCTAACAAGGGCTGTAAAGGTCAATCCACTCCAGTATGTACTCTTAAAAAGTGCAAAATGTTAGTATTCAACCGCACTCTCGCATACGTTTTTGAACATGGTTAATCTGTTACAAGCGAAAGTTGGTGTTGGCTTGAGGTAGGGTTTACATGATTGGCCTTTGTAGCCTCTGTAAGGGTAAATCGGTCCAAAAAATTGAATTTAAGAAATTACTCTATCAACTAGCAGAGTGGATACATCAGAGGAGTGTAAGTGACAACAAATTTGATAGATATAATGGGTGTAAGTGATGTTTTCCAAACTAGGAGGGGTGTAAGTGAAAATCATCATAAAATGAGGGGGTGTGAGTGACCTAAATTAATTTAACTAGGTTACTAAACTATATTTAATTTATCCCATCTAATACAGCTAATACCGGAAGCCGAGCATACAATTGTTGAATTATTAAACTATTGAAATGAGTAATTGATGTGAGCAAATAAATTATACAATAATCTCATTGCCTGAGTGCATGTTTGGTAACCCAGATTTTAACCCGTTTGATTAAAATTAAAATTGGTTACTTTAATTTAATTCCGTTTGTTATGATACAAAATATAAAACTGAAAAATATGGAGATTGAAATAATCTCAGTTCAATTGTAGATTCTCCAAAATTGGGGATTATGCGGCTGAAAATCTCAGAAAAAATAATTTTAACGTTTTTTTAACATTATCATTATCGCAATTCATTTATAAGCGGATGTTTTCAAATAATTGTCTATAAATCTTTTCACATTTTGTCAAATGAATCAAATTAGCTATCTAAATTTTTATCTCATACTAAAATAATATGGATTGTCAACAATGTTATTAATAAAAATATCTCAAGGTTACCTTGATACTATTTTGAAATGTGTTGTGATGTCGGGAAGCAACCGCGCTATTAGTAAAATGACCTCCCAAACTTGCCTTAATTCAACTATAAATGACAAAAATGAAGAGAAAACAACAAGACTGTACTATGAAAGGTGTTGTAATGTTGAAAGAACTGTGTTAGTAGTAAAAAATAAGGCAAAGGACACTAAACATGGATAATATAGGGATTGTTTGGATTTTGGGGTTAGGTTGAACCCAACCTAACCCTAACCATGTCAAAGACCTGGTCACCGGACGTTATTACCGGTGGCCGGGTAACTTTAACCGGTGACCTGGTAAGTAGGCCGGTGACCGGGTGTGGGGATGATGTGGTGACGAAAATTGTAGTTTTAGCAACAAAAAAATTAAAAAAAAAAAAAAAAAAAAAAAAAAAAAAAACAAACAACCGGTGACCGGCTCCAACTAAACCGGTCGCCGGAAAAATTCTACCCCACCCACTAAACCTAAAACCCAACCATTAAATCCAAACGACAACAGGTTACGTTTCAACCTAACCCCAAAACCGTTAAATCCAAACAGTCCATTTCGTTTGTACCCTCGAGTTTATCTAAATAGGCAATTTATATTCCTATTGTTCATCAATCGACAAGACATACTCTTATTTTGTGCAACAACAATTAAAAATTATACCCCTCAGTCCATTTCGTTAGGGTGCGGTGAAGTGATAGTGGGGCTCACTTTTCAGTGTTCCCCTTTTGCCCCATGAGTTTTGATATTTTACCCATTTTTTATTGAGTCTGTTTAAATTAAGGGTTTCTCTTGCCAACTGACATACAGTAGAGAGTACCCAATACATATTTACCATAATATGAGGGTGCATTGTGTTAATCATCCTATAAGCACTGAGTAAAGGTATATGGGCAAATTAGTAATTTCGCATTTTCCATCCACGACCGTTACAAACCATCCAAAATAGGAGATTCTCATGTTAATTGATGAACATTAGGGGTGAGAATTGTCTATCTATATAAACCTATGGATACAAGATGTAAATTACCCAACTAAACATATATGCAGTTTGACAATTGTGACACTTAACCTCCAGCACTTTCAACTTCATGGAAAACTCCCCTGCACTTTTCATTACGAGACAGATACCCTCCAATCGTTGTGAGGTCTAAGGTTAACTTGATGAGTTGATGAAATTTATTGTAATAATCATGTCGTGTTTACACGTCCTATTTGATTATGACTAGTGTTGTGAATACATTTATCTACTACTACTTCGCCAACACTCAACACGCGAGCCACATGCCTTTAAAGATATCAATTTGACCGAAGAATTTAGCTAACGAACATATTCATAAAATCATAAAATTTTCATTATACTTATAATTTTGATAGACTATAATGTCGTGAACAAATTATTGCACTTTCGAATTACTAAAGTGAACTTACTTTAGTAATAACTATCTATGTTTCTTCTCTTTCAGGTTACTTTACTTTTTAACACTAATCACTGGGTCACTTTGACCCGGTGATTTTGTTAACAAAACGATATACAAATTTGGTAATATTTGCATGATCTTACTCTACAATACTATGAAAAAATTGTCCAAAAATTACATCATTTTGTTATCAAAATCACCGAGTCAAAGTGACCCAACTACGGGTAAAAGGTCAATCGAAGGGGAAAGAGAAGAAACGGACCTGGTATGAGTGAACTCACTTACTTATGAGTAATGATATTTGGGGTTTGTCTCGTTTAATTGGACACAGTACACCTAAATTGCGCTGAGCAAGAAGGAACCACCACCATAGCCACCACTCTCTCCATCTTTAAATGACGCCTACTATTACTATTACTTTTGACACCCTCCTTTCTTTCCTATTTTTCATTGGTAACAGTAACCATCCAGTCCTTGCGCCGTTAATCTGAGGCTCACTGCAGTCGGCAGAGGCATTGTGGGAGCACCGCCTGTAATATTTTGAAATTTAAAATTTTACATTTCATTGTGAATATGTTACTTTGACATAACCTGTTAGCATGCTTAATTCCTGTTGTATGCAGTGTAGTCGTTTCATTGTGTAGTGGTTGTATTTTTGAAGCTTATATTACTTATTGAATTTTATGTTATTTAGTATCCTGTTAGATGAACTCATAATTGTGAAACTGTAATAGTTAAGCTCGTCCAGAAATACAAAGAAAGTCCTAATAACTTAATTGCTAAATTGAGGATAAACATATTCAGAAAATAGTTAATACTAATCATTCGTTTTAGCTTAGTTAATCGTGATTAGTACTTAATGACAAGTATTATATAGTGTGTATAGCTTGTATGGGTGTAATTGTGTACCAGGAGACACGCTTAGCCCATGTTCCAGATGCTTGACACACGCCCCAGTTGCGTATCGTTGCGTGGCAGCTTCTGTCACAAGTGCGACACATGTCCTACTACAAGTCAGATGATTTTGACACATAACCCCGCTATGTGTCATCGTCATAGCCTTTTGCATTTACATGTGTGAAACCGAAGCGACATCTCATACCTCTGACCCTTGCATGCATGCCACGTGTCCTTATGACTCATCGCGACGTGATTGGTCACCAACTTCTAGCGCTATAGTAATTTCTCTTTCCAAATTCGAGTTAGGTATTGATAAGTGAGTTACAGGGTTGAGTACAGTACTGAGAGATACTTAAGAGGTTCTGGAGGTTCTCGAAGCATCGTCGACATTAAGGTAGGGGAAATCTATTCTCCACTTCTATTGTAGTTATGGTGTATTTCTGATTATATGTATGCTGAGATATTAGGTGTGTAGATATCGTTTCTATATATGTTATCTGAATATTGCACGTGAAGCATGATATTGGTGTGTTGCTTTATCCGTGCTATTGTTTGATAACCTGTTGGAGTTTAATTTGTTACTATATTTCTACACCAGTGGTTAGGCGGTACCTACTGGGCTGTTTGGCTCACCCTAATATTTTGCAAGTTTGATGGGTCGATCGAACAGTAAATTCAAGCAAGAATATTTGTTGGATTCGATAGTTGTTGTGGGTTGTGAATGTGATTATTGTAATCGATTATTTGCTGTTACTTGTATATACATATCACTTTTCAGAATAGAGAGTCACGTACCGCTCTATCAGCTTTTATTAAACAAACGAACCCGTATTTGTTTAAATATAATGATTATTTTAGTACCCGCGTTGAAGACGCAGGTGGTACGAGTATGGCAGACGAGACTTTGTTTTGGTACCTGCGGTGAGCCACAGGTGGTGCCGGTTGGAACGTCGTGCCGGATTATATCTGTCACTATTTTGTCCTAAAATAAACCCCTGGTTTCGGGTAGTTACACCGCCAAACTAGATGATTAACTCTTTTAGCCATTTTAATTTCCCAGAGTTTATTGAAAGAGGTGTTTCGTGGAGGAAGCTGCCATTTGTCTTCTAGTCTGATGCTCTTGCCATCCCAATCTTCCAACGTAGACCATTGAGCAAGATTTCCCTCCCCGCCAAAATTCCATGCCAAGCGAACGACCCGTGATGGATGGGACTAGGATCAAAAAATATAAATCCGATATGATCTGTCAATCCGTTCCATCCGTTTTTTCTTATTATTATGTTATTTTCGCTAATGTCATAAATATGATTTTGTATAATGCTACATTTAACTTAGTAATGTCATTACTTATCAATGCCATGTTGAATAATTTTGTTTTTTGATGCTATAAAGAGGAAGATATTTCTTAAGTTAACTAAAAACTATACTAAATGATAACTGTATATTAGTGTTACTTTTAAGTTTAACATATTCGAAAATATTTTAAAATATTTGCGATTCGCAAATTAATCCGGTCCGATTCGCGAAATCGTGGATCCGATTCGATCCAGTCCGTTTCGATCCGTAAACCGGCATATCAGATTAATTCAACCTCAATCCGGATCGATCTGATTCGTAATATATACAATATTAAGAACAAATTAATACATATTATAAGCACATAATTAGCTAAATTAATCTATGAAAATGAACTGATGAATAGTGTCAATATTTTTGTCTCATTGCTTATGATAAAAAAATATATTTTTGTCTCATTGAATTGGAAAACAGTACACCCAAATTGCGCTGAGCAAGAAGGAACCACCACCATAGCCACCACCACTCTCTCCATCTTTAAATGACGCCTACTATTCCTTCTGCCACCCTCTCCTCTTTTTCATTGGTAACAGTAACCATCCAGTCCTTGCGCCGTTCCCTTTTTTTCTCTCTCTCCAAAATAGTACATCTTCTTGCAGAGTCACCGTCCTCATACGCCAATACTGTTGGTACAACTCTGTTTCTTTCTTCCTCTCTGTTTCACCCAAGAATTCGAAAAACCCACAATTCGAAAATGGTAATTCTCTGTTCCATCTCTGTCTCTGTGAATTGGTTATCTTTGTCTCTCTGAATTGTTCAATTTATTGTGATTCTTCAGCTGGACTCTTCGTGTCTTCCACTTTGGCTTCAAGCCCTTTTGCGAGAGAAATTCTTCAACGCCTGCGTAATTCACGAGGACCTGAAGAAGAACGAGAAGAACATCTTCTGTTTGGACTGCTGTGAGAGTATTTGCCCTCACTGTTTACACACCCATGCCTCTCACCGTCTCTTGCAGGTCTCTCTCAATTGAAACAGAGCCTCCCCTGTTTTGCTCTGTTTTCATTCAATTTATTTAAAAATTGGGTTTGAATTGTTTTCAGATTAGGAGATACATGTATCATGATGTCATCAGGGTTGGTGATGCTGAGAAATTGATGGACTGTGCTCTTGTTCAAGTAAGTGGTTTTGAAATCAATCAATTCGATTGCTTCCCCTGAAAATGGTAATTGTAAAAACAGAGTAAAACAGAGTCTGATGAATTTGGGGGTTTTCATTTTTTTTTTTGTAGTCTTACATCACCAACAGTGCAAAAGTGGTGTATCTGAATAAAAGGGCACAGACCAGACCATGCAGAGGCACTGGTAACCCCTGTATCACCTGTGACAGAGGCTTGCAAGACTCATACCTTTATTGCTCTCTGTTCTGCAAGGTAAAAGTTTCAAATTCTCTCCAAGAAACCCCAAATTTCAATTTGTCTTGTTGTTTTCTCTGTGACCCATTTCTTGTTTCCACTTCCTCTCAACTGGGTTTGTCCCAATTTTGCTTAATTCCTCCACCTCATACCTTTATTGCTCTTTCTTCTGCAAGGTAAAGTTCAAATCTCTCCAAGAAACCCTAGTTTCAATTTGTCTTCTATTGTTTTCTCTCCGACCCATTTCATAATTCCACTTCCTCTCAACTGGGTTCATCTCAATTTTGCTTTTTTGTTCTTTTTTCAGCTCCATCATTTGCTGAAATCTAATTGTGCTCTGTCCAAGTATGTGTTCGAGTGCGAGTCCATGACGCTGCCGGAGCAGGGCTCCGACGACGGCGATCACATGACGCCGGTGTCGGTGCTGGAGAACCAGATGGGTTTTTTGAGGACATCGTCTGGGTCAAGTGGTAGTGGGTTCGCCGCCGGCGAGGGTTTTGGGTGTACGGCGACGGCGGAGACGGTGGTGAGAAAGAAGCGGAGTTCGTCGGCGTACAGGGCGGTTTGCCGGCCTATGTTTTCGCCGGCGGCGGAGATCACGGCGGGGCTAATGAATCGCCGGAAAGGGACGCCTCATCGGTCTCCACTCTATTGAAGGGGTTTATGGGGTTTTGGGCATAATTGATAATTTTATTGAATATGGGAGGGCAAATTAGGGAAAATTATAGTTTGGAGTTTTCCCCTTTTTGTATATCGGCGTACACATTTGTCTTCCTTTGGATGTGTTGTGTCTTTGTTGATCATCTTCAATAGTTATGTTTGGGTCTAAGACTATAGATATTTCATAGAAGTGACACCAAAATAGTTGTGTTAGTATTCGGATTTGCATTTGATATAGAATCATATGAATTGGTTGTTTCTTCACAATGTTTGTTTATGTCTATGGGACAATGTTACTAAGATGTTATACATTGGGTTTGTTTGGATGAGAGTAAATAGAGAGGAACTAAAAAGTAAAAAATTTGAGAAATCCGGTCAAACATCTCAGAACAAACAAAGAAACGAAATTCCGTCAAAAAAATCCGGAATTCCGGTTTGAAATTCAAGCCGGAATTTTTTGGCGGAATTCCGGATTTTTTTTGGCAAAATTCCGAACGGTATGTAATTTTTGGTTCTTTTTATAGAATTTTGTGTTATCGCAGTGGTAAAGTTTATGAATCCATTACATGAAGTGTCCTATTCAAACCTCACAATCTCTAATTTTTTTTTGCCATAATCTATAATAATATGCCTCATCCAAACACTACAGATAAAAAGAGCTTTTAACCTCAACCGCTCACGTATTTCAGCTCATCCAAACAGCCCCATTGAATAGTTTTGTGTCTGTGTCTTTGTTATGAATTTAACTTATAGACTAGTGTCCAGATATACTTCCTCCGATTTGTCAGATTCTTCAAAATTTTCTTTTTGGGCGTTTCGCCAGATTCTTCAAAATTTTCAAATATGAAAACATTGAAACTGGCAAAATACAATTATACCCTTTCTTATAAAAACACAAATCCACCTTTTAATTGGGCTTAACTAATCAGATTTTATATCAAACCTGATTAATTAAGCCCAACCCAAAATACCCCACCCATGTGATGTTTTTAACCTAAATCTAACAACACCTCAGAAGCATTATCCGGCCCTCTCACTCATCCTCATCCATCCTCTCTTCTCCACTCCCCTCAAACCCATCTCTCTTCTACACTCCTCCCAAACCCATTTGCCCCTTGTCGATCTCTTCCCTTTCATCGCCACACTTCCAGAACCAAAGAGATGAAGAGAAAGAGGGAGAGGGAGACGGAGAGAGCAGATTGATCTTCTCCATCCCCATCTCCATCGATCTGCTCTGTCTCCATCTCTCTGTCTCTCGATCTCCTCAACTCCGCCGTCGCCGCCGTTGCAGAACAGTGGGAGGAAGAAGGTGAAGAACAGAGAGAGAGAGAGAGAGAGAGAGAGAGAGAGAGAGAGAGAGCAAATCCGTCGATTTGCAGCTTTGAGGTGGATGCATGGATCCATCCATCCACAATATTCTCTCTCCTCGCCACCACAGGGTAACATTCTCTTCACTCTCTCATCTCCTTTCCCTACCTCAAATCTGACCGGAAATCGCGCTTGGTTTGATGTTTGTTGCATATAAGGGTGGAAATCGACCTAGATCCGATGGTGGCAGCGGTGAGGTGGTGAGGTTCCGGCGTTCTTCTTCCGGGACGGCGGTTGTGGCGAGGCGGCGACATTAATTTTGTTCTCTTCTTCTTCTTCCCCATTCAGATCTGAGTTAGTGATGTTATTCAGTTTTGGTTTGATGTTTGTTCATCTGTTCTTGCTCATACTGTTCTTGCTGATGATGATATTGTTCTTGTTGTTGCTGCAATTAGTATGAGAGTGAGAGGTAGAGAGAGTGGAATTAATAAAAGAAGAAGGGGTAAAATAGTCATTTGAGTGCGTTACTTAATTTCCGTGCCCATAAAGTTTTTGAAGTATCTGTTGAAACAGAGGGAGTAGAGGGCTATTTGTAGAATGTAGAATGATGTGAGAAAGCTGGGGTAGAATTCATGGTGGCAGCTGGTCGTGCCAGGCCAGGCCGAGGCGCAACGGGGTGGGGAATGGCCGTGCTGAGGGGTAGGGCGGGCAGTGCTCGAAAATGATAGAAACTCGGCACATGCCGGGTTGTAGGAGGGCGGGCCATGCTTGGCACGTGCCGGGGTATGACTTGTTTCTACGGGTCGTGCACGGCCGGGGGGGAAGCCGTGCCAGGTTGGCTAGGGGAGGAACGTGACACGGCCGTGCCACGGGTTGAGCACGCCATAGAGCGGGCCCTGCCGTGTCGGAGGGTGGAGCGGGCCGTGCTCGGGGCATGTTTAAAGCGTACCGGGGAGGGCTATGCCAAATTGGCACGCAGGTCGGCCCGTTTTGACACCATGAGGTAGAATGCATAAAACGTATAAATTTCACATAAAACTGTTGTAGAATTATTGTAAATGTCGAAATTAAGTAGAATTTTATTGCCATTACATGTCTTCTTGGATTTATTGGTATGACATGGATAATAAAAAAGTACATCAATCAAAAACAAATCTGAAAAAGCAATTTCCATGTAGAAAAAAAGGTTTTTTCCAAAGCTGATGTATTGGAATTCATCGAACACATCGACAACTGTTTTTTGCAAACAGCGCTCGAGAAAGCAAAAACATTATCGAACGGTCTCATAGTTCAGGTTTGGAATCGAACTTTGCCCGATTCAATTTGAACCAGTAATAAAAAAAAATAGGAATTTCGTAAAGATTAAGTGACTTGCCAAATGTATGATGAACTCAACTGATGTGTTTCGAGGAAAGTAAATGTACAGAAGATATGATATCTACAAGTTCATCATTATCCTACATCTTATGATTTGATGTTTGATAAAATCAACTGTCAAGTTTAGTTGAAAATAAATGAACAAAAGATATAATATCTATCTCTTCATTATTACATCTATACCCTATCTGTTTTTGGAAGCTATATGTCTGACAACAATTTGAGGTTAACAAGCATTTGAAGTTCACATTTACCAATAATCTGAAAACTGCTTGGGCTTTTCATAAAAACAGAAGCAATACACAACACTCTGCCTCAACAATGGAAGATTAAACGCTCGCTTGGCAAATCATGCTAGAGTTGTTATTTTTTCAAATTGAAATAAGCACGGTGCACTGTTTTTTTGTTGCAAAACATCAATTGGATTTCTTTAAAAAAAGAACATTAGGAAAATCACAAAACTCAGTAATTTGAGCTATTCGTTATGTTCTTAAAGTAGTAGCAGAAATACTTGTATACCTAGAGAGACCTGGAAATTGAATTCATTTAGGTGTAAAAGACACGTTCACCCCTTCTAGTTTGAGAAATTACACTTTAACCCTTCTTCGACCAAATTTCAAGATATTTAAACTCCCTATTTGTGACATTGTTAGTCTCGGAAAAGTTTTCCATCACTATAGTAGTGGTGGGCACAAATTTGCTCTGTTAGAGTATGACATGAGCTGCCAGAGAGTGCATGTATCCTGAAATTTGTACCATAAAAGGGATGAAAGTGTCATTCCCAATATATATCGGGTAAAAGTGTCTTTGCATCAAACCTAGCTAAAAGGGGTGAAAGTGTGTTTTACCCATTGGGTTTATCCTAATGGGTTTTAGCATGTTTGGAACCGGTTTCGAAAACATGAAAGAAGAAACCAAACGTCATGCACTTATTTTCTGTGGGGTCCAGATGCAAATCCAAATCTTAGCGATTTACGGTATGGATCTCGTATTTAATGAAGTTGTGAATATGAATAGTTTGATGTGCGAAAAATGTATGGGGTGTTACTGTTCAGAAAGACCCTAAACCCCACAAGAAGAAAATTTCACTTGCGCTCAGTGTAGAATGACCTGACAACGACACACAATCTAGAAAGTTGAATTCACAAAGGCTTTTTCTCTAAATGTTTGATGTAAGCCTTTTTAATGGATTCTGGATTGAGGATTTTTGTAGTGTTGAGTTTGTGGGAAAAAAAAGTCGGAGTTGATGAGATATTTTGTATATATATATTTTTTTCTCAAAACATTAAAAGATAATATTGTCCTCATTCCTCAATTATAATTACATCATTTTTGCTAGTTATTTATAAGGATATAATTACCTCATTCCTCAATTAAAAATACCCTAATGTTATGAAATATTGGGCTAGTTTATTGGTGAATATCCACCACATGATGTAAGCCCATTGTATATTGTTATTAGCCCATTAGCCCACCCTAATGCCTATATAAGGAGGCTTAGGGTTGGAGAATAAGATACATCTCAATACTCTCCTCCCTACACATCTTGTCTCTCTCTTTATTTCTTGCCTCTCTCAATTCTCGTTTCACAACACGTTATCAGCACGATCTCTACCACGCCAAATAGTTCGGACAATGAGAGGTGTGAACTAGGTTGTTGGAGGTATGAACTTCGCTCTTATTTTGCAGTTAACAAATCGTTGTTTTTTTTTTTTTGAAAAAAAAAAAAAAGAAGTGTCGTGGATTGGTATACACTAAATATTCTGACTCAGAGAAATGAACCCTTTTGAATCTGTAAACTAAGAACACATGGTGCATTGGTATATACAAGATATTCTCTAATATGTGTCAAGTTACTTTATCACTAGGGTTGGTTTATTGGAGCCATCTGCTCCAAGACTTGGATTCTATGACGTGGATCTTTCAACCATTTATGTAGAATAACACAATTTTGTTTATTATGCGTATATTAATGTATGTTTTTTTTTTTAATGGGTTTGTTAGTTTCCCAACTGAAATTGAAATTATTTGATGAATCTAGTCACTCCAAACTTGTGTATGTGTTCTTATACTTTGTATTTGATGATATAAAATATTATAACAGTCGGAACAATTATTATTCTCGGACCGAATACTCTTGTTAATAAACTGGTTTATATGAACTTGTTGGGCTTGTATGACTCATAAATTGCCGCTATTGCATATCCATACTGTAACAATATTGAAGACGCTCATGTTTAGGGTTTTCGAGCCATGCTCTTGTTCTTTCCAATTGACCAGCTTCATGTTCTGATTGTTGATTTATAACTTTCTTTTAACTATATGTTCATAAGTTGATATTGAGACTCGCTTATTCAATCATGTCGCGTACTCGAAATCATGTTTTACATGAAGCATTGATATGCTTACAAAAATCATGGTTCACACCTGCAGTTGTGGACCACATGATGATCTGATCGTAACATGAAGTTGCGACAGTTCTTTTTATGACCTGAAGTCATACTTTTAGTTACATCTCCTGAAGAGATGTCCATCAATTTTCTTCTAAACCTCCCGAAGAGGTCATATTTTGTTACATCGCTTTATCTAATTTTTATGATTCTTTTTGCTAGCTTTTCTTCTGTTCTCGTATTATGGATCAAAAACGAAACTCCAGAAGAGTTTTCGTAGTGGCTATTGACACACATGTGTAGCCATGTAATTTGTTCTTGGAGTAACAAATTACATGAAAACACTCATAACCCGTAGTTATGATTTTCATAACCTGAAGTTATGAAATATTGTGAATCTCCTGCAGAGATCACTACAATTCAAATAATGATCCACCCTCCTGAAGAGATCGTGTTCCGCATTTTTCTTTCACTTTACTTTTACGTATTTTTTGGGTACACTCTTGATCTTTATAGATTATTGATCAAAGTAAAATCTCCAGAAGAGATTTTTAGTCCATTGTTTATATTGGACATAAGGGACATAAGTTTGTATCGTACTTGGAGTTACGAATTACATGATGTATTGGTCATAACCTGCAGCTATGACACTTCTTCTGAAGAGATATATACAAATTTGATAATTGAATAATCCCCCTTAAGAGCATCCAGAAGATGTTCTTAGTCCATGATTATTTATTGGACATACGCTATTTGCATGCGTACATAATCGTTTTCATACCAGAAGTTATGAAAAACATGAAGAAATTATAACATGATGTTATAAAGTTATGCCAAAAGATCTCCATGAAGAGAGAATCTAAACTCATCGAACCAGAAGTTTCGATTACCTATTTTTTTCTTCCTACTAATTTACATTTTTTTTGTAGTTTTATTCTTATTCTCCTTTATTGGTTTTATTTTAAAGGAAGAAAATAAAGATCTCTTGAAGAGAATTGTATACCATAAAATGGCATGTATCAAAAGCAATTGATATTGCTAGCGGCAAAGAAATTATTCACACCAGAAGTTGTGAAAGGAATATTACAATTGTCAATAACTTGAAGTTATGACATATTATCAAATATTAATATTTGATTTGAACTATTGCCATTGTTCATGATCGATTAATTCGACCACATTCCCATAAGTGAATGGTAGTGTATTCCCAGAAGCGAATCACTTTGTTATATCCGGTCGAAATTCACGTAACTATAGAGGCGGTCATGGTTATGAATATGAAAATCTCCATAAGAGATTAAAGTCGGAAAGAATATTTTTATAGAAAGAACCTCCGGAAGAAGTTCTTAGTCCACGTTAGTATTTGTTGGACATATTTTATGGCCCATATCATGCAGTCATGAGGTGTTTTTATGACCCGAAGTCATAAAATTTTGATAGAGTTGAAAGACTATTTTCATAGATCCATTGAACCTGAAGTTCAATTCGGAATATAAACACTGCTAGAAAATGCCAGAATTCTGACCGTGTACCAGAAGTACGAATCATTTTGTTGCCATTAGCCACTCATATGAAAGGCTCGAGCGATTATGTATGGATGGGTATGAGCTTGTTGTTTCGATCATCGAAGGATGAATCATCCTCTTTGCAGAAAATTTTTAACTATGGCCTCTCCATGATATGAGTATTCAATCATTGAATGATAGACTCTTGTAGCAGTTGAGATTGATATATGCGATATTTCATGCCAGAAGTTGTGAAATACATGTTATGCCCAAGAGTTATAGCATATTATCAAATGGAGACTCATGTAGAGTAATGTGAAAGATTTAATGATCAACATTATGATAAGTTGGTCCCATGTTCAGAAGTGAATTGTAGAGGATTTCCATGAGAAAATTCCTGCTCTACTGAATTTGTTTTTAAAGAAAATAGTGACACATTCTATGAAATGAACCAATCTATGGTGTCACAATTATCGGTGCAGTCATGGACTGAATTGCAATGATATGCACGTCCATTGACATATATTGAAGTGTATCTTTATGATTTCTCCGGCAGAGAAAGACTGCATAAAAACAGGGGGAGAAAATAAATGCAACAATAGTTGCAAAAAGAGCATCCCATATAAACTTTGTTGCATTCTGGAGCATTATTTATTGGGTTATTTGAGAATCTTCTAGCTCCTTGGAAGTTTTTGAGCTATGACTCCATGCATCAAATTTTAAATTATTTAGAGAAAATGGGCATTCTCTACGGAGATATCATTATGAGGGAACGAATATGGCTTGATGTGTTACATCGCCAAACCAACGCCTAGTTGATGCGTTGTGTTTTGTATCAATTTGCAAGTAAATATTCAAATAACAATCAAGCACTGAAGTGGTTATGATGTTTTATCACTGTTATGATAAATATTTGTTAAGGGCCTATAGTCTCTCAAAATATCCAACCAAATTGACCCACATTCCCAGAAGTGAATGTCATTTTTTTTTTGTTAGGTCCAAATACTCCACACGATAGTGGACTAGTTATGGTTATGGATAGATATCGTCCTTAAAAATCTATAAAAGAGATTGAGCTATAACAATCAACCCCTGCAGTGGTTTCGATGTTATCATTCATACATTTAGAAATATCTAAATATTGTATGAAGCCTCCCGAAGAGTATGAAACTTGCTATCCTCCCTCCGCGGAGATTCTTTTGAGAACTTTAGCATGCTATTCTAAATATTCATAGAAGCATTTATGCTTGATGGAGGATATTATGATCAAATTTTGAGAGATTTCATTAATTGATACTAATCCCACATGGATTATTTTTTGGGGATTATTTCTACCTCTTGCGTTCCCCAGAGAGAACGACCAAATTATCTCATTAAACTTCCTTGAAGGAAGTCAGAATCACGACATATTTCTCAATGAATAATAACTCGTCGCATGGTAGTAGTGACTAGAGTTTATGAGATTATGAAAATTGGAACTGTGATATATCATATCTCATAGAGAGATAAATTGCATGACATAGCTTTAATGTCTGCTTGAATTTTTTTTATGCCAGAAGCATAAATTGTGAAGTTATTACGGTCATGAGTTTCACGTCATGAGGGGGAGATATACCATATTGCATGACGTGAACTTTATTTTTATCTCATTTACATCTATCTATACTGGTGTGAAGTTAGAAGTTCCATTATAGACTGAAGCCTAATTGACTAATGAGTATTTGGTTTGAAAGCATGCTAGTAGCATGTAAGGATTGCTTGTTCGATTATTATGATCTTCCAGAAGAAGATTTAGAAAGCATCCAAATCTTGTACAATTTAAAGTCCCAAATTGAGAACACAAGATATGACAGATTCTCATAATTTATGAGAAAAGAAGTGATATCATCAACATTAGATCAAAGCCAACGTTGGAAAACAAATTGCCCTTGAAGAGGCATGGAGCTCTTGAAGAAGCTAAGGTACCTGATTTGAGATTAATCTCATGATCTTATGGTTGATGATACTTTAATTAGAAAAGCGCTTGAAATCATATATGATTTTCATTTACCACTTGAAGTGGATGAAGTTGACTTAAAATATTTGGCCAGACATAAGTCAAGAAATACATGGACACGAGGATACAAACTCTGCAGATTTATCAATGCATGGAGTATAAGTAAAAGTACCAAGAGTACTTGTGATGCTTGAAGCATCAATGTCCATATTGAATTAATGCGTGTAAATATACACGAGCTCTGCAGTTAATGCATGGAGCAAATTTGGAAAGTATTTTGAAAGTACTTTAGATGCCCATAGCATCCATGTTCTTATAGAACGTTATATTCAAATGTCCGCACCCTAATGGTTGAATGCGTGAGACTATTGAAAGAGAAAAAAATGTTGTAGTGCAAGTGATGCCTAAATGACATTAGTATTTCTCATGGTTATAATTATAGTTATAACACACAAATCATCTCTCTCGTAAGAGTGATTGTGATATTTCGTTTAGTCTAGAAGACTACGAATGTAAAAGTAACTAGTTACGCCGAATGATCATACGAATCACTTTATGTGAAAATCATGGAAGTTGATACCCATGAAAGATATCTAGTTGCCTGAAGCAACCGAAAGTGTACACTCGCGAGTAGTCTAAGGCATATGCATTTTGTCATTTATTGATATCACATGACATACAATTGCATGACATGTTAACTATTGATAAATAGTTTTGTTTACTATTTATACATGATCATGTAGTATTGCATCATATATTTGGATGTGGTTTTTATGTCTATTGCAAGATCTTGTCTTTGTCGTGAATTTATATTACAGGTCCTAAGCCCCAATGACTTGTGATGGTATACTTCAAAGAAAGAATTGAAGAAAGTGGAATGGAGATAAATTAATTGATGCTATGAAGAGGGGGAGTTTCAATGTTCAATCCTGAAACTATGAGGCGCTGTACTCTTTTCCTTCGCTGAGGTTTTTATCCCACAGGGTTTTTCCGAGCAAGGTTTTTAATGAGGCACGCAGCCAAATATGAATCCCTGAAGAATGTCATCTTCAATGAAAGTCAACAAAGAATCCAGAAGATTCATTATGACAAGGAGAATGTTTATTTAGGTCTGCACTCTTTTTCCTTAGCCAAGTTTTTGTCCCACTGGGTTTTACTTGGTAAGGTTTTAACGAGGCAGACGTTACAAGTCCTAAAGCACCGATGTACTCTTTTTCCTTCGTCAGAGATTTTGTCCCACTGGGTTTTTCTTGACAAGGTTTTAACGAGGCATCCTTATGGTGAATATTCAAGGGGGAGTGTTATGAAATATTGGGCTAGTTTATTGGTGAATATCCACCACATGATGTAAGCCCATTGTATATTGTTATTAGCCCATTAGCCCACCCTAATGCCTATATAAGGAGGCTTAGGGTTGGAGAATAAGATACATCTCAATACTCTCCTCCCTACACATCTTGTCTCTCTCTTTATTTCTTGCCTCTCTCAATTCTCGTTTCACAACACCTAATTAATTATTTCGTATTTTTAGCTCTACATAACATTTTATTATGCAATTTCTCCCACACTGACTACACATTTTTTTTTTGAGAAATGCTGAATGTGCAAAGTTGATACATTGTCGTCGGCATTTTGTTTTCTTTTACACGGTTGGCAAATTATTATAAATTACCGACTTGCAACAAACGTGATACTATTGTATAAATAAGCGTGGGACCTCGTCCCTAAAGAGAATACCGCTCGGATGAGAGAAAGAATGAGTTGGATATAGCAATCATCGAGTTTTCGAAAATAAATCCTTACGCGCTCTAGTATATAGATATAACTTATAAGTAGTATATATTTGGTTTAACAAATAGAAAGTACTACACAGAACAACAATTACTTTCAAAGAATTTGGAAGAGTTTTGTTGGAGAACCCTGACTTTTACCAATATTCTTTTTTTTTTTTTTTTTTTTTTTTTTTTTTTTTTAATCTTTGCTTTTTATTTCCAGTAATAATATTTCTTACCGCTCTCATTCAAAAGAAATGGATGAAAGGAAGCTGAAATTGAAGATGGTAGTATTTGGATGAGTTTTGACTAGCTCGTTCCATGATCTTGACATCACAAGCAATTGAGTTTGTTGTTGTTGGAGAACCCTCAAAACAGAAACCCCCTGTTGGCCTGTTCTCTTCTCCTTTCTGCAGAGTGGGGGGCAGGGCAACCTCTGATATCTCTCCATATTGCCTAAAGCAATAGATTAGGTTTGTCCAAAGTGGGATAATTTTAGGGTAATGATTCTTACAAAGCAGAAAATGATTCTTACAAAGCCACTAACATTATTTGTGCAATTTCATTGGTCATTAGATGCATAAATAATGTTAGTGGCTTTGTAAGAATCAATTTCTGGTTTGTAAGAATCAATTCCCTAATTTTATTCCTGGTTAGAATACAACTTGGAAGCATTGGAATAGTCTCTAACCATAAAAGGGATGTAAGTAGAAACTTTTCAGTGGAGTGTGGAGTTGTCAGATTCACCCTTTGAAAAGTTTTTTTCAACTGGAATATACTATTTTTTTTTCAAGGAAATGGAAGATACTGGTACCTGTTTTACTATTCTGGACAGGTAGTTGAGTTCACATATTGTTCAGGGCACCTACACTTTCACCCCCTTCTAGTTTGGGAAATTACACGCTAAACCCTCCAGTGTGCCAAATTTCAGGGCACCTACACCAACCAATTGTGGCGTTGTTTAGAGCATGAAATGACACAATCATGGACGTAAATGTCCTATATTATGACACATTGAAGGGGTGCGAGTGTCTTTTACCCTAATATTTGTCCTATCATCACCCAAAAGAAATAGTAAGATATTACAAACTTACCGAAACTATGTATGGCGTCTTATGACGCCTACATGTTGATTTAGGTTAAAATCAAAATGTCAAAAGCTCGCCTTGTATCAATTGTTGTTGTTGTTGTAGTATGTTTTACTAGGTGTGTTACATCACATCTTTGTACTTCTGTATATAACTGATCTATCACTAATGATAGTTTCTAAGAATATATAGTGGAACTTGTATGCTTCTCGCCATTCCCAAGCCTTTCTTGAATAAGACTCCGTTTCTTCTCTTCGACTTTTTTGACTCGAAACTAGGTCACTTTGACCGGGTAATTTGGACCGCAAAATAATGCGAGTTTTTGATATTTTTTTAACTGTGTACATAACAATTTTTACTATAGAACACCATAAAAATTTATCAAAGTGGCAGTCCTTAGCTATATTGTGATCATACATAAACCACATAGTCAGATTGTTGTTTAGTCACTAGTGGAGACTGGAAGATAATATTTGTAATAGTATTACTAACCAACAACTAATTGTGGTTGGGTGAGGAAGACATCAATTTTGGTTGGTCCAATTTTGTGTATCATCTAAGCCTGTGGTAGTACCATGTTCATAATATATTCTAAGGCAACCCACATGTTCCCCTCTCGGGGTTATCTACACCCAAATGACTCCGAGGAGGAAGCAAAAAACTCGTCATGTCATAATGATGATGTTGTACCAATGTACCATAGCACTCCTGTTATTTACATTCTTTTAAGTCTACAGTTTAACTTTTTAACTTGTAATTGCGATCATCGGGTGATTTGAATAACAAAAAGATGTAAATTGTCCGTTCTTTTCGATAATGTTTTGGAGTTTTCTACAACACCATAAAAAAATATTTAAAAATTGTCTCATTTTGCAATTCAAATCACCGGATAAATTTGACCAAATATAGTGATAAAAATCAAAATGTGAATATAGTAATATGATGTAAACAACACGAGACTAGTGGTGGTCACTTTAACAACACATATAGAAGCGATCAAATCTCAGTCCAGGCAAAATTTTTCAGAATTAATGAAAACCGTCCGGTTTAAAAACCGGTCGGTTTTTTACTGATTTTGACCAGTTCCGTGCATAGCCAGCCTCATCACCTGACCGGACCGGGCATTGACTGGTTCACAGGTCTAACCGGCCGGTCCGGTCCAGTCCGCTTTTTAAAACTATGCCATCATGCGGTACATCTGCTCATATAAAACAATTGAATCTTGGAGCATGAGGACGACGACCCAACAAGGTTTTTAGTACTCATTTATAATTTTGTCTCATCTCATGTTGGTTTTAGGCAGTGTTGACATTTTATGTGAGGACCATGTGGATCACAACGTACAATGATTTTCACTATTTGACATGTCCCCTATTGAATTGGTAATATCACCATAATTGAGTGGAATATATCACCGCAACCAATGCTGGGTGGACTTGGATAGAAATGTTTTTTTTTTTTTTTTTAGAAAAACTTGGATAGAAATGTTTAGTAAACCTTAACTCAAAATTTGTATGAGATTGAAAAGTTTGCTAGTTACGAGTGCTCCGGAAAAACCGGAGAAAACCCTAGATCGAGTATTCCACAGCGGCGGCGACAGGATCAATGGCGGCGAGAGTTCCATCGGAGTATACTGCCAAGGAGAACCAGGTAGTGATTTTTGACGATGACTATTGTGACAAAGCCGAGGGTACTTTTGCTTTTTGCCAAATTGGAACTTTTGCCACGGAAGAGAGGATTAATACTGAAGCCATGAGAGCCATGTTCAGAAGGATCTGGAACGATGGCGATAGAATCACAATTCTGGAGGTGGATTTCAACACATACCTATTCCGATTCCCGGATAGGAATGTGATGGAACGAGTAACGTCAGGAGGACCATGGATCTTCAACAGGAAAGTGTTGCTGTTGAAACCTTGGAAACTAGGCGATCAAACGAAACAGGTTACCTTTGCAAGCTTTGAAGTTTGGGTCCAAATCTTAGGCCTACCAATCCATCTAGTAGACGAGGATTCTGCTAGAAAAATTGGTTCGTCTATTGGCGAAGTCCTCTTTGCTGATAACAAGATCCATAGCACTGAAGAAGAAGGCAACTACGTTAGGGTTAGGGTTCAACTCTCAATAACTGAACCCTTACCTAGGGGTATACATGCTATGATAAGAAAGGAAAAGACATGGGTGGATTTCAAATATGAACGGATCCCTTCGGTATGTTGTTGGTGCGGTCTGATAACTCACGAAGGAAGGGAGTGTGATGAACTGACTCAGGAAGAGAAGAACCATGAAGAGGAAGGGTATGGTAACTATCTGCTCCAACACCCGATTGCTAGGAACCGGAAAAAGGAGCAGAATCAGAGTCAAAGTCCAAAAGCAAGAGAGCCCAGTCCACGAGGAAGAGATCAGGATGTAGTCGCAACCCAGCAACCACAAACTGTGGCCTCGACAGCACAGTTACAGCCAGTGGTAGATCCATCCTATCACAAGACACCGGATGTCTCAGGAGTAAAAGACATGGAGATCACAATCTACCAGAATCCTCTAGCCGCAGGAGAAGAGGTAGATTCCCGGCATACGCCAGCCAATGGGGGAAACGAGGCAGCAACCGAAAGAAAGCAGACGGAAAAGCCTAACTCTGTCAAGGACAGAATCAACAGCTACAACAGCGAGTTCACGAAGAGGAAGGGGTCCACAACAGCCTTTAGCCCTCCCCCGAACAAGTCAGCGACTGAGATTCTCTTCAACAAAAAAGGTAGACCTCTTAACTTCATGGAATCAGTAGTAGGTGTTGAAGGAATGAAGGATAAGCCCACCAAGGAAGCAGGAGCACTTAATGAGGCGGAGACCGGGGACCGGTCCGCCTCTATGCCATGAGTATTATTAGCTGGAACATACGAGGGCTGGGCAACCCTCGTAATGTTCTTGCTCTACACCATGTGGTGAAGAGTTCCTGCCCTAGTTTGGTCTTTTTGCTAGAGACCAGACTATCGGAGATGGAGATGAATAAAGTAGCAAGTAAGTTTGTCAACTTTAAGTGCAATTCTGTTAGTAGTAGAGGTAGAAGTGGCGGTCTCGCGCTTCTTTGGCCAGAAAATATGCAAGTCTTTATCAATTCAAGTTCCTTTTGGTACATTGATTGTACAGTTATCGATGAGAAAACAAATAATTCATGGCAATTAACATGTTTCTATGGGAATCCGGACCATAGAGAACGACACCACTCGTGGGAGTTACTACGGAGGATTCGGGGTGATAAAGTTGGTCCTTGGTGTGTTATTGGTGATTTCAATGCCATGACAAACACAAAAGAGAAGCTAGGCGGAAGAGGTTTTGATGAACAAGGCTCGAGTTTGTTTCGTCAAGTGCTCCAAGACCTAGAACTTCTGGATTTGGGTTATGTCGGGAAAGACTTCACTTGGCAAAGTAATCCGAGGGGAGGTGAAATTATTTATGAAAGACTCGATAGAGTAGTTGCTAATGTTGAGTGGATGTCCTTGTTCCAATCAAGACGAGTTAATCATCTAACGGCAACGGTCTCGGACCATTGCCCTATCCAGTTACTATGGGAGGCAAAACCGAAGCGAAATAGAAGTAAACGCTTCCAATATGAAGCAGTATGGCAGCAATTCCCAAGTTGTGAAGACATTATTGCAGATTCTTGGCATAATATGCCTCCACATCTCCCCCTTCGAGACAAATTGTTCAACCTGGCGGCAAGTCTCAAAGAGTGGGAGAAGAGAGAGGTGGGAAATATCACAAAGCAGGTGGCAGAGCTGAGAGCTCAACTTGAATTCTTGGAAAGAACCCAGAGAAATAACACGAGCGGGATAGCTCAGCTAAAAACCGAAATCAACAGTCTCCTTCTCAAAGAGGAGGATATTTGGTTACAAAGAAGCAGAGTGCAGTGGCTTGAGAAGGGAGACAGAAACACATCCTTTTTCCATCGTAAGGCAACAATTCGCAAAGCACGCAATGCCCTCAAAGGTCTGGAAGACCCAGCAGGGAATTGGATCGATAATGAAGAAGGTATTATTTCAGTCCTTACCAATTACTTTAATGAAATTTTTACTTCCACGAATCCCACTTTGGGGGACATGGAACAGTTCCTACATGCAGTCCCTCAATCAGTTGGGGTTGAGCAAAGTACAGCACTCGACAGAGAGTACATTGGCGCTGAAGTTACCGAAGCATTATCACAAATGGGGCCAATCAAAGCACCTGGCTTTGACGGATTCCCAGCAACTTTCTTCCAAACCCATTGGGGAATAGTTGGAAAAGATGTTGAAAATGTATGCCTCAACGTTCTTAATGGTAAAACAAGTATGGCGGAGTTTAACAAGACAGTTATAGCTTTGATCCCGAAGGTGAAGCAAGCTAGGAAGCCTGCAGAACTCAGACCCATTAGCCTTTGTTCGGTAGTGTACAAGCTTGTTACGAAGACGATGGCTAATCGTTTAAAAAAGGTACTCCCGAGTCTAATTTCCGACACTCAAAGCGCATTCGTCCCAGGAAGGCTAATCACAGATAACATCTTAGTAGCATTTGAATTATTGCATACTATGAAATATCGTAAGAAAGATAGATGGGGAAGTTTTGCTCTCAAGTTAGACATGTCAAAAGCTTATGACCGAGTTGAGTGGAGTTTTTTAAAAGCTTGCATGGAAAAGATTGGCTTCGGCACTAAGTGGATCAACTTAGTATGGGACTGCATTACTACGGTGACATATAGCTTTGCTTATGAAGGAAGGATATGTGGAGAAGTCATACCTGGGCGTGGGTTGAGACAGGGTTGTCCGCTATCCCCATATTTATTCTTGTTTTGTGGAGAAGCTCTATCGCGAAGTCTCACAGCAGCGATGACGAACGGAAACCTCTCTGGGCTTGCGGCTTCAAGAAGTGGACCTAAAGTTTCGCACCTATTTTTTGCGGATGATAGCATCCTGTTCTCTAAAGCTACTGAGGGGGAATTAGATTACATTCTCCAATTATTACAAAACTTTGAAACAGCTACAGGTCGAAAAATAAACTTAGAAAAGAGTGCTATTGTTTTCTCCTCAAATGTGGAGAAGGAGAGGCAACTGGAGCTCTGCAACAGAATCGGGGTGCAGCTGGTAGAGTCACACGATCGCTATCTCGGTTTGCCTACAACAGTGGGGAAAAGCAAGTTTTTAGATTTTAATTTTGTAACAGAAAAAGTTGAAACAAAATGTAAATCTTGGAAGAGGAACTCACTTTCTTTTGCAGGAAGAGAAGTACTGATCAAGGCAGTGGCTCAATCCGTACCAACTTATACAATGAGCTGTTTCAAGCTCCCACAGTCAATATGCAAGAAGATTGAGACTATTTGCAGGAAGTTTTTCTGGGCTCATGAAGAAAGCAACAACAGTATCAGCTGGGTTTCATGGAATACACTAAAGCAGAACAGGGATCAAGGAGGAATTGGATTTGCAGACCTACAAAGCTTTAACACAGCTATGTTAGGTAAGCAATTTTGGCGCATCATTACCAACCCAGAATCACTACTGAGCCAAACATTACTCAGCAAGTACTGTTCCAGAACAAGCATATATGATGTAGAGGCCACCTCTCAGTGCTCTTACACTTGGAGAAGTATAATCTCAAGCAGAAGCATCATCATCGAGGGTATGAAGTGGACGATCGGTAATGGCAGCAATGTCAGGGTGTTTCGTGACCCCTGGATCCACAAAAATCATCCGTACAAGCCCATAACAGTGTCAGAAAATCAAGAACTAAGAGTTCAAGATCTCATCATCCAAGGACAAGGAAAGTGGAACACACAGAAGCTAGAAGAATGGCTTTGGCCGATGGATATAGAGGAAGTTTTGAAGATCCCCTTACCAACACGACCAGTGCCAGATTCGCTAGCGTGGTGTCACACAGATACAGGCATGTACAGCGTCAAAACGGGATACCAGGTTGCCAGAAAACAAGCACAACAGTCTCTCCCAGGGAGAGAAAATAGATCAACAGTTACAGAAGAAGATTGGCTAACAAATTTTTGGAAATTAAAAGTCCCAAAAAGATGTTTATACCCTGCGTGGAGAGGATGGCGAAGAGCTCTCCCCACAAAAACCAATCTGGAACGGAGAAATGTCCCAATTTTTAACGGATGTGATTTATGTGGCCGAGAAAGGGAAGATGAGACTCACATATTTCTAAATTGCCAAACAGCGAAAGAGGTATGGAGATCAGCCTTCCCCAGTCTGGATCTGCGGAGAAGAAATACGAATTTTAGTGGCTGGTTTGAAGATCTTATGAAATCAACACTTAAAGAGAGGGAGAAGTCACTTATCTGCATGTGTGTGTCGGAAATCTGGAGCAACCGTAATAGGTGGATCTTCAACGGCAAGAGATCTACCGGAGCTGAGTTAGTCAGATCGGCGATTGAGAAACTAGAAGCCTTCGAAGCATCGCAACCAAGGAGAAACAACCTGAAGACGCCGGTGAATCAAACATGGAGACCCCCAGAAGATGGTTGGTTGAAAATAAATGTCGACGGAGCGTGGAATCCCCAGAAATCAATCGCCGGCGCCGGAGGAGTTTTGAGAGACAAAGAAGGGAAATTCATAGCAAGCTTCGCCGGAAAAATCCCCTTTGGATCTAGAGCTCAAACGGCAGAAGCCCAAGCTATCAGAGATGGCGTTCAATTTGCCATTGAAATGGGATGCCAAAAGTTGATAATTGAAACCGATGCATCGAAGCTTATCCAGGAGATTCATGAACTCAGCTGGGGAAATGGAAAGGGCGTCTCGGAGGCCACAGTGATATTAATGGACGCACTAGTTCTCTCCCGAGAGTTCCAAGAAGCTCTGTTCCAATACTCCGGTCGTACCACAAATGTTGCGGCCCATCTACATGCTAAGTATGGGTCAACTATAACAGGCCAGGAAATTTGGACCCATAATGAGCCCCATTGGGCATCTAGATCACTTGAAATTGATGTAATGGGCCTCTCAAGCCCAATTATTCCCTAGTTTTGAAATAAAAAGTCTGCTTCTCAAAAAAAAAAAAAATTGTATGAGATTGTCCTTTTATTCATATAAATGTTAAAATCTCAAAATTCAAAACATTTATATCCAAACACAACAAATGTTTAATTTTCTAAACCATAAAAACCCCTAAGACTGCCCGCAATCATGGGTGCCTTCTCCCCTGTTTGTCCCACCTTTATCCCATTACTAATTTTCATAATATTTACAATTCTACCATAATACCTCCAACAGTTAAAATACACACCCTTTCCTCTTTTTATATTTTATTTTTATTATACATTATATGTTGATATTTATATCAAGTGTAAAAGACACTATACACCCTTGTTTATAGGTAAAAGACATTTGACACCCCGTGTTTTATTTATTTCACTATTATTAACTAATTAATGTTATGTTATATGTTTAAAAAGACCCATTGTTAAAAAAAAGGTAAACAACAATATAAACATTATTGTCAAATTAATCAGAAAATAAAAAAAAAAACTAATCTAAGCCAGTGAAATTATTCTACTAGAGTGGCCAGTTTCGTACATTATATACTTTGGTTGGCTTCTTGGGTGTCATTTTGTAATTACCTAAACATAACCATATTTTCTTACTTTCGAACAAAGAAACAAAACAGATCCAGCCGCCGTGGGCCAGACGAGCACGCCCATGACCTCCACCGCCCCCTCCACCATGCCCCTCGCCTCCGGATTAGCACCTCTCCTGCCCCCGCCTTGTTGCAGCAACTAATCATTGTGGAGAGCTCACTCAAGCCCGCGGTTGTGGGTAGTCTAACACGACCAATAACTTGATTATAGAGATCTCTCATAATTTATCTGTTCAATGAAGCATATTGATAGTGACACTATTGTTTTTTGGACTAGTTACTTTTCTAGTGTTTTTGCTTAAATAAGACTTTCTGCAATACATATTAACAAATATCGACTTCGAGTTTTTACGTCATCAAGAAAAACAAATACTTCTTATGTTTCTCTTTTCTCTCCGCTTTGTCAAGTAATTTGGATAGTAATATGATGCAATTTTTTTCACGGTATCAATATAAAATTTACTCTACAACAGCATAAAAAATTATTAATTTTTTACATTATTTTAAACTTAAATGATCGAGTCGAAATAACATAATAAATAATTATAAAAGTTAAACGGATAAAAAGAAAGAGAACAGAGGTTGTACTACTTTGGTATACAAGCTAGATTTATGAAACGTCTTCTACCCACTGAGTTTTAGAGGTAGTCACTGCATCTTCATTCAATGAGGATTTGTCACTGCGTAGCCTAGTTGAAGCGACATTTTTTTAGAAGATCGAGTTGATGTAACAAAATTGAAGGAAGATGTTGTGATGGCTCATTGTGTGTGTGTGGTTACAAAGTTTTTTATGGTGATTTTGGTTCTTCAAAACTTTTTCTATGGTCTTGGGAATGGGCCCCTACACCAAACTGTTGGGTCCAAGCCCAAGTACTACTACCTCTGTCCCAGTTCTTGTCCATCATTGGGAATATTTGATTCGTATATGGGTTACTTTAACGGGGTGATTTCGATAGCAAAATAATACGATTTTTCGATAATTTTTTCACGGTGTTATAGAGCAACTTATACTCTACAACACCATGAAAAAATTATCAAAAAATTAAACTTTGCTATCCAAATCACCGAGTCAAAGTGACCCAGTGAATAGTGGTAAAAGTCAAAATGATAGGGAAGAGCTCGACAGGAGAAATTTTTATTTGCTCTAAGAGCACCACGTCAGCATGACATGTGGTGCTCTACACCATTGAGAACTGACACCTATACCCACTAGGGTTAACCACTACCCCTATAGGTTATAGAAAAAAAACCAGATTCTTACATGGCTATTTTCTCTCTCCCACTCACTCCACTTCTAGTGTAGATGTCAACATGTGAGCGGAATAGAGCACCACGTGTGATTTGCTCTATGAGCACCTAAGATATGCTCGACAGACAGAGTAGTAATAAGGGAAAATCGATTTGTTTCCAATTATGGGTTATCCTGAAAATTTTCTTCACTGCATCGATTTGTTCCCAATTATGGGTTTTTCCTAATTGAATTTCCACTACCACGGGGCTATAAATAAGGAGCAATATTTTAGTGCTCCAAAAGAGCATTACGTGGAAGAAAATTAGCTCCTAGTTTTTCGGAGGCGATCCGAAAACCCTAGTGTGAGAAAATTGACGGCAGCGGCGGCTACGGCGGAAGGCTTGATCCTCAAGCATGGAAGGTACTGAGCACATGTCGGAGTTTACGGAGAAGGAGAAGCAAGTCCTGATCTTAGAGGAGGAGTACTGGAAGGAAGGAGAAGAGGACTTCAAAGCGTGCTTATTGGGGTTCTTTGCCACGGAGGAACCAATAAACACAAGGGCTATGAGAGCCATGTTTCGACGCATCTGGAACCGAGGTAACGAAGTAAACGTTATTGAAGTTGATACAAATACTTTCCTCTTTGTCTTCCCAGATCAGGCCTGTCTGGAGAGGATCTATTCAGGGGGGCCATGGATCTTTAATGGGAGTATTCTTTTGTTGAAACCCTGGAGGCTAGATGATCCATTGCAAGGTGTTGAGTTCAGCACGGTTGATCTATGGGTGCAAATCAGCAACATACCGATCCATGTTATGAAACCAGAGACGGGCAAAAGAGTAATCAATCTAGTTGGAGAGGCCATTACTACTGATCCCAGAATCGAAAGTGAAGACGGGATTAATTTCATAAGGGTGAGAGGAAGATTTCCAATTAACGAACCTCTTCCCAGAGGGGTTCACATCCAAGGAAGAGAAGACCTAATCTGGCTGGATTTCAAGTATGAAAGATTGCCCTCCATTTGTCAGTGGTGTGGCCTTATGACGCACGACGACAGCTGCTGTGACGCAAAACCATCGGCCAACAGTGAAGGAAAGACCCCAGGCTATGGGGAATGGCTTCTATGCCATCCCAGGCAACAGAAGGTTAAGAAGGAGAGGAATGAGAAGACCAGGGATAGAGACGATCCAGAAACAGTGAAGATCCCAGAAGAACCAGTGAATATGGTGGATAACATGATCTTTGACGCACCTGAGGATCTTGATCTAGTACCCACAGCCACAGGAAACGTGGAAGCACCAACAGAAGAGCAAGTCGCCGAGAACTTGACGACACAGGACCCCTTTAATCTGGATCCAGCCATTTTGAAGTATGGGCAAGTCCAAGTCTTGAGGAACAGATCCAGAAATAACAGTAGACCAAACTCAACCCCGAGTAGAGAAGATCGGGGGACAACCCCAGAGAGAATTGAAACGCAGAAGTCCATTAAGGAGAGGATCAGTGAACTAAATGGAGCAGGGAAGACACCGAGTGCAGGGAGATGGAAGGAGCAAGCACGAAACAGAAGTGCAAATTCTAGGGGCGATCAAACAAACCCTAAACGTAAAGAATCGGACACGTTTTTTAGTCCGATTGCCACGAAAGTTTCGGAAAAAGAAGGGCATAAGAAGGGGCGTCAACTAGATATGAATGTGATTCCGAGAACAACTTCTCAAGCGATGGAGACGGATCAGGTAGAGGAAGAACGGCCTCCAACATCACACAACAAGGCAGTGGCTGCGATGCAGCACTGCCAATCATCATGAAACTCCTAAGTTGGAACGTGCGGGGTATCGGGAACCCTAGCACGTTCCTAACTCTTCGCGATGAAGTGAGGAGTCAGAATCCCGATATTATTTTCCTTGTCGAAACCCGCCTTGATTTAACGAAGATGAAGAGACTACAAGACAGACTTAACTTTCAAAATGGTCACCACGTTAGTTGTGTGGGACTTAGTGGAGGGTTATCTCTAATGTGGTCACATCAAGTTTCTATCAAGATCGAGAGAAGCTCGAGGTTTCATATCTCAGCGTGGATCTGCGATGAGGACAATAATAGAGATTGGCTACTGACGGGTTTCTATGGGGATCCCTCAGCAAGTCAAAGATTCAATTCTTGGGACCTTCTTGAAAGGATCCAACCTTACCCTAGACGCCCTTGGTGTGTTGTGGGGGACTTCAACACAATAGCGTCGACAGTTGAGAAAGAAGGAGGAAGAACAGTTAGGTTCTCTCAAATAGAACCTTTTATCAGTGTCTTGGACAGATGTGGCCTCCGAGACCTAGGGTATGACGGGGTGCCGTTTACTTGGTCCAACAGACATAGCGATGGAAGTATTATTCGCGAGAGGCTAGACAGAGCCGTAGCAAATTTTGATTGGAAGGAGAAGTTTAGTAGCTCTATTGTAACTCATAGAGTGCTAGCAAATTCAGATCACGTGGCCCTTTTGCTCAATATAAAGCAAATGGAACAGGCTCCATTCAAGCGGAGAAGATTCATGTTCGAAGCTTTCTGGTCTACGCATCCTGGATGCAAAGATCAGATCGAGAGTGGCTGGGTGAGCCAACATAATCTTTTTGGTCAACTCCAGGAAGTCTCAACCAGGCTAAATGAAACGACCCGAGGATCTCGGTTCAGGGTTAAAGAGACAATCGACAACCAAAAGTAGATTATTAACTATTAAATTTACATTTCGGTTAAAGTACATAACAAAATTTCGATATTAAGTACAATCTAAAACAAATCGTGTGATCTACTAAGTGATCTAAGTTAAGCTATACTTCTTCGTCTCGTTCCAGCGTTCCCATCCCCCTCTTTGATTGACGACCTGCGGTTTTAAAATGGCAAATGCCGACGCAGTTTTGAAGAAATAATCAGTAAAAACTGAGTAAATACATACTACGACATGTAAAGCATCGAGTGGCACGGAAGCATGAGTTGAAACAAATTAGAAGATTTAAATAGTAAAGCTATCATGTTGGAGAATTTGGAACAACTGGAAGTAAACGAGTAACAAAAACCTCTCAATTTAATAACATTGAGAAACCACGAGTAGTTGGTAAAATATCCAGAGTAAACAAGTTCATTTGAACTGATAACGATAGTACTTCATGAGTAGCCAAGATTTACAATTCATTTCAAATCAATTAGGGCATATCAAGAGCCACAACAACATTAATAAGTAGTCAATTTATAATTTCGACTTCAATCAACAGTTTAATTTAGCTGAGGCGTGTCAAGAGCCACCAGCAGGATCGATGTATACAGAGGGATCACGAAATAATCACTAAGGGTTCCTTCTAGGGTCTATCAAACCCTATTTCACCCGAGCGTTAAGGGAGCCCATTCGTCAACCCCGCTCACAACATTAGCTAAAAGGCCTTAAGTGTCGACACCCCTATACCGTAGTGACCCTTACAAGTATAAGTAGCACTCTATAGCTCTATAAACCCCTTGGCCTCAATATCTTGATACATTTTGGCTCATCGGGGGCGGATTTTTGAACATTGACGTTCTATCCAATAATAAGAAGCATTGCTTCAATGGTCTTAGCCATAAGAAAATGGAGGATCGCTTGACGCCTCCCATTAATAACAGTACTCTGTACATCGTCCTAAGTCTATTAGAGGTATTTTATGTCTTCTCTTTGACATAAACAAAATTAGAATATCAACATTTCACAAGTAATTTCCGAGAGTTCTCAAAGGAGATGAATAGAATAGTTTAACAACATTCGAGTGGAAAACATGCATTCTCATACTTTTTCATATAACAAACATTCATTTGAAACATCAAGCACTTACGCATATTTTGATATGAAAAGGCCGTACATATGTACTTACCTCTGAGCCATGAAAGGCGCAACGCAACACTAGCACTCCTACAACGCTCGTCTCTGAGTCTCACCGTAGATGCAGCAACACAAAAACGTACGTCTACTTCGAACGATCCTTAATAACGGCTGGATATACACAAGTCAAGTATATAGTCTATTAGCATTTACCCTCTATATGAGGTTGTATGTAAGAATGCCATGGAATGCGGGTTATGCAAGCTAACTTGACCAAAATGGCCCGATACTTTGAAACTGTCCTGTACAGTCCCTGACTGTGCCTGAACCCCAAATTATACTCATATTGGCCCAAAAACATGTAAGAATGACTCTAAACTCATCCATATGAACTTAGCATCGAGATCAACAACTTTCAGTAAATTACACTTAGGCCCCTAAAGTTTGCTAAAATTACAGAAAGACCCCCACCATTGATTTGATAACTCCCGAGTCAAATAATTCATTCTTAAGGCTCCAAGTATCCTTCTAAGTCAGGTTGTTGGTCTCAAAACATTAACTTTGTTCAAATGCAAAGTTTTAATTAATTGCACATAGGCCCAAAAGTTTAGCAAAACTGCAAAAAGACCCCCACATTTGACTTGGTCAACCCTAGCCCAGAATTACATACAAGTACTCCAAACACGCATACAAGACATGCTGACAAACTCCAAGTTACTAAACTAACCTCAATTCAAAGTTTATGTGAAATGACTATTTTGCCCCTCCTATACAGTTCAGTCAAACTAGGGTTTTCGAAAAGTCAAACTTGGTCAAACTTGATATTTAGACTCAGAATACGAATACGAGCAAGTTTCGTGAAGAACACTAAGGCTAGAAATGTCATTTAGAGTGTTGAATTCAAAAGTCAAATTTAGAAGAAAGTCGACTCAACTAGTCAACTTTAGAGCTGATTTGTAATCAATTGAGGGGGATACTTGAAAATCCGAGAATAGGGTTTTGAAGACGATAGTTCAAGGATTCCAGAACATATTTGAACTCCTAAAAACTCCAAGTATTCAAAGAGATATCGCTACTCAAAGTTGGACAAAAATTCCGATTCAACACTTAGAAAAATTCACTTGTGCTTCGCGAGTTCAAACTAGCAACTTTAGGCTCGTTTTGTGAGAAATCCGTTATAAATTTGAACATGACCCAGAGACGATGATTTGAACTATTATATACCAGCTACACATAGGAGAAAGAAACACAAGATTTCATCGAAAATTGAGGGAGTTATGATGGTTTGAAAATGAGTGTTTCAATCTAAAACTCCAACACTTAGAAAAAAAACTGCTCCGGACAGCTTGTACAACACGAATCGCAGCGACTTCAACTCGATTTTCAGATGGGTTAGAGCCCGAATTTGACAAAAATTAAAACACGAAAGTTGTAGACAATTGTCTGAGGATTCCAGAAAGTACAAGATCACTCAAAACGGATTAAAAACGAGGGAGATACAAGCCCACGAACAGGGGCAGTTTTGCATGCCGAAAAATGATGAAAATTGAGGAAATTCGAACGAAATCCAACTCAAATCCAATTCTGGGCAGGTTAGGGGTTGATAAAAGGTTTAATCGAGCCCTAAGGGTCACTTTGATGCAATACCCATCGAAAAATAACAAGAAATTAGAGCTTACCAAGAATCCGGTGGCTATGGAGGTTTGGCGGCGGCGGCGCGGTGGCTGGAGCAAAATCCGGCGAATTGCCTTGCATGTTTGTGCTTTCCGGGTTCGCCTCGACATCAAGAACAAGAATATGTGGGTTAATCGAACCGAAATTCAACGATGAGGGAGGAATCGACAATATACGGTTCTAGGGCTCATACCTTTGAATCGGGTTTTCTCTCTCGTTACTCGTCGTTTTCCGAAATCGATTTGTGCGTTTTACTCCTGGGGTTGGTGGCTACCGCCGGTAGTAGCAGGTCGGGGAGAGGTGGACTTATGGTAGAGTTCTTTGTTGGTGGTGGTGGTTCTTCATAGTGAAGAAAGAGGAAGAAGATGAGATTGAAGATGATGGATGAGAGAGAGAGAGATATTTTTTTTTCCACATTGTGCTGGTGAAGTGGGGAGATTAATGTTGTTGCTACCTCACTAGAGTGTCAAATGGAGTGGACAAGTGTCTCTCATGCATTGGGGGTGAAAGTGTAGTTTCCCTAAAGTTCGGGGTAAAAACTAGAATTATAGGTTCTACTTAATTTCAAAGAACTGCACAACCACCCCAAATATTTCTAGCGCCTCAAATTCATTCTAACAACTTCCAAATATTGCTAACACTCCAAAATTCAAGTTTTAAAGTCGTGACAAACTATTTACAAAATCGCCCCCAAAGTCTTGATATTGCACTAAGAATTCTCTCAGAAATTAGGGGTGTTACAGTCTACCCACCTTAAAAGAATCTTCGTCCCCGAAGATCTCACACTATACTTACCCACATACACATGAAATGCAGGTGAAATGCAGTATCGTGACTCAGTCTATATGACTTAATCAGACAAGTACATAAGTAACTCTCGTCGGGGGTTATGCTCTCAGATGATGGCCTCCTTAGCTGGTCAGTTAGCAACACATTAACGGAAAGAAATTCCTCATTCTCACTCTCCACACGACGGGGTCTATACTATGTTGCAGCCCAAACTCGCACCACATTAGAGTTTCGTATATGATTAGTACAAGTAAAAGTTCGAAACAAGATTTTGGAAGTTACAAGTTCTCAATTTTAGAAACGAGTCAAAAATTTGCTAGAATTTATACAAATCTCGAAACTTTTAGACAAATACTTTTATCAAGACTAATATGTCGTTTTGCTTGAATCATCCGCGTTAAAAATGTTATTTTACTTGTAGAGGATTGCATAAACCAATCACCTCAAGTGTTCCACGCATAAGAGGGAGAAAAGAACACTATGTGTCGTCACACAACGTGTCTCTCCATCACAACTCGAATGTGTTTCAAATGTTCCAACTTAATCTACACAGCGGGTACAACTCATAGTACCGTCGTACTAAGAGTCACGCCAGCGGACTGGTAAACAAAGTGGTCCATATCACTTGGCATTTGGTAGCTTGAAACGCCAAAAATTTTCAGAAACCATTTTTTTTTTGTAATAAAATACTTTATTTTCAAAACTTTCTAATTTGGGAAAGAACTATCTCAAATTAACTCAAAATAAACAAAAGTTAAACTAATGTTTAAAGGTTTGTCACTCGTAGGTGCGAAAGAATGGTCTCGGGGTCTTCTAAGTCACAACATCGTTACTCTCTCGTCAAGAAATTACTTACAAAAATAAAGAGTCAAAGATACGCATCACGCATCTACGACAAACAATTCGATATAAATAGGCATGTGACATAAATATTGCGCCTGTAAATAGCCAAGTAAACTTTGCATGAACATCTCAAATAGTCATTAATACTTAATCAACATATACGGTACAAGTCGAGTTTCATAATACGTAAGTACCCACACTCCCGACGGCTTGTTTACTTCTTATTGCCAAATTGGGTTATCCTAATCAATTTTAAATTTTGAAAACGTTTTATCTTTCTTATTCTCTACTAATGGAAATCGAAAAGTCACTTTAACTGGAGAACCGATGCTCTGATACCATCTGAAACGACCCGAGGATCTCGGTTCAGGGTTAAAGAGACAATCGACAACCAAAAGTAGATTATTAACTATTAAATTTACATTTCGGTTAAAGTACATAACAAAATTTCGATATTAAGTACAATCTAAAACAAATCGTGTGATCTACTAAGTGATCTAAGTTAAGCTATACTTCTTCGTCTCGTTCCAGCGTTCCCATCCCCCTCTTTGATTGACGACCTGCGGTTTTAAAATGGCAAATGCCGACGCAGTTTTGAAGAAATAATCAGTAAAAACTGAGTAAATACATACTACGACATGTAAAGCATCGAGTGGCACGGAAGCATGAGTTGAAACAAATTAGAAGATTTAAATAGTAAAGCTATCATGTTGGAGAATTTGGAACAACTGGAAGTAAACGAGTAACAAAAACCTCTCAATTTAATAACATTGAGAAACCACGAGTAGTTGGTAAAATATCCAGAGTAAACAAGTTCATTTGAACTGATAACGATAGTACTTCATGAGTAGCCAAGATTTACAATTCATTTCAAATCAATTAGGGCATATCAAGAGCCACAACAACATTAATAAGTAGTCAATTTATAATTTCGACTTCAATCAACAGTTTAATTTAGCTGAGGCGTGTCAAGAGCCACCAGCAGGATCGATGTATACAGAGGGATCACGAAATAATCACTAAGGGTTCCTTCTAGGGTCTATCAAACCCTATTTCACCCGAGCGTTAAGGGAGCCCATTCGTCAACCCCGCTCACAACATTAGCTAAAAGGCCTTAAGTGTCGACACCCCTATACCGTAGTGACCCTTACAAGTATAAGTAGCACTCTATAGCTCTATAAACCCCTTGGCCTCAATATCTTGATACATTTTGGCTCATCGGGGGCGGATTTTTGAACATTGACGTTCTATCCAATAATAAGAAGCATTGCTTCAATGGTCTTAGCCATAAGAAAATGGAGGATCGCTTGACGCCTCCCATTAATAACAGTACTCTGTACATCGTCCTAAGTCTATTAGAGGTATTTTATGTCTTCTCTTTGACATAAACAAAATTAGAATATCAACATTTCACAAGTAATTTCCGAGAGTTCTCAAAGGAGATGAATAGAATAGTTTAACAACATTCGAGTGGAAAACATGCATTCTCATACTTTTTCATATAACAAACATTCATTTGAAACATCAAGCACTTACGCATATTTTGATATGAAAAGGCCGTACATATGTACTTACCTCTGAGCCATGAAAGGCGCAACGCAACACTAGCACTCCTACAACGCTCGTCTCTGAGTCTCACCGTAGATGCAGCAACACAAAAACGTACGTCTACTTCGAACGATCCTTAATAACGGCTGGATATACACAAGTCAAGTATATAGTCTATTAGCATTTACCCTCTATATGAGGTTGTATGTAAGAATGCCATGGAATGCGGGTTATGCAAGCTAACTTGACCAAAATGGCCCGATACTTTGAAACTGTCCTGTACAGTCCCTGACTGTGCCTGAACCCCAAATTATACTCATATTGGCCCAAAAACATGTAAGAATGACTCTAAACTCATCCATATGAACTTAGCATCGAGATCAACAACTTTCAGTAAATTACACTTAGGCCCCTAAAGTTTGCTAAAATTACAGAAAGACCCCCACCATTGATTTGATAACTCCCGAGTCAAATAATTCATTCTTAAGGCTCCAAGTATCCTTCTAAGTCAGGTTGTTGGTCTCAAAACATTAACTTTGTTCAAATGCAAAGTTTTAATTAATTGCACATAGGCCCAAAAGTTTAGCAAAACTGCAAAAAGACCCCCACATTTGACTTGGTCAACCCTAGCCCAGAATTACATACAAGTACTCCAAACACGCATACAAGACATGCTGACAAACTCCAAGTTACTAAACTAACCTCAATTCAAAGTTTATGTGAAATGACTATTTTGCCCCTCCTATACAGTTCAGTCAAACTAGGGTTTTCGAAAAGTCAAACTTGGTCAAACTTGATATTTAGACTCAGAATACGAATACGAGCAAGTTTCGTGAAGAACACTAAGGCTAGAAATGTCATTTAGAGTGTTGAATTCAAAAGTCAAATTTAGAAGAAAGTCGACTCAACTAGTCAACTTTAGAGCTGATTTGTAATCAATTGAGGGGGATACTTGAAAATCCGAGAATAGGGTTTTGAAGACGATAGTTCAAGGATTCCAGAACATATTTGAACTCCTAAAAACTCCAAGTATTCAAAGAGATATCGCTACTCAAAGTTGGACAAAAATTCCGATTCAACACTTAGAAAAATTCACTTGTGCTTCGCGAGTTCAAACTAGCAACTTTAGGCTCGTTTTGTGAGAAATCCGTTATAAATTTGAACATGACCCAGAGACGATGATTTGAACTATTATATACCAGCTACACATAGGAGAAAGAAACACAAGATTTCATCGAAAATTGAGGGAGTTATGATGGTTTGAAAATGAGTGTTTCAATCTAAAACTCCAACACTTAGAAAAAAAACTGCTCCGGACAGCTTGTACAACACGAATCGCAGCGACTTCAACTCGATTTTCAGATGGGTTAGAGCCCGAATTTGACAAAAATTAAAACACGAAAGTTGTAGACAATTGTCTGAGGATTCCAGAAAGTACAAGATCACTCAAAACGGATTAAAAACGAGGGAGATACAAGCCCACGAACAGGGGCAGTTTTGCATGCCGAAAAATGATGAAAATTGAGGAAATTCGAACGAAATCCAACTCAAATCCAATTCTGGGCAGGTTAGGGGTTGATAAAAGGTTTAATCGAGCCCTAAGGGTCACTTTGATGCAATACCCATCGAAAAATAACAAGAAATTAGAGCTTACCAAGAATCCGGTGGCTATGGAGGTTTGGCGGCGGCGGCGCGGTGGCTGGAGCAAAATCCGGCGAATTGCCTTGCATGTTTGTGCTTTCCGGGTTCGCCTCGACATCAAGAACAAGAATATGTGGGTTAATCGAACCGAAATTCAACGATGAGGGAGGAATCGACAATATACGGTTCTAGGGCTCATACCTTTGAATCGGGTTTTCTCTCTCGTTACTCGTCGTTTTCCGAAATCGATTTGTGCGTTTTACTCCTGGGGTTGGTGGCTACCGCCGGTAGTAGCAGGTCGGGGAGAGGTGGACTTATGGTAGAGTTCTTTGTTGGTGGTGGTGGTTCTTCATAGTGAAGAAAGAGGAAGAAGATGAGATTGAAGATGATGGATGAGAGAGAGAGAGATATTTTTTTTCCACATTGTGCTGGTGAAGTGGGGAGATTAATGTTGTTGCTACCTCACTAGAGTGTCAAATGGAGTGGACAAGTGTCTCTCATGCATTGGGGGTGAAAGTGTAGTTTCCCTAAAGTTCGGGGTAAAAACTAGAATTATAGGTTCTACTTAATTTCAAAGAACTGCACAACCACCCCAAATATTTCTAGCGCCTCAAATTCATTCTAACAACTTCCAAATATTGCTAACACTCCAAAATTCAAGTTTTAAAGTCGTGACAAACTATTTACAAAATCGCCCCCAAAGTCTTGATATTGCACTAAGAATTCTCTCAGAAATTAGGGGTGTTACACTAAAGGCCTGGGAAAGAACCCAGTTTGGCAACATCAGAAAGAAAATTGGCTATTTCCAAGCCAAACTTCAGTGGCTGTGGAATCAAAACCAAACTTCGGTAATTTTGCAGGAACAACAGCTGGTTCAAGACGAACTAAACAATCTCCTTAGGCATGAAGAAAGCCTATGGAGACAACGCAGTAGAGCAACTTGGCTCAAACTTGGGGATCGCAACACAAGTTTTTTTCACAAGAAGGCTTCAAGTAGACGAACACGCAATAGAATTACCGGACTCAAAGATGAGGAAGGTAATTGGGTTTCTAGCTTCGACGGGATTGCGAAGCAGCTCCAACAGTACTTTGGTAGCATTTTCCAGTCTCAAGGGCCTTCGTCACAGGCCATTGAAAATATGACACAGTGGACGCCTGAGCTACTTAATCAAGCGGATCGTGATATTTTGGAGGTGGAGTTCTCGGAACTGGAGATCTATACAGCTCTAAAGAGTATGCATCCCCAAAAATCTCCAGGTATTGACGGTTTCCCGGCTTTATTTTTTCAGAAATATTGGAGTATAGTTGGGTCCGATGTTGTCAAAACTTGTCTCAATTTTCTTAACAAAGACGGCGATTTGGGTAAATTGAATGAGACTGTTATCACATTGATTCCCAAAATAAAACAGCCGCAGAGCCCAGCGGACTTCAGGCCGATAAGTTTGTGCACGACAGTGTATAAAATTATAGCCAAAGTCATTGCCAATAGAATCAAGGGTCTATTAGATAAATTTATCGGCGACACTCAGAGTGCTTTCGTGCCAGGTCGTCAAATTTCAGATAACATTCTTGTGGCATTTGAAGTTATGCATACGATGAAAACTAGAGTTAAAGGCAGAGATGGCTATGTAGCCCTCAAAGTAGACATGTCAAAGGCATATGATAGAGTTGAATGGCCTTTTTTGAAAGCCATGTTGTTAAAACTGGGTTTTGGCAGCAAGGTAACTGATTTGATTTTGAAGTGTGTCAACTCAGTGCAGTATAGCTTTAACCTTAATGGTTCGACAGTTGGAAGAATCATACCTGAACGGGGCTTGAGACAGGGGTGCCCTCTCTCCCCGTATTTATTTCTGATCTGTAGCGAAGGTTTGTCTCGAGCCATCTCGGCAGCGGTTTCAAACAGGTGGCTTCATGGCGTGAAAGCTTCTCGCTCCGGACCAATCATCTCCCACCTTTTCTTCGCGGACGACAGTATATTTTTTACAAAAGCTAAGCACGAAGATATAGCTACACTTTTACAAATTATTACAGATTATGAAATGGCCTCGGGCCAGAAAATCAATCTAGATAAATCTGCGGCTTTATTTTCAGCTAATGTCCACGTCGATATACAGAAGTCCATCAGTGCTGCTTGTGGTGTGATTGCAGTTGATCAACATGAAAAATACTTGGGCTTACCTACAACATTGGGGAAGAAGAAAAAGATTACTTTCAATCATCTACTTGATAAGGCTCAAACCAAAACCAAGGGGTGGAAAGAGAAGTACTTATCTGTCGCAGGGAAAGAAATATTGCTCAAGTCAGTGGTCCAGGCAATCCCAAGCTATGCCATGTCTTGTTTTATGTTGCCAGCAGGTACAAGTCAGCGACTAGAGCAAATAATGAGGGATTTCTGGTGGGGCAATGGTACTAAATGTGGCATCAACTGGGTAAACTGGGAGACAATGAAGCTGCAGAAGGACAGAGGGGGAATTGGCTTTAGAGACATGGAAGACTTTAATAGAGCTCTGTTAGCAAAACAGAGTTGGCGTATTCTCACAAACCCTAACAGCTTAGTGTCAAGAGTCTTGAAACACAAGTACTTCAAAGACAAAGATTTTATAGAGGCTGATATAGGCTCTGGGCCTTCTTTTGCGTGGAGATCAATATTTGAAGGAACAAAACTTTTGAAAAAAGGTTTGAGAAAGAACCTGGGTAGTGGAAATTCAATCAGAATCTTCAAAGATCCTTGGCTACAACGACCTCCGAGCTTCAAAGTTATCACCGTTAATCCTGCAGAAGAAGACAGAAAGGTTAGTGAGTTTATCAACCAGAACAGTCAATGGGATCGTCAAAAATTGAGTAATTTCCTATTACCAGTGGATGTTGAAGAAATTGTCAGAATACCGATCCCAGCCGAAGAAAATCGAGACGAATGGAGTTGGTACTATGAAGATAATGGTAACTACACGGTGAAATCAGGGTACGAGCTCCAGAGAAGCATCTCTAACAGCTCAATACAGCCTCGCAGCTCTAACAATAACCATAAATGGTTATCAAAGCTTTGGAAACTGAAGATCCAGAAGAAAATTTTATTTTTCTGCTGGAGAGTCTCAAGAAACATACTCCCAACAAAGGACCGTCTGAAAATCAGAGGGATCCCAATCGATGAGAAGTGCCATTTTTGTGACTCAAAGGAAGATCTATGCCATGCATTGATATTTTGCCCCTCAGTTCAGCAGTTTTGGAACAAATTACTCCCCCAAAATTTGTTAACCAAAATTGGGGATCATGAGAATCAATCGAACTGGTTTGAAGACTGTTTCAAACAATTCTCAGATCCAGACAAAATAAAATTTTGCATCGGTCTCTGGACAGTGTGGAACAGCAGAAATGAAGGAATTTTTCGAGGATCTTTGAGATCCACAAAGCAGATCTTATTCAAAGTTGAGGCTCACCTGAGAGAACTGGAACTTGAATTGCAAAATCAGGACCGCTCAGATCACGCAGTCCACACCGATTCTAGCACATACAGCTACGACAAGTGTAGAGTTCAGGTGGATGGAGCCTGGTCTTACATCAAAAAGATCGCCGGCTCCGGCGTTGTCATCTGGGATCATCACGGCGGTTTCAAGGCAGCAAGCTCGACAAAGCTTCAGTGGGGAAATAGAGCAAAGGAGGTAGAAGCCATGGCGATTGAACAGGGTCTAGATCTGGCGATTAGACTCAATATCCAGAAAATCGATCTGGAAAGTGACTCTCAAACGCTGATTAATCAGCTATTGGACGAGGAAACTCTCTACAACGAGAGAACCATCATCAGAGAAATCGGACGGAGAATTAAAGAGAAGATGAAAAGCTTCCAAGAAATCAACCTGATATGGGTGCCTCGAGAGAAGAATCGGCAAGCTCATAGATTAGCGAGACACGCGTTGAATGTGGCTACCGAGGAGACGTGGCTCTCGGATAGCCCATCGTGGCTTTTAAATGATGTAACGTAGTGTCCGAAGCTTTGCTTTTAATAATATTCCATTTCTCAAAAAAAAAAAAAAAAAAAAAGAGCATTACGTGATCAGAAAACGGAAAATCAATTTTTTCCCAGAAATTCAAAGTGCCCGTCGATGGCACCTCACGAACTCTGCCGTCCATTCAAACGCCAGGCGATCTCCGACCAACAGAAGCGCCGTGACCTCTCTCTCCTCTGCCAGGAGCAGAGCCGCCGTGATGCTCAACGTCAAGCGCGATGTTTGGCCTCCAGCGTCCAATCGGAGCCTTGGGTAGAGCTCGAACTCGAACCTGAGAAGGAGCAACAGACCCAGGAGGAACCTGCCCGGCCGCGAGGCACCAAAGCTCACAAGTGGTTCACTAATCAGCTCATGCTTCCCGAGTGGATGATTGATATTCCCGAACGCTTAAGTCAAGACTGGTACGTATTCGCACGGCCTTCAGGAAAACGATGTTTTTTTTTGTTTCTTCTTCTAATGGAACAACAGTTAGTAGGCTTCGAAACGGCACAATATTGCACAGGTTTCCATCTTCACTACACAGCTGTGCGAAGACTAAAGGCAACTTGTGTATACTAGATTGTATATTCCACGAGCCGGATCAAACTTACTACGTGATTGACATGGTTTGCTGGGGAGGATACTCTCTCTACGAATGCACAGCATAGTTCCGATTCTTTTGGCTAAACCGCAAGCTGGTTGAGTCAGGGGCTTGTTATAAACCCCATCGTCGTCTTACCACAAATACACCATTAGCGTTAGTTTGGAAGGATGCGGTCTGTAGTCGATATGTTTTGGATAGAGACAGTAAAGGACAGGTTCCGGTTCAGCAACAGGTTGTCCTGGAGCTGCAAGATGACGGGAAGCTGACAACATCCGATGATCCTGCGGTGGGGTTTGGTTCTGTAAATAGAGACTTCATTCAAAAGATGGGATTGCAACCAGGAAATCTTCTACGTTTTTCTGTCAATAATCAAGTTGGTTTGGAATACCTCGGAAAGGTGAACCGTTCACGTGCTTTTGCAGATAGTTATTCCAAGGTTATGTTCCAGCACGCAGTTCGCCATTCACCTCTCAGAATAGAGGATCTCCTATTTTGTGTAAACTCATCAAGTGAACAAGACAGTAACTGTGACATGGATGTGATTTGTTGAGTAGGCACACGAGGTGTTAATTTGTAAGTTGCCTTGCCTGCTAGTCGTCATCCAAAATTCATAGTTTGGTAATGGAGTAAGGTGATTTGGATAAAAGTCTCTTGGTTGTTGCAGTCGGGGAACTACATCATAGAATCTGAATGCGAGGGCAGCTAAATTTTTTGTACAGATAGCTAATTTTTGATTTGAACATGCAGTTGCGCAATTGATTTATACTAGTAGAGTGCACGTTATTTGCACGTTTGCTTTGCACGTGGAGAGTTTCCAAATTCTAGTGTAATAATACTAAATTCTATACGAAATCATCATGTTATCTACTATTCATCTGTAGAGTATGCTTTGACTTGTTCTTTCAAGTTATATCATGAGCATAATATACTGAAGAGATTCAAGATATGTAGATGAACATGGCAAACTAGACAAAAAGAAAATAGGCCATTAAGTGAGTGAATTGATAGAATAAATACCAGAAATAAAAAGGACCAACCTCAAATCATGTAATTTCCCGATATCAATGTATTTCTTCATCTACATCCCTCCCACATCCCTCTCGAATCGTTACACATATCATCAATTCAATTTGTTAGAGTTCTCTTCATATTTCTACGATTTGATTGTCCATCAACAATTGTAAATATATCTCTACTTGTATTCTCCAATCTTCGTATGTTGAAGACGGACATGGATATTAACATTAAATTCTTAGAGGAAAACATTGTAAGTTGTAGTTTCACCACTATTTTTCCAGGTGTAACCGTGTAAAAAGCAAAAACATATCGTCTCGCATTCCTTGAAAAAGATGAGAACTACGTGGCATTAGGTTAAATTTAAAATGGTAGACAACAAAATTCAGGGTCACAAATATGACAAATCTTGTAAACAATACAATTTCCTACTGCTAGTAAGAAAATGATTATAGAGTTGAAAGAGCAGGTGATGAGAGTAAACTTATAGATCATTTACGAAATAAACAACGGTGGCAGCGGAATTTAACTAAAGCAGCAACAATGCAGGAATCTTGATATGAACATTTAAATATGGTATATCTACTACAACCTATATAAAATATATGTATCGCATCAGTGATTCCTTCTTAATAGATTGCTCAGTCAATGTTGTCTAATGAGCCTCTATGTTCATGTAGTGCTGATGGAAACACGAATAATACAAGATACTCTAGCCAAATACTATGCATGGACAAATCTGATGAGCTTCTGCAAACACAGATAGGGGTCATATGTTTCTCTCTCTTTTCCTCCAATGAATTAAGAAGCATCCTAAGAAATATTTGCATAGAGAATCGTTTATGGATTTACCTACGAAACAAATATATTTACCACTGCTAAGTTGTCCCCATAGAAACAAAACTTCCACTCTTACCATTTTGAGAATTCTAGAAGTACTCCTTCGTTAAACTACTACGATTGGATTCTGTTAGATTGGATGGGTGTTCAAGTTAATTTGGACCCCAAAAAAGAATTATTAGAAAGTTACGCTAGGTCAAAAGCTCCGAGTAATTCGGGGGTCTGTGAGGCGAACTAGGGTTACGCGGTTGGCGTAGTTTGGCGATTGATTCTTCAGCGTCTCTTCTCAGGGTGTTCTCTTGAAATCTCAGTGGAAGATGTCGACAAGCTTTGGGTCCTCTCTGGACTTCGGGAAACTATCCATTGAAGAAGAAGAAGTTGAGGTTTTTGATAAAGAATACAGTTTGGCTGCAATCAAAGGAAGAGGACCGTGTTTGATCGGTAAGTTCCTCCTCCCTATTAGATTTAACATATGGGCGATGAAACTTTTGTTCAAGAAGATCTGGTTGGGAGGCGACGAATCAAGTATCCATGAGGTTGGTTCAAACGTATTTATTTTCCAGTTTCCTAATACTGAAGCCCTAGAATTTGTCCTTTCTGGAGGACCGTGGATCTTCGATGATAACTTGCTTGTTCTCAAACGTTGGGACCTGGCAAAATACACTGAGGGCATCTCCTTTGATACGATAGAAGCTTGGGTTCAAGTTAAGAACATTCCCCTCTACCATCAAACGGATGATGATCTTCGTAAGATATTGAAGAACATGGGACCAATTATATCAACGGATACCAAGATATCATCAGGGCCATGCAGAGACTACATGCGAGCTAGGGTAAGGTTGGAAATCAATAAACCCTTGCGTAGGGGTCTTTATATTGAAGTTTTGGAGAAGAAAATATGGCTCGACTACAAGTATGAGCGTATACCGTGCCTCTGTCAATGGTGTGGAATGATCAACCATTACGGGGATGATTGTTTGATTAGGAACGACGTGGAGAAGGCGCAAAACCAACCCGACTTTGGGGAATGGCTTTTGTTCCGACCTCCCCCAAAGAAACGGTTGGTGGACGTATTTAATGAAGACAAAAACTTCCCAGAAACCACTGGAGATGAAGTAGACCCAGAAGTTCTAGCCGAAGATGGCGATTATGTAGAGCCGACCAAGCAGGGTCCGACCGAAGCTGAAACTGATGTCGACATGATCTCCGAGACGGGTTCAGATGGAAGTAACAGTGGCAAAGAAAAACAGAAGGAATCTCTCTCTAATCCTCCGGGTTTGATGAACTCTACCTGCTTTGATAATCCTCTTGCACACGGTAATAAATTCGATCGCTTTTCATCCAACGTCAAAGGAAAAGGGATTGCTTTTGCCTTGAACCAAGTTACTATGGGCTCCAAGAGGAAGATCAGTGTTATGAATCTTAGCCCAAATCCGGGTAAAAGCCAAGAACAATCAATTGAACGGCGGTGGAGGTCCGGGAAACTTCGCAGGGGGGAGGGGATCGAACTTTGCAGGGCAGCGTGGTCGCGGAGCGGGACGAGGTGGGAATAGAGGTGGCAGATCAAGTCAGAGCACTGAGCCCGATCGTGAAATCAACCAGGACAAGCGAAAGAATGTCCAGGCATCTCTTCGTGCTCACCAAAATCCCACTGTCCGCCAGAAGGAGGATGTTGCGACAAGTAAAAAACAAGATTCACCGGCTTCTGCTACGCGGATTCCAATACAGGAAGAGGGTGCCTTAAAGAACTCTACAACTGCAATGGCTGAGGCTGTCATACAGCCCAGCCAATCGGAATGAGTTTATTAAGATGGCACGTGCGGGGGCTTGGGAACCCCCGCAGCGTTATTTCTCTTTGCGACCTAGTAAGGAGACAGAAGCCCAACCTAGTCTTCTTGATGGAGACTAAATTGTATGAAACGGAGATGGTTCAGATCCGTGACAGACTGGGATTTAGTAATGGATTTTTTCAGGATTGCGAGGATCGTAGAGGGGGACTTGCATTAATGTGGGACGATGAGATTGACTTTGCGCTTGCAAAGAAATCGAGGTACTTCTTAGTGAATCTAAGCATGGACATTTTACAGGCTTCTATGGGGATCCAAAGAGAACCCAACGTTACAACTCATGGACTTTGTTGGAGCGTCTTTGTCCGCATGGACAACCCTAGTGCATAGTAGGTGATTTCAATGCCTTCTCGTCTATCTGTGATAAGGAAGGAGGAAGATCAGTCTCCTTTAGTCAGATAGAGGATTTTAGTGGCGTAATCAATCGGCTACATCTTAGGGATCTTGGATTCGCTGGAGTCCGGTATACTTGGAACAATAATCAGAGTGACGAACACTCTATTAGAGAGAAACTTGACAGATGTCTGGTCACGGATGCCTGGTCAGATATTTTTGGTAGAGGAAAGGTCGATCATCTACTCGCGGAGGTCTCTGATCACAGTCCACTTCAAGTGGTATGGCCCTCAGGTATCATTCGTAACATAAAAGTTAATAAACGTTTTCAGTTTGAGACTATGTGGTTACAGGATCAAAGGTGTTCAAGACTTGTTGAATAAGAGTGGAGAACAACAAATGACCCTGTGGTTCGTAAGATGAACAGATTCGCCTCAGCTCTCAGAATTTGGGACCGTGAAGTTTTCGGCAATGTCAAGTTGCAGTTAAGAAAGCTTGAAGTCGATTGCAAACCCTAGCCGAGGGATGAAAACTGCGGCTGTGGTGGCAGAAACTAGAGTTATTCGTCAAGATATATTGCACTTGTTACTTCGTGAAGAAGAAATGTGGAGGCAGCGTTCTAGAGAAGTTTGGTTGAAGAAAGGTGACCAAAACTCTAATTTTTTTCATCGCAAGGCTTCTATTCGACGTAATAGAAATCGCATTGAAGGGCTAGAAGATGATCATGGAATTTGGGCTACGGAGAAATCACAGGTTATCTCTATTCTTGAAAGTTATTTTAAGAATATTTTTACGTCTTCTAATCCGCTTCGAAGTGAGATGGAACCAATGCTTGTAGGAGTGGAAGAATTGGTTTCGTTGGAACAAAGGGCTACTCTTGAGCAGCCTTACTTGGCTACGGAGGTGCGGGCTGCCCTCAAGCAGCTTGGGCCGGCAAAAGCCCCTGGGGCCGACGGCTTTCCTGCTGCCTTCTTCCAAAAGTTTTGGAACATTGTAGGGGCTGAAGTTGAACAAATGTTCTTGGATATTCTCAACAACAACGGGGATGTCTTAAAAGTGAACCATACTCTTCTTGCCCTCATTCCGAATGTAAAATAGGTTCGGAGACCAGATGAACTCAGGCCTATTAGTTTATGTTCAACAATTTATAAGATTGTTACGAAGACGATGGCCAACAGATTGAAGCTGATCCTAGTACAATTATAGCTGAGAATCAATCTGCCTTTGTACCGGGAAGGCTGATTTATGATAATGTCTTGACTGCATTTGAATTGCTTCACTCTATGAAGAACCGTAAGAAGGGGAAGATCGGTTATATGGCCCTAAAAGCATATATGAGTAATGTTGGAATAGATGCCCTAGATGCAATCGTAGATTTAGTATGAACAATGTTTTGGCTAGAATATTCATTTATTATTTGTGGCGATATTTAATATAATGAAGTCCTTAGATAAATTGTGTCATTTATCTTAAATATCCCTAGTCAATTATATTGATTAATGGGACAATCAAATATAGACTAGTATGTGGGTAGATTGGTATGGAGAAATCAAGTCTAACACATGGGTATGCATTAGGAGTAATGGCATACTGGATTGACCCACGACGAAAAGGATACATTAGATTATGTGAAGTCACAATCGCTTTTCGTAGTGCTAATATTATTGCAATCCTTGGACTTGAAGTCACTAGATACTCTAGTTGTGAAATATTGCGCTTTGATGTTATCAAACGTTACACCGTAACTGGGTAATCATAAAGGTGGCTATCGGGCGTGATAGGAAGCAAGCTTAGAGATCGTAGTGATGTAGATAGGATTTGTCCCTCCCACATAATGGGGGTAAATATCCACGGCCACTCGAGGGATGAGGCTTATTGAATGTCTGGCCAGACTCAGATAAATTAATATAGAGATATTAATGTTATCTGCAAGCATAAGCATATTCCCGGGATCGAGGAACTATGGATTGGATATACGAGTGTGACTATTTATGTCTCGTGTTCAATCCGGATATGGAGACAAAGGGATAGTGCAACATGACATATTGGGCACAAAGGTTTGTCGGGATCACTGACTATTTCTATTGGTTGGGTGGCATGGATGTGTTGCTAGACACCGCTCCATGTTAGTAATAGTTACTACCAACTATATAGAAACCTATGGGGTCACACGTCAAATAGAGTAGAGCTAGATTTGTGATTAATTAATAGAAGGATCATTGTGCAACACCTTGCAAACTTAGTAGGACTAATTTGCAAAGAAGGGAATAATTCTAGTTCATCTAGAATTAGGAAACTCTTTTATGGAAACAACAAGGAGTTGTTGGAGTATATAAAGGAGGCTCTAGCTTCCTTCCCACTACATGAGTTATTATTAGACATAACACATAAAGAGTGGGAGAGAGCAAAAGAGAGAGCAAGAAAAAAAGAGCTAGGGCCGAAACCCTAGCCCTCCCGTCCGCCCCTCTACCCGACGGCAAGGAGAGGCCGCCCCCTCCCTTGTGCCTTGGTGATTTGTTGCTTTGATCTTCATCCCTCTTCCTCCGGGTTCAAGCTAGCACTTGAGGAGAAGGAAGAATCTAGATCTCACCTCTAGACGTGGATCAACCGTAGAGACGAGGACATCATTCTTCGCGTGATCTCACAAATCAAAAGGTACACATCTTCTATGACCTTAATCATGTTATGATGTCTCTTCCTGTGATCCTTGGTGGGCTTTGAGTAGGATTACATTTTTGTTATTCCGCTGCGTTACCTACGTCAAAACCCAACAGTGGTATCAGAGCCACAGGTCGTAGAGCATAACATGATATTATGTATTTACGATTTCAGTTCATACACCGTATTATTGTTTATTACGCGAAAACTGAAAAATTGGCATAGTAGATGCGATATTGAATTTGATTCAATCAAACAAGACCCAATTTAACATTGGATGTTAGAATTGGTGAGTTAAATCACATTGGATGTGAATAATTGGGTTCTTAAAAATTAGGGTTCATGGGCACATGATTGAAAAGGGGTTTTCAATTATGGAAACAAAATTATGGAAACAAATCCATATGGAAACAACCTTGCTTGGGCAACAAGGAAGGAGGAAGGGGACTAGGGCTGAAACCCTAGCCGCCCGCCCCTCCCTTGCGCGCCAAGCAAGGCCGCGGCCCCCTTAGGCGTGTGGCGGTCCTAGGGTTCGGGCCACTTGTTGGCTTGGACCCTTTGGACCGTTGTGAAACCCTAGTTACTCAATTTCATTAAAATTAAACAAGCGCGTTAAAAATTGGTTTTAACTGTATTATGTGCTTTATTGCATGGTGGATGATATGGCCTAGGATTGTGGATGTTTATTGTTTTGTGGTTTGGTTTACGGCCTGCGAGCTGATCAAAATAATGTAATAATTAATCAAGTTTTACGGCCTGCGAGTCGTTCTTTTTCTCCTCGACATGTGAGGCCTTTTATTATTTATTTATTCTAGATGTTAGGGTACAATTAGAAATATTTAGATGATAGCCAAGAGCATGGAGAAGAAGACCGGAGAACCAAAGGAGCCAAAAGACATCCCTAGACGCGCAGCTACGGTGGAGCACATGGAGATGAGCTCGGCACTTTAGGGCAATTAGATATTATCATTGGCTTGATAATATCATTAGTCTAGAGGCCATATCCATGCCACGTTTTTTTATTTTTGTGGATGTTTATTATTCATGCCTTGTTATTTATTTTGTGTGTATGGCGCTACAAGCAAAACGATAACAAGATAATAATAAACAAGGTTGGTCTTTTATTATGGATGGCCCAATCCAAATAAGTAGACCATGTTGATAAAGATCAACCAAACAAATTAAAAGAAATCCCTCAATTAAATATTGCGTTTTGCCTTCTCTTGCCAAAACACCCTTCATGATCATGGCCTATTAAAATTCGGGCTTGCCAAAGCAAGGCGATTTTAATTTTTCATGATGTGTTGCGGACGACGCAAGCTAGTAATGCGTGTATGTTGAAAGCAAGAGGTTGGACGCAACTAGGCAAGAGTCAATTAAGATTGATGAGCTTAGAGGCATGACAATTAGGAGTTATCCAATTGGATAAAGAATAAAAGGAATTTATTCACCTAATTGGACCAAGAGTTGCATGGGATGCAATTGGAATGGTTCCTACCTAAATAACCAATTCTTGGGTGACTTGCCAAAGCAAGCTCAAGAAGAAGTGAAAAGGGATCTTGGACCCACTAGAAAGTATAAAGATATTTTCCGCTTTAATAGTGAGGGCTATTAATCCGAGAAAAATAGTGGGAGCTATATTTAATGACCTAGCCATTGTTAAATATAGTCAAATTGTTCAAAATACTAAAATTGCATATTTCTCGTTTTGTAGAATTCCAAATGGCAAACAACAACGCATCGAGTTCATCCCTACGATCTGTCCTTGAGAAGGATAAATTGTCTGGAACAAATTTTCTTGACTGGTACAGAAACTTGAGGATTGTCCTCAAGCAAGAAAAGAAGCTGTACGTCTTGGACACTCCAATTCCAGACCCACCACAAGATGAGTCTCTATTAGCGGAAGTAAGGGCACGTCAGAAACATATTGATGATTCTAATGACGTGACTTGCCTCATGCTTTGTACAATGACTGGTGAGCTTCAGAAGCAACACGAGAACATGGAAGCCTATGATATGATCAGACACTTGAAACAATTGTTTCAGGAACAGGCAAGGCATGAGCGCTATGAGGTGTCTAAAGCACTGTTCAAAAGTAGTCTTGCAGAGGGGAATCCAGTAGGCCCTCATGTTCTCCGAATGATCGGGTACATTGAGAACCTTGAGAGACTGGGGTTCCCACTCGGCCAGGACTTGACGACTGATCTCGTCTTGCAATCGTTGCCTGACAGTTATAATCAGTTCATTATGAACTATAATATGAATGAGATCAACAAGTCTTTGCCAGACCTATTGAACATGCTAAAGACAGCAGAGCAAAGCATCAATAAAGGCAAGGGCAAAGCCATAATGATGGTGCACAAGAAGAAGAGCAAGTCAGTTGCATCTACTTCAAAAGGAAAACGCAAGAAAGTTGCGAAATCCAAGGATGCCCTAAAGCCTAGTGGAGGCGTGGCTAAAGGTGAGTGTCACTACTGCAGCCAGCCGGGTCACTGGAGGAGGAATTGCCCTAAGTATCTGGAGGATAAGAAGCTTGGAATAGTGATTCCACCACCACCAGGTATTTATGTTATAGACGTCAATCTTTCTATTTCATCATCCTGGGTTTTGGATACCGGATGTGGTTCTCACATTTGTCGTAATGTGCAGGATTTGAAAAGAAGTAGAAGATTGCGAAAAGGGGAGATAGACTTGCGCGTCGGGAATGGAGCAAAGGTTGTTGCATTAGCTGTAGGCGTTTATGAGCTATCTTTGCCTTCTGGACTTATTTTAGAATTAGACAATTGCTTTTATGTGCCTGCTATGAGCAAAAACATTATTTCCGTTTCTTGTTTGGACGAGAAAGGTTTTTTTATTTCAATAAAGGACAAGTGTTGCTCCATTTATTTTGATAGTATGCACTATTGTAGTGCGCATTTGTCTAATGGATTGTATATCCTTGATCTAAATAATCCAATCTATAACATAAATACTAAAAGGATTAAAACTAATGATTTAAATCCTACATATCTATGGCACTGTCGTTTAGGCCATATAAATGAGAAACGCATATCTAGACTCCATAAGGATGGACTTCTAGACTCATTTGATTTGGAATCATATGAGACATGTGAATCTTCTTTATTAGGAAAAATGACAAAGTCCCCTTTCAATAAGAAAGGCGAGCGGACTAGTGAGTTATTGGCACTCATACATACTGATGTATGCGGGCCATTCCCCACGCCTGCCAGAGGTGGTTATACCTACTTCATCACATTTACTGATGATTTAAGTAGATATGGATTTGTATACCTTATGAAGGCCAAATCCGAATCCTTTGAATTGTTCAAAGAATTCAAGAGTGAAGTAGAGAAGCAACTTGGCAAGAGTATAAAAGCTCTACGATCGGATCGTGGAGGAGAATACTTAAGCCAAGAGTTTGATGAGTATCTTAGAGAGTGTGGGATAGTATCCCAGCTCACTCCACCCGGAACACCACAATGGAATGGTGTATCTGAGAGGAGGAATCGCACTCTATTAGATATGGTGCGATCTATGATGTCTCAAACAGATCTTCCGATATCCTTTTGGGGACATGCTCTAATGACGGCAGCTTTTACTATTAACCGTGTTCCATCCAAATCAGTCATGAAGACGCCATATGAGATATGGACTGGGAGGCGTCCCATAGTGTCGTTTATGAAGATTTGGGGCTGCGACGTCTATGTAAAGCGTTTACAAACAGACAAGCTCGGGCCTAAAGCGGATAAGTGTAAGTTTGTGGGATATCCTAAGGAGACTAAAGGATATTATTTCTATAACCCTGCCGAAAACAAAGTGTTCGTTGCTCGGACCGGCGTGTTTCTAGAAAGAGAACTGGTCTCTAAAGAAGCAAGTGGGAGGGTTGTAGAACTTGAAGAAATTCATGAACCACAAACCACTGAACCGATAATGGAACATGAACAGGAACCACAAGAAGTTGTGGAAGAACATGTTCAGGTAACACAGGAACTCCGTAGATCAGGAAGAGTGCGTCATGAGCCAGAGAGGTATGGACTTCTTGTGACTGAGCCCGATGACGTACCACTCATGGATGATGAGCCTGCAAACTATGGAGAAGCCATGAGTGGCCCAGACTCTAAGAAGTGGCTAGAATCCATGAGATCCGAAATGGATTCCATGTACACCAACAAAGTATGGACTTTGGTGGAACCACCCGAAGGGGCTCGACCCATAGGGTGCAAGTGGGTCTTGAAGAAGAAGACCGACATGGATGGCAAGGTAGTTGCCTATAAGGGGCGATTGGTGGCCAAAGGTTATAGACAGATTCATGGTATTGACTATGATGAGACCTTTTCACCAGTCGCCATGACTAAATCCATTCGAATCTTACTTGCTATTGCAGCATACTACGACTATGAGATTTGGCAAATGGATGTCAAAACAGCGTTTCTTTATGGGAACCTCCTTGAGGATGTGTACATGACACAACCAGAGGGTTTTGAGGATCCAGAGAATGCCAATAAAGTCTGTAAGTTGCAAAGATCCATTTATGGATTAAAGCAAGCTTCTAGGAGCTGGAATCGACGTTTTGATGACGCGGTCAAAGAGTTTGGCTTCATCAAGAACGAAGATGAGCCTTGTGTTTACAAGAAGGTTAGTGGGAGCTCTATAGTATTTCTGGTCTTGTATGTGGATGACATACTAATCATTGGCAATGATATTCCTACTCTGCAGTCTGTTAAAGATTGGCTAGGAAAGTGCTTTGCGATGAAAGACTTAGGAGACGCAGCCTATATACTTGGTATAAAGATCTATAGAGATAGATCTAAAAGGTTGCTTGGCCTAAGTCAGAGTACATATATTGACAAGGTGTTGAAGAGGTTCAACATGCAAGATTCCAAGAAGGGATTCTTGCCCATGTCACATGGAGTCACTCTTTCCAAGAATGACTGTCCCTCCAACGAGATGGAGAAGGACCACATGAGCAGGATACCCTATGCTTCGGCCATAGGATTCATCATGTACACCATGCTATGTACTAGACCAGACGTATCATACGCGTTGAGTATGGTGAGCAGATATCAGTCCAATCCGGGTGAGAGTCACTGGATTGCTGTCAAGAACATCCTAAAGTACTTGAGAAGAACTAAGGATGTATTCTTGATATTTGGAGGAACGGAAGAGCTAAGTGTAAAGGGTTACACTGACGCAAGCTTCCAAACCGACAAGGATGATTACAGATCGCAGTCTGGATACGTGTTTTGCCTGAATGGAGGAGCTGTGAGCTGGAAGAGTTCCAAGCAAGGCACAGTTGCTGATTCTACAACAGAAGCTGAGTACATTGCTGCTGCGGAAGCAGCAAAAGAGGCAGTATGGATAAAGAAGTTTATCACTGAGCTCGGTGTGGTCCCTAGCATAGTGGATCCCGTAGAGTTGTACTGTGACAACTCTGGGGCAATCGCACAGGCAAAGGAACCAAGATCGCACCAAAAGTCAAAGCATGTACTTAGGAGATTCCAACTTATTCGTGATATGATCGATCGAGGAGATGTGAAGATATGCAAGATTCCGACAGATGACAACGTATCAGATCCGCTCACGAAACCTCTTGCGCAGCGAAAGTATGAAGGGCACGCCAGATCTATAGGCATACGAGATGCGCCAGATTGGCTCTAGTGCAAGTGGGAGACTGTTGGAATAGATGCCCTAGAGGCAATCGTAGATTTAGTATGAACAATGTTTTGGCTAGAATATTCATTTATTATTTATGGCGATATTTAATATAATGAAGTCCTTAGATAAATTGTGTCATTTATCTTAAATATCCCTAGCCAGTTATATTGATTAATGGGACAATCAAATATAGACTAGTATGTGGGTAGATTGATATGGAGATATCAAGTCTAACACATGGGTATGCATTAGGAGTAATGGCATACTGGATTGACCCACGACGAAAAGGATACATTTATCTTAAATATCTCTAGTTGTGAAATATTGCGCTTTGATGTTATCAAACGTTACAACGTAACTGGGTAATCATAAAGGTGGCTATCGGGCGTGATAGGAAGCAAGCTTAGAGATCATAGTGATGTAGATAGGATTTGTCCCTCCCACATAATGGGGGTAAATATCCACGGCCACTCGAGGGATGAGGCTTATTGAATGTCTGGCCAGACTCAGATAAATTAATATAGAGATATTAATGTTATCTGCAAGCATAAGCATATTCCCAGGATCGAGGAACTATGGATTGGATATACGAGTGTGACTATTTATGTCTCGTGTCCAATCCGGATATGGAGACAAAGGGATAGTGCAACATGACATATTGGGCACAAAGGTTTGTCGGGATCACTGACTATTTCTATTGGTTGGGTGGCATGGATGTGTTGCTAGACACCGCTCCATGTTAGTAATAGTTACTACCAACTATATAGAAACCTATGGGGTCACACGTCAAATAGAGTAGAGCTAAATTTGGGATTAATTAATAGAAGGATCATTGTGCAACACCTTGCAAACTTAGTAGGACTAATTTGCAAAGAAGGGAATAATTCTAGTTCATCTAGAATTAGGAAACTCTTTTATGGAAACAACAAGGAGTTGTTGGAGTATATAAAGGAGGCTCTAGCTTCCTTCCCACTACATGAGTTATTATTAGACATAACACATAAAGAGTGGGAGAGAGCAAAAGAGAGAGTAAGACAAAAAGAGCTAGGGCCGAAACCCTAGCCCTCCCGTCCGCCCCTCTACCCGACGGCAAGGAGAGGCCGCCCCCTCCCTTGTGCCTTGGTGATTTGTTGCTTTGATCTTCATCCCTCTTCCTCCTTGTTCAAGCTAGCACTTGAGGAGAAGGAAGAATCTAGATCTCACCTCTAGACGTGGGACTTTTTAAGAGCTGTTATGGAGAGGATGGGTTTCGGCTTTCGTTGGATTGATCTTGTTATGAGATGTGTGTCCTCAACCACTTATAGCATTATCTTCAACGGAGAGGTTCATGGGCGGGTAATTCCAGAGCATGGTCTTCGTCAAGGCTGCCCTCTGTCACCCTACTTGTTTTTGCTTGTCTGTGAAACTTTATCAGGAAGTCTTATTTGTGTAGTGCAGGAAGGCAAAATCTTGGGTCTAGCAGCTTCGCGGGGTGGTCCTATTGTATCTCATCTGTTTTTTGCAGACGACAGCCTTTTGTTCACAAAGGCTACCCCCGACGAGATCAGTGCTCTACGGAGTATTCATGCTTCCTATGAGAATGCCTCTGGCCAGACACTGGATCTTAATAAATCCTCAGTGGTATTTTCAGATAATGTTTCAGAAGAGCGGTTGGAAGACCCAGATAATTATCATGTTGGGAATCAATCTGAACACCACACAGTGCACTAAGAGATAGCCGCTGCTCAAATTGGTAGAAGCCGCACTGCTTGTTTCAGTCCGGTGGTGGAGAGAGTGTTCAATAAACTCAAGGGGTGGAAAGGTACTTCTCTATCTAGAATTGGAAAAGAAGTCTTAATTAGATCTGTTGTTCAGGCAATCCTCACTTATACGATGAGTTGCTTCCTTCTTCCTACCCGAACTTGTCAAGATATTGAACGTGTTATCTGCCAATTTTGGTGGGGTGGGGATGGAACTAGCAGAAAGATACATTGGATCGCATGGAATATGTTGAAGAAAGATAAAGTTGAAGGGGGTATTGGCTTTAGAGACTTCCAGGACTTCAATAAGGCAATGTTAGCAAAGCACACTTGGAGATTTATTCAAAATCCGAATTCCCTGGTCAGCCGAGTCTACAAAGCTAAGTATTACCGTAATTCCACCATTATTGATTACGTGTTGAAGAAAAACTCTCAAGTATCATATGCCTTCAAGAGTATTCTTGCAGGGCGTGATCTTGTCAAGTCTGGTTTGGTGTGGAAAGTAAGGACAGGGAAGGACAGAAAGGTTTTTGGGGACAAGTGGGTGATGAGACCAAACACTTATAGTCTCATTACAAGCTGCCCATAAGGTTTGGAAAATTTGACAGTTAGCGATATTTTGAAGAATGATGGGACTGCTTGGGACGAAGAGAAGATTCGGAATGTCCTTTGGCCAATTGACGTTGATTCGGTACTAGCCACCCCATTAGGCCCAGCGGAGATTTCTGACTCTTTCTACTGGGTTCATGCCGATGATGGTCGCTACTCCGTGAGAAGTGGGTATAAGGCTGCTCGTCTAGTGTCAGACCCGACTGCTTCTTCGTCGGGAAATAGCTCGGACATAACTTGGCTCAACAACTTATGGCGTACCAAACTCCCAAAAAAACTCTTGGTTCCATGCTGGCGATTATGGCATTCCTCACTCCCAACTGCGAATAAACTGTTAATCAGAGGCGTGGAAGTGAACCCAGCTTGTTGTCTATGCAAGGATGATAGAGAATCTGTTGATCATTTATTTTGCAGGTGTGTCCATTCAAGAGAAGTTTGGAGAGACATAATGGGAGATGAATTTCTGAACTCACGGGAAGGTGAAATCAAAGATTGGATGCGCGATGTTTACATGAAAGGAAGCACTGAAAGGCGTGAGAAATTTTCCCTTACAGTGTGGGCTATTTGGAGGAACATGAACGAACAAATTTTCTATGGAAATAGCAAAGATCCAAGTACTGTTGCTGTGGAAAGCCTAAACTACTATAGATGGTGTCATGAAGTCAGAATCACCGGCAAACTAGAAGAACTCTCGGATATCCCAAAGAACTCGGCACAAACATGGACGACACCAAAACAAAATTTTGCCAAAATTAATGTTGATGCATCTTGGAGATTATACGGTGAAGCTACTGGACTTGCCGCGGTGATACGCAGTGATACAGGAGCTTTTCTGGCAGCAAGGCAACGGAGATTCCTTCGGCAGCGGTCCGTCCTATTAGCTGAAGCTTGTGCGGCAAGAGAAGGGCTGCGTATGGGTATTGAACTGGGTCACCAAAAAGCAATTTTGGAATCTGGTTGTTGGAACCTTATAATACTCCTTAGCAAGCTGTTTGATGGATCAAAAATGGAACTAAAGGTTATTTCAGATCTTCACGAAGTACTCCTTGACTGTAAAGCTCTAACATCACAATTCCAAGAGATCGAGTTTCAACACATCTACAGAGAGGGAAACAATTTCGCTCACTTGTTAGCGTCAAAAACAATGGAGGAAGAGGATATTAGTTTTTACTTTCAAACGCCCACCTGGGCTAACGATGTAATGAACAATGATTTGACGGAGCTGACTACCCATGAATAGATTTTACGTTTACTTCTCAAAAAAAAAAAAGTTAATTTGGACACCGTGATATGGTAGTAGATTTTGATCTTTCTTTTTTTAATGTTGTGTCCAATCCAGTAAATATTGGGAGTCCCAAAATTTGCTCTGTGGGATGGTAAAACCTGTTGCCAATCAAGGGTGGTAATGGGGCAGTCGGAAATAAATGAAGTGCTGTTCCGGGCAAAGAAGAAAAACAAGATCTAAACCTTAGCTCCGCTTTAGCATATCTCGAGTTTGAATCTTTGTCTATGCAGAAAAATTATATTAGAAAGACTCACCTGTTATACCAGTCATGAGACCCGAGACCGGATAAAGCCCCGAACCGGTTTGGGAAAAAAGAAGAGGAAAACCCTCTATTGGAGTCCATTTACTCTCCCCTTCATTAATTTGTTTGACTATCCGCAGCTGGCCATAGTTAATTCTCGTCTCCACATTCATTGCTCGATAAGAACAGCAATTTTTGGCTACACTCCTGGAGAGCATTTTCAGTTTGCCTATTCTACCCTTGGGTAACCCTTTCCTGTATCAAAATTTATAGAAATAAAACAAAAACTTAAAGGACAATCCCGTCATTAAGGTCGTCTGGTATCCATCGTCATCAAGGTCTCAAAACCAGACTGCAACAAAAAGAGAGTGTTCATCACAACGAGAGAAAACCCCCAAAATAAATAAGCAAAAATCAATACAACAAGCCCTATCTTACCAAACCAGTATCGAGATTTTGATTCAATCCATTAAAAACCCTTCGCCGGAATTCGCCTGATTCTGTGCCGGAGCTGTATAGAGATGAGCACCGGCGATCTCCTCAACATTCAACCATCGGAACTCAAATTCCCATGTGAGTCTGAGTTCTAATTTATTCCGTTTCATTGTTTTTCACTCGTAAACAAATGGGTTTATGGGTTTCGAAAATCAACGGCGTATGTTTCTGGGTTTCGAAAATCAACGGCGTATGTGAATTGTGGGTTTCTGGGTTTTGAAATTTAATCGGTTGCTGATTTCTTGACCTGGGTTTGTTGTTTGTTCGACTTGATTGTTGAATATATGGTTTTTTGGTCTGTGGGTACTGATTAATTTTTCTGGGTTTTTCTGGGTTTTTCTGGGTTTCTTCTGAGAAGTTGAGTTGAAGAAGCAGAGTTGATTAATTTTTCTGGGTTCTTTGTTCGACCTGATTATTGAATTCATTGGTTTTTGGTTTGTGGGTACTGATAAATTTTTCTGGGTTTTTCTGGGTTTCTTCTGAAAAGTTGAGTTGAAGAAGCAGAGTTCTTGTTCAACAGCACTGGTTAACAAGTCTGATAAGCATGTTGCATTCAAGGTCTACCTCTTTATCTATTATCTCATTCCCATTGATTAGTTTTTTGAATTTTTAAGTAGGGTTTTTGCTTATCCAGTGTCTTTTGATTTTTTTACTAACCAAAAGGTGAAAACAACCAATCCAAGGAAGTATTGCGTTCGGCCCAACAGTGGTGTTGTCTTGCCAGGTTCTTCATGCAATGTAACAGGTAAAAGCTTCAATAGTTGTTTTTTCTGCCTTCATCAAGTTGGATTTGCTTATGAGCAAATTGATTTTCTGTTCCTATCATGCAAGAGCTTGTGCTTACAGTGTTGCCTTCCAATTTTCTGATTTACCGTAATGCTTTTTGTAGTTACAATGCAAGCCCCAAAAGAGGTACCGCCTGATTTGCAGTGCAAAGATAAATTTCTTATTCAATGTGTCGTTGCGCCTGATGGTGCAACCGCCAAAGACATCACCCCCGAAATGGTGGGTTAGTTTTCTCCAGTGACATTCTTCATAGTGTAGATTGTAGTTTGGCCATTCAGGATATGAATTTAGTGCCTTGAATGGTGTGAACTTTTTTGTAGTTTGATAAGGAGAATGGGAATGTTGTTGAGGAGTTCAAACTGAGAGTTGTTTACATCCCGGCTAATCCTCCCTCACCGGTTGCTGAAGGGTCTGAAGAAGGATCTCCCAGGTCTTCTGGCGTTGAGGATGGAAAACAAATTTCTTCGTCGCTTGACCATGTAAGTTCTTTTGAATGCTCACCCTTCTTGTTCGTGTTGACAAGTCAGAGAGTCTTATACCCGGCTATTATCAGGTGAAAAGATCTCTTGTGGAACCAGCAGCGCCTAAGCCTTCTTCTGCTGATGTGAGTAATTTCGTTCTAAAATAATTTCATGCAGAAGCAAAATCAATACTTCATGGTACACTTAATATGGTATAGCGACATTAATACGAAGTCTATGGGATAAGTGACCTGTGTTGGTGACAACTGATCACATTTGGGGGAACATATTACTGTAGAAGTGGAGAGGACACTTTAATGTTAATAGCATCTTATATCGTACCCTTTCTGTTATTAGAAAAAAGAAGGAATATGAAGTTGCATCTCCTCTGCTTTCGGATTCCTGAAATATCTACAGTATTCTTGTTTGCATTTGTTTTTATGTGTCCGTGCTTTCTTCTACCATTCCAATTACTTCTATATCTATCTTTAGTTTCATCTTGATGAATAATGATGTAGCCTTTACATTTTCTTGCAAATGTGTTTTTCTTTACTTGAGTATTATGGTAACGAGTGATATCTTGGAGATGTTAATTGCAGAAGTATATGTCATTTCTAATGGATAATCTCCTTGCTGGTTTGTTTGGCCATACCTTTATAGTACTGGAATATGGGTGTGCTTCATTATCAAAATTTATCTTAACTTGACAGATAACAATGCTTCGATGGAAGATGGCAATCTATTAGTAATTACCCAAATTACTCAAAATAGAGCCTTCCTACTTTGATTTTATTTGAGAATGTATAAATAACTTAATAGATCTCTTTCTCTCTACAACTGAACTACAGGAACATCAAACAACCATATTTTACATTCAAATGTCATCCTTTTCTCATGCTCTCCCTTGATCAATATACAGCATGCGTCCTATGGTTTATGACTTTATGGTTTACGATTACTCTTTCTCTTTGCAGGGTTGGTCTCTGATGTCTAGGTTGACAGATGAGAAAGCTTCAGCTCTTCGGCAAAATGAGGAGCTCCGTCAGGAATTGGTATGTTACATGTGTTGTGGTTGATATACATTATGAAGTTTCCATTTTCAGTAATAATTTGTGATACTTGATGTGAATAGCGATGTCAATATTTAGTGGAAATTTCATGTCCGAGGTTTTGCTGTTTTGATTGAAATTATCCTAATCATTAAGTAAACAAGGTATTGTGGTAAAGCTAAAAAGTATTAGCTGTTAGTGGGATATAGTGGCCTCTTGAGAAATGCTACTTGTAGTGCAGCTTTCTTATTAACTTTTTCTTGAGCTTTTCCTTTGTATTTTTGAACATGTTTTGGCTCAAAAGTATCAGCTTTGTGCAGGTAATACAGTAGAAAAAGAATCAGCTAATTTTGTTAAAAAAAATTCATGGGGGTGAGGGCAGTGGCGGAGGGAAGCAATCGGGGCAAAAGAAATAATGAATTTATTAAAGGGTACCAGTGAGAAAATGTGGACCCTGCTGGGGCATTTGTGTATTTATTACAAGGGTATCGTTAGTAAAATGTCATAAGAACAGGGACATATTGGAAGTTTGAAAATGAATGCCACCGCTTGCCCTTGCATAGCTCCGCCCCTGGGTGAGGGTGTGAGGCAAGTGGTTAGTTGCTGGAGTATTGCCTCACTTCCGTCTCTGTGTTCTTCTATTTGATATTTCGATTTATATTATGAACATCTAATACTCAAAGTGCATATTGATAGAATTACCTATAATATGGGAACACTTAATTAGTGAGCCACCTGATCACAAAACCTCTCTTCTGTCTCCCGCACTCCACTCGCGTGATACTTGTTTATGAGGAATGAGTTCTTAATTTCCTAGAAAAAGATTGCGGGGACAATGGAATGTAAGCTTAATACATTGACATTATGTTGCCCGAATGTTGATTCAAACTATTTCCGAAATTAAGGTGAATGTGTGTTTGTTACGGTGTGTTCGTTATGGCTGTCAATGTTTCAGACAAAAATACATAGGCATTTGGCGATTCCTGCTTCAGAAGTTTGTTGTTAAACTAATTACAGAACTTGTAACGATGAAATTGATTTTTTTTTTTTTTTTTTTTTTTTTTTTTTTTTGCCTAGACCAACAGTAAAGCCTATAGCGGCATCCTTAAACCTCAGATATGTTGTTACTGATATACTATACTTTGTTATATCTGGTGGACAGGAGCTGATGCGAAGGGAAACAAACAAAACCAATGGCTTCTCAATGTCTTTTGTGGTGATTGTTGGTCTAATTGGTCTTCTGGTTGGATACTTGATGAAGAAGACAGCTTAGGAGATTAGGAGGCGCAATTGGAAGAACTTTTCTTTATAGAAGATGATGTGAAAGAGTAGAAAATGGCTGTAAACTGGCGGTTATATGCAGTACTCGTATTAGAATCATTGGTCATAGGTTGCCTTTTTTTACCGGAGATCTTAGAATAACTGCATTTTGCTATTTTCAAACTAATTACAGGTTACAAGTATCTGTGCGCTCCATAGCAAGTTGAACTTGGAGTAATTTTGAATTCTACCTTGCGGAGCACAGTCTAAGGTTTCATTTCACAAGCATTTTACCAGTTCTGCTTGCACAGATTTCTTCAGTACTTTTCTGTTGATGACTAATCTTCAACAGAATGGCATTTTCTCAGTTAAGATTTTACAAAATTTTCTGTACACAACGGGATCTTCACCTATTTATGACATGTATAGTACTACATCTGTTTCGCCCGAAACTTTTTTATCAGCGTTCTTTACCGTTGCCCTGATGCTTTAATTATCATAACGGAGCAAAAAAATTGCTATCCAATTACTTGGTCAAAGTAACTTTGTTATTGGTAAAGGAGTCCACCAAGCGTTTCAGGCGAAACAGAGGTAGTGTTAGATAATGGTCTAGTTTGGCAAAGATTAATTATAGGATAAATTAAGTTTTGATAATCTGGCGAAACAAACAGACTTTTGAGGGGGAAGATCCGGATCCGATTGGGTCTAGACTCGGATCCGGTTGGATTCGACGCGGATCCTGTTGATTCCAGACCCAAATCCGGTTGCGTTCGACCCAGATCCGGTTGGGTGGTTTGCACATATGTCGCGCATTTGTTGGTAAATACGTAAAAGAACCAGGTCTTACCCAAATCCGTTTAGGTGATTGGGTAATAAAAAATCATTCAAAATATTGGGATCCGGCTTATAAAATACCTGGATCCTAGTAATTTCAAAAATCATAAAACCTATCATGTTTTATCAACGGGTCAGATTAATTATCAAAATTTAATTAATTAAGCGAATAATTGATGTATGATAAACTAGGCCAATACTAGGAAACTTCAGCACAAAAGGGATCTTCCATTTATTTCAGACAAGTCACAAACCAAATTGATTCTAATCAACATCCACACAACTCAGTGATTGGCCAAACAGAGCAATACCCATCATTTCAATTAGGAAAAGTCTAGGTGAACAAAAAATCGTACAAAAAGTTGAACAAAAAGTGTTGTGTATGGCAACATGTCATTTATAAATAATCGGGCTGAAGATTATGAAGGAAATCAAAAGAATAAATGTGGTTTATATTTAGCTATTTACTGATGTGGCATATGCCATGTCACTTTTTGTTCAAATTTCTGTTTGATTTTTTGTCCCTCTAGCACGGCTCTTTCAATTATCAACTGAACTTTAATCACCATATTTGTCTACTTAAGATCCAAAAAAAAGAATACAAAAACAATGAAACAACAACAGAGTGAGCAGACAACAGATTGGCAATTCTTGGGTATCTGAAATAGAGCAATGATTACTCATCGAGGTCTCTCTCGTTCTTCTTGGGTTTCCGGTAGTTGTCCTCTACGTTCTTGGCCATGGCAAGGGCACAGTTGGCCAGAGTCTTGATATTGGGGACGTTATGGTTCTGAGTAATATACACTCCAGAGATGGTTCCTACCATGAATGCGCAAGTAGTTCTGATCATACCCATCACCGCCTGATTCTTGCCGGAATCAGATTGCCGTCCAGCACAGTCAGGTCTCAGTCGCCAGTGTTGGAAAATATCGACTTTGGGTCGACTTTGGACCCGATTTGTGAAGAATCGGGTTATCGATTTCGAGGTGAAAGTAGTTTTGGAAACCTTATGTCGAGGTGATCATCCTACTACTTTATTTCGACCCAAATCGAGTTCGGGTGAATGAAAAATTCATAGGTGAAGATGGCACCTCATGAAGGTGAAGAAGGCAACTTCAAGTGGGAAAATTAATTCATCCCACATTGGAGGGAAGAACAAACTTGTTTACCTTATGTAGTTCAAGTTTGCACTATAGGGCACGCCCTTTGGGTGGTACACATTTTGTGTAGGAGAGAGGACCTAGCTATGGTCCGAATCACCACGCACGCGCGTCGCCGTCCGGCTCGGTCTCGGGTGTAGGAGAGAGGACCTAGCTATGGTCCGAATCACCACGCACGCGCGTCGCCGTCCGGCTCGGTCTCGGGTTTGGGCACGGGCCGTGACGTGGTGTGGGCTTGGGCCTGATTAAATGACAACTTAATCTTTTTGGGCCAGAAATCAACTCCTTCTCAGAATTAAAATCAGCCCGGAAATAATTCTTCACCAGACCGTTTTTTGTAACTGCTTTTTGAACAGTTACAACTGTTTTCGTTACCCAACCGTTTCCAACTATTCCTAACGGGTGTCTGTCTTCTTTAAAAGGCAGACACCTTCCTCTGTTTCATCATTCCGAAATCCAGTTCTCTTCCTCCTTCAAACACAGAGAGATATTCACACCAGCTAACAGGTTCGAAGGGTGCAATTCCAGACGGTACTTCTGCTTGCACGGTGAGAGGCGATTATCCTGGGAGGCCTTCGCTCCGGATCAATAGTACCAATTCGGAGCGAATAAAGCCTTAAGGCCATCGTGTCTATGCACGAGATCGTCTCTGCTTTACTGCTGCAATTCTCCAGACTCTGTAAGTTTTGATTATTTCAGTTTATTTGTTTTCTCGGGTCAGATTCTTGAACAGGTTCCAACAGCCAGCAATGGGGTTGACTTTGGAGAGGGAAGAGTTGCGTTGAGCTCGCAAGATTCCTGATTTTGGCTTCACATCGCGGATGAAAAGTAGGGTAAAAGATATTTTCACCCCTCAGTTTTGGTACAAAGACACTCTCACCTTTTCTAGTTTGGGGAAAGACATTTCACCCTTTTGTGTGTGATACATCAGGACACTTGCACCCTTGATTTTGTTGTTACATGTTTATGATGGAATATTTTGTAAATTATTATCATTGACAAACCACACCCCAGACTAGCAACGTCACAATTATAAAGTGGAGGTGTCTTGAAAAATCTAAATTTGTCCGTTTCTGTTTAAGCTCACCACTGGTTTTGTCGATCTCAATTTCGTGCGATTTGAGTTGAAAAATGATAGTTTACATATTAATACATTTTATTACTTTGAAGTAAAATTTTAACCTAAAATTAAATATACCGCAGTTATATATTTTTTTAAATTTTTTTCACACATATTATTATATTATATTTTGGGTACCCGATGTTTATGCAAATACAGTTTAAACCATTTGGCGTTTTTTTTTTTTTTTTTTTTTTTGTACTAAGTTCAACTTAGCTCGTTTTGATTTGAATGGTCTATTTTCGAATTTACGCTTGCACTCTATGTCAATGCACTAGGTAGACTGAACTCTAGCATAATAGCGTCAACAAGCCCGCAAACCACTTAACAAGCAAGCAATCTGTGGTGGCTAATAGAGAAGACCAATAGACAACTTTTCCTAGCCAGTCGGTGCCCAAGTCAACTGCGCCATGAATATGGACTCATTCAAAGTTAAGTTAAAGACCGTTAATTTAATCTAGTTATCCATCACCTCGGCAGCATAGTTGAAGGATTGTGTTCTAAAGCGTGTCGTACCTTAGGAGAATATTTTGTTTGCGCAAATGATGTGGCATTGGAGACACTATACAGCACGCAACGTATATTGAAGCATGAGAATGTGTGGCTCAAGGTGGCAAGATGGGCCGACCAGTGTGCAAATTTGGCACGGCCCACCCCGAACCGGCCGAAACATGCCCCAAGCACGGCCCGCTCCACCCTCCGACAGGGCACGCCCCGCTCAAAGGCGTGCCTAGCCCTTGACACGCACGAGTCATGATCCCAAATGTGTTAAATATGTTTTTGATTTTAAACGCTGTTTTTAAACAGATACCAAACTGTTTTTTTATTGTGTTTTAAACGTGTTTTTTCATCACGTTTATTTTTCACTGTTTTTGTTTTTTTAAACGGATACCAAACAAGCTCTGAAAGAAACTAAGAAAGCTCAAGAATTGATCCACCATCACTACTTTAACTGGTACATGAAATATGATAAATGTAGCTTATTTTTTCATGATACACGTATCAAATCAGTCACTTTTTTAATATGATCATGCATATGCAAGTTTTTCATCGATTTTATTATCCTCATGAAACATAGTATGCTTACATACGCGCTCGCAGCGCGCTAGGAGCGTAAACTTAATGGCTGGTTTAAATAAATATAAGAGATTGTATATAAGAAAGGGTATAAATTGTGGGCAAAATATGAATTCTCTCTTTAGTTCTTTGCTATGTGAAGATTACATAAATAATGCTAGATGCAGTTCACCTAAATTGCTGCAAGAAGTCTCTACATCTCTAGATCGGTTCAATCGGTGCACTCGTATTTGTTCATGTTGTTCGAGCAGGATCTCAAGCTCAAGTTTCACTCGCAACGATTAAATTATTAAATGCATCGACAGTTCTCAATAATTACCCCCTAAAATTTATTTTTCTTTAGAGAAAATGTAATTACGTAAAATAATTTCTTTACTAAGAGGAATTTTTCAAAAATTAAAGTTTGATCAAATAACTGTTTGCAGGGCAAATTTCAAAAACAAAAAAGCGAAAAAGAAAAGAAAAACTAATTGTACGGCAAGAATGTGATTTTTGTTTTAGGATAAGCAAGAATGTGATTGGCTATTGACTAGTTTTACGTAAAACAGAGTCCTTACACCGCCCGGACACATGTAGCCTAAACCCCCACGCACAGCCATCGTAGTATAAATATAAGGACTATAAACATCTCCTGAACCACCGAGTAGGAAGCCAATTCGATTCCACCACAGAGAAGAATCTCCGAGGAATCACATCCATAATGTCCTACTTATTCCCCGTTGGAGACTTGTCTTACCCCTGGTGGACCTTTGGAGCCGCCGGCGGCGGCGACGGCGCTAACTATTGGAATTCTAGCGAAAACGGACTAACTTCTTTCCTTACCCCCGCCTGGGGCTTCGGCGGCGGCGGCTACTATCCAAGCCCTAGCCAAACCGGACCAACTTCTTTCGCCGGGTACTTCCGCGACGGCGGCTACCATCCAAGCCCTAGCCAAACCGGACCAACTTCTTTCCCCCCGTCGCTCCAAATCCTCCCTCCGCCCGGACCTTCCCCCTCCTGGCCCTCGGCCGGAGGCGGCGGCAGCAGCCACCATGCAAGCCCTAGTACTTTTCCCCTTTCCGCCTCCTGGCCCTTAGGAGGCGGCAGCGGTTTCGGCCACCATGCAAGCCCTAGCCAAACAGGACCAACTGCTTTGCCCCCTTCCGCCTCCTGGCCCTTGGGAGGCGGCGGCGGCCATCCAAGCCCTAGCCAAACCGAACCAACTACTTTGCCTCCTTCCTCCGGAGGCGGTGGCGGCAACCATCCAAACCCTAGCCAAAACGGACCACCTTCTTCCTCACTTGCTAGCTCGCTGCCAAACCCAAACAACACTAATTTGTCTCCCATAAACACCAACTCATCATCCTTCTTAAAGTCTCCTAGTACTACTACTACTACACACGATGGTACTTTTCATGTTGCTCCCAAATTCATGGAACGTGGTCGCGTTACGATATCTCCAGAGGAAGACGCTTTGAAATCTAGAACACCACCATCCTCTCTTACTCACCCACCACCGCCGCCGCCAGTCGTCCACAAAGTCACCGCCCCCGCCGCCGGCCCAAGTTCTTCTTCTTCTCCTCCACAGCCACCTGTTCAAGACTCTGTCATTGATGATTTTGAGGATGTGATATCATCAATGAATGCTGATAAAGCCTCCATTCTGAGAAACATTAAACGAATCCAACCTTCGTGTCTCTCCTCGCTGCGTCTGCGATCAAAGCCTCACATAGAAGCTGCTTACGACCATCTCGCGCAAGTGATTCAAGATTTGAAGGCGGCGGTTGACCGGAACTGTAGTGTGGATTCCTTCGACAAGGTCTTGGCTTCATTGGATGATTTGGAGATTTACGGATTCGCTATGGGTTGGCTCCGGGAGGAGGTTCAGCAACTTCAGCAGAGGAAAATGATGGGCCCGGCGGAGAAGGAAGCCAAGCGCAAGGCGATGCGGAAGGCTGCCATAGATGAGCTTCGCAAGGACTACATGGAGCGGATGGCGGCCATTGATGCTGAATTGGCTAAAGACGATGCGGCGGCGGAGGCAACTGCCAAACTACTTCATCAATTATAGAGTAATCTATTTGCATTCTTTGTTTCCCTACTTCTTCTATTCATGTTTTAGTAATTACTAGTATTTTTGTTTCTGTTTGGAACCACCTGATTGATGATTTCTTGGAGCCAGCAAACAAATTTGAGCTGTTATTTCTTAACAAAATGTTCACATACTAAGAAAACACAAGACAATTACTGAAGTTGATAACAGAGATTCTAAGAGCATCTCAAACAGATGAAGAAAAGCAGGCTTTGCCCTATATTTAGGCTCAAATATCCCAGAGTAAAATATAGCCTATATTTATGCCAGCTGCTAGAACAACTTAAATGCTGGCCTAAAATTTAGAACATGAACAAATTTAGTCCAAAGAACAATTTATTATTTTTGGAGAAGTGGATTGAGGTCCTAGATGCTGAATTATGATGATCCTCCTCCTGCATCGGTGTTTCTTTCTGACTTATTCCGAGCTCGAGACAGGTGGCAACAGCAAACATGTTCTAGTGATTACTAGTTTTCTTCTGTTGGTGAATTTGTATTCATTGATTAATCGTGCAATAACCTGATTGATGATGATTTCTTCCATCCAGCAAACAAATTGGAGCCGTTCTTTCTTAACAAAAACACTTTCACAGACCCGAACACATGACAAGAAGATAATGAAATCAATAAAAGACTTGCGTGTATAGAGATCCTCATAAAAGAGATCCTAAGAGCACCTACAACATATGTAGGAAAACAGAGTTTGGCCTAAATATATAGGCAAGCTCATCATGGACCAGCAACTCAACTGCTGGAGTAAAATTTAGAATACTAACAAATTTAGTACAACGAATGTTTTGCTGTTGGAGACAGTCTAAAGATATTTGAAAATACCCTCAATGTCAAGTTCATCTCTAAAATTGTCTGTACCTCGTTGCGTGATAACTAGGAGGAAAGCCTCCTTTAGACGCGGATCTAGTGCAAATCCTACTTCAGCTGCCAAACACTCCTCATACACCGCCTAAAATACATTAAATAATTTTCAAGTTTACTGAAAGCACTGATCATGTCATTGCCGTTCTCATGTGTACACATATATTCATTAACTTGAGAGAAATGAAAGCTAACCTGAAAAGGGAAGAGATTATGAGTATGATGCTTGGGAATAAGATTATCCTCCATGTACTGGTAGTGTTGTTGGACAGAGGATAGCATATCCTCTTCAGATGGGAGATCCAATCTACCTGTGGATAACACACTTGCTATCCACTTTGATTGAAGCTCCCTTATAAGAAAACCAAGACCCTGCATTCATGCAATTTTCCCATAATAGCAGATTAATTAGCAGTTCAAATCCAGCATAGTAAAATTGAAGAAATCAGAAGATCATATTTAGATATATACCCTGTCAGGTATTCCAACAAAAGAGAGGTAAGGAGCAAGCTTTGGTGGGAAGACATGTTTATATAGAGGTCCAACTCGGTTGTCATCAACGATCACGATTCCATCTGTTTCCAGAAAGGGGAAATTGACCTTATACCTGTACAATTTACAATAAAAATTGTGCAGGCGCATGATAATTCATAACCGGAAGAAGAAAAAAACCCAAAATTTGTCTAATGATATTTTTGCTGATAAACCATTATGCAAGGCAAGGAAAATAAGAAAAATAAAATAAAGCTTGCATCATATTATGTTTACCCTGTACAGTGGAGAATGGTATTGGCACTAACCGATGATCCATCTTCAAATGTAACTGTGCCATCTTCACCGCCATTTACTATCTGCAGTAAAAGTTACCGGTATGATCTTAAGCTAGCTTATTATATTATATGAATAATAAATGTGTATTGTTAAATACGTGAAGTTGAGAGAAGACACCTTAGAATGCTGCCATAAGTTGTTGGTACTATTATTAAGTTTTGAGAATTGAACATCTGGTGATCTCGAAGAAAGATGAACTTCTTTAGCGAGCGACGCTATTTCTATCTCTGTTGCACTCTGTCCACTACCGATCACAATCACAACCTGATTTTCAAAGTTTTCGATCTATTAGCAAATGAAAAGTTAACATGGAAATTTCACAACAGTTGTACAAACCTGGTCTCGAAATGGTTCGGGGCAGCGATAATTGTGGCTATGCACTTGCTTTCCAGGCCATTTTTCCATACCTGTTCATCACATCAGAAAGTGACTGCCAACTCTTTTAGGAGCTGGTTCGTGTCGCGTAGTTTGCTAAACAAATATCATAATAATTAAGTAAAAGCATTGAAGAGCATTTACCTGTAAAATTTGCCAATTTGGGTTCAGAGTAGTGACCATTGCACACCACCACAGCCTGGAAGAATTCCTCCCGAGTTGACTCAGTACGCTTTGTTGACTCAACAACCCACTGATCATCATTCCTCAACTCAACTCGGTTGACTTCCGTGTTAAACCGGATCAACTCAATGATTCCGGAATCAATGGCGAAGCCATTGATGTACCTCAGCACTTCCTCATGCCTAGGAAAATTCCGCGGATCGCCGTTTTCTTTGACGGAAAACGGGTAATCGGAGAATTCCATGAGTTTCCGGGGGACGTTGGTGCGGAGGGACAAGTATATGCGGGGTTCTCTCTGTTTGAGTCAACGCCGAGTGGATCTGACTCGATTCGTGGGTCATAGACCCACGTTCCACCGAGTTGGTCTCCTTTCTCAAAGACCACAGCTCGGTGGCCTTGTCTCTGGAGCTCACGGGCTGCCACCAGGCCCGATATTCCGGCCCCGATCACAGCCACCTTCAGAGACCGTCCCAGGTGTGTTTTTATGCTACGAAATAATGTTTTTGATAACAATCATAATGTAGTTAGTTATCTACCGTATCGGGCTATTCGGTAACGGTCATAGTCGTTTGCGAAACCGTTTCTCCCCATACGGTACAGAGGTGAATGATCCAGGCCGGATCTAGACGTTTGGGTGCCCTAAGCGACCACCAGGTATGGGGCCCTTTATACATATAAGGAGCTTATATATAAAACAAACTTCAAATTTTGTAAATTACATAAAGAATTTATAAACCTTCACTTGAGAAAGGCTATCAAGACAGACAAGAGTAAACAGGCTGAATGCAAACTAGCTCGAAGTTAAATTCTTTATGTAATTTACAGGCTGAATGCAAACAGGCTGAATTTATGAAGTTAAATTCGAGCTTCTCTAAATATGTTAATTTTTTCTATTATCAAAAGTTCCCTGATATGAGCAAATCAACAATTTGACAGTCTGTGACTTACAAAACAAATTGACACTTCCTATCATTGACTGCGCCAATGGTATATATTCCATCTAGCTTAAGACAAGTCAGGTTGCAAATGAAAGGGAACTCTTCTTCTACGCTAATTACCTCTTAAAGTTCGAACTTAGAGCGCTTTATTGAGATTGGAATTGAAATCAGAGCTATCCAAACCAGAGCTGGTTTCAAACAAACTTTGAAGATGATGAGAGTAAGGAAAAATCCCCAAATGAAAGCCTCGATTCTGCAATTTTGTTCATCGAATATGAACTCAAATCTTCAATTTGAAGGTAGTTGGATCGCCAAACATAAATTGAGAGGATTAGTTTTTTCAGAAATTGGAGGAACTGTGATTTAGTGAGACCATTTAACAGGTGATTCATTGCACAGTTAGGGTGAGTTTAGGAATGCTTCTGCTGCCAGCACAGCTGCTTTCCGACAGCAGAAGCAGTTTTAGTGTGTTTGGTAAAAATAAAATTTCTGCTTTTCCGGACGTTTCTGCTGTCCCACAACAGTTTTCAGGAAGCAAGGGGGGAGATGCTTTTCCAGAAAGTGCTTTTGATTAATTTATCTACAACCGATTTTGACCTTACAAATTTTTAAAATATCAATAGTTATCTTTCCGAAAATGACACGTGTCATATATTTTTGTCATTTTACCCTCTCACAGCAACTTCACAGTTGATTTTACCAAACACAAAATTACTATATCAATATTTCACAGCAGCTTCTACGTAATATTTACCAAACAATATTTTTTCAAGAATTCACATCAGCTTTCTACAGTGTTTTCACACAACAGCTTTCTACCACCGCCACAGCATTCCCAAACTAGCCCTTAGTTGGGGTAGAGTTATATTATAGTGAATAATGAAAACGACCATAAGACATTTGAGGAAAATTTGGAGGGATATTAGGATCACGATTCTTGATAACAATAGGAAACTTTTGGAACTTATTGATTTTCTACTAATATAGAATATCACGTTAATAATACTAGATTGAGTAACTCTTATACACTTGAGATTTGGTGCCTTAAGCAGCCACATAAAGTGGCATAAGGTTAAAGCCGGCCCTGAGTTCACAAAAAAAAAAAAAAAAAAAAAAGATCGAAAGCCTGGAAGCCCTGCAAATTGAAAGTTGGTTGAGAGGAGACTGTAGAGTGCAGAGGAAGGGCGAGACGGAGAGAGCAATCATCCCTACTTCGCGTCGCAGTTGGCCGCCGTTCTTCAAGCAGGTTCTCCCTCTCTCCCTCTGATTCTCTGTTTGTTCATTTGGCGGCTGTGGTACTTACTGAAATATACCACTATTGGAAAGAGTTTGGTGGGTAAACAAAACAACCATACCACTCCGTCCCAGCTCAAACCCACCATTTGGACTTTTTTCACCCGTAACTGGATCACTTTGACCCGGTGATTTGGATCGCAAAATGATACAATTTTTTGATTTATTTTTTTATTGTCTTGTAGAATAAAAGTTACTCTACAACATTTCGAAAAAATTATCTAAAAATTACAAAGTTTTGCTATCCAAATTACCGGGTGAAAGTGACTCAGTGAATAATGGTAAAAGTCTGAATGGTGCAAAAGAGGTGATACGGAGTGGTATTTGTGTTACCTTCATGATGTTATAGAGTAAAACAAAAAGTTGTAGATAGACTTTTCTGGGACAAAATTACCCTTGTGTATTCTTTTGATTTTTTCCCAAGTTTATCATCAAGAATATCACAACCAAAAAAGTATCAACAACACTAAGAATATCTTCCACTTTAAATCCAAAACATCAACAACACTAATAAAAATGAATAACATTTTAGAGGATGAATAAAATTAGTGGAAATACAGCAAACCAACAAACCACATTTACTCTTCTAGTGTAGTGTTTTTTTGTTGGTGTTCTTAGTGTTCTTGATGTTCATGGTTCAAGAACACGAAGAACACCTTCAGAAAATATTCGTCAAATTACTCGAAGTAATGTTTACAGTAATTTGAATATTTTCAAATTTTCTTATGACGTTACTGGAATAGATCTGAGTTTACGATACATCCAAAATCGAGAGGAAAACAAAGAGAACAATAAAGCCAGAAGCCTATGCTATCGTACTCCTCCATTCCTCTGAATCGTACATTTGTGGTGCAATAACTCTTGCCCAAAGTCACCTTAAAACTGGACCTCATTCTTCTGCTTGATAGCTCCATCTCCATCCAGTGATGGCTTACTTAGACGGATTTGAAGTTATACAATTTTTCAGTTCACCCTGTATTCAAAGCGTGAAAATTTTAGCTCTCTTCACTGCTTCAGAGGAACAACAAGGCACTAAGGTGACTGACAAGAGAAATATGAAATGAGAGCACATTCCACCATACAAAATCGCTTGCAGCTCTTTTTAACCTCTAAAACAATGAGTTCATGATCCAAAGCCTAATGGAGAATATTACAGACGAAGAATGCAAACAAAAAGGAAAATTTGAAACAGCCCACCTTATGAAGAGCAAGATCGTCAAGTTCGGGGTAACCTAGGAGCTGTGTGCTCGAATCTTCTTCACTTTCATGTGTGATGAACCAGGTGCATTAATCATCAGTCTCTCCCTCTCTCTAGATTGCATAAACCCTAGTTTTTTATCTTTCAGATTGCCCAAAGTCACCTTCAAACCTCATTCTCATGCTTGATAGCTCCATCACCAACCCCAAACGTGCCATCAATCCACCAGACCAACCTCTAATCACCGCCGGACCGAAAGTGGAGAATTAGGGTTAGAAAAGAGGTGAAGAATATATTGGGATAATTTATAAGATTGTAGGATAAACTTGTCTTTTGTCATGTGCCTTTAGTCAACCGTCTGCTTCATAAAAAAAAAGTGTTCATTGTTTTTTTCCAAACGTCATGATATCGCGAAGGAATTAATTCAATTGTCAGGAGTGCCACAAAGTAGATGTTTTATATTTATATTAGTATAGCCCACAAACTTTAACAATTTACATTAAAATACTGTATAACACATACAGTCTTTTTTTTTTTTGGCAAAACACATACAGTCTATATGCAGTACAATTTATTTAAATTACGCCCAAAACTTCATTAAATAGTGAAGACACATGTAAAACTAATTTGATGTCGGAAACAAATCTTACGGAGTTTTGAAAATGCTCTCAATATCAAGTTCATCCCTGAAACCTTTGGTAAGAAGAGTAATCTTATAGGAAAACATCATTTAGACGTGGATCCAACGGTGCTAATCCTACTTTAACGTCCAACCAATTTTCGTACCCAACCTAAATATCAAAGCCACTTACATTATTTGTAGCACGAGGGTACTAAAAGACACACAAGCTCCCACATAAGTACTCTCGGTACTTCAGGAACTTTGTGGAAATTTCTGACATTTATACTAGGATTGAACTGAATATCAATTGATGACGGTAGTTATGAAATAAAAATATACCTCAAGTGGGAAAAAACTACAGCTATGTTGCTTGGGGATATGATTTTCCTCCATAGGCTGGTAATGTTATTTTATTGTTTACATGGAATAGCATATCCTCTTCAGATGGAATACTCAATTTGCCAGGAAAGAAAAACACCCGCCGAAGCTCCTTATAAGAATGAATACCCAGACCTTGCATACATACACATGTATTGAATTTCTTAGTTCCCGTTAAAGATATATATTTGGTTAACTACTAATTCAGCTGTAGAAAAGTGTTACCCGTGTCTTATTAAAATGGTAATTATAAAATGAAGCGGCTGGAAAGGGCAAGAGTTGAAGAAAACGTAATACTAGTATTACATACCCATTAATTTCCACCAACTTGGTCTCCTTCTCGAAAACGTTAGCCTTCTCTCTGGAATTCAACAGCTGCCACGAGCCCAGAAACACCGGCTCCTGTGACTGCAACCTTCATAGACAGTATACATTTGGTTTGTTCTGTGAGTTATTGATAACGTGTGTGTGTTTGTGTGTGCATATTTCTACTTCCATTGGTTGTACTCAACATATAACATTCTGTGTGGAAGTTTAAGGGATGCTGCTATACAAATTCCATTAATAAATTAGGTCATCCGCATTTTCTAGCTATCATACATATAGTTATACCTAAAAGTTGGTTTAAATCTTTCACTTTATTCCATTGATGTCTTCAGAAAATGTTGTAATGCAGGTCCCTCAACCTCTATTCTAGGGTATTATGTTATTTAGGATCAATGTGTTTGTTATGTATGTCTCTTGGTAATCTCCCTGTACAATGTCAGATTAAAGAGAAAAGTGATCACATATTTGCCCTAACTCTGGAAAAGAGAAGAAGGAAAGCGGCTCACCACCGACACCGAGTTAGAGCAACGAACGCCGGAGAATCGACCCTCGGGCGAACTTGTGAAAGCCGCCGAATGAATCAGATCCGGCGGCTACTAAAAATCGATCAAGACACTCGCCCTCCATTGTCGGCTACTCTAAGATTTAGATTGTATGGTTTGTGCCGTCTAAAAACAGAAAAACAGTCACAAAGGTTCTATGTAGTCCTGGTACCTCGGGTTTCGGGTTGGACCGAATTGTGTTCTATCAAAAACGTCTCAACTTGAAGTCGACTCATTTATGCTATATCCCATTGCGAGGGTACGTGTCGACCAAAATCCAATAACTTCGTGAAGGGTTCTTATCGTCTTGTCGACCAACGGTGAAAGTGAGGCTTATTGTTGTGTTAGAGCATCTCCAATAGATGGAGAAAAACGTTCCTTGAACTATATTTAGGCTAGTTTTGTCGAAAAACCAGCTCCAACAGCTGGTGTAAAAGATGTCCTAAATTTCTACCAGACCTATTTTCTGGACAAAACTAAAGACTATTATTCATGGTCGAAAACATAAAAAAAAAAATCAAGTTTGATTTGGAATCACTAATTGTTTGATGATGACAACTAAAAAGTAATGAAAATAGTGATGGTGGCTTATATTTAGGCATATTGCTGGAGCAATAACTCAAAAAATGTAGAAATAAAATTTAGGGTATGAACAAATTTAGTCCAAATAACGTTTTGTTGTTGGAGATGCTCTTAGGCTTATTCTGGTCAAGGTCGGCGAGCTGATTTTTCCGGCAGATTTCGTCATCCTGGACATGGAGGCAGGGGAAGTACCGCTCATACTTGGCAGGCCGTTTTTAGCCACGGACGAAGCAATGATAAACTGCAAAAGCGGGGAGCTGACCATGCAGATTAACGAGGAAAAGGTGAAATTCAACGTTTTCAAAAATCTGCAACTGCCAAATTACTACGACCACGAGGATATCTTTGCCATCGATGTGGTTGACGAAGGTTGGGAAAACGAGGAGATGGACCAATTGTGGGAAGAGATCGACAGCATGTACGGGGAAGAAAAGAGAAGACTCGGTGCGAGCACGCCATGCGAGCCGAGGACTGGACCACTTTGCACCGGGACGAAGACGGCGGGCAAAAGATGATTCTGGTCCCGTCACTCAAGGAGCCACCCGCACTGGAGCTGAAACCGCTCCCGAGCCATCTCAGGTATGCGTATATTGGTGAAAATAGTACTCTGCCCGTAATTATTTCGTCACGTTTATCTCAGGAACAGGAACAGAAACTGCTGGAAGTATTGCGAGAGCATAAGGAAGCAATCGCCTGGACGATTGCAGATATCAAGGGGATCAGCCCCTCCTACTGCATGCACAAGATCCGAATTGAAGAAGGCAAAAAACCGGTGATTCAGCCCCAGCGGAGACTGAATCCGAACATGAAGGACGTTGTGCGAAAAGAGGTTATGAAGTGGCTGGAAGCGGGAATCATGTAACCTATATCGGACAGCACATGGATCAGCCCGGTCCAGTGCGTGCCCAAAAAGGGGGGTATTACGGTGGTGCAAAATAAAGACCAGGAGCAGATTGCGGAGCGCACCTTTACAGGCTGGCGGATCTGCATGGACTATCGGAGGCTAAACGACGCAACACTGAAAGACCACTTCCCGCTACCATTCATGGACCAGATGCTGGACCGGCTCGCCCACCACGCCTATTACTGTTTTCTGGACGGGTACTCCGGGTACAACCAGATTTGCATAGCCCCGGAAGATCAGGAAAAGACGACGTTTACCTGCCCATACGGTACGTTCGCGTTTCGGCGCATGCCGTTCGGGTTGTGTAATGCTCCTGCCACATTCCAGAGATGTATGATGGCGATTTTTTCCGACATGATCGAGAAAATCTGGAGGTCTTCATGGACGACTTTTCACTATTCGGGGACAGTTTCGAAGACTGCCTGTTCCATTTGGGTCAAGTTCTGATCCGATGCAAGAAGGCGAATTTGGTGCTCAATTGGGAAAAGTGTCACTTTATGGTCACCGAGGGGATCGTTCTGGGTCACAGAATTTCCAGCAAGGGACTCGAGGTGGACCGGGCTAAGATCGAGGTGATAAAGCAGCTTCCATACCCGACGAACGTAAGGGCGATCAAAAGTTTTCAGGGACATGCAGGATTTTACCGAAGGTTCATCAAAGACTTTTCCAAGATCACAAAGCCACTATGCACTTTACTCGGAAAAGACGTACCCTTTGATTTCGATGCAGCATGTCGGCAGGCTTTTGACCATTTGAAAGAGAAGCTGACCACATCCCTGGTTATAACCACGCCGGATTGGTCACTCCCGTTTGAGCTGATGTGTGACGCCAGCGACTACGCAGTCGGGGCAGTTTTGGGGCAGCGAAAGGATAAAGTCTGCCACGTCATTTATTATGCGAGCCGGGTACTTAACGACGCCCAGCTCAACTATGGCACGACAGAAAAGGAACTGCTGGCCGTGGTGTATGCCCTGGACAAATTCAGGCCCTATTTGGTCGGGTCAAAAGTTATCGTCTTTACCGACCATAGTGCCCTGAAATACCTGTTGGACAAGAAGGACGCAAAACCGAGACTGTTGAGGTGGGTACTACTGATGCAGGAATTCGAAGTGGAAATCCGGGACAAGAAGGGAGTTGAGAACGTGGTGGCGGATCACCTATCCAGACTCGAGAACGTGAAGGTGGACCCGGTACCGATCAAGGAAAACTTCCCGGACGAACACATCATGGAAGTGAAAATCGGGAGACCGTGGTACTATGCCATAGCCAATTACTTGGTAACTGGCACGCTTCCCGAGGATCTCACCCCGTCTCAGCGGAAAAAGTTCGTTTCCGAAAGTCGACAGTATTTCTGGGATGACCCGTACTTATTCAAACAGGGGGCCGATAACATCCTGAGAAGGTGTATCCCGACCCACGAGGCCAGGAACGTGATCCGACACTGCCACTCATCACAGTGTGGGGGTCATTTTGGGGGAACGCGAACAACTCATAAAATACTGCAGTCCGGCTTTTTCTGGACGACAATCTTCAAGGACTGTCACAACTATGTGCAGGGATGTGATAGATGCCAGAGAACAGGAAACACGTCACATCGGGACGAGATGCCGATGACCGTGTGGCAGGAGGTAGAGCCGTTTGATGTATGGGGGATTGACTTCATGGGTCCGTTCCCGTCTTCGATGGGAAATCTTTACATTCTGCTGGCAGTGGATTATGTGACGAAGTGGATCGAGGCGATTGCGTGTCAGAAAAACGATGCAGCTACGGTTGAGCGTTTTCTGAAACGCAACATTTTTACCCGGTTCGGGACGCCTAGGGCGATGATCAGTGACGAGGGATCACACTTCATTAATCGAGTTTTCGCCAAAGTTCTGAAACAGTACGATGTGTCAGTTCACAAGGTGTCACTACCCTACCATCCGCAGACAAACGGGCAAGCCGAGGTTTCGAATCGAGAGATCAAGAGCATACTCGAGAAAACAGTGAATCTCGGCCGAAAGGATTGTTCCATCAGACTGGACGATGCGCTTTGGGCCTACAGGACTGCTTTCAAAACACCGCTGGGAATGTCACCATAACAGCTCGTGTTTAGGAAAGCGTGCCACTTACCGGTGGAGTTGGAGCACAAAGCATACTGGGCCATCAAACTGCTCAACATGGACCAGAATCTAGCAGGAGATAAGAGGAAGATGGCACTGCTGGAATTAGAGGAATTTCGCAGAACGGCATTCGAGAGCGCTAAAATCTACAAAGAGAAGACGAAAAAGTGGCATGATCAGCGGATCACGCCGAAGCAGTTCAACGAAGGCGACAAAGTGCTTCTCTACAACACGAGGATGCGGTTCTTTCCGGGCAAGTTGAGGTCTCGATGGTCGAGACCGTTCATCATCAAGAAGATATTTGCATGGGGAGCATTTGAGCTGGAGAATCCAAAAGACGAGTCCAGCTTCAGGGTGAACGGGAACCGGATCAAGCCATATCTCGAGACATTTGAAGTCGCCAAAGTAGACCCCGTCTACTTTGACGACCAGTGAGAGGTAACCGGGTCGGGCCGTCGACCGTAAATCACAAGCGCTTGGTGGGAGGCAGCCCATCGGATTACGTTAATTATTTATTTATTACAGTTTTTATTTTTAGTTCTGAATTTTGAGAGAGGCGAGATGAGTGTGTGTTAATGGGTAGACAAGTTTGTGCAGGAAATTTTAAGCAGAAAAATGTGCGGGTCAAAACCGAGAGGTCCGACACGCATTCAAAGAAGTACAAAAAATCTGGCCCAAAAGACCAGTTACGCAGCCCAGCAGGCCAATTACGCAGAAATAAAAAAAAATAATATAACTACGCGCTGGCCCAAAAGGCCAGATACGCTGGCCCAAAGGCCAATTACACAGCCCACAAGGCCAAATACGCATGCCAGAAGAAAAAAAAATGAAGTGGACCAGCCACGCAGCCGGCCCAAACACGCGGCCCAGCCACGCAGCCGGCCCAGTTACGCAGCCCAGCTAGAATGCCACGCAGCAGGGGGAGGCAAGTGCAGCTTCCGAAACCTTAGGGGGCCAAAATGCCATTTCACCAAACTTTGGGGGAGTTTTTTGCAATTTTCGAAAAGTGCCAATTATTCAGCACAACTATATGGACGGGTTCAGTAACCATTGTCCTCCATTGTTGGTGTTTTGAAGCTTCCTCTTTCCTCATTTTCTCTCCACCTTCAAAAGTTCAAATTTCACCAAATCAAAAACCGAGCACGTTTTTGGGATCCTCGTGAGAACTGGATCATTTTGGTGTAGTTGAAGCTGCAAAACAGTGTCCGAATTGGTGTGGGGGTCAAGTCAAAGTTTGTGAAAAATTTGAAGAAAAGCTCCAGATTCGTTGGCTTCGGGTCGAAATTTGAGAAAACACAAAGGAGAAACGTCGAAGAGGAGGGCGAGGCCTACAAGGTGCCCAAGTCAGAATTTTTTCCGACGAGAAAAATTTTCCGGCGACTTTTTCCGGCGACAGTTTATTTGCACTCGTTGACTCACTCCGAGTGCTCAGGTTCAAAAAATTTCTTCTTTCGCTATTTTTTCAGTTTTCGGTACCAACCCGTACCCGGGTTTAGCATGCTGCATACTTGACTGTTTTTACTGTTACTGCGCTTTTAGCTGCTTTTCTGCATTTTTAACTGTTACTTGCGTATTTTACACAATTTTTACGTAATTGACCGTTAAACTGCAAATTAGCATAGTGTAGCGTAATTAACTGTTTAAGCTGCGTATTTAGCTGTTTGGACTGCGTACCTGCATTTTGACAGCGTTATCTGCGATATATAAAAAAAATGCGTAATTGACTGTTTTGACTGCGTACCTGCATTTAGACAGCGTTTTCTGCGTTTTGTTTTTTAAAAAAATAAAATAAAATTTCTGAATTTTTTGCTGTTATGGACTGGCTTGAGAGACCCGTGGCGTTTGATTTTCATTTGCCTTTTGCCATTGACATCCCGTATGAGCAGATTACCGAGACCAACTTTGATAGTTTCCGGTTTGTGAGTTACCAGGCCCATCTGCACTATCTAGAGACTTTAGACAGAGGGTTGACACCGGATTATAGGTTCGAGGTAGATGATGAGAGGATGCCGTTAGCTATGAGAAATTATGCTAGACGGCCCGATCTCTTTGGCTGTGCCTTAGAGAACTTCCCCGAGAGGGCTAGTTCCGCGCTCACTAGGGAATTTTTCTGTAACCTAATCTATCAGGAGTTCGGGGAGACAGAGTTGTACCCGAACTGGGTATACTGTCGTAGGGGGTTTATTTGGTTGACGCCCCTCGCAATCCGCTGGGCGTATGGCATAACTGGCGAATTCGAGGGACAGTGTGCGTATGATATGCTCGTTCAGGACTCTCCTCCGCAAGAGGAGCTCTTGAGGACTCTCTGTGAGGGGGCGGATGAGGCCCGTTGGGAGACCAACGGGAGGTTGCATGGCACGTTTTTGAGTCCGCCAGCCCGGTGGTGGTTTGAGTTTGGAGTGAACCGGGTCGTAGGGATTCAGCATATCACTAAGCTGCCCTACGAAGTGGTACTTCTGGTGTACTGCTTCATGACCCGACGCCGGGTCGACATAGCGGCCCGGATTTGGGCGAACATTAGAGAGAGAGCCAACACGCATAGCCGGCGAGGTTTCGGGTTTTGCAGCCTGATTACCCGATTGGCTGCCCTGAATGAGATTGTCATCGAGGGTGAGCGAGATTTAGACCCCGCCTCTTTCCGGCCATTTTGGCGAGTAGGTAGACGGGCCATGGGAAACCGTAGGGCACCCGAACCGGCCGAAGCGTTTGTGGGCTTAGATGAGGATGAGCCGGGTGATGACCCGATGGACGAGGATGGGCAGGCCCCTTCCTCGGACCCTGACATTGGACCGGCCCCCGCTCCCGCGCCCAGAAGGCGCGCTGCTCGACCGAGGGGGGGCCCTGTCCATGACCCTACCCCGCTCTCTAGTTACCAGCCGCCCCAGGAGTACATGGCTCCAGATCCTACCCCTGTCCCGGCGAGGCGTTCCACACAGGAGCGTCCTGTCATGCGAGAGTTTCCGACCCGACTACATCGGTCTCGGTCGACTTATGAGCACGGTCAGTCTAGTGGGCCCGTCGAGCCTGAGCCTAGCCGGCTCACTCGCCCAACTAGGATCCCTGTTCCCGAGCCTGAGCCTAGCCGGCCTACTCGGCCAGCCCTGACCGCGGTTCCCGAGCCTCCCCGGCCATCGAGGGCAGCTGCCCCTGAGCGTAGCAGGTCATTTCGGGCCGATGCTCCCGAGCCTTCTAGACCATCCCGGGCTGCTGCCCCTGACCGTAGTCGGTCGACCCGAGCTCCTGACACTACCATTCCTCCGTGGACTGCCTTTGAGCAGAAACTGACCCAGATTGATGAGAGGGCCGAGTCTGGAAGAAAGTCCATTAAGGACATGTGCAAGAAACAGTTTGGTAAGATGTGGAGACTGATAAAGCACAACCAGAGGACCAACGACAAGAGAGGAAAGGATCAGGCTGCTGCGTTGGCCGCGATTCGCGAGGAGCAGAGAGAGGCAGCCCGGAGCGCGGGCCGACAGGTCTCGCTACCGTTATTCTTTCCCTCGACTTACTCCAGTGAGTTCGATACCAGTTGGTCTGGAGGGGCGGAGTGAGTCACCATGACGATGCCCCGGCTTCGGCCCCGGCACATTCTGATAGTTGGTCCGACTCCGGGCCATACTGCCCACCCCAGTACACTCAGTCATACCAGACGCGCCAGCGCCAGCGCGCTGAGGGGCCCGTGGACCGATACCCACTGGGCCTAGCAGTCCTAGGTATCGGTCTACCAGCAGTTCTGTCAGTAGCATGTCCGGTACTTCCGAGACCGGGTCAGACCCGCCCTATGTTCCAGACGAGACCGAGTGAGTGCCATGATGGCATGCCACCTCTTTAGTGTGGGGGTGGTGGTCGTGTCTGCATTAACCAGGTCTGCACGTTTTTTCATGTTCATTTGCAGTTTTGAGTTTATTTATTGAGTCAGCACGTTTTTATTTTTGAGTCTATCCACCACAAATTTCTGGCCTTGCATTGTGTATATCTAAAAAAAAAAAAATCGAAAATTTTCAGAAAATCCAAAAAAATTTAAAAATCAGAAAATTTGAGAACGGGCAATCAAGAGAACAGAAACTGGGAAGAAATCGAGGTTAAATCCTTTGACAGAAAAGAAAGCTTGCACCGAGGTATAGTAGATAGGTGAGAGCCAGTGACCCTTGGAAACCGCAAGTAGTTATCATCTGAGCTAAGGATCCGACTAGTTGCCACACCGCCGTCATCTAGGTAGTCTACAACCCGCCCACGGGCGCCGTCACGGTCATCGCACCTTTCGGTGGAGTGACTGGCTATCAAGGGACCTCACGTCCTGTTTCTTACCCCTAGGTCCAAATAGTAAACCCGTTTGAAGCCATTTACCCCTTTTATTCTCAACCACTATAGCCTAGGAAGCCTTCTTTGAGACCTCATCAGTCATTAGTTGGCTATTCTACGAGTTATGACGAAGGGAGTGAGTTGGGGAGAGTTTTAGATGGGAGGACTTCATGATATATCGATTTTTGACAGTTTTGACATTGACACGTTTTTCGAGGGAAGGACAGGGTGAGTGAGAGGCGACAGTGCATTAATTTGCGGAGGTGGATCACTGCATTACATAGTGACCACATGAGGAGTTAGTCGCGTGCGAGACATCTTTCCGCACACAATGGGGTCCGGGGGGTTGTGAGGTTAATTGGTGGTTGTGCCAATTTTCTACATCTTTGGTGATGAGGAGGTTCGGTGGGACTGCACAGTATTATTTCGACTACAGGATCAGCGCTTCAGGATTAGTATGGGGGTATTCCATATGAAGACATCTTTCATACCCCACGACGACAGTTTATTTGTACTCACTCAGCTTTAGTCAGTTTATTTGTTGTTATTCGTGTATTTATGTGTATATAGAGTCGTAAAAAAAAAACAGAAAAATGAATGAAAAGAAAAAAGAAAAGAAAAAATAAAAAAAAGAAAAAAAATGATCTAGTTTTGCAGTTTTTCAGTTATGTATGTTGATTTTGTTATTGAGTCAAAAAGCTGAGTGAGTAGCACAATTTTCGAGACAGTTACACCGCTTCACATTTGTGGCCGCGAGAACGGCGAAGACACACCGGGGGATAGGAAGATTGATATGGCAGGAACTTAGGTGTTTCAGGCAGTTTTTCGGGAACTCGGTGAGGGGTGTGAGTTTGGGGAAATTGTGAGAATGTCATAACGAGTAGGATCATGCCATACCTTTACACACATATATATATATATATATATATATATCCCACCTGTTAGACTTAGAACCTTGATTCGGAAATAGCTCGGATGGTCGGTTAATTAGGGATTCGCTCAGGTTGATAGCAAAAGTAATAGTACTCGGGTCCAGTGCTTAAACCCACCAAAGAAATCTGTTCAGACTTACCGATCGATTGCAGGGAAGTATTTTCTGGAAAAAGGATGAGGTTTTGAGGACACTCGGTTATGTTTTTGAGATTGCCCGATCTCACCAAAAATAAATTGTTTAGTACTTTTGAGTCGTGTGTATTGAGTCTGTGTATATTCTTTCTGAGTCAGTTTCTGATCGAGTCGTCTGGTTTATATGGACGGGTAGGAAGAGTATGCAAACTGATGGAAAGGAAAAGGTCTTGATTCGAACTTGCAGGGGGTATTTGCAAGACATATATGTATGCATTTCAGGGCAGTATTCAGGATGTTTGCTCGGGACGAGCAAAGGTTAGTGTGGGGGTAATTTGATAGCTCCTCACTAGGAGTTATCGGGTAATCCAATTTGAGGGGTATTTTCGTCCTAAATGAGCGTTTTAGTCGATTTTTGCCCCGTTTGACTCGGGAATTCACGGTTTGCTGTTTTTATCTTCTAGACGCATAAACTGCTTTATTTCACGCATATCGAGATATGATCACGGGTTTTGTTTCGTGTCGTTGATGTAGGGACAGGACTTGTGCAGGAGCCGGAAATGAAGCAGGCATGCGGGTGAAGGATCCAAGGAGGCTGAGAAGCCGAGCATGCAAGTCGAGAAGATTGGCACATTTCCCGAGGAAGATTGGCACGCATCCCGAGGAGCCTGGCACGCATCCCGAGGCATCTCGAGCAGTTTGGCACGCATCCCGAGACGGACGAAACACACTCCGAGAAGATCAGCAGTCATCCCGAGACATCCCGAGGAGCCTGGTACGCATCCCGAGATATCCCGAGGAGCCTGGTACGCATCCCGAGGAGTTTGGCGCACAAACCGAGGAGGCAGCTACCTACGCTGCTAGCTACGCAGCTAGCTACGCTGCTAGCTACGCAGCCAGCTACGCAGGTAGCTACGCAGGTAGCTACGCAGCTACCTACGCAGTTAGCTACGCTGCTAGCTACGCAGGTAGCTACGCAGTTAGCTACGCTGCTAGCTCCGCAGGTACCTACGCAGCTAACTACGCAGCTAGCTACGCAGCTATCTTGCGCAGTTGGCCCGTTTCCCGAGGCGGTGGCAGACGGCCCGTTTCCCGAGGCGGTTTCGGCCCAGTGGCAGTTTCGTAATTTTGGCAGTTTCCAGAAACGTCTTCAGCACTATATAAAGACTCGTCCAGTGCTCATCACAGGATACAACACAATTCTCAGCACAACCGAAGGACAAGTCAGAGCATTCACGGAGAGCACGAAAGCGCGATTCGAAATTCGAAGACTTAGTTTGATTTCGTTCTCTCTCTTTATATTCAGAAACTGCGTTTTGTATTATGTCTAGTCGTAGCTAAACTTCTTACCTAGGTTCTCGGTGAACCTAGGGTTTCGTATCCAGATTTTATGACTACTTCGTTTATGGATTCATGATGACTATCTTAATTCAGCAAGTTATATCTGTTATTCTGGTTTTGATTTTTATCGTATATGCATGATAGGATTGATCACCCAGGATTGCTATAGACCCGAGCTTATAGGTGAAAACGTCAAGTTAGGGTTAGGAAAAAAAGCCAGGATTTAGTACCTTACCCTGATAGACCGACCAGAGAAAGGGAGATAGGGCTAGCATCGAAAACGTGAGACCAACTGTTAGAGAATTTGACCCGGGCCATTCGGACAGGTTAGAAACCCTAACAGGATTAGACCGAGACTGCAGATTTAGGCAGCTTAACAAGAATCCGAAAGTCTGCAAAATCGGGATTACGTGTGGAATCTGAAGAGTCACTGCACAACTGGTACGTTGCACAGATATCAAAACTGCTGAGTGTTTACGTAACAAAAAATATTTATTTCAGAAAACGTCACAAAAAATATTTATGTTTACGTTTTTAATTTCTGTTTTTAGTTTAGTAAACTGCAATCACAACCTACTCTTCCTTGTTACTACACTCGGTTAACCGAAACTGACAACGTGAGTAAACCGAAATAGTCCTCGTGTGAACGATCACCCGAGTCTAATTGCACCCGGTATTATAAGATTCGTACACTTGCGACAGCACGTTAGTTTGCGCATCAGCAATCTGAGTGACTAACACAGAAGACCAATAGATAAATTTTCCTAAATCATGCCCGTCTGATGCAGGAGAAAAATGGAGAATTGATTTGTCATGTTCAGAAAAACAGTTTCGGTCAAAACGCAGAATTAGATGCAGAATTGAAGGATTGAAGATCCTGGTCGTAACTTAATATCAAATATACAGTTTTTTTATTCTATTTTAACGTGTTTTTTCGTCACGTTTATTTTTCACTGTTTTTCTTGTTTTTAAATGGATACCAAACAAGCTCTGAAAGTAACTAAGAAAGCTCAAGAATTGATCCACCATCAGTACTTTAACTGGTACATGAAATATGATAGAGGTTGCTTATTGTTTCATGATACGCGTATCAAATCAGTCACTTTTCAATATGATCATGCAAATGTAAGTTTTTCATCGAATTTATTATCTTCATGGAATATAGTATGCTTACACATGCGCTCGCAGCTAGGAACGTAAACTTAATGGCTGGTTCAGATAAATATAAGAGATTGTATATAAGAAAGGGTATAAATTGTGGGCAAAATATGAATTCTCTCTTTAGTTCTTTGCTATGTGAAGATCACATAAATAATGCTAGATGCAGTTCACCTAAATTGCTACAAGAAGTCTCTACATCTCTAGATCGGTTCAATCGGTGCACTCGTATTTGTTCATGTTGTTCGAGCTGGATCTCAAGCTCAAGTTTCCCTCGCAAGGATTTTATTATTAAATGCATCGACAGTTCTCAATAATTACCCCCTAAAATTTATTTTTCTTTAGAGAAAATGTAATTACGTAAAATAATTTCTTTACTAAGAGGAATTTTTCAAAAATTAAAGTTTGATCAAATAACTGTTTGCAAGGCAAATTTCAAAAACAAAAAAGCAAAAAAGAAAAGAAAAACTAATTTTTTTTTTGAACAAGAAAAGAAAAACTAATTGTACGGCAAGAATGTGATTTTAGTTTTAGGATAAGCAAGAATGTGATTGGCAATTGACTAGTTTTATGTAAAACAGAGTCCTTACACCGCCTGGACACATGTAGCCTAAACTCCCACGCACAGCCATCGTAGTATAAATATAAGGACTATAAACATCTCCTGAACCACAGAGTAGGAAGCCAATTCGATTCCACCACAGAGAAGAATCTCCGAGGAATCACATCCATAATGTCCTACTTATTCCCCGTTGGAGACTTGTCTTACCCCTGGTGGACCTATGGAACCGCCGGCGGCGACGGCGCTAACTATTGGAATTCTGGCGAAAACGGACTAACTTCTTTCCTTACCCCCGCCTGGGGCTTCGGCGGCGGCGGCTACGGCTACTATCCAAGCCCTAGCCAAACCGGACCAACTTCTTTCGCCGGGTACTTCGGCGGCGGCGGCTACCATGCAAGCCCGGTCCAAACAGGACCAACTACTTTGCCCCCTTCGGCCTCCTGGCAAGGCGGCAGCGGTTTCGGCCACCATGCAAGCCCTAGCCAAACAGGACCAACTACTTTGCCCCCTTCCTCCTCCTGGCCCTTGGGAGGCGGCGGCGGCCATCCAAGCCCTAGCCAAACCGAACCAACTACTTTGCCTCCTTCCTCCGGAGGCGGTGGCGGCAACGATCCAAACCCTAGCCAAAACGGACCACCTTCTTCCTCACTTGCTAGCTCGCTGCCAAACCCAAACAACACTAATTTGTCTCCCATAAACACCAACTCATCATCCTTCTTAAAGTCTCCTAGTACTACTACTACTACTACACACGATGGTACTTTTCATGTTGCTCCCAAATTCATGGAACGTGGTTGCGTTACGATATCTCCAGAGGAAGACGCTTTGAAATCTAGAACACCACCATCCTCTCTTACTCACCCACCGCATCCGCCAACACCGCCGCCAGTCGTCCACAAAGTCACCGCTCCCGCCGCCAGCCCAAGTTCTTCTTCTTCTCCACAGCCACCTGTTCAAGACTCTGTCATTGATGATTTTGAGGATGTGATATCATCAATGAATGCTGATAAAGCCTCCATTCTGAGAAACATCAAACGCATCCAACCTTCGTGTCTCTCCTCGCTGCGTCTGCGATCAAAGCCTCACATAGAGGCTGCTTACGACCATCTCGCGCAAGTGATTCAAGATTTGAAGGCGGCGGTTGACCGGAACTGTGGTGTGGATTCCTTCGACAAGGTCTTGGCTTCATTGGATGATTTGGAGATTTACGGATTCGCTATGGGTTGGCTCCGGGAGGAGGTTCAGCAACTTCAGCAGAGGATAATGATGGGCCCCCCGGAGAAGGAAGCCAAGCGCAAGGCGATGCGAAAGGCTGCCATAGATGAGCTTCGCAAGGCCTGCATGGAGCGGATGGCGGCCATTGATGCTGAATTGGCTAAAGACGAGGCGGCGATGGCGGCAACTGCCAAACTATTTCATCAATTATAGAGTAATCTATTTTCATTCTTTGTTTCCCTACTTCTTCTATTCGTGTTTTAGTAATTACTAGTATTTTCTTTTTCTGTTTGGAACCACCTGATTGATGATTTTTTGGAGCCAGCAAACAAATTTGAGCTGTTATGTTTTGGTAATTACTAGTATTTTTTTCTGCTTGGAACCACCTGGTTGATGATTTCTTGGAGCCAGTAAACAAATTTGAGCTGTTATTTCTTAACAAAATGTTCACATACCAAGAAAACACAAGACAATTACAGAAGTTGATAACAGCGATTCTAAGAGCATCTCAAACAGATGGCGCCCTATATTTTAGGCTCCAAAATCCTAGAGTAAAATATGGCCAATATTTATGCACAACTTAAATGCTGGCCTAAAATTTAGGACATGAACAAATTAAGTTCAAAGAACAATTTCTTGTTATGATGATCCTCCTCCTGCATCGGAGTTTCTTTCTGACTTATTCAGAGCTCGAGACAGGTGGCAACAGCAAAACATGTTCTAGTGATTACTAGTTTTCTTCTGTTGGTGAATTTGTCTTCTTTGATTAATCGTGCAATAACCTGATTGATGATGATTTCTTCCATCCAGCAAACAAATTGGAGCCGTTCTTTCTTTAAAAAACACGTTCACAGACCCGAACACATGACAAGAAAACACAAGACAGGTACACAGGTTGATAAAAGAGATCCTAAGAGCATCTATAACATATGTAGTTTGGCCTAAATATTTAGGCAAGCTCATCATGGACCAGCAACTCAAAACTGCTGGAGTAAAAATTAGAATACTAACAAATTTAGTACAAAGAACGTTTTGCTGTTGGAGACAGTCTAAAGATATTTGAAAATCAGTGTAGTGTTTCTTTTGTTGATATTCATAGTGTTCTTGATGTTCGTGGTTCAAGAACACGAAGAACACCTTCAGAGAATATTCGTCAAATTACTCGAAGTAATGTTTACATTAAATTTGAATATTTTAAATTGTTCTTATGACGTTACTGGGATAGATGATCTGAGTTTACGATACATCCAAAATCGAGAGGAAAACAAAGAGAACAATAAAGCCAGAAGCCTATGCTACCGTACTCCTCCATTCCTCTGAATGGTACATTTGTGGTGCAATAACTCTTGCCCAAAGTCACCTTAAAACTGGACCTCGTTCTCATGCTTGATAGCTCCATCTCCATCCAGTGATGCCTTACTTATACGGATTTGAAGTTGTACAATTTTTCAGTTCACCCTGTATTCAAAGTGTGAAAATTTCAGTTCTCTTAACTGCTTCAGAGAAACAACAATGCACTAAGGTGACTGGCAAGAGAAATATAAAATGAGATCATGAGTCAGAATCATTTCAGAGAGATTGTGCATTAATTCAATGTTATAACACATTCCACCATAAAAAATCGCTTGCAACTTCTTTTTAACCTCTAAAACAACGAGTTCATGATCCAAAGCTAAATGGAGAATATTACAAACGAAGGATGCAAACAAAGAGGAAAATTCGAAACAACCCACCTTATGAAGAGCATGATCTTCAAATTCGGGGTAACCGATGAGCTGTGTGCTCGAATCTTCTTCACTTTCAGGTGTGATGAACCATTTGCATTAATCTTCACTCTCTCCCTCTCTCTAGACTGCATAAACACTAGTCTTTTTATCTTTCAGATTGCCCAAAGTCATCTTCAAACTGGACCTCATTCTCCTGTTGATAGCTCCAGCACCATCCCCAAACGTGCCATCAAACCACCAGACCCACCTTTAATCACCGCCGCAGCGAAAGTGGAGGATAAGGGTTAGAAAAGAGGTGAAGAATATACAGGGGTAATTTTATAAGATTTCAGGGTAAAATTGTCTTTTGTCATGTGTCGTTATTCAACCGTCGGCTCCATCCAAAATAAAGGTGCTCAGTGTCTTGGAAACGTCAGGCGCGAAGGAATTAATTCAATTGTGAGGAGTGATAAGTGTCTTTTACCACAAAAGTAGATGTTTTATATTTATATTAGTATAGCCTACAAATTTTAACAATTTACATTAAAATATTGTATAACCCATACAGTCTATATACAGTACAATTTATTTATATTACGACCAAAACTTCATTAAAGAGTGAAGACACATGTAAAACTAATTTGATGTCGGAAACAGAGCTTACGGAGTCTTGAAAATGCTCTCAACATCAAGTTCATCCCTGAAACCTTTGGTAAGAAGAGTAATTTTATAGGAAAACCTCATTTAGACGTGGATCCAACGATGCGAATCCAACTTTAACGTCCAACCAATTTTCGTACCCAACCTAAACATCAAAGCCACTTACATTATTTGTAGCACTAGGGTACTAAAAGACACACAAGCTCCCACATAAGTACTCTCGGTACTTCAGGAATTTTGTGGAAATTTCTGACATTTATACTAGGATTGAACTGATTATCGATCGATGATGGTAGTTGTAGGCTGGTAATTTTGTTTTATTGTTTACATGGAATAGCATATCCTCTTCAGATGGAATACTTCAGATGGAAGCTCCCTTACAAGAATGATTACCCAGACCTTGCATACATACACATGTATCGAATTTCTTAGTTCCCGTTAAAGATATATATTTGGTTAACTACTAATTCAGCTGTAGAACAGAGTTACCCGTGTCTTATTAAAATGGTAATTATAAAATGAAGCGGCTGGAAAGGGCAAGAGTTGAAGAAAACGTAATACTAGTATTACATACCCATTAATTTCCACCAAGTTGGTCTCCTTCTCGAATACGTTGTCCTTCTCTCTGGAATTCAACGGCTGCCACGAGCCCAGAAACACCGGCTCCGGCCACTGCAACCTTCATAGACAGTATACATTGGTTTGTTCTATGAGTTATTGGTGTTTCAGAACCATAATGCGTGTGTGTGTGCATATTTCTACTTCCATTGGTTGTACTCAACAGATAACATTCTGTGTGGAAGTTTAAGGGATGCTGCTATACAAGTTCCATTAATAAATTAGGTCACCCGCATTTTCTTGCAAGTTTGCTAGCTATCATACATATAGTTATACCTAAAAGTTGGTTTAAATCTTTCACTTTATTCCATTGATGTCTTCATAAAATGTTGTAATGCAGGTCCCTCAACCTCTATTCTAGGGTATTATGTTATTCAGGATCAATGTGTTTGTTATGTATGTCTCTTGGTAATCTCCATGTACAATGTCAGATTAAAGAGAAAATTGATCACATATTTGCCCTAACTCAGGAAAAGAGAAGAAGGAAAGCGGCTCACCACCGACACCGAGTTAGAGCAACGAACGCCGGAGAATCGACCCTCGGGCGAACTTGTGAAAGCCGCCGAATGAATCAGATCCGGCGGCTACTAAAAATCGAACAAGACACTCGCCCTCCATTGTCGGCTACTCCAAGATTTAGATTGTATGGTTTGTGCCGTCTAAAAACAGAAAAACAGTCACAAAGGTTCTATGTAGGCCTGGTAACTCGGGTCAATACCTCGGGTTTCGGGTTGGACCGAATTGTGTTCTATCAAAAACGCCTCAACCTGAAGTCGACTCATTTATGTTATATCCCATTGCGAGGGTACGTGTCGACCAAAATCCAATAACTTCGTGAAGGGTTCTTATCGTCATGTCGACCAAGATATTGTTAGCATTATGTCTGCGTCTTACAATGGCTAACGGTGAAAGTGAGGCTTATTGTTGCGTTAGAGCATCTAGTTTTGTCGAAAAATCAGTTCCAACAGCTGGTGTAAAAGATGTCCTAAATTTCTACCAGACCTATTTTCTGGACAAAACTAAAGACTATTATTCATGGTCGAAAAAAAAATAAAAAAAAATCAAGTTTGATCTGGAATCACTAATTGTTTGATGATGACAACTAAAAAGTAATGAAAATAGTGATGGCGACTTATATTTAGGCCTACTGCTGGAGCAATAACTCAAAAAGTGTAAAAATGAAATTTAAGGCATGAATAAATTTAGTCCAAATAACGTTTTGTTGTTGGAGATGCTCTTAGGCTTATCGTTTATGTACATTTCATCTCATGAATATACAAATTCTTCATCACTTTCATTTTATTCATGGAACATGGTGTGTTGACATAGGCGCTAGTAGTTAGAGTGTAAACTGAAAGGCTAGTTCAAATAAATATAAAGTATTTTATATAAGAAAGGGTATAAATTGTGGGAAAATATGAATTCTCTCCTTCGTACTTTCCTCAATTTACGTGAAAATTATATAAATAACACTAGATGAGGATCACCTAAATTGCTGTAAGAAGTCTCTATCTCTGTAGATCGGTTCAAGCGCATTTTTTCATGGCGACGACCTACATGATTAGTTGTGTCAAGCGTCAACACTTCGTCACTCCCTAAAACTCATTTTCTTTCTCTGAGAGAGTGTAATTACGTAAATAATTTCTTTACTAAGAAGAATTTAAAAAAAATAAAGTTTGATCAGATAAGTGTTTGTGGGACAAATGAGTACTAACTCAAGTGGTAGAGTTTTAAAAAGTCACTGCATCTAGACGACAAAAACAAACATATAAGACTAAACAAAACTTTGTGTGGCCAAAAAAAACTGTTAGTAGGGAAAGAATGTGATTGGCTAATGACTAGTTTTATTGAAAACAGAGTCCTTGCACCGCCCGGAGAACACATGTAGCCTAAACCCCACGCAGAACCATCGCCTTATAAATATAAGGAGCCTTCCTGAATCACAGAGTAGGAAGCCAATTCGATTCCACAGAGAAGAATAATCTCCGAGGAATCACCCAGTCATCCATAATGTCCAACGTTGGAGACTCGTCTTTCCCCTGGTCCCTTGGCGACGGCCGTTGGAATCGTAGCCAAAACGGACTAACTTCTTCCCCCGCCCGGCCCTTCGGCGGCGGTTTCGGCAGCGGCCACCATCTAAGCCCTAGCCAAACCGGACCAACAACTTTGCCCTCCTTCGGCGGCGGTTACGGCAGCGGCCACCATCTAAGCCCTAGCCAAACCGGACCAACAACTTTGCCCTCCTTCGGCGGCGGTTTCGGCCACCATGCAAGCCCTAGCCAAACAGGACCATCTACTTTTCCCCCTTCCCCCTCCTGGCCCATCGGAGGCGGCAGCGGTTTCGGCCACCATCCAAGCCCTAGCCAAACCGGACCAACTACTTTGCCCCCTTACTCCTCCTGGCCCTTCGGAGTCGGCGGCGGAAACAATCCAAACCCTGGCCAAACCGGACCACCTTCTTTCTCTTTTGCTAGCTCGCTGCCGACGCCAAACACTAGTTTCTCTCCCATAAACAACAACTCATCCTTGTACCAGTCTCCGTTTCAGAATTCAGAGGTCAAACCGTTTCAGAATGCAGAGGTCAGCTACCACGATTTCGAGGATGTGATATCATCAATGACTGCTGACAAAGCCTCCATTCTGAGACACATTAAGCTCGTCCAACCTTGGTGTCTTTCCTCGCTCCGTCTGCGATCAAAGCCTCACAGGGAAGCTGCTTACAATCATCTCGCGCAAGCGATTCAAGATTTGAAGGTGGCGGATGACGGGAACTGTGGTCTGGATTTCTACGACAAGGTCATGGATTCATTGTTTGATTTGGAGATTTTTTATGGATTTAGTACGAGTTGGCTCCGGCACGAGGTTGTCCAACTTCGACAGAGCAGAATGCTGATCGACTCGGAGAAGGAGACCAAGCGACAGGACTTGATGATGAAGAGGATGGCCCTTGATAACACTCGCAAGCACTTCATGAAGCAGAGCAAGCACTTCATGAAGCAGATTGAGGACATTGATGCTGAATTGGCTAAAGACGAACCTCCTCCTCCTGCACCGGTGTTTCGTTTCTGACTAATTCAAGAGCTCGAGGCTCGAGGCGGCAACTGCAAAACTAGTTCATCAATCATAGTATTCTATCTGCATTCTTTGTTTCCCTACTTCTATTCATGTTCCAGTAACTACTAGTTTTTTTCTGTTTGCAAATTTCTTTGATTACTTTATTTGCATTCTTTGTTTTCCTAGAGTACTTTATTTGCATTATTTGTTCCCTTACCTATTCTATTCATGTTCTAGCAAGTACTAGTTTTTTCTGTTTGCAACAACCTGGTCGATGATTTCGTGGAGCCAGCAAACAAATTTGAGCTGTTATTTCTTAACAAAAACATTCACAGACGGCCCAGACACATAGGTTGATAAAAGAGATTCTAAGAGCATATCAAACAGATGGAGAATCTCAGAAATACTGGAGTAAAATTTGGCCTAACCTCAAAAATACTGGAGTAAAATTTGGCCTATATTTATGTCTTTGCATTCTATGTTCCCTACTTCTATTCATGTTCCAGTAATTACTAGTTTTCTTCTTTGATTAATCGTGCAATAACCTGATTGATTCCATCCATCAAACAAATTGGAGCCGTTCTTTTGTAACAAAAACGATCACAGACCCAAACAGATGACAAGAAAACACAAAAACAGTTACACAGGTTGATAAAAGAGATCCTAAGAGCATCTATAACATATGTAGGAAAACAGGCTTTGGCCTAAATATTTACGCAAGCTCATCATGGACCAGCAATTCAAAACTGCTGGAGTGAAACTTAGCATATTAACAAATTTAGACCAAAGAACGTTGTGTTGTTGAAGATAGTCTAAAGATATTTGAAAATACCCTCAATGTCAAGTTCATCTCTAAAATTTTCAGTACGCGGGTGCGTGATAACTTGGAGGAAAGCCTCCTTTAGACGCGGATCCAGTGCAAATCCTACTTCAGCTGCCAAACACTCCTCGTACCCCGCCTAATGTACATTAAATAATTTTCAAGTTTACTGAAAGCACTGATCATGTCATTGCTCTTCACATATAGTAGTATTCATTAAATTGAGAGAAATTAACACTAACCTGAAAAGGGAAGAGATTATGTGTATGATGCTTGGGAATAAAATTATCCTCCATGTCCTGGTACTCTTGTTGGACATAGGATAGCATATCCTCTTCAGATGGGAGGCTCAGTCTACCAGATAAAACAATTGCTATCCACTTTGATTGAAGCTCCCTTATAACAAAACCTAGCCCCTGCATTCATGCAATTTTCCCATATACATCAAATAGCAGTTGAACGGCGTCTAACTGAATCTTGTTGAAATCTGGTATTGTAAAATTGATGAAACCAGTAGATCATATTTAGATATATACCCTGTCAGGTATTCCAACGAAAGATAGGTAAGGAGCAAGCTTTGGTGGGAAGACATGTTTGTATAGAGGTCCAACTCGGTTATCATCAACGCTCACGATTCCATTTGTTTCCAGAAAGGGGAAATTGAGCTTATACCTGTACAAGTTTCAATAAGTATTGTGCGGGCATATGATAATTCATAATTTAAAGAAGAAGAAGAAAACTCGAAATTTGTTTCATGATATTTTTGCTGATTAATTATTCAAGGTAAGGAAAATAAGAAAAGATAAACAAATAACTAGTATCATATGTATACCCTGTACAGTGGAGAATGGTATCGGCACGAACCGATGATCCATCTTCAAATGTTACCGTGCCATCTTCACCACCATTTAGTATCTGCAGTACATTACAGGTATGATCTTGAGCTAGATTTTATATGAATAAATGCGAATTGTTAACGACATGAAGTTGAGAGAAGACACCTTAGAATGCTGCCATAAGTTGTTGGTACTATGATCAAGTTTTGAGAATTGAACATTTGGTGATCTCGAAGAAAGATGAACTTCTTTAGCAAGTGAAGCTATTTCTCTAGATATCTCCATTGCACTCCGTCCACTACCAATCACAATCACAACCTGATTTTCAAAGTTTTCGATCTATTAGCAAATGAAAAGTTAACATGGAAATTTCACAATAATTGTTCAAACCTGGTCTCGAAATGGTTCTGGGCAGCGATAATTGTGGCTATGCACTTGCTTTCCAGGCCATTTTTCCATATCTGTTCATCACATCAGAAAGTGAATGCCAACTCTTTTAGGAGCTGGTTCGTGTCGCGTAGTTTGCTAAACAAATATCATAATAGTTAAGTAAGAGCATTGAAGAGCATTTACCTGTAAAATTTGCCAATTTGGGTTCAGAGTAGTGACCATTGCACACCACCACAGCCTGGAAGAATTCCTCCCGAGTTGACTCAGTACGCTTTGTTGACTCAACAACCCACTGATCATCGTTCCTCAACTCAACTCGGCTGACTTCCGTGTTAAACGGGATCAACTCAATGATTCTGGAATCAATGGCGAAGCCATTGATGTACCTCAGCACTTCCTCATGCCTAGAAAATTCCGCGGATCGCCGTTTTCTTTGACGGAAAACGGGTAATCGGAGAATTCCATGAGTTTCCAGGGGACGTTGGTGCGGAGGGACAAGTATATGCTGCTATGAACAGTCTCTCTGTTTGAGTCAACGCCCAGTGGATCTGACTCGACTCGCGGGTCGTAGACCCACGTTCCACCGAGTTGGTCTCCTTTTTCAAAGACCACAGCTCGGTGGCCTTGTCTCTGGAGCTCGCGGGCTGCCACCAGGCCCGATATTCCGGCCCCGATCACAGCCACCTTCAGAGACCGTCCCAGGTGTGTTTTTATGCTAAGAGATAATGTTTTTCATAATAATCATAACGTAGTTAGTTATCTACCGTATCGGGCTATTCGGTAACGGTCGTCTGCGAAACTGTTTCACCCGATACGGTACAGAGGTGAATGATCCAAGGCCGGCTCTAGACGTTGTTAGAAAAATAGACTCAGATCTGTTCTAATAAGAAGAAAACAGAGTGAAGAATAACACGATAAACTTACAGATAAAAGTCGACTAAAATGGAGATAAGTTGAAGGACAGTCTCGTACGACGACGATCTCCGTAAAGCAGTATTCGCCCCTCACAGTTGGTGCGTCCGATTGGATCAATACTACAAGGCGAATTGCTCCCCAGAAAAAAAGTCCTTCCTGTACTGTAGACGAAGCACCAAAGTACAGTACACGGCGAACGAAACTATGTTTGAGAGATATTGAGGGAATAAGAAGATGATCATTGGAATTTTTAGAATGAGAGGAGAGGCTACTATTTATAGAAATAAGGCACCTCTTACGAATAGTTACAATTGTTCATTTCAAATTGAAAGGTTATAACTTTTCAATTCAAAGTAAAACACGCAACTAATTACATTCCTCAATTTAGAGACGTCAAGCTTCAATGTCTCATGTTTACATTCATCAATCAATGGTATTGACGAGGAGATCAATAACTAATCTCTTTACTTCTATAATTTTATATAAGCTCTCAAGTGAGCTTTCTCGAACCAGGGTTTGAAGTCGAGTCAAAACCATATTTTCCAACAATCCCCCACATGAATGACAAATTAGCGTTGAAGCTGAAAGTGTCAATCGGTATTCTGGACTCAATTCTCTCAGTAGGTAATTAATTGCATAAAGAGAAGTAGCCTTAGGCCTTGAACTTTTCCATTAGTGAGATACTATAGGGTATACTAGCTAGACAGTGTGCGAAACGCTTTGAACTATTTTGCCGTGGCGTATACCTAGTCGATAGTAACCACACAAATAATACATGAACAAAGCTTGTTCTCATGGTTGTGCTCATTTTGGCCTTGAGACACTATTGCCTGGTTTCATGAGTAGTCTTAGAGGAGTATGCCTTGTCATCCTCCTAGAACCGGCCCCAGTTCCTACTCACATAGGTGAGACACATTTAAGGGTATCTATCCATACTCGTCTTAACATGTGACCTCATTAAAAGCACAGCTTACCATGGCCCTACCACTCGTCGTCCTAAGAATGGGGTGGAAACTATGTTTCTTTTGGTGAGTGATTTTCATATTTGAGACAGTTAGGTTGTCCCTTTTAAACCTAGTTCTTGGGATCTCCAGTCACCTAGGTTGGGTTTTCCGCTATCGTGCAACTCTTTACGAGATTGGTATTAGCCACATTCCCCTTGACGAACTTGCAACTCGTTCTCTCGATAAACAATTAGTCAACGGATCCGTTTTTCTTTTGACTCTACATATTCGATCGATCTTATTCTTCGTGAGAGAAGTTGCCTAATGGTATTATGTCTCTGACGAAGATGTCTAGACTTACCATTATACATACTACATTCTTCTTTACCTATTGCAGTAAATGCAGATATGAGGCACAAATTTCTGCCATGTTGGAATATCTTCGAGGAAATAACGAAGTCATTCTACTTCTTCCCCTGCCTTGTCTAACTCTATGAATTACGCTTCCATAGTAGACCTTGCAATGCACGTCTGCTGTGAAGATTTGTAACAAAATACCGTTCTATCGAGAGTGAATATACATTCACTTGTGGATTTGGAGTTTCTTGAGTCAAGGCTCCAATTGATCTTTTCAATGATCCTTTTCAAGGTAAAGCGATAATTAAGCTTTCTATAAGTTATGAGGGGTCTCAATTAAAGTCTTATTGTTTTAGAATAACAGACTTTTATAAGGATATATCTAGAGTGCTTTCAAACACAATCACGACTCATAATTCATGAGTCACCAATCTTTAATGTGTTCAATAGTTTGCTCATACTAACGGTTTTATGTTAATTTGTAATAGCCTCAACTATGATAAATTATTTCACAATATTTATCATACTAGACGTTTTGAGTATGAGCAAATTTCACCTTAGTGAGGTACCCCCATACTTCTAGGCTTCTATTCCTTTCAATGCCTTACATTAGGGAACACTACCATCTTTCCAATATCCACAACTCTTTGAAAAGATGTAACAAACTTCCCACAGCCTTTGAACTCGACGTCCTCGTCGAGACTATCCAAGTCCCAACGAAAGCAACAATTTTTTACTCACTTACCGCTGTCCGGGCAGCAAGCAAACTTATCTTAGAAGTGTGCGGAGAAAATACCGGCATCCCAGAATCCCGTACGCGAGGCCTGCGATCTTTCCCCGAACGCCCTTTGCTGAATTCTCTAGCGACAATGCCGAATTTGGCCACAAAAGTTCTTCCAAACAGCCACCAATCCGAGGCAGCGAAGCACATTGCCAACCTTTTGACACAACACGCAGCGAGTTTTTCCCCTCTCAGCAACCAAACCAAGGCTACACGAAGTCCACGTCGAACCACCAGATTTATGCAACGAAAAATCCCCCTTGGGCAGCAAACACCCATCGCCGAATTCCCTGCACACTACCCAGATATCTGATGCTGAAAATTCCCGTGCGCAACCACCGTTTTATGGCAACAAGAACCGCCAAATGAGTCAACCGTAGTCACCCAAACACATCAGTTTTATCCATCGTCCAGCGACATATTAAAGCCGCTGAAATTCCCCACTTTGCTCCAGAATTTTGGGGCAAAGAATTTACTTCTGGGCAGCGAACAAGGCTGCTGAATTCTGGGCAACAAAACCAAGTTTCTGGCAGCGAAAACTTCGTCTTTGCGGCGACGAAAAACCGGGCAGCGGGGTTAACAAACTTGTAGCCTTCTACACGATTCGATTGCGATGAGCGCAGCGAATACACCCTCCAAACTTGTTCTTATGCCAATTTTGACCGGGTCAATGTTGTGGTTCGAAAATCGGCGTGATCATCAAGTTTTCACCAACTCGGTTCAACCTTCCGTTTATATTCTTGTCACCTTTGTAGTGCTAAGCAATAAGAAGGATTGTACACATAATTTTACGGGAACCTGCCCAATCTTTTTATTAAGTATAAAAGAATAATAAGTGTTTCAAACATCATACTCTCATCCCCTACAAAGCATCACGATTCTCTCTACCAAATTCTGAAATTAACTTCGCTTTTGTAGCCAAATATTACGAAGTAGTTACAGTCAGTTTCTCTTACAAAAGTAACCGACTCAACCGCCGATAACTACCCCCAAAACCGGTCCAACTACGTAGCCAAACACCCCAGCGAACCAAGGCTAAACCGGCTGACCAAAATGTACCCAAATTCTGCTGCAAACGTGCACCAGAAACTGCACCAGGTCCGACCGCAAAATTCAGCGCGCGTTTTTGTACGTTGTGACGACGAATTGGGCAGGAACTCAACGTGTTCTTCGTCCTCGTTCCTCCTTATATTAGTCACGATAGAAACAGCTCATATTACCGCTTCAAAAGCATTCGCGTGATCCAATTTGCCAACATAGCCCAGCAGCCATAGTGCCCTATCATCGCGAAAAATACCGCCAAAACCACACTTTGAGTGTTGCTATTATGGCTACTGTAATCGTCGTCATGTTGACATTTTTGACCCAGCGGCTGTGGAATTCAAACTTCCTCCAATGTTTCCCGTCAAAGAAAAAAAAAACTTCCTCCAAATATCCTTCGATCTAGCACAGTTGAGGAAAAGAGGTTCAAGATTTTCTTTATAAAAACTTACTCTTCCTACATGAAGCTTTTCCTCATAATTGCATTTCCTCAACAAAGAAATTGTATTCAAACACCAACGAAGAACAACTCTGTTTTTTGTTTTAAATAAGAAAAACCATGAAAAGGTCTCACAATTTGAAACAGCGTGAGTACTTTGTCTAAAACAAATATTGGTCTTCGCTGGCCTCCAACAGATCAGCCCGAATGAAACAGCGTGAGTCACCGTCTCGGTCGAACTTCGACCTAGGGACTCATGTTTTCGACGAGAATTACGAGCAACAAGTCTTCAGAATAGGACAAGGAATTTGGAATTATTACGATCAGTCCCCTGAAGTCGTCTCTAACCGCTATTCGGGTTAACCTTCGACAGAAATGCACCCGCTTGCAGACTGGGTCGCAACTCGACCTCCGTTTTGGATGATTCAGAAGGCTATGGACTCGCAAATCAACCCTCTTTCGACTTCTGGTACCAATTTAATCGAAATCGAATAGAGAGTAACGGAATAGCCAATTTTTCATTCGATGAAAACAAGTTCCGACTTGATTGCGATATATGAATTCAAACATACCATCAAGATACCTTCAGGAAAGCAATCTGTGTACCAAACAAGACCAATGGCTTCTCAATTTCTTTCGTGGTGATTGTTGGTCTACTTGGTCTTCTGGTTGGATACTTGATGAAGAAGACAGCTTAGGAGATTATAGGAGCTTGTTCTGGAAGAAGTCAGGCATTTTCTCTAGAACACATGATGTGCAAGAGTAGAAAGGCTGTAAAATGACCAATATATGCCGTACTAGTATTAGAACCATTGGTTGCATTTTTTACCGGAGATCTTAGAATAACTGTATTTTGCTATTTTCAAACTAATTACAGGTTACAAGTATCTGTGCGCCTCCATAGCAATTTGAACTTGGAGTAAATCTGAATTCAATGTTGTGGAGCACAATCTAAGGTTTCATTTCACAAGCATTTTACCAGTTCTGCTTGCACAGATTTCTTCAGTACTGTTGACAATTAATCTTCAACAGAATGGCATTTTGTCGGTTAAGATTTTACGACATTTTCAGTACAAAAGGGATCTTCACCAATTCATGACATACACCGGATCAGTGATTTGATTGGCAAAACGACGCAAACATTTGGTAATATTTTCATAGTGTTGTAGAGCATAGGAAAACGTTACTAGAAATTTGTATCGTTTTGCTATCCAAATTACCAGATTAAAGTGACATGGTTGCTGGTGAAGATTGTCCACTGAAAGTTTCAGGCGAAATAGAGGTAGTATGAGATAATCCAAAACTCTAGTACAAAAGGGATCTTCCATTTATTTCAGCCGAGTCCAAACCAAATTGATTCAAAATCAACATCCACACAACTCAGTGATTGGCCAAACAGAGCAATATATTAGCAGGATTGCAGAAATGGAGAACTCAAGTTGCAGAAATGGAGAACTCAAGTTGCAGCAGCAATGAAGAATTCAAAATCAAGAAAGAAGTCAAAGAAAGCCCAGATAAGTCAATGGAACAAGTCTTCTCAAAATAATAAAAGTCAAGGGGGTCAAATTGTCTTTTCTCAGAAGTTGTTCTTCCCCTTCTGTTTATCTCAGAGGTCATCTTTGTCTTTCTCAAAACTGCTGAGGCAGAGTTTATATTATTAAGACTTGTTTACATTTCTTGCCAAAGTTGTTGGGCAATAGTAGAATTAGTGAAAGATATGTACGGCTGAGATTTGATCTCTTTGATCCAACGGTCTGAAATAAGACCGTTGGTGTACTGCCTTCATATACCCTTCTTCAACAAGGGTTCTGTAATCTTTCATCTTCTTCGTCTGCCATAACCATGTAGCGAAGCTCTGCTGAAATTTTCAATGAAATTTGATTTTGTTTGTTAAGTTTGATTTCTGTTGTTTCTGGAATCACTTGATTCCTTTCATGGTATCAGAGCCATGGCTCTCTCTACGAATCAATCTCAGGGGTCCTCAAATCCCTTCTATCTTCTCTCACAAGTTCATAACCTAGTCCCTTTCAAGTTGGATAACACTAATTATGTTATCTGGCGTTATCAAATCTCTACTCTCCTCAAAACCCAGTCTCTCTTTGGTTTCGTTGACGGTTCTCGGGTGTGTCCGTTCGAGTTCCTGACCGACGGTGATGGAACAGTCACTGAAAATCGCAATCCAGAATATGACGCTTGGGTTACTCAAGATCAAATCGTTCTATCTCTTCTCACAGCAACTCTCTCTCAAGAGGCCTTGGTTCAGGTGGTTGGTAAGCCCTTCTCTCGTGATGTTTGGATTTCTCTGGAGAACAGGTACTCCTCCCTCACTAGATCTAATATCATGCAATTAAGATCTGAGCTACAAACTATTAGAAAGAAATCTGATTCTGTTGATGTTTACATGCAAAAGTTGAAAACCCTAAGAGATAAACTGTCTTCTGCTATGGTGAATACTGATGATCAAGATATGATTCTCTATGCCTTACATGGCCTGCCTCCTGAATATAACTCTTTTAGATCTGGTTTGCGTGTTACTATGTCTGTGTCTCCTGATAAGATCAATTTTGAAGAATTGCATGTTCTGTTGAAAGCTGAAGAACAGATGATTGAATCTCAATCTGTTATGGGTAATGAGTTGACTGGGTCTGCTGCTTATGTATCTAATGTGTTTAATGGTGTAAGAGGAAAAGGAAATGGTTATGATAATGTTAAAAATCAAATCAATGGTTATGGTAGAGGTCAAGGAACAGGGAACACTGATCAATCAGTTAAGTTCAATTCTGGTTCTGGTTATCAAAATCAAGGGTCTGGTCAAAACCCTAATTATCAAAGTCAAAACTATAACCCTAACTACTCAACTGGAAGAGGTAACTATAATGGTGGAAGATTTCAAGACTCTTCTAGAGGTGGTAGGGGTTATAATAGAGGAGGTAATCAATCTAAGAACAGAGGACCTAGCTTTGACAATGCAGGTAATCCTATCAATTGTCAAATATGTGGTATGGATTATCATTTTGCTATTGGCTGTTGGCATAGATTGGACTATGCATATCAAGGCAAGAAGCCTCCACCTCAGTTAGCTGCTATGAACAATGTTGCTTCCCCAATCATGAATGTGAATCAAGACCAGTACTCTCCAATCAATGTGTCTGCACCTAACACTGGACCTCAACCTCAACTCAATGCCTACAATGCTAGCCTCCTTGGACCTTCACCTAGTATAAGTCCAAATTATTGGCTCACTGATTCAGGTGCCAATAATCACATGACAGCTGATTTTGGTAAACTTAGTCTGGGGTCTACCTACAATGGAAATGACAAGGTTTCAATTGGAAATGGCAACACTCTACCTATATCTCACACTGGTACTGCTCTTCTTAAAACTTCCTCACATTCTTTCACTTTACCTAATACCTTACATGTTCCCAACCTAGCTGCTAATCTTATATCTGTCTATCAATTGTGTAAACAACACAATTGCTCCTTCTATTTTGATGCTGATATGTTTTATATTCAGGACAAACTTCAGGGCACCATCCTCTACCAAGGGTTGAGTGAAAATGGTTTGTATCCCATACATACTCAACCCTTCCTTGGTGATCATCAAGACAAGACTACAAAACATGTCTATTTAGGAAAACAAGTCAAATGTCCTCTCTGGCATGCCAGATTAGGACATCCCTCTGAAGAAATTTTGAGACTTATATTTATTTCATCTTCTCATATGTGTAAAGACCTTAAAGTTTCTGATATTTCTGCTAGTACTGTGTGTGAACATTGCTTGTTGGGAAAAATGACTAAATTGCCTTATAAGTCATCTACTACTCAGTCCAAAGCTCCACTTAATCTTCTTCATAGTGATGTATGGGGGCCAGCAAATGTGAAATCCTATCATGGCTATAGATTCTATGTGTTATTTGTTGATGACTATTCTAAGTATACATGGATCTTTCCTTTACATCATAAATCTGAAGTTGCTCTTGTTTTTCCAAAATTTAAAACTGAAATTGAAAAACAATTGAACTCCTCCATTCAAATTCTGAGATCTGATGGAGGTGGTGAATATGTCTCTTATATCTTTCAAACCTTTTTAAATTCACAAGGCATTGTTCATCAAAAATCTTGTCCTTATACTCCTCAACAAAATGGTGTTGCTGAGAGAAAGCATAGACACATTGTTGAAACTGCAGTTACTCTTCTTGCTCATGCTAAATTGCCTAAATATTTTTGGTATCATGCATTTAGTACTGCTGTTTATTTGATAAATTGTATGCCAAGTAAAAACACTTATAACAAATCTCCTTGGGAATTACTTTATAAAACTAAACCTGATTATAGCAGATTTAAAGTCTTTGGGTGTGCTTGTTATCCCTATTTGAGGCATTACAATGATTCTAAACTAGATCCCAAGACTAGACAATGTGTGTTTCTTGGTATGCTCACAATTACAAAGGATATGTATGCTTTGATAAAAACACTCAAAAATTCTTCATTAGTAGAGATGTAATATTTGATGAAAACACTTTTCCTTATAATAAAGAGTGTTCTAATTTAAACTCTGAATCTATGAATTCCTCTAATGAACTGCATATTGGTGACATTCCTATTTTACTGTCTTCTGATTTCTTGAATCATGACCTAACATTGTTAATTCTTCTTCAGGTACAACTGATGAGAACAATACTACACATGATTCATGCCACAACACAGAACATGATACTCACTTGATTCCACCAACTCGACCTGATGAGAACAGATCATACACCACTGATGAGAACAGATCACACACATCTGCAGGAGACTCTCAGACTCAGGATGTAACTATCTCTCAGTCTTTGCAGCCAGCTTCTACAAATGATGATCACACCATAACTGATGATCCATCCACAAGTGACATTGGCATGGCAACTACTGAAGCAGATAGACATCATCCAGCTGGGGGTCATCCTATGCAGACAAGAAGCAAGTCTGGAATTTTTAAGAAAAAGAATTTTGGATTCACAGCTATATCTGGTAACTCTGAAATTTCTCCTTTCTTAACTGAACCAACTTGTTTCACAGAGGCTAGAAAACACTCTCAGTGGCTACAAGCAATGACTGAAGAGTTCTCTAGCCTCACAGAGCAAAACACTTGGACATTAGTTCCAAGACCCTACAATACAAATATTGTAGGGAACAAATGGGTTTTTAGAACCAAATACAACCCAGATGGTTCTGTGTCTAGATACAAAGCCAGATTAGTGGCTAAGGGGTTTAGTCAAACTCCAGGAATTGACTTTGAAGAAACATTTAGTCCTGTTGTTAAACATGCAACTGTTAGAACTGTTTTGGCTCTTGCTGCTTCTTACAATTGGTCTCTTAAACAACTTGATGTCAAAAATGCTTTTCTGCATGGATTTCTCAAAGAAACTGTTTATATGCAACAGCCACCTGGATTTAAACATCATCTCTTCCCTGATCATGTTTGAAAGCTTAACAAAGCTATTTATGGCCTCAAACAAGCTCCTAGAGCTTGGTTTGAGAGATTCACTGAATTTATATTGTCTTTAGGTTTTACTCAATCTCAAGCTGATACTTCTATGTTTGTTAGACACAATTCACACACATCTTCTCTTACTATTTTACTCTTATATGTGGATGATATTATTTTAACTGGAAATGATCAAACTTACATTTCTTATCTTATTTCCAAATTGAAATCTGAATTTAATATGAATGATCTTGGACCCCTTACTTATTTTTTGGGTCTGCAAATTGATAGAAATGACAAAGGCATTTTCATTCATCAGTCAAAATATATCCATGATTTGCTGCAAAAATACAATATGCAAAATTGCACTCCTTGTCATACACCTACCATATCTGGCATTAAATACACATTTAATGATAGTGAATTGTTGCCTGATCCTACTCCCTTCAGACAACTTCTGGGTGCTCTTCAATATCTAGTTTTCACTAGACCTGACATATGCTTTGCTGTCAATTATCTCTGTCAATTTATGCATTGTCCTACTACACAACATATGTTGGGAGCAAAGAGAATTCTTAGATATTTAAGAGGCACCACTAATGATGGTCTCTTCTACAAACCCAGTGAATTGAAGTTCTGTGCCTTCTCTGATGCAGACTGGGCTGGTAATCCCACTGACAGAAGAAGCACAACTGGATTTGTTCTCTTCTTAGGCAACAATCCAATTCATTGGGCTGCAAAAAAACAGCCAACTGTATCCAGATCCTCTTCTGAGGCTGAATACAGAGCCCTGGCTACCACTGCAGCTGAAATTACATGGTTTCAATATTTATTTCAAGACTTACATATTTTTTTGCATTTTCCTCCCATTCTTTTCTGTGACAATGAATCTGCCATTCATATGACAGCCAATCCTGTAATGCATTCTAAAACAAAACACATTGAATTAGATTATCATTTTATAAGAGAAAAAGTTTTAAGGAAGCAATTACTGGTTGACTTTGTTTACTCTGCAGATCAGCTTGGAGATCTATTCACCAAAGGGTTGGCTGCAGCTGCTTTTGATTATTTGAAGTCCAAGTTAATGGTTTCACCAACACCATTAACTTGAGGGAGGGTATTAGCAGGATTGCAGAAATGGAGAACTCAAGTTGCAGAAATGGAGAACTCAAGTTGCAGCAGCAATGAAGAATTCAAAATCAAGAAAGAAGTCAAAGAAAGCCCAGATAAGTCAATGGAACAAGTCTTCTCAAAATAATAAAAGTCAAGGGGGTCAAATTGTCTTTTCTCAGAAGTTGTTCTTCCCCTTCTGTTTATCTCAGAGGTCATCTTTGTCTTTCTCAAAACTGCTGAGGCAGAGTTTATATTATTAAGACTTGTTTACATTTCTTGCCAAAGTTGTTGGGCAATAGTAGAATTAGTGAAAGATATGTACGGCTGAGATTTGATCTCTTTGATCCAACGGTCTGAAATAAGACCGTTGGTGTACTGCCTTCATATACCATTCTTCAACAAGGGTTCTGTAATCTTTCATCTTCTTCGTCTGCCATAACCATGTAGCGAAGCTCTGCTGAAATTTTCAATGAAATTTGATTTTGTTTGTTAAGTTTGATTTATGTTGTTTCTGGAATCACTTGATTCCTTTCACAATACCCATCATTTCAATTATCAACTGAACTTTAATCACCATATATGTTTACTTAAGATCCAAAAAAAGAATACAAAAACAATGAAACAACAACATAGTGAGCAGACAACAGATGGGCAATTCTTGATCTCACATAGAGGGATGATTACTCATCATCGAAGTCTCTGTCGTTCTTCTTCTTCTTGGGTTTCCGGTAGTTGTCCTCTACGTTCTTGGCCATGGCAAGGGCACAGTTGGCCAGAGTCTTGATGTTGGGGAAGTTGTAGTTCTGAGTAATATACACTCCACAGATGGTTCCTACCATGAATGTGCAACTTGTTCTGATCATACCCATCACCGCCGGTGGTGTTTGCTGATTCTTGCCGGAATCTGGTCGCCGTCCAGCACAGTCAGGTCTCAGTCGCCAGCGATGGGGTTGACTTTGGAGAGGGAAGAGTTGCGTTGAGCTCTCAAAGATTTCCTGATTTTGACTTCACAACGCAGATTAAAAGTAGGAGGTTAAAAGATATTTTCACCTCTCAGTTTTGGTATAAAGACACTGTCACCTTTTCTAGTTTGGGGAAAGACATTTCACCTCTTTCTTGTGTGTGAGACATCAGGATACTTGCACCCCTGATTTTGTCGTTACATACCCAACCCCAGACTAGCAACGTCACATTATGGACTATGTCTCTTGGAAAACCAACACTTAACCGTTTTCGTTTAAGCTCATTCTCAATTTCATGCAATTTCTGTTAAAACGACAGTTTACATATAAATACATGTTATTACTTTGAAGTAAATTCTTAACCTAAAATCAAAATAGACAATAAATGTTGCAGTTGGAGGATTTGTTTTCTAAAGCTTGCCATGCCTTAATGCGGTTGTGTTTTTTTTCCTTCTTCCTCCCTCGCCCTCTCTAGAAGCAGCTATTCTACTACTTGCACCGTCCCGACCCGAGCTTTGAACACCATCATTTCTCTTCCAAAAATTTAGTTTCACCCTCCCATTCTCGAAAATACACAAGCTAACACTGAAAGTAACTAAGAAGGCTCAAGAACAGATCCGCCATCACCACTATAACTGGTACCTGAAATATGATAGAGTTGGCTTATAGTTTCATGGTACACGTATCACATCAGGATGTTATCAATGTTCAAACTGATCATGCAAATACAAGTCCTTCATTAGTTTCAATTTTTCATGGAACACGGTGTGCTCTTGTACGCGCGCAGCTAGAAGTGTAAATTGAACCGCTAGTTAAGATAAATATAAAGTATTGAATATAAAAAGTGGTATAAATTGTAGGGGTGCAACTTGGGCGGGTTGAACCCGACCAACCCGAGCCCAACCCGAACTTAAATAGGGCCCAGACACATAGTTTTAGTAATTTGGACGGGCTTGGGTAGAAATTCTCAGCCCGAATTGCAATTAGGGTCGGGTTTGGTCACAAATATCGACCGACGGGCTAACCCGAACTGCCCGATTTGCATGACCACTACCTATAAATATTATATTTGAAAAGAATTATGTAGCATATCTCACATGAATATGTTATTTTCTCTTGATTATTGGCGTTGTTTTTATCCATTGTTTTGTTCTTGAACTAGTTGATTTATTTTTCTGCCAACAATTTATTATTCTCATGTGTTTTTAAAAAGATTATTAAGTTTAATGTACTAGCCCGAATTTAACCCGAACCCGAATTGATTTATACGAATTTGGGCTCGGACGGGTTGACATTGCTCTTAACCCGGGTCGGGCTGGGCTTGGGCAGCCACGACAGAACTCGGGCTCGGACTTGGACAGGGGTGCCAACCTGTCCAGCCCGCCCGAGTTGCAATCCTAATAAATTGTTTGAATTGTTTCATTAGTTCTTTCCTCAATTTATGTAAAAATTACATAAATAATACTAGATCCAATTCACCAATATTGCTGCAAGACGTCTCTACCTCTCTAGATCGATTCAATGGTTGCACTCGTATTTGTTCATTGTTGTTCGAGCTGGATCTCAAGCTCAAGTTTTTCTAGAAACAACAATATTATTAATTTTTGTAACATATATGTAATCACTCCCCAAAATTCAATATTTTTCTTTTAGAGAATGTAAATATGTAATTACATAAATAATTTCTTTACTAAGAGTAATTTTTTAAAAACTAAAGTTTGATCAAATAACTATTTGTGGGGCAATTTTTTTTAAAAACTAATTGTACTGCAAGAATGTGATTGGCTATTGACTAGTCTTACTGAAACTAAAATCCTTGCACCGCCCCGTGAACCCATGTAGCCTAAAGCCCACGCACAACCATCGCACTATAAACATAAGACGTATAAAACCTGCTGAATCACAGAGTTTCGAAGCCAGCAATTCGATTCCTCAGAGAAGAACAATCTCCGAGGAATCACCAGCACCAGTCATCCATAATGTCCAACTTAGGAGACTTTGTTAGAAAATGTTCTATTTTCTTGGTATAATCCATAGAGAAAGTGAGAAAGTGAAGTAACACTTGGTAGCTTGAAGAAGCTTGAAACCAAGGAGGAAATTAGTCCCACATTGGTACTACTAAGGTGTGTGGAGGACCATGGGTGTTCTTGTGTGCCTCGCGCACACACATGCGCGCCGCCGCCTCGCCTCGCCTCGCCTTTGAAGAAGAGATTTACATGGATCAGCCTGAGGGGTTTGTTGCATCTGACAATTAAAGGAAAGTTTGTAAGTTAATCAAGTCCCTTTACGGCTTGAAACAAGCTCCCAGGGATTTGCATTAAAAGTTTGATGAAACTGTTTTGCCGTTCGGTTTTATTATTAATGAAAGTGACAAGTGTGTCTACACCAAAGTTAAGGATAGTGAATGTATAATTGTATGCTTATATGTGGATGATATTTTGTTGTTTGGAACCAATATTGAGATTACTAATGAGACAAAAGTTTTCTTGAAGAAGCATTTTGAGATGAAGGATATGGGTGAGGCTAGTGTGATTCTTGGACTGAAGTTGACTAAGTCAGCTGAAGGAATAACCTTACCTCAGTCTAATTATATAGAGAAATCTATACTTGAGAATTATGGTTATTCACAGTGTAGAATCGCTAGTACACCCTATGATCCTAAAATTGCCTTAGTCAAGAATTCTTCAGGTGTACCTGTGTCTCAATTAAGGTATTCTCAGATTATTGGAAGTTTGCAGTATCTTGCTAACTGTACTAGACCGGATATTTCATATTTTGTGTCTAAGTTGGCTAGATATAGTAGCTGAACAAACAGAACTCATTGGGATGCTCTTGATAGAGTGCTTAGATATCTGAAAGGCACAATGTACCTAAGTTTACACTACAGGAGATTTCCTGGTGTACTTGAGGGGTACAGTGATGCAAGTTGGATAGCTAAGAAGTTTGGTTCCAATGGAGTGACTGGATATGTGTTCACCTTGGCAGGTGGAGCAATATCCTGGAAGTCAACCAAACAGACTATTGTAACTCGGTCTACTTTAGAGGCTGAGTTGTTGTGCGCTTGATGCCAGGGGGATGGAGGCTGAATGGTTACACGGACTTATGTCCGCTATACCTGTAGTAAGCAAACCGCTTCCTGCTATTGTTATTCATTGTGATAGTCGGACGACTATCGACAAGATTAGCAGTAAAAAGTATAATACAAAAACAAGGAGACACATCCAAGTTAGACTAAAGTCTATAAGGGGTTTAGTGTCTGATAGGATCATAGCTGTTGAGTTCATAGGAACTCAGAATAATACAGCTTATCATTTGACTAAAGGACTGGAACTTCCAGTGGTCCTTAAGTCGAGGTTGGGGGTGGGACTGACAACCCATCGTAGTTCATCAACAGTGGGAACCCAATAAACATGAGAGGAGATCCCTCGAAAGTGTATTCAATGAGGTAATACCAAGCTGTGAGGATGAACTGGTTGTACCTTTGCTACATAGATGATACATTTGTATCGGAGTCTATGCCCTGAAAACCTAAAAGGTACTAATACTCCCAGGATAGCAAGACTTATTTGAACTCTGAATGGGATCAAGTCTTTTGACGAGATGGTGACAGACATCTCTGGAGATGCCCAGCTAAGCGAATGTAATCGTGCGGTCGCAATTAGAGGAAAGGGTTATTCCTTGAAGCATTCGACGAACAGGATGGAGACAAGACCATTAATGTCTCAAAGCCGTAGATTGGCACCATAGCCTTTGACTTGCCGTCTTCTATGGAGTATGATTATAATATAGTACGGATTAAGATTCAAGGTGAAATATTCCATCTGAATCTGGTAATCATCGAAGTAGAGGACTTAGGAGGGTTCAAACCCGGAAGGGTACCGACTCTGAAAACCAAGTCATGATGAGAATATTGTATGCATTTCTATATGGATTTGTGGGGGATTGTTAGAAAATGTTTTATTTTCTTGGTATAATCCACAGAGAAAGTGAGAAAGTGAAGTAAGACTTGGTAGCTTGAAGAAGCTTGAAACCAAGGAGGAAATTAGTCCCCCATTGGTACTCACAAGGTGGGTAGGTGGCTTTATATGATTTCACACACATGAGTAGTGTATAACTACTAAGGTGTGTGGAGAACCACGGGTGTTCTTGTGTGCCTCGCGCACACACACACGCGCGCCGCCGCCTCGCCACGCCTCGCCTCGGGTCGGGTCGAAGGGCGATTTGGGCGAAATGTCTCGCGTCCGCGAGGCGACCTGGCGAGAGAGTATAGGTCAGTTTTGGATCATTACTCACCAGTTTAATGTTTTAATTAATGGGTGATTTAGTAGTGATTTAAAACGGTTTTGACCGCATTTAATGGGGATTAAAAGGTGAGATAATTGCATCAGTTTATATATACCAAAACTGACCGATGCACTGTCTCTGGCTTGAAATCGTTTTGCTTCGAGTATTCTCTCTGTCTCTCTCTCCTAAAATCTGCGCGTGCAGTGGTGTTCTTGACGAACTGAGGTGCTAATTGCTGTTGATTTTCGCCGTTTCTGTGACGACGGAGATCGGAGCTATTTTATCCTGGAAGAATCATCGCCCGTATCCCAATACAGTGTAAGTGGGGGCGATTATCTCTTCAAGAACAGTCAGACCTTCTCCCAAGACCTGATGACTCAACTGACTTTTCCAAATACTATTATAGCGTGGATTAGAGGTATGTCTAATCTGCTTTATTTTCACCAGCTTCTAATGTGTGTACTGTTTACCTTCATGTTTTGTTACCTGCGTTTCTTGGGCCATGTATTGTTAAATAAATTGGCATGTCTAAAATTGATAATTTTAGTGATTAGATCCTACAGACTTGTCTTTTCCCTGGTCCCTTGGCGACAACCGTTGGAATCGTAGCCAAAACGGACTAACTTCTTCCCCCGCCTGGCCCTTCAGCGGCGGTTCCGGCCACCATCCAAGCTGTAGCCAAACCGGACCAACAACTTTGCCCCCTTCCTCTTCCTGGCCCTTCGGCGGCGGAGGCAACGGTTTTGGCCACCATCCAAGCCCTAGCCAAACTGGACCAACAACTTTGCCCAGGCCCTTCGGCGGCGGTTTCGGCCACCATGCAAGCCCTAGCCAAACCTGACAAACTACTTTTCCCCCTTCCGCCTACTGGCCCTTCGGAGGCGGCAGCGGTTTCGGCCACCATCCAAGCCCTAGCCAAACCGGACCAACTACTTTGCCCCCTTACTCCTTCGGGCCCTTCGGAGTCGGCTGCGGAAACAATCCAAACCCTAGCTAAAGAGGACCACCTTCTTTCTCTCTTTCTAGCTCGCTTCCGAAGCCAAACAACACTAGTTTCTCTCCCATAAACAACAACAACAACTCATTCTCCTTCCTGTCGTCTCCATTTCAGAATGCAGAGGTCAAACCGTTTCAGAATGAAGCTAATGTGTCTCATGCAGAGGTCAGCAACGACGATTTAGAGGATGTGATATCATCAATGACTGCTGACAAAGCCTCCATCCTGAGACACATTAAGCGCGTCCAACCTTCGTGTCTTTCCTCGCTTCGTCAGCGGTCGAAGCCTCACAGAGAAGCTGCTTATGACCATCTCGCGCAGTGATTCAAGATTTGAAGACGGCGGTTGACGGGAACTGTGGTATGGATTTCTACAAGGTCATGGATTCATTGTTTGATTTAGAGATTTATGGATTCAGTATGAATTGGCTCCGGCAAGAGGTTTTCCAACTTCGAAGTTTCGTTTAAGACTAATTTAGAGCTCGAGGCGGCAACTGCAAAACTAGTTCATCAATCATAGTACTCTATTTGCATTCTTTGTTTCCCTACTTCTATTCATGTTCCGGTAATTACTAGTTTTTTTTTATGTTTGCGAATTTCTTTGATTAATCGTGCAACAACCTGATTTTATGGTTTCATGGAGCCAGCAAACAAATTTGATCTGTTATTTCTTAGCGAAAACGTTCACAGACTTAAACACATGACCAAGAAAACGCAAGACAATTACACAGGTTGATAAAAGAGAGTTCCTAAGAGCATGATGGAAAAAAGGCAGACTTTGGCCTATGTTTAGACTAGCAAGTAGCAACACATAAGTAATGGAGTGAACGTTAGGACATGAACAACAAGGATATGAATACAAATTTAGAGTCTGTCTGGTAATGCTTTTGCTTGCTCAACTAGTTCTGATCATACCCATCACCCCAAGTGGTGTTTGATGATTCGTGCCAATCGCCGTCCAGCTTAAGATGAGAGATTAGCACAGTCGTCGTCTGGCGTTGGCTTTGGAGAGGGAAGGAAGAGTTGCCTTGAGCTGGCAAGATTCCTGATTTTGACTTCACAACGCGGATAAAAAGTTGGGTAAAAGATACTTTCACACCTAAGTTTTGGCACAAAGACACTTTCACCCTTGTAGTTTGAGAAATGACACTTCACCCCTTTTGTATGTCAGATACCATCAGGATACTGCACCCTGATTTTGTCATTACATGTTCTCAGATGGAACATTTGTCTACTAGATTATTATTAGTGACAATTCCAACCCTAGACTAACAACGTCAAAATTAAGGTTTGCAGGTGTCCTAAAAATTCAAACTTGACCGTTTCTGTTTAAGCTCATCTCTGGTTTTCCTCAATCTCAATTTCATGCAGTTTCAAAAAAAAGAAACAAAAAAAAAATAAATAAACAAAAAACAAAAAACCAACAGTTTACATATTAATACATGTTATTACTTTGAAGTAAATTCTTAACTTAATATCAAATATACTGTAATTTTATTATTATTTTTCATACTTTTTACACATCTTTATATTGTATTTGGGGTACAAGATGTTTATGCAATACACTTTAAACTATTTCATATTGTTTACCCGTTTTAGCTTTGTTTGGCTTGTTTTTTTCTACAGTTTGTATTCAGTTCAACGTAGCTCGGTGGGATTTGAATTGTCTATTTTCGAATATACACTCGCATTTTTAGAAAACGCGCTAGGTAAACTAAACGCTAGCATAATAGCATCAGCAAGGCCGCAAAGTACTTAGCAAAGCATCAGCAAGCCCGCCAAGTACTTAGCGAGCAATTTGGGTGACTAACAAATAATACCAATAGACAACTTTTCCAAAATCAGGCCCGTCTGATAAATGGAGAATTAATTCGTCAAATTCAGAAAAACAGTTTCGGTCAAAACGCAGAATTAGAGGCAGAATTGAAGGATTGAAGATCCGGTTCGAATCATACATTCTAAAAGGAAACCGTGACTTGTCATGGGCACCGCCTTAATTTGGCCAAAATCGACTGTTTAGGGGTTGAAATTGTCATTTTTTTTTAATTTGCAGAATATTTCTTTCTTTAATTAGGATGTTAATTTAAACCAGATTTGGGTAAAATTTTTAGCTGAGTATTCTATTAGGTTAAAATTATTATTTAGCATTAATGTTAGGATTTTATCATATTTGGAATATTAGGATTTTTCAGCTATTTAAGTTCGGCTTCTGGACAGGTTTTTATATGTTATGGTGTATAGATTTATTTTCGAACCTTAGAGACGTTTGCTCTCGGTTTATTCCTTTCTATTCGTTGCTTCTTGCTGCTCCCAAAAACGCCCGATTCACTCCAGCGTTAGTTGGTATCAAAGCTAAGAGCTTCGTGGGAAGAAGATCGTCATAACCATGGTGCGTTGACGACCTGGAAGTTGTGGGCAGGTTCCGCCTGAGGAAGCCCCCGATGGAGACGTAACGTCCAAAACGTTATGATGATAAAAGATCTGCAGATGCAACAACGGGATCTGCAGAGGCAAATTACATTGTTATCCCAGCGCCTAGTAGTGTGGGATTTGCCGGGACAAGTTACAAAGCTAAACCGAGGCTTGGCGGCGCAGAATTGCAAAGATGGCTAGTTCTTTGATCGTTACTCGCAGCCCACGTTCGAGATCCGCTATAGCGGCGATTCCCTAATCGGAAGGAGCGTTATGGAGGAGCGAGTTTCAAGAATGATGTGCCAGATCATTCGGGTATGTCACAGTCCAGTAATTGTTTTGATTTTCTTGACGAAAAAGAAGATTTAATTGTTGATGATTTCAAATATAATTCCTATGATGCAATTTTTGTTGATGGTAATTTATCTTCAAGTGAATGCGTTGCGGATAGGTCTAAACCTCCAATTTATGACGATTATAGAGATGATGAGGAGGCTTTAATTGTGGAAGATGATGAGCACTCTTTTTCAATGTCCCTAATCACTTTGAGGCAATTTCATATCCTTCCCAAGTTAATAGCCCATCAAGTACTTTTATTGAAGACAGAGTCTCATATGAAGACGAAGAGAAGAAGATTGAATTACGGACATCCTTAATTTTTGCGATCAAGCCACCGTTGTTCTATTGTGATCCATTCTTGGTGGAGCTCTGTTCAAGAGCCTATATTGAACTCGAGGAAGAGTTCTTTTGGAGTGGGGGTGACTGATGCAGGAGAAAAATTGAGAATTAATTCGTGAAGTTCAGAAAAACAGTTTCGTTCAAAACACAGAATTATAGGCAGAATTGAAGGATTGATGATCTGGGTTGAACCATACATAATTTTGAGTGGAAACAACATTCTAAAAGGAACCTATGACTTGTCACGGGCACCGCCTTGATTTGGCCAAAATCGACTGTTTAGGGGTCGAAATCATCAGTTTTCTATTTTTCAGAATATTTATTTCTTTAATTAGGATGTTTTTTAAACCGGATTTGGGTAAATCTTTTAGCTGAGTATTTTACTAGGTTGGAATTATTATTTAGCATTAATGTTAGGATTTTATCATATTTGGATTAATTAGGACTTTTAAGCTATTTAAGTCCGATTTATGGACATATTTTGATATGTTATAGAGTATAGATTTCTTTTCGAACCTTGGAGAAATTTGCTCTCGGTTTATGCCTTTCTATTCGTTGTTTCTTGCTGCTCCCAAAAACGTCCGATTCACAACGGCGTCATCGTCTATGCCTAAGTCAACTGCGCCCTGAAAATAGACTCATCAAAGTTAAGTTAAAGACCATCACTTTGAATCAAGTCATCCATCACCTCGCCAGCATGTTGGAGTTGAAGGATTTGTCTTCTAAAGCGTGCCGGTTGCCATATCTTGATGAGGAGTTTTTTCCATCCCTCGTCCTCATCCCTCGCCCCTTCTAGAAGCAGCTGCTTGCGGCGTCCCAACCCTAGCTCTTGACACCATTGCTTCTCTTTTGAAAATTTACCTTCATCCTCCTACTCCCGAAAATACACAAGTTAACACCGAGTGCATGTTTGACATTGCTGTTTTTAATCAACTTTGATTAAAAAATTGTGTGTTTTTTTAAACTAATTTGGTATACATGTTTTTTTGCGTTTAAAAACAAAAAAATACTGAAAAACAGCTGTTAAAAAAAACTGCAAATGTGATATTTTGTGTGTGTTTTTCTTTATACTCTTGGTGTTTAAAGACATTTCAACTATGATTAGATGCAAAAAAATATCAAATATATGTCGGTATTGTACGTAATAATGATATTCAAGCAAATTAACATTAAAATTTAGTAATTTTGTCAAATATATTTTTTATTTTAAACACTGTTTTTAAACGGATACTAAACATGTTTTTTATTATGTTTTAAACGTGTTTTTTCGTCACGTTTATTTTTCACTGTTTTTCTTGTTTTTAAACGAATACCAAACAAGCTCTGAAAGTAACTAAGAAAGCTCAAGAATTGATCCACAATCACTACTTTAACTGGTACATGATAGAGGTAGCTTATTGTTTCATGATACACGTATCAAATCAGTCACTTTTCAATATGATCATGCATATGCAAGTTTTTCATCGATTTTATTATCCTCATGAAGCGCGCTAGGAGCGTAAACTTAATGGTTGGTTTAGATAAATATAAGGGATTGTATATAAGAAAGGGTATAAATTGTGGGCAAAATATGAATTCTCTCTTTAGTTCTTTGCTATGTGAAGATCACATAAATAATGCTAGATGCAGTTCACCTAAATTGCTACAAGAAGTCTCTACATCTCTAGATCGGTTCAATCGGTGCACTCGTATTTGTTCATGTTGTTCGACCTGGATCTCAAGCTCAAGTTTCCCTCGCAAGGATTTTATTATTAAATGCATCGACAGTTCTCAATAATTACCCCCTAAAATTTATTTTTCTTTAGAGAAAATGTAATTACGTAAAATAATTTCTTTACTAAGAGGAATTTTTCAAAAATTAAAGTTTGATCAAATAACTGTTTGCAGGGCAAATTTCAAAAACAAAAAAGCAAAAAAGGAAAGAAAAACTAATTGTACGGCAAGAATGTGATTTTTGTTTTAGGATAAGCTAGAATGTGATTGGCTATTGACTAGTTTTACGTAAAACAGAGTCCTTACACCGCCCGGACACATGTAGCCTAAACCCCCACGCACAGCCATCGTAGTATAAATATAAAGACTACAAACCCCTCCTGAATCACAGAGTAGGAAGCCACAGAGAAGAATAACCTCTTAGGAATCACCAGTCATCCATAATGTCCTACTCATTCCCCGTTGGAGACTTGTCTTACCCCTGGTGGACCTATGGAGCTGCCGGCGGCGACGGCGCTAACTATTGGAATTCTAGCGAAAACGGACTAACTTCTTTCCTTACCCCCGCCTGGGGCTTCGGCGGCGGCTACTATCCAAGCCCTAGCCAAACCGGACCAACTTCTTTCGCCGGGTACTTCGGCGGCGGCGGCTACCATCTAAGCCCTAGCCAAACCGGACCAACTTCTTTCCCCCCGTCGCTCCAAATCCTCCCTCCGCCCGGACCTTCCCCCTCCTGGCCCTCGGCCGGAGGCGGCGGCGGCAGCCACCATGCAAGCCCTAGCCAAACAGGACCAACTACTTTGCCCCCTTCCGCCTCCTGGCCCTTCGAAGGCGGCAGCGGTTTCGGCCACCATGCAAGCCCTAGCCAAACAGGACCAACTACTTTGCCCCCTTCCTCCTCCTGGCCCTTGGGAGGCGGCGGCGGCCATCCAAGCCCTAGCCAAACCGAACCAACTACTTTGCCTCCTTCCTCCGGAGGCGGTGGCGGCAACCATCCAAACCCTAGCCAAAACGGACCACCATCTTCTAGCTCGCTGCCAAACCCAAACAACACTAATTTGTCTCCCATAAACACCAACACATCATCCTTCTTAAAGTCTCCTAGTACTACTACTACTACACACGATGGTACTTTTCATGTTGCTCCCAAATTCATGGAACGTGGTCGCGTTACGATATCTCCAGAGGAAGACGCTTTGAAATCTAGAACACCACCATCCTCTCTTACTCACCCACCACCGCCGCCTCCAGTCGTCCACAAAGTCACCGCTCTCGCCGCCAGCCCAAGTTCTTCTTATTCTCCACAGCCACCTGTTCAAGACTCTGTCATTGATGATTTTGAGGATGTGATATCATCAATGAATGCTGATAAAGCCTCCATTCTGAGAAACATCAAACGCATCCAACCTTCGTGTCTTTCCTCGCTGCGTCTGCGATCGAAGCCTCACATAGAAGCTGCTTACGACCATCTCGCGCAAGTGATTCAAGATTTGAAGGCGGCGGTTGACCGGAACTGTAGTGTGGATTCCTTCGACAAGGTCTTGGCTTCATTGGATGATTTGGAGATTTACGGATTCGCTATGGGTTGGCTCCGGGAGGAGGTTCAGCAACTTCAGCAGAGGAAAATGATGGGCCCGGCGGAGAAGGAAGCCAAGCGCAAGGCGATGCGGAAGGCTGCCATAGATGAGCTTCGCAAGGCCTGCATGGAGCGGATGGCGGCCATTGATGCTGAATTGGCTAAAGACGAGGCCGCGGTGGCGGCAACTGCCAAACTATTTCATCAATTATAGAGTAATCTATTTGCATTCTTTGTTTCCCTACTTCTTCTATTCGTGTTTTAGTAATTACTAGTATTTTTTTTTTTTTTCTGTTTGGAACCACCTGATTGATGATTTTTTGGAGCCAGCAAACAAATTTGAGCAGTTATGTTTCGGTAATTACTAGTATTTTTTTCTGTTTCGAACCACCTGGTTGATGATTTCTTGGAGCCAGTAAACAAATTTGAGCTGTTATGTTTTGGTAATTACTAGTATTTTTTTCTGTTTGGAACCACCTGGTTGATGATTTCTTGGAGCCAGTAAACAAATTTGAGCTGTTATTTCTTAACAAAATGTTCACATACCAAGAAAACACAAGACAATTACAGAAGTTGATAACAGCGATTCTAAGAGCATCTCAAACAGATGGCGCCCTATGTTTTAGGCTCCAAAATCCTAGAGTAAAATATGGCCAATATTTATGCACAACTTAAATGCTGGCCTAAAATTTAGGACATGAACAAATTAAGTCCAAAGAACAATTTCTTGTTATGATGATCCTCCTCCTGCATCGGAGTTTCTTTCTGACTTATTCAGAGCTCGAGACAGGTGGCAACAGCAAAACATGTTCTAGTGATTACTAGTTTTCTTCCATCCAGCAAACAAATTGGAGCCGTTCTTTCTTTAAGAAACACGTTCACAGACCCAAACACATGACAAGAAAATAGAAGACAAGTACACAGGTTGATAAAAGAGATCCTAAGAGCATCTACAACATATGTAGGAAAACAAAGTTTGGCCTAAATATTTAGGCAAGCTCATCATGGACCAGCAACTCAAAACTGCTTGAGTAAAATTTTAGAATACTAACAAATTTAGTACAAAGAACGTTTTGCTGTTGTAGACGGGCTAAAGATATTTGAAAATACCCTCAATGTCAAGTTCATCTCTAAAATTGTCTGTACCTCGGTGCGTGATAACTTGGAGGAAAGCCTCCTTTAGACGTGGATCTAGTGCAAATCCTACTTCAGCTGCCAAACACTCCTCATACACTGCCTAAAATACATTAAATAATTTTCAAGTTTACTGAAAGCACTGATCATGTCATTGCCGTTCTCATGTGTAAACATATATATTCATTAACTTGAGAGAAATGAAAGCTAACCTGAAAAGGGAAGAGATTATGAGTATGATGCTTGGGAATAAGATTATCCTCCATGTACTGGTAGTGTTGTTGGACAGAGGATAGCATATCCTCTTCAGATGGGAGATCCAATCTACCAGATAAAACACTTGCTATCCACTTTGATTGAAGCTCCCTTATAAGAAAACCAAGACCCTGCATTCATGCATTTTTCCCATAATAGCAGATTAAATAGCAGTTGAAATCTAGCGTAGTAAAATTGAAGAAATCAGAAGATCATATTTACATATATACCCTGTCCGGTATTCCAACAAAAGAGAGGTAAGGAGCAAGCTTTGGTGGGAAGACATGTTTATATAGAGGTCCAACTCGGTTGTCATCAACGATCACGATTCCATCTGTTTCCAGAAAGGGGCAATTGACCTTATACCTGTACAAGTTACAATAAAAATTGTGCAGGCGTATGATAATTCATAACGGAAAGAAGAAGAAAAAAACCCAAAATTTGTCTAATGATATTTTTGCTGAAAACCATTATGCAAGGCAAGGAAAATAAGAAAAATAAAATAAAGCTTGCATCATATTATGTTTACCCTGTACAGTGGAGAATGGTATCGGCACTAACCGATGACATTTACTATCTGCAGTAAAAATTACCGGTACGATCTTAAGCTAGCTTATTATATGAATAATAAAATGTGTATTGTTAAAGACGTGAAGTTGAGAGAAGACACCTTAGAATGCTGCCATAAGTTGTTGGTACTATTATTAAGTTTTGAGAATTGAACATCTGGTGATCTCGAAGAAAGATGAACTTCTTTAGCGAGCGACGCTATTTCTCTAGATATCTCTGTTGCACTCTGTCCACTACCGATCACAATCACAACCTAATTTTCAAAGTACTCGATCTATTAGCAAGTGAAAAGTTAACATGGAAATTTCACAATAATTGTTCAAACCTGGTCTCGAAATGGTTCTGGGTAGCGATAATTGTGGCTGTGCACATGCTTTCCAGGCCATTTTTCCATACCTGTTCATCACATCAGAAAGTGAATGCCAACTCTTTTAGGAGCTGGTTCGTGTCGCGTAGTTTGCTAAACAAATATCATAATAATTAAGTAAAAGCATTGAAGAGCATTTACCTGTAAAATTTGCCAATTTGGGTTCAGAGTAGTGACCATTGCACACCACCACAGCCTGGAAGAATTCCTCCCGAGTTGACTCAGTACGCTTTCTTGACTCAACAACCCACTGATCATCATTCCTCAACTCAACTCGGTTGACTTCCGTGTTAAACCGGATCAACTCAATGATTCCAGAATCAATGGCGAAGCCATTGATGTACCTCAGCACTTCCTCATGCCTAGGGAAAGTCCGCGGATCGCCGTTTTCTTTGACGGAAAACGGGTAATCCGAGAATTCCATGAGTTTCCGGGGGACGTTGGTGCGGAGGGACAAGTATATGCTGCTATGAACAGTCTCTCTGTTTGAGTCAACGCCGAGTGGATCTGACTCGACTCGCGGGTCATAGACCCACGTTCCACCGAGTTGGTCTCCTTTTTCAAAGACCACAGCTCGGTGGCCTTGTCTCTGGAGCTCGCGGGCTGCCACCAGGCCCGATATTCCGGCCCCGATCACAGCCACCTTCAGAGACCGTCCCAGGTGTTTTTTTATGCGACGAAATAATGTTTTTGTTCACAATCATAATGTAGTTAGTTATCTACCGTATCGGGCTATTCGGTAACGGTAACAGTCGTCTGCGAAACCGTTTCTCCCGATACGGTACAGAGGTGAATGATCCAGGGCCGGATCTAAACGTTTGGGTGCCCTAAGCGACCACCAGGTAAGGGGCCATATATACATATAAGGAGCTTATATATAAACGCAAACTTCAAATTTTATAAATTACATAAAGAATCTATGAACCTTCACTTGACAAAGGCTATCAAAACAGACAAGAGTAAACTGCCTAAATGCAAACTAACTCGAATTTATTTTCATAAAGTGACTCACAAATTCGTATAACTTTCTTGAAACACCGATTGTCTGGGCCTTCAACAGCTAAGGTGTCATGAACTTTAATTGATAGGGGATAGCGTATCAATATTATTTAGTTATTTATTAGTTAATGAGTTATTGTTTATTTAATTATTAATATTTAGTATTTATTTAGTTAGCCCGTAGAGTAGGCCCGTTAGGTTAGGGTTAGGCTTAGGTTTATCAGTTTATTTATTTAAGCACTGTAATCTTTCAGCATTATTCAAGCAATGAAATAACAACCATCTCTCAACCCTAAATCTCTCCTACTCTCTCATATCAAGATTCTTACTCTCGTCTTCTCTAAATTCTCCTCTAAATCTGTTAATTTTTCTATTATTGATATGTTTATCATATCAACTTTACACAAAAGTTCCCTGATATGAGCAAATCAACAATTTGACAAAGTCTGTGACTAACAAAACAAATTGACACACACCTATTAAGTGCCATAACAATTAACAAAACTGTTTAATAAACTGTGCTGATAGTATATTTGAAACACTTATTCACTATTGTGTTTGATATTGTTTCAAAAAACAAACAAAAACTTTTTGCATAACAATTTGTAAATGAGAGGGAACTCTTCTTCTACGCTAATTACCTCTTAAGTTCGAACTTAGAGCTTTATTGGATATTGGAATTGAGGTGAAACAACCGGAAAAATACCCAAATCAGAGCTATCCAAACCAGTGCTGGTTTCAAACAAACTTTGAAGATGATGAGGGTAAGGAAAAATCCCCAAATGAAAGCCCCGATCCTGAAATTCTGTTCATCAAATATGAACTCAAATCTTCAATTTTAAGGTAGTTTGATCGCCAAACATAAATTGAGAAGATTATTTTTTTTGTTTCATAAATTGGAGGAACTGTGATCTAGTGAGACCATTTAACAGGTGATTCATTGCACAGTTAGTTGGGGTAGAGTTATATTATAGTGAATAATGAAAACGACTGTTAAAACGACTATAATTTAACCGCTGCTGGCGGTTTCTCTTGGCGGGTGATCTATAATTCCCTTTGTAAGCCCTCAATGACAACTAAAGTCTGTCTGGGATAAGGCAGCCTGCCTTCCCCCTAAACTTTTGAAACTTTGGAGAGATATTAGGATCACGATTCTTGATAGGAACTTATTGATTTTCTACTAATATAGAATATCACGTTAATAATATTAGATTGAGTAACACTTCCCTACCCCTAAGCAGCCACATAAGTAGGGTAACGTTAAAGCCGGCCCTGAGTTCACACACACAAAAGAAAAAAGAAAAGAAAATGAAAAGAAAAGAAAAAGTGAAAAACTACTGACCTTTGAGGAGACGAAGAACCCCAAATCGAAAGCCTGGAAGCCCTTTGGTTGAGGGGAGACTGTAGACTGCAGAGGAAGGGCGAGACGGAGAGAGCAATCATCCCGTTCTTCAAGCAGGTTCTCCCTCTCTGTTTCTCTGTTTCTTCATTTGGCGGCTGTGGTACTGAAACATACCACTATTGGAAAGAGTTTGGTACTTTGATGGGTAAACAAAACAACCATATTTGTGTTACCACTCTGTCTTACCTACTTTCACCTCTATTCATTAGTTCACTTTGACTAGGTGATTTGGATAACAAAATGATACAATTTTTAGATAATTTTTATGGTGTTATAGAGTAAATTTGCTCTAGATTTCCTTGGGGTTGAATTTGGAGAGGGAAGAGTTGCGTTGAGCTCTCAAAGATTTCCTGATTTTGACTTCACAACGCAGATTAAAAGTAGGAGGGTAAAAGATATTTTCACCCCTCAGTTTTGGTACAAAGACACTCTCACTTTTTCTAGTTTGGGGAAAGACATTTCACCTCTTTCTTGTGTGTGAGACATCAGAATACTTGCACCCCTGATTTTGTCATTACATGTTCTCTGATGGAATGTTTGTCTAATAAGTTATTATCAGTGACAAACCCAACCTCAGACTAGCAACGTCGCAATTATGGAGTGTATGTCTCTTGAAAAACCAAAATTTGATTTTTTTTCGTTCTCAATTTCATCCGGTTTAGTTAAAAAGACAGTTTACATATTAATGCATGTTATTACTTTGACATCCTTAACCTAAAATCAAATTGACAGTACATGTTGGAGTTGAGGATTTGTCTTCTGAAGCGTGCCATGCCTTGATGAGGAGGTTTTCTTTCCCCGTCCTCCTCCCTCGCCGTCTCTAGAAGGAGCTGTTCTACTGCGTGCGGCGTTGCAACCCTAGCTTCGCACGCCACGGTTTCTCTCTCGAAAATTTACCTTCACCCTCCCACTCCCAAAATTACACAAGCTAACAATGAAAATAACTAAGAAAGCTCAGGAATAGATCTGCCATCACCCCTATAACTAGTACTTGAAATATGACAGAGCTAGCTTATTGTTTCATGGTACACGTATCATATCAGGATGCTATCAATGTTCAATATAATCATACATATGTCATATAATGCATATACAAGTCCTTCATCAATTTCATTTTATTCATGGAACATGGTGTGCTCACGTACGCGCGCAGCTAGGAGTGTAGACTGAACGGCTAGTTAAGATAAATATAAAATATTGAATTTAAGAAGTGGTATAAATTGTAGGCAAATATGAATTGTTTCATCAGTTCTTTCCACAATTTATGTAAAAATTACATAGATAATACTAGATCCAATTCACCAATATTGCTGCAAGAAGTTTCTACCTCTCTAGATCGATTCAATCCTTGCACTCGTATTTGTTCATTGTTGTTCGAGCTGGTTCTCAAGCTCAAGTTTCTCTAGCAACGACTATATTATTATTTTTTTCAACAGTTATGTAATCACTCCCTAAAATTAATATTTTTCTTTGAAAGAGTGTAATTACGTAAATAATTTCTTTACCAAGAGGAATTTTACAAAAACTAAAGTTTGATCAAATAACTGTTTGTACTAAATACGTTAATATTTGGCAAAAAAAATATAAAATACATTAATAAACATGGACAATCTGGGTTGGGCTGAATCTTATATCTTTATTATGGGCCGGAGCCCGAATTAAAATTCGGCTGATATATTTGGTCCGGGTCCGTACGAAATGCATAAATATGCTGCCGAAGCCCGAATTAAAATCGGTCTGGGCTCGGGTTGGGTCCGATCGACTTGCAGTCCTAGTTTGTAGGACTAATTTTAAAAATAACAATTGTACCGCAAGAATGTGACTGACTATTGACTAGTTTTACTGAAAACAGAGTCCTTACACCGCCCCGCGAACACATGTAGCCTAAACCTCACGCACAACCATCACACTATAAATATAAGGAGTATAAACCCCCATAAATCACAGAGTAAGGAAGCCAGAGAAGAATAATCTCCGAGGAGTCACCATTCACCAGTCATCCATAATGTCCAACTTAGGAGACTTGTCTTTCCCCTGGTCCCTTGGCGACGACCGTTGGAATCGTAGCCAAAACGGACCAACAACTTTGCCCCCTTCCTATTCCTACTCCCGGCCCTTCGGCGGCGGTTTCTGCTGGCTGTAGAACCGACGCGACTTGTTGTATTTTGGAGGGGAATCGCCAGAACCCGGCAGCATAGTGGGGGCGATTTATCCCTTAAAGAAAACGTTCATCGTGCCTCAAGTCCTGTTTTCTTCCACCATCCATTATACTCGGCGTAAAAAATTTAAGGGATAAATCGTACAACAATGGAGACTGGAGGAAAGACTGCAACTTTTAAAATGATGAATCAAGACTTCGTCAAACTGGACCGGTTTGATGGCACCAATTTCACCCGTTGGTAAGACAAGTTGATGTTTCTACTCACTGCATTGTAGGTGGCATACGTTCTGGACGAAAATTTGCAGCCAATACCAGAACCAAAGGACGACGACACTGACGAATTGAAGGCGCAGCGAACGAAGAGGGAGGAGGACGAACTGGTTTGCATAGGACACATTCTCAACACACTGTCGGATCGTTTATACGATCTATTCACATCAGAGAAGTCACCAAGCAAAATCTGGAAGACGTTGGAGAACAAATACAAGGCTGAAAAGCAAGGATCATATAAGTTTCTTATTAAGAATTTTTTTGATTTTACTATGGATGATAGTTCTCCCATTCTCGATCAGGTTTACAAATTCCAAATCCTCGCTAATAAACTTCGAGATCTCAAGATTGTTGTTTCTGATGAGTTGTTAGTGGGGGATATTATTGCCAAACTTCCTGAAAGTTGGCATAAATACATGAAGGAACTTCTTCACACCAAGGGAAGACTTCAAACTTGAACAACTTCAGAAACATCTCCGAATCGAAGAAGAAACTCAAATCCAGAAAAGAAACCTGGCGGGTCCTTCTAGTTCTAAAGTGAACTTCGTGGATGACCAAGGTAGAGCGGGAAAGAAGAGGAAGTTCGATGAAACGGGTTCCAATCCAAATACTGCTACCAAGAAGAACAAGAAGAATATGAAATGTTACAATTGCGGCAAGAAGGGACACATAAAAAAGGAATGCAACAAGCCTAAGGTTCAGAATGGGAATTCCAAAGACAATTCTAACGGAAATTCCAAACAGGCTAATGTCATTGAGAGTTCAGTTTCTGAATTAGTCGCCATGGTTTCCGACATGCATATTGGCATGATTATGGAATTGAACATTGCGTCTGAAGATGCTTCTTATGATTGGTGGTATGATTCTGGTACTATTTTCCATGTTTGTAACAACATGTCGCTTTTTGTGCATTATGAAGAGACTCCCAACGAACGTGAAGTTCTTGTGGGAAATCACAATGCAGCCAAGGTTCTCGGAAGGGCAATATTCAAATCCAATTCACTTCCGGGAAGAAGTTGATCCTGCAGAATGTTCTCTATGTTCCTGAAATCAAGAATAATTTGGTGTCGGCTAATTTTCTTTGTAAGAACGGCTTTAAAGCTGTGATTGTGGCTGACAATGTAATTTTATCTTAGGCTGGCATGTTTTTTGGAAAGGGCTATGCTTGTAATGGGATGTTTAAGTTATCTATTAATGAAATAAATGCTAGTTCTATATACATGATTGACTCTATTTCTTTATGGCATTCTCGTTTGGCGCATTTAAATTTTAGATCGTTGAAATTCACTCGAAAAGATGGTTTGATATCTTGCACTAGTAATCACGACTCTAAATGTGAAATTTGCACACAAGCGAAAATGACTAAGAAATCTTTCCCAAGTGTGGAAAGAAAATCACAACTTCTAGAACTTCTGCATTCTGATATTTGTGAATTAAATGTCATAGTTACTAGAGGTGGGAATAGGTATTTCATAACATTTATTGATGATTGTTCTAGATATACCTATGTTTATCTGATGGAAACTAAGGATGAGGCTTTTGAAAAATTTAAGTGTTATAAGGCTGAAGTTGAGAATCTCATGGAAAGGAAAATTAAAACTCTCTGTAGCGATAGAGGCGGTGAATATTTTCCTCATGAATTTTCAGCGTTTTGTGAAGAGCAAGGTATTGTACATCAAACTAGTGCAACATACATGCCACAACAAAATGGTTTGGCTGAGAGAAAGAATAGGACGCTAGTGGATATGGCCAATTCTATGCTCTTGAACACAAAATTAAAATCCTCCTTGTGGGGTGAAGCATTACTTACCGCCTGTTATTTGCATAATAGAACTCATTCACGGAAATCAAAAGTTTCACCTTACGAAGTATGGAAAGGCAGAAAACCAAACTTGAAGTACCTTAGGGTATGGGGATGCATGGCGTTTTATCGCGTTACAGACCCTAAGAGAACAAAACTAGGGCCAAGAGCTCTCAAGAGCGTGTTTGTTGGATATGCCGAAAACTGAAAGGCATATAGGTTATTGGATTTAGAATCCATTGTGATAGTGGAATCAAGGGACGTAAATTTTTTTGAAAATAAATTTATCGATGATTCCAACTCGTCAAAACCTACTCCAACAATGAATCCTGACCTATCTCTTGGAAATAAGAGAAAGACTTCCGATGATACTGAACCTCCTCGGAGAAGTCAAAGGGCACGGAAGAAAAAGGATTGGGCCCTGATTTTGTCTCACCAGATTCTCTTGTATTTCTTATGGAAGGAGATAGAGAAACTGTCCTGAATAAAATTCCTATTGCACTCGATAGGGAAGATGATCCAAAAACATTCTCTGAAGCTATGGCTTCTAGAGATTCAGGTTTTTGGAAAGAGGCTATAAACGACAAAATTGACTCGATATTATCAAATAATACTTGGACATTAGTCGATTTACCTCCGGGATCAAAACCTATTGGGTGCAAATGGGTGTTTAGAAGGAAGTATAATTCCGATGGGTCACTACAAACCTTTAAAGCTAGATTGGTATCAAAGGGTTTTAAGCAGAAAGGGGGTATTGATTATTTCGATACCTATGCACCCGTGGCCAGAATAACATCCATTAGAGTGTTGATGTCACTTGCCTCCATTTTTAATTTGCATGTACACCAAATGGATGTTAAAAATGCCTTCCTAAATGGTGAATTAGATGAAGAAGTGTATATGGAAAAACCGGAAGGATTCGTGATGCCAAATAACGAAAAGAAGGTTTGCAAACTTGTCAAGTCCTTGTATGGGTTAAAGTAGGCACCGAAACAATGGCATGAAAAGTTAGATGCTGTTACTTTATCCCATGGATTTAAGCATAACCATGCGGACAAATGCATATATTCAAAATTTACGGATCGTTATGGTGTTATCATTTCTCTATATGTGGACGTATGCTTATTTTTGGGACTAAAATGGAAGGGATTTCGGAAACTAAGAAATATTTGACCTTCCAATTTAAGATGAAGGATCTTAATGAGGTTGTTACTATCTTAGGTGTCAAGGTGAAGAAACATAATGGGGGTTACGCTTTATGTCAATCTCATTACATTGAGAAGTTGCTTCTTAAATTCAAACATTTAGGATTTAAAGAAGCTAACTCACCTTATGATTCTTCGGTAAAATTCACTGAAAATGATGGCAGAGCGGTTGCTCAATTAGAGTATGCTAGTGTCAGATGTATGCAATGCATTGCACTCGACCTGATATTTCCTTCACAGTTTGTAAACTCGCAAGATACACAAGTAATCCTAGTGTATCTTGCGAGTTTACAAACTGAACATTTGAGAATCTTACGAAACATTGCAAACTCTGATCTTTATACTTATACTCTGTTACTGTTTAAATTACTTCAAATGTAAACCCCATAACCTTTCTTAGCCGTTCTGCTTTACATGCTAAGGTGTATATTCACTCTGTTTTTACTGATACTCGGAAAACTGCGGTCTTGTGTCTTTTAATTCTCCCGCAGGTATATGAATAATTTGCATGGGGTAACGTGCTGGACTCACGATTCGTTCTCACCTGCAAACAGTATCAATTAGTAATTAACCGTAGAGCAAACTTTTGGTGTAATATCTCTTTTGCTAGGCTTGTTGTCCTGTTTGGACTCAGCCACAAACAATGTTATCGTGTAAACTTTTAATCACTAGTTTGGATGTTTCTTTTCACTTTCTTGTTACTAATACTCCTTATACGAAAGGGTAATTCCCTGTATGGAGGACACTACCCCGATCTCCCGTCCCTCTGGAAATCGAGGGTGTTACAATTACTCAGGTTGATAAAAGATATCCTAAGAGCATCTCAAACAGATGGAAAAATGCAGACTTTGGCCTATGTTTAGACTAGCAAGTAGCAACACATAAGTAATGGAGTGAACTTTAGGACATGAGCAACAAGGATATGAACCACAAATTTAGAGTCTGTTTGCTAATGCTTTTGCTTGCTCAACTAGTTCTGATCATACCCATCACCCCAGTGGTGTTTGATGATTCTTGCCGGAATCAGATCGCCGTCCAGCTTAAGATGAGAGATTAGCACAGTCGTCGCCGGCGATGGCGTTGAATTTGGAGAGGGAAGGAAGAGTTGTGTTGAGCTCGCACGATTCCTGATATTGACTTCACAACGCGGATGAAAAGTAGGGTAAAAGATATTTTCACACCTAAGTTTTGGCACAAAGACACTTTCACTCCTCGTAGTTTGGGAAATGACACTTCACCCCTTTTGTATGTGAGACATCAGGATACTGTACCCCTGATTTTGTCATTTTATATTCTCATATGGAATATTTGTCTACTAGTTTATTATCAGTGACAAACCCAATCCCAGACTAACAACGTCACAATTAAGGTTTTTTGGTGTCTTAAAAATTCAAACTTGACCGATTTTGCTCAAGCTTAGCTAGCTTTTCTCAATCTCAATTTCATGCAGTTTCAAAAAAAAAAAAAAAAAAAAAAAAAAAAAAAAAAAAAAAAAAAAAAAAACAACGAATAGTTTACATATTAGTACATGTTATTACTTTGAAGTCAATTCTTAACTTATTGTTATACCGTAATTTTATTATTATTTTTCATACTTTTTACACATATTTATATTACATTTTGGGTACAAGATGTTTATGCAATACAATTTAAACTATTTGATATTGTTTACCCGTTTTAGCTTTGTTCGGGTTGTTTTATTTTTTCTCCAGTTTGTATTAAGTTCAACTTAGCTCGGTTCGATTTGAATTTTCTATTTTCGAATATACACTCAGCATTTTTAGAAAACGCGTTAGGTAAACTAAACTCTAGCATAATAGCATCAGCAAGCCCGCAAAGTACTTAGCGAGCAATCTGGGTGACTAACACAGAAGACCAATAGACAACTTTTCCTAAATCATGCCCGTTTGATCCAGGAGAAAAATGAAGAATTAATACTTCAAGTTCAGAAAAACTGTGTCGGTCAAAATGCATAATTAGAGGCAATTTGAAGGATTGAAGATCCGGGTCGATCCATACATAATTTTGAGTGGAAACGACATTCTAAAAGGAACCTGTGATTTTTCACGGGCACCGCCTTGATTTGGCCAAGATCGACTGTTTAGGGGAAGAAATCGTTAGTTTTCTATTTTTCAGAATATTTCTTTCTTTAATTATGATGTAATTTAAACCAAATTTTGGTAAATCTTTTAGCTGAATATTTTATTAGGTTAAAATTATTATTTAGAGCTTCGTGGTATCAGAGCTCAGAGCTCCGTGGGAAGAAGATCGTCATAACCATGGCACGTGGACGACCCTGAGGTTGTGGGCAGGTTCCGGCTGAGGAAGCCCCCTGATGGAGACGTAACGTCCAAAACGTTATGATGATAAAAGATTTGCAGAGGCAACAACCGGATCTGTAGAGGCAGATTACAGTGCTAGCCCGTCGCCTAGTAGTGAGGGATTTGCAGCGACAAGTTGCAAAGCTAAACCGACGCTTGGCGTCGCAGAATTGCAAAAGATCGTGAGGTCTTTGATGTTACTCGCAGCTCGCGTTCGAGATCCGCTACGGCGGCGATTCCCCTGATCGGAACGAGCGTTATGGAGGAGCGAGTTTCAAGAATGATGTGCCAGATCATTCGGGTATGTCACAGTCCAGTAATTGTTTTGATTTTCTTGACGAAAAAGAATAACTAATTGTTGAGGATTTCGAATATAATTCCTATGATGCAATTTTTGTTGAGGGTAATTTATCTTCAAGTGAATGCGTTGTGGTTGGTCTAAACCTCCAGTTTATGACGATTATGGAGATGATGTGGAGGCTTTAACTATGGAAGATGATGAGCACTCTTTCACTGTCCCTAATCACAATGAGGGAACTTCGTATCCTTCCCAAGTTATTAGTCCACCAAGTACTTTTATTGAAGACAAAGTCTCATATGAAGACGAAGAGAAGAAGATTGAATTAAGGACATCCTTAATTTTTGCAATCAAGCCGTCATTGTTCTATTGTGACCCATTTTCGGTGGAGCGTTCTGTTCAAGAACCTATATTGAACTCGAGGACGAGTTCTTTGAAGTGGGGGTGACTGATGCAGGAGAAAAATGGAGAATTAATTCGTGAAGTTCTAGAAAAACATTTTCGGTCAAAACGCAAAATTAGAGGCAGAATTGAAGGATTGAAGATCTGGATTGAACCATACATAATTTTGAGTGGAAACAACATTCTAAAAGGAACCCGTGACTTGTCACGGGCACCTCATTGATTTGGCCAAAATCGACTGTTTAGGGGTCGAAATCGTCAGTTTTCTATTTTTCAGAATCTTTGTTTCTTTAATTAGGATGTTTATTTTAACCCGATTTGGGAAAATCTTTTAGCTGAGTATTTTATTAGGTTAGAATTATTATTTAGCATTAATGTTAGGATTTTATCATATTTGGAATAATTAGGATTTGTCAGCTATTTAAGTCCGGTTTGTGGACTGGTTTTGATTTGTTATGGAGTATAGATTTATTTTCGAACCTTAGAGACGTTTGCTCTCGGTTTATGCATTTCTATTTGTTGCTTCTTGCTACTCCCAAAAACGCCCAATTCACTCCGGCGTCACCGCCCATGCCTAAGTCAACTGCGCTTTGAAAATGGACTCATCAAAGTTAAGTTAAAGACCATCACTTGAATCAAGTCATCCATCACCTCGCCATCATGTTGGAGTTGAAGGATTTGTCTTTTAAAGCGTGCCCGTTGCCATACCTTGATGAGGAGTTTTTTTCATCCCCCGTCTTCATCCCTCGCCCCCTCTAGAAGCAGCTGCTTGCAGCGTCCCCTTCCTAGCTATTGACGCCACCGTTTCTCTTTTGAAAAGTTACCTTCATCCTCCTACTCCCGAAAATACACAAGTTAACACTGAGTGCATGTTTGACATTGCTGTTTTTAGTCAACTTTGATTAAAAAATGGCGTGTTTTTTTTTAGCTAATTTGGTATACATGTTTTTTTGCGTTTAAAAACAAAAACATGATGCTGAATTATGATGATCCTCCTCCTGCATCGGAGTTTCGTTCTGACTTATTCCGAGCTCGAGACAGGTGGCAACAGCAAAACATGTTCTAGTGATTACTAGTTTTCTTGCTAATTTGGTATACATCATTTTTGGAGAAGTGGATTGAGGTCATAGATGCTGAATTATGATGATCCTCCTCCTGCATCGGAGTTTCGTTCTGACTTATTCCGAGCTCGAGACAGGTGGCAACAGCAAAACATGTTCTAGTGATTACTAGTTTTCTTCTGTTGGTGAAATTTGCCTTCTTTGATTAATCGTGCAATAACCTGATTGATGATGATTTCTTCCACCCAGCAAACAAATTGGAGCCGTTCTTTCTTTAAAAAAAAAAGTTCACAGACCCAAACACATGACAAGAAAACACAAGACAGGAGGTACACAGGTTGATAAAAGAGATCCAAAACTGCTGGAGTAAAATTTAGAATACTAACAAATTTAGTACAAAGAATGTTTTGCTGTTGGAGACAGTCTAAAGATATTTGAAAATACCCTCAATGTCAAATTCATCTCTAAAATTGTCTGTACCTCGTTGCGTGATAACTAGGAGGAAAGCCTCCTTTAGACGCGGATCTAGTGCAAATCCTACTTCAGCTGCCAAACACTCCTCATACATCGCCTAGAATATATTAAATAATTTTCAAGTTTACTGAAAGCATTGATCATGTCATTGCTGTTCTCATGTGTACACATATACTCATTAGCTTGAGAGAAATTAAAGCTAACCTGAAAAGGGAAGAGATTATGAGTATGATGCTTGGGAATAAGATTATCCTCCATGTACTGGTAGTGTTGTTGGACAGAGGATAGCATATCCTCTTCAGATGGGAGATCCAATCTACCAGATAAAACACTTGCTATCCACTTTGATTGAAGCTCCCTTATAAGAAAACCAAGACCCTGCATTCATGCATTTTTCCCATAATAGCAGATTAAATAGCAGTTGAAATCCAGCGTAGTAAAATAGCAGAAATCAGAAGATCATATTTACATATATACCCTGTCCGGTATTTCAACAAAAGAGAGGTAAGGAGCAAGCTTTGGTGGGAAGACATGTTTATATAGAGGTCCAACTCGGTTGTCATCAACGATCACGATTCCATCTGTTTCCAGAAAGGGGAAATTGACCTTATACCTGTACAATTTACAATAAAAATTGTGCAGGAGCATGATAATTCATAACCGAAAGAAGAAGAAAAAAACCCAAAATTTGTCTAATGATATTTTTGCTGAAAACCATTATGCAAGGCAAGGAAAATAAGAAAAATAAAATAAAGCTTGCATCATATTATGTTTACCCTGTACAGTGGAGAATGGTATCGGGACTAACCGATGATCCATCTTCAAATGTTACTGTGCCATCTTCACCTCCATTTACTATCTGCAGTAAAAATTACACCTATGATCTTAAGCTAGCTTATTATATGAATAATAAATGTGTATTGTTAAAGACGCGAAGTTGAGAGAAGACACCTTAGAATGCTGCCATAAGTTGTTGGTACTATTATCAAGTTTTGAGAATTGAACATCTGGTGATCTTGAAGAAAGATGAACTTCTTTAGCGAGCGACGCTATTTCTCTAGATATCTCTGTTGCACTCTGTCCACTACCGATCACAATCACAACCTGATTTTCAAAGTTTTCGATCTATTAGCAAATGAAAAGTTAACATGGAAATTTCACAACAGTTGTACAAACCTGGTCTCGAAATGGTTCTGGGCAGCGATAATTGTGGCTATGCACTTGCTTTCCAGGCCATTTTTCCATACCTGTTCATCACATCAGAGAGTGAATGCCAACTCTTTTAGGAGCTGGTTCGTGTCGCGTAGTTTGCTAAACAATATCATAATAATTAAGAGCATTGAAGAGCATTGAAGAGCATTTACCTGTAAAATTTGCCAATTTGGGTTCAGAGTAGTGACCATTGCACACCACCACAGCCTGGAAGAATTCCTCCCGAGTTGACTCGGCATTCTTTCTTGACTCAACAACCCACTGATCATCATTCCTCAACTCAACTCGGTTGACTTCCGTGTTAAACCGGATCAACTCAATGATTCTGGAATCAATGGCGAAGCCATTGATGTACCTCAGCACTTCCTCATGCCTAGGAAAATTCCGCGGATCGCCGTTTTCTTTGACGGAAAACGGGTAATCGGAGAATTCCATGAGTTTCCGGGGCACGTTGGTGCGGAGGGACAAGTATATGCTGCTATGAACAGCCTCTCTGTTTGAGTCAATGCCGAGTGGATCTGACTCGACTCGCGGGTCGTAGACCCACGTTCCACCGAGTTGGTCTCCTTTTTCAAAGACCACAGCTCGGTGGCATTGTCTCTGGAGCTCGCGGGCTGCCACCAGGCCCGATATTCCGGCCCCGATCACAGCCACCTTCAGAGACCGTCCCAGGTGTGTTTTTATGCTACGAAATAATGTTTTTGATAACAATCATGATGTAGTTAGTTATCTACCGTATCAGGCTATTCGGTAACGGTAACAGTTGTCTGCGAAACCGTTTCTCCCGATACGGTACAGAGGTGCATGATCCAGGGCCGGATCTAGACGTTTGGGTGCCCTAAGCGACCACCAGGTATGGGGCCCTATATACATATAAGGAGCTTATATATAAACATAAACTTCAAATTTTGTAAATTACATAAAGAATCTATGAACCTTCACTTGAGAAAGGCTATCAAGACAGACGAGAGTAAACTGCCTGAATGCAAACTAGCTCGAATTTATCTTCATAAAGTGACTCACAAATTCTTATAACTTTCTTGAAACATCTGTTGTTTGGGAACTTTAGTTGATAAGGGATAGCGTATCAATATTATTTATTTATTTATTTATTTATTTAGTTATTTACTTGTTAATGAGTTATTGATTACTTAATTATTATTATTTAGTATTTATTTAGTAAGCCCATAGGTTAGGTTAGGTTAGGTTTATCCGTCTATCTATTTAAGCACTGTAATCTTTCAATATTACTCAAGCAATGAAATAACAGTGATCTCTCAACCCTAACTCTCTCCTACTCTCTCATATCAAGATTCTTACTCTCTTCTTCTCTAAATCTGTTAATTTTTCTATTATCGATGCGTTCATCGTATCAACTTTACACAAAAGTCCCCTATATGAACAAATCAATTGTAGAGTACTCTATTTGCATTCCTTTTGTTCCCTACTTCTTCTATATTCATTTCTAGTAATTACTATAGTTTTTTTTTTTTTTCTGTTTGGAACCACCTGATTGATGATTTCTTGGAGCCAGCAAACAAATTTGAGCTGTTATTTCTTAACAAAATGTTCACATACTTACAGAAGTTGATAACATAGATTCTAAGATGGAGGCTTTGCCCTATATTTAGGCTAAAAAATCCTAGAGTATAATTATGCCAGCTGCTGGAACGACGGCCTAAAATTTATGACATGAATAAATTTAGTCCAAAGAACAATCTATTGTTTTTGGAGAAGTGGATTGAGGTCATAGATGCTGAATTATGATGATCCTCCTCCTGCATCGGAGTTTCTTTCTGACTTATTCAGAGCTCGAGACAGGTGGCAACAGCAAAACATGTTCTAGTGACTACTAGTTTTCTTCTGTTGGTGAATTTGTCTTCTTTGATTAACCGTGCGATAACCTGATTGATGATGATTTCTTCCATCCAGCAAACAAATTGGAGCAGTTCTTTCTTTAAAAACACGTTCACAGACCCAAACACATGACAAGAAAACACAAGACAGGTACACAGGTTGATAAAAGAGATCCTAAGAGCATCTATAACATATGTAGTTTGGCCTAAATATTTAGGCAAGCTCATCATGGACCAGCAACTCAAAACTGCTGGAGTAAAAATTAGAATACTAACAAATTTAGTACAAAGAACGTTTTGCTGTTGGAGACGGTCTAAAGATATTTGAAAATACCCTCAATGTCAAGTTCATCTCTAAAATTGTCTGTACCTCGTCGCGTGATAACTAGGAGGAAAGCCTCCTTTGGACGCGGATCTAGTGCAAATCCTACTTCAGCTGCCAAACACTCCTCATACACCGCCTAAAATACATTAAATAATTTTCAAGTTTACTGAAAGCACTGATCATGTCATTGCCGTTCTCATGTGTGCACATATATTCATTAACTTGAGAGAAACAAAAGCTAACCTGAAAAGGGAAGAGATTATGAGTATGATGCTTGGGAATAAGATTATCCTCCATGTACTGGTAGTGTTGTTGGACAGAGGATAGCATATCCTCTTCAGATGGGAGATCCAATCTGCCAGATAAAACACTTGCTATCCACTTTGATTGAAGCTCCCTTATAAGAAAACCAAGACCCTGCATTCATGCATTTTTTCCATAATAGCAGATTAAATAGCAGTTGAAATCTAGCGTAGTAAAATTGAAGAAATCAGAAGATCATATTTACATATATACCCTGTCCGGTATTCCAACAAAAGAGAGGTAAGGAGCAAGCTTTGGTGGGAAGACATGTTTATATAGAGGTCCAACTCGGTTGTCATCAACGATCACGATTCCATCTGTTTCCAGAAAGGGGAAACTGACCTTATACCTGTACAAGTTACAATAAAAATTGTGCAGGCGTATGATAATTCATAACCGAAAGAAGAAGAAAAAAACCCAAAATTTGTCTAATGATATTTTTGCTGAAAACCATTATGCAAGGCAAGGAAAATAAGAAAAATAAAATAAAGCTTGCATCATATTATGTTTACCCTGTACAGTGGAGAATGGTATCGGCACTAACCGATGGTCCATCTTCAAATGTTACTGTGCCATCTTCACCTCCATTTACTATCTGCAGTAAAAATTACACCTATGATCTTAAGCTAGCTTATTATATGAATAATAAATGTGTATTGTTAAAGACGTGAAGTTGAGAGAAGACACCTTAGAATGCTGCCATAAGTTGTTGGTACTATTATCAAGTTTTGAGAATTGAACATCTGGTGATCTCGAAGAAAGATGAACTTCTTTAGCGAGCGACGCTATTTCTCCAGATATCTCTGTTGCACTCTGTCCACTACCGATCACAATCACAACCTGATTTTCAAAGTTTTCGATCTATTAGCAAATGAAAAGTTAACATGGAAATTTCACAACAGTTGTACAAACCTGGTCTCGAAATGGTTCTGGGCAGCGATAATTGTGGCTATGCACTTGCTTTCCAAGCCATTTTTCCATACATGTTCATCACATCAGAGAGTGAATGCCAACTCTTTTAGGAGCTGGTTCGTGTCGCGTAGTTTGCTAAACAAATATCATAATAATTAAGTAAAAGCATTGAAGAGCATTTACCTGTAAAATTTGCCAATTTGGGTTCAGAGTAGTGACCATTGCACACCACCACAGCCTGGAAGAATTCCTCCCGAGTTGACTCAGTACGCTTTGTTGACTCAACAACCCACTGATCATCATTCCTCAACTCAACTCGGTTGACTTCAGTGTTAAACCGGATCAACTCAATGATTCCGGAATCAATGGCGAAGCCATTGATGTACCTCAGCACTTCCTCATGCCTAGGAAAATTCCGCGGATCGCCGTTTTCTTTGACGGAAAACGGGTAATCGGAGAATTCCATGAGTTTCCGGGGGACGTTGGTGCGGAGGGACAAGTATATGCTGCTATGAAAAGTCTCTCTGTTTGAGTCAATGCCGAGTGGGTCTGACTCGACTCGCGGGTCGTAGACCCACGTTCCACCGAGTTGATCTCCTTTTTCAAAGACCACAGCTCGGTGGCCTTGTCTCTGGAGCTCGCGGGCTGCCACCAGGCCCGATATTCCGGCCCCGATCACAGCCACCTTCAGAGATTGTCCCAGGTGTGTGTTTATGCTACGAAATAATGTTTTTGATAATAATTATAATGTAGTTAGTTATCTACCGTATCTGGCTATTCGGTAACGTTCGTCTGCGAAACCGTTTCATCCGATACGGTACAGAGGTGAATGATCCAAGGCCGGCTCTAGACGTTTCGGTGCCATAAGCGACCACCAGGTATGGGGCCCTTTATACATATAAGGAGCTTATATGTAAACGGAAACTTCAAATTTTGTAAATTACATAAAGAATCTATGAGCCTGCACTTGAGAGAGGCTATCAAGACATACAAGAGTAAACTGCCTGAATGCAAACTAGCTCGAATTTATCTTCATAAGTGACTCACAAATTCGTAGAACTTTCTTGAAACACCTGTTGTCTGGGCCTTCAACAGCTAAGGTGCCATGAACTTTAGTTAATGCGGGATAGCATATCAATATTATTTAGTTATTTATTAGTTAATGAGTTATTGGTTATTTAATTATTATTATTTAGTATTTATTTAGTTAGCCCGTAGAGTAGGCCCATTAGGTTAATGTTAGGTTTATCAGTTTATCTATTTAAGCATTGTAATTTTTCAATATTATTCAAGCAATGAAATAACATTGATCTTTCAATAAAATCGAGTTTAAACTGGAGCCACTAGTTGTTTGATGATGACAACTAAAAAGTAAGAAAAATAGTGATGGTGTCTTATATTTAGGCCTACTGTTGTAGCAGTAGCAATAACTCAAAAAGTGTAGAAATAAAATTTAAGGCATGAACAAATTTAGTCCAAAAAACGTTTTGTTGTTGGAGATGCTCTTAGGCTTATCACATGTCATCTCATGAATATACAAATTCTTCATCACTTCCATTTTATTCATGGAACATGGTGTGTTGACATATGCGCTAGTAGTTAGAGTGTAAACAGAAAGGCTAGTTCAAATAAATATAAAGTATTTTATATAAGAAAGGGTATAAATTGTGGGAAAATATGAATTCTCTCCTTCGTACTTTCCTCAATTTATGTGAAAATTATATAAATAACACTAGATGCGGATCACCTAAATTGCTGTAAGAAGTCTCTATCTCTGTAGATCGGTTCAAGCGTTGCACTCGTATTTGTTCATGTTCTTCGAGCAGGATCTGAAGCTCATTTTTTCATGGCGACGACCTACATGATTAGTTGTGTCAAGCGTCAAACACTTCGTCACTCCCTAAAACTCATTTTCTTTCTCTGAGAGAGTGTAATTACGTAAATAATTTTTTTACTAAGAGGAATTCAAAAAAAATTAAAGTTTTGATCAAATAAGTGTTTGAAGGATAAATGGGTGCTAACTCAAGTGGTAGAGTTTTAAAAAACATGCAAGACTAAAAAAAACTTTGTGGGGCCAAAAAAAACTGTTAGTAGGGATTGGATAAATGTACCGCAAGAATGTGATTGGCTAATGACTAGTTTTATTGAAAACAGAGTCCTGGCACCGCCAGGAGAACACATGTAGCCTAAACCCCACACACAACCATCGCAGTATAAATATAAGGAGTATAAACCCCTTCCTGAATCACAGAGTAGGAAGCCAGCAATTCGATTCCACAGAGAAGAATAATCTCCGAGGAATCACCCAGTCATCCATAATGTCCAACGTTGGAGACTCGTCTTACCACTGGTCCCTTGGCGACGGCCGTTGGAATCGTAGCCAAAACGGACTAACTTCTTCCCCAGCCTTCTCCTTCGGCGGTTTCGGCAGCGGCTACCATCTAAGCCCTAGCCAAACCGGACCAACAACTATGCCCCCTTCCTCCTCGTGGCCCTTCGGCGGCGGTTTTGGCGGCGGCCACCATCCAAGCCCTAGCCAAACCGGACCAACTACCTTGCCCCCTTCCTCCTCTTGGCCCTTTGGCGGCGGTTTCGGCAGCGGCCACCATCCAAGCCCTAGCCAAATCGAACCAACTACTTTGCCCAGGCCCTTCGGCGGCGGTTTCGGCCACCATGCAAGCCCTAGCCAAACCGGACCAACTACTTTTCCCCCTTCCGCCTCCTCGCCATTCGGAGGCGGCAGCGGTTTCGGCCACCATCCAAGCCCAAGCCAAACCGGACCAACTACTTTTCCCCCTTACTCCTCCTGGCTCTTCGGAGTCGGCAGCGGAAACAATCCAAACCCTAGCCAAACCGGACCTCCTTCTTTCTCTCTTGCTGGATCGCTGCCAAACAACACTTTCTCTCCTATAAACAACAACTCATCCTTCTTCCAGTCTCCTGTTCAAGGCTCTGTCAGCAATGACGATTTCGAGGATGCGATATCATCAATGACTGCTGACAAAGCCTCCATTCTGAGACACATTAAGCTCGTCCAACCTTGGTGTCTTTCCTCGCTCCGTCTGCGATCAAAGCCTCACAGGGAAGCTGCTTACAATCATCTCGCGCAAGCGATTCAAGATTTGAAGGTGGCGGATGACGGGAACTGTGGTCTGGATTTCTACGACAAGGTCATGGATTCATTGTTTGATTTGGAGATTTTTTATGGATTTAGTACGAGTTGGCTCCGGCACGAGGTTGTCCAACTTCAAAAGAGCAGAATGCTGATCAACTCGGAGAAGGAGACCAAGCGACAGGACTTGATGATGAAGAGGATGGCCCTTGATAACACTCGCAAGCACTTCATGAAGCAGAGCAAGCACTTCATGAAGCAGATGGAGGAGATTGATGCTGAATTGGCTAAAGACGAACCTCCTCCTCCTGCACCGGTGTTTCGTTACTGACTAATTCAGAGCTCGAGGCGGCGGCAACTGCAAAACTAGTCCATCAATCATAGTATTCTATCTGCATTCTTTGTTTCCCTACTTCTATTCATGTTCCAGTAACTACTAGTTTTTTTCTGTTTGCGAATTTCTTTGATTACTTTATTTGCATTCTTTGTTTCCCTACTTATTCAGAGCTTGGCAACGGCAAAACTATTTCATCAAATCATAGAGTACTTTATTTGCATTCTTTGTTCCCTTGTTCTATTCATGTTCTAGTAAGTACTAGTTTTTTCTGTATGCAACAACCTGGTCGATGATTTCTTGGAGCCAGCAAACAAATTTGAGCTGTTATTTCTTAACAAAAACGTTCACAGACGGCCCAGACACATAGGTTGATAAAAGAGATTCTAAAAGCATCTCAAACAGATGGAGATCTAAAAACTACTGGAGTAAAATTTGGCCTAACCTAAAAATACTGGAGTAAAATTTGGCCTATATTTATGCCAGCTTCTAGAGCGAGAGCTCAAAAGTGATGGGGTAAAATTTATGACAGAACATATTTAGTTCAAAGATTTGTTTTGGAATAAACAACGTTTTGCTGTTAGAGAAGTGGATTGACGTCATAGATGCTAAATTGGATAAAGATGATCCGCCTCATCCTGCACCAGAGTTTCTTGCTGACTTTTTAACAGCTCGAGACAGACCCAGAGGGAGCTACAGAAAAACTGTTTCATCAATCATAGTATTTTTTTTATTTATAAATATCAAATTATAGAGTACACTATTTGCATTCTATGTTCCCTACTTCTATTCATGTTCTAGTAATTACTAGTTTTCTTCTGTTGGATGAATTTATCTTCTTTAATAAATCATGCGATAACCTGATTGATTCCAACCAGCAAACAAATTGAAGCCGTTCTTTCTTAACAAAAACGATCACAGACCCAAACAAACACAAGACAGTTGCAGGTTGATAAAAGAGATCCTAAGAGCATCTACAACACAAGTAGGAAAACAGGCTTTGGCCTAAAAATTAGGCAAGTTCATCATGGACCAGCAACTCAAAACTGCTGGAGTGAAATTTAGCATATTAACAAATTTAGACCAAAGAACGTTTTGTTGTTGAAGATAGTCTAAAGATATTTGAAAATACCCTCAATGTCAAGTTCATCTCTAAAATTTTCAGTACGCGGGTGCGTGATAACTTGGAGGAAAGCCTCCTTTAGACGCGGATCCAGTGCAAATCCTACTTCAGCTGCCAAACACTCCTCGTACCCCGCCTAATATACATTAAATAATTTTCAAGTTTACTGAAAGCACTGATCATGTCATTGCTCTTCACATATATTCATTAACTTGAGAGAAATGAACACTAACCTGAAAAGGGAAGAGATTATGAGTATGATGCTTGGGAATAAGATTATCCTCCATGTCCTGGTACTCTTGTTGGACATAGGATAGCATATCCTCTTCAGATGGGAGGTCCAGTCTACCAGATAAAACACTTGCTATCCACTTTGATTGAAGCTCCCTTATAACAAAACCTAGCCCCTGCATTCATGAAATTTTCCCATATAGATCAAATAGCAGTTGAACGGCGTCTAACGAATGATAGATCAAATAGCAGTCTAACGAAAGATCAAATAGCAGTTGAATCTTGCTGAAATCCGGCATTGTAAATTTGAAGAAACCAGTACATCATATTTAGATATATACCCTGTCAGGTATTCCAACGAAAGATAGGTAAGGAGCAAGCTTTGGTGGGAAGACATGTTTGTATAGAGGTCCAACTCGGTTGTCATCAACGCTCACGATTCCATTCGTTTCCAGAAACGGGAAATTGAGCTTATACCTGTACAAGTGACAATAAAAATTGTTCAGGCATATGATAATTCATAATCGAAAGAAAAAAAAATGCTTGGATACATTTTAGGGGGGATTTGGATTTGGAGGGATTCCGGACTAAATCAAATGCTTGGATACATTTTAGGGGCTTGGATTCGATTTGGAACAAATCCAACCCCTCAAATTGAAAATTATTTGAAATTCCAACCAACTCGTCATTTAAAATTCGCATGTGGAGAGCGTCCCCATATATGACAAATGTGAGAATTCATAGTGCGACTTCAACATACGAAGCCAATTTTTCATCTGTTGGTTAAAACGGATTTCATAAAAGAACTGCTGATTCGGGAACTCGAACACTGTACCTTACACAACTCTGGATTAACTTTCACATTGGATGTTCAACAATGAAAAATCGACTGAATTAAAAACTTCAAACTCTAGACTATTAACAGCATCCAAACAGAGGAATTAAAATCCCGTCGTATTTGAAAGTTTTGATTTGAAATCCAAGTCCAAATTCAAATCATGGTTGCCAAACACAACCTTAACGATCTTTTTGCTGATGAACCATTATGCAAGGTAAGGAAAATAAGAAAAGATAAATAAAAAGCTAGTATCATATGTATACCCGGTACAGTGGAGAACGGTATCAGCATGAACCGATGATCCATCTTCAAAAGTTACCATGCCGTCTTCACCACCATTTAGTATCTGCAGTAAATTACTGGTATGATCTTAAGCCAGCTTATATATGAATAAATGCATACTTTTGATGACGTGAAGTTTTTTTTTAGAGAACGACGTGAAGTTGAGAGAAGACACCTTAGAATGCTGCCATAAGTTGTTGGTACTATGATCAAGTTTTGAGAATTGCACATTTGGTGATCTCGAAGAAAGATGAACTTCTTTAGCGAGTGAAGCTATTTCTCTAGATATCTCCGTTGCACTCCGTCCACTACCGATCACAATCACAACCTGATTTTCAAAGTTTTCCATCTATTAGCGATTTGCGGCTCTGTTAAAACTATAAAGTTAACATGGAAATCAGACAAATTTCACAATAGTTTCAATTTTTGAGTGACAAAGATAATAATTGTTCAAACCTGGTCTCGAAATGGTTCTGGGTAGCGATAATTGTGGCTATGTACTTGCTTTCCTGGCCATTTTTCCATACCTGCTCATAAGAAAGTGAGTCCGGACCCTTTTAGTGGTTCTCATAGCGTAGTTTGCTTGACAAATAGGATGATAATGTGGTAAGAGCATTGAAGAGCATTTACCTGTAAAATTTGCCAATTTGGGTTCAGAGTAGTGACCATTGCACACCACCACAGCCTGGAAGAGTTCCTCCCGAGTTGACTCAGTACGCTTTCTTGACTCAACAACCCACTGATCATTCCTCAACTCAACTCGGTTGACTTCCGTGTTAAACCGGATCAACTCAATGATTCCGGAATCATTGGCAAAGTCATTGATGTACCTCAGCACTTCCTCATGCCTGGGGAAATTCCTCGGATCGCCGTTTTCTTTGACGGAAAACGGGTAATCGAAGAATTCCATGAGTTTCCGGGGGAGGTTGGTGCGGAGGGACAAGTATAGGCTGCTATGAACAGTCTCTCTGTTTGAGTCAACGCTGAGTGGATCTGAGTCGACTCGCGGGTCGTAGACCCACGTGCCACCGAGTTGGTCTCCTTTCTCGAAGACCACAACTCGGTGGCCTTGTCTTTGGAGCTCGCGGGCTGCCACCAGGCCCGACATTCCGGCCCCGATCACAGCCACTTCCAGAGACCGTCCCATATGTTTTGAATTTGAAAATCATAATGTAGTAGCCATCTTTATATACATATATTCGGGACTCGGTATAAAAAATGGAAAGAAGTCAGTGGATGAACTTAACAACTATTTTTATGTTCCCTTACAGTTGACTTTTAAAGTTCAGGATTGAAGACACATTTTGTTTATTTATATTTTATTAATTTTTATTTTTTTTGTTTGATAGTAGCTTAGCAAACTCATACTAATACGCGAATTTCAGTCTATATAATAAGATGTAGCAGGATAAATCCCAGCCATTTTAAAGCAGATGTTTTATATTTATATTTTGCTATAGTATGACCTACAAACTGTGTACCCTCTACATTATATCCGACAAAATTATGTTAATATATTTTATAACCCATAAAGTTTAGGAAATTTATTTATATCAAGACAAGAATTTCATAAAAGAGTGAAGACAGATGGAAACTAATCTGATTTCAGAAACAGAACTTACAGAGTCATGAAAATGCTCTCAGCATCGAGTTCATCCTAGAAACCCTCTGTAAGCGGACACTGACAGTGTTGGGTGCAATGATTTGCAGGAAAACCTCATTTAGACGTGGATCAAACTATGTCAATCCTACTTCGGCAGTCAATCAACTCTCGTACCCACCCTAAACATCAAAGCCACTAATATTAGTTCTATCCCGAGGTTGTCTTTTCCAGAACACACTCTTATCACTCTCTCCCGTTATCCTGCCTTATACCACCCCCTATGTGGTATAAGGGGGTGGTATAAGGCACTACAGAGCAGGAGGTACAAATTTATCCTTATCCCTCCTCCTTAGACTTTACCCTATGTGGTATAAGGTTGTAGGGAAAAAATGAGTTTTGTACCTAGGAGATAAGGAAATGAGTTTTATACCTGCTCCTTATACTGCACTACAGAGCAGGAGGTACAAATTTATCCTTATCCCTCCTCCTTAGACTTTACTCAAACGAGGCCTCAGTACTTGAAGCATTTGTATAAATTTCTGACATTTATACCATGAACAAACTGATATCAGATCGATGAAGGTGGTTGTGAAATGAAAATATACCTCAAGTGGGAAAAGAGTATGGGTATGGTGCTTGGGGACATGAATATCCTCCATGAGCTGGCAATGTGTTTGACATGGAATAGCATATCCTCTTCAGATGAAAGACTCAATTTGCCCGATAAAACACCCGCACTATCCACTTGGATTGAAGCTCCCTCATAAGAATACCCAGACCCTGCATACATACACATTTTCCAAATCTCTTAATTCATGTTAAACATATCTGGTTGGTTAAGTAATTTCGCTAAAAAAAGTAATTGCTATAAAACTGAAGTCGCTATAATGGGCAAGACATGTTTGTACAGAGGTCCAACTCGGTTTCCCCACAGCGCTTACGAAATCCATTTGTTTTCCAGTAATGGGAAAGTGGGCTAGATGATGATGTAGTCATGCGATATGATCTTTGAAACTATAGCTCAGGCAATACCGAAACCTTCAAATTCGCAAAGCAACATGCTCATCTTTTGATGTAATAGAATGAATAGCATTGCAGTAAGCCAGTAACTAATACAGCTGACTACTCCGTTTCGCCAGATTCTTAACGGTCGACCGTATTGGAGCATTTTGATCGGTTGATTTGGTTAGCAAAGCAATGCAAGAATTTGGTGATTTTTCACGGTGTTGTACAACACCGTGAAAAATCACCAAATTCTTGCATTGCTTTGCTAACCAAATCAACTGGTCAAAATGTTCCAAATCAGTCAACCGTTAAAAATCTGGTGGAGGAATGGAGGGAGTATGTACTTCCTCCGTCTCTTTCAATCTATTTCACTTTTTGTCACTATTCACTCGGTCACTTTTACCCAGCGATTTGATTAGCAAAACGAAAAAAGAATTTGATAATCTTTACATGGTCTTGTAGAGTAAACTTTACTCTACAACACCATGAAAAATTGCTAAACAATTATATCGTTTTGATATGTAAATCACCGAGTCAAAGTGACCCAATTACCGGTCGAGAAGTTAAACCATGACATTTCAGATGAAACAGAAGTAGTATAAACTATCTCGCCCGGAGGAAAAAATTCATAGTGATCGGTGACATCATAATAAACTATGTCACCCTCATTTATCTTCTACAGGTTTAGAAAACGATTTAAATTATTCACTTTTATTTCCATTGGTATCTTCAGAAAATGTCGTCATCTCTAGGGTATTGTTAGTATTCAGGATTAACGTGTTTGTTGTTATGTCTCTTGGTAGGACAATAGAGAACAAGGAAAGCGACTCACCAGTGAGTTGAAGCAAAGAACGCTGGAAAATTGACCGGCGGTCGAACAAATCAGACCCGGCGGCTACTAATTAATTGACAATGATTACTGGCCTTCCGATGTGGGCAACTCTAATTACGGTATAATCTATGAATTTGGGGGCGGAAGGTACGGATGAAGTAAGAAGTCCATCGCTCTGGGATTCGCCTTCCATGGAGAGAAATGGGGAGTTCTAGATTGTGATTATGGTTGGTGCCCGGGGTTTAAAATAAACAGTTTTTTTTTGGTTTCGCAACCGGTTCCGGGGCCGGTCCGGGTCGCATGCTTGGTATGGCAGGTGAGTCTCCCACTGGAAATTTTCTGTATATACAAGAACTCCAACCCGAGACATGCTTAAGCAGAACCAAGTTGCTTACCACCTGGACCAACTCCCATTTATAACAGTTTTTTTTTGTTCCATTAATAAACTCAAAAGCTGTTACAATCATTAGATAAAAGTTTAGCCAGCTGGTTTGGTGTACAGTCCATCCAATTCCAGTTCAGCTCACTAGTTCTATCTCTACTAGCAATTCAGTTAGCTACTTCATTAGCTTTCTTACTAATCCAAATTACCTCGATATTTTTTCCTATTAAAAAATTTTGAACATCTATCACTAGCTAAGCTACTTCCCAGTGGTGATCAAGCTTGTTTTTGACCATTTTGACCAGCATTTGATTGTCAGCTTCAATAGTGAACATATTCTGGAGATCCTGACAGCCAACACTTGCACATCTCAGAGTTGTGGCCTTTGCTATCAATACTCGGTTGCACTTAGTCTTGCACCAATTGCCAGCCACCATAAAACTCTCCTCATTTTTAGCCACCCAAGCAATTTTAGCTTCTTTAGTCACTTTATTCCAGCTTGCATCACAATTCAATTTCAATTTGCCTTCTGGATGTCTGGTCCACTTACTATATTCATTTTTCATTTGAGAGATTTTCTTCTTTGTAACTGTTGGGAATCCAAGGTGCCTTGAATGTACTTGGGCTTGGCGAGGAGTTGGCGACGAAGAGGATCCAAGAAACAAGGCGAAGAAACGAATCAAGACAAAGGCAAGAAGACAAATAAGAAGAAGCAGTTCGACGGGTCTGGAACAGTTTGATAATGATGGGTCCGAATAGTTCGATAGGGCGGCTGAATATTGTTTCCTTGTTCGTTTTGGTAACTTCTTTGTTTCTTGGGCACCAAGTCGGTATCCTAGGCCTATATAAGGACCTAGGGTCGTGGCTTATTAGTGTGGGTTGTCACTATGGCCAAAGCCATAGTGTGGGCTGTATTCATATCGTCTCTCTAATAAAACGGGATTTTCGGGTCGTGGAGGTAGCTAGCTCATCGCTAGTGAACCACGTCATATCGGGTGTGTTCTTGTGTTCTTGTTTTGTCCAATTCATCATTCTCTAAGCTCTTCCCGGATCATAACAGTAACCTCTGGATTGTTGCTTTGGTGTGTGGCTTTACAGTAGAGCATTTGAGCTTAAATGCACATTCAAATTGTTTTGTTTGGGTTAATAGGAGCCTCTTTAAAAATATATTCATTTCTATTCTTCCATATGAACCAGAAGCCCCAAATTAATTTCTCCACCAGGTCCTGAGAAATTTCTTTCTCTTGGATCTTCTCTACCATCTCAATCCATCAAACTTTAAGATCTATCACTTCTTTCCAGAAATCCTCATGAAGTCCCATATAGCCAAACCAAAAAAGTTTTGTCCAGAGATATTTTACCAGTAAGTGAACACTTGTTTCCACTTCAACATTGCAGATAAGACACTGAATATTGTTGCCACACTTTCTTCTGTGCAAGTAATTCGTACTAGCTAGATCAATGGTGCAGATTCTCCAGAGAAAGTGCTGAACCCTTGGGAGGATTTTTTGTTTCCAGATAGCTTTCCAACAAATATCAGACATTTGATGTCAACTTTCGCCCACTCTAGAGACTTCCTCTTTCTTTCTCGCTTTAATCAAAATTGCATTGTATCTTGATTTAACTGAGAATTTACCATTTAGAGTTCTAGACCAGTAGAAAGTGCCATCTTGAGAAGAGAGTGGAAGAGGTGTCTTCATGATGGCTTTTGTTGTACCTTCATCAAAGCAGTTCCTATTCAAACTAACCTTCCAAGTTTTCTTGATGGAATTGATGATTTCTGCTATTTTTTTTGGATTCCATAGCTGTGGGGATCGTGATTGTGTGTTCACCATGGTGTGCTATCCAGTTATCCTTCATAAGGATACTTTGACCTGTACTCACTCTCCATCTACCTTGGCCCAACATCAGATTTCTTCCTTCTAAAATACTATTCCAGACCCAGCTTCCACTGTTTCCTTTTCTAGCTCTTAGAAAGTCATCTCTTGGAAAATGTACACTCTTTAAGAATCTATCCAACAAAGAGTTTGGTTGTTGCAATATTCTCCACCCTGTTTTTGCCAACAAAGCCATGTTAAAAGTCCTGAACTCTCTAAAGCCTAACCCTCCTCTCCATTTAGGCATCTTCATTTTCTCCCAAATCACCCAAGCAATAGATTGCTTGGCCACCTTACCACTCCACCAAAAATTCGTGATAATTTGGTTGATTTTGTCACAAGTAGACTTGGGAAAGAGAAAGCATTGCATCATATAGCTTGGCAATGCTTGTGCCACAGCCTTGATTTGCACATCTTTACCCCTGGAGATAATAGCCGACTCTTCCACCCCTTAAGCTTATTTCTGAATCTGTCCACCACAAAATTAGTGACCTCTTTTCTAGATTCACCCCACAGAGCTGGGGTTCCCATATATTTGATCCCAAAGATTCCAAATATGTCATTCTTGAAGTTGTTGCTTGTGTCTGGAGAGTACAGAATGGAGGTTCTTTTAATATTAATCTTCATTCCTGATGTGCTTTCAAACTTATTCACAATTTGGAAGAAGGCTTCTATCTCTCACTGTTTGGCGTGGAGGAATATGACGGCATCATCAGCAAATAACAAATGAGATATGGGGATGACTTTCCAGCTGATTTTGACTCCATTAATGTCTCTTGAATCTTGAGTTTTTTTTATGAAGAGAAGACTTCTGCAATTAGGACAAATAGGTAACGGGACAAAGGGTCTCATTGCCTAAGTCCTCATTGAGGAATGAAGCTTGTTGTTTGCTTACCATTAATCAGAATGGAGAAGGAGACAGTTTGGACACACTACATCACCATGTTTATCCACTTCTCACAAAAACCCATCTTCCTCATTACTTCTTCCAAGAAATTCCAACAGACCCTGTCATAAGCTTTTGCAAGATCCAAAGGTTCTCTGTAGGCTTGGTAATTCGGTCAACCTCTCGATTTACGGGTTGGGTCGAACTGTGTTGTACCCATTCATGCACCAAATCCGATAACTCTATGTCGGCTTCGTGTCGACCCATATATTGTTAGCTTTTATGACTACGTTTTTTATGAGAAAATGGGTGACGGTGAAAGTCAGGCTTATTGTAGTGTTAGGCGTGGGTCGATAGGCGTCGTTTCTGGGTTGCACGCAGGGGCGGAGCCAGCCCTCGACACGGGTAGGCAAATGCCCTACCTAATTTAGAAAAATCGCAAATTTTCCCTTATTGCCAAGATTTATTCCAAAGTGCATGGACAAATTGCAATAGTGCCCTTGTTCGATTTTGAATTGGGAGATCAGTTCCATTGCTAAAAAAAATGGGTCATCTAAAGTTGTATTATTTCGAATACTCCCTCCGTTCCCCCAAGTTCCTCAAAAAATTATTTGGATATTATTTGGGTCTAACGATTTGGTTAGAAAAATGATACAAGAATTTGGTAAATTTTTTCATTGTGTTGTAGAGTGAACTTTGCTCTACAGTAGCACAAAAAATTATCAAATTTTTGTTTTGTTTAGTTAACCAAATGGCTAGACACAAATAATACCGTATAATGTTTTGAAGATTCTGGAGGAACGGAGGGAGTATGTCCCAGTATAATTGCAATAGTGCCATGGTAGATTCGATTTCCTGGCTTCTCCCCCGGTTGCACGGGTCGACTGTAACCCGACCCGTTTATTCCCATGTTAGTTTCGAATCGACCAATTTTTGACCCGTCGCGAGTCGTGTGGGATTAGTGTCATCGTGCCGAGTCAAAAACGGACACGTTAGAAGCATTCCAATACCAAGTTGGCGCGGAGCCTCATAATTATGTTATGATGGAGCTCAAGACCTTTAGGTTTGCCAAACTTATTTATAAAAGCACGAAAATACTTGAGTGTTACAATTATCCTCTGTTTCCATTGTTGTAAAATTTTTATGTAAATCACAATATAAAGTCGCTGCACCTCTTCAAACGATCCTATGGACTTTTGAAAATACTCTCAATATCAAGTTCGTCCCTGAAACCCTCTGTAAGTGGACGCTTGGGTGCAATAATTTGCAGGAAAACCTCATTTAGACGTGGATCCAACAGTGCTAATCCTAGTTCAGCAGCCAACCACTCCTCGTACCCAACCTGCTTATTGAGCATCAAAGCCACACACACACGTGTTGACACAGTTAAAGCGATTGTATAACTTCCCAATTACAATTACATGTGCAACAAAACCAATGGTGATCAAATCAATGAAGAATAAACCTCAAATGGGAATAGAGCATGGGAATGGTGCTTTTGGATATGATTATCCTCCATGAGCTGGTAGTGTTGTTTGACATGGAAAAGCATATCCTCTTTAGATGGAAGACTCAATTTTCCAGATAAGACGCCCGCTACCCACTTGGATTGAAGCTCCCTCATAAGAATATCCAGACCCTGCATACATATATTTAAAAAAAAAATCACTTCTAGTTAACTAATTGACGCCGGGTTATTCACCCAACGAGGGATCACAACGGAATCAAGCTATGGAAAAGGGTACGAAAACCAGGGCACAAAAGCTCTCTAGAATTTCATAAGTAATAATATCATAAAAAAACTATCCAACTTTACCCACAAGCCGGGTATAAATAGCTGCAAACCCTAATTTTGCCAAAAATAGCAAACTACAAAACTGGCCCAAAACTATTGGCCTTATTGAAAATATTGCGTAAATGAAAGTCCGACCCAAAATCGGGCTAAATAAAGAAGTCAAAATACGAAAATTGAAAAAATGCCAAAAATAGCAAAAATATCTTCGAAGTCTCTGTTGACTGGTCAAACGTCCGTTTTTGGGGCTGAAAACCACCCCTGGGTTTTGGATAAAGACACCCCGCACCCATTTAACGGAATATTTCATGGACAGAAACCAAACTGTTATGTTCCGTTAAAAAAGTGGGTTTTCAATTATTTTCGGACCATATTTACCTTGTATATTTTCTGGATCTTTTTGCCCTTGTTTATCATCAAGGACCCCAAGAACATCAATTCAAGACCATCAAGAACACACCCAGAACACCAAGAAACTTGAAGACCTCCACCGCCTTCAATTTGAACCCTCGATTGAAACCAGAAACTTGAAGAAGATCTCCTCCTATAGAAACCCAAAACTCTGCAAACACCTCTCCAATTACAAGCTCAAGCACGACATTAATGGCTACAGTCTGATCCATGACTACATCAAAACCAGCCCCAGGGGACGAACACCGATCGATAAGTTCAAGTCGGAGGTACATCGATCGATAGTTTGTACCTCCGACTTGAACTTATCGACCATCACCTCTACCTCCTTACCCCTCCTTCACCACTGCCCACCATTGCTAACACCATCTCTAGACCTATTTCCAAACACCAACACAGTACCCCCTTCACCATCAGACCACCTCTTCACCAATTTCACCAACATAATCCAGCCATCCCCTTCACAACAGAGCATGAAACCCATGGACCTTCTCCATTACTTCACAACATCACAATCACGACAAGCCATCACCAAACAACCTGACTTTACCTAGCAAATCATCACAACAAAACCTCTATGCAATAACCAGCCCCTACCCGAACCTACTCCACTGCCTCACCATCACCATTTCAACCTCCATAACCTAACCTACCTCATTTCTCCTTAACCAAATACAATACCCAGTACCACCACAGCCCACCATTCCCAGAGTTCCCCTTCAATTACCAACTAAACCTCACAACAATAACCTTTAATCAAAACCCAAAACTCATGGATAATTTTACCATCACCATCAGCTATGTTCAATCACCACCCGATTCCACCATAATCGTGACCTAAAACCACCTAATCAACCAGACCCAATCCAGCAGCAAAATAGAGAAACGCAAGCCAAAGAAGCAGCGAACACATAAACAGAGCTCAATCTCCGACCAAAAGCAACGCAGCAGAGAAAGGAGAAGAACCCAGAAATCAAGAAGAATCAGCAAACAAGGAACCCAGAACAGAGAAGAAAAGGGCGCAAAACATAGCGGATGAAGAAGATAAATTCAGCGGCAAGGAAGAGCATATCCTGGATCGATGTTCAAACCGGACGAACATCACCCTTCTCGTCTTCACCCTCTCTTTCGCCTCTGTTCGGTCGGAATCCGAAGGTCCTCGATTCGCCATCCGCAGAGATCTCTGCCCCGCCGGGACGGCGAGACCCGATTCGTCATCTTTCCAGATTAACTATTTCAGGGACGACCCAATTTGCGACGCCGATGGGGTGACCTACTGGTGCGGTTGCTCGGACGTGCACTGCCCCGGGACACGCATGGTGAAGATGGGGTTTTGCGAGGTGGGGAACGGCGGCAGTGGTTCGCTCTCCAGTCAGGCGTTCTTGCTGATGCACATTGTTTGGCTCATCATGCTTGGCTTCGATTTGAACCCAAGATTGAAACCCAACAACTTCAAGAAGAAGAAGAAGGAGAGAAGGAGATGGAAGAGAGGAGGCGGCTGTGTTTCTGATGAGGGAGAGAAGGGGGAGAGAGAAAGAGAAATTAGGGTTACAAATGAGGGATAGAGGGTTTAAGGATACTATATAGGGGTAATTTTGTACAATTCCAGGGGCAAAATGGTATTTTTCTTCGTGCTATTACACAACCGTTAGTCTCCATCCAAAAATGGGTGCGGAGTGTCTTTATCCAAAACCCAAAGGTGGACTGTGGGTTTTTCCCAAAACCCAGGGGTGGTAAGTGTCTTTGACCCATTTTTTATGGTATTGTAGAGTAAAAGTTGTCTATAACATGGTGAAAAAATTATCAAAAAATTGTATCGTATTGCGATCCAAATCACCCGGTCAAAGTGACCCAGATACGAGTCAAAACGTAGAGAAAGAGAAGAAAAGGAGGAAGTATATAATATATACATATATTATATATACACACATGTACATATATTTATGTATATACATATGTGTATGCATAAATGTGTATATGTGTGTGTGTGTGTGTACACACACTGTCTACAATGGAAGACAAAATAATTTTAAAAAATAAGTTTTAAATAAATAGGACAATGTGGTCATTTACACACATATTTCTACAACTTATCCTATCTCGTATCCTACTCTAACCAATCACTCAGAACTAGTACAATTTTATCCTGCCTTATACCAGTAAATCATATCCTACCTCTTATACCAGTACATCTCTTATCCCCGTCATTTTTGTACCTGACCCAAACGAGGCCTAATAGTAATTCACAAAATTTACAATGTACCAAATATCTATTTCACAATATCTCGATGTGTGACGGAATATTAAAATGACAATAAACACCACTGACAAGACAACTGTTTTAAGAAAAGGTTACCTGAAAAATTGGCCAATTTAGGTTCAGAGTTGTGACCATTACAAACCACCACAGCTTGGAACAACTCCTCTTGACTTGACTCGCTACCTGTTTTTGACTCAACAAACCCCTCATCATTCCTCATCTCAACTCGGACAACCTCCGTGTTGAACCGGATCAACTCGGTGTTAGGATTTCCAATACGTGAGAAACAAGAGAAAGCAACAAAACAAGAACAATAAAAAAACAAAAAACACAAGATCAAGAACGCAAGCGATATAACGTGGTTCATTACTTGGCAGCTCCAAACAATTGTTTGAATCAACAAACAAACTCCAACAAACCTCCCCCTTGATTCAAACCTCATAGCAACCAAACCAATTCTTCTCATCAACAAACTCAACCCGAGTGTATTCCCAATTTGCGGAATTTACACACTCCCAATGCGTCCCAACAAACGCAATGCACCATGACTATGCATACCCCAACGTCACTACAATGACACATAGTGACAAAAGTGTCTATCAAACGATGTCATGCCAATTTGCGCCGCCACCCGCACCAATGCGCAAAACCAATAACCGAAGCGCGCCAATCCAATATCCAATCGCGCCACCAACCGATGCGTGCACAATAACAAGCCACCAATCTGCGTGCCCAACAACACGAACCCATGCTCCATGCCAGGATCCCGAACCGCCTTCAAGGGGCCTAGAGAGCATCATCGTCCTCGGGTGTTGTCCCTCCTCGTCCCCCTGCAGCAAGATTTACAGGTGAACAAATCTTGGGACACTCCCTCCAAACGCTAGTTGATTCGAGTCGCCACCACCTAGACTTGAATCCTTCTAGCCGCCAAATCCAGATATAGATCCAGATCACTCGCCGGGTTGAGCACGCCATATCGATTGACGCATGCCGGAACCGAAAGCGTGTCGGATGTACTAAAACTAGATCCACAATTCCGATGCTCCACAACAAGAGCCCGATTGCTCCCCCAACAAGTAACCCGATAGCCTCCCAACAAAGGCTTGGTGTGCTTGCACCCCCTGTTGCAGAGGCCAACCAGCGGAAACCCAATCTTCCCATCAAAGCCGACAGATCTTGATCACGAATCAACGCCATTGCTCCTCTTGAATCTCAATAAACCAGGCTCTGATACCACTTGTTAGGATTTCCAATACGTGAGAAACAAGAGAAACCAAGAAAACAAGAACAAAAAAAAACAAGATCAAGAACACAAGCGATTTAACGTGGTTCATTACTTGGCAGCTCCAAACAATTGTTTGAATCAACAAACAAACTCCAACACTCGGTGATCCCGAAATCATTGGCAAAGTGAGTGATGTACCGCAGCACCTCTCATGCCTGGGAAAATTCCTCGGATCGCCGCAGTTTACTTTGGCAGAAAACGGGTAACCGGTAAATTCCATGAGCTGGCGGGGGAGGTTGGTCCGAAGTGACAAGTAGAGGCTGCTGTGGACAGTCTCTCTGTTTGAGTCAACGCCGAGTGGATCTGACTCGATTCTCGGGTCATACACCCATGTGCCACCGAGGTGGTCTCCTTTCTCAAAGACCACAACTCGGTGGCCTTCTCTCTGGAGTTCGCGGGCTGCGACGAGCCCGGAAACTCCTGCACCGATCACCGCAACCTTCAGTGATCTTCCCATTTGTGTTCTATGTAGCATTGGTTATGAAATAAATTGGTTCAGAACCATAATAAATGTGTATGTATACATATTTGTGCTTCCATTGGTTGAATTCAACAAAAAAAAATCCGGCACAGATAAGTTATTTTATGTTGCAATGATAAAATAGGGTAAAAGACACTTTCACTCCTCTAGTTTGGTTGAAGGACACTTTCACCCCCTTTCAGTTTAAAAGATGATACTTTCACCCCTTTAGCGTGCGGAACTTCAGAAAATTTACACCGTATTATTGTGACGTTGTTACTTTGGAGTTGAGGTATGTCACCAAAAATAGGTTTGGGGTCAAATTTGCCCACAGATTATGCAAAATATGAGATTACCCGATATAATATATTTGTTGCATGACAAGGGGCAAATTTGTCTCCAAAAATATTTCAAATGTCGCACCCCACCCTCAGACTTACACTGTAACAATCAGTGACTACAAGTTCGGCACTGAGAGGCCAGGCGGAAGTGTTCTTTCCAAACTGGAAGGGGTGAGAGTGTCCTCAAATGAAACTAGAGAGGGTGAAAGTGTCTTTTACACGTTAAAATATTGGGCGAGATTGCTAAACAACCAGTAATTTTAGGGGGTGTAGCGTGAAAAATGTTTTATCACCCACACACAGACAAGTGTCAAGGGCACAGCAGGTTTGACATGTGCGAATTGTGTCGGGGCCTTCATATTTGAATGAAACTAATGTAGACTGTATTGAGGTATATATTTATATTCTTACATAAAGTATCGTCTTGGCATATAAGCAAATATGTGCTAGCTCAGTGCTAGAGCGTTTGAAACCTCTACATGAGGTCCCGACTCGAACCTGCTAGACTTAAAAAAAATCTCAAAAAATTGTGTTGACATGTAACAAGTTTGCTGGTTCGGAATTGGGAACGATTGACCTTGTGCACTCGTAAGAGTGTGCTTATGAGGCAGGCACGTGCCTTGCCCAAATTTGTGAACACTACACTATCGTCGGCACATGTTATAAATAGTTTATTAGCGCCCTTGTCAAAATTACACAAGTTTTCAAGCTATTTTGGAAACAATGGTGTAGTACCAGATAGTTTCGAATTCCTGACTCTACCCCAGCAGAGAAGCCAAATTTTGTCTTCGGTTATGTGGTTGAGGACTATCTATAGGATTACCTTCAATCTCAATCACCCTTTCCTAATCATCAAACCCAACAAAAAATCAGAATTGGTCTAATTCTAGCCACTGCCCAACTCCTCAAATGCTATCTCTTTATCCAAAAATTGAAGCCCCATTTCTTCCCCAACCTCCCTCTTTTAAGTACCAAAGTAAAACATTGGTATCAAATAGAAGATAAAAAGAACCTTAAAGATGGCTGGAGCTAAGTCAGCTGCTGTTGCGATTCTTCTCATCATCAGCTTCTTCACTTGCACTGTTTCATCCCACAAAACTCCATCAAAGTGCCCTAAAGATACCCTTAAGTTTGGGGCATGTGGTGAGTGGTTTGGACTGGTGAGTGAGGTCATTGGTGCTAAACCTAGTAGCAAGTGCTGTGCATTGCTCAAAGGTTTGGCTAGCCTTGAAGCTGCATTATGTTTGTGCACTGCTATAAAGGCGAATGTGTTGGGTCTTCTCAAGGTTGATGTGCCTGTTGCTCTCAGTTTGGTTGCCAATGGATGTGGAAAGAAAGTTCCCAAGGGCTTTGTGTGTCCATAGAATTATTTTCTCTTCATTCAATTCATTAAGCATTGTGGCAAGTATTTCAATTTTACCGTCTTCCGTTATAACTGAACATCTTCTCAGTTTCATTGTTGATTATTGTTGAGAATTATTGTTTATCTCACGTCACAACAAAATGATGTCTCTTGTATTCGTGCATAATGAGACATTGGATTACTCCTTCATAATCAATCATCTTCGGTCAAACCTATTCATTCTGATACAATGACTTATTGACCTTCTTCGCTCGTACTTCTAACATTGTTTATTAAGAAATATAGGAGTGCCACATAAGCAGTGACGATAAATACGATCACAAAAATATATAATATGAATGTTGTTTATTACGATATATAGTATTGTTTTGCACCAGTACTGGTACATAAATATATACATCCAATCTCAAAAAGAACAATCATGAAACCTTCAACTTGCTTTTCTTTAGGAGATTCGATCTTTCCGAAGCTCCACTTTGGAATTTCTATATTTCTACTTGTCTGGTTCAATTGTTCTTTAGTGCCCTTCATTAAACCAAGAAAAACAATACTATCGAACAATTATTTCTTAATTCTTACGACGAATCTACGATTATAACCGATGTTTACTTTATCTTGTTTTCTCTGTTATGTTTGGGATCGCGAGAACGAAATAGTGAAAAATGTCTAATTTTTTCTTTTTGAGGGAGACATCCTCGAAATCAATCACAGCCATTGTCCCTAGTCACACTGTCTAAATTATTTATGTAGTATATGACTAATTGACGATGCTCTATATGTGGTTGCATAATTCCTCTATTTTGTCAATTTTCGCTTTCCAAAAATTGATGGATCGGTCTACAAGTACATATGTGACATTATGAGAAAGGTGCGTGCTACCAACACCCAACCCATGGAGTAGTTTTCACCAACGTTTTACACATTTTAAATATGCGACAAGACGGATACTACATTCGTGTCAAGAAAAGAGAAACTACATTTACCACTGAAAAGATTGTACACGCATAGACGCCCGTCCACATGACTATGTTTTATGTTTTAGTACACTCCATGATGGAAACCATTCATGAGCTTTGAAACAACTAATCGACTTGACAAACTAATACAACACACAGTTATAATAGGAGACAATATATAACTCTTTACACTGACCCAACATGCTAGGTTATCGCAAACGTCGGAATGCCCAAAGTCAATTTCAAAAGAACAAAATTGACAAATCGAAGAATCTTGTCATAGAGTATTCCATCCGTCATTACAATCACACATATAAACTTTTACGCGTATAATAATGTCAAATATTTTAACATCTATTTTATTTCATCTCTCATTACAACCACACATATCAGCTTTTCTATGCAAAGATAATGGCAAGCATATCTAAGATGGATAAGCTTCGAAATTGATATTTCTTGCAGGACAAGACGACTAATAGTATACTAGTAAGTATGATTTTGCATATTCAAATCTTTCGATCGATAACATTATCTCATTTACATAAGAAAGAAAGGAGCCATGCAAAGGCAGATATATATAGTAACCTAGGTAGAAAAAACATCCCCTTCCCAAAGCTAGCTAAACCAAACTCATATAATGAGTTATAGGTTCTGGTTTGCCCTAGCTAGCTAGTAATTCTCTCAAGGACAGTCATCATAGTCATCCCAAGAGAACGAGAACCTTCCTAATTAGCTTTTGAGATAGCTAATAGGGTATACATTACGTTTAACCACCAATCTAGGCCGGTTAAATGAAGATAAGAAGGCGATATATATATTTGGAGATCGATCGATCACAGAAAGAATGTTGGGATTGCACCTTAGTTGTGGGAAGGAGGATGAGTCTTTGGAGGGGAGTAATCCAAGTTGAACCCCGGTTGGCGCTCACCCATTTTCTTGTGAGGAACGCGCCACGAAACAGATTCAAGAGTTTGTTCGGTTTCTAAATCATCACCGGGTTGATCTTTAAACGTCTCTTCAAACTCCTCCTTTCCCAAATTTACTGCCTTGTTGTGATCTTCTTTTTCAACCCTAACTTGCTTCACCACGACTTCTCCATTGTGCGGTTCATGTTCTACTCTCTTGGTTGTTGGCATCTTTGGTTCGAGCGATGGATTTGCATCATTTAACTTCTTGATATTCTGCATATATAGCACAAACAAAAACCAATTAGATTATATGTTTTGCATTAAAGAAAAGTTGATGCAACAATAATAAGAGATTGTATAAAAGGCAATACTATGTGACTGCATGGCAGATCGCTTAATGCCATTTAGTGTAGTAATTACTTGGGTCACATATGGTTGGTGAAACCATCGGTCATGTGACCGTTAGGTTGACGATTATTTGGGTTTCTTTTCAAATTTGGTTGGGTGTGTCTCCTCATACAGGGTTGTGTCCCTCCATATTTGGTGTTCCTTCGACATGTCACCTTCTCATCACATATATACTCTCTGGGTTCTAATTTAGGAGATGAAAATAAGTACAATGAAAATAAGTACAATCTTTGTTCTTCTCCACCATGGTAAACATTGTACTCAGGAGATAGTATTTTCGCCCAACTCATTTTGCACCAACTAGTGGGGGAATTCACTGTGTTGAAGAGAGGTCATAAACCGCCTTAACCTACACCTAAAATCGGCATCTTCTTCTCCTTGTCAAAAATTCTGAATTTCTTCACTTTCTCAAATATTCTACTCCTTAAGATCATAAATCTCTCATAGTAGAAGATTTTAAATTTTTTGTGTGTGTATCAGGCGTTGTATTTCAGAGACGGACTAATTCACTTGAGACGTACAGATCACTGATGTGAGTTTTGTCTGTTTCAACAAAGTCTTTTTTCATATGCATAAAACCAGTGTTCGATCGCATTAATTAAATGAAATGGAAATACATGAAATTCTTCCTTCATTGAAAACCAAATGAGAAAACAAATGAAACATGATCCAATACTAGATATTGAGAAGAAGAAGAAGAAGAAGAAGAAGAAGAAGAAGAAGAAGAAGAAGAAGAAGAAGAAGAAGAAGAAGAAGAAGAAGAAGAAGAAGAAGAAGAAGTTGCACCAACCTTGTTTGGAATGAGGGTTTCTTTCTCATCAATCTCCTTAGCAATCACTACACCGAGACGACGAGCATGACATGCATGAAGAGAAACAACACAAACCAGAACCAGTAACACAACTAGAGAAGATAAGATTGACATATTCTTCTTTTCAACCAAGGTCGATCAAAGGATTTCAGTTGTTTTGTGCAGATTTTCTGTAGTAGAAGCCTTTTGGTTTATAAGAGTTGGCAAGAACACAACAAGAGATATATAGCAATAAATGCAGGAGGAGGTTGTTGGGTTCAGAGGCAGTTAAGAGAGTGTTGGTTTAGAAGACCCCTGAACATGGAGGTGCTCAAATGGAAGATATGGGTGGCCTTAGCAATGTCCCTTTCTTCTTGCACATCAAGGGACCCCCTACCCTACAAATTCAAAGCAGTCCCACCTGCAGAGAGAAACAAAGAATGAAGGAAAGAAGAAACCTAACTACAACCCTTCTTCTAATATACTCTCACTCATTTTGTTCATAGAGAGAGAGAGAGAGAAACAAGAAAGCATGAGCTCGTTTGTTTGTTTGTTTCCACCAAGGTTACTCTATTCCCTTGTCTGAATTAAGCTAGTTAGAGATTAATTTAGGATTAAGGTGGGTGGTAAAGTAATTCTACTTTTGTTGCAAACGCCAACATGTCCTATACTTTGAACCCAACTTGTCCTTCTTGGCCCCCTATATCATTCTAGCTTAGCTATCTAGCTAAGATCATAATATAATTACTTTGCCGTAAAAGTTTATGTATATAAATACTTATTATGGTTAATTAATCGCTTGCACGATATTCCTACATCGTTTGTGCGTAAATGCGTTATAATATGGTTAATTAATCGCTTGCACGATATTCCTACATCGTTTGTGCGTAAATGCGTTGTAATCGGTTTATAAGTAGGACAAATTACCCTGCCTATTGAGTTCATGTTTGAGATTTAGAAGTTTCAAAGTTCAAAAGTTTCGTTTAGTCGTGGTTTGGTACATATTTTAGCTTACCAAGTCTCACCATTTTTTGATAGAGAATATTTAGTGTTTGGGAGATGCAATGTTGAACATATAGGGTGGGTTTGGTATAACTTTTTGAACTTCTAAGTCGACTTTTTAGTTGTTGTGAAAAGATTCGTGACAAAGAAATTCATGAAAAAATATGCATGTATTTAGTGAAAATGTTATGCTGTTAAAAAGTTAGTGATGCAACACTTTCGTTTGTTAGTAAAAATTACTATTTTATATTTTTTATATTTGCTAGAAATTATGGTAGGTCTAATTAGATGTGGTAGTATGTTAATACAAAAAGTATGGATAAATTGATCATTTTTATTGTTTAAGAAGAAAACAAAATTTAAAAAAAGCTCATGAAACCTAACTTTTTCAGAATTGAGTTTGACACTGCAAAGGTAAAAGCTTAAATCCGAAATCTGACACAGAAAAAGTCATACCAAATCTTTCAGAAAAGTTCAAAACAAATTAAAAGTCCAAAATGAATTAAAATCTGAAAATAACTTATACCAAAACCACCCATATTTTTATTTAGGACAAATGACAATAAATCTATATGCAGTTTTACACTTGTGACACTAAATTAAAGCTTCAGCGTTTCTAATTTTATAGAAAATTCTCATGCACCTTTTATTTTGAGACTAATAGCTTCCAGTAATTAATATTGTAGTGTTAAGAAAAGATCTACAATAATATGAAAAAATTAGTATGTTTTCGTATCATATTATTAGCTAAATTATTTGATCAAATTGAATTGATTATGAATAGCGCACTGAACATGTTCGTAGAAACGGATGTAGTACGATTTAACAATGAAATACTTTATTTTCTGAAATAGCTAAAAAACAATGAAATACGTACATGTCCAACAAATACATACATGATGCGAAGTAGATGAGGGGAGGGACAAAAGGGACGAACAAGTGGGGACTGATCTCCCTCAGTGTTGTTGTACTAAGGGACAAGTGAGTGTGCCTCCAACCGCCAAAACCGGTAAACCGGCCACGTGGCACACACCCATGTGACGAAACAAATCCTCCAACGTGGTCGTAACTCCTCAAACGGGCCGCCAAAGCCCATTTCGCCTCCTTCAATATCATTCTTGGCTGGTCCCAAAAATATGTGGGCCCACTCATGTCGTTGGGTTCCTTCGATGAGACTTGGTTGTTTCTGTCTGGTTGACCGTATTCACCAAAAAATGGTGGTTCATGGTGGTGGTGGGGGGTTTATGTTGGAGTTTAGAGCAAGCGACGGCGGGACAGCGGTGGATTACGAGGCGGGTGGGGCGGTGTCGGGATTCGGGACGAGGGGTGGAAATGGTGGCCGTTGACAATGGAGATTGGGAGGGAGTTTTGCGGGGATTAGGGCGTTGAGAGACATGCACTCGTGTGTTGTGTTAAAGTAGAACATTCTCGGTTTGTGTCACCACCGTTGTCTCCACGTTCGGTGTGTGTGTGTGAATGCACATCCCAATGGTAAGAGAGGTTATATAGTACTAGTAGTAGTAGTTTAGGCGGTTGAATAATTTTAAGATTTTGTTTATAGGTGGTGGTGGTTTCTTAGGATTTTGCGGAGGGTTAGGCTGATGAATGTACTGATGGATGTTCTACTTAAGGTACTGTTCATACTTCAATTTACAAAGCTAATGTTATGTCGGATACTCTCTCTCTCCCCCCAGGGTATGCTAGGAACACGAGAGAAAAGAGCTTGTGCCAACAAGTGAAAGAAGAACGAAATAAGGGTGGTGTTTATACTTTATAGTAGTAGTAATAGTAGTAATAGTAGTAGTAGTAGTAGTAGTAGTAGTAGTAGTATGGTCCGGTTCTGGGTTCTCTTATGGGCCGGACTGGCGGTTCGTAATTCCTAGAACCAGCCCGGCCCATGGGTAATACAGGTTACAGCCGGTTCAGTGGACCGGACCATGGGTAAGACAGGTTAGGGCCGATTTAGTGCACTGACCAGGTCATCTCGCCCACTTGACAGCTCTAGTTGAGCCTGAATATAAATAGCCTTGTATCTAGCTCATGGTGTTCGAAGACTAAACACACCTGGATCCTCTTTATCAGTCCAGCTCCTCCAGCAAACCACAGGTGCATATGAGTTTTTAGTTCTATCTGCTACAACTAGACGGGCTCTTGAGCTAAATCAAAGGAGTTCGTATAAATCTAATATCATAGTAGATTTCTCTACCTTTCGGGTGTAGTTGAGTTAGGCAGACTTCATATGAACTTACGTCCTAGGTAGTATTTGATTAGAGGTCAAACACTAAAAAGATTTAGGCTTAGCACATAATGATTTGTATCTCTTGTGTGATTTGCAGACTAATACACTAAGCTGATTCCTTTCACATGTAGCAACAACAAGATGGAAGGCCGCTTATTTCAATTGGTCGGTAACACCAGATTTTGCTAAGCTTGTCGATGGACAAAGAACTATCAGGTTTTGTCATTTGGGAGGAAAGGCCAAGAACAGTTGTAGCAAATGACTGTGATCGAGCTAGATGATCAAAGATCATTCATGGAGCCGTTTGACCTGGTACAAAACTAGAGATCCAGGAACAACATAGAAATATACAATCATCGTATTGGCATGGCCACAGAATTAATCAGTTGTTTAATTCAATCATACTATTATTAGAATTTGCAAGAGAGAAGAAATATGTACAGACAGAGAATAGAAGAACTATACAGTTATTAGCAGCGTCACACAGTCTTGATGTGATAATAATAATAACAGGTAGGTCATGATGCGGCAGACTTATTCAAATACAAAGGCAGCAACAGCAATAGTGACATCAATCAGGACAGAAAGATGATGCCAGCAACGAAACCAGACAACGAGACACCTCAGATTTAGTCAAGAGCTGCTGCAGCTGCTTCGCAGCCAAAGGTGTTCTCACCGCTGTAGGTGACGTACAGAAAACCATCATCATCTTTCTTCTCGTCGTATATGGTTGACATTATTGCCCCTGCAGTATCATCACAAATAAACTCAGAAATCCCCAGAAACCTGTAATTGTCTGTGTCCTAAACTTGTTGTGTAGCTCTAGAGATTAGTAAAATACCAGTTGGTGGAAGGACATTGTCCACAAATATAAAGATGGCCTTCTCAGCACTCAGCTTGATCCTCTTGCGGATTACATATACAAATTGTCCCACTGTCAGGTCCGCTGGAACCAAGTACCTATACAATAGTTGAATTCGTTCTTCCAGTCAGTTACACATGTACTTTGTTGCATCGACAAAACTAATCAGACCCAACCACTGCCCTTGGGGTCTTTTCTATCTGCTTTATCAGCATTCTAAATCGGAGTTCATGCAGAATCCAGGAAGACTAATCAAAAACCCTAATAGTTCATGCATACGGCTAACGGTTGATGCTAAACCTACGTGCAAACTGCAAACAGATAATAAACTTTACATGTATCTCTTCTCACCAAGAGAGACTTCACAAGGTGAGAAGACAACAGGATGTCTGTTAGACCATAGTCATAACTAACGTGTCGCGACTGTTTGTAAGATTCTTTTTTAGCAATCCATCTACAAGACCACAACAATGAAAGAAACACCAAGATGAGTATGGTAACTCTAGACTCAACTTTACTATCCCAATTTTAACAATGCCGATACTCCTCCTTCTCTTTGATTCTAAAGTTTCTAGTTCTCCTTTATTAAGGTGGGTTCAATTGGAGCATCGCATAGGATATTTCACCTAGTATACTTGAACAACATTTAAGATATTCGGCTGAAGCAATGAACTATATAAACTTGGAAGGTCAAAAGCGTAGATCTCAATATTACTGAAAAAAATCACTTACTTTTTCTTGTCGATGTTAGGAATGTCACTCCGCTCAGCCTTCTCCACAATCACCTACACAGCAAAAAAACATTCCAAAGTGGTATCAGTCTACAAGGCCCTCCTGACGACCAAACTTCATAGGATCAGAACTAAAAATATATCTGGGGCATTTTTCATCCCTGTGTGTAGTACCTATCATATCAATAGGTAAGGGAAAATACAGAACAGTGGCAAGCCAATGACCAACTGCTATATATGTATAAAATAAAGTAACAATGTGCATTCCAGTTTGTACCTGTTCCTATATTGATGTCATCATAGAGGTGATAAGGTTTAGATTTGTTCAAGAACTACTAAAAACTCTATGCTAAAATTATGATCAGGACAGATTCGTTTCAAGCTATGGAAGATGCATGTTAAGTGCGGATTCGGACACACAGGATACCAAAGCATACAAATCAGATGCGGCCATTTAAATGTTGTTAAAATATTCAAGTAGATGCCTCGTGGTAGGTAATAAGTTAGAAACTAATGCATCGTGCTTAGAAAAGATAGCAAAACTAGTCAGTCACAGCAAATTTCCTATCTCAACTTTAAAGGCAAAACACACTCTTGAACCATCTCACGGAGACACATTACGTCTTTGAACTTCAAAATCTTTCAAATACCAAGCCACAGAAGACCAGAACGGCCAAAAGTTCTTCACAATGTCCAAATGCAAACAGGGGTGCAGAGTGAAATTTATTTGGAGCTACAAAAGATCTATGGTGCTGGATTCAGAATAAACACGAGCTTGTCAACAGTTGGGTATATTTCCAAGCAATACCGAGAGAATATCAACCATGGCTAAGGGCAATTGGTTCCTAATGATTCATGTATTTTGAGTTTTAAGTGTCTTCAAATACTTGCCAACAAAAACCCAGTTAATTTCAAAAAACAAACAGGGGTAATTATAAACACAAACCTGAATTTGTATTGAAGAGCAAAAATATGATATTGCCAAGAAGATTAGGAGAGTAAGCGATCATAAAAACAAAAAGAAAAGCTGAATATTAGCGGGGCTTAAGGAATAGAAGACAATCGGGTTCACTAGCTAGTTAACATAAACATATGAAGCAAATAAAGCCTACCTATTCTATCATATAAAAAACAAACCAATGAAAGTGCCACTAATAATCAACTTATTAAATCACAAGAGGACATCAAAGTATCAAAAGATGGTTTTACTTTTACCATAGCAGAGTTGTCTGAGTCTAAGATATTTCTAAGTGGACAACTTCTGTGATGACAGAAGAGAAATTGAAAATCATAAACGGCTACACCATAGACTTGGAGGATGTGCATTTCAGGTCTGAAATTTCCGAGCGCTTAGCGAATATGGGGACCACGGTGAGGAATACAAGGGGAACCATTACAACACGAACAGAAAAGAGAGTCCCAGTCTACTTCTGTAATAAATACTTGCGAAACGCATTCAAGACAACATCTAGTGCTGAATCCTTGAAGTGAAAAGGCTAGAAATGTCTATCTCACATGTACATTCTAGGTCCAGTCTACTTCTGTAATAAAATACTTGCGAAACGCATTCAAGACAACATCTAGTGCTGAATCCTTGAAGTGAAAAGGCTAGAAATGTCTATCTCACATGTACATTCTAGGTCAAGGAGCTAAAAGAAGAGGATATACCTGACAAGTAACCATTAGCTGTGCCACAAGGATATTAGTGTTTGTACATCAGAAACAGCTGATCCAAAATAACGACAAACCCCTTCCCCCCAAACACACACACACAAAACTACTAGGTTCTGGGATCTTATTTCAAGCCCAATAGAAGTCATGATTTTGCTACTGGAAACATTCTTCGGAATCCAAAAGTGTCATTGTTGAGGCACTAAGTTGACTACCAGGGTTAAGCCAAGTCAAAGGCCACATAGTTCTTCTACTTATCCATGGGTTTAGTATACAGATTGAGCACATATGCATGGTCAGAATCAGAAATTTAATCAAACAAGTCATTGACCATGGCATGTGACATCTACTAGCAGGATAACAATTATCAACGACATGATAAAGTCAAACACGAACTATATCAACAGATACCACAATTCCAAGCAACAAGTATATCAACAGATACCACAATTCCAAGCAACAAGATGACTTCTAAGCAGATAAAACGTATGATCAACTTACTGGAATTCTGTCAGGGTACTTCTCCCTTATTCTTGCAGCCTCAGCCCGCCTTTTCTCTGAAAGTTGCAAGACAATATTAGGCACCCAGCAAACACCACTCACAAACAAAACCAATTGAATAGGGAAAACCATTATTTCTGTAAAGTAAAGAGGAAATGGGAATATACCAAAATCGTGTTCTTGCTTGAAATAGCTCTTAGCCATCTCTGCACAAAATGAAATAGAAAAAAAAACATCAATCATACAATTACTTGAACAAGGTAGCTTGTCAATTAGAACCCTTTAAATTCACTTTACTTAAAATATTAAAATCCTTGGAATTTAGTTTTCTTTTGACAGAATCCTTAAAATTCACTCTTCACATAGCGTGTTCAACCTAGTTCTAGTCTATGAAGAATTAAATTGCAAAATTTAGAAGGAACAGAGTTGGTGAACATATGAAATCGTTCGATCAATTAAACACCCAAATTAAACAATAACATAAAACCCAGTAAAACCCAGATGGCATATACGCGAATCGATCAAGAAAAACAAGACCCAGAATTCATCTGATCAATCGGGACACCAAAACCCTAGAAATCAGTCGAAACGAAGACTTACAGAGAGAGGGTTGTGATCGGATTGAGGAACTGATAAGGGAAAAGTGGCCTACTTCAAGAAACCCCTGTTGATTTTGACCTTCTCTTGAGGTTTCTCGTCGTGTGACTAGAGAGAAAAGCTTCTTGGGTTTGGTTGATTGAATCGTCTATGTTGTTTATCTTCTCTACCTTCTTCTATCCATAAATAAAAGGTTGAAGGACTAATTTATTGAATTTAATAAATCTCTCTTTCCTTGCCAGGTCATGCTCCGTCCACGACACGTTACTGTTTTTTTTTTTTTTTTTTTGAGGGAACCTACCTTTGTGGTAGGGCGGTATAAACCCCGCTTTAATTAAATTGGGCTCCCAACCCATAAACATACAGATGGGGGGATATAGGCCTTACCCATCAAAAAAACATTACAAAGCATCAGGCCCAAATTGAACTAACAAGCCCAAAAGCAAATAAACTAAGCAAAACACAGACTAAAAATAACAACAACAAACAAGCGCAGAAAGCAAACGGTTCATCTAGCAGGAAGGGGAGATGAATCTTCATCCTGTCGATTGTGTCTATCCACATCGCTTTGAATGATGAGCTGAATCTGTCCCGGTGGATACACTGTATAAACCTTAACCTCTTCCTCTTCCAGACCCATCGTTGCCAGTGCATGAGCCGCTTGATTGCCTTCTCTTCTTATAAATAAGAGCTTGCCTCTGAAGATCTGGTTGATGAAGTGCCGAAGCTATGCCAAAATGCCCTCCCATTCGTTGTACCAATTCTTGCAATTGTTAACCCAATTAAACACGTTTAGAGAATCAACCTCAAACAGGATTTGCTTACCTTCATAGCCAAGATCCCTAATCAGTCGAGCAGTCTCCAAAAGTGTTGTTGCTTCGCCGAGATTAGAATCCGTGAAGCATTGAATCGGGATTGAAGCAGCTAGGATGAATTCCCCGTTATGATTCCTAACAATTGATCCTGCACAGGCACGCAGATTTGCCTTAGAAGACGCAAAATCAACGTTGACTTTTAGAACATCTTGAGGCGGAGGATTCCAGGACATTGGTAAGTCTTCAGAAACCCTAGTTGCTTCAGTTTGAACTTGTAAACTCCAATCTACTATTAATAACTCAATCCAATTGAGTATTTGTTTATGTGTTTGATCCTTATTCTCAAACACCTTGATGTTTCGTGTTCTCCAGATAATCCACATACAGGCCACAAATAGGATTTGACAGCTGCTATCGTTTTGTTGAAGAATGGAGTTTAGCCATGCTCTTTCCCCCGTAGTAGCACAAGATAAGTCCAGTTTGTTGCAGAAATTTTTCCATATGAATTTATAGTAGGAGCAATCTCTGAATAAGTGTCTTTGTGTTTCTTCAGGGAAACCACACAACACGCACATAGTATCAACTGTAATACCACGATGAGTGAGATTACATTTGACTGGTAGAGTGTTACAACAGAAACGCCAAAGAAAGAACCTGATTTTGCGGGGAACAGGTAAGTTCCAAATCCTCTTCCAGTCTTGTTCTGCAATACCATTACTCGAATCTCCCACTTCCTTAGAAACTGTTCTGTACTGTTTGTAAGAGTAAGCAGTATTGTAACCAGACTTAACTGTGTAAGCTCCATTAGTAGTATGATTCCAACAAACTGTGTCATTAGTGATTCTGTAATTGATGGGGGTCTGTAGAATACCTCTGAAGTCCTCTTGACTGAAATGTTGAGAGATATAAGAGTGATTCCATTGTCTGTTCTCTGTAATAAGAGAGTTAACTGTGGCATTCATAGGAAGAGTAGGATTGCTGAAAACTTTCCTGCCTCCATTCTGTAAAATCCACTTATCTCTGTAGATATGGATATTGTCCCCATTAGCCACCATATGTCTGCAACCTTGATTAATCAAATCCTTAGCTTTAACTAAACCTCTCCAAATGTAAGAAGGAGTACAGCCCTTATCAGCCTGTAGGATAGTACTTTGTCTGAAGTATTTTGCCTTCAACACTTTGGAAATAAGAAAGTTTGGATTCTTGAAGACTCTCCACACCTGTTTAGCTAATAAAGAGAGGTTAAAAGTTTCCATATCCCTCATACCTAGACCACCATTGTACTTGTGGAGACAAAGCTTAGACCAAGTAGTCCAGTGAAGACCTCTCTTTTCAATGTTTGCAGCCCACCAAAATCTTGACATTATACTTTCAATGTTCTTAACAATAGAATTTGGTAGTAGAAAACAAGACATGTAATAAGTGGGTAGAGCTTGAACAACAGTCTTTAGAAGAATTTCTTTTCCAGCAGGAGAAAGAATTTTCTCTTTCCAAGTACTAACCTTTTTCCAAACTTTGTCAGTGAGGGAGCTGAAAAGCTTCTTCCTCTCCTTCCCAAAAGTAGTAGGTAAGCCCAAATACTTCTCATGACATAGGGCAGTAGGAACTTGAAAAATCTCTTGTAAAGAGCTTTTAGCCATATCTGAAACAGAGGGAGAGAAGACTAGAGTGGACTTGTCATAGTTTATCTTCTGACCTGAAGCACTACAATAAACATCAATAATACTCTTAAAAGTTGTAGCTTCTTCAGGAGTAGCTTTACCAAAAAATAGAGAATCATCAGCAAAGAACAATTTGGTAATGACAGGCCCATTTCCCACAGATCTGTAACCCTGCATTCTTCCATCTGAGACAGCCTTGTTAACCAGAGAAGTGAAACCCTCAGAACATAGGAGAAACAAGTAAGGTGACAGAGGATCACCTTGTCTTAATCCTCTAGTGGGATTAAAAGATTCAGATCTACTTCCATTAATCAAAATAGAGTAAGAAACAGTCTGAACACAGTTCATAATGAGCTTAATATAATCTTCAGGGAAGCCCAACTTTTGCATACAACTTCTAAGATACTGCCACTCTATTCTGTCATAAGCCTTAGACATATCAAGCTTTAGAGTGAAGTAGCCATTGCCTCTTTTGTGAGATTTCATGGAGTGAATTGTAATACCCCGATATTTTTCGGGGGTATTTTGGGAGTTTAACGAATTTTCGGGGCCACTGTTTGAGATTTATAAAAGTATTTTCCTTTACTAAATAGTTTGTTTTCACATTATTATTATTATTATTATTATTATTATTATTATTATTATTATTATTATTATTATTATAGTTGTTGTTGTTGTTGTCGTTGTTACTACTACTATTATTATTATTATTATTATTATTATTATTACTATTGCATTATTATTATTATTACTATTACTATTATTATTATTATTGTTATTGTTATCAACTTTTTTTTTATCAAAAAGTATTTTTTTTTTAAGATGACAACTTTTTATAGTTAATATGCGTAAATTAGTGGGTGAAGTGTAGCGGGTCGTGTAATGTTTATAGCGTGACTAAAAGTGTGACTTTTATTTTTATTACGTAGCGAGCCACCGCGTAACTTGGTGCAACCGCCACACCGTAACCATCCTCTCATCATCTTCCCCATCCCTTCCATTTTCAGCAGAGCTTTTCCTCTACTAATTTTCCGGCAAAACCAACCCACGGCAACACTCGATTTTGACTTCTCTTCTCCAGATTTCTGTCCCAATCCGCGCCAATCAAGCCTAAAATCAATCTTCGAAATCAATTGCTCCAATCTACCATTCCAATTTGAACCCGTAATGTCCTCCACGGATTTGATTTTTTTCCGATTTGGGTTTTCACCCAAGAACAAACCCAGCAACTCTCTCACCCTCTCTCTCGTGCCTCTCTCTCTCGTCACTCTCACTCTCTCTCGCTCTGTCTCTCTCTCTCTCTCTGTGCGGCGTCGAGCCAAGTCCGGCCGAACCCAAGCCCGGCAAAAGCCGAACCCAGGTCCGGCGGAGAAGACCCAACACCGCCGCCCGACGCCGTCTCTCCCTCTTCCCCTCTGCGCCCTGTGTTGCCGACGAACCTGGACGCCAAACCAGGTCCGACGAACCCAGCAAGGCGAACCCAGGTCCGCCAGTGCCGTCGCTCCCCGCTGCGTCGCCTCTGCCACCGTCGCCGTCGGCTTCACTCTCCGTCCGCCCACTCGGTAATAACCGAATGCTTTAATTTTGAGTTCTAGTTTTCAATTGCTCCCTCTGTTTCGCGATTTAGTTGTTAGTCGATTGAAATTTTGGTGAAGTTTGGTTGTATTTGAAGTTGTTGCTGGGTTATGTTGGAGAAGAAAGAAAGGTTAAATGGGTGTAAAGGTTGGGGGCTATCATGTACGTTCTGAAACTATAGAGGGACTGTTTGTAGGTTATTAACTTTACGGGTGTGTTATCGTCTTTAGAACAATCTGTATTTTTTTTTTATATATATTAACAAATAATCTAAAATCCTTTCTAGCATATTACAAACTAGTATGTCTTTTATGTTTATACATATTAACAAATATATTTAGCAAGTTTTTATGAAAATAAACATACATCCTCATATTTGATAAAAGGGAATTTTCGTGAATAATGTTAGTTTAGTATTTACTTGTTGTTTTTCTTAAAAACTAAATAGTTTTTTTTTATGTCCATCGGAAATTAGTATTCTTTTCACATAATATCTTGTTTTCACTGAAATAACTTTTATGATAAATACAGTCAACTTTTAACGTGATTAAAATAGCTATCTCTTTTTATATTTATAAATATTAGCCGCTATAAATATTCTAGAATATTAAATAAAGTTTCTCTAACTCAATTCTTCTTTTAATGTATATAAACTACTACTTCTCTTATCAAATGTAATACTAAGCTTGCGTTTCATAACTAACAAAATATGTTTGTGTTTGGGGGATCAATTAGGGGTTGCACTTGCATTCCACATAAGACATTTTAATTGTGAATTGGCATGTGGCGAATTTGTGTTAATATAGGACTATTTGATTATTGTAGATTCAGAATTCGTAGGAGACGAATTCGTAGAGGACCCCTACTACTAGTTACGTGCTTGCTTGTGTGTGAAGAATCTCTCTATTATCAGGTAAGTTATATGCACAACATCTTTAAATATCAAAATGTGTTGTTTCGTGTGCGTTATCTCAAACTGTAAGTTCAATTTCCGCTTTACAATACCTTGAATTCTTCCAGCGCTTTATTTTTGAACGATTTGAGAAGCATGTGGTTACTATTTCAAATTGTGATTTATTACTCCCGTGGGATCCTGAACAATAAATGTACGATAATAGAATTGGGAACGGTGTACAGAGGATGCGTGTGAAGGCTAAGGCCGGGAACACCTATGTGTGATTCCCTAGGGCATTGTACCCTCTTATCTATTGTGAAAACTAGGAGTACTACCTATACATGTTTAGGTCATGACTGTATAGGGGTGTCGACACTTAAGGTCTCACTAGTTCTTTAGGGAGAATCGGGATGGACTGTGATATCCCGTAGAAGTACCCTACCTTATTATTATTCCATCGTGACCTCTCTGTCCACACCGTACCTGTTGGGGCTCGTGTTATGCCTCAACCAAATAAAAGAAATAAAATGTGGTTTCTGCTCATCTTACTGTGTATATTCTCGTGTTAGCCAAAAACTCTGTCTTTACGTGTTGTGGTATAATCTTACTCAGTTTTTACTGATAAAATGTTTTGCTGCGTCGGCTTTTGCTATTTTAAAACCGCAGGTTTGACTAAGCTAGCTGGGGTGGAACGCGCGCACAAGTCAAAGAGTAGGATTGACTAGAACACTTATTTTTAGTAGCTATTTCTTTTGGATTCAAGCCAAGCTTTATTAATTCTGTATAAAATTGTTGGAGGTTTCCTCCTTTTATTTCGATAAAGTATTATTTGGATTATCGTTAAGTCGAACTAGCAGGAACCGTAGGATCCGGGTTGTTATAGATGGTATCAGAGCCGACGGTTCCAATGCTAGTGCGACTTTTCGATTTCCATTTAATAAAGATTAAAGATAATTGGAAGTTTTTCAAAATTTAAAATGGACATAGGACAACTAAAACCGGAAATTAAAACTAAACAAGCCGGGGATGTGGGTTAGCTTAGCCGTTGTTTAAATTTTCTAATTGTGTTGTATGACTACCTGAGAATCCCTGTTAGTTAAGATTGGATAAATTGCTATGTGACATGCTACTTGCTAATTTGCTATATTATGTTATTGAGTTCATTTCTGTCGAGTAATGAGTGTATACGTGGTTTTAGAACATTTCTGAGACTTCTCTTTTCTTCTTTCAGATGGCCAAACCACGCGCCCCTGCTCATCCTTCCTACATCCAGCCTGTATTTCAGCCGGAAGACTCACCCTTACTCATGACCTACCGGGAAGGCCAAGAGACCCTTACCGAGTACTATATCCGAGTAACGACCCGGTGTAATGACTGGAGTTTCTCGAGCCTTGGGGATGACCGCTTCCAGCACCCTCTCATGATAGGTCATTGCCTTCTAAACGGACTCCCCAATACCCAACCATGGTTGTGGGTGAAGGAGGATTATGAGGATTTGGTGCATGAGGACGAAGATGGAAAGTTAATTCCCAATGAGGATGGATGGAAGGTAGAAGGCCATTACATATTTAGCACAAAAGTCCTACGTCAAGATTTGGAAGAAGCAGCGAAACGTCTAGACAAAGTGAAGGAGCCCGAAGAAGAAGAGTCTGACGATGAACCCGATTCCGACCCGGAAGAGGAAGAGCCCGTCGAGGAGCCCGATTCCGATCCGGAAGAGGAGGAGCCGGAGGAAGAGGAACAAGCACAAGAGGAAGAGATCCCCGAAGAAGAGGAAGTACCCGAACAGATTCCCGAGATATATGGAGCAAATAGACAGCCTATCCCCGCCCCTATGGACCTCGCTGCTATACACCGACCGGAGCTAGTGACGTACCAACCCGAGCAGGAGACCATAGCTCAGTACTGCGCATATGTGAGAGCTATTTGCATTGCATGGAGCCATATTGATGCTAGACATAGTCACCCGTTAACCATTTGCCATTTCATACTCCGAGGATTGCCAGATGTACACCCTTGGATAAACCTGAGGCACGAATACCGGGACGTGCTAGTTTGGAACGTATGGGGGGAAGCTGTACCTAATGAGTCTAGGTACAAGCACCGTGAGTATGACATCTTTGAGATTAACCCACTCGAGCTTCGGGGACGTATGGAGGCATTAGCAGCTCAAGCCATACAACACGAGGCAGCGCAGCAGGCGCAGGACGCCGAGAACCAGGAAGGAGAAGGTGAAGATGGTGAGGGAATGGAAGATGACGAGGGAATGGAAGATGACCAAGCAAATATGGACTTGGATGAAGACCTAGGGGAGGAACAAGATCAGGGTGGAAACCAAAATGAGGATGGAGAGGAAGAATTTGTAGACTGGGATGCCGACATGGACGAGATTGACGAGATCGACGATATTGAGCATGAAGAAGTCAACGAAGCGGAAGAGATCGAGATTGACGCCGCTGAAATCGAGTTTATGTTCAACACTGACGATGAGGAGTAGTTCCACGCCCATCCCACCCTTAGGGTCATCGTTTATTGCATTGTTTCTATCGCGAGAGTGAACGCTTAGTTTACTTTGTGTTTTGATATTTACTTTTGGGATTGTGTTGTTCCTTTTATCATTTAAAGTTTCATGTGGATTATTTGATGGGTGGATCAATAAATGTTTAATGTTTCAAAACTTATGTGGTGCGTGTATGCGGACTGGAATATATTCTTTCCTTCATATCATCTACTTTGCTAAGAAGACAGACTTACCACTCCTACCCCAATATCTATCGTCACCTCTTCCCTTAGTGAAGAAGTCATATCTTGTAATACCATGTACCTCGAAGTCAACATAGAAGTCCAAAGGGCCAAACTACCTTTTTATCTAATCCTTTTCGATCTTGGTAACCTAGATATCATCTTAAGTATAGACTGGCTTAGCAAAAAACGAAACAACCATAGAGTGTGCCAACCAAAAGTTAGATTCCATGGACCCGAAAGGTGAACGTCTATCCTATAGGGGTATAACCAGTGGACCCAAAATCTAAATCGTGTCAACCTTAACCATCCTCTGGTATGTGATGATTTATGCAATATCTCCTATACAATCCAGCACTTTGTGTGGTCCGATAAATCTGGAACTCAGTTTTCCTTTCTGTTTAAAACAAATAACCCTTTTGTAGGTGAAACCACCATGAACACTTTGTCGCCATTCTTGAACTCCAATGACCTTTTCTTGAAATCCTCTCAAGTATCTTGTCGATCACGGACTGCTTTCATCCTTTGCTGAATCATCAGAATATGGTTTGTCGAGTCCTCGACCATTTGTTTTCCAAAGATAATCGTTTCGCTTTTGCCGCGCCAACACGGTAGTGTCCTACACTTCCTCTCGTGCATTGCTTCATAGAATGCCATCCCTAAGCTCCCATGGTAGCTCTTGTTATAAGAAAATTTGATTAGTGGCAACTTGTCCATCAATTAACCTCCAAAGTCCAAAATTCATGCCCGTGGCATGTTTTCCAACGCTTGAATCGTTCTTTCAGTCTATCCATCCGTAGCTGATTGAGATTACATGTTGAACCTAGTCTCAGTGCCCATGGCCTCTGCAGCTCTTTCGAGAAATGTGATATAAAGTTTGAATCCCTATCTGAAATAATCAAGCTTGTTACTCCGTTTAATCTTACCGCATTCTTGATTCATGAGTCCACCCTCTTTTCCATGTTTCAAGTTTCCTTCACAAGAATGAATCTTGTCGTCTTGTTCAGTCCATCGACTACTATACATCTGGTTCAACCCATTCGTCGAACAGGTAAAGCTGTAGCAAATCCATCAAGATGGAATCCCATCCCCATACCAGTTTCTCCAATTATTGCAGCATCCCACCTAGTCTCTTGTGCTCGATTTTGACCTTTTGACAAGTCAAACACCGAAATTTCCTTTTGACAAAATCAGCTATTTTCCTTCTTCATATCTTTCCACCAGAAGTACTGTTCCAAATCCTTGTATAACTTACCTTTTCCTGAATGTACCGATTATGGTGTGTTATGAGTTTCCTTCGTAATCTTATCTTTTACATCCGCACATTTCATTCGTACACACCGTCTTCCCTTGAATTTCGCCCTACCATCTTTCTCCACTTTGAAATCGAGTTCTTCACCCATGTTGATTTTCTCCTCGATTTTTTTTTCCGAAAGCACCCTCTTTCTGTCTTCCTTCTTTCTACGTAGATTTCCATTACTACCGTCAAATTTCACAGCATGTTACTCATGGTTCTCTTCATGCAAACTCAAATCTCTAGCCTTCGAAACTCTTCGCAAAGCTTAATTGGCAAAACCCACATTGATTTTACCGTATGATTCGTATTCCAACTCAATGCATCCGCTACTACAGTTGCTTTTCTTTCGTGGTATTGGATATTAATGTCGTAGCCCTTCACTAACTCTAGCCAATTTTCTTGTCGCATATTTAACTCATTTTGGGTTAATATGGACTTCGAGCTCTTACGATATGTATATTTTTGCAATTCGTACCTTCGATATAATGTCTCGTGATCTTCAATGCAAACACTTTGGCTGCCAACTTCTAATCATGAGCAGGGTAACTCTTTTCATAAGACTTTTGTTGCCTAGAAGCATAAGCGATCACCTTGCCAGTTTCTCTTTGCATTAAAACACATCCTAGCCCATGCTTGAATACATCGCTATGGACTTCAAATTCTCATCCTTCATTAGGCAACGTTAACATATGTGCTGACGTCATCATATCCTTCATCGTTTGTATTGGGTAGACTCCATAACGTTTTTCACAACCCAAACTCAAAGCTTATGTTCCTGACCCGAGTCATATCCTTGTTTGCGAGCCTGCCGAACTTGATCTCTCCCTTACCCACACCTCTTCGACCGGATTCGATTCGAGTGACGGGGACGCCACTCCTTTTAAGGGAGATGTGATTTAACAGCCCTGCATTTAACTACCTGCGTTATCTTATTATATGTGCACATTATGACTGCATACTTGTATTGGAAGATTTGATTTATGCTTGGGCGATTCGATTTATACTTGCATGGGAAGATTCGTTTTACTTTAAGCTTCGGGGACGAAGGTTTGTTTTAAGGGAGATGTGATGTAATACCCCGATATTTTTCGGGGGTATTTTGGGAGTTTAACGAATTTTCGGGGCCACTGTTTGAGATTTATAAAAGTATTTTCCTTTACTAAATAGTTTGTTTTCACATTATTATTATTATTATTATTATTATTATTATTATTATTATTATTATTATTATTATTATTATTATTATTATTATTATTATTATTATTATTATTATTATTATAGTTGTTGTTGTTGTTGTCGTTGTTACTACTACTATTATTATTATTATTATTATTATTATTATTATTATTATTATTACTATTGCATTATTATTATTATTACTATTACTATTATTATTATTATTGTTATTGTTATCAACTTTTTTTTTATCAAAAAGAATTTTTTTTTTAAGATGACAACTTTTTATAGTTAATATGCGTAAATTAGTGGGTGAAGTGTAGCGGGTCGTGTAATGTTTATAGCGTGACCAAAAGTGTGACTTTTATTTTTATTACGTAGCGAGCCACCGCGTAACTTGGTGCAACCGCCACACCGTAACCATCCTCTCATCATCTTCCCCATCCCTTCCATTTTCAGCAGAGCTTTTCCTCTACTAATTTTCCGGCAAAACCAACCCACGGCAACACTCGATTTTGACTTCTCTTCTCCAGATTTCTGTCCCAATCCGCGCCAATCAAGCCTAAAATCAATCTTCGAAATCAATTGCTCCAATCTACCATTCCAATTTGAACCCGTAATGTCCTCCACGGATTTGATTTTTTTCCGATTTGGGTTTTCACCCAAGAACAAACCCAGCAACTCTCTCACCCTCTCTCTCGTGCCTCTCTCTCTCGTCACTCTCACTCTCTCTCGCTCTGTCTCTCTCTCTCTCTGTGCGGCGTCGAGCCAAGTCCGGCCGAACCCAAGCCCGGCAAAAGCCGAACCCAGGTCCGGCGGAGAAGACCCAACACCGCCGCCCGACGCCGTCTCTCCCTCTTCCCCTCTGCGCCCTGTGTTGCCGACGAACCTGGACGCCAAACCAGGTCCGACGAACCCAGCAAGGCGAACCCAGGTCCGCCAGTGCCGTCGCTCCCCGCTGCGTCGCCTCTGCCACCGTCGCCGTCGGCTTCACTCTCCGTCCGCCCACTCGGTAATAACCGAATGCTTTAATTTTGAGTTCTAGTTTTCAATTGCTCCCTCTGTTTCGCGATTTAGTTGTTAGTCGATTGAAATTTTGGTGAAGTTTGGTTGTATTTGAAGTTGTTGCTGGGTTATGTTGGAGAAGAAAGAAAGGTTAAATGGGTGTAAAGGTTGGGGGCTATCATGTACGTTCTGAAACTATAGAGGGACTGTTTGTAGGTTATTAACTTTACGGGTGTGTTATCGTCTTTAGAACAATCTGTATTTTTTTTTTTATATATATTAACAAATAATCTAAAATCCTTTCTAGCATATTACAAACTAGTATGTCTTTTATGTTTATACATATTAACAAATATATTTAGCAAGTTTTTATGAAAATAAACATACATCCTCATATTTGATAAAAGGGAATTTTCGTGAATAATGTTAGTTTAGTATTTACTTGTTGTTTTTCTTAAAAACTAAATAGTTTTTTTTTATGTCCATCGGAAATTAGTATTCTTTTCACATAATATCTTGTTTTCACTGAAATAACTTTTATGATAAATACAGTCAACTTTTAACGTGATTAAAATAGCTATCTCTTTTTATATTTATAAATATTAGCCGCTATAAATATTCTAGAATATTAAATAAAGTTTCTCTAACTCAATTCTTCTTTTAATGTATATAAACTACTACTTCTCTTATCAAATGTAATACTAAGCTTGCGTTTCATAACTAACAAAATATGTTTGTGTTTGGGGGATCAATTAGGGGTTGCACTTGCATTCCACATAAGACATTTTAATTGTGAATTGGCATGTGGCGAATTTGTGTTAATATAGGACTATTTGATTATTGTAGATTCAGAATTCGTAGGAGACGAATTCGTAGAGGACCCCTACTACTAGTTACGTGCTTGCTTGTGTGTGAAGAATCTCTCTATTATCAGGTAAGTTATATGCACAACATCTTTAAATATCAAAATGTGTTGTTTCGTGTGCGTTATCTCAAACTGTAAGTTCAATTTCCGCTTTACAATACCTTGAATTCTTCCAGCGCTTTATTTTTGAACGATTTGAGAAGCATGTGGTTACTATTTCAAATTGTGATTTATTACTCCCGTGGGATCCTGAACAATAAATGTACGATAATAGAATTGGGAACGGTGTACAGAGGATGCGTGTGAAGGCTAAGGCCGGGAACACCTATGTGTGATTCCCTAGGGCATTGTACCCTCTTATCTATTGTGAAAACTAGGAGTACTACCTATACATGTTTAGGTCATGACTGTATAGGGGTGTCGACACTTAAGGTCTCACTAGTTCTTTAGGGAGAATCGGGATGGACTGTGATATCCCGTAGAAGTACCCTACCTTATTATTATTCCATCGTGACCTCTCTGTCCACACCGTACCTGTTGGGGCTCGTGTTATGCCTCAACCAAATAAAAGAAATAAAATGTGGTTTCTGCTCATCTTACTGTGTATATTCTCGTGTTAGCCAAAAACTCTGTCTTTACGTGTTGTGGTATAATCTTACTCAGTTTTTACTGATAAAATGTTTTGCTGCGTCGGCTTTTGCTATTTTAAAACCGCAGGTTTGACTAAGCTAGCTGGGGTGGAACGCGCGCACAAGTCAAAGAGTAGGATTGACTAGAACACTTATTTTTAGTAGCTATTTCTTTTGGATTCAAGCCAAGCTTTATTAATTCTGTATAAAATTGTTGGAGGTTTCCTCCTTTTATTTCGATAAAGTATTATTTGGATTATCGTTAAGTCGAACTAGCAGGAACCGTAGGATCCGGGTTGTTATATGAATGGTCTCAAAAGCTATAATAACATTATCTGTTATTTGTCTATGAGGCACAAAAGCACTCTGAGACTCATCAATAACAGTAGGCAAAATAAGTTTAAGTCTATTGGCTAACACCTTAGACACTAACTTGTAAATGACATTACACAAAGCAATAGGCATGTAGTCAGTAGTCTGTCTAGGGATGTCAATCTTAGGGATCAGAGCAATAGCAGTTTGATTGAGAGAAGACATATCTTCTTGATTGTTAAGAATCCTTAACACCAAATTAGTAATATCATCCCCTAAAATCGACCAATAATGCTGATAAAAGATAGCAGACATACCATCAGGACCAGGTGCTTTAAGAGGATGCATCTGATTCAAAGCTTCTAGAACTTCCTCCTTTGTGTAATCCTTAAGCAAAGACACCCTGGCTTCTGCATTAACCTTAACTGGAATAGCATTTAGAACAGTTTCTATGTCAGAAACACCTTCAGAAGTATAGATGTGTTTGAAGTACTGGGTACAAGCCTTTGCAATGTCTGTTTCTTTAGTGACCCACTGGTTATCTGCATTGAAAATGCCTGCAATATGGTTTCTTCTTCTTCTTGAGGAAGCTTTTCTGTGAAAATAAGCAGTATTCCTGTCCCCTTCTTTTAGCCAAAGAGCTTTAGATTTCTGTCTCCAATCCATCTCATTATGCAGAAGGATCTTATTGATCTCTGATTGGATCCTGGTAATGTGGTTCAAGTTTTCTGAAGTAGGAGATTGATCTCTAAGAGAAGCCAGTTGTTTATGTAAATCAGAAACTTCAGTTTTATGATACCTTTTAATATTTCTGTCCCAACTATGAAGATCTTGTGCAATCCTCTGAATTTTGGCCTGAAAAGAAATAACTGTGAGATTGGAGTTATCATTCTGCCAATTACTAGCAATAAGATTGTTACAATGTTCATCCTTGGTCCAGCTATAGCAGAATTGAAATCTTCTCTTGTGTCTAGCCTTCTTCTTCTTGTGACAAATGTTTGTGAAGAGTGGGTGATGATCACTTGAACTCTTTTCTTGAACTTCAACTGTTGATTGACTATAACAATCGAAAAAAGCATCATTAGCTAAAACTCTATCCAATTTTTCCTTTGTATGAGCCTTGCCATGTCTGCAGTTAGTCCAAGTGAAATAGCTTCCTGAAGTAGGAACTTGAGACAACCCACAATGCCTTATACAATCTCTGAACTTAGCCATTTGGGAATCACTTCTGTAAGAAGCACCCCAGTATTCATGATGTCCTAAAACTTCATTGAAATCTCCCGTTACTATCCAAGGAGTGGATGGATCTGGGGGTTTTAATCTCTTTAGAAGTTCCCAAGAAAGTCCTCTAAGAGAGGTATCAGGATCACCATAGAATCCAGTCAATAAAAACCACTTATTGTGATTTTGAGAATCATAGACTTTACAGTGGATGAAAAATTTGTGGTACTTCAGAACATGTAAATCCACCTCTTCCTTCCACAAAACTGAGATTCCACCAGAGAATCCATTTCTGGGAACATGAAGTCCATGTTTGTACTGTAATTGAAGTCTAACAGCTTCAGCTTTACGATACTCAAGTTTTGTTTCAATTAAAAAACAAATCTGAGGAACCTCCACCCTCACTTTATGCTTGAGGGCTAGGAATGCACGAGTGTTCCCCAAACCTCGTACATTCCAACACAATGTTTTCATTGTTTTTGGCAAGGGTTGTCATCAACCCCCGCCGATATCTCATCAAAGAAAGACAAATCAGCAAGCCTTTCGGCACTCCTGCTTCTCTTGTTGTCTTTACCAAAAGAAACAGCATCCATAGAAGTTGGAATTTGATCAACAGCAGTAGCAGTGTCTGCAATAGAAAGAGGTTTACTCCTGATTGCACTGATATCACTTTGAGGCAAGATGGTTTTCCTCTTCTTTTTCTTTCCTTCATTACAAGAAGATAAAACACTAGAGATAGCTTTCTGGACAGTAACAATTTCTTTTCCTTTTTGAGTTGTAGATGGTTGAGCACCTGTTTGTTCTCTAGTTCCAGAATTAGCATGAGTATTCCCTTTGGCAGCAGCATGAGCAGGTACTGATATTCCTTCCTCTGTGTTCAACTTTGGTTTGTTGAAGGGACTGCAAACAGGGTTAACTGGGTTTTGTGCACTTCTCAACCAGTTACCATACATGTTAGTAGTAGGAAGGCCTAGTTTTTGATTCCTTTTCAAAGTTGAACAAGCTTTATAATCATGCCCTATGATACCACAGTACTCACAATGAAAAGGAAGTTTTTCATACCTGATATCAACCCAGATTAACTTTCCTGTTTTTGGATTTTTGACTTTAATGCATCTGGGAATAGGCTTATTGATTGATATACCCACTTTGATTCTAATAAACCTTCCATCCCAACTTGTTCTATCTGGAATTTCCACATGATACATGTTTCCTAGAGTTTGGCAAATAGTTTCACCAAGTTTGATAGTTAGGCATTCTGTAGGCATATGTTTAAGATGCAAAATTAGAATTGCCTCATTGTACTCAGCAGTAAGCATATTTTGTCCTTCAATCCAAGACTTCATGACAATCATACTACCATTGAAAAGCCAAGGCTGATTGTTTAAAACTTTTCCAATGTCTTCTTCTTTTGAGAATAGGAATTGAAACAAGTTTTTGCCAATTTGTATCACTTGAAAACCATCAGGTTCTTCCCAAAGGGTATTTAATGTTGCATGTAAACCATTAACATTGACAGGTCTATGGTGGAAAATCTTACCAAAGATGCTGTTCTTGCAAACTCTGATTCCATCATCAATGGAATCCTCAGGTTATTCCACCACTTGTTCTTCTTCTTCTGTGAGATTGATTTGATTCATACCCCAAATGATATCATCTTCCTGTTGCAGGTCTTCTTGTTCCTGTGATGAGCCTTCTTCCATTGACAAGACCAAATGAAAGAGGGTGCAAAAGATTAAAATCAGAAAAGATCACCAGAAGGTGTACTGAAATCTCTAAGAGACAGAGAAGTTTGCAGCAGTTTGCCGGTGGAAAAACCAGGAAACTGCCTTAATATGGTGGTTAACTGCTAGAAAACGACCAGTAACTGTTAATTGTGGTGGTTGAAGTGGCTAGTAACTGTCAATGAAGCAGGAGAGAGGAGAGAGCGTTTTTTATCAATCAAAAAAACGACACGTTACTGTTGGCTCCTCCTCTATATTTCTTTTGTTTATATTACAATTACATACCCATTCTTCAATCTTGTTACCCAAGAAAACAATAACAATTATGAAATTAGTACATTATGCAGAACACGACCCCCCCCCCACCCCTTCCCCAATCGATTATGTAAAATTATTTCACGTTATATGAGAATAAAATGAATAATAATAATAATTATATGTGAAAATATATACCTTGCAGCTAGGGTGATAGCTCGAGTGGTAGAGCGTTGGAAGTCCCTGTAGGAGGTTTCGGGTTCACCCGGTTGACGACAAAAATAATTTCTCAAAAAAGAAAATATATACATTTCTGCACACTCAGTTCTAAAAAGTATGGACAAGTAACATGAGACAGAATGGTAGATTCATTTAAGTTTAGGTTTTGTGAACACTTGTAATAGTTCGCATAATTTATACTCGTCAAGTCATGGTCGAATTCTCTACATCTACCTTTAATCCATATTTGGAAGTAACCGCATAGGCTCCTTCTATCACATTTTTTTGGTGGAAGAAATATCAATTGGCTAGTTGTCATGAAAACAGGTGCATGGACTAAAATGAACTCAACGACAAACTGATGACATGAAATGAGGAGTAGCGGTATACATTGGATGAGGAAAATTTGCGTCTAACTGTGGTCCTTGTTTTGCTTATTCGTTTCTTTCAAACACATTATTGGAATGGTGTCACTCCAACAATAGATGTCCAGTTGTAGGTAGTGGTCGCCAGGTGGGGAGTGGTGATTAGCTCTGGTATGTCATCACTTGCTGACGAGGACGCCCGTGTGCCTTAGCCGTTAGTCAGTTTAGTTAATTCGTTTTGAGTTCTCCAGTTTTATTATTTACAACTAAAACCCTCCTAGTATACTAGGCTAGTATTCAAATTCAGTTATGACAAAATTCACAATTCCATTTCCCTCTGTTGATTGTTATATATCTCTTATCATTCTTCTCGCCGAAAACTCGTTGGAAATCACTCTGGTAAGTTCAGGATTCCTTCAACTCTTAGCAAATTGGTATCAGAGCCTCACTTTCCCGGCTATTCTCTGTGCTATGGGGCAAAGGAAGAACACACAATCCATTGAGGTTGAATTCATTTATGGATTTGTTGCCCATCTCCACGCAGTTGATGAAGCCATCATCGAGCTACCCCAAGGTCAGGAGGAGCTCAGGCATGGCCAGGATTGATCCATGGTCAGTTGCTTCAATTGAGCCAAATTGGAGAGCTTATACGAAACCTCAAGCACCTGGCCAATTGTATTAATCTTATGGCCATTGAAAAAGAGAAGGATCGTTTGGAAGCTTCTAATGCTGCTTCCAGGTATCCGGCAAACTTGTTAGGCAAAGACAAGGCTTCTGTATAACGGAAATCAGCTCCTTCCAGCTTCAAGTTTTAGGAAAAGAGTGAAGATGCCATAAGTGAGGTACCTAGTGAAAGTTTGTAATGTAGACTAAATACATGACCAAAATACTCTAGAAGGGGGGGGGGGGTTGAATAGAGTATGGAAACTTTTTGCTAAAAACAAATTTTGACTAAGTGAACATGTGAGAAACTCAAATATCAAGACCTTGAGATTTTAGAAAACTAGTCAGAAACTTTCTAAGGCAAACAGAAAGCTTCAAGGCCTTGAACTACCACCAGTCTTAAACAGTCTATAAACCCTAGTTTGATTTGAGTTGCTTGCAGAAGAAAATAACAAAACTATAAAGTAAAGAACACAGGGCAATTTACTGAGTTCAGTCCCAATTGACCTAATCTCTGCCTGAGGGATCTAATCCCACCAGGATTGGGCAAACACTTCTTATTACTCACACAGAAACAACCCTAGATCTCCAAGCCTAAGTGAATTTCCTTACACCCATACAGCTTGTGGTTCCAAACCTATCTAGTATCAGCTACTAACTGTTGAGCTAACAAGAACCTCTGTTGTTCACTTGAACAATCAACCACTAGGTTTTGTGAGGTTTTAGATATACAAAAGATAAGCAGATTACAAAACAGAAGAAGAACACAGTAGAAGAATAAGCTTGTGAAGGCCTGAATGTGTTCTTCAGGAAACTGGAATGATTGATCTTCTGAAAGCTGTAATTGAAGCCTGAATGTGTGTGTGTGTTTGAATGTCTAGTCTTCCACGAATTTTACACACCTCTCTCAGTTCTCTGTAAGCTTATGTCTCTATCAAAATTCAAACCAGTCTTTTATCCACTCACTGCAACTGAATGAGAGATTTTAGGATCTCAGTTCCTGCAAATCCTCATCCTTTATAACTGCAATTTAAAACAACTTTTTGAGTAGATATCCGTTGGAGTTTGTTGAGATTGCATTTGCACGTTTGAAAAACCTGCAACAACATTGTAGATAGTGCTTTCTGAGCTGACAGATCTTGGCCACGTGGCAATCATCTAGCACACCATATTGTGCTCCGCACACACTGGATCACCAGCCGCGCTGATCCATGTGGGGCTGCGAGACAGGGCCCTCGCATACCACTGCACGGGACTTGTAGGGACTTAGTGGTTTGGAGGCTAGAGTAAGTCCTGTCGCGTGCGAGCCAAGCCCGCACGCGACCTTTAGTAACTGCTTTTGAGAGATTTATGGCACGAGCTCCATAAACCCGGTCAATCCGGTCAAACCCGGTCAACCCCATAACGGTTCCGGTATTCGCGCATAACGTGCTGTAACGGTCCCTGTATATGAGGACGAACGTGCCGTTGTGGTTAAGCTAATTAAGCCGCCATTGATGGGCGCATTAACCACACTACAACGGTCACATTCTCCGTTATATATAGGACGTTAACCTTTCCATACAAAGGAGGACACACCAGAAATACGCGGAAGCTCTGCCAAACCCCTGTCTCTCTCTCAGACATTACTATTGCCTTACTCTCCCTACATACAACCCAACTCTTCCTGTGCTATTTCCGATCCCCTATTTACGGTGTACATAGAGTACTCCCCGCCGGATTCTCATGTGCACAAACATTAAAACACAACAACAACAACAAAATCCAGAAATATAACAGCACTAAGTCTGTTTGGATTTTCAATTTCTAAATAAAAAACTGGATCAAGTGAATAAAATAATAATCCGATTAACTCCTGCAACATATAACTCATGATAAACTAGTTTAAGACTTATAGATTAAACAACCATAATAATAAAGATCAAATCCTGCAAGAGAGAATCAAATTAATTATGTAAAACTGTCAGCAGCTTAAGGCACATCTCAAGGCCTTTAAGCTCTGAACATGCTTCACAGTCTTTCAATATTAAGACCAGAAATCTTTGATTCACTCTGATCAGGATATCTGCAATTGTGTTAGATGTATAAAGAATATATAACACAGATATTTGCAGCAAATCTCTGATCTTAAACATCAGATATAAAACCTGCATCACAAGATTACTAGATCATACATTATAATAAAGTTACTCTCAAAGCTTTGAACCTCTGATCAGTATCTCAAGGCCTTGGAGCCTTAGAAATACTTTGTCTTTATCTTTCATCACTCAAAATAGTTACTTCTCAAAACACACTTAGAAGTCTTTGAGTTAACACCTAGGATTTCTACTTATTTCACTTTGTCGATTCCTAAAGTAGCGTTTTCAAAATTCTTTGGTGAAGATCCTCTTTGTTAGCTGTTGGAAGCCAATAGGTATTTTCAGTTGCACGGCTTCTAGAACTTGAGAACATTTTGGCTGAATTTCAAAAGTTTGAACATAAAGAAAGTGTACCTGAATTCCAGTCCATTTTTTATGCCCTGCGGCCTACAGTGAAAGTTAGAGTAACTTATTTAGCAAGAGCCGCACAGAAATCGGTATCCCCGTCTTTAATGATAACTACGATTGCCATCAAGTTTGTGGTGGCACACTACTAATCGTCGACATGAGATATGAAAAATTTAACTGGCGGTCTCTTCCACCTCTTTCTGTCTTTCTTAGACGAACAAGAACTGATTATGGTATATTAGCATCTCACCTGTCGAGCTTCATCCATATAGAGCTTGACTCGCTGGGTGATTTTCACATATGAGTCTTATATACCTTTAAATCCATATATGTCGTATGTTTTGGCATATTATTTTATTTCCCTTCTCATATATTGACTCAAGATGATTTCTTACCCATTCTTGGAAGTTGTCTTGTTTGGTTTGAGTCCCAAAGCATATTTTCATACTTGCTCAAATTTTTTCAGCCCAAGAACAGGTGTTCCGTTGTCTCAACTTCATCTCCACACCAAGAGCATTTCAAAAATCACTGCACTGCCTCTTGTCAGCAGGTTTTCTACAGTTGGGATACAATTTTGAAAGCACCGCCAAGCGGTAAGGAGACAGGATTCTGATTCAAGACCTCCCTGACCAATGGATCCTGAACTTCACCGACAATGTTATGTTAGTAGTCAAGCAAATATAGTTTTGCAATGCAATGTTATGTCAATTGTTGTATGGCTTAATTACTTAATAATACCCCCAATATCCTGAAACAATCCACTTCTAAAACTCCCTTATTGCATCCCCCATTTGCATTATGTTGGATTTTGACTTGGATCAATTTAGGCAACAAAGAAAAGTCAAAAAGGCAATGTTTTTGGAAACTCACATTGAGGCGGCATAATTTGCTTTGGTATGGAAACAAAAGTTGTTTCCTAAAATCTTTTGTTTCCTAATCTGATGTGACCTCTACATGAGTATTTAATGGTCCCTTTGGTACTAAACAGACACACACAGGTTGATATTGAGAGTCACTATTCTAACCTTTTGTGAGACAATAAACATAGTGCTCCTGGTGAGTGTGTCGGGTGGGTGGTTTATCGGAGTGGTCGCCATGGCCGTGGTGGCCACGGCGTGCATTGTAATCGGGTTCTCTTCTCAATAAAGTATCTGGTTCTAGTCGTGGAGTACTAGCGGGTTAGTTGCAAATTCGTTAGTGAACCACGTTAAATATCTGTCTCGTTCTTATTTTGCTTTCGTCGTTCTTGCTCGAATACCCCCATGATATAACAAACTGGTAACAGTGCTCTGAAACAGGATTTTGTTACAACAAACTGGTATCAGCGCCGGGGTTCCAAGATCAGGGTGGAGCCAAGAGCTAGGGTTTCACGTTTAGGTGGAACTCAAAGCTAGGGTTTCGCGATTCAGGTGGAGCAGGCTATCCGGAGGTTGGGTTTCTAGATTCCACCAAGAACGATGTCTGCTTTGGCGATCAAGATCGATCTGTTTGTGAGAGAGAAGTAGGTAAACCCACCATCTGAAGCCGCGTGGAGGGGCTATCCGGGCTCCCGACGGGGCAATCTGGCGCGCATCTGATTAGGCGTGCAAGGGTTCTGGCAAATCCAGCACGCAATCGGTACTGGCGCGAATCTGGCGGTTATCTGGCGTTCTGGCGGTTGACGTTCAGACGCAATCCGACTCCCGGCGTGGAGCATCTGGCGTGTGAATTGAATCTGGTTCCGGCTCATGCGTTGCAAGAAACTCGTTGGAGTTGGAGCAACAACATGGAGCATCTGGCGGGTGAGATTTCTCGTACGCACATCTGGTTCTGGTTCTGGCGGGTATTATGCACGAGTTTGTTATGGCGTGCATTTGTTTTGGTTTTGGGGCGTGTACCATGACACGCATTGCGCTCGCATCTGGCGCGATCTGTTTCTTGAGAGGATCTGACGCATCTGAGTCATACGGGGCGCATCTGGCATGACAATTTGGGCACTCGTCATTGGTGCATCTGGTCTAAATGACATCTGAGCACTTTTCATGGTGCATCTGTCTGGCACAATTGGGCGCATCGGGAATACATTCGATTAGGGCTATAAACGACCCGAACCGAACCGAATATCGCTTGTTTGAGTTTGGCACGTTTAAGTTGGCTACTAAACGAATCGAACACGAACTCGAGCCGAACTAAAAAAACCTTGTTTGAGTTCGGCTCGTTTAGGGCTCCAGTTGTTCGTTGTTCGGCTCATGGCTCGTTTAATTAGCTCGTTTACGGGCTTGAATTCGGTTCGACGAACTTTTATTTCTCTTGGATGGATACAATAATACATAGTTCTCGAATTAAAATATCATGTGTTATTAATTAAGATAAAATGCTTAAAGGAAACAACTAGCCTAAAATGTATTAGTATAGAAATACGATTTATTTGTGCTAATGATAGATTCAAAGCATCCAGTTTTATTCTTATATAGTAAATAGTTCTTTTTAGGGAATATAGTAAATAGGTATGGTACTATAAACTATAGAATTACCTTTTGAAACCCTAATTAAGAGGTCAAACTCCTATTAAATAGAGATTCCACACTAATTATGCATGATTTTAAGAAATTACTCGTAAAGAAGACAAAATAATTTAATTATTTCAAACTATATATACATATATACTACTACACATATACTACTAATTTGTTCGCAAACACTAATGAACAAGCTCCTTGTTCGACTCGTGTTCGGCTCGTTTAGCAAACGAACACGTTTTCATGTTTGAGTTTGCTTGATTAATAAGTCGAATCAAACATGAACGAGCTTTTACTGAATGGAACGCGAGTTGTTCACGAACGCCTTGGTTCATTTACAGCCATACATTCGGTCCAACTTTCTCAGTGAATGTATTCGAGTCAGGTTCTGGGTGGAGCACATGTTTCTGTTTCTGGAAGTGCATCCACATCTGGCGCATTCGTTGCAGAAACGCATGGTAGTTGGAGCAACGATTTGGCAATTCGAGTTTCGTGTATAGCTGCGGAACATTTGTTTGGGGAGGCGAGCTTGTTTCTGGTTGAGGGAGACGCATGCGGTTCAGGTTTGAGGAGAGAAGCATCAGGTCTTGGTTTCGGGTTGCTGAGATTATTCAAGTCAAGGTGGAGATTTGTTGGATTTTAACTTTGATCAATTTAGGCAACAAAGAAAAGTCAAAAGGCAATACTTTTGGAAACTCACATTGAGGCGGCAGAATTTGGTTTGGTGTGGAAACAAAAGTTGTTTCCTAAAAGTTTTTGTTTCCTAATCTGATGTGACCTCTACATGAGTTTGTAATGCTCCCTTTGGTACTAAACAGACACACACGGGTTGATATTGAGAGTCACTATTGTAACCTTTTGTGAGACAATAAACATAGTGCTCCTGGTGAGTGTGTCGGGTGGGTGGTTTATCGGGGTGGCCGCCGTGGCCGTTGTGGCCACGGCGTGCATTGTAAGTGGGTTCTCTTCTCAATAAAATATCTGGTTCTGGCGGTGGAGTAGCTAGCGGGTTCGTTGCGAATTCGTTAGTGAACCACGTTAAGTATCTGTCTCATTCTTATTTTGCTTTCGTCGGTTTACTCGAATACCCTCAATATATAACAAGGTGGTAACAGAGCTATGAAACAGGAATTCTGTTACAACACTATTGAAATATATAGGTATAATTGATGGTATTATTGTCTTTTGCATTTCTTCCTTTCCCTAAGGCTAATATATAGAAGCCATGTACTGTCAATTTTATTAATCAATTTTTCATCTACTGAATTAATCAATATTTCGTCTGCAGTTTCTTCTTCGACGATTTCTGCTCCATCTTCTTCAATTTCTTCAGCTTCATCTTCGATGTCTTTGATTTCTTAATATGGTATCAGAGCTATGGTTTGAGCTCTATATTCCTTTCGCTTTTCTTTCTGTGAGAGTGACGGCGACGAGGCTAGGGTTTCAGAGACAGTCAAGTGCTTCGACGGGAAGCAGGGCTTCGATTCTCCTTGTTCTTCATCAATCCATCTCTGATTAATGTTGATTACTGTTTCCAATTGTTGATTTCTGGCTTCGGAGTGCAGATTTTGGTTCTCTGGTCGGTTTCTCTGGTTGGTTTCTCCGATGACTGATTCTACATCGTCTACCATGGCAGAAGACGACGATGAAGAAGATAGGATTACAGGCCAAGAATTGTTCATCCACCAGTTCCTAGGCTCGTGTTGCTCGGTGAGTTTCTGTAGTGAATCGTCATCTTCGGCTGCTCTCTATGGGAACCCTAGGCAAATTGGAGATTCGATCTCACAGAAGGGTGAAACCGTTCAATTCTCAGGTCCCAGGTTATTGCAGGTGATTGTTTCTAGTGCTCAGCTCAGGAGCTCAGGTGTTGCTAAATGTTTGAATCGGTTGTTGATGTTACGTTTATGGAGTTTAGATCTGGTTTTGAGAAGAATGTCTCTCGTGGATGATTCTGGTGTTGAAGTTATGATTTCAGTCTCTGCTAACTCTACGGTCACATCTGATTTGGTGGTTTCTTGTTCCAGTGCGTCAGGCATGGATCTTTCTTCATCTATTCTTGGTTTGTTGAGGGTTGAGAGCTCTGCTATCTCTCAGGTAACCTCCGATTTACATCAGTTCCTTGATGTTTTTAGTTTGTTTCCACAATTTGTGGTTGTTATCGAAGCTTTTGTGCTTCTTCTTTTGATGGGGTTGGAGAGCTCTGCTATCTCTCGGGTCGCCTCTTGTACACATCAGTTTTATGCTGATTTGTGTTTGTTTCCACTATTTGTGGTTGTATTAGAAGCTTTTGTGCTTCTTATCTTGATGAGGTTGGAGAGCTCTGCTATCTCTCATGTCACCTCTTGTTTGCAGCTAAATTGGTTGCTGATTTTCCTTTATTATGGGATCTTGTTGTGCTTCTGTATTGAAGCGTTCTATGGAGGTCATGGTGGTCATGACATTTTTAGAGATGGCTTGATTGAAGCTGTTTTGATGGAAATTCAGGACTTGGCCGGTTCTTGTACTGGTTTCAGCTCTTTGACGAGTTTGTTGCTGATTAATCTTCGTTGCACTTTTGTGTTCTACTTCGATATTGAAGTGCTTTGTGGAGGGTGTGGTGATCCCTATCTCTGCAACTGTTGTTTGATTCGAGTTATTTCGATGGAAATTGAGGATATGGCTGGTTATGGCACTGCTTTAGTACGGTGTTTCGTGTTTGTGAGTTATGTGGGAGACTCAGTTGCCTCTAGACTTTCTATCCATTCAGAGATTATTGGATGTTTCGTAAATTTTCTGTTGGAGAGGAATGCATTTCTTATGATGTTTGATTCTACTCAAGATAAAGCGGTGAACTATCTTTATACTCACAATGTTAAACTCAACCATTGGAGTGAACAACTGCAGATGGTGGTGTTGGAAGTGATCCAGGTTTGTAGAGCAAACAAGGGGAAGAATGGGGAATATAGGCAAATGCTTGCCCGAGCTATTCATTCTTATACCTTTTCGATAATTGGGGAGTACTGTCTCTCGCTTTCTAAACTTGAAAGGGGAATGGCAACTATAAAGCAGTGCCTTGGTGATGATGATGTGCCTTCTGTTGAGGAATGGGAGATAGCCAGATTTGTTAATACATTATTTGAAGCCAAGTATCCCACTACATACAAATTTCTTCATAAATTTCAAGAAGTGTGTGCAATGTTGTTCGTCGATCGGTTCCTCGAAGCTCATCCGGAGTACGACTGTCGTGACGCTGTTATTGCTATCTTCGATTCGGGTGTGGATCCTGCAGCGGCTGGATTGCAACTTAATTCAGAGGGAAAGCCAAACATCCCAGATGTCCTTGATTGCACTGGGAGTGGAGACATTAACACTTCAAATTTGGTTACAGCTGATGCAGATGGTTCTATACTTGGAGCTTCAGGTGCGTCTCTTGTTGTATATTCATCCTGGAATAACCCTTCTGGGGAATGGCATGTCAGATACAAGTTGGTTTATGAACGTTTTACCGACACATTGACTTCGCGGTTGAAGAAAGAAAGAAAGAAAAAGTGGGACGAGAAAAATCAGGAGGAAATAGCTGAAGGTGTAAAGCGGCTTCACGAGTTTGACAAGGAGCACACTAAAGTTGATGATTCTAGCTTGAAAAGAGCTCGTGAAGATCTTCAGAACAGAGTTGAATTTCTGAAGAAGCAAGATGAAAACTATGATGACCAATCTGTTATAGATGCTGTGGTATGGCATGATGGAGATCTTTGGAGGGTTGCTCTTGACACACAGACTCTTGAGGAGGATTCAGAGCAAGGGAAACTTGCTGACTTTGAACCTCTAACTGCTTTCAGGATTGAAAGGAAGTTTGGAGTTTTTAGCAGCTTAAATGCTTGCTCGTTCGTTGTTAATGTGTATGATGAAGGGAACACATCTGATCCTCTTCTTCTTCCAAAGGTTGAAATAGTTAAAAGGATACAAGTTGATGGAAAAGTAAACAGAGCTAGATGTATGCCTCAGAATCCATCTATTGTCGCAGCAAAAACAAGCTACTGTGAAGTGTATGTATTTGATTGTCGCAAGCACATGGTGAATCAGCAAAGGGATTGTTGCGACCTTGATGTGAGTGGAAGATCTGGTAGTTCAGAGGAAGAGACTGACAATGCAAAGGAAGACGACGAGCTTCCATCTTTAGCTCTGGGGTCAAATATTGCAAATGGTAGTGACTTTACTACTTCAAAGAGACCTGATCTTGAACACTCTAAACGACTGCTTTTGATTTCAAAGTGTATGGTTTCTCCAATTGGCATGTTAAAATCTCAGAGTTTCAAGAAAAACGATGAGAAATCAGAACTCATGCTGGATTCCGAAAGTGATCTTGGTGTTTCTATTCAACTTGATCAAGAGTCTGGAAGTGCAGCACTGATGGGGTTCTACAAAATGGTCGAAAACTCCTTATCAGCCTATGGTATGAAGCAATATTGTCTTGTTCTAACCAAGAAGACATTGGACAATAACATCATTAAACTAGAAGCGCATGTCAAGATCAGCACGGAATATCCTCTTAGGCCCCCTCATTTTTCTTTGAGACTTTCCTCATTGCTCGAAGGAAATTCATCTGAGACTGATGGTTCTGAATGGTATAATGAAATCCGTGTAATGGAGGCTGAGGTAAATGCTCACATGTTAAAGTCCATTCCTCGGGATCATGAGAACTTTGTGTTAGCTCATCAAGTACGTTTCCTAGCAATGCTCTTTGATTTATATATGGATGAAGGAGTTGTAAGTTCTGAAAATAGGAAAAGTACTTCAGTGGTCGATGTTGGTTTGTGCAAGCATGTTGGTGGTAGGCTTCTCACTCGAACTTACAGAGGAAGGGATCATTGGAAAATTATATCCTGGAAAGAAAGTGGATGTACAAGAATGAAGCATGGGTCATCTTTAGTGTTGCTGATGACAATTCCCTTCAAGTTTGGCAAATGGCCGAGAGTATCTACTGTGATGGTGATGATTTGAAAACTCCTATGTTCTGCTGGTTTTTCATTTCCTCATCTCCAAGTTGGGTGTGATGATCATACACACTCCAATTTGAGGGGGGATATTGAAATATATAGGTATAATTGAGGGTATTATTGTCTTTTGCATTTCTTCCTTTCCCTAAGGCTAATATATAGAAGCCATGTACTGTCAATTTTATTAATCAATTTTTCATCTACTGAATTAATCAATATTTCGTCTGCTGTTTCTTCTTCGACGATTTCTGCTCCATCTTCTTCAATTTCTTCAGCTTCATCTTCGATGTCTTTGATTTCTTAATAAACACATTAAATGGGTAGTAGGGATAGTAACACTAACAACATTCTTCAATGGGTAGTTAAGTTAGTCGAATTTGCAATCTCAGGTTTTTAAGTTTTTGTTTAGAGGTCGTGAGTTCACGTTTTAAGGGAACCAATCAAGTCTAGAAGTCTTGAGTCAAATCTTGGTGGAAGCCAAGCAAGGGTTACCATTTGGCCTCTCAAATGCGAACCAGTCAGTACATATTTTATGAGTCTGATTAACATCTCTAGTTTGAATTGCATGTTCACCCATTCCGGGTTTCCACGCCATTGAAAGAAAATGATAACACCAACAGCATTAGTGCGCCACAAACAAACTTGTAGACGAACTCACCAAACAGGCCTTGAGTTTTGACGGGCCATACATTTTTGTTGAAGAGAGTCCAGTTGGACAGCCATTAGTGCCGACGAAAGGCCCACTCATAAGAATACAAGTCCTTTCTCAACAAAACAATAACAAGACAAATTGGTTTGTACACAAAGCCCAAAAACTGGATCTTTGAGGATCTGTATTTGAGCCCATGGGAGAATTTCAGCAAGTATGGGAAACTTCTTCCAAATTTTCATAACTAAATATTTTTTTATGGCTGATGAGTGCTAGCTTAGTTGATAGAGGATTATTAGCCCCTGCGTGTGTAGGGTACTAGTTAAAAATGAATTTAGGTAATGTTCTATGCCAATATTAATCACCCTAATTCTTCTTACCAAAGCTTTCATATATAGGGCATGTTTGTTTTCAAAAAATATAGGGCCTGTATGGATGAGAGAAAATCGAGAGATAGATGGTTGGTCAGTGATTTGACTTTTTTTGATCAAATCTCTCCAAACCCAAACAAATTCAAAATTTTCGGATTTTTTTTTTCCAGAATTTTGGGCAGAATTCCGTACTTTCTTTAAGAGATTTCGAACTTTTTTGAGTGATTTGCGGATTTTTTTATACAAAATGGTGCTAATTCAGTTGTAGAGCGTTCGAGTTCCCTATATGAGGTCGCATGTTCGAACCTGGCTATATGATGTAATTAAAAAAAAATTACTAATGATCTACAATAATCTATCACACTCAACACTGGTATAGATTAAGCTCAACGTCTCACTTATTTCAGCTCATCCAAACTGCCCCATAGAGGCGGATTGGCCACTTTAATGGTTTACTCCCTCCGTCCCACCAGATAGATTAAATTTTTCTTATTTGGACGTCGCAAAATAGGTTAAACTTTCCAAAAATAACAACTTTTTACTTGTAAAATACCATCTTGTCCATTTCAAAATAAGTAACTTACCTTCCACTATCCAGTTTTCCATAGTAAGTGGGGATATTTGAGACTTTTCGTGGCTTTTTAATAAAACAACTTCTTAATTTTGTCACCTACTTGGTGGGAGGAGGGAGTATCTAATAAAAATAAATAATCCTCCTATCAAATGGAAACAAAATTATAGTTTTTAGATACCAAGAAAATCTAATGCGCGAACCACTAGAGTCGAAATTTCTTGTAAGCCTCTGGATTATTGACCAGGTATTCGGACCCTAAAAGATCACATAACTATGTCTGAACTCCATGACCTTTTTTACAATAAAAACTTGAAAGAAAGAAAAACAACCTTATAATTCATTAATTCAAATATAAACTCTAGCCGAAAAGATCTTTTCACAATAGAAACTTGAAAGAAATGTCTTCTAAGAAACACTTGAAGGAAAAAGAAACCGCCTTATTCAAATATTGTTGTTTGCAAAATATTGCACAGGGACGAGCTTTACTCAGAGCACAACTTGATTAAGTTGTTATTATCTCTCGTCAACCCGAAAGTGAAAAAATACAGACTACAGATGATGTAGTCAAGTTAAGATAATTCTCCATAAATTGTAGCTCTAACAGAGGGTCAACATCTGCTTCAATGATAGTAGCATGAATTCGATGAACCCATTGGTGTTCCTAGTTAATATACTCTGTATTCTTTGGCACAAAATCACGACTGTCTCAAATCAAACCGCCCAATTGACTCCACCATACAATAATTAAGATAATAAATCAAAAGTCATAGAACACAAATCATGTCCACAAGTGTTAAATATGCAGATATGTGGTACAATGAATGCATGTAAATTATGGGAAAACCAATATCTAAATTTTCTTCAATTGTTTTTCTTTTGACGTTTGAAACCGATTTGATCTTGCGATCTATCAACGCCGGCCACCGCTTCGCAGGGTCGTTCATAACATCTAAAACAATGCAATTATTTCCATAACCCATGTGGCCAATGAAAGGTTTAGATCACTTTCACGAATTATAAAGTTATCAATCATTTGTGTAATCCCATTACAAAACAAACCCAAAACTAAAAACATATGTATCCATGTATTTTTTAGATTATCAAACGTTGCATGATCATCTGTATCTTCGTAGCCTCTTTCTTAGGTTAGAGAGCGGATTGGAGTAGTAGTTGTTGGGTTGTAAGAGGTACGGTCTGTATTATTTATAAGAAGAGGAAAACAAAGAAATTATTTAATAAGTTAACGTTTCATGCAACAAAAAGTAATCTGGGACGTTCACATATTATACATAACTTAGCAGTTGTTGTTTAGATATAGATCCTTCTTTATTACTACTACAAAAATTGCAGTCCTATGCTAATTTTCAAACCTTTTTAAGAAAATATTTAACGATTGCTATGTAATTCAGTTTTTGAGGTGTTCATACTTTTTATACTTTTTAGACGGTGGAGTTATATATTCTTTTTAGAACAAAGCTGAGAAGACGACTAAAACGAGAAATGTTTTTTTTTTAATCCTAGACGAAAGGATTGCACTTGAATTTGTGGGCAAGAGAGTATGTTTGGTATCAGCCGTAAATCAAAATAATTAGCTGAAAATAATATGAGAAATAAGTTGGTTGGAGATCTAAATTAGTTAAAAGTTCTAAAACAGTTCGATATGAAACTAAAAGTCTATAGTTTGTGAGAAAATCTACAAAACTGAAGATTAAGCAATGTGTAGTTTTTTTTGTCCAAATCTTATTAATCAAAGTTTACAAAACTAACGTAACAAACAGAACTAAATTAAAAGGACCGATTTCAATCAAAGTTGATTAAAATTTGAATTTGGAGACCTGCGCTAATGTTTGTGTTGCTTAACAACTAGGGTTGCTTTCGATGAGAGAAAAGAACATTGCATGTTGTAGGCGACGCGTACATAAGAAAATGAGAGAGAAAACTCAATTTCCACTTCATAGGAGAAAGGAGTTGTTGTTAGCCATCACATGGGCTAGGGGATAAACTACTTAGTAATGTCTTTGATAATTTTCTCTAAATTAATCATGGGGGGTTTGTTTTCATAAATAATTCATGCCAACCCTCTGTGTGTCCCCCTTAACTTGCCACATAAATACCTAACACTTTGATCTTGTCCAAGACAGCAACTAAATCATCACCTATTTTCAAGCAAGTTATATCTAGTTCCTATGCTGTCCTTGGATTTCTTAAATTTTGTTCATACAATCTCAAGGAAAAACCACGTTCTTTCCCATAATACAAAACTATTGTTTTGTGAAGATTTGTATGCACAAGACATGAGTTTGACAAACTAGTTGTCATTTACTCCAGCTACATAACAACTCCTTCCCTGCTCCCATGACATAACTATCCATTTCTACTTCATTCTAACACTAATATTTTGTCAAATTATTCACTATCAACAATGAAAATTGAATTTGTTAAAAAAAAAACCAATGAAAATTGAAAGTCGACACTTATTTTGGAACATTTTAAATAAAAAGTTGACAGTATTTGAACACATTGAGTACGGTGTTTATATTACTTCTTCCGTTTGTTGTAAATAGTTGATCAAACTAAATTGAATAGTATCATGTTGGAATGCGGGGATTTTGCAATTGGGTGTTAGACATTATCTTTCTATATATTGATGTGGGTATTAAAGATGCGGGCATTAAAACAACCCGTACACAATACGGCATTGTTTGGGTAAGGTACAAAAGTTATGGGATATGAAGTATGATATGATAATACTATGGAGAAAAGACATTTTCTGCCCTCTGACTATGGAGAAGATACATTTTGCCCCTTAATTTATGGATAAATACATTTTGCACCCCTGTCAGAGTTAAATACTAACGGGCTAACAACACGCTAACGGAAGGGTAAAAAGACAGTTCTACCCTAACATTGCAACAAAATTATGACACCATGCCTTTTCTGCGGGAATGGAATTCGTTTCGTCAACTCGCATTAAAAGCAGAATAAATGGCATCTCTGAAAGAAGGGGCTTTGTCCAATCTGGGGAGTTCGACTCTTCATAACAAAAAAAGGGCAGAGCCAGAAGAAGAATTGTGTTGAATAGGCACGTAATCAGTGGCACAAGCAGTATTTCACTTTCGACCTTATTCGCCAACAGGCTTCGCTATAGCTCGCCTCCTTCGAGGAAATGTGGTAGAGAAGAAGATTTGTGCATCTTTGATGCCATTGACTCAACTACAGGACTAGAAAGCGCTTCCTCATTTCCTAACCTATCCGCACAAAAGTTCCATATGTTCTCTCTCTCTCTCTCTCTCACTCTTGCGGTCTTTCTCCCAACCCACTGCCTTCTCCATTAAACCACCATTACAATTATCATCATCATTAAATCACCGGATCGAACCCAAAAATGAATGAGGCTTCTTCTTCTTTCATGACAGCTGCTACCAGATCCAAGAGAGATGTGGATGATTTTAAGGGTGGTTGCCCATCTCTTTCTCTCTCTGTCTGTCTATCCATCGATCTGAATGCTAGATGATGGAAGCCGATGATTTCATATCTCTTCGAAGAAATCAACCGCCATCTCTAAGCAATTACGCTTCCTATGCTCTGTCTTCTTGGTCTTCTTCTTCTTCTTCTTCTTCTTCTTCTTCTTCTTCTTCTTCTTCTTCTTCTTTTTCTTTTTCTTCTTCTTTCTTTCTTTCTCTCTCTTTGCGGTTCAGATTGCTGTGTAGTTTGTAAGGAGACAATGATAATGATGCAAGTTCTTCTGGGTTTTCAGATTTGTAGTTGTGGGTACCCAGTTCGTTCCTTGACGGGGCAGCAAAGATGTCGATGCAAGTCGGAGAGAGACTTCACAAATCATCAATTGGTTCTTATCTCTATCTCTCTCTTCTTTCACTCAAATCAGACATACCCTTCAGTTTGCATCCATGGTGGATTGCTACCCAACAACACAGATCTGACCATAACATTTCTGTAGGGTTTTGATTCATGGATCGCGCAACGGAAGCATAATCAAACAAACAACCATGCAAAACCCTCCAAGGATCACAAGTCTAGATGCATAACGATAGTAAAGGTAAGAAATCATAAACACACCTTTGGGTTCTCCTTGATGACTTCAAACGCGAATAGTGTCACGTTCTCTATAGTTGATCCACGCCTAGAGTTGTTCCTAGATCTTCAATCTCCTTGGTGCTAGCCCGGAATGAAAGGAGGGTGAAGGAATCACGCAAAACGAGGCACAAAAGGGGGCTCGGCCCTCTTGTGGCGTCGGGGACGAGTGGGCGGCGGCAAGGGGGCGGCGTCCCTCTTGTTGCTTGCTCTCTCTCTCCTTTGTTCTCTCCTACTCTTGTTATGTTCTCTTTTAGAGCATAAGTTGTGTAGGGAAGGAAGGAAGGAGGGTCCTTTATATAGTCCAACAACTCCTTGTTAACTACCTAAAGGACTTATTCTAGTCCTACTAGAATTCAATTTAGTCCCTTCCTTGCAAATTAGTCCCTACTAAGTTTGCAAGGGTTTGCAAAGTGATCCTTCTAATTAATTAATCTAATTAATTAATTCCCAAATCTAGTACAACTCTATATAGCGTGTGACCCCACAGGTTCTATCTAGTTGGTAGCAACTATTTGCTAATATGGAGCGGTTTCTAGCAAAACATCCATTCTAGCCAACTAATAGAATAGTCATCTAGACAACCTTGTACAAGTAATTGTCTCATCCCTTTGCCTCCATATCCGGATTGGACACGAGACATACAAGTCACACTCGTATATCCAATCCCTAGTTTCTCGATCCATGGAATAGCCTTATTCGTGCAAATAACATCAATATCCCATATATTGATTTATTTGAGTCTGGCCAGACATTCTATAAGCACTATCCTTCGAGTGGCCTTGGATATTTGCTCCCGTTATGTGGGAGGGGCAAATCCTCTCTACGTCCACTACGATCTCTAAGCTTGCTTCTCATTGTATCCAGTACACGCCTTTATAACTACCCAGTTACGGTGTAGCGTTTATTGCTACCAAGATCACAATGATCCACAACTAGAATATCTAGTGACTTCAAGTCTAAGGATGACAATACCATTGTACCCGAGAAGCACTTGTGACTCAACATAACGTGTATGTAGCCTTCTCGGTAATGGGTCAATCCAGTGCAACATTCCGTAATGCACACCTATGTGTTGGATCGTGATATCTCCATATCAATCCAACCCCATACTAGTCTATAGATGATTGTCCCATTTAATCATTATACTTGACTAGGGATATTTAAGATAAACAACACGATTGTAAATCTAAGGACTTCATTATATTAAATATCCAATAAATAATAAATGAATTTCTAGCCAATTACAAATTCATACTAAACTAGATTGCCTCTAGGGCATCTATTCCAACAGTCTCCCACTTGCACTAGAGCCAATCTGGCGCATCTCGTATGCCCATACTCCTAGTGTGCCCTTCATGCTTCCACTGCGTGAGAGGCTTCGTAAGCGGGTCTGACAGATTATCATCTGTAGGAATCTTGCATATCCGAACGTATCCTCTATCGATAATATCTCGAATCAGATGAAACTTCCTGAGCACATGCTTGGACTTCTGGTGCGATCTGGGTTCCTTTGATTGCGCGATCGCCCCAGTGTTGTCACAGAACAACTCCACTGGATCCGCAATGCTAGGGACCACACCAAGTTCAGAAACAAACTTTCTGATCCAAACAGCCTCCTTTGCTGCGCCATTTGCAGCAATGTACTCAGCCTCTGTTGTAGAATCAGCTACCGTCTCTTGCTTGGAACTCTTCCAGCTCACCGCTGCTCCATTCAGGCAAACCACATATGTAATACCCCGTAATTTTGGGGGTATTTTTAGGATATTATTGAGTATTTTGGGCCGTCAATATGATTTATAAAAGTAGTTTTCTTTAATTTTAGGTGTTATATTGATTATATATATAATTATAAGTTAAGGAAAATAATATTTTTTTGTACTTTTTATTTTTTATATATTGTTTTAGTAAAAATTATAAAAGTTAGATAAGTTTTTAGTTATTAAAAGTTGTGGGTCGTGTAACATTTTTAACGTGTCCAAAATGTCATGTTTTAATTAACTATTACGTAACCAACCACCACAGTGGCCTGTACACTTGCCACACCATAAAAATCCTCCTGTCATCTTCCTCCTCAACCCCTCTGTGTCCTTCTCCGACACCAAGACCGCCTCCAACCGCAACACCACCAATTCGGCCACCACCTTCACCAAAAATCGTCCCGATTCACTCCAATTCGCCAAATACCCGAATATTACTCACCAAGCAACCTAATTTCGCCGAAATTGTGGCCCGAATCGAAATCGGGAAAACCGACGGTGGGTCTCCTACTCTTCAGCGGAGTCTTCAGTCGAAGGCTATATAAATAGCACCTGAGAAACTCAAAATTTCCCGCACCCAAATCACTCTCTCCCTCAATCTCTCTCGCTCTCTGTCTCGCATCGCCGAAGCAAACCCGGCCGGCAAACCGACCGAGCCCAGCGCCGTCCGACCCGGATCCGCCTCCGCCTCCTTCCTCGCCACCGTGCGACCACCGCCGTTCTCCGAGCACCTCGCCGTCAGCCTCGTCCCTCGTCGTCGTTTCTCTGTCCCCGCCTCCTCTGTTGGGTACATCCCGACTCTCTCTCGCCCTCTTTCTTTCTTCTGTTAATTTTGTTTTGTTTTCTTTCTTCTATACTTTTGTTTTGTTTTGTTTTTTTTTTCTTTTTGTTATTTAATATTAGTTGGTTTAGTTACTACTAGGAAGAAAGGGGGGAATGAAAGCTATGGTAAATTTTTTTGGGGTAATGTGCGCAATATGAAAACAGTGGGTTGGGCTTGGTCTTTTAGGAAAAACCTAATCATAATAATTTATGATATAAACTTAATTTAGTTTTGTTAGTAATATTGTTTCACTATATGCATAAATAACGAGATATAATACAAAGTTTTATTGTTTAAAGAATTTTTATTATTACAAACCTATATTAAATCGTTTTAGCACGTATTGTTAAGGAGACTACAACATTTTTTTTTCTATTAAGAAAATAAGCAAAGTATTGTACTTTTATAGGTAATTGTTAAATTAAATTGCTGTCTTTTACTTAATGAAAAATAGATCTAGCTTCTTAAATAAAATAAATGATTTTAGAAGTTTAATTAGTTACGAACCTTTTTATTATATATATATATATATAGATAGATATAAACATATATTCTTCTATTGATTAAATTATTATGTTACGGTTTTGGGGGAGTTTACTATGGGGGTCATACACGTTGCATATAGGATTTGTATGCACTATGTCGTGATACTTGAGTGTTGATTAGGAACATATTTGCTATTGTAGACACCGAGTTCATAGACGGTGAATTTGTGGAGGATCCATACTACGAGTACTAGGAGGTTGTTTGCTTTCGTGTGACGATCTCTCTTCCAATCCAAGTAAGTATATGTGCACAACACTTTCAACTATCAAAATGTGTGCGATGTTTTGTGTGAGTTACTTCAATACTGTGAAACTATTTCGAAAAGCATGTGGATTTCAAACTTATAGTACTCGTGTGAAGCATGTGGAAGGATTAATGAATGATAATGGAATTGGGAACGATGTACAGAGGATGTGCGTGAGGCTATTGCCGGGAACACAATTGAGTGATTTCCCTAGGGTTCATACCCTTTTTATTTATCGTGGAATCTATGAGTACTACCTATGCATGTTTAGGTCATGACTGTATAGGGGTGTCGACACTTAAGGTCTCATTAGAATGGTTAGGGCGGGATAGCGAAGGGCTATCTACTAACGTCCGGGGAGAAATTGGTATACCCAAGAATGTACCCCATTATTGGATTTATTGCATCGTGACCTCTCTGTTTACATCGTACCTGTTGGGGCTCGTAGGCTACGCCTCAACCAAAGCAATGATTAAAATGTGGTTATTTCTTTTATTGTTAGCCTACTCTGTTTTACATGTTGTGATGTATGCTTACTCAGTTTTTACTGATAAACGTTTTCTGGGGTCGGCTGTTGCTATTTGAAAACCCGCAGGTTATGAATAAAGTGGGGGAACGCGCACACGTGATTTGAAGATTAGGATCAGGCAGCTAGGAAGTATTTCATTTATCTTAGGAAGCTTTTCTTTCGGAATTTAGATTTGAACAATGTTTATTTCTTTCAAGACTATTGTTGGAGGATTTCTCCGGTTTTATTTCAATAAATGCACTTGGATTTCCGTTTGGTTGCACTAGCAAGGAATCGTAGGTTCCAGGGTTGTTTCAGTTGGTATCAGAGCCGACGATTCCAACGCTAGTGCTACCCTACGATTTCCACTAAAGATAAAAATTTAAAGTGATAACTTTTCAAAAAAATAAAATGAATATAGGATAACTAAAAATTGGCAATAAAAATTTAACAAGCCGGGGTTATGGGATAGTTTAGATGTATTCTTAGCTACCTTTTTGAGATTCCCTTATTTATGGATTTGAGGATTGTTATGTGCTATGGATATTACTGTGATAGTTTCTCTGCATAGGTGATCAATGTGGTTTGACTATTTTAGATTATTTAGATTAATTTTGTTAAGAATATTAGTATACGCGTGGTCTAGGACATTTTTGAGACTTCTCTCGCCTCTTCTCATATGGCCTCCCTACCCGCACCCGCTCCACCAACCTTTAGACCTGGAAACTCCCCATATGGCGTGGCATGATTATGTAAAGCCTATGTGTTTGTGTGCATGAACGCCATATGTTAGAACTATATTAAGTATGTCCCATTTATAAGGTACAATGCGATTTGCCAACCCTCCTCAATATTATACCAGGAGTCGTGCAAGACAAGTAGGAACAATGAATCAAGGAGGTCAGCAAGGTCAACAAGGTCAGCATGGCGGACAAGTTCCACCTGTGGACCCAGTTGAATTCCAAGAGATGCGGCAGGCAACTCTAGCTCTCACTCAAATCCTACAGAATACCCATAATGGAGGGGGAAATGTTATGAGTAAGGTAGCTGAACTCCGCCCGGACTTCTTTATGGGACGGATGACCCCACTACCTTAGAAAACTGGATCAGGGACTTCAGTAAAGTCCTAGTATCTACGCGCTGCCCTGAGGATCAGCGTGTTGGAGTAGCCATCTTCTACTTCAAGAAAGAGGCTGACGACTGGTGGTCAGCCAAGGGAGAAGAACTTCTTGCCCAGCAGGGGTTTGGCTGGGAACAGCTGAAAGCGGCGCTACGAGAACGTTTCTATCCTGACCATGTCAAGGATAGGAAGTTCAAAGAATTCATGAACTTGAAACAAGGAAGTGGCACCCCTTATGATTATCATCAGAAATACATGGAGCTGATGAGGTTTGGAAGGGAACTGGTGCCAACCGAGGCAAAGAAAATCAAGAGGTTTATAGAAGGTTTAAACTTCCAACTTCGAATGGCCTTGATTGCGATCCGATTCGACACCCTCATGGATGCTTATGGGGCAGCTCAGGACGCCCAGAGTTTGATTGACGAGAACAATGAGGAGACTAAGAAAAGAAAGATCGAGGCACCATCAGCAACAACTGGATCCCAGAATCGCGGTACAGGAAACGATAGTGGAGATAAGAGGTTTCGTCCCAACCCAGCCCCCACCAACCAGTTTGGGAACCAAGGTCAAGGTGGACAGGGCCAGCTAAGGACTTACCACTGCAAGAGATGCGGTGGAAATCACCTAGGGGTGAACTGCCAAGGCATGAAGGTGACTTGCCTCAACTGTGGAAAGCTAGGCCATCGAAGGTATGAATGCCGAGTAAGAACCGCAATAAGTAACATCGGTGGGAATCAAGGAGGAAATGGAGGATTCAACCGTGGAAACAACAACTACGGTGGATATAACCAAGGAGGCTACAACAATGGAGGCAACAACAACTGGAGGAACAACAATGGAGGCAACAACAATTGGAGGAACAACAATGGCTACAATAATGGAGGAAGGAACAACCAAGGAAATTATGGGCAGGGAAATAACTATAACAACAAGTCACAAGGAAGTGTTGCTGGACCCGTGACCACAGCAACAACAGCTCCTACAGCACCAGCTGCCACGACCCGTAGCGCAGCTGGAACTATCAATGTTATGAATCGGACTCAAGCGGAGCAAGCCAACGTAGTGACTGGTACATTCCTAATCCATTCTACCCCTGCTTTAGTTTTATTTGATTCTGGAGCCACATTCTCTTTCATATCATCTACTTTTGCTAAGAAGTTAGACTTGCCAACTCCTTCCCCAATATCTATTGCCATTTCTACCCCTAGTGGAGAAATAACACCTTGTAAAACCATGTATTCTGGAATCAACCTAGAAATCTTAGGAGCCAAGCTACCTTCTGACCTGATCCTCTTCGACCTAGGAAATCTAGACGTCATCTTAGGTATGGACTGGCTTAGCAAATACAAAGCAACCATAGAATGTGCCAACCAAAAAGTTAGATTTCGTGGCCCCAAAGGTGAACGCCTATCCTATAGGGGTATAACCAGCGGACCCAAAATCCAAATCGTGTCAGCCTTATCCATCCTATCCTATGTGAAGAAAGGGCATAAGGCATACCTCTGTACGATCCACGATCAGGAGAAAGAAGTGGAAAAGTAAGAAGATATTCCAGTCGTGAGAGAATTTCCGGACGTCTTTCCGGAAGAGCTTCCAGGAATGCCACCAAAGAGAGCCGTAGACTTTGCTATTGATTTAGTACCAGGAACTGGACCAATATTGAAGGCACCATATAGGATGACACCAGCCGAGCTCAAGGAGCTACAAGAACAACTTAAGGAGTTATTAGACAAAGGATTCATCAGACCTAGTGTATCACCCTGGGGAGCACCAGTTTTGTTCGTGAAGAAGAAGGATGGGAGTTTAAGACTTTGCATAGATTACCGGGAGTTAAATGGTGTAACCGTTAAGAATAGATACCCACTACCCAGGATCGACGACTTGTTCGACCAGCTACAAGGAGCCGATACCTTTTCGAAGATCGATTTAAGGTCAGGATATCACCAGCTTAGGATAGCTGAACAGGATATTCCTAAAACGGCGTTTCGAAGTCGATATGGACACTACGAGTTTACAGTAATGCCATTCGGTCTCACCAATGCTCCAGCAGCATTTATGGAACTGATGAACCGAGTTCTTCAGAAGTACCTAGATAAGTTTGTTGTCGTTTTCATCGATGACATTCTAATCTACTCAAAAGGAAAAGAAGAACATGAAAAACATTTGAGGGAGGTATTGGAAACCCTAAGGGAAGAAAAGTTGTTTGGAAAGTTATCGAAGTGTGAATTTTGGTTGGATAGAGTGCCTTTCCTAGGGCATATCATATCCAAGGAAGGTGTGTCAGTGGACCCAGGAAAGATTTCGGCAGTAAAGGACTGGCCCACACCAAAGAGCGTGACAGAGATAAGAAGTTTCTTAGGATTGGCGGGTTACTATCGGAGATTTGTGAAGGATTTCTCTAAGATAGCGAAACCTATGACGACATTAATGAAGAAGACGAGCAAGTACATATGGGACAGCAAGTGTGAGGAAGCATTCCAAACTTTGAAGGATAGGTTAACGTCAGCACCTGTTTTGACCTTACCTACTGAAGGAGGAGAATTTGAGGTATACAGTGATGCCTCGAAGCATGGCCTAGGATGCGTTCTGATGCAAGATGGCAAGGTGATTGCCTATGCATCTAGGCAATTAGAGCCTTATGAGGAGAACTACCCCACTCATGATTTGGAGTTAGCAGCTATCGTGTTTGCACTAACGATATGGAGGCATTACCTTTACGGTACGACTTGTAAGATTTTCACGGATCACAAGAGTTTGAAGCACATATTCACGCAAAAGGAGCTGAATATGCGCCAGAGAAGGTGGTTAGAGTTAGTGAAGGATTATGATGTTAAGATCCAATATCATGAAGGAAAGGCAAACGTAGTAGCGGATGCATTGAGCCGAAAGACGGATCATACAGCGAATGCAATGTGGGTGTTGCCACCGAAGCTTTACGAGGAGTTCCGAAAGTTGGAGATTGAGGTTTGCACACAAGGATCCACGTCTAACATGTTGTGCAATTTGACAATAGTACCGGATATATTTGTGGAAATAAAGGATGCTCAAAAGGAGGATGCTTTTCTACAAAATATTAAAGAGAAGATCAATAAAGGCGAAGCAACTGACTTCAAAGTAGAAGAAGACGGAAGCATAAAGTTCAACGGAAGGTGGTGTGTACCAATGAAATGTGCGGAAGTGAAGGAGAAGATTATGAAGGAAGCTCATAACACGCCCTATTCGGTACACCCAGGAGGAGATAAGTTATACAAAGATCTAAAGAAGAACTTTTGGTGGAAAGGTATGAAGAAGGAAGTAGCAGATTTTGTATCTCGGTGTTTGACTTGTCAAAAGGTCAAATTCGAGCATAAGAGACCAGGAGGGATGTTGCAACCTTTAGACATACCCGTATGGAAATGGGATTCCATCTCAATGGACTTTGTTATGGCTTTACCCGTTTCGACAAATGGTTTGAACCAGATTTGGGTGGTAGTCGATCGACTGACGAAAACAGCTAGATTCATTCCCATGAAGGACACGTGGGATATGGAGAAAAGAGCGGATGCTTACATAAAGAACATTGTAAGGTTACATGGAGTACCGAGTTCAATTGTTTCGGATAGGGACCCGAATTTCTTGTCTCACTTTTGGAAAGAGTTGCAGAAAGCTATGGGAACAGAGTTGCGATTCAGCACAGCTTTTCACCCAGCAACGGATGGACAATCTGAAAGGACGATTCAGACACTAGAAGACATACTAAGAGCCTGTATTTTAGACTTTGGAGGTTCATGGGTGGACAAGTTACCACTTATCGAATTCTCGTACAACAACAGCTATCATGCTAGCATAGGCATGGCACCCTATGAAGCGCTGTATGGAAGGAAGTGTAGGACACCTTTGTGTTGGAGTGACATTAGCGAGACGGTCATTCTAGGACCTCAAATGATAGAGGAGTCAACGAACCAGATTCGGATGATTCAGCAAAGGATGAAGGCTGCACAAGATCGACAAAAGTCTTACGCGGATACGAAAAGAAGACCACTTGAATTTAAGGTTGGAGACAAAGTGTTCCTAAAGGTCTCACCGACAAAGGGGGTTATGCGGTTTAACCAGAAAGGAAAGCTAAGTCCTAAATTCATTGGACCCTATGAAGTTTTGGATCGAATCGGAGAGGTAGCCTATCGCCTTAATCTTCCTAACAACCTAGGACGAGTCCATAACGTTTTCCATGTCTCTCAACTCAAACCGTATATTCATGACCCGAACCATATCCTAGATCCTGAACCTGTTGAACTTGATCCATCCCTCACTTATGAAGAGCAGCCAATCAAAATCTTAGATCGAAAGACTAGAGAAACCCGTACCAAGTCAACTGCGTTGGTTAAGGTTCTTTGGTCGAACCATCTCACTGAAGAAGCGACGTGGGAAGCCGAAGAAGACATGAAAAAGCGTTACCCACACCTTTTCGACCAGGTACGAATCGAGTGACGGGGACGTCACTCCTTTTAAGGGAGATGTGATTTAACAGCCGTGCATTTCACATTTCAATTACCCATCCTGTTTCGTATTACATGTCTTGCTATTACTTGTGCATTAGAATTTCATACATTGCATCGGGGAGTTAGTTTAAGCTTCGGGGACGAAGCTTTGTTTTAAGGGAGATGTGATGTAATACCCCGTAATTTTGGGGGTATTTTTAGGATATTATTGAGTATTTTGGGCCGTCAATATGATTTATAAAAGTAGTTTTCTTTAATTTTAGGTGTTATATTGATTATATATATATAATTATAAGTTAAGGAAAATAATATTTTTTTGTACTTTTTATTTTTTATATATTGTTTTAGTAAAAATTATAAAAGTTAGATAAGTTTTTAGTTATTAAAAGTTGTGGGTCGTGTAACATTTTTAACGTGTCCAAAATGTCATGTTTTAATTAACTATTACGTAACCAACCACCACAGTGGCCTGTACACTTGCCACACCATAAAAATCCTCCTGTCATCTTCCTCCTCAACCCCTCTGTGTCCTTCTCCGACACCAAGACCGCCTCCAACCGCAACACCACCAATTCGGCCACCACCTTCACCAAAAATCGTCCCGATTCACTCCAATTCGCCAAATACCCGAATATTACTCACCAAGCAACCTAATTTCGCCGAAATTGTGGCCCGAATCGAAATCGGGAAAACCAACGGTGGGTCTCCTACTCTTCAGCGGAGTCTTCAGTCGAAGGCTATATAAATAGCACCTGAGAAACTCAAAATTTCCCGCACCCAAATCACTCTCTCCCTCAATCTCTCTCGCTCTCTGTCTCGCATCGCCGAAGCAAACCCGGCCGGCAAACCGACCGAGCCCAGCGCCGTCCGACCCGGATCCGCCTCCGCCTCCTTCCTCGCCACCGTGCGACCACCGCCGTTCTCCGAGCACCTCGCCGTCAGCCTCGTCCCTCGTCGTCGTTTCTCTGTCCCCGCCTCCTCTGTTGGGTACATCCCGACTCTCTCTCGCCCTCTTTCTTTCTTCTGTTAATTTTGTTTTGTTTTCTTTCTTCTATACTTTTGTTTTGTTTTGTTTTTTTTTTTCTTTTTGTTATTTAATATTAGTTGGTTTAGTTACTACTAGGAAGAAAGGGGGGAATGAAAGCTATGGTAAATTTTTTTGGGGTAATGTGCGCAATATGAAAACAGTGGGTTGGGCTTGGTCTTTTAGGAAAAACCTAATCATAATAATTTATGATATAAACTTAATTTAGTTTTGTTAGTAATATTGTTTCACTATATGCATAAATAACGAGATATAATACAAAGTTTTATTGTTTAAAGAATTTTTATTATTACAAACCTATATTAAATCGTTTTAGCACGTATTGTTAAGGAGACTAAAATTTTTTTTTTCTATTAAGAAAATAAGCAAAGTATTGTACTTTTATAGGTAATTGTTAAATTAAATTGCTGTCTTTTACTTAATGAAAAATAGATCTAGCTTCTTAAATAAAATAAATGATTTTAGAAGTTTAATTAGTTACGAACCTTTTTATTATATATATATATAGATAGATATAAACATATATTCTTCTATTGATTAAATTATTATGTTACGGTTTTGGGGGAGTTTACTATGGGGGTCATACACGTTGCATATAGGATTTGTATGCACTATGTCGTGATACTTGAGTGTTGATTAGGAACATATTTGCTATTGTAGACACCGAGTTCATAGACGGTGAATTTGTGGAGGATCCATACTACGAGTACTAGGAGGTTGTTTGCTTTCGTGTGACGATCTCTCTTCCAATCCAAGTAAGTATATGTGCACAACACTTTCAACTATCAAAATGTGTGCGATGTTTTGTGTGAGTTACTTCAATACTGTGAAACTATTTCGAAAAGCATGTGGATTTCAAACTTATAGTACTCGTGTGAAGCATGTGGAAGGATTAATGAATGATAATGGAATTGGGAACGATGTACAGAGGATGTGCGTGAGGCTATTGCCGGGAACACAATTGAGTGATTTCCCTAGGGTTCATACCCTTTTTATTTATCGTGGAATCTATGAGTACTACATATGCATGTTTAGGTCATGACTGTATAGGGGTGTCGACACTTAAGGTCTCATTAGAATGGTTAGGGCGGGATAGCGAAGGGCTATCTACTAACGTCCGGGGAGAAATTGGTATACCCAAGAATGTACCCCATTATTGGATTTATTGCATCGTGACCTCTCTGTTTACATCGTACCTGTTGGGGCTCGTAGGCTACGCCTCAACCAAAGCAATGATTAAAATGTGGTTATTTCTTTTATTGTTAGCCTACTCTGTTTTACATGTTGTGATGTATGCTTACTCAGTTTTTACTGATAAACGTTTTCTGCGGTCGGCTGTTGCTATTTGAAAACCCGCAGGTTATGAATAAAGTGGGGGAACGCGCACACGTGATTTGAAGATTAGGATCAGGCAGCTAGGAAGTATTTCATTTATCTTAGGAAGCTTTTCTTTCGGAATTTAGATTTGAACAATGTTTATTTCTTTCAAGACTATTGTTGGAGGATTTCTCCGGTTTTATTTCAATAAATGCACTTGGATTTCCGTTTGGTTGCACTAGCAAGGAATCGTAGGTTCCAGGGTTGTTTCAACATATCCCGACTGTGATCTAAAGTCATCTCTATCGGTTTGGAAGCTTGCATCAGTGTAACCCCTTACACGCAACTCTTCCTCACCGCCAAACATCAAGAAAGCATCCTTAGTTCTTCTCAAGTACTTTAGGATGTTCTTGACTGCAATCCAGTGACTCTCACCCGGATTGGATTGGTATCTGCTTGTCATACTCAAGGCATATGACACATCTGGTCTAGTACATAACATGGCGTACATGATAGATCCTATGGCCGAGGCATAGGGAATCCTACTCATGCGTTCCTTCTCAATCTCATTGGAAGGACATCCACTCTTCGAAAGAGTGATTCCATGTGACATGGGCAAGAATCCCTTCTTGGAATCTTGCATGTTGAACCGTTTCAACACCTTGTCAATATATGTACTTTGACTTAGGCCTAGCAACCTCTTAGATCTATCTCTATAGATCTTTATACCGAGTATATAGGCTGCTTCCCCTAAGTCTTTCATTGAGAAACACTTTCCTAGCCAATCTTTCACAGATTGCAGCATGGGAATGTCGTTTCCAATGATTAGTATGTCATCCACATACAAGACCAGAAAAGCTACAGAGCTCCCACTAACCTTCTTGTAAACACAAGACTCATCTTCGTTTCTGATGAAGCCAAACTCTTTGACCACTTCATCAAAACGTCGATTCCAACTCCTAGAAGCTTGCTTCAATCCATAAATGGATCGTTGCAGCTTACAGACTTTGTTGGCTTGCTTTGGATCCTCAAAACCCTCCGGCTGTATCATATACACGTCCTCGAGGAGATTCCCATAAAGGAATGCTGTTTTGACATCCATCTGCCAAATCTCATAGTCGTAGTACGCTGCAATCGCAAGTAGGATTCGGATGGATTTGGTCATAGCGACTGGTGAAAAGGTTTCATCATAGTCAATACCATGAATCTGTCTGAATCCTTTAGCCACCAATCGGCCCTTATAGGTAATCACATTACCATCCATGTCGATCTTCTTCTTGAAGACCCATTTGCACCCTATGGGTCGCGCCCCATCAGGTGGTTCCACCAAAGTCCATACTTTGTTGGTATACATGGATTCCATCTCGGATCTCATGGCTTCAAGCCACTTCTGCGAGTCTGGGCCATTCATGGCCTCCTCATAGGTAGTAGGCTTATCATCTATGGGCATCGTGTCACCAGAATCAGTTACGAGAAGTCCGTACCTCTCGGGTTCCTGGCGCACTCTACTAGATCTACGAAGCTCTTGTGTTACCTGAACAGGTGGCTCCACAACTGCTTGTGATTCCTGTTCATGTTCCATAATCGGTTCTGTGATTTGTGGTTCTTGAACTTCTTCAAGTTCTACATTCCTCCCACTTGCTTCTTTAGAGACAAACTCTCTTTCTAGAAACACGCCGGTCCGAGCAACAAACACTTTGTTCTCGGTTGGATTGTAGAAGTAGTATCCCTTAGTTTCCTTAGGGTACCCCACAAATTTACACTTATCCGATTTAGGCCCTAGCTTGTCTGATTGTAAACGTTTTACATAGACATCGCAGCCCCAAATCCTCATGAACGACAATGTGGGACGCCTCCCACTCCACATCTCATATGGTGTCTTCATGACTGATTTAGATGGAACACGGTTAATGGTGAAAGCTGCACTTAATAGAGCGTAGCCCCAAAATGATAATGGAAGATCGGTTTGACACATCATAGACCGAACCATATCCAATAGGGTTCGATTCCTCCTCTCGGACACGCCATTCCATTGTGGTGTTCCGGGTGGAGTGAGTTGGGACACGATCCCACACTCTCTAAGATAGTCGTCAAACTCTTGGCTTAAGTATTCTCCTCCACGATCCGATCGTAGAGCCTTGATACTTTTGCCAAGTTGCTTCTCTACTTCATTCTTGAATTCTTTGAACACTTCAAAGGATTCGGATTTTGCCCTCATAAGGTACACAAATCCATGTCTACTGTAATCATCAGTAAATGTAATGAAGTAGACATAACCACCCCTGGCAGGCGTGGCAAATGGCCCACACACATCGGTATGTATGAGCGCCAATTGCTCACTAGTCCTCTCACCTTTCTTATTGAAAGGGGACTTTGTCATTTTTCCCAATAAACAAGCCTCACATGTCTCATATGATTCAAAATCAAATGAGTCTAGTAATCCATCTTTATGGAGTCTAGATACACGTTTCTCATTTATGTGGCCTAAACGACAATGCCATAAATAAGCAGGATTTAAATCATTTATTTTAATCCGCTTGGTATTAATGTTGTAGACAGGATTGCTTAGATCAAGGACATAAAGTCCATTAAATAATTGCGCACTAAAATAGTGAATATTATTCAAATAAAAGGAACAACAATTGTTCTTTATTGAAATAATAAAACCTTCCTTGTCCAAACAAGAAATAGAAATAATGTTTCTGCTCATAGCAGGCACAAAATAGCAATTATTTAATTCTAAAACTAATCCTGAAGGCAGAGATAGCTCGCACACGCCTATGGCCAACGCAGCAACCTTTGCTCCATTCCCAACGCGCAGATCTACCTCCCCTTTAGCCAATCTTTTACTTCTCTTTAGATCCTGCATATTTCGACAAATATGAGATCCACATCCAGTATCTAATACCCATGATGTAGAGACAGTTAAATTGACATCTAGAACAAAAATACCTGGTGGTGGTGGAATCACTATTCCAAGCCTCTTGTCCTCCAGATATTTTGGGCAGTTCCTCCTCCAGTGTCCAGGTTGACTACAGTAGTGACATTCACCCTTAGTCACGACCTTGGCAATGGAACCAATAGGCTTAAGGGCTTGTTCCTTGGACTTTGCAACTGACTTGCCTTTGCCCTTGGAGGAAGATGCAAACTTTTTGCCCTTTCCTTTATGCACCATCATAATGGCCTTGCCCTTACCCTTGTTGATGCTTTGTTCAGCCGTCCTCAACATGTTGAGCAAATCTGGCAGTGGTTTAACGATCTCGTTCATGTTATAGTTCATAATGAACTGTCCATAACTCTCGGGCAACGATTGCAACACGAGATCGGTTGCCAACTCTTGGCCGACCGGGAACCCAAGCCGGGCGAGATTCTCCAAGTACCCGATCATTCGGAGTACATGGGGTCCCACCGGGTTCCCTTCTGCCAGATGACATTTGAACAGTGCCTTTGAGACCTCATACCTTTCTACCCTCGCCTGCTCTTGGAAGAGCTGCTTTAGATGTTCGATCATATCGACAGCATTCATGTTCTCATGTTGCTTCTGAAGCTCAGAGGTCATGGTGCAAAGCATTAGGCAGGCCGCATCATTAGCGTCATCAACACGCTTTTGATACGCCTTTAAGGCAGCAGGTGTCTGATTCTCTGGACCTTCTGGAACCTGCTCCTCTATTGCGTACAGCTTCTTCTCTTGCTTGAGAACAATTCTCAAGTTTCTGTACCAATCAAGAAAGTTGGTTCCAGAGAGCTTGTCCTTCTCAAGGACAGATCGTAGGGAATGTTGTGAACTCGATGAGTTGTTTGCCATTTGGAATTCTACAAAAAGGAAAATACGCAAGTTTTAGTATTTGTGAATTTTTGACTATATTTAATAATGGCTAGTTTATTAAATATAGCTCCCACTATTTTACTACGGATTAATAACCCTCAAGATATTAATGCGGAAAATATCCTTATATTTTCTAGTGGGCCAAGATCCATCTTTTTTCATCTCCTTATGAGCTTGCTTTGGCAAGTCACCCATAATTTGATTACTTCTTAGGTAGGAACGATTCCAATTGCATCCCATATGCAACTCTTGGTTCAATCGGGCAAATAACTACTTATTTATCCATCCATATGGATAATCCCAATTGATTGCCTCTAGGTTTCTTAATCAAATTAATAGCCTAGTTGTGTTCAACCTCTTATCTAAACAATTGCACATTGTTACGTGCCATCGCATTCCATCATTATGAACCAAGTCGCCATGCTTTGGCACGCACGAACTTGATAAATAATGATGATAATGAGTGTTTAAATAACGAGAAGGCAAGAACACAATATTTTAAAATTTGAGGGATTTTTCAATTTTAATTATTTTGTTGATCAATATCAACTAATCTATCTATTTGAGTTTGGGCACAACTCCAAATAATAGATCCGGGTTGTCTAATTATCTTATTATCCTAATTGCATGCATCATCCATACACCAACCACACAAATAATAAGACAATAAATAAGCAACCACGAAACAGAAAATTAAACGTGATGTGGATATGGCCTTTTCTAGACTAAGATAATTCCAAGCCAATGGAATTATCTATGAACCCTAAACAAACACATCTCCATGCGTCTTGATCTTTTGGTCCATCCTTCATAGTCATGTGGTGTGCTCCATGCTCCATGCTCCATCTTTTGTGGCTCCTTTGGCTTTGGGCTTCTTTTCTCCAATCTTGGCTAACAATCTACTTTATCTAGCACTAGCTAATATCTATACTAAATAAAATAAATCTCACAAGTTGAGAAAAAAAAATGGCACGCAGGCCATAAAACCCTAATTAATTATTACAATTAATTGATCAGCTCGCAGGCCGTAAAACCAAACCACAAAATTAAACATCCACATCAAACCACATCCTAATGCCATATCCAATCACCATGCGATTTGCACATAAACAGTTAAAATCCAATTTTAACGCGCTTGGTCAATTTTAATTGATTTTAGGATTTCTAGGGTTAAAACGGTCCATGGGCCCAATAATCCAATTACCCGGGCCCAAACAAAGTGAACCATAAGGCCCTAGGGCCGGCCCGGCCCAAAACCCGCAAGCTAGGCCCGCGGGTTAGGGCCGCCCGGCCCCTTAGGGCTCCAAGCTTGGGTGGCAAGCAAGGGGGCGGTCCCCTAGGGGGCCGAACCTCCTTGTGGAGGTTGTTTCCAAAACAACCTCCTTGCTTGGAGCCCAAGTTTGGTTGTTTCCTTGTTTTGGGAGAACTCCTTCTTCCCCAAGGATGCCCAAACCCTAGATCTAAGATCCTAAAGTTTCTCAAACTCACCAATTCATGCATCCAATGCAATAATTGAGTCTTGTTATGATTAATTCTTTGACAAATTGCATCCAATGCTTGATTTGTCTTGTTTTACGCGATAAACAACAAATTAAGGTGTAAAACAACAAGAATGTAACACATAAACTACGTTTATGCTCTATAACCTGGCTCTGATACCACTGTAGGGTTTTGATTCATGGATCGCGCAACGGAAGCATAATCAAACAAACAACCATGCAAAACCCTCCAAGGATCACAAGTCTAGATGCATAACGATAGTAAATGTACGAAATCATAAACACACCTTTGGGTTCTCCTTGATGACTTCAAACGCGAATAGTGTCACGTTCTCTATAGTTGATCCACGCCTAGAGTTGTTCCTAGATCTCCAATCTCCTTGGTGCTAGCCCGGAATGAAAGGAGGGTGAAGGAATCACGCAAAACGAGGCACAAAAGGGGGCTCGGCCCTCTTGTGGCGTCGGGGACGAGTGGGCGGCGGCAAGGGGGCGGCGTCCCTCTTGTTGCTTGCTCTCTCTCTCCTTTGTTCTCTCCTACTCTTGTTATGTTCTCTTTTAGAGCATAAGTTGTGTAGGGAAGGAAGGAAGGAGGGTCCTTTATATAGTCCAACAACTCCTTGTTAACTACCTAAAGGACTTATTCTAGTCCTACTAGAATTCAATTTAGTCCCTTCCTTGCAAATTAGTCCCTACTAAGTTTGCAAGGGTTTGCAAAGTGATCCTTCTAATTAATTAATCTAATTAATTAATTCCCAAATCTAGTACAACTCTATATAGCGTGTGACCCCACAGGTTCTATCTAGTTGGTAGCAACTATTTGCTAATATGGAGCGGTTTCTAGCAAAACATCCATTCTACCCAACTAACAGAATAGTCATCTAGACAACCTTGTACAAGTAATTGTCTCATCCCTTTGCCTCCATATCCGGATTGGACACGAGACATACAAGTCACACTCGTATATCCAATCCCTAGTTTCTCGATCCATGGAATAGCCTTATTCGTGCAAATAACATCAATATCCCATACATTGATTTATTTGAGTCTGGCCAGACATTCTATAAGCACTATCCTTCGAGTGGCCTTGGATATTTGCTCCCGTTATGTGGGAGGGGCAAATCCTCTCTACGTCCACTACGATCTCTAAGCTTGCTTCTCATTGTATCCAGTACACGCCTTTATAACTACCCAGTTACGGTGTAGCGTTTAACGCTACCAAGATCACAATGATCCACAACTAGAATATCTAGTGACTTCAAGTCTAAGGATGACAATACCATTGTACCCGAGAAGCACTTGTGACTCAACATAACGTGTATGTAGCCTTCTCGGTAATGGGTCAATCCAGTGCAACATTCCGTAATGCACACCTATGTGTTGGATCGTGATATCTCCATATCAATCCAACCCCATACTAGTCTATAGATGATTGTCCCATTTAATCATTATACTTGACTAGGGATATTTAAGATAAACAACACGATTGTAAATCTAAGGACTTCATTATATTAAATATCCAATAACTAATAAATGAATTTCTAGCCAATTACAAATTCATACTAAACTAGATTGCCTCTAGGGCATCTATTCCAACAATTTCTGAGTCACATCGGCTCTCTTCTTCTTCTCCGACCCACCAACTACTTTATCGGCCGATTTTGGGTTCAGTAGTTGGAGAGATGGATAAGATTAATCAGGGAAGGAAAGGGAAACCAACTTCGGAGATTGAAGCTTCGTGGTTTGACTTTGTGTAAAATCGAAGTGACATTTATTTGTTTTATTTATTTCTTGTTAGGGCATTATTTTGATTGGTTTGTAGTGAGAGGGGGGAGGACCACTAGAGCAGTGTTTCGGGTGATGCTCCTCAATTTGGCAATTGGCATAGGGCCAGTAGTTTAAGTGTGGATGAAGAAGAGGATGGAGGACAACTGGTAGGTGGGTTTGAGCTTCAAAAACTAGGTTTAAGCATCAAGATTTATTTTTTTGACATTATCATGTTTGTTCAGGCAATAACTAAGATCTGAAGTGAAAAGATTGAGGGTTTAATTATTTTGGTGGTGGTGGAGGTGGTGCTCAAGAACATCAAGAACATGATGAACACTATAATAACAAAAAATGGTGGTGTTGTCCACAATCAATAAGGGTAAAATGGTCACAAAAATTCAATTTGCACCCATACACTAACGGATTGTAACAGAATGGTGGTATATGTTCACCCTCCATCCACTGACAAGGATGTAAAAACTTTTTATCCATAAATCAGTGGGCAACATGTATTTTCTACATAGTCGGAGGGTGGGAAATGTATTTTATCAATTATTCAAATGTTTCTGATTCTCTGACTCTTTTGATTGCGGATGCAGACAGTTCCTCAAGAATACCGGTAATGGACGGTGAAAAATGTGTATCCTGAAGTAAATAAGTTTTTAGCTAGATCTGGGAAGCATCAAGATGCTACCTTTGTTCATCACCCCCTCCCGCCTCAGGGACTCCAGCGACTACTGCAATTGGACCTCGATGATTTTTTGATTTCTCGAACTATTCCTTTTTATGACTAGTTGTCCCATGTCTAGTCCTATATTTTTGTGATTCCCCGGCGTCGTTCTCTTTTTTCTTCTCGTAATCTTGTATCTCCGTTTGGTTTCTTCTAGTAATAGTACTGGTGATGTATATGTTAAAGTGCGGTTTTTTAACACTGCTTGTAAAATTCAAGGGGAACCGCTCTCCCCTTTTCTGTTCATCCTGGTGTCGCAGGTTCTTTCCACAACTCTCGCAAAAGCTTGATGGGATAAGCAGATTAAAGAAATTATAGTAAGTTGTCACTCTCCTGAGGTCACTCACATACTCTTTGTCGATGATTCTTTCATTTTCTTCAAGTATTCCAAAGAGGGTAACGCCGCAATCAAACACATTGTTGATTAGTATTGCAATCAGTCGGGCTAGAAGATAAATTTTAAAAAATCCTCTATTATTGTCAGCCCCAATCTTTGTCTAGATATTACCCAACGAGCTTGCAAGCACTCTAGGTATTCCCGTCTCGCTCAAACTCGAAAAGTATCTAGGTTCTTTCCTAGATTTTTCACTCCTAAAGAAGATAATATTTAAGGGGATCATTGCTCGCTTCATTTCCAAGCTTGGAACTTGAAAACAAGGATCGCTTAGTATCGCAGGTCGGTGTACCTTGGTTAGATCTTCCCTGCTCTCCAACCCGATGTACATCTTCACTGTTTTCAGGTTACCAGCCTTGTTCTTCAGAAAAGTACAAAGTATTATCACATCATTTCTGTGAAAAAGTTCTGACGGGAAAGAAATCTGCTGGAAGTATCGGGAATCTATGTGTCTGCCGATTAAGGAAGGAGGCATCGGCTTTAAAGACCTCAAGAGTCAAAACCAAACACTGCTTGCTAAAACAACAAATCGCCTTTGGAAGCAGCCGGATAATCTATGTATTAAAGTTTTTTTAGGCAAGTACTTTCAAGAGGTGGTCTTTTTGAATTCCACAAGTGGCTCGTCCTCGTCTTCTGGGTGGAAAAGCATTATCTGGGGAAAGGAACCGCTGCTAAAAGGTATCAGATGGAACCTTGTAAACGATAGCGATATTCATCCAACACATGATAAACTGGTTTGCCAACCAATCCCACCGCCAGGAAAACAATGTCACCAAGAGGACCCTTACGGCCAGGGACTTGATTTTACAAGACATCAAAGAATCGAACGTGCCCCTACTACATGATTTTTTTTTTTTTTTTTTTTTTTTTTAAGATCAAGTCCATCTTAAACATATACATCCCGGACACGCCGCAAAGCGATCAAAGATTATGGTGGCCCGACCCTTCAGGTCAGTTCTCAGTCAAGACTGCTTTTTCTCTAGCCCAAGATAAGTACGAAACTGGTCCTTCCCTCAGAATGACCCCAACAAATCTCTACTTCTGGAATACCTTCAGAAAGCTTCACATCCCACCAAAAATCACAGCCTTCCTCTGGAAAGCTAGCTGGAATGCTCTGCCAACGAAAGACAATTTAACTAGGCGCAATATCGTGAATTCCAATCAATCATGCCCTCGATGCTGCCCCCTTCTGAAACTCTTGATCATGTTCTTTACTTATGTCAAGCCGCAGTGGATATTTGGGAGGGCTTAGACCTCTCTAGGGTATTCTCAGCTTGCTCTAATCTATATTTTCTAAATCTTTCAGTCGTAATCACAAGTCCCGCCCACTCTGACGATGATCGTGTCAATTACTCCCTCATTCTTCAGCATATCTGGCTTCACCAAAATGAAGCTGCTATGGAAAACAATCTGTTACCAACAACCACATCTCTTTTTGTCATAAAAGACTTTGCCATGGATATCACCAAGTCTCACCTCCTGTGTACCCCCTCGCAACCCTCATATCGCCAACCCCAATTGTTACCTCCCGTTATCTGAAGGAAGAAATGAGAATATTACTGTCCAGGTCGATGCAGCGTGGAAAGAAGTTAGTGAGTTCAGAACGGCTGCATGGTTAGCCAACACTAACCCCCTCAAACCAGGCCATTCAGCGTTCTCAGCTTCGAGTGTGCTCCAGGCTGAATCCCGAGGCATCCTGCAAGCTTTAAGGTGGCTCTGCTCAGAAGGGCTGTTCAACAACACCATCTTCACTGACTCCAAAGAACTCTTTGGCTCTAAGAGGCGATAAGGATATCTTCTAAATTGCAAGAGAAGTCACTGATATTCGACGCAAGGCTTGTTCTTTCTTTAATTTCTTTAATTGCTCTTTTCATTTTGTTGGTCGTACTAATGTTTATTTGGTGCATAACATAGCCAAAAAGACATCTAGGGATTGTAACCGTTTCTTGTCTTAATGAATTTGATGTTTTTCTCAAAAAGTACTTCGTTAAGTAATAAAAAAAATACTTTTTTCGGCAACAAAATATGTCTCGTCTTCTCCAAAAATTACAAAATGCAGGAACATTTTGAGCTTCCCCAACATGATTCATTTTGGGGGTTCCCAACTGGTTCCGATGCTTCATCCTGTAATCCGATCCGACTCGGACCCCATGTCTGAGTATAGAAGGTAAAATTCCTAATAGAATCTGCAGATGAATTTACAATCTATATACACAAAATTCCGAACTCTTAAGAGAAACCAAACTACTTACCCATGGGACAAATTCCATTACTTTTCGATGAGATTTGGCGTAATTGAGTCATTTTTACTCGGTGATTTGAATAGCAAAACAGAGTAAGTATTTGAGAGTTCTTTAATGATTTTGTAAAATAAAGTTTATTATACAAATAATGCAAAGATCATTAAATTCTTGTATCCTTTTGCTAATCAAATTATCGAGTCATAATGACCCGGTAAAAAGTGACAAAAGTGAAATATGCTGAAAGAGAAGACGGATGTTGTATCATTGTCAACAATACTAGTTCTACTCCATTTCACCTTCTCTCAAAAAAGATTTTGCCGGATCCAAATGAAAGCCCAAATTGTTTGAGTCCATAAATTGGATCTCGGGCCCGAATCTTAAAAGCCCATTCCCTTTTGAACTCGCATTGAATCCTGGCCACACATCAGATATCCCAAACTAAAGATCTCAACCGTCCAAATACATCTCGATATCTTCAAACCCAACCCCCAGAAACCGAAAGAAAGGACTCCTCATCATCTGAGGTCTCCAGATTCAGCTTCGAAAACCAGAAACGTCAGTTGCTGTTCCCTTCAATTTACATAACTACCCCGTCCACCCTGCTAAAACTTGTACAAAGAAAGCAAAAAGTTCATGGGCAAAATTGGAAATGAAGCGATATCCACGCGCCATTTCGAGCCTGATCACCTTTTCTCTGTCTTTGGCCGGTGGAAAAGCATGTTGTCTTCGGCTCCACGCGCCTCCAAATTCGTGAATTCGTTCATCCGTTTGAAAATAGTGGAAAAATATGTTGAAAAAATATTTTAAACGAATAATTAAAAATCCGTTTGAGGTGTGTTTAGAAAATAGTATTTTTTAGAGAAGTATTAAAAATAATATTTGCCGATCGGAAAAAAGTATTTAAGTTTACCAAAAAAAGGCATTTAAAATTAAAAATATGAGTAAGAAACATTATTATTTTTTTAGATAAAAAAATTACTACTTTATTTTTATTATTTTGAGGAGATAACAGTACTAAATTTTAATGTTAGTATATCCTCTTTACATAAACTTGCAGCTAGGTTGGTAGCTCAAGCGGTAGAGCGTTGGAAGTCCCTGCATGAGATTACGGGTTCAAGCCCGACAAAACAATTTCTCAAAAAAAAAAAATGTTTACATAAAATTTTAAAACATATCATATAATTTCTTTAAAAAGGCTGAAGAATTTGTTAGTATATTGAAACACCATTTTTTTTCCTAAAGAACACCAATTTGTCAATTTTCTATTTACTTTTTTTTTTTTGAGGGAAATTTTCTTTTTACTATTGGAGCAAGTATAAAAATTCTCGGAGAGTTTATTTTTTTTCGTTGAAATACTCGGAGAGTTGAAAAATAAGTGGATAAAAGACAAAATGCACCTTCCATGTATGGTGATCTCCTTGTGAGCAGTGTCGGAGCTAGGAAATCAAATCAGCCGGGGCAAGATTCACAAAGTCAAAAGTCAAAGTCAATAATCAAAAGTCAAAAGTCTCATAGTGAACTGTTGAAACTGTTCTTATATAACAAGATGTTTAAAAATTTCGTAATGTCACCAATTGTCGTAGCGGTTAAGAATTCTTCTTGCAAGTGGGTCCGATTCTCACTGATTGTACATTAATTTTTTAAAAAATGAAAAAAAAAAAAAATCGGAAACAAAAGCATGACAGCAAGGAGATTCAAACCTGTATAGTACATTTCAACAACGAAACACTTAACCATACGCGCCACTGGGCGGTTTAGAATTCTAGGGGGTGGGGGGGGGGCAAAATTATGTATTCCAAAAATTATAGTCATTAAAAATCAATAAAATTGAGAGTATTAGTAGAAATTTTCAAATTTCAGGGGGGGCAACTGCCCCCCCCCCCCCCTCTTGCCCCTATGTAGCTCCGCCCCTGCTTGTGATGTTGATCTCCTTCTGATAGTCCAAATTATGCTTCAATTCCTCTTCCTGGTTCGTGGTAGTATGGGTTTTTGGGGTCGATTCGTGGTGGTGGTCGGCTGATCCAAAAACCTTCGATCGATTAGCTTTTGGCGTTTTTGCAGGAGTAGTCGGCGCATCGTTCTTGTTGTCTAGATCCATCAGTGGGTTGATCCAAGAGAGAGAGAGATGTGGATGTTTATGAGGGTGGTTGCCATCTGTCTATGTGGATTTCATCTTCTCACTTTAACTGAATCAACCATCCTCCAAGCCCAGTATTTCGTGATTTTCATCTTTTGCTTGAGGGTTGTTACTGTTGCATTTGCTGTTAAAATGCCCGAATTTGGGTATGGCTCATGGGTTCTTTCCCTAGGGTTGGTTCTCGGCTTCCTCCTATACCAGCTACATATGGCTCTCGGTCTCTGCTTGGTTCTGGTTGTTGGTTTGCTGGGTTTTGGTGGTTGCTAGTTCGTGGATTTGTGACTTTTTTTTTTGTTATTGATTTGCCCCTCTCTTATTTGGCGATGATGAGTTCGATAAATTGAACCCAGTTATTAAGAATGTTACTTTCCTGGCGGGGTAATTAGTTTTGCAGCCCTGGTAGTCCAATCTTTAGTTTGTTTTCAATTATAGATCTGAGCCTCTTCTTAAGTTATCTTCTTTGTGTTTGTTGTATTTTTGTGTCTATTTGTTTGTTTTTGTGGTAGTGGTGTTGCTGGTGGTGTGGTGGTCGTATTGCTGGTGGTGTTGAAGAACACCAAGCAAGAACACCAAAAACAACGTGGTAATTATATTTATGTAAATTCGCCCTTTCAAAGGTAGCACAATGGTCCCAAAAAAATGATATAAAGAAGGGTACTTGTAGATACAGATTTCCAGACAAGCAGATCACAGCCACGTGGCAACAATCCAGCACACCTAGTTGTGCTTCACATACACTGGATCACTACCTATGCTGATCCACGTGGGGGCTGCGAGACAGGTCGCTCGCGTACCAACACGGGACTAGTAGGGACTTAGTGGTTTGGAGGCTAGAGTAAGGCCCGTCGCGCGCGTGCGACAACCAAGCTCGCGCGCGACCTCTGGTAACTGACTGAGAGGTTCTAGGCTTACGTGTCCCATCAATGCGGCTGATCTCATAACGGTATCCGATACTTGCGGGCAGATACGTAATAGTCCCTATATACACGGTCGAACGTGCCGTTGGGGGTCTATCATTAAGCCGCCATTTATGGTGCGTTAATACCCTCAACGGTCACTTCCCCACTATATACATGATCGTTAGCTTTCCATTACACACTGGACATCACTCAGTTCTTGTAACGCTAAGCACCTACTCTCTCTCTCTCAGCCTACTGTCTCTCTCTCGAGCAGTCATTAGTGCTTACCCTCTCCCTACATACACCCTACATCTCTCTGTGTTCCTATTCTCTACTTGAGGTGTACACTTGGATCTCTCTGAGGGATTCCTTTATTCACAGTACTATTCGTCTAACGTCCATCTACTACTGATAGAGGGTTTTCGTATAGGGTAAAAGACAAAAACCACCCTTCATTTATGGGGAAAATACTTTTTGCCCCTTGATTTATGGGGAAAATACTTTTTGCACCCCTATCAGTGGATGGAGCTAACGGAATGGGGTAAATGACATATTTACCCTCCAATTGAAGAAAAATTACACAGCTATATAATTCTGTATTCTCTCAGCCTCCTCATTTCTTCTAACCCTAACAAATCTTTTTCTTCCCTCTCTCTCCTCTGCCTACTCTCTCCCACCGCCGCCTCCTCTTCCTCCTCCTTCTCCCTTCACAGCAACAACCCCCCTCCATCGATTCCGACTGAGATTTCGCTCGACTCAGCTGAGATTTCGGTCGAATCACCCAAAACCTCTCCCTAACATCATCATCATCATCTACCTTCTGAATCGAAGACCCCCCCCCCCAATCCTCTGGATCTGCTCTCTCTCTCTCTCGCGCGCGATGTTCTTGTTTAGTCTTCGCCGAAAAGATAGAACCAGAGAGAGGCGGTATTTGATCTGCAACCTTCAATTTGCGACCTTCTACTTCGATCTGCAACCATGGGTTTCCGTTGATTTGGGTGCCGTGGAGGCTGAGAATTGATTTGGGTGTCGTGTCGTGGAGGATGAGAATTGATTTGAGGCTCTTCTTCTTCTGTTTTGCGCTTCTGGGTTTGATCTGCGGTGCAGGTGGTTTCAAGTCTGATTGCAGGGGTTTGATGGTTGTTACAGGTCATGGTTCACAGTGGCCGAGTTGCTCATGGCTGTGGTGTTTGTGGGTTGTATTTGCCGGTAGTTTAGATGTCTAAATGGTGGTTAAGGAGCTGAAGGTTTCAGGTCAAGATGATAGTGAATTGTAGGGTCTGTAGTGGTAGGTTCTTGCTGGTGTTCATTTCAGCTTTGTGGTGATAGCAGCTAGAATTTGCAGGTGGTTCAATCGGTGATGGTTATGTGTTTGTAGATGGTGCGAAGTGCTGGTGAGGCTTGTAATGGAAGAGAATTGGGTTTGTTTAGTGTAGAGAAGGTTAAGGGTGGCTTGAGGAGCTGGCTGTGATGGTTTGTTGAAGGTGCAAGCAGTTGGTTATGGTGAAGGTAGTAGGTAGTATTGCTTTGGGTCTGTAATGGTAAAGGATTGTGGATTAGGTATTGTGAGTTGGAGGCAAATTGTAAGTGTTTAGGGAAGAGTTTGTGTGACTGGGTTTGGTTGGCATCTTGATTAAAAGTTGGTTTTGTTGGATAGTTGTTGTCTGGTGGTGTTGGTGTTGGGGATTCGGTGGTGATGGTTGGTGGTTGTGGATGGACAGAGATGGTTGGTGAATGCAACTTGCTTTGGTATATTGTTGTTGTTGGTGGTGGTGGGGGTAGAGGTGGGGTGGTAGTGGTAGTGGTAGTGGTGCTCAAGAACACCAAGAACATCAAGAACATGATGAACACAATAAATAAAAAGAATTATGTTATTTGTCCACAAATTGTAAGGGTAAAATGGTCACAAAAAGTCAGTTTGCACCCCTCGACTGACGGATTGTAACAGAAGGGTGGTATCTGTCCACCCTCCATCCACTGACAGGGGTGTAAAGAGTATTTTCCCCATAAATCAGAGGGCAAAATGTATTTTCTCCATAAATGGAGGGTGATTTTTGTCTTTTACCCTTTCGTATATCTCCGATCACGAGAAGTTTTTGTATATAACCCATACATGAAGGGTGGATTTTGTCTATTACCCAAAACAAATTATCGGAGAGTTCCCTCAGAAAAAGATAAAAATCGGAGAGAGAGTAAGAATGGACCCACTTGAGCACTTTTTCATGTTGCACGCATCCATGGATGGCAAGAAATTGGAGGAAGAATACAGATAGTTGTACAAGAAGAGCAGAGCAACAGAGCAACAAGAAAAGACCTAAAATTGCGGAAGAAGAAGGTGATACACATACAACAACAGGTGCTTCTCTGTGTATGTACCTATTTATGATCGATTTCAACTGGGTTCTTTTAAGTTACATGCATGAACCAATTGTTGATTTGAGACCTCTCTGACCCGTGTCTTGCCTTTTCCTTTCATTGAGGCTTTTTCTCAAACACCTGGTGGGTTCAATTCAATCACTACATTTCTAGATTGGATTTTGCTGTTTTTCTTGGGGGATTTTGCTAGATGAAGTGATGCCCTTACCCTTTGATTTTGAGGGGAAGGGGGTTTCTGATTTTGTTTCTTCAAATCCATTTCTCTCTTCTTCAAATCCTCCATTGCTCTGTAACTGGAACAAAAAAGCTTGGTTTCTAAGTCCTGAGCCTTCCTCTGTTCTGGACACTTTCGGTAGTCCATCTACTTCAACCCTGTCTTCTTCTTTGGGTGGTGCTGCTGCTGGTGGTGGTGATGGGTCTTTAGATACAACAGGTGTGGCTAGTTCCGACCCCCAACTAGTTCCACCGCCGGCGGAACTCAGCGGCGGAGCCACGGCGGAGAAATGTGAAGATTGGGAGACCATGGCGGCGTCACCGACCCAAGAGCAGTCTATCCTCCGTTGGATCATGGGTGACGTGGAGGATCCTTCCATGGGTCTCAACAAGCTGCTTCAGAGCGGCGGCGACACGGCGGCGACACCGCCGGAGTTCGATTTCCACGGCGGTTTTGGTGTTGTAGATCAGGGTCTTGGTTTTGACGGTGGGAACTTGATGAATGCTTTGAATACATCTCTTCCATTTTCTGGGTTTTCTCAGACCACCACCAACGCCACCACCAACGCCGCCGTCTCCGCCACCAACGCCGCCACCAGCAACATCAGCAGATTCAACCATGAAAAGCTCAATTTAGCCCAAAACCCACAAAACCCCATGTTTTTTCCATCACAAAACAATCTCCTACCTATGTCTCTCTCGCCGGCGGCGTTCAACCACCCACCGGGAGTGAAACCCCATGTCTTCAACCAACACCAAGCTCACAACAACCATGACCCATCATTTTTCTTGAACGACCAGCAACATATCCAGCCACCGCCCGCGAAGAGACACAACCCGGGCGGGTTTAATTACAACACTGCAATGGGACAAACCACACAGCTTCAATTGATTCCCCCATTCCTCGCACAGAGGACGGGAAGTTTGGGTATGAATAAGCCCAAACTCGCGGTAGACGAATCCGGCCACCTGCAACAACAGGCGGTCATCGACCAGCTTTTCAAGGCGGCAGAACTGGTCCAGACGGGGAATTCAATACTCGCGCAAGGGATATTGGCGCGGCTCAATCACCAGCTCTCTCCTATCGGTAAGCCTTTTCATAGGGCTGCTTTTTACTGTAAGGAGGCTCTTCAATTAGTCCTCCACAACATGATCTCGCCAGCTACGCCGTTTAATCTCATTTTGAAGATAGGAGCTTATAAGTCTTTTTCAGAAATTTCCCCAATTCTCCAATTCGCAAACTTTAGTTCTAACCAAGCAATCCTAGAATCGTTACAAGGGTTTGATCGAATCCATATAGTGGATTTCGATATCGGTTATGGTGGACAATGGTCTTCTCTAATGCAAGAACTTGCCATGAGAAGTGGTGGCGCTCCGGCGATGAAGATCACCGCGTTTTCGTCTCCGGAATCGACGCAAGAACACCAGCTCGAGCGATCGCTCACTAGAGAGAATTTGACCCAATTTGCTAATGATATCAACATGGCTTTCGAGTTTGAGGATTTAAGCTTTGATGCATTGCATTCTTATGCTTCATGGTCATCTCCTATTCATGTATCTGAAAATGAGGCTATTGCAGTGAATCTCCCAGTTAGTTGCATCTCAAGTTACCAATTGTCACTCCCTTTGATCCTAGGATTCATCAAACAATTGTCTCCTAAGATTGTGGTGTCCGTCGATCGTGGCTGCGATCGAACTGACCTCCCATTCCCAAACCATGTGATCCATGCCCTCCAATCCTATTCCAACCTCCTAGAATCACTCGATGCGGTCAATGTGAATGTTGATGCTCTTCAGAAGATTGAGAGGTTCTTGATCCAACCAGGGTTTGAGAAGATTGTAACTGGTCGCTATAGGTCACTTGAGAAGACTCCACATTGGAGGAGCTTGTTCTTGTCATCTGGTTTCATTCCAATAACTTTTAGTAACTTCACGGAATCGCAAGCCGAGTGCGTGGTGAAGAGGACTCCGATTAGAGGGTTTCATGTTGAGAAGAGGCAGTCGTCGCTTGTTCTGTGCTGGCAAAGGAAAGAGCTCGTGTCCGCTTCAGCTTGGAGGTGCTGAATTCTCAATTCAGTAAAGAAGAAGGTGCCTTGTTTACTATTTACTGCATTTTGAACTTTGGTTTTCACTATTATGCTAATTGTCATTATGGGTTTAGGCATATTTGGTTAGTTACTTGAAGAAGAGAAGAAGAATGGAAGAAGAGAACTAGATATGTTAGGTACTGGTGGGTCTGGAGATAGTTCTCTTTCTTTCATGTTGGTTTGTTCTCTACTATTACTATTATGGTGTCTTGATGCTGTTTGTGGTAAAGCAACCAGAAATGGGAAAAAATTGCATAATTTAACCCCTCTTATGTGTTTTTGAATGATTCATATCAATTTCTGTTGATCAGTTGTCTCTCTGATTGCTGCGGTTGGTCTCATTCATTTTCTTCATTAAGCCTTTTCACTTCGCACTTGGATCTTCATTGCTTTTGGAGATTGGTTATGGTAGAATTACATATTCCATGGTGAATCTGGAAGTAGAATAGTATTTCATAGATCCTAAGGTTGTCAGTGTCCATGGAGTTTGGGGATTTTATTCCAAGTTTCCAATTTCCAACCTAGAGTAATAGTATCCTTATTCCATATCAGTGTGGGTCTGCAATTAACAATAGTCTTTGCTGACAGAAGGAGTTCTTTTGCATTTCCATTAGTTTCTTGATTAGCATAATTCACTGAAGGGTACTTACCAAAAGGCTATTGCATCCATATTCCATGTTGTAATTTTTTCACATTCTGTTTAAGAATAACAGACCCTTTTGCAGTGTCTAGTTCTTCATCAAACGTCTCAATTTGCGCATTTTGGGGGTTAAATGAGCTGAATATGAGAATACGTTATACCCCATTTGCACAAAATATATCAAATAGCCCTAGGGATGAGTAGTATCTTGTTGTTTTAGTGTCCATAGGGAAATTAGGATTTTTTTTGCGGGAAAATTAGAACTTCAATTGATAATGGAAAGATAAATACAACGTCACAACCAAAGGTCACACGACATGAAGCTAAACGCGATAACCCACCAAAACAAGACACCAACTAAGACAACTTCCTGAAAACAAACTACCAAACTAAGCACCACACTAAACACCAAAGCTAGCTGTGAGAGCCTAGCAGTGTCCAACCAGCAGAAAACTCAGAGACCATTACTACATCAGTTTCGAAAGTAACCAAACTTGATACATAAATAGAGACAGTTTGAGAACCTGAGAACTAGCAACTTAGAAACAGGGCTTCTTAGACATCAATGAAGGGGATGGCTGCTGACATGAGCTCATTGTCTGGAGGAAATTAGGAATTAGCACTACTAGCATTTATCCCCTCATCTTCCTTTTGTTATACTTTGTTAAGGTATTGTTCTCTGGAACTGATCTATCCTCATTCATATTGTAATTCTCACATAGTATTATGATAATCTCGAATTGGGGGTATTGGTATATGTTAAAGTGACTTTGTCCGTAGATTTCGGGAGGTTTGAGGTATTTAGTATATGGTATAGCGGTGACTTTGTCTGTAGATTTGGTGAGGTTTGAGGTCTCAAAGATTGGATTTTCGCCAAAATTCCTTGTACGTGTAGTACATGCATCTTCTCACGAATCGTAATCTTTTCTGTTAATCATCTAAACGCGGTTTGTTGTATTATTATACAATGATCGCTTCAATACTAATAGTATATGTTTTGGTTAGCATTGGTTTCTTTAATTGTGTTATGAGGAGTAGTTAGTTTTTAAATCTCCCTCCTAATCACACCACATGGCTCTTCAACCATTGGACCCTCCACATAATTAGTTTAAACTTCCCTCTGTTTTCTTCCCCTCCAAAGTCCTTCATGTGTTGTTTAAATATGCTTTACCCTTTAAAAGAAAATCGCAATGTTGGGTCCCCGAGGCCATGTTCTTGAAGTAAGAGCGACTAATACGTCAGCCGCTTAGGATATTAATTAGTACTAATAATACTCTTAATTGTCCTGCAGGTAGCTTTCCAAGATACATATAACTAATCTGATTAACTTGATTAATAATTTTTGATCTTTTTTGAAGCTCTCAACCGCTTTTCATTAGTATAGAGATCTCGTAACCTAGGCATGTGAAAAACCCTAACTGCCCTTCTGTTGAACACTTTGAGCCCTGAGTTCATTGTAAAGACATGTCTAGAGATGATACTAGTTCATATTTGGATGATTTTGGCATTGGGTTACAGAGAAGGTGTTGGAACTAGTATGATACTAATTCATACTAGTTCATTGTTGGCATTAGTTTACAGGTGTTGGAACTATTTGGATGTTTTTGGCTCCTAGATTTGAGGCAGGCAGGACACAATTGGAGCCCTGATGACTTTGGCCTCTAGATTTGAGGGATAGGGTTTTTCGTCCGGTCTTATGGTATGGAATGTTATTAGTATTGGGGATGCAAACATATGCAGCATATTGAGGGTTTGAGCTATTCAACTAGGAAGGATGTTCCATAGGGAGATTCATGGGGGGTTTGCTAATTTTGCCGTGTCCTCTGCATCTTTTGTTTGTGGGATTATGGATTTCTGAACGGGATTACATTTTCTTAAGTAATCTGTTTGGAGACAGGGCGGCATAACCCTGCATATTATGTTGTAGGAAGCTGCGAGTTGCTCATTCTAGGTATAGACACTGATGAATGAGCAAACCTTTGCCCATCGAACTCTCGAGTTTGAGAATGCATATGTGATGGTCATATCCCGGAGGATAAGGTACAAGGTTGTCAGGTCTTTTAATGAAGGATTGAGACGTTTTAGGACTAATCTGTGTTGATGAAATGTGGGTTAGAGTAGCCGCGGATTAATTTAATCCGATTTACAGGTTTAGTATGTAGCCAGAAGAAGTTGTGATTGATACAGCTGGTTTGCTTAATTGATGTTTACGATTAGTGAATAAACTAAAGTAAAGAGGGGTGTCTTTGATAAAGGACTAGAAAAGCTTTGAAGGGAGGAGATGGTGACAATCTGACAATGTCTGTCTCTTGTCCAACCTTCAGCTCTCACTCCAAGTTTATGATTTTTCTGAACTTTCTTGTGTGCAAAACATGCTTGATTTGCGGGTCCCCCTTAGTTGTTCCTCCATCAACCAAATCTTCCTTGGTACACTTTCACCTCCCTCATGTTTGATACAGAGACATTTTTACCCCTTCCAGTTTTCGGATAAATACTTCCCCTCAAATCAAGGCCAGTTTGGTAACTCAGTAGCCAGAAATACTGTGAGAAAGCTGCTGTAGAATTCAACTTAAAAATATTTTGACAGATTTCTGCTTCGGAATACCACTATTTGAATTGTGTTCATTTAGTTTATCCAAATTATGTTCGGAGATTCATATAGTATGTGGCCAATAAGTCCGGATCGGATTTGGAACAAAATGTAGAAATAGTAACATATAAGGTAAACTCTATTGTCACACGCTAAGCCATGGTCGTGAGTTAAGAAAGCCAAAACACTAAAGCAAAAGCTTTGTGGGTTAGGGTTATTGTTGTATTCTTCTTGAAAGTGTAAGTGGAGAAGAAATAGTGGTACATATAGGTTGGATCGCTTCGGTCAACTCCCGGTAGATTTGCCATGTGATCCGAATACGGATCGGAATCCGACCGGATATGACTTTTTGGATCCATATATGATGCATTTTCAATTGGATCGAATTCAGACCAGATCCATTCGAAGTGGATCGGTCGGATCTCGAATCGGACCGTTTTGCCACAGGTCGAAAGTCTCATCAAGTTGTAAACCTAAGAATAAGTGGCTTAGAACGAGTGGCTTGTCCAAGTGATAAGAATTTTGATGCCAAAATTCACCACCATGGTTTCAAGACCTTGTGAAACTCGACATACTAGCGTCGGGAAGAGTTATCTTTTCTGTTTAACAGCCTGCCCACCCTGGAAACGGCTCAGCCGGAGGTAGGATCCAGCGGCTGGAAGAGCACCGCACGTCACGTGGTGTCCGGTGCGCCCCCGTCGGCCCTTGAAAATCCGGAGGACCGGGCGGCGGGCGCATGCATCGCTTCTAGCCCGAATTCTAACTTAGAGGCGTTCAATCATAATCCGACGCACGGTAGCTTCGTGCCACTGGCTTTTCAACCAAGCGCGATGACCAATTGTGCGAATCAGAGTTATTGTTTGTAGTTTGATTTGGACTAGTAATTTGCAAATTAAATAATCTACGGTTTAGTCAATCCTCTAAACGGTGGGGCCTAACTCACCTCGAGCGAGAGCGGGAGCGGGAGCACGTAAGGGACAAATTGTAGAAAAGTTATATATGGCAGCGTGTATATGAATTATATATTTAATATAATTTTAGATATAAACATCACATTTTTGTATAATCTAGACCTTGGGTCAATAATTAGAAAACTTATATATAAAACTAGAACTTCATATACTGAAAAATGTAATGATGTCCAGCTTCAGTGAGTGTTAGTCATGAGAACTTGACATACGTTCAGGCATGAGACTATCTTGATACGGGATTGACTATTCATTTTAGTTGAAATTGTAGTTGACTTAGAACTTGTTTGGTATTCGTTCAAAAACAGTGTTTAAAATAAAAAAAACACGTTTGACAACATTACTATATTTAAATTTTAATTTGCTTGAATATCATTTTTACGTACAATATCGACATATATTTGATATTTTTTGCCATTAATCATAGTTGAAATGTTTTTAAACACCAATAGTATGAAAAAACATTAAAAAATCACCGTATTTTTTTTAAACAACCGTTTTTCAGCATGTTTTTGTTTTTAAACAGACAATAAACAGACATACCAAATGAATTTAAAAAAATTACTATGTTTTTAATCAAAGTCAATTAAAAACATAAATGCCAAACATGCATTTAATTCAAATAAATTTGATAACCTAGTAGTGAGACATATAACTGAGAAAGTAAAGAACGTTAGCGAAAACGTGTTCTAAAATTGTACCTGGGATAATTATAAGTGAATTTGACCTTAAAGCACCGGAGCGAAGTTCCTCCCAGAAGTTTTTTTAGGTGATCTAGGTTGGGACCCGCAGTGTAAGAAAAACTGTGTTTTGTCGCGATCAAAGTGGTGCCATGTGTACCGAGGAATTGCTGTTCCATCTCGTCATCTTACAATTTCGAACAGAGCAGAGACGTGACAATCTACTGAAACCAAACATGTCGACATCTCCAAATCGACGGTCACAAATTGTCACTCGCTGTGGCCCCACTAGTAGGCGGTGGGGTGATCACCTGTGTGTGACTCGTGGCCGGTCTAATCAATTTTCCCAAGTTGAAAAGCGCGGGTAAAAGACACTTTCACCCCCTATGTTTGAGACAGAGACTCAAAAAGCTGTTTGAAATGTGTTTAAAAACACTAATCAAAATAAAAAAAAAACACATTTGCTAAAACTATTAAATTTCAATGTGAATTCACCCTATCATCATTTTATACATAAGACAACGACATTTAATTATCATTTTATGCGTTTATCAATATTTTTTTTGAAGGCAATGCGTTTATCAATATTTGAAATGTGTTAACCACCAAGAATACAAAAAAACACACAAAAAAAGCCATATGTGGCTTTTTAGAAACACTGTTTTCCTCTTCTGTTTTTGTTTTAAGCACTTATGTAATTTCCTATCGAAAAACTACATCGTTTTGCGGTCCAATCACAAGGTCAAAGTGATCCAGTTACGGGTGAAAAGTCTGGTGCAAAAGAGGTGGGACAGAGTGATATGCGTGTTGAATCCCGCCCCTGGACCAATGGCATCGCAATTAGAGAATCTGTGTGTCCTAAAATTTGGCACATTGAAGGGATGAAAGTGTCCTTTCACAAGCAGAAAGAAATGGAAGTGTCTTTGCATCAAATTCGAGGGGTGAAACTGTCTTTTATCTCAGTTATGATCCTTTTTTTTTTTGTTCAAAGTAAATATTTTATAGAAACCAACCAACCTAACTATTACAATCATTCTGTGCTGCTGACAAAACATTGCAAGGCACATTACAAAACCAGTCACCCCCTACCTTTCTGCTCTGAATCATATGGGCAATCAGATCAGCAAGACAATTTGCTGTTCTTGGAACCCAATTTACAAGCACATTAGAAGCATCTAACATAACTCTAACATCACTGATTATAGCATGAAGGTTAATATGACATCTTCTTCTACCTTTAGCTATCAAAGCCACTTCTTGGTTATCAATCTCAACACATACCTTTTCTTGTCTTTTTCCAGCCTCCTTAACTGCTTCTCTGAGGGCATAAGCTTCTGCTTGGGCACTGGAACAGGCCATACTCCTACCTCCATTCCCATCTATGATAGCTCCTTCTTCATTTCTCAGAACCCATGCATAACTAGAACATCTAGATTTATGGTCCCAACAGGCATCACAGTTAATCTTCAGCTCACCTGGATCTGGTGGTCTCCACATCTTTTCAACAACTTCAGGAGGTCTAGTTTTGGGATTTGAATCCTCTTGACTAGCAACAGCTTGTAGGAAGTTAAATCTCCAAGCTTTTGATTTTGTAATAATAACAATGGGGTTAGGGGATTCATGTTGAAAAACACTACTATTCCTCCCCATCCAGATACTCCAAGCATAAAAAATAACTTGTTCAAGAAAGGCCTTATCCATCTTACCTTTTTGTATTTCTTCAGAAACAGCTTTGCTCCATCCAGAAACTGAGTTTATATTCTGCATTCTTCCTTCCTCAGCAAGCCTGCACCAAACCAGACAAGACTTGTCCATTCACATTTGAATAAGGCATGAGCTTCATCTTCAACCTCTTTCTCACACAATTTGCAGATTGCTGTATTGTTTTTAATTCTTTTACAGATGTTTAAATTGCAAGGGAGAGCCCCTGACACCACCCTCCACCAAAAGATTTTCAGTTTTGGAGGTAGTTTTAATCTCCAAATAATCTTCTTATCATCCACATTATCAGAGCTACTGCAGGGCTTATCCTTCTTCATAATTTTGCTTATCCTCTTCTGCATCATAATCTTTTGTGCAGTTCTGTAGCCAGACTTTACTGTGTATTCCCCATTTTGGGACCATTGCCACACTCTCTTGTCTTCTTGGTTTGTAAAGGGGATCTGGATTTGGAGGACAGATTGCAAGTCTTCTTTAACTAAACTGTTTCTCAACACTTTAACTCTCCAATTTTTGGATCTTTCATTGATGAACTCACTTACTTTAACATCTGAATCATGGTAAGCTCCTGTCAAAAGCCCACTGCTGTTGGGGAGAATCCATTTGTCTTTGAAGAAACTGATATTATTCCCCTTGCCTAGGATCCATCTTGTATCTTCCTCTAAGATTGCTCTTGTTTTTAGAATTCCTTGCCACACAACTGGAGTTCCACCTTTCTTTTTAGCCCTCCAAAAATCAGAATCATTGTAGTACAAGCTTTTGAAAACTCTTGCACAAAGTGAGTTTGGACACTGTGCCAACCTCCACCCTTGCTTAGCTACAAGTGCTTCATTCATGAGAGAGAGGTCTTTGAAACCTAACCCTCCCTCATCCTTTCTTTTCACCAATTTTTGCCAAGCCACCCAAGCTATCTTCCTTTCTTTGGGGTCATTACCCCACCAGAAATTCCTTACAGCTGCTGTGATTTGGTTAAAGAAGGATTGGGGTAAAAGCACTACAGACATAAGATAGGAAGGAAGGGCTTGGATAATGGCTTTTATGAGGACTTCTTTACCCCCTGGGGAAAGCAGCATCTGCTTCCACCCTTGCATTTTCTTCACAACTTTCCCAGTCAAAAGGTTTTGAGCCTCCTTTTTTGCCTTGCCCCAAAAGAGTGGGGTCCCCAAATAGATAGACCCCTCATCTAGTGCCTTCATTTGAAGAGTATTCTTTAGCCACTGGATTTTCTCAGGCTTGACACTTGGAGAAGTGTAAAATCCAGATTTGTTGACATTCATGGTAAGCCCTGAATCCTTCCCAAACTTGCTAATAATTCTGAAAAAATTCTCTACCTCCATCTCTTCAGCTTTTAGGAAGATCATGACATCATCCGCAAAAAATAAATGAGTAATAGCTTGGTTAAGATTGCTCACCTTGATGCCTTTGATTACCCCTTGAGTCACTGCATGATCCAGTTGTCTAGAGAGAGCCTCCATGACTAGCACAAATAGGTAAGGGGACATGGGGTCCCCTTGCCTTAACCCTCTTTGAGGCTGAATTATGCCCTTAAGCTGGCCATTAATTTTAACTCTGTACTTGACAGTGGTAATACATTCCATAATCCAAGAGCACCAAGTGTCACAAAACCCCATTTTCTTCATAACTTCTTCTAAGAAGCCCCACTCAACTGAATCATATGCTTTATTGAGATCCATCTTAAGTGCTAACCATTGGTCATCACTTCTCTTGCTTGTTCCAATAAGGTGGATCAAAGCTTGAGCAGTCAACACATTATCTTGGATGACCCTCTGGGGGAAAAAAGCTGATTGAGACTCAGAAATAATTGCATTTAAGATACTCTTCAATCTGTTGGCTAGGATCTTAGATATGATTTTGTACTTAAAGTTGCACAAGCTGACGGGTCTAAACTGACTTGGCAATTCTGGATGAGCCACTTTGGGGATTAAAGCTATAGTGGTAAGATTGAACCTTCTTAGCAAGTGTTTACTTTCAAAAAAACTTATCACTGCAGCTGTAACATCCTGACTAACCACACTCCAGTTTCTTTGATAAAATCCCCCCTGAAAACCATCTGGGCCAGGAGCCTTCCAAGGCCCAAGATCAAAACAGGCTTCTTCAATCTCTTTCAAAGTGGGGATGCCTATGAGTGAATCATTCATTTCTGCAGTTATCAGGGTAGGAATCTGGCTTACATCCACTTCATTGGAAACTGTGCTCTTACTTGTGAACAAGGTAGAGAAATATTTGTTAAACTGTTGGCTCACCTAATTATCTGTGTGGTACCAAGTCCCTGCCTCATCTCTGATTTTCCCAATGTAGTTTCTCTTCCTTCTGAACACTGTTGTGGAGTGAAAAAAACTAGTGTTTTGATCTCCTTCTTTTAGATATTGTACTCTAGATCTTTCTCTCCAATAGCTCTCTTCATTCCTCCAATGGACTTCCATTTTGTTTTGAATATCCATCCTTTCTTTTTCACTTTCAGGGGAAGAAGGAAGCATACTAATTTCTTTCAATCTATTCTAGGCCATAGCTATCTCCTGCCTAGCATTCCCACAGTTCTTCTTCTTCCACACAATTAGCTCCTTTCTGCACACATTGAGCTTATTGTCCAGTTTAAACATTCTTGAGCCCCTGCATTCAGTTTTCCAAGCATCCACTATAGTATTAGTACACCCCTCCACATTGATCCAGTATTTTTCAAACTGGAATTGTGATTTCCTTCTTTGAATTGTAGGCTTTGTATCCAAGATCAGGACACAGTGATCTGAACCAACCACTGGTTCATGAGTTAGCACAGAATCTGCATTTCTCCTCATCCAGTCTGAGTTGCTAAGAACTCTATCAATCCTTTCCCTTATGTTCCCTGTAGCTCTATTGTTTGACCATGTAAAATTTGGCCCTTCAAATACATGTTCAAGCAAATTCAAATCAGAAATATAGGTAGCAAATCTTCTTGTTCTCCATTGTTGTACTTGAGCTCCTCCTTGTTTGTCATGAACATCCCCTATCTCATTAAAGTCTCCCATTATGCACCATGGGGTTTGTATTCTTCTGCTTTCTTCTCTTAAAAAATCCCAAACTTTCTTTTTACTACTCCATTTTGGGTTGAAATAAACAAAAGTCCAGGTTTCTACAACCCCCTCATTCTCAATCAAGGTGTGTATAAATCCTTCACTAGTGCATAGAATCTCAACTTCCAAATCTTGGTCCCACCACAGGGCTAAGCCACCCCCTTTACCATTCGGACTCACATATTCAGCATTGCTGTACCTCAAACTTCTACGAATTTGATCCACCTTCCTCGTTTTGTTCTTCGTCTCCATCAAGAACAAGAGACGGGGACGATGAGCTTGAACAAGCCCTCTCAATTGCTGGACTGTCAGGAGTCGCCCCAACCCCTGACAGTTCCAACTGAGACTCAACATGGGGCTTGTGGCTGTTTTGGGTCAGCCACCACCACCCTATCAATAGATAAAGCATCAGAGAGTTCAGCCATACCTTGAGCATATATCTCCGCCATCCTCCACGCAAAATCTGCTCCTTCTTGTTGTGCAAAGAGGACTTCATTCTGTGGTTTCGTGCTTTTCTTCGCTGCTCTCTTTCTCATAAGTCTCTTCCTTTTCTCCTTCTCCACAGCAAGTATGTACTGCAGGTTCTCAATCTTCTCTTTTTGCCCTTCCTCTGTGAGCGCTTCTGGTGTTATGTTGGGGTAAGCTATCATCTCCTTCCCAGATTTCGCCCTCTTCTGTTCATGTTCTAGGGTTTGTTCATCTTTTTCTTCGATCCGCTGTCGCTTAAGAGAGAACAGGTGTTTGAAAATTGTTGCCAAATGTATGTCCACATAAGGGTTGGTTTCTGAGCTGGCATCCTTCGTGGCCTGCTGATGTGTTATTATCTGCTCTGTTTCATCTTCTAAAGCGACGCCGTTAGACTTTAGCCGTCTGCTGGGCTGGATTAATTTAATTGGGCTTATTGGCTCTTCCACATAGTAAGTTTGGGCCGATTGCTGCGTCTCAGGCCCATTAGTGTCCCATTCCACAGTCTTCTCCGCTTCCCCCAAATTAGGGTTTTCCTGCATAACAACAAAGTTGTCTTCACTTTTTTCATCACTGTGAATTTTCTTCAATTCCTCCTCGTCCTTTTGCCGCTGCACCTTTTTGTTTCCATCTTCTCCACCTTCCCTCTCGCACAGAGATCTGCACGATATCTCCATACGTGTCACACTCTCCTCAAAATTGCTCACCCCTTGTACCAAATCTCCTTTTTCGTTGTACCGTGCCTCCACCAATTTTGTACCTGCGTCCTTTCTCCACGAGCTCGTACAGCTACCCGTGTTTTTGTTACTTGACCCACTGAGTTCCTCCACCGAGTTAACTCGTCGGTCACCGGAATTATTCATCCCATCCAGAACTCCTCTCAGGTTTCGTTTAATCATCTCTTCCTCCGTTGGTCGACTTTTGCCTTCCTCTCTGTACCCAAAGCTTCTCGGCAGCGGGTTAGCTCTGAGGTCGCTCGAGAACTCCGGTGGTTCTTTCCCCTTCCGACTTTTGAATCGACACTGTGTGTTGATGTGTCCGATTCTACCACACAGAAAGCAGAACTCTCCCAGCCTCTCATAGCGAAAGGAGATCCATATATCATCTTCTTCCGATCTTTCTAATAAGAAACCTTTCGGGAGCGGTTCTGATACAGGGAAATCCACCTTGATCCGAATATAAGGTTTAACTCCAAATACAGGTTTGTGTATATCGCTTACCTCCAGGAAATCTCCTATTAGTCCTCCAATTCTCTCAGCATTCGTTCTCGACCTCTTCTCCGGCGGGAGGTTTTTAACCTGAATCCAAAGGGGGCAAGCTGAAAAATCAAATGAGGACATGTTTTTCCCCAGAACCCAGGGCTTCAGATGCATCAAATGGTTGATTAGCAACCATGGTGTTCTTTCTAGCACTTGTTGGTAGTCATCTTCACACTCAAAGTGGAAGGCGAAGAGGTTAGGACCGACCGATTCAACTCGGACTTCTTCTTTTAACTTCCAAGCTCCTTCCACAATCTTCTTCATGGTATTGCTACTTTTCGATCTATCATTATACCACTTACCAACTAAAGTGCGTTGGTGTAGGTTTCGGACTGCTTCTGGGTCATCATCCAGCGATAGCCGGAGTTTGCTCGGAAGGACTCCCGTAGTTAACGGCGGTTTCTCCTGATTCGACATCTTCAGGGGACTCTGGTGTAGCTAAGCTGACTAGTTTGAAAGCGTTTCAGAAAAGGAGAGGATAGAAAACCGTAAGGAAAGCGGTGATTAGACTCTCGCCGGAGCACAAACTAAAGAACACCGGCACAGCCTGGTTCTAGAGAGGAGGAGAGAGAAACTCCTATCAATCATATCTCTCTGTTATGATCCTAATTAAGTAAAATAGAAGTGGGCCAAGAGTTATAGCATGCCCATTAGGCTGAGCACGGACCGGGTCGGCCGGGCAAAAGCTGTATTTCTGCCCTGACCCAATGATCCCGGGTTGGGCATTTTCCAACTCAAACCCAATCGAGTAACCCCCAAACCCGATCAAAGGTTTCGACTCGGACCGGACCGGCTCGATTTTGGCGGGTATAAAAATTCAAATAACACTGCATAATGCACAATTGCTCACTATAAATTGTGGAGTGCAGCCCCAATTAAATATTTAAATGGAAAAAATAAAACATGCCGCGCTTCTCACAAATAATAATTGTCAAACAGAGGTGGTCAATTCAAGTTTAAGAAAAATGCAGAGTAAAAACAGAAGGAGAACACGTAGAAGGGTGAACTTGAAGAGAACCATACCATGCCAGTTCCCTAGATATGGAGCAGAAATGAAGAAGAATAAAGACATGCACCGGTCTTCTAAGAGATGGGATGCCAAATTGAGGCTAGAGTTGAATAAATATGGTTGATATTATTATATGTGTTCTTAAACGGTCCGGGTCGGGTAATTTTGGGTTTTGCTTTGTGGTACTCGTTACCCACCCGGGTTTTGGCGGGTCTGGGTAAAACCAACCCATACCCAATCATTCACCTGCAATTACCCGGCTTTTTTGATCGATCCGCTTCGGACCGGGCAGGTTAGGCGGGTTAGGGCCGGTTTCTGCTCATCCCTGTGCCCAACAAAAAAAGAAGCCAATTACTAATGTGTAAAAGACAAAAACCACCCCTTGAGTATGGGGTATATACAAAAAAACCCCTCGTGTTCGGGGATATACAAAAACCACCCCTGTCAGTGATGGACGTTGGACAAATACCACCCTTCTGTTAGTCTTTGCTACTAGAGGGGTGCAATATGACTTTCTAATGACCATTTTGCCCTTTTTTGTATTTTTTTTGTTTATTATGTTCATGTTCTTGGTGTTCTTGGCCACCACCTCTCCCACCACCACCACCGCCTCTCCCGCCACCGCCTCTTCCGTCGGCAATCTAAAATTACCAAAACCTCCCAACTCCACAAACAACAACAATTTACTTCCACCTCTATAACAAGAATAATCAGGACAAAAAAAAACGTTAAAAATTGAAACTTTACAAACCAACATCTAATTGACCCATCTCCACCATCTTCCACTTGTCTCTCACACATCTCCACCAACACCCATCAACACAGGAACCAACGCCGTTGCATTCACGGATCAGAATCGGCAATTTGGGGTTCAACGACTTCAGATCCTTATAGTTCCCTTCGATAATGACCTGCGAAATCCAAATTGGCTCACAATGAACAACGAGTGATGAGAAATGCTGTTTCTATCAAAGAGTAGGAGAAGGGGGAAACGAGAGAGGACCTAGCTGATGAGTTGGCTGGTGAAGTTGGCTTCTTGCCGCTTCGGCGACCCAGTTGTGCAGCGTCGTCCCTCTTCCTGCTCTCGATCATCATCAATTGCTCTTCCGGAGAAAGAGGATCGAGGAATCCGAGAGGCAACACATTGTCGAGTTTCCTCTTCTTCGTCGTAAGCGAATCCATGTCCGAGTCGGAATCGGAGTCAGACTCACTGCTCAAATCGATCACACTAGGTTTACAAACCGGTTCGTTCGACGTCGAAACTTATCCCTTCAATCTAGCATCGAATTTGACGGCGACTCAATTCGGCTTCAACTGGGTCGAATTGAGGAGACCCAAGAAGGCGCCTGCGCGACCCAGAGTCTGAGGAATTGGCGGAGTAATTGGAGTGGTCAGTGGTCGGTGGCCATGGGAGGAACAGAGAGAGGGACTCACCACTGCTGTTCGACCAGCGTCCCATTTGGGACTTCCGTCGAACAGCGTCTGGGCGAAGCCAAGAAACGAGCTTTTGGCCCAAAGAAACTTCAATCGAACAGCAAAAATGGTGGTTTTGGACATGGCTTCGTTGTCTCTGTCGCTAGTATCGTCCTCGCGGCAGCGTTTTTGGGTATGACGAAGAAATTGGGAAAATGGAGATGGAGTTGGAGATCTGGAGAAGATGCAGAAAAGCTTCGCGAGAGTGAGACAGATAGACGGAGGAAGAGTTAAGGGAGAGAGAAAAGATGCTAGATTGAAGGGATAAGGGGAAGAAAACATATATATAGTAGGGTAATTGTTTATCATTTGAGGGTAAAATGGGTATTTTGTGTTTCCGTTAGTCACCGTCAATTGACAGGGGTGGTTTTTGTATATCCCCGAACACGAGGGGTTTTTTTGTATATACCCCATACTCGAGGGGTGGTTTTTGTCTTTTACCCATTACTAATGCATTATTCTGAGGTGTTATTGTTGCCCCATTCAGGTTGCTTGTAAATTGCTGACCCCAAAAAGGAAAGAGAAAAGAATTATGCTTGTAAATCTACTGTAGTAATTTTAGGATGCAAACAAAATGTCCTTGAGACAAAAACATCACCGAACAAGCAAAATCAAATTGCTCACACTGCACTCTATTTGACATTCCTAAGGGAGATTCCAATTCCCAAATTTGGAAAACCTCTCAAACAAATGGGTCCATTGCTTTGAAAATCTTGTGAATGATCCAAGCAAAATTGATTTCTTTGTGTCTCTTCCTCTTAGTGATGCATCTTCCATGTACCTCAATTTCAAGCAACAAAAGAAGAAACACAAGTACTCTAGACATAGGGACATCATGTAATAGTTAAATAAAGTACTTGTCTTGGAAATAGGTGACGTAATGCTCCACGAAATATAAGAACCACAATTGTACGCGAAAGTCAAGTTAATATTGTTATGCAGTTATTGAAAATTTACGTCACTAACTCTTCGAACAATAGTTTATCACGTACTTACGATTATATGGGTTACAATTCTATCAATTATGTTGGTAATGATTTTTCTTTTCCCAGAGAAAGAAAGGGAGCACAAACAAAAGTGTGAAAGTTGTGCCAAATGAGACCTTTATGAGTCAATTAGTACAAATTATTGAGAGACAACAACAAATGTTTAACAAACACCCAAATATATTTTGTTTCTCCTAAAAAAAAAGAAAAACAAACATGTGTATGGTTGGAGTTTAGATAAATTATGGGCTATTTATTTCAAAAAATATATGGACTTCGTAGCAGCAAAGGGAATTTTTTTTATCCTCAAAATGTGCTTTAAGAAAAGCAATATGAAGAGTCATTTTCAAAGAACATGTAGGGTTTCTTGATTAGGAGGAAGAGCTACAAGACCATTCCCTCCACACAATTTGCCGATTCCCCTACTTTGATTTGAAAGTTTCTTTTAACACCAAAATTAAATAAAAATACATTTACTTTAACAAGTTCATGAAAAAACATACAATGCTTACAACGACGAATCAAAATTCAAGGTTTTCAAATAAAAACAGGTATAATTTGGAAATTAACTTGTCAACAACGTTAATGTAATCTTAAAGATTAACTTCAAGGCAAGTCAAGAGAACAAACAACTTGAGATTGAGATGTCGGCCAAAGGAGATTATCCTTTATTGCACGGCAAAAGTAGAAATTGGGTAAAGCATTTCGGATCAAGAATTCGAGACCACAATATGCAACTAAACGCAGTACGATCCCTGTCATTTACATATATGTTGTACGATGATACATGTTTTATATCATTTTCCCTCTGTTATATATGACTTTGATCGGCATAACTTCTCGTGTTATTTGAAAGGGCGATTCTTCTTTGTGGACCAACATGCCAATAGTGTTACCTTTAGTCACGTCTCAAATTATTTCCTTATAGACAGAAGGAGAAGCACCAAATGAAATTCAGCATCTTCTTAGATATGCATGGCAAGTCCATCAAGGAAAAGTGCTACCCTTTTTTCTCATAACAAGCCCTGAAAATCACCCTTCCATGGAAAGTACTAATGATACACAACTTTTCATTTAAGTAATTGATTAGGTTAAAAAGCAAAAAGACACTTTTGTCATGGTGAAGCCTCCTAAGAGTGAGGGGATATGATAATGATCTTCTCCCATGTATATGAGTTGGAAATAACAATAAAAGAGACACATTAGATTTAGGCACTAATATCTTGACAGCTTTTTGCCTTCTTTAGAGCATACAAAAATAGGAAAAAATAAAAAGAGGAGAAAAAGAAAACAATTGCATAGGTTTTTTGTTAAGCCATATGATGAGTGGGTCACTAGCTAACAAAAGCTTGTTTTGAACCAGCCTTGTTGATACACAGCTAAAGGGGAAGCCACTTTGGCTAAATTCTAAAATCTTCTTCTGATTTACTCCAAAAAAGTTAAAGAGGAAGGCAGAAGTGGGAACCCACCAACTAATTCTAAATTAGATTAGACCATTTAGAGTGTGATGAATTGATGAAAGAACATCCTATGTTTGAAGAAAAGTATTTCAATGTTTTCTTAGGATGAAGACCTTTTATACTTGGCCCATGTGACAAGGGAGGTAATGTGTTATGATGTTTTAGGGTTTAGACAACTTAACCGATTTTATTACCGGTTAAACGTATCGAGTTTTTTACATTTAAATTCAGAAAATACTTCAAATCCTCGAACGAAGTACGACCTAATAGTTTTGAAAATCCAAATAGAAGTATGATATATATAGCGGAGAGGAAGTTGAGATATAACAAAAGTTAGGTTGTCATCGTGTTAGATTTCTCTATCATACTTTAAGAGATGCTTAGCGACCATCAAAATCTTCAATAATCTTCTACTCATCAAAATAACCGGCTAATTTTGCTTTGTTCTTCTTCAAATGTTTGGAGTTTCTTTTAGGCTTTCACTTGAAAGTGGTACAAGTACTAGTCACTAGTCAGCTTACAATCTACGCAATGGCTCCACCCCAACACACATAACTCTTGTTCATCTTCTTCTCTCGAAACCTTGCAAAAAGCGACCACTCGATGAATTCAATTTGTCTAAAACAAAGACCACTTATTAGTTTTGTAGGGTCAATAACAACGACAGTCTCATGGCTCCTCCACCATTTATAAACTTCTTTACACTGACTCTATAATTCTATCCTTTTTCCTAAGTCAACCAAGAATATGTCAAATGTCTCCATCACATCTACATAATAAGCTGCTATGGGGGAATAAGCTATCCCCAAAATGTGACATGTGGAATAGCTTATCCCCATCATATTCAAGAGACCAAACACTTTATAAAAAAAATTAAAAAAAATCTAGAACACTTTAAAGATAAATCTTTTTCTTTGGGGTCGTGCCCTTGGGCACGGGTTATGCAGTAGTGTGCTATATAGGTTAATTATAGATGTGTGCGTTGGCTTCTTTGCACCTCGACTAATCTTGCACGACCCGGTAGGTAGTTAACCACTGATATATCTATATGAATTTATCACATATATACAAGTATTGAACCTTGAATTTAACTAAAATCACAAGCCCCGAAGCTATTGCCAACAAGCCAGCAAAACTAAACCAAAACCTAAGGACTTCTGGAATGTAACCGCATGCATGCCCCTCAGAATTGAGAACTGAGAAACACTGCATAACACATTTCTTCAGCACTCAACAAGCTGATGATTTAATTCGACGAGCGGAAAAATGAGAAATACGCAAGAGACCAAGGACAATATCTGCAGGCAAAAAATGTGGGATAAGAAGATTTCATTTCTTTAATTTCCATGAACTACCATCATCATCCTTTAAACAGAAACAAGTATTCCAACACGAAGAAGATTTTACATCCGCGAAACCTGTTGACCTACAAAATGCACCATGAGAACATCACTTCTCTTGACAACGCAAGAATACACACTGGTCCAAGTCAGGTCAGCTGTTATCTACTTGATTTTGTTCCTGTGTTCTGTCGAGACAATCAGTGAGAAGATATGTTACCTTTGCTCTGTAAGACCGGGGGCTTGTACTACAATATCATCAAACTCCATAAAGAGGTAGGAAGGTTTTGACAAACGAGTAGGCAAGCGCACCCGTAAAGACGTAGCTGTCTACCCTATCAAGTATCCCACCTGCAGAAGAAAAGAAAATTGAGTTTGCACAGATTTTTAGAGAGAAGCAAGCTAACTTAAAATGAAGAAATTGAACTTAACGTGTCAATGCAAATTATATAAAATCCTGATTCAGAGACGAGCACCGCAACAATTTAACAATCATTTCCAATGGGGATAATCAGAAACTTTCATATGTTAGCTTGAACATCAAGCTCAAGGTCAAGTGGTGCTCTAGACCCATAACCATTTTGCGAAGTCCGGGCAGGTTAATTGAGCTAAAACTTCCCATCATTTGAGCCTTCTAAATGAACAAGTTTGATTATCCTAACAGCTGCATTTATATGGCAATCTTTGATTGTATGTTCCATGTCAGAGAGCATGTATTAAGTGTCAAATGTTGGTCCATAACCAGAAGATGCACATACTCAGTAGTTTGACTCATGTTAATGCATATAAACAGACCAACTAAGCGACTCAATAAATGCCTAAAACATTGGTTACATGGGTTTGAAGTTAATGGAGATAAAAAAATATGATCGGTATCCTCTCTTAATATAAAATTGGTAGGCAGCGGTGGTATATATTAGAAGGAAGTATGACGACTGAATACAATCCACTGCTGCCCAGTAAATACTTATTTTGAGCATGGAAGAAGATATATTTACCATGTCCAGGTATAAGGGATCCTGAGTCTTTCACGCCAGCATCACGCTTGATCATGGACTCAATAAGGTCACCAAAAAGAGATCCGAAGAAGTTCAGCAACCCAAAAGCTACGGCACTGATAATCATGTAACAAACAATGTTGAGATCCATGATATTTGTTGATAAACATGCATTTCCTTCACTAATACTACTAAAAGAGATTTGAAGAATAGCAATATCCAATGCCATCCCCGGTACACCAGAAATAGTTCCTTCTATTTTAGGAATTCCAAATTCTTTGTCCACTTACTTTTAATGCTCAAAATACACTTCTGAAAGCTTTAATTCATCAATGTAGACGATTTTGGGTAAGCTTGAGACCTTAACCTTAGAACAAAGTTTTATAAATATACACAGGTTGGAAAATATTGTCCTCACACTTGATGGATAAGAGATGCAAGATAACATACCTCAATGGAGACAATGGCCAACTAAGAATCTTCGATAATATAACAGAAGTGGCTATACAGCCGCCTAAACCTGCAAGAGCTCCTTCCCACGTCTTCTTCGGACTTATACTGATAAGTGGAGTGCGCCCAAATGCCTGCAAATCATTTTAGCCATATCAATAATATTTACCTTAATAGCTCAATATTCACTGAATAAAACATCAAGAGTCTGTAATATTAATAATGGTACAAAAAGTATGATGACACATGTAACATGTATTTTTGTTACATCACAATCACCAAATGACAACTCAACCAAAACACACGGACGTTTTCCGCACTACATAGAATACGGATATAAAACAATGTCTCCCATTAACTTCGAGTATTTCTAGATGACCTCCAAATTAGACTTCGAGGTACTTCCTACACTACATATAGAAAATAAAAGTGTGCAAGGTAAAGATGGAAGATCTAAGAGATCACAAGTGGCAAACAGCAAAAGACAGCCTCCAACTTGAGAACTTCAATCCAGAAATATCGACCAATATCAACACAACCATCCACTTCTACAGTTCTACTACATCTTTCCTGTGAAACGAGAATGTAAAAGTAGGATCAAATGATGTGTTGTGAAATATGGTACACTCTTCAGGACAGCAAATCCGGCAGTCCCAAGCGAAGTGTGTTAGTTATATTCTAAGGCTTCTTCAGGTGGAGAAAATCAATAAATGTGACGAGCATCACAACCTAATGGTGTTTAACTTTGAAATGACAAAATGTAAACATTATTATGTTCTTAAATTCGGCTTATCAAATTCTCCCTACCAAACCATCCCAAGGATCTTTCCCTCTCATTCGGAATTGTACGGGACTACATTCGGTGTGAAGTATAGCAGAACGTCACTAGTCAACATTTAGAGCACCTCTTCGTCTTGAATATTTGTAAATGCCATAAACTGACATACTATGAATTGTGAAGCACCACAAGTGAAGATAACCAATATAACTCATCAATGGTCGGTTACATCTAAAGAATAACGACTCCTATCAGCCACAGTTGGATAAAGTCATCTCTAAGGCCACCAAAGGTATATGGTAGGCATATAAAAACACTAGCTAGCAAGTAAGACGTACTGCAGAATGATATACAGCGATCTCTTGCCTATGAGAAATAATTACCTTGCCGCCAACAAAAGCATACGTATCCGCTGCAATTATGCTGCAGATGGAAATTAGAGTTGCCACAAGGCCTACTGTCCATTGTGCTTGACCACCAAGAAGCAAAGGCCATACATTTCCTACTTCTGCGAAATATAAACTGCTTAGAAACTATAAATACTTTTCAGCAACAACATTGCCACCAAATTATGGAATACTTCTTTGTCATGAACATACCATCTGATGAAGAAAAATATCTTGGGAAATTAGCAATGATAAGGTACTAATATGCAAGCACGTCTGTAGAAAAACCAGGAAGAAATAAAATCAAAAGTATGCCAATGAAATGCTGCTGCATGCACTATTTCTACTACTCATTATTAGGTGTGTAAACGAGCAGAGGTAAGGTTATGTGTGTTCAAGGTCGGCTCTTAGAGAAGCGAGTCTGAAATTAGGTTCAAGATCGGCTCGTTTATAATACGAACCGGGCTCGAATGAGCAAATGAAAGCTCATTATTAGGGGTGTAAAAGAGCAGAGCTGAGGTTATGTATGTTCAAGGCCAGCTCTTAGTAAAGCGACTAAAGTTAGGTTCATGCTCGGTTCGTTTACGATACAAACCGAGCTCAAATGAGCAAATGAAAGCTCGAACTAAGAGCATTAAAAAAATCTTTCAAGAAAATGAGCAATAACAACTACTATGATACTTTTGACTAAATCATGTAATGATCATACAAGAGAATCATAAATAACGAGAGAAAATTGCAGAATATAAGTAACATATGGATATTAATACTAGTACTAGTATATATCACATAAAATATACATTGTACAATAACATACTAATATAAATTAGGATAAATGACATTTAACATGTATGCACTTTACATTTTGTAAAACTAAACCTCTAAACCTCTTTCACATTCAATTGCCTGTAAACTGTTGAGATGTCCCACATTGAAGATTCAAGAAGAGGAGAAAGAATTAAGAAGTGCTCTGGGTTATTCTCCACATTGCCAATTGGTTTTGAGGTAGAACCCTATGGATTCTTACATGGTATCAAAGCCAGATCACACACGTGAATGGTCTATCAACCCACATGTTCACCGCCACCCGTAGACAAAAGATCCATGTGTAGGCCAAAGAATGTCATGTTTGAGGGAATGTGGAAGTCCCACAATGAACATTCAAGAAGAGGAAAAAGAATTAATAAGTTCCCAGTTTAGTTTTTGATACAAATAGCTGCAATCGACTAACGGTGTGTTATGATTCCAAAGGTGTGGGCTTGACCCACATCGGCTAAGTATGAGAATAGCATGTGGTATATAGACAAATGAGCACCCTCCTCTTGTTAACTGGTTTTCAAGGGTGAGTTCTACTTGTGGGTTCACAACATTTTATATCAGAGCCGTCTACCATGCCGGGTATGGGACCGGACTCAACAGGGCAAGAATGGGATCGAACGGCTGAGTCTTTGCGACCGGAATTCTCGGAAACGGCTACCTAGGAGCGTGGCTACCTGGGGCAAGAGACTGGCAAAGTGAAAACTTTCTACAGTGAATGCCGTCGAGGACGCCGGTAGTGGAGCGTTGTGGATTGTTATGATTCCAAATGTGTGGGACAGCCCACATTGGCTAAGTATGGGATTATCATGTGGTAGATAGATAAACGGGCAGAAACAGAATCTTTCTGGTTTCTACCACCGCCGTTCGTTTCCGGCAACGTTCTTAGGGCTTAATCCCTCTTTTTTCCCCTATCCTTTAGCCATTCAGACTGAATCTCCTTCCATTTTCTCTCTTATATCCGTCCTTTCAGGTTATATTTCCGTTCAATCTCGCTGTTTGAGTTTGTGGCCAAGGTATGGCAAAAAACTTACGTCTAGATCTGGACGACGATCCAGAAATCGTGAAACAATTGTGCGATTCAACACTAATAGGGAAACTCTATAGTCAAAAAGAATATGGCAGAAACACTATGAAAAGTATAGCAACCGGAGTTTGGAAACTCAGAGGGCAGGTTGAGATCGATTCCGCAGGCTCGAACCTGTTTGTCTTTCTTTTCGAAGATGAAGAGGACTACGGGAGAGTGAAATCTCAGTCTCCATGGCTGGTAGCAAATCAAACCCTCCATCTTCATGAGTGGAGAGTTGGAAAAAACATAGAACATGTGGATTTCTCAAAAATCCCCTACTGGGTACAAGTCAAAGGAGTCCCCTTTCAAAAAAGATCGAGATTCAATGCTGAAAGGGTCGGAGCCCTAATCGGCGACGTTCTTGATATTGAAGGAGTGGAAAAAGGGGTGGCCGGAATACGCCCTTTCTTCAGAATAAAGGTCCTTGTCAACATTGAAAACCCTTTACCACAAGGATTTATGCTGGAAAACAGAGAAACGGATGAGGAATGGGTGAGATTTAAATTCGAAAAACTGGGAGATTTCTGTTATAGATGTGGAAGAATTGGACATCTGGATACACAATGTCGGCATGTGAGGCTAGCCACCAGCGAGAAACCGGAGTATGGTCCAGAATTACGAGCTAGTTTCAGACGCCTTTCAGAAGCAGAGAAGAAGAAGTCCGAAGAAAAACGGAGTATCCAAGAACAAGCGAGGGAGAGGGTATGGAACAGAGTGGGGAAGGCGTTACAAAGTAGAGAAAACTCCCAAGAACAGAGGCCGGAACAATGTTTGGAACCGCGAGAAGAATCTCCGGTGGTGGCGCGTGAGGACAAACACGCAGAACAGGAAGAGGAGCGCGTAAAGGAGCTGGGAGGACAATCGTACACTGAGGAAGGATCAAGGAAGGACGGCGAAAAGGACAGATTGGTGATGTCAAATTTGAGGATGCCAGCGTCGCAGGACACGTGGCGGATACCTCAGGTAACCCTTAACCGTAATGAAGACTGTAGGGTTAGGGTTTCAAAACAAATGGTAAAGGGTTTGGGCCATGAGGAAAGCCCAATAATTAATTACTTCGTTGAAGAACCTGATAGTCCAAGAGCAAATGAAACCCAAAAACAATTTGAAAAGACTGAGCCCAGCAAAGGAGAACCTAGAAGAAAAGTCAAGATTAGAAGAAGACAGACCCGACCTGAAAACCCAGCTCTGATGCAGGATGATTTAAGGGATCCAAACCCGGGAAACCCATATTTGGACATCTCCCTGGCTGACGTTTTAGCAGATTTGTTCACCTCAAACGAAGAGCTCCAATGTACCGAGCAGATGAGGAGATTAAACGAAGGAGGATTGTTAAGGATTATGATCAAATAATTAAAGCTGAAGCACAAAAGGAGAAGCCTAAACTAATCAGTGATGCCATCTATGCCCGACAAGCGTTGAAGGCTCGAGAGAAACTAGGGCTAATCTCGAAAGAGGACAGTTTCAGACTTTACAAGGGCCAAGACGATGGAGTTGCAGAAGTTGGACTGATTGAACAAAGAGGTGACAAAGATGAAATTCTCAGCGAAGTCCCTGTAGAAAGGAAAAAGTTCTATAAAGATATTTGGAAGGAAGTAGATGAAAGAGAACGACTCAGAGAATCTGAACTCGGGAGGGAAGGAAGCAATCTCAAGTTGGGGAACCAGAAAGGTAACTCTCTCACAAACAAATCCTATGAGGATCTTATGGCTGAATTTGATATGTCAATTGCAAGTCAAGAAGAAAGAAAGAACGGGAAAAGGGTGGTGGTGGCTGACCTTGAACAGCCATAAGCTCAATGGTGACTCTAAGCTGGAATTGTCAGGGGATTGGGAGACCCCTGACAGTCCAGAACATCCGAGGGTTATTCACAACCCATCTCCCTGAAATAATCTTCCTAATTGAGACAAAAAACAAAAAAGAGGTGGTTGACAGAATAAGGAGAAGGCTGAATATGGGGAATGCTTTCTACATTGATCCTATTGGCATTGGCGGTGGATTAGCTCTGTGGTGGTCAGATGATGTCTCTCTTGACATTGGTTTTGCTAATGAGAGAATCATTCATAGCAGAATTACAAAAATAGATGGGAATGTTGAATGGTGGTCCTTTATTTATGGTCATCCTAAAGCTTTAGAGAGGAAGAAACTCAGGGAAGAAATACTCCATTTATCTAAACACATCACTGATCCTTGGTGCCTTTTGGGAGATTTTAATGAAGTGGCTGAGGAAGAGGAAAAAAGAGGTGGCAGCAGTCAAAACAGATGGAGATGGAGGAGCTTCAACAAATGGATCTCTGATTGTCATCTCATTGATCTTCAGTATCAAGGTACCCCTTTCACTTGGATAAATGGTAGAGAATCAAACCTCATTCAAGAAAGATTAGATAGAAGCCTTTGCAATTCAGCATGGTTGATGAAGTATCCCAACGCTTGTGTGTATCATGAGATCTTTATGGGTTCTGACCATTGCCCCATAGTCCTTAAGCCAAACCAAGAACAAATCAGGGGAAGGAAACCATTTAAGTTTGAGTCTCAATGGATGGATCACCATGGCTGCAGAGATGAAATTTCTCGAAGTTGGAATTCAGAAATTCATGGTTCACCTATGTTTAAATTTTGGGGGAAACAGAACAACTGCAGAGACAAACTGAAGATTTGGAGCAGAGAAGTGTTTGGAAACAACAAAAGAAAGATTGAAGCTCTAAAAGCAACTCTCCAAGATATTCAACAACAAACCTGGACTGCAAACTCAATGCAAGAGATGAAGCTGATAAACGAACAAATTGAGGAACTGGGTAAGAAGGAGGAGAAGTACTGGCATCAAAGAGCTAGAGTGAAATGCCTACAATGTGGGGACAAGAACACTAGTTATTTTCATGCATCCACCATTCAAAGAAGAAGAAGAAATCAGATTGGGAGGCTCAAAGATCACACCAACCAGTGGGTAAGTTCACAAGGAAAAATTGGGGACATTCTTACACAACACTTTAAGGAAATTTTCAAAGTCAGAACCCCTGTATTTGATGACAATCTTTGGGAGGTGCAAAGGCAGATGGTTAGTATTGAGCAGAATGCCACTCTCTTAGCTATTCCTACAGAAGTGGAGATCAAAAGGGTTGCTTTTCAGCTTGGCTCTCTAAAGGCTCCTGGGCCAGATGGATTTTCAGGGATCTTTTACCACAACTACTGGGACATAATTGGTAAGGATGTGTGCTTAGCTGTTATTCATTTCTTCAAAAGGGGGTTTATGCTAAAAAGCTGGAACCAAACTAGCCTTGCCCTTATCCCAAAAACCCTAAATCCAACCACTGCTAATGATTTTAGACCAATTGCTCTTTGTAATTTCAATTACAAAATCATCTCCAAGCTCTTAGCTAATAGGCTCAAGATCCTCCTTCCTACCATCATTTCACATTGTCAATCAGCCTTTATCCCAGGGAGAATCATTCAAGACAATATCTTTGTTGCTCAAGAAGCTTTCCACCACATAAAAAACAATAAAGGAAGCAAGGAAGGAGTGTTGGCCTTAAAATTGGACATCTCGAAAGCCTATGATTGCATCAATTGGGAGTTTCTTCTTCTAGCAATGAGAAAGTTGGGATTTGATGAAAAATGGATAGCTCTTATCACACAGTGCATCTCCACAGTCAAGATGGCTGTTTTGCTCAATGGTTCAAAGCTCCAAAGTTTCAACACAGAGAGAGGACTTAGGCAAGGTGATCCTTTATCACCTTACCTATTTGTGATAGCAGTGGATGTGTTCTCAAAGATGCTCCTCAAAGCTGTACAAGAGGGAAAGCTAAAAGGGATCAAAATCAAAAGAAACTGCCCAACTCTCACACATTTACAATTCGCGGATGATTCCTTAATTTTTCTGAGAGCTGAGATAGAGGAGGTCAAAACTTTCAAGGAAATGCTTCAAAGCTTTGAGCAAGCTTCTGGTCTCAAGGTAAACCTCAACAAATCTGGTATTCTGTTTTCACCAAACACCATTACTAGTTTAAAGGAAACAATTCTAGCTGTTCTTCAAGCTCCTGAAATGGACGAAAATGGGAAATATCTGGGAGTGCCTCTTTTCTGGGGGAAAACAAAAGCTGACGTGTTCAATTACATTTTAGATAAAGTGGCTCAAAGCCTTAGAGGCTGGAAGTTGGATTTTCTTTCCCAAGCTGGAAAAGAAATCATTATCAAATCAGTGGTGCAGGCCATTCCTAGTTATGTTATGATGTGCTTCAAGTTCCCAGTAAGTCTTTGCAAAAAAATTGAAATGTTGGTGAGGGATTTCTGGTGGGGAGGAAGACAAGAGAAGAAGGGTATTCATTGGGTGAGGTGGGAGAACCTTACAAAAAACAAGAACAATGGCGGTGTTGGGTCAGAGATTTTCAGATTTTCAACAATGCGTTACTTGCTAAAAGAAGCTGGAGTCTTATCAAAGAAGAAGAAAGTTTCTGCAATAGGCTTCTGAAGGCCATTTACTTCCCTAATGAGTCTTTTTTGGAAGCAAAGAAAGGAAGCAACTCATCTTGGTCTTGGAAAAGTATATTAGAAGGAAGAAAGGTTGTGCTTCTAGGTCTCTCTTGGAAAATGGGAGATGGAAAAAGAACTTTTTGTAGCAGTGATGTGTGGATTAGTAAATGGGAAGGCAAGAAAATTGAGGATAAGATGTCTGCCCCTCCTAACCTGAAAGTGGCAGACCTCATCAACCATGAAGCAAAATGTTGGAAAATTAATTTTTTGAGAAACATGTTTTCTGAAGATATCGTTAAGGATATTCTGGAGGTACACATCCCAACAACAAATGTGGAGGATGAACTTGTTTGGAGATTCACTGCTGATGGTGAATACACAGTGAAAAGTGGATACATTGCAGGCAAGAACAACTCTGGAATTTCAAATAAGATGCAGAAGAAAAACCTTAGAGCCTCTTCCTCGTTCCAGTGGCCTGAGGGGATCTGGAAATTTTTGTGGGCTTTGCAAATTCAGCCTAAGGTGAAATTCTTTTGGTGGAAAACCTGTATGGGGGCAATTGCTACTTCAGAAAATCTCCAAAAAAGAGGTATCCCGTGTGTTCTAAATTGCAAAATTTGTGGGGAGCAAGTTGAAAAGAGCGAACACTTACTCTTCCACTGCAAATGGACTTATGCTTTTTGGTTTGGCACAAACTTGCTCTCCCCCCCTCAAACAGAAAATATAGGAGATGTCAGAAAATGGTTCATCAAGCTTTGGGAGAATGCCTCAGAAGGAATAATCAGCAAGGAATTTGTGGAAGAGGTGATTACAGGCTGTTGGACTATTTGGCTTCAAAGGAACAAAGCTGTCTTCCAAAGTATCCCCCCAAATCCCAGAGAAGCGTGCCAAAGCTTCAATTCTCATAGAGGGGAATATAGAAAATGGCAAAAACAGAGCTTAAGACAAGAAAAATCTCCTACAGTTGAAGAAAAATGGAGCAGTCCTGGGGAGAGTTGTGTCAAGGTGAACATTGATGCTTCTTGGTGCAAAAGTTCCAAATCTGGAGTTGGGGGATGGATCAAAAGAAATCACAGAGGGCAATACCTTGGAGGAGCATGGATTAAACTCAAAGGGGAGTGAGCTACAAGTCTAATAATTCAAGCTATCAAATTTGCTATCATGGAAAACAGTGAAGACAATGGTAAGCATACCATCTATGAAAATGACAACAAGGCTGCAATTGAAGCCATTCAAGGGAAGATAAAACCAAAATGGTGTTGGAGGAGTATGATTCAAGATATCCAGAATATAGCTAAGCTAAAAAATTGTAGCTTTTCTTGGGTTTGTAGGAAGGCTAATGGGGCTGCAGACAAATTTGTCAAATTTGCAGCTAGAAAAAGTCAGTCCTGGTGTTTTGAGAACTGTTGTCCTAGTGAGATCTCACAAATCTGTAATGAGGAATGCCCTACTGGCATAGGCTAATTCCTTATGGTTATTTGTAATGGCTGGTTTTTTTAATGAAAATTATGGTTGATCAAAAAAAAAAGATAGATAAACGGGCACCTTCCCCTTGTTAACCAGTTTTCAAGGTGACTTCTACTCGTGGGTCTACCATGCGGTGTTACTAAAATCTAACGGAACCAGGCGTAAAACAGTCTTTTCAATAAATAAAAACTATATTAAATTCTATAGAAAATTAGAGTATAGAATACTTATATTATTAACCTGTCTCTTCCAAGGGGTAAAATTTTCTTTTCCTCCTCTTTCTAATCCTATATGTTTTCTCTCTTGTTTTATGTTTTCTCTTCTCTCTTTCAATGACAACTTATAAACTTGTCCACCCAAAATCATCCATAAACTTGAGTTGGGATTGCGTGTGAGAATTGGGGCTATGGCGCTACTGAATTGCAGAGGAGTCACTATAGGGCCATTTATGAGTCTTCAAAACATCCTTCAATCTCCTCTCCGCTTCTTCAGTATGAGACAGGGAAGATTTTGATCGCTTCTGGGTTTCGTGGTCGATGGCTGGGTTGTGAGGTTGTATCAAGGCCGAGAGGGGTTCCAAAAGGTGGCTTTAGGTTTGAATTGGAGGTACGGAATGGGTCTGAGTCAGCAGAGAAGGCAGCTGTCCTGTTCTGGGGTGAACTTGCCGGAATTCATGGTCGGTTTAGGGCTGCGGAAGTTGCTGTTTGAACGGAGAGGAGAACCCCGATGGTGGCAGTGAAGGTTCTGGGTTGGTTTTTGATCGGCAGAAATGATGAGGTGGCGGTAGTTTCCCTGGTTGTAATCGACTGGATAGATGGCTATGATAGAACAAGAGAAAAGAGGCAGAACATAGAACAGATAGGTATAAAAAAAGAGAATAGGAAAAGACAATTTCACCCCTTAGAAGATACAGGGTTAATAATTTAATATGATATATTTTACTTTAATTTGCATAGAATTTAATAATGTTTATTTTATAGTGAAAGGACTGTTTTTCCCTTGGTTCCATTAGATTTTAGTAACACCTTTAGTCGATTGCGGCTAAGTGTAAAGTTCATAGAGGTTTTCTGTCATTCATCCAATTAATTACATAATAATTAATATATATGACACTAAAAATATATGATAATACACGGGTAATAATATTCTATATTGTATTGAGTTGAATGAACCGGCTCTAGAGCTTACGAGTTGAACCTCCCTCAGTAATGGTTTATATGGTATTCTCAACTCGGCTCTTTAGACAGAACAAGCCCAAAAGTAGGGTATATTTTGGCTCTGTAAGCCCACAAATCATGTCACGTGTCACTCTCTTGCTCTCTGTTTGCTTATAACCCTATCTATTATAACCTCAGGATTGTAGCTTCCTAGAGTATCTAAGCATCTGCACACATTTTGGTGTGAATATAGATTTCACTCATTTAAAAAAATACTGAACTTCTGTGCAGTTTGCTAGCGCAGGCAATTTCAGATAAAATCTCAGGTCCCCAATTCACCCAAACTGGAAGGAAAAAAGAAAAAGCTTGAAATCCACGCCCTGTATGAAACGTAGAAAGGTAATGGCGAAAACAAGGTATTTGGTTCTATCTGATTGCAGGCCTTGGACAGGGCTTTCCATTAACTTTCTTGGTTGCTTTATTATTTTTGTTATTTTAGTTATGGGCAAAACAAGGTATTTGGTTCTTAATGTACGTGCAGGATGTGGTACAGGTAACTGAGGTAAGTCTTCTTTTGCACGTATCGTACCGTTGCTATCCCTACTCTTCATTCAGGAAAGTGCAAGGAACGTGTTCAATTTGCATGCAAGGGAATTTGAGTGTTTTTAAGGGTAAATGACAATACATGCACAGAGTTTTGAGTGATTTTGCTTATATAATTGTGGCGTCATTTGTTTCAGCTTGGCTCATCTGAGGTTCATGTCATCAACACTATGCCAAATTCTGTCCAGAATCGTTGCTACCCTAGAAGTTCTCCATCCAAAATTTCTTAAGAGTTTGGAGAATCTCCACCTTTAGCCTGAACCAGATACCTACAATATGAATCCTTCCCAAAACAAATGCTTGGCAACCAGCTTAGAGATTTAGGAAATGGCTGTAAGAAATTGGAATAAGAAATTCTACGAGACGTGATGTTGGATGTGTTGCGACGGTGGATGACGTTGAGAGAAACTTTTAAGAATAATTTAACCCACCTGTGTTTTTGTGATTTCAATTGTACACCTTTGGTTTCAGTTTTTTCACTTGGCCCATTTCGTCTAAAACAGTAGTTAGCCTCCCTATCACCACCAAAACCAACATAAAATTTCAACAACAGAAACTTCTTGGAACTTTTTCGATAATCTATGAACGGGCAGCCTGAAGAAGATACATACCATAAACCCTTTGCGAGTCACTGTGATTATCTGGAAGTGTGGGCCCCGACAGTTTCAGATTCAATTTTGGATCTTTTTGGTCCACACATCATGATGAATGTACCATATACACCGTTGGAATCACCACCTCCTGCCGCCATAACCACCAATCTAAATCTATCTAAACACCTCCAACCACTCCATTTCATTTTTCAGGGCATCAGATGTAATCTGTGTTCATCTCTACGTTCAATTTTTTTGCGGAAATTTTCTATTCAAACTTGCAGCTCGGTCTGGAATGAAAATGAATTACTACGATTTTTATGGAAAGGTGGCTGACTGGCTGTTGTTGATGGGGTTGGGTTATTTGCATATGGGGATTACGGGTCCAGCAGCTCCAGCTGCTGTGGCAACAGTGTCGTAGTTCTTATATGAGATAGTTAAGGAGGTCGAGCAATGGCAGCAGTACTGGCATGACCTGTGGCTGTATGTTGGAGGTAGAAGGTAAAACAAAACGCGGGAACATGGATCAAATAGAGTACTTCTGTGACTTTTGGAGAGAATGTGTTAAGAGCAAAACTGTGCAAAACTCGTAAAAGGCAATTGAAACAAATGATATCTCATGTACAGGATGAGGACGAATGTGCTAATACTCACGGCTTACTCATGCAGACTCATATCACATTTCACCAGCATATGATTTTAGTTCTTTAACTGAGGGTGGGATTTGAAAGATACACAGACCCCCACCCTTATATCCCACACCTAAAACCCTTATATCCACTCACCAATTACATAAGTCTTATCCTACCCTCCATATCCTGAACCCAAACTTGGCACTAGAGACCAGCATTTGAATCAACTAGATCCCCCGGCAACAACTGATCCATACAGTTCAAGCACAGCATAAAACTTCTCCAGACTGTCAAAATTATACGCAGGTTATGTCAGTACAGAAGTCCTCGGAAGCAAGGTTTGCTCTGTGGAAATACCTTTTTGGAGACTGAACAATTGAGCTTCTCTCTTACAACTCGAGGCCAGGCATCCTACATTCAGATCATTATAGCACGTGGAATAGAACAGGTAGGTTACTTCACTACGTCTGTAGTCACTTACTAAAGAGAATGGTACAACAGGCTATATGCAGATTTCGAGGAAAAGCAAGGTCTATCAGAAGCTGATATTTTCAGACAATTAGATATTCCACAACATACAAGTTATTTCCTTTTTTGAGAATAACAACATTTCAGTTCTCTTATCAACTCTGTTGTTTAGAAATACTTTTTTAAGGTCATTATAGGTGCCTCTTTCAGACCTATAAGTTGTATTGTGGTCCAGCAGTTAGGAATATGTACTGTGAATATTGTAATTTGAGTTCGAATCCTGGCAGTGGCAAAGTCTTTTTGGATAAAAAAAAAAGGGTCTGTACCTCGGAAGCATGGACACTCCAAAACAGGGGCCATATCCGTGTCGGACACTTAGGATACTTGGACACCTGTACGATTCTCCAAAAATACGTGTCGGAGTGTGTCTGAGTATTTTAGAGAATTTTATTAGACTGGACACTTGGAGGACACTTGGGGGACACTTTAAGGACACTTAGTGATAGCCGACAGTTGCCCCCAGTGTTTATTAGACTTTCACAAAGGTTGTTTTATGTGATATTTGAACTTTAAATAGGTTAAAATATAACTAAGTAGATACAAAATATTTGATTAATTTGATGGCTCAGTATGAAAAGCTTACCCTTTTAAACGAAAAGTTCAAGTGAGGTTTTAAGTTCTCACATGTGACAACTTCAAGAGTATTCCCAGACACTACGCGTCGAACACAAACCCACCTAAGCTACTCCTCTTTATGCTTTCCTTGATATTTAAGCTATGAAGTCAATACCAATATTTTATCATATCTCTTAGTATAAAAATTCAAAAATATATAAAAATATAATAATACTGTTGACGTCTCCGTGCCGCGTCGTATAAACATTTTTTTTAGAAAATGACGTATCACACGTCCGTTTCCATATCGTATCCAATACCCGTATTCGCACCCGTGCTTCTTAGGTCTGTACTATACCTCTATACTTGTCCGCTTTCTTACAACAATTAGGGCTTCTCATTTAAAACCTGGTAATAGGGTTTAAGAGAAGTTTCAAGGTAACTAACAGGTATAATCATTATGACCTCTTTACTTATCAGCCGTGTCTCACAATTATGGTAGCATTAACATGGGATCTGAAAGCAATTACTGTATATTATCATATACTACTGTACTATATAATATCAATGGGGTGTTTGTCTACTTCCGAGGAAACAAAAAAATTCTGATTATCTGCTAGATGGCTTGGAAATTCCGAAGATACATATGCTAATAATTAAAGTGGAGAGATGCATATTATTATTCTTACTCGTATTCAAGGCTGGGGCCGCTAATCCACAACGAAGCTTGACCCAGAAGCAAGGAAGATACCCACAGTAAAAGAGCCCAAATATGGTACTGCTGAGCTGAGAAAAACGAGGATTTCTCTGCATAAGCAATGTCATTGCAACAACAAAAGCCGCTGAGGTCACAGAAACATCAATGTGACCAAAATACCTGCGAGTAAGTTAGGAAATCCATCAGCAAAAAAGTATATATGGAAGACACTACTGTCAGAAATCAAAGCAGCTACTAGAATCCTAATATGCAAAACATGTGAAACCAATCGACATACACACTCTAAGTAGAACATCTAGAAATCAATTTAACTTATTGACCGTTGCCAAAGTTTTGTTACGAAGACAGTGAACGAGTAGTAGAAGATCTTACAGCGTAAATATGGGCATTAGAGCGCAAATAACTGAGCAAACTCGTGATACATATCGTGGAGGAGGAGTCATTCCTGCAGAAAGCCCCCGGCTCCTAACTAACTCAAAATACTCCCGTGCAGCAACAAATACTGAAGCAGAAATAGCCACTGTGAAAATCCAACCTCCAACCAGTACTATACCTCCAACAAAAATTCCAATCCCAAGCCCGAAAACAATCCTTTTCTTCAATTGGGATGCTTTTCTTTGGCGATCAGTAGCCGAGTCTTCTTCCTTTTTGCCATCTTCCACTACCTAAATCATACCAATCTTAGTCGTTCTGTTCATTAACCCATTCAGGTGTACAAATATCAAAGAAGAATAAATTGATGAAAATGGAACAACTAAATGAAACTTTCATTTTATTACTTGAAATGAGGACACATGGCCCCATTAGACAACTTTGTCAGTTTCTCTAGAATCCAATTGTCATTCAACTAATCTATTCAAACAGAACTGAAAATTCAAAGGCCCGCCCACATGTAGGAGTAGATTTTGCCCTCTCCAAGAACAAGTGATTTAATGTGTTCGATTCCATATAACATACAAGAACAACACATAATTAAGAGAGAATAAATGGAAAACAAAATGTAGCGGATGGTCGAGTGTGTGTTCTATTAGATGGAACGTCACGTAAAATAAATTATTGGAGCAAACAATAGTTACCCCATATATTACATGTATACTGAGCCTAGGTAGACACTGAAAGCTCGCCATTTCCATATATTACTTCTTCCGTCACACAAAAATGACCCCAAATTTTTTAAGGGAAGATGTCTTATATGAACACAAATTCACATATTGTGATGTCATTTACATAACTGTCTATTATCTCTATATTTCCAGGATGATTAAGATAACATTGGCAATTTAAGAAGTTTTGGACCTCATGAAAGTAAGTGGACGAAAAAATTACAGACATCCCTAAATACCATCTTTTTAGGACAGAAGGACTTGTAATTTTTGTAGGACAAAAGAAATTACATATATGATGTCATATACACTACTTTGTATAAAAAAAAATAGCTTACGCCTAAAAAATATGCAGTCATATTCTCAAATAGCTAAACTTTACTGCCATCCATAGCAATTACAAAATGCAGTTACTATATTGGTCCTGTTTGGATCCGCAGAAGTTGAGATGAACTAAAGAGTCAAAATCTGAAGAAAGGGTCAAACAATCTCACAAAGTCCGGAATTCCCAAACAAAAACAATTCTCCGGCTGTGTTGACCCGGAATTTCGGATGCGGGTCGGAAATCCGGAATTTACTGCAGAATATTCCTTGGTCTGGACTCTGGACCACATTATTGCACACTGGTATCTTCCTCTTTAGCCGGCCCTACGGCCACGTGGCACTCCATCAGTGGATTATGCTATCAAAGTTTTATCCAACTGACACAACCTCTTGCTTTCCCATAACAATTAAGAGTCTCCTCCTTCCTCATTTCACCGGTTCAATTTTTTTTTTTAATATTAAATTATTATTTTTATATTAAAAATTACAAAAATCTAATTTAATCTACCATATCCAAACAGTCAAGATAAAAATAGATCTTTAGCAAAACAGCTCACTTACTTCCGCTCATCCAAACAGACCCAATATACATATTCGACAATAAAAAGGATGCAAGAAAAAGACATGTTCGTTATTCCTCAGCCACTGAAGCTGTGTCCCACAAGTATCGAGGAACACCCAGATTAATGGAACTAACAGTAATGTGTAGTAGCTCTGACTTCTGAGGAGTTTTAGTTTTCAATGCATACCATTTTATTGTTACTTTGATATTCCATGCGTACCACAAGCCTGTGTTTTCTGTATATTACTGAAGACAAGGGTGATACGCTAAACTTCAAATGTTGAACCGATTTGTAAGCTCGAGAGATCGGACACGATAACATGTTAGCAAAATAATCTTCATTATGTGAGAAAGCATCTGAGGAGCGCGCATATCACTGTAACCCTGCTTATCCACCCCTCCTCATTCCAGCGGTAACCAGAGTTTTCTAATCTATCTAAAAGACCTTTCCTGGTGCTGTTCGAATTGAGGAACTTGATAATTGTACATATAGTCGCTTTGGTTCTTATTGTTTGCTGAGGTAACATTGTTTCCAAGATACTCCCTATTACGCTTCCTTAACATATACTACCTCTGTTTCGCCAGAAACTTCCCATCGATTTGATTAGCGAAACGATGCAAGAATTTGTTGATCTTTTAATATCATGACAAAATTACCAAAACATTGCATCTTTTTGCAATCCAAATCACCGGGTCAGAGTGACATGGTTACGGGTGGAAAAGTCAAACCGGGTCAGAGTGACATTCTTCCTTTTTGCCATCTTCCACTACCTAAATCATACCAATCTTAGTCGTTTTGTTCATAAATCCATGCAGGTAGGACTTGTAAGTTATGTAGGACAGCAGGAGTTGTAGTTAGTAAAATAAAAGAAATTACATATATTATGTCATATACACTAATTCATTGTATCAAAAAGTAGATTCAGCCTAAAAATTATGCATTCCGTATTCTCAAATAGCTATACCTTACTGCCATCCATAGCAATTACAAAATGTAGGTACTATATCAGAAATATTTGAGGATAAAAAGGATGCGAGAAGAAAGATATGTTCTTATTCCTGAGCCACCTAAAGTTGTGTCCCACAAGTCTTGAGGAGCACCCAGATTAATAGAACTAACAGTAATGTGTAGAAGCTCTGACTTCTGAGGAGTTTTACTTTTAAATGCATACCATTTTATTGCTACTTTGATATCCCATGCATAATGTGAACCACAAGCCTGTCTTTTCTATATATTACTGAAGGCATGGGGAATATGCTAAGCTTCAAGGGGGATATGCTAAGCTTCAAATGTTGAACGGAGTTGTAAGCTCGAGAGAATCGGACAGGATAACATATTAGCAAAATAATATTTATTATGCGAGAAAGCAGCTGAGGCGCGCGCATATCAGTGTAACCTTGCTTATCCACCCCTCCTCATTCCACTGGTACCTTGAGTTTTCTACTCTATCTAAAAGATCTTTCCTGGTTCTGTTTGAATTGAGGACCTTGATAATTCTCTATTTTGTCGCTTTGGTTCTTATCGGTTGCGGAGGCAACATTATAAAAAGTTGTCTCATCTACTTTTGTAAATTCTCTCAGAAAGTAAGGGGTGCATGGCCTTCTTTGTAGGTGTGCATCCCCTTTTAAGGTTTAACTATAGTTAGACAAGAGACTCGATTGAGAAGTACCAGGATCCGAACTTGGTCTTAGTAGATTTGATTCTATGACCCGGCCCGTCATAAGCCAAAACAAATAATCCTTGAGCCTAATTACAATTCAGGAGTTAGCTCCAAACTCCAACAAAAAAATCCATTTGACAGCTCCTTGGTGCAATAAAAACATGTTGTCTTCGTAGATGTGTTAAAATGAATCACAGAATGTACCTTTCCCCTCACAGTTTGGTATAGATTCTTCCAGCAAGGAACATGTTTTCAAGGTATGCTAGCGATATATTTATAGATTCAGCAAGTCACTTCTCACGACAAGCTGACAAGAATGGTCAGAGAGAGAGAACTTAATATATAAAGCGGTTTAAGGTGGGAGAGATACTATGTGCAAATCTATTTGTGCAACTTCTCTCAGAACCATTTTTTTTTTTGGTACTACTCTCAGAACCATTTTCAGTATTACTGAACTGAACACAAGGGGGTGGCAATAAATCTTTTCGGTCAGTCCATCAACTGGAGAGACAGAAGAACCGTGATCATGAAGGAAAAAGGACAAGACAAACTCCTGAACACCATTTTCACATTCAAAATACCCATTTCATGCTACACCTCAGAAGACACCAAACAATTTCCTTCTGCCAAACTATTCTTCCAAAATCCTAACACCATTTACCAGGTGTTCAATCTAGTTTCAACCGGCAAAAGCAACTCGACACTCACGCAACAGCTTGTTAAGTTGTCATTCCCACTCAAACCTACCCAATCAAGGTAATGATATCCGTGAACAGGTCTTCTTCCCCTTCTTCCTACTTAATGACCGTTACATCAACTTTCACCAAGAAAATCAATAATAACTCTAAACCATGAACTTCTAGAAATGACCCACACCTGACAGCATTCTATGTCAATCAAAATCTGCAGTTCTCTATAAGTTTTGTGTTACACCTCAGAAGACACCAAACAATTTCCTTCTGCCAAACTATTCTTCCAAAATCCTAAGACCATTTATCAGGTGTTCAATTAAGTTTCAACCGGAAAAAGAAACTCGCCACTCACCCAACAGCGTGTTCAGTTCTCGTTCCCACTAAAACCTACCCAATCAAGGTAATGATACCTGTGAACAGCTCTTCTTCTTATTCTTCCCACTTGGGGACTGTTACATCAACTTTCACCAAAATAAATCTCAAAGTCTAAACCATGAACTTCTAGAAATGACCCATCAAAATCTGCAGTTCTGTATACCTTTTGCATTTTCCCAGTCTTGAATAAGCATATATTGCACTCTGGATCAATCAAAATTTCTTAGTTCTGGACACATTTCCCACATTGTAAGCAAATAAAATTCTGGTCAATCAAAATTCTCAGTTATTGATATCTATATTTCCACATTTTCCCAATAGAGTAGCACATAAACAGTTCTGGGTCATCAACCAAAATTGAAATTAGTACCTTATTCGTCTCGCCGTCGCCAACCCACTCCGGTTCAGCACTCGCCACCGCTCTGATAACCCCCTTACGGCTGACGGAGGAGATTCTCCGGCCAAACCCAGAACCGGCCTTGGAGCTACTACTGAGGAAGAGCTTGAGGCTCGAATTGGGAAGAGAGGGTCGATTAAGAAATTGGGGTTTCGATGGCGAAGAAGAAGAAGGACGAAGACGGGACTTGCAGGAACAGAGGGAGGGGAGAGAAAGAGGAAGGAGATTGCATCTGTCGACGATTTCTATGTAGGAAGCCATGAAAAGGGAGGGTCGAAATGGGTATGTACAGTTGGGTGGTTGGGGAAGAAGGTTCAAGGAAGTGAGGGATGGTTAAGCCATTGATGAAGAGAGGAAGAGAGGTTCATTTTGATATCACACCCAAATGAAGAAGAAGAAGAAGAAGGTGGTTTTGTTGGGTTGTTGAAGTGTGCAGTGGTTGGTGTTCTTGGGAGAGAGAGAGAGACGATGGAGGTGGTGGTGGTGTTTCGATGATTTCAGGGGAGGGAGGGGTAATATTAACTTATTATAAGGGCCCATTGTAGCTAGCTCCAATGTGCACCAATAAATCTTTTGAGTTTGATAAAAGCATCCTTGTACCCTTCCTTTCTGAGGTACATATGTCACATCCTGCAATACTTTTTAAATTGTTTATAATTGTGTGTTTTTTTAAAAATTTGTATCTTTGTTGTCTACTGGGTTCGAACTCAGGATCTCTAAAATGCTTTTAAACGCTCTACTACTTGAGCTAACCCTCATTTACATAATTGTGGTGTTTTGTTTTGATGTACTGCTCAATCAATTCACTGAGTTCTACTTTTAACATGTAAGAGCATCTCCAACAATAAAATCAACAATTAGTTAAATTTTGACTGGTATGAATTTTAGCTAACATGGCTTTTGGGTATTTGCTCCAACGATGTTATGTATTTTATATAACCTTGTGTGTATTGAATTATAAAAATATATATTTATTAAATTAAAGTAGGAGAGAGATAGACACAAAAAATTTAACTACCTACCTTCTAGCTAGCTACTAGTAGAGAGCGGGATACATAATATGTAAAGTATTGAGTCATTTAACTAGTCCATTGGAGCTCTTTATTTCCTTTAGTTATGTAAATTTTAACTAAACTAACTATTTAACCTAACCATTGGAGATGCTCTAAGAGGATCTACAATAGAAGCAGTATTATTGTTTTTAAACTAAATTTGCTCCAACACATGAAAAATATAATATCTGACAGCACCCAAACATAAACATCCATCATATAGTATCAGGCCTTATCAGACAACATACTTATCTTGCTTCTTGTCCCAGCATAAGCATTATCCCTGTATAAATTATCCGCTACCCAAGCGAGGCCTAAAAGATGGTGAAGTTCAATATACTTCAACTTCACTAATTGTTTGATATTTCATAGGTTAAGATGGAAAACATTCAGGATTATCCGCTTTTACAAGTAGGCATGTAGAAACAACTTGTAGATCTCTCTTACACGAGTTGGGTATGCTCGGAAGATGTTGCAAGTTCTTGAAGCTCATAGGATATTTAATAGTTTTTATATTTCATATTGTATGTCACTGTTACAACTATCACCGTGGTAAACCCTAACGAGGGTAAATTGGAAATACCAAAAAGAACATACAAAAAACATGCCCAAAAGAGCAAGAAAGAAGACCAATACAAAGATGGGCATAAGAAAGGAATGAAACCCATCAACCAAATGGAGAAAACAGGCCCAAGTATCAACACAACCAACAGATTCAATTCTTTGACTACTAAGCCATTGCTTGCAGGTAATTATTCTACAGTCTTCTATAAGCCCACTGTAAAATGTTCATACTTGAAGACTTAGTCAACAGAAGCAATAATACAGAGACAGCTAAGGAGGAGCCGATTACCAAGAAGGCCCATGATCCAGTGGATCAGTTTGAAGCTTTTGATAAAAACGAGAAAGGAGGAGAAAATTGTAGAACTAAAGGGGCAGAAGATGGGAGTGAAGTGACGATTCAAGAATAAGCTATGATGGACTTAATGGAGACTGCAAATCTTGCAGGAAATCTGGAAGAAAATCTGAGGACTTTCAAATTTCACCTGACAGATATTCAATTTAGTGGGGAGAGCTGCAATATTACATCAGTGGGGGGAAAATTTCTTCGAAAGCCTACTGGAAAAAGCCCTAACCCAAACAAAAAGCTCTCAGTTACTCATCAAACTACCTTCAAACAACCAAGAAGCAACCCGGAAAATGGAAATCAAGGAGGGAGTACCGAGGATGTTGGAATACGAGGAGATTCGAGCAAAAATAGACGTAGAGGAGGAGATCGTCCAACAAATCGGACTAGTGTGGTGGAGGAGAGACTCCAAGATGAAGATATCTCTGGACTGGAGGGAAGAGATCGAGCAGCGCTGGCATGCAGTGACTTTGACGGAGATGAGGCCGCCACTAATGGATCAAACGAGGTTACGCAAGATTGATCCTTATTGCAAGGTTTCTCTTTCCATCACTGGAATTTTTCTATGTCGTTTAAAATCTTAGCTTGGAATTATCGTGGTGCCGGTAATAGCACTTTCAAAAACAATTTTGTGGACCTGCTGAGGGCTCATAGATTTCAGATTGCTATCATTGTTGAACCAAAAGTTCCCCTTTCGGCTATGAGAAATTTTTTCAACATCTTGGTCTTTTTGAGAATTCCTTTGTGGATCCCGATGGAAGGAAAGGTGGGGTGTGGATTATTTGGGATACCAGAGAGGTCACAGTGAGTACCACTTCCCTCTCTCACCAGGTCATTACGACCACCATTAAAAGGGAAAAGTACAGAGATTGGGTTCTCTCGGCTGTCTATGGAAACCCTAACTCAAATCTGAGACAAAATATGTGGGATGAGTTTGAGGAGGACCTGGGAGATTCAGACGAACCATGGCTGGCGATGGGTGATTTTATCGACTACTCCAGTGCCGAGGAAAAAAGGAGTTTCTCTAACAGTGGCAGTAAAAGCAGAATGGAGAAGTTCCAAAGTAACCTTAACAAATGTAATATGCTGGATCTGGGTTGTGTCGGACCAAAGCTTACTTGGACTAACGGCAGAGAGGGGCTAGCTAATACGATGGTCCGGCTCGACAGAGCGGTTTGCAACGCTGCATGGCAACTGGATTTCCTGAAGGAGTGGTTCAAAATCTGCCAAGAACGTACTCTGACCACGCGCCTTTGCTACTTCATGTTGATGGTATGCTTCTTAACCCTTCTATTAATCGTCCCTTTTGTTTTGAGGCTGCTTGGCTATTCCACCCTGATTTTAAACAGTTTGTGATTTCCAAATGGAATGTGTCTCCTAATGGAGATCTGCTTGATAAGACTGATATTATCACAAATAAAATGATTTCTTGGAATAACGAGGTTTTTGGAAATATTGTTAGAAACAAAAGATGGATGCTTAAGACACTAGAATGAGTTCAAAGATCTCAGAGTATTTCTTTCTCCCATAACATGTTTTTACTGGAAAATGATCTTATTGCAAAATATAATGCCATTCTTGATGAAGAGGAGTTTTTATGGTTTAAAAAATCTAGGAACAATTGATTTTGTAAAGGTGATAGGAATACAATTTTTTTTCATATCTCTACCATCATTAAAAGAAAAAGAAAGGAGATTAGTTTGCTTCGTGATGATAATGTTGTTGACTGGATTTCTAACCCGAAGGAGTTGAAACAACTTGTTACCAATTACTTTATGAAGTTGTTCAACCCCGAGCCCACTTGCTCTTACAGACTTTTTTTGACTGGAACTCTGAAATTTGCCCTAAAACAAGTGGTGAGGGGGACACCCTGTTAGATTGTAACATCAGTACTCAGGAGGTGAAAACTGCAATGTGGAGCATGCACTCCTTCAAAGCTCCGGGGAGAGACGGGCTCCAACCTATTTTCTATAAAAAAAAATTGGAATTTTTTGAATAAGGAGATATGTTGTTTCCTTGCCAAGGGGTTCAACTTGAGGTATTTTACAGATAGTCTTAATAGTACTATTATTTGTCTCATCCCTAAAGGCGATAATCCGGAATCTATTAAGAATTTTAGACCTATAAGCCTTTGTAATACCATTTACAAGATTTTCACTAAGATTTTGGTTAATAGAATTAGATATTTCTTAACCGATATTGTTGGTCCTTTTCAAAGCAGTATCATCCCGGGCCGGTCGGCCAAAGATAATATCATTATCAGTCAATAAATCATTTACACGATTAAAAGACGAAAAGGGATAATGGGGGCATGATCATCAAAATTGATTTAGAAAAAGCCTACGATAGATTGTCTTGGAACTTTATCTATGAGACTCTGAATTTTTTTTTTTAATTTTCCCCCCAAAATTAAAAAGGTGATCATGTAGTGTATTACTAACGTTAATTCTTCTATTTTGTGGGATGGTAATGTGCTGTAAGATTTCAAAACGGGTAGGGGGTTAAGGCAAGGCGGTCCTTTGTCCCCGTATATCGTTGTCCTTTGTATGGAAAGACTTTCTCAAATGATAACTACCTTGTGCATCAAAAAATGTGGAAAGAGATTAAAACTTCTAAAAATGGCCCGTCTATTTCCCATCTTTTTTATGCGGATGATCTCATGTTGTTTGGTAATACTACGCTTAGTAATAGTTATATAATGAAAGAAGTTCTTGAAGATTTCTCGAATCTTTCTGGGTTGAAGATTAATCTTAATAAATCTAAGATCTTTTTCTCGGGTAATACGTTGAGGCATAGGCAAAGAGAGATAAAAAATATCATTAATATACTCGTGACTAATGATCTTGGAAAGTAATTGGGTGTTAATTTGGTGCATGACAGATACAGTAAAAATCATGTGCAAGATGTTATTTTGAATATGGGTAAACGTCTCTCCGGTTGGATATGTAATTCTCTCTCTATGGCCGGTAGAGTTACGATTACCAAAAGTGTTTTAGCTACGATCCCCTCATATCAAATGCAAGTGCTTCCTCTTCCCATGGAGACTTGTAATAAGATTGATAGAATCTGTAGAAATTTTGTTTGGGGGGACACAGAGAACAAGAAGAAGATCCATATTATTAATTGAGATACGATTTGCAAAAGCAAAGAGGTGGGGGGGGGGGGGGGGGCTGAAAAAAAGCTAATTGTCAAAATTTGGCCATGTTGGCTAAACTTAGTTGGAGTCTGCTGCATGATTCCAACTCCCTTTTGGTGCACTGTGCTGAAAGCTAAATACCTCAATAACAAGAATTTTGCTCAGCGTAAAACAAATATTTCTTTCACCCCTACTTGGAAAGGCATGCTGCACACCAGAAAAGTATATTTTAAAACATACCAAGTGGAGTGTGGGGGATGGCAAGAAAATTTCCCTGTGGACTGATTGGTGGTGCGGTAAGCACCCTCTGGCCATATCCTATCCGAATAGGAGATATGATAATATCACTAAAGTGGAGAGTATTTTTGATTCTCATGGTAATTCGGATATGCCCCAGATTAACACTCTTGTGGGAAGAGATGATGCTATTGTCATACAGAATATGGTTATCCCAAATGTTACACAGAATATCGACTCTCCTCATTGGATTGGCACCAAAGAGGGGGTTTTTTTCTGTGGCTGATGCTTACAAAGATATTGCTCAAGCTAACTTAGTTGGGCATTTGGGAAACATTTGGATCAAAGTATTATATTTAAAAATTACATATAAAATGATCATGTTTGTTTGGAGTGTGCTTCATGGTAAGATCGTGACTAATGCCAACAGAAAAATTAGGAAACTTACTTTGAATGATAAATGCCCTCTCTGTGGTTCACATAGAGAATACATAAATCATTTCTTCAGAGGTTGCACCAAATCCTCTGTGATGGGCCAAAAATGGTTTGAAAGAGAGGCTACTCTCAATATCAGTGAATGGCTCATAACTAAACTTAGCTCGAAATCTAGAAGGGGCTCCATTTACCACAATAATCTTTTTTTTATTTCTCTTTGGCACATGTGGCTAAATAGAAATAATAAAGTCTTCAATAAAAAATTTGAGACTAACAAAGTGATCAGACAGACACACCAAATCCAGAAAGCTTTTTCTAACCCTCTTGGTTTTTTTGAATCTTACGTGGAAAATATTATTTCTAGATGGATTCTCCCTGTGGCAGATAAATTCAAACTTAATGTTGATGGGTGTGCCAGAGGTGACCCAGGGAGAGCAGGAATTGGAGGTGTTTTCAGAGTCGCGAAAGAAAAGTGGAAACTGGAATTTATGGGAAACATCGGAGATAAAAGCAACAGCCTTAAGGCAGAGTTGTGGGCGATTTACAGAGGAATTACCATGGCTTTAGGACAAAACGAGAAGAACTGCATCAATCGAAAGTGACTGTGACAAGGAGGTAAAGTTTCAATAATGAAGCTGAAGGCCCTGCCTCGATGACTGGTTACATTCGAGATGGGAAACACATGTTGGGGTCGGCGGGACGAATGAAGTCGCTGACGCTTTGGCGAATCTGGGATTGGAACAAAATGAGAAACTGGTTATTCTGTTGAATGCTCCAGATGCTGTGAAAGGGCTGCTAAATGCAGACATTATGGCAGTTGGTGCTTTCATGTGATCTAACCTCTGTGGGCTTTCTTTTCATGTGACTGAACCTTTTTCATTCCGAAACATCGAAAAAAAATGTCTTTACTATGTTAACATATTAGTATGCAAAATAAGGAGAAATGTCATCCAATGTTAAAAAAACATTGGCAATGGTTCTAATTTATTTTAGCATATTTCATTCATTCTTTTGATTTGAGAATGTTAGAAAAACAAAATTATACCTACGTGTAACGCACGTGCACCCAACTAGTTATAACATAAGGAGCGAATTAAAATTTACAATATCAACCAAACTTGAAGACACACACAATGAAATGAGTCACTTTCATTCAAAACTTCGGATTCCTGATGAAAATTATAACTTGGCTGATTACACGTTTAAGTACCACTCATTTATTCAAAACTTTGAATTCCTGATGAAAATTATAACTTGGGTGATTACGCGTTTAAGTGCATATAGTTGTACAACTAGTTATATGCTATTTATATACTAAAGTAACTAATTTTTTTGAGCGAAACCTAATTAACTATATTGGAGTTTGTTTACTTTTAATTTTAAAAAAGATGTAATTTTCATCTCCAAAAAATATTAAAAATGTAATTTTGTTTTTGAAATGAATCAACTCCATTATTTAGTTAAAGTATTTTAATTTATAGTGTCTAGATAATGTATGATAATTGATAATTGTTATGTAGAATATAATTTTACGAAGGTGGATAATCAGAACGTGACAATATATCCGTGATCGGGTAGATTTACTCTTTACTGTTGGAGCTTGAGCAACAGATTAGATTATCTAATATTGCTTCATGGCCAAATTTGATTCAGGAGCACAAAAATATTGCCATTTTTTTAAGGTGTCTTAAAACCTTATGTAATCTTAAATTGTATTGTGTTACTGGTAGAATATAAAATTGATATCTCAAATGGAGTTTGTTTGATGATCAAGGATCACAACTCCACAAACTTTCACCGCTAGGCTAACTAGTTGTTCGGTAGAAAATAACTAAAATAATGTGTTCATTAATAGGGAGAACTTCGATTGATGAACTAAGAATTTTAGAAGAGCTGGTGAAAATATGAAGCAAATATGTTCCACAACTAGGGTGCACACGTGTTCGTCAATTTGCACGGATCTGCAACCCGTTTGATCCGTGATGGATCAGTCTAAGATTGAGAAAAATAAATTTGTCAAATCCGATCCGATCCGTCAATCCGTTTATACTAATAATTATGTTAATTTTATTATTTTTATCAATATGATTTGTTCAAACATTAACTTCGCACGAGTAGTGTTATTACATATCATTGTTGCGTTTTGATTAACCAAACCAAAAATGAAACCACAAAATGTATCATCTAAAGCTCTATTCAAGAGAAACGGATGTTCAATGAAACGTTGAACTGGATTAAGATTCAAATATTGAATGGATCTCAAAAAAATAAACATAAATAAAAATAAAGATAAATTATTTAATTTAATTTCCGATCATGATGGTCATGATGATACTGCAGAATAAGTAATGATAATATTGTGGTACCACCTTCAAGGAATTTAACATTGCCATTCTTCTTCATCTTCCTCTCTTCTTATTTTTTCTATTAATCGGATCACTCTGCAAGGGAAATGTACTCAACTAGGGTTGAATTTATACACAAAACCTCACCAAGAGGTGCATGAACATTTCAATATCTTGGATATTTAGCTTTAAAAGACATCTCATAATTGGTTATTACTTTTGACACGAACATGTGTGATGTCCATGTACTTCTTTCTACAGTTTCCATACATAAGCGGAGTATACTAGATATGGCATGTCAAGCCATTCACGTATATATCTGATTTGAAAGATATATATATATATATATATATATATATATATGAGGGGCGCTATGCTTCACCCTTTTTTCTTCACCCTTCAAGTTCACCTCCTATGTGTCAAGATGTAATTGTTGGGAGTATTTATTTTAAGATATTTCTATAATTACATCACCAATCAAAAACATCCACATAGCAGGTGAAATTAAGGGGTGAAGAAAAAAGGGTGACGTTTAGCATTTCCCTATATATATAGGTAGTGATTCTTACACCAGCTAATTTGATGGTTACACCAGATTATCGTTGTCATGACTATATTACCCTTGTGAATTAATACATAATCTCTTCCAAAATGAGTAGTAGTATTTTCTTTAATTCGACTGTAATCATTTACTTCTGCAAATTTATATTTCCATATCTTTTTGCCAATCATGTCTAGACAGCTTCGTAGTTTTATACTCCTTTGGTAGCTTTCCATCTACAATCCTAATGAGATTTTCCAAATTTATGAGATTGTAGTGCAGTATCGAACCATTTTTACCTCAAAAAAAATTAGTACAGTCCTCCAATAACTTGAACCCTATAATTAAAACACAATATCAACGATTTTAGAAATTAAAAGAAAGAAAAGCTAAGATGATTGGCATAAGGCCGGAATCTACTTAGTTGCGGGGGTTAAGGTTTTTCCATTAACGGAAACTGTGATCAACGTAAACATTTTGATATAATTATGAATGAAATTAAGTTCTATTATACTATTTCTTCTTTAAATATTTTTCTTTTGATAAAATCTGTCATTCACATCCACCATCGAAGTGTGGAGTAGTAGAACAAGTTACTTGATTTTCGATATTGCACTACAAGCTCATAAAAGATACAGTGCCATTAAGAGTATGGATGGAAAGCTCCAAAAAGGAGCATGAAAAGTTATAGACATGATTGGGGGAAATTTATGGATATATAAAATTGCAAATGGAAATAATTACAATTGAATTAAAGAAAATACTACTACTCATTTTGGAAGATATTATGTATTAATTCACGAGGGTAATAAAGTCATGACAACGATAATCTGGTGTAACCATCAAATTAGCTGGTGTAAGAATCACTACCCTATATATATATATTATATATATATATATATATATATATATATATATATATATATATATATATGTATGTATCTTTTTGTGAGACTCCATGAGCCGATTTAGAGCATCATCAAAATGTCATTTATCTATCTGTTATGATTAAAATATAAATAAAAATTGGAAAATATTGTTGCAATAGACTCTTTAATCCACTATTTATTTTATCGGATAATTATTCTGCTTTCTATATTTAAAGAGCCAAGTAGAGATCTTTATTTTTTCTTTAACTATGTTCATGGCGGTTATATCCTGAATTCCGTAAAATTCTCTTGCACAAGAAATATTGAGAATGTATCACCTTTTCCTTAAAAAAAAAGAATGTGTCACATATTATTTAACTAACATTATTGGAACACTCACTACAATTCTACAATATCTAGAATAAAAATTTACAATTCTCGTCAAATTATAAATAAATTTTATCTAGTACTACTAGAGAAGCTCTTACATGGGCATAAGTAGAGTCCAAGACCAAGAAAGAAACTAAAATAAACGCTAAAATATAGTGTTTTCAGGAGCCCCATGTTGAAGGTGATGGTTTAACATCCATGTTATGTTGTTATTGTACTCAACAACATCCGTACTTTGTTTCTTTTCTCCATATTATGTTCTTATTGGTACCCAACAACATCCATATTTTGGTTCTTTTGTCGACTATAGCCTCCTTTAACGTTTAAAAACTCTAGTTCTTACCATTATTTTATGTATTTCTTTCAATTTATCCCCTATAAGAATTGCACCATAATCCGTAATATGCTCTCCAAATCCAAAATTTTGTCCGTACTTTATTTAATTTCACTTTGACCTTTCATTGTAACGAGTTTCTGATTTCACCTATGCAAAATTCCACAATTGTAAACAAACACGTTAAAAAATATGTGAGCAGCCGACTCTAAGAGCATCTCCAACAATGTTATGTAAAAGAAATGCCAATTATACATAATTCACATTTTTGCATTTTGCATGTCCACAAATTTTATCACCAACTCCAGCAATGCAAGCTAAAAGATAGCCATATTAGTTTGTAAAATTATTTATTATAATTATGATGATATTAGGACAAGTCTACTAAAAAGTAGGAACACAACAAAAAAATATGAATACACCTATAAAATAGGAAAACAAATAAGATGGCGAGGGATGATTATCGCCAAACTTGGCGATCAAGATGCATGACATCTATTTTGCATGAGGGGGTGCATTTTCTGCTGGATCGCATTTTTCACCAAAGTTCTTTATATTTTGCATATTTGCATTGCCTGCTGTATGCGGTTCACATCCACAACAGCCCTGGTGATTTACCTTCCATGTGTGGTAAATAATTAACTTCAATAATCTATATAACAAATTAAAACGGTTCAAAGTTCAAGAATTAAAATGTCTTCTAAACCACAGGAAGTTCAAATTTTCAGCTGTGGGAGCTGAGGTAGTTTGGATGAGAGATTTTAGACTAGGACAGAACCGGCCAAATGTTGTATTTTGTAATACATGCAATTCTATAGGATGATTTTATACACAATATGTGAGCAGCCAACTCTAAGTGGTTCACATCCACAACGGCCGTGGTGATTTACCAAATGTCTTTTAAACCAGCTGTGGGATCTGAGGTAGTTTGGATGAGTTTAGACTAGGCCGTAACTAGCCGAATGTTGCATTTTGTGATACATGCAATTCTATAGGATGATTTTATACACAAACCTTCATAAAAGTACTATTATAAAGTTGATATTTCGGATATTTTTTTGAGAAGATTGCCCTCAGGGCACGGGTTATCCCTAATTGCAAATCAAGGGGTCTTGGTCACATTACCATGACACCAAACACACAAACACTCTCGGAGTATCCAACAATTTCAGCACCAAGTGTATAATAATAATCACAAATGAAAATTTTACAAATCACAAACTGATTCATACTTGGATTACCATCTAAACATCTTTTCAAGAGAAACCAATGTTGAAGCATCATAAATAGAAACTAAACATATTGCACTGCACCACCAAGAAGAATCTTCTGAAGTTACCGAAAGAAGCAATGTTAAAAGAGACTAGTCACGCAACTGAACACCCTCTTTCAAGTCTTGCTCAGGCAGGCAACTAAGAAAAGAAACCACAAAATGCCCTCCTCTGTTCACAACATGTTCTTTCAAATGACAACAGTCTAATGTAGTACAAAGCTTCTCATCATCATCATAAACTTGTCTTGTTGAAACAACATTAGAAATGATCAGCAGCAAATCTCCCCACACGATCATGTTCTCTTGAGAAGATACCCCAAAAGAAGGCCAATCAAGGCAACAAGAATAACATATGTAAATGGGATACCGCCCCGGCTTTTGTTCCCTTCACGCCTCAAAAGGTCCTGCAAGTCATAAGAAAGGAAAGAAAGTAAATCTACGAGTTCAGAAGGAACACTAATATGTTGCCTCCTCTGATGGCTACGATATCAAGAAATAACCCCGTTGGTCTGCGGAAAGGTCACTGGAAAGTAGAAACTTGTGTGCTAAAGAAACCATCATTAGTCGATTAATAGATCTGAGATGTCATCAACTTAAAAACATCTAAAAGATCAAACTTGGTGAATGTCGGCTTATTGAGGAGCAAGTATCTGGGACCAAAAAAGTCAAATTGCCACGATAAGTGAACCGGGTCTTTTCTACGGAAAGTATGCCTTATATTTGCCCGGAACTTAATACTAAACTTGGTTTCAACAATACACCATAATACCAATAAGAGGTGTAATCTTCCTGCTCGAAAGACAATCTTCTCCCAAGTTTTCAGCAAACTCCATAGGCAAAAACCAACAATGTGAATAAACCTAAAGGGTAGTAGCTTTGCCTGTAGCTAAGAGGAAGACAGAGCCAAAAGCCTGACAAATTGTGGAGGACATCCCCAGAAGCTGCACTATCATCAAAATGATTTCACCACGTACGGCCCACTGAATTTAATATGTCTACAAATTGAGTGTTAGAAGTCCTCGGCTTCGGGATCATGCTGAGAGAGGATTGGTTTGGCTGCTTGGACAGTGTATTCATATATCCATCACAGACTCATTGGTTGTGCCAGAACTAGATTTTGGAGATGGCTGCAGTAAAAGGGCATGACCAGTCGTTTTCTACATTTTGAAGTTGCTTTGGATGATCCATTTGAACAACCGCTACGTGTCAAGGAGAAGAAAACTGGTGTTCAAACACTTGTATTACTGCTGTATAATTTGATAAGTTGAATTAAAAATAGGGCATTCTTCTTTTAGAGAAACAAGCTGCTTTACTTGTGGAAATCAAACTATGTTAACCACCAGTGGCGGAGCCAATAATTCACCGGCGAGGGGGCACAATTTCTGTATACAAAGTCGCCAATAACTGATAAATTATATTGGGGATACATTTTACGGACCTAAAGGCAATTCGGTAAAATTTGAAGGGTCTGTTTGCATAGATTTTTCAAAGTTGAGACACGACTATAGTTTTTAGGGGGCAGATTTATCATAAACTCAGGGGCACAAATGTAATTTATTTTAGAAATACAGGGTAAATTTATAGTTTTCCTTCCCTGTTAACCACAATCAATCTAGGAAACACAGATACTTTCTGGGAGGTCAGGCACCCGCACCGGGTGCTTTGTGAGTATGGCAGAGTCATTTTGGAAGTTTTAGTTGAGAGGTGTTCTTAAATACAGATACATTCAACAAAAACAGCACGCATTTTATGACTTTCTTTTTTTTGAAACTCATGCATTTTATGACTTGTCAACAAGTGATGTGCGTGTGTGTGCATGTATATAGTGCGAGATACTTACATGCAAAAATAAAAATAAATACAATAATGGTCATACACATTATACATACATATAGAGCATAGACGCGCAAAAAATCGCCGCAAGCACACCCCTATTTTTTTTAATTCCACACCAGCACCCCGTAATTGCACCTGCACCCCCAAAAGGCCAAAACGCACTCGTGCTTCTAAGCCCCCAATAGATGGCTCTCTGTGATTCTCCTATATCTATTTACCTATCTATCTACTTGCCTGTCTGTCCAAACACACACATGAACATGCATACTGGTTAGTCCATTGTTACATTAGTTAAACTATACCAATTACTTGGACTTCGGTTTTAGAAACCCAGAAACACAGCTAAAAGATGCATGATACAGTTGATGAGGGGACCAAAGCAATCTGGTTTTCTTTTATGCCTTGATGCCTTATAAGATGTAAGGTACAATATTATCTCGACCAAGTAGGGATCAGCCACCAAATTTGACAGAAAAAAAGAACTCCCTCCATCCCAAAAAGATAGCCCTGTTTGACTTTTTCAGGTACTTTTAGGTGGTGAAATCAAATGTAAAATGAGTTAAGAGCTTGCTAATCGCTTCATGATGTCATGGTATTAAGATAACATAACACTACAATACTATGAAAAGATCAGCAAGTTTTTGAATCGCTTTACAAGTTAAAGCGCCACCTTAGAATTACACGAAGGAGCTAAACAGCAGGTCTTTTTGAAATAGAGGGAGTATATGCTATTCCTAAATTACAATATTAGACATATTACAAGAGCCACAAATTATATTCAACAGACAGTATCCATATCCTTTCCGGGTAACATAGGGTTACTGTCAATTCTTTCTGTACAACAAAGAGTTCAAGATGACTCTCAAGGAAAGCAGCTTCTTCGCCATTTCTACGAACTTGCCAACGTGTAACTAATAGTTCAAACACTAGTTCTGAATGAGAAACATAACACCAAATAGATTTTTTCTTCTTTACTTCTTGGCTAATTTTTGGACTTCTACTCATTTAACAGTTCACTAGTGCATAGTCAACATAATTTGCATAACGAATCATTCAATTAACAGAACAGAAGCTGTTAGTTGTCTCAGAAAGCATGAGTATCACTTATTGCAGAAAAGGAAAACGCCGCCGCGTTTGAACATCTGTATTTTTCAAATTGAAATTTTGTTTTCTTACCAGTTCTTGTTGAAGCTTCTTGTTTTGCTGAAGTGCAAAATTTTTCTCATCTGTCAGCTTTGATATAAGAGCCTTCACCTGAAAGACAACAGGACATCACTAACTTTGTACGGTACGGCGTTTTGCAAAAAAAAAAGTCTATGATTGACATAACATGTAAAACCAAAGCCATTCAATTCTACCAAGAAAAGCACTTCCGAACCTTGGAAATCCAATGACCACGTTGGCTACTATTTCAGTTAGAATGTATATATTTAAGATCTTAATCAACGACAATTGACCATAAAACTACGTGCACTTTACACTTTGTAGCACAAGACATCTTACAATTTCAATTTAAAAGTAAAACCCACCTTCACTTTACTAATTGTTATCAATAGCCGTAAATCACTAACACTGTTACTAAAATTTAACGGAATTAGGGGAATAATTGTCCTTTTCCAATGACAACTACCACATCCCCCAACCGCCACCACCCACCTACTCCCTTCTCTTCCTTTCCCCTCAACGGCCAAACCCACCACCACCACCACCACCACCAAGAAATCAAATCCACATACATATACAATCACACCACCAAGCCTGTATAAGCAGGCAAGCACACACATAGCTCAATTCATGAATACAACAATGAATTGACAAAAGTGAGCAATTAAAGCTACAACACACTCCAAACCCATAAATAAAGAACCATAGAAACTACAATTCACACTCAAATCCTAAAATGCTATAGACCCAGTTGAGAGAAACCTACTAGTCAAATCAAGTAGACAAGTACTCAGGGAGTCGGAGAAGCTAATACTGTGGTGAAGTGAGCTACAAATCAATTCACAAAGGCCCACAATACAAACCAAGAAAAGAAGCTGGAACTGAGTGATGCAATGGTGAACACAAGTCTGACGAAACCGATTCCAAAACCTAACAGCAGCCAAACCCTGTATGTCCCATTCCGAACCCAAACCCACACCACAAATCAAACAACACTCAAGAAAGCTCTTCTCCATCTTTTAAAGACCAAACCCACCATAACAACTGCTCCCCTTAAACTCTGAATAACCACGAAAATCAAACCCAGATCCAACAGATCTCTTTCTACAACAGAGATGGAGACAGAATAAGAGAGAGTGGAGAGAGAGCAGGGGAAGAGAGAGAGATTGAGCGAGAAGCCGCCGAGAACATAGAGAGAGAGAGAGAGAACAGATGTGGGTGGTGGTAGTGGGTGAATGTACAAAATTACCCCTGCTTTTATGGACAACTACCATTTCACCAATTACTGTTAGATTATTTTTACACTGTTAGGAATTTACGTTATTGGTAACAATTAGTAAAGTTGTAAGTAGGTTTTACATGTAAATTGAAATTGAAGGAGCTTTGTAGTGCACATAGGTTTAATGTACTGTTCTTTAATCTATGTTAAGTAATAGCAGCATGCATCAACAAAATGAAGATGAACACGTTGAAGATATGCAAACCCGGAACCAAAAAAGTGTCCCAAATATGTTAAAGATGTAGACCGGATTGAAATTCATTAAACTCTATGTGCACATAGTATCATATGCAGCATCTTGGCGCACTATCTTTGGCGTCAATCACTAATTGAAGGGTTTAAAATTTCAATCATTCAAAGAATGATAAGTTGAAGAGGATACGATTGGAAAACTATATTTGTCGCGAGATTTGTGAGTATTTTTTCCAATTTGAAGGTTGAGAATAACAAAACCCAAATTGACCTTTACTTCAGGAGAGTTTTGTGGTTAAGGTGTTAGGCAGAGGCAACGATAGTATCTAACACATATCATCACTGATTAAATCGGGCCTGGCTCTTCAGACTCTACCAATTACATTGACAATGAGTCGCATGAGTAGGATTGACTCTGTATGGAAAAATACAATCTGATAGGCTGAACAGCGGCACTTTCAATCTATACCATTGATTTGTACTGTTTTGTTGCTGAATTATGTTGGACTACTACTACGTACTAACTGAATAGTTGATCATATGAAAGATGGATCATACCATGCACTAGTGTTGGATTATCTATCAATCATCATCAACATAGGAAAACTAAAGATGGCTAAAAGAACATCCATGTAGGAAGAATTGGCTTTTGAGTCATAAAAAGATGCTGGTGTGCTTTTCCAGAATAAGGGTCCTCATGGTACAGCGGTTCTATTTCTATTTCAGAACTAACAATATCCAGATTTTACTCTTCTTATGTACAATTGAAAAGCCACATGGTAATATGTGGGGTGCTATAGCCGCCACTCCAAAAAAACTCGTACAATTTTACCCCTATTTTCTCCATAGTTTACAGTTTAGCCACCCCCCCCCCCCAAATATTTTTATTGCTAGAGTTTCTGGTTTAGCCTCGTACAATACATTATCTTTCCATAATTTCAGCTTTTAACCCCCACTCTACCTTCTTCCTAGATCTTCCCTATGGACACACACATTAAAACAATGTGAGATAATGTTGATGGCCCATTTTACCATTTGGGAGCACTGGTACACCATTCTCTAGAATTGACTTTGGTATTACAATTTAAAAAAGTATCAAATTTACAATTTCCTCCTTAATATCGAAGATGACGAGTCAATTTAAGAAAGAGAAAATGGAAAGGGAAGAAAATAAGACATACCCACTGCCCCCAATTCAAATATAGTAGACCTCAATCTCATCAACATTAAAGACAAGAACAAAGAGTTCACTACTGGCATAAACTCAAAATTTAAACAGACGATTTTATGAAGCAAATAATCGAGTGCCCTTGACATGTGAACCTTTCAGGTTCACTATCTGATTAAACCACAGAGGTACGTATAGATAATCAAAAGTACTTAACTTGAAGGGCCAGGATTATCAGTGTGAAGAGCATAGTCTTAGGACACTGTCATATATGTCACTAAATGTAAATGTAATTACGACTTGAGAGAAAGGTAAGGAAACACACCTCTGTTGAACTGTCTTGAGGCTCAGCATGTACCTTTTCAGCATATGCTCTTGAAGCCTGAAACAAATATATACAGTTATGTGAGAGTGTAATAGTCGAGAGAAAAGTTCATATGATCGCATTTTTTTAAAATAAAAAATATTAGGACATCTATATACACACATTTACATATTCAACTGTATTGCTGGTTCCATTGTCTGATACTGAAGCCCTCGGTGAAGAACCTTCTTCCGATCCTTCATGCACTGGTGAAGGTGGTCGTGGTGGTGGGACATACACAACTCTCAATTTGCACTCCTCCACTTGATTCCCTGACTCTTTGTTGAACTTCAAAGTTGAGGCACAAAACATGAAGAAGTTTAGCAATAATGTCCAGAAGCGAAGATACATATTTCAGTTTCAAAATGACGCAAGGAAATTCCATCTCTCAAGGAGTAAATGTTATACCATCTCAGGAGTGATATCCTTTGTAGTAGCCCCAGAACCAGCCACTGCACTCTGAAGTAAGAACTTATCCTTACATTGCATATCCGGAGGAGCCTCTTTCTGCGCTTGCATTGTAACTGAACGACACATTCAGAAATTGATCACATATTGAGAGACAGAGACAGATTGAGACTAAATCTCCATATAACACTAAGCAAATACGTAGCAGTGCAGTGCAAAAAAGAAAAGAAAAAAGGCACATAATAGACATCCACGCAATAAGACAACAGTTGCTTTCTGAAGCAAAACCATGTTAAGAATCCATTTTGTTCCAACTTAAAATAGACTCACAACGTGCGAATTGACCCATACACTTACTAAAAGCATATATGTCAATTCCTGATTTGGAATAAGTCCCGAATCATTTCTTCACTAACTTTGACGTCTCATTTGAACTTGGGTAATATCTGATCATTGACATGTACTACTGACGGTTCAAGGTTATTACTAGGCCTAAGATATCAGTCTTATACTCAATATGAATCATGCACTATTTTTAGTATCTTAAAACATCTGAAAGAAATGTCCCTTCCTATCTCCCTTACCCAACCAGGAAAAAAACTTAATTACAAAACAAAATAGATTCTCGGAAACATATCCTCGATTATTTCACCTCCTTTTATTATCTCACTCCACATCTATCAACACCAACAGTTGAATTCTGAACTAGAATATACTAAAACTGCATCAGATTGTTAGCAAATAATCGCGAAATGAAATGATAAACCATTGTAACAAGCTCAAATAAAATAAAATGAGCAAAAATAGAGTGAAATACCAATAACATCACAAGTAGAGCGTGGCAAGACAACTCCAGTATTGGGTCTCACACAGTACTTCTTCGGATTCGTAGTCTTGACCTAAACACACACACACACACCGCCAATTCACATAGACAAAATAAAACCCACAAAAATTAATCTTCCCAATTCATGATAAAGCACAATCGTAAGCGAAAAAGAGTAAAAACCCAATTCAAATCCCACTTGTTTATACCTTGAAAGCAACATAGTTCTCAGTCTTGTTCGATAATTGCAGAGAACACGAGATCTGCTTCTTCAATTCGACTGTTTAACAGAAACCCAATTCAAATCGGAACGAACCCAAGTAGAGAAACACAGATCTGAGCTAATTGAGAGGAAAACTCACATGGGAATTGAAGCTCTTGTGGGTCTATGCTGAGAAGCTCTCCGGTACTCATCTGGACGGCGATCACTGAAAACCGGGCGGTTTCCGGCGAAGAAGAGCTGTTTTCTGAAACCGGAAGCGGTTTGGCGATGGCTGGAGAAAACCCAAGTTTGGAGAATTCAAAGAGAGATGGAGAGATCTGAAATGGTAACTTCCACTGAAGATTTTTTTTTGCTCTGTTTTTTTAATTTTTGGTCTTTTTTGGGTTTTGGTTTGGTGAGAGGGTGTTCAAAGTAGCAACGTCACACAACGTGGGACAGCGGTGCAACCCCTCTGTCACTGTCACTAGTACACTACCACCACCCAACTTTACGGTTCATTTCTAAGGTTAAAGAGTGTTAAAAAAATTCACATTCTAAGTTGTAAGTTGGGTGAGCTAAATCCGGCGACCCGAGCCTAGTCTGAACTGAAATAGTGTTTTCGATTATGTTATTAGTAAACTGGATGATCTCGGGAGAATGAATTATCCACTTTCGTAAAAACTTACTTGATCACTAAATTTTTAGAGGATTAGTCTTTAGCTATCAGCTCGAGGACACACTTGATTCACAAACACACACACAAAATCATTTATGATTGCAAACAAAACTCACAATCCGACTTGTATGTAACTTAAGTTAAATTTCACGTATATACACTAAATTCCGAAATTGTCAATGGATTCGTGATTCATGTTGAGAAACTTAATAGTTGAATTTAGTACATCTTGTAACTGATCAGTCGTTCGATAGCTTAAGAAACTCGTAAGCACGTCCCACAAGCATCACTAAGTTAGTCGTCCCAACCTTCAACCAACAAGCTTGTCATGTGTCGTCACGATACATTGGGTAAGGATATTGGCATACCTGAAAATACACCTCCACAGTCGATACCAATCAGATGTTAAGGTCAAACAGTTCACATTCGTCAACAATGACATGCACAAGGACGGGCACAGACGTTGAGTCCTTCCCCACCCAATCCGCTCATGTCCTCGTAGCAGAGCTTGAAGATAATCGTGTCATGACCTGGATAAGGAGGAATTGAAATGGCACAGTTGCATGACCAACTCACCGCTCGTGTGGAGGAGATAACCGCGCGCCTATCTGAGCATGAAACCTAGAGGCCATACAATAAAATAAATCTGGCAAGGCCTTGGTTGCAAGTTTTGAGAAACCTTTTGGTGGCCATGATCCGACAATCGTAGTGCCATGCGTCGATGCAGAACACAAAAATATCAAACCATCCACAACTCCGATCATGCAACATCAATTTCTGTTTTTCGAGGGCAATGAAGAAGATATGAATGGTTTCTTGGAAAGTTTAGCTCTTATTGCACACACATCAAATACGAGGGAGTCACTACAGAAGCATTGGGACTCGTGTTATTTCATTAATGTCTGAGAAGTGTCGCACAAGATCGACTTGACGCCATATATAGCTCCTAAATCAATCAAATATATAGCTCATAAATCAATCATAACTTCCTGAATAAGTTTTACCCTGCCTCGCGAGTAATCAAACTTCCGAGTGATATTTTAGCTTTTCATCACAAAGCAATGGAGATAGTTGTAGAAACTTGGGATTGATATATGCGACTGATCAGAAAATGACTTAATTATGGTTGACAACAATATTCTGCAAGTATTCTATCATGGTTTGGAACGAGAAGACATGAAATTCCTAAACAGAGACGCAAGAGGTAACTTTCTTTATCATGGTGACAAGGCGGGATCTTATGAGTTAATGAGGGATATATCCAGGCAGGATGCTCAATTTGTTGACAATAGAAGACTTAAGTATCACAACATCGGGCAATTGATGAATGGAAAGAGGATGTTACTGGAGTTATTCTATTTGGTGAGACATGTTTACAAGAAAAAAGAAGTTGTTGCAACAGTGGACATTTCACCTCCTAAGAATGTGAGCTATGTGGAAGCACAACAGCAGAGTTGGAGCAACATATATAGATCAAGGCTCCAAGATGAAGATCAAGCAGAATTTGAACATGAGCCATTAACATTGTCCATTGGCACTCCAAATGGGACAACATGTGAACACCATGAAGTCATCCATGAATTAATTAGTTAGCGAGTTTCAATCGACTCATACTTCGCTTCACATGTTAGAGATCATGTTGATCAGGTAATGTCGCAACTTTCTGAAATAATTCCAGGATTACTTCAATTTGACAAAGGAAATTCAAGTTAAATTAATGCAATCACTACTCAAAGCAAAGTTGCATTAGAAGATTCACCCTATCATGCTCATGCCAGAGCCAATGTTTCGAAGGCTAAAGAGCACAATATTTTCGATAAAGACACTGAAGTCATGATCCCCCAATCAAAGGCCGCGAGTAAAGAGGATGTAGAATCTGAGAAAGAAAATGTATACGGAGATTCTATTCCGGTTAGTAATGATTTACCTTATCTATTGAGAACATGCGAGATGATAGCAAAGATTTTGCTAAGTTTCTGGAGATGTTCAAGAAGCTTGAGATCAATATTCCATTGGTTAAAGCTTCAGCGAAGATGCCTATTTATGCTAAGTTCCTCAAGGACATTCTTTGTAGGAGAAGGCGTATGAAAGATTTTGAGCAGGTAGGTACACAAGACAACTGAAGAAACAAATTGTGCGTAAAATGGATTATCAAAGAAGACAAAGGATCTAGGCAGCTTCGTATACCAGTTACTTTGGGAGATAAACTTTCGGTGAATGCCTTGTGCGGTCTTGGGGGCAAACATCAATTTGATTCCTCTTTTCAGAAAACTGGGTGTGGGGGGACCTCGTCCCAGTAGAGTGACTCTGAAGATGGGCGACCGGTCAATCAAACAAGCTTATGGAGTCATTAAGGACATTCTTGTAAAAGTAGTTTTTTTATTAATTTAGCTGATTTCGTACTTTACATAGAAGATACTTTACATAGAAGTTGGAGATGTTCCTCTGATTTTAGGAAGACTATTCCTTGCTACAGGCGAATCTATTATCAATGTCAAGAGTGGGCAATTATACATGCAAGTGCATGAGGACAAGGTAGGTGATCTTCAATGTGTTTAAAGCCATGAAACTACCTTCTTATCATGAGAATGAGGACTGCTATAATGCTGATATATATGATGAATGCATGGAAGAAGAGGAAGTTGAGCTCATGTGGAATGAAACGGAAGACATACGCTACGAGGATGTGAATGAGCCTCATCCGAAGTTAGTCCAGAACATTGATGATTGGACTAAGCCAGAATCATATGAGGGAAATTAGCCCTTGTTCTTTCACTCCAGTTACCACCTGTGATTGAGTTGAATCCCTTATTCTTTCACTCAGCTCACTGCTCGTGTGGAGGAGTTCAATGATAGCTTTGCGGTTATGCTCCTATGATTGATAGACCACCTGGGGGGGGGGGGGGTCATTTCTTCTCCTCCTCCTCCTTCTCTTCTACAATCTGTTTCATCTTCTATTTTTGTTTTTTGTTTATTTTTTACGAGTTTTTTTTTCTATTTTATATTAAATACAAATATTGGTGGCACTCGGAAAAGTTATTCTCACAAAATATTTAACCATTTGATCTTTTTGAACGGGAGACCCCAATTGTTAATTGTAGTAACTACAAGCTGAATAATCAAGAGTGAAAGATAGTTCTTGTCCATGTCTAGCTTACATGGGTAAGATAAATTATTGCAGTCTGCCTCCATACATAACAAATTAACAACTGACCAGCTAAAATGTCTTCAAATATTAGGATGCGCTTTGAAGTTTCTGCAGAGGTCCTTATCAATCGGCATTTGGAGTTCATATTGCGGTATTTAAAAAAGAAAATTGAATGATGACATTTCAAACATTGAACAAATACAGTCATCTCTACGGCATGAAAACCTTATACAATGCTTACCTTATTTAAAATATTGCCAGAGAGATATAACTTGTGTGACGAAGTACGCCAAACATAAGCTGTTAAATATAGAACATAAGCCAGAATAGCTCAAATTGGAAGATATGTTAGCTCTGCACGATAAAAGAAAAAATGCCTTTGATGGTGAGTTCACTACATTCCACCAAGATGATGAATGCAGAGGTCTCAAAACAGAAAAGCCAAGGCAACATGAGATCAGCTGCTAAATTAAACCATACACCAGAGCAACATTTTCTTCTGGCAATAGAAGAAATTATGTTCAAGACTGAACAAGGAGAGCAATAAAGAGAGAACAAACTACAGTATACGAAGAAGAAAAAAAAAGGGATTAAAGAACAAGAGACAGCACTCTTTCACCGCGGTCCAACCTTAAACTCACCCTAAACAACATTAGGAAGCTGCACATAGTTAAGGATGGCTCCAAACCTCCAACCAGCATGTTTCTTACTTTCTTGAGACTCATTTATAACCCTTGGGACTAAACCAATCCCAACTTTTATCTAACCGTGAAGTGAAAAGGGAAAAAGCAAATATAATGTATAAATTGCGAAAAATAAGGTTTCTCGTACAAGAGCACAAATTCCAATAAATACTATTTATCTAGAACACTGTGTTTAGGAGACGTAAAACAGATTGAGATCCAAGTGGTTTAGGAATTTTCAAATCTCATCATGGGTCTGAAGTTTATACTAACATAATTATCGATATGTTTCTATGCATTTAATGAAGGGAAACAACTATATACAAATACACCTGTCTTCTTCTGTGTCCTCCATCGTAGTAGTACTAATTAGCACCAGCAAGACCAGATTTCTGAGCTTGACCACCACGAGCAGAAAAACCAGCATGCCAAGCAACCCTCATGAGTTGCACGCCGAGTATAAACACCCACCAACACACCAACCCTCTAATCGTGTGCATCATCCAACCCGGTGCACTCACCTCAGCCCCAAGCTTCAACCCCCTCATTAGCTGCAACACACGGTACGCCTCATAAATGACAGGTGTCACTAACCAAACCGGTGACTTCCAATGCCACACAAGCATCTCCGTCAGCATCTGTATGGCCAGTAGCAGCAGATAGGGACCTAACAAAACAGCAAAGGAGATCGATGGAAGTTGTGGTTGAAGAAGAGACTTTTCTGACCCGAACAGCATTATCAAGGGCACAATAAAGCCAGTTACAGTTGCAAACATGTTCCAGAACTGATAACTAAACGGCGCTTTGCTAGCGCAGATAACACCAGAAGAGGTTTTGGGTCTGGCACACGAATCAGCCATGAGAAGGAACAGGGATGCGCCGAGGTTGAAGATGCAGTCAAGTCCAGTTAAGGAAAGTAGGCTGGCTACGTTGGGCCCAAGAAAGATGGAAGATATGGGCAACCATAAGGTAGGAGCCATGCCTGTAAGTAGGAGGACTGAAGGACCCAGAACCCACATAGGCCATTTCAGGTACTGAATCTGTGGCTGATCACTAGCATCTGTGACTTCTTTGACATTTCTTACAGGATCTTCATCTTCATCGGTCTTATCAGTTGTCAGTGTTTCGAAGATGTTTGCAGTTTCCTTCAGAAAATCTCCTCTTCCGTCGTCTTCAGAAGCGTACTTGACTGGTGAGGGTTCCCATGAAGAAACACTTTCACAGCGGAAGGGAGAAGAATAATACCTAAGGCATTGCTGGCTTAAGGTGCGTCCGCGAAGTGGATTTGAGTACCTTTCTAGTTTCAGGCTCCTACACCTTATTTTGCTCAGTATAAAGGTTGACATTACTGGTCTAGACTGAACGAATGATGCCATTTTTCTCCGTCACCAGCAAAAACTTAAGATTTATTTGAGCTTTTCGTGATTATCTGAAAATAGAACAAACACATTATATAAGCCAAATGAATATTAAAGTGCATAAGAGATTCGAGAACAAAACAGACACAATCTCGAAGATGTTTCCAGTTTCTTTATGCTAACAGAGAAACTGTAAAAATGCAAACACCGAGGACATGTCAAAGGTATGGACATAACACCCTAGGGGTCAATTTTGGGACCCGTTAACAAACACCAAAACATTCCTTCACACATCTCAGTTTGAAGAAAGAGTCAAAACACAGGTTTGGCGCACTAAACCTAGTAATTCCAGCAATACGGACCATAGGGGGTAAGAACCTAATCAGTCGTCCTCCCTTTGACTTCCTTGCATATATCTCTTTCCTCTTCCTCTACTACTTCTTCTCCTCTTCAATCAATATTTTTGAACTCTCTTTCTCTCGCTATGTCTTGGTTTTTTACATGTTACTATAGTGAATTTTCCTCGTTATTGCAGGTAATTAGAATCCAGTTTCCTATCGTAGATTATCGACAAACAGCAAGTAAATCATATTTTGGCACATCTGCATCCTCCAAATCATTGAATTTGTATTTACTTGGATGCATCTATATCCCAATTCCCAACCTATGGTGTCAGATATTGATGTCCTGCTAGTTTCAAGTCCAACAGACTTGAGTTCAGATTTTTTTTTTACAAGTAGGTCGGCGTTTCCTAATATGACCAGCAAAGGTGTATTTCTTCTGGTTGAATGCAGGGCCTTGTACCTGGTGAAGTTCTTCATATTGATAATTGCATAGATTCATTATGAATACAAGAAATGGTCTTGCCCTAGCATTCCCAATCTCCGCTAGGAAGGAATTAGAAATAAAGGGCAGCTTCTTCTTTTCCTAGGAATGACTAGAGTGAATCTAACTCAAAAGATTGACGTTCTCCTGTTACAGAACCAACGGAACCCGTCCCTTTTGCTTACTTCGCCTGACAAAGAGGTAATTTAGACCTAGGTTTACGAAGTCATCCCTTCTATACATTTCTTATTTTTATTAATGGAATATGGTGAATAAGCGGATTGCATATTCAAAGATAAATGTTTCCGAGATGATGTGTCTTATGGTATGAAATTTTTCACCAGGCAATGATCAACTATATTGTTCAGAGGATGCCTCATGTCGGTTCTTTATGACTGGTGTACCTTCCTGTAACCATATATGGTAGAAACATGGGGATGCTCTTCCTCCGAATGTGGACGAGTCGCGGGTGGAACCCAAAGGTTTCAGTGAACCTCTAACTCTAGCCATCAAATTCATAGTGTGTCCCTGCAAGGGGAGAACTGGAGTGGTGAGACATAGATGGTAGGTATAGCTAGCTTGGAGACCCCAGGAAGAAGGGTACACATGCCAATTAAGAATTTTGTAGCCCTAAAGGAGATCTTATTGGAGCTATGTTGTGGGTTATCAGGCGAGATTCGTCAAAGATATCATTACTCGGCTTTTGCACCCTATACCTTGGACACCTTTGGGCATGGATTATCTTGTAGAATGAATGATATCAAATGAAATGTTATATTACTTTGTATATGGTTTGTTTTCCACAAAGCAGCTATGTTGCTTAATGTTTGGTCTTTTTTCTTCAGGAAAGATATGAACAGAGGAGAATGAACCACCTTAAAATCCAAGTCTACAATAAAGTACGAGACTGCTCCTCGTGCTGTTTATTCACTGACCAAGTAACTTTCCAGTTGATTCTTTAACACCTATGATTCCCTTAAAACTACTAAGAGAAGTCTATAACTCTGAGGGCATCTTTTAGAGAAACAATAATGACGCAACCACAAACGGAATTTGCTTCCATCCAAGTTCCTTAGACGTGAAAAGGCACAAGAACTATTGAACTCGACCTTGACTGTAAATAGGACATAGAACCTCATAGGTTTCTTTCACGAATACCAAAACATGTTTTGTGTTGTTTTTTTTTTTTTTTTTTTTTTTTTTTTTTTTTTTTCTTAAGAAGAAGAAGAATGATGTGTTTTTTCTTCTTCTTTTCAATCCAAAAAACCTAAGAGTTTGTCCAATATGTGGGGCAGTATATAGTGGAACTGGATCTTACATATATAATGAAACAAACTAGACCAGTTTCTATTGGAACCGGACCAAACAGCTAGCTAGACTAGTCATGATAAGGGAACCAGAGAAACCCAATTCGACTCAGCTGTTCATCAGTTGTTCATGTGATTAATGACATATCTGAGTTCTCTTACTACTACAAGTTACTAGCATCAAACAAAAAACATCAATGTTTTTTTTTTTTTTTTTTTTTTTTTTTTCACATAAGCAAAAGAAAGGAAAAAATCACAACCAGCAAGAAAAGGGCACACCAACACAAGCGTTGAACGGTGGAATCAAAGACAAAGTCACTTGACCAACATAGGGTTTTGGGGGGGGGGGGGGGGGGGGGGGGGTTGTTCTTGATTTGACCCAGTTCGATTGGCAGTAAAGAGATGCAAAAAAAACTAAGACAGACCAGAGAGATTGGGATTCGACATAGAGTTTCGTTTTCATTTACTTTCAAATTAAAGCACAGAGAGAGAGAGAGCTTGCGACAGACATTATAAGAAATGAAATCGGAGATGAAGAACTTAAATTAGAACAGAGTGGTATGTAATGAATGAATGAATTGTACCTCAAATCAACGTACGGAAGCCTCCCAAGATCGAGACTTTGATTGCTGCAGCTCCTCCTCCTAGTTTTGTTGCGGTCATTCATTCATTAGATTAGAGGCCATAATAATAATAATCTTAGTTTTCATCTGCTTCTTGAGAATCTTGATCTTGAAATAATGAATATTTGTAGTTTGGTCCCTCCACTTCTTACAGGCAAAAATTACAGAAAATTAAGTTTGTTTCGAGTGTCAATTTGCGCCTTCAAATAGACCAAGAAAAAAAGGGTATACGCCACTTTCACCCCTTTAGTTTGACTGAAGGACACTTTCACCCTTTCTCACTCGGAAGAGAACACTTTCATCCCTTCAATGTGCTGAACTTCAAGTAACGTATACTCCCTAATAGTGAAGGTATGTCCTAGAGGGTATGTCACTGCAAATAGTTTTAGAAACATATTTCGCCCCCATATCATGTAATCCTTGAATAATGCTTGTATTTGCATAATCCTTGAGTAATACTTGAAAATTATCCCAAGAACTATTATTACAACTCCATATTAATGGTGTCACAATATGGGGTGCAAATTTTTTGAAGTTCCGTATACTCAAGGGGTAAAAATATCATTTTCCAAACTAAAAGGTGTGAAAGTGTCCTTCAGTCAAAGTAGAGGGGATGAAAGTGTCTTTTATCCAAAAAAAAAGAGCTCAAAATCAGTCGATACTCCCAAGTAAGGCGCTACGGTGTGCAATTCCCATCCCACCTCCATCAAGTGTTTAAATTCCACGATTTCTTGTAAATTAAAGTTGTAAAAGTCTGCGTTAGATGAATGTGAATCGGGCTCCCATGAAAATGACTAGTATCACTCTTTACAATATTTTACTGGGAAACTTATAATGTGGGTAGTCTTAATAGTTCTCCCCGCCCCCTCGCCCTGCTTGTTGAGCGGCCTAATCTGGGGCTTGTGATCCCCCAAACCCATGGCTGTGAAAGGCAAGGGGTGACAATCGACACCAATGACTTTTTTTAAATTGTACGGATACCCCCTATTATTATTATTACTAATTAGTAGATTTTAAAAACATATATACTTTCTTTAGCTCTGGCCGATTCAGTTTATGGCTCCCCCACTAACATGGAGCAGCACAGCTGAATGTCTATACCTTTTGTTGAAGGGCTAAAACTACTAGTATCCAAGAGAAAATAACCAGAACAACACCCTTATACGTCGTAGATATTTGATCAGATGTCATAATTTTTTCTTCAGTCCAAGACTGGTCCCTTTCCTTTTATCTTTGCCTCTTTGTCCGAATAAGTAATACCAATTTGGTAGTAACTCATAATCTAGCTGAATTCACAGAAAACTTTCAGAACTTCCAACAAAAGCTTGCGAAACTCATAATCATCAATGTACAACCTCGAAAATGAAGCCAAAAGACATCACACACACAAAGGATGCGGTTTTCATATAACCTGAAACATACTCTGCAAAAGAAGGTATATGGTATACCTTCAAATTCGGTACTCCTCTACGGTACAAATTCACATCATAAAAGTACTACACATGCACTGTTCCCAGGAAGTAGCAGTGATAATGCCGACAGTCTAAATATGTGTACTTTATGCTTCTTGATTAAAGAGACCAGGATGATGTTTCCTGGATCGGAGACTAAGAGATAATGAAACGTTTGAGCCTATGTTCATTATCTAACCAAAAGAGAAAAGGATCCTCGTCACTGTAAGGAATTTCCAAGGTGTTGTTTATGGGGTTGGAGAGATCAGATAAACTCTCTTGTTTGACAAATTCACATCTCCGTGTGAATTTGTCAAGGTCGATAGGCTCCATTGAACATATTTCTGGCCAGCGAAACCTATGCCTCATCCATTTCGTTTCACGGAAGAGTTCTTTGGTACGTAGAATCCTGAGTGGCACACCACACGGTTGGCTCAAAATTCGTATGGCATACTTCTGCAATACTGGTACACCACCACCAAAGCGATGCCACCAAACCCCTGTATCACACGGTGTATATATAAATTAAGATATTGATTATAGCTACGTGGTGGAATTTTTAAGTTAAATGTGAAAAAAATGGTTATCAAACTCACCGGGATGTAATGTTTTCAAATTCTCCAATGCTCTCTCAGTGAAGATAGATTGAGTTTTGGCACGATACAACTGTACTTGGTCTAGGAACGAAACTCTCTCAATTTCATCAATAGAAAAGTTTCGCGCCATGTAATATATTCCTTCCTTCATCAGGGGATCCTCAATGAATTCATCACAACAAATAATTGCAGGACTTAGAAAGGATGCGGCTGCATGTAGTGGCCCGATCATACTCCGGAGCTCCCTTTGACAATAGTTTTTAATGTTGTAGAATCTTTTCGGATCATCATCATGATGCCAACATTCATCAATAGCATTACAGGCCTTGTTCACTGCTTCATACAAATACCCGAAAGCAGGAACCTTACTGATGCCCAAGCAAAGAACCTGGAAGTAAACATCAATAGTATGGACCACCTGTTTCCCTAGTTTCCAAAATTTAATGTCGGCGACGAGATCAGCTACCCACCTGGCAAGGTCTGAAGATGACGTGTCAAGTGATTGTACAATCTTTATAACATCTGCTTCAATGTCCATGATCGCGACTAGTAACCAAAGGCCTACATTGGGAAATTGATGGTCAAGCATCTCGTATTTCTTGTATTTGTCAAATATTTTCCTTACGAATTCCATGCTGAAATTTCGCAAGTATATATACACAATTCTCCCCACCAACACAAGATCAGTACTGAAACGACAATCTTGAATCTTGAAATCCAAATGCTGAAATTTCTGGGTTGCACATGTTGTGAATAATACTCGTGGATAACTCTTTTCGATCAAATGACCCTGCTCATAATCATGAGCAATAACTTGAACAATATGATGAGAGCCAATTCCGTCAATAATGCGAACCAAATGATCACGGATCAAATCCTTGGGTCCTGATGCCAGGAACAGCGTTTCTTTGGGACAATATGCAAAGACCTTTACGTCGTCGTATGCATACTTATCCATTCCATATATGATCATCAATGTACAACCTGTTTCTCTCAAAGACTCCTTGACACGCCCTTCAAACCACCAAATCTCATTTTCTTGCTCTGTCAGTTCCTTGTCTCGATCAGTATACCAATCTGGCAACGCATAATTTGGCCCGAATTCACTGACAGCTTTCACAAATTCAACAAAAGTACGGGAATCTTCCTTGAAGAACCCACTAGCAATTTGAAATTTCATGAATTTCTCGTCCACTGCTTTCTTTTTACTCTCCCTGGTGCTGCTGCAGGTTAATGTTGTGCAACTTGGGCCGTCTCCGACCACAACATTTTCATCGTCCTCGGAGATTGCAACGTTCTTGCCTTTCTTCTTGGAAGGAGCATTTCCAATTGCTTGCTGCGCTTCAGATCTTACACGGTCAGGCACTTTGAGACAGGTATCAATGTCACGACCTTTTATTCCTGAGAGATGTGACTTGATTCGTGATATCCCACCAGCAAAATCCCTGCCACAGTACTTGCACTTAAAACGGCCATCCAATTCTTCTGCATACTCCCAAAACCAATCTCTCTTTCTGCCCATAACTTACACTATAATTCTCTGGTGTTGCAAGTTTGAAATGCAAATGATGATAAATTCTGCCCACAAAATTGAATCAAAACAAGTACCACAAGAACAAAAAGAAGAACTAATTACTAAATCGAGGAAGCTGCAGAGAACTGTTAACCAGTCAACCGCAAAAGAAAGACTCATCAGATACACTCACTCCGGTTTCATTCATTCATTCACAAGAATAATTAATGAATCTACATAATCGTGTAGAATAATGAATGAATCTACAAGATCGCGTAGATATATTCCTGCAAACTTCATCATCAGATCCCGATCAACACTTTATGTAATTTGCACAAGTACCTGTAAGTGTCGTCTTATAAGTCTTCTTTTGAACTACTGCCTTTTAGGGTTGATCACAGAGTGAATTGATACCATTGATTGGAGCATGCACAGGATTGTGCATATAGGAAGGAAGTTTATTTTTTATTTTATTTTTGTCAAAACCAAATTTCATTAAACAACCAACTCTGCTACATATTGGGGAACCATTTCTAAGCACACCACCTCCCTATTTCTATTCATCCCACTTGCTAATTTAACAATTTGATCTGCTACACTATTTGCCTCTCTTGGAAGTTATATCTAGTAGATGAAGAGGTTTTATCAAGTCAACCACACATACACACCAAGAAAAAGACTCATAAAATCACAGCATACTACTAGTATGACCTAGGAATATATTATGATAATAATAATAATAATTAAACACATATACTTCATCATGTTTTATGATTTAGATTCAAGTATATGTACCTGAAAGTGGGATCATCTTCTTCTTCTTCTTGGTTTTGGGGTTTCAGAGGTTCATTATTACCTGCTTGAATTCATGACATATAGTATGGAATTGGAGGAGCAAAACAGAGTTGTGAATGTAGCAAAGTCAACAACAACAACGACCAAGACAATCACCACCCACTTGAACTAGGTGGATACTACCTCCACGCGTCTCCTCTCTTTTTTCTTCTTCTTTTCAGACTGCCCATTTGATGATCGCTTATGTTCTGTCTGTGAAAAAATCAATTTGCTGGGCCAAATTTGGAACCAGCCCAAAGAAAGATACAAACCCAAGCCCATCGTGACCAAGCCCAATAACACAGGTCCATAATCTCATATTGTATGCGTTTATGCTACCCCTCCACCTTATCTTGAGATTTCCGACTCATAGGTATGTAACATGTCTTATATGTTATATTATCTTAAACGAGCCCCTCAAACTTGGTTTGATAAGCTTCATTCAAAACTGCCCAAGCTTGGTTTCTCTTATAGTGCATATGATTCAACTTTCTTCATTCGTCACATGAATCGTGAAATCATTCGTTTGTGATCTGTATTGATCATAATTCCGGTGATGATGTTGACGATATTAATAGCCTGAAAGAGTCATTTAATTAATCTCCATTTTGAGATGAAAATCTTGGGGTCTCTACCATATGGTGTGACAACCATAACAATAATGATATTTTTGAAGCTTGAACTAAACACAACGAATTAAATTGCCAGTTTACCCGTCACCACCTCAGTGCTAGTACCATCGTCAGATCCGATTATAAATATTCATACATAATTCCATTGGTCCCGACTTTTCGAGACTTGGTTTCCAAAGTTCCTCCTATCACAACAGTTCCAGTTTTACCATAAAAAAAAAACAAAAAAAAATTTCATTTTCAGGTGAGCTCTTCTGATACATAAATCATACATGTTTTAGAGCTAATTATTATATATAGGCCTAAGAATCTAGGTCATTATTACATTTAAAAAAAAGTTACATAATCTACGAATGAGGCTTTAATGTTTGCACTCTAAATTAGGATATATTGTGCAAATGAGTGTTAACTTAAGTGATAGAGCATTTAAAAACTCTTGCATGAGGTTTTGAGTTCGAACGTAGTTGACGACAAACAGGTAAGTTTTTTTTTAAAAAATAGGATATATTGTATGTTACCCACGTTATCAAAATGGACATACAAATTTAATTTTACTTTCTGTTGTACATGACGCGATCATGTCTATTTTCAATCTTTGACGAGAAACTTCAGAATGAAGCCAATCCCATTAAGTTTATGGCAGAAGAATCATACGTGGAAGAAGAATGAATAACGGGAAGAACGGGAAAGAAGAGTCCCAATCATATCACAATTCTCTAAGCTATACACGCTGAAAGCTAGAGATCACAATTCACAACTTATAATCTGTCTTCTACCGCCCTATTTGCAAGCCGAATTATACGTGGAGAAGAAGAAAGAATACGTGAAAGCGATGGAGGTGTTGAATTGTTTTCTTATAAGAAAAAAGAACAAAGGATCTAGTTTCATGTCTAGCTTTTTGGCCATTGACAATTTTCTTCACCAATTTAATAACAATTGACAAGCCGAATTAAACGCGGAGACATCAGACAAGTATAATACAGGAGATGACCTCATGAATCTAGTTACTCTTGGAGCAAACTACGCATACCGTTCGATTTTACTCACATTTTAGCACATCAAACAAAAGTGGTATGACTGTGAAAGATCAGAAAATTATCTGTTAGAAAATTGATCTTTGTTTAGTTTGTGTGAGTGATTAGAGTGAATTCATTTTGTGTTAATAAAAATAGTGTGGAGCACAAGGTGTTCATAATTTTGTGATGGTATCGGAACAACTAAAATTTTCTCTATAAAAAACATGTCACTAGAGGGCCTGAGGCCACCAATTCAACTTCATAGGCCATGACAACATACAAAAGCTAAGAATCTTCCTCATTGTGTAAAACGTTATAACCTGCGTGACCTAAACCCCGCCTATAATGAAGTACATAAAAGATGGACCTAAATATAACAGGTAATTTCCCAGTCGAATGATACGGAGAAGGAAAAAAGTTTAATACGGTGAAAGTGACTTCCCTCCCGAATTTTTGAAGGTCTCTTGGCAGTGGCAGGTATGCCATATCATCCTTTTTTTCCACGTCCGAATTATATCCCCGTATTTTTCATTCGTCAAGGTACTTTCTCTTTGATTTTATATAGCTGTTTTCTTCCCAAGCCGTATTATACGTAGAATGAAAGTTTAATTCGTGAAAGTGATATATTCTGAATTGTTGAAGGTGGCCACCTCTCCAGGGTAGACTCTATAAATAGCCGAAACAGATGATGGTTCTTCATTCCCACTTGATAATCAAAAACACATTGAAGAAGGAGATCAAAATGCCCACTGCGGCCACCACCGGAAACAACAGGTGAGTTCACTCAACTAATTCAGCTGCTCAAGCAATCACTTTGAAGGCACTCATTTAATCCATTTCAATGAATTGTAGTGAAACAGACAGAGACACCTGGTCTTCTTCTTCCAAACAGTTTCTTGGCGTCGTCGTGCTTCTAGTTACCGTAATGATCACCCTCATCCAAGTGAAGTACCAGAGTCATGATGAATCCTCTCCTTTCAATGATACCATCAGCAGAAAAATCATGGAGTCATTTGTGGTTGTCATTTATGTCTATGCCGTGACGCTTGCAGCACAAATCATAGCGCGAGGAAGTTGCGGAAAGATGTTTGGGGAAATGAGTTTCTTCTGTGGAGCTCTAGCCTCAATCTTACTGGTGCTACTTCTCTTCCCACCATTTGGTTTGTTTCTAATCACACTCTGGGGAGTTTCTGCTTTCATCTGGTTTCTACATATAGGTATTATTCCTTTTGTGAGAAGGATGTATGGCGAATTGGATTATAAGACATTGTGGGATAAATTCTGGAGCATCATCTCCTGCTATGGTCATAACTCAGCAGACCAACATCAGCAGTTGCCAGTATAAGAAAAGTTTGTCATTCTTTTTGTAATCACAACATATATAGGAGTAGTACTTAGAGGTACTATTGTAGTGATTTCCTAATTTCAAAGTGTTTTTTTTGTTTGTTTGTTTGTTTGTACTAGCTCTGTGATTTCCATTTTTAAAAGGGTGTTGTCCATCAATATAATATCATGAAATGATGTAATCAGCTGCTCCCTTTTAGCTCTCTGTTTAACTGCAGAATGCTTCCATTCCTACTCTGTTTTTTTTTTTTTTTTTTTTTTTTTTTTAAATTTTTTTTTAACAAGTTTTATTAATTTTTCCACTCCAAATGAAGTTTGGCCATAGATTTTCATTCTCTGTCAGTCCAAAATCTCTTATTTTTCTTCTTCAATTCTTGAAGATGAAGTTGGCTAGTAGATCCCCTTCTCACTCTGAAAAAGACCATTGGCTTCAGGAATGCTTCTGATTGATTTGTTTAAGACAAGAATCAGGGGCGGAGCCAGGTATTCGAAACATCTGGGACACTCTTACACGGTATTCAAATTATCTAGGGCACTATTATAATTTTAGCAAGGGTACTATTGTAATTTTTTATAATTCAAAAGGTAAAATTGTAGTTTTTAAATTTTTTGGATAGGACACGTGCCTAACCGTGCCGCAGACTGGCTCCGCCCCTGACAAGAATCCATGTTTACCTTTGACACTCCACAACAACTCGAGAAGGAAACTCAAAAAAGCAAACATTCCCAAGGATCCCCGACCTAAACTATGCATGGAAAGAATAACAATGATATGGAATACTTCATCCCTTCCACTTCTCTCTTCTGCGACATTGCAGACACAAATTTCAATAAATAAAACTTGTCTTTGACAATTCTACCATTTTCTTTCACCTAAATCTCCCGTCCCTTTCAGCGAAGAAAGCTCTAAAGACGTTAACTGAACGCGAGTTAGTACTTTCTTCGATTTGCTTTTCCAATCCTCGCCTTTCCTCCTAGTCGAATTATACGGGGGACAGAGTTTAATACGGTGAAAGTGACCTTCCAAATTATATCACGTAGTTAGTCATCACTACAGTATGTCCGAACAAATTCAAACAGAGGGCCTAGTAAGTGAGGAAACACACATGTTGATGAAGAAAGCTAAAGATGTGAACTGACCGCGAGTGAGTGCTCTCTTGGATTTGCCTTCCCTATCCCCGTCTTTTTCCCCTAGTCCCTCACTTGGATTTGCCTTTCCTATCCCCGTCTTTTTCCCCTAGTCCCTCACTTGGATTTGCCTTTCATATCCCCGTCTTTGACCCCTAGCCGAATTATACGGAGGACAGAGTTTAATACGGCAAAAATGACCTTCTAAATTATAGCAATAAATGTATCACAATTGACAACTAAAGTATTTTTTCTTGAATGTAACCCTAGATGAGTCCATCCATATGCCATGTCGTGTCCATTCAGGTCAAGCTTTTGACGAGGCTTATTTGAGAGCCTATTTAAGCGATGGGTGTATTCGCTAAATAGATGAGCTTGTGGAGGAAGAACCTTTTTTATTGGTTTCCCAACCGGTCCGGGGCTCCGCCCCGTAATCCGGTCCGACCCGGGTCGCATGCAGGAAGAACATTTTCTTATTAGTATAAAATAACTTGATTGAGATAAGTATATTCTGCTGAAATCAATATCCATATTGATATTAAAGGGTTATTAATAATTTAATAATAACTTGAGACGTGTGAGGCTTGTTTATTGAAAAAAATGACAAAGTCTTCTTTCAATAAGAAAAGTGAGAGGACTAGCTGAGCAATTGACACTAGTGCATACTGATGTGTGTCGGCCATTTGTCACGCTTGTCAGGGGTGGTTATGTCTATTTCATTACATTTACTGATGATTTCAGTACATATGGATTTGTATACCTTATGAAGGCCAAATCCGAATCCTTTGAAAAATTCAAAGAATTCAAAAATGAAGTAGAGAAGCAACTTGGCAAGAGTATTAAGGCTCTATGATCGGATCGTGGAGGAGAATACATGAACCAAGAGTTTGAAGACTATCTTAGACAGTGTGAGATAATATCCCAATTTACTCCACCCGGAACGCCACAATGGAATGGCGTGTCCGAGAGGAGGAATCGAACACTGTTGGACACGGTTCGATCTATGATGTGTCAAACTGATCTTCCATTATCCTTTTGGGGCTACGCTTTATTGTATGGAGCTTTCACTATTAACCGTGTTTCATCTGAATCGGTCATGAAGACACCACATGAGATGTGGAGTGGGAGGCGTCTCACAATGTGGTTCATGAAGATTTGGGGCTCCGATGTCTATGTAAAACGTTTACAATCAGACAAACTCGGGCCTAAGTCGGATAAGTGTAAGTTTGTGGGATACCCTAAGGAAAGTAAAGGGTATTACTTCTACAATCTAACTGAGAACAAAGTGTTTGTTGCACGGTCCGGCGTGTTTCTAGAAAGAGAATTTGTCTCTAAAGAAGCAAGTGCTACGTAGAACTTGAAGAGGTTCAAGAACCACAAACTAATGATATTCTACTATGGAACATGAACAGGAACCACAAAATGTTGTGGAGGAATCTGTTCAAGTAACACAAGAGCTTCGTAGGTCCAGTAGAATGTGCCAGGATCCAGAGAGGTATGGACTTCTCGTGACTGGAGACACGTTGCTCATAGATGATGAGCCTACTATCTATGGAGAGGCCATGAAAGGGCCTGACTCTCATAAGTGGAGCAAGGCCATGGAATCGGAGATGGAATCCATGTATACCAACATAGTATGAACTTTGGTGGAACCACCCCAAGGGGCGCGACCCATAGGGTACAAGTGGGTCTTCAAGAAGAAGGCCGACATGGATGGTAATGTGATTACCTACAAGGGTCGATTGGTTGCAAAAGGATTCAGACAGATTCATGGTATAGACTATGATGAAACCTTTTCACCAGTCGCAATGACCAAATCCATCAGAATCCTACTTGCTGTTGCAGCTTACTACGACTATGAGATTTAGCAGATGGATGTCAAAACATCGTTTCTGTATAGAAACCTCCTCGAGAATGTGTATATGACACAACAAGAGGGTTTGTGGATCCAGAGCATGAAAATAAAGTCTGTAAGCTACAACGACCCATTTATGGATTAAAGCAAGCTTCTAGGAGTTGGAATCGACGTTTTGATGAAACAGTCAAAGAGTTTAACTTCATCAAAAACGAAGATGAATCTTGTGTCTACAAGAAGGTTAGTGGAAGCTCTGTTTCTTTTCTGGTCTTGTATGTGAATGACATACTACTCATTGGAAACAATATTCCCATGCTGCAATATGTGAAAGATTGGCTTGGAAAGTTTTTCTCAATGAAGGACTTAGAGGAAGCAGGTTATATACTTGGTATCAAGATCTATAGAGATATATCATGGAAGCTTCTAGACCTAAGTCAAAGTACATATATAGACAAAGTGTTGAATCGGTTCAACATGCAAGATTCCAAGAAGGGATTCTTGCCCAGGTCGCATGGAATCACTCTTTCGAAGAGTGATTGTCCTTCCAGTGAGATTGAGAAGGAACGCATGAGTAGGATACCATATGCATCGGCATAGGATCCATCATGTACGCCATGTTATGTACCAGACCAGATGTGTCATACGCGTTAAGTATGACAAGCAGATATCAGTCTAATCCGGGTGAAATTCACTGGATAGCGATTAAGAACATCCTAAAGTACTTGAGAAGAACTAAGGGTGCGTTCTTAATCTATGGAGGGTAGGAAGAGTTGTGTGTAAGGAGTTACACGGATGGAAGCTTCCAAACCGACAGATATGATTTCAGATCGCTATCGAGATTCGTGTATTGCCTGAAAAGAGGAGCTGTGAGCTGGAAGAGTTCCAAGCAAGAGATGGTTGCATATTCTACAACTGAGGCTGAGTACATTGTTGCGAGCGCCGCAACAAAGGAAGATATTTGGATTAGGAAGTTCATTACTGAACTTGGTGTCGTTCCTAATATTTTGGATCCAATAGAGTTGTATTGTGGCAGATCGCACAATCAAAGGAACCCATGTCACACCAGAAATCCAAACACGTACTCAGAAAGTTCCATCTTATTCGAGATATCATCGATAGAGGAGATGTGAAGATATGGAAGATTCATACATATGAGAATCTGTCAGATCCGCTTACTAAGCCGCTTGTTCAGCGCAAGCATGAAGGGCACACTAGGTCTATGAGCATATGAGATGCGCCAGATTGACTCTAGTGCAAGTGGGAGACTGTTGGAATAGGTGCCCTAGAGGCAATCCTTTTAGTATAAATAGTGTTTTTGGCTATAAATATTCATTGTATTATTTATGCGGATATATAATATAATGAAGTCCTTAGATTACAAATATATTGTTTATCTTAAATATCCATAGTCAATTATATTTATTAACAGGACGATCAACTATAAACTAGTATGGGGTGGATTGATATGGAGATATCACGATCCAACACATGGGTATGCATTAGGAGTAATAGCATACTGGATTGACCCTTAACGAGAAGGCTACATACAGGTTATGTAAAGTCACAAGTGCTCCTCGTAGTGACAACGATATTGTCATCCTTAGACTTAAAGTCACTAGATCCTCTAGTTGTGGAATATTGTGTTTTGACATCCTCAAACACTACACGGTAACTGGGTAGTAATAAAGGCGTTCGTCGGATACAATAAGGAAGCAATCTCAAAGATGGTAGTGACGTAGATATAATTTGTCTCTCCCACATAACGGGAGAAAATATTCACGGCCACTCGAGGGATGGTGCTCATAGAATGTCTGGCCAGACTCAGATAAATAAATATGGGATATTGATGTTATCTTCATGGATGAGACTATTCTCAGGGTCGAGAAACTACTGATTGGATATACGAGTGTGACTTGTATGTCTCGTGTCCAATCCGGATATTGAGACAAAGGGATGAGACAATACTTGCACAAGGTACGTCGGATGACTATTTATATTAGTTGGGTAGCATGGATGTCTTGCTAGAGGTCGCTCCATGTTAGTAAATAGTTACTACCAACTAAGTGAAAACCTATGGGGTCACACTCCCTATGGATTTTACCGGACTAGGGAAGTAATTAAAATGATTAATTAATAAGAATGATCAATACGCAACTACGTGCAAACTTAGTAGGACTAATTTGCAAGATGGACTAATTCGTACATGAGTAGGATTAGGATAGGGGATTTTATGCAGTCAACAAGGAGTTATTGGACTATATAAAGGCACTCCTAGCTTCCTTCCCACAACTAATGCTCATAATACATTGAGCGGGAGAGAAAAGCAAGGAGAGTGAGCAAATCCCAAAGGAGGCCGAACCCCCTCGGGACCGCCCCCTACCTCGTCGGCCACAAGAGGTGTCGCCCACCTCTTTAGCTTCGTTTTGCGTGATTGTGATCTTTTTATTCTTCCTTAAATCCTAGTTAGCACAAATGCTTGAAAAATCCGGGTTCTGACCTAGTAGTGGACTATCCATAGAGACGTGAACACAATTTCACGTGAGAAGTCGTCAAAGGAGATTCTAAAGGTATTTTGATACTAATCCATTACTATCGTTATGTAGTCTCTTCCTGTGATCCTTGGAGGGTCTTGAACGGATTAATTTATGTTTATTCCGTTGCGTATCTGCTACCAAAAACCCTACATTAAGTGTAGTGATTTTCGTCAGATACTGATAATTCTAATGTATATTGCGCGAGGTGTACTGAAAATGTTTTAGTTGTATGCCTGTACGTATTCATATGCAACTTCTTCTTTAATAAATGGACAAACTAATGGACAAACATGAAATTACTTCATACAGAATAAGAAGATCCGAAATATCTGCTCGCAATCCTCCAAAATAAAACTTCGTCTTTTTCACCATAGTCATCATAAACGGGTGGATTGTAACACCCCCTTATTACCAGCTCGGGAGAGACCGGGAGGGTGCTACTCATAAAGAAATGGCGGAAATCGTGAACAAAACATTTCATACTGAAATATATACAACTGATGATTGTCTTCAACATGAAACATACTATTACACAAGACGAGATTAGTCTACTTTTAAACAAGACACGATTATGCTAAGAGTTATCTTAATCAAAGTACTAATAGATACTAGGTGAGTCCATGATCCCCTTACGCCAATCTCCCAGCTCCTACGTCTGCGGGGGAATGAAAACAAAGACCGCAGTTTTTCGAAAGTCAGCATGAAATACTGAGTGAGATACACCTTAGCATGTAAAACAGGAAGATGAGAAACATCACAGTGTTGCGTGTTTAATAAAAATTGAGGAATAACATAGTATGAGTAAAAGTGACCCAAAATCAAAGTTTGTAGCGTCATAAACAACAGTATTAGCCAATTTACGATTGGAAATATCCAGCTTCAAACATTTCCAATTAAATCCTTCACAAGTGCCAGTTTTCAAATAGAATAAGAATCCAACTATCAGTTTCCACATATAGAATCAAGGAGCCAATTATTAAGCACAGTACCGGAAGCAGTAATGGTCAACAAAGGACCTCCTTAATGGTCAACAAAGGACCTCCCAACTGCCAGACTAGACCTTAAGTGTTGCAACACCCCCTTAAGAAGCAAAAGGCCAGAAGGGTGAGTACTAGCTGGGACTCTAGCCAACAAGGCGAAGAGCCATGGCCTACAAAGGGCCTCCCAAATAATAATGATCAACAAAGGACCTCCCAAATAGTAACAAAGTCCGGTACATGCGATTTCACTTTACGTTATTTACGTGTTATTATTATCGTTTGACAGTTCCAAAGCAACCATTTCGAAACGTAACCAATAACAAGTAAAACATGTGTATCACAAAATACATTTTGAGACGTATAATAAAATCATGTTATGACACGAAGGAAGCTAGGCTAGCTAGACTAAGCATGTAAAACTCACCCGATGTTAACTCAACAGTTAGTACGTAGGATGGTCGACAAAGCCTATGTCCACAAATGCGTCGCCTAGAATTTATCAATAATCTAGTCACAAAGGTAGTACATCTAAACAAATAATGCACTAATTCTATGAGTTATCAGCTAGGATGAAGTGTTAAATTCAATCCTCACAATCTCTTGAAATAATAAATTTAATAAGAGATATTATTTAATTAGACTTGGCTTTATCTCAACAGAAGAAGACATTAGCTTTTCATTTATATAAATATGATTATTTAGGAAAATAAAGCGGCTATTAATTAATACTTCAAATTATTGTTAAAGTGAACAAGTATTATTTGGAAACTAATTATTATTTTAATAAAGAATACTAAGTATCAAATGCATAGAAATTATATAATTGTAAAAGCGGTACATTTAGCTAAATAAATCATTTGTTAATATTCTCCAATTTATAACTAATTCATTCTATTTCAAGAAAATAATATTTCACTTTAACAAATTCACTTTTTGGTAAGGAGATTATTATATTCTCATAATTATTTGTAAACTTACTATTTGTTAAAATAAAAGTGACATTTAGTTAATAATGAAGATTATTATTTATCGATTACATAAAAAATGAAATTTTTATTTATTTATTTTCAAGAAATCGATTGTAATATTTAATTATAACAAATTTACATTTAAATTTTTATCTTTATTACAAACATACATATATATATTGCTTATTTACTTAGAATAGCTAAATAGTTAATATTAGATGATAATAACAACAAAACTAAAACTATATCATATATATAGAAAATGCAGTTAAGTAAAAGACAAGAGGCACCCCTAAGTTTCTGAAAAGGCAAAACAACCCCCCAACTGAACACCCACGGTTTACACCATACACACCCAACCCAACCAATTCGATTAATGGATTTAAGCAACCAATACCCAATTTTGATAATCAAAACAGACTTGTAGGAGGATTTAGAGTGTACCCAGTCCAAGAACGACGAAAATCGGTCGAAAAACGACTTGGGTCGAGCTTCCCGCCGGTGGCGCTCGCGGTGGTGTTCGACGGCGGTATTCCGCGACCTTCTGGGCAAAATTGCAGAGCTAGGCGTGCTCCTTGGATCTCCAGGAGTCGATCAGGGAAGGTTTGGAGGGGTGGGTCGCCTTGTTTAAGCTCCGGCGAATTCCTCGCCGGAATTAATGGAGGTTGGTGGTTCAGTGGTGGCGTTGGGCAGCAGATTTGGCTCTATTTCTACCGGGTTTTTGCTCGTCGGGGGAGGGGATTAGAGGGAGAGAAGAGCAGAGGGGTTGAGAGGTAGAGATGGGGCAGTGGTGGTGGCGGTCGTGCCTCGTCGGGGAGAGCAGCGGCTTCACCGCCGCCGCTGCTCCTGCTTCTGTTCGCCGGACAGAACAGAGGAGGGGAGAGAGAGAGAGAGAGAGAGAGATACGGAGGGGTAGGGAGAGATGAGGGAGAGAGAGTGTGGTGGCTGTGATGGTGAAGGCTGTGTTGATGGTGGTGGTACGCTGATGGTGGTGGCTGGACGAAGGTGAAGAAGATGATGAAGTTTAAATAGAGGAAGGAGAGTTGTCTTGTTTTTTGAGAAAACCCAGTAGTATTGCCGTGTGATTGGGAGAAGCTTATCCTTCCTTTTTTTATTATTTTTATTTTTGTAATATTTAATTACCTTTAACTAATTTATCCATTTGGTCTAGAGTCTCTTCAAACTACAACTACAACTCCTCCCTAATTTACTAGTTTATATTTCTATAAAACTACAAATACCTCCCCGTTTGACAGATATTTAACTAAACTTAACAAAAAAATTAACAATTACTCCTATAAGGACCACGAGGTATTACATGGATTATTTTAATCCACATCACAACCGCTTGGAGATGAAAGAGTCACTAAATATTACATCATACGAAATATTTTTGACTTGCTCTCCAACTAGTTCTTCTTTTTCTTTAAATAAATCAAAAAGTTTTATCGGTTTGTGACATACTGCCTCTGTTGATCCAGAGTCTTTTCAGATCCTGAGTCTGCCTCTACAAATCCCGAGTTCGCCTCTTCAAATCACGTATCATCATAACGTATTGGATGTTGCATGCCCGTAAGAGAGCTTCCTAGTCCAGAACCCGCCTGCGGCCATGAGGACGTCCATGCACCGTTATTGATGACGATCTTCTTACCATGGAGCTCTGGGCTCTGTACCAACTGGCGCCGAATGGAGTCGGGCTTCATCGTGAAGTAGAAATAAAATCCAAATGGGAGGAAAAGCCCATGAGAAAACTTCGTATTTGTTCTGGAGAAAGTATCAATGGGAAATAAACTATGAAAACATGTCCACAACCTAGACTTAAGCCGAAAATATGATATTCCTAATACGAACATGCCCATGTTTGAAGACATTGAGGTACATGTTAGCACATCGATAGGTTATCATAAATCCCAGCCTAGTGTTGGGCGTCCAAGGTATTAAGATGATTATGTAACTAAATAGTTTAATTGATTGTAATGGGTATTTGAGCGTGTTATAAGCTCCGTCCGAGTTTTCTGTGCAGTTCTTTCCGGGGCGTATGGTTGAACGGCACAGGGTCTAGAATTTCTCCTATATTTAAGTCAATTATTGTTTTTTAGATAAGGACAACAAATATTATCCTGAATTTCTCCTATATTTTTCCTCTCTTCTCCCTCACGGGTCTCTTCTTCTCCGAAAGCTCACTGGTACCGCCTTGGTAAAAATTGGTGCCTTCATTGACGATACGTAGCTCAGCTAGCCATGCGCCGCCTCCTCGTATGGACTCTAACAGCCCAAATCGACCGCCAACACCAAACCCTAGAACGGGTGCGGCACACCGCTATTTTCAGACCGGTTAGATCACCTCCAGGGGCTCCGTTACCCTTACCTGCGAACTCCACATTCGCTACAATGGCCGCCTCACCGCACAGGAAATCGCGGCTTCTCCCTACTCCAACAACGAAATCGTGTGATGCTTACACAAGATCCAAAAGGACCTAGCAAAACAGCGAGCAAGTATGGCTGTCTGGACACGCGTTCTAGCGCTGTACTGCTGCCCCCGACACTGCCGAGCTTCCACATGAGATTAAAATATCTAAAATATGAATCAATAGCTCCATGTAATATTGAGTTCTTCCAATTTAAATTCAAGGGATTATTATTATTAAGTCAGTAAGTTAGAAAATATTTATTAAGAAGTCAGTAAAACTTTAATAATTATGGTTAAGTGCAGTTGATAACATTTAATTAGCAATGAGTCAAAAACATAAAATTGAACCACTTTAATTACGTTTATATCCATCAGACATTACTACCTAACTTATAGTATTTAATTAGCAATGAGTCAAAAACATAAAATTGAACCACTTTAATTACGTTTATATCCATCAGACATTACTACCTAACTTATAGTAGTACTCCATTTATTCAGAACGGCAATTCAACACCTCCCACGTTCGTCAAACTACGGCAAACCCTAGCTCTGTTCAACAACAAAAGTTCTTCGTCCTACGAGGAAGAACTTGATTCTCGTTGTAAATCGCACCAAAACTACAAACTATTACAGGGATCATGCAACCGTGGCGGGCAAAAGTTGGTTCTTGTCACTTTTTTCCCTTTCATCGTGCGACCGTATGAAGCATTTAACAGTTGAAGGATCAATTGTGCAACCCAGATCCTGAAAGAGGGAACGAAGGTGGGTATTGTTGAAGATTACTCCAACTCACATTATCAACATATAGAAGAAACTGGTCTAAACTCTGATCAAAACAATTTGAGTATCAAGCGACAAAGCTGATCAAAACAAAATTTTATAATGAATACCTACTCCCCTTGAATAGAAAAGAAAATAAAAATAACACAAGTGAGTCTCATTTTCGATGAATTTAAACTCCATTCGGGAGATGAAGATTACTACAACTCACATTATAGACATATCTTTTTTTAGAAATTATCATCATAAATTAAATGATGGGTAAATGTGTATTTTCAATTTCATACATCTAATGAGGGGCATATTAGTCATTCAATGTACTTTTTCTTCCATTTTTGACTCATGGCTAATTAAATGTTATCAATTGCACTTAAGAAGCTGCCCATCTTCTCGGCCTCTTCAACGACCACGTGGTGGTTCATCTGCCACGTAAATGGAACTCTCTAGCATATAGGGTTGCCAAATATGGACTCTCACTTGGGCTCAATTGCTCACAGACTTGGGTTGGGTCACCACCTGCCTGGGCCATTGATATTCTGTTTTCTGATGTAACGGGCCGTTTTAAAGCCCCATTTGCTTAATCCAGTGGATTTCTCTAAAAAAAATAAAAAAAAAATAGTTTTTAAGTTACTGACTTAATAATAATAATCCCTAAATTCAAACAACAAATTAACTTTTAAATTAGGCAATAATATGTAAAAAAAAAAATGTTGCACAACATTAATTTTTTTCCGAAGGAAATGAAAAAGCAACCTCGTTTTCATGGAGGCAACATAGTACAATGATTTGTTTAAATGATTTGTTTGAACGTCACTAAATTGATTTTCTTTTTTGGTTTCCCAACCGGTTCCGGGGCTTTGCCCGGTAATCCGGTCCAACCCGGGTCGCATGTCTGGGTATGGCAGGTGAGTCTCCCAGTGAAAATTTTCTGCATACACAATGACTCGAACCCAAGACCTGCTTAAACGGAACCAAGTTGCGTGGAAATACAGACAAATGAAGTCGCCTAGGGCCTCATAAAAACTAGAGACGTTCCCGGATGCTCCTCAATTTTTCAGGGAAGACCCCGTAGGATGGATTTTCATGATTCATAAGTGTTTCGACTATTTTCAAACCAGCGATAATGAAAGGTTTCAGTTTGTTTCGATTATGATTGATCACCCGCCTCTGAATGGTTCCGCTACTACCAAACTAATTACGGCTCGTCAACTTGGATGGCTTTCTGTGCACGGTCAAACAGCATTTCGACCCAGATCACTACGAAGATTACTTCGGGTTACTCGCCAAACTACAGCAACCCACCACCGTCCTGGCCTATCAAACAAAATTTGAAACATTGCTGAATAAAATATCAGGTGCCGATGAAGCTATACTCATCTCGCTCTTTCGGTCTGGTTTTAAGCAGCCGCTGAAACGAGAAATTGAACTGCGTAATCCACCAACATTGGCCGCCACTTTCACTTTGGCTCGAGAATTAGCTGCATCGCAGCAAGAGCTTCTTCAAGAATACACACCTACACCGAATTGACAATAGGCCGCTCAACCACCTGCGAAGCTAGTACCACGCCCAAAACCGCCTCATCACAGGCCCCTCTGCTCGAAGAGACGACAGGGTTACCGATTGTGCGCCTAACCAGGGAACAACACGACGACCGGTTTAGGAAAGGGTTATGTTGGAAGTGTGGTGAGAAGTTCGTTTTTGAACATCAGTGCGAACCCAAGTTTCTTTTGTTGGGTGTGGATGACGACGATACATAGAGCCCAACTCCGCTCTCTGATGACGAGGGGGACATCACTACAAGAGCTCTTTCTAGCCTGCATACCCTCTCAGGTAATCTTATCCTTTTTTCTCATTAAAACTAGTTGGCGCTATTGCAGAGAGACCCCTGCAAGTACTTTTCCATAACAAGAGTACCCACAACTTCATTCACCTGTCTACAGTCGAATATCTTAGTCTAGTTTTGCATCATGTCTCACTGTTCCGGGTATATGTTGGCAATGGCGAGTCCCTGCGTTGCTCTTATTGTTGCCCGAAGACCCCTCTGTCACTGCAGGGCCATATTTTTTAGATTGATCTTCATGTGCTTCCGTTCATGTCTTAGACATTGTTTTGGGTATCTACTAGCTTTAGACACCCAGAAAAGTGATCAATGATTATGCAACGATGACGATGGAGTTTGTGTGGAATAACCAGCAGATCACTCTTAGGGAGACGCTTCCACACCGCTTAAAATTCTTACAACCGTCTCTCAACCCTCATACTGCATGAGCCGGACATCGAGTTCTATGAGATTCTATCTATTCCTCTACAAACACACTCGACGATTGCGGAGCAGGTGGCCTTCCCGGCTGATTTACCACCCATCATCTCGGTTCTGTAGCACAATAGTCAGGTTTTTTCACTGCCGACTGCACTACCCCCTCCACGTATGCGAAATCATCGGATTCACTTGATACTAGGGACAAAGCCGATTAATTTTCAGCCTTATCGCTATCCGTATTTCCAGAAGAGTGAGATTGAGCAGCAGGTCCGTAACATGTTTCAACATGGTATTATTCAGCCAAGCTGCATTACGTTTTCTTCCTTGGTGTTGCTAGTTCGCAAGAAGGACTGACACTTTTTGGTTTTGCGTGGATGACAAGCACTAAACACGGTTGTTGTTCCTAATCAATTTCTAATCCCGATAGCTGACGAGATCTTTGATGAGTTGGGGGCCGCGTGTTTCTTTACGAATGTTGATTTGCGTTCCTGATACCATCACATTCACATGCAGCTTGATGATATTTCGAAGACCGCCTTTTGTACTCATGACGTTCATTACGAGCTTTTGGTGATGCCTTTTGGCCTCACTAACGCACCATCTACTTTTCAGCCTGTGATGAACCACATATTTTCAGCCATTTATGCGCTTATTCGTGATAGTTTTCTTTGATGATATTTTGTGTACATCACAACTCTTGATGCTCACGTATCCCATTGAGCAAGTGTTGATGTGGATCATCACTCGGGGCTCCAGTGAATAAGCATTCATCCCTAACCATGTTGATCAACGGTTGGTGAATTTCGAAATGGGCTGCATTAATCTGAGGTCTGACGATGGTGAGCTGATATCCCTCCGGCGTAGTCCTGAAATAGTCCACCAAAGGACGCTCATCCTCCTCAGCATTGTTAACTTGCTCTACCACATTCCGACCGTTGTTGTTCCGATTATTGCCCCCATTATTCCCATTGCCACCGTTATTTCTGCCAACTACCTCCGCACCAGAAAGTTGTTGTGGATTCGGAGGGTTCATGCAATCAATCATCGCCTGCATCTCAGCCATTTGAGCCCTAAGTTGCTCAGATTCTGCGGCTCTGTTTGCAGCCTCCTCTACATCAGCTGCTCTAGCTGCTTCCGCATCTTGCACACTTTTGCGGATTCTCTCAAACTCAGCTCTCGTTTCATCATCCATAGTGACTGAGCTTGAATTCCTCTTGTCTCTACGCTGTGCCTTTAATAAGGATTCCGGGTCTTCAAACGTTGGATACAAAGGCTCGTCTCTCGAACGGGTCATGCACCGTGTAAATCAACCTGAAAACACAAACCACGCAAAACGTAGGTGAGTCACGGATATAAACAATAAATAAAAATCCCTAAGGCTAGGAATTATAACTAATTTAGCCGAAGTCCCCGGCAACGGCGCCAAAAACTTGACACGCTCCAACTGCAAGTGTACAGCTGTCGTGTGTAGTAATAAACCGGAAATCCGGGCTATCGAACCCAAGGGACTTTGTTTAAATTAATTATTATTCTACACCTTATGTGGGTACGTCGCAAGTTGTGTTTTGTTCTAATTCTAATAAAATAAAAACGCAATATTCTCAATTAACCGAGTGAAATAGTTCACGATTAATAAAGAATGAATTTTAGGGTTTTTGTAATATAAGGGAAAAACACCGGGAATTCTCTAGGTTCACTAGGTTGAGCTAAATTTATGTTTTGACTTGTAAAACAACCACGTGTCTTTCACTATCAATCAAGCAATATTAAACTTACCGAGTTACCAAGTAAGTTTACTATACTTTAAACCAAAACAAACCGAGTTACCAAGTCTATTCTAGCTTTAAGCATGCATTCAAACCATAATTCTACTTTAACGATCCTAGTTAACGATGTCGAGTTACCAAACATTGATTCGACTAGGTGGATTATTCAATTTACCGACTAATTCTCACGGAGTTACCACGTGAAAACTAATTAAGTTTATCTCTACGTTAGCTACTCGCAAAGATAATATGATCACAAACGTAAATAATCCATAATAATGAATAAACACGTGAGATTAAGCTAAAACATGAATCACAATCATCAAAACATATTATTTAGATCAAACCCTAGCTACACCAAATGAGAATTCCCAGCAAATAACGTTTAGCTACTCATATTCATACTCAAAACGACACGTCTCATGAGTTTAAACATAAAAATCAAGAAAAGAGAAGAGTTGAGAATCCAAACGCATGATCCAAAGCTCCTATGCTCTCCCAATAGCTTATTGATCTCCAAAAGATGTTCCTAACGTCAAAAACTACTGAAAAAGTCGACCTAGCACACTTAAATATGTTTCTATAATTATATGACAAAATTTATGATAATTGCAAAAAGACCCCGGACGAATTTAGCTTTCTGGGCAATCTCTTCGTGCGAAGAGAATCTTCACTCTGTCTGAATTCTTCCTGCAAAAGTCTTCCCACTTTGAGACAGCATCATGTCACACGAAGAGAAATGAAATTTTGGCTAAGTACTCTCTTCGTGCGAAGACCTTTTCTCTTCGTGCGAAGAGATTCTGCCTTAGCTTTTTTTTCTGGCTCTTTCCGTTGAGTTTTCCTTGCTTTCTTTGTTTCCGAAGCTCGTTTCTTCACCACCTTTGATCCTCGCGTCCTATTTCCTGCCAACCACAACACGAAACACGAACCCGCGATCATATCACAATAAAAGCAACAAAATATGCGAGAAACACCCGGATTTAACGATGAACGCTCAAAAACTCAAATTTCACAATTTTAGCATAAAACGCTCAAAGACAATAAAATTCTCCATGATAAGCACGCAAAACATAGCAAAAATAAGGAATAACATAACTTCAAAACGGAGTTATCACGACGCTGGCAGAAGTGGCGCTAGCTATTGACTGGATAACGGTGGCAGTGGCGATGTAATTATTTCTAAAAAAAAAAACACAATTGAAAAGTAACAAAATAGAAGCACTAGCTGTGGAATTAAGAAAACACATGTTTGGTGTCATCGAATTATTTTAGCACTGGGTTTTACAGCTCCATGTCACAAATTATTTTTCGTTAAGCTAACGAAGTGTTATTTTACAGTGGATTATCTGGGCAATATTATTTCTGCGGGAGACTTATAGCCAGGTCCTCAAAATTGGACGTAATGGTTTCTTGGCCTACTCCTACTATTTTTAAGTTGATAAGCGGCTTTCTGGGATTGGTCGGGTACAATTGTCGCTTTCTTCGCGGTTATGCAATGTTAGCGGCGTGTCTCACGGATCTACTAAAGTGGGATGGGTTCTCTTGGACTAAGGATACAGATAAGAGTTTTTAATTGCTTAAACAGACTATGACACGCGCTCCAGTACTAAAGCTGCAATATTTTTCCTATGTATTTGTACTCGTGACAGAGTCCTCGAACAAGGGGTTAGGAGGCGTATTGTTACATAATGGTCATCTCCTTGCCTTTTTCAGCAAGAAATTGAGTCCACGTCGACAGCTGTCCTCCACCTATCATAAGGAGCTCTACACCACTGTTGAAATTGTACAAAAGTGGCGTCAGTATCTGCACGGCCGTGAGGTTGTAATCCGCAGTGGTGAACGCAGCCTCGAGGATCCTTTATCACAAGTTATTCAGACACAAGATCAACAATTCTACATTAGGAAGTTTTTGGGCTTCAAGTTTCGGATCAAGTATAAGACAAGCGCTTCGAACAAGGTAGCTGACGCGTAATCACGACGTGAGGACGACCCATCCACTTCTTCCGAGTTGGCAATTCTAGTGCAGCCACTACTGGAACTCCTGGACCGCATTCGTCATGACAAGGCAACTTGTGCGGATCATTTAGCTTTGCGCTCTGCACTTACATGAGGTACACCACCGCTATATTTTTCGTTCCTGGAAGGCAATCTTTAAGATAAGTATCGGATATGTATCAGCATTGACTCTGCCTAGCGTGATGAGTTGTTGGCCTAATTTCATAGCTCCCCCACCGCGGGCCATCCGATTATAGACCATACTTTTCACCCCCTTGCCGCTACTTTCTATTGACCGCGTATGCTTATCGACGTTCAGCACTTTGTTACTTCTTGCTACACGTGTCATACAAAGTATTCCACATAGAAATTGGGTGGCTTGTTACCTCCTCTTTCTATATCCGAACGGGTCAGGGAAGATGTGCCTGTGGATTTTATCACAGGGTTGCCTTCGTCCATGGGAAATTGCTTGATTATGGTAGTAATGGATTGCCTTACTAAGTGTGTGAATTTTGATCCCTTCATACTGATTTCGACGCGCCACGGGTGGCACGTCTGTTTATTAAGGTTGCCGTCAAACATCATGGATTTCAGGCTACACTAGTCTACTCTTCAAGCTTAGTGGCACTTCTCTAAAGTATAGTATTGCATACCACGCACAGTCAGATGGCCAGACCAAGGTAATCAATCGAGAAATGAAACAATATATGCATGCCTTAACACATGAGCGCCCCACACGTTGGGCTCAGTATTTTTCCTGGGCCGAGTTGTCTTTGAATTGCAGCCATAATGACAACATCAACATGTCTCCGTTGCATTCCCTCTACGGTCGTGATCTCCCTCTGCTGTGATTCGGTCTCCTACAGTTCCCGACCTACTGACGGAACGCCATGTTGTACTTCAGAATCTGAAAGGCCATCATGCCAAAATGCAGCAACGGATGCGTGATCAAGCCAATAAACATCGTCGGTGCATTTCCTTCAACGTGGGAGATTTGGTGCGACTGCGTCTTCAACCGTATCGTCAGCATTCGGTAGCGCGCCCTCTTTCTGACTAGTTGGCTCTTCGCTATTATGGTCCATCCGAATTCTTCGAGCGAATTGGAGCGGTCACGTAACGTCTTTTCCTAACCGAGGCGAGTCACATCCATGATGTCTTCCACGTCTCCCTCTTGCGCCCGTACATGCCTAATGTTTCCGCACCACCTCGGGGTAAGTTACCCGAACAATTTTTGCGTGGTCGTCCCCTTTTGGTTCCCCTTCGTGCCACTTAGAGATGAACGATTTTGGTTGATGGCCAGCCTCAGGCCCAATGGTTGGTGCAGCAGTCTGATGGGTCGTTTGATACTTGGGAGCCGATGACTGAGTTTACGCGGCAGTTTCCGGAATATACACCTTGAGGACAAGGTGGTTTTCGACGATGGGGGAGTTAATAGGGGCATGCCCATGTGATACGAAACGGAGGTACCTTCTAGCACAACGACATGTTATCAGAAACCCAAGCGTAGTGTTGGGCGTCCAAGGTATTTAGATGATTACTTAACTAAATAGTATAATTAATTCTCAAGAAACAAATTAGTTAATCGTAATGTGTCTTGAGCGTGTTATAATATCCTTTCTGGTTTCTTTGCGGTTCTTTCCCGGGTCGTATGGTCGAACCGTTCATGGTCTAAGATAAGCATTTAAGTCAATTGTTATTTTTTTGAGAAGGACAACAAATATTATTCTGAATTTGTCATTTTTTTTCCTCTCTTCTCTCTTACGGGTCTCTTCTTCCTCTTCGCTGTACCCTTTTTGTTCTTCTCCGAAAGCTCACTATTACTGCCTTGGTAACATTGGCTGTTGGATTTGACTTTAATCAAACTTGGTAACAACTTTAGGTCCAAGGCAAAACAAATAAGGAATAAATTAAAAGTCAATGTTAAGGAAAAAGAAAGAAAAAAAAAAATAGGAAACAAATTGTCAAAGACAGCCGCCACTAGCAGTGGGGTGTCTTTGGCACAAGTAGTATAAATGACATGTTGTGCCTTGGTTGGTTTATGTGTAGCCAGGAGCTAGCATAGCAACACACACAGGTCATTAGTAGTCAGAAACAACACAACACATGCACGGGTAGATTAGCTAGCAGTTTCGTGAGCTTCTGTTTTGCGTGTGTGTGTTCGTATTGTAATTGGGTTCGGGTTTGTTTCGGGTTTTGTTTCTCTCAAAGAAATCGGGTTCGGGTTGCGGATTAGCTAGTATTCAAACTAGCGATCCACGTTAAATTCTTGTCTCTCATTCTTTATATTTTGTTATCGTTCTTGTTTGATACCGCGATTCATCCGCTGCGTTATAAAAAACTGGTATCAGAGCCCAGGTCAGGTCAGGGTTTCAAGAAGAGGCGATGTCAGGTACTATGAAGATCGAGAATTTCAGTGGGAGAAACAGTTTCAGTCTGTGGCAGATCAAGATGAAGGCGTTGTTGAAACGCGACGATCTTTGGCTGCCTCTGGCGTCCAACAAGGGCAACGTGGACACAACCACATCTGCGTATTCGAAGATGGAGGAGAAGGCGCAGGCAACGATCATGTTGTGTCTGACGGACGACGTGATCACCGATGTCGCAGATCAGGAGAAGGCGGTTGCTTTGTGGGTCAAATTGGAGGAGCTCTACATGAAGAAATCCATGGAAAACAAGTTGATGCTCAAGCAGCGGCTATTCGGGTTGCGAATGTCTGAAGGTACGCAAATTAGTGATCACTTAGATGTTCTAAACACTATTTTGCTTGAATTGCGTAATAGTGAGGAGAAAATAAGTGATGAGGATGCGGCCTTAATTCTGTTGGTGTCGCTGCCTCCATCGTATGAGGGTTTCGTGCAATCTTTCATTGGTGGGAAAGATACGATACCCTAGAACATGTCAGATCTGCTCTTCACACTAGGAGTATGAGGCACAAGGCTGCAGGCAATTCAGGTGACCATTATGCGGCTGGTTTAATGGTTGTGCACAAGAGATTCCGGCAGGGAGACCTCTGTGTACACCGTACGTAGTGGATCAGGGATCGCACAGGAAGAATAGGGGTGTGTGTAGGGAGAGAGTAAGTCAGTAGCAATGTCTGAGAGAGAGACAGAGGTTTGGCAGAGCTTCCGCGTATGGCAGTGTTGTTCCCCTTTGTATGGAAAGGTTAACGATGTATATATACTGGAGAACATGACCGTTGTAGTGTGGTTAATGCGCCCATTAATGGCGGCTTAATTAGCTTAACCATAACGGCACGTTCGTCCGAGTATATAGGAACCGTTAGAGCACGTGGTGCGCGAGTACCGGAACCGTTACGAGGTTGACCGGGTTTGACCGGATTGACCGGGTCTAGGGAGCTCGTGCCATAAATCTCTCAAAACAGTTACTAAAGGTCGCGCGCGGGCTTGGCTCGCACGCGACAGGGCTTACTCTAGCCTCCAGACCACAAAGTCCCTACAAGTCCCGTGCAGTGGTATGCGAGGGCTCTGTCTCGCAGCCCCCACATGGATCAGCTCGGCTGGTGATCCTGTGTGTGTGGAGCACAATATGGTGTGCTGGATGGTCGCCACGTGGCCTAGATCTGCCATGTCATAAAGCAGTATCTACATTAGCCCCCTTTCTGCGCGTGAAGGCTCATAGCTGTGTAGGCTTCCATGCGCGGAAACCAACATGCGCGTCGTCGTCACGCACCAATTCAAATACGGGTAGATTCAGCCCCCGTGCGTGTAATTATGACCTAAAACCCCTAGAGTCGTGCCGTCTGACCTTTAGGGTTTTAGGCGTGACGTCAGCCCGTCCTGTGATTGCGCGACACGACGGTGACGGTTGCGATTCGACTACTGAAGGGACGCAACCCTTCATTCTTCTGGATAAATACCTTGTATCCCATCATTGCAAAGCATTGCTTCTTTCTCTTAAAGTGAATGGTACCCGGAGATCTTCGAGAGCAGATCCAAATAATCAATCATCAGTTCAAGACTGCAAATCGTATTCTTCAATTGTGCATCTCCAAGCAGGCTTCAAGGAAACAAGGTTGGCCTCGTTTACTTTTGATTTAAACTACCAGTGTTTGCCTTGAATCGCATTGAATCTGTAAACCCATGAAGTCTGTGAAGAGGCTTTGATCTCTAAACCTGCTTCGTTCTTAATCTTTCAACAATATTGGGTCTTGCAAACCCTCAATTTCTGAAATCGGCACCGGAACTGTCTGCTTTCCTTTGCATAGATCTCGAATTTCAAAATTCAAACTGAAGTGTGGTACTTCTCCCCCCCTTTTTTTTTGCCCTTTCGCAGGAATGGCCAAAACAAGAGTAACCAGACCCGTCAAGGAAGATGAAGAGATGCCGGAGCTTCCGCAGGTTCTGTGGCGAAAAGCCCCCTTTCTGGGTGGGAAAGATTTTTACCACGCGAGGGTGAAGGCTAAGAGGATGCCTGATCCTGTTCCCGTTGAGCAGTTGTTAACGCTGACTCGCCCAGTTAACTCAGCCTTGCTCGAGTTAGTTGGCTCTGAGGATGTGGTTCGATTGGGAATCGAGAATGGGCACTTCCCATACACTGCAATTTCTACTCAGGCGTTTGTCCAGAAGTTGGACTATATGGATGAGTGGACTGACCACGTGTTGGGTAATTACGCCGAAACTCTCGATAAAGCCGGCATTTTCTTCGCTGTCCGTGCTATGAAGGGTGCTGCCGTGAAGCTGGATCAGTCCATGCTTCTAGACCTTCTGTCCCGCTATTCGCCTGCGACTCACACATTTCACTTTGCTGAGTTCGAGGCTGCCCCCACGCTCGAGGACGTTCAAATGCTGTATGAGCTTTCCCCCATGGGCGAGGTGGACCCCTTGAGTCACTTAAGAACACCTGCGGAATTGGCCTTGTACGCGCAGATGGAGGAGTGCCTAGCAGAGGTAAAGAAAATCTCCACTCGGTGGACCAGTACGAAACCTCTTCCGAACTGGCAGCTGGTTGATACATCTGCGAAGAATACCTGGAACAAGTGGTTGCAGTACTTCTTCCGAGACTATGCGAGCAACAGCATTACTAAGAAGCTTTTGAGCGGAAACCCGAAGGCCGAGAATTACGTAGAGGGCAAGGGTTATCATCTGACCCTTTGCGCCTTTCTTTGTGCTTGGCTATCGAGGTATCTGATTGATGGTCACCCCCATGACGGGGTCTTCTACCATGTGCTGCCACTTGCGGTGAGGCTCGCTCTTGGCCAGAGAGTCGCGCTCGGACCCTTGGTCTTGGGTACGTTGTATTATAGGCTGGACCAGCTGGTTCTGGCGATGAGGGAATCGCGCGGCCGTCTCGATGTTCTGACCTTTGTCAATATCAGCTTTTTGACAATGTGGGTTTTTGAGCGCTGGCCGTCTTATGCTCCAACTCCCCTCCCACTTGAGAAGTGGTGTCCCCCAGGCGAGACGGAGGCGTTCAACAGCGGGAGAGCTGCGAGATGGTTTGGAGCAAGCAACACCAAGTGTACTTGGAGCTTGATATGCGACAAACGAAGGGAGTTCACTGCCAGACCCTACGCCACACGTGTCGAGAATGTGCGGTGGTTTCCAAAGCTATACCCTTCCAAAGGTATGGTCTTGTCAGAAGACCTTCTCTTTGAAAAGGGGCCGCATTTCCACGAGCGCTATCGTGAGTACTTTTGCTGGTGTCTGCGAGGTTCTCTTCCTGCACTTGCAGAGCACATTCGTGAGCTCGCGCCCCGGTATGAAAGGCTTACAGTGGATGTTGACCCCACTCGAGTCTCGCCTCAGTTTGGTTTCGATGCGGTGGCCCCATCAATCTGGCCCCAGTCTATCATCAGAGGGTGCTACAAGCGCTTGCTGACAAAGGAGTGCAAGACGGTCCTCATGAGCAATCTTCCCTTCGAGCAGCCTGCGGGAACTCGCAAGGGTGGTTGTTCCCAGAACTGGACCGCATACTGGATTGCCCAGCAGACGAGGATGGAGACGGAGGCGGCGGCGCAGCCAGGAAGGGCCCCCTTGATCAAGAGAAACTCTTTTCCGTTTCGCCCCAATTGCAGCTTGAGCGAGTCTGAGTACGGTTGCTACTCGTTGTTGGACCGCGAGAATCATTTGTGCCCCGATTTCATTCTGAAGGAGCAGGTCGATGCAATCAAGAAGGGTGACACGCAGGTCATCAAATATAGCAAGGCGTTTGCTGAGGTAAGCAGTTTCCTTGTGTGCTTTGAGCTCTTTGATTTGCTTGCACTGATGCCTTTTGTTCTGTATTGTCTAGTGCCATGTGCGGAGGTTCGCAGCTGGTGACCGTTCCAAATCGCTGGTGGATACCATTGTTGCCACCAGAAGGAGGGGGGAGTCGTATCGGCTAGCATGGAGGATGGATGCCGAGGTCGAAACAAAAGTTCGCGGGGTCATGAACACTTTTGCTGACTCGCTGATAGACAACCCTCCGGTTCCGTCTCCTCCTAGAGATGACCCGTCCCCTCCAGCGACTGCGGCGCCGAGAGCGAAGAGACCTAGGCAAAAGGGGATTACGATTTCTTCCCCTAGGAGCGCTCCAGCTTCTCCCCCAGTGAGGTCCCTTTCCATCAAGGACAAAGGCAAGGGTCGTATGCCCAGCAAAGTGCGAAAAGATCTCGCAGTTGAGACTTTCGTTCCATTCAACCAAGAGGAGGAAGAGAGACAGGAGCCCCAGGCAAGTGATGAAGAAGCAACAGTTGTGATGTGCGAGGAAGAATCAGGAGGTACTTCCGTCGCGTCTCCTTGTCCTTTATCATGACTTCTGTGCAGTTCTTTTCTCTGAACCAATTTTGTATTCGCAGATGATGATGAAGCCGTTGGTGGCCTCGTGGCCAAGAGGCAAAAGAGAGATGCCCACTCTGGCGTTTCAGATGATCCCATAAGCGAGGATGTTCTTGCTGAGTCCCGGAGGACAGCCGCGGAGGCTGCTGAAAGAAGAAGGCAGCGAGAGGAAGAGGAACTCGAGCTTGTGAAACAGCGGAGCCTCGAGGAGCTGCATGTTGACGACTTAGTGCGTCCAGCTGGCGAGGAAGACGAGCTTCCCGAAGAAGTGGCTCCTCATGTGGAGGAGGAAGATGAGGTTCCTGGAGAGGACACAGCAGAGCTAGAGCAAGTCCAAGCGGACTTCGCAGAGATCGCAGGTGGCGATAAAGGTGAGATCTTCAATCTCGCAGTTACTTATAGAGATGTAATTGTGGGTGCGTTAAAGCACGGTGTGTCAAAGACTGACATTCGCCGTTGGTTGGTAAGCAAATGCGGAGAACCCTCAGGTAATTATTTTGAGTGATATGCGCATACTAGGCTTTAGTCACTTGAGGCAAAATCATGACTGGTTTACTCGCGTCCCAGGTCACGCTTCTCTTAAAGATTTGCTTAGTGAGGATACACTGATAGGGCACGGTTCCACGTCCCTAGTGTACGATGAGGATACCTCAATCCCACCTTCGCGTGGAGGTGCTTATTCTTAACTTTAGTAAAGATAGTGAAATAACTTATAACACAAGTTACCTCATATTGTCGCATTTGGTATCGCAGGTCATGCTGAGGAACCTGAGCTGGAGCAGAGAAGTCAGCCTTCTGCATCCCATGTTCCAATTTCGAGCTCCCATGCCGAGAAGCCCGTCGCAGCTGCTGGACACGTGAGTGAGCGTCTCGAGGATGTCATCGAACTTTCCGATGATGTCGAAGCTGATGCTGTGCCGATGGACGAAGGTGTCCGTACTGGCGGTGAGGAAGAAAGGACAAGTGATGCTAATATTTTCGCATCTGGGAGTGTCCGTCCAGCGACTTCGGCTGTCCCCTCGCCTCCGGCGATGACTGAACCGGAAGCGCCTATTCCTGCGTGGAGTATTTGGGGCTCGCAGGTTGGGAATGTAGTCGCAGCTGGTGCGGCCTACACTCTTCCTCCTGATTACGAGAGGTTGGAGCTTGCAGCTGATAGGAGAGCCATGGAGCGAGGGCAGTCTTCGAACAACCCGGTGGCTCGCATTCCTTCTATTCATGAAATTCTGGAAGGCACTGGTAAGCAGAGATTTTACCATTCGCGCGTCGCATTATTTGCTTGCGAGTTTTGACATCATGACTTGCTTTTGATGTCTCAGGTTTGAAGCAAACCGATGTAGACTGGGTGGTTCGAATGCGCCTCAGATACCCCCGATCGTTTGTGAGGTGTCTGGAGATCAGTCCTTTTGACAGGAGGCTATTCCTTACTGAAGCCATCTGGATACTAGAGCAGCTGTGCGCGGCTACACCTGCGACCATTTCGGCCCAGAGTGCCGAATTGCTGTGTGGCATGTGCCAAAATCTCGTGCTCAAAGTCCAAGGCAGACTTGGCTTCAAATTCCTCAAGGACAGAGTTACACTGATTCGCGCAGCTGTAACTCTGAATCTCGGGCACCAAAATCTCGCAGCTGAGATGCAGAAGGTGGAGCAGCAGAAGCAAAAGGTTGATGAAGCTTTGAAGCTGTATCATGAAATGAATGCCAAGTGCGAGCAACTAAAGCAAGAAGTGCAACAGGTGGAGAGGCTGATCGAGCAGTTCGAGCCCCAGGACTCCTTAGTCAAAAATTTGTTTTGACTTTTCGAATTTTGAAAAGAAAACAGGAAAATGGTTGAGACATTAATGTAATATTTTGAAACATTAATGTAATGTTGCTAGGGTTTCTCCCCCTTCTTTTTTTAACAACAAACAATGAGTTTGCCCGTTTTGCCCCTTTCGGGATTTGATTGGACATTTCTGTGCATATCCAATTATGACATCAGCAATTGATTCTTTGCTTGATTTTCGCGCTAATTTCTCGGCAGATAAGCACGCTTCCGTTGGGAAGTCCATCCGAATCATGACTATCCGTCATTTATTAGGATACGCAACCGAATCGTCGTAGCCTTTAGTAGGGTAATTGATTGTTACCGCTTTTCAAGGCGTAAGTGATTGAACTTACCCTCTTTTTGAATTTGCTGACTCATCTTAAGCAACCGAAGAGTCTCTACAGGGCCTATATAAACCCCGTCTTTGCCATTTGGGCTCTTCTATCCCAAACATGTGCTTTGCCGTGAGTCCTTGCGACTGCTGGCTTCAACGCTTGCTTTTCGTTGATTCATGGCAACTTCAAGTTTTGAATCCTGAGTTTGCGCTTTGTGCTATAGAAATAGTCTCCAAGATCCACTTTATGAGGCTTATTGCTGTTTATAACCGTCATAAAGAGGATGCAGATAATACCTCATGTGTGTTCGAAGAAATTTCTTCGTGTATTATGTGTGCAGGTCATGTTTCCGGCCGCCTCGTGGCGAGGTGCAGCGCCGAAGTGACCGTGCTACCGTCTCGTAATGAACGGCGTGATTCTTCTTCAGCATCTCCGAAGAAGAATCCGTCACTTTCATGTTTGTGAGCCCGGGGTGACGAACCGTCGCGTTCATCCCCGTCTACAAGGAGCCCTTGCCCTTTGGAGCTTCTGTTTGCCTGTAGATCGCCGGAACCGGTGGCTCCTTGGGCAAATGTTATGGGGAGCCTATCTGACAACGGTCTTGTCGGATAGCAGAATGTCGAGCGTATGGTTTCATGTGGCTCTTTTCAGAGCGAGATCCCCTTTGCTACAGATGTCACCCACAGATTTGGGCATCGTGTAGCCGGCGCTCGAAGCCAGGGCGATTCATTCTTTGCAGTCCGGGTTTCCGTATCGCGTTTCTGCTGGCTTATCAGCCATTTTTCGAATGTATTGTAAGCCATGTTGGCTGTGTAGTTAGATGCGAGCTTTTCGCTTGTAAGCTGCCATCTAGATAGATAAATTGTAAGTCATTTGACTCATAATGATAAATAGTATTTGTATCATCTGTTCTTTGCAACCAAATACAATTTCGCATGCGTTTCGGCTTGTTTTGCCTTGCATAATGACATGTATTGATTTCACATATGCGATGTCAATTTACAGATATTTCGCTAGATCATTCGAGATCGTAATTTCGCAGCTGTGCCATCTTGACGGATGGGCTTGTAGTTTGTCGTTGTAAATCGTATGAGATCACGTTCACAACGTTGCTATCGTTCCAGATAATTTTCGAGAGATCAATCAAGATCGTTGAGCTGTGCAAATTGCTATCATAGAAGATAGGCTTTGTTTGAGATCGTTTCTCGCATAAACTGCTATCATAGCAGACAGATCTTTAGAAGATCTAATAAGATGATTCTGTACTCGTGTTGCCATCATATCAAACGGGTTTGGATAATTAACCCAAAATTGCTATCGTAACAGATAGGCTTGAGAAGATCATTATAAGATCGCATCTGTATAACCTGCTATCCCAAGAGATAGGCGTTAGATGATCGATTGAGATCATTTTTGTATTTCGCTGCTATCGCAAAAGATAGGCTTTGGATGGTCATGTAAGATCGTATTTTCGTTTGGGTGCTATCGCAAGAGATAGACTTTAATGATCATTTAAGATCGCATTTGCATTTGATTGCTACCACGAGAGATAGGCTTTAGATGATCACTTAAGATCGCATTTGCGTTTGGCTGCTATCGTAAGAGATAGGCTTTAATGATCACTTAAGATCGCATTTGCATTTGATTGCTACCACGAGAGATAGGCTTTAGATGATCATTTAAGATCGCATTTGCGTTTGGCTGCTATCGTAAGAGATAGGCTTTAATGATCACTTAAGATCGCATTTGCATTTGATTGCTACCACGAGAGATAGGCTTTAGATGATCACTTAAGATCGCATTTGCGTTTGGCTGCTATCGTAAGAGATAGGCTTTAATGATCACTTAAGATCGCATTTGCATTTGATTGCTACCACGAGAGATAGGCTTTAGATGATCAATTAAGATCGCATTTGCATTGGCTGCCATCGTAGGAGATGGGCTTTAGATGATCACTTAAGATCGCATTCGCGTGTAACTGCTATCGTAAGAGATAGGCTTTAGATGATCGATTAAGATCACATTTGTAGTGGCTGCCATCGTAGGAGATGGGCTTTAGATGATCACTTAAGATCGCGTTCGCGTGTAGCTGCTATCGTAAGAGATAGGCTTTAGATGATCGATTAAGATCACATTTGTAGTGGCTGCCATCGTAGGAGATGGGCTTTAGATGATCACTTAAGATCGCATTTGTATTTAGTTGCTATCGTAAAAGATAGGCTTCGATGATCAGTTAGGATCACGTTTGCATTTGCTGCTATCGTAAGAGATAGGCTTTGAATGATCGATTGAGATCGCATTTGCTATCGTAAGAGATAGGCTTCGATGATCAATGAAGATCGCGTTCGCTATCGTAAGAGATAGGCTTTGATGATCTATTAAGATCGCGTTCGCTATCGTAAGTGATAGGCTTTAATGATCAATCAAGATCGTGTTTGTATCTGTTACTATTGCAGCAAATAAATCATTGTTAACAGTTGTAACAAATTAGATAAAGCGATATAAACAGCTAAAAAATATGAACTTCTCATTTGGGAGAATTCTTTTATTATGACATTCTCATATGGGAGAGATAGGATTACAATCCTCTCATATGGGAGAGGAGATTGCGAATATCGTAGCCACATGAGACATTAAGCAACGTTATCATAAAACGTATGAAATAAGAGAAGTCAAGGATAGTACTTCTTGATCCAGCGCATGTTGACTGAGCTTGGAGTTGAGGTTGTGCCGTGCAACCTTCGTATGCTGCAGTAGCCGCTATCGAAGACTTCTGTGACTTCGAAGGGTCCTTCCCAATTAGCTGCGAACTTTGGGTGAGTTGCTTCTCGCATGCAGTGGTCAGATGCGCGCAAGACCAGGTCGCCAACTGCGAAATCCCGTCGCTGGACTGTCTTGTTGTAGGCGCGAGCGATTCTTTCTTGGTACCGCTTGTTAGTCCTTCTGGCTTGTTCTCGCTTTTCTTCCAGCAAGACTAAATCATGATCGCGTTGGTTTTCGTAGAGCGCGTGGAAGGCCAGCCTTGCCGAATTGACTCTGACCTCCGCAGGTACCACAGCTTCGGCCCCATAACATAGTAGAAATGGCGAGGCCCCTGTGGGTGTCCTCGGAGAAGTTCTGTAGGCCCACAGAGCTATGTTAAGAGAGTCAGCCCACTTCTTATGGTCATCTGCGACCATCTTGCTTAGAATTCTCAGCAGCGTTTTGTTAGTCGCCTCGGCTTGCCCGTTTCCCTTTGGATAATAGGGGGTGGAGCATATTTGCCTGATATTGTACTCCGCGAGTTTGGTAGCTACCTGACGATTAACAAAAGGAGTACCGTTATTTGAGAGAATAGTATTCGGGATTCCGAACCTGCATACGATATTTTCCTGGATGAAGTTGACCACAGCCAGCGCGTTTGCCGTCTTCAGTGGTATTGCTTCCACCCATTTGGTGAACAGCTCAGTTGCGGTGAGAATGAAATGGTTCCCATGTGACGTTGGTCGGATGGGGCCAATGAAGTCCAAAGCCCATGTGTGAAATGGCCAAGGCGTTCCTAGTGCATGTAGGTCCACGGCGGGAGCGTGCACTAGGTTCCCTTTGAATTGACATTCTTGGCAGCGTCGCACCTTGGTGCGGCAATCGACTTCCATCGTGGGCCAGAAGTATCCGATTGAGAGAAGCTGTCTGCATAATTTCGCACCTCCCTGGTGTTCCACCTGGTGGGAGAGGTCCATGACTTCTTGTGCTTCCCTATCGTCTAGGCATCGCAGCAAGTTGCCTTCGTGACCTTTTCGCCAAAGCAGATTTTCTTGAACCACATATCGAGAAGCTTTCCTCTTCAATTTGTCTGCCTCTTTTCTCGATTCGGGTACAGTGCCCTTGGTGAGGAATTCAAACAATGGCTTTCTCCAGTCTGTGTCGTCGTCGATTAGAGCGACAAGAAGAGAATCTTTGATTAGTGCGCAACTTTCGCACTTCCCTTGTATCAGGGCTGCGGCTGTAGACATGCTTGGCCAATGGATGCCGTATCTCTGAGCTTTCCTGTAGATTGACACCTCGCTTTCTCCGCAAGCGTGTTGGTGAATCTTTTCTAACAGCTGTTGTCCCTCTTGTTCGGAGACACATCGCATGAGTATTCCTCCGGGACCCTTGTAGTAAAGGGTGTTGTCGTGGATACAGTATCCTTTCGTGAGTGCCCAGCTCTCGCTGCTGGTGCCTTTCGCAATAGCTTGCAGGATTGCTTTTCGCCAGTCTGCGTCATCCATGTGTTCATCGTCGCACGCATCTTCTGTTAATGCCGACGATGTTCGCACTTCGATGGAAATCCTTGCGGGGCATTTGTCTATGCTGACCTTAGATCCCAGAGTTGCTAAGGCGTCTGCATGCCTGTTGTCCGCTCGGGGTTTGTGCTCGTATTTCACGTCGCAGAATTGCTGCATCAGCTTCTGGACTAGGGTACGGTACGGCAGGAGGTTGATCTCCTTTAGACCATATTCGCCCGAGGCCTGCTTAACAATCAGCTTGGAATCTCCCATGACTGTTAAGTTGCTCACTTCCAAAGCTTTCGCTGCACGGAGCCCCGCGATCAGAGCCTCGTATTCCGCCTCGTTGTTCGTGACTGCGAAGTTGAGTTTTGCGGACATCTGTATGACTTCACCGTCCGGCTTTGTCAAGACTATCCCAATGCCTCCACCTTTTCTGGTTGACGAACCGTCGAAGTGGAGGGTCCAATAGGGCACGTCAATCGCGTAGATTTCAGGGCCTTCGAGCTCCTCCTCCATCACAGGTTCGTGACTGTTGTCGGGGAACTGTGCCAACAGATCTGCTACCGCCTGCGACTTGATCGCTCTTGGTTTTACACATGTGATGTCGTATTGAGAGATGGTCATGTACCATTTCGCCAATCTCCCGCCCGGAGTAGTGTGAGTTAGCAAGTATCTTATGGGGTCGCTTTTGGTGACCACCACTACTTTGTGCGATGCAAAATAGTGTCTCAACTTCTCTATCACAAAGAATAAGGCAAGGCAATGACGTTCGATGTCTGTGTACCTTGATTCAGCAGGCTGCACAATGCGAGAGATGTAATAGATAGGCCTCTCTTGGCCCTCATATACCTGGGCCAAGAGTGCTCCTATAGATCTCCTTGTTGATGTAAGATATAGCAGCAGCGGTGATCCCAGTTGAGGTGCGATCATAATCTTTGGGGATGTAAGTATCTCCTTTAGTTTTTCAAATGCGGCTTCGTGGTCAGGAGCCCAGTTGTACGCGGCGTCCTTCTTGAGAAGAGTGCCGAAACAGCATGTGATTTCGGCGATTGCTGGGATGAATCTCCGCAGATATGACAATTTTCCCAAGAATGTTTTCAAGGTACTTTGGTTGTGAGGTGGCGTCATGCTGGTGATGGCTGACACTTTCGCAGGGTCAGGCTCGATCCCTTGGCGATGGACCACGCACCCCAAAAACTTCCCCGAGGTCACGCCGAATGCGCATTTCATGGGGTTCATTTTCAGTTGAAAGCTCCTGCATCTGTCGAACACTTTTCGCAGGTCTGCAAGGTGATCTGCTTCATGCCTGGATTTGACTACCAGGTCATCCACATAGAATTCCACTTCTTTGTGCATCATGTCATGGAATAGAGCCATCATGGCCCGCTGATAAGTTGCGCCTGCATTCTTAAGACCGAATGGCATTACCGTATAGTTGAATACCCCTACGGGGGTGATGAATGCAGTTTTCCTTGCATCTTCGGGATCCATTTTGATTTGATTGTACCCGCTGAAGCCGTCCATGAAACTGAACATGCGATGGCCTGCCGTTGAATCAATGAGCAAGTCGATATTAGGCAGTGGGAAATCGTCCTTGGGACAGAAACGATTGAGGTCTCGGAAGTCCACGCAGATGCGGAGCTGTCCGTTCTTCTTCACCACTGGCACGATGTTGGCCAACCATGTGGGATGGTGATTTGGCTGTATGAACTTGGCATCTAGGAGTTTGACGATCTCCTGTTTGATCTTCACGTTGAGCTCTGGCCTGAAGCTTCTGGCGCTTTGCTTGACCGGTTTAGACCCTGGGATGACGTCTAAACGGTGCATAGTGATGCTCGTGTCTAGACCTGGCATCTCATCGTATTCCCATGCGAATACATCCTTGTACTCAGTTAGGAGCTGCAGCAGCCCTTGTTCCTCTTCGCTTGTGAGGTCCGCACTCAGGAAGACTGGCCTCCTCTTTTCCTCGTTCGGGCTGAGGAACACTTCCTTTAGCTCTTGCTTTTGTGGTCTTGGCCTGTCTTCCATGCATTCGGGCGCTTCTTTGAGTTTCTCGTCTGAAACGATCTGTGTTGGCTCTTCTGTCAGCGCAACTTGTTTGATTCGATTGATTTGCCCAGGGACACCCCCATGCCTGTGTGAGGACGTCCCCGCGCACCTTCATATGCGATAGCATTTCTTCCCGTTGGCGTAGAAGCTCTCTATCTCCTTGCCCTCGGGGTCGTGTTTTGCGATCCTCTTCAGAGTGTACACACTCTTGCGGTGATATGCGATGCGCGGCGCCTCTTCGTGAATAGGCGGCGTTTCCTTGGTATCTCCCCTTGTTACCATCACGCCTGCAGGTGACTGGTCCTTGATGTCCTCCCAGAGAGGTAAAGGAGTGGGGTTGAATGGTCCGGGTGTTTGCTCGTCCGCCATCTCGGTGAACCACACCGCCTCGCTGAGATGTGCTTCGTCCAAGTTGAACGGGTTGGTTGAGGCCGGTATTTCGACAATCCTGTCGTTCCAGATAGCTTTCATCATCTGGTGAGCCGTGGAAGGGATTGCGTCGAAGCGGTGAATCCAGGCTCGACCGATGATCATGTGGTATGTGGTGTTCGCATCTATGACGTAGAACTTCGCCGAACACTTGATCTTACCAATCTGAACGCCTAGGCGGATCCATCCGATTGTCATCCTAGAGTCGCTCCCGAATCCCACTAGCGGGGATGGACGCTTGACCACCTTGTGCTCGGGGATCCCTGCTAGCTTCAGTGTGTGGAGTGGAACAACATTGACCGCTGCTCCTCCATCGACGAATGCTCGCTTAAATTCGACGCCGTTGATGATGGCGGTCACGTACAGGGGCCTCTGGTGGCTCGCATCTGTCTTCTTGTCGCTGGCAGAAAAGGTCATGATCTTTTCTGTAGGACGGGACGCCCTGATGACTTTCCCGTTGGAGACTACGAGCTCCTCTTCGTAGTCCTCCGCTATCCTTAAGATTTCTTTTGTCATATCCGATCGGCATCTTTCTGAGAAGTTCATCTCATCGAAGAATTTGCTGAAGCCGTGCGACCCTTTCATGCGGTCGGCACGCTCATCCTCCGTATCCATGCTATAGTCTTCCTCTTCATGGACTTCAGCAACGATGGGTAGACCATCCTCTGCGACTTCTTCCAAGTCTACTATCGAGATCATGGCGACCTCCTTGCCCTTTGAGCCCGAATCTGTATGGGCAGGCAGCGGGTTGTTGCGCACGTCCTTCCGGTGGTCGCTGACGATGAGTTCGCCGTTCTTCATCTTCTGGTCGAACGCGAATCTGAGCTTCTTGCACTCGGCCGTGGGGTGCATGACTTTGCCGTGGTATTCACACCACTTGGGGTCCCTCGTCATCTCTTTGGAGGGTGCTTTCTCAAGCGGCGGCAGGATGCCGTCCTTGCGCCACTGTCTGCAGAGATCGCTCGCTTCCTCCACCGAGCATGGCAGAGGCGGTGCGTCGAAGTTTGTAACTTTTGCTTGCTTCTGGGGCGAAACTGCATTGACCTCAGCTTCGCGTCCTCGCTTGTAGCCGAATCTGCCGATCTTGTAGGTGGTGCCACTCGCAGGTCGTTCTGGAGCGCTCTTCTTTCTCTGTCTCTCGACGATGGGCTCGATGTTCATCGTGCACTCGATGAGCTTTGAAAACGTGGGTGTTTGCAAATTGATTAGCATGCTCTTGTACTCGTCTCGCATGCACTGCAGACATATCTCTACGAGCCGGCTTTCGAGCATGGGATCCTTGCACTCCAAGGATTTCGCTCTGAATTTCTTGATGAAAGTGATTCCATCTTCCTCGCGTTTCTGATACATCCGCGAGAGGTGGATCATCGTCACCTTCTCTTCCATCTGGAAGAACTTGGTGTAGAACTTCTGGACCATGTCGTCCCAAGTCTTCACAGATGCGGGCTCCAACGTCCGGTACCATTTGTATGCTACATTCCCAAGAGTCTTTGGGAACTCTCGTATCAGCAGTTTGGGATCAGCTCCGTATGGACCCATGACGTCAATGAAACGCATGACGTGCTCATGAGCGTTCCCGTTGACGTCCTCGAACTTATCCCATTTGGGAGCTTTGTACCCCGCCGGGTTAGGCATGAGATAGATCTCTCGTGGAATGGGTGGATCGTTGTCTAGCTTCGGGATGATGGTATCCGCGAGCGATTGATGAGCTAGGATGGAGTCCACGCGCTTCTGCAAGGACGTCATGCATTCTGGGAGGCTTCCCTCGGTAGCTGCCGGAGGGGTTGCCGTAGGCGGTGGCGACACATATGCCGTCGGAGGATTGGGAGTGTATTGACTGCCCGCGTTTCCCCAAATCGTCGCTGGTGGAGGCAAAGTGTACTGCAAAGTTGGGTTAGACGCCAAAGCCGTGGGCTGAGAGGCGTGAGCGGCAGGGGGTAGCATTTGCGCTGTTGATCCTTGGATCGAAGGCAGCTGCGCGGCTGACGGTGGAGTTTGCAGATGAGGGTTGGGAGGCGTGGCCGACACTCCCAATCCTGGAGCAGTAGGGGTACCTCCTCCCTGAGGGGTGGCGGTACCTGGTGGAGGATTTGGCGCAAGGGTGCCCAGAACGGCCAAGATCCGCTCCAACTGCGCAGATTGAGACTTGAGGGCTTTTGCCTGACTTTGGACAGTGGCGTCCAAAGATTCCAAAGTTGGTGCCTCGCCGGGAGTCGTCGGAGTACGGCGGACTTCGTCTCCCGAGGGAGTTTCGGTGGAACGCGACCGGTTGCTGACATCATCCTCCTGAGACATGGTTGCTTTTGCTGGTAAGTTTCACGTCGGGTTCACCAAAATGTGCACAAGAGATTCCGGCAGGGAGACCTCTGTGTACACCGTACGTAGTGGATCAGGGATCGCACAGGAAGAATAGGGGTGTGTGTAGGGAGAGAGTAAGTCAGTAGCAATGTCTGAGAGAGAGACAGAGGTTTGGCAGAGCTTCCGCGTATGGCAGTGTTGTTCCCCTTTGTATGGAAAGGTTAACGATGTATATATACTGGAGAACATGACCGTTGTAGTGTGGTTAATGCGCCCATTAATGGCGGCTTAATTAGCTTAACCATAACGGCACGTTCGTCCGAGTATATAGGAACCGTTAGAGCACGTGGTGCGCGAGTACCGGAACCGTTACGAGGTTGACCGGGTTTGACCGGATTGACCGGGTCTAGGGAGCTCGTGCCATAAATCTCTCAAAACAGTTACTAAAGGTCGCGCGCGGGCTTGGCTCGCACGCGACAGGGCTTACTCTAGCCTCCAGACCACAAAGTCCCTACAAGTCCCGTGCAGTGGTATGCGAGGGCTCTGTCTCGCAGCCCCCACATGGATCAGCTCGGCTGGTGATCCTGTGTGTGTGGAGCACAATATGGTGTGCTGGATGGTCGCCACGTGGCCTAGATCTGCCATGTCATAAAGCAGTATCTACAATGGTCAAAGCAGGAAAAGGTAAGGGATACAAGAGGTTTGCAGGATCCAGCTTACCACAGGACGTCTGTGCCTACTGCAAGGAGAAAGGTCACTGGAAGAGGGAGTGTCCCAAGAAGAACCAAACGAATCTGGTTCTAGGTGGAGTGACCTCCTCCGAGGACGACCTTCTTCTCTGAGCCCCTTGGGGACGATTCTGGGCTCCTGGCATGGAGCATCTGGCGCGTGAGATTTCTGGCACGCGAATCGGGTTCTGGTTCTAGGCGCGAAAAGATTTCTGGCGCACACTAGGGTTTTGGGCGCATCTGAGGCATACGGGGCGCATCAGGCATGACAATTTGTGGAACTCGTCGTCGGTGCATCTGGTCTGGACGACATCTGGGCACTTGTCATGGTGCACTGGTTCAGGCGCTGTCTGGAGCGCATCCGGAATACATTCGGTCCTGCTTTCTCAGTGAATATATTCGAGTCTGGTTCTAGGGGGAGGCGTGCTCGTTTCAGATTCAGGGAGACGCATCAGTTTCAGGTTCGAGAGAAGCATCAGTTCTAGTTCAGGGTTGCTGAGTTGATTCAAGTCAAGGTGGGGATTTGTTGGGTTTGACTTTAATCAAACTTGGTAACAACTTTAGGTCCAAGGCAAAACAAATAAGGAATAAATTAAAAGTCAATTGTAAGGAAAAAGAAAGAAAAAAATAAAATAGGAAACAAATTGTCAAAGACAGCCGCCACTAGCAGTGGGGTGTCTTTGGCACAAGTAGTATAAATGACCTGTTGTGCCTTGGTTGGTTTATGTGTAGTCAGGAGCTAGCATAGCAACACACACGGGTCATTAGTAGTCAGAAACAACACAACACATGCACGGGTAGATTAGCTAGCAGTTTCGTGAGCTTCTGTTTTGCGTGTGTGTGTTCGTATTGTAATCGGGTTCGGGTTTGTTTCGGGTTTTGTTTCTCTCAATAAAATCGGTTTCGGGTTGTGGAGTAGCTAGTATTCAAACTAGCGATCCACGTTAAATTCTTGTCTCTCGTTCTTTATATTTTGTTATCGTTCTTGTTTGATACCCGGATTCATCCGATGCATTATAACATTGGCAAATCTAAAAAAATTATTCTAAATTAAATTCATGAATAAGAAACGTATAGTGGAAAAAGATTGAACCAAATCGGGTTTGTATTTACTAAAATCAGCAAATTTGATTATTACGACCCATAAATAACCAATTTTGGCCAAATCAGGACGGTGAGTTATTCTTAGAACGTCGTTTTTAGTCAGATTAAGGTGCGATTGACCCTATTCTTAAAACCTTCAACTCTGCCCCAGTTTTGCGTCTCAAACAAAATAGTCTCTCTGAAACTAACAAGTACTTGACTTGTTTCTTCTCTTTCTTCCAGTTTTGACATTTTTATCTGGCACCATGTCACTTTGACCTGGTAATTTGAATACCAAAATGATTCAATTTTTTTATAATTTTTCATGGTGTTGTAGAATAAAATTTAATCAATAACACCATAAATAATTATCAAAAAATTGCATCATAAATCAAATGATCGAGTCAAAGCGACCCAATAAATAGTGATAAAAGTCAAAATGTGAAGGATGAGAAGAAACAGATGTTCCGTTAATCTATGGTGCATCATAGGTGCCGTTAACTGTTATTGAAAAGGATGAAAGTGTTCAAAGTTGGCACTAAACTTATATAAAAGAAAAAAGTCAAGATTCTTTTTGGCAAATGAAAACTTTCTTTGGCCATGACAAGCCGACCGAAGAGAGTAGTATTTAGTTATTCCAAAAGCACCACATAAGCATGCATGACACTTTGTGCTTCACACGGTTAATTAACTAATACATGTCCTCACTAGGGTTAAACACTATTCGTATCAGTTAGTTGTAAGAAAACATATTCTCACTTAGACTATTTTTTTCTCCCGCTCATAACACAATTTTTTTTAGAAACCACCTAACATATTTTATATGTCAAAATGTGAATAGAATTGCACCACGTAAAATTTGCTTTATAAGCATCTAAGAATTGCTCCCGAACGAAACGGTGAGACAAGTATAATACCCTGTATGTAAAACGACCTCGTAGAAGCCGACTTACTTTCTTCAATTTTCCAAAACATATAATACTCTAAGAATCTTCCCTAGAGGATAAAGAAACCTACAGTTCATTGAGTTGGTTCTTAATTAATTCAAAAGTTGATCAAGAAATCTTAAGAAATGCATCGTGTCTTTTGACTGTGACTACTTTCTTCTGCATTTTATTTCTTCCATCAGATAATCCTAAGGGAGTCGGCTAGGAGGCTGTTTGGTATCCGTTTTAAAAACAAGAAAACAATGAAAAAAAAATATTGAAACATAATAAAGAAAACTATTTATGTGTTAAAAAAACAACTTTAAAATTTGTCAACATCACTAAATTTGAACGTAAATTTGCTCGAATATCATTTTTACGTACAATAGTGACATAAATTTGTTACTTTATTCATCAGTAAGAGTTGAAATATCTCTAACTACCAATAGTATGAAGAAAAAACAACATCCAAAAAACACCAAAATTACTGTTTCTGTAAACAGCTGCTTTTCGGTATGTTTTTGCTTTAAAACAGACAAAAACAACACTGACGAATGAGTTCCTCGAAAAAATAATGTTTTTTGTCTAAAAAAAGGATACCAAACATGCACTAAGAAATCAAACATATAGTGAGGGACCACCCATGTCGATTAAGAAAGCTAAAAATTGACTGCGAGTTTGTGAGCAAGTAATTTCTTTTGCATTTCCTATCCCCGTCGGTCTTTTCTCCCTAGCCGGTGAGGTCAAATTTCAAACACGTCAGAAAGTGACCTTCTTCCACACTATAGTAGTACTTATTGAACCAGAACATACCTTCATTTTTCTTAATTCTCATCTCCAAGCTGCTAATCAAACACTCAGAACATGGAGATCAATATCCCCACAAACGCCGGAAACAATAGGTGAGTGACTTCATTCGTTAATCCAACTGCTCCTGCAAATCACTAGTAATGTATGTTAAGAAGTCATGGGTTCCACCTCAAAATCAATTGGCAATGAGGAGAGTAGTCCAGAATACTTATTAGCTATTTTAATTTTTGCTTGAATGTTTGATGTGGGACATTCTCAGTACGGTATTATAACAAAGAGCTGAACCATTAACATTTTTCTTCTTCTTGATTGATAGTGAAACAACAGAAGACATCTGGTCGTCCCCTTCCAAACAATTCCTAGGCATTGTCATGCTCCTCTCCACCATTCTGTGCTGCCTCCTCCAATTGAAGTACCAGACCCAGAAATCTTCTCCCTTTGATACCAACAGATACATCATGGACTCCTTTGTGGTTGTCATATTCGTTTATGCCACCATGTTTGCAGCACAAATCGTAGCACGAGTTGAGGGCAGCACAAGCTGCGGAAAGATGTTTGGGGAAATGAGTTTCTTCTGTGGAGCTCTAGCCTCAATCTTATTGGTGCTTCTTCTCCTCCCACCATTTGGTTGGTTTCTAATAACACTTTGGGGAGCTTCTGCTTTCGTGCGGTTCCTACAAATAGGTATTATTCCTTTCGCGAGAAGGATGTGTGCCGAACTGGATTTTTATAAGACATTGTGGGATAAATTCTTGAGCATCGTCTGGAAGGATCATAACTCAGGAGACAAACAACAGCAGCAGTCACCAGTATAACCAAAGAAAACATCGCTCTTCGTAGCGGTATTTGTTTTAGTTTTGTGTTGTATCTTTTTATACAATTAATTCAAGTAAATTCAGTTTGTTAAAGATTCGTCACATCAATATATTTCAGGCACTGTGATGGTAATCAGCTGACCGAAGCGGAGTTCATGTCTTTAGGGGATATTGCATTTTACCCCCTTTGGTTGGGGGTTTGTGCGAAACACCTCCCTGAAGTCTGAAATGTTGCAAAACACTCCCCTGTGGTTTGGTTTTTGTGCAGTTCCGTTAAAACTAACGGAATCCGTCAAATTTGAACACTATTTACCCATTATACCCCTCAGTACATCCACCCATAACACACAAAAAAATAAAATTAGGAAACCAGAATTGAGAACAGATCGCAGATGGAGGAAGAAGAGAGGGAAGAGAAAGCGGAAGCAAAGGAGGAGGAGGCCGACGAACACGACGACGGCAACTCACCCGGAAGGCGGCGTCGGCGGCACTGGGTTTATAGAAGAAAGAGCCGTGTTTCGACATCCTCACCACTACCACCACTATCAGTTGCCGATCTAATCTGAAGCCGCTATAACTTGATGCTATAACTTGATGTAGCCACCCACCTGAGGTGCAAAAGCCCTGATTCGATTTGAAGTAACAAAGTGGAAATCGAGGTAAGAAATATTAAGAACCCTAATTGTTTTTGGTTCAATTCTCTATTAATTGCGAAAGAGCGGTTCTAGAATTGCACCATTGAACTCGTGGGAACGTGGCGAGCTTGGGAAGCACAAGAACACCTCTCAATTCATTGGAATACAGTTCGGCCATCGTTGTCTTGTCAAGAAGTCGCCAATTTTTCAATTCATTGTAGCTCCCACCTGGGTTGATGGATTAGGATACCAATTTCTCCTATACCTCTACAGATTCTGATTAATTGTCTTTCTTGAAACACCATGTAAGTTACGTGAAATCGGGCTATAAGCCGCTGAAAATGAGTAGAACGGTTGGTTCACTTAGATAGAAAGAGAAAGATTGAGGAAGTCTAGATCTAAAAATATGAAGGAGAAGAAAGTCTAGAGAAAAGTGTTTAGAGAGAGAAAGTGAAATGAGAAAAATGAAGGGTGTATGCTATTTATATAAGGGTATTGAAGTCTGTTTACTCTCACAAACGGAAAAATACCCCTTGACTGCACAAAAATGAAACCACAAGGGGGTATATTGCAACATTTCAGACCTCAGGGAGGTCTTTTGCACAAACCCCTAATCAAAGGGGGTAAAATGCAATTAACCCTTTTTATTATACCTTTTAGTAATTTCAGTTTTTTACCCCATCAGTATTTCAGGAACTGTTGTAATAGGTTGACAAAAAAAAGGAACTGTTGTAATCATCCCCCACCCCATCCTTTCCATCTCATATGAGAAAAAATAATCCAAAATACAGAGTGTGTTTGGATGGAGAATTGAAACATGGAATTTCACTAAAATTGAAATGTGTAATATTATCATTTCAAAAACCACTTGTTTGCGTGAGTTAGTAGTAAAATTTCAGAATTCCCATGTCGTTTAAAATTGGAATTCCGAAACTCCTAATCCATTTTTCGATGACACCAAACAGGTGTCATTTTTCTTAATTCCACAGCTAGTGCTTCTATTTTGTTACTTTTCAATTGTGTTGGTTTTTAGAAATAATTACATCGCCACTGCCACCGTTATCCAGTCAATAGCTAGCGCCACTTCTGCCGGCGTCGCCACGGGCACAATCCTAGAATTTTTGGGTTCCGTTTCCTAGTTGATTTGTGGATTTCATTTCGTCCGAGAAGCAACTCACGGACTGCTACCGTATTGATCACTCATCGATTGTCAATCGATCTCACCACCAGCACCTGTCTGCTCGAAATCATTTTCCGAGTCTAGTCCATAAATTTCACGGCAAACAGAGAAGATACGCGCCCGGACGCGGCTCCCAAAGTTCTTCCCGCCCGTCCGCTCCGACCACGCGCCTTTCCGTGCTGTCACGCTTCCTCACGCTGCTCAGCACATTAGCGGCTCATCCGGCTTCGCGGCTTCGTTCATGCGCCTCCCGCTCCGCGGCTTCCGTTCGGCTCCTCATTTAGTCGTCGGCTTCCATCCGAGCAAGAGCTTTCCTCAGCTCATCGTTAGGCTTTGTCCCCGTTCCACCGTTCTGTTCCAGATTCTTTTCGAATCACCGTTTCGGCTCTTTTGCTTCGGATTTGAACCGGTTCAGACATGTTTCCAAAGTTTTTCGACACTTTGAATTCGTCTACGGACTCCGTTTTTCCAGAATTGAACTTATTAGTACTGTTTCTTGGTATATTTTTGGTCGGTCACATCTTTGACCTCCTCGATTTGTTTGCTTTCGCTCGGATTCCAGATTGTTTCTCATCATTTTTCAAGGTATTTTGACCTCCTGAGTTCGGTTTCGGATTCTATTTGGTCAGATTATGTCTATCATTGATTGCATTTTGGATACTTAGCCACGTTCTTGGATATTTGTCACTCTCCTAGTATAATTTATGGCTACTTATTGTACCTACTGCCACACGAGAGGACACAAGCTTCCGCGATGTCGTATCCGACGTTGCCTGTATTGAGGGATCAAAAATTCGGGCCACAACTTATGTGACTATCCATAGCATCCAAAGTTGCATGATTCCTCGATACCGCTATAGTTGCTCCTGTTGATGATTCTTCAGCACAGTTCTCTGTGAATTCACAGTCAAACTATGCTATGCTTATACAGCGCCTTTTGGATATGATATTGAAGCTGGAAACTCATGCTTCGCTATCTACCGCCTGTAACACGAAGTCTTGGTTCTTTGACTCCGGATGTCGTAATCATATGACTTCTGATTCTACAGCTTTTAGTTCACAGACAGATGGGCCAGAGGTTTCCACCATTCATACAGCTGACGGGACTCGTATGCGAGCTTCTCACAACGGGAATGTTTCTCAGAGTAACTTGTCACTGCCATATGTCTTATTGGTTCATGATCTCACTTTGAATCTGGTATCTGTTGGTCAGATATGTGAACTTGGAATTGATGTGACTTTTTCTGCTACTGGGTGTCGTGTTCAAGATCCTGAAACAGGGAAGATACTCGGAGGTGGTAGGAAAAATGGTCGTTTATACGAGCTGACTAGTCTGAAGATTCCAGTTTCCTCTGTGATGAAGTTTGTTGCTTCCGTACGATCACAGGGTATCGGCTTCTCTTAGGCTTTGGCATTCCGGGCTTGGTCATGCTTCTTCTGGTGTTTTACGTAAACTTGCTTCTAGTGAAATCTTGGTTCAGTTCAAGATGAACATTTTGATTGTCTTCCCTGCTAGTTAGCAAAACAACATGCATTGCATTTCAATAAGAGTTTGTCAGGCTCTTCTGCTCCTTTTGATTTTGTTCATTCTGATGTTTAGGGTCATTTCCCTCATGCAAAAATTGGAGGTCGGCGATGGAGTTTGCATGATCTAATTTATCTCTTTCTGGTCATCGAAGAGCGCATGATGCCGCCGATGGAGTTTGCAGATATGTTTACTGGCGTTGGGTACCAAAATTGAGCGCATGACGCCACCAAGAAATTCCATGTTTTGATTCCCCATAATTTCATAAATGACTTTGTTATACTATCCAAACAAGGTATATCAGATCTAGAGATTTTAAATTCCAAACTTGCTGAAATTCCATGTTTTCATCCCTCATCCAAACACACCCTTAGTTTATTCTCTTTTGGTGTGTGACAATGTTGAAGGAGTCTTGCTCGAGTAGCGATTTCGCATCAGGTAGGCATTACCAACATAGAAATTGCTTAAGACAAAAGACTTTGTAACTTAGGAATTCATTCCGTTTTCATCCCTACTTCAACCGGGTATCTAAAAACGTAATGCGACCTGACTAATATGAGAAATTACATTTTTCATTGCTAAAACTTTTTCAAGAGTGTCAGGCTGTTAACTAAGAATATAAGTACCTTATTCTTCCTATACTTTTATTGGTAAGAGCTTGGTCTGCAGTAGAAGGAATAAGAATACTTTTCCATGGAATGTTGTTATGTCTCCTAGAGTACAATTATCTTATTTCGAAGTAAAGGACTGGCGCGGATCAATATACTACGAAGAACCAAAGCCCCTAACTGCCAAAAATATTCAAAGTGTGCTTGAATATTATGCGATGCAAATCGTATCTCTCGGATCATATTTATTTCATATCTATGGTGTCTTCGCAAATATGTTGAAACTACATTATACTTCAGTAAAACTGATTGGATGTCCTTAAACTCGACATTTTTCTTCTTCTTTTTTTTTTTTTTTGAGGGATTTGGAAAATGTGATCAGAAGGACAGCAAATTCTCGACCCTCGTTCTCTCATAATACAACTTAATTATCGAGAGAAATTTACACGTAAATTAGTACTCTCTCTATTCCAAAACGAGCGTCATGATAATTTTTCAATCTTACGAGATGATTTCTCAAAAAAAAACTTACGAGATTATTTGACTAATAAAATAATAATAAATCATGTTATTCCTTTCATAAAGTTGTAGAATTAAGATTACTCTAGAATATTCTGAAAAGATTAACAAGTCTTTTGTATCATTTTGCTAGTAAATTATTTTATCAAAATGCACAAAAAAAACAAGAGACTCATTCAAGAAAGGGAGTAGTATTTTCAAATTTCTCTAATTACTTCTAGTAAAGAAATTTGAATACTCTCTTTAAAAGAAAAGAAAAATACAAATACAAAACTTCACCTCGTCAATTTTGATAATTTTTCACTTACACCCCATCTTATTTCATAATATTCACTTACACCCCTTCTGACTAACGGTCCCTGGTGGAGTCAAGAAATGAACTATTATAGCCTTCACTTTAAAAAAAAGGCATTTGAGTAAAGTTCACTTTCACCCTCTCAATTATAACACATCTTCATGTATACCTCTTTTATTTCAAAATTTTCACTTACACCCCCTTCCGATTAACGGAGCCTAATGGAGATAACAAACAGGCCATTATACACATTTTCATTAACTTGATGTTACTTAAACCCAGTTGATGGGGTGTAAGTAAGATCAAGTTTAGGACACATGAGAGTTCTAAAGTGAAAATTATTTTAAAATGTGCAAGTGAAGATACTTCATAGCTGAGGGGGTGGAAGTGAAATTTACCTAATGTGAAAAAGTACCAAACGCTTCCATATCTTCAGTCCCACAGGATTACATGACCAGAGAGGGAAAGAGAATCTAAATTGCTTTTCCTTCTGCTTTTTCTCTATTCCATTTCTTCTCTATTATTTGCCCTTTGTACCACACTAAACAAAGAAGCATGCAAAACTGCACTTCATAAAGTTAAGACCAGGGTTGGAATGCAAAAACCTTGGGCAATTTGAGTACCTAATTACCAATCTGTCCTTCAAGTGGGAGCTATGATCCTTAATATTGAAGGGTATTTTTGTCTTTTCACTGAATATTCACTTGGACCACAAATATGTGCTTCATTACCATTTCAATGCACATCATGAACTGCCCTTTTCTAGTAAAATGGTTAGGCTAGCTACCAAATTAATTTGATTGGTTGACCACCATCTTATTAAAGATTAAAGAAATCACAACATGACTCAAAAAGCATTCTCAAACTGTTATGAATCTTGAGAATGTTTAGTTCATAAATATACTGCTAATATATAGTATATATATGTGTGTGTTCATATTGTGTCTATATATGTTGTTAACAGCTAATAAGCTACTATAACACAATATGTACGATATGAACAAGCACAGTTCCGAAATTACAAAATAAATATATTTCGGTGCAGAGGACGTGGACAATGTATTTCTATATAAATTGATGAATGTATAATAAAGAGTTATTAAGTAATATTACTCGATCTTTTAATTACATACGACACGAACAAGCACAGTTCAGAAACTACAATAAAAAAAAGCATTCGGTGCAGAGGACATGGACAATGTAATTCGATATAAAATGATGAATGTATAATAAATAGTTAATAAGTAATATTACTCGATCTTTTAATTACGTTTGACCTCAAGAGTTTCAAGCCAAGTGTTACGTCGCATAGTTAGTAATTGAGTTTCAGATCTTATCGAAGAGGTGACTACACGTTTCCGGACCAGAACAAAAGTGCCAAACGGACCTGGTCTACTCTATCTGTCCCTTGCAAAACGGCATTTACTCATCCCATGGAATACTCCATCCTCAAAGGGGAGTTAGTTTCCACTCATTTCCAACCCTTAATTTTTCCTAATACATTTCAAACCAAGATCCAAATTCAAAGGAAAAAAACTACTTATTAAATTACCCCAACTAAAGAAGAAAACCACTCAAAAAAAAAAAAAAATTAATTATCTCCTCATTTAACTATCTTTAGACAAGCATTAAACCAAATCTTAAATGCTATAGCTTCCAACTTTGAACAACACTTGTTGCCAGTTTGCTATAATCACCCACCACAATGGTAACAGCAATTACTGTAATTAAAAGTTAATTAACCTCTTAATTAAGCCAGAACAGTAGTAGAAACAACTAAAGTGTGGCTGTCATGGTTTTCAGCACCATCTAGCTCTGTGGTGCTGCCACGTGTGACGAGGACCCTTTCTCTTGCTGCATCTGATTGGTCAGTCAAAGTTTCAAACTCACAGCCAGGTGAAATTAGCTCCCACTTAGTTTCTCACTCTGCTCTGTCGTTACAACAAACCCCATCAGCTTTCTTGACTTGTAGAAGCAACACCCAACCGGTTCGCTCTCCTGAAGCATAAACCCCGTATTTTGACCATTTTACCCCTCCCTAAACATGTCTTCTCCTTACCAAAAAACACAAATTTGGTTAACTTTGGAGGGTAGTTTCGGAAATTTGAGATTTGATGGAGGAAATTAATACAGATAACGGGTCATGTTACATGTCTCTGTTTCTCTTCTTCCATGCACAAGCTTTAATTAAGGTGGTATTATTAATTAATTAATTGCTCTCTTCTCTGCCGTTTTTGAACAAAATTACTTCAAATGAATTCAATATTTTAATTAATTTTTTTTTTGTGAATTATTATTATTATTATTTTTTTTAATTTTCTTGGTATATATCTCTAGGCGGAGGAATGCTTGTCACCTACTCCTTTTTAACTCCCACTCTCTCTCTCTAAAGAAAGGGAGAGAAGTCACACATACAGAGAGGGGCATCACTCTAGAGAGAGAAAGCTCACAAAAACAGAGAGAAACAGAGCAAGAGCAAGAACAAGATCAAGAAATTCAAGAAGAACAAAAGACTTGTTTTTTCTTTCTGGGTTTTGGAAATGGAGAACAGGAGTTGCAAGCTCTGTGTCAAGAGCTTCTCAAATGGCAGAGCTTTAGGTGGCCACATGAGATCTCATGTTCCGTACAAAACAGAGCACGAAACAGAGTACTCATCCCCGCCGTCGCCGTCGCCGGCGACGGCGTATCCGCCGCCGGAGATTGAAGATAGAGAGTTGTTGGGATATGGGTTGAGAGAGAATCCGAGAAAGAGCGTGAAATTGGTGGATCAAGAGCTCAATTTAGTGGTTCTTCAAGACAGAGAGAGCGAAACAGAGTCCTCCAAGAACAAGAACCCGGTTCGGCGCCGGTCGAAGCGGATTCGGAAACCGGAAACCGCCGGCGAACCGGAGACGAAGAGGATTAAACCGGGTCGACCCGATCAGGCGAATAATTCGGGTGAACCCGAACCGGTTAGTTCAGTCTCGGACGCTACTACGGAAGAAGACGTGGCTTATTGCTTGATGATGTTGTCGAGAGACAAATGGAGGAAGAGTGAGCAAAATCAAATAATCAGTTCCCAATACGACGACGTAGAGGAAGAAGACGAAACAGAGGACGAAGATGAAGAAGAAGAAGAACATGAGGACTTAGATGAGGAATTAGATGAAGAGATTGATGAAATAGCAAAGTACAAAAAGACACAAAAGGCAGCAAAAGGCAAGTACAAGTGTGAGACATGCTACAAAGTGTTTAAATCTTATCAAGCACTTGGTGGGCACAGAGCAAGCCACAAGAAGAACAGAGCAATGGGCTCTGTTTCTTCAGTGCAGAATGAAATTGAACCAAGAAATGCCAACAATGAAGAGAAGATCCATGAGTGTCCAGTTTGTTTCAGGGTGTTCTCATCTGGGCAAGCATTGGGTGGTCACAAGAGATCACATGTTCTTGGCTCAGCAGCTACAACTAGCATTGTCAATGCTAATAACCGAGCACCAGCACCGTCACGATTTGCTGAGAACTTGATAGATCTTAACCTCCCTGCTCCAGTTGATGATGATGAGTACAGCCAGTTTGAGCTCTCTGCTGTTTCTGATGCTGAATTTGTCAACTCCATCAAGCATTGAATCAGGTAATTTTCAAAAAATAGAAAACAACAAAGAAGTGAAATCTCATAGGTACTCTGTTTTGCATCATTACGAGAGCATTTGAGAGAAGTCAAATTTACATATCAAGATTTGAGTCTTTTGGCCAGTTGGGTTTTGTGGGATCATTCATGATCTTTGACTGTAATTGGTTGGTTTTCATGTTTATGACATTGTAACAGCTGATTTTGAGGCTTTTGAACTTTGAAGTAATAGAGGAACCATAAAAGGATTTGTTTTTTACTTCAGGACTCTTTGGTAATGAATTATTACAAAACAGAAAATAATTCTTACAAAGTTACTAATATTAATTGTGCAATTTCATTGGTCATTAAACATATAAATAATGTTATTAATTTTGTAAGAATCATTTTCAGTTTTGTAAGAATCAATCCCCATACTCTTTTCACTTTTTTACATGAGTGTTTGTGTGGATTGTTTTGTGGCTCATCTGCTTTAGCTAACTGTTTTCAACTTTCTCACAAGTCCTCTTCTGCTAATTGAAAAGCTAACCATAATCCTAAGAATAATGAAGTGGGATCAAGAGGCATACTTATATTTTATTTATTAAATAGAGTATGAAAAGTTCCAAAAGAGCATGCAACTTCCACCTGTCACTAGTGGCACTATACAGTTGAACTTTGAAGCAGAAGAAGCTAATTCTTGCTTATCTCTTCGACCTACTCTCTTCCAAAAATTACTCTCTTCCACATTGTAGACCAAGAAAGAGGGATTTGTCTATCTTTGGAGCTATAGTTGAGTTGGTCGGCATGCATAATCTTATTTAAAAGTTTTTAGTTATTGGAATAATCACAAAGTATCTACTAAAATTAATTTACTTATAACAACATGATTTACAGACAATTGCACTATTCTATAATTCTACGCAATGCACATTATTTGCTTTTGCGCCAGTGGCATGGAACTCAATACTCCTTCAGTTTTCGCCTTATTCTGAGGAATTTGAGAGAGGGACTCTTCCGGAGTTTATATGAATTTAGCATGATGCGTGCAAATTAATTCGAATACTAAAAAAGTTTAATTATACTAATGAATCATAGGTAGTAATAATTTTACTTTATTGTTTTGCTCTAACTGGGACATTCGGAGAAGATACAAGGGTGAAAGTGCAAAGAAATTACTAGTACATAATTTACTGAGGGAATAATGATGGTAAAAGACACTTTCACCATCTCAGGTTTAACAGAAAGACAGTTTCATCCCTCCCAGTTTAGGGAACAACACTTTCACTCTTGTCAACGCATCAAATTTCAGGACATCTACATTTTCTACTCTAAGAGGGAAAGTGTGTCTCATAAACTACTATCAGTGACGGACATACTCCAACATAACAGCGTCTCAGTTAAGGAGTGTAAATGTCATTTCACAAACAAAAAGGGATGAATGTGTCTTTGTATAACATGTAAGGGGTGAAAATGTCATTTGCCCTAATAACAATAATAGGAATCTCTGTCTGGTTTGGCATGACCTTGAGTATGAGGTTCATGCAGGTTCAGCTGCTAGGACAAAGCATATGGAAAGAAGAACAATTTCGGTCACATTCATTGTTTATTTTTATTTTATTTCAATGTTTTTATTTTTTATGTTTTCAGACACATCCATTGAATAACACTACTCTTTTCCTAAACTACTGCCAGCCCGTCCCAGCTCTTTCTTCTCATCTGACTTTTTTGACTCGTATTTGGGTCACTTTGACCGGGTGATTTGGATAGCAAAATAATACAATTTTTTTGATAATTTTTTCACCATATTATAGAGCACATTTTACTCTACAACACCATGAAAAAATTATCAAAAAATTATATCGATTTGCTATTCAAATTACCGGGTCAAAGTGACCCAATGAATAGTGACAAAAATAAAATTGGAAGAAAGAGCTGGGAGAGAGTGATACTACTATCACCATTCCTCTTATATTTATTCCACTCCCTTTTCTAGCTTTTTGTGTGTCCCTTTAACTTTTTTCCTAATGTTTCACAAGAAGATATTTCTGGGGTTTTTCTCATTTTCCCGTAATGTCTCTTGAAGTTTTCATAAATTGGATTTGATTAGTCGGGTTTAAAAAATAAAATTTTCTAAAAAAGTTGCAGTCATTTGAGTTTTTAACAGGAAATTTCAAGCAGTTGACTCTTACGTGATCGTTTGGTACGTGTTTTTGGCAAAAGCTCACTCAATTGTTATGGAGAATATTTCGAAATTATTCAGTTGATTTGTTTAGTATATGCCTTTCCCTCTCCCGTTAACTTTACTTTTGCTGTAAGACTTCGCTTTCATGTGATTTCGTAACTTCATGCTAGTAGTTCTTAATTTAATGGAGGAGTCAAAATTTAAAGTTTTAGGTTATTGTTTTGAGTTACCCTCATTTGTTACTCCAAAGAGTTACTATGAGCTAGCTTATTTATTAAACCGGCATCGACTGATAGTGAACCTAAACACATAGTATTTGATACTTTTTCTTTTTGAGGAATAGTACTTGATACTTTAACATGCTAAATATATACACTTTTTGTTCTATATATAATAAGTTAATAAGCGTTCGCTTTTTTAATTTTTCTAAAGATCAGGTCACTCATTTTTCATGTTTACTTTACGGCACAAATGTCCAATAAAAAGCAACAATGTGCTCGATATGGAGAAATAAAGGCAATCGTGTCAATATGAGTACAAATCTCAAGTGTGCAGTTAGGTTCTGTTTGGTTGGCGGTAAAATATTTTTACTGTAAAGTGTTTTCTTAAAATCTGATGTTTGGTTAATTAGTTATTGAACAAGTTTTTAACCCGTGCGATGATGCACAGTGTAATTTCAAATAAAAAAATTAATATAATTAAAATAATCAATGTCTTATGCTGTCAAAATACTACATCGAAAAAGAAAACGCGTAGCATCATATTCCTACTAAATGATAAAAACTGAATCTGGCTCTATGAGACCCGCTCCCTATGTTGGCTTTCCTGCATCACAAATAACATTATTTATCATTAAATATTTAAAAATTTAAAAATAATATTATTTAAAAATTGAAGAAGTTGACATGTAAGAAAGACAAATATATGTTATCTGAAAGAAAATTCGTAATGCATTCGATTATGGAGGATTGCTAAATAAAATGTAAGGAGTATTCATAAAATGCCCTAATTCATCCCAAAACCTGATTTCTCACCGTTGTTGGAGCTCTGGTGTTGGGTCGTAGTTTCGTCGTCTCCTACTGGTGTCAATTCCTGGCCTCATCTCATACTTGCTCAATATATAAGATGAAATTTGTGTTAATGTCTGAGATGCAATTGATTTGCTTATCTTTTGTCATCAATGTATTTTATGTTGAGTATGTATTTTTACACAATCATGATTTTTTTGGTAATACATTTTATTTTGAATATGTACTTTTACACAATCATGGGCGGATTCAGCCCATAATTACCGTTATATACCATGTCAATTTCGAAAGGCAACTTTCCCGCAATTTATGCGTCAATACCATTTTTTATTTCACCCATTTTCATTGATATTTATTTTAAGTATCTAGAATAATTTTTATACCATTTTTCCGAAGGCAATAATCGAAAGTCTATGATTACCGTAAATGTCACTTATTTTAAGTAAGTAGTTTTATTATAAACGGGTTCAACCCATGATTACCGTCAATATGTTTTATTTTAAGTATATAGAAGTAAAAAATAGCCACTTTTATACAATCATGAACGGATTCAACCCATGATTACCGTAAATAGCATTCGTTTTAAATATGTAATTCAGCCCACGATTACCGTAAATAGCTTTCGTTTTAAGTATATCATTTTATTACCTTGAATTTTACATTTAAAACTTACAAATTATATTAATTAATCCACAGTGCCACGTGGCAATTCTCAAATAGTATATATAGATTATAGAGGAAGTATCTACTAAAGTTTTTTTTTGAAAACATGAGAAATACCATAGATAGATCGGAACATTTACAAACCAGTCCAAAACATGAAACTTCACAAACTAGAAGAAACATAGCAGAAATCTTACTAGAGCAACCACATACTGACTTTGCAGAGATTGAACAGAAACCTAACCACTACTAAAACCAACTCCAATAACTACTCCATGATGAAGGGGATGATTGCATTAGAGGGCATCAAAGGGGGATTCAGGGAGAGAGATGCAACACCTCCTTCTGCAGAAGAGGAACCAAACTCAATGACGTTGCCAGCAGAAACCTTAACTGGATCACCAAGAGGGGGTTCTGAGGCAAGAGGAGGCACATCTAGCACTTGCTGAAGGCTGGAACTAAAGTTAATTTACTTATATAACAATGTGGTTTACATGCAATTGCACTATTTTATAATTTTACGCAATGCACATTATTTGCTTTTGCGCCAGTGGCATGGAACTCACTACTCCTTGGATTTTCGCCTTATTATGAGGAATTTGAGAGAGGGACCCTTCCGGAGTTTATATGAATTTAGCATGATGCGTGCAAATTAATTCGAATACTAAAAATCCGATGTTTGGTTAAATATTTGTTCCGCAAAATAATTACCGAATAAATTAATTTTGCTTAAATGGTGCAAAATGATTTACGACTTTCAAATATATACGTCATCTTCCAAATTGTATACACCAACTCTCCCACCGTCATCGCCACAGCCTCAACCGCTACCACCACCTGCTGCCATAGTCGCCACCACTGCTGTTGTTGCCACCGCCACCCGCCCGCCGTCACCACCGCCACTTGCCGCTGCAGCTGCCACCTGCAACTCCACCACCATCTAGGCAATATTCACACAATGTAATTAATTAAAAAATATGTTATGAGGCTTGAACCCGTGAGGTTTGAACCCGTGAACTACCATTTTTCAAGTAACAAATATTTATTCATTGAGCTAATAAATTTCTTGTATTGATGGATTTTTTTATTATTTTTATTTTTTCGGAAAATAAATAGTTTGGAGGGAGCTAGTTGAGAAAATTTCTAAATCTCTTTATTATTATTGACAAAAATCATACTAGAGCTTTCTATTAATCTCATTTGAGAAAATGTCTACAGACTGCAAAACATATACTCCTGGAGAGGAGAGATAATTATTTTATTCAAAGAAGAACCGTACCGCTCGAGTCGCTCTCGAGTCAGCTCGTTCAAAGTCCGATTCACGCATTGTAGGGAAATTCTGGGTGTGTATATGGGAATCAATAGAGTGGGATAATCTCTGAGTCGTGTAAATCACTCTCAGATTAAAGTATTTCGGTGATATACACACAAAATCAATAATCGGATAAAATAGAGATTTTCAAGAACGAATATGGTTGCTATGGATTTTCGAACTCAAGTGTTCTATCTTTTTTCTTCATTCGACCAAAAGTGACAGAGGCAGACAAGGCGGTTAATCTGTAAAGACCGGATTTCAGTCCATTACCGCACCAGGGGCGCTGCCCCCGAACCCCCGCAGTCGTCCTGGAGTTCGTTGTCCAAGACATTAGCATAGTTGTGTGCACGCGTGTACTCCACACCTCCTAAAGTGTACAATGTATATGCCATTGTCTACTTTTGTCGTAAGTAAATCGGCTAAATTGTCGCATTCTGAGCTGAGCTTCGCCGGATTCTTCCTTGGACACAAAAACGTGGTAAATCTTTCACTCCTGCTTGTTTCTCGTATCTAACTTTTTGAGCATATTCCTTGTTAGTTCGTAATCACACCCCAATCATTTAAACATGATTATATATTTTTTTAAATGATTTTAATTCCGGTGTTTATCATTTTCTTGAGGTGAAAAAGCATTGTTCACAGGCTTATAACTCCTTCCCTGCTTAATGAAATGAATACCTTGTTGTTCCTACGTTTTCATCACTCTTAATACTCCCATTTTCGTAGAGACAGGATCTTTTGAATCACTCTCTTAAAAGCCTGAAAATCTAGGCCAAGTTGCTGCGAGATGAGATATTCATGACTGTCAGTCATGATCTAAAATGTGTCCCACTTTCATACTAGTATCTTTATAACTTGATGATAATGGGTCAAATTGTACTTTGTTTGTTTCTATGCACTCATGTATACTTGGAATTCAATACCGTGTTTTGAGTATCTCAATTTCCCTTCTCGTTCTTTTTGTAATTGGCCTGAAATATGGATGGTCAAGAACATAATGAATTAAAAAAATTCCAAGTGATGGAGGTGCTGTGATAAACAACCACTTTCAAATGATCATATCTCTATGTGTACTTGATGAAATGTATCGTTTGTTCTTATATACTCTTGGTAAGTCTAGCTACAACTTCCATGTTACTTTCTTCTCGATAATTAACCTCCTAGCCTCCTGAAATTGGCCTAAAAAATGCTGCTTGTTATTGTTCTCAACGAGCAAGGTTATATGAAATTTTCTAAGTATGGAAATGTAATACTATGAATCAGCCTTTTTCAACCATTCGTAAGTTCTTTAAAAAAAATTATGATATTGCAATCTGATTTCTTCTATGAGAAGACAATGATGGGTCCTTCATATTATTTTCTCTGAGTTATCTTCATAATTCTAACAGATGTCCTAAAAATTAAGTTCAAAGTAGTTGTCTTGCTATAAATTTTTTTATAAACTTCCAAGCATTGAGATCTGGTTTTCAACCCAACTTTGAACAACCATATCTCCTTTAGTGTGGTGTCAAGTTGTGCTTGCCAAGTGGCTTTCATGCACTTGGGGTGAAAGTGTAGTTTGACAAAGTTAGGCGCTACAAGTAGAATTAGAAAAAAGTTATGTATGATTGGATATTGCATTGTTGCCCTAGCATTTGAAATTACTTCACAAGAATCCCACAATTCTCAATAATTTCAAAATGTCCTGATTTTAGCCAGAATTTCAAGTTCCAAGAAAATACAATTAAGTCCATTGGCGGACGGAGGAGGGGGCGGGGAGGGGCCATGGCCCCCACTAACATTTTTGATTTGTGAGTAATGTCATGCTGCATCTATTAGGTTTTGTTAAAATTCAATTAATGGCCCCCTCATTCTCTTACCTCAAACAAAAAACAGAACAACGAATAAGAAGTTGACAAATCTAAGCAAAGAGAAAGTAAGATGATAGGTGTGAAATATCAAATTATAACTCGAAACATACTGATAATTGAATAGTTTTTTTTTTTCTTCAATAGTTATCCTAAATTATCTAATTTTTAGGGGATAATTTAATCAATTTTTTAGGATAGTTAATCTATTTTTGTATGTGAAGGGATCCTAAATAGTCTATTAACTACCATTGAATAGTGATATACATTATCTGTAGAGAAAAACACGTGTATACATTACCTTTTTTTAAAGAGACTTAACATGTATCGATAATTTAACCCTAATTCTCCTTAAAAAAAATTAATCCTAATAAAATCCATTGATTGAATCAAGTTATCCCTAAATCCACTATGTTCTTCACTTAAAAAAAAATCAACTTTCTCAAACGAAATCACTCGTTTCTAAAGAAGTGAAAAAAAAAAATCGCTCGTTCAACATAAAAGTTCCGAGGAGTTCTCCAAAGAAGTGCATCTTTGGAATACAAAAACAAAGAAATTGATCTTTGTTTTTTTTGGCAAAAAAATATCTTTCTTTAAAGATGTGTTGGGTTATATATACTTAGTTTATGTTAGTTTTAAAAGTTAGATTCTTCAAACTATTTTTATCGTTTTTTGTTGAATACCATGGCCCCCTCATTGTCAAAATCCTGCGTCCGCCATTGATTAAGTCACAACTTCTCAAATATTACATAACCGCCCTAACGTTAGTTTATATTTCAGACATTCTCTGCTGAACAATTACCATCAGACACTGCTGAACTAGAGATTTTACACAACTGAAAATTGACTCAAAATTTTAGTTTAGTACAGTTTGACCCTATAAGAAATTCAGTGTGTTACATTACAACTTAGATAGTGACTAGTCTCATGTGCCAAGTGAGAATGCAGACATTATGATTCTCAAGATACAAAATTGAGAGTGAATAAATTCCTTTGAGTTGATAGGACTCGTACTTTCTCAAAATTTCATTACCATTATATATTAGGACGAAGTGTTATTTGGTAACAACTTGTTTACGAGTGCTTTCCTGTTTAGGGTATAACCACATCTCAGTTCCAAAATCTCTTGAAAATCACCATCAAGGCTTCCATTAGTGTCAGGGTGTTGGAGTGAAGTGTCTCGCATTCACGAATTGGGCAAGCCAGTACCTCCTAAAGAACTCGCTCTTACAACTTGCCAAACTGATAGAGAATCACACCAAAATATTACTAAACAATGTATTGTCTCACTGCTCGGAGAGCTTACCGTAATGCCACACGGATGACACGATCTAAGTGGCCCCATGTCCGTATAATGTAACCAGAAACGGCAACATTCTTGTAGCGAGCAATTGATAAATCTCCTCTATCCCGGAGGGCAAATTAGGATAGCCTGTCAGTCAAGGTGTCAGTCCAGGTCGACCCGCGTGCCAAATGGCGCGGCCCGTGCCCAACAAGGGTCAACCCAACCCACGCACGACCCTATTCACCCTCAACCCGTGCACGGCCCGCCCCCATCACAACCAGCCCGGGACACGCACGAGTCAAGTTTCTCCACAACTAAGCACGCCCCCATCCCCCGGCCGGTTCGACCCGCACAAAAATTCCCCTCTCCACCTTCAACCCGTGCACGGCGCGCCTCCATCACACGCAACCATTGGCATGCACGAGTCTAGTTTCTCCACCCTCCGACCCGGCCCGTACCCGACCCACTCCACACGGGTGCACATCCCGCCCCCGGCCTACTCTCCTTCAGCCCACTCTTAACTCGACACGGCATGACCTGCTCTCACCTTAACATGTCAGTCCGGGTTTTTTCACGCTGAATTTTTCTTTTAGGTGTGCGGTTTGAAGCCACATTTAAAAAAATAAAAAATAAATAAATAAAGCAACCTTGCACATGGAGTGATGTCAACATTCATTCATCTATCTATGGTGAAGGATTTCGCGCAAAAATTGACTTCTGAGTGAAATCGGAAACCCTAATGCTGCAACTCAGTCACGGCAATGGATCAACACGACCCATCTCAGATCCAACCCTACGATCCCTCATCTTACTACCCATATCACCAATACGACCACCACCAATACCCATATCAACATTACTATCAACAACAACCACCACCACCACCACCACCGGAAGAACCACCGTCGATTCATCCTCCTGGTGTTCCAATCCCACCGGTAACGACCCAAATCGATGTGCAGAATCACCACTACGCGTACTACACGCAAGGGGTTGAACCCCAAATCCACCAATTCGATCCATCGGCGGCGTACCCACCGCCGGATTATGGGGGATATGCGCCGCCGGTGGTTCACGGTGGAGGGTACCAGCCGGTATGATGAAACCCTCTTTTAGCCCTAATTTGTGTTGAGAAATTTGGGTATTTATGTGGTTTTTTGTGGGTTTGTTGTTTGTTTTTTGATTGGTTATGTGGGTTCATGTTGATATGAATTGTTAGATCTTCTTTTAGTCAGATTGAAGTTAATGGATTTGGTAAGTGGACTCCTCTTAGATAAAGAGCAATCAATAAATATTGGCACTTCCTCTTGAGGCCTAGAAGGTCCTCAACTCTCATATGACATTGCTGCTAACAGGAAGCCTTAGGCTCCAATGGGGGAGCTACGCTGCAATGTGGTGGAAATGAGATTAGCTCGAAGGTAGAGGATCATGGTTGGATGCATCGTTGAGGTCACCTGTCTATTTAGGGTCTCTCCAACCGCATGGGGGGGGGGGGGGGGGGTGCTAGTCCAATTTTTGCCTTTGTGTGGGATTGTTAGGGGGGGGTTCCCCATGGAAAAGTCCCTCCCCTTCCATGGGGTGGTCAATTCATTCATTTTTGGCTACATTAATCAATTTTGTTGAGTGTGGGAGGGGAGGGGAGGGGTTGGAGATGAGTAGTAGTTTGGGGGAGGGGGAGGGAGAAATTGTGGACCCGTGGGAGGGGGGAGGGGGGAAACCGAATGGGTTGGAGATGCCCTTACACTATTAGCAACATTGGTTCCACTTTTCTAGCTCCCCCAAAATGCCATCGATAGCAATCCCATCGATACCTATTGGTCTTCATTTCATATTTTGAAGGATAAATCAAATGATGTTTGACGAAATCTAGGATTGGGATAGTTGATAACTCCTAATTCATCTGGGAAAGAACGCAGGTGATTGGTTGTTATTTTCTTGCTCCTTGGTCCTGCAAAATTGCTCCATATCTCCATTGTACACGGTGTAAATGATCCGTTTCATTGTACCATTGTTTAGCTGAGCTTGTAATATTTTAGGGAATGTTATCATCCTTGTCTTGAAAATTGAGTAACAATGGTAGTTCTAATTATACAGAGTATTTCACATTTGAATCAGGGTGCAATAATTTGCACATCCTAGTAAAAGGTTAGACAGTTGAACTTTTGTATGAAGGATCTATTCTTAAAACAGACAGAGTGGCCTGCAGTGTACAGCTTTATTGCATGAGAACCATTCATAACTTAATAAAGCTAGCTACTCAGACTGAGTCTATTGAATCATTTGTTGGTAACCAAAGCTTTGGCAGGTCTTTCACGACACAAAATGGCATTGCTCAAGCTTGTGAAGTTAACTTGTTCAAGCTCCGTCACTAGCCTGAATGAGCTGAGCTCAAGCACACTGTACACATGTGCTGTGATGTTCATTAAACTCGGATTGTAGGGAGAACACGTTTGCAATGGACTGTAGAAGCTTTGGATGGGAAATCATACATGAAAACTTGTGGTGGTTTCCTTTTCAAAGCTTCTGTACAAGAAATTGACAAAAATGTGTTTAGCTAAGATGAGAAGAGGATATCCTTAAGCTAAACATGTTATTGTGTGACTGGAAGCTGAGCTCAGCTCAAACTGGCTAGAATATGCTCATAGCCATACCAAGCAACCGAGCTTAAACAGCCAATTGTTGGGCTTGTTGACTTCTCGTACTTAAAGTTGTTTGTTTCCTTTGCAGAAGCGCTTAGTCGCATAAATTTGCTGGGTGAAGATTCTTACAAGTCTCTGAAATGGTATCAGATATTTCTTCATGGGATAGGAATTAGCTCTTTTTGCTCTTTCAAATGGTAGGTAGTTAAATTGTCCATTTACTTCTAATAGAGGAAAGACTTTTTTAACTTGCCCACGGAGCCCAAACTTTAAAGCAACCATTTCAAAATGTTTCCGAGGTAATAATTAAATCCTCTCTGGTTGCTTTGGAGCTCGTGGGCAAGTTTGCAACCCTATGCCGAACATTGTTATTCTGTACCCAAAATGGTGCATAAACAAGAATGTTTATGCCCATTTTTGTGGTTTTACAGCGAAGAAAGTGAGCCACTTCTTGTTTTCTCCGCTGCTCAGCTGTAGGGCATTATAAACACATTTGTGAGAGCCTTACAGCTGAGGGCGAAATACACATCTTATACTAATTATTTCCATGAGATTGTTTCTTACAAGGTTTTCTTTGAGCTAGGTGTTTCTATCCCGTTTTGGACTTTAAAGAGCAATTATCCTTGGTTCAAGGCTTTTAATTTGAGACATACAGGCAAGTTATAAACTTCCCAGGCTTCATGCAATCGCTGTTAGATGGATATCATCCCTGCCTAGCTACTGGGAAAATAACTTGTGTCTCTCACCGTTCCATTGGGTTCTCTTGGATAAGAACTCTTCTCGTTAAAATGAGTAGAAGACTTGGCCCTTTTAACTTGAAATGAAAGTTACCCCATTTCTAGATTAGTCAATTGAAGGTGGCATATCTAAGTTCTCCATCTTTTTGATCAAAATTGGAGAGAAGGTAAGATGTTATGATCTCCTGATCTGAGGTTGTGTTCAATGTCAGCTTTTCTGTCTAGGTGAGAAGCAGTCCCATATTGTGGTCCTAGTTATGGAACAAATAGGTTGTGCCTGCTCGTTGTTGTAGTGAAAACAGTCTGAGAATGTAATGAAGCTATTCCATTGAACGCATGGACTGTATTGACACAATAGAGAATGGAGAAACATAAACCATGAATGATTTTCAGTTTAGCATTAATTAGTTTATTTCTTTAGGCATAACATGAATGCTACTTATTGACTGTAACAATTCTTGATGGAGCTAACTGAGGGCATCAGGTAAATTATACAAATGCGCATGTATCATAATTTAATGCAGGTGCCGGTGCGGGCACAATTTAGCTCTGATAAGTATGTTCTGGTAAGTTACCATGACAGTTTCGTGTTATTCGTATCAATCCCAATTTGTGCCCTGCCCTGTGTATTAATGGAGTCCATAATCGGTTGGTTTTTCGCGGGCATGATGATAAGATGACGGAAATAAAATTTTAGTATGAGATTTAAAGAATGATATAATGTCTTACGCAAGTCTCTTGGTGGCTAGTTTAATCAACCCTGCTCGTTGTGCATTTTTATTTGGATTAGAATTGAGTTTCCTTGAATAAGATTTTGACGTTTTTCCAAATCTATTTTACGTTCAACTAACTTGCAGTGCCTTGATTATACCGTTGCTTTTATGCTTCCTTGGCATAGTTGATTTTGGTTTCCTCGCTTCAGTCATTCCTTTTTCATGTGTACTCTTGTCAGTTTTTACTTCAGTCCGAGAGATCTTAAGTTACAGTATATATATATGTTGTTGTTTTTAACCTAGTGAATTGTTTTTCGTATGCACATAACTTGTGCATATATGATTGGAACACTGCGAGGAGATGAGAAAGCTGACATTTTCTTCTTTGCTGAACAACTTTGTACCAAGACCTATATCATATTATCAATCATATGCATCCTGTTTAGTAATGCCATGTAGATAACGATTGCATATTACCTGTTAGCTTTGCTGATGAATGAAGTTTATGCTATCAATTCCTGTTTTATACTACAACTCTTGGAGAGTAAGGTAACCTTGTATGATGGGTACCTGGCATCCTGCAGATTGGGCAGGCTCCTTATGCAAGTAGAGGAAGAAGGGGCGGTGGACATCCAAGAGGGGGACGCTCCGGCACCGCTTTCCGTGGTGGTAAGGGGCGAGGCAGGGGTCGTGGGGGCAACCTTGCCCCACCAGCTCTGCAAGGAGGCCAACCATCTGGTCCAGTGGCATGGTGCGAACTGTGTAGGGTTGACTGCAATACAGTAGAAATCCTCGAGCTACACAAGAATGGGAAGAAACATAAAAAAAACTTGAAGGTTCATGAAGAGCTGCAGAACCTCAACAAACGCCTGATTGAAGAACAGAGCCAGCAAGTTCCTGTTCCTGAAGTCAAGCAAGAAAATGAGGAGTCTAAAGATAAAAACCCTTTGCAGGAAAATCCTAGTGAATCTAATGCAGAAACTGGGCAGCAGAAAACTTCAGAAGTGGTTGAGCCTAGTGCAGAAACAAGTGGAGGCCGTGGTGGCAAGCGTAAGATGAGAGGAGGCGGGAGGGGGGCAGGTAAGCGGCCCAGAACTTCTGAAGGACCAAGAAGACCCATAGAAGCTGGTCCTAAACCCAAACAGATGGTGACTCCATGGGTTTGTGAGATGTGTAATGTGAAATGTGAATCAGAGGTAGTGTTTGGAAGTCATATTAGAGGTAAAAAGCACCTCTCCAACACCAGGAAGTTTCAGGGGCAGCAAGAGATGCTTGGACAAGCTGCACTTGAGGCTCTCTATCCGGCACTTCAGGCACTTTATCCGGCTCTTCAAGCCCTTTACCCCTTGAACCCAAATCCTAATACAGCTCTCTTTCCCCCTCAAGTTTCAGACCAAAATGCCGTCCAGCCAGAAGCTTCAACTTTTCATGCTGCTGAAGAAGGATCAGGTTCAGCTTCAGCTTCAGCTTCTATGTTGGAGAATCAAGATCCCAAAGCCGAGCATGTACAAGTTGCACCACAAGTAGTTGGAGGGCAAGAAAGTGATAATACAATGAAACCATCATCAGACATTCAGACTTAAACCAAACAATGTGAGAGTTCTCATATTTGAAGTTCATGGTGGGCGGTTCATGCTGGAAATAGAAACAGTGTGGACGGTTCGTGGTGCATCGTATGTAGAAGCCATAACCTCCAGAGCAACATATCGTGTTATAATATATAATTTCTGTTCTGGACTACGACTCCATCAGTAGTACTTGTAGTTTCGGAAGGATTAGTGACTGAAGACATGTTTTCGGACTAAATATTCTGAGACAGTAAAATTATGAGGTTTCTCTGTTGTTACCTTATTTGAGTTCTGTCTGGGTGGTTGGTTCCTTGCTATTATGTGATCTTAAGCTGCACAAGAGAAGAAGAATAAGTTTCCTAGTGTGATTTTTCGGTTTACCCCTGTCAAATACTGGTGCTGTTTGGATGAGCTGAAATAAGTGAGTGGCTAAGCTGAAAAGCCCATTTAATCTGTAGTGTCTGGATGAGGTAGATTATTGTAGATTATTGATAATTTTGTTGTTGAATTCATACTTTATTTTTATAATCCGGTATTTCCCTCCAAATCCGAAAATCACCCATGCAATCCATAATTTAAAAAAAAAACGGATTTCCAGTTTGGTGGTCGGAATTCATTTTTTTTCCTCCCAAATTATAGACTTCTTTGGATTCAGAGAGATTTGACTGAAAATCTCGGATTTTTTACCTTCTACCTCTCGACTTAATTTCATCTGAACAGGCCAACTATATATTTTACAGTATTTACTGGTTTTTGGTGCTTCAGATGGTCTGAAAATCCAAAGCAAACGCAATACCAAATTACCAATATGACATGCAAATCGCGCAACTACCAAGCGAATTCCAGTTTATTTTACTACTAACTAGTGCAAACGTTTACACAGTATCAGTGGTGATCTCCAACAGATGTGAGTTCATTAAGGCTAAACCCAACACTAATTCAGACGCTACGCCACGAAATATAAGAGCTCAGAACAGAAAGATGGAAGTAAAATATTTAACTCGTAACAACATCAAAATTTCACGCACTGTTCACAGTTCGGATTTCAGTCAGTCTTGTAGAGAAGCTACAACGAAATACTTCCGTTCTTATAAAGAAATCTGACATGGGCATTTCTTCTACTTGCATCATCCATCTTGATGCAACATTTTAGTCAATCGGCACCGCTGCTGGTAATAAAAATCCTGACAACGAACGGTAGCTCCAAATTGTCCGTGGCAACTACTAAACAAGACAGTTGACAGTTTGAAACATAGTTAGCTTAAAGTGCGCTGATAAGAAGAATTTTGGGTTTCAATCAAAGCACGATGCAGTGCAACAGTTATATGAACAACCTTCAGTTGATCATGGCCTTCAAGACTGCTTCATTTTCCAGAGTAACTTCATTTTATGATCAAGGGTGGAGGCACTAAGGGGCACAGCGGGCAGAGGCAAATTCCATGTATCTACAATTTTACTCCCATTTCCAAATTTTTAGTCATTTGTATCCATGTGTGAAACAATTGTTTTCAATACGACCTTTAAAATATATCAATACCCCAAATATTTTAAATAATACAAAAAGTATTACCTGTGAAAATCATTGTCATAATGCATATAAAATCATTTTATAACACAAATACATATATATTTTAGTATTGTACTTTGTAAAATGATCTTTATTTGTATAAAAGTGTGCCCCACACTGGGTCAATTCCTGACTCCGCCAATGATTATGATAGGAAATCATGTTAACACGTTTGCAGTTATTGAAAAACTTCTCCCTAGTTTCTCAGTTACCATCATTGTCTGTAGTAACAAACCAGCTGAGCAAGAAAAAGTTGCAAGTTCTTTTAAGATTTCATCAAAGGCAAGAAATTTTGACACTGATAAAGGAAAATTTGCAGAAGTATCCTTACTATACATCCACAGTGGGGAACGAAATAAAGATCCGTACCTGCTGGCTGGCTCCAACTGCAAACTCTACTGGAACAAAGACCAGGGAGGAGCTATTAAACCAAGACCTTGCATATTCTTTCATACTGTTCCTCGGAATTTCCTGGTGAAGTTGTTACCTGAAAATACCATCAGAAATCAGTGAAATAACACAGACTTCCCCTCTTCTGAAAGTTCAATACCTTCCACTAGACCTACTGCTTATAAAAAAATCTTGACAATATGTATCGCTTGGATCACCATATGCAGAAATAGCCTGGATGCTTGACCCAAAGTGCAATTCACCTACGAAGCACAGGTGCGGCATTTTTTCCAAAAAAAAAGGGGGTTGCTTGTGCGGCAGGGGTGTGGCGAATTTTACATGTATTTTTCAAGGTGTGGTCTCTTTTCAAGGGTGACAAGTTCATTTTTGGTTACGCTCTCTCGCAGCAATATCTTTTGCAGTACCTCTTATTTTATGAAGTCTACATTTTAGGATATAATCAAAGTTACACATGGTAGATAACAGGATGAACTTTGTCTAACATGAAAAAGTGAGGAAAGTGGTGCTACCATGGGAATCTTGAAACTCTAAACTGGGCCTAAAAGGTTACAAATTTCCAAATGGGATATGCACATTATACCAATAAGCAAATAGTAACAAAGCGTCATAGATCCTGCCTCCTACACGTGAAGCAAAGAAAACCAACAATTCAAAAACACAGGCACATAAGCTAAGTAGCTAACCATAACCTCAAAATTTAGCATCTACTTCACTTACTCATGCATATACAACACTCTGCAAAAGTGAAGATTGTACCTCATCCAAATATGCAGACTGGGAAGCAATCGACGAGTTGTACAATAGGAGACAAGTCGAGCTCTCGCTTGATGCTCTCTCTCCGAAATCGAAGCTGAAATGACACTCCAGACGGCGCTTCAGTTAGGGCAACTGCAAAAGTGGGTCACAGACTCACAATCACGGATCTTGGTGTTATAATCAGAATGCTGAAACAAAATGAAGGAAAAAGAGTTTGGAACAATCCTGTATCTACTTGTTTTTAGGGGGGAAATTATGTATTTTACAGAATTCCTTCGATTATTTATCTGATTAGCCCGGGGGATGGTCTCTTTGGCAGATAACTAAAGAATGTAGGGAACACTTTCACAGTTTCACTGAATACTGCAGTTCAAGACACCCGCATAGGTAGCATAAATCACATCAGATATACTTTACAAGGAAAACCAGAAAAAATGTATGGAATGACAAATACACACTACGTTCAAGTACAAACAAACCTGCACTTTTCCTATCACCTGCACTTTTCCTATTACGGCATTAGTAGTCGGTACCTTCGATCTTTCAGACTTTCACAATAAACATACAGAATATTTCAGCAGAGAAAGTTATTCCATTACCCAACACTTATGGCTCTCAGTCCTGATATACTAAGCAGTGGAAAAAAAAGGTGACAATTTCAAAAGAGTTTGCAGGGGGTAACATACAATCACTGGTTAGGTTCTAGGAAGCAACTACAAAAATAGTTAAATCTAAAAGATAAACCAACACTTCAACAATGGCGGACGCAGGATTTTGACAATGAGGGGGCCATGGTATTCAACAAAAAACGATAAAAATAGTTTGAAGAATCTAACTTTTAAAACTAACATAAACTAAGTATATATAACCCAACACATCTTTAAAGAAAGATATTTTTTTGCCAAAAAAAACAAAGATCAATTTCTTTGTTTTTGTATTCCAAAGATGCACTTCTTTGGAGAACTCCTCGGAACTTTTATGTTGAACGAGCGATTTTTTTTTTTCACTTCTTTAGAAACGAGTGATTTCGTTTGAGAAAGTTGATTTTTTTTTAAGTGAAGAACATAGTGGATTTAGGGATAACTTGATTCAATCAATGGATTTTATTAGGATTAATTTTTTTTAAGGAGAATTAGGGTTAAATTATCGATACATGTTAAGTCTCTTTAAAAAAAGGTAATGTATACACGTGTTTTTCTCTACAGATAATGTATATCACTATTCAATGGTAGTTAATAGACTATTTAGGATCCCTTCACATACAAAAATAGATTAACTATCCTAAAAAATTGATTAAATTATCCCCTAAAAATTAGATAATTTAGGATAACTATTGAAGAAAAAAAAAAACTATTCAATTATCAGTATGTTTCGAGTTATAATTTGATATTTCACACCTATCATCTTACTTTCTCTTTGCTTAGATTTGTCAACTTCTTATTCGTTGTTCTGTTTTTTGTTTGAGGTAAGAGAATGAGGGGGCCATTAATTGAATTTTAACAAAACCTAATAGATGCAGCATGACATTACTCACAAATCAAAAATGTTAGTGGGGGCCATGGCCCCTCCCCGCCCCCTCCTCCGTCCGCCAATGCACTTCAAGCCGACATTTAGAAGTCGAAATTCGTGTTACCTGAAAGGAGACAAGAGATAAGGGGGAGTGAAGGATACTGATGCAAGGAAAATCTATAGTCTCTGCTACTGGACGATTACTTTGATAAAAGTGCAGTTCACTGATCACCCTGATTACCTGAAAGGTAAAATATAGAAGCAATTAGTAGGAAAACAAAGAAGTTGAAAGCAATACAGAAAGATTACTGAAGAACATTCAAATGAATGTGAATATCTAACTGAAGGACCTAAAAGAACAAGGATACGCCTTAATAAAGTAGATTACAGAGAAAATAAAAGTGAAGCACCAACCATGACACCATACACGTCAGGAATGCTGAATAACACGGCATTTCCGAAATCTCCACAGAAAAGCACTACAACTTAATGGGGTCATCGAGATATATAAACACGAAGCGCAGTCAGAGAGCTAGCCATTTCACCAGCATCCATGAGAAGTTTTTCTTGGAAAGTGACAAGCGTGAATGGTAATCTCCATATGTGACTTGCAAACCTGTTTTAGCCAGGAGGTCTAGGATGATGTCACTTTTGTTTTTACTTGCAGCTTCACTGTCCTCAGAATCAACAGGTTCATCAGAGTCAGTTGTCAATGCGTGCTGAGTCCTGACTATCATCAGAAGCCAAAACCTGACAGAAGGAAGACCAGTTCTGAGAAAGGAAATGCACCACTTATACACTGATGTATACAAGGGACGACATTGAAAGTGCAAATATGAAATCCAAAATCCAAATATTAATTTGATTACATTGCTCTATAAGCTCGGTTTGGAGATGTAAGCATAATTTGAAGCATGTAGAATACTTCATAGAAAGTCACTCTTTTTTACGTTATACAAAAGGGATCAGTAATCAAAATATGAAACAGATGGGACTCCTGGTCAATTATTAGTCTCTCATAAGTTGTTGAAATGACAAACTGCCCGGACCTAATTAGCTAAAACGATAACAATCTAATAAGAATCCTCGATGATTCGATAGAGAAACGGTATGTTGTATGCTATATTAGTTGCAAACTGCAGTATGAATAGAGTGGGTTAAAAAAAAAAAAAAAAAAAAAAAAAAAAAAAAAAAAAAAAAGTGGTTTATTTGCATAATGTGTACACTATTCACTCATAGGAGAATGATATCTGTTCCACTCCAACGAAGAACAACTCAACTGAGAACAAACTTTTAGGAACACTTCTGACAGCCAAACTTAAACTTCTAGATAGTTCAGAAGAATGGTTACTCGCTGTGGTACTGGTAAATAACCAAAAACCACAAATATGTGGCGCATCTCAAATTCTACACGGAACTGAACTTGGATGAATAATCTGATACTAGGGTAGGTAACAACTAATCAGCAAACACAAAAATAATATTCAATAAAATAAATAAATAAATAGAAGAAGCCAGAAGCAAAACATAAACTCAGTTTTACCAATCCTGATATAGGTTTCTCAACAGAATGTTGTGGTAAGAGGGAAATTAATGCAACAAACCATTAAGAACTTCCGTTTAACTCGTGAAGTAGACTGTTCAAAGTCCAGTAGCAGTAGGTACCTGTTCTATTTCAGCGATGCTACTTCGGACCACCTTTAAGAACCATCCCCAATTAGTGGCTCTCTAGATCATTTCAACTAAATCATTTAAGAACCATCCCCAATTAGTTGCAACTGGGCTTCAGTAACATTAAGCTTAATCATCTAAACCTACGTATGATTCTAACAATCATAACAACCTTGTTAAGAAGCGAAATTAAGTAGGGCGCCCATTGATAGACAAATCAAAGAACATGACGATATTGAGAGAACTCCTTTAATCTGCAATCCACAAAAAAGGAACCACCAAGGAGTCCAGGACAACAACCACTTGTGTTTCAGAATTCGGGAATTTCGGTTTCTGTATTGCGAAATAGATTCAGTTGATTCACAAACTTTGAACATGGACGATATTTAAATACACTAACCTTGTGATCTGAAAAGTCAAACCAAGATCAGCAGTCAAATAGTTCACAAACAAAAACAATGGTATCCCGTGCAAGATATCCTGCATCCGCTTCCAGCATATCCGATACTTTCATGAACTGGAGAACATAATTGTTCCAAGTTTTTGTGCAAATTGAAGACTCTGCCCAAATAGTCTTGGCAAGATTCTTCGGTTCACAACACCCATCCGGCATTTGACGTAAAAAATTATTATCCAGATCAGTGATAACTGATTGATTGTTCTCCAAAAATATACATATGTGTCAAAGGACTGATACACACCTGCATGACATAGCAAGAGGAAAGTGAAAAGAGGAGAAGCAAACAAAGCAACAACTTTTAGATGCTTGATTGAAGAGTTACTAACACTCACCGATCCGAAGCTCACATCCACCAGCTCGGAAGAATTTGCTAAAAAATCCTGGTCTGAATAACTTCTTTAAAGAAGGTGAGAAGCCATGCTGTCATGGTGATGTTCGAATATGAATCCGTCAAAAAAGGGAATTATGAAAACCACCGAACCATGAATTTGTACATAAAACAACATATCGACCAGACTAGCTAAGAAATGACACAATTCCTTTAGTATCAAGAGCCAAGAGTTTCATTATGGGAAGAACGAGGACGGTAGGTTAAGGCAGCATAAAAAAGCCTGTTCAAACTGAAATTGCATTTAGATGTCCATCCAAAATCAAAAGCCTTTTATGCAACAAGAACAAATTAATTGAGAGAAGTACACAGAAAATTATTGCAAAAAGGTCCAGCAGAAATTAAATGCTCCATACTATCTATCCTAAATAGAAGATCATGATCTTGCAGATGGAACATCTCAGTTGAAATCTCTCAGTCTTCTTTTCAAGACATCCATTGATTTCCTTTGAGAACTCTGTTTGGCGTTTCTGTTTGAAAGGCTTCCAAAGAGACCGTCGGGAGTATCCTTAAACTTATCACATATAGTAGCCACTTTTTTGTAGTCCAAATAGTTGTAATTCTTCTGCCTTATAACGGGATTCATGAAGTTCTCAGGCTGACTGCTCAACAGAAGGTTTATTAGTTGCCTGACTTCAATTAAGAAACCACGAAAACTACCATCCTTGTATACCTCACTCAACCCAGTACTGTGAAATCTCTCATCAGCAAAAGCTTCCAGAGCCTTCAGATCATTGTTGATGGCCATAACTGCATTGCCGTTAAACCTTTTTATACTATCACTAAGAAAAGCAGCCAAAATAGAGTTGGAAATATGCTCAAGGGCTCCACTGCCGACCTTATACATAGCATCCAGAGGTAAAATCTGCTGAGCTGTGGATATGAGAGTGTCAAGATAAATCACTACCTCGTGTATGTAATCATGTGCACCTGAAGGTACATCATCAGGAGTCCAATTTACATCTGTTAGTGCCATGAACTCATCTAATTTGGTATTCACCAACGACAGCAGAGCAAGATACGCTGCATCTCTGGACGTTTTAAGAACAACCTTTGCGGATGAAGTTGCTTGGGGCCTTTCAACAGATCGAATCGGGACCCCACATTGTTGAGCTGCATGTTGAAGGAAATAATCACAAGCTCTTTCGAGGACGGATAGATTTGCAGCAATCTGCATTGCTTGGGAGACACCTGTGGTACCACTATGAATCTTGTCCAGTATAAGTTCATTCAATATATCTATCAAGAGCTTTTCCAAATACTTCTTCACAAAATCAAAAACATTCATTTGGCTCCCATAAGACAAGTAATTGACTGAGTCCTTAATAAAAGATTTAACAATACGGCAAAATTCAGGGACCATGCTAGAGAACGGTGCAATGTATGGGAATGCTGGCATTATGTCTGATGTTTGAAGATGGTACATCAGAACGTTTGCTTGATAGTCTGACTCCTTCTTCATTACCATTTGCTCGAACGTATCATTAGCAAGTATCTCGGAGATTTCATGTCGACACTCCGCTAAAAGAAGCTCATGGTACTTTTCACGGCTACTGTTTAGAGTCTTGAGAATCGCATCCACGTCATAACCATACTGCCGAAGTGTTGTTCCAAGAAGAGTCACATAATCTTTTACCAGGAGAAGATGGCTCGCAATATCCATATGGGAGAACTGTTCCTCCAGCACCGACGTCACCTTGGTTACAGCTGTTTCCCACATTATTTCAACCTGATTAGCCAACAAGAGACCACCAGCAGTCCTTAAAACTCTATCCTCAACAATGAAATAACCAGCAATTTGAGCTAAAAAGGGCTGATGAGATTCAAGGAATGGTTGGACAGAAGATATCTGCAAATCTGAACTTAGCTGCAAAAGGCGGTTCTTGTAATAGTAATCACGGAACTGTTCCTTGAGCCCTAAACACGTATGAATGTGATGTGCGCGATAAATAGGTGTAAGATCAAACTTGAGAACAGAATCTTCGCCAATTTCTTCAACATCCAAGGAAAATGTGATATCTCCATATCCTGAATAACTCTGCTCCTCAGCCTTCCTCTGCCGAGCTAGCATTTCCTCGTCCTTCTGCCTTGCTGATGAAGCATATCCTATAGCTGTTTGCCCAATATCCCTTGATGCACTTCTGATATGAACTAGCCATTCATTGACTTCAGTAGTGACTTTCTTCTCAATATGTGATTTTATTATAGGTATTCTTCTCTCTATAAGCGTCCTGAGCATCTTAACAGGCACAACATGCAGATAATCTTTCTCAATCAAATCGATGGTCTTTAGAGCAGGGAAGAAACGGCCTTCAGAAATGTGGTTGTTGCACTTCACACACAGATCTAACACGCGAACGCAACTCCTCGACATTTTTATGGCCTCGGTAACATTCTTCTTGATTGAATAAGATTCCAAGAGATTCTCAAGTTTCAGAAGAAGTGCACTTCCAACCTCTTGTAATGTGAAGTTATCACTGGCAAGCTCAGTTTTCAGTTCTTCTGCATCAACCAGTACACCGCGAAGCTCGTCAACAGCAAGAATAAATTCCTCGTAATGAAGCTTACATAGATCCTCAATTTCTACTTCCTTCTTCTTAACGACAAACTTTAGTTGGTGAAGGAGGGTATCAGGTTTCCCCATCTCGAAAGCATGCTTAACCATAGGACCCAAATCTTCACCATTCCCTATCAAAGTTGCGAGTACCAAATCCTCGCCAGTATCTCCGTTCTCTGTTACAGCTCTTCTCTTGGCTTTTGTATTCATGGTTTCCAAAACCCTGAAAATCGGAAAACAAATGGTAATTTCATCAGTGACTGATATATAATACCCCAACAGCTCTACTAAGTACAAACAATTCACACACTACCTGGAAAGGACTAACAGTTTCAAGTGTCATGACACAAATGATTATTTTCTTATTCTCTCATGACACAAACTATTCAACTAATGATTATTTTCTTATTCAAGTGTCATGACACAAATTATTCAACTAATCTGTTTATTCCATTATTTTCTGGGCTGGATGAAAATCTTGATGATCAAATCAAAATGGTTAAATTTATCTATCATAGCTTGATATAGCGAAAATGAAAGCACATGAATCGATTTAAACCACAAAAATTCTAACAATTCCCATTTAAAAAGAAATGAAATCCATCAAACTCATAACAAGCAAAACCCATTAAACAGAAGAGTATTCCAAATGAAACCCATAAACATTCCGAATGGGTAAGCTTGGATCTGCAGTTTAATTAATAAGCTTGGAACAAGAGTATTTTTTACCTTTCTTTCGTTAGCTGGGTTGTGTGACTAATGGGTCGATCAGATGGAATCGACGATTGCACTGGAAGATCAAACAAAAGCCGTGGAATGATGAGAAATTGATGAAGATTAGAAATGGGAGATGAAATTGAGTAACAGTGTTTGCTGTGAAGAAGAAGAAGAAGAATAAGTACCGATTAGGAGTGAAATCTCCGCCTAGAGATATGAGTCTGGTGTTGTCCTTTCCCTATGTCGTCACCTGCTTCAATGGGAATGTTTCCACTTTGCGCAGAGCAAACTATAAACAAATCATCTTCAGGTGGTAGGTATTTTGATCCTATTTTTCCTCATCAAAAATGTTTTTTTTTTTTTTGAAGAAACCATCTTATTTAAATGGGCTGGCCTGAGAACCGGCCTTCTACATCTTGGGCTAAAGCTGATGAGGCCCACGCAGGGGCTGGAAAAGTAAAACTGTAATTACATGAAAGTTTGATGGCATTTTGCGCGAAGGCGTGCGCTCCATTATTCCACTTCCTCGGGACGTGGCGGGTCACATGGTCGGTAGCGTTTTCCAAGAGTTGAATACAACTCTCTAGAATTCTCTCCACTTCCGATACATCTTCTGGTCTTCTCTTTTGTTCCAACCGGTTCATCTCTCTCACCAGAGAGATGGAGTCGGTTTCAATCAAGAGCTTTGCATGTCCTCTCTGTGTAGCTAGTTCAATCCCTTCTCGCAAAGCTTCGGCTTCTGCAACCTTCGCCGAGACTGAGAACGGGATTGACTTAGATTTTCCGGCGATGAAGACCCCTAAATGAGATCTGAGCACGACTCCGATGGCCGCCTTCTTTTGATGTGAGTTCCAAGCCCCGTCCGTGTTGAGGAGAACCCATCCTTCCGGCGGTGGATCTGGCACTACTGATGAAAGTGAATGTGTCTGAGCCGGACTCATCTCCTGTTCACCCATCCCCGTACTATCAAAATCTTCGAGGTAATTCAGAACCTGTTGAGTAATTTCATTTGAACTGTGAGATTGGTTTCTGAAGATGATTGCATTTCTGTTTTTCCACAATTTCCAAATAAGAACACTCATCCTCCTTCTCTCTTCTGTGTTTGCTGCGAGGAACAAAGTTGGCCACCAGATCTGGAGTTGCATGTGGGAATTCGGCACCGAATCAACCCCTAACAGGGAAACCCAGCACTGCTTTGCCAAGGGGCAGAAAAGAAAAAGATGAGTTTCATCTTCTCTTTTCTTTTCACACACCGCACACCAATTTTCAACTTGAATGCCTTTTTTACGAAGGTTGTGACGAACCGGAAGACTTCGGAAGAAGGCTCTCCAGGTTGTATATAGAATCTTTTTTGGAAGTTTGATCTTCCAAAAATTTTTCCACCAACTTGGGGTTGGGTTCGAACTGCTTCCCACTTGGACAGTTTGTTTACGCTCCTCTTGACTGACTAACAGTCGATAGGCCGACTTAACTGTGTAATGTCCCAAATCCGAATAATGCCAAATTAATCGATCAGGGACCGCTATTTCTGGAATTGAAACCCTTGTTATTTCTGCAATGTCTTCTTTCCGAAAAAGCATCTTTAATTTCTCCTCATCCCATTTCCTTTCCTCTGTCAACAGATCTGCAATCATGATTGGGGAACCATGAGGATTTGGATTTGGCGTGAAGGGTATGAAGGATGGTTCTCTAAACAGCCAAGGGTCTTTGAACACGATTAGATTTTCCCCATTGCCAATGCGCCAGCGACATCCACTTAACACCAGTTCTTTGCTTGACATAATACTTTTCCAAAGGTACGAACTGTCCTTCTTTGCAGTAGCATTTAACAGCCCAGAATTTCTATAGTATTTATGTCTGAGTACTCTTGCTAAGAGACTTGAGGGGTTCATGAGAATCCGCCAGTATTGCTTTCCTAACATTGCAATGTTGAACAGTTGTAAATGATGGAAATTTAGACCACCCTCCTCTTTTGATCTTTTTAACTTTTGCCAGGAGATCCAGCTGATTTTCCTCTGCTTCTCATCCGATCCCCACCAGAACCGAGCCATGGAGGCTTCCAATTTTTCACATAGTGTTACAGGTAATTTGAAACAGCTCATAGAATAGGTTGGAATTGATTCAATAACAGATTTCAAAAGAACTTCTTTATCCTAGTACTCTATTTTATCTCACCACATATGTAAATATAATTTTTTTCTTTAAAAAAATATGTACATATAATTTTTCGGAAAACTCTAAATAAAATTATATTTAGCCATTAAGATGGTCCGGAATTCTTTGATAAATATTAGTTAGCATGAGGATATATTAAATGAAAAGAGCAAAATTCCCATGTGAAATAGAAATTCAGCTTGGAGGCAATCAATATATTCGACATGTTTTTTAGACGAACTAGTTTGGAAGCAAACATGGTTCAATATTTAAATTGAAACACTCTCCCATTTGGCATGACTTAGTTACTTGTAAGTAACTTAAATTTTCTCTAAAAAAAATGACATATAAATAAAGTTGGAAAGAAACCCGTATTTATCGTGGTCCATAAAAGCATTTGATTTTCATACATAAACTCGTTACATAATTAGGTTGACTATTGATTCTCAAAAGAACTAATAGGTTGACATCTTCTACTAAACTATTACTACTAAACACTAAAGATAAATAGAAATTAAAATGTGTGATAGAAAAGACTGCTAAAATAGATATGTAAGAAAAAATACTATTAAGCCTAATCTACTTTAATAACTTTTTTGTTGACAAAACTTGTCCGTCCAAACATGTACAAGCTTTGTTCCTTACTCTAATTGACAAAATTCTCCACAATGAAAAACCCTTAAAACAATTCATAATTATGTATCACATAAATAATGTTCCATTAATTAAGATAAATGTTTCTCCACAAAATCTTGTTATGCAATGGATAAACAATCACAAAATTATATATATATTTTTAGAGTTATTTGAAATTATATTAATAAATGTGGTGAATAAGCATTTCTCATGGACGTTGGAATCATTCACACCCTCTCTCCTATTAGTTAGGAATGTAGTTTTCGTGAAAAAAAATATGATCACATGACATATTTTAGTGGAGAGTTTTCAAAAATAGTGTATAAGGAGAGTTTTCTTAGCGGATTTCTCTTTTAGAAATGATATACCTCATATTTTAAACAATACGGAGAAATGATTTTAGTAGATTGGACCGGACATCGAACAGTTGTGTCAAACTTCTTTAAAAAAACAGTTGTGTCACACTGGTATAGAGCATCTCCAACCCATGTCATTTTTCCCCTCCCCTTCCCCTCACGAGCCCACAATTTTCCCTTCCCCCTCTCCATCTCTGTAACACCCCCAAAATGACCAAGCCGGAGGCCCGGGGGGTGTCACTCCGTACCCGAGACAAAGCCCGGATACAAGGACATTTAAAAGTGGATCTCAAGCAAACTAAATTAAAAGTTAACCAATAGAACTTTATTACAACTCCAAAGCTGCCTCAAACGTGGGCGCTTAACAAACTATTGTGTTATAATCTAACAAAAGAGTTCAACTTTATTGAAATAAAAATTTCTAATTTTCTAGGTGATGAACCGCGTCCCCCGCTAAGCCAAATACTCACCACCTGGACCTGTGGTGCAGAAATAAAAAGAAACACCACAGTACAAAAATCAGCATAAAAATACTGGCAAGCAAACACCCAAGCATGTAAAATGATGATGAGGCAGTTATAAAAACAATGACCATTTTTGCGAGTAGGAGTTTAACTTTAAACACAGCGGAAGTTTGAATTTGACACTTGTAAGAGAACAAGAGAGTTTACAGTTCACAAATTCGAGTTCAATACTCAAGTTGGGAAATCCCAAATTTCATACTCATTCTTTTTCCCATAAATAGCCATTAAATTCAAAAGAACACAATTTCAATTAGTTGATACGGGGAAAGAACCAATCACTTCGCAAGCATCCAAGACCTTAAGTGTCGACACCCCCTTACAGACTTCTTGCGGTCAGAAGGGTGAGTACTAGGAGCGATCCGGGGCCTTGCAACCAGATTAAATACAATTAATTGGCCGGGTATAACCCGGCCAAGCCCAATAGTAACAATGAGATAACCCCGCACAACTCTTCCACTTTACGTTATCATGAATTGTTAACTTATTGTGTTATTTTCAAGAAAAGAATTTACGAGTAAAATCAGATGTTTAAATGACACATAAGCACATAACATGTAAATTCATTTTGAAACATGTAGGAAGAAATCATTTGACACGAAGGAGTTAAGCACACTAGGCTTGGCATGTTTACTTACCTCAAAGCAAATCCAACTATAGCAATCAATCAAAGTACTCTACGTACTCGATGTCGACGAACTCGTCACCTACACGTAACAATATTCTAATTAAACACAATATTCTAGCAATACACTTGCTATACTAGCTACATGCATATGATAGTCAATGGTTTAGGTTTCTAACACCAACCTAACATCCTACTTAATTCATACTTCAAACAAAACCCAAAACCTTACTTCAAAATCCTCTAACCTAAAGCATACATAACCTATCATAACTCCTCCAATTTATTACTCCAGTTTCCCAAACAGATCATGGCTCAAAAACAGTTTCATTAGATTCAAAATATTCAAAATAATAAGTTTAGCCTCAAACGGATCTTAATTTCGATTCCTGAATCAAAAGTTACACTAGTTTCAAGTTTCCAATTTCACTCAAAATACCCATACGGGAATTATCAATTTCCACGAAACTTTTCTCCCAGGCATCTAGTTCATCTTACATTCATACTAAACCTAATATAACATGATTCCCAACATCAAATCAGATTGTTACCCACATACTATGATCATCCAATCACCCAAATTGCTTAATCAAACTTCTCCTCCAAACTAGGGTTTTTCCCATCACCCATGAACATGATAAACCCTAAAACTTGATTACTAATCCTACGATTTCATGAATGATGAAACTAACGATAAATATCTGAAAATTCGCGATAAAGAACCGAAATTACTAATTGATCAAGACTTACAATAGGAGGAGATAAATCGAAACGATTGAGAGGCGGAGATTGAAGCTTGCTAGTGGAGATGATGACGATAAATCTGTCGGAATCAACCGGGTCAGAACGACCCAACACTTTGATGAAAATCAAAGAAGAAAAGAGAAGAAGAAGAAGAGAGAGATAAATCGTGAGAGATAGAGGGAGATTGAGATGATGATGATCATGAATTTTGAAAGAATTTGAAACTCACGTTAGTTGAGATTTTTGGTTCAAAATATGATATCAATCAGTGCAGAAAGACACTTATCCACCACTAGTTTAGGTAATAAGACAACTACCTCCCCCAACTTAATTAAAGGAACTAATAACTTTAGATAAAAGACACAAAGACCCCAAATTGCTAGCAAAGCTTTACAAATGACTCTCAACATTTAGATTTCACTCCCAACAAATGTAATAATATCACAAATACCCAAAATATCCATAGTCACATGTCACAAATACCCAAAGTATCCATAGTCGAATATCACAAATACCCAAAATACCCTTAGTCACAAGACGGGGTATTTCATCCTTCCCACCTTAGAAAGAGCTTCGTCCTCGAAGCTTAAACCATAATCTTCAACAACCAATAAGGTATGAACTTCCTCTCAAGGGTACAACTACTAAATGCAACCTAAGGTCATGCATGATATGCAATATACTATAAGGAATACTGTATTAAAAACCGAAGGATTACATCCTCTCCCCCTTAGAGGAGTGACGTCCTCGGAACTCAAGGTACCTCGTAGAAAAGGTGAGGATACTTCTTCCTCATAACATCCTCCGCTTCCCAAGTTGCCTCTTCAGTGAGGTGATTTGTCCATAAGACCTTTACAAGCTTGACACTCTTATTGCGGGTGTCCCTTGTCTTGGTGTCTAGAATCTTGACAGGGTGTTCCTCATAACTAAATGAAGGTTCTAAATTGATTGGCACTAGCCACGACTCCCGGTCCTAGGCGACAAATAGGGAGCCTACATTCTCTTCCAACTTGATAATGTCTGCAAGCTGTCACTTAAACATGTCATCTAGGTTGACTAACAACTTAACATGGTCCATGTACTTCACATATGGGCCCCACGAAGTTCATCCAATGGACCCCAATACCCCCACTTGATATCTCCAAAAAAAAAAGGTCTATCCGGAAAAGAATTGAGCATTCACGAGGTCTCAGGAATTGGGACTTCATAGTATGGTCACTATTCTTGGTCTACAAAAGTCTTGAACTCATCAACCATACATCCCGAAAATCAAACAAACACTCAAATTCGAATCGCGAGGGCTCGGTCCACATGTTTTTGGTGGAGTCGGGTAAGATGTCTCATGGAAGGTCTGATATAAACCTTAATTTCAATACGACTTGGCATTCCCAGAAATCCAATAGAAGCACAGGACTCCAAAAGTATCTTAGATCTAAATAACCAGCCCATAATCCAAACAACGATTTTTTTGACAAGACTCCGATCATACGCATCAGTTGACAATATATGTTAGCTACCCCAAACGTGAGACTATACCATACCAAGTTAGATTACACCAAAAACTTGTCTTGATTGTTGTACCAACGTAATAGAGAGCGACCCAAAACCTAAATCAATAACTCAAATGATAACCGCTACAACATCATAAACTGTTTGTCACGAGGAATAAGTTTTTTAAGATCTCCCAAGGCTGACCATCCATACTCTTAGTCAGATTGTGAATAAACTAGTAAATGAACTATATTACGCCTCATACAATAAATGTGATATAACCCAACAACTATCATAATACCAAGGACCAACCATTAAGGAGAAAACATCCAGTTCCTCAAATGATAGATAAGTAACAAAGCTCCGAACATGTACCTCTAATGTAAACATTAACATCCTAATGACCCAAAATATCGTCTTTCGCCAATCAAATAGTATGAGATATAACAAACAAAACTTAGCCCTTGATCCTCGAACTTCAGTTTCAAATGTGTAATCCCCTTTTTCCTTTACTCTTATAATGTCATATACAGGAGAAAAAGGAGAGAAATAAGATAAATATAACCTTCACAAAATATAGACAAGGTAAGAAGAGACACAAGCACTAGTAAATCAACATGATCCATCAAAACTATGTGACCATAAGACATGACTAGAATCCAATATTCTTTAATGGACTATTCCAACTAGAATCCAAAAATCTCATTATCCTTACTAATTCAAAGTATGTTCTAAAATGAATTATAATGTTCAAAGAAAATCAAAAGACACGATTCTCCAAAACACTTCCTAGGCGAGGGTGGGCGGGAGGCCGCTATCATCCATGCTAGCTCTTTAGTCTATTACTTCTCATGGGTCCTCCACAGGCTCCTCCCAAGGCTTGTGAACTAACAATAAAGTACACTTCATGAAGTGCGGCGTTATCATCCACTGACCTTGATGAAAATATTTTTGATTAGGAAGGTACCCTCCTTCCTTATCGACCAAATCATTATATTGTCTCTTAATCGAAATCCAAGGTTGCTCATTAGGTAGAGACTCCACAATGCAATGACTTTGAACTAGTATGTTGCTGAATACCCATCCTCCAACAAAAGTGTAAGCCCAGTGCTCACACCTATCCAAGACTTCTCCGATAAATTCCCAAATTGACATCCCCTCCAAGAAAGGCGTTCTCGTTGGGTGGCTCAGCTGAAAATCTTCCGCTGTTGGATTCACTAGGTTGAAGGCCATATCTACAAGAGTCAAAGAATACTCCTATTATACAACAAATATAAAGATTATTCTGCCACAAGGGTATTCTAGAGCTGACTTCAAATCAATTACACACTTAACAGTTGCCAAGTAATAATTTTCCCAAGAATTCCCAAAACTCTGCGACATTTATAAGAGACAACACAATGTTGGAGATTAAACTCTTAAGTAACGTATTAATATCCCAAAACAGGTTCTTCAATAATCAAACCCTGAAACCCAAATCGAAATCAACATGAATGGTAAAATGCTCAAAATTATATCCCTGAAAACAAGACTCTAAATGAGATGTTTGTAACAAACCGCCGTCAATAAAATAAAATAATCTCCCCAGGTATACCAATGATTTATAGAACTCCGAGTATTATGTCAATACTTTAGTATTTCCCACCATATTAAAACTCTCAAACTACCTCCATAGCAAAATAATATTCCAAAATCTTCAAAGTAGTCAACTCCAAAACAACAGGGTTTCACATAAACACCCATATTTCTCAATAGTCTAAGCTATATAAAACTAGCTAAGAAGCACCTAAATCTCACATAGCTGATCCCACCTCCGAAAACTCGATTTTCAGTTCTCTTTTAACTACTTTATCTCTAGTGATGTCACTGAAGCCTTCACAACTCCTTTCGGTGCTATTACAAATTTCTCTAACACCAATTTGTCAAAAGATTCTTCTATGTCAATATCCTTCGAACACATTTCTCTTCTCACCTTCGTCTTGAACATAATATCAGTACACCTTGTTCTTCCTTACTCTAACTTCGTTGCAAAACTCGTAACCGACATAGCACGCGGTACTTCACAATTCCTCGCGGTGAGGTCATTTATCATCTTTGCCCGCTCGTATAGCCTTTGCTCCAATTTTATTACCTCGTACAAGAAATTATTTTGGTTCCTCCTTGGTCGGTTCGACATGAAATTCCTACCTTCACTGTTTAACAAGGAAATTCCTTCTAGTGTTGTATGGAGGTGGTCTATTGTCCTACACTATAGCCTATTATATTATTCATAAAATATCATGAAATACAAGTAAACATGAATAAATGGAATGCAACGCGCAATTAGGCATGTAATGTCACATATAGATCATCATCTAATCAGTTACGCATGCCTTTACACATAGGCTGATCACGTCTCATTTCGTCGTCCCTCTTTAAAAATTGGGACAATGATAAATAGGACAAGCAAAAATTATGAAATTTGGTGTGAAACACCCTCTCTGAGTCTACTTTCATACTCAATAAGAATCAACTCAAAATAAATTGTAGAACTCAAGTTGCATAGAGAATACTACAGCTGCTGTCACAGACCACAAGAACAGAAACTTTGACTTTGAAAAGCCTTAAACTGACGTTAAAATCCTCAAAATGAGCTAAGCTTTCTCCCAGTATTAGCCAAACATGTCTACTAACTTTAATTAAAATTTGAGAACCAAACAAGATCTGGAAGATAGGTAAAAATGAAAAATGCTACAGCTAGTCACTTTGCAATTCTACTACTGAACCACCAACTTTGAAAATTCGTAACTGATTCTACAGAACTCATGTAGGGCTGAAATTTTTATGAGAGATACCTGGGTATGTCTAATTTCTGGGAAAAATTCAGGGAAAAATAAATCCAAAATTAAATACGTCTGATACAACAAAAACTCACTGCTGCGCAGATTCAACAACACCAAAGATTAAGGTTTTCGCGTTCTAACTCCATGAACACTTTCTAATTACTCAATCAATGATAACAAAACACATGACAATATTAATTCATCAAATCATACTCCAAAATCAGAGAACTAAATTTATTAACCTCCCAAATCGGGTCCTCAAAACATGAGCATTATTCCCCATCCTTAAGTCAAAACGCTAAGGATTTAACTCTAGCCCAAAAGTGGCATTTCAAAAATTATTCAAGAACCTCAAAATATTGTTGACATCATAGCCTTATTCAAAACAAAACAAAACTTTAAATTGTATCAATGTCTAGGAAATCAAAGAATTATAACATGCTTAATCCTCGTCTTCGTCGCTCTCATCAAATTCCTCATCTTCCTCGGGGTCTTCCTCGATATCCTCACCCTCACTTGGGTCTTCTTCACTTTCATAATAATCCATTGGATCTTCCTCAATATCGGGGTATTCATCGACATCTTCCACTGGATCCTCTTCGACCTCATCATCGTCACTAGAGTCTATGATAATCACCTCTTTGGCTTCAATAGCATTCACCTCAATAACCGTGTAACCTTGCCATTTTACATGGACCTCCATTAACAACTTGCATATGAAGTCGGCGTTGACCCTCCATTCACCTTGGTAAAGATACTCCTTAGCATTCATTCGGTTGTAGTTGTCCATGATGTTGCTATATTTTGCTATTATGTCTCCAAATAAAGGTCCCATGGGAAGTGCCTTCACCATACAATAAGCATGAAACGCAGGATTCCAGTACCGAGGAAACTGTGACTCCACAAACCTTTGCTCACAGAACTGAACGACGCGATCACGGAACGCTGGAAAATCCTCACCCTCAACCCATGGTGTCACAATCGGGTGCTTCTCGACGGGCAATACACGCTTCCTAGGGGTCGTTTTGGTCCTAGCCATCTACAAAAGAAAACAACTTCATAAGTCTCTTACTCCACAAAGTATATAACGTAAATAAAAATTACTACTCTCATGAAATAAACACTTCTTTCCAAAACTTAAATTTCATAACCACAAGACTTTTGAAATCAACTCCCAACGAAACGCCTCAAAAAGGTTGGATGATCAAAGGTTTCTAACCCGAACTCCACTGAAACGCCTCAAAACCCAATCTCTTAGTATCTCGGGTAGGCCAAAGTTCTTAGTTAGGGGTGGGTTGGTGGGCGTACTTGCCTTCTATCCTATTTTTCCTAAGCATTTACACACATAATAGTCCTAGAAATACTACCCATATTCCCAACGGCTTGTCAAATTTTAATCACTTTGCCTATGTTCATTTTAGTTACCCTAACAGGTTTTGTTTTCCTTTTTGGATTGCCGGCTCTGATACCACCTGTAACACCCCCAAAATGACCAAGCCGGAGGCCCGGGGGGTGTCACTCCGTACCCGAGACAAAGCCCGGATACAAGGACATTTAAAAGTGGATCTCAAGCAAACTAAATTAAAAGTTAACCAATAGAACTTTATTACAACTCCAAAGCTGCCTCAAACGTGGGCGCTTAACAAACTATTGTGTTATAATCTAACAAAAGAGTTCAACTTTATTGAAATAAAAATTTCTAATTTTCTAGGTGATGAACCGCGTCCCCCGCTAAGCCAAATACTCACCACCTGGACCTGTGGTGCAGAAATAAAAAAAAAACACCACAGTACAAAAATCAGCATAAAAATACTGGCAAGCAAACACCCAAGCATGTAAAATGATGATGAGGCAGTTATAAAAACAATGACCATTTTTGCGAGTAGGAGTTTAACTTTAAACACAGCGGAAGTTTGAATTTGACACTTGTAAGAGAACAAGAGAGTTTACAGTTCACAAATTCGAGTTCAATACTCAAGTTGGGAAATCCCAAATTTCATACTCATTCTTTTTCCCATAAATAGCCATTAAATTCAAAAGATCACAATTTCAATTAGTTGATACGGGGAAAGAACCAATCACTTCGCAAGCATCCAAGACATTAAGTGTCGACACCCCCTTACAGACTTCTTGCGGTCAGAAGGGTGAGTACTAGGAGCGATCCGGGGCCTTGCAACCGGATTAAATACAATTAATTGGCCGGGTATAACCCGACCAAGCCCAATAGTAACAATGAGATAACCCCGCACAACTCTTCCACTTTACGTTATCATGAATTGTTAACTTATTGTGTTATTTTCAAGAAAAGAATTTACGAGTAAAATCAGATGTTTAAATGACACATAAGCACATAACATGTAAATTCATTTTGAAACATGTAGGAAGAAATCATTTGACACGAAGGAGTTAAGCACACTAGGCTTGGCATGTTTACTTACCTCAAAGCAAATCCAACTATAGCAATCAATCAAAGTACTCTACGTACTCGTTGTCGACGAACTCGTCACCTACACGTAACAATATTCTAATTAAACACAATATTCTAGCAATACACTTGCTATACTAGCTACATGCATATGATAGTCAATGGTTTAGGTTTCTAACACCAACCTAACATCCTACTTAATTCATACTTCAAACAAAACCCAAAACCTTACTTCAAAATCCTCTAACCTAAAGCATACATAACCTATCATAACTCCTCCAATTTATTACTCCAGTTTCCCAAACAGATCATGGCTCAAAAGCAGTTTCATTAGATTCAAAACATTCAAAATAATAAGTTTAGCCTCAAACGGATCTTAATTTCGATTCCTGAATCAAAAGTTACACTAGTTTCAAGTTTCCAATTTCACTCAAAATACCCATACGGGAATTATCAATTTCCACGAAACTTTTCTCCCAGGCATCTAGTTCATCTTACATTCATACTAAACCTAATATAACATGATTCCCAACATCAAATCAGATTGTTACCCACATACTATGATCATCCAATCACCCAAATTGCTTAATCAAACTTCTCCTCCAAACTAGGGTTTTTCCCATCACCCATGAACATGATAAACCCTAAAACTTGATTACTAATCCTACGATTTCATGAATGATGAAACTAACGATAAATATCTGAAAATTCGCGATAAAGAACCGAAATTACTAATTGATCAAGACTTACAATAGGAGGAGATAAATCGAAACGATTGAGAGGCGGAGATTGAAGCTTGCTAGTGGAGATGATGACGATAAATCTGTCGGAATCAACCGGGTCAGAACGACCCAACACTTTGATGAAAATCAAAGAAGAAAAGAGAAGAAGAAGAAGAGAGAGATAAATCGTGAGAGATAGAGGGAGATTGAGATGATGATGATCATGAATTTTGAAAGAATTTGAAACTCACGTTAGTTGAGATTTTTGGTTCAAAATATGATATCAATCAGTGCAGAAAGACACTTATCCACCACTAGTTTAGGTAATAAGACAACTACCTCCCCCAACTTAATTAAAGGAACTAATAACTTTAGATAAAAGACACAAAGACCCCAAATTGCTAGCAAAGCTTTACAAATGACTCTCAACATTTAGATTTCACTCCCAACAAATGTAATAATATCACAAATACCCAAAATATCCATAGTCACATGTCACAAATACCCAAAGTATCCATAGTCGAATATCACAAATACCCAAAATACCCTTAGTCTAAAATGTGGTTGCCTATTTCGTAATTTGCATAACAAAAGCATCTTATACTGGATCGGATTTTTCGTAACTTCTTTAAATTTTGTCTAACATGATTGATTTAAACAATCTATTGAGTTGTCATATATGCGGAGGTTAATCCCCGCGATAGCAGAGTTAGCTAGCATCTTTAACGACATGCTAAAGAAGGGCCATCATTTTAATGGACGCAGAAGCAAAAATAAAGTATTTGCTAGCCTCGCCCCCGCGTTATGATAGCTCTGCAGGTAGGGAGCCCGCTAATCCTATACATAACCTTAACAACGAAATTCATTAGAGCACTTCCAGCACAATAAGTATATGGATAGGAAATATCTTTTTTGTAAAATTGGGGTACTTTTTTCCTCAAATCAATCTTTGTATTTTTTCAAACTTTTTTTTTCGTAGTCCAATAGAATTATTCAAAATACTATTCACACTACCTAAATATATGTTTTGTTATTTAAATAGCCTAGTTTTGAAGCAAACAAATATATTTTTATTTATCAATATATTGATATAGAATTTAAGACAATTACAAACTGAAAATAAAAGTTTAGTCTAAAATGTAGGAAACCCAAGTTCTCTAAATGGCGTGGAATTTTTTCCTATCTATATTCGGCATAGTGGTTGCATATTTCGTAATTTGCAACAGTCTGTTATATTGGATCAGATTTTTTGTAACTTATTTAAATTTTGTCTAACATAATTAATTTAAACAATCTATTGAGTTGTTATATCTGCGGAGGTTCATCTCCGCGATAGCAGAGTTAGCCAGCCTCTTTAACAACATGCTAAAGAAGGGCCATCATTTTAATGGATGCAGAAGCAAAAATGAAGTATTTGCTAGCCTCGCCCCGTATTATGATAACCCTGCAGGTAAGGAGCCCGCTAATCCTATACCTGACCTCAACAACGAAATTCATTGGGGGCACTTCTAGCACAAGAAGTAGAATGGCAGGAAAGATCTGTTTACTATATTTTAAGGGTAATACAATGAGTGAAAATCGAGGTACTCATCCATTGTAAGACTTTGTTTAGCGTTGGTGTTTGTGGTACAAAATCTTAAGCACTACTTAACCTTGCACAAGGTGGTTGTGATCACCAAAAGTTACTCCATAAGATACCCTTGGCACATCCCAAACCAAGTGGTAGACTCGCAAAATGTTGTTGATTCTCTCAGCATACGACGTCACTTATGTACGCCCCAAGACAATAACATCGCAGTTTGTTGCCGACATACTTGCACAATTACCATATGGTTCGCACAAGCCTGGAGTAGAGGGGTTTTGATGAGATATGGAAACCACCCAAATAGAAGAGAAACGAACATTTTGATGGTTCTTCTATAGATACGAGAGGAGGTACTGGAATTGTACTAACATCGACAGTAGAAGAAGTGGTACAAATGTCATACAAGCTCAATTTTTAAGTCACCAACAACGAGGCAGAACACGGAGCCCTGATGGCAGGACTATTCGCGGCCAAGAATATAAGGGTAAGACATCTGATCATCGTGGGAGACTCCAAACTCATAGTAAAACAATCGCATACCGCACTCAAAGAAATCAACATGCTAAGTTACCTCACAACAGTCCAAAAAATAGCAGCTTGATCAATAAATTTGTTAGTCCTTCAGTAGATAAAAGAATTTGTAAGGGGATATTGGATCCCCGCCCTCCTGTCGGTGTAAAACCATTATTTTATGCACAAAAGCCTCAACAAACCCCAACTTTAGCACGATCTTCTAAAAAAAATCACTCTACCCTGTCATATGCTTTTGACATGTCATGTTTTAGGAAGAAAGCTCATATTTTCGCTTTTGAGTGCTTAATTGTGCGCATTATTTCAAACGCCACAATCACATCATCAGTAACAAGCATACTAGGCACAAAAGCACTTTGTGAGGGGTCTATAACATCACTTAACACCTTCTTAAGCCTGTTGTCCAACACTTTCGATGACACCTTATAAATAACATTGCACAAACTTATCGGTCTATACTTAGTGACTAGTTTAGGAACTTCAATTTTAAAGCTATGCAAGTATTGTTTATAGGAGATAAATCATAACCGTCATTGAGTATTCCTAACACCATTTTGACAAATCCTTCTCAACCAGATCCCAACACTACTGCTATAACAAGACTGACAATCCATCAGGCCCATGCGCCTTCAATGAATGAATGCATTTGGAAAAGAGCCTCTATTATCTGTCTCCTTTGTAAGATCTTAATAATTCTGCATTCACTTGACTAGTAACATTTGTTGCAACTGCTTGTAAAACATGGCCAACATAACTATGACCTGTATTAAAAAATGGGTAAAATACTGAAAGAAAATATGTGCCACTTATTGCATATACGATGTCCAACTCCATTGATCATTAGTAATTACATGCACCGTATGTTTTCTTCTTTTTTCTGATGACCTCTTGTGAAAACATTTTATGTTATGGTCTCCCTCTTTCAACCAAACCACTATTAATAATTGTCTTCATTCTAAACTCAACTTAACTTATTAACATTTTCTAGATTTTTTGGAGTTGGCACTTCCTTCCTGTCATCAACAATTTTATCCATAAGCTTGTCAGAGCATCTCCAATAGGTTAGGCAAACCAGTTTTGTTTAGCAAATTATAAATAAATTTGTAAGAGTTGAGCTCCAATGTCATAGGCATCTTGATACGCAAACACAAAATAAGCATCAATTTCGCCAAACTTGGCGATGACTTTTTGTCATGCAAAATCATCTTTCTCCCCAATTTACGTGGATTGTAACATGTTTCCTAAATTTTCTCACTAACTTCCACTATTTTCTCTAGGTATGTCCACTTTTATAGCATAAAAAATAAATTAAAAATGCTAGTACATCTTTTTTTCTAATCACTACTGGAGAAGACTCTTGATGCAGAGTGCAAATAAGTGATAATAGATGCTTGGGAGACCTTAGAAATTAATTAATGCACAACATTTTACGGCTCATGTGCAGCAAGTTAGGTCAACCATGCAGCGTAAAGTGCAACAAAAAAACTCATAGATGAGGTAGGTAAATTATTAATAAAACAATTCTTTTGCATACCATATAATGAAGATTTTATAGCATCTCTAGCAGTACGAGGTGACAAAAATGTAAAATTTACATGGCAAATATTTAAAGGGTTCATTCCAACAGTAAATTTATTTTGTGAGTTAACTAAGTGCATCTCCAATAGTAAAACTTACGAATATGTAAATTTTGCCCATTTTAAAGTATACTTAATTTTGTAGTGCTAATTTCAACAGTGTAATGTATCGTTACGGTTTTATAGTTATAGAATAGCCGTTAAATTAATTTAGAACACATAAATATGAGAGATATAGACACATACAATTTGTATGCCTACCTTTTAGCTTAAGGTGGCAATTCGGGTCGGCCCACGGGTTTTTGACCCGGCCTGCAACCAAACACATAAACTCGACCATTACCTAGCCCCCCATCCCCTATCCCGTACCCGGCCCCCTATAGGCTTGAATCATCCCAATGCCCGGGTGACTCACATTGCAGTGTTGACAACCCGGGTCGTACCCGACCCGCTCTCACCCTGACCCGTGCGGTTTCTACGTAAACCTGACCCGTCACTTTCATCTTTTTTTATTCCAACGGCCATGAGACCTAAAAATACATTTTCCCCCATTTTTTTTAAAAAAATGGCTAGTCTGAGAGGTATATTTGTCCACCCGGATATTAATTCAAAAAAGAGCATTTTTGGAGATAGACACATAAAATTTGCATGCCTATTTCTAGCTCAAGGTGGCAATTCATGCCGGCTCACAGATTTTTTGACCCAACCCTTATCCCCCCTTCTAACCCGTACTCGGTCCGCCATAGGTTTGAACCAACCCGATGCCCCGGGAGTTCACATTTCGCTGTTGACAACCAGACCCGTACCAGGCCCGCTCTCACCCTGACCCGTGCGGTTTCAACGTAAACCCGGGCCGGCACGGGCTGGCCTGCCACTTTCAGATTTTTTTATTCCAACGGCTATGAGACCTAAAAAAGGCATTTTTGCCCATATTTTTCAAAAAAAATAGCTAGTTTGAGGGATATATTTGTCCGCCAGGGTAGAGATGTACATGTTTAGGTTTGTGTGGTTTAGTAGTGCAAAAAGCACTCCATCCAATAATCAATAGGTTAGATATATCCAAGTCAAAACCAATCAGCCTACTTGACAAATTAGCGCAAACCAACATTCTGAATTGGTTCAGTTTGGGTGAGTTAGCCGGTTTGCCTTTATTCTAAATGAAATATTATTGTCAGTTTTAAAACACCTACATTTTAGTGCCGAAAAGCAACAACATGGTGTAGAATAGGAAATATCATTTCAAACACTGAAACTTATAAGAGTTGTGTTGTACAAACCGACGATGTGTGACAAAAAATTGGACAAAATTATAAATTATTATTAGGTGTAACCGAAACACAACTACTCCTGTGAGAAAAACCATTTACAATAAAATATAACCCTAAATCATAAAAAGTCCAACACGTTACTATAAACCCCACACCTATAAATATGTATTTTAAAAATCATATCCCATGACTGGTTAAACTCAAAATCCTGGCCTTCAAACATTTTATAAAATACAATTGAGTGGTGCTTCTAATCCACCCCAATAAAAAAAAACCCACGCAAAGTAGTTGCGGCATGCACATGTATATTTCATGGTGTCAAAACGGGCCGACTCGCGTGCCAAGTTGGCACGGCCCGCACATAACACGCCCCGAGCACGACCCACTCCACCCTCCGACACAGCACGACCTTGATAGAAGATGAAAGGAAATGTCGTTGACCTACAAAACTAATAAATTGTTTAGTTGACATGATATCGATTTATAAATATTATAAATTTAATTAGACATGTTAGCTATTTTGGGTTAGATTGGATTAGTGAGGATTTTATAATTAAATACATAGTTTTAAGAACCAGACGGACTATTGAACCGGGGAGGCAGTGGATTGCGGTTCAACCGGTTGGACCAGTGGTGCAACCGGTTGAACCCCACCTTTTTTATAATATATAATGATGTATTTTTATGTAAGTGTGTAACAAATTAATTAATACATAGTATAGATACTTCAATGTGACCGACAAATGGATTGAATTACATAATAATAATACAGTTAATGTTAAGAAAACAATAATTCAAAAATTAAGATCTAATTAATTGACACAAACATTGTAATATAAATCTGGTTTCTTTTTTGAGATAATGAGTCTGTTTTCATATAAATATGGTTTATCTTTTGAGATAATGAGTTCATTTATCTAATAAAAAATAGTACACTAAATGCGGGTACACTACTAGAAAAAGTGCTTGAAAGGGCGGTTTGAAAGCGCCGTTAAAGGCTTAAAAACCGCCTCTAACAACCCTTACGTCGGTTCTTACGCCGGAAAGTCATCCGCCCTTAAACTAAGTGTCGTATATAGTTTACGGCGCTTCTTAACCGCCCTACGTATGTATTTCCGACGCTTCACATCAACCGCCGAGAGGTTAAGGGCGCTTTATAGAACTGCCAGTAATGAAAGGGCGCTTTTGTTGAACTGTCTTTAAAAATTAAGGGCGCTTGCTTTAAGCGCCCTTTATCTTATAAAGGGCACAAATGCCAACCGCCGTTTCATTTTAAAAACGGCGCTATTTTTGTGCGTTTTGTGTACAGAAAGTTTTCTCTAAAAGCTTGCAATTTCCTGGCTATCTATTTCAGTAGTGGGCCTTGTGCTTTGTTATGTTGGTAATAACTCTAGCTAAACCTCTGCCTGGTGTAAAAAATGCTCACTCGACCTCTGTATGTATTCATTCTGGGTAAGTTTTGGAATTTGCTGCTTTACTGAAAGTAGAGACTGCTAATCTATGTGTAAACAAATCAAAGCCTAATAATAATAATGCTAAAGAGAGAATTTGTAGCATTTGATTCTTCGAGAAAAAACCCTTTTATGAAGCACATTCAGAAGAGTGCCAATACGGAGCACACTCAAAGATTGACCAGAAATCAAAGTGGATACAGAACACATCATCAACATATATATGTACAAACATGACCATGAAAATCAATACTCGAGCAAAATATGACTACCCTTGTAGCAACAAAGCAAAAGACAATTTCAATAATTGTGATACAAAGAGACCATAATCATAAATACATGTGTGATATGAGATTATGTAGTGATCATAAAGTTTTCTCTAAATACACTCTTCTGGATAGCCTTTTTTGCTTTGTTATGTTGAGAACTCTTGCCAAACCCCTGGGTAAAGGTAGTAAAAATGTTTAGTCGACCTCTGTATGTAGTCATTCTGGGTAACTTTTGGAGTTTGTTGCTTTTACTGAAATTAGAGACTGTGAATCTATAATTCTTGTGGTGCATATCACAAGATTGAGAAATACAGACACATGAGAGTGAAAACTTACCAATTGACAATATCTTCACAACCGATTGACGTCACCGAACAAACAAATCGTAACTTTAAGCACCCAAAACCCTAATCTGCAAACAACTGCAGACACATGAGAGGAAGAAGGAGGAGGAGGAGGACGACGACCATGTGGAGACGGAGAAGGATGAGGAGCGGACCAATTACCTTTGCGGACTCTGATTAGAGCAGATTTGATTCACGGTCGTCGGCTATCGATTTGATTCGCGGTCGCAGAAGGAGGAGGAGGAGGACGATTGCAACTCTGATTAGGGCTCTGGTTTCCGCGCAAAGAAATTAGGGTTGTTCCCCTCGTTTCACTCCCCCCTTTCCCTCCATACTGTTTTCACTTTCCCCCTTTCTCCCAAAATATATCCCGCGTAAGTTTTCAGTATTTTTTTTTTATATTAGAAATAAAGGAAAAGGTTGTTTATAAGGAGACGCCTTAAAATAAAAGGCAGAAGAATATAAAACGCCGATTATTTAGCGACGGTAATAAAGTAACCGCCGTTAACATTATTTTTAGGGCGGAAACTGGGAAGCGCCTTTTAACCAATGTACTTACGACGCTTACTTAAATACAACCGCCCTATCAAGCAGTTTTTCTAGTAGTGGTATATGTATGTTTAAAAGTTTTAAAAATTATACGGAATATGATATGTCAATAAATGTAGAGATATTAATACAAGTTCGGGCTTGGTCCTGCGGAAAGACTGCTTGGTTTCACACTGTTGAGCCGAGTTTGATTCCCACTGGGCGCGTGATTTTTCGAATCAAATGAAAACCGGCCTGTTTCCCTATTGGTTTGCCGGTTGACCGTAAAACCAGCCGATTTTTTACCGGGTTTGATCGGTTTTTGCATACACGATCCGATAGCTTAACCGAACTGGTCACTCGCCGGTTCACTAGTACGACCGGTCGAACCGGCCGGTACGGTCCAGTTTTAAAAACTATGATTAAATCCACAACTCAAACCAAAATATCGGTTTGGGAAAAAATATAAGGGTATATAATCCGTATTCAATCCAAATCATTTCAAGCCAATAAAATTGGATTGGTTTGGGTTGGATGAGCTATATTAGATGGGTCAAGCGGTTTTTCGTACACGCCTACACCCGAGTTTTAATTCAAAATATACATTTTTATCCCCCCCAACTGCCATAAAACGACTAGTTTTTAAGGTAAAGTAGGAAAAATTGAAAAAAATTACTCTACCAAATCTCAATAAATACCTCAAGTATGAATTTTTTCGTACCCAGCCCAACAACTACATTTCTGCTACTACAAATCTCTCTCAAATTGTACCATATTTTTTGCAACTTCATCATTTTAGAATATCAAGCTCTTCGCCTCTTCCTCGTCTCCTAAACATCCAAGTGCGAAATTCAAGCTTCTTCCACTCCTACAAGCTATTCCGATTTTACGTCTTCGAAAAGTTTGTAAGTTACTAGCATTTTTTTTGTAGTTTAATACCCCATCATGTTCATCACCATCACTCTTTTTCACCTCCACTAACTCTCTACACCTCTCTCTCTCTCTCTCTCTCTCTCTCTCTCTATTTCTCGCTCTTAATCACTCTCTCTTGTTAGGGAAAACTCTTGAGCACTCATCTTCAACGCAGCTCTCATCAGTGTAACTCTCGAGCGCCACCCTCCACGATCTTGAATTGGTGATCTCAACTCGACAGATCCCAAATATGGCCCGACCTCTATTACGCCTGGCTCCCGTCACTTGTATTCCACATGCTTCATTCTTCAATTAGTTAAGAAAGGAAGTTCTCCGTCAGTGCACTGAATTGGTTTATACATCATGAAAATGACCATATATTTTTCTCAACTTGGTCAATCCATCTCAAATTTGTCGTCACATGAAGGCCGCAAGCGTCAATGGTTTACCAGGAGCCAAACAAATCAGAGGTTGAAAGACGTTTGTCCCAACTAGGTGTGGATTTCAGTCAACTTTATTATCTCACTCGTCTTGCTATAATGGAGTTTCAACTAATGAATTCTACTATTCATATAAAGGCGATAGCCTCCCTCTTGAAAGTTAAGATAGTATCCGCCGCTCGAGGACCTCCCAACACGTCAATTTGATAGTCAAAATCCGCCAGATGGGAAGAATACGTACTTATGATCAAAGTGGACATTGAAGCTATGGAGGCTACTAGGACATTTTGCGAGAATAATGGCTCGACTTTTGGTACACTTAGTTCGCGTACAATGGGCACGTCGTCAATTAGAACAACGATCCGGAACAAACATCAGCCTCATAGGAGAGAGTGATTATCGTTGTGCTAGACTTACTATCTTGCTTTTGGTTGTGCTTCATCTCAGTGACATTGGCCTCGTAGGAGAGAGTGGTTGTCGTTGGAGTGCTAGACTTACTATCCTGCTTTTGGATGTGCTTCATCTCAGTTGTAAGCACATATGTGCGACCCTTATCAAAATGTGAGTATTTGTGTGACTTTTCAGATGAATATTTGTTAATTGAAAAGTATGAGAAGCATGATTTATACTCAAAATATAGTTTGATATATATACATATATATATATATATATTGATTCTTCTTTATAACTCTTGGAAATTTATTTGTGATAAATTGATATTTTAATTTTGGTTATGGAAAAGAGAAAAATATAACTTCTAATAGATTTATGACGATGTACATAGTTTTGTTTATTTGTGGCTCCGGCCGGAGACGCCAAGCGATCCTCCTATTATTTATGGCTACAACCATTGAAGCATTGCTTCATATTATTGAATAGAACTTAGATGTTCATAAATCCGCTCTGACGAGCCAAAATGTACCAAAGTATTGCGACAAAGGGTTTTTAGAGCTATAGAGTGCTACTTATACTTGTAAGGGTCACTACGTAGGGGTGTCGACACTTAAGGACCTTTAGCTATTAATTGTGAGAGCCAATTGATGTATAGGCTCCCTTAACGCTTGGGTGAAATTGAGTTCAATAGACCCTGGAAGGAACCCTTTATGATTTATTTGTGAACCCTCTGTCTACATTGATCCTGCCTGTGGCTCTGGACATGCTTCAGCTAAAATTAACTGTAACAACCCGAACGTATTACTGTCCCATCAACTTCTTTACCAGTACCACCGAATAAAAATGCTCAAGCCTCGAAGGTGCTAGTAGTAACCAGCAAGGTTTACTATATACTACACATCTAATCCACACAACTCGATGTGGAATGAGATTTTACAATCCCCCACCTTATATATTCACGTCCTCACCGAGTTTGCCCAGTCATGCATGCCCTCAGCTGGCGACATGCCGCCACGTAGCCTTTGCGGGACTAACCTGGCTCTGATACAATTTGTAACAAAACGAGCGTATTACTGTCCCAACAACTTCTTTTCCTGTTACTGTATACAAAGTTTGAGCCTCGAAGGTGCTAGTAGTAACCCACAAGGTTTAATATAAACCACACACATAATCCACAATAACTCGACGTGGGACGGAATATAACATTAGCGGTTAAATGAAATGAGTTGAATAGAAAGTTGACTTCTTTATCGATCCCGTTTATGGCTCTGGATATGGCCCAACCAAATTAAATAAAAAAAAAATTGATACTCGTAAATGAATACGTTTTCAATGAAACAAGATTTGCTCTCGTGAGATTGAATTGCTATAAGAATATATTGAATACTCGTGGTTTAATGATGTTTTGAAGTTGAGAGGTTCTTGATACACGGTTACTTATAATTGTTCCAAAAATTTATGCTTACACATTATTATCTTTCTTAAACAAAATTTATAGTTTTCCATATGAATTTCTAGATTCAACAAGTCGTTCAACCCGGTCCGAATCTGGTCGAGTCGACAAGTCGAGTATGGTTTGGCTATCCAAAACAATTGATTGAATTTGGATTAAACATTCTCCAACCCGTACGTATTGGGCCGATGCAAAAATTTCAGGAAAATCCGCCCAAGCCGGTCCGCGCTCACCCCTTACCTGTAAGTGTCCTTAAGCCAAAACTGAAGGGGTGTAAGTGTCCTTTCACCATAATTCGTTGCTTCAAATAGGAAAGCGCAAGCCTAAAAACAAGGCTCGTCCCTTCTCTCGCCCTTTTCCGGTAAAATTCCCACCGGACTTCTTCTTCTTCAACCAGAAGAACAGAAACCATGAAAGAACCAAACCCTAGCTTTCCGTACAAACCAGTAAGACGACAAGCTTCAACGATCTCGTCAATGGATTCCAAGCTACTAATCGACTCACTCACCGCTCACATCTCTCTCTACCACCACTCATCATCATCATCATCCACCTCTCAATCTCTATCCACGAACTCAAACCCTAGATCTTCAATCCTGAAATGGTTCTCATCTCTCAACCTCCAACAACGCCAAGCTCACCTCACCATCGTCGATCGTAAATTCGTCCAGATCCTCCTCCAAATGCAGAGCAAACTCCAATCGAACGGTCACGGCTCGTTCATCGTTTTACCGGACATTTTGTCCACCGACGGATTGGGACTTCCCAGCCTCTGTTACCGGAGATCGCATGGTTTGTTAGCTAGGGTTAGCGAGTTAAATGAGTCGGAACGGTTGGTTTATGATTCGATTAGGTTGTTTAACTCGAAGGAAGGTGAGAGTGTACAAGAGTGCTCTTGTTCGGCTAATTGGCTTGATTCTGTTGTAGTGAGTGAGGAATTGGTGGAGAATGTGGATAGATTTGTTGATGTTATGGATGGGGTATCGAGTGGGGCGTTTTTGATGGGGGATGAGAGTGGGTTGGGGTTAGATTGGGTTGAATTGGAGTGGTTGAAAGGGAGGGGGTATTACAGTATGGTGGCTTTTGCTGTTAACAGGTTGGAGGTAGCTTTGAGGTTGTCGTGGTTGAACTGTAACAGTGGGAAGAAGAGAGGGGTGAAATTGAAGGAGAAGACGAGTGCGGCGGGCGTGGCGGCTAATATATATTGGAGGAAGAAAGGGTGCATTGAGTGGTGGGATAAGTTGGATGCTGCGACGAGGAAGGACATGTTTCAAGTGGTTTTGGGGAAAGCTGCGAAATCTCTGGTACTTTTCTTCTGGTGATTGTTTTAGTTGGAACAAATTGATGACTTGCACTTAATTTGTCACGTGTTAACACTATTTTCAAACTAATTAACTTATGTGCTTCTAGACGAGTTTACGTACTCCTGGAATTGTAGTGGAATATCTTAATTTGCCAATATCATTGAGAGACATGTGAATGGTGTTTTCTACCATTGGAGATTGCAAAACTAATGACTATGAAGCTACTGGATCACTTATTGCGCTATCAAAATATGGATATAACATAAAGGTGGCATTTTCCTTTCAATACATTTGGTTTGCCCTCATTAATACACTACATCAAGATGGGTGGATGCATGCCATATCATACTTATGGATGCAATTGTAACTTCTTTGTTACATGGTATCTTCGGGTTAGCTTTTCATCATCACAGATACATGAAGTGGACTGTCAACTCAAATAACGATGAATATCATGTAGGATGTCATTTTAAATATTGTTTGTATGGAATTTTAAGTTATTACTTGATATGCTAGGTGCAGCTTTCGGTAACAGTTTCTCTTCAACAGATCGAATTTTATTCGTTTACCTCTAATCGCCCCGTTTGGAAGAGATGAATAATGTGATAGATTAATGTTGTTTTGAATTTTAGTCCGGACTGTTTGGCAAAGCTATATTATGGCCTAGTTTGGGAAAGGTAGATTTTTAGATAGATTATTGAATGTGTGGTCGAGATGAGGAGAGAGAGACAAAATGTCGATTTTTAGATAGATTTTTGTCATCAGCCGGGATCGGGCATTATAAAATATTATATTGATGATTGCAAGTATCGGGAATCCACCCGGTTCGGGGTATACAAGGGCCGGACCCGGGTATGGCCTTGTCAACGGCGAAACGGCAAACCACGAGGTGACAAGTGTACGGTGAGATCACAAAATGTCGCTAAATTGTGTCCACCCGTCCGCGTTTTCTTCAGATGGTTCTGGCTCATTTTCACCAGGATCCGGTCTGGCTCCAGCCGGATCCGCTTTGTCTCCCGCGGGAATCCAATTCAAAATCCAGATTTTGGATAATTAATATATCACTTAATTCATCTCTGCCAAACTAGGCCAATGAGATATTTTTCCGATGAGCCCTTTATTTCTGTGAAACATAGTGCATAATATGTAGCACTGAAACGGGAACATGGACGAGACGAAACGGGGACGCCAGAACGGCAATTTGTAGAAATTGGGGAGACGAAATGCCGGGAGAACGACATACACACACACACACACATATATCTATATATTAATTAATGTAAATGATACCTAAATACACACACATAAATTATGAGACTAAATTAAAGACAATAATTTAAATTAATACAAAATTATGATCAATACAAAGAGAACACATTTACTCAATAAATATGTGGAAGTACTTGAGAAATTGGAGGTCCTCGAAGTGTTTGAGGTTGTATAGAAGTCTTGAAAGTATCCAAATCGTTTTATCTTCGTTGAAGTATAAGCAGCTAGTTTTAGAATGGGGGTCAGAGATCTTGATAGGATTAGTAATATACATCATATTTTACAAGTACCATCCCTTATCTTTTTAAATTTATTAGAAGACACCCGAGTGTTATTTCTAACCCAAGGACGTTTCCAAAACGTTTCAAAAAGGGGGAACGCGTCTCCGGGAAGTTCCGGATAAGTTCCGAAGTTCGGAACTTGTTACTTTTACCGGAATCCGAACTCATTACTTTTACTGGAATCCGAACTTATTACTTTTACCGGAATCCAAACTCACTACTTTTACCGGAACGTCATGTGGCATGCCGGGAGCGTTTTGGGGAGTTTGGGCGGAGTTCCGGAGTTTGGGACATCACCGGGACGGGGACGTTACCCTACATGGAGTTCCCGTGCATATATTAAGTGCTCATCACCGTTCAGGGAATTTAGCTTATGTTGATTTTCACCATTGTCGTATGTACAAGTAGTCATGTTTTCAGTTGCGGAGTATGATATCAGATCATTGCCATGCCAGAGTTCTGGATCTTGCAACATAGTGCTTGATAAGTGTCACTTACTAAAGGAGAGTTGATATTTTAAGCGCAAGTGCTTCATTCTTTACTCTTATAGCATTGCCGTCTCTAAGGAGACTGCCAACCACATAATAACACTATCTCATCATTATTATCAGGGTACACAAATAATACAGTTGTCTTTTTGGGAGATTTTTCCTTATTCTTTATCGAGAGAAATTATTTTGGCCACCGCGGTTAGCTTGTCATCTTGTTCTTAGAACAAGCTTTTATTAACACCTTCCTCGAGGCATATGCTTTAGTATACACATATGATATGAGGAAACTCCAAGGTTTATTTTGCCAATTTACCAACTGATCAGTTTGGCCGGGGCAGTCTTATTGGATGCCTTTGCATGCACAATATGGCAATCAATCATAATACATCTTTTGCTATTTGTTTGAAAAGGCTATACGTATTTCGAACCCTTCATATATCAAAGTGTATGTAGCTTTGGGAGATTTTTTCCAAGACAATGCTATTTCTACTTCATCTCCACGATGGACTCCAGAAGAATAGGAGTAAGTTTCATGTTAATATTATTAATCTGCCTTCAGAACCTAGCTAGGTCCTCATGTGTTAGGTCTCAGTATTCTTTCACAGCCCAAAATCATTCTTTAGGCATTGCCAAAAGCTGTGCTGCTGCTAGTATGAAGCCTCCCAACTGGTCCACCGTATCTTGCTATTACAACACTTGGCCTTTCATGGGTCCACAAACTTGATATTCTAATGCTGGATGGTTTTGAACTTGGTTGGTCTGGTGGTGATGGTTTGAAAGGGATGCCATGCAACGAGTTTTGGTTTAGTGCTAGTATATAATTCAGGCAGGGCATTGGGTTGGAGCTGATGTTGTATATTGACAAATAAGAGATCTCAGGGCCCATGTGGCACTGCTGGTTGAGGTGAAATAACTGCGCTCGGATATTCGTATACTTACTATTCATTGTTGATTGAGTGCTCGAAGTCTGGCATTGCTTTACTATGGAATTGTTTCATGAATCTTTTGTTTTAGGGGTTGATTTCAGCAGCCGGCTGCTGAGGCCTGGTGGCGAGCAGGAGGAAGATGGAATAAATGATGCGAGAAATTAAGATACTGGGTGTACTGAGGTCCATGACAAAGTAGAATTATACTGAAAGCAGTTACAGAACAATCTTGTATAACCATTAAGGAAAAGTAATAAAGACATTAATTAGACTGAAACATGGTAGCAAAGGGATTGTGTTGGTATCCTTTATAGTCGACAGTCAACTGTATGGTGGAGTAGTAGGAAAATGGTTCTGGAGGTTCTCTGTGAGCAAAATTGCTGGGGAGAAAGGTGTCCGCTTGAAAATTTTGTATGGAGCAAGGGGTTTGGATGTCGAGGGAGGATGGGCACCTGGAAGAGTATCAGGAGCATTGGCACGTATATAAAATTCTACAAGATTTGTTGTAGGCAATGGGGCAAGGACAAGCCTTTGGAGTGATGTTGTTTCTGGAGATGTACTACCATCACAACTTTTTTCTTTTAGGTGTAAAACCGGTTATGTATTATGAGCTTTTGATTAGAAATAATTAAAATGTCAAAATAAAACCATGCACTTGAATTCTACAAACCAATATCTGTATGCAATCCCTTTAAACCTGAAATTCGATCCGGTTAAGCCATCTCGTCAGATCATTGACTTGTTTGGTACAAAGATTTATAGCTGGGTGTTTCCATGGTATATATGCGCCCCGAAAGTATGTCTCATATGCTATCTAAAACCAAATCCACAGAGCGATCTGCATACTGCACTGCGCTTCTCAAACTTGAACATCTTAATCAACAAAATGCTACTCCCCTTTAGCATCTCGGAGACTAAATAAATCTTAATATTCCTTTTGCAATCACTCTGTCCAGAAATTAGAGGTTCTTTTTGATATTCCAACTTATTAAGGGAACATGTAATCATTGCACTACAACTTACCTTTTGTGGTGTAATTTACTGCTTTGTCCCTGCTTCTTCACTTTCTATATAAGACTCACTTTTTTGAGGGCAAAACTGAGAATGCGAAGACTAAAAAGGAAAGTGGTAAAATTTCCGGGACATCCTAAATAGGAAAGATGGACTCTAATTTGTGGGCGGAGGGAGTATACTTGAGTGTCCCCTGGGACTTTCCTTTCTGATCAAAGAAGAAAACAAAATTCCACACCTCTATTTAGCTCTTGGATTTGGAAAAGAAAGCATCATTGGGTGTCTGGAGTGACTGGACCCTGGTAGAAGACTGCTGATGCCATACACAGAAAAAAGAACTCTCTGAAATTATTACTGACTGAACAACTTTTGCCACTCTGCCTAATTTAGGTTTATGCATTCATATTAAAGATGTTGGGGAAGCATTACGAATTATTCTTTCAGTTGCAATTTTGTTTCATTTGTGGAAGATCGAATATCTTAACATTTTTAGTTCATTCTGGTATGACGTTCACGTGGAGTAATCATTTTAACAATTTCAAATTTTGATAATAGTAGCTGTATTAAATTCACTTCTTAACTAATTTCTTTATGACCTGATATTCATACATTTCAGATAGCCGAAATTTTGAATGGGACGAATAGCAGCGTGAAGGATAACTCGGGGCTCTTCAGTTCAGGAGCGAGAAGTCGGTCAAGATTCAGCCACACTATGTCATCTCAGGATATTGTGGCATTAGGAACTACTGCAGATTCTGTGCTTCAGATAGGGCCTACTGCAGTTCCAGAAAGACCTTTGTTAAGTTTTATGTCTTCTTTGCTTGTACTAAAGGAGATTTTCTCTATTTTATATACATGTCGACATGGTGAAGAAGAAAAGCAGGGTGTAAACTTTAGCTCATTAGCTTCTGTGAGTACAATTTCTGATTGTGTATTTAGGAAACTGCGAGGGTTACTGATGCTCGTTTCACTTGATTGTACCAAACATGAGCTATTTGAAGATGGAAATTCAAACCTCCCTTCTAAGAAATCAAAAGAGAAGCTTGGAGCAGCTAACCGAAAGAAAAAAGGTGTCAGCCGCAACACAAAATGTTCAAAACCTATCCGAAACTCTCTCGGTGATGATACTGGACTTGATAAAACGTGCAAGGTAGCATATTTTTCTTTATAGTATTTCTAAATCTGTTCATAAAGTTATCCTTGTATTTAAATGTTGAGATTTTTATTTCGTTTGTTTTCTATTTTGTTACAATGTTCTGAGATGGATCTTGCCATTAATGTTGATAGTATATGGAGTTGGAGAGATGGTACTCTATGGATTAAGGATATAGTTTAAGCAATTCTTTCTTCAGCAGTTGATAACATGACATGATTGTTCTTGTTTACAAGTTGGACGATATTTTATCTCAAAAATATTATTTGTTGATAATCTTGCTAATTGTAATCAGGAACATCATAGAATATCTGTTCATGGAAAAGCTCAAACTGCGTCAAGGAAAAGTAGGAAAAAGATTAGCAATGGAGTTAAGAAGCTTCCAGATCCAGTTGAAGTTGGAAACACTGCAGGCAGAACCATAGAAGATTTATCTCCTGTTATTTCTAGAAGTGGGGCTGCAAAGTCGGATCGGGTGTCAGATGATCCAGATAACATGCCCAATGCTGTATCAATTGGTGACGACAAACTTGGACTGAATCCGAATAATTCTATTGAGGGGTCTACTATGCTGGGTAACGACAAACTTGGACCGAATCAGAATAATTCTACTGAGGGGTCTAGTGTGCTGGAGAAAGTGGTCGAAAGCAATGAAGAAGGTACTGTAGTTTGTCTCAGAGACGGGAGCAGGCTTGGCGGTTTAAATGATCAGCAATCAGACGGAATGATAGAGAGCTATTTTGAATCTTCCAGGTCTGATACTGCAAGTAGTGTGGTGCATCCCGACGAAGTGCCCCCTCTTATGTCTGTCAGGGGACATGATGTCTCCCCCAGTGAAGACATCGAGTGTAGAAGTCGTGGAGATCCCATTGTGACAAACTTGAAGTCAGTTATTTGTGACGGAGAAATTGCAGGCTGTAAACCACAAGAAGTTGTTCCAATTCGAGGGAAAAGAAGTGAGTCCGTACTTTCCTCTGGTTGTCCTTCTTATGAGTGGCCCAGCATAGCTCCGATGCATATTCCATCTGTTAATTCTCATCTCCCTGCCACAACTGATAGATTGCACCTAGATGTTGGCCACAACTGGAAAAATCATTTCCACCGATCCTTCGTGCCACCAGTGCATCAAGTGAGAAATCCTCCAACTGAAAATGGTTGCAGCCGGATTCTGGCTCGACCAGTGCCAATGAGTCTGGACTGGCCACCGATGGTACGGAGAGGATGTGGATTAGCTCCTCCGGTGACACTTAATTATGACTCTGGGTTTATCCCAAGGCGCCGATCTTCTTTTCATCAGGGTTTTACCAGTCCAAGCTTGCAGTACGGCACAACAACCATTGATGATGACAGGATGTATTCTGGGGATTTTGTGGATTTCTCTGATTTTTCGAATTCTCATGAACTAAGTGACGAACAGGATAATCACTGGATATCTGAAGAAGAGCTTGAGGTACATGCGGTTTCTGGAAGGGATTATAGTCAGTATTTTGGAGGCGGAGTAATGTACTGGAATTCTTCTGACCTCCCAGGCAGCAGTTTCTCTCGTCCTCCCTCTCTTAGTTCTGAGGATGGTTCATTTGGTTGGCGAGAGGCGGACATGAATAGAGCTGTTGATGATATGGTGGCCTTCTCATCATCGTATAGTACTAATGGCTTAACTTCACCTTCTGCTGCTTCATTTTGTTCTCCGTTCGACCCTCTGGCACCGGGGAGCCAGTCTGTTGGTTATGTTATACCAGGAAGTGATGTAAGCAGTAAGATGCTGCACCCTCAGTCAACAATACCAGATGCAGTGGGTGAGGATAATGCCACAGGATCTTTGTCCAATTTGCGTAGTGAGGGTGAAGTGAATGTAGGGGATTCACTTCCTTACCCAATTCTACGTCCCATTATTATTCCAAATATGTCTCGAGAAAGATCAAGGTCTGACTTTAAGCGCAGTCATGACCATAAAAGCCCATGCGTTCCACGCAACAGGGGAGAGCAACCTCGGATCAAGAGGCCACCTTCCCCAGTGGTGCTCTGTGTTCCACGTGCTCCTCGTCCACCTCCACCCTCTCCTGCCAGTGATTCAAGAAAGCACAGAGGTTTCCCATCTGTTCGATCTGGTAGCTCCAGCCCTAGGCACTGGGGCTTGAGAGGTGTGCTACATGATAGCCTTAGCTTTGAAGAAGCATGTGTGCGGATGGATGGCAGTGAAGTAGTTTGGCCTTCTTGGAGAAATAAAGCCCATGCAATGATTCAGCCTATACCTGGGGCTCTGCTGCAGGATCACCTGATTGCTATTACCCAGCTAACTCTTGATCAGGAGCATGTACGTGTATCACATTGCTGATTGTATGATTTTATCAGTGAGTTTGTTTGTTGGCTTCTCGTATTCATCTTCGTTTTTCTATTGCAGCCAGATGTTGCATTTCCTCTAGAACCTCCTGAATCATTGAACTGTGCAACTCGTCAGGCATCCCTGTCTTTGATGCATAGCCTCCTTCATGATGAAATTGATGCATTCTGCAAACAGGTATATAAGGATATTAACAAGATTTACTTGTTATCAGTATGTTCAGTTATTTGCAATGGTGCCGAAACTCCTACTTCACTGAGCATTCGTTTGATTGTTTTTCGTTTCCGACTGAAATGTTTTTTATAGATTATTTATGGTTCTTATATCTGTAATGATATCCCAGGTCTCGTCAGAGAATTTAATTAGGAAACCTTACATTAATTGGGCTGTCAAGCGAGTTGCACGCTCTCTTCAAGTTTTGTGGCCTCGTTCCAGGACAAACATATTTGGTTCCAATGCAACTGGGTTGTCTCTTCCCACTAGTGACGTGGACCTTGTAATTTGTCTCCCTCCAGTGAGGAATTTGGTGAGAACTATCTAGATTTTTTTTCACATTTTCCAATGTGTGTGTACACACACACACACACATATATATATTTTATAATATCTATAATGACAATCCCGTTGTGAATTCTAGGAACCTATTAAAGAAGCTGGAATTTTGGAGGGCCGCAACGGTATTAAAGAAACTTGCCTTCAGGTAAGCAGGCAATCACTATTTCTTTAACCAGGTTTTTACTGGAAAGATGTGAGTAATTTCCAGTGTGCCTTAACCCTATTTTGATTTTGAAACTTCGGATTGAAGGGGCAAGACCTACCCTCCTTACAAACGTGATATCTAACACTTACTTTTTTCTTCCTCATGGACTGTCAAGATTATAGAAAATGATGAGGGGCTGATTAAAAGCTTACTGTGTCTTTTATGTGTAACCTACTGCTGTTTCCACAGCAGAGCCTTCCTTTCTTCGGTTTGCTAGTCCTGTAGCTACTTAGCTTAGGTATAGTGGCTGGACTCTCTTGAGAAAACTTTTAGTTCTTTTTTAAATCACAGAAATTTCACTTGACATGGTGGGTTTTTGTTGCACTTCTGGCGGTCTTCCTGCAAGTGAATCTTTATTGGTGTTTTTTTGGGGACTCTGCCTTCTACAACCACGGACAATTGATTAAAGGATAATGGGAGATCCGTGCAGTTTCCGGGTGAGTGGCACCAGCAGAATTTTGCTCTAAAAATATGTTGTTCATTGGGAAATCGGTAGTGTATGAAACTGGGATTTGATTCCTAACTTGTGCAGGACCGGTGAGAGGATAAAAAGAAGATAAAATCCTGACTGTTTCAGGGGTAATGAAATGCAATGTTCTCAGACATTTTCGACATTCAGCTCATCAAAACCTCACCATCCAGATTGTTCAAAATAGAGGAAATTAAGGAATTTGACAAAACTAGGTTACTTCTAGACTAACCATACCTCTTAATGATTAACTTCAAATCCTGAAACTTAAGTAGATACGATCTCCCTTATCCCTTTGTGCAAACCGTTGGTTGAGAAAATCATTTTGTTGCATCACGATAAACAGAATCTTTTACGGTTTCCGAGAGTGTCCCCATGTAATTCCTTAAGCATTTATAATTGCAAAAGAGACTGAAGTTTCAGGAAACAGGGACCAGTAGATACCAAATATGACTACTTTAGGGTTAAGTACGTAAAACCAAGGTTACATGGATCGCGGATCGCTGCAGAACGGGATCGCAGAACGCTATACTGTATGGAATTCGGTTCGCAGGCTTCTCCGAACTGTTCCTTCGGGACGAAATTTGCTAGGTCGGATCGCGGAACGCAATCTCCGATCAATTTATTCCGTCGAACTGTTCACATGGAAACGAGAGTATAGAGAATTCTTATATTATATTTTTTAAATAAAAAAGAATACATTCTGCTTCAAATTAGTATATTAAAATATTGATCCTAATAACTAAATATTATAATATGTACTCTACTTAAAAGAAAATTCTATAATATATACTAGTTGTACTCCTCCCTATAAGAAACCAATTAAAATAATGAAGAGATAGCCTACTGACTCTCCGAAGTCAGGAAAATAATACATGGTGGGACCTAAGTCACCTAGAGCGGGAGCGAAGCGGGAGCGCGAACTGGAGCGGGAGCGGGAAAACGTCTAATTTCAGAAGGATTGCATTTGAGAGCGTCACGAGAGCGTCTATATATTATATTTATTTACTATAATTTTATGAAGAAAACTAATATGTACATATGATAATGTGATTTTACACATGAGAATATTTTTTATTAAAGGGGTCGTCAGTATTCATTTGTCAAATTGATTGTTTCAATAAGGAAGAATAATGTTTAAATAGTTTAATTATCAAACTGACACATAATAAGTTGATATTAATCATTAAATATAGTCCAAACTAATGGTAGATTGACTTTAAAAGGTAATTCGCCTACGAAAACGAGCTCTCTATTTTATGGAGCGCCTTTAGAGCGAGGTTTGGTCTCGAAAGCGCCAGAGCGAGGTTTGAGAGCGGGAGCGCTGCCCATTCGAGAGGTTTTAGGTGACTAAGGGTGGGACCCGCCACGAACAAATAAATCACTAAATTTATGGAGTCTTTGACCAAAGCGGAAAATCCCACGATTAAACTTCTGGACTCTGTCTCCCTAAACGACAACTGCACATTCCGACGTTGGCGGCGAAAACGCAATCGATGGCGCAGGGACGAGAACGGAGTTACAGCGCCGGTGTAACTGCACGATCTGACGCTGGCGACAAAAGCAGAATCTTCAATGCCTGGTATTGTTTTTTCTCTGTTTATAGGTCAAATTTCTTCCTTGTTTCTATTCGTCGCCGGAACGCAGCAAACTTCGATCCGGATCGCTGGCGATGTGCGAGTGGGATCGAACGATCCAGATCGGAGTTCGCTACTCCTTCGGCGAATTATGGCAGCTCTGCATAAAACCAGCCTGCAGCTCAGCATTTTGGACACTTAAATCCCCACAGTTTCAAATCGGACCATTAATTCCTTTCACTTCATGATTTGGGGACAGCCAAGGATGGGCCCCATATGCCGTGACATTTTTTTTGTGTTTTTTTTTTTTTTTTTTTTTTTTTTTTTTGTTTTTGTTTTTTTTGTTTTTAAAGAATGAAGACCCATGCTTTCATGCACTGTATAAAATTTGGTGGATTTTGGATTAGAATAGATTGACTGTTGGATCAAGCATGTGCCTTCATGCCGTGAAAATGTTGCCACGTTCGGCGAGTAGGTGCTTCATTTAAGTCAATAGGGATTTGGGATTCTGTTATTGAAAGAATGGAAAAGCGCTTAGCATAATGGAAGAAGCAATATTTTTCCACAGGGGGTAAATTGGCTTTAATTCGGAGCAAACTTCCATTTTTGCCTACCCATTTTCTTTCATTGTTTCCATGACCGGCGTCAGTTGAGAAGAGAGTCGACAAATTGCAACGAGACTTTTTGTTGGATATCATGGAGGGGAAAAGAAGATGCGCCTTGTGGGCTGGAAAGATGTTTGTTGGATAGCATGGTGGTATTCGTGGTTTTCAAAAACTTGGGCGCTTTGTTAGGTAAATGGTCCCGGGGTTTGCTTTGTGAAGAAAAGAGTTTTGGCGAAGAGTTGTAGCTGCAAAGTTCGGTCTTATGCAGGGAGGATGGATGACTAAGGAAGTAAGACCACCATATGGGGTAGGATTGTGGAAGTTCATTAGGTGTAAGTTTACTCAAAAGACATTTATTTCCAGGTGGGTAATGGTTCTAGAGTATGTTTTTAGCATGAAATTTGGTATGGAGATGTCTGATGCATATCCTGGTTTATTTCTTCCACCAGCTAACAAGGATGTCAAGGTGGGTGATGTTTTGGAAATTACAATGGAAAAGTAGTGTGAGAACCTTTGTTCATTTGCAATGTTCATGATTGGGAAGTTGACGGTTTGCAGCAGTTTATTTAAGGATTGTGTACCAGTCATGTGCATATTGGAAGAGATGACAAAACCTGTTGGTTAGGAGACAAAGATAAGTTTAGTGTGAGAGGGTATATCAAGTTAACAGATTGAATGCTTTTCAAAGTAAATTTCCCTCATGGCATGGTCTGGAAGTCTAAAGCTCACATAAAGGCGAGTTTTTTTGCTTGGACTGTTGTTCGGGATTCTATCCTCACCACCGATAATCTAAAAAAGAGAGGATTCCAGTTTGCAAATAGGTGTGTGATGTGTCAATGTAACGAGGAAACAGTGTCACACCTTTTCTTGCATTGCTCAGTTTCTAGGGGTTTGTGGGAAATTATCTTGGGTTTGTTCCAGATCTACTGGGTACAACCAGTAGCTAAGAAGACGCAGTTACACAGTTGGTTGACAGGTTGTGAAGGCTCAACTAGGAGAAAGGTTTGACGAGTAGCACGGTTGTGTATCATTTGGCGAATCTGGCGGGAGTGCAATCGCCATATTTTTTATGATAACCATATACCTGTTAACCATTTAGGTCTATGTTTCTCAGTACCTTCCGTTTCTGGTGTGAAAGGAATTTTCGAAGGTCTGCTTTTGCACTCATAGACTTCTTTGAAATGATCAACAATTGAGTCAATCAATCTTGTACCTGAACTGCTTATGTTTATGATACACTCTTTACTTGTCAAGAAAAAATGTAGTCTCGTCGTCTGGGGTCTATCCTTGATGGTCCCAAATTCATGAAGTGCAAGGAGTTAAGTGACCAAATTGAAATTGCAAGTCTAAGTGTCCAAAATGCCAATCTGCAATGTAGTTTTAGGTACTTAACCCTTTTAAATATCAAGTTTTCTTGAGATGAGCTCTATTGCTGTAAAACTTTGCAATTTGAAGATGTCATTTGTTTTTGAAGATCCTACTCTGATAGGACGTGGTTTCGTGGGATTTACTTGGGATGCATTTCTGCAAAAATCTAATCGTTTGATTGAACTGTCTATGTTGCTGGATTTGGTCATCTGATTACTATGCAGTATGCACTACCCCCTCCATTTCATTCAATATGTCGTACTATCATTGATTAGTGGCCGCTGCTGCATGCTTGGGTTCACATAATTTCTTTTTAAGGACTAGAATCTGGGTATGTGTACCAAGTCGAACATTTTTTTCTTCTTTAGTCGTGTAACATGTTGTGCAGAGTTGACACACCTAGTACTTAAATTTCAGCGACTAAAGCTAATGTTGTTTTATGGATTTCTGTAAACATCTGTTAGTGAAGCTGTAAAACTATTCCGCTTGTTACTGAGAGGAGATTAAGATGTGAGATTATAGTCACCCAAAATCAATTTAGTTTCATGCCAGGTTGATTGAATTTGGAGGCCATATTCCGATTTAGGCGTTTAATGGAGAAGTGTAGAGAGCCAATGTGGAAAGTCCTGGAGGAAAAAGGGGGGGGGGGAGGGGTACTTATTCAATATATTGAGGTGATTAAGGACATGTACGAGGGTGCAATTACTAGGTGAGGACAGTGGGAGGAGAGACGAAAATTCCCCATAACAGGAGGTTCCCACCGGAGTTACCATAATTCGCCGGAGGGGTAGCGAACTCTGATCTGGATCATTCGATCTCAGTCGCAGATCGCCGGCAATCCGGATCGGTGTTTGCTGCATTCCAGCGGCGAAGTAGACACAGAGAAGAAATTCGATCTAAAAATCAGAGAAGAAACAATACCGGATGTTGAAGATTCTGTTTTTGTCGCCGGCGTCAGATCATGCAGTTGCAGCGGCGCTGTAACTCCGTTCTCGTCCCTGCGTCACCGATTGCGTTTTCGTCGCCAACGTCGGAATGTGCAGTCGTTGTTTAGGGAGACAGAGAGTCCGAAGTTTAACAGTGGGATTTTCCGCTTTGGTCAAAACTCCATAAATTTAGTGATTTATTTGTTAGTGGTGGGTCCCATCATGTGTGATTTTACTGACTTCCAAGAGTCAGTAGGCTATCTCTTCATCGTTTTAATTGTTTTTTTATATAGAGGAGTACAACTAGTATATATTATAGAATTTTCTTTTAAGTAAATTACATATTATAATATTTATTTATTACAATCAATATTTTAATATACCTAATTGAAGCAGAATGTATTATATTTTTTATTTATAAAATGTAATATAAAAAATTTCTATACTCTTGTTTCCATGTGAAACAGGTCGACGGAATTTGATCCGAAATCGCGGAATATTTCGTCCTGGACAAACAATCCGGAGAAGCCTTCCTCTAGCGAATCGAATTCCCTAAGGTATAGCGTTCTGAGATCCCGTTCCGCATTCCCGTTCCTTAGTGATCCGCAATCCAGGTAACCTTGGTTCACACCAAGGATCGGCGTTAAGCCCGTGCATGTTCACTTTGGTGATGAATGAGTTCACAAGGAGTGTCCAAGATGATATCCGATGGTGCATGTTATTTGCAGAAGATATTTTATTGATGAAACAAGGAGCGGGCTAAGCAGTAAGTTAGAGTTATGGAGGGATAAATTAGAATTAAATTATTTAGGATTAATTGGACCAAGACAGGGTTTACAGGGTGTAACTTTAGTGGCCATCCGACTGTGGGAGAAGAGCCAGAAACTTTGGGTGAGCAAGCAGTGCCAAAGAAGGATAATTTTGGGTACCTTGGGTTCGATTCTATGTGGTGATGGAGAGATAGACAATGATTTTCCCATCGGATTAAAGCAGGGTGGACTGAGGGGAGGAGTTCATCTGGAGGGCCGAGAGACCGCAGGATCCCGGCTAGGTTGAAGCGTACCTTGTAGGGTAAGGTTATATAACCGCTGTAAAATCCACTTAATGTATGGGACAGATTGTTGGGAAATTTAGAAAAATATAATAAAAAAGTGATTGTAGCAGAAATGAGAATTCTAAGGTGGATGAGTGGTGTAACTAGGAAAGATAGAATACACAATGACACAATTGAAAGAGTTTAGACGTTGCACATATAGATGACAAAATGAGAATCATTTAAGGTGGTTTGGTCATGTGTATTGTAGACCGTT